>OY728144.1:183725742-188725742 GCA_963277665.1 Viscum album
TGTTGTGGACTGATTAAGTGTTTATGTAATGGGATTCCAAAATAATGTTGTATATAGTATCGTGGAATATTGGAATATTTATGTATTGGTCTATTGTGGTTTTCCATAATTTTATGGTACCGGTAACCATGGAAAGGGATTGAGATATTTTTGGAAAGACGATGATATGCGCATAATGAAGGGATAAGGAGAAAATGAAATGTTTGATAGTATTCATGAGCTCATGACTGATATAAAGACAAAGTTATATCATGGTTTGAGTATATAGAAATTTTGGGATTTTTGGATGTGGAAAGAGATACCTTTTGATAGTTTTCATGTTTTCACTAAGGTTCTATGGTAATTTCTGTTTCAAGAGAACACATGATTAAGGAATTCACATGTTTGGAATGTTACCAACAAGATATATCGTATGATAAATGATGTTATTCACGATCTTGTTATGTGACCTTTCCGGTAATAATTTTCTGTATACTATGAGATAAGACAGATGTATTTTGGATAAGTCTAAATAATGTAAAGGGTTATGTCGGACATCAGATAGTATTGTTTAAGGCTAGAAATTTTTTTCGAAATTATTTCTTTAATGTTATAATAGTGTAGTTTTAGAAAAAGGACAACCTATAGGGCGATCCAAAACCCATCGTGTCAGACAAGGATGTGGGAATCGAACCCACAAATGATGTGTGACATGCCTTTATCACCTACCACTAGACTACAGGAAGTCCCTGGTTAGTAGAATGTACTTTTATTTTATTAAGCAGTTTGATAGATGAAGTATAAGTCCATTTTTGGAACCATATACGAATAATATCAACATATATGGACTTATTTATATAAATTTTTCTAACCTCTTGTTTGAGACAGATGGAATGACATATCATTCTATCGCATGATCCGCTAACACTTCATGGAAAACAAATTCAACTTCATTTCTTTCAGAGATGAAGTGGAAATTGTTTAAGACATGAACAACAATGAGATTGTACCAAAATAAATTAATAAATTTTTTAAATTCAAAAATTCTTCAACATTATTGAAATTATCTTGAAAGAAAAAAATGTTGTCCTAGTGCTCTCATATATGATGAATTGGGTGGTACCATAGATCATTACAAATTTATGGCTTTGAGATTGTTTGACTCTTCATAGCCATGTGTTCTACCACTCTTCATCAGAAGTTGATGGTTATATTTTTCTTCCATATCTGAATTGTTCACCTATGTTCTCCTATGTGGAAACCCTGTGATTATTTAATTAGGGTAAATGTTATGTTTCATAATTTAGTTTTTATTGTTATGTTTTGGTATTCCTTTTTACGATGTGGGTTTCTATGAAAGAAACTTTCATGTAGTAAACCATTTATAACCCCGATTAATTTCGATGGCGAAATTCATTTTAAGGGGGGTAGAATGTAACACCCCGATATTTAATGAAAAATATTATTTTTAATTTCATTGATGTTTTGTCTTGTATACTACACCAAAAGGAGCTTGAACTACATGCATCCCTAACTTGTCTTTCTTTACACGCATTCACGACCTTCCACGATAGCGTGTGTTGTACGCAATATTGAGTTTCACTAAATTATGATATATTGTTATAGTATTATTATGGAATAGCTGTTATGAATAGTATTAACTAAATTTTGAATTTTATAATATTACTATTCATCTTACATATTTTCTAGAACATAGTATGAGAAGAAAATAAGAGTTTCGAGTAAAATAAGTATTTTCTAAAAAATGCAGTTTTACCGCCTTTTGATGATGCACCCACTTTAAATCTAGTTTTTGACATGTTTATAAGTTCAATTTGACACAATAAAATTTTTCCTTGGAATATGGATATAAAAATTTAATTTGGATAAAATTTTCATATTATTCTGATAACTTTCATATTTTGATGAATAGTATAAACACAATATATTTTAATTAAAAACAACTTTTTTTCATCGCAATAATTTATATGGTTAGATTATATTTTTAATTGGTTATAAAGTGTAATTAAAATATATTTTTACCATTTAATCCAATGTTGTTCATTGGAATTAATTTCACATTGAATTTGGACATAAACAAGTGTCGATCTTTGGATAGTTATTGTTTCTTAAAAACACGCTATTTGTTTTCATAACGGGAATTAATTTTAAAATTAATTAATGCCACTTCTATGTATTGAATTTGGAAAAATAGAAATCATTTTTTAATTCAGAATATCAAATATATCTTAGGATGAATTTTTTGTATTTTTCTGAAAAAACATCAATTTTTGATGAATAGTGAAAACACTGAGTTTTTGGTTAAAACCGACTTTTTAATTAAACAATTATTTATTTGATTAAAATATATTTTTTGTCAAAATAGATACATAATACTTTTATATGTTCAATGAAATTCATTGGAGTCATTTTATAATAATTTAATATTTATAAAAAATTGTATTGAACTTTTCACCGTCTTTTACCCACCTCCTAGGAGAATTTGGAAATTCACATAAAACATAATTTTACTGCTTATGTAAGTGGAATTTCAAAAATCCGAGAGACACGGTTAATGTGCAGGACTAAAATGTGGTTCAATGAGATGAAAATAATTTTTGGTGAATAGTAACTTCTTGCTATTATTTACCACGGTTAAAAATAAATATGGTAATTAATGGTAAAAATGATATTGTTATTACCCTAACACATGTCCTAATTCTATTGGATAAGTGTAATTCGACCTCAAACAACCTTAGGAATAAAATATGACCATTTAGATCCACTTGGATTAGATTAGGTCATTTATTATTAATTTATTTAAAGAAGGGTTAAAATTCTTAAAATCAATGTTTAATAACTAAATCATTTTCAATATAGGGTTATACATAAGATCAATTATACTATAAGTATTCATTAGAAAGTTAAAATGATTTCCTATCTAATGGTAGTTTATTTATAATTTTTAGACATTAAATAATATAGGTTATTTATGACACAATGATGATGTAGTAATTACCTAAATAATGAAATATTAAAATAATTGATGTTATAAATTTCCAAATAAATGTAATTTGAGCATTTTTATGAATTACACAAATTTTAAAGGTTAATAGTATATCTTAGTATTGAATTGATTAACGTTTTTTGAACTAATAATGATGTTTTAAGTTTCACAAAAATCCATTACCAAATAGTGTCAACATTGACATAAAATAGTTTTTAAAACAAATATTATATTCTTAATTGTTATTATATTCCAAAAAATCTATGGTTCAGCCAAGATACTTATATCATGATACGTGTATCATTATTGAACTACTTGGGGGTCTTTTGGATGTATATGGTATGTTTATTAACTTATAATATAAAAATACAAAGTGACATGGTAAATTTCAATCTAATTAACTAAGAGTTAAAACTAAAATATAAGTTTAATATAATGACCCAAACCTGTCTAAAATCTATTGGTTGACATGATTTCGACCCATAACCACATTATCTTTGAAATAAATCTATTTGGAGCTATTAAAAACCGAATATTACTTTATTACAAAATAATATTTTATGTTTTTCCAAAGGTTCCCCTCTCCTCCCTTATAAAATGGGAACCCCTTCCCTTTTCTGTTCACACCCTTTTGAGCCTTGAAGCTCATCCATCCCCTGCCAATTTCTCTTCTGCACTTCCCAAACAACATTATGGAGGTTCGGGTCTTCTCAAAAGACCATCTCTACTTCCTTAAGAGGAAGCATAAAGAGGTGTGTCGAAGAAGAGGTAATCTCTTCTACCAATTCTATCAAGTTTTTTTCTTCTTCTACTTCTTATTATTTAGTTGTATCATTATGAATTAATAACATCAGTATTAAATATATACTGATATATTATTATAAATATTACAACAACCTTATTTCACCTTCTATCCATCCTACGGTAAACAAAATCACCGCGCATGCGTACATACGGAATACCGTCTCCACGCTGAAGAGTAATCTGTTTTCAACCACCACCTTACATGGATGGGTATAATGGTGTAAATAAATAAATATATACGATTATTGTAAAGTTATATTGATTTTCAAATATTATAAATACACTTCAATACAACTCCACGATCATGGGAATGATATCATCGCTCGTGCGTACGTGCGGACTACCGTCTCCACGACGCAATGAGATTCATTCTCCATGTTAACCATTCATAAATTATTATAAAGTATATATAATAAATAATAATGAAATATATGACATAATAATGATACTATATTTATGTATTTATATGTATTTCATCTACTTAATTCCATTCAATTCAACAAGGAAATGAAAACATCGTTCATGCATACGTAAGGCCTACCGTCTCCATGAACGGTGTATTTCATTCCATATATCGACCTGTCATATATATATGTATATGCTGAATATATATTATATATAAATAATGTTTTACTTTCTGGAATTATTTAAATCAGTATATAAGTAATAATATCAAGAAAAACAAGTCGAAACACATATGATAAATGAAACGATTTTACCCAAAATGCTGCATTAACATGGAATTTACAAAAGAACGGGTAATATAAAGTCATAAGTGAACCATATATGATATCATAACAATGAATATGATTCGGTAATATGTCAATGACATTATTTAAATCATTATACATGAGGTTCATACACGTACAATGCTTATCAGACCTAGGGTAAGGGATAATTATTCCAATCTCATTCTTATCCGAGATTGTTTATTCGTAAGTATTTACTAGGGTTATGATAATTATCTATATCCATATGTTCTCAAAACGTTTTCATAAAATGTTTAATTTTCATCCATGCATGTTTAAAGTCATTTTTACCCTTTTCTACTTTTACCACATCGTATGGAATGAATCTTTCTTTTGTTTACCATATGAGGTAATTTTAGACTATTCCGACAAAAGTATGAGAAGAATGTTATTTTTAACATATATGGCATTAAAGGATTTTTACGGTTTCATAATTCATTATTTTCATTAAGATTACTCTACAATATTTCATAATTATTTTCAACAAAATCATTTTCTTTTAAAATTTCATGGCATTTTGTGAAAAGAAAATATTTTTGAAGAAGAAAGGATATTTTCCTCATGAATTCATTTCAAGTGTTTTGTCAAAACTATTTTCCATCTAAGATGAAATTATTTAGTATTATTATGTTTCTAGTATAAAGTCTCTATGATTTATATGGTTTCAATTTTCTTATGATGAAATGATATCAATTTATTTATATGGATTATGTTATGATGTAATGATGATTATGAAACCCGATTTATTCTTTGGGTTATGATGAATGATTTATGATTGTTTCGTGGAACACTTTGAATGATGTCAATATGATATGGGTGGGACCTATATCTCCCTCAAATGCATTGGGTAAAGATTTGTATCTCACGATATACACATGATTGGAATGGTATGTTAATATGGTTTATTAAAAGAGGACTGGAACGAGGAGTGAACTCGATTCAGAAAGGGACTTTGTCCACTAAGATGGTTTTGGAAGAAATGCCTTGGCTACTATGGAAATCATACCATGTTATTAATGGTTTCAGCAATCACATATTTTATTCCCATGTTATTTTATCATGATTAATGTTTCTTTATGATCTATGTCTTATGTACTGCCATGTTTTATGTCATTGCCCATGATTTTGAAGTTTAAACATTATGTTCATGTTTTTATGTTCAAATGTATATGATTTGTTTTATTTTATCCATTCTTAACCTTACTAAGAATTTGAGCTCACCCTTTATATGTTTAATTTTCCCCAGAATTTAAAGAAAGGTTTTAGGTAAGAAACCCAAAAGGGGAAGATCTTTATGGGAGATGTTGAAGATCTTTCACCACGATTAGAAGATTACGTTTCGAGTTTCCAAAGACACTAAACTATTACGGTCCTTGTGTGTCTATTTTTGTTATGTATTCAGAATTCCATAAATGTAATGTAATGTCCATGTATGTCAGGCTTCGGGTCTCTATAGTTGGTATCAGAGGAATTGTTTAGTTAACCTTTGGAAACTAGGATGCGAGAACTTTAGTGAGATACCTAGATATATTTCTAAGGTATATCTAGGGATGTCCCTAAGGTTAAGTATAAGTATAGGTTATAGTCCTAGAATTACAGTAACGATATTAGAATTAAACCTAAGATGTTAGATATTGAATTTACTCCCCCATTATTATGTTGTCTTACCTATCATGATTTTTTTCTCTCACACTATTCTTTTTGGGTTTTAGACGATGGCTGGAACCCGAAAAACCATGTTGATCAATGTAATGGAAAATGCAATGATTGTACTTCTGAACAATCCAATGTTATGGTAGATGGATGAAAAATATTATTGCTATACTTACCCAAGCTATGAATCATTCTGGACTTCCAAATAAGCAGAGAAGGGAACAATATTCTACTGAGTCTTTCATGAGGCAACGTCCACCTTCATTCAATGGGTCTTCTGATCCACTTGTTGCTGAACAATGGATCAATAACATTGAAAAGATATTTTACATACTTTTCTATTCAGAACATGATAAATTCATTCTAGCATTTTACCATTTAGAAGGTGAAGCAGGCCAATGGTGGAATCTAATTAAGAATACAAGGCCCCAAGATGAAATTGAATCCATGGAATGGGATGAGTTCAAGAACATGTTTTTTAGTAATTACTTCCCTCGTATTATTCGAACCAAGATAGAAAAGGAGTTCCTTGAGCTGAAGCAAAAGGATGATGAATCTGTTGGTATATATGAAGACAATTTTACAAGGCTTGCAAGGTATGCATCTGGCTTTATCATCCAACCTGAAAGTAAAGTTGATCGATTCTTCAGTGGCATAAAACCAAGTCTTCGACGGGCATTAGCTATAAGAGATTCAGTAGCTATGAATAAATTGTGCGTTTTTCTATCATGGTAGAAATAGAAATTGGTGTTACATATCCATCTCATGGTTTGGACAAGAAACAAAAGATGGAGTTCAAGGAGAAATCTCAGAACAATGGTGAAAAGAAGTTGAATGTTTCATTATGCTCAAAGTGTGGAAAGAATCATGGTGGAGATTGTCTTAAAGGGACTATAAATTTTTTTTAGTGTGGAAAAGAAGGTCATCGAGCAGTTGAGTGTCTAAGTAATTGGAATAAGGTAGCTAATGATGCGAATAGAGAAGAAACTACAGAGAAAACTCCACCAACACTTCAATTCTTCAAGTGCAAGGAAATGGGGCATTATGCTAATCAATTCCCTAATACAAGGGTTAACAATGATTGACATGAGCAACCACTTAAGGTAAAGGATAAAGGGAAGTCGCATGCGATCACTATTGGAGATGTTGAATATGAAAACGATTTGGTGGAATGATTAAGAGTTTATGTAATGGGATTCCAAAATAATGGTGTATATAGTATCATTGAATATTGGAATATTTATATATTGGTCTATTGTGGTTTTCAATAGTTTTATGGTACCGGTAACTATGGAATGCGATTGAGATATTTTTGGAAAGAAGATGATATGAACATAATGAAGGGATAAAGAGAAAATGAAATGTTTGACAGTATTCACGAGCTCAAGACTGATATTAGGAAAATTTTATTTAATGCTTTGAGTATATAGAAATTTTCGGATTTTGGTATGTAGAAAGAGTTAACTTTTGACAACATTCATTTTTTCACTAAGGTTCTATGGTAATTTCTGTTTCAAGATAACACATGATTAATGAATTGACATTTTTGAAATGTGACCAACAAGATATATCGTATGATAAATGATGTTATTCACAATCTTGTTATGTGAACTTTCCAGAAATCATTTTCTGTATACTTTGAGATTGGATAGATGTATTTTGGATAAGTCAAAATATTGGAAAGGGTTATGTCAGACATCAGATTGTATTGTTTCAGGCTATAACTTTTTTTCGAAATTATTTCTTTAATGTCATAAAAGTGTAGTTTTAAAAAAAGGACAACATGTGGGACAGGCATCAACCAGTCGCATCAGACAAGGCTGTGGGAATCAAACCCACAACCGATGTGCGACAGGCCTTTATCGCCTACCACTGTCCTACAGGAAGTCCCTGGATAGTAGAAACTAGTTTTATTTTATTAAGCGGTATGACAGATGAAGTATAAGTCAATTTTTGGAACCATATACGAATAATATCACCATATATGGACTTATGAATATAACTTTTTCTAACCTCAAGTTTGAGACAGATAAAATGACCTATCATTCTATCACATGATCTGCTAACACTTCATGGAAACAAAATTCAACTTCATTTCTTTAAGAGAAGAATTTGAAATTGTTCAAGAGATGAACTACAATGAGATTGTACCAAAATAATGTAAGAATTTCTTTTAATTCAAAAATTCATCAACATTAGGGAAATTATCTTGAAAGGAAAAACTGTTGCCCTAGTGCTCTTATATCTGATGAATCAGATGGTACCTTAGATCATCACAAATTTATGGCTTTGTGATTGTTGTCTTTTTCATAGCCATGTCCTCTACCACTCTTCAACAGAAGTTGATGGTTATATTTCTCTTCCATATCCATATTTTTCACCTATGTTATCCTATGTGGAAACACAGTGATTAGTTAATTTGGGTAACCATTACATTTCATAATTTAGTTTTTAAAGTTATGTTTTGGTATTCCTTTTTACGATGTGGGTTTCTATGAAAGAAACTTTCAAGTAGTAAACCATTTATAACCCCGATGCTTTTCGAGGATGAAATTCATTTTAAGGTGGGTAGAATGTAACACCCCGAGATTTTATGAAAAATATTATTTTTAATATCATTGATTTCTTGTGTTGTATGCTACACCAAAATGATCTTTCACTACACGCATCCCTGACTTGTATTTCTTTACATGCAATCACGTCCTTCCACGATAGCGTGTGTCGTACACAATATCGAGTTTCATTAAACAATGATATATTGTTATAATATTATTAAGGACTAGAAGTTATGAATAGTATTAACTACATTTTAAATTTTATAACATTATTATTCATCTTACATATTTTCTAGAACATGGTATCAGAACAAAATAAATTTTTCAAGTAAAATAAATATTTTTAAAACAAATTCAGTTTTCCTGCCTTTTAATGGCGCACCCACTTTAAATCTAGTTTTGACATGTTTATAAGTTCAATTTGACAAAATATAATTCTTCCTTGGAATCAAGATATAAAAATTTAATTTGGATAAATGTTTCATATTATTCTGATAACTTTCATATTTTGATGAATAGTAAAAACACGCTATATTTTAATTAAAAACAACTTTTTTCATTATAATAATTTATATGGATATATTATATTTTTAATTGGTTTTAAAGTGTAATTATAATATATATTTACCAATTAATCCAATGTTGGTCATTGGAATCAAATTCACTTTGAATTTCGACATAAACAAGTGTCGATCTTTTGATAGTTCTTGTTTCTTAAAAACACGCTATTTGTTTTGATAATTGGAATTAATTTAAAAATTAATTAATTCCACTTCTATGTATTGAATTTTGAAAAATAGAAATCATTTTTGAATTCATAATATCAAATATAGATTAGCCTGAATTTTTGGAATTTTTCGGAAAAACTTCAATTTTTGATGAATAGTTAAAACACTGAGTTTATGGTTAAACCCGACTTTTTATTTAAATAATAATTTATTTGAATTAAATTTATTTTAGGTCAAAATAGATAAATAATACTTATATATGTTCAATGAAATTCATTGTAGTCATTTTATAATAATTTTAGATTTATAAAAAAATTGTATTGAACTTTTCACCATCTGTTACCCATCTCATAGAAGAATTTGGAAATTCACATAAAACATAATTTTACCGCTTCTGTGAGTGGAATTTCGAAAATCCGAGAGACACGGTTAATATCAAGGACTAAAATGTGGTTCAATGAGATGAAAATAATTTTTGATGAATAGTAACTTTTTACTTTTATTTACCACTATTTAAAGTAAATAGGGTAATTAAGGTTAAAAATGATATTATTATTACCCTAACAGATGTCCTAATTCTATTGGATAAATGTAATTAGACCACAAACAACCATAGTAATACAATATGACCATTTTGGTCCACTTGGATTAGATTAGGACATTTATTATTAATTTATTTAAAGATAGGTTAAAATAGTTAAAATCAATGTTTAATAACTAAATCATTTTTTAAATAGGATTATACATAATATAAATTCGACTATAAATATTCATTAGAAAGAGAAAAATATTTCCTACCTAATGGTAGTTTATTTATAATTTTTATACATTATATAATTTAAGTTATTTATGACACAATGATGATGATATAATTACCTAAATAATGAAATATTAAAATAATTGATGTTATAAATACCCAAATAAATGTAATTTGAGACTTTTTATGAATACCACCAGTTTTATAGGTTAATATGACATGTTATTATTGTATTAATTAACTTTGTTCGAAGTAATAATGCTGTTATGAGTTTCACAAAAATCCATTACCAAATAGTGTCAAAATTGACATAAAATAGTTTTTTAAAAAAACATATTATATTATTAATTGTTATTATATTCCTAACAATCTAATGTTCGGCCAAGATACTTATATCATGATAGGTGTGTCATTAATGGACTACTTGGGGGTCGCTTAGATGTATATGGTATGTTTATTACCTATATAATATAAAAATAAAAAGTTGCATGGTAAATGTCAATCTAATTAACTAAGAGTCAAAACTAAAAGATAATGTTAATATAATGACCCAAACCTGTCTAAAATCTATTGGTTGAGAGGATTTATACCCATAACCAACTTAGATTCTAAATAAATCAATTTGGAGCTATTAAAAACAGAATATGACTTTATTATAAAATAATATTTTATGTTTTTCCAAAGGTGCCCATCTCCTCCCTTATAAAAAGGGCACGCCTTACCTCTTCTATTCACACCATTTTGAGCCTTGAAACTCGGTCAAACCCTGCCAATTTATCTTCTCCACTTTCCTAGAAACATTCTTGAGGTTCTGGTCTTCTCAAAAGACCAACTCTACTTCCTTAAGAGCAAGCTTAAAGGAGGTGCGTCGAAGAAGAGGTAATCTCTTCTTCCAATTCTCTCAAGTTTCTTTCTTCTTCTACTTCTTCTTCTTTAGTTGTATCTATATGAATTAATAACATATGTATTAAATATATAATGATATGTTATTATAAATATTAAACAACCTTATTTCACCTTCTATCCATCCTACGGAAAATGAAATCACCACGCGCGCGTACATACGGAATACCGTCTTCACGCCATGGTGTAATCTATTTTCGACCACCACCTTACTTGGATGGGTATAATGGTGTAAATAAATAACTGTATATGATTATTTTAAAGTGATATTGATTTAGAAATATTATACATACACTTAAATACAATTCCACAATCATGGGAATGATATCATCGCACATGCGTACGTGCGGACTACCGTCTCCACGACGCGATGAGATTCATTCTCCATGTTAACCATTAATGAATGATTATAAATTATATATAATGAATAATAATGAAATATATGACATAATAATGATACTATATTTATTTTTATATATATTTATGTCATCTACTTAATTCCATTAAATTCAATAATGAAATGAAAATCGCGTTCATGCGTACGTACGGCATACCGTCTCCATGAACGATGTATTTCATTACATTTATCTATCTATCATATATATATGATGAATATATATTATATATAAATCATGTTTTACATTATGGAATTATTGAAATCAGTATATAAGTTATAATATCAAGAACAACAATTGAAACACGTACGATAAATTAAATGATTTTACCCAAAATGCTGCTTTAACATGAAATTTACAAAAGAACATGTAATATAAAGTCATAAGTGAACCATATATGATATCATAAAAATAAATATGATTCTGTAATAAGTCAATGATATTATTTAAATCATTATAGAGGAGTTTTGGACATGTACAAAGCTTATCGGACCTAAGTTAAGGGATAATTATTCCAATCTCATTCGTATCCGAGATTGTTTATTCGTAAGTATTTACTGAGGTCATGATTATTATCCATGTCCATATGTTCCCAAAATATTTTCATAAAATGTTTAATTTTATTCCATGTATGTTTAAAGTCATTTTAACCCTTTTCTACTTTTACCACATCGTATAGAAGGAATCTTTCTTTTGTTTACCATACGAGGTACTTTTCAACTTTTCCGACAAAAGTACGAGAAGAATGTTATTTTTAACATATACGACATGAATGGATTTTTATGGTTTCATAATTCATTATTTTCATGAAGCTTACTTTGCCATATTTCATAATTATTTTTCAACAAAATCCTTTTCTTTTGAAATTGCATGGCATTTTGTGAAAAGAAATTGTTTTTGAAGAAGAAATGATATTTTCCTCAAGAATTCATTTCAAGTGTTTTGTGAAAACTATTTTCCATATAAGATGAAATTATTTATTATGATTATGTTTCAAGTATAATATCTCTATGATTTATATGGTTTCAGTTTTCTTATGAGGAAATGATATCCATTTGTTTTATATGGATTATGTTATGATGGAATGATGTTTATGAACCCCAATTTATTCTTTGGGTTATGATGAATGATTTATGATTGTTTTATGGCACACGTAAGAATGATTTAAATATGAGATGGGTGGGACCTATATATCTCTCTAATTCATTGTGTAAAGATTTGTATCTAATGATATAGACATGGCTGGAACGGTAAGTTAATCTGGTTTAGTAATACAGGACAGGAACGAGGAGTGAACTCGATTCCGAATGGGACTTTCTCCACTAAGATGGTGTTGGCAGTAATGCCTTGGATACTATGGAAATCATATCATGTTCTTAATGGTTTCCACAATCACATGTTTTATTCCCATGCTATTTTATCATGATTAATGTTTCTTTATGATCTATGTCTTATGTACTTCCATGTTTTATGTCATTGCCGATGATTTTGATGTTTAAAAATTATGTTCATGTTTTTAAGTACAAATGTATATGATTTGTTTTATTTTACCCATGCTTACCCTTAATGAGCATTTGAGCTCACGCTTTATATGTTTACTTTTCCCCAGGATTTATGGAAAGGTTTTAGGTAAGAATACCAAAAGGGGAAGATCTTTATGGGAGATGTTGAAGATCATTCACCATGATTAGAATATTACGTTTCGAGTTTCCAAAGACACTAAACTATTACGTTCCTTGTGTGTCTGTTTTTTGTTATGTATTAATTATTCCGTAAAAGTAATGTAATGTCCATGTATGTCAAGCTTCGGGTCTCTACAATGATAGATATGATTGTTTCCTATATTTTTTTTTCCATTTTTACATATGGTATTTACTTTTAATGATATATAATAAATTGTGTAAATATAGGTATATCGATATTATTTACTAAATACCGATATTTTTTTATTAATACCAATTTTCATATTAAAAATAGATCGTTAAAAATATTATGAATTCATTAAACCTAAAAACATTAGTTGGTCTTGATTATTGATTTACATTTGATGAATCACCAAGTCTCATGAGACCAATCAGTAAGTGAATACGGAATGATTTGGCCAAACCGTGTAAAGTTTTACACATTAGATTTCAACTATAATGTGGATAGATATTTGTGTTAGCGGTTTCATGTTACTAATAGAAGAAATCATATCATTAAGAATTTCCCCCATTTATAATTCAATCATTATTATTATATGAGATAATTTATCCATGATATAATATCTGGAAGATTTCGTTCCTTATTTATTAAATAAATTGAACGTAAACTGATTAATTTAACATAAATATTGATTATCCCATATAATATTATGATACTAAATTTATTTAAATGGTATTTGGTATATTTAATTATATTTCTTTATTTTCTATTCTTATTGATTCATGATAGCATCAGTTTTACTTGACCATTACTAATAAATTTAGCTCAACCATATTTTTATTATTTTTTCCTAGATTATATGAAGATGATAATGATTTATTTGTAAGTATATTATATAATTAATAATATTATTCTTAAAAAATATGTTTTAATTTTTGTTTACAAATTTCATACAAGACTCAAGTATGTATCTAGTTCACAATGACTACTAATTAAATTCTTTCATTGGTATACGATTACATGTATATTATGAAAAGGTAATAAATTATACATAATATATGGGATACAATTTTTTTATAGCTACAGAAGTGGCTAAAAATAATTTAAAATTAATCCTCCTGATGTGATGAGAAACTGGGTTTCCAAAGAAAAAAATGTTCAAATGTTTTAAAAAAATTTATATAAAAATTCAATAAGAAAATAAATCCACTGAATTAAAATAGATTAAGTGATATAAAATTTGTGTAATTTTATTTTAAAACACCTTTTAAACTTAAAAGTAACCTTAAATATTTCTAAAATTAAAAGTATATTTAAAACTAAAAAACATTATTTTTCACTATTCATCAAAAAATTAATCATTTCAGAAAAAACACAAAAATTTTCACAAGTGTAATTTGGATATTCTGATTTCAAAAATTAATTTCAATTATCATATAAATTTCCTAAATGTGGAAAAAAATTTAAATAAAGGGAAAAAAAGAGACAAAAATTCTTTTGCGATAACTATATTTTTTATGCGTAAAATTCTATTTATTCTTATATTATCTCTAGAAAAAAAACATAATCTGATTGTTAAAAATAGTATTTAATATATAATATAAATATTTCATTAATATCATTCACCAAATATTATTTTTTTAATTTATTGATTTAGAAAACATTTCTGCGCAAAAATATATGTTTTCATAAATATATTTCATTTATTTTTAAATGGTTCTTATTTTCATTTTAATTAATTTGAAAACAATGTTTTTGATATATATATATATATATATATATATATATATATCAAAAAGTAATATTTTTTTAAATTGTCACAAATCCCCTTCCTCGGGACGATTGGAGGGAGTGAATTCTGCCATGCCCTTCCTTCTTTTAGAGGAAAGATATATAATGACTCCCAAATTCCCTCCTTCAATAGGCCACGTAGTGGTGACTAGCACCAAGGGTATAGAATCTCACAAAAAATGGACGGAAGTATGCTTTTTAATAAAAATAGTTTCAGGAGATAAGATGGTATAAATCCCAAACATCACCAAACATTTATATAAAAGAATCCAAAATCCAACCCATGCATGATTTAAACATAAACAGCCACAAAAGTACAACCAAAGCACTAAAGAAAAGTTCCCAAATATCGATTCTAAGTAGAACAAAAACTATTATCCCAACACACGAAATATTAATGTCCAGAATGGTCCTCAATGTCCTATTGAAAATATGAAAATAGTTTTATAACGTAGGGTGAGAATACAAGTATACTCTGTAGGGAAGTCAGGTCACTCGTGCACAAGTGGGAGATGCAGAATAATGCCCCTATTAAAAAAACAAAAAACCAACGAAACCTTCCCTGAAAAAAGAATAACCAGCCCAAACTCACCATGGCAGGCTAACCAAATAACACAATCTAGGTATGGTAGTAATTTAGTCAAATCGATGATTTGGGTACCCCACACCACGTCTCCCAAATGGCCAACAACCAATTACTAATGCGTAATGTATTGAAGCTACTGCCATTCCAAAAATGTAGTCCCACTACAAAACTACCCTCACACACCTGGGCCAAAAACCACACATATCATGTCCATAGAAATTTGGGTCACAATATCCAAACCTATTTCTAGAAAACACCTGGGCCTCTTCACGAAGACACCTTGGATAAATTCTGGCCAACAGTCAACTGGTCCCCTTATCTTCAACACAACCTTTGAGAAGGTTCTTGGGCTATAGTAATCTTTATGCCAGTACATCCTTCCCAGATATGCTTGAGCGGTAATAACACATAATTTGGTGTGAGTTGAATGTCATTGACTATCTATCCATCCTCCCATAGGGATGTTGGGAAAGACAGCCTTCACCATGAAATAGGTGTGTTTTTCACATACTGCTCAATAATGGTGGGTGCATATTGAAAATCACAAGGAACTACAATATTTAAAAATAGGTAAATAAACACTCAGACCAACCTATGGGTCCCAAAAAAAACAATCAACCCACCAATACCACCTTTTCTGATATCCCTATATGCACAGCAACACAAAATTCCACTACCAAAGCATAAACCCAAGCCGATTTTCATTTATCCTCTTTTGTTTCATTGTTAATGGATTCAAGTTAATTTATTCAATCACTATTGGGGAATCTACCAACCACTACCATCCCAAAACCACAAGAAATCCAATCTAAAGTCCCTCAAAATTCCACAACATAACCAAAGGTAGTCCAACTACCTACAAGTTCATCAATTCCACAAACAACCCATCACCAGCCCCACTGAACAAATAGGTCATAGAAAAACATAGAACCAACCTCTTTTTCGAACCTATACCCCAAACCAATCTACCCATACTAACACCACACAACCCGTACGAGGCCCGAACTCACCAAAAAATAGCCTTAAACCGCACCATCAAGCCAAGAATATTTAGAATTATCCAATAGGTATTATTTAATTTCACATATAATTACATGGGTGATCACATAATAGGTTTGATTCTAGGTAATCCATTTATTATACTAGGTGTACGCTATTAAATGTAATGATATTTGAAATTTTTCACATTGTATTGAAAGTAAAAATAAGAACATTACCAGTGCACAAGGAAATGTCACCATCACCCATGAATTTTAGAAGGCCTAAAATACACAACAATTATTAATTGTAAAAAATGATAATAATATAAAACCTCGATAAACAGTGAACCATATTTGTTCACCTTCCTATTATCATAACAGGTCTCATTGTCTTTTTATCATCATATTCCCCCATCATTTGATACTCTTAATAATAAAATAATTCAGTAATTATCTCCCAAGAAACATTACTACACCCACTATGCATGATACACAATTAAATAGAGACAAATTAAAATACCCACTTGGAATAGTAGGTGATGAGAAATCCTCCTTATTCCAAACATCAGTTGCGCAAACAGAAAGAAACTAAAAAAAATAGGAAAGGGTTCTAGTATTGGTGCGTGACTCATTTGGGGAAGAAAATCTCTCCTCACACCAAGAGAAAAGAGAAGAGATGACCTATGATTTAGAAAATCCGAATCTTATATTAATAAAATGAGAGACGGTTTCATGTTCCATTAAATTTAGATCGTAATAAATATTCCATGAATTGACTATTTCAATGTCATGGAAGCTTTTAGAATGAAATGGTACCCTTCTCCCATGGAGATTTTCCTTGAGAATTCCCTGCTTCCACCTAGGGTTTCCTCACGACGGTGCGCCTCTTTCGACCAATTCCTTTCTTCTTCGCTCCATTGATCTGTCCATATTTATCACATCTCCTTGCCTATGAGATCTCATTCTGAATCATCCATATTTCTTGGTGTTTCTGTTGAAGGTGGTTCGCTATAGAAGCATCAAGCTACTTCAGCCTTATCTGATTTCATATTCCACAACACCTCTACTAGTCTGATCTGGAGTGATGGTTCATCTTGGTTTAAGGATTTTTGGATCAGCGGTCAACGGTTTTTAGGCACCCTCCAGAGTCATCTCATTCTCTTTTTTTTCCTCTGGATTTAGCATCACCGATATTTCATCGTTCAGAGCACTCATCTATTCAATCCTCTACCCTGAAATCACATCCCTCAGCTCCTAATGTAAAGACCCGTAAATCCTGTGGATTTTTTTTAATACATGTGATTTTTATTTGTCCACGAAAATTTACGGTGCTTGATTCTGAGGCCCGGTGTTTCCGGAATCAATTTTTGAAGTTTTGTTCGGGTACGTTCAATAAACATACAGGCATGATTTTTTAACTTTTGAACTGGTGAATTGAATTGAAATATATGGACATCGTTGAACTTGCAGTGCTGTTATTCTCTTAAGAAGACTTTCACCTCGACGATAGATGGTTGAGAGTGGATGTTAGTTTTTGGGTTTTTTTATAATTTTTTAATAAAATAATTTGAGCTAATAATATATTTTATTTTAAACCTACATGTGGATATTGGGTGGTTAAATCCTCCACATGGGAGTTGGAGGTGTGACCACCACACTTTAACCTCTCTTGGGAGGTTATGGTGGTGGGGATCACCCGAGAATAACCATCCGTGAGAGGTTATGACGTGGGGACCATACGAGGCATAACCCCCCAATTTATGGGGAGGCAGAGGAAACCTCTCAAATCCCCTCATTTAATTTTATGTGTTGACGGAAAATTAATTGCTTCCAATTTAATTTTATGTGTTGACGTAAAATTTGTTGTTTCCAATTTAATTTGATGAGTCCACTTGAAATTAAATGCTTCCAATTAATTTTATGTGTCAACAGAAAATTAATTGCTGTCAAATTAATTTTATGTGTCCACATAAAATTAAATCCATTGATAAATTTTATGTGTCAACATAAAATTAAATCAAGCCAATTTTATTGTTATTGGATATTTCTTTTCTCTGGTGGGGGATTTGGGGAAAGGCTTGGCTTTAGAGAATTGGAAGGAGCTCTGCGAGAAATCCTCTCCAACGAAGAATGCTTCCTCCACAAAGAACAAGAAGAACGCCGACGATGTTTTATTATTCGACTTCCTTCCTCAAATCCTACTGACGTGGAGCATCATCAATGAGCCGACACAACTCAGGTTTGCAAGTTCTTAGCAGACACGACGAATGACGATCCTCTATGTCTTCTTCCGCAACTCCATCAACAAATGATGTCTGCATTTTTGCGACAACGTCAACCAACTATGAGCAAGGAAGGGGGTTTATCACACTCTTGATGTTGTACGTTTTTCTTATCTTCTTCAAAGGATAATAAGAGATTAATGCGGATGTACTATTGATCATTTTATACGCATGATGAGACGAATGATACCTTCCTAAATGTGTAGGGTGTGGTCCAACCTAAATGTCCTGACATCCTCTGTAATTTCCTCTCTTCTTGTGGATTTCTACAACATGGAAATGGGGTGATGACGACGAAGGTGGCAACGACGAAAGCCATGCTACCTACGGCCTCTGTCAATCACAACCCCACTCGTGGCACACCAATGCGTCCGGCCGAACACCGGTGGCCCAGGCGGCGCCAGGAGCGCCTGCTTGCGGCTTCCCTGCACCCATGCCCGGTGTGCAGCCCGCCTGCCCACGGCCTCCCAGTGCCCTGCACGGCACGCGGTCCCCCTGCCCGCGGCCACCCCGTGCCCTGCCCGGTGTGCGGCATGCCTGCCTGCGGCCCTCACACCCTGCCTGCACCCCCGCAGCCTGCCCGGCCGCTACTGCGGCCTGCCCGACGCCCCCACGTCCCGCTCGGTGCCCTGCCGGCGCCCCTGAGGCCTGCCCGGCCCCTGCCACATCCTCCCCGGTGCACCCGCAGCCTGCCCGGCATCTAGCCAGACTGCCCACGCCCCGCGTCTTCTGCCCATAGCCTACCCGCAGTCCGCACGGCCTGCCTTCTTGCCTCCCAACCGGCCCGACCTCCTAGGCTGAGTCGCCCAAGACGCACCCCTCGCGGCGCTAGCCAAACAAGCATCAGCCTTTGGGCTGATTCGCCTATGTGGCGACCAATGGGCCGAACCGCCCTCGCAGTATTCTAGGCTGGGCCAAGCGGACTGGGAAAAACATAGCGGGCTGACTGGGTAGACCCAGACCGGGTTGTCCCATTCCGGGTTGGGACGAGACAGTCCGACCGGGTTGGATTGGGCCTATGCCCATTACCGACCCCTTTAACTTCTTGGCGAATATATTTGGCACCATCCTTCCGTTTGACGAACCGCCAGCGGTACCAGTATTCTTGGAGCTAAGTCTTCCATTTGAGAATACCCCACTAGAGTCCGGGGTATAGTTGAGATACGGTCAGAATGGATCATACACGAATCCAACCGGGACCCCGGGACAAAAAGGCTAATAACAAATAGATCGGGCATCCGATTGACGCGACATATATTGCGTTGAGACCCCTATGACATGGTGGACCTTTAAGATACTACTTCATGGGATTTCGTGGTAGATGTCATGTCGAAACTTGGCTTAAGAAGTGAACCATCCTGTTATCAAGCGTACATTGTGGAAACCCTGCGGCTGGGTGCGCTCTAACGACTATTCCTGGATCCTGTGTGGGTCCGACAGTTCGGAATTCTATTCATGGATCCTGTGTGGGTCCTACAGAATAGTTGGTCCTGGATCCTATGTGGAGTTGATAGCTTAGCTGGTCTTGGATCCTGTGTGGGTCTGACAACTCCGACTACTATTCCTGGATCATGTGTGGGTCCGACAATTCCAACTGCTGGTCCTGCATCTTGTGTGGGTATGACAGCTTAGATGAATTATTTACTACATCTGATCATCTTTATCAATCTACGAAAGTTGTATACTTGTGTGAACTGAGTCAACAACTCTATTGTTTTCTCGTGAACGAGATGGATTACTTGATTACATAGGTATATGTATGGCCATATACCTAAGTGGGGCTATCTGTAGATTTCATAGCTTTTGGTTTATCCTTGTGAGATTTTGTTAGATCATGATAGTATAGAGGTCCCTAATGAGTATCGTTATACTCACCCCTACACGAGCTAGGCCTACACCTCGTTTTTTTGGATGCAGACGATGGACAACACCGATGGAGGCTGAGAGAACTAGCACTGGACGGTACCCGGAGGTAGACCTTACGACAAGACAGTACAGGGAGGAGTCTGATAGACGTGGAGTGATGAGGAGGATATTTGTACCTACCCTTCAAGTAGGATCTATGGTGAATATTCCAGGAGATTCTTTCATCATTCGGCTATTTTGTCCCTTTTTCAGTTTTACTTTTACTTTACAGTTGGGCTTGTATTTTCATCCTCTTTTTATTTTCCAGCACTCGTTTTGTATATAGTCTTTACTTAGTATTTGCTTCCAGTTGTACTTTGATTGGGTATATTTACAATTTATAAATAAAATGATTTCCCAGTTTAGAGATTTTATGCCTTTGGTGCTAGTCCCCAACCCCTAGCCTATGGAAGGTGGGCTTGGGGTAGTCACAACATGTGCCCCGGGGGACGGGTCGGGACAAATTGGTATTTGATGAGTTGGTTCTACTGTAGAACATATGACTCTTATATTTATTTTTTCATGAAGAAATGGTGTTAAGAGTACTGAGTGTGGTTTTTAGTCCAGGGCATCCAGAGATGGTGTGGCGGCTGACGTATCCATACACATGGACCCTGACATCTGATTTTTGACTCAGTGCATGAAAACACTGATTGCCAGGGTTTTTTCAAGAGTCTTCTTTGTGAACTCTTTGAGTTAGCTCACCGGGAATAACTTATTGACCATGGTGCACCTATTCTTATCAGGATTCCGCTGCATAGATATCCTTCTAGGGTTACTGAGAGAGTACACGATGATGGCCCACCGAGCGACGAGGCTCCGGTGTAGGGCCCTCTTACTATGATGGCACCATCCGGTGGTGTACCAGCACCACCACCACCCGTAGGTCAGTTGATACCACCAACCACACTGGCATATGATGCACGCTGACATAGCTTGATCATATGAGTTCCAGTAGTAGAGTCCTTTTACGTTTCAAGGCGTTACAGATTACCACATAAGTGAGGGCTGGATGGAGGTGACAGCTAGATTTTTTCGCCTAGTTGAGACACCAGTAGAGCACATGGCCATCATAGCTACTAGACCTTTTCAGTGAGTGACCATGAGGATGGTCTGCATATTGATGAGGCCTCGATACGTGGACCACTACCCGAGATAGTACCTCCGGGTAGTGTGTCAGCTATATCACTGCATGTTGGTTAGTAGTTGCAATCAGCGACACCGGTAGATGACACGTGTAGACTTAGAAACTTACATGTGTTTCAGCATCATATACCCTCATCTTTTGAGGTGAGCCCGGCTCACAGGCGGTTGAGGAATGGCTTGAGTAGGTGGTTGAGAGTTCTCTAGAACTTCTACAGCTTATGCAGGACAACATGTCTGTAGCTGAGTATTCATCGAGGCATACCGATATTTCCTTGTTCTTGATGAATAATGTACGATCAGTGCTTCGGGGATCGAAATTCTGAGTGAGGTGTGTTTAAAGGACATTAGAGAAAGCACAATTCCCCTACGCATTCCTTCTTATCTTAAGATGTTAAGGATAACCTTTGTGGTTGACTTTTCTTTGGCTGAGTAGATACAACTAGTGAATTTAAGCAGTGGGAAAGTAGGAAACTGACACTAGTCTCAGAGACTTGAGTGTGTAAAAATGCTTATGGAAGAGGAACTGTTAAGGATATAGGAATCTTCAGGGCAGAAAACCTGGAACGAGAGCTAGGAGAGAAGCATGTAGTGGTGTACATTTTGACATGTTACAACCACCCCCTTATGTGGAACCCACCAGGCTCAGGGAGCTAGAGGACAGGGGAAGAGAGTAGCTGCATGCAGTCAAAGAGTGTGACCAAAGGGCTCTTGGAATGATACAAGGTACAGACTGTGTCTACAACTAGCTGCCGTATCAGTAGACCTAGGTTCCAATCATTCCTTCCTTCCACAAATCTTGTCCTAGACCAAGAGTCTCCAGTTAAATTGTTGACTTGACAGTCACATATGGAGCTAACATTGGGGGGAGACTTGATAATCACACATTCACTAATAGTGTGATCTAACCCTTGAGGCGAGAGTTTGGGTTGGAACCTATTTTTGGCTGTGTCGAGGCCTTATGACGTTATTTTCGGTTTTGACATGACATCCACAATTCACGCTCAGATTGACCGTGTTAGGGAAAACATTTGTGGTTTATCTACAATGTTGGGATTGAGTTTTTCGTAGTCGGCGAAAAGGAAAACCCAGGAAGCTTAATATGGACTCATGCATAAGAGGGTGCAGTAGATCAATCATTAGTCGGCTAGACATACCTTTGTGCCAGACATCTCCAGAGTTGCAGCACCATTATCAGCCTTGGCAAAGAAAGGGCAACCCCTCGTGTGGTCGAAGAGTTTTCAGTAGAGCTTTCAAAAGCTGAGGCCAATGCTGACTAGTTACCCAATCTTGAGGCTTCTAGAGGAAGTCGTAGGGTACGTAGTTTATTGTGACGCATCAGGGACCAGAATCTGATGTGTCCTGATGCAGGAGAGAGCAGTGGTCACATATGGTTCTCGGCAGCTGAGACAGCATGAGCAGATCTATGCTACCCATGACCTGGATTTAGAAGTAGTGGTAATCACCTAGAAGATGTGGCAGAACTATATTTTGGGAAAAAAATTTACCGTATACTATGATCACAAGAGTATCAGGTATATATTCTCTATGAAGGAAATGAACCTGAGATAGCGACGTTGGCTTGAGTTCTTCTAGGACTATGACTTCGAGATAGTCTATACACATAGGAAGGGGAACGTTGTAGAAGATGAACTCAGTTGGAGATCTGGTATATAGCTTCTAGGCGAGGAAATAGAGTAGCAGGCTGCTTTACAGATATCCTTTGGGGATAGATATGGAGCAGACTTCCTTCAGTATCTTACAGTCACTACCCCACTTCTTCATCGAGACAGGGAGGCACAGTGTGGGGACGCTGACTGTGAGACACAGTGTGGTCAGATATCCACAGGGCAGGCACCTGAGGGATTTTATGAAGGTGGGGAGCACATCATACTTTTCAGAGGACGTACCTCGGTACCAGTACCACTTCAGGAGGAGGTGTTAAGGGAGTTCCATGCATCCCCTCTAGCAGTACATCTAGGATTGGTGAAGATCTACTAGGACCTTCGAATACAACACTGGGGGCCAGGTATGAAGAAGGAAGTAGTGGAGTTTCTCTCTTGATGCCTCAATTTTCATCAAGTTAAGGCAGAACGTTAGGTACCAGCATGCTTGGTTCAGCCAACAGAGGTCCCAAATTGGAAGAGGGGTGAGATATCCATGGACTTTGTGACGGTTATTCAACATACCTCTAATGGACATGAATCTATTTGGGTGATCGTCGACTGACTCACCATGTTGGACCACATCCTATTGACCAGAGATGGTATGAGCTACCACATAAAAGGTTTAGATCATCCAGTAGCAGATGAATACTTACAGAGCAGACAAAAGTCGTATGATGACAGGGGACAGAGACCTCTAGTGTTCGAGTATGGAAACCACGTCTTTCTACGAGTCTCACCTCGACGAGGTCTACAGAGATTTGGACAAGGAGAAAAGTTATCTCTGAGATTCATCGAACATTTTTCAGGTCCTCAATAGTGTTGATGAGGTGGAATACTTCTTATCTTATCCACCTCAGTTGCACCGGGTGCATGATGTCTTCCACGTATCCCAGCTGAGGAGATACGTGCATGACCCTTCCCACATCATCGACCATGGAGAGATGGACATTGACGATGGGAAAACTATTACGAAGGTTCCAGTAGAGATTTAGGATCGACAAGAGAGTGTCCTACATGGATGGTCGAATCCTTTGGTACGCGTTCACTGGTAGCACGAGAACCTCTAGGAGAGCACAAGGGAGCGGGAGGCTCAGATGCATACTCAGTACCCCGTTTTGTTCCCTTAGTTCGATTTGTAGGTTATGGGGATGTAAAGACCTGAGGTGGGGAGAATGTAAAGACCTGGAAATCCCGTGGAATTGTTTTTAATACGTTGTATTATTACAAGTATGCGAAAATTTACAGCGCTTGATTCCGAGGCCCGGTGTTCCCAAGAATCAATATCTAATGTTTTTTTGGATAAATTCAGCAAACGTACGGGTGGGATTTTATTACTTTTTAACTGGTGCTCGGAAATGAAATATTAGGACACCATTGAACTCGAAGCGCCGGTATTCATTTATGAAGACTTTAACCTCGACGAAAGATGGTCGGGAGTGGATGTTAGTTTTTGGGGTTTTATAAATTTTTAATAAAATGAAGTGGGCTATTACTTTATTTTATTTTAAACCGCCTTGTTGAGGTTGGGTGGTTAAAACATCGACAAGGGAGTTGGAGGTGGGACCACCACACCTTAACCTCCCTTGGGTCATTATGGTGGTGGTTCCCATTTGAGAATAACCTCTCGTGAGAGGTTATGATGTGGGGACCACATGAGGCTTAATCCCCGAATTTATGTGGAGGGAGAGGAAACCTCTCAACTCCCCATAGTTAATTTTATGTGTCGACATAAAATTAATTGCTTCCTATTTAATTTTATGTGCCAACGTTAAATTAAATTCTTCCAATTAATTTTATGTGTCAACATAAAATTAATTGCTGTGAAATTAAATTTATTTGTCAACATAAAATTAATGATATCAATAGATATTATGTGTCAACATGAAATTAATTTTTGTCAATAAATTTTATGTGTCAACATAAAATTAAATCCTTCCAATTATTTTTTTATTGGCTATTTTATTCTCTGGTGGGGGAATAGGGGAAAGGCATGGCTTTATAGAATTGGAAGGAGGTTCGGGAGAAAGCCTCTCCAATGAAAAATGCTTTCTCTACGAAGAACGGGAAGAACACAGAAAACATTTTCTTCATCGACTTCCTTTCTCAGATCCTACAAACGTGGAGCGTCATCAACGAGCCGACGCAACTCGGGTATGGAAGTGGTTGACAGAAGGGACGAACGATGATCCTCTAGATCTTCTTCTATGACTGCGTCAACGAACGATGTCTGCCTTTTTGCGCCAACGTCAACCAAATACGAGCAAGGTATGGGGTTTATTACTTGTTGACGTTGTACCTTTTCCTTATAATATTCAGACAACAATAAAGGATTAATGTGGACGTACTATTGATCATCTTCTTACCCATAACGAGCCAAATGATACCATCCTAAACGCAGAGGGTGTTGGCCAACCTAACATGGCATGACATCCTCTATCGTTTTCTCTCTTCATGTGGCATTATACGACATGGAGATGGGGCGTCGAAGATGAAGGCAGAAACGACGAAGGCCACGCTACCCGCGGTCTCCCCAAATCGTGCCGCCCCCCGTGACACACCGATGCTTCCGGCCAAACACCGTCGGCCAGGGTGGCGCCCGGCCCGCCTGCACGCGGCCTCCCACAGCCCTTCCCAGCGCTCGGCCCGCCTACCCGCGGCCCCCGCAGCCTGCCTGGTGCCCTGCCAGTGCCCCCGAGGACCGCCCGACACCCTTCTGACACACCGACGGCCTGCCCTGCCACTGCCGCACCCTACCTGACGCCCTTCCGGCTCCCCCGCAGCCGACCCGAAACCCTACTGGATCCTTCGCGGCATGCTCGGGCCCTTCCTTTCCCTAACTGGCACACCTACAGCCTGCCCAGCATCCAGTCGACCTGCCCGCACCCTGCACACTCTACCCACAACCTACCCGCACTCCGTGCGGCCTGCACGCTGGACTCCCAACCAGCCCGACCTCCTGGGCCGAGTCGCCTACGTGGTGACCTCTAGGACGAACCGCCCTCGTAGTTCGCTGGGCCGGGCCCAACGGCCTTGGCCAAACATAGCGAGCTGTCCCACCTAACGAGATGGGTCATACCCAGCAGCTCTGACCGGGTCGACCCAGATCGGGTAGGCCCAGTCTGGGTTGGGCCGAGACGGTCCTACCAGGTCGGATCTGGGCCATGCCCATTACTGACCCCATTAACTTATTGGACCATATCTTAGGCACAAAAAGACCATTTGACGAACCTTCAGCAGTGCCGGTATTCTTGTTGTGAAGTCGTCCCTCTGAGAATACCCCACTGGAGTTCGAGGTATAGTTGAGATATGGTCAGAATGGATCTTACAAGAATCGAACAGGGCCCCCAGGACAAAAAGGCAAATATCTAATAGACCGGGAATCCGATTGACGCGTCGTATATTGCGTTGATATCCCTATGACGTGGCAGACATTTGAGATACATCTTTAGGGGACTTTGTGGAAGATGACGTATCAAAATTTGGCGTGAGGAGTGAACCCTCACAGAATCAAGAGTACATTGTGGAAACCCAGTGGCTGGTTGCGGTCTGACGATTATTCCTCGATCATGTGTGGGTCCAACAGTTATGACTTCGGTTACTAGATCTTGTGTGGGTACGACATAATAACTAGTCCTAGATCCAGTGTGGGTCCAATAGCTTAGCTGGTCCTGGATCCAGTTTGGGTCTGACAGCTCCATCTATTGTTCCTGGAACCTGTGTGGGTCCGATAGTTCCAACTACTAGTCCTAGATCTTGTGTGGGTCCGACAGCTTTGATGAATTTTTGACTACATCTGATCATCTCTATCACTCTAAAAAAGTTGTATACATGTGTGAGCTGAGTCAGAAACTCTTTTGTTTCCCCGTGAACGAGAGGGATTACTTGATAACTTATGTATATGTATGGGCATATACCTAAGCAGGGATATCCGTAGATTTCATTCATTGTGGTTTATCCTTGTTAGATTTTGTGAGACCTTGAGAGTATTGGGTTCCCTACTGAGTATCATTATACTCACCCTTGCATGGGCTATGCCCGTACCTCATTGTGTTGGATGCAGACAACGGACAGCGCTGGTGGAGGCTGAGAGCGCCAGGACTGAATGGTAACCAAAGGTGGACATTACGACGAGACAGTACATGGAGGAGTCTGACAGACGCGGAGTGTTGAGGAGGCTATCTATACCTACACTTCATATGGGATCCATGTTGGATGATCCAGGATCTTCTTTCACTATTCAGATATTTTTTCCCTTTTTCAGTTGCACTTGTACATTACAGTTGGGCTTGTGTTTCCGTCCCCTTTTTACTTTCTACCACTCTTTTTGTATACGGTTTTTACTTAGTCATTGCTTCCATTTGTACTCTGATTGTTTGTGTTTACAATTTATAAAAGCAATGCTTTCCCATTTTAGGTATTTTATGCCTTTGGTGGTATTTTCTAGCCGCTGGCCTATGGAATGAAGGCATGGGGTAGTCACAGCACGGGCCCTGGGGGACGGGTTGTGACACCTATCCTAGTAGGATATAGAGCGGTTTCTTATCAAAGGTTTTGGGTGGTGTGTTTTGATCGCCGAAGGTTCCCATCACACCATCTGCTCTAGTTTTCTTCTCCATCGACCTTTAGGTTCGACATCATCAGTTGTTTGTTTTGGTCCATTTATTTTTATTCCTCAGTCCATTAGGTAAGGTTTGGTGCTTCATATATGGTGTGATGTTTGTTTGGCGTTGAACCCTTTTAGTATGGATTGGTTGCATTCATATTTGGTTTTGATGGTCAATAGGATAGTGTAGCACACTATGATGAATCTATACTAGTTTTTGGGTGTTTTTTAGTTATATGATGGATGATCTGAAAATCCCCAATGTTTTGGTGGTCATTTCGATAACAAGGATGGTGGTGAGTGTTGTGTTCAGTTTTGCTGCTATTCGGTGAAGAGTGTGTGATAGGAATGATGGTGATGACAGTATGGCATGATGCTCTTGGCATGGGTATGGCCGGAAGATTAGGGTTCTCGTGTCATGAGGTTTCCTTGAATGATGTTCCTTTTGGAATTTTTATTTTCATGTTACTTTGAATATGTATCCTGTGTGAAATTTTGGTTACCGCTTACCCATAATGCGGCTTATTTGAAAGTCAATAAAAATATATAGATGGTTTGGAGCATTAGGATATTAATGATATAAATATT
Organism: Viscum album; assembly: GCA_963277665.1. Taxonomy (NCBI): domain Eukaryota; kingdom Viridiplantae; phylum Streptophyta; class Magnoliopsida; order Santalales; family Viscaceae; genus Viscum; species Viscum album. Next base: position 183,754,462 of record OY728144.1, read on the forward strand.
AACCTTTGAATCTCATTTATAAACACTCAAACAAGCCTTTAAACATGATTTATTTCAAATATAATGTAAGAGGGTCGAAAATAGGAAAAACTGAAAAAATGTTGTTGATGTGGACACTAACACCGTCACTGACGCTGATTCCAACTGTATAAAAGACTCCCTGACACCAAAAGTACAAAAAGACAAACTAACACCAAAAGTTCAAAATGACACACTGACACTGACAGTTCGAAATGACACATTGATATCGACAGTTTAAAATGACATGTCGATGATAATAGTATAAAATTACACATCGACAAGGACAATACAAAATGATACCATGACAACAATAGTTCAAAATGAAACGCCTAAACTGACCGTTCAAAATGATAGGCTGACACCGACAGTTCAAAATGACCTACTGACACTGACTGTACAAAATGACACGCCAACACCGATAGTTCAAAATGACACGCCAACATCGACATTTAATAATGACACACCGACACTATAAATTCATAATGATAGTCCAACACCAATAGTTCAAAATGATAGCCTGACACTGATAGTTAAAAATGATACAGTGACACAAAAACTAGAAATTTTGGGTAAACATCTCCGAATGAGTCACTGATAGACCCTAGAACACACCATACAGTAAATTTTTAAAAAGGAATGGATTGATGAAGTCCGGGAAATTACATTATATACCTATAAAATTATTCTGTCCCTTGATAATTTAATAACTTCCAAAAGGAAAAAAGAGATTTTAGAATAACCTCCCGGTAAGATACCTCCCAAGGATAAACCACAATATGATGTTTGAAAAATGGTGTGAAAATCATGACATCTAGGAACACCTCCCAGACACCACTTTCCCGAAACATCTATATAGACATTAGAGGTCACAATGTTGGGCCATAGGGATTATGTAATCTCATCTATCTAGTTAGGATACAGTCCTCTTTGGACGGTAATGAATCACCCCCATGGGTTTAATCACATCCAAATTAATGGATCTCTATTAGGGATAAGGTCCTTTATTCCTATTATGTTAGGATATCAACCACATAAAAGAAAAGGAAACAACTCATTTCGTAGAAACAATGTCAATAATTACAACGTAAAGAAATAAAAAATAAAAACACAAGAGATAAACTCAGAATAGATTTGGTTACTGGGTATGGATATATGGATCTCTCTCCCAGTTACTCTCCTAAAGGCCACCGTGCCTCAAAAACACATGAACCAAAGGATTGGTATGTTCATGAATAACCTTCTTCTGAAGGTCCGGGATCTCAAACCGCCACTCCACAAAAGCCTTTTCATCCTTGATATAAAAATCTCACCAGTAAATAACATTGGAGTAATCGTGTAGATACCAGCGATGTTGAGAGATGTAAAAGACATTATGGGTCCTCCCCAGTTGTGGTGGAAATTCCAGCTGATATTCCACCTCACCAACTTGTCTCAGGACCAAGAAATGTTCAATGAAGTTGGGAGAAACTTTTCTTCCAATCTTGAACCTCCACTACCCACATTGAGATGAAACCTTCAAGAACACATGGTACCCAACATCGAACTCCAAGTATCTCCTCATATGATTGAAAGATGATTTATTTAGATCATGAGCTGCCTTAGGCCTCTTGCATATGATTTGAACCTTATCCTTCATTCTTTTCATCATTTTTGGTATAGGGACAGTTGATTATACATGGTCTGTCCACTACAATGATGAACGACACTGTCTCCCATACAATTCTTTGAATGGTTCCATTCCACTGGTAGAGCGAGAGCTATTATTGTAATATTAGTATACTAGAGAAAAATGACATACCCAGGATCCCTTTATGACTAGAACACACACCCAAAACATATCCTCCAATGTTTGGAAGGTATTCTCTGTCTTCCCATCCATATGAGGTTGGAAAGTAGTGTTAAGTTGTAATTGGGTTCCAAAATAATGTTGTAGTCCCCTACAGACACATGAGGTAAATTGTGCATCCCAATACCAAATGGTGGAGCTTGGAATCCCATTCTACTACACCACCTCATCTATATACCTCCTTTCCAAGGTGTCCACTATGCTATAATCCTTGATTTCTTGGACATGACCTGATTTCTTCAGCCAGTCCACCACAACCAACATAACATTTTAGCCTCCCAAATCCCTATGTAGCTCTATGATGAAATCCACGGATATTTCTTCCCACTTCCACTAGGGGAACTCTAAGGGCTATAAATGACTTATAAGAACATGTTGATCAACCTTCATCTACTGACACACCATACACCTTTCCACATAATTCCCTACTACATTCTTTACCTCAAACCCAAGAATTGTTCCCTCATGCCTCAGTACATATTTGAAACTACCACGGGTACCGACATGGGTAATATATAGAATACAAAGAGAACTCCCTAATGTACCTCCACTGGGAAAAATATCTTCCTATTGAAGAGCATCTATTTTTCACTATCCTCCAACCATCCCTATAGAGCATCACCATAGATAATGCTATCATGCATCACTTCAATCTCTGAGACTCCCCACAGAGAATGCTCCAACTACCACATCAAGGAATACTGTACTATCATCTAAAATAGATATCCTATACAATTATCCAAAACAATATCTAAGTTCAAGACGGCTAACTCCTACATCACCTTATAAACATCCAAAGATTCTTGAAACACATCCCTCTGTGACTTCCTGCTAATGGTGTTGACTACAACATTTCCCCTACATTTAGTGTAAAAGATCCTGACATCATAGTCAATGAGAAACTTAACCCACCTTTGCTACCACAATTTCGGTTCAATCTTTGAGAAGATATACCTGGAGCTTTTGTGATTCATGAAGAGCACGAAGCACTCCATGATGAGGTAATGCCTCCATAACTTCAGTGCGAAGATGACCACTTAATGATCTAGGTCATGGGTGGAAAAGCTATGTTCATGGGGACATAACTTTCTAGACATATAAGAGATCACTCCCCACTGTTGCATCATCATACATACAAATAAAAGACCATAAGAATCATAGAACACATCAAACATCACCCCATCATCCGGTAACCTTGGAAGTAGAGCACAGAAAAAAATCCTTTTTTAATAGCAGAATGCTTCCCGACACTATTCACTCCTTACAAGGGCCTGGACCTTCCAGGTCAAAGATATCAATGGAGCTTTAACCTAAGAGAATCCAGGTACAAACCACTAGTAGTAGAATTCTAGAACCAAAAATCTATGAATCTCCGCCACATTATTTGCAAAGACACGGAAATTTATAGTAAAATGTTTTCATAAATACTTTGTAAATTTATGAGTCTATAGTTCCTGACGACACTTGATTCCAAGGCCCGGTGTGCCTGGAATCAATTTATAAATTTTTGTTCAGGTACGTTCAATAAACATACGTGCGGGTTTTACTATCATTTGTACTGGTGCTCGGAATTGAAATCTGAGGACACCGATGAACTCGCATCGCTGATATTCGCATAAGGTGACCTTTACCGCAGTTTCATTTTATTCTTGTTGAGAGTTAATTTTTGGAGATTTAGAATAAAATAAATCAACTTTTATTAGACAATTTTATATATATATGTTATTTATATCCTACAACGGGATGTTATAGGTGGGTCCCACACCCACATAACCTCCCATGAGAGGAAAATGTGACTTGGGTCCCACACGAACCCCTAACCATTCAACTCTATTAAACTCCCCATTAATCTCCCCTTAATTATTTTGACAACTCTCCCCTTAATTAATGTGATCTCTTCACCTTCCTCTCTCCCATTAATTTTTTCCAACACTTTTAATTAATGAATTGAACAGTTTAATTAATTAATTAATGTGTTTGAATTATGAAAATTCATGTGTGAATAAAATAATAGCCTTAGCTATTATTTTAGTTTGGCACTCATTGTGTTGAGAGAATTTTGGTGGAGCTCTTTATATATAGAAGAATAGATTTCTTCTTTCGAAGAAGAACCACCGAAGAATGACGATCATCTCCTTCGATCTTCGGCCAAGCCAAAGGAGAAGGAGCCACCCACAAGGAACGCCGACAACATGCTATCCTCGGCCCCTTTCTTCCCCGACATCAATGGGTTTCCGCCGCCTCCCCGCGACTCCGTCTACGAATGAACATTATTTCGAGTTATGGGGTTTGTTTCAATTTTAATTGAATACAATTGTTCTTCACCCCTCGTTGAAATCATGTTTTATCTTTGGCCTTATAATACCACCTAACGCGGAGGGTGCGGTCCGAACGAACACGACCTAATGAGCCTCTGTTTACCTCTGTTATATTTTGATGGAAGAGGTGGCAGTGACTTGAGGAAGAAGTGGTTGTGTGCCGGCTGCATGGAGAAGAACTACGACCCGAATCTATGGGATACTCGGCTGAAGAAGAACCGGACGACCATAGCTGGCCCGGATGGTGGAACCGCAGCGCCCCATGGCGCTGAGGACCGCGGCCCGCGCTCCGCGGGCGGCTTCAGCGAGCGATACGACCGGCTTGTCGGCCGGCCGAGTTGATGAAGGTTGCGGCACCCGCAGGTTCCCCGTAGGAGGACTGCGACCTACCCATGTGGGCCGCTAACGCCAGGAAGACCGGCCGGCTTCAGCTGACCGAATAGGAGGGAGGCGCCGCCGGTTCGGGAAGTTTCCCCCCTGCAGCCCCGCCGGACCGGGTCGCGCCGCGCCAGCCCGGGCCGCGTCGCGCCGGGCCATGCCACGCCCCTCGGGCCGAGTTGTGCCCCACCGGGCTGGACCGTGCTTCACCAGGCCGATTCGAACCTCTGCCGGGTCGTACTTGCCAAACCATGTCGGGCTGACCCGCCAGCCCACTGGGCCTGACGGGCCGGGCCCGTTTCACTTAAACGTGATTAACATAAAGACCGCGTGTCCGATTGACGCGCCGTCTACGGCACTGGGACCCTTGGGATGAGGCTGTCCTTTTAAGATACTCTAAGTGAGTTTTTAAGACATTGTAAAAACGGCTGGGATTGGAATGATCATAATTCCAACAGGGCCCCTTGAATGGAAAAGCCATTATCTCTCAGACCTGGTGTCTGATTGACGCTCCCTCTACCGCGTTGGATCCTTTTAACGAGGCGAAACTTCATGGTACATCAACTATGGACTTCGTGATAGTTTATGTAACAAAATTTTTTCTCACGGAGCGAACCGTCCCGGAATCAAGCGTGCTATGTGCGGAAACCCTAGAGCTGGTTGCGACTGCAATGACTACCATACTGGAATCCTCCATGGTTTTGATGACGCCGAAAATTGTACTGGAATCCTATGTGGGTTAGACAACGATTACTAATGTACTTGTATCCTAAGTGGGTCCGACAATTTGAATTATGTTCTAGTATCTGACGTGGGTCTGACGGAGTAGCCGGTCTAGTATCATACGTGGGTCCGATATCTTAGATGAATCAGTGACTACATCTGATCATCTCTATCACTATAAGAATGATTTATACCTGTGTGAGTTAAGTCTTGACATTCAATCATTATCATATATGTGATTGACTTTATTTCCTGTGTGGACTAGGTTGTATTTGGGATTGAGAGTTGGAGTCAAACTATGATTGATAACTTTGGTATATGTATGGGCATATACCTAAGTAGTGTTGGTTGATACTTCGTGGTTGTATTTTTCTTCTCTGGTTTTCCTTCATTGATTTTGCGAGACCTTCAGGGTTCTTGAGGTCTCTACTGAGTATCGTATACTCACCCTGCATGGGATATGCTCACACTATGTTACGTTGGATGCAGATGATGGACAACACTGATTGAGGTGGGGACTTGTGGAGCTAGATTTTACTTGGAGGTAGAACACTTGGCGAGACGAACACAGAGCAAACGGACGGAACAGGGTGCTGAGGAGGCCATTTGTACCCACCCTTCATGTGGGATTTCTGGAGGACGATTCAGTGGTTGCTGTTTTAATTTTATGCAGTTGTACTAGCTTTTTAGTTGTACTGTACTAACTGTTGGGCTTATATTTCATGACCCTATCCTTTCAGCACTTAATTTTGTCTACAATATTACTTAGTGCTTACTTCAATTGCGTACTCTGTTGTGTTTGTTAACTTTTATAAGGGAAATTCCTTCCCAGTTTTGGGATTAACACCTTAGGTGCTGGTCACCAGCCCCTGGACTATGGATGGTGGGCTTGGGGTAGTCACGACATGGGCCCCGAGGAAGGGTCGTGACAAATTGGTATCAGAGGATTCTGTTCTACTGTAGAACTCAAGACTCTGATCATTCCATTATGTGAAGAAATAATGTTATGAGTATTGAGTGTGGTTTTCAGTCCAGGGAGTCCAGTGTTGGTGCGGCGGCCGACGTATCCATACCTCAGGACCCTGACTTATGATTTCCGACTTGGTGCATGAAAACACTGATTGCATGTGTGTTTACTTTGAAAAGTTTTCTTTGTAATTACATTGTGTCAGCTCACCTGGTATACTATTTTGCCCGTGTCACATCAGTTTCTTTTCAGGATGGCCCCACGAAGGCAGTCATCTATGGTTCCGAGTTGCATACGAGATGGTAGCCCACCGAGCAACGAGGCCTCAGTGCAGGGCCCTATCAAAGTAGAGGCACCAGCGATACCACTACCAGTTTGGACAATGATACCACCAGCCCTAATAGCAGAGATTACACGCCATCTGAGTGCATTGCATGATTTCCAGTGATAGAGACCGCCCCAGTTTCGCAGAGAGACGGTCTTGCAGGCAGTTGAGGATTGGCTGGAGGCTGTCCTCAGAGTATTCATATTGGTTGGGACACTATCCAACCTTATGTTTATCCTTTCCGCGAGTCTCCTTCATGCATGGGTAGGTAGATGGTGGAGCCTTATTCTACAGGTGAATGACAAGGAATATTTACATTGGATAGACTTTTAGGGTCTCATCCACACGTAGTTTGTTCGAGCCACCCTTCATGCGGTGAAGATTCAAGATTTAATTAATCTGCAGCAGGGTTTCATGACAGTATCTTAGTACTCAGCGAGGTTCACCGACCTCTCACGCTACTCCATGGACAAGGTACGAGACCCATTCTTCAGGGCTCATACCATTGAACATGGACTTAGACATGAGATCAGGGATTCGATAATCTCCCTCAGTATTCCGACGTAGGCGGGAGTACTGGAGAAAGCCCTTCTTATGGGGAGCTTTCTTACTAAGATGACACCATTGGTGAGACCCACCGTAGGGCGACACGTAGCGGAGTCTTCTACAGCTGGAAGTAGACAAATTACGTAGAGGTCCAAGCAGACCTGACCATCACGTGGGCGATCACAGGATACAGGTTCGGTTATGCGGGGCACAAAGAATAGATCCATCTATACGAGGAGTAGGCAGTGCTATGCATGCAGAAGGCATGGAAACATCGCCCATGGCTACCTGACCCACCATGCAGACAATCAGTAGACAGTAGAGGGAACTCCCAGAAAGAGGCATAGGTTCGACCGTGGTGGTCCGTCGGGAGCGTGAGGAAGAAGCATAGGAGCTGGCTGAGAAATGGGTGGTGGACGACGTGTTGAGGCTCTACCACCACCACCACCAGGAGGTCCACCCAGACCATAGGGAGCTGGCGGAAAGATGTGGGCTCATTTACATGAATTTGAGGATGTATGAAGTCATCTTGGGTATTGACTGGTTGTCTATAATCCATTCTCATATTGACTGCATTAGTCGGAAAGTGTGGTGTGTCCGCACAGATGGGACCAGATTCACCTTCACCTGTGAGAAGGGAGCCTCTGCAGCTCATGATAGACTTACACAGAGGAGAGGGAATCCGATCACACATCAGTTGGATAGTCTCATCCTCGGAGAAATTGATATGTGAAGTCCGAGTTTTCCTATTTTGGTGGATCAGTATGCAGATGTTTTTCCTTACGACGTTCCAAGACTACATCCTCGCAGAAAGGTAGACTTCTACATAGATATGTACCCTGAGACGACATTGATGTCTACTCCAGCATATAGGATGGCTCTCTCTGAGCTTCCTGAGCTTCAGGTACAGCTAGAGGACTTGCAGGGGAAGGATTCATCCGACCCAGTGTTTCACCCTGGGTTTCTCCGATTTTGTTCGCCAAGAAGGCAGATGGGAGATTATGACTGTGTGTCGACTATCGTCTCCGAAATCAGGTGACTATGAAGAAAAATTATCCACTCTTGAGGATTGAACACCTCTTTGATCAGCTCAAGGGAGCACGATGGTTCTCGAAGATAGACCTCAGGTCAGTCTATCACCAGCTCAGAGTTTGAGATGAGGATGAGTAGAATAAGACCTTCAAGTGTCGATATGGCCACTACGAGTTCTTGGTTTTTCCCTTTCGGTGTAACCAACACACCAGCTGTGTTCATGAGTCTCATGAACATTATATTCCAGCCTTACCTTGATCGTTTTGTCTTAGTCTTCATCGACGACATACAAATTTTCTTGACTACTGAGAAGGAGCACTCCTACCATTTGCGGGTTGTACTGGATATACTCTAAGAGAACCAGATTTATGGTAAGCTCTCGAAGTGACAGTTATGGATTTGAGAGGTTCACTTCTTGGGACATGTCATCTCGGAGGAGAGATTTGTCATGGATCTTGCGACGATCGAGGCAATTATTTCTTGGGAGCCACCGAGGAGTGTGATGAAGGTTCAGAGTTTCCTGGGTCTGGCTGGGTACTATTAGAGATTTGTGCAAGACTTATCTAGAGTTGCAGCACCACTTTCAGCATTGATGAATAAGGGGAAACCCTTTATGTGGTCAGATAGATATCAGCAGAGCTTTCAAGAGATGAGACAGAGATTGACTAGTGCACCCATCTTTAGGCTACCGGAGGAGGGCGTTGGGTACATTGTTTACTATGACACGTAAGGGACCAGACTCGGGTGTGTTCTGATGCAGGAGCGAGCAGTGATCGCTTATGGTTATCCTCAGCTGAGACAACACGAGCAGAACTACGCTACCCATGACCTGATGTTAGCAGCAGTGGTCTTCACCTTGAAGATGTGGCGAAAATATCTGATGGGCATGCGCTTTACAGTGTACTCTGACCACCAAAGTCTCAGGTACATCTTCTCATAGAAGGAACTAAACCTGAGATAGCAGCAATGGATCGAGTTCCTCCAAGACTATGACTTTGATATAAACTATACACCTGGGATTGGGAACATTGTAGTTGATGCTCTCACCAGGAGATCATGCATTCAGCTGCTAGGAGAGTCAACAGAGAAGCTAGACATGTTGCAGATATCCATTGTGGATATAGATAGAGCATATTATATACATTCTCTCATAGTCACTCCTCCACTCCATCAGCGAGTCAGATAGGCACAGCGTGGGGACGCTGACTGTGAGACGCGATGTGCTCAGATATCCTCAGGGAAGGCACCTGATGGACATTTTGAAGGAGGGTAGCATGTCATCCTTTTCAGGGGATGTACCATGGTACCAGTTTCACTACATGATGAGTTATTGAGGGTGTTACACACTTCCCCTATAGCGGTACATCCAGGAGTGGTGAAGATATATCAAGACTTTAGTCGACAACACTCATGGCCGGGTATGAAGAAGGCAGTAGCAGATTTCATTTCATGATGCCTCACTTGTCAGCAAGTGAAGGCGTAGCACCAGGTACCAACAGTCTTGATACAACCATTGGAGGTTATAGAGTGGAAGTGGGATGGGATATCCATGGATTTCATGACGAGGCTTCCACGTACATCCAGGGGACACGACTCTATCTGGGTGATCGTAGACCGACTCACCATGTTGGAACACTTCCTACTGATCAGAGAGCAGGGATCAGTAGAGATCTTGGAACGACTCTACATTTAGGATATCGTACGACTTCATGGTGTTCCATGCCCTATCATCTCTAATAGAGATTCTTGTTTCACTTCCCGACTATGGAAGGGATTACATGAGGCTTTTGAGACGCAGCTTCGCCTGAGCACCACATTCCATCCTCAGATAGATGATCATACTGATATGACAATTTAGACTCTCAAGGACATGCTCTTTTCATGTGTTCTTGACTTTGGTCGTAGTTGGGAGGATCACATACCCTTGGTGTAGTTTCCATACAACAACAGCTACCACTCCACCATCGAGATGGCACCATATGAGGCACTGTATGGCCGACCATGTAGATCAAATCTGTGCTGGAATGACCCTGGGGAGTCATCACTTGTAGGACTAGAGATGGTTCAGGCTACGATGGAGAAGGTGTAGATAATCCAGGAGCAGATGAAGACTGCACATAGCAGACAGAAGTCCTATGCTGATAGGAGACGGAGACCACTGGAGTTCGAGGATGGAGACCACGTTTTCTTACGGGTCTCACCTCGAAGAGGTCTACAGAGACTTTTCTGGGGTGGAAAGTTATCTCCACGTTTCATCAGACCTTTATAGATCCTCAACAGAGTAGGCGACCTGGCTTACCGCATGGCTCTACCACCTCAGTGGAACCGGGTGCATGACGTCTTCCACGTATCTCAGCTGAGGAGATACGTGAATGACCCTTCACAAATCATCAACCACGGGGAGCTGGACATAGATGATGTGGATACATTCATGGAGGTCCCGATGGAGATTGATGATCGACAGGATCGGGTCTTACGTGGATGGTCGATTCCTCTAGTGCACATTTGCTGGAAGCACGAGAAACTCCAGGAAAGAACTTGGATGTTGGATGGTCAAATGCGAGCTTAGTACCTCCATTTGTTTCCCTAGTGTGTGTTGTAGATTTACGGGGATGTAAATCCCTAAGGTGGGAGTAATTTAAAGACCCAGAAATTTCAAAAAAAGTATTAAATACTTTCGAATTTTACAAGTCTGTGGTTCTTGAAGGCACATGAATCTGAGGCCCAGTGTGCCCAGAATCAATTTCTAATGTTTTTTCGGGTACATTTTCTAATCTTACGTGAATGTTTTTATATCTTCTGAAACAGTGATCAGAATTGAAATCTGAGGACACTGATGAACTCGTAGCGCCGATATTTGTGTAATGGGACCTTTAATGCAGTTGCATTTTATGCGGGTTGAGAGTTAATTTTTGGGGATTTAGAATAAACTAAATAAAATTGTAGTGACCAATTTTATTTAAAGACGTTAGTTATATCCTACAAGGGGAACATATAGGTGGGGCCTACACCCACATAACCTCCCATGAGAGGATAATGTGAGGTGGGGCCCACATGAACCCCTAACCTATCAAATCCCTTACACTCCCCATTAATCCCCCTTAATTAATTTGACAACTCTCCCATTAATTAATTTGATCTCTTCACCTCCCTCTCTCCCATTAATTTTTTGCAACACTTTTGATTATTGAATTGAACCCTAAAATTAATTAATTAAAGTGTTTGAATTTTGAAAATTCATGTGTGAATAAAATAATAGCCTTAGATATTATTGTAGTTTGGCTCTCATTGTGTTGAGAGAATTTTGGGAGAGCACTTGAGAAATAGAAGAACAATGTTCTTCTTTTAACGAAGAATTACTGAAGAATGAAGATCATCTCCTTCTATATTTGGCCAAGCCAAAGGAGAATGAGCCACCCGCAAGGAACTCCGAAGACGCGCCATCCTTGGCCCCTTCTTCCCTGACGTCAATGAGTTTATGGAGCCTCCCTACGTCTCTATCTACAAACGAACCTTATTTCATGGTAGGGGGTTTGTTTCATTTTTAATTGAATAAAATTGTTCTTTGTCCCTCGCTAAAACCATGTTTTATCTTCGGCATTATGATACCGCATAATGCAGAGGGTGTGGGAAGAACAAACATGGTCTGAAGATCCTCCATTGACCCATGTTTTATTTTGATGGAAGAGGTGGTGGTGACCGGAGGAAGCGACCTCTGTGTGCCGGCCGCGTGGAGAAGATCCCTGACCCGCATCTGCGGGCCACTCGGCCGAAGAAGAGCCGGCCGGATGTAGCCATCTGGACTGGTGGAACCACGGCGCCCCATGGCACCGAGCTATAGAGGACCACGACCCGCGCTCCGCGGGTGAACCAGCCGGCTCGTCGGCCGACTGGGTTGATGAAAGCCGCAGCACCCGCATGTGCCGCGCAGGAGGACCGCGGCCCGCCCATGTGTGCCGCTCCTGCCGGGAAGACCGGATGGCTTCCGCCGGCCGGACAGGAGGGGGGCACCACCGGTTTTGAAGGATCCCCCCCCGCATCTCTCGGCCAGCCAGACCGCGCCGCGCCACGCCGCACCGGGCGGCGCCGCGCCGCACCGGGCTGGGCTACTCCCCTCGGGCGGGGCCGCACCCCGCTGCGCCGGCCAGTACACCATCAGGCTGGTCCGACCCTCTGCCGGGTCAGACCCTCCCAACTAGGTCGGGCCGACCCACTAACCCACTGTGTTTGATGGGCCTAGCCTGTTTCACTGAAACGTGAATAACAGAAAGACCGTGCGTCTGATCGACGCGCCGTCTGCGGCACTGGGACCCTTGAGATGAGGCAATTCTTTTCGGATAATCTAACTGAGTTTTGGACGACTTTGAAAAAACATCTAGGTTTGGAAGGAGCATAATTGCAATCGGGACCCTAGAACAGTAAAGCCAATATCTCTCAGACCGGTCGTTTGATTGACACGCTGTCTCCAGCGTTTTGATCCTTTTGATGAGAAGGAACTTCGGGGTACATCAAATCTGGACTTCCAGATAGTTGATGTAATGAAACCTTTGCTGAATGAGTAGACCCTCCCAGAATCGAGTGTGCTGTGTGCGGTAACCCTAGAGCTGGCTGCAGCTGCAACAACTACCGTACTGGAATCCCTCATGGGTTCGACGACGAGGACAACTGTACTAGAATACTCTGTGGGTTTGATAGTGATGACTATTGTAATTGTATCCTATGTGGGTATGACAGTTTTAATTCTGTTCTAGTATCCTACGTGGGTCCGACAGAGTAGCTGGTCTAGTATCCTACGTGGGTCCGACAGCTTAGCCGGTCTAGTATCCTACGCGGGTTCGATGGCTTAGATGAATCAGTGACTGCATCTGATCATCTCTATCGCTATACGAATGATGTATACCTGTGTGATCTAAGTCTTTTCATTCAATCATTATCATCGATGTGATTTACTTACTTTCCTCTGTGGACTGGGTTGTGCTTGGGCTCGAGAGTTGGAACCGAACTATGATTGATAAATTAGGTATATGTATGGTCATATACCTAAGTAGAGTTGGTTGATACTTCATGATTGTAGCTTTCTTCTATGGTTATCCTTCATGTATTCTGGGGGACCATCAGGGGTCATGGGATCCCTATTGAGTATCATATAATCACCCCTACATGGGTTATGCCTGCACTACATTGTGTTGGATGCAGACGACAAACAACACTGATCGAGGTGGAGACTTGTGGAGATGGATGGTACTCAAAGGTAAACCACATGGAGAGACGTACACAGAGCGGACAGACGGACCGAGGTGCTGAGGTGGCCATCCGTACCCACCCTTCATGTGGGATTTCTGGAGGATGATTCAGTGGTTGATGTTTTACTTTACCACAATGGTACTAGATTTTCAGTTGTACTGTACTTACTGTTGGGCTTGTATTTCTGGCCCATTTACTTTTAGAACTTAATTTTGTCTACAGTGTAACAATGTGCTTACTTCAGTTGCATAATCTATTGTGTTTGTTTACTTTTATAATTTCTATGCCTTCCCAGTATGGGGATTTATGCCTTTGGTGCTAGTCGCCAGCCCCTGGCCTATGGAAGGCGGGCTTGGGGTAGTCACGACATGGGCCCTGAGGATGGGTCATGAAATTATTGGATAAATTACAATAAAAACTGCCATGATCTTCGATGGGTCCACTAATATCCATTACTGAGACACCAAAATACCAAGGATGTTCACTTATCTCATTCATAACTTTTACTTGAACAACATCCCATAGAGATGGTGGTGCCAAAAGGCCTCCATCCCTATCATGAGGTGCTCAAAATTATTCTCCTCTCTATTAGAGTAAATCAGGATGTCATCAATGAAAAAAATGACAAACTGGTCTAGAAACATGCGGAAGACAGAGTTCATGACCCCATTAACATGGCCGGTGAAATCAGGGCATTGAACGACATGACCACAAACTCGATTTGTCCATAAATGAACCTAGAATCATTATTGAGGATGTCCCACTTATATTCCCTCAACTGGTGATATCTAGAATGCTGATTGATCTTAGAGAACCGACCTACTCCCATCAGCTAGTCGAAAAGATCGTCTATCCACAAAATGGGGTAACAGTTCTTGGCTGTTACCTTGTTCAGTCTCATGTAGTGGATTCACAACCTCATGAAACTATATGCCTTCTTTTCATATCAAACTGAAGAACCCCATGGAGACATGCTTTTCTAGGTAAATCCTTTCCTCATCAGATCATCGATTTGAATCCACATATTCTACAACCTATAAGGAACCATCAGATAGGGAGACATCGAAGTCCAATGTGCCCCAAGTTGTATGTCTATCCTGAACTCAACATCATATCTTGGCAGTAGAGTCACAAAACCATCTAGAAATACATCTTATAACTCTTTGAGAACTCTTGGATCCTGTAACATCTCAGCATCCATCATCCCCTCTAACAACTTGGATAACGCAGAAAAAATATTCTCCACACACTGACTTCCCACCAAACATCTACACTTTCCAAAAAAATCCACTCATTATCCATTCAAATATGAAAATAAAAATCCCTTCTAGAAGAGGTCGATAACGTAATGTACATAGAACGACCAATTTATTTCACGTATGAAATCGTATGTCTGTATCTATGAAAAAAAATCCCCAATGGACCGATGTGGCCCCAACATCACTCTACATCCCTAGAAGACATCAAAAAAACTGGTCTGACCTCCAAATGGAAGGGTCAACAATAGGGACATGGGAAGTCTCTCAACATATAGACCCATAACATGTTTTAGACTGGGGAAAAAAGGTTTTTGATGCTTCTAAATCAAACAAAGCACAATAAAGAGTGCTAAATAGACTAATCATGCCTCGAACGATCCACAGCCATGCGGGAACTACTGGATCTATTGAACACCACATATTTTTCAAAAAATAAATATAAATGCATGGAACTTTGTTTTACGTATATATTTTTAACTAGCCTTTAAAAAATATCTTTTCCACTTCTAGGTTTTGAATTTCATGAAATTGTCATCTACAATTGTGTTGAGTATGTTATTTTGAGTCTATTAGAACCAACTTGTTTTTTTGCTGAATAATAACATAACCTTATGAATAGTAATATGAATAGTAATATGACCCTAATGAATAATAAATTTTATTTATATTTTATTTTCATAAGGATTTAAGATAATAACATCTTGGTTAATTTTTCATTGTGATATAGAAGTAGTTACAGAATTATAATTGTTAATTTTTGAATTAAGTATGATTTTATTTAAAAATAAAATTAATAATATTTATAAAATTAATTTTAAAAAATGGACTTCATTTTTGAAATCTACACTTCGGTAAATGGTTAGTGTGAATTTTGGAAATTTTTCTGAAACAGTTGATTTTTCGGTGAAAAGTAAAAAATACGGTTTTTAGTTTCGGTTTGTTAATGACATCGTTAATGATGTACTAATAATTTCATAAATCTGGCAGACATTTTTACAGTTAAATACGATGTGAGGTGTCCCATGTAGCTTATACCACGGTAAATTACCATGGGCAAGCCCATGGTTCTGCAAATACCACCCATGAGGTGTTCCTCGAATATTATTAAAATAATCCATCACTTTTCCTTTAAATACCAACTCTTACATTCATTGAATTCATTTCCAATTCTCCCTCAACGAATCACTAGCCTACATACCTTCATAGTATCCCTCCAAAGGTTTCATAAATCCCCCAAGTTCCCAACCATCTTGTTCATAGGGTTACTCTACAAGGTAAGAAAATTCTCAATTTCTTTCTTTTTTCCATTAAAGTTCTCTTTTATGTGTTATATCTTTCACGTTTCAATACCTTGTTCTTATTTCCTACTTATTAATGATATATTATATATTATGATTAATTTTTGGATGGGTTAACCTTTTCCCCTTTCTTCTTAATGTTTTCTAAAACCCTGTCATATAGTTGTTGGGCTGCCGAATTTTTGTAAGAGATTTCTCAATTATTCTTTTATTTTGAGTTCCTTCCTTATTATTTCATCATAGATATTTACCCAGGAGGCATGAAATCTCCAGAAATCATGTATATTCTGAATGATATAATTTTTATGGAAAATTAATCATCATCATTCTTCTCCTCTCCCACTTATGTAAGGAATAAAAACATTGTCCGTTATGTGTCGAATTACAAACATCAGGGACGGTGTGATTTCAATTTCCATTTATATTATAATGTCTGGTCATGAAACAATTTATATGGTTAAAAAAGGTAATAATATATGTGTTATTACTCACCCATGGTTCTGGAATTCTTTTGTACTAATGATTCTAAATTAAAAGACAAAACGAGGTTGTTATTATCAAAGAACCACTAAAATGATCTAAACGAACATCAATAATGTTTTAACTTATGAACCATCCTCATATTATACAATAAAATGATAAATGGTATAAATTATGGTAATGGAAATTTGAAAATACCTTTCCATTACAATATTTTAATTTCACATCCAATCGAAAATAACATCAACCATGAACCAATCATGGAAATCATGTTAAGAACTCACCCATAAACAGTGCAAAGAGAAAAATACTAACAATTAAATGGTGAAATGATAATATGAAATGATAATATAAGATGTTATAAACATGAAAATGGTTTTTTAAAATACTAATAACACTCTTTTAACCATTATACAGAATGTTTAAACAATTTTGAAGTAAGACAAACCCGAGGTAAGGGAACTCTTAACCCGATTTCCATTCTTTGGGTTAACCTTCTACTTTATTATTTATGTGCTATTTAAATTTCTTGTGTGATGGGTCATGTTTATAATATGTTTTATTATGTTTATTTATAGTATATATACATTATCCATCCACTCTATTAAGTCTCTCTTCAAGTGTATGATACTTATAAGGGGATTTTCTTTAAAAATACTCCTTTTAAATTCGGTTTTATGAAATTCCAAAGCAACATTTTTATGGAATTATTCATGTTGGATTATTATGTTTTGGTTCTTGGTATTTTTTATGATGAAGGGTTTGACATATATATCCCTCCCATTCATTGGGTATGAGTAAGTTGGAGGTCGGCTGTATGGTTACTGCAAGTGTAACTGCGATGGTTACACAACGTAAGGTAGTCGTGAGTGTGTTACATATTATAAGGTAGCCAAGAATGGTTTAACGATTATGTATGTAATGCCCCAAGATAACTCTATGATTATATTTATGTTGTCATCTTTTTTGTGAATCTTGAGTAATCTCATGTTACACGGAGTTATTATATATGGGGTGATAGACATGTGTTTTGAAAATATTTTCATACACTACGAGTATTCATGGACTAATATGCTCTTTCCTTCTTTTTCATCCCTTACTGAGATTTTGTGCTCATCACAAGTTTTTAAATGAATTTTTCATAGGTTAATGTATGTGTAAGAAAAGGATGGAAGCCATGTTAAATGTTTTACGAATTCTCAAGGAATCTTGTTTTAAGTTGAATGTTTTGTATTATTTTTAAAAATGGAAACCATTTTTATGGTATCCACTCTATAATAATGTGCAATGATATGAATGTATTGTCCTAATTCCCTAAAGTTCTAAGAATGAAAACATATTCAATGTAAAAGGAAGTGTTTTCTTTAATAAATTCATGATTATGTATGTTTTAAGGTCGAGTCCTTATAGTTGGTATCAAAGGATGGTTTAGAAAACTTTAGGGGTTAGGGTGATGTTAATAGAATACGATAAATGATTTTCACTCTATGTTTAATTTGAAATGTTATATAATTTAAATATTACCATGTTGCTTAATCTAAGACATTTTTGTTAGTAATGGTTTTTCGCAGAAGGAACAAGTATGCTGAAGAGGAGAGGCACCGAAAGAATGACATCCTTCTGGAACTACAGCCCGAAATGGAAGGGATTGGAACCGAGCAGTTTGTGATAGTAATGGCTCAGCTAACACATGCAATAAATGGTGGTGGAATCCATGCAAGAGAACCAATAGAGGTAAAAAAATTGAACATTACAGTAGTATAACATTTCATGAGACAACATTCTCATGCATTAAATGGATCTTCTGACCAAGTAGCAGCTGAAGGATGGATCAACCCCCTTGAAAAGATATTCGTTGTTATGGGATGTTTAGAAAATCAAACGGTAAGTATTTCCATTTATCGTTTTGTAGGGGAAGCTGATCAGTGGTGGTTAATGGTAAGGAATATTAGGGTTAGAGGGGATTTTTATGCCTAAACGTGGGATGAATTTAAAAGTCTTTTCCTTGAATGATATTTTCCTAAGGTGGTGAGACATAGAATGGACAAGTAATTACTTGAATTGAAATAGAAGGAGGAAGACTCAGTGGCTGTGTATGAAGCAAACTTCTCCCGACTGGTGAGGTATTCTCTAAATCATATTCTGGATCTCGACAGAAAAATAAACTGCTTTTACTCAGGAGTTAAGAAAAGGTATCGAAGGGCGTTGGCTCCCCATGAATTCGAACGTTTTGAGAAACTCGTCCAATGTGAAGAGAGGGTAGAGATTGAGTTTGCTGATGATAATGTGAATTTTGGAAACTAAGAGATGAAGAGGTCTAGTTGGTAAGCAATGAGTAAGAACCAAAAAAAGAAATCTGATGGTAAGAAAATCCAATATCCAGTTTGTGAAAAGTGTGGCAAGAAACACCCTGGGGAATGTATTAGAAAAACTAGTATGTTTTTTAAATGTGGAATGTTTGGAAATATGGCCTGAGATTGTAACAATAATGATCCAAAGACTAATCCAGGTAAGTAGACTCTAAAGTGTGTTAAATGTGGTGGGATGGGTCATTATGAAAATGCCTTCCCAAAGAGAGATCTAAATGATGTAAAGAAGCTAGAATACAAGAAGAATGGTGTAGTGAGATCCTTTGAGACTACGTCAGCAGATGTCGGACCATCCAATGATGTTTTATCAGTTAATTTGTTTGTTCACTCGGATTTTGAAAAAGTTTTGTTTGATACGGGGTCTACACATTCCTTCATCTTTGAGAAATTTTCTGGTAAATTAGAAATATCACCTCAACAAATGATACCCGAACATGTTGTTAAAACACCAGGGGAAATGTTATAGAACATAGGAATTATAAGAATATTTCTATTTTGGTCTGTGGAAAGACTTTACCTGCAAACCTTGTTGTTTTACCCTTAGTCGAGTTTGATGTTATTCTGGGAATGGATTGGCTTTTAGATTATCATGCTAAGATTGATTGCAGATCTAATGAAGTTGGTTTTCAAAAAGAGTTTCAGTTTTTATACAAGAATGATCCCACACAATTGATAACATATCAAGAAGATGAGAAACTATTGAAATATATAAATGAATGTTATCTAACTCATATTGTTGAAATCATTGATACTATTCAAATTAATGATGTTCCAATGGTAAATAAATACCTTGATATTTTTCCTGATGAGTTACCCGGTGTCATACTTGATCGAGAATTCAAACTCACAATTGACTTACTTCCTGATGATAATCCAATTTCAAAACCCCCATATCATATGGCTCCAACAGAACTTCTTGAATTGAAAAATTAGTTGCAGGATTTTCTTGACAAAGGCTTCATCATCCTAGCACTTCACCATGGGGAGCCCATGTTTTGATTGTTAAAATAAATATGGTTCCATGAGACTTTGCATTGATTATAGATCTTTGAAAAACATCACTGTTAAAAATAGGTATCCTTTTCCTCAAATTGATGACTTGTTTAATCAGCTCTATGGAGCTTAGAACTTTTCCAAGATTGACTAGAGATATGGATACCATCAGCTGAAGGTGATGGAGGATAACATCCCAAAAATTTCCTTTCATACTAGATATGGGCATTATGAATTTTTTTGTGCCATTTGGATTAAATAATGCACCTATTGTATTCATGAATCTTATGAATAGAGTATTTAATGAGTTATTGGATAAGTTTGTTGTTGTATTTATTGATGACATTCTGGTATTTTCTATAAATAATTAGGGGCATGAAAAACATATAAGGGTTGTTTTGAAAACATTAAAAGAAAAGAAACTATATAGAAAATTATGCAAGTGTGATTTTTGGTTGCAACAGATTTCTTTTCTTGGGAATATTGTAACAAAAATGGAATAATACTTGATCCATCCAAAACAAAAGCAGTTTCTGAATGGCCAAGACCTACAAATGATACAGAGATTCTTAGTTTTTTGGTCTTAGAAAGTTATTACATACGGTTTGTTAAGAACATTGCACGGTTATATAGATCGATAACTAAGTTTACATGGAAAGGGGTTAAATTTATTTGGATAGAGGAATGTGATGTTTTTTTTTCAGGAATTGAAGAATAGATTAGTGAATGCTCCAGTTTTGGACTTACCTTCCCAAAATTGTGTGTTTGTCATCTACATTGATGATTCATTGAAGGGACTTGGTTGTTTTTTAATGCAGAATGATCAGGTAATTTCTTATTCTTTGATACAACTTAAAACTAATGAACTAAATTAGCCCACACATGGTCTGGAATTGGCAGCTATGGTTTTTGCTTTGAATATTTGTAGGCATCATCTATACGAAACCAAATTCCAAATATATACTGACCATAAAAGTCTAAAGTATATATTCACTCAGAAGGAATTAAAAAGGAGGTAGAGAAGATTGCTAGAACTGCTAAAGGATTATGACTTCACGATCAATTACCATCCTGGAAAAGAAAACAAAGTAGTGGATACCTTAAGTTGGAAACATCATGCATCATTAACAATGTTATGTTTGGAACTTGATACCTTGATTAATGATTTGATGAATTTTGGCATAGAAGTTGTTGTTGTAGGGAATGCATCTATTTTGTTTCAGGTTTCAATGCAGTCTTTGTTGTCAGATAGAATTAAGAAAGAGAAGAAGGAAAACCATGATCTACAGAAAAAGGTAGAATTGGTTAAAATGGGTATGTTTCCAGATTTTAATCATGATAAAGATTGTGTTTTAGGATTTGGAAAAATGTTGTGTGTGCCTAGTGATTATCAGTTGAAGAAATATTTTTTGTGTGAAGCTAATAGTTCTCCATTTTATATTCATCCTGGATGTACTACGATGTACATAGTCCTTCGGGAGTATTATTAGGGGGATGAAATGAAAAGAGATATTGTTGATTTTACCATGAAATATTTGACACGTCAACAGGTTAAAGTAGAGAGGCGGTTACCGAAGGGGATGCTTCATCATTTTCCAGTGCCGTAGTGGAAATGGGAGAATATATCCATATACTTTGTGGTGGGGCTTCCAAAGGCTTCTTGAGGTAAAAATTTTGTTTGGGTTATTGTTGAACGGCTAATAAAGTCTTCACATTTTTTATCTATTCGAGATACAATGTATTTAGATCATCTTTATCGATTGTACCTCAAAGAGATTGTGAGGTTACATGGAGTTCCTCTTTCCATTATATCTGACCGAGAAACCAGGTCCACATCTATCATTTGGAAGGGACATCAGAAGTCATTGGTCATAGAGTTAAATGTCAGTACAGCTTTTAATCCTCAATCAGATGTGATATCAGAACGAACAATTCAAACATTGGAGGATATGATTCGAGCTTATTCAATGGACTATCTGGGAAGTTGGGATCAACATATTTATTTAGTTGAGTTTTCTTATAATAACAGTTTTCTTTCCAGTATTCATTTGGAGCCTTTTGAGGCCTTGTATGGGAAGAGGTTTTAGACTCCAGCATTTTGGGATAAAGTCGGTGAAAGAAGATGATGGGGCCAGAATTAGTTGATGAAGTGGTAGAGAATATGAGGATGACCCAACATCACATGATGAAAGCATAGAGAAGGCAGAAAATTAATGCAGATAATAGAAGGAAATAATTCTCTTTTGAGGCTGGTGACCATGTTTTCTTTAAAATATATCCTTTGAAAAGTGTGATGTGTTTCGGTAAGAAAGGGAAACTAATTCCACGGTTCATTGGTCCTTTTGAAATCTTGGAAAAATTTGGAACAGTTTTATACTACGTACATTTGCCTCTGAGCTTGTTTCAGGTACACAATGTTTTTAATGTTTTTTTGTTGAAGAAGTATGTGTCGGATTCCTCACATGTCTTGAGCCCAGATGAAGTTCAGGTGGAAGAGAACCTTTCTTATGAAGATAAACCAGTTCATATTCTTGATCGAAGGGAACATGTATTGTGGAATATGGTAATCCACCAGGTAAGGGTTTTGTGGAGAAACCACATGGTTGATGAAGCAACATGGGAGTCTTAAAATGATATGAGGGAAAAGTACCCCCAGTTGTTAAATATATAAATAAAATTGTGAGGAAACAATTTCTAGAAGGTGGAAATAATGTAACAACCCATGTTTTTCGAAAAATAAATTGAAATGCATGGAATTTTTTTTGAAGTATATATTTATAACTAGAATTTAAAACATAACTTTTACACTTATATGTTTTCAATTTCAAGAAATTGTCATCTACAATTGTGTTCAGTATGTTATTTAGAGTCTATTTCAACCAACTTGTTTTTTTCTGAATAGTAACAAACCCTTATGAATTTTAATATGAATAGTAATATGACCATAAATAATAGTAAATTTTATTTATATTATATTTTCTTATGGCATTAAGATAATATCATCTTGGTTAATTTTTCATTCTGATATAGAAGAAGTTACAGAATTAGAATTGTTAATTTTTGAATTAAGTATAATTTTATTTAAAAAATAAATTAATAATATTTAGAAAATTATTTTCAAAAAATGGAAATAATTTTTGAAAACAACACGTCAATAAATGGTTCTGGTGAATTTTGGGAATATTTATGAAATAGTTGATTTTTCAGTGAATAGTAAAAAATACAGTTTTTATATTCGGTTTGTTAATGAAATCATTAATGATGTAATAATGATTTCATAAATATGGTAGACTTTTTTATAGTTAAATAAGATTTGAGGTGTCCCATGTGTCTTATACCATGGGAAAATACCATGCGAAAGCCCATGGTTTTGCAAATACCACTCATGAGGTGTCCCTAGAAAATTATTAAAATAATCCCTCACATTTCCTATAAATTCCAACACTTTCATTCATTGAATTCTTTCCCAATTATCCCTCAACGGAGCCCTAGCATAATTTAATTCATAGTAGTACTCCCATGGTTTCCTCAGGAACCCATGTTCCCAACCTTCAAGTTCTAAGGGTTACTCTACAAGGTAAGAAAATTTTCAATTTCTTTTTATTCCATTCAAGTTATCGTTTATGTGGTATATCTTTCATGTTTCCATACCATGTTCTTATATCCTACTTGTTATTGATCTATTCTGTATTATTATTGATTTCTGGATGGGTGAACATTTTCCCCTCTCTTCTTAATGTTTTCTAAAACCATGTCGCATAGTCGTTGGGCTGTCAAATTTTTATAAGATATTTTCCTCACTTATTATTTTATTTTGAGTTCCTTCCTTATTATTTCTTCATATATCCTTACCCAAGAGGCATCAGATCTCCAGAAATCATGTATATTCTGGATTTTATCATGTTTATGGAAAATTACACAACATTATTCTTCTCCTCTCCCACTTATTTAAGGAATAAAAACATTGTCTGTTATGTGTCGAATTACCGACATCATGGACGATGTGATTTCAATTTCCATTAATTATTTAAAGTCTTGTCATGAAACCATTTATATGGATGCACTGGGTTATAATATATGTGTTATGACTCACCGATGGTTCTAGAATTCTTTTAGACTCATGGTTCTAATTTATAAGAAAAAACAAGGTTGTTATTATCAAAGAACCACTAAAATGATCTGAACTAACATCAATAATGCTTTAACATATTAATCATTCTCATATTAAACATCAAAAAGATTAATGGAATAAATTATGGTACTGGAAATATGCAAAAACATTTCCATTCCAATTTTGGATTTTCACATCCAATTGACAATAACATCCACCATGAACCAATCATGGAAATTATGTTAAGAACTCACCCAAAAACAGTGCATGGAGAAAAATACTAACAATTAAATGGTGAAATGATATTATGAAATTATAAAATAAGAAGTTATAAACATGAAAGTGATTTTATAAACTACTAATAACACTCTTTTTACCATTATACAGGATGTTTAAACAATTTTTAAGAAAGATAAACTTGAGGTAAGGGAATTCTTAACCCGATTTCAATTATTTGGATTAACCTTATACTTTATTATTTATGTGCTATTTAAATTTTTTGTGTGATGGGTTCTATTGATATAATGTTTTATTATGATTATTTATAGTATATGTACATACTCCATCAACTCTGTTAAGTATCTCTTAAATTGTATGATATTTATAATGGTCATTTCTTAAAAAATCTTCTTTTTAAATTCTGTTTTAAAAAATTCCAATGCAATGTTTTTATGGAATTATTAATGTTTTATGATTATGTTCTGGTTCTTGGGAATTATTTATGATGAACGGTGGGAGCTACATCAACCTCCAATTCATTGGGTATGAGTATGTTAGAGGTTGTCCATATGGTTACTCTAAGTGTAACTGTGATTGTTACACAATGTAAGGTAGCCATTAGGGTTACAGATTATAAGGTAGACAAGAATGGTTACATGATTATGTAAGTAATTCTCCAAGATGCCTCTATGATTATATTTATGTTCTCATGTTTTTTTTAATCTTTTTTAATATCATGTTACATGGAGTAAGTATATATGGGTGACAAACATGTCTTTGGAAAATGGTTTCAATTGTTACGAGTATTCATGGACTAATGTGATTTTTCCTTATTTTTCATCCCTTATTGAGCTTATGTGCTCATACCATGTTTTTAAATTATTTTTCACAGGTTAATGGATGTGTAAGAAAAGGAAGAAAGCCATTTTAAATGTTGAAGAATTGTCAAGGAGTCTTGTTTTATGTTTTAATGTTTTATATTTAAAAAATGGAAACTCTTTTTAGGGTATCCACTCTATAATAATGGGTAATGATATGAATGTATTGTCATAATTCCATAAAGATGTAAACTTGAAAAGATCTTCAATGTAAAAGGAAGTGTTTTCTTTTCTAAATTCAAGATTATCTATATTATAAGGTCGGGTCCTTATATCTATGGCGTGAAACCTCCACCACCTATCTCTTATTCCCCACGACTATCGTCCATCTCCTTATCTATACCCTAGTAATGTTCCTTAAGGATATCTTTGTAATCGGCCTCATCCAGCACCATCTTCCCATAGTGGTGCATGGGTATGTTGCTATTGGAAATGCCTAACCGGTAATAACTGTTGCTGAGGAGGGAGATGAACTTTTCCACAACCATTAAGCTAAGCACGAACTGGGTACTGACTCTGGATGTGACCACAACCTCCAAGAGAAAATCACCTAGGTACTGGGTCCATATGTAATGCGAGAAGACCAGGAGACTGGAACACGAACTAATGAGGCCTACTCCCCGCAGGTCAATACATGAAAGGCCCTGACACCATATAGTTGACGTCGACTGCCTTCCCATTTGAATAACTCATCTTTCTCCCCTATCATTGCACACCTCACAAGGATTTCATCCTCTCCACTAAATTAGCATAATTCCAAACCTCTATGTATGCCAGTATGGTAAAGGGAGTGACAAAATTCTGAAGATAATGTTAGAGTTACTCTTACAAGAATCTCGTCCACGACACCTCATCCAGAAATACATCTGGAGAAAAGGGTAGGAGATCCATGAACGTGATCCATAGTTCCCTAAAAAACATACTCCCCTACTAGAGGGAGAGAATCTTATTCCTCTTAATAGACTTAATCGTCGATCAAAGAAACTCTGCCTGAAACTATATCTCAAAGTCAACACATGGGATATCGGTCTCCTTCCACACTCTAAGGTAAAGCATTCACCACTGACACACCGCTACTCAAATCTAGAACCCCGCAAGGGGAAACCAGTAATCCCTCTGAGCATGGATCAAGGTAAAGGTGATCACCGACTCCTAAAGATATCCCACCATCTGTAAGTCTGAAATGTTACCTTTATACTTCCCCAGGGTCTGCCCTTGGAAGGCATGGTGGGTCTTTTTCCACATGTCATCTTCCTCCTCTTGATCAGCCCTCCGTTTATCAGCCAAGTTAGCATGTGGGGCTTCGACTGCCTAAGCCTATTCTAGGCATTGTTTAGGTGACAATGTGCACAATGTAAACTAGCAATTCCAAATAAAGGGTAGTACAATATATCTATTTAGAATCATTTTGACACATCATTTATTTTCATATCTTTAAATACCCAAATCCCAAAGGAACATAAGTCATTACGAAGCATGTAACTTTCCTACGGTCTCTACCCTACAATCAGTTTAGCCTCATATTGTTATTCATTAGATCAAGAGTCCTTTTATCGAATCATGGGGGGTCCTAAAATCTCATTTCTTAGCTAGACATCCCTGGTCTGTGTCATGCACCAAGATCACCTAGTAATATTTCCCTACCATCCCCTGAAACACTCACTATTCCTAACTCCAAACTCCATCTTTTCCCTAAAACATCACCACTAATATCATTATATCATGGCCCTCTATCCTGATGATGAGGGTATGGACATAAATTTGCAATGCCATACCTTCTTCAAGAAGAATGAGGGATAATGACCCCCTAGGTCCCTCTTACAATAGACCCCATAATGGAGACTAGCACCAAGGGTATAGAATCTCAAAAAAAATGAAAGTAAATACCATTTTTTAATAAAAATAGGTTTGAGATATAAGACATTAAAAATCCAAAACAACACCAAACATTTAAAGGAAAACAAAATCCAACCCTTGCATGATTTGAACATAATTTTCCACAAGAGTGCAACCAAATCACCAAAAAAAGTTCCAAAAGTATGTGTATAACAAGAAACACAATTATCCCAAATAATGTTCTAGTAATGTCTGGCACAGTCTTCAAAGTCATCCTAGAAACCAAAATATTGTTCTATAACATAAGGTGAGAAGACATGTATACTCATTAGGTAAACCGATATCACTCATTCACAAGTGGTAGAAGCATACTAACTCCCTTGTAAATACATCAAAATCCAACCGCACCTACCAAGGAAAAATATTAACCAACCTAAACTCACCAATGCATGGTCACCAAATAATGCAAGTTATGAAAGGTAATAATATAATCCCATAAATTATTTGGGTACCCACCACCACCTTTCCCACCGGTTAATTGATCATTTTTAACAAATAATTTTTTGACATTACCACACTTCCCAAAATGCAGTCCCACTACACAACTGCCGACACACACCTAGGCCAAAAACCACACATATCCCACCTATAGAGACCTGGGTCCCAACTAGCACACATCTCGCCCAAAAACACATGGGCCTCATCCCGAAGACACTTGGAAAACAAAATTGACCTACCGAAACATATGCCCCTCATTTGCAACACAACATGCCCAAAGGATCCTCAGCTATAGTAATCCACAAGTCATTACAGTATACCTGGATACGCTTGAGTTGTAAGATCCTTGAAATGAGTGTGAGGGATACAGTCAGTAACCATCAATCCATCCATCCACCGGGATGATGGGAGAGACACCCCCCACTTGAAAATGGGTGTGTTTGGAATGTAGTGCTCAACAAGGGTGGGGTGCGTATTGAAAATCACAAGGAACAACAATCTATAAATAGAGTTGAACAAACACTCAGCCCAACCTCTAAGGGTCCCAGAATAATGAACCAGCCCACCAGATCCACTTTTTTTCTCCCCATATATGAAAAACCAAACATACCTCCACTGCCAAAGCCTAAACCCAACCCCTTTTTTATTTTACCAGTTACATTCATTATTAAGGGATTCAAATTAATTTATTCTAGCTCATCCAAGGAATCTACCAACCATAACCTTCCCAAAACGATAAGAAGACAAAGGTGTCATCCCTCGAACAACAACAACACAACCAAAGGTAGTTCCACTTCATATAAGTCCATTCATTCCACAACCAACTAATCAGCAGCTATGCTGTACAAAAATGTCAAACCAAAATACAAAACCATCCACATTGTCCACCCCATACCCAGAGCCAAGCTACTGATAGTAACATCGCACAACCCACACAACCAAAAAACTCAAAAAAACACAACAAATAACAACACCATAAAGACAAGAATATTCATCTTTAACAGACATGGATTCTTTATCTTCAAAATGAATAACAGGGGTGATTATAGAACATGTTTGATCCTAGGGAATTCATTTATTTAATGAAGTGTATGTGATTAAATATATCTATATTTTCAATTATTCATAGAGTGTAACCAACAACATCAATAAAATCACCAGTGTGCAAGAACAGGCCAACAACAACCATAATTTTCCGAGTGCCTTACAACCACAAAAATTAATAACAGGGAAACATGATAATAAAATAAAGAAACACTCAACATTCATCCATCTTTAATCATTTTATTGTTATCATAACATGTCCCTTTATATTTTTATCATCATCTTCCCCCCTAATTTATTAATAATGTTAACAAAATAATTCATCCATTATCTCTCAATAAGAATTACCACTCCCACTCAGCATGGTATACAATTAAATAGAGATAAAATAAAATTCTAACATGGAACAACATGTTACTATAAAAACTATTTACACCAAACAGGGGGTCAAATGAGTAGTAGGAAACTCCATGAAAAATGGATAAGATGAGGCACTTGGATAAACAAATGATTCATATGGGTAATAAATTATTTCCACTATGTAAGAGAAAAGAGAAGATAGGATCTCAGATTTAGAAAATCTAGATCCTGTATCAACGGAACGAGAAATTGTTTCAAGGGCCATTAAAGTCGGATCGTGGTTAAGACTACGCGGCTTGAATAATTCAATGTCTGAGGAAAAATAATATATTAAAGATCTAATTAATATACATTGAAACTCCTTTATAAATTCTCAAGAATCCTTTAAACTCAACATAGAACAATTAAAAATGTAAGTTGGCAGAAACTAGAAAAACTAGATGAAACTAGAAAAATGATGCTTATGTTGATGCCAACGCCAACGTCGATGCTGATGCCGACACTGATAGTACAAAATGACATGCCAAAAACAACTGTACCAAATGACACATTGACATCATTAGTTCGAAATTAAATTCCCATACTGAAAGTTAAAAATGTCATACTAATACCGAGTGTAAAAAATGAAATATCGACACAGAAAGACGTAGACACTGACAGTTCAAAATGACTGGCTGACATCAATAGTTTAAAATGAAATAATGACACATAATGATCAAAATGACAGGTTGACACTAACAATTCAAAATGAACCACAAACACCAAATGATCAAAATGACACGCCGACACCAACGGTTCAAAAAATCACATCGACACCGACAGTTCAAAAATACATGCAGACACCAATAGTTGGAAATGATATGCCGACACAAACTGTTCAAAATGACACACTTTCACCATTAATACAAAATGCTATATTGACACAGAAAGTTCAAAATGACACTCTGATGCCGACAGTTCAAATTGACACTCTGACACAAACAGTTAAAATTGAAATTCGGACATCTACAGTTCAAAATGACACACATAAAATTACAATTAAAAAATATACACCAATAGAAAAATAATAATTTTAGGGTAAACATCTCATAACGAGTCATTGATAGCCCCCATAATACCCCAAACAATATATTTTCACAAAGGAATGGACTAGAGTGGTCTGACCCATTACATTAAATTTTGATCGTTCATTTTCATACTCCGAATTCAAATAGTTATGTAATAACTACAATAATAATATTTTAATAGTATTCCATGTTTCTTTTAAAATCGTTGTTGGGTGAAACACAATCTAAACTCCATGACATGTGTAATGCAATACCATCTTAGTGATTTATATAATGACAGGTAATCTCAATGTTTCATGTAAGGTCATATATATTCCATGGTTCATGAAATATTAAAATAAATATATTTATATTGATAATAATAGATAAAATCCTTGGGTGTTATATTCTATCACATTAAATAAATTACATCATCACGATTTAAAATTTTTCTTTGTCAAAAAGTTTTCAAAATAGTAAAATCCCATTGTGAGAAACCTACATTGTAATAATAGTTAATAAATAATACTCATGAAAATAGAGAATGGTATTTGAAAATTTTATATGGTATAAAACATACATGGTTTCCAAATAGGATAAAGAAGGTGGGAAGGGATGATTTGGAACTAAAAAATAGTAATTTAAAAATAATAATGTATAGTGATAGAGGTCACTGAAAAGAATTATTTTAATGATAATGTGAAAACAAAATAATACAAAACTATAAACCAAATAGGGTTGAAAAAGTTCATTGATATATTCCTAGATTATGGTAATATGAAAATATTCTATTTCAATATAATTTTCCAAATGTTGGGGAATTATTATGAGAAGTTATAATTACATGATTTCATAAAATTTAATAAGCACAATATCATCCATTAGTAGATTTTATATCCATTTAACCCTTATTTATTACACCAATAAAAAATTTAACTTAATTTTTCTTGATGAAATAACATATCATAACATCCATTAAAGAATGATAAGTTATTCCTTCATTCTATAGTTATTATCAAAAACCAAATTGTTATCCCATTTTATCCAATTTGAAAAAATATTTATATGGTTATCTAATACATTAATCTCTATAAACACATATAATGTTCATCATAAATAATTCCATAAATTTATAACCTTACAACCATTTCAAAATTTAAAATTTATAAACAATGTCACTAAATTTCTCAAAATGAACATAATATTAATCCCCCAAATATCATAATGATTCTATTGATTATAACATTCCAAATATTTTAATAAAATAGTCATATGATTTATCTAGACATGTAATAACAATAATTTCCATAATTCTGTAACAAAAAAAAACACATACATCCAAATTCATTGAATAAAACCCCATAATATTGATTATATTCCATTAATATAATAATGTGATAAACACCATCAATGTTATCATAAACCACATTGTCCAAAAAACATTAATCAGTTCCATGGACATCAATACAATAAAATTTACTTAATTCATATCCAATATATCTTTATCCCTACACCATTATGTCAACATCAAGAGCACATTCAGTGTTTTCTATACCTTAACAAAGTGTTTTTCTTGAATATAACATTGATATTAAATTACTAATCAATTCCATTAGTACCATTTATCATATTTTTTTAGATCATTAATGAGATTTTTAGCTAATAGTCCTAATATATTTCACGATTCATGAAAAATAATTACTAAATTCCAACACATAAAAGCCTAAATTCTGAACCATCCTTCTAAACCCATTAACTGAGATTCTTTGTCAAACATAATTACCTCTTTCCAACAATACGAAATATAAATATTATCTTATCATTCATCATAGTTTATGTTATCATTCTATCCATCTCTAAAATAATCAATTATATTAGAACAAACCCTAACATACATATATCGATCTTGGTATTTTCATCAACAGTAGTGTAACCATTACAAACATCATCTATCTGATTAACTTCTTGACTGTCACACATGGTTTTTTCTGTCTTTTTATTGATCCGGCCCATTAGAAATCCCGATCCTTTTCATGGGTATTTTATGAGATAAATATTGAGTTTTGAAGTTTCATATACGTCTAACCACCATAATTTGGAATCCCCATTGCTTGTTTAGGAGTTTTTGATGAAAGGGTGGTGACTTCATGATCTGGGCCAACCGTGAGCCCATTCCCAGTTTTAAAAACTGAATTTGTTTCTTTTATAACTCTTTTGTTTTTCATACTTTTTCACCCATTCCACTTACCACTTGTCCTATACTGACATATTAAAATTTATTTATCCTTTTGGAACCATTAGAAATTCATAAGCCGGGTGAATTTGGGTTACTTATTAAGGTATTGGGCCAGCCCATGGGACCATTTCCTATTTTAAAACAATAATTTTCTTCATTTATATAATTAACATATTTTACTATTTTTCTGTGATTCTATCTCCCCATCAAAGCCTATAACCCTATCCTAATCCTCATAATCGATTTTACCTCTTTGGAGCTCATGTGGGTCACGGAATTGGGCGACAATTCTCAGGAAACCTCAAATCTCCCAGAATTGACATCGTAAGTTTTATCATTCATATATCAATCAATTAGTACTCTTTTAGCCTCCAATCTTCTTCCACTGGTTCGTCGAGACCTTAAAAGTCTCTCCAAGAATTTTCAACCCATTCCCTTTTCTCTAGGGCTTCAGATCTAATGGAAGACGACGAGTTTTTTAGGATGAAAGGTGAGATTCCTTCTCCGTTCTTCTCCCTCTTCCCCCTCCTTTCATTATTTCTTGGTTTTATGTTGTACCATAGTCTTGATAGACCTAGTGTTTTGTTATAAAAATGTTTTTTGATGGGTTTTATGTTTGTTCAGGTCTGGTATTTGTAGTTTTAGGTTTTATAAACCCGCGGCGGGTGATTTCGGGTGTGCGTTTCAATTACGCCAAAGACTTGAGGTAGGATATCCTTTGGACATGCCTTTATCATAGAAGTTTCATCATTTTAGTATTATCCTATACTGATATAAATGTTTATTATTTTTTTAATCCTTTTTATAATTTTCTTGGTGTGCAAAGTCGTTGTTTAATCACTATAATGTGAAATGTAGTGTTGTTTTGTCATGAAAGTGCTCAACAAGTGTTTCTTTAAATGTTCCATTATCTTTTGAAAATATTTTTGTGAGGTTTATAATCTGGTTTATGGTATTTCTAACATGTTACAGTATCTTGAATGAAAATATGACATTCAATTGGTGTTTAATTCCTTTTCATGTACATAAAATAAATTGTTTTGTTTAAAAAGGGCATGACATGTGTTCGGTAAATTGCCCGGTTGGATTTTATGTGTGATGTGTGATTTAAAAGTTATTTGATTGAATTTATAAAGGAATTTGAAGAATTATAAATGTTATTTTTGGGTACTTATATTTATTTCCAATTTGTATTTTTATTTACAAACAATTGGGTTTTGATTTACAACATATTTTGGCCGGAGTTGCCCAAAAATGGACCGTTTCACATCTTTATGAAAATGGCTGTGTTTAGAATATGCAACCTGAGTATTATAATAGATTTATGAATGAGGTTTTCTACTGTAAATGATGTTTATACATATCCTTAATAAAATTAAAATGCATACCTTCATCAAAGGTTAGTTTTGAGAAAATGTTTAAAGGCCCGTTTGGCATTTCCTAGAAATGAAGTAGTGTTTTACTTTAATATAACATGTTCTGAAATTGGGATTGTTTTAGGGTCCATTAAATGATTTTATTAAATCTTTATTGGGCTTAAAAATATTATTTGTTTTGGTTATTATGTGTGTTTATAATTTAAAGTGTGTTTTTGAAAGAGTTTTATGTGCAAAGCCTCAATACATTTCATGAAATTGTTTTACCAAAATATTTAGCGGTTTGTTGATTAGTGTAAGAATTGTGAAGAAAGATTATGGGATGTTTGTTTTTTTTATGGTTTTGGAATGGAATGTGGATGTGAAATGTGTATTTAATAATATGTGTAACTTGATTGAGCACTAAAGGGAATCCCGGGTATCTAGGTGGGAGGATGTGTACTAGTATGCTAGTGATTCTGTGGGGGTTGGCCCCAGTTTCACGTAGCAAGTTTGAAAATGAAAACACTAACTAAACTATGATAATTATGATGATTGGGGACCACTAGGTTATGGGTATGTTCCCTACTGGTGGCTTGTGCACGAGAACGAATATTTATTATGGTTACTTTCACCAATATACGAGGTACCTGGGGATCACAACTAACTAGTGCCTAGGGGTATTCCCGTGACTAGTGCTCATTGGCTATTTTGTACTCACTGTAGGAATACGGTGTGTTTGGTTGGTAAATTCATTAGTATGTGTTATTTATTTTAATGTTAAAATTATTTAAAGCAGCCCTCTTGAAAACTATATTCATTTTGAATTTTAACCTCTTTGAAAAGAATTCTTACTTGCATTTTTGTTTATTAAACATGCATGTTTTTGTCTAATAATTATTATAGAATTGAACCTCATTTGAAAACCATAATTTCAAATCATTAATTTAAAACTATAAATTGATGTTTCTTTTATTTTAATGGAATGTGCATTGGGAATAGAATACCGGGCTAACCTGATGAGTTTTAAGACTCACGCCTATAGTCTTCTTCTTTTTTTAGCCCTTGTGCAGGTTTCATCTTTAGTTCGATCACCTCGGGCGACATTTTATCATTGTGTTGGAGAGTGACCAGAAGTGTCACATGGAGTTAGTTGTTCATCAGGTTTGTTTAGTTGAGTTGTTGGTTTTGTTCTAATTTTTGTTTCTTGTACAAATAATATGTAGTTCAATTTTTATATAAATTCATTTTGGGATGTCCGTTTATTTCCGCTGTTTGTTTGATTGTCTATATATGGGCGAAATCGTTCCCTTGTGTACTCTATTGATTCCCTAGGTTCTTGTCACCTTCCCGGGAGGATCGGGAATGCCTCTCGGGACTTGTCACGGGCTGACCTGGGTGACCGGTTCAGGGTCGACTCAGGCTGGTTCGTGACAAAATGGTATCAGAGGAGGTCGTCTATTACCGGACCTTTCTTTTTAGAGTGCCCTTGTTATTTTGAGGATGTCAAAGTAGATGGAGTAGGATTGCTGGTACTTGAGGGGTAAGTGAGAGAAGAGCGTCATGAACTCTTTCTTGTTCTAATCCTCAGGTTTCCATGGAAGTCCGGTTTTATTAGTGTCCATTGTTCTAGTTCATTGTTTGGTATTGGGATATGACAAGGGGAGTCTGACCAATGGTCTTCGTGAGCTCACAGGTCTTGGCAAGCCATGTGGAGCTGGGGAATGGTCCTAATAAGTCTCTCTGTGTTGGTGTTGTGTTTGGAATATGGCCGCCAACCATATGGTCAAGTCACCCACTGACACTAGTTCCTTTTTTGGGTCTCTTGAACCTTTCTTGAATTCTGAATTTTTGTTTTTAAAATCCTTGTGTGAGAATTGTGGAAATGGGTTTTAATGTAAGGATTAGATTTTGAAAAGTGAAAAAATGGGGTTTTCAATAATTAAATATAAGCATTGTTTTGGAAGGTTGTGTTTTTGTGAAAAAAAATGGAGGGAAGAAAAAATGATTTAAAGGGATTGGATTATCCATAATCTAAACTTGTGGTTTGTTGAAATAAAATGATTTGAAATTGTGAATCATTTTAAAGTGATTCTGTATCATTTTTTTAAATGGGGTATTTTAGGATGTTAAAAAGTTTTTGAATTGGATAAAATAGGTTTGGCAATTGGTTTTGATCGGTTGTTGTTTTACTACAAACGGTATTGGTCTCAATGGACCTCAGATTATGAAAATATACCTTGCTGAATTATTTTTTAAAAACTTGAGAAGGGGTTGTTTGTAGTGACTTGGTTATTTAAAAAGTTTTTAAAAATGAAATGGGGTAGGTTTTTAAGAAAATGGTTCTTAATTAATTGTGGGTTTTTTTTTGTAAAATATGAAAATGTTTTTTGACTTGGTGGTTGTCGTTCCTTTTGAAGGTAAATTGTTTTTTTGACTTATGATGTTTAATTTTAGCCTTTGGTGTTTTCATGGGTGCTCACATGCATGGTTTTATTTATATCTGGAAGTATGGACTATATGGTATGGTGGTTGGGTGCCAGGGGTTGCATGTAAATGTGCATGTGGGTGAGACTTGATGAAACACCATTTGTGAATTTGGAAACCCACCAAGTTAGTTTAATTTTCAAAATTGTTTTGAGCTGAGAATTGTGGCCTTTTTTTAAAACCAATGGTTATGTGGCTTGATTTTTCTATGTATTAGAAGAGTTTTTTATTTGGTTAGCTTCCATGTGATCTAGAATTCATACTCTTGTTCTATCTAGTGATGAGATATTGTTGGTGGGTCAGTTTTGGAGAAATTTTCATTGGGTTTCTAAAAATATGTTTGATGTTGTGATGTGGCAATGGATAGTTCTGCATTGGAAATCTTTCCTGATGATCAACCTAAGGATTCCTTTCAAATTTTAAATCCACCTCTTCTGATGATGCCTCAACTTGTTTTTTGGAATAGACAGCTATTTTGGATCTATTAAAAGTGCTTCTAGGTCATGATAATTCTTTTGGACAGAGCAGTTGTGTTCGGTGATGTTGATGTGTTTCGTCGTATTCCTTGTCCATTCTGCCCCTCGTTTGGAGTGAGATAGAATTTTGATATGTATCTATGAGTTCCTATTTAGATGACGGTTTTTGTTCGGTGATCAAGTGTGGTTTTTTTCGGTGGTGTGATCCTTATCACCTGACTGCGGTGCAGCAAATGATTCAAGAATCAGGGCTCCAGCCATAGGCCTCGGAGTGAAGCGTTTCACGCAGTCAGGAAATCAACAGAGGTGTGGACTGCTAGATTAAGATCCTTACTCCTCTGTTTTGGTAAGTTAGTTACTATGTCAATGTTTTGGTTCCTCATTTCTATGAATTTCCCTGTGTCGCAACAAGCGTGGTGGACTTAACCCCTCACACAGTGTCTATGGTTAGTCCTTCATGGATGTTGGTTTTCAATAAATGTCCCTATGTGGACAACCTGTAAAAATTAGGTGCAATATTGGTGTTACCTATTCATAGGGGGAGAGTTTTGGGTAGTTTCTTTGTTTCTTTTGTTGTTTCAGTGGCCAAATTATTGGGTCCCCTTCCCTCCCATCCCCAAGTAACGGGGGTCCAGAATTGTGATGAATGTGTCGACCAAGATATTGTCCCCTCCATTCGGGAGTACATGGTTTATATGTTCATTTTGTAACTATATTAACTTGGTATAGTAGGTTTTTGTAGGAGGGTTTTTTTGGGCTTGTGTGAGTGAGTCCCAACTCTTGCTCATGTTCAATTCTTGTCTATTCATTGCTAGTTGGTTTCTAATGTTGGGAAGACCCACCATGGGTCTCCTGGATTTTCATCCTAAGAACATGTCTAGTTCTAGTTGATTCTTAATGGTGGGGAGTAAATTCTTGAATACTTAGTTGTTGTTTTTTTTCAGCCGGAAATTGTCACGGCTTTCCGTGGGCGGAAAGCTTTAATGGTGGGGAGAATTGTCACACACGATTGTTTTTCTGTCTTTGTATTGTTCCGGCCCATTAGAAATCCTGATCCTTTTCATGGGTATTTGATGAGATAAATATTGAGTTTTGAAGTTTCATATATGTCTAACCACCATAATTTGGAATCCCCATTGCTTGATTATGAGTTTTTGAAGAAAGGGTGGTTACTTCATGATTTGGGCCAACGGTGAGCCCATTCCCAGTTTTAAAAAATGAATTTGTTTCTTTTATAACTATTTTGTTTTTCATCCTTTTTCACCCATTCAACTTACCAATTGTCCTATACTGATATATTAAATTTTATTTATCCTTTTGGACCCATTAGAAATTCATAATCTGGGTGAATTTGGGTTACTTATTTAGGTATTGGGCCATCCCATAGGCCCATTTCCTATTTTAAAAAAAATAATTTGTTGCATTTATATCTTTTTCATTTTTTACTATGTTTCGGTGCTTCCACCTCCCCCTCGAATAAAGTAACCCTATCCTAACCCTCATAATCGATTTTACCTCTTCGGAGCTCATGTGGGTCACGGAATAGGGCGAACATTCTCAAGAAACCTCAAATCTCCCAGAATTTCCAAGGTAAATTTTATCATTCATAAATAAATCAATTATTACTCTTTTATCCACCAATCTTCTTCCCCTGGTTTGTCCCGACCTTAAGTGTCTCTCCAAGAATTTTCAAGCCATTCCCTTTTCTCTAGGGCTTCAGATCTAATGGAAGACGATGAGTTTTCTAGGATGAATGGTGAGATTCCTTCTCCTTTCTTCTTCCTCTTCCCCCTCCTTTCATTATTTATTGGTTTTATGTTGTACCCTAGTCTTTATCGACCTTATGGTTTTGTTATAAAATGTTTTTTGATGGGTTTTATGTTTGTTTAGGTCTGTTATTTATAGTTTTAGGGTTTATAAACCCACAGAGGGTGATTTCGGGTGTGCGTTTCAATTACGCCAAAGATTTGAGGTAGGATATCACTTGCACATGCCTTTATCATATAGGTTTCATCATTTTAATATTATCCTATACTTATATAAATGTTTATTATTGTTTTTAATCCTTTTTATAATTTTCTTGGTGTGCAAAGTCGTTGTTTAATCACTATTATGTGAAAGGTAGTGTTGTTTTGTCATGAATGTGCTCAACAAGTGTTTCTTTAAATGTTCCATTATATTTTGAAAATATTTTGTGAGGTTTATAATCTGGTTTATGGTATTTTTAACATGTTAAAATATCTTGAATGAAAAAATTACATTCAATTAGTGTTTAATTCCTTTTCATGTACATAAAATAAATTGTTTTGTTTGAAAAGGGCAAGACATGTGTTCGGTAAATTGCCCGGTTGGATTTTATGTGTGATGTGTGATTTAAAATTATTTGATTGGATTTATAAAGGAATTGGAAGAATTATAAATGGTATTTTTGGGTACTTATATTTATTTCCAATTTGGATTTGTTTTTACACACAAGTGGGTTTTGATTTACAATATATTTTGGCCGGAGTTTCCCAAAAATGGACCGTTTCACATCTTTATGAAAATGGTTGTGTTTTGAATATGTAACCTGAGTATTATAAGAGATTTATGAATGAGGTTTGCTGCTGTAAATGATGTTTATACAGATCCTTAATAAAATTAAAATTCATACCTTCATCAAAGGATAGTTTTGAGAAAATGTTTAAAGGCCGGTTTGATATTTCCTAGAAATGAAGGAGTGTTTTACTTGTATATAATAAGTTGTGAAATTGGGATTGTTTTATGGTCCATTAAATTATTTTATTAAATGTTTATTGGGATTCCAAATATGATTTCGTTTGGTTATGATGTGTCTTTATAATATAAAGAGTGTTTTTGAAAGAGTTTTATGTGCAAAGCCTCAATACATTCATGAAATTGTTTTACCAAAATATTTTGCGGTTTGTTGATTAGTGTAAGAAATGTGAAGAAAGATTATGGGTTGTTTGTGTTTTTATGGTTTTGGAATAGAATGTGGATGTGAAATGTGTATTTGATAATATGTGTAACTTTATTGAGCACTAAATGGAATCCCGGGTATCTAGGTGGGTAGACGTGTACTAGTATGCTAGTGATTCTGTGGGGGTTGGCCCCTGTTTCACGTAGCAAGTCTGACGATGAAAACACTAACTAAACTATGATGATGATGATGATGATTGGGGACCACTAGGTTATGGGTATGTTCCCTACTAGTGGCTCGTGCATGAGAACATATATTTATTATGGTTACTTTCACCGAGATACGAGGTACCTGGGGCTCACAAATAACTAGTGCCTAGGGGTATTCTCGTGACTAGTGCTCATTGGCTATTTTGTACTCACCGTCGGCATACAGTGTATTTGGTTGGTAAATTCAGTAGTATGTGTTATTTATTTTAATGTTAAAATTCTTTAATGCAACCCTCTTGAAAACTATATTCATTTTGAAGTTTAACCTCTTTGAAAAGAATTGTTACTTGCATTTTTGTTTATTAAACATGCATGTTTTTGTCTGATAATTATTATATCATGGAACCTCATTTGAAAACCATAATTTCAAATAATGAATTTAAAACTATAAATTGATGTTTCTTTTATTTTGAAGGAATGTGCATTGGGAATAGAATACCAGGCTAACCTACTGAGTTTTAATACTCACGTCTATAGTCTTCTTCTTCTTTTATCCCTTGTGCAGGTTTCATCTTTAGTTCGATCACCTCGGGTGACATTTTATCATTGTGTTGGAGAGTGAACAGAAGTGTCACATGGAGTTAGTTGTTCATCAGGTTTGTTTAGTTGACTTGTTGGTTTTGTTCTAATTTTTGTTTCTTGTACATATAATATGTAGTTCAATTTTTATATAAATTCATTTTGGGATGTCTATTTATTTCCGCTGTTTTTTTTGATTGTTTATATATTGGAGAAATTGTTCCCTTGTGTACTCTATTGATTCCCTTGGTGCTTGTCACCATCCCGGGAGGATCGGGAACGCCTCTCGGGACTTGTAGCGGGCTGACCTAAGGGACCGGTTCAGGGTCCACTTAGGCTGGTTCGTGACATTGACCATTACCCAAAGGAAATCAATATTCATAATTCCCATTGTTACATCTTTTATCAAATTCAACCATTATTTATTCTTTATACATACCATTATTTTTATCTATTGTATTATCCAAAAGTTTTTTTTGACTTTGTAAATAATTCTTTGTGTCCATCATTTAATTCCCAAAAAATCTTCCCATCATTTGGGACATTCCCAAGAGTTATTGTTCAATCAATCTTGACAAATATGATTGTGAGTCTTCTTTCTATGATGCCTCCACCGCAATAACTCTCATGGAACTCTGTCCTTCCTTTCTTTTTTGATTCTTATAGTTTGTTAAAGTGAATGTTCATAATCATATATCTTGATAACATAATTGGTTTAATAAAAAGGTCCTTCACTCCACTCATCACCCCATTTGTTTTCCCATCAACTCATTTTTTATCACATTAAATTTTAAAGGAGATCTATATCACTTCTTCTATTCACTACAACCAAAAAACATATTTTAACTTTAATTATTTATAGTGGTGAACTACATACACATGACCAATCACATATAGGACGTTGGAATCATGACACATTATTTTTAATCTATGATACCCTATGATTAACCTAGGTTACCCAGTGTCATAATATATATATATATGTTATTCACCATTTTTCAAAAATAATTTTTATTTTCCAAAAAATATCCCATGTGAGTGTCAATCATAGTGTGAAACGAGGACCTTTATCTTGCATCAAGTGACGATCGATTCCATCTCACTGTTATTTTTTTGTATTTATTAGCCTTATGTACCTATAAGAAGTTTCCATGTCAACTTGTAGTTTATAAGGAGAGATGTAATTTCTTGGAAACTGATTTCCATATCCTTTACCAAATTTATAAAACATTTTCTAATAATTTGACTACTTTTACTTAGATTTATCCCTCGATATATCCTTCGAAATTTCAGTGGGAATATTTAAATATTTTTCTCATTCTAGATTCCAATGATTATGTAAACCATGCATATGATACCAACTATAGAGACCATAAATTTTCGTACATGGATATTAAATATTTTTGTAGGGATAT
Source organism: Viscum album (assembly GCA_963277665.1). Lineage (NCBI taxonomy): Eukaryota > Viridiplantae > Streptophyta > Magnoliopsida > Santalales > Viscaceae > Viscum > Viscum album. Next base: position 183,795,930 of record OY728144.1, read on the forward strand.
TCAATACATTACAGAAACACATGCTTAATAGCCAACATATTTTATCCTATTTGGATACTATGTACACAGTCATATAATTTTGTGACCCATATTAGAAATATTAAAAAAATATCTTCGAATGTAGTAATTTTTACCAAAATAACCCACCTAAAACCTTTCATCGAAACCCTGGAAAGAGAAAATTCAAATGGATGAAATCATATTCTCAGTATGGTTAAAAAGGGAAATATGTTTGTATAACAACTACATATGTTTATGACAATATGAACATAAAATTTGAAATCATAACCTTTATATCAATGGAAACAATCAAGATTCGTGATATAATGATTAATGTTACATAAGACTTGAATATGTAGGAAATAAAAAAAAGATCCATAAGAGAATAAAAATGGAACAAGACATAGAATTATAGTATACACAGAAGAATATATAACCATTTCAATAGTAAATATTACTCACATAAAAGGATATCAAAGTGGAATGGGTTCACTCCCAAACCAATTATATTATTCAATTTTCACCTCCAAGTCCATCATATTGGATAATGTCTAAAACTGGACTAGGTTTACTCCCTCTTCTTGTATTATCTATCCCTTGAGATATAAACGACGACCCATACTATTATAAATTAAATCCCCCTTTTTGATATAATTTATTGTACTATGGAAATGAAAACACGTGAAATTATTTTATTATATCCAATTGGATCATTAATTACCACTACATATCATTACCTCTAATAATATATCTATTAAATAGAGATCACATTACTAGTATAAATATGGGAGTTTAACAAAAACATTTGATATAGAATAAGGAAGTGATGGACTCAACAAGTAGGATCATACCCAATGAAGCAAATTTTAAAAGATTCTATGGGAGATATAATTTATGGTCTTTTCCCTAGTCCAAGACCAAGCTGAGATCCATCATCTTACACTTGTCCAAAACTATTTACGAGGGAAGTTCAATCTCATCAAGGTCACGACCCAGACCATGTTCACCGAACGGCCCCATGAAATCCCCACCATCACGCAAATTTCTCTAAGGGAGTATTCTAGTACAATTAAGGTATATGTAACAACACACTAGAAATAGTGATATGTAAAAAATTTACAAAATAATGAATATTCTTTTCCTATTGTTGTTACTATGAAAATGCTTTTTAATACTAAAATTGTTTTTTGGATAATATTCAAATTTAATTAAGAAATATATTTTAATGAATTGACTTTTTTAGTAAATAACGTTCTAATAAAATAATATTATTAAATTACATTTATTAAATAAAAATTATCATATAATTTTTGTGAGGTTGGATGTAATTTTAATTATGTTTCGAAAACTGTTTTTGTCAAAACCTATCAATTTTCAATAAATGTCAATTTTTATTTTATAATTAAAAAAATTAACATATTTAAAAATTAATTATTTTAAAATAAATATTATTCAGGTAATGAATATTTTGAAACTATGAAATGGTGAATTTTTCATATTTTTCTGAGACAGTCGAATGTTTGGGTGAAAATTAAATACCATAAAAATATAATGTATTTTATGATATCATAATGAACCAACAGTGATGTAATAAATACAATAAGTGGGATATTTGAAAAAAAATATATTTTTTAAATTTAAAATAATGTTAATTTATATTTCTTTCATTTAATTTATAAATCCTTATTGAATCATCCAAGATATTTAAAATATTTTAGGATTTTAAAATTACTTCCTTCAAAGTATGACTCACCTCCACAAAAGAAAGGCAAATATATTAATATATTCGGCCTTTTTATAAATAAAATAATGTATTCCACTCTAATTATCTATTAAACATGTGATAAAACCATGTGATGGTTTCTGGTTTTTAATATTTTATTGAATGTTTTCCAAAACCAATATAATAAAGAAATGCCCATTCCTATCTTATATAATCCAACCCAAAAAACTATTTCTCTTTACATAAACTATTTTATTCTTGACCAACCTATTTTACATACTCCCTAGATTCCAATAATGGTTCTCTGATGTTCCTAATAAGTATATCCCAAGCATTTGGTATCACAAATCTTTGAAAAGTATCCTCCTCTCTCCACTTTTACTAGGAACTCCTGTTGTGTTATGAAATTTGATTTCAATTTACGTTTGTTAAGATATGTTCATACATATATCTGTTACATTCCATTTTATTTATAAATAATTATAGTTTTTTTCACTCTGATTATTCCAACCTTTTTCCTTTATAAACATGTGTTACCTTGCAAGGATTCCTTAAGGGATCCTCACATTCCTGTCTTCATTTCAATTCAAGAACCTTGTTTGAAATTAGACTTTTTTAATATCAATTATTTATATTGTCCCAATTTTTTAATCAATTAACTACATTACAACATTTTTTATTTCAATGATTAATCATTTATCCTCCCCCATTTTGACCCTTACCTAAGTCATTACTATGCCGAAATTCCATAAGGGATTTATCTCTCTCCTTTTTTTATCAAGCATCTCATTTACAATGTGCCCTTTAATTTAAAATTTTATAAGCTTGAATAAATTCATACATATCCCCTTAATATATATATTTATATATATCTATTAAATGATTATATATCTCTTTAACACTCACCAACCAATTTTATAAATTTCTATGTGACGTCGTTACACTTCCAAAATTGCATCGAGATTTCACATGCCAAAATCAATGTGCAGTGAGTACCATACTCATTTCTCAATCAAGTATATTCACCTATATTCCCATATAATTATTGATTATGGTAATACATGTTTCTATTATACATTATTTTATCATTGAATGAACTATGATTAATAACGATTGTATGTTTTATGTCATATGTGGCACCCTAGAGAATGAAAATGAAATGATTATGAAAGGTGGGAATTGGTAGTGCTCCAATGCATTGGGTAATGTTTAGTATCATGATAATTCACATGAAATGAGGGTTTATTCATTTTAATTCATATGGAATGCGTTTTTACCAATTCTACTTCATGTGAAATGAGGTTTTACTCATGCTAATTCAGGTGCAATGGGTTTTTACTCATGCTAATATCTTATTATATATTGACTCCACATTTGAAATTTATGATTATCATTATATATCAGGACTTTATATTCATGATTCATTTTTTCTCCTTTTATATTCTTATTCTCTAACTTTTATTGTCTTATTCATGTAATTCCTTTTTAACTACCTTGCTCGTCTTTATAGCTCACCCATTTCTTATGTTTGTTATTAGGTTATCCCATATAGTGTTATATAATATGGAATGATGTGGTCATGTAAATATGTTCTCAATAAATTTGTTGTATTTCATGTTTTATGTTGTTATATAATTTTATTAAATTTCTTGACAAAATACCTAATTATCATTTAGGTTATATTTATTTAGAATCATTGTAACAAGTCATGTTTAAATATGAAATAAATAGAAGGGTTATTATAGTTGGTATTATAGGATAAGTTTAGTTATTTTTGGGATTAGGATTAGAAACCCTTAAGGTTAAGACTATGTTTAATAAAACATTCCTAAATTTTGGTAACTATAGAGTAACTGGTTTATCAAGATAATATATCCATGTCTGGATAGTACAAGTGGGCATGATTCTGGCATAAATGAACCTATGAGTAACAAATCTGACAAGGACTTCGAGGCTTGACTCAAGGTAACATAGTACATAAAAATGGGACTTACTATGCACCTGGTTTTTCACACCCAGGGATATGATTTGGTAAATTCATAATCTCATTATAAACCAATATTATGGGAACAAACAATTCCTATAAGAATATATGTTAGGATTTAGATCATGGATAACATAATCTAAAGCCTTGAAAATTATAAGAAAAAAGAGATAGATGTAATTTATAATTTTTCAATTTAATTGCATGGGATTCCCCTTTAAGTGTTTAAATTCTTAAGTTACAAATCCATAATTTCCCATTTATGATAGACAATGGCTACAAAATTTGACAAATCATGCAAATAACCAATGTGAAGGGCAGTGTGAGGATTTCCCCAATGAGATTCCCAACCCAATGGGAGTGGGAATCATAATATTTTTTATGATACTGACTTATTTAACTAATGTTATAAATAGAAACTGGGGCCATGAAGAGATCACAACCCCCCCCAGATATAGAAACTTGTTTCTGAGAGATAAAAGTGACAATGGCCTCCTACTTTAAGTGGAATATATGATCCATTAATCATGGAGAATTGGATAAATTACATTGAAAATATCTTCTCTATCCTTAAATGTTCTAAACAATAGATTATTCTTCTGTATATTTATCATATGGATGTTGAAGATGATCAGTGGTGGACATTGATCAAGAATACAAATCATGTGGAAGAGATCAATGTAATGGAGGGAAGGAAATCTAGAAATTTTTTTTATAAATATTTTCCATAAACCCTTCGTCTTTATATGGAATGATATTTCCTTGCAGAAATGAAAAAGGAAGATGAATCTATTGGGACGTATGAGTAAAACATCACTAGAAATTCATGATACAACTATGGTTTTGTCGTCACCCCTAAATTAAGGGTTGACAGCTTCACTGGGGGATAACTTCTAGCCTAAGAAAAGCCCAGGAAAACAATGCCTTTGATTGCTATGAATAAATTGTCTCATGTTACCACAATGTAGTGATGTAGATCATTGAATCCCATGGGTATCATGGGGAAAATAAATGAAAAGTGGAGATATATTTAGATAGTCTAATAGTGTTTTATAATTGTGATATGAAATTACAGCACACCATTTGTCAAAGTTGTGGAAAGAAGCACCCCAGAAATTGCTTAAGGGGGTCAAGGAATTGATTCAGATGCAGAAGTGAAGGGAACCTACCTAATAGGTTTTGATAGGAGAAACCCATCAAAGAGACTGAGGGAATGGAAACTCTGGTGGACCATAAATGCTTTTCCAATTGATAAAACATCATAGAACGAGGGTACATTGTGAAATAGTTCCATAACCATAGGGTTTTAGGAGGCATCTAACGACCTCCAATGTAGTAAGTGCCATATATTACCATCACTACCACCGAAGTGTATCCCAATAATGATGTGATGAAAATTATGCTCCTTATTCATTATAGCATAGAGTAATTACTTTTTTATTCTCATTCTATGCATGATATTATATCTCAAAAGTTTAGTTTTAAAATCCAAACACCACCATAATGAATGTAAGAAACAATGTTGGGGAAACAACAAACAATACAATAATTACACCCCATGAATATAACTCCTCATCTATCACAATATGTGGATTGAACATTCTGAGGAACCTTTTCAAACATCCCTTAGTAGAATTTATGCCATTTGGGTCTTTGAATGACTTTCATTATATTTTTTAATGGTTGGGGATGAAGCCTCATTTATTATTAAATAAAATCATAAACCTTTTTAACTGGGTAGAGGAAGACCCATTACATAGCTCGAAGGCCCAGTGGGAATTTATCACAATATATGGCCCGTAGAACAATTTTTCTGGCCCAAAGCCCATTCTATGAATAGTAATGCTACAGCACCCACGCTGCTACAGTACTGCACAGTACACACCTCTGCTAAAATACTCTATCACCACTACAGTGACCTTCCACCTCTATAGTGTCCGCCGATGTTACCCCCAATTCTATACAAGTTCTTGTAGTAGGAAAAATTTTATTTTTCACCATGGTCTAAAAGAATGGATATTATTACCTGATGAGAATGTGTACCAAGCTAAATTGATTTATTATAATGAATTATCAATTCTCAAATACATGCTAATTTTAATGGAATTTTCTAATGTTCTTTCTAAGAAATTTCCTTATCTTCCTCCATGTAGTGATATTCAATTCTCATTTTATCTTATACCTGGGGCATTTCCCAACTCCAAGACAATGTATATAAGGTTTTTTTGGAATTCAAGAAGATAAGGAAACAACTATTGTAGAATTTGGATATGGATTTTATATGCCCACATGCCTCATCATGGGGTGAAACAATCCTCCTTGTAAATAAGAAGGATCATTCAATGCACCTTCGCATTGATTATCATGAGGTGAAAAAAATCATGATAAAGGTAAAGTATAAATTTCCATAAATTGTTGAGTTGATCGATCAGCAAGGTGGAGAAAATACTTCTACAGGGAGGAGATATTTTTGGGACATTAAGAAGTAAGGGTGAAGGATGATACCCCCATGACTGATTTTCTTAAAAGGTATGGCCTTTATGAGTAAATAGTGATGTCATTCGGACTCTTAAATTTTACAATAATCATTGTGGAATTTATGAATAGTGTCTTTAGATATTACCTTTATTTTTCAATTCATTATAAGATGATATTCTTATATACTCCAAAACATAGGAGGATCACGAGGATTATTTGAGCATAGTGCTAAAAACCATGATAACGGAGAAGCTCCATGAAAAGAGACAGTAGTGTGTGTTATTCTTTAAGTAATTCACATTACAGGGGGATACCATCAGAAGAAAAGGGATATATGTGAATCCTTTTCCAGAATAATTCAATTGAGGGATGGTCAAGGATAACATTTATGATAGATATTCATATCTTCCTTGGGTTAGTTGGATAATCTAACTGATTTTTGATAGATGTACCACAATTTTCAAAACCTCTTACCTAGATAAATCGGAAGGGACTCAGATTTTCATAGAATGGTGAATGTGAATAAATCATCAAGGATATGAAAAGGATTGTTGTCACTTCCCCTATGCTGACATTATCCACAAGTGGGGAGCTTTTAGTAATTTAACACAATGTTTGAAAGAAGGTATTGGGACGTCTGTTGATGAAAAATCAAAAATTCATTGCCTATGCCTCATTGTAGTTTATGATTCACAAGAAAAGACATTGCATAAATGATAAGGAATCAGAATATGTGAACTTTTCATTCAAAATATGGCATACTTATCTCTTTGGGTAGAAGTGTGTGATTTATAATAGCAAAAAAGTCTCAAATATATATTTACATATATTGAGCTAAATATGTTTTAATGAAGTTGTTTATAGATCATAAAATATTACAAATTCTGAATCCACTACCATCGTGGGAAAGGGAACAAGGTGTAATATGCTCTAAGTAGAAAAGACCCTACAATTCTATTATTTATGAGAATTGAAAAGGATTAGATCTTATTAGAATTATAATAGATGGAATTGGGAATCATAAATAAAGGAATATCATTAATCATTTCACAAATGATTTAACAATGATATATTTTTTAATGGTTAATAGATGATGAAAAAGATTATGTGAGAATTCAGGAGAAAATGGAAACTATCACAAATGTGAAATCATTAGAGTTCAATGATAAAAAGGAATAAATTTTAAAATTTGGATCAGACTATGTGTTCTGTCAAATCATTATGTAAAGAAATGGATTCACTTTTATGCATATAGTTAAATTTTATCTCATCACCCAAGAATCCCAAAGATGTATCGATATTGATCAGATCAATATAGGTGGGATAACATGAATAAAATGATCACTGAATATACATCAATTTTTCTCTTAGGTTAGGATGTTAAGGCTGAATGTTAGAAGTATAAGGGGATGATTAAACCATTACCCATACCAACATATAAATGGGAAAAAATAATCATGGAATTTGTCACCAGTATACTAATGAAATCGATAAAAAAACAATGTTATATGGGTTGTTGGTTATCATCTGACAAAAACTACACACTTCATTACGATTTTAGAGGATTTCTCACAGGATCATCTATAATGGATATATATCAGAGAAGTGGTATGTCTACATAGAGAACCACTATCGATTGTGTCTGATAAAGATCCATGATTCCCCACTATGTTTTGTTAAATTATATTGCATTCTCTAAACAATAAGCTAAATTTTAGTATGGATTTTCACCCTAAAAATGATGGGCAATATTAGAAGAATACCCAAACACTTGATGAAAATGTATATCTATTTCTCAATAGAATTCATAGGTGGATGAGACCAACATATTCTTTCGGTGGAGTTCTCTTACAACTACAATTTCTACTTAAGAATGAAAATGGAACCCAATGAATCTATTTAGGGTAAGTGGTTTACTAAACTAGCATTTTGGGAAAATTTTTGGGAACATAAACATCTTCATCCTGAAATGGTTTAATAATTGATTTATGAGGAAAAAACTATCCATCTGCACATCAAATATTCTCAGAGTCGAAAAATATCTATAAGGAAAACTGTTGAAGTTACCTAGAGATTGATGTTGGTAACGTGGTATTTCATGGAATATCTCTATGGAAGAGAGTGATGAAATTGGGGAATAAGGGAAATCATTGTACAAGGTATGTAATTTCTTTTGGGATCTTAGATCGCATCAGAGTAGTTGGATATCATCTAGAAATATCACTAATGTTGTCTCAACTACATGATATATTCCATTTATCCCCTAGATAAAGTAAATTCTAGGCCAATCCCATGTACTCAATCTAGAGGTGGTATCATTGGAGAATAACCATTCATATGCATAGCAGCCAGTGAAGAACGTAAATCATAGAGAAGCATTACTACAATATAAGATAACGCCCCTCGTCAAACTATTGTGGTGAAAGAAAAAGTATGCAGACGCAACATGGAAACCAAAAGTGGTGATGATGTAGTTTAACCCTCATTTGTTTCAGTGTGGGGCAATGAAACCTCACAGGAGAAATTTCATAACGGGGGAATATTGTAATGACCCAAACTATTTAGGATAAAACTACACTTTTTGATTTAATTAAATGTATTATGGATAAAGAAAACATCTAATATTACTTTATTATATCCAATAGGAATTTAAATGATCATTAAGTATCATTACCAATGATTGTATAGTCGTTGAACAATTATCACATGAGTAATATAAATATGTGATTTTAACAAAACCATTTGGGATAGAAAAAATAAGTCATGACCCTAACCAATAAGATTGTATCATAAAAAGACCAATTATCATAGCTTTCGCAGGATATAGATTTTTTGGGATTTTCTCTAGAATAATACTAAGATGAGACCCAACAACTTAATCATGAGCAGAACCATTTACAGGAAATGTTTAAACTCATCGAGATCATGACCCAAACAATGTTCCCTGAATGGCCCCATGAAAGACAAGCCATCAAATACATTTCACTGAGGAAATATTCTGGTGTAATAAATGGATATGTTAAAAGACCCTATCATTAAATATATGTAAATTGTTTTTGTATAGAGTAATGAATAATTTTTCAGCTTATTGATACTTTGTAAATATTTAGTATTTTTTGTTAATATTGTAATTTTATTTAGATGTATTTTTTATGAATTAAAGTATTTTTGAAATAAATTATATTTTTATAAAATAGTATTATTAAATTAATTTTATTAAATATAAATCATCATATAGTTTTAATTAAGTCAAATGTAATTATTATTATGGGTTGAATACTGTTTTTGTCAAAACCCACCAATTTTTAATAAATGCTGTTTTTTATTTTAAAAGTTAAAAATAACATATTTTTAAAATTATTTAGATATAGTTAATATTTTTTTAGAATCAGGATGCAGAAATTATCCAATGGTCATTTTTTTAAAATTGATTTTGAGATAACAGATTTTTTGGGTGAAAATTATATACCATAAAAATATAGTGTGTTTCATGACATCATAATGACACAATTATAATGTAATAAATACAACAAATTGTATATTCATAAAAATTAATGTTTTATCTTTAAAATAATGTGATTTTTGATTAATGGGAATTATTTTAAAAATACTTAGTGAATCCTCCAATTCATATAAACAATTTTAATATTTTAAAACCTTTTCTTTGAATGTATGAATCATCTCCACATATTAAAGGGAAATATTTTTATATTGTCATCCATTTAACTTATAAAATTAATTATTAAACACTTGTTTTTAGATATCATGGGAAAAAATATCATATGGTTTGTATTATTGAATATTTTTTGTGTAGTGCCCAAAACCAAAATTGTATAGAAATCTACATCGTTTACTAAATAAACCCACCCATGTTACCCTTTACCTTCACATGAACTCTTTTAAGATCTACCATTCACTTCCCCATACTCCCTAGAGTACTACAAAGGTTCCCCTAAGATATTAAAAAACATACCTTAGGCCTTTAGTGTCATATATACAAGTAAGGGATCACCCACTATTCTCTTTTATCAGGAACTCATTTTGTGATATGTATTTTAATATAAATAAAAATATATTAGGGTATGTTCATAGATAAATAAATTAAAATCCATTTTATTTAATGATATTTATATCTTCATTTCACTCCTAATAATTCAACGATGATCCTTCATTAACAATCGTTACCATGCCGAAATTTCTTAAGGGAACCTCTCCTTCATATCTTTCATTCAATTCAAGAGCATTGTTTAAAATTGGTTATTTTAATTTATATTCATTATATTTTCGTCATTTTATAAGCAATTACCTACTATATATATGATTTTATTTCATTTAGGGATTATCTATCCTCTCCATTTTGACCCTAACCTATGTTGTTACTAACCCAAAATTCAGTAAGGTATTTTTCTCTCTCTTGTTTAATCAAGAACCTCATTATTGATATGACCATTAATTTAAAATTTCTTAAGTTGGGATACATTATAAACTATCACCCATATTTTCAATTTCATTTTTAAAGGATGAGAAACCCATTTCACTCTCATTAACACATTTTATGAATTTTTATATGATGTCATTTTGCTACCAAAATTGCATCTTGATTTCCCAAACCAAAATAATTATTTATTGATTACTAATCTCATTTATCTATCGAGGGTATTTACCTTTATGACCATATAATTATTTATCTTGGAATTAAATGATTTTATTACACATACTTTGATCATTTAAAAAACTATAATGATTAATGAATTTGTGTTTTAGGATCTTTGTGTAACTCTTAATAATGAAAAAGAAATGATTATGAATGGTGCACCCTGATAGCGCTCCAACACATTGTGTAATATTTAGTATGATGATACTGCATGTACAACTTGGTTTTAATCTAGATAATTCATGTGCAATTGGTTTTTACTAATTCAACTTAATGTGTTATGAGATTTTACTCAAGTTAATTAAAGTCCAATGGGTTTTTTCTCAAGTTAATATCACATTGTATTTTCCTGCAAGATCTCCAAATTATTATTAAAACTCTATATCATGCATTTATATTAATGTTCTTTTTATTATGTATTTATATACAAATTGTCTATCATGTATTGTATTATTTATTTTATGCCTTTTTTACTCCATTACTGGGATTTATATCTCACCCCTTTCTTATGTATGTCCTCATGTTATCCCACATAGTGTTTAGTACTAAAGAATTTTGTGGTAAGGTAAAACAATTTTTCAACAAAGACTTTGTATTTCATGTTTTATGTTGTTATATAATGTTCATAATTTCCCATGACACTATACCTCTAGATGTTACGAGTTTTATTAAGTGAAAAAATATGTAATAAGTCATGATTAAATATAAAATAAAGTGAAAGGTTGTTATAATATATATCATTACTTAATGCATTGGAGGGAGATATGTTTATCAACCTTCTACTGTAATAATGTAACCATCTTCCTTGGATATAACGTAACCAAAATCGTTGGTTATAATATATCAACCAATAAATAATTACAATCATACATATATGTTCCACAAGATCATAAAACATTCATCATATCATAAAGCATTAAGAAAAATAGGCTTTATAAACATTTCATCATATCATATTATATAAGAAAGTTACAGGTTTCATAATCATATAATCATATAATCATTTAAAAACATATGAAAAAAGAATTGTATTTGATAAGAATTTTATAATGGTGTGAACCATGGAAGGGAAATGGGTATAAAAAAATTCATAATAAATAATTTGAAATTATATAAATAGTGGTCTCATTGGTTTATATCCCTAGTAAATCTTAATTTACATCAAATTGTTTCATCTTAAATGGAAAATGATTTTGAACGATAAATCACTCATAATGATTCATGTGGAAAATTTATTTTCTATAAAAACAAATTTTAAAATATAAATATACTTAAAATAATTTTAGAATAATTTTATTTTAAAATAAACATTAACTCATATAAATAATTCATGTAAAATAATTTAAAACATTTCATGAAAAAAAATACACTATGAAAAAAACATCACAAAACATGTAACATTTCAAACAAACTATTTATTTTTGAAATTATTTACATAAAATCGAAAAATTTCAAAATATTAATTTAGATTTTTTTTGAAAAAAATATTTAATACATATAAGGTAACATTGAAATCATTTAGTGTTGATGAGAATATGAAATATTTTTCATGGTGATTATATAAAAAATAAATATTCTTTTCACACATTCGATAAAAACCAGATATAATTTTTTTAAGGAGACATGTAATATAATTTTTAATTCAACATTTAAAAATTGAAACAGGGTTATTTTTTTATAATAATTAGAGCATATAAAAACATTTTACTATTTGTTTTAAGAAAACATGTTCTTGGAAGAAAACATATTTCCAACCGAAGAGAGAAATATAGTTATATTTTAATAAAATTATATTTAAATTATTTTAATTAAAAATGATTGAAAAAAATTTATTATTACATTAAAATATCATGAATAACCATATTAAGAAGAAAATTTATAATAATTTATGATAGGTGGTTCATAATATTTAGACATTAGAAACTTGTTCTTAAAAAATACCGATAAATAATTGTATCATAAAACCATTAAAACATTGTAACATTTGAAAAAAACACATAAAATATTAAACATAAAAGGATTTTTAATAACTATAATTTTCAGGATAGGAAAAATAAAATATTTCATGTGGAGTATATATAGCAGATTAAAAAAATATGTGGGGGAATATGGATTTTTTTGAAAGAAAAAATAAAAGTGTGATGGAAAGTTCATACCGTATATCTCAACTTAATTCGTACACATTAAAACCTAGTATATAATAATTATAAGTTTCTATAAATATATTTTTAAAAACAATATTATATATATCATTCCCTAATTATTTATATAAAATATTTTAGTACTTTTTTTTTATAATTCCTTGTTGATGTCATGTTTTGAGAAAAAACATCATTATTTCTCATGTCTATGTTCATTTGTTATTATTTGGTCCTCTTGTTTTTGTTGAAATTAATTATATATAATTTTAAACATTATATTAGTATCAAATATATTTAGGATATATGTTTTTTTAGTAATCAATAAGATTTGGAGATATAAAGAAAATACACAGCTCATGGAGATGATAGGTCGTACGTACGCATGAACGTAGTGTCCATTTTTTTGATGTATTGAATGAAAGGAAGGTAAAAAATATATTAATATTAATAAATAATTATATATATCATATATATGAAATATTTTTATTAAACCCATCTGTATTATCTTTCTTGAAAATCATGTAAGAATATTATCCCTTCGTTTAGCGGTAGTCTATCGTATACACCAATGACTTAGTCGTATGCCCAATAAATTGGAAGTTAGAAGTATTATGATATATAATGAATCTATAAGACTAATAATATAATAAATTTTATATATAATCATTAAATCAATCGATGAGAGTTTTTTATGGGAAAAATAACAATAATTCCCCAGGACATAGTTCTTCGTACAAACGGATGATTATTTTGTAAACGAGTTGATTAAAGTGGATATCATTGAATGCCAATATAATAGAATATAATTACATATGTGATATTAAAGTTAATATATGTAAATTTAAAAGAAAAAAAATAATAGTTTAAAAATAATAAACAAAAATAAGTAGGTTAGTGAAGATAATTAACTTTTCTTAGAAGCATCTCTGTTGGATCTCTTGTTAAGGACTATAGTGTTAGTCTCATGGGAGGACCAAAAAATCTAGATCATGCATAAGGATAAAGTTAAGGAATATTTTTAGTTTTGGGATGATATATATTTAAATATAGTTTTGAATAAGTGAAGGGTGTTGGTGGCCTTTCATAAGTTGGTGAATTCCACCCACATATAATATACAAGGAAATTTACAAAAAATAAAACAAAACATAATAGTCATTCCACACATAAATAAATGTACATATTACCATATATTAAAAAATTTGAATGATAATATTTATATATTTTTTGAAAATAGTATTTTCACATGTTTTATATTTGGTTTATATCATATGATCTTAGGTTAACCCCTAATAAACCAACTTTTACTGTAACCAAGGTAAGTAATTTTTATTAGTTTCACTATTAATTATGGTAAAATCATAATTTTTCTTTATAATATAATATTGATATTTATTATTCCAGACAAGGAATCCATTTTATGAAAAAAAAATTTACAATTGTTTCTGAAATTAATTAAAAATCAATCCTACAGACAACAAGAATGACGGTTTCCAAAGTGAAAAATGTTTCAAAAATTAAGATGTTTTTATTTCTAATTTTTTTAGAAAATTATTGAAATAAAAATGTATATTAAATGTTATATAATTTAATTAATATTATTTTTAAACGCATTTTATAACTAAAAATGAACCTTATAAATTCATTAACAGAAATGGGATGTTTTATTTAAAACCTAATTTTTTACTATTCATTGAATAATTATTCATTTCATAAAAATTCCAAATATTGAACCTAGGATGATATTAACATTATTAATTAAAAAAACTTATTATTTTTTATATATTCTCGAAAATTTGGGAAAATTAATTTGTTAAATAGGCTGAAAAAATCTAACAAAACGGTTATTTGGAAGAATAATGCGTTTCAATAAAATTGGTTTTATTCATATCTGTTCTCTTGAAACATTTATAATCCAAATGTTAAAAATTTAATAGAATATAAATTATAAAAATTTATTTTAAATTATTCATGGAAAATTATTTCTTTAATTTATTGATGTAAAAAATATTTAAGAACCAAAAATAAGTTTTTAGAAAAATAATTTCATTTATTTTCATATAGTTCTTATTTGCATTTATTTTTTATTATTCAATAATTAATTTTTTTTTTAAAATATTAATGAATATATTTTCTTAGTTTTTGTAATTTTATTTATACTCTTTTTTCAAATAACTATATCGAAACATTCATAAAAAATTTTAATTGTTTTTCATGATTTGTATAAAAGTTGAGTTGCGTTACAAGAAATTTAAAATCAGGGTTCTATGTAATGTATGAAAAAATATGTGTTATCTTTAACCAAAGATAAAATTTATGTTTTATTTATAACAACCGAAAACAATGTGTTGTGTTAAATATATATGTTGAATTTTTTGATGTTTTTTTTAAATCTCGGGCGGTAACATTTTTAATTAATAAGAAACCTGGTAGTGGTATTAACACATTATCATGTCCTTATATTATTTAAATAATGATAATAATGTGTTTTTATATGGTATTAATCTAAAATATATCATAATACCAAAATTTATATTTTATTTCATGTCATTAAAAATTATTTCAAACATGGTTTAATTTTTCATGGATAACACGTGTTAATCAAAAAAATATTGTTCAAGTGAACTTTTATTTTTATATAATATATAGTCACACTATACATGTGATCACCAAATCTATTCACGAATACTTTCTTCGGTGATGAAACATAGTTTAAATCCTATACATGTGTTGAATTAGTTTCAAGCGTGTTATCACAGATGAGTTTATAATACATACTGTTTTCACGATCAATCATATGTGGATAGAATGTTAATGACACCCCACTCATGGATTAATAATAAACATTACCAACATGTAAAATTAATAACATGCCACTCCTATTTTAATCAAACATTTTCCATCACCAATTTATCTTTACACATGAATCAAATAACGTATTAATGAGACACATGGTCAACTTTCACCATTTATTTATACATAGTGATAAATCAAATATAGGATGTAGGTGTGGACATGGGACATGGGTTGAGTGAAATCCACAAAATTCTGAATTCAAGAGGAATATTGGCATCTCTAGTGTGCTTAGGGAGATAAACGAGTGTGGTAATTTATTGGATAGTACGAGATATATAGTATTTACGAACAAAATATATTATGTAGAACGTAATTATAATGTTGTAGAAGCTAGATAACATTCCTACGATATTTCCTTATAACTAAAATATAATATTAACAAAATGTATGTTGAATCAAGTAATAATGTGTAGGTTCTTCTCTATCGTGGTAGGGAAAACCCCCATGGGATATGGTTAGCTTCATTTAGAAAGGTAGGATTCTCATAGAGTATGGAGTCGATGTTAGACACACTAGGGTGAATTAGAACAGTATAACTAATTTAATGTCCACCTTAGAAATCCATATAGAATGTATTTCATTTTATTGTAGTCCTTGATCCTTACTGAATGAGTGAAACCATTTGTATGTTTAAATTCTCTAGTCTTTCATTTAATTTGTCCCCAATGAGAAGGGTTTTTCATTAATAACATATTAAATTTCAATCCTTTGATACCTTCTTAATAATAGACTAACCAGTACTATGTTAATCACAAATAGAATATCATTTCCTACAAAATTTTTATATTGTTAAAAATATAATGGATAGAAATACTCAATTTTTATTAAAAAAAGTGTAAATTGATTATTAAATATTAATAAATAAATAAAAATAATAATATGGGATATTTATATTTTTATAAAAGAGTTTAAAATTTAATTTATCAAACAAAAAATTTAAATTATTAATTAATATTTATGTAACATTGATTAATTTAATTTCCATAATACTAATTGTTAACAATGAGAAATAAAATTTTCAAATTATATTTCATGCCCTATATTTTAGAAAAAAAGTTTTCATTTATAAATTTTAATTTTATGTTATTAAATGTTTATAAATTACAATATAATGCCAAATTTAAATGGATTTTAGTTAATTTCGAATTCTTCATATTTGTAAGATTGAATTTTTTAAAATTAATACGTGTTATTACAGAATTATTCAAATCTTATAAAAAATATTTTTGATAATTGATTTGATTAATGTTTCATTAATTTTAAAAACATAACATTTAGATTTTTTAAATGTATTATGTAATAGAATCAAAATATGAAATATTTATATTTCATGAAATATACTTTATTTAATATAAATTTCATAAAAATAATAATGTGAATCTAATTATAATTTTAATTGAATATAATTTTTAATATTCAAGATTATGGAATGTATATAAATTTCCTAAATTATATAGTGTTAGTTTTTATAATAAATTATGAATTTTTTATAAATGATTATCACATGTATAAATTCATGAACTGTTCATTTATTTATTTATTAGGTGTATTATTTAGTGGTATATTTTTTATATTATAATATATGATATATGGTTTATTTAATAGGTTTTTAATTCTATTATGTTGATTATAATTCATATATCTAAATAGTGACTTACTAGATGTGATAATGGATTTACTTTTATTCTACCTTGACAATGGATTATAATAATTAATAAGCATGAATAATGTTGTTAATTATGATTTATAAATACTGGGTTTTAGTGTTATGGTCGAATTTACGTATGTGTTTGTTAAAGTATCCTTTGGAATATAAAATTCATTTTAAGACCTCAATCATCCATAATGATTATTCATGCTATGGTTGGGTGCCATTGGATTCTATTTTGTACTGAACGTAAGTGATAGGTAACCATAATAGGATTATGTTCACATTCTTTGTGTCTAATTTCGGTTACACTATGCTGGGAGTCCATAATTAGATTATGTTACTGGATAAATAATGATGAGTAAATATATTTTATGGATTAGGATATAGTGTTTTTCACTAAAATATCATTGAGTGAAATATAATATGACTAGGAGGATTCCCTACCAAAATATCTATATAACTAGATAATGTATTGAGAAAAAATCATCATAGTGAAATTGGATTTATCCCCACCTAGTGTTATAACGAGTTTAAAAGTGGCCATCATTTCAATGGGATGGTATTTAATAAAATTATTTATTCCCTAGTAAAAAAGTTTGTTTCTCTTGACATGTTTCTCATGTCAGTTATCCATAATCATAATGAAAATAAAAAACCTATATTTTTCACATCATGGAAAACTATTTTTTAACATCATTTATTGTATTACTAATGTGAAAAACTAATATTATGATTTTGTAATTAAATAACTGATTTGTGAAATATTTATAATTTTAATCAATGATCAGGACAAGTCATTTTTGTCTCATTATTTCACATGTCATATCTCGTTTTTGTCTCATGTGGTGAAGCCTAAAACTTCCATCTTTGATATGTGTCCTAAAATATCTTCATTTTTTGATCAGTGAACTCAAATCCATTCATTCTATAATACATGGTTTTTTATATATTTAATTTAGTATACACCACTACCATCTATCATCACCCACCATCGACCACCACCCACACTTATTCTTATTTGTACAAGTCATCCTAGTTCTTATATTGATTTAAGATTACTATTTATTGTTTCCATTTTCTAAGAATTCTTTGTATTTGTATTCA
The DNA here is from genome assembly GCA_963277665.1 of Viscum album. Taxonomy (NCBI): domain Eukaryota; kingdom Viridiplantae; phylum Streptophyta; class Magnoliopsida; order Santalales; family Viscaceae; genus Viscum; species Viscum album. The sequence goes on from OY728144.1 coordinate 183,814,519, forward strand.
ATGTTTCAATTTTAATTGATGTCTTTTTATCATTGAGTTTATATCCACCACTATAATCTATTTCTAGCTTCCGCATGTCACTTCATCTTAATGGTTTCGATATCTTAATTTTCTTTTTTCCAAAATCAATTTATAATTTTTGTTTAATGTTTATATTTATCACACACCAAAGTTATTTTTAATAGTATTTTTGTTTTAGTATTCCAAATATGTCACTTTATCATTTTTTTCACATTCACCTCCACAGTGAACCACTACCTATCACTGAATGCCTCATATTAATTCTAACAATTCATTTCCCCATTTAAATCAACATAGTTCCAAACAAATTTCAATTCATTTTTCTTGATTTTATTTTCTCAGAATCCATGGTACTTTCATTTTCATTTGATGTTCCAATTTACCATTAATGTAACATTATATTCATAATTTATATATTCTATTTTGATTATTTTCACATCATTGAAATATTTTTATTTAGTAATTATTTTTTTGAATTAAGTGTTGTGAATATTTTATTAAATAATGATATATTACTATGTTCATAGGTATATTTTTTTTACCATGTATGTTTTTTTATATATTTTTTGTAAATAATATTTGTTATTTTTTACTTATGTTTATAATTGTAAAATTTTAATTATATTTTAAATTATAATTAATTATATTTAATTTTAAATATATGATATAGATAATAATGAGTAAATCGTGGGTTACTCTTATTTGAATGAGTGATGAACAAGAAGATAGTGTGGATTAGTTCATGGAATTCTCTAAAAAAATGTTCCAAACAATTCCATGTTTTTTCGAGTCCTAATATCATTAAATACGAAGAAGTTTAAAATCTTATAGATGAAAGGACATTTAATTTCTAATGGCTTGAATTTGAGTTATAACCCTTTTAATTGGAATAATGAAACTGGAAAAAAATTTAGATATATTGATGCTCATTATTTATAAAATGATATATATGACAAAATTGTAGAAAATATCGATGATATTAAATTATAGGAAATTGAGAAATAATCGTAAATTGAACATCTATATGGCGGCACTAAAAAGATGTTGTATTTATGTTTTATATTATTTTTTGTTTTTTTTGACGATTTTAAAATAGTTCAATGTGATGGTGAAAATGGATGGAATTAAAAGGTTTTAATAGAGTTACAGTAAATATAATACAATCTTCTTAAAATGAACAATATTTCAGAGTCAGATTATAATGTTAGGAAAAAATTATTTCTAATGGAATTTGGTTATAAGAAAATACATTTAATCCCAAATGATTGTGTACAATATATGGAGCAATAAATTTTTTTGTTTTGTCCTAAATGTGGGACATCATGATAAAGTTGAAATAAATATTGCAGAATTATTTTTCATTTACAGTGATCCCTATCAAGGAATTTTGGTATCTTTCTATAATTATTTAATTGAAACATTTTATTGAAAAATATAATGATTATAAATGTTTATGAAGGAATGCAGATGAGAGGATATGTGGTGGAAAATTGAGACATCTAAGTGATTTTCTATAGTTGAAGAAAATTGATAAATGGTTTCCAATATTTTAAAATGAAGATAGAAATTTGGACTTTGACTGTGAACATATGGAATGAATCCATATCAAAGGCATAGTAGAACACAATGTTCATGACCTTATTTATTGGAAATTTAGAACATATCTTCTGATTTTTTAAGAGGATAGAATATTTTATTTTTATTGTAAATACATCAAGTCCAAAACCATGTGGAAACTATATATTTTTCACCGTTAATTTATAATTTGAAAATTCTATGAGAGGATGGTATATGGATTTATGATTCTTATAAAATAGAATTTATTCAACCACAATAAGAGATTATGTTGACTACAAATGACATGTTAGCATATGGAAATTTTTATGGATATAATGAAAAGTAGTATAAATCATTCCTAATTTAGAAGAAATAGAATTTATATTATGAACTACAACATGTTAGAAAAATAGTATAAATGATTCATTGAATATTTTTTTACTATGGATAACTATTCAAGAAGAGTGGAAATGGTATGCAATGGCTCACAAGAATTTAATATTTCTCCAAAACCATTTTAAACTCATTAGTGTCTTAAGAGGGAGAAAAAAAAGTATTTTTAGATTTAGAAAGACGTAAAAGTTAGTAATGATAGAAATATTTTTGAATAAATAGTCAATATTTGTACATCTATCGTATTTAAGATATTAGACAATGAAAAATAAATATAATTTTATGCCCGTATAGAAGTATATATGTGACAAATTGATCAAAAAATTCATAGATAGTAATGCAATGAACAATTATAGGAATAACACAATATATGACTTAATCTCAAATGGAATACATTTGATGTTATATCCCACTTCTAATGGTAGGCTGACATACCTATCTCTAACATGTCATAGAATATCTAAGAGGGAGAAAATAATATTTTTCGAGTGTCTTCATTATATCAAAGTTCCATATAATTATTCTAAAAATGTTAAAAAATTTATTCCATTAAATTATTTGAATTTGATAGGTATGAAGTCCCATGATTATCACACTATGATGAAACTACACCTACAAATATCATCATATGGAATATATCCCATCTTTTTTCCGAATTATTATTATATAGGTGTGTTATTTTTGTAGTTCAATTTTTAATATGTTCATTGATATGTATTCAAACAAAAAAATTTAGAATGAAATGGTTTCTATATTTTCTAAATTGGAAAAGACTATTCCTAAATATTTTTTGATATCATGTGGAATTTGATGATTAATTATGAGTGATAAACAAATATGTTCATATATATATATTGGATGTATACTTTTAATGGTATGTGATTATATTAATGGGGAATGTTTATAATACCTTTTGACCAAAATACACCATTGTTGAGAAGAATATTTCTATAGAAATTTCATATTTTATTAAAAGATACTTGTCTGCAATGGGGAACATGAGTTTTCCAAAATCTATGGAGGAACTAATAATTTATGTGGGAATGGGGAGCTGGGGAATGAATATAAAATTACGGATACATGAATAAATACCTATGGAATATTAATACTTGTTGAATATCATAGATGATGGTCAGACATATATAAAATTTCATATTAATGTTTTAGGGAAATGTTACCCAATGAAGAAAGATATGTAGACTTTGAAAGAGTATAACTAATCAACTATTCATGGACTAAAGTGATGAATATCGGTAAATGAAATTATTTTGAAAAATTGTGATGATCAGTGGATGGTTCAATTTTAAATTATATAACATTTTCTAGGTATCAAATTAGCGACTATAATTTTCATGTGAAAGACTAATATAATTGATGCACAGTTCATAATTGTAATTTATTTGTGTTCAAAGAAGAAATTCATTTTCTAAGTGATAAATAAAAAAACCAAATATTTATATCACATTCATCTTATGGATTTATTGATGAAATATGGGATATTTGTTAAATTAGATTTTGATTTTGAATGTTTAAATAAAAATGGGTTTTCCATAACAATACTGTCAGACATGATGAATTTTGAATAACACTAGTTAATCAGAATATATAGGATTTCATAGTTAATACTTTTATCATGAAATCACCTGAAAACAATTGTCAATATTCTTGATAAATAAAATATTAAATGGTATATTATATTTCTATGAAAAATATAGTATTTTTGTGATGAAAAACTTGACGAAGATGATGATTGTTGTTATATCCCAACATCTATTGAAGGATTAAAAGAAAATATTTATGAGAACATACAAAATATGGATCTTTAGATATATAATGATCCCAATGATGTTATTTTGAAAAAACCATTAGTAAATTAAAAAAATTATAGGTAATATATGTTTAGTTCATTTTTACCTTTTAAATTTAAAAAAATGTTTGATATATATGTTAAGTTTTTTATTAAAACACATATTATATCTAACAATTCAATTTTTTATAATAGTTTAGTTTTTATATATAATTATGTTTACCCTTTAATAATTGATATTTTGTAGATTTTTTTTAAATAATACTTATTTTTATTCTAATATTTGAAATAAAAATAAAAAAATTGTATAAAGTAATATATTAATGTAAAATCATTTTCGGATTAAAAAATTATTTAATTTATCAATGAATATTTATTACGCACACACCATTACTAGATATGTTTTCCTTTTTATGTGTTTTAATATCATACTAATGTTGTAATAATATTATTTAACTAATCAAATAAATATGAATGAACATTTATTCATGTCATTTTAATATTTGTTGGATAATTTTTCATATATTCAAAGAATAAGTTTTTGGTATAATTTTTTTTAATATGTTGAAGTAATTTGTTACTATTCAAGTTCCATTATTGAATTTTCTTTCATTACTAAGACTTGCCCAACGACCTTATTTTTAGTTATTTTTTTGGATACTATGATTTTAAATATGGCTGAGAGTGAACCCTTACATAAATCATATGCCTAATAGAACATGGCCCAAAATGTGGCTTTCTAATACCAACTCCAAGTGGGGTCCCCTAACAAGCCCAAATGAATTCCATGTTCCCCAACTAATCAATGGATTTGAATCACAATGTGGATAACATGAACAATGTCCAAGTCTAGTGGGACTCAAGCCTACACAAGTTTCCATAGAGAGTGAGGGGTAAAAATAGTTAGTACCACTTCATTAACACCACATGTGAAATTTTCATATTTTTATTTCATTAATTTATACATTCATTAGATTTTTCTAGAGTTTTTTTACTAAAAAAATATGAATAAAACATTTTTAAGTTATTTTACTCTTTTTAATATTTTTTAATTATTGTTTAAATTTATATATAATAGTTTTATTTATATATTAATGTAATAGTTGATTGTTAATATTATTTACAGGTTAATAGGAATTAATCCATATGATCCATCACACACTTTTGTGTAGGATTGCTCCGACTCATTTTTTGGGATCAAACAAATACTAATATTAATGATCCTCGATGTCCTTCTATACAAGATTCATCTACATACTTGGGGAAAAAATAATTTGAGTGTTGTTAAATGTATCATCTCATATTCAGAAAAATTATGAGTGGCATGTAGTCGAGACCAGAGGATACCCGTTGAGTTTGATGATAATGATATTCCAAGGGGGAGAAATTGAAAAAAAAATATGGCACTTATATCAGTTCAAGATAAAATAAAAAATATTATTTTTATTTCAAATCATATAAGTGTTAAAAAAATGACAATATCTCATTTATGGGACCCCGTTTTGGTAAGATTATTTTTACTATTTCACTTTTCATTAAAATTTTAAACTAAAACAATTTTTCCGTTCTATTATCAGATGAAGAATGATATTCTTGATAGTAGTGGGTTGTGAAGTAAATGTTTAGTATTTGGTTCATGGATATGGAGTTGGTTTGAGTAACCCAAAATGTTGTATTTAATTTTACGGTATTGATAAAATTAAAAACCATGTGATATATATCTATTTCATTATGAAGATATATAGAATAAATATATTTTGTGTAGACGAAAGGACTCATTATTTTGTATGTGTAATGTTATATTATATTATATTTTTTTATTGTTGATTATGTTAATGATTTTATTATTCTTAATTTACATCAAACAAGGATACCTCAAAAGAAGATCAAATATAGAAACTTATACCCCAATCTATAATCTTGTGGAATAAATTCATTAATAGAATAACAAAAAATTGATTAGAAAATTTTGAAACTAAGATCTAACTCATCAGGATCCAAAGAGGATGACCCCCTTTAGTCATCAAAGATGGATGATGAGTTGTATTATACAAAAAGATATACACCTTATTGAACAGTCGAGGGGTTTCACTAAGACGACTGTATGATATTTAATTTATTTAATTATTTATGTTAAATCCATTATTTATACATTTTTATTCACTAGTCTTTTTAAAAAAATAATTCTATATAATAATATGTCGAGGAGAATATCAGACATGATACATTCATAGATGGGGATATGAAGGATATTTTATCTTCAATATTTGAAAATTCTTATCAGATGGGTCATGTAGTAGGATTCCCAGTATGTGTATCTGTAAAAAAATAGTTTCCATGTAATGAAGCTAATTTAACTGAGGATGTTTATAAAATAAAAATAGATTCTTTAGAAGCAATATTTTAATTTCTTTTTGAGACGGTGGATGATAGTATTAGTGTTTCAGTATATTTTATGTTTTTATAAATGTAAATACAATTATGCGCTACTGATCCATCTCATCCTCCTCTGAATGTGGATCCCACTCCTCTTGCTTGTCCAACATAAACACCTCCACCTCCACAGCTTCCCATTTGTTGTGAGATATATGGTGATAATCCCCAACATCACATTTCTTCATATGGGATGATATATTTTATTAGTGATATATTTCATTATCAATACATAGAGATAAATAATCATACATTCAGTATACCTGATATTATAGATTCATCAATAAGAATACAATTTTTTACATATGTTGTTAATATAGTTAGACAATGTATTATCCATTTTCTATTTTTTCATCTAGATATGATCAAAAAATCACCATAGAGGTAAGTGTATATGGTACAATTTATTTCAATACGCTATTATTTTTTAAGAAAAATATTATTGATTGTATATTTATCTACTTTTTTACAGGAATAATTTTTAATTAATGAAATAAATTAAATACAACAGCGAATATAGTCTATTATGTCATCAGATAAAACTTATTATAGTCTTTATAGATTATAAACATAATCCAATATTTTATTAGATATTTATGAAATTACAATGGATGAGAAAAATTTTGTTCTTGTAATGAATTTTTATATTTAAAAAAATATCATGGAGATTGTAATTAGTGATGATATATGAATCAACATGATTCAATTTTTTCCCTTGTAAGTTGATTAACATATATAATTCTAATATTTTAATTTATTTACACATTATACTTATTTTTAGTGTTATGTATCACTAAAATATTGGTATGTAGCATGAAATTTCCATAATATAATAATTTATGGACCGCCAATTTATTTCACTTATAGCAAGGACAATAAATGTTATAGAAAAAACTATTAATTTTTCAAAAGGACAACAAGATAATGAAATTATTCAGTGTTGGATGCTTCCTTATCATAAACAGCATGGAATATATAACTCATAAAATACTAGATATCTCTTAAAATAATAATCACTCACATTATAGTTTCATATATATTAGTGTCCAAAAGATTTTGGGTATATTGTTTCTAAGGGATAAGACACATTACATGATATGAATAATCCATGATGATGTGTCTGATATTTTTTTGAATTTATTGAAAACCTGTGATTTAATATTATAAAACCAATATATATTATAATGAAATTTAAAAATATTAAATACATATAATTTATATATATTAATGGAATCAATATTGAGAGACAACAATAAATCATATCATATAGATCAAATATGTAATAAAAAATGAGACTTTTCATTTACAATTACTGTATTTTGGTGATATGTACCTAAAATGTTAATTTGAATTTGAAATAACTTAAATAGAATTTTAAAACATGTAGAATTAACTGAATGTGGATAGTGTATTATATGATTTATGATGGAAAAACATTAATCCTGGATAATATAAATTTTCAAAAGGATACATATTTTTAAAAGTATTCACTTTAAATTGGCATTCGTTTTATTCAGAATACATGTTGAATCCTAAATTTTAATTTTTTTCATTTTAATGAACCTTAGTCTTATATTGGTCAAGAGATACAACAGTTAATATGTAAATGGGTAATTTATTATATAGGTCTGATTGGAATTTTTTATTTGTAATATATATTAAAATAATTAATGTTTCAATTGTAAATGGTTGTGAAACTACATTATTTATACTGATATTATTATACACATATGTTTTTCTACTAATGATTTGATATACTATTGGGAGGGTATAAATTGATAGGATATAATATTTAAAAAATATTTTTCACTGCATTTATTCTATAACCGGATTAAAAATTCTAAAACAAGTTCAACAATGATTGGTTTTTAGAAAAACAATCAGAGAAGTATATTATTCATGCAAATTTTAATATAATTTAAAATAAAAAAATGAGTAATATTCATTTTCGGATTGGTATTCATATAAAACACATTAAATAACAAAGTCTGAAATACTTTTCACGCTATTTATGAAATAACCAATGTTATAATGTATTTTCCACATCCATTCTTTAAAAAACCGATGGGAAAACATTTCAAAAAATTATATTCATAACATCCACCTTTATTATAAAAATTTAATAAAATTTATAAAACATCGCTTATAATAAATTTTTATAGCAGTGGACTTTAGTAATGTTATGTGAAAAATCCTTTTTTACAATTGTATTATTTTTTAAAAACAAGATATGATTCTGATATATTATTATGTTGTAGATGACTAATATTATAAAAATCAAACAAAACCTTGATATTAATCCTTTAAATTATAAATAATATTTTATGTAAATAATATGTAGTGTAATTTTATGAAATTTTTAATGTATGTTAAATTCTATGTGATAGAGAAACACATTCTAACGTAACAAGCTATTTATGTACTTCCTAAAATGAAGTTAAATTCATTTGAGAAGTATAGAATGGTTTTTTAAAAGACGTTACATAAAATATTATTGAAGTAAATATTGTATTTATTTATGTACTATATATCATTGATCATCGTAATGATTCATAAAAACTATAAGTTTTCATAAGGATTATTCTTGTTATGAAATTAATTCTATTGGAATTAATCCTTCAATAAATATGAAATTAATTAAAAAATTCCTCTTATTAATGTTAGGATTGTAACACCCCTAGATTTTATGAAAAATATTATTTTAATTTCATTAATTTCTTGTGTTGTATTCTACACCATGATTACCTTGCACTATATGCAACACCGTATTAGCTTGCAGTATACGCAACACTCTTCTTGGACCGTGTTCACACAATTTTGATAATAGTTATTCTACGCAACATTGAGTATATATATATATATATATATTCAATGTATAAATGAAATATGGTTGGATTCTGTTATACGAAACACTGAAGGATTCTTTCACAACACGCAACCCTGACTTGTCTTTCATTACACGCAATCGCGACCTTCCTCGATAGCGTGTGTTGTACGCAATATCGGGTTTTAATAAACAATGATATATTATTATAATATTTTCATGAACTAGACGTTATGAATAGTATTAACTAAATTTTGAATTTTATAACATTATTCTTTATCTTACACATTTTCTAGAACATGGTATAAGAACAAAATAAATATTTCGGGTAAAATAAGTATTTTTCAAAAAAATGCAGTTTTGCCACCTTTTGATGGCGCACCCACTTTAAATATAGTTTTTGACATGTTTATAAGTTCAATATGTCAAAATAAAATTCTTCCTTGGAATCAAGAAATAAAAATTTACTTTGGATAAAATTTTCATATTATTCTGGTAACTTTCACATTTTAATGAATAGTAAAAACATGCTATATTTTAATTAAAAACAAATTTTTTCATCGTAATATCTTATGTGGTTAAATTATAATATTGAATGGTTTTAAATTTTAAATAGAATACATTTTTACCATTTAATATAATGTATGTCATTAGCATTGATTTTACCTTGAATTCGTAGGTTAAATCAATTCAATCTTTTGCAATGTTTTAAACAAAAACCCGTTTTTATTCGACAACGGGATTAATATTAATTTAATTTATACAACTTCTGTGTATTGAATTTTAAAAAATGGATTCCATATTTGGAATCAGTGGGTCCAAATTATGTTAATAGGCTACTTTTCATTTTTGGGAATTATGAATAGTAACTACGGTAAATTTTATTTACCATAGTTAAAGGTAAATCGGGTAATTAAGGGTAAATATAATATTATAAAATTACCCTAACACATGCCAAAATTCTATTTTATGGATAAAAGTAAACACATATCAACTAAGGGTCAGGTTAGGTTCATTTTATGGTCTTTTCACCTTGAAAAAAATTTAATTATTATTAAAACCAAAGAAAGTGACAACAAGTCGCTTTCTTAAGTCATATAAGTATAATAATTTTAACTTAGTGATAAACATTATAAAACATCGAACATGAATAGTATCCATAATTCTAACAAAATTATCTACATCATGAGAATTTATTTAGAATTTTTTGGGATTAAATAGTTATCATTAATTGTGACACAATAGTGATGCAGAAATTATTTATCTAGTCAACAATCAAGAATATAGTTTTTATTAAACTAATAGTGACCATAAAAGGCACAAAACCCTGACCCAAACTTATTGGTCATGTAAATTGAAACTACAATCATCCAATGGTAGAATATTTGACCATTTGGAGTCTTATACAAGCAATTATGACATTATATTATTTTATTTTAAATGATGCCAAAGTTGTCACCTTCATAATTTAATAAATATAACAATTTAAATATTGTATTTTTAAGATGATAAATTCGAGTAAAAGTATTATTTTGAAAGGTAATATATTTATATTCATCATAATATTTTAGTTTAAATTTTTATGAAACAAATAAGTATATTAAATAATTATACAAAAATGATGTAGTAATTATTTTATTAAGAGATAAACCAAATAAATAGTTTTAAAAATAATAAAACAAATATTATATGAACTATTTAATGTGATCCACTACTTTTATAGACACATATGACCTTTTATTAATGTATTAATGCTTTTAGTTTGAACATATCTTCTGTATATATTTTATTTAAATTCAAATAAATGAATAGTGTCAAAATTGACACTATTGCTATTTTATAAAAATAACATATTATAAAATGGTTTAAAAATCACAAAAATATTTAAAAATTATAAATTTAAATTTATATGGTCTATAATGTTATAAAGTAAACAATTATGGAAAATGAAAATCAAATATGTAATTATTTGTTATAATTTAAAATTTAGAAGTTTATTACCACAAATAAACTTAAATAGATTAAATAAGGATAAATCAAAATGATAAGGTTTAAAATAAGATCCAAACATGTCTAAATTTGATTTGTTGATGGGATTACAACACTATATAATCTAATCTTTGAATATGAGTCATTTTTGGAGGTTTTTAAGTGGTGTTAGATTTATTATAAATTAATATTTTTAAGAATTCCAAAGGTGCCCCTCTCCTCCCATATAAAAGGACTCCTCCTCCCTCTCTTCCTCACACAAAATGTAGCCTTCAAGCTCGGTCAAACCCTGCCAAATTCTCTTATCCGCTTCTCTATAAACATCCTAGAGGTTCTGGTCTTCCTCAAAGACCAATTTTAGTGCCCTAAGAGGAGGTCTCAAAAAGGCGCTTCAAAGAAGAGGTAATTTCCATTACCAATTCTTTCACCTTTATTTATTCTTCCACTTCTCCTTCTTAGGTTGATTCATTATGAAGTAATAACATCAGTATCACTCATATACTGATATGTTATTATTAGTATGAAACAATCCTCATTTACCATCTATCCATCCTACGGAAAACGAAATCACCGCGCGTGCGTACGTACAGAATACCGTCTCCACACCGTGGTGTAATCTTTTTTTCCACCAACACCTTACATGGATGGGTATTATGGTGTAAAGAATAACTATACATAGTTATTATAACATCTTAATGATTCTTATATATTGTATCATCCACTCCAATTCAATTCAATAATTATGGAAATGATATCATTGCTCGTGCGTACGTACGAACTACCGTCTCCACGACGCGATGAGATTCATTCTCCATGTTAACCACTTAAGAATGATTATAAAGTATATATAAGCAATAATAATGAAATATATGACATTATAAAGCTACTGGATTTATGTGTATATATATGTATGTCATCTACTTAATTCCACTCAATTCAATAAGGAAACGAAAACAGCGTTCATGCGTACGTACGGCCTACCGTCTCCATGAACGGTGTATTTCTTTCCATTTACTAATTTATTATATATATATGTATATTCTGAATATATATTATATATAAATCATGTTTTATATTCTGGAATTAAGTAATTATGATCTAACTAATCATATGAATAATTACAAGTTAAAAAACGAACGACAAATGAGACGATTGTACCCAAAACGCTACTTTAACATGAATTTACAAAAGAACGGGTAATATAAAGTCATAAGTGAACCATATATGATATAATAACAATGAATAGGATTCTGTAATAAGTCAATGGCATTATTTAAATCATTATATAGGAGGTTTGGACACTTACGAAGCAAATCAGACCAAAGGTAAGGGAAATGTCACAATCTCATTTTTATCTGAGATTGTTTATACTTTGGTATTTACTGGGGTGTATTTTATCATCCACATCCATTTTTCCGTAATATGTAATATTTATATCTTTCTACAATATTTTATATCCAATTTTACCCTTCGGTAAGTTTTTAGTAAAAGATATGAAATGAATCTTTTGTCATTTTCGTACGAGGTACTTTTTGACTTTTCCGACAAAAGTACGAGAAGAATGTTTTTTTAACTTATACGGCAAGAATGGATTTTTAAAACATTATTTCCAAGAAGCTTCCTTTACAAGTTTTCAAGTTTATTTTTAATCAAATTCTTTTAGTTTAAAATTGTATGACATGTTAAGAAAGGAAAAGTATTTTTGAAGTAGAAAGGATATTTTCCTCAAGAATGAAGTTCAAGTGTTTTATCAAAATTATTTTCCATCTAAGATAGTAAAGGGTTCTATTTTTATCCCTATTATTACATTTATTTGATCATGTTGTGATGGAATTATTTTTATGAATTCCTTTATCTTATATGAATTGTTTTATAATGTCACGATATTTAAGATTCCCATTTTTATTACATGGGTTATGAAATGATGTATGATTTATGATTTTGTGGCACACATAAGAATGGTATCATTATGATATGGGTGGGACCTATATCTCCCTCCAATGCATTGGGTAATGATTTTATATCTCATGAGATAGACATGGCTGGAATGGTAGGTTATACCGGTTCAGTGAAACAGGACTGAAATGAGGGTGACTCGGTTCAGAAAGGGACTTTGTCCACTAAGATAGTCTTGGTAATGAGTCTTCACTAATAAGAAATGATTCTCTATGATTATGTGTGTATGCCACAAATTTTAATGTTTTATGTTATGATTATTATGATTACATTTCACTGCCATGAGTTATCCCAGGTTATGAAATTATGATATCTTTTACAGGTTAAGATTTCCAAAAGTTATATACTTATGTATATGATGTGATTGATATTTATTTTGTTTACCCTTACTGAGCATTTGAGCTCACCCTTTTATTTTTTCTTTTCCCCAGGATATAAAGAAAGGTTTTAGGTAAAAAAAGGAAGATCTTTATGGGAGATGTTGAAGATCTTTCACCACGATTAGAAGATTATATTCCGAGTTTCCAAAGACACTAAACTATTACGATCCTTGTGTGTGTGTTTTTGTTATATACTAATTATTCCGAAAAAGTAATGTAATGTCCATGTACGTCTATCTTCGGGTCTCTACAGTTGGTATCAGAGGAAAGGTTTAGTCAACCTTTGGAAACTAGGATGCGAAAACGTTAGTGAGATCCCTAGAGATATTTCTAAGGTATGTCTAGGAATATCCCTAAGGATAAGTATACATATAGGATATAGTCCTAGAACTAAGGTAACGATCTTAGAATTTAACCTAAGTTGTTAGATATTGAATTTACTCCCCCTTTATTATGATTTTTTCCTCTATCACTATTCTTTTTGGGTTTTAGAAAATGGCTGGAAACAAGATGATTCACGATAATGGAGGATATTATGGACAATGGAATGATATTCTTAATGAGAAACTAAATGAAATGGTATTTGTAAGTCCAACCATCATTATTATGCCGAATCAGCAATCTCATAATATGATCAATAAACTCAAATTTGGTAAGTTTCCTGACTCGTCTAATAAGAGAAAGATGGAGTTTCATGATGATCATAGAGGAAAGAAAGTTCAATTTCCCCTATGTAAATCATGTGGGAAGAGGTATCAGGGAGAATGTTTCAAAGGAACTAGAAGATTCTTTGGGTGTGGAAAAGAAGGACACATGCCAGTAAGTGCAAAGGAAAAGGTTCAATTAACACCAGGGATGAGGATAATGGTATTGATACGACATCAGCAATGGTTAAATGTTTTAAATGTGGAATGTACGGGCATTATGCAAACCAATGCCCTAAGGGAAAGTCTCATGAAGAGAATCAGTATGGTTGTATGTGTAGTATTTATGTGGATGATGATGAAGAGACTACAAATGATATGTGAGATGAAAGAATTATTGAAGCTTGGTCAATGGTTTAAGAATGTAGTGGAATGATTGCATGTTTATCATGCGTAATGTTGTATAAGTAATCTCATGCTACTATGGAATAAAGAGACATCTATGGATTGTTACACTGTTGTCATTCCTTGAGTTTCAAAGTGTATGATTAATGTTACCAGTATCCATGAAAGGTTATTCAGATATTTTTGGAATGTAGATGATATGCGCATAATGAAGGGATAAGGAGAAAATTAAATGTTTGATAGTATTCATGATCTCATGAATGATATAAGGAGATGGTTATATCATGGTTTGAGTATATATAATTATTGGATTTTGGTATGTGGAAAGAGTTAACTTTTGACAGCATTCATGTTTTTAACTAAGGTTCAATGGGTATTCATTCTTCAATAGAATACATGATCAAGGTATTCACATGATTGTAATTTGACCAACAAGATATATCTTATGATATATGGGGGATAAATGATGGAATTCACGTGATTTTTCTATGACTTTTCAAGTAATCATTTTCTTTATACTATGATCTTGGACCGAAGTATTTTAGATAAGCCTAAAGATTATAATGCATTATGTTGGACATAAGTTAGGATAAAATGTATTTCGATATTATTGTTGGGATGTTATATTAATATAGCTTTAGAAAAAGGACAACCTGCAGGACGGGTGATAGCCCATCGCGTCGGACAAGGCTGTGGGAATCGAACCCACAACCGAATTGCGACTGGCCTTTATCACCTACCACTGGCCTACATGAATTCCCTGTTTAGTAGAAACTAGTTTTATTATATTAAGCAATATGATATATGAAGTATAAGTCCATTTTAGGAACCATATATGATTAATCTCACTATAGAATGACTTATGTATATCTAATAACTTTTGTTAACCTTTTGTTTGAGACAGATGGAATGACCCGTTATTCTATCACATGATCTGCTAACACTTCACGAATAACAAATTCAACTTCATTTATTTAAGAGATGAAGTAGAAATTGTTCAAGGCACGAACAACAGTGAGATTGTACCAAAAATAAAGTAAGTATTTATTCTAATTCAAATTCTTCAACTTTAGGGAAACGATCTTGGAAACCAAAAATGTTGTCATAGTGCTCTTATATCTGATTAATCATATGGTACCTTAAATCGTTACAAATTTATCGATTTGTGATTGTTGGCTTTTTCATAGCCATGTTCTCTACCACTCTCCATCAGAACATGATGGTTAGATTTTTCTTCCATATCCATATTTTCACCTATGTGGAAACACAGTGATTAGTTTATTTGGGTAACCGTTACGTTTCATTATTTTGTTTTTAATGATTGGTTTTTGTATTCCTTTTTACGATGTGGGTTTCTATTAAAGAAACTTTCAAGTAGTAAACCATTTATAACCCCGACGAATTTCGAGGGAGAAATTCATTTTAAGGGGGGTAGAATGTAACACCCTGATATTTTATGAAAAATATTATTTTAATTTTATTAATATCTTGTGTTGTATTCTACACCAAGATTACCTTGCGCTATATGCAACACCGTATTAGCTTTCAGTATACGCAACACTATTCTTGAACCGTGTTACACACAATTTTGATAATAGTTATTCTACGCAACATTGAGTATATATATATATATATTCAATGTATAAATGAAATATGGTTGGATTATGTTATACTAAACAACGAAGGATTCTTTCATAACACACAACCCTGACTTGGCTTGCATTACACGCAATCGCGACCTTCCTCGATAACATGTGTTGTACACAATACCGGGTTTTAATAAACAATGATATATTATTATAATATTGTCATGAACTGGCCTTTATGAATAGTATTAACTGAATTTTGAATTTTATAACATTATTATTTATCTTACACATTTTCTAGAACATGGTATAAGAACAAAATAAATTTTTCGGGTAAAATAAGATTTTTTAAAAAAATACAGTTTTGCCTCCTTTTGATGGCGCACCCTCATTAAATATAGTTTTTGACATGTTTATAAGTTCAATTTGACAAAATAAAATTCTTCTTTGGAATCATGAAATAAAAATTTACTTTGGATAAATTTTTCATATTATTCTGGTAACTTTCACATTTTAATGAATAGTAAAAACACGCTATATTTTAATTAAAAACAACTTTTTTCATCGTAATATCTTATGTGGTTAAATTATAATATTGAATGGTTTTAAAGTATAAATAGAATATATTTTTACTATTTAATATAATTTATGTCATTAGCATTGATTTTACCATGAATTCGTAGGTTAAATCAATTCAATCTTTTGCAATGTTTTAAACAAAAACCCATTTTTATTCGACAACGGGATTAATTTTAATTTAATTTCTGAAACTTCTGTGTATTGAATTTTAAAAAATTGATTCCATATTTGGAATCAATGGGTCCAAATTATGTTTATAGGCGACTTTTTATTTTTGGGAATTATGAATAGTAACTACGGTAAATTTTATTTACCATAGTTAAAGGTAAATCGGGTAATTAAGGGTAAATATAATATTATAAAATTACCCTAACACATGTCAAAATTCTATTTGATGGATAAAAGTAAACCCATATCAACTAAGGGTCGGATTAGATTCATTTTATGGTCTTTTGACCATGAAAAAAATTTAATTATTATTAAAACCAAAGAAAGTGACAACATGCCACTTTCTTAAATTTTATAAGTATAATAATTTTAACTTAGTGATAAACATCATAAAACTTCGAACATGAATCGTATACAGAAAGCTAAAAAAATTATCTACAACATGAGAATTTATTTAGAATTTTTTTTGGGATTAAATAGTTATCATTAATTGTGACACAATAGTGATGCCGAAATTATTTATCTAGTGAACAATCAAGAATATAGTTTTTATTAAACTAATAGTGACCATAAAAGGCACAAAACCCTGACCCAAACTTATTGGTCATGTAAATTCAAACTACAATCATCCAATGGTAGAATATTTGAACATTTGGAGTCTTATACAAGCAATTATGACACTTATATTATTTTATTTTAAATGATTCCAAAGTTGTCACCTTCATAATTTAATAAATATAACAATTTAAATATTGTGATTTTAAGATGATAAATTCTAGTAAAAGTATTATTGTGAAAGGTAATATATTTATATTAATTATAGGATTTTATTTTAAAATTTAATGCAACAAATAAGTATATTAAATAATTATACAAAAATGATGTAGTAATTATTCTATTAAGAGATAAACCAAATAAATGGTTTTAAAAATAATAAAATAAATATTATATGAACTATTTAATGTGATACACTAATTTTATAGATATATATGACCTTTTATTAATATATTAAAGCTTTTAGTTTGAACATATCTTCTGTATATAGTTTATTTAAATTCAAATAAATGAATAGTGTCAAAATTGACACTATTGTTATTTTACAAAAATAACATATTATAAAATTGTTTAAAAATCACAAAAATATTTAAAAATTATAAATTTAAATTCATATGGTATATAATGTTATAAAGTAAAGAATTATGGAAAATTCACAACAAATAAGTAATTATTTGTTATAATTTAAAATTTAGAATTTTATTACCACAAATAAACTTAAATAGATTAAATAAGTATAAATCAAAATGATAAGGTTTAAAATAAGCTCCAAACAGGTATAAATTTGATTAGTTGATGAGATTAAAACCCTATCTAATCTAATATTCGAATATGAGTCATTTTTTAAGGTTTTTAAGTGGGGTTAGATTTATTATAAATTAATATTTTTTAGAATTCCAAAGGTTCCCCTCTCCTCCCTTATAAAAGGACACATCATCCCTCTCTTCCTCACACAACTCTGAGCCTTCAAGCTCGGCCAACCCCTGCCAAATTCTATTCTCCACTTCCCTAGAAAAATCCTAGAGGTTTTGGTCTTCCTCAAAGACCAATTTTAGTGCCCTAAGAGGAGGTCTCAAAAAGGCGCTTCAAAGAAGAGGTAATTTCCATTACCGATTCTTTCACCTTTATTTCTTCTTCCACTTCTTCTTCTTTGGTTGTTTCATTATGAAGTAAAAAATCAGTATAACTCATATACTGATATGTTATTATAAGTATGAAACAATCCTAATTCACCATCTATCCATCCTACGGAAAACGAAATCACTGCGCGTGCGTACGTACGGAATACCGTCTCCACATCGTGGTGTAATCTGTTTTTCCACCAACACCTTACATGGACGGGTATTATGGTGTAAATAATAACTATACATAGTCATTATAACATCATAATGTTTATGATATATTGTATCATCCACTCAAATTCAATTCAATAATTATGGAAATGATATCATCGCTCGTGCGTACGTACGGACTACCGTCTCCACGACGCGATGAGATTCATTCTCCATGTTAACCATTTAAGAATGATTATAAAGTATATATAAGAAATAATAATGAAATATATGAAATTATAAAGCTACTGGATTTATTTGTATATATATGTATGTCGTCTACTTAATTTCACTCAATTCAATAAGGAAACGAAAAGAGCGTTCATGCGTACGTACGACCTACCGTCTCCATGAACGGTGTATTTATTTCCATTTAATAATTTATTATATATATGTATATTCTGGATATATATTATATATAAATCGTGTTTTATATTCTATAATTAAGTAATTATGAACTAACCAATCATATGAATAATTACAAGTTAAAAAACGAACGACAAATGAGACGATTTTACCCAAAACACTACTTTAACATGAATTTACAAAAGAACGGGTAATATAAAGTCATAAGTGAACCATATATGATATAATAACAATGAATATGATTCTGTAATAAGTCAATGACATTATTTAAATCATTATACAGAAGGTTCAGACACTTACGAAGCAAATCAGACCAAAGGTAAGGGAAATGTCACAATCTCATTTTTATCTGAGATTATTTATAATTTGTTTTTTACTGGGGTGTATTTTATCATCCACATCCATTTTTCCCCAATATGTAATATTTATATCCTTCTACAATATTTTATATCCAATTTTACCCTTCGGTAAGTTTTTACTAAAAGATATGAATGGAATCTTTTGTCGTTTTTCGTACGAGGTACTTTTTGACTTTTCTGACAAAAGTACGAGAAGAATGTTTTCATAACTTATACGGCAAGAATGGATTTTTAAAACATTATTTCCAAGAAGCTTCCTTTACATGTTTTCATGTTTATTTTTAATCAAATTCTCTTAGTTTAAAATTTTATGACATGTTAAGAAAGGAAAAGTATTTTTGAAGTAGAAAGGATATTTTCCTCAAGAATGGAGTTCAAGTGTTTTATCAAAATTATTTTCCATCTATGATAGTAAAGGTTTCTGTTTTTATCCCTATTATTACATTGATTTGATCATGTTGTGATGGAATTATTTTTATTAATTCATTAATCTTATATGAATTGTTTTATAATGTCACGATGTTTAAGATTCCCATTTTTATTACATGGGTTATGAAATGATGTATGATTTATGATTTTGTGGCACACATAAGAATGGTATCATTATGATATGGGTGGGACCTATATATCCCTCCAATGCATTGGGTAATGATTTTATATCTCATGAGATAGGCATGACTGTAATGGTAGGTTATACCGGTTCTGTGAAACAGGACTGAAACGAGGGTGACTCGGTTCAGAAAGGGACTTTGTCCACTAAGATAGTCTTGGCAATGAGTCTTGACTAATAAGAAATGATTATCTAGGATTATGTGTGTATTCCACAAATTTTATTGTTTTATGTTATGATTATTGTGATTACATTTCACTTCCATGAGTTATCCCAGGTTATAAAATTATGATCTCTTTTACAGGTTAAGATTTCCAAAAGTTATGTGCTTATGTATATGATGTGATTGATATTTCTTTTGTTTACCCTTACTGTGCATTTGAGCTGACCCTTTTATGTTTTCTTTTCCCCAGGATATAAAGAAAGGTTTTAGGTAAAAAAATGAAGATCTTTATGGGAGATGTTGAAGATCTTTCACCATGATTAGAAGATTATATTCCCAGTTTCCAAAGACACTAAACTATTACGATTCTTATGTGTGTGTTTTTTTATGTACTAAGTATTCCGCAAAAGTAATGTAATGTCCATGTATGTCTAGCTTTGGATCTCTACAAGGATGGCATGACTGAGTATGATATAATCTTTAATACCAAACTTCAGATCAAATAAGAATAATGAGATACAAATACAACATACGGTGAATTTTATACTTTAAAAATTCCCTTAGGAAATTTTGGACAACCAAAATTCACAACACCTCTAAGTTATAAAGTCTTGATTGATTCCGGAAAATTGATTCTGGAAATGACACTTAACAAAAGTTTACACCAACTAAGATTCTACCTTAAAGAGTATAGAATATAACTAAATCAGAGTACAATTACTGAAGTATAAGAAAGTTATAATTTCCTTAATAAGGCAAAATACATTGGAAAAACAAAGTAGTAAAACTACAAGTATCAAAAAATAACTCTTTTAACCAAAAGAGATGGGTATCCAACAACCCTGGATATGCGGTCCCTTGATTTATACATTCATGAATGACTGTCTAACCCAGACCAGGGTAAGACCTAGATACGAAGATCGGAGTCTGTCTTGCTATCTCCACAAGCTATTAATATCAGGTAGTTGGAACCTATGTCTTCCTCAGCAAGGAAGCCCTCAACATCAAGGTGTTGGAACCTCTGTCTTCCTATCCCCAGAAGACCTTGATTGTAATCAGGAACAATCAAAGGCGCACAACGAAAGTCTGCACAAGGAAAAGTTTGAACAAGTTGTTCAAAATTTCTGCACGATGCTTTGAGAGTTGATAAGATCCTCTCTCTCTAGAAATCATTTCAGGAAGTTCTGATCACCAAAAATCCAAAAGTCTCGAACACTTTCAAATGATCTTCTATTTATAGGTGAAGCTTCAACAGTTGTATCCCTCCTACAATAGTCATATTTCTCCTTAAATTTCAGAGGGACCTGTACACGTGTCACTCAACCAATGGGTAGTCAATAACTGAAATCATGACATCGTTTTGTAATTAAATAATTGTAAGCATTATTAAAACTGAAGTTTGGAATATATGTACATTAAAGGTTGGAGTCTAACCAAAATGGAATTTAGAGTCTATAATAAAGAGATATTTAGATTCTATTTTGTAGGAATTCAGAACCTGAATTCTGTAGATATCCAGAGTCAGAATTTCAAGGAAATCCTTAGTCTGGTTTCACAAGAATTTGGAACCAGAACTTGAAATGTTTAGAGTTAGAGTTCATGGTAAATCGGAGTCAGAACTCATAAAAGTTCGGAGTCTAAATTCAGGGATCTTGGAGTCAGAACTTAGATAAGTTCATAGTCAGAATTCGGAGTCAAACTACATGAGAGTTCATATCCATAATTCATAGTGGAACATCATGAGAGTTTGTATCCTGAATTCGGAGTGGAACATCATGAGAGTTCGTATCCAGAATTCGGAGTGGAACTTCATGAGAGTTCGTATCCAGAATTCAGAGTGAATAAATTCAGAGTGGAACTTCATGAGAGTTCGTATCCCGAATTCGGATTGGTACATCATGAGTGTTTGTATCCATAATTCAGAGTGGAACTTCAAGGGAGTTCGTATCTAGAATTCGGAGTGGAACATCATGAGAGTTCGTATCCAGAATTCAGTGTGGAACATCATGAGAGTTCTTATCCAAAATTTGGAGTGGAACATCATGATAGTTCGTATCCAGAATTCAGATCCTAAACCATAATTATTCGTATCTAATTATTTTATGATTCTGAGGATTTATATATTAATATGCTTTTTATACTTATGAAAAATATTGATATGAACAATGAAATCATGGTAGGTGTAAATTGATTTGGGAAGGAAATTTTTCTTATATAAGTAAAATATAGATTTTATTAAATATAAGGTGTTTTTGATATTCAAAATAATAAGGAATGGAAGAAGTCATAAGGAAAGCCTTATTGACTCAACAATCTCCCCCCTTTTGGAAACCAAAAACATCCTTTTGAAAAATAATTTAATGACTTCAAAAATTTTCTAGAATTTGAAATTAAAGCTTATCTCCCTTTGTTTATGGATAATGGCGAATACAACTAACTCCCCCTTAGGATTTGAAACTCTAAGGATCGTATTCTAGATTTCTGGAATTGAGTTTTCATTATCATGGGAATGAAAAACCTCATAATGAGAAACTCCCTCTTAGATAAACTCTCCATTACTTAGGGATAGTTCTTCTTTACATTGAAATTTTCCTTCTGCCTTTTAGATTTTTCCTTCTCCCCCTTTTTTATTTTTGAAAAGAATTTAGGTAATGGAAAAACAATAATGTACCTAAAACATTAGTAAAGACATAAAAAAAACACAAGCAACCAATGTTCTCATTAAGACTGAAAATATTTTTACAAGGAATGACATTACAACAAAAAATCGGATTGGTCTATTTGTCTTCCTTTTCCTTGGGGATTAACTTCTTCAATAGGGTTTTCAACTTATTCAAGTATTTCTGGTCATCCTCAGCTTAATTTTACATGGATTTAATCCATTAATCTTGAGTCTTAAGAGCCTCAAACTGTGCCTTAATAATTTCATCTATCTTCACAATATTTTCTTTGATCCCAATTCGGAGATCTCTGTCCCCTTTCCAGCTTTGAGCAACCGAGTTAAGCATCCCATTCAGATCCTTCACCTGTTGATTCCGAGAAATTTTTACAAGGGTCAGCTTATCCTAAAGATTCTTTATATTTTCATCCTCAGAGTCAAAAGATTATTTTACATCATTCTGAATTTGATCAAACTCTGCGATGTCATCATCAATTTTCTTTGACCATATAGTGGTTTTTCTGCATGATTTTCGGTGTACATCATAATTTATGATAAAATTTCTATACTTATCCTCAATCTTCACACACATATCCATCACAATGGATAACGATTATGATTTTTGATTTAACATTTGTTGAATCATGTTGATTCTGGAGTCTATGGTGGGAATGATCGGAATTGTATCCACTAATTTCTTCAAAGACTCAACAACAAAATCATGTCTCGGTGTAGATGATTCTGAATTAGACACATTGCTTGGGGATTGTTCTTCTTCAATTTCCACCAAATTTCTTTTAGAAGATCCACAAAAATTATTCTTCCTTATGATATCTTTTATTGGGGTTTCCATAAGAACTTTCTTACCCTTATCAACATTCTGAATGGGTTCTTCATCAGTAGATTCTTCCTCACATGCAGATAGTTTAAATTTTTTGTCTTCATCTGGTTTCTCCTTCTCTACTCCTTCTTCAAGAAAGTGTTTCTCATAGCTTTCTTCCTCAGATAATTAATTTTCTTTTTCCTATTCCTTTTCATCATCTTTTTCACCATCATTCTCATCTCCCTTTCGGGGAGTGACAAGCTTTGAGGACTCAGCCTCAAAAACTCAGAGTGCTAGTTTTTCTGATGGGTTTTCCTTCTACTGATAATCCTCTACCTTTTTAATCATGTCATCTAGATCACTACTATCTTATTCTAAGTCTTCTTATTCTTATACTTCCTCCTGTTCTTCTAATCTTTCAACAACTTCTTTCTCCTTAGGTCTTTTCAGGGGTCTCCGATAATGGTTGGAAAACAAAAGTTTCCGGCACGAGAATCTTCTCAGAAGCTACTTATGTGTCTCTCAAAATGGATTGAACAACATCCAATTCATATATATTCTTCTTCCTCTTCTCTTTTTCTACCTTCCAATGGTATTCAGAAGTCTTCTCTCTTATGGATTTAGCTTCAGCAGGGTCCAATCTGATCTGAGGTTCCCCTTTGTTCATTTTCGCCTTATCTTCCCTCCATTTAGTAACTACATCATCTGGATATTATTTCTGTTTCTTCGGCTTGGGAGGTGCGGATTGGGATTCCTTAGATTTAAGGGTCTTGTCTTCAACCACCATTTGTTTCAATTTTCTCTTCTTACCAACCTTCTTCACTGGCTCAGCTTTCTCCACATTTTCTGGAACGGTTTCTGCCTCCTCCTCTAGCAGATCATAAAACTCACCTGACTCTTTTGAAAAACCGTCTTTCATCCTCATTAAGGTGTCATCACTTATCAACATCTCCTTAAAATTTCTCTACTTGGAGGTGAAAGCAATGTTGAAGGAATCAAGACAACAAATAATAATCTTGGATAGAAGAGCATGATACATAATAATTTGAGCATTCAAAGTGCCATTCTTGATGTTCTGAACTATAATAAGAATGTGCCTCATAAAATTGATCATTCTTAGATTTACCAAGAAATACATGATGTAAATATCACTTTCCTTTAAGTTATCCTTTTCACCTATTCTCAGAATGAAAATCCCTTGAACCCACAACTACAAAATCCGGTTTTTGGTGAAGAGATGGGAAATCTTTGATATTTTATCATCGTTGAGTCCAAGGCATTCCATTGCCTTCACTTTTCTGAAACATTCTTTCACATTTGATAGTTTATGTGAACACAATTTGGCTTCACCATCGTATGATAATCCCACCAAGCTTGTAGCCATGGTGTAAAGGAGCTCATAAGTCTCTACATAGCTCTTAAAGGATTATTTTTCTCTTCCATCTTCTTCATAGAAGGAAACCGACTCATAAAATTATACAAGAAATTCTGTATAAACAGCTTGCTAATCACCAGGTTTTGATAGGAATAAATCTTCTCATCCATTGAGTTTGATATTATTAGAAATTATAGAATCATTATGTTTGAAAATGTTCGGATGGACCAAACTTTCCCCATAGACTAAGCAATTTGAGATTGGTTTCATAGAAGACATATCTTGGGATGTGGCTTCTACAGACATTCGGAATGGAGGATCACTGAATGATTTGGAACGGGATTTATGAATTGAGGAAAATCTTCGACATGTGAGGGCTTTGAAATCGATGTGGGAAAACCATCAGGGGTCCCCTTTGTATAGGCGGCGGTGGTGACCTTTGAACTTATAATACCAATCTAATGGTTGAAAATTTCTTTGCTCTGATCTGACGGTTGAAACCATACCCTCATGGAAATCTTGAATCCGATCTTTAAAGGTTTTAACAAAAACAATTGAATTTCAGAAGAAAAAATCCGAGAAAATTTATAATAAAAATAAACTACCAGAAACTAAAAATGATTACGAAAAATTAAGTAAGGAAGTCATACCTTTTGGATTGGCAAGGAAGTTTATTCGTAATAGGTGATATTCTTCTTGATGAAAATATAACTAGGAAAAAAATATTATGAAAAACTTACTGTGAAAAACTTCCTAAGAAAAACAAAAAGTTGAAAATTTTATTGCAAAAGCATTGAGTACAAAAACTATAGTACAAAAATTGTGAGTACGAAAATTCCCATTACGAAAATTCTCATTACGAAAATTATCATTACAAAAATTCTCATTACGAAAATTCATAGAACGAAAACTTCATTAAGAAAATTTTCATTACGAAAATTCTCATTATGAAAATTCTCATTACGAAAATGCTCATTATGAAAATTATCATTATGAAAAATTATCATTACGAAAATTTTCATTACAAAAATTCTCATTACGAAAATTTCCAGTACGAAAACTTCATTATGAAAATTTTCAGTAAGAAAAATTCATTACAAAAATTTTGAAAGGCTCATTATGAATAATTTTTAAAGACTCATTGTGAAAATAATTTGAAAGGATTATTACGAAAAAATTTTAAAGACTCATTACGAAATTTTTTGAAAGGCTTATTACGAATTTTTTTGAAAGACTCATTACGAATATTTTTAAAATCCTAACAAACAAATGTACTGCACATATGAAAAAGAGTTTATTAATGTAAGAAGAATGGTTCATCAAGATGTTAATGAATGAATATTACCTCACAATTATCATTTCTAACTTATATTTAATGTATTCAAATATAACGAAAGGTAAATATTTTGTGAAAATGTCAGCAAGTTGATCTTGCATTCCGATAAATTGAAGAATGATATCTTCTTTTTGTGTGTCATATCTAAGAAAGTGTTGCCTAATATCTATGTGTTATTCACAGGAATGGTGTGTAGGGTTTTTACTGAGGGAAATGGCACTTGTGTTATCACACAAAATTTTAGTCTTAGTATAATTCAATACATAGTCTATGAGTGTGTGTTGCATCCACAACACTTAGCAAAACAAATTCCAGCTGCTACATATTCAGCTTCATCAGTGGAGAGTTCTACATAGTGTTTCCTCTTGCATGAACAAGAAACTGATGAATCCCCTAAGAAATGACATGTTCTGGATGTACTCTTTCTATCCATTCTACAACCACCAATGTCAGCATCTGAAAAGATTTTTAAAACAAAATCATTTCTAGAAGTGTAAAAGTGTCCTAAATCCATGGTACCCTTTAAGTAGCCAAAAATTCATTTCACTGCCATTAAATGAGATTTCTTATGATGTATTGATATCTTGCACATAAGCATACTGAAAACATCAAGTCTGGATGACTAGTTGTTAGGTATAGTAAGTTTCCTATCATACCTCTATTTTTTTTGACCCACCTGTTTCCAAGCTTCATCAAGATCAAATGTATTTGAGGTACCAATGGGAGTACTAATACTTTTAGTATTTTCATATCCATACTTTTTAAGAATATCATTAACATACTTATGTTGACATATATTGATTCCTTCTAGTTTTTGAGAAATTTGAAAACCAAGGAAAAATTTTAAGTCACCCATCATACTCATTTCAAACTCAGATTTCATTAGATCCACAAAGGAATCTGTCAAATATTGCTAAGTGGAACCAAATATAATGTCATCAACATAAATTTGAACAATCAAAACATTTTTCTTGTCTTCCTTTATAAAAATGGATGGATCTGCATTTCCCTTAACATAGTTATTTTGTAAAAAATCATGTAAGTCTATCATACCAAGCTCGAGGGGCTTGTTTAAAGCCATACAATGATTTGGTAAGTCTAAAAATATGATCAGGATATTTTGTGTCTTCAAAGACAGTATCTTGTTCAACAAAAACTTTCTCTTGAACATAATTATTAAGGAATGAACATTTCACATCCATTTGAAAATGTTTAAAATTGAAGACTACTGAAAAGGTATGTAAAATACGAATAGATTCAAGTCTAGATACTGGATCATATTTTTCATCATATTATATTCTTTCTTGTTGATTATATCCTATATCAACTAATCTAGATTTATTTCATACGATGATTACATTTTTACCACACTTATTTCTGAAGACCCATTTTACTTCAATAACCGAAGTTTCCTTAGGTATTTCAAGAAAGGTCCAGACATTATTCCTTTCGAATTTATTTAGTTCATATTGCATGGCATTAATCCAATCATCATCACCTATAGCTTTATCAGTGATTTTTGGTTTTCATTTGGAAAGGAATGATGTATGTTCTAATTCATTTCATATGTAACTTCTAGTCCTTAATGGCTGATTGACATCACCAATGATGCTATCACTAGGTTGATTCTTTAGAAACGACTGATTTGGGTTTTGAAGAACCTGTTAATCAACATATAGTAGAAAATATTTTGGGGTAAAGGTTTTGGAAGTATTTTCTAGAACATTTTCCTTATCAAAATAATTTTCAATCAAATATAGATAATCAGTTTTTGAAAACACATTTGAAGATGTAGGTTGATGTTTTTTGAAAATAGAGGGATCAGTTTTATCAAATTTACATGTAATGTCTCTTCAAAAGTGCAAGTGTTTTTGTTAAAAACTCTATAAGCCTTAGTAGTAGTGGAGTAGCCTATGAAAATTCCTTCATCATAATTTGGTGCGAATTTGTGTAAATTATCTTTAGTATTCAAGAATGAATACTATATAGCCAAAAACCTTAAATTTGGAAAGTCCAGGTTTTCTATGATTCCATAACTTATAATGAGTTTTATTAAGAAAAGGTCTAATCAAAAATTGTTTTATAGTATAACAAGAAGTACTTACAGCTTCAGCCCAAAAATGTTTGGCTACAAAATACTCACTCACCATAGTTCTAGTTTTCTCTTGAAGAATTCTATTTCTTCCTTCAACAACACCATTCTGTTGAGGTGTTCTGGGTGTTGAAAATTTGTGAGTAATACCTTTTCTACTAAAAAATGTTTCAATATCAGAATTTTGAAATTCTCCTCCATGATCACGATGAATAGTATTCAATGGAAGGTTTTTCTCATTTTGGAATTTGTCTCTAAAACTTTTGAAATAAGAAAAATATTCATATTTCTTTTCTAGAAAATATACCCTTGTAAATCTAGTGTAATCGTCAACCAAAAAAAAAATACATAATATTTTCCCCAAATGATTTCAGTTTTTGTAAAACCAAAAAGATCCATATGCACTAGCTGTAATGCATCAGTTTTTGAGACATCACCGATTGATTTAAAACATCATTTATGTTTCTTTCCATATTGAAAAGGATCACAAACTTTTTAAAAATCAAATCTATGCTCTGGTAGATCCTTAAATAAACCTTTCTTAAAGAGTTTTTATATGTTCTTAAGGTTATAGTGTCCTAAACTTCTATACCATAACCAAGAATGATCTTCCATTGCACTAAGGCAAGGTAAGTATTGGCTCCTAAGGTCTTCTATGTTTAGTGTGTAAACATTCTCTTTCCTATTGGAAGAAATAATGATTTATTCATTGGAATTGTGTATTAAGCACTTATCATTCCAAAAATTCAGAAGGTAGCCTAATCACATAATTGACTTATGCTGATGAGGTTGTGCTTAAGACCCCTAACAAACAAAACATTTTAAATCAATTTTTTTCCAAGATTAATAATATTACCTATACAAATAACTTCTCCCTGAGCATTATATCTAAAAGATACTTTTCCTCCTTTTATCTTGATAATATTTTAAAAATAGTCTTTTTACCAGTAATATGCCGGGAACATCCACTATCCATGTACCATGTATTACTGTTGGTACTTTTCCTATTTTCCTAAAAATAAGAAAAATGTTAGGTTTTCGGAATCCAGACTTGCTTGGATCCGGAAATTTCAGAAAGCAAAATTTTGGGTACCCATATCTTCTCATAAAAAAATGCCTTATGAAATCCAAAATATTGGGTGTTGTTTAAGGAACGATTCTTTGCCCCGTGACCACCACATTGAAACTTTGTGCAAAATGGGGCACTTTGAGGAACAAAGTAGTTGTTACTAAAAAATGGTTTAGAGCTAGTGTATCCAAAACCAAAAGTATTCCTTCGAGGTCGGATTTGTGAATACATTTTATCAAAATTTTCCTTACCTGGGGTAAAGTTTCACAAACACTTCTTCAAAGAAAATATTTCTGATTTGAGTTTAATTACTATGTTTTTGTCTTCAAAAAATTATGATTTTGAGCTTGAGCTAGGCTCCAAAAACATTTTTCTTAAAAATTAAATTTTCTAGATCATTAGAATGTTTATTCTTCTCAGAACATACTTCCTAAAGATTTTTTTAAATACTTTCAAAATCAGAATTTTTCTTATCAAGATCTTTAGAAAGATCTGATATTTCCCTAGTAAGAATAGTATTCCTAGATTTTTCCTTATCAAGAGTATTCCTGAGTTTTGAGTTCTCAATCTCAAGAGGTTCAGCAAACCTAGAAACTTCATCATAGGTAGGTAAAGTATTTTGTTCATCAGAATAAAATTCTTCATCAGAAGAGTTATAATATTTGCTTTCATTATTATTTAATGAAACGTTGGTCAATGATACAACATTGTGTACCTTAGCCATAAAAAAATGATTATCGATAGGTAGTTTGGCTATAAGACCAAGATTCATCTATCCAGAAGATTTATAATCTAAAGATTCATATGAAGAGTCACCACCACTGGCACTCTAGGTGTCAGTAGCTTTCAGAACAACCTATCTTTGGACTTTTAATATTTCTTTCTGTTCCTTTCATAATTCCTCTATTTTCTTTCTTTCCACTTGATCATAGAACAATCCAGCCTTATTTTTTCAGCTCTCTTGAATTCATAGCATGTGACCTCTGAATCTTTCTTATCTTTCCATTAATTCTTCTTATACATGGATTGGAAATTTATCTTTCCAGTTATCTTGTTCATCCATAGAGAAAGAATAGATAACTCATTTTTCGAGACTTCAATCTCACAAGATTCGGATTAAATAATAACCTTCTTAGATTTGGATCTAGTAACTCTTTCAGTATTCTTAGCTTTCATATGACTTGAAGTTGATGTAAAAGAAACACTACCATTCCCATTAAGCTTATTTATGTTTTAAACATCTCTCTTCATTCTAGTCTCATGATGAAGAAGAGTTCCATATAGTTCATCAAGAGAAATTTGAGTAACCTTTCTGTTTTCATCGATAGATGTTCTCTTTGATTCCCACTCATTCGGCATGATATTAATGATCTTCTCAATAAGAGCTTCATCATCTAGAACTTTCTCTCCCATGGATTTTATGTTATTCACGATAGTCATGAATCTCTGTTTCACCTTACAAATTGGTTCACCATAAGGAAAATTAAAACCATGATACTCATCTTTGAGCATGGAACTTCTAGTCTCAATCACATTAGATGTACCAAAATGTGTAACTTCAAGTTTTTTCCATATACAGTTAGAAGTTTCACAAGAAGAAATTTGGCTATATATTTTCCGAGTCACCGAACAATGCAAAGTATTTCGTACCTTATAGTTGAGTTGGTATTCATGCTTTTCTTGATTAGTAAAAGCACTAACTTAATTTTCAAGAATTTTATATCCTCTAGTAAGCATGAAAAAAGTTATCTACCCCAGTATTGATAAGGAAATTATTAATACGATCTCTCCAATATTCGTAATCATTACCATCAACGATAGGTTGTATAGTAGGATTTAATTTGTCAATAGAACCAACATTTACACCTGTCTTCCTTAGGAAATACATTGGAACAAAAACATGTTAGGAGTGTAAGTTTGTAAACAAGAGAAAATATTCTTAGCATGAAAAATTGTATCTATAATCAAAAAGTGAATCCAAACTATGTATCCAAAAAATATGAATCCAAAAAGTATGAATCCGGAAAATGTAATTCTGAGAACTTCCTTCTGAATCTAATAGTGAGATTAATTCAGATTGAACAAAATCCTCTGATACCAATTGTTAGGATGGTATGACTGAGTATGATATACTGTATAATACCAAACATAGGATCAAATAAGTATAATAAGATACAAATACAAGAGGGGGGGGGGGGTGAATTGTATACTTTAAAAACTCCCTTAGGAAATTTTGGATAACCAAAATTCACAACACCTCTAAGTTCTGAATACTTTCTTGATTCTGAAAAGGTGATTACGGAAATGAAACATAACAAATGTTTACACCAACTATGATTCTACCGTAAACCGTATAGAATCTAACTAAATGAAACTACGTGTAATGAAGTATAATAAAGTTATACTTTCCTTAAAAATACAAAATATAGGGAGAAACAAAGTAGTAAAACTACTAGTAACAAACAATAACTCTTTTAACCCAAAGAGAAGGGTATCCAACAACCCTGGATAAGAGTTATTTTGATTTATACTTTCAATAATGTCTGTCTTACCCACTCCAGGGTAAGCCCTCAATACGATGATCAGAGTCTATCTTGCTATCCGTGCAAGCCCTCAACTATCAGGTAGTCGGCACCTTTGTCTTCCTCAGCAAGGTATCCCTCAACTTCAAGGTGTTGGAACCTCTTTCTTTATATACCCAGAATCCCTCAATTGTAATCAGCAACAATCAGAGTCACACGAAGAAAGTCTACACAAGGAAAAGTTTGAAAAAGTTGTTCAAAATTTCTGCACCAAGCTTTATGAGTTTATAAGAGCCTCTCTCTCTAGAAATCACTTCAGGAATTTTTGATCACCAAAAATCCAAAATTCTCTAACACTTTCAAATTACATCCTATTTATAGGCGAAGCTCCAACGGTCCGCTCCCTCCTCCAACGGTCATATTTCTCCTAGAATTTCTAAGGGACCTGTACACATGTCACTCAACCAACATTTAGTCAATAAATGAAAGTACAACATCATTTTTTAATTATATAATTGCAAGAATAAGTAAAACTGATGTTCGTAATGTAAGGAAATTAATGTTCGGAGTCTATGAAAAATTGAATTCGGAGTCTATAATAAAGAGATATTCGGATTCTGTTTTATAGAAACTAAGAACCAGAATTCTTTAGAAATATGGAGTATGAATTTTATGAAAATTCAGAGTCTGGTTTCACCAGAATTCGAAACTAGAACTAACAATGTTCGGAGTCAAAGTTCATGGGAATTCGGAGTAAGAACTCATAAAAGTTTGGAGACTGAATTTATAGAACTCGGAGTCAAAACATATATATGTTCATAATCAGAATTCAGAGTCGAACTACATGAGAGTTCATATCCATAATTCGGAGTAGAACTTCATGAGAGTTCGTATCCAGAATTCGGAGTGGAACTTCATGAGATTTCACATCTAGAATTCGAAGTGGATCTTCATGAGAGTTCGTATCCAGAATTCAGAGTGGATCCTCATGAGAGTTCGTATCCAGAATTCAGAGTGGAACTTCATGAGAGTTCGTATCCATAATTTGGAGTGGATCTTATTGAGAGTTTGTATCCAGAATTCGGAGTGGAACTTCATGAGAGTTCGTATCCTAAATTCGGAGTGGAACTTCATGAGATTTCGTATCCAGAATTCGGAGTGGCACTTGATGAGAGTTCGTATCCAGAATTCGGAGTAGAACTTCACGAGATTTCGTATCTATAATTCAGAGTGGAAATTCCCTAGAGTTCATTTCCAGAATTCGGATCATAAAACAGAACGCTTCATATCTAAGAATTACATGATTTCGAGGTTTTAGATATGAATCTGATTTTTATACTTAAGATAAACATTGATATGAACAATGAAATCATGGTAGGGGTAAATTATTTTTGGAATGAAATTTTTCTTATATAAGTAAAATATAGATTTTCTTATGTATAAGGTGTTTGTGGTTTTCAGAATAACAAGGAATGGAAAAATTCATAAGGAAAACCTTATTGACTAAATAATTAAAACATGTTAAAAAAGATTAAATGGATATATGATGTCTAGGTATTGGTTTTTTATATAAAATTAAATTGTTTAAATGTTTAAACATGAATTACAGAAGATAACTTGAGATTCCAATAATGTTTTGTCCTATAGATACTCATTTTTGTTATTCATAAATATATTACTAAGTAGAAGGAGTCAGAATTCAATAAAATGATATGATACAAAAACAATTAGTGTTTTTGACACTGAAAATAATCTCAATCTCTTGTATTAGAGGATTATAAATTAATTCTGTTATGATAACTATTATGTGATACAAAATGCAGTTTTTTTAAATATACATGACATCAAAATCATGGAATGAATAGACAATTATTGTATTTTTCATTACTGTGATGAAGAAAATATTTTAAATTTAAATGAATTGAATGTAATGTGATTTATCTACCTCTATTGATTATTAGTATAATACTTGTATCATTGCCTAGTTTTACTTTTATGATAAAATATTTTTTTACTAATTAGTAGTTTTTTGTGAAAATAATATTATACGAAGCACATGGCTTATGCGACATAACATTTTATGACATGTTTCAATAGTAATAAAGGGTAAAAACATATTATCCAGGATAATTTTTTTTTGTAAATATATTTGTTAAAATATCCGGAATAGAGATTCCACTTCAATCAGTGGAACATTTATAAGAATAGTAATCTTTTTAGTACATGAATAAAACACATAGAATATTAATATTAATATGGAAATAATAGTTTTTTTATTATGTGTTTCCACTAATGTAAGTGTTTTTTCCTTGAACAATGAAATTTCTAAATATTGTAATGATATTATGAAGGAAATATTGTTTGTAAAATTTTATTTAGTGTATTTTTGGACTTTTATATATTCAATGTTAACATTTAAAGAATTATAAAATTTAAAACCTAACATGAATGATATATAATATCCTAAATGAGTATATGATATGTTGGTAATATAATATAACTAGCCCCATTAATTTCCAGATGATATCACATAATAATACTAAGGGAAATGGTTCGATGAATGATGATGATACACTTAGAATAAGTACAAGGTAGATATTAGTTGTTATTGAAATCATAACAATTGATATTGTGGATTAAATATGTGTTAATATGTTTAATTAGTTGAAAAATTGGAATACGATTCCTAAATATCCTCATTATCAAAACATTCCTTCTTCATATATACTACTCACATAATAGTTTGGATGAGGGTTCTATTAGGTGGAAACATTGATATGTGATTGGAATTACATATAGATATAATGAGTTTAGAAAATCCCTATGAATTTTAGTAAACAAATACATTATTTCGAAGTCAATCATGTGTATATGTTTTATAGGAACATATGTATATTTGAGATAATTATTTATAATAGATATTATGTGTATAAAATATTTCAATAATTATAAAAGTAAATGTTTAGTTTAATATTTTTTCACATTTACAACATATAGGAGCTGACCCAAGCATAATGTACAAACATATTTAATAATTATTGATTAAAACATAAAATATTACAAAATAGTTCATTCTAAAGAACCATAATGGTTTAATGTTTATATTGATTAGATGCATTATCATTTTATTTAATAAAATATATTCAATTTCAACCACATATTTTTTCTTGTATAGTCACCTTTTTATAAGTATCATACTTAATAAATATCGTCATAAAATTAGGATAATGAATGCATTAAAAGGAATGAGATTATATTATTGTAATGTAATGACCCTGACACCAGTAGCATAGAGCAGAATCCAAACTTTTTACAATATCATAAGAAAAAAGTAATCCCATTCTAAAGGACTGAATATTTTAGTAGTCTTGGTAATCTAGATACATGCATGGAATTCATGTTACACTTTAAAATATAAAAAAATAAACGATTTTCACTAGGTCTACCATTATCCCACCTTCGGCTAACCCTACATATCATTCATAATATAATTCTTGGAATCTTAGAGAATAATTATACATATAAAATTGGGGAGCTCAAATGTTGAGTATGGATATACATACCATTGAAGTTAGCATGGATTATCACAAACGATTGTGGAAATGTGATTAAATAATACATGTTCCATTTAATCAATTACTTGACCACAATATGGTAGGAAATAAATATTATCTAATAAATTCATATAAATAATAACAAGAAAAAGAAATTTAACCATAGATATTATACTAGTGGAATATTCACTATGAATATCAATAACTAATCTCATAATGAGGTAATTAATAATGTTGGACATTATAAACACAATGTAAAGGATTCGTCATAGACATCATACATTAATGTGTAAGGCCTTACGAAATACCTAAACTACTTTGCCTCATGAGACCTACTGATGTATCTAGGGGCTATAGTGAGCCCCACCAAATACTAAATATCTCTAATTCATTTCTAATTTGAATGGTGTGAAATGTAAACAACATAATCATTCTTATTAAAAATAGGTTATGAAATGTGAATACTATAACCATAAACATAGAGTGGTATCCAAATTGCACATACAAGGTCAAACTAAACACAAATAAGTCAATAAAATACTGTGGAGTATATCATAAGACATAAATTATGTTAATAGTAATATTCAACAAATAATTTTGACATATATTAAAATACTCTAAGAATATAATCGATTTTTTTGAGGGAAAACCCCATTTTTATTTTGAAATTATTTATTTAAAAAGACACAAAATTATAAACGAAAAAAATATTATTTTAGAAGAACAATGTAAACATGTAAAGGATCATTCAAAACATTAATGTGACATGAATACAGTAAAATCCACTCATGTCACATAAGTTAAAAATATCCATCTGTTTTTACGTCGGAAAAAGTATTAATGTAACTCATCGGGAAAACAAAAATGTCCTTACAACCCATTTTTTAAAAGGTCAAAAATTGGTTAATATTATTTGAAACATTAACCGAATGATATAGGGATACATTTTGAAAACATTTTTTGAAAAAAAATTGATGAAAGTATTCCCTAGGGGAGAGTTAAATATAAACAATCTCAAATAATAACGGGATTGTGAAATAACCCTTACCTTATGTCTGATTTCCCTTGTCTATATATGAACCTCTTAAGTAATGTGATAAATCATGTTATTAACTTATATTTTAACCAAATTAATATTTATTAGATGATATATAACACCCTTAATACATTTTACAACTTCGTCTACTAATAAAAGTTTATCTGTTTCACTATTTTGGGTGTTAATTTCCATGTTTTCTCATGTTTCTTTTGACTTGAAAGTCACAGTTAACATGCCTTGTATATATATAAAGCATATGAATAAATATATTATGTCCATAAATTTCATATTTATTCATTATATAAATTTTTATAATCGTTCATTAATAGTGATCATGGAAAATAAATAACATCGCATCATGGTGATGGTAGGTCGTACGTAAGTACGAGTAATGATATCATCACCTTTTTGGTGAGAGGGTAAGGATGCTGATGACATATTAATTTTTCTAGAAACATTATTATTTTATAATTATTATATGTTTTGATTATTTCCATAATTATAAGAATCCAATTAATTTGGTAATTGAGCATATATTACACCACGATGTGGATATGGTGAGTCGTACAGACACACGCGCGATGAATTAATTTTTCATAGGAAAGATAAAACATGTAATTTGTTTTTACTATAATGATAAATAAATATAAGAATTTATATTACACTTTATTTTTTAATATATCACGATAACAACATAGGAAGGCAAAGTGGTAGAAGAAATAAACATGAATGATTTGATAATGGGAATTACCTCTTCATTGGTGGACTTCCCTTAATCTCTTCAAAATGGATATATGGATGGTATTTTGGATGTAATATAACCTCAATAACTTGGATAAGGATGTTTTTAGGAGAGATTTATTGGTTTTGGTCAATATATAAGTCTCATGGTGTTGTATAAAAGTGAGGGAGGATGTTCCCTTTTATAATAGAGGTGATGTGATGTTATGGAATTTCCCAAAATATTAAATTAATAAAAATTAATTTTCAATTATAAAAGTTACTGATTATGTTATTTCTAATATAATATTTATATGTCTCTTAATCCTTTTAACTAATAATTTTTAGATAGGTTTCTGTCATATTATTACCCTTATGTCTTTGTTTGGGTCCTTATTTAATCCCTTTTACTCTTTTTATGACTACATTTGTTTTTACTCTTTAAGGGTTAATGTAATTACTATAAAAAACCAAAATAACCACAAATGGATCACTGACAACATTTTAGATATTTTTAAAATATTTTTATTATGAATTTAATATTTTTTTTAAGTTATATCATTTAATAACATATAATGTTTTCTAAAATATCAATAATTTTAAATTAATTACTATTCATTACATGATTTTTTGAAAAACACATAAAACAAATATAACTTCCAAAAACACTTTTTATATATCCCCAATATTTATATGTCTCCAATTATAATCTTTTATGACACTAATGATCTAAAATTAAATTTATTTTATTAATTTAATATCATTTTTTTGTATTTCCATTATTTAAACATTTTTAGCATCATAATTATCTAAGTCATGATGGTAAATATTTTTGACCTAAATTTTAAAAATAAATTAAATTGATTAATATAAAAACATTGTCCTCCAAATTAATATTTATAATAAAATTTATCTTTTAAATAACCTCATATTTAAATTGTAATACTTATTAAAAATAAGTATGGCATATTTGACAACCATTAAAATAAAATACTATAAAATACTTACAGTTAACCATGTATCTATAAGAGGGCATAAAATCGGCCCAAGGATTCCTGAAGTATAAAACCACTCATCCAAAAAAATTAGTACATCTATTAGGGTAATTTCATAATATTTCTTATATTAGTTTATATGATAATTACAAAATTTAGCCTTAACTATGGAAAACAAAATAGTAATGTTTTTATTCATATTGTACAAAAAGAGACATAATCACTAATTATATACTTTATAATTCCATGTATGGATGCTATTTTTCAGAATTCAATCTACTAAATATTCAGAAATAAATTTTAAATTAATCCTACAAAAGTATTGAAACAAAAGGTTTTTAATATAAAGATGTTCAAATTATAAAAAAAATTTATACACAATTTCAATGTGAAATTTATTCCAATTACATAAATTATATTAAATTATAAAACATTTAACTAATTGTACATTAAAAATAATAAAATCATGTATTTTTCACTTTTCTTCAAAACACAAAACTTGTCTGACAAATATAAAATAATAAACCAAGATAATTTTTATATTTATCTTCAATTGAATATGTTTAGTTTTTATAATTGTATATAAAAATGTTCCATTTTTTTGAAATAATTTTTCAGTCAAAATGTTACAAAACTACATTTAGAAAAATATTGTCTTTTATGCTTAAAATTAGGTTTATTCTTGTCTTATGTCTATCATTATTATTGGATGAATATGGCTTTTTTAATATATAAAATATATAATTCATTATGATCTTTCACTAATTTTAATTATTTTAATTTATTATTATAAAAATCTATTTTGCGCAAAAAATAGTTTTTTAATAAAAAACCAATTATATTCATTAAGTTTTTATTTTCATTTACAATTAATTGGTAATAAATGTATTAATTTTATAATTATTTTAAATATATTTTCATAATTTAGTTAATCCTGTTCAAAACCTCCAACTTATTACTAGTGTTAAGATAATAATATTAAATATTATATCTCTTTTTGTTTAATCATACTGTGGCGGGAAATGTATACTATCGAAGAAATGTAATTCTTTTTAGTTGATATAAACCATAAACTTTGGGGTGATAAAATATACCATAATTCAATAAATTTTATTCTCAAAATTATTAATTACATTTAGAAAATCAAAGGATGATACTTGAAAATTATTTTTAATAAAACAACCCCTTAATAAGAGGGAAAGGTAAATAACAACAAAATTAGGTTTTTTAATATGATAATAATAGCAGAAATTAAAAACTGATACACAGAAGTGAAACAAAATTTTCATGTTCTAATTCTCATTTTTAGAAAACATGGTCATCTTAGAGTCTTCCATCACAAATTCAAAAATATTTGATTGGTTAAGTGGATAATTTATTTATCGGTAATAAAATTAGTCAATTGGATTTTTCATTCTAAATTCCTTTCCAATAGTTGAAATTTTATATTACTAAAAAGATAACCACTTGAGATATTAATATTATATGATTTCATTTCATGTTATAATAATGATTTTATCCTTTGGTTTTTCTACAGACAATTTCCAATTTTTCTCTTACATTATGAATTGGAGTTTCATGTTGAATTTTCACACTAGAATTACTTTAATGAATTATAAGATCCACTAGTCATTCATTCATCATTGTAATATTTAATGAAACCAAAATAGTTAGAACCTAGTATCCAGTAAATCATACCTTATAAACAAACATTAATATTCAATGTTTAATTTAATTCATTCCAAACTTATGGCTCATCCAAAATAATTATGTCCACATTCACAATCCAAAAGGCCTATTAATTTCCAAAATCAATATTAACGTTAGATCCCAAAAAAACATAATGTAGATCTTATTTTTACATTCCAATTTATTGATCACTATAAAAAACATAATGAAACCATTCATGATTGGAAATCTTTATTTAAGTAGTCCAACAAAATTTTCATAATATATCTCATAATTCTTATAACCATAACATATTTGATGAAATAATTCATAAATACAAAAACACAAAAACATTAATCATTTTTTTAATTATTAATCCATTCACTGTGGTACAATATTTTAATCCTTTATAAGTCATCCTTTAATTTTTCTAGTCAATTAATTTTTATCAAAATAAAACATAGTTTTATAATTTTATTGATTCTAATCACCATCCAAAACACAAAGCACAACAAAATCATCAATATCCATAGTGATATATTCATGAAGAATCATTTATATGATGTCAACATGATGACATCATTTTCTCAATATATGAGTCCATTGGTATAACTTAAGTTACCTATGGTATCAAAAAATCAGTAGGATGATATCCTACATTTAGACCTATACTCAAATTGGGTCATAGGGTTATGTTTTCTGGTCCATGATTTCCTAAATCAAGTTTAAAGGGGTTCTACTGAACTTTCTCTGGTACCAAACGTAACAACACAAAACAAGTAACTTGAAGTTAGTGTCGTACTTTATTAAATTTTCATAGGATACAAGGATTCACTTCCCAAATGAAACAATAGTTTATTAGTCTTGGTAAACTAGATACATACATCAAATTCACATTACATTTTAAACCCTGAAAAATAAACAATGATTTTCAATTAATGTACCATTATACAACTTTTGTGTACCCTTTATATCAATCATAATATACATTTTAGAATTTTTGAAAAAATTAATCATTTTAAATGGGTGAGCTTAAATGCTCAATATAGGTACACATATAATAGAACCTATCCTAAATTTTTATAAATAATTATAGAACTATGACTAATATTAAAACATGCTATTTAATAAATAACTTGAGAATAATATGGAGGGAATAAAAGATGATCAATTAACTCCATATAAATAATTTCATGAAAAAGGAACTTAACCATGGATGTTATAAAAGTTTAATAGTGACATTGAATATCAATGACTAATCCCATAATAATGGAATTCATAATGTTAGACATCATAAATATACCATCAAGGCATTATAGAAAGAACCATACCTAAATATATATGGCATCATCCAATACCCAAAGTTGTTTTCCTCATGAGAAAAAATTATGTATCATGGTGCTATAGAGGTCCCCTTTTTTAACTTACTATGTTCAAATCATTCCTCATATGAATGGGTTCAAACATAAACTACATGAACGATCATATCAAAACTAGAATAAAAATTTGAATACATTAACCACAAACTATGAATGGTATGAAAATAGTATATCCACCATCATACTAATCAAAAACCAGAGAATAAAATATAGTGGAAGACATAATAAGATAAAAAATCAATTATGAATATTATTAAATAAAGTATGTTGACACAAATTAAAATAATATAATAAAATAATTAATTTTTTTAGAGAAATAACATATTCTACTTTGAAATCATTTAATTAAAAGGATGAGTAATTATAAAATAAAAGATTTTATTTTAGAATAACATTTTAAACTAATATATAATTATTCAAAACATTAATTCATAATTAAGTAAGTAAAATATTATCATTCCACATAAGTTAAAAAACATTTCATCTATATTTTTTTCA
Source organism: Viscum album (assembly GCA_963277665.1). Lineage (NCBI taxonomy): Eukaryota > Viridiplantae > Streptophyta > Magnoliopsida > Santalales > Viscaceae > Viscum > Viscum album. Next base: position 183,856,374 of record OY728144.1, read on the forward strand.
GAAATATTCTTGAAGTACCTAATCTGGAAAACCAGAAAAAGATTATTTTCAAACCTTTTTAAAAAAATTAAAATATTGGTAAAAATAATTTAAACCTCAATTTGATATTAGAAGAAATTTTATTGAAACCATTTTTAGAAAACATGGATTAAAATTTTCCCAATTGGATACTTAAACATAAATAGTCTTGAAAAATAATAAGATTGTTAAATAACCCTTACATTTGGTCCAATTTCCATTGTACATATCTGATACTCAGGCATAATGGTTTAATGAATTTTATTAATTTATATAAAAACATATTCATATTTATTATATCATATATTATCCCCTATAAAATTTTACCACTTTTATTATTTATAATATTTCATTCATTTCACTGTTTGTGGTATTAATTTCCATATTTTTTCATTCTTATTTTTCCTTGAAAGTCTCGGTTCTCTTAAATATCATATTGATATGATATATCCAGATTTATATTAATTTCATATAAAAAATATTTATTAATTATATAAATATATATAATCATTATTTAATTATGAACAAGGAAAATGAATCACCTCACGTCGTAGAGAATGTGGGTCGTACGTACGTACGCACAAGTGATGATATCATTACCTTATTGGAAAAAGGGAAAGGAATATAATGGTGTATTTATTTTTAAAGAACCAATATCATTTCCTAATTATAATATATATTTATTATTTACCTTATAATACACATCCAAGTAATGTGGTGAGGAATATTAGATTACACCACAGTGTGAATATCGTAAGTTATAAGTATGCACGTGTTGCGATTTCATTTTTTACAGAATGGATATAAAAATGTAAAAATGTATTCCCATAATCATATTAGAATCTCATCATTTATTTAATTAATTATTTATTATTTTTCATGTAAACAACATGTTAATAAGAATTGGAAGACGAAATAAACATGAAAGAGTTGATAAAGGTGATAAGTTCTTCGTTGGACGACTTCATTTAATATCATTTAAGGCATCTAGAGTTGGTATTTTGAATGTAAAAACAACTCAAGTAACTGTATAACGATTTTAGGAGGAAAATTTGGTAGGTTTACTATATATATAGAATAATAATGTTGTTTTGATTAAGTGAGGGAGAGGTTCCCTATTATAATTGAGGTGAGGGAAACATTTCGAAATTTTCAAAGTATTAAATTAATAAAAAGTAATATTGAATTAAAAATGTATATAACGAGGTTTTTTTAGATGATAATGTGAATATGTGTCAAAATCCTCTCAACCAATAATTTTTTTCATGTTTATGTTATATTAATAACCATATCTTCTGACATTAACCTTATTTAATCTATTTTACTCTTAACTTAACAACATTTGTTTTTACTACCAATTGAGCGATATTTTTACAAAAAATGAAACAATAATCATAAATGTATCATTTATAACATTTTATACCATATCTATGTAATTTTTTAGAATTTTATTTTTTATGAATATTATAACATTTTAAAAAATATTATCCATTTTATAATATCGTTAATGTCAATTATGATAATATTCATTACATGACTTTACAAAAATATGATTAAAAATATTATATATTACAAAAAAAATTGATTTTGAATATCGAAAACAAGTGAAAGTCATCTATTAAATTATTTTATGACCATAATTATCTCGAATAATATTTATTTTAATATTGGTTATATCATTTAATTGATATTTCAATTCAATAAACTATCACTACATCATAATTGTGTAATCTTTTAATGTAATTACAAATTTCCTAAAACATTTCATTTTCTGTGATTTAGATAAATATATTTCATTTCATATTACTATTTATAGTCAAATATATCATTCAAATAACCACATATTAAAAATGAAATACTTATAAAAAAGATGAGTGTGACATATTTGACTTTGCAAAAAATAAAATACTATAGATTCATTTACGTCAAACAAGTGGCTCCATGAATACATAAAACTGGCTCAAGGAAAATTTTCATCTGCAGTCACTCATCCATGAATATTAGGACATTTTTTAGGGAAAATTTATAATATTATTTATATTATTTTTACCCTTAGTTACTTTATTTACCCTTAATTGTGTCAATAAAATTTACCAAAGTTACTTTTCATGTTGTCCAAAAAGGGAATTATTATTTATATATGGTCCATTAGATTCCAAATATGAAATCAATTTTTAAAACTTTAATTCACATTAGATAAATAAGTTAAATTAAATTTCATCATTCTAAGGTGATGAATCAATCAGTTTTTAATGTTAGAATGTGTAAAAGATTGAAATGCTTTTATATCCAATTCAAATGGGAAATTTATTAAAATGACCTAATTGGTATTAAATAATATAAATGTTATCTAATTATTCATTAAATCCAATAAAAATAAAATTAATCAATTTAAATTAATAAGATGAAAAGGTTGTTTTCAATTAAAATGTAGTATTTATTAATACCCATCAAAACATGAACCTTGTCAGAAAATTTCCAAAAACTCAATAAATGTATATTTTTATATTTATATTTAATATAAGAATATTTTTTCGATCATAATTTATATTTTGTGTAAAAATATAGTTTTAAAACAAGTTTTCTATTAAATGGCGGAAAATTTGTCTTTGGAACAATTTAGGCTTGTATGCTTAAAGTTAATTTTAATCTTATCTTTAAACTATCAAAATTATTTAATATATTTAAAAAATTAAATATATAACATATATATTAAATTAATAACATTCACATATAGTGATAATTTTAACTTATTATTATTAAATTCCATTATGTTCATATAAATAGTTTTTTAATATGAAGACATCCTTTATATTAATTTTTTTTATTTTCATTTTTACAAAATTAGTCATCAATGAATTAATATCATAAGCATGTGGAAAAAAATTCATAAATTCTTTAATACTATTAATATATATTAGTATAAAATTTATTGATAGAAAAATAATATTTAATAGTATATCATGATACATTGACGTTACATGTTGTGTGTAGTGTATACTACTGAAGAAATTGAATTTATTTAGGGAATGATATCCCTTTAAATATTTGGATATTTAATGTTAAGTGTAATAAATATATATATCAATAAAATGAAAAATATGATCATAATATAATTATATGAATATGCGAGTATGATCATAATAGAAAAAAATTCATACATATTCAGTCAAAGATCATAAATCGTGGGTCATGTAATAACAAATTCTCATAAAAATGATTTCAGTCATTAGAGTAGGGAATCATAGATTACTAATCATTATTAATCAGAGAATATAATAATAAAAATTATAATAACATTTCATCGGATTTTTTCAATAAATAATAGGAAAAACAATTTATTTGGATAGTTAAGGATTTATTTCATGACCATCATAACATAGTAGATAAATTCTTATACTATATTTCTTTCACTTTCCAATCCCTTTCCATTCATGATAGGAAGAGTTATGTATTGGATTTAGTTCACTCCTCATTTCGAATAATATTATATCATGAGATATAAATGTCTTCCCAATTAATTGATGGTCTATCTAATTTTAATCATACCAATCACATAATGAAAATCATATATACATCTTCCATAATATTATAACAAAATTAACATATGAGAACAAAATGCTGTTTTTAAAAAGAATATTTCAAACATAATCATCATAATATATTCATAGAAAAACTTTTATGGTATATTTATTGAATATATATATTTTAGAGTTATGTTTATAAAATTATTTCAACATTTATGAAAAATAAATTATAGAATAATTATAAATATACATTAGAAAACATGATAAAACATCATTTCATTTTGGTAAAATTTGGAAAATAAAAAATACTAGTTCAAAGGTAACATAAATTTCATTTTAAAACCATGAAAACATATATAGGAATATATATAATTAATAACATTCATAATTTTGGTATAATTATTTCATTTGATAAACAATTTATAATGTTTCTATATACACTTTTGTAAACATTTGAATATAATATGCATAGAAAACATTATAAATATTAAATTTTTAATCCTCAGTAAAAAAATTTGGCTGAAAAAGAATACATAAAATCCTTTTATTTTATAAAATAACATTCATGAAATATTTTAATTTATGGTCATGGAATAAAAATATTATCAACATTAAAAATGATATATGGTTGGGTTTTATTATGAATTTTTTTCATTAACATTTAGAAGGAAATGGAAATTATAATTTAATACCTAAAATAAAGACCAGATAAAAATATAATATATTAGTTTTATTGGAGATATATATATATATATATATATATATATATATATATACTTATACAATGTCTCAAATGGAGATTTAAACATGAATATTGTCAATTAAAAATGAGATTGTAGCACAAAATCATCCCTCAATTCGGAATAATATTTTTAAATCCTATAAACTATTTTATAATAAATTTTGATTCATTATAATTTTATTTAATAACCATAAATGTCTTCCAAAATTTATATTCTCTGAGATAATTATTTCATTTTTCACACATGATGTCAGGTTTAGATTGTAGTACTCTTACCTTAGTCTTGGATTCAAAATATATATGATTTTATTCTGTTTCTAAATAACTTATTTATTCATTATATACACTCTTAGATCCATACATTAATTTTGGCAGTGATAAATGGTGTATTCTGCATCATGGATATGCTAGTATATACATACAAAGAAGTGATAATTAAATTTTATAATAGATGGTCAGAATAAAAATTAATTAAAACATTATTATTTTAGAATCACAAATATTTCAAATATATCATATATATATACTCATTAATATATCTATATAATACTATTCTTTGAGTATCATCCATTATATCAAAACATTAGCATTTCGATGATGTTCCTTTGTTGAAAAAAGTACATATAGGACATGGAGTTGAATGCTTGTAAGTTATTTTGTTTGGTATAGTATAAAATAGGGAGATCAATTAGTTCAAAGATGTTATAAGAGGAGGTTCCCTATTATATCTGGGGGATTAAAATCATTGTAAATATTCAGAACTTTAAAATGAAATAAATGAAATAATCACAGAAAATATCTCTAATTTAGTCTAATATTGAATATAGGAAATGGTATTTCTAAATTATACTCATTCAATCAATAATAAATAATTTTTACACATATTTGAACCTTAACACTTATTTTAACCCCCCCCCCCCATTTACCCTTATAACCCTTACATTAGTGAGAATATATTTACCATTCTATCTATTAATATTAAGTTGCAATTAATATCAAATATTAATTATTATGATTCAAAATATTGAATCTATTTAAAAATATTGACTTCCAATATAATGTAAAAATTAATACTTATATTTATTCACAAAACAAGAATAACCATTTTAAAAAAAATATGCATAATTATGATTTTGTATTATTCCTTACATAGTATGAACCATTTGATGAATATTTGAAAAAATATTCAATATATTATATAAAATTTCATTAAAATATGTCTTCTTTTATGACCCCAAATATAGAACCCCCTCACGTGGCAAAAAGAGGTTGGTTATAGGACCTCAAGAATGCATCCATACTTGTCAGAGGCTTTTGATTAAAAGAGGGGTATGAATAGTATAGTATGGAGACTATACCCCTTGGTATGATGTTTCATTTGGAAGAAGAAAATTATATTAAAAAAATCAGATAAATTTTTTTTCAAAGACACAAATAAAATCCAACAACTGTGAATTAATAATCCATAAGGAATAATGTAAGGACGTGTTTGAATGAATCAAAATGTCATGCAACCACATTACAAAAAATGAAAAATATAATTAAATAAAATACTCAAGTACCGGATCCTGATCCCCATGTCAATCCCATCTCCAAACTTGATCCCATCAGAAAGAATTAAATTTTAATCAAGGTCCGAATTCACTCTCTAATACTACATTCATGATGTCTTCTTGGGTCCTAAACGAAAGCATGAATATGGTTTGAATAAAACATTGTAGGGTGAAACCATAATGTCTATACAAAACCGTACAAATTTGAAGTGTATCAAATAAAATGATAAACATGTGAATCAATTAGATAAATAATTAAATCAATAAAACAACCGACATTGGAACCATGTTAAAATATATCTAAGTAAGTCTTTAAACCATGACAAAGACTACCATATAAATATGTAAAGTCACAAAAAACATTCTAGGTCAAAGCCCAATAATCATTACATCATCCTACATGGAATATCTCACTCATTATAATCGTAATTACGTGGACTAGGCGGATCCCACACACTATTAGAATTACAACATATACATGTTAAAGTGTTTGTGCCGAGCCTGTAACACCCCAAGAATTTAAAAAAAATATATTGAAATGCACAAAAACCTATTTTTTGTAGATATTTATAACTAGAATTTAAACATATTTTTTTCTCTTCTATGTACTGAATTTAAAAAATTGGACATAAACGATTACAATCAGTATGTTTTTTAGAGTATGATAAGACCAACATAATTTTTTATGAAATAGTTACATACCCTTATAAATAGTAATTTTATCCTTATGAATAGTAACTTGCCCTTATGAATAGTAACCTCACCTATGATATTATACATATAATATTTAATTAATGTTATTATATACCCATGTCATGGAATAAGTAAATAAATGTTTTAAAATTATTATTTTCGGAATAAAAAAGTATTTAATTTAAAATTAAATTAATCATATTTAGAAAATCAATTTCAAAAAATGGAGTTCATTTTTGGAATTCCAAATGTCGAAAAATTAGTAGGGTGTGTTTTTTGGAATCTTTTAAAATACATGAATTTTTAATGAATAGTGAAATACGGTAAAATATAATATATATAAATTATTAGTTAAATACACAAATTCTTACATCATGGGTGATGTAATCACACCTGGTTCAAACCCACAACATCTATTTACAAATTCTTCACAAGAATTAATACTATTCATACTCTTTAGAAATAATACTAAACTAAAGATTAAAATAAGGGAAAAATCCTCTTCTCCTCCACAATAAACACCACACATTTCGACCTCTTCCTCCCACACCTCTAAATCCTTAATCCCTACCTATGTTCTGCAAAATAAAACACTCAAGGTAGTTCTCCATGTCCTAAAACTTCTAGTTTCATAAAAAGGAAGAAACCAATCCCACTAAGAAGGATCTCAAGGAGAATAGATCAAGAGGTAATCATACTCATTTTATTTCTTTATTTTCTTTTCAATTTTTACTATTATATTTATATCATCACACCCCCACTTATCCAATAGGAATTAATGATCCAAGAACATAAATATTTTGGATTTCATCATGTTTATAGATTATTCACCGTTATACTTCTTCTCTTCTCCAACCTATTCAAGAAATTAAAACACTTTCTGTGATGTGTTAATTTAACAACATCGTGGATTTTGTGATTTCAATTTATTTTACTTCCATAAAGAATGGTCATGAAACCATTTTTATAGTTGTACCCGATTCTAAATTATGGATATTATATTATATAAGTTTCTTTAATCATGTTGTTCATATTATATAAATTTATAAAACAAAATTTGTTCATTATGATCGAAGAATCTCCAAAATTTCCTAAAAATATCAATAATGTTTTAACTTATGAATCATCATTATTTCATAAAAAAGAATTATAAATGATACAATTTATGGTTCTTGAAATATTTAAACACCACTTCATTCAAATTCTATTGTTTCACTTCCAATCAACATGAATATCCATCATGAACCGATCAGGGAAACCATGTGTAGAATGCATCCGAAAGCAATAGAATTTACAAAATATTATTACAGAATCGGTGGAAAGATGTTATAAAATGAACATTAAATGGGTTATAAACATGAATTTGTTTATTTAAAACATTAATAACACTCTTTTAACTTTCACATAGGAGTATTAAACTTGTTTGAGGGAACAATATCTGGAGGTAAGGGATCCCCTCTTTTTCAATTTTGTTCATGAATATCCTCTATGTTGTACTCTATTATTTTTAATTCCTAAGGATATGGTATATTTTTTTACCTACCCCATAATTATCTTATGTTTTATTAATAACAAGATACCCATTTTCCCCCATGTACACTTGATACCGTGCTAATATTTCGTAAGTGAATACAAAACCATATTTTAATTCTTTCTGATAACATTCAACTTCAATGGTTTTTTATCGTGATAAGTTGATTTGTGAAATTTTATATTGTTATATTATGTTTTATGATGTGTATTGATAGTATATATATATATATTACATTTATTTAATAAACTCTCCCTGAAAATTTATTGTATATGTAAAGGACATCCCTAGTAAAATCCTTTATGATGACCCCTATAGGAAATCCAATGAGATAGTTGTTTTTTTATGTCATGAGTGTTCTATTATAATTTCACGATGTTTTAATGCTATAGTGTCTCCATTATATGTTTAATAGTTATTTTTGAATAATAAATTTTAATTTATATTTTTGTGAAGAGCTTATGTGCTAAAAGTTATTTTTACGGAAATTGATATTTTGACATGTGAATGTGTTTTTCTTAAGTCTGTAAATGAGTTATGAAGTGTTTTATTCATGATATGTTTCATGGACATTATTTATGTTGGGTTTACCCCATTATACCTAATGATATTATGGGTGATTTTTATTATAGCTTAATATATATTTGGTTGATCGCATTATAGCTCAAGATTTGACTGGTGATCCCGATTATAACTCTCCAATGCATTGGGTACTCCAGAGTTGAATGTTAAAAAAATGGTTTTTACATATGTAAGTTTAAAAGTAGGAGTAATGTGGTAAACATGTCCCAAAGAAACTACATTATTTTTCCATTCATATTACCGAGTTGTTCTAAAATTGGTCTTATTGGTTTTTTTGGACCCTCTATGAGATAGTTGTTTTAATAATCACTAACCATGGAACTTTACAAATCTTGATAATTAACATATAAAGATATAACTCATTTAAATCATGTGAATGAAAATATATAAATTAATAAATTATGTCATATGTTATAATACATTTAAATAATGAAATAAATTATGGGTATTTATGTTTCAATATATTTACAAGTGTATATTTAAATGAAATTAAGAATTTCACTTAATATGGTTTTGTTCTCTATATGATAAGAACATTTAATTTTTTTCAATGTCCTTAAAACTAATTGTTCAAAGGAGTCACCGATGTCGGACCCACTGATGAGGACTCACTGATCAGAGAAGACACTGATGTAGGACTCACTGATAGAGCAAACGACACAGCAATCAAACGACTCACCGATGATCAGTCACACCGATAGTTCAAGTGACTCACCAATAGTTGAGAAATAGTTAGTTCAATGGACTTACTGATGGATGAGTCCCCAATGGAAAACACACTGATAGTTCAGCACTAGTCGCCATTGATGAATGACGGATTCCCAGACAAATAGATAACACAAACGACTCACTGATGCCCAGAGTCACTAATATCAATAGAAATGACTCACTGATATAGAGAGTCTCCAATGTTGATAGAAAGATATGGACAGACCGATTCCAATGAATCACCAATACTTATTAATAACCAAAACTCATAGAAAGTGTTTTTATTTAATTAATTCAAATTTATATCTAACAGTTATATTTAGACAAATTATTGTTTCTGGCATTATTTAATGTTGTCTGTAGGATATTCAGGAGAATGTAAGAGGAACATGCACGTGGGGAGATCAATATGCCATTTGGACATAAATGTATAAAAAATAACAAGATGGATCATTCAAAATGGAAAAGAGTGAAAAATAGTAATAAAACTCAAAAACTAATGCAACTCTCGAGCATACATACAAAACCGTAGAACTCAAAAGGAAGAACATACATGGTGACCAAGGAGTCAAGATAAATATGCTATGTTGTGCTGAACTACTTACCAACAAGAAGCTAAACATTTCAATCCAAGAACCTAAACCAAAGAGACTACAATAATCTATTTTGGAGTTAACTTCCTAAAGAATATTGAAACTTTATTGTTACTACATTATACGAGTCCATAGCTGCACTGCATAACACACATATAATTTTAAACCATACTATACATCATTAGCTCTTTTGTATTAATTTATATACTTTTCTAAGTAATTTATGTAACTATATATTACAAACAAACACTGAATCATGGGCATAAACTAAAGGATACTTGATATCATAAAAAAAAACACTTGTTATCCCTTTTATCCAACATAGAACATTGGAAGAGGTCATTTGTGACATGTTTGTTGTTGTTCCCATGAAACAATATGGTAGAGGTCAGGTGTGACCTGGATAGCCCTGTGTGCTGTTATGAACCTTGATCCAGGAGGTGGATCAATCTTGTTAATTAATTTAAACTGCATGGTGTTAGGTGATCATCAAGTAGAGAGGACTAAGTTTCATATTGAGACTGAACATCTGGTTTTAAATTCTATTAGGTCTATGGTTATTTTATTTTACTGTTTTATAAAAAATTTTACTCAAACAAAGTAAAACTATGATATTTAGTTTATCAATTGTTTATAATATATTTGGCCCATTATGATAGTTTCAAAAGATATATTAATCATTATATTATAGTAACTGAGAACTAATCAATCTTTTAAAAAATTAATAGAACATTCATGTCTCTTATAAATTGAAAACAAACTAACGTAGATTATATTTTTAATAGGGGAAATTTCTGAAGAATCAATTTAAAATAGAAACTTTTATACATACTAAATTCACCCCTCTCTTGAGTATAATACTCTAACTATAATTTTTTATCAAACAAGATAGGAATTTATCTGTATTGAAATATATTTTTAAACATTATTCTTGTTGTATTTGAAATATCTCAAAATATATGTTATTTATAAACTTTTATCTCTCTGAATACTTTTCGAAATTTATATAGTAGATAATATATTAGAAGGTTATTCTACTGATAGACATTTTTTCTGTAATGGAACAAAATTATTCTTAGTGGAAGCTTAAAATGGAAGCACATTTAGAAAGCATGGGATTTGAAATTTGGACTGCTATTGAAAGTAAATATGTAATCCCTAAAACTGCTATAAACACATGGTATGAAGCTACTATGAATTTCTATCACAATAACGGTAAAGAAATAAATTCTCTATAATATGTACAAGGAGTTGATGATTTTAATCACATTTCTACCTGTAAAACATCTCATTATATTAGGGAAACATTATCTATTTCCCATGATGGAACATCTAATGTGAATGAGATGAGATTAAATACGTATATTATTAAATATCAGAATTTTAGAATGAATAATGATGAATCTATTTATAATATGTATCTCAGGTTCATTTTAAATTTAAACACTATGATATATCTATGAAGAGATATTACTGCCAAAGAAAATATCATGAGGATTATCATAAGATTAACTGATAGATGAAGAGGAACATATGACTCTATTAGAGAATCGTGTGAAATCATGAAATTACCTATCAAATAACTCACTGGAAAATTGATGATGTATGAAGAAGAGCTGAAATTCATCAAATAAGAGGAGGATAATCCAAAGAGAAAATATGTATCCTTCAAGAGCACTACATCCCAAAGAAAATACAATGATAATGTTCAAGTAACTGTTGAGAGCACAAGTAGTGAAGAATCAACTTTAAATAGTGATGAGTAAATAACTCAACTAGCTAGAAGATTCAAGAAATTTTATAAAAATAAGATGTTTTTCCGAAATCCAAATTATAATAAATGAAATGATAAAAAGGAAAAATGTAAAAAGGTATGGAAAAGAAAAGAAGTTTGAGGAGATTGCCTAGAATTAATGAAAAAGGATAGAAAATGTAAAATATGACTTCTCAAAGTTAAAATAAAAAAGAATATTGAAAACAAAGACAAAAAGTTGAAGAAATCCATGAAATTCACTGGGAGTGTTTCTAAAGATAACTCCAATGAATCAACAACATCTCATGATGATAAAAATAACATGGAAAATATTTTTTTTTATAACAAACACATCTGATGTAACCTTAGATTCAACTGTACACAATTCTTATTATTCTGAAAATGAATGTGAGTATTAGAATATGAAAAGTGAACTATTTGAATAATGTAATATGCTAGAAGATACTTGTAATTAACTAAAAGATAAATATAAATCCTTAAAGTAACAACATTCTCTTACTGTAACTATTATGTCAGAACATAATACTAAAATGGAAAATAATGCACATCTTATCATGGAAATAAATGAATTAAAATTTTATAATGAACAATAGAAAAAAGATTTATAAAAGTTTAACAATTGGAATTAAAATCATAATCAAATTCTTGGAAAAAAGATAGCTATAAATTACACTTATGGTGTTGGATATCAACATGGAAAGAGGAACCTGTCTAAAACACATTTCATGACTAAATCTTTAAAATCTCATTCTTTGCCCACAAATAATTATTATTCTACAAGTTTTTGTTCTGAAAAATCACAAAATGCATCGCATTTTTCCGGGAAAAGCATAGTTTATTTTGAAAATACCTTATATTCTACATATAGGAAATCCATAAGAAAAATTTTGGTTCTTAAATATTTTATTACTAATTTTTCTGGACCCATAAAAATATGTGTACCAAAATCGTTTCATGGATAAATTATTTTGTAGGTAAAATGCCTAACGAGTTCTTGTAGAAATATTTTCCACTTTGATTGTGTTTTTTCAAGACATATGGAATGAGACTACTCGAGATTCAATAATATCATCGTTAGTGATGGAGGACTTGTCAGATTTGGTGACAATGGGAAAAGAAAAATCATCAGCCTAGGCCAGATTGGTAACACTAACTATATTTATATTTCCAAATTCCATTGTGTTGATTGATGGAAGTATAACTTTTTAGAATACCTCAACTATTTCATGATGGATTTAATGTTAAATTCATAAATTATTCATTCCATATTTTTATGCCAAAAGTAACTTCGTATTTACAACTCATAGAAATGATAGTGTACATGTTGTAAATTTAGACACACTAGCATCCCAGAATGTTTTATACCTATGTGCCTTTCCCAAAGAGCCTTTGCACTGGAACAAAAAACTAAGATATTATAATGTTCACACCCTTAATAAAATTAACATAAAATTTTTAGTTAAATACCTAAGAAGATTAGAGTTTCTAGAAAATAGAGTGTAAATTCCTTGTCAAAAGGGAAAGAAACACAAAATCACTTTCAAACCAAATAATGAATATTCAAATTCTCAACCATTCGAGTGGGTTCACATGGAATAATTTGGAAAATCTAGATTTCCAAGTATAAATGGGAAGTACTGTGTTTATGTTCTTGTATATAACTTCTCTGGGTATACATGGACCTTTTTCTTTTCTCACAAGGGTGAGGTTTTCTCTTATTTTTTCTATGTATGATAGGACTGTAGAAAATCATAGTGGAATTAAAATTAAATCCTTATGAAGTGACCATGGTCTTCAGTTTGAAAAACATGATATTGAATCATTTTTCTCAAAAAATGGATATTGTCATAACTTTTATGCCACTAGGAAACCTCAATAGAATTTTTTAGTAGAAATAATAAATAGAAGCCTACATGAAATTTCCCAAACAATGCTCAATGAATATGTCCTACTGATTTATTTTTGGGCTGAACATTTTAATAAAACTTGTTATATAATAAATTGAGTCTTTATCATAACTATCCTTAAGGAATATCATTATGAGTGGTTGAATAATATGAAACCCAAGGTAAATGATTTTAAAGTATTTTTGTGTAATGTTTATATTCCTAACAAAAATGATAATATAGATAAATGTTTCTCGAAAAGTGATTAAGGAATGTTCCCTGGATATTCAACATCAATCAATGTATATAGATTCTTTAATAAGAAAACTGAATGTGTAGAGAAATATGTACATGTAAAATGTGATGAAACATATCCATATGAACCTAATAATTCACTAGGAATTATTTTGGAGGATAGGTCTAATTTGGACATTAATGAGAAACCCTATAACCATCCTATAAAAGAATCTCATAAAAATTCCAGTTCTAGAGGTTCACCAAAATTTTTTATAATATACCAGAAGAAAGTGATGAACCTGAAATAACTAGACATACTTTTACTAGACCAACTAAAACCATAAAAACCCATCCCTCATATTCTTTAGTTTGATATTTAGAGAGAGGAACAGAAATTAGAGCTTCCTTGAGAAATTAGGTTGAACATCAAGAATTCGTGTCACAACTTGAACCTAAAAATATCAATGATGAAATAAATGTTGAATTTTGGGTAATGAAAATGAAAAAAGAGCTTAATAAATTTGAGATAAATAATGTATGGATTATTATTTATATAAATAAAGATACCTTGACCATGTGAACTAAATATGTGTTTTGGAATATGCAGATGAATATGGAATTATAATTAGAAACAATGCAAGATTGGTTTCACAAGGCTATAATCAATAATTTGGAATTGATTATGAGGAAACCATTGAACCAGTAGATAGTCATAAATCTATTAGAATCTTACTTGCCTATGCAGTTCACATGGACATCAAACATTATCAAATTAATATAAAAAGTGATTTCTTAAACAGTTATTTAATTGATGATCTTTTTGTTGAACAACCCCTAGGTTTTAAAAAATCACAGTTTCCAAATCATGTTTTAAAAATTACAAAATCATTATATTGTTTGAAACAATCTCTAAGAGTTTGGTTTGATAAGTTAAGTAACTTTTATATTTCTAATGGTTTTACAAAATGAGTTGCAGATCCTACATTATTTAGAAAAGGAATTTATAATGATGTTTTAATATCTCAAATATATGTAAATGATATTATTTTTGGTTGTTCTAAAATTTTATCGTGAAATGAATTTTGAAAAATGATATATAGAGAATTTGAAATGTGTTTGATGGGTGAACCTAAATATTTTCAAGGATTTCAAATATTTTAAAACAATGAAGGTTTTTTAATAAATAAATGTAAATATACTAATGATATTATGAAAATATAAGGATTTTATTGCATTAAGAGTAGTGAAACACCTTTGAGTTCTACATGTATCTAGATCATGATAATAATTTGAAATATATTGATCAAACTTCTTATATAGGGAAGATTTGTAGTTTGATTTAATTAACTTCTAGTAGGATAGACATCATGTTTAATGTGTGTATGTATGGAATATTTCATGAAAACCAAAAATAATAACATTTAAATCCTATTAAAATAGTTCTCCAATATCTCAAATATACAACTAATTTAGGATTGTTCTACCCTGGAGGATAACCTTTTGATTTGGTCAGTTATTCTGATGCTGACATTGGCGGGTGTATGTTAGATAGAAAGAGCACCAATGGGAAATTTTACTTTTTGGGAATGTCTCTAATTTCACATTATAGTAAAAATAAAAATTTGGTTTCATTTTCAACTACTAAAATAGAGTACATTTTCTTTGGTTGTTTATATGAAGATATTTTGCTGATGAAACACACTTTATTAGACTATGAAATTAAATTAAGAAATATCCCTATAAATTATGAGAATAAAATATTTATTTACATTCTTATAAATCCAATTTCTCATTCTCGAACAAATCATATTGATCGAAGACATCAGTTTTTGAGATACCATTATCAAAAATGTGATGATACTCTTGAGTTTATTGATACTGAGAATCAACTTTGAGAAATTTTTACCAAACCCATAAATTTTGTGTGGATGAGCTACATCATACATGAACTAGTAATGATAAATCAATAAATACTGTTTGACATTTTCCCCTTAGAAAAATTTTGTCTTTAGTGAAACTGATCAGATGAAACTGATCTATGAAACTGATTGTGTGAAACTGATCATTGAAATTGATCATGTTAACATGATCAGATGAATTCAATCATGTGATACTAATACTGTTAGGTTGAAACAAGTACCTATAATAACCTTCTAGTAAATCATTATGTCTGTCTATTTTAAAATAAAACGACACAATTTCATTCTTATATTTTACCTTTATTCTATTTTTTAGTTTTAATAGTTACTATTTCTAAATGATATAATCAATTCGATCCACAATACCCTTGCTCTACCATTGAACATTCGACCTTTCAACTTCCTTTTAACCCAAACCTTTATAATTTCAAGGAATAAGTGTAAGATGAAAGGAACGAGTGAATCATTATTGGCCACACATCCAAAAGGAGAATCTAGTAGTGTCGCATGTTCGGTGAAGAAAATATTTGGATGTTTAGTGGGAACCACTGAGAAGGATGTGTCTTCGGA
The DNA here is from genome assembly GCA_963277665.1 of Viscum album. Lineage (NCBI taxonomy): Eukaryota > Viridiplantae > Streptophyta > Magnoliopsida > Santalales > Viscaceae > Viscum > Viscum album. The sequence continues at coordinate 183,872,707 of OY728144.1, forward strand.
GTGGATATTGTCAATCAAGAACCTCTTACAGAGAGTTTTGGAATATCGTGGGTGGGTCAGCTGGTTCGGAAAAAATGAGTAACCATTTTATCCCCACCTTTTACATAATTTCTTATCTAAACTTGAATGTGTATTTGGAAGGAGCCGAGGAGGCTTGGATGAAGTCAGTGGTAAAGGGTAAAGAGATATATTTGTCTTCAATGGAGTGGGCCTAATTCTTAGAGATGCCTCATGATAGGATATATGTGGATTATCAGGTTAATATTCCACGAACCTCAGATTTGTTTTCTAATGAAAATGAATTAAAGGAATTGATTGGAAATGAGAATTCAAGGAGATCAACAACCAAAAAATTAGATGGATAGTACAGATTTTTTTCATGTTTATCCAACACCAAATCTGCCCATGGAAGAAAGATTTTGATACATTGAAGTATAGGGGTATCTTCTTGATTTATTTGTTAAATGATTGGGTGATAGTGAATTTATGTAGGTAACTTATAGTACATATTTGAGATATGTTCAAACCCTCAATGAAATCATATTATTTATACTACATAAGGATTATTTCTACCATGCATAAGAAGTTAGGATTTGTGGAGGATGAAAATGATGTTATCACAGAATGTAGTGGGGTTTCCCTACACAGTTACATCTAAAAAAGGATGATGATATTTTGGAACCCATGGAGGAGAATGCGAGTAGTAGACGAGGAGAAACAAAATGTGATTATAAATCTGTTGATCATCCTACTAGACCAAGGGATCAAGATGTTATAGGTCTTAAACTTGAGGAGTATGTTGTTAATTCTGATGTGAAACAAGTTGATCTTGAGCTGTCATGAGTAGAGGGGTCTTTTATATATTGTGGGGATGACAAAGATATTTTTGGGATCTCAAAAGATATTCCATATGGACCTTCCAGTCCACCTTTGGAATTACCTTCTCAAGAACCATTGTTGGGTGATGAAGATGAGGAAGAGACTAAGGTCTCTGTACATGAAGGATATGTGAGTAAAAATGATGATGATGATGATGATGATGATGATGATGATGATGAGGTTGAGGTTGATGAAGGTGAGAATGTGACTGACTCACTGAAATTAGGAAAAGAATATGTTTTTTCTGGTTGGCAGTCTGTACATAGAGATGATAATGAGGCTACTGGTCAGAATGTTGCTGATCTTATTGGACAGAATGTTGCTAATCATGATGATGATTGAGATACTAGAAATGAGGATACACATGTACTCCCTGATCATGATGCTTGAGGTATAATTCAAGATATTAATGATATTATCGCTGGTGTTCAAGAAGAATAAGAAGAGGTAGAATCTCAAATTTCACATATGCCTCCGAATGAGGATCTGAATCAAGTTTCTCAAGTGGAAGGAGTGACTGGAGTTCAAGTATAACCTCATGTTCAGTTAGTACCAGTGCCTCGGAATGTTTTTTTGACTGGAGATCCAAAATTATAATCAGAGGAATATTCCATTGTTGAGGATGAGCCTCAAGGAAGAAGGGAATGAATTGATACTCTGGATCCTATAGACTAGACATGTTATAGTGAGTCGAATAAAAATCTAGGATATATCCCATTTGGGATATATTATGAATCATATGAGAAGAAGGTTTCTCCCCTACTGTAAATGATAAAGTGGAACTGATCACTCCTACATAACATATAATAGATAATATTGTTGAACCTGTTATACCATAGGTGCCTAATGACTATGTAACCAATGAAGATCTTAAGCAATTCAAGGCCTGTATTTTTGAATCTTTTAGATCCTTAATTGGAGTTAGAACTGATGCTTCTAACCCCCAAATTATTTCAGAGTCAGATGATGCTAGGATTTCTAGAATTGTGATTCATGAGATTTAGCCAAACCTATTAACTACACTCGTGATCATTATTATAAATAATACAATGATGAGAGATGAAGTGAGGATAGTGAGTAATGAATTGAAATATTTGACCACTAATTTGAAGACAACAATTGGTTATGTTATGGAGTTTCTGAGTAATGTCGGTACACATATCTTGAGTGTAGATTTGAAGAAGTTAAGGAGGATATTGGAAAGAAGGTTTCTGGTGCCTATAGTTCTAATGTTACCAGGAATGCTGCTACTAATATGGAGTCCCAGAGGACTCTAATGAGAGAGGAGATGAGGTCCATTCAGAATGTCTTAGATAAAGAGACTCTTTCCAAAGTGCACATGAATACTGATCATATTTATAACATGCTGATACTATGAAATAATGAAGCATCTACTCCTCAAAAAGATATTAGAGAAAAGGTGAACTTTTATATTTCTCAGATATACACAGATCATGATCTGAACTACAAGTGGGATGGGACACATGATGGTACTCTAGGACCGGAAGATGCACCTATAGACCACAATATGGAACTATATATGCATTCCAAATAATAAATGTTTAGGAAATCCTGAAAAATTAAGGGGACAAAAGGATGAGGTTGATAAAATGAAGAAAACAACGATACAAGTGGATGTTACCAGGGGGAAAGGTGATTGGATATTGATTCCAAATCACATATTTATTAGAGGGTTTAACATATGGATGATTAAAAAAGAGGAGTATATGTACTCTTCGGATTATTTAGCACAGCACTATGAAAACGTCTTGAAGGATGAACCAGACATCCATGTAAATGTTATACCATGTATATTAAGTAGGGAAATTGAATCCAAACGACTTGAAATTGTCTTTGATAAGTCTATAGTATCTATTGCTGCCTGACCTAGTTAGTTGTGAGGGATCTCACTTTCCCATTGAATGTGTTTAATAATAATAAAAATATACCTTAGTGTATGAGGATGATTTAGAATAGAAAATAAATTATGCGGGTGAAATTATAAATGATTTCATCATACATTTGAATCCCTACAAGTATGTGCATGATGAATATATCATGGTCCCTATAGATGCTTTTATGACACCCGATTCACTAACCCCTACATAGGTGACAATAACTCAAGTCTTATCTCAAGTCAGACCTATGATTCATGAATAAGCTAAAAGTCATGTTCCATCAGAGAGAAGACCAAGACTTCAAGCTAATGTTCCTAAAGGTATTTCTTTACCTATTGTTTCCATTCGATCATCCCTTCCTAAATCCACAACACCACTTTTTGAACTTACAATTTACCCTTTTGACAAAGGGAAATCCCGTAAAAATCTTAAGACTTAGATGTGGATCATTTTTTGATATGTATTTGTAATTTTATTTTTATGGTTGTACTCATTGTGATTTAATGAATATCGATTTGACTTCCATATGTTTCAAAAAAAAAATTTTGTACCTTTACTTTTTCATTTATATTTACTTTCACATTTTTTATAATTCGAAAATTGGTAGAAATCTATGGATTGCATCAATCAATGGATGGCCTAAACACGTAATTTAAGGGGGAGAGTAACTCCAGCATATGATATATGGCATTTAATCAACATAAAATACAATATAACATACAATGGGGGAGAATGAAAGTGATATGACATATCACTCATAAAAGAAACCTTCTATATATATGTCCTCTAATACAATTATTAAGGGAGATAATAAAAGGAATGTACTTATAGTCAAATTCATAATTCACATTTAGTATTTGTATTCTATGTCAAGTATTTATTATTCCTTAACATCTTGTATAGCTCATTAATTCCATTATTTGTGATTATAAAAAAGGTGGAGATTGTTGGAACCTCGGTGAGATAATTTTTTTAATAATCACAAACTGTGCCACTTTAAAAATAATGACAATTCACATATTATGTTTTAACGTATGTTAATATTTTTGGTGAAAATTTGTTAATGAATAAATTATGTTTTATGGTATAATACATTTCAATAAGTCAATAAATTTTGGGTGTTTATGATTCAATATATTAAAAACTAGATATTTATATGAAATTTTGAATTTCACACAATCTAGTACTGTTATGTATAAGACAGACAATTTTTTAATTTTTTAAATGTCCCTGACACTGATTTTTCTAGGGAGTCACTGATGGCTAACTCACCGATGAGGTCTAACTAGTCGATGATGACACCGATGCTAGACTCACCGATAGAGAAAATGAAACACTGATTGAATAACTCATCGATGATCGGTCACACTGATAGTTCAAGCGAATCAATAGTGGGTGACTCGCCGATGGGTGACACACCGTTAGTTCATAGGACTTACCAATGGACGATTCACCGATGGGTGATACATCGATAGTTCAAAATGAGTCACAAATGATGACACACTGACGCCCAGAGAGACCAATAACACCAATTACTCATTGATGCACAGAGTCACCGATACTGATGTAAAGGACTCATCGATATCGAGAATGTCTGATACTGATAGACCGATTCTAACAGACATATCCAACGACTCATCGATTATTTTGACTCAACGATACTCATATAAATTATTTTTATTTAATAATATTCTCATTAATATCTAATAGTAATATTTAGACAGATTACTCTTTATAATATTATTTAATTTTGTATGTAGGATATTCATGACATGGTATGAGGTAAATTAATGATGGGAGATCATTATACATCCTGGATCTCGAAATATAAAATAATTTCTAGTTGGATCATTCGACATGCAGAAGAGTGGAAAAAAAAATAAGAAAACTCCATAACTTCTTAAACTCTCGAGAATACTTCCAAAACACAAAAACGCAAAAGAAAGAACATATGAGGAGATAAAGGAGTCAAGATAAACCTATTGAGCTATCCTGATCATCTTACCAACAAGGAGCTATATATTTCACTCCAAGATGCTAGACAATAGAGACTAAGGTAATTTTTTTTGCAGTCAACATCTAGAAGAGGACTCAAAATTCATTTCCACTACATGTAATGATTCCAGAGCTGCACTGCATAACACACAATGATTTGGAAACCATACTCTATTACTTTATCTCTTTTGTGTTCATTTATTTAATTTTCTGAGAAGTGTTTTTATCTGTCTCATACACATACACTGACTCTTGTGCATAAACTCGTGGATACATGATATCCTCCAACTCAAACTCTTTTTATCCCTTTGTATCTCATATCGAACTATGGAAGATGTCAAGTGTGACCTATTAGTTTTTTTTCCCATTAACAACTATGGTAGAGGTCAAGTGTGACATGGAAAGAATTGTGTTCGATTATGAACTCTGATCCAAGGTTTGGAAAAATCTTATTTATTAATTTAAACTGTTTGGTGGTAGATGACCACCAAAGGGAGAGAACTATGTCTCCAGGTGAGACTGAACCTCTTGTTTTAAATTTCTCAATGCCCATAGTTATTTTATTTTACTGTTTTATATATAATTTAATTCAAACAAATTCAAAATCGGATAGTTAGTTTAGAAATTATTTATAACAGTTTGGAACTATTATATTAGTTTCAATAGTTATATTAATCATTTAAATAGCATATTTGAGAACTAATCAATCCTTGGAGAAATTAATTGAACATTCATGATTCTTATGAATTAACTACAAAATGACGTAGAATAAATTTTTAATTGGGGGAATATAAGGACACGACCTTAAAAAATACATAATCTTGAATTAAATAAAAATATCTCATTGAGGATCTTTTCAGGTTTAGAGTTTTAGAGAATTTGGCCATAACTATTACATTACATCTCAAAAATTACAAAGTAGACAATCCTACTCAGTTTCCATTTTTTTCATAAAACAAAAACTCTTAAAAAATAGTCACGTCTAGTTCCATGTTTTAGAACGCATGAGTTTTCCTTGATCCCATCCTTGTCCATATTCATCTTTATGTCCCATGAAAAAAATTTCAAAACCTGGCATGAGCATAAAAAGCTTAGTAAGGGTTATCAGATAAAGAAAGATAACATTAGTCCATAAATACATAACAAGATTATGCTCATACCTCATGAAATTATAATATTTGCGAATAACACATAGAAATCATAAATCATAAAGGTGTCTTGTGGCATCTATAACATACATACATTGTAGATTTCAGAACTACATAGGGAGTTACATTTGGAATACTCATCACAGTATATGTCCAAAATCTTTTAGTAGAAACATTCACGTTTACCTCTTTCACATTACCCAATGCATTGGAGAGTTATCTCACGCTCACCCACCCTATGTTTATCATAGAACCACCCATATACGTAAATAATGCATATGAACCATAACTTGTTCATAACACATAAAACAAATATAAAGAAAAGATTACATTTACACATTTAAATAAAAATATATCATTTAAATATATTGACGTAGCAAATCGATCATCAAAACCATTTTCAATACAAAAATATGTAAAAGAGTATATATAATTTATTTTTCTTTTAAAAACATTATGGCTTGTTAAAGAATCCAAATATCAAATAATACTTAAGGTGGCGGAAAGGCCATTGTCACTATGTACGTGAAAAGAAACATTCTTTTCTTGTCATTTAGTAAAATGACTGGTAGAAAAAGTATCCTTTTGAAATAATATGAGAATTAAAATTTGTTTATACACCATATAATAGAATGTCATTTATAAAACAAAATATGCCTCAATGAAAGGACATTGAGACGAAGTCCCTTACCTTGTGTCCGACATGACTAAATCATTTTTAATATATTGAATAATAAACTAAGTTAATTTATTCTTTAATAAGAATAAATTTCAAGTTTATTATTCTTTTTATATCAATTATTTCCTTGAAATAAAAATTAGTTACTTATTTGAGTTCATATCGGACATTTTGTCGATGATGGGAAATTGTGTAAAAATTGTACTTTTTATAATTATAAATTGTCTATGTGGTAGAAATTCCATTATATCTAGAATTATATTATTGATTTAGATATCACATATATCTTATATATATATTATATATATGTATTTATAACAGTACATAAAATTTGGAGGTATGAAATGAAATGCACCTTTCATGGAGATGGTAAGTCGTACGTACGTATGAATGCTACTTTCATTTATATTTAAAATTTAATGAGATTAAAACATAATGATACATAGGTATATTATAATTCCATTATAATATCAAATATAATTTCATTAACTCCATCCTTTATTTAGTCGACAAATGGAAGAAACTAGTCATATAACTTTCTGGGGGCGGTAGTCTGCACTTCTTGAAATGAAATTATAGTATTTACCCATAATTAAAACCTTAAAAGTATTATATATATTAAAAAAAGAAGTATAGAAAAAATTTAAATCTAATATATATCCCATATAAATACATTTCCTTATTTATGGCCACCATAAGAGGTAGTATGAGAATTTTGAACAATCATCGTTCCGTGAGGCGTTAGATTTCCATCCATAGAAACAATATGTTCTTTACCCATTATATGGTGGTGTGTTTAAGAGTAGTTTGAATACATACAATAAAAACAACCTAGTATATTTAGGATACTTGTGTGGCTATAAAATAAACGAATAAAAAGTGTTTAGGGGTTGGAGGAAGAAAATAAAACAAAAGTACATAATAGAAGACATTACATTTAAATAAGGTATCTCCCTTTGGTTTGAACAAAAAGGTTTTCTTGAATTGACTTATGCCAAGTGGATGGCTTCTAAAAGGAGGATAATAAAGTAGGTAGCTTAATAGGGCAGAGGTTTGACGAGCCAAGCTGTCTGAGATGTATGTGGAATGGGTTAAAAGTGAGGGCTTTTTATAAAAAAGTGGAGGGGCTCATTAGAAAAGATTAAAAATATTATTTTATTATATAATGATTTTCAGTTTCTAAAAGTCCAAAACTCATTATTGTAAATGATAAGATGAATCATTTTTAAAATAAAACAATCCAATAAATATTGGACATGTTTTTCATATGGTTTTAATCTTTTTAATATTATTTATGTCAATCATTTATTAGTGAGGTAAATACTGCATTATTATTGTGTAATAAATAATTTTATTTATTTGAAGTATAAATTTTTTAAAAAAATATCATGATGTAGGAAATATTTTTTTATTTCAAATGAATATTTTTAGTTGAAGTGGTAACATATAAAACCCCATGTAAGAATTTATTTCATAACAGATATATGTTTAAGTAATTTTTTGTCCTCACATTAAATTAATTAATACAAAGTGTCATTATCACTCCAAAGTGCCTCCATGGGGTCCCAAAATCGACCAAAGCATGCACATGGCCCGAAATGTATCATCCAATGGAATTATGACAAATTTTAGTGTAATTTATTATTATTATAATATTATTTGTTTACCCTTACTTAACAGATTTACCCTTTAACCATGGGAAATAAAATATTTTCTTATGTTATTATTCTTAATGTCTAAAAATAAAATTTATCTATTTACACAATTTGGACTTCCTAATTCATAATATGGAATCCATTATTCAATCTTCAAAATGAAAAAGTCGAAGAAATTAATTTAAAATATATTCCCGCATTCAAAACAAAAATAGTGTTTTTAAGAAATAATATCCAGGAAAAGATTGACACTTATTTATGTCCAATTTCAATGTGATTTTACATCAAATGACCAAAATTAGATTTAATGGTAAAAAAATAATATTACTACACTTTAAAACCAATTTAAAATATAATCTATCCTTACAAATAATTTATATTAAAAGGAAGTTTTGAATTAATATACAGTATTTTTAACTAATCATTTAAAAAGGAATTTTATCAGAAAAATAACAATTGTTTTTTACCAAAGTAAATATTGATGTCATGATTCTGAAAAAGAATATTATTCTCTCATATAGAACATATAAAAATGACCAAAAATAATTTAATTTGGGTTCTCCAACCTAAGGTGGTAAATCGACCTTTTAATGAATATTAGAATATTTATGGTTAAAATCTTATTCTTTATTATTTTAATCCTCGAAAATTTATTGGATAAATGTAAAAACATTTAGGAAACTTTTATATTTATATTATAGTATGTTTTGTTCCATTATCTTCAATACAACTACTAGGTGTTTACTACCATTTAAAATAATATTATATTATTATTTTCAGTACGACCGAATGTTGGGTGTAGCATAAGATTTGAAAGAAACCCATTGTAGCGTTTCTGGTACTCTATCGAACATAGCATCCCTTTTAAAATAAAATAAATATTTAAATCAAAAATATTAATAAATAGGAAAATTCATTATTCATTATTTACCTAGGATGTTACATTCTTCCCCATTTTGGGAATTGTTTCCTCACAATTTTATTCACTTATGAATTAAATGGGGGTATTTATCCCCCATGGAATTTTAGGATTCTCATGTTGCCTCTTCAACCATATGTTTTTTACACAAAACCATTAACTGAATAATTACCTTATTCTGCAACACTTTCTCTCTTCGGTCAAGAATCTTGACCAGTTGTTCATCATAAAAGAGATTCCCTTCCAACTGAACTACCTCTGGGATCAAAACATGAGATTGATTTGGCATATACGTTCTTAACATTGAAACATGAAAAACGTTGTGCACCTGGGATAAACATGGAGGTAAAGACACACTGTACACAACTGATCCAACTTTCTCAATGATTTCATAAGATCCAACGAACCTCGGACTCAAATTTCCCTTCTTACCAAAATGCATCACACTTTTCCATGGTTAAATTTTTAGAAATACATGATCACCTACCTCAAAAGAAAGATCCTTCCTCCGGTTATCTGCTTAACTTTTCAGTATACTCTTAGTTGTTCTCATGTGCTTCTGAATCAACTAAACTTTTTTTTTCATCTATTCTATAAATTCTGCTCCTAGTAGTTTCCTTTCACATACTTCATCACAAAAAAATGAAGTTCGACACTGCTTCTCATATAATGCCTCAAATGGAGCCATCTTCATACTGGAATGACAACAATTATTGTAAGAAAATTCATCCAATGAAATATTTTGGTCCCATATTCCCGGGTAATCCATCATGCAAGCATGTATCCTATCTTCCATGTTCTGAATTGTTTATTCTGACTTCCCATCTGATTGAGTATGAAAAGATGTACTAAAATTTAATTCATCACCCAGCGACATATGAATGCCTCTCTGAAAGTTATAAGTAATCCCAAGATCACGATCCGATACAACAGAGAGGGGAAAACCTTGCTACTTGACTATATTTTTAACATACAACAGAGAAAGTTGATCTAGAGAAAAAGTACCTCGAATATGAAGGAAATGGGTAGATTTAGTCAATCGATCAACAATAACTCAGATTTCATTATAACCTCAAGATGTCTTTGGTAATCCCACAACGAATTCCATGGATATATTTTCCCATTTCTACTCTGGCACCGGTAATGAATGAATCATACCATTCATTAACTTCAGCTCTTCTTTAACCAATTGACAAGTCAAACACTTCACAGTAAAATCAACAATATATATTTTTATTCCACCCCTCTATTAATACTCCCAAAGATCATTGTACATATTAGTACTACTAGGATGAACGGAAAATAGAGAACTATGAGCTTCAAAAAAGAACTCATTCTTCAAATGATAATTACAAGGCACACATAATATATTCCCAAACCTCATAACATAAGCATTATCAGTGTTAAAATTATGTAACGTACCCTTCTGAACCAACACTTCTTTTTCTACAACTCACTGTCTTCCTTCTTTGCATTCTGAATTCTATCTAATAGAGATGATTTCACTAAAAACTGAAACAAAATTGAAGAATTTCCTACACCAAAAACTTCTATGCCAATGTTCATCAAATCAACAACCAAAGTTTCTCATTCCAAACATATCATGGTAAATAAAGCCTTATAATTTTTGACTAAGAGCATCATCCACTTTATTTGCTTTTCCTAGATGGTAATGAAATGTGGAATCATAATATTTGATTAATCCAGTAATCTCCATTGTCTCATGTTTAATTTTTTCTGAGTGAATATATACATAAAACGTTTTTGGTGAGTATATATTCAACATTTAACTACATACAGATGATGCCTCCAAATTTTTAAAGCAAAAAAAACAACACCAGCTAATTCCAAATCATGTGTAGGGTAATTCAACTCATGAGTATTCAACTGAAGTCAAGCATAAGCAATTACCTAATCATTCTGCATTAAGATACAACCATGTCCTTTCAATGAAGCATAACTGTATATAAAAAACTCACCATTTCTGGATGGCATTTCCAAAACTAGATCATTCATCAATCTTCTTTTCAATTACTGAAAACAATCATCGCATTCTTTTGTCCAAATGATCTTAACACCTTTTCAAGTTAACTTAGTGAATGAGCTAGATAATCATGAAGAATTCTAAACAAACATCCAGTAATAACCCACTAATCCAAGAAAACTATGAAGCTCGGTTATATTTGTGGGTCTTGGTCATTCCTCAACAACTTTTTTTGGAAGGATCAACAGTTATTCCATTTTTTGAAAAAATTTGACCAAGGAAAGAAATTTTTTGTTACCTAACTCACACTTTCTGAATTTCCCATTCAGTTTATTTTCATTTAAGATTTGAAAAAAACCCATTAAATGACTCTCATTCTTGTATTTCCATTTAGAATAAACCAAAATATCATCAATGAACACAACAAAAAACATATCCAAGAACTCATGGAAAATCCTATTCCTAAGATCCATGAACACATCATGTGTATTGGTACACCCAAAATTCATAACTAAAAATTCATAATGGCCATATCTAGTAGGAAAAAAGGTCTTCAGAATGACATATTCTTTTAAATTCAACTGATGGTACCTCGACATCAAATCAATCGTAAAAAAATACTGATCTCCCTGGAGCTGATCCAACAAATCATCAATATGATGCAAATGATACTTGTTATTAAATGTGATGTTAGTAAATGCTCTATAGTCAATGAAAAGTCTTATTGAACCATCTTTTTTTAACAAACAAGACAGGTGCACCCCATGGGGATGTGCTAGGTCGAATTATACCTTTTTCTAATTACTCCTGCAACTGATTCTTTAACTCTAAATGTTTAATTTTATCTATTCGATATTGGGTTTTTTAAATTGGATTAGCATGAGGAACTATGTAAATAGTAAATTCAACATCCGGATCAGGTATAATACTATGAATCTCCACCGAAAAAACATCAAGGTTCTCATTTACTATTGGCACATCATTAATCTAAAAATTACCTTTGATTTCAACAATATGTGCAAGGTAACATTTATTTCCATATTTTACTATTTTATCATCTTCCTGATATGTTATCAAAATTAAGGGTTCATTCGTGTACATAAACTGAAAATCTTTTTGAAAGGAAATGTCTTTAGCTCTGTGGTCAATCATAGCATGATAAACAAAAATCCATTCCATACCAAAAATAACATCAAACACTTTTTGATTAAAAAAATAAGGTTTTCATATAGATTATTTCATCACACAAGGGGAGGAATGTTGTTATAATTTATTTTTGTCCCAACCATTCTGCCATGTGTTTTTACCGTATGTTCAGGATTGATATTTTGAGATGGAATTCCCAATTTAGATGAAAAATTCTCAGAATTGAAATAGTGTGTATTCCTTGAATCAAAAAACACATTTGTATAATCTGAACAAAAAAATAGTGTACCTGATACGACTTCATTTGATGGCCAAACATCAGATGAAGTAGTTTCAAAGGATTTCACCACACATTTCTTCTTGTAGTCTAGTTTCTTTCCCTCTATGCAGTTCTTCATTGGACACTCATTTTCATAATGACCCATTTCATTTCACTTAAAACATTTTGTTGAATGTAAATAAGATTTTGTCTTACCATTGGCCTGATCTTTTTCAGTGCAATTACGATCCTTATGTCCCATTTTACCACATCGGTAGCACATAATAGAATTCAAAAAACATTCCCCAACATGCTTTTACCAAAAAATTTACAAACTATAAACTTAAGTTTCTTAACATCAGACTTTTTTGAATAGTTCTTATCTTTCATCTGCCAACTCGACCTATTACTTTTTTGTTTTTCAAAGAACACTTGATCATCAGAAAAATCCATTTCCACCTTATCCGCACATCGAACAAGTTTTTCATAACTTTTGAACTCACAAGAAGCTAAATCCCTTCAATACATTGGCTATAATCCTGAGTTAAAATGGTTGATTTTACTATAAATATGTTATATGAAATTTGGAGGAGACCCTTTCAATTCATACTAATCAAGATAATCAATCTCCTCAATATCATTGATATTCTTTTCCAATGACCACTACAGATCAGCTTCAATTTCAAAACGATAAACAGTGAGACTAACTTTTGAATTTTCTGAACACCACATGACATCAAAAATAATCTCCAGTTATTTTATCCACTCTTCAGCTGGAATAGGGTCATATGATCCAATGAATGATGGGGGATGTAGCCTCATAATATTCTCAACTACTGACATGTTACTATGTGTTTGTTCTGGTTGATCTCTTGCATTGATACCACCACCATTTATATCCAATGTCAATTGTTACATCACTAAACAAACAGTTCAGTTTCGATTCTGAACATCTTAGGTTGCTGATTTGAAATTATTTCTTCCTTCTGATGTCGTCCCATCATAGATGCTCTGCTTCTTCTATGGAATACCATTCGAGCACAAAAATATCTTAGGTGAAGCAACAAGTAAATCTGTAAATGCAATATCATTTCCCTCACAACATAAACAAAAAATAATTTATGGATATTAATTTAACAATATCCTAACTCCTAAAGTTCCCTAAACTATCCTTTGATTCCAACTATAAGGACCCGACTGTAAAACATTACATAATATTGAATTAAATGAATGATTCACATTGAGGATATTTTCAAGTTTATAGTTTTATAGAATTAGGAGATAACTATTACATTACATCTCAAAAATTACAATGTAGACAACTCTACAAATTTTAATTTTTTTTCATAAAATAAAAACTCTTAAAAAAAGAGTCATGTACAGTTCCATGTTTTAGACAACATGACTTTTCCATGATCCCATCCTTGACCCTACTCATCTTTTAGTAATGTGGAAAACATTTCCAAACATGGGATGAGCATAAAAATCTCAGTAAGGGTTATAAGAAAAAGAAACATAACATTATCCAATAAATATTTTCTAAGCATAAGCTCATACCTCTTAAAATATATGACTTATGAATAACACATAGAAATCATAAATCATAAAGGTAACTTGTGGAATCCATAACATACTTACGTTGTAGATTTCACAGCAACATAGGGTCCCTCATTTTGAAAACCCATCACAGTATATTTCCTAAATAATTTAGGAATAGCATTCTTGTTTACCTCTATCACGTTACCCAATGAATTTGGGAGATATCTCAAGATCTCCCACCCTAGGTTTATCCCGGAACCACCCATATACGTAAATAATTCACAAGAACCATAACAAATTCATAACATATAAAACTAATATAAAGGAAAGATAACATTTCTAAATTTTAATCAAAACATATCATTTAAATATATTGACATAAAAATCCATTATCAAACCCATTTTAATACCAAAATACGTCAAAGTGTATATGGAATTTATTTTGCTTTTAAAAAAATTACAGCTTTTTAAGGATTCCAAATATCAATTAATACTCGTGGTAGCAGAAAGGTCATTGTCACCACGTACATTAAAAGAAACGTTCTTTTTTGTTGTTTAGTAAAATGCCTTGTAGAAAAATATTCCTTTTGGAATGAAATTAGAATTCAAATGTTTTTATAAACCATATAAAGGAAAGTCATGTATAAAACAAAATATGCCTCAATTAAAGAAGATTGAGACAAAGTCCCTTACCTCGTGTCCAACATGACTTGATCATCCATTAATCTCATGAATAATAAACTAAAGTTAATTTATACTTGATTAAAAAACTTTTTTACATTTATTAATAATTTTATATCAATTATTACCTTCCTGTAACAATTATTTTATTATTTAAGTTCATATTGTACATTTTTTCAATGTTCGGAACATGAGTTAAAAGTGAATTTATTATAATTATAAACTGTCCATGTGGTCAAAATTCCATTATCTCCAGAATTATTTTCATGATTTAGATATCATATATATCATATATACAGAATATATATATATATATTTATTTATAATAGTACATAACATTTGGAGATAAGAAAAGAAATGCACGACAAACCGTAGGTACGCATGAACACTACTTTCATTTCTATTTCATATTTAATGGAATGAATAAATAATGATACATAAGTATATTATAATTCCAGTATAATATCATATCTAATTTCATTATCTCCATCTTTATACATTCCATGTATGGAATGTACGAGTCATATTACTTGGTGTGGCTATTGTCCGCACCCCCTCAAATGAAATTATCGTATTTACCCACTATGGAAACCATAATGGTATTATAAGAATGAAAAGTATAGAAGTATAGAAACAATATAAATATAATATATATCACATATAAATAATGGACAACATAATAGGTGGTAGGATAATATTGAAAAATCATCATTTCCTGAGGTGTTACTTTTCCGTCCATAGAAACATTATGTTCTTTACCCATTAGATGGAGGTGTGTGTAAGCGTAGTTTAAATCAATTATCAAAACAAAAGACTATTATATTTAGGATACTAGTGTTTCTCTAAAATATATAAACAAAAATAGTTAAGGTGGTTGGAGAAGGAGAATAAAACAAAATAACTTAAGAGAAGATGTTACCTTAAAATCGGGTATCTCCCTTTGGTATGACCCAGAAGGTTTACATGAATTGCATTATTCCTGTGGGACATCTTCTAGGATGAGGATATGGGTTTAAGGAGCATAATTGTTTAGATTTTTTATGAGACATGGGGATTGATAAGAGTTTTTAAGGGGTTAAAAATGAGGGATTTTATAAAAGCGAAGACTGGCACTTTAGGAATGTTTAAAATATTATTTTATTATATATATTGATTTTCGGATTATAAAGATCCAAAACTCATTAAAATAAAAGATAGGATGACTCATTTCTGATATAAAATCATAAAATAAGAATTGTAATGGTTTGTGATATTGTTTTAATCTTTATAATTTTATATATTTAAATCATTCATTAATGATGTAAAAACTGCATCATTATTGTGTCATAAGTACATTTATTTATATGATGTCTAAAAAATAAAAAAAGGAAGATGTAAGAAAAATTTTTAGCTTTAAAATTAATATTTATAGCCGAAGAGATAACTTATATAACCCCATGTAAGAATTGAGTTACTAAATGATATATGATTATGTCAATTTTGCCTTTACATGAAATTATTTAATATAATGTGTAATTATCATTCCCATGTGGCTCCATGGGGTCCCAAAATCGAATAAAGGATTCCCATGGTCGCATATATATCCAAAACTAGGATTAGGACACATTTTAGTGTAATTTAATATTATAATAATATTATATGTTTACCCTTATTTACAAGATTACCCTTTTACCAAAGTAAATAAAATATTTACTGAAGTAA
The DNA here is from genome assembly GCA_963277665.1 of Viscum album. Taxonomy (NCBI): domain Eukaryota; kingdom Viridiplantae; phylum Streptophyta; class Magnoliopsida; order Santalales; family Viscaceae; genus Viscum; species Viscum album. The sequence continues at coordinate 183,889,190 of OY728144.1, forward strand.
ATATTCATAATGTCTAAAAATAAATTTTACCAATTTACAAAATTTTGAACTCCTCATTCCAAATATAGAATCCATTTTCCAAATTCAAAACAAAAACGTGGAAAAAAATATTTTAAAATTAATTTTCGGTGTCAAAACAAAAAGCATGTTTTTAAGAAACAATAACTGTAAAAATATTTTAACTTATTTATGTACAATTTCAAAGTAAAATTACTTTCAATGACAAAAATTTGAATAAATGGTCAAAACATAATATACATACACTATAAAAACAATTAAAATGATAATATAACCTTGTAAATATATTAGATTAAAATGCTGTTTTGAATTAAAATATAGTGTTTTTAACTATTCATTAAAAAATGATTTTAATCAGAAAAATACAAAAAATATTACCCAAAGTAAATTTTTATGTCCCAATTATAAAGAAGAATATTATTTTTTCAAATAGAACATATAAAAGTGATAAAGTATATTTAATGATGGTTCTCCATTTAAAGGTGGGAAATTAACCTTTTATTGAATATTAGAGTATTTATGCGTAAAATAACATTATTTTTTATTTTAAGCCCATAAATTTATTGGATAAATGTAAAAACATTTAATAAATATGTATATTCCTATTTTAGTTAGTTTTGTACCATTCCCACCAATACAATGGCTAGGTGTTAACAACCATTTTAAATAATATTATTTTATTATTTTCTGGTATGACCTAATGTTGTGTGCAACTTAAGATTTCAAAAAACCCCATTGTTGCGTATTGAGTATTCTATCGAGCATAGCATCCCTTTTAAAATAAAATTAATATTTGAATCACCAATATTAATAAATATGAAAATTTATTATTATTTATTTACCTAGGATATTAAATGGAAATTTTCAAAGAACAATTTTAAAACAAATGTTTTTATAGATAATCAATTAACCCCCTCTCCAGTATTTGATCGTACCACGGTCCACTGTTTTATTCCATCCTTACACCTCTATTTTAAACTAGTTTTTTAATGAATATTCCAAATATAATAATAAATTGAACTCAATGTTTGAATCATTTTAATAATTTTAATCAACATTATAATTGGAAATGTTACTTGTTTTTATTATTTCAATGTAGTTTAAGATGATTTGGAGGGCCCTTGATGAAGTGGAAGAAAAATGTGCCAAAATTGCATGGATCCATGGACATCTGTCCACAATGTTTCCTAGTCCATGAAATCCGTGTATCCAAATGGGCTGAAATTCTATGTTCCGGTCCAAAGGATGATGGGATACATTTAATATGAAGTAACTGAAGCCCCATTCGTCCTCTACGATTCCCATACTAACTGATCTGTCCAAGGAATAAAATTTTCACCAAGTCAAATGCGATGTTCTGTATTTTATCAATATCTAGAGATTTAGTTGTTCAAATGGTTCCAAACCTTCGGTGGAGACAGTAAAGAGGTAGGGATACAACATTAATATTTTATCCAAACTGAGATAAGGCTGTATGAAGGCCTAAATGCATGGTACAAGTGGATTGATGAAATCTGTGTGCCAAAAACCACCTTCCAACTTTCCTATAAAATGACCCCTTGGGATCCCCATTTGAAAGTTTGGCCAGGAGTCAAGGTTTTGCCATTTTGGAGTCCCCAGGGATTCTTCTCAACATCCCTATAAGTTATGGAGGCAATGGGAAGTTCTAATTCAACATCTTCTTCTTCTTCCTCTCCCATGGGTTTTTAAACCCCTTGTGATCACCCGAGGAGGAATGTGGTGTAATCCCGAGCATCAAAGTTTTATTATTTTTAATGATCGTTTTAAATCTAGATTTTATGTTGTTTTTCCTCATCCTCTATTTTTATTTAATTGAGTTATATTCTGGTATGTTATACTCAACTCAAATGATCATGTTTGGGGGTACCCTTTCATGTGATGTTTCACACACCGTTCATCCCCTTTTCTTCCCTCATTCAATTGCGGTGTTTGTATGGTTCATATTGGTCAATTGAAAATACATAATAACTGTCAATATCATGCACATTTATATCATGGTATCACAAATAAGTAACATACAAACCTGTATAGCCCATCATTTTCTTCGTGTGTTGCCTTCGTGAGTTACAGTTTTGATGTCGAACAAAAGTCACTCAATCATCGGTGGTGTCCGGTGAAACATTGTGTGTTTTCGACTGAACCCTAGGAGGTATCCAAGAATAAACATAGTAACAATATGTTAATATGTGTTATAAACCAGTTATTAAAATATCACAACCCCATCCCTTGAAGCGATGAAGGATGAGCATCGTGTGACTTCCCAGGGTTGATCACGTTTAATCAATCTTGTTCATTTCTACTATATTTTATCGCTTTCATTCCCTATTTTCATAATTAATCATAAAACCTCCATGTTTTACAAAAACTAATTCACATTCTAATTACATAATCAAAATAACATTTTTAAATTAATCGTCTAAGGCTCCAACGAGAGATGACCTAGGGTTGCTGCTATAATGCAGAAATTCAGGTAAAAATTAAACAACTAATTTGATTCGCTCGACAAAGGGATAAAAATTTTGGCACCGTTGTCGGGGAGACAAGATCATTTTTTATTTAATTTTTTTAATTATTTTTCTTCTTAATTAGTACTCCTTTAAATATCCCACCACCATTTGATTGTTTTTGTTTTGGATTTTGTCTTTATTTTGGATTTTTTGGTGTGTTATTTATCTCTCTCTATCTCTCTCTTCTTCACCATCTCCCTCTCTAATTCTATAGTAGAAGATTCTATTCTTCTTTAAACCTTCTTAAATTTTTTTATCCATCTCAAATAAAAAAAAACAACACAAAAAAAAATCAATCATTCAAACTGGACATCTTTGTTGGATGACAAGATCTGGTAAAGAAACACTACTTGAATTTGATCCTGAAATTGAAAAGTCACATCACACACAAATCAAGGCATCTGGAGAAGGTCAGTCAAGTAACATTGAAGAACCCCTGTTGGAACCTCAAGTGGTCCTAAACCAATCCAAAATTGAACCCAATAAAACCCAAGAAAACATGGCTGCAAATAACCGAACTTTAAAAGAACTGACCACCCCTGATGTGGAGTACCAACCTGTGTAAATCCAATATCCCGAGGAAGCAGCCACCTTTGAGCTGAGATCAGGTATCGTCCACCTTCTTCCAAAATTCCATGGTCTTCCCGGTGAGGACCCTTATAAACAACTCAAATAATTTCACATTGCGTGCTCCACCATGAAACCCCAAAATGTGTCTAAGGACTTAATCAAGTTTATGGCCTTCCCTTTGTCCCTTGATGGTGTATCCAAAGACTAGATATACTATTTTCCTACCACGATTGGGGTCTAGAATGACCTTAAAAGACTATATCTAGAGAAGTGCATTACTCCCTGCCGAACTGCATCTATTAGGAAAGAAATCTGTTGAATTAGGCAGTCACAAGGAGAGACCCTTCATGAATATAGGGAGAGATTCAAAAGACATTGCTCAAGCTGCCCCCAACACCAAATTAATGAACAATTATTAATCCAATACTTATATGAGGGACTCATTCCAATGGAACGTGGAATGATTGATTCTGTAGCTGGTGGTTCCCTAGTTGATAAAACTCCTTCCACCGCTCGTGACTTAATAGCTAACATGGCTCAAAATGCACAACAATTTGGTACAGGAGCTGTTTCACCAACCCAAGGAGTTCATGAGGTAAGTTATTCATCCCTATAACAAAAGGAAAAATTCTAAACATGATGAGATGCATACCCTTATAAGGAAATTAACTCAAGCACAAGGTAACTCACACTCTACTTCTATTCCATTACATTGTGAAATTTGTTCTAATAACACTCATTTTTCTAACTAGTGCCCACAACTTCTAGATTCATCTGATTATTTTGCATCTGTGTTCCTAGGGCATCCATTCCAACAAGCACCTCCCTTCAAGAAAGAACAATTAATGCAAAATCCAAATCCAGGGTTGCATGCACAACCCCAATATCGACAAGGAGGAAACTCAAGATACCCGAAGCAGAATTGGTATAAAACAATGCCAAGGTATGCAACCTTATTATCCTTAAACTTCTAAAAACAATCATCCTCCTCATCGCAAATATGAACCATGCCTCGAGGACGTGGTTAAAAAAAATGCCAATCCAGAACCCCCAGTTCAAACAGACCACACAATCAGCAATTCTAGACCTGCGAACTCAAGTGGGACAATTGGAAAACACCATCGGTAACCCTAAGATGCATGGGTCTGGACCACTACTATCCGAACCCATTTCCAATCCGAATGACAATGGTAATGTATGTGCAATTACACATCGTAGTAGTAAAGAAGATTCTCCTTCTACTGATTCGATGAAACAGGTATGTCCCCCTCTTGAAAACACTATTTCCCAACCCTAAAAAATTCCATGTAATGAGAAAAATAAAAAGGGAAATCAAATCATCATTGATGATTCAAATGAACAATCCATTCTTTGTCCTTTCCCACAATGCCTCTCTAAATCTATGAAAAATTCTAATAATTATATTGATAATGAGATAATGGATACATTTAAAAAAGTTCAAGTTAATATTCCTTTATTGGATGCAGTCAAGAAAATTCCCTGTTTTGCCAAATTTTGTAAAGAACTTTGCACCCATAGATGATGGATGAATGGGAATGGGAGAGTCAACTTTGGTAGGAATGTCTCGACCTTGATTCAACCAGCAATTCCATCCAAATGTAAGGATCTTGGAACATTCATGATACCGTGTACCTTAGGGGAGACCTTATTTTCTGATTCTATGCCATATTTAGGTGCTTCCATTAATGTAATGCCTCACTCAGTGTATATTTCTCTATAGGTTGGAGAGATTCATCCAACAGGCATTTTCACGCAACTGGACAACTAGAGTACAATGCATCCAAAAGGAGTGATTGAGGATGTCCTTGTCAGAGTGAAGAATCCCATCTTCCCCGCTGATTTTTAAATTCATGAGATTGAATATACCTGAACCCAAGGACATGCTCCTCTCAAACATTGGAGGCCATTCCTCAAAATAGAAAAGACGATCATCAATGTTCACAATGGTACATTGTCAATGGAATTTGGTGGAGAAAATGTACATTTTAACATCCTTGAGGCTATGAAACACCCCGTTGAAGAGAAGTCCACTCTTCATGTCTATTCGATGGAAGTGCTCCCAAACGAAGCACACACACACAATTCTCTCCTCAACCGAAACTCTGATTCATTTTTGTTTTATTCACCCTTGAATTAATTGAGTTCTGATACATGTTTTGAGTGTTGTGTGGGTTCTAAAAATTGTAAATTTTATGCTTTCATTGATGAGTGTGTTCATTATGAGTTACACATGACCATCGATGACTCTGCAAATCACATTTATATAGATTCTCTATCTTTAGAGAATAAAAAATGGAAGATAGATAGTTTAATGGACCTCACTCCCCCTAAATCCCCACTCTCAATCCAGAAACCACTGGTGTTGGAACTTAAACAACTTCCTTCTAATTTAAAATATGCATATCTTGAGGGTGTTGACCAATTTCCCGTCATTATTGTCAATAACCTCTCTCTACAATAGGAATTGAAATAGCTCAAACTTTTGAGAGAGTGTAAAAATGGCAATAGGATGGACATTGGCTGATATTCCCGGGATTATACCATCTATTTGTAAGCACCATATACTTTTGGATGATGAGGCTAATACCATATGACAATCTCAACGCCAGTTGAATCCCACTCTTCTTGAAGTGGTAAAATTAGAAGTCAGTAAATTACTTGTTGCAAGGATCATTTATCATATATCTGATATTAAATGGGTTATCCCAGTTCAAATTGTGCCTAAAAAATAGGAATAATAGTTGTGTCAACTGAAATAAATGAGTTGGTTCCAACACGTGTGCAAAACTGTTGGTAGGTCTGTATTGACTACCATCGACTGAATCAAGCCACGCGGAATGACCACTTTCCATTACATTTCATTGACCAAATGGTAGAATGGTTGGCTGGTAAGTCCCATTATTGTTTCCTTGAAGGCTATTCGGGTTATTTCCAAATCCACATATCCTATGAGGATCATGAAAAGACAACATTTGCCTTTCCATTCGGCACATTTTCATATAGAAGGATGCCATTCGGTCTTTGTAATGCCCATGGTAAATTTTAGCGATGTATGTTGAGTATTTTTTATGAGTAACTTGAGAGTATTATGGAAGTATTTTTGGATGATTTCACGATATATGGATCTTGTTTTGATGATTGTTTGGAACACCTAGGTTCTGTCCTCCGATGCTGCATTGAAAACGATCTTATTTTAAATTATGATAAATTCCATTTTATGGTTGAGAGGGGGATAGTTCTTGTGAATGTCATTTATAATAAGGGAATTCATGTTGAAAATTCCAAAATTGAATTAATTTCAACCCTTCCATTTTCAAAATGTGTTCTTGAGGTGCGGTCTTTCTTGTGTCATGCTGGTTTTTACCGCCAATTCATTAACGGATTTAGTAAGATCACACTTCCATTATCTCGGTTATTACAAAAGGATTCTGAATTTGTTTTTGATAAAAATTGTGAGGATGCTTTCAATTCACTAAAAATGAGTCTCACATCACCTAGCATCATCCAACCACCAAGGTGGTATCTTACCTTTGAACTATGTGTGATGCCTCAAACTTTGCAGTTAGGGCAGTTTAATCACAAAGGGTTTAGAAGGCTCCTCATGTCATTGTGTATGCCTCGCATACCCTTGACCCTGCCCAGGTAAACTACACAACTACTGAAAAAGAACTTCTTTATATTTTGTTTTACATGGAAAATTTTTGTTCCTATCTCATTGGGTCAAAAATCATTGTCTTTTCAGATCATGTTGCACTTCGTTTTCTCTTAAAGAAACCTGAAGCCAAGCCTCTCCTCATTCGGTGGATGCTCCTCCTCCATGAGTTTGACCTTGAGATTAGAGATAAGAGAGGGGTGGATAATGTGGTAGCTGACCACATTAGTAGGATTTCCCCACCATTGGACCATCATGTTGACACACCCCTACCCATTGGATAATTCTTGCCTCATGAGAACCTTTATGATGTTGTGGACCTTACCCCATGGTATGCAGACATTGTGAATTTTCTAGCAATATTTAGGGTCCCCACTGATTTTATAACATCATAATTATAGAGACATAAATATGATTCTTGATGGTACATTTGGGATGACCCATATTTTTTGAGAATTTATAGTGACCAAGTTGTTTGTCGGTGTGTCCTTCACCATGAGTTCACCTCTGTTTTGACCTTCTGCCACACCTTAGCATGTGGGGGGCACTTTGGATCTCAACATACAGCTCGAAATGTCCTTGACTCAGGATTTAATGGGGCAAAATTTTATAGGGATGCCCATATATTTTTCAAGTCATGTAGTCATTGTCAATTCACACGGAATATCTCTGAGCAAGATGAAATTCCCCAACAGCCCATGTTATTTTGTGAGATCTTTGATGCATGGGGCATTGACTTCGTGGGGCCATTTCCAAATTCATTTGGCATTGTATACATATTATTGGCTATTGACTATGTATCTAAATGGGTGGAAGAAAAGGCCACAAGGACCGATGACTCTCGAGTGGTTGTTGATATTGTGAGGTCCCAAATTTTTAGTAGGTTTGGTTTACCAAGATTCATCATTAGTGATCAGGGTTCATATTTTTGCAATCACAACATGAAAAATTTTCATTATAACTATGGGGTTGATCATAAAGTCTCCACTGCATGTCAACCCTAAACTAATGGAAAAGAAGAAATATCAAATCGGGAAGTGAAACGAATCTTGGAAAAAATGGTACATCCCAATAGAAATGATTGGAGTTTGTGCTTATATGATGCACTTTGGGAGTACCGTACTACATTTAAAACCCCAATCGGAATGTCATAATACCGAATTGTGTTTGGAAAGACTTGTCACCTCCAAGTGGAGGTAGAACACCGTGCATATTGGGATGATAAAAAATGTAATATGAACCTTTCAAATGCATGTGAGCAAAGAAAGCTGCAGATTCAAGAGTTGGAAGAAATTCGACGTTATGCATATGAAAACTCTCAAATCTATAAAGAGAAGACAAAGGCTATTCATGATAGCATGATTCACTAGGAGATGTTTTATATTGTTGAGAAGGTCCTCATGTACAATTCCTGACTAAAGCTCCACCCATGTATGCTTCATTCTCGATGGCTCGGTCCTTATACTGTTACTAATGTTTACCCTTTTGGTGCAACACAGGTTTTGCATTAGCAGTATGGACGAAGACTTATCGTCAATGGGCAGCAACATAAACACTTCTATAAGGATTTTACGAAGAATCCGGTGGTGGAAATCCACCTTCTTTATGCATCATTCCAATGAAACACACCAGGTTTAATCCTTCCTTATCACATTCTCAATTATTTCAGTGAGGACACTTCACATTCTAGGTGTGGGTGGGGGATACATTCCTGGGTTAGAGAGGAATTTTCATCATTTTCTTCTTTCTTCTCTTTTTAGCCTTTTTTATGGTATTTTCATATTTCCCCATCAAAAATTTCGAAGTTTGATGATTTGGTGACGATAAATGGGGGAAGGTAAAAACACCATAATGAAGGATAAAAATAATTTTTGTATGAATTTTACATCAGGGGTGATTTTTAGTGAATTGGTTTTCTGTCAATGATATAAATGGTCGTATCTATGTGAAACCTTTGAGATGATTGATGCCCATTATGTGTGTAGTTTTTTTGGAAAACTGTGTCACTAATATCTCCACAAATATTTTCACCAAACCACAAAGTGTGATTATTTCATACATAATATAAGGTAAATATATGTTGGATTAATATTTTTCTTCTTTAAATGATATTTCCCTACATTCGTTCCTTATCTGAACTGTTTCATTACTGTACCAGATTGACCTATGCGTGTGTACCTAATTTCTGACTGTTCAACGCCCTCAAAAAAACATCTGTGTCTTGGGCTATTCAAAAACCACTTCTCCTCTACCTTTGATCTTGTTATAACTATTTCAGTTAGTGTCGTGAGGAGATCAAACAAGGTTTGAAGAATGAGTGTGAAATTTTTTCCAAATACAACTTCAAAAAATAAAAAAAATGAGGGGAGTGATGAAATGTGGAACATATTAGGATATCTAGGTCAGGAGCTTATGGTTTAACTTTTGGGAATGCTTAAGTGAGTGGTTCTTGAAATATGATTGCAAAGGATGTATGGTAGGTTCGGTGGACAAAATCATTTAAGCTGAAAATTTTTAAAATAACAGATATTTATTGTATAGTATGTGGAAACAATAACATGGAATGGTTTTCACACACACACATGGAGAGTTAGTTTCATGGTTTACTTCTGAATTCCTTGCTAAATTGGGTATTATGAATCTTTTTGAATTTCGCTATGGTATGATTTATGAGACATATTATTCTATTTACACTAAGAAGAACTCCTTGGTGTGGTTCGTGCATTGATCACTTTACATTAAATAAAATTTCCTCAAATGTTGTAATATATATATATGCAATATTGGGATATGTGACATTGCCCAGTAGTGCAGATGTTTTGGTGTGGGGGTGTGATCGTACCACGATTCACTGTTTTATTCCACCCTTACACCGCTGTTTTAAACTTATTTTGTAATTAACATTCCAAATATAATAATAAATTGAACTCAATGTTTGAGTAATTTAATTAATGTTAATCTAAATTATAATTGGAAATGTTACTTGTTTTTATTATTTCAATGTTGGTAAAGATGATTTGGAGGACCCTTGATGAAGTGGAAGAAACATGGGCCAAAATTGCATGTATCCATGGACATCTGTCCACTGTTTTGACTAGTACACAAAATCCGTGAATCAAAATAGGTTGAAATTTTGTGGGCCAGTACAGAATATTATGGGATAAATTTCCTATGAAGTAACCAAAGCCCCATTCTGCCTCTACGATTCCCATACTAACTGATCTGTCCAAGGAATCAATGTTGGACCAAGTCAAATGTGATGTTCTGTATTTTATAAATATCCTGAGATGTAGCTGTCCAAATGGTTCCAAACATTCAGTGGAGATAGCCAAGAGTCGGACCTACAACTATTATATTTTTTCGGAAGCGAGATAATGTTGTCTGAAAGCCGAAACGCATGGTACAAATGGATTGATGAAATCTGTGTGCCAAAAAACCACCTTCCAATTTTCCTATAAAATGACACCTTGGACTCCCCATTTGCATGTTTGGCTAGGAGGCAAGGTGCCGCCATTTTGTAGTCCCCAATGAGTCTTCTCAACATCCCTTGCAGTTCTTGAGGCTATGGTAAGTGCTACTTCAACATCTTCTTCTTCTTCCTCTCCCATGAGTTTCTAAACCCCTTGTGATCACCCTCGGAGGAAAGTGATTTAATCCAGAGCCTCAAAGTTTTATTATTTTGATTGATCTTTTTAATTCCTGGTTGTATATTATTCTTCTTCATCCTATATTTTTATTCAATTGAGTTATATACTGGTATGTTATACTCAACTCAAATGACCATGTTTGGGGGTACCCTTTCATGTGATGTTTCACACACCGGTCATCCCCTTTTCTTCCCTCATTCAATTGCGGTGATTGTGTGGTTCATATTGGTCAATTGAAGTCACATAAGAACTGTCAATATCATGAAAATTTATGTCATGGTATCACAAATAAGTAACATACAATCCTGGACATCACATCATGTTCTTCGTGTTTTTCCTTGGTGAGTTACTTTTATGATGTCGAACACAAATCACTCAATCATCGGCGGTGTCCGGTGAAACATTGTGTGTTTTCGACTGAACCCTAGGAAGTAACCTAGAATAAACTCAGTAACAATAAGTTAATATGTGTTACAAACCAGGTATTAAAATATCATAACCCCATCCCTTGAAGGGATGAAGGATAGGTGTTACGAGACTTCCCCAGGTTGATCACGTTTAATCAATACTGTTCATTTCTACTTTTTTTTATCGCTTTCATTTCCTATTTTCATCATTAATCATAAAACCCCAAAGTTTTACAAAACCTAATTCACCTTCTATCCCAATATCAAAAACCTATTTTTAAATTAATGGTCTTAGTCTCCGTCGAGAGACGACCTAGGGTTGCTGCTACACTACAGATATTCTATTAAAAATATAACATCTAATTTGATGCGCTCGACAACGATGATTTTTATTTTGTCACTTAACTATAAATTTTTTTATTTATATATTTTATGGAACTTTTTGTGCTCATCCCATGTTTATAAATGTTTTTTATAGGTTATAGGATGTGTAAGAGAAATATTGAAGGTAATTTAAATATCAAGATAATTTTTCAAATAGATTATGTTTTATTTGTAATGTTTTATATTCTGAAAAAATGGATATTGTTTTAATAGTATCAAAATGTTTGATTATGAGATTATATGTAGTATTATAAACTAATTACATAAAACTATAAACCTAAAAAGATCCTCAATGTGTAATAATGTAATTTCTTGACAAATATTCCTCATTAATTAATGTTTTAAGATCAGTTCCTTAAAATTGGTATCATAGGATGGTTTTGATAACATTAGGGGTTAGGATGATGATAAAAGAATACCATAAATGATTTTAATATTTTTATAATTTTAAATGTTATATAATATAAATATTACCTTGTTTCCTAATCTAATATATGTCTATTCGGAATGGTTTTCCATCGAATAAAAATGGAAGTTGTGGTAGGAAGTCCCGAAGAGGCTGATGTGTGTTTGAATTTGTAGCTTGGAATAACGGGAAACAAAATCAAGAATTTTGTGACGGAAATGGAATAGTTGTGATATGTTATAAATGGTGGTGGTATCCAATCTAGAGAAGATCATGATCTACATAAAGAAACATATATTATGTGGAGTATTTTAAGAGGCAACATCCTTCAACATTAAGTGGAATCACAAATCCTGTGATCTCCGAAGGATGGATCAATTCTCTAGAAAAGATATTTGATGTCATTAGATTTTCAGAAAGTTAAAATGTCATACTAGGAATTATCATTTGGAAGGTGAACATGTTCAATTGTGTTTTTTGGTTAATAATATGATAGAAATAGATTATCTTGACAGTCTGGAATGAGATGATTTTAAGTGTCTTCTTTTCTAGAAATGTATTTTCCTAAAACTGTTTGAATCAGAATGGAGAAATAATTATTGGAACTAATGTATAAAGATGATGATTATTTGAAATCATAAGAAGAAAAATTTACTTGATTTTCAAGTTACATAAAAGGTATTACTCGGGATTTTGATAGTAAAATTAATAGATCATACTCTTGTTTGAAACCATTTTTACGAAGTACTTTGAATTCAAGAGGGTTTAAAAGCTATGAGAAACATTTTCGATGTGATGAAAAAGTTCAGACGAATTTTTCTGACACATATGTGACTCGTAATGATAAGAATACGAAGTGGTCAGGTTTTCAGGGATTGGGGAAGAATTCTTCAATGAAATATGGAGGTAAGAAAATCAATTTCAGTTCTAGTGAAAAGTGTGGTAAAAGGCATCCTGGTGAATGTCTTGTATATTCTAGGAAATGATACCAATGTGGAATTTTTGGATACATGTCTTGGGAGTGAACGAGAAATTATCCAAAAAATTAATGAGAATCTGATAGTGATATGTATTAACTGTAAGGAATTTGTTTATTTTTCTAATGTTTTTCTAGAGATATTCACTCAAGTAGGAAATCAACAAGACTAGAAGACGAATAAGGGTGTGGAAAAATAACTTCCAACCACTTCATCATAAACTAAACAATCAAATTAAGTGGTATCTGGTACATTTTAGGTTTTTATAGATTTTGAAAATGTGTTGATTGATTTGGGGTCTATACATTCCTCCAGTTCTAAAGGATATTCAGAAAAAAATAGGAATTTAAGCTCATGAAATAGAAGTATAAATCATGGTAAAAACACATGGAGGAAATATTGCGGAAAAATAAATTTAGAAGAATGTACCTATCAATTTGTGTGGAAATAGTTTACCTAAAAACCTTGTTGTTTTGACTCTAGTAGAGTTTGAAGTTATTCTGGGAATTGACTGGCTTTCATTTTATCATTCTATGATAAAATGCAGAGAAAAATAAATTTTTTGTCATAACGAGTTTCAGTTTCTGTACAAGAATAATCCCATACCATTGATAACATATCAAGAATCTTTGAAACTGATAAAAGATGGAAATTAAAGTTTTCCTACTCATATTTTTGAATATAAGGGAACTATCTAGATTAATAATGTGCCTGTGGTAAATGAATACCTGTATGTTTTTCCTAATGATTTTCTTGGTGTTATTCTTGATCGAGAGGTTGGTTTTTCAATTGACTTAGTTCCCAATTCTTAGAAAATTTCTATACCCCTTATACAATGGAATAAATAGAACTTTTAGAATTGAAAAATAAATTACAGGAATTATTAGATAAAGTCTTCATCTGAACTAGCTCATAACCATGGGGTTCTCTAGTCTTGTTTGTTTAAATGAATGATAGTTCAATGAAACAGTGCATTGATAATATAACCTTGAATTACATGACTATTAAAAACAAGTTTCTATTTCCTAACATCGATGAATTGTTTGATCAAATCCAGGGAGCTTAGTATTTAAGAATGGTTTACCTAAGGTCGGGGTACAATTAGTTGAATATAAAGGATGAAGACACACCAAAGACTATGTTCCCTTGTAGATATGGTGATCATGAATGGTTATTTATGGATTTTGGGTAAACTAATAAACCTTCTATATTCATGGATCATATAAATACAATATTTCAAGAGTTATTGGATAAGTTTTCGGTTTTGTTTGTGGATGAAAATATGGTATATTCTAGAAGAAAATAGAAAAATGAAAAACATATAAGGGTTTTTTCGAACCATATAAGAAACAGAACAACATCGAAAATCAGCATGTGTGATTTTTTGTTGCAACCGATTTCTTTTCATGGGAACCTTATAAGTATGGATGGAATAACAATTAATCATTCCAAAACAAAAGTTGTTGATGAAGGGCCAAAACCTACTAATGTTATAGACATTTTTATTTTTATTATATTAGTATGAAATTACCGATGGTTTGTTAAAAATATTTCACAGTTATTTAGCCCGTTAACTAAGATCACTTAAAAAGTGGTTAAATTTATTTTGACAGAAGAATGTGATGTTTTTTTTAAGAACTGGTGAATAGATTGGTGAATGCTCTAATTATTTATTGACATCCATAAATGGTATTTTTTATCTACAATGATGCTTCATTAAAGGAACATGGTTTTGTATTGATGTAATGTGACCAGGTAATTTCATATTCTTCAATAAAACTAAAACTTCATGACTTATATTTCACCACATATGATTTAGAATTGGAAGGTGTGGTTTTTTACTTTTAAATTTTAGAGGCATCATCGGTATGTAGTAAAACGACAAATATATACCAATAATATAATATATAGGTATATATTTACTCAGAAGGAATGAAACACGAGACTGAGAATATGTTTAGAACAAGTTAAAGATTATGATTTCATGATTCATTACAACCTTGGGAAAGAAAATAGCATGGTTGATGAATTGAGTCAGAAAAGTAATGCAACATTGTCAATGATATGTTAGGAATGTGATCCTTTGGTAAATGAATTGATAAAAATTGTATTGGAAGGTATTGGCGAACATGGTTTTCCTATAATGATTCAAGTTTCTGTGCAGTCATCTTTGTTAGATATAATTAAGAAAGCACAGATGGAAGACGAGGATCGAAAGTGAAAGGTATAATGGTTGAAATGGGAAAGTTGTCAGAATTTAACATCGATAATGATTGTGTTTTAGGATTTAGAAAAAGGTTTTCTATGCCTTATGATTCCCATTTGAAGAAAGAACTTTTGTGTGATGCTCAGAGTTCTCCATTTTCAGTTCATCTAGGAAGTACTATGACTTAAAATGACATTTGGGTGTATTGACAGTTTTATGGAATTGGATGGTATATTTCTTATTTTACCATAAACTGTTTGATATATAAATAGGTTAAAGAAGAGAAGTAGTTACATAAGGATATACTTTAGTCATTTCCAGCGCTATAGTGGAAATGGAAAAATATATCCATAGACTTCGTTGTAGGACTACAGAAAACACATCGAGGTGACATTGTAATTTGGGTTTTTGTTGATGGACTGACAAAATATGCACACTTTTTTCCTATTTGAGATTCAATGTATTTGTATCAGGTTTCATGATTTTACATAAAAGTGATTTTCATGTTTCATGGAGTGCCTCTTTCCATTATTTCTAACCGGGATTCTAGGTGCACTTATAACTTCTAGATTGGCCTTCACAAGTCATTGTGGATAAAAATAAATTTCAGTATAGCTTTCCGCCCTCAATAAGATGGACTGTCGGAGTGACTGGTGTAGACTTCAGAGGATATGCTTCAAGCGTGTTCAATTGACTACTAGGTAAGTTGAGATAAACTTATTTCTTTAGTTGAATTTTATTTTAATGACTGATGAAGCGTTGTCGTGCATGCTCTCAAAAATATTTATAGCTAAGTGCAACATAGGGGATGACCTAGGTCGTTCTCTTGAGGAGCTTTTGTGGTTAATAAATCACTACTTCTATTCCACCAAATCTAATTATATTTTGTTGTTTAATATTTTATGAAATAAATGTAATTTAATAAAATAAATTAAATTCATAAATCAGAAAAACATAAATTTAATTCTAAATTACCATGCAATGCTAAACAGAATGTAATTAGGGAAGAAGGGAAGTTCTCCCAAGAGAATATTCAGGGAGCACCTTCATTGGCCAGCTTCAAATATTCTTAGTGTACACACTCCATCGTATGTGTGCACACCTTATTCTACCCCTGTTGTGAATGAAAAGCCTACTTAGCGATCGCCAAGAACACCCTCCATCCACCTCCTCAATCGAGGGAAAATGATTGTAGATTAAGAAGTTAACCTTTAGACAACCACAGAGAGGATTACACCCACTATAAATTATCCTTATAATTAACTTAAATAATATTAAGAAGATGGTCTTGGGTTCAAGAACCTGATTACTCCCTTGGTATATTCCTCTTATTAGTTACTCATGATCATGAGTATTATAGTTCACGATGGTAAGATGAGAGGAAGAAAAGAGGGTGAATCGTTGGACACAAAAATAAAAACAATGCATGAATTTATTAGAAATCTAAATTACAATTAAAAACTAAAAATAAAGAAAAGAAATAAAATAAAAAGAATGGTGGAAGATTTTCGGTTGGCCTCCCTCGGTGGACATCTCCTCCTTGGTGCCTTGAAGGAATGGATGGAAAAATGGGATGCTTTGAGGAGGAGGTGATGGCCTCCTTTTATAGGCAGAATTCGACCCCCAAATGTCTGAGCGTTTTAGACCCCCTTAATGACCTCTTCACGCCTTCCACCCTTCATGAATGATGTTCATATATAACTTTTACGTCTCCTCCCCAAAGTTCAGCTAATTTGGAAATATTATGTAGGAGTTATGAGTTTTTCATTCTCGGTTGTTGTTTCTGGACGAAGCATCCAGGAAGGTTCCTCCAAAATAATGTCATTCCATAGCCTCCTTAATGACCTCAAACATCCTCCAAATTTATTTTAGAGATGGCCCTATCTGACCTCTAGGTATCCTAGGTTGAAACACATCATTTGGATATGTGTTGTCCGCGTTTGATGTCTGTTACCTTGTGTGGGTCCATGCTGTCCTCCCAGAAAAATTCAATCTTCAATGATTTTTTAGACCATTTAGATGACCGAATCAGCTCCTGGTCCAGAAGGAAAAAATGAATGAAATAAAATAAGGATTCTAAAAAAAGTTGAATCAGAAAATTTGGAATTTTATTTTTCCAGAAATGACCAAAATACCCCTGACGTAAAGTTCTGTCAAAAATCCAGAATTAGTCGTTTTTCAAATTTGGGTTCAAAATACCACTAAAACCTAAAAACATGATAATTACCCATTCAATAACACTTTTTTGGGATTATAAACAATGTTTTACAGTATAAAATATATGAAAATGTGAGCTTCATCACTCCCCCACACTTAAACATTGCACTCCTGGGCAATCATCCTACATCCAAATCAAAATCCACACAACAATCAAAAATGAGAAAATATCAATGATTTTATCCAAAATAAAATTCCATCATGTCTCATTTATGAATAATAATTCCCTCATTTTCATTTCAATCATTAAAATTTGTTCAACCTCATAAATCAATCCACGGCCCAATCACAACCTACCTCACATTGAATTTTATGTCACTCTTCACTCAAGAGAAATTGAATCTAGAGTTATACTCATACTTGAAAATCGCATGTATCACCATAGGTTTGTGAAAATTATCACTTCTCCACAGCGTGAAATATGAAAATTAATTTAATCATGAGGTCTTTAATTAAAGGTTCAAATGATTCTGTGGCTTAGGGTCGGTGGTAAAATGATTAAAAAATGTTCCAAGCTAGAAAGAGGAGGATGAACTTTTAAGTGCAATGCATGATTAAATCAAGTGAAAACACAGGAAATTCCTCACTCAATACTGCTTTTAAATGTGAAAAACAACCCAACCCATCTTTATGACATGGTACATGAGCCAATAAGTGATTATAATGAATGATATCATCTAAGTTATCCTATTTTTTTAAAGCTCCAGAAAGGCACAACTTTATTTTCTTTTTTTTTCTTTTTTTTTCATAGAGGATGGCTGAAAAATTGAATACAATTAATGAATGACAATTCATGCCCTTGATTTTTGGGAGGTACATGAGTCATAAAAGAATGTACAATGAGAATTCAAGCTCATCTCCATTTTTTCTTCTTTTTTTAGGAGAAATGGATGAACCAAATAAAGCACAATGAAATGATGACACATGCCCAATTCTCTTGTTATCCACAGCCCAAAATATTGACACACACTTCACACTAACCATAAATGATACACATCCCAATGAACACACACGAAAGGCCCTTCCCCCACACTCAAACATGAAATATTCATGCAAAAATACTAAAAGTGCGGGTAGGTATGAAAAAATTGGCTTGTAATGTGGCTTAAACCTATAAGGAAATTCATGGCATCTAAGGGATTACGAAGGATAAATGTAAAGGTGGGTCTCAGGATAAAATGTGGCTATCCAAATAGATGCCTCAATCATTTTTAATACATTCCATGAAATCCAATGCTTCGAAAGAGAATATTCACAAATTCTGGTTCTCACACAAAATTCAAGTTTCCCTCAAGAATGTGTGGGTATTAGGAAGAATATGTAAAAGTGGTTTAGAATACCTCACAGGATTGGAAAAAATATTTTGAGTCAGTGTTTCATGGTCATGGATTTCAAAAATCAGTCAAACTCATAAAAATGATTGACAATACAATTCAAGAAAAATGTTTTCACATCAACAATCATTTAAAATCTATTATTTCAAAAACCATGTCAACTTTTTATAATCAGTTAATGTGTGAAAAGTGATAGGAATATTCATTAAAGCTCAAAAATCCTAAAAAAAATGAAAATCACATAAGAAGAACTAAGCAGGTTGACACTCTGCCACACTTAAATTTAACTACCCCTTATTTCAACTCAACAAAATATAAATATAAAGGTAAAAAAATAAAAGGGAAGGAAAGATACAACCTGAAATTATTTTATAAGTTGATGCCTTGAGTTAATCTCCTAGAAGAAACCACTTTAAGACTACAAGAAAGTAATAAAAATAAATAAGAAAAAATAAATAAAAAGAATGAGAAAAGGAAAATAAAAGAGATAATGCGTGGTTTAGACCCCCCATGCGGGTGCTAGGTTTTTACTGCCCCTAGTCAGGCAGTTTCAGTGGATTATCCCCAATCAAAAGGTGGGTGTGGTTTCTTTGAGATGAACCACCACATGTGAGTTTTTCCGATGTCCATGATTAAAACCTAAAAGTAGATAACCCCAAATAAGATTTGAATGTTACCAACCCTAGAGAAAGAATAAAGAAGAAATTTGATTTTTGAAGTGGGATGGAATAAAAGATAAGGGTGCTCCCTGTTAACTTCTGTGGTGTCCTCCTCCATATGGTATGAAAATTTTTGTTGAGGAGGTAGTCGCACCACCACCACCTTCTCCAGATCTTCTTCCATGATCACCACTAATTTATTGGTATCTTTCATATCATCCATGGTCTGCTCCATTTGTGCTGTATCAGAAATATCAAAGGAAGATATGTCAGAAAACAATTTAGCTTGAATAAGATTAAAACATGAAGAATTAATAAAGAAATCTTCCCTTTCAAGTAATTCAGCTTGGTAATTGATCTCTTTAGGCATGACCATTGGAAACTCAATCTCAGCAGGTGCGTCTTCTTCATTATCTTCCAAAGTAAGAGAGAGGTAGAAAGCACTTGATGTTTCATTATTATGTATGGGAAGATCATGTTTCAAGTTATCTTCAACAAAGTTATTCCAAGATTCTTCCAAAAAATTTGACCTCCCATCAGTGCATCAGTTGGAATGTTTACTTCTGGGACCTCCATGAGAAATGGTTGAGTGCAGGATGATGTGATTAATTCTTTTAGTAGCTCCTTCTCACCCTCCTCAGGTTCTTTAACATAAAAAATGATTGGTGAAATCTCTTCCACCACTCGTTCTAGTTCAGGTTCCGGTTCAGGTTCGGGTTGCTCTTCGGATGCGCGTACATATTCTGTAATCAATTCTGTTTGGCCCTCCAAGTTTTTCACTTTATCACTAATCCTATTAAATTGTGCATCTAGATCATTGTAAAAATTTTCTTGCACTTGAGATTGATCAGTCCATGCATTATAATCATAATTTGAATACATCATGAACAAAGAATATTTTTTTTAGTTTATGAAATTTATGATTTTTTTGTTGTTTTTTTTAATGAAAGGAAATTTATTTACACAGTGTGAATAAAAATAGTGAATGAAAACCACTTGGCTCCCCGGAAACGGCACCAATTTGACGAAGCGTTGTCGTGCACGCTCTCAAAAATATTTATAGCTAAGTGCAGCATAGGGGCTGACCTAGGTCGTTCTCTTGAGGAGCTTTTGTGGTTAATAAATCACTACTTCTATTCCACCTGATCTAATTATTTTTTGTGTTTAATATTTTATGAAATAAATGTAATTTAATAAAATAAATGAAATTCATAAATCAGAAGAAACTTAAATTTAATTCTAAATTACCATGCAATGCAAAACAGAATTTAATTAGGGAAGAAAGGAAGTTCCCCCAAGAGAATATTCAGGGAGCACCTTCATTGGAAAGCTTCAAATATTCTTAATGTACACACTCCATCGTATGTGTGCACACCTTATTCTACCCCTGTTGTGAATGAAAATCCTACTTAGAGATCGCCAAGAACACCCTCCATCCACCTCCTCAATCGAGGGAAAATGGTTGTAGATTAAGAAGTTAACCTTTAGACAACCACAGTGAGGATTACACCCACTATAAATTATCCTTAGAATTAACTTAAATAATATTAAGAAGATGGTATTGGGTTCAATAACCTTATTACTCCCTTGGTATATTCCTCTTATTAGTTACTCATGATCATGAGTATTATAGTTCATGATGGTAAGATGAGAGGAAGAAAAGAGGGTGAATCGGTGGACACAAAAATAAAAACAATGCATGAATTTATTAGAAATCTAAATTACAATTAAAAACTAAAAATAAAGAAAATAAATAAAATAAAAAGAATGGTGGAAGATTTGCGGTTGGCCTCCCTCGGTGGAGATCTCCTCCTTGGTGCCTTGAAGGAATGGATGGAAAAATGGGATGCTTTGAGGAGGAGGTGATGGCCTCCTTTTATAGGCAGAATTCGACCCCCAAATTATTGAGCATTTTAGACCCCCTTAATGACTCTTCACGCGTTCCACCCTTCATGAATGATGTTCATATATATCTTTTTCGTCTCCTCTCCAAATTTCAGCTAATTTGGAAACCGTATGTAGGAGTTATGATTTTTTCATTCTCGGTTGCTGTTTTTGGACGAAGCATCCAGGAAGGTTCCTCCAAAATAATGTCATTACATAGCCTTCCTAATGACCTACAACATCCTCCAAATTTATTTTAGAGACGGCCCTATCTGTCCTATAGGTATCCCAGGGGGAAAAACATCATTTGGATATGTTTTGGCCGCGTTTGATGTCCGTTACCTTGTGTGGGTCCATGCTGTGCGCCCGGAAGAATTCGAATCTTCAATGTTTTTTTAGACCCTTTAGATGACCGAATCAGCTCCTGGTCCAGAAGAACAAAATGAAGGAAATAATATAATGATTCTAAAAAAATTTGAATCAGAAAATTTGGAATTTTACTTTTCCAAAAATGACCAATATACCCCTGACGTAAAGTTCTGTCAAAAATCCAGAATTAGTCGTTTTTCACATTTGGGTTCAAAATAACACTAAAACTTAAAAACATGATAATTAACCATTCAATAACACTTTTGTGGGATTATAAACAATGTTTTACATTATAAAATATATTAAAATGTGAGCTTAATCAATGACAGTTTTCATTTCTATATACAGATGGAACCTTCTGTGGCATTGTATAAGAAGTGGTGTAGAACTTCATCTTTTTGGGATCAATTCGGGGAAAGGAAGTTGATGGGACCAAAATTCGTCAAGTTTTTGGGGGTGAGAAAATGAATATGATCTAGAAACACATGACGACAGCTCAGATCAGAAAGAAAACATACAGAGACAATAAGGGGATGTCATTTATTTTGATATAGGTGATCAAATATTTCATAGAATCTCACCCTATAAAATTGATACGCCTTTTGGTAAGAATATTAAGATGAGTCCATAGTTCATTGGCCCTTATGAAATTCTATGGAATGTTGCACAAGGCACAAAATGAGTATATTTTCATACATTTTTTTCTTAAGAAGATAATGTTTTTCATCTTTTGATGTTGAAAAAGATTGTACCAGATTCATCTCATGTGTTGAGCCCAGAGACAGTTCAGCTAGAAGAAAACATTTCTTATGAATATAGGCTTGTTCAAATTATTGATCAAAAAGACAAATTATAGAAGTATAAGGTAATCCACCAAGAATTTGTTTTGTAGAAACCTCATTTTTGAAAAAGCAACATGGGAATCATAAAAGGATATGAGGGAAAGGTACCATCACTTGTTGAATAATTTAATAAAATTGCGAGGATGTAATTTCAATAAGGTGGGAATAATATAACACCATAAGGTATTAAAAATTAAAATTGAAATACATGAAACATTTTTTAGGAAGATAGTAATAAATATCCGTTAGACACAATTTTTCCTCTTCTACGTAGTGAATTTTGAAAAACTAACACACACGTTAGTGATTAGTATGTTATTTAGGTTCTAATAAGACAAATATAATTTTTGGTGAATAGTAAAATACCCTTTTGAATATTAATGTTACCCTTGTGGATAATAATATACCCTTATGAATAGTAACCTCACCTTTGATAGTATCCATATCAGATTTAATTAAAGTTATGATATATCCATATCTTGGGATAATTATATACATGTTTTAAAATTGTTAATTTTTGGTTTATAATACTATTTTAATTAAAAATTAATTTAATCATATATAGAAAATAAATTTAAAAAAATGGAGATAATTTTTGAATTCTAAACATCTAAAATTTATTAATATGAATATTTGGCATTTTTCTAAAATACATTAATTTTTAATGAATAGTGAAATACGGTAAAATATCGTATCTATAAATTATCAGTTAAATAAACTATTTTGAGATCATGGATAATGTAAGAACACCGGGTTCGAACTCAGATTCCCTTTTTAATAAATTTTCACAATAAATAAAAATATTCTTATTCTTGAGCAATAATACTAAACTAATGATTAATATAAGGGAAAACACTTCCTCCCCTCCACTATAAATACCACAATTTCCCCCTCTTCCTCCCACACCTATCAATCCATGATCCTTACTTATGTTCTTAAAAATACTCCTCTGAATCCACATACCGATGTTTGAGTCCTTCTGGTCTCACCAAAAGTCCATAACCAAGGGCCTTCAGAAGGATCTCAAGGAGAAGAGGCAAAGAGGTAAACATCATCTTATTTTTTCCTTTTTTTCTCTTTTCTTTTTATTTTCAATTATTATAAATTCCTCACCTCCCATTATATAGGAGTATTTAATGATACAATATATTACAAATTCTGTATTTCATCATGTTTATGGATGATTCACCATTATACTTCATCTCCTCTCCCACTTATTCTATAAATTAAAACATCGTTTGTGATGTGTCGATTTACCGACATCATGAACAATGTGATTTCAATTTATTTTAATTCCTTAAAAACTGGTCACAAAACAATTTTTTAGTTGAAATAGATTTTAAATTAATTATTATATCTTATATATGGTTCCAGAATCTTTTTTACACATGTTGTTAATTTATAAAACAAAATGAGTTCATTATGATCGAAGAATCGCCAAAATGACCTAAATAAATATCAATTATGTTTTAACTTATTAATCATCTTCATGTGAAATTTAATAATGATAAATTTTATAATTTATGGATTTGGATATATTTAAATATCATTTCATACTAATTATGCAGTTTCACTTCCAATCTAGATTAATATCCATCATGAACCGATCATTATAACCATGTGAAGAATGATCCCGAACAACGGAATAAAACAATATTATTAATGAATGGGTGTAATGATGTTTTAAAATGACTATTAAAGGTGTTAAAAAAATTAATATGTTGCACTAAAATTTTAATAACACTATTTGAAGCTTCATACGTGTTTTTTAGACACATTTGAGTGATGTTGAACATGAGGTAACAGATCATCTCTTCCTCAATTTTATTCAAGAACATCCTACATGTTGTAATCATTTAATTTTAATTCATAAGGATAGGGTATATTTTCACACCTACCACATAATTCCATTATTATGTATGAACAATGAGATACTACATTATCTATCATTAATCCCTCCCATGTACACCCCACACCATGTCGAAATTTCATTAGTGAATTCGAAACCCAATTTACATTCTTTGGGTTAACATTCATCTTTAATGGATTTTTTATCATGATAAGCTGATTTGTGAAATGTAATTTTGTTATATTATATTTTATTATTTTTTTTATAGCATATAAACATATTACCATTATTTAATCAATTATCCCTTAAATGTAATGGCATTTGAAATAGACTCTTCTCTTAAAATCCTATTGGATGTCTCTTTTATGAAATCCAAATAGATTGTTCATTTTTTATGTCATGACTGTTATCTTAAAATTTCATGATGTTTTAATGCTACAGTGTATCCGTTATATGGATTATGGTAATTGTTTAATAATATTTTCTCATTATTTTGTATGTACAATGCTTATGTTCAAAGCATGTTAATTACGAAAAAGGATATTTTGAAATGTGAATGTGTTTTTCTGAAGGGTGAAAATGAATTATGATGTGTTTTATTAATGATATGTTCCTTGGAGATTATTTATGTTGGTTTGATCCCATTATAGCTCAATATATGATGGTTGATCCCCATAATTCCCCAAGATATGTTGGGTTGAAACCATTATATCTCATGATATGATGGGTGAGCCCCATTATAGCTCTCTAATGCATTGGGAACACCGGATATGGAAGTTGAAAAAAAGGTTATTCCATGTGTAAGGGTGAATATAAGAGTGATATGGTAAATATTTACAGAGGAAACTACATTATGTTTCCTTGTATATTAATGGGTTTTTATGAAATGTGTTTTATTGGTTTTTATGTTATCACATTACTAATGATTTCTAACCTTATATCCCTTACTGAGATTTTCGTGCTCATCCCATGTCTTAAAATTGTTCTCATTAGTTATAAAGATGTGTTGGAGAAAGAAAGAATAAAATTTAAATGTCAGTAATATTTATCAATGATATTATTTTTTATTTGAAAAAAATTATATTTCTTAAAAATGGATATTTTATTAATAATATTCATATATATGATAATGATATGTTATATATGATTTGTGTTATAATTACCTAAAATTATAATCCCAAAAAGATCCATAGTGAGTAATAATGTATGGGCTTGACTAATTTTCAAGATTATGTTATGTTTTATGGTTGGGTCCTTATACAGATCATCGTATATACACCTCAACATTAAACACAACTACTATAAAAAGGCATGGATATCACAATATCACAACATATATCTCAATGGTTAATTATAAAAATAACAATTATTATTTCATATGATATAGGAAATATAAATTATGAATTTATTAAAAATAATATCAATAAGAAGAAAGTCCCAATTTATGGATTCTATATAAAGAAATAACCCCAGGTCTCATATCACACCAATCATACCTTAATCCATTAGCTAATTACAAGAACATTGGAACCAAAAGAATCCATTTGATAATTGTATAGATAAATCAATTGATTTGGGGTGACAAGTCAATTTTTTGATAATGATATTTCATAATCATGATAACACTCAATCCATATAGTTGAGATTTATAACCCCTAACTTGAACTGAGGATCTAACGAAACATCCAATGGTCAACTACCATGAGGAAAAAGGTGATGATTATTTCAAAATGTTTCTCACATCAAGATTGATCATAGTCAAAACAAACAACACAATTGGGTAAAAGTTTTCACCATAATGGGTTGGAGAAGAATGAAGAGATAGAATAATCTAACCAGATGAACTTATCCTGGATTGATCGTGTGAAAGGGACATCTAAATGTGTGTTGGTTCTCCAAAATTTCCTTGATGTTACCCTCGGGGTTAGAAGAGATGATGTGGCAGCCTATTGGAACCAAAATCATCCACATACAAATTATTAAATTGTAGAGTGTTATACCGGTTGACATCATGTAAATTGTTTTCATGGATTTCATTGAAAATCATATATCCTCAGATTTATTTTATTACAGAACATGAAAAATTAGACGATGTTAAATCTCTTAACATGATGTGTAAATGTTCTATAATTGAGTTTTTTCGGCCCATCTTCCCTTTAATGCTTTATAACTTATAATGTACCCAATAAACACTTAATCCCATTTATACCTAGATATTATTTATTTATATAAAAATAAATCTCCAAATATTATATCATTTTCTTCCACAAAGGGTCTTCATATCTGAACATGACTATTCCACTAATGATCAAACTAAAAACACAAAGAGAATCATACCTAGAAAAAGATGATATCTTATAGCCTCCCCACCTTATAACGGCTCATCCATGAGCTACTTCATGTGTCACTATGAGGACTCAGTGAACTAGTTTGGAAACTGTGTTCACATATTAGTATCTCCTTCCCAAGCCTATTACTTAACATACAAATTCTTCTAATGCACCCAAACCAATATTGTTGTCTGACCACATAGATATTTCTCACTATGACCCACAACTTGTATAGTATTATACTAAATGGATGCATAAACACAAATATATATGTATGTTACTTATAGCACATGGGAAGGTTCTACGTGATATCTTCACAATTGGGACATTTTAAACTCATATTTCAAGGAACATTAAAATTGTGGAACGCCTAGATGGAATCCCACTGGACTAACCCTTTCCACTATTTCAAATGGTCTAATAAATCTAGGCACTAGCATCCCCTGTTTCCTAATAGGAGCTTCCCCAACCTAGGTGAAAAAAATAAAGAAACATAATTAGAAACCTCAAACTCATGATGTTTTCTATGATTTGAAGAAATTGATTTTCGAATTCTCATTACGGTCACCAACCCTTGTCTGATCTACTATAACTATTCTGATGTATCCTGTAAGAGAATAGGCCCAATAGTTTCCGACTCAACTAAATCTAGCCAAGAAAGACGATAAAAGAATTTCCTACCATACTATTTCTCAAAATAGTCCACTTAGATCGATTCCTAGAGCCAGTTATTATATTCAAACTCCATGAGTTCCATATGGTTCTCCTATTAGCAACCAAAATCCTAAACAAAGTCTCATAGCCTATACCCTAGAATTTGAATAGTCAAATCAAATTGACCATCGTAATACAAATGATAGGCTATTCTTAAAAGAAGTCACCATCATAGAATTTGTGCATATCCTTTAAGAAACATGATGTGATACAAGGATATTTGTTATAAATGATACTACCCAAAACACCGAGAAACTGATCTACTTCACCCACATAAAGAGTTCTCAGATCTTAATATGTGAACGATTTCCTATTTGGAAAAAGTGGAATACCTTTTTAAATCCATCCACGAAACCCATAAAAATATCATTCTTATCGGTCATCTTGGGTAATCCTATCACAAAATCCATTTTCAAATAATATCATTTCCTCTTCGAGATGGATAAATTCTGGAAAAGCCTATATAGCCTTTGATGCTCATCTTTAACCTACTAAAAATATATTCATCTAGCCATGATGATTGCCACATCCTTCTTCATTCCTATCCACCAGTAATTTCTATAGAGGTTATGATATATATTGGTTAAGACAAGATGTGATGCCCATATAGAAGCATAAAACTCCTTCATTACCTCATCGAACAAGCCCATTGGACCCATACTCTACAATGAAAAAGAAGAGAATTGACAATACAAAGACTCTATCATGATGACTTCTCCCCACCATGTAATTTGACACTTTGAACTGAGCCCTTGATATTAGATAACTTCTTGTTCTTAATTCTATCCAAAATCATAGATACATCTGATGTCAAAGTCAGAGATACTCAAACTTGAGATTCTTTGACATACATATGCATTTCTGAAAAGAGGTCAATTATCACCAGTCATCACCAGACTCTTGTGATACCTATGACTACGTCTCCCAGATCAATGCATCGAAAATGAAATCTCCCATTCCTAGTGTGTAAGCCAATTCGAATTTGAACAACTTTAGATACTCAACCTACCTCCACTACTAAAGCATAATGTCTCAGTGATAAAAGATGTACCTTTGGAATTCTTGATCCAAGAATAACACAAAACTCTCACCCATGAGATATTGTCTCCAAAATCATAGGTAATGTACCACTGCCACAAAATCGAGATCATGAATAGGGAAATTAATCTCATTCTATTTTAGATTCCTAGTTCCATATGAATCCACACTATCATTTTTCATTTGAACTGATCTGAGTATAACTCTCGATGAATAATAGTACATAATATATTCATTATGAGGCATATGAAATCTAAGGATCAGTGTAGAGGTTATCCCACCACTTATCTCATGAAAATATTTTTAACAAGAATCAGACCAAACAAACAAAACCCCTTTCTTGGTAATCTTGGACATTGGTGCTACCAAAGAGGGTAAATCTTAGATAAATTTCCAATAATAACCTATTAAACCCATAGAAATATAAATATTTCTAATGTTCATTGTTTGATCCCAATATATCATGGATATGAATTTATATGGGTCCACTACCACTCCTACCCCAGTAATTTGTCATGATGTTTGTAAAGATTTCCAGTTCAAAGGGAGTGAACTAAGATATTGTTGATGAAAACTACCAAAAATTGACCATGAAAAGGATGAAAATTCTACTCATTAATTACATGAATATCATAGGTACATTAGTAAACCCACAAAACAACACTTCAAATTTATACAAGTAAAACATGCTTCTAAAAGTAGTCCAAGATATTCATGATAGTATCATTCTAAACTGATGATAACCTGATGTCATGTTAGTCTTTGAGGTGATCATATCACCTCTTATTTGATCAAAAATATTTCCGACTCATGGAAGAGAATATTAGTTGTTGATGTCCATCTTCTTTAGCCTCTGATAGTCCACACATAAGCACAGAGATCGATCATCTTTTTTGGAAAAAATTAATAGATAACCCCACAGAGATGAACCCATAATTATAAAACCATATGATTATAGAGTTCACAATAGCAACGTCAACTCCCAAATCACTACTGGTGTTATTCGGTAAGGAAATATTCAAACATGCTCTACTCCCAAAACTAACTCAATCCTGAACATGATCTCTCGCTCATGCGGTATGCCATGGAACTCATCCTGGAAAACATCCCCAAAACTATACCACTTGAGGGAAATAAAAAAGTTCTATTCAGCCGTTATCGTAGGCAATGTCAGAAGTATGAGGCGTGATACAATTCAATATCCACTAAATTGGTCCTTCTTCACCAGCCTAAGGATACAACTCACCATGGTGAGAATAAATAATTCATTCTTGAGATAAGTAATTACCTATCCTCCTATAGTAGTCGATATGAGAAAAGTATAGGATAAACCAATTCATACCAATAATCAAATCAAATCATGTTATTTCCAGCACAAAAAAGTTCCCAAAACATACTATAACCAATCATCTCTAGAGAACTCACCTTGAAAATTTTGATATCTTCAAACCGCACTCCCAATGGTTTGTCAATGGTTAAAACACCATCCCTGATTTCCACATACATGACCAAACAATTATAAAAATGAAAATACAGAAAATAATGAAACTCTCCTCTATAAAAAAAACACTAACTAATGTAGACGATACAATAATAATTACTATGATGGTAGATAATACTACATCCACGTTAGTTAGAGTAATCTGCATAATGTGGAACTGAATTTTCCCACTATCCTTGGCTATGGTCTGACTACCCTAAGCTACTAACCATGCTATGTATTTTTTATCTTACAATTGGGTATGAAATCCCCTACTTTATTCTCAATGTCAAGTAGAACACCAGCGTCCAACCTGTAGAGGTGTAGCTATTCCCCTTCCTGATTCTAGAGGTTGTCATGATCCTTTTCCACAAGTCTGTTGTGGAATGTTCAAACAAAAGCTCTAAATATGACCTATTCTACTATAGATATGACACTCGACCATGGGTTAAGGACACTATGGGTGCATGTGACCAAATGTTCCACACTCATAGCACTAGAATAGAACATTTTGTTAAGATATTTTTCCACTTCCTTGATATCTCTAACTGCTACTTCTATAGTGGAAACTAACATATTAGTGTTTCTTACAACACAGAGAAAAACTCCTATAATTTTCTACTAAAATAGTTTTTCTGAATCTCATATCCACTTTTGGATTCTTATTCATTATGATAGCATGATAAATCATTCCTTTAAAGATTCTTAAGCAGAAAATCTTTTAATGGGACATTTCCTCATAGAGAAGACCATCTCAGAATCATTTCAACCCAAAGATCTCCTAACATTTCATAGATGTCACAAGTGCTATAGGTTGGTAAAAAATTTAGCATAATCTATCACTGAAAACCCTTACAACATAAAATTCTTTAACTCGTGATATTTTTCATCCCTGAAGGTCTTGAGATAGAAATGACTCAGGAACTTCGTCTCAAATTCCATCCAAGATAGCTTATCCTGCTGCCCGGCCTCTTCTAGAATATCCCACAAACTCTTGGTAGGTCCATGAAGCATATATACAAGAAGATTCAACCTCATATCCATAGTTGTCTCAACATTCTTGATGAATATATAGACTGACTCAATACAGTACTCATCTATCTAGGACCCCTTCACCATTAAACACATCTGGATGCTGATGTTAAAATTCTTTTGTTAGCTTAGGAAACAAAGTAATGGTATGAAATTTCTATCTTTTGATGGATTCAATGAGCCTCCAGATACCTTTTTGAAGAAAAAAATTCATCAACTCCTCCTGAACTATATGATGTTCCAGTACATATATGATTCGAGTGTAATAATTTCCACTCGCCTATCACTCAATAGATAGAAGACTATGGGGATTTTTTCTATGTGAAAAGCACAAACCTTAGAGAACTATATTGTAAAAAGTTATTCCAAATAGGTTACTTTAATAGAGAACCAATAAATTGTGGTATATTTGTATATTTATTAAAAGAACTTTAACATGATAGGACAACAACATTTACTAATTTCGTGAAATTGATATCAAAATTTTCCCGATCAAAAGAAATGTATATATTACATGACAGAATAGATATGAACATATATTGAATAACTCATGTTAATGTGTCATTATGTGCCTATTATGATACATGTGTTCTTATCTCATGCCATTCTGAGCCACGATTAAAAATATCATGAAACAATAACATCATAAACTAATAAACCTCACATAACATGTTAATCACCTAAGGTGAAATAACATCAACTATAATAATCGAAGAACACCAATAGAAATCACATCCCTGTGTACTCAGATCTCTCCTCATACATGGGTTAGTTAATCCCATGAAAAAAGAACATTTCCATGTCATGACACATCGTAGTCTACATTATAAATTTCCCAAATAGTAAATCAAAAGAAAAAGAATAATTGATGCTCTAATACCACTTCATAACATCACCAAATCTGAAACCCTATCATGTGGAATAAATGGTTGGTTATGGGACCTCAAGCACCCATCCCCATACACCAGAGGCATCTGACTAGAATTGGGGTCTGGATAGTAGACTGGTGAGACCATACCCCCTTAGTATAATGTTTTATTTGGGAGAAAAAATTCATTTTAAAATGGAAACAATGAGAGTAATAAATAAAAAATACAACAATAAAAGACAATAAGACAATTCATTAATACATAAGGAATAATGCAATTCCATACGCGAATGAATCTAAATGTCTTGCTACTACAATACGAGAAAAATACCAGCAGACTAAAATAAAACACTCATGTATTGGATAAAAATCCCTATATTTGTCCCATCTATAAACACTAGTTGAAAAACACACAAGAAATCAATAAAATGGTTCAAATCCCTTGTAAAATCCTACATACATGATGCATATTCGATTTCCAGATGGTGTCTTGAATAGGGTGTGAGTAAAACATAATAGTTTGACACGACTGTGTCTAATAAATCTAGTCTGATTTGATGTTTATGTAATGAAGTGATAAATAGTTTCATATATTAATTAAACAATTAAATAAATGAATCTTCCTCCTTTAACACTAAGCCAAAATATATCTAATCATGTCTTACAACCATTCCTATAACCACCATATAACCACGTAAAGTCACATAAAACAGTCAGGGTCAAATCCCTATAATCATTATAGCATGGGATTAGGTATATACCTCTCTCTATAAGAAATTGATCATGGACTAGGCCGAGCCCACTCATTGTAAAAATTAAATCATATTTGTGTGCGTGTTCTACAGAATAGACTTTTATATAAGCATCTGATCATAGAACATAATTCATGCCAAATAGCATGGACATCAAAATATCACATCATATATCTCAATGTTTAATTATTACAATTACCATTATTTCTTCATATTACCCATGAAACTAAAATTAAAAAATATTATCAGTTATATAAATAAGCCGAAAGTCCCTATTTAGGGATCCGATAACAAGATATTTCCCTCGGTCACATATCATGTCAATCATATATTAAGTCATTAGCCAATTACAAAAAAAATATTGAAACCAAAGGAATTAAGGGATAATATCATTTGAAATATCCATTGATTTTGGGAATATGCTTCATTAGTGCGATAATGATATTGCATAAACATGAAAAATATATAACCATAGTGTTGATATTTAGACCCCCTTCCTGCATCCAAACATCTAGTGATACATCTGATGGCTGACACTCGTGAGGAAGTAAGAGTGGATGATTTAAAAGAAGTTTCTAGATCAATACTGATCAATTTCAAAAACAACAACATAATTGGGTAATGGTTTTTAACCCAATAGGTTGTAGAAGAGGGAAGAGAAAAAGGAATCTAACCTTAAGAACTTACCTGAGATTGATCTCAAGAATGGGATGTCCGAAAAGGGGTTTGGAACTCCAAAATAAATGGGAGGATACAATAGGTTTGAGATAAAAGAGGATACAACCATGTGGGGACAAAATCAAATGCATGCAACTTTTAAAAGAGAAGTTTGACAAATTTACATGGCGTGTAATAGGGTTTCACATCATGTAAATCTTTTTCATGGATTTTGATGAAAAAAATGTGGCCTCTAATTTATGTTATTAAATCACAAAAATAATTACACAATGTGTAATCACTTTACACATTGTGTAAATGTTTTTTAGTGGTGTGTTTCATCACATTTATCTTCCAAGCATCTCAACCTATCAAAAATCCATATAACACTTACACCCCTTAATACCTAGACTCCCTTAATTCAAAAAACATACATCCCCAAACATTAGATAATTTTCTCCAAAAAATATCTATGTCTCCAAATAAGACCTAGACCCTAAGGATCAAATGAAAAATTAAATTAGAAGCATACCAACAATATGATTGGATCTTACATCATCAATAGTGATTTTGATAATTTATTTTAATAAAAAATCCAATTACGCAAATAAAAG
Source organism: Viscum album (assembly GCA_963277665.1). Lineage (NCBI taxonomy): Eukaryota > Viridiplantae > Streptophyta > Magnoliopsida > Santalales > Viscaceae > Viscum > Viscum album. Next base: position 183,922,645 of record OY728144.1, read on the forward strand.
CAATTTTCTAAAAAATAACAGTTTTTACATTCAAATTAGTTTATAATTAATTGTTATAATTTTATAATAAATCTATGAAGGGTTAAAAATATACATACATCTTAAAAAATTAGATATATATATTTTTTACTCCCAAATTATATTAATTTAACTCCTAAATAAAAAACATATAACAATAAAATTATTTGTAAAAAAATTAATTTTAGAAATGAATTATTATACATGAATTACTTATAATATATCAAATATTTCAAGAATTAAATAATATGAATTTCATACTTGAATTTTATAAAAACATTGTCTATATAATTTCATAGAAGTATTTAATTTAATTGAAATGAAAATTCAATAAAACTTTTCACAATAGTTTCCCTTGGCTAAAGTGTATTTTTTATGTTAAATTTCACAATTTTATAATTTCAAATATTTTATGAATTTATTTTAATTTTTAACTGATAAATTTAATTTTATATTTTTTAATAATAAATTATTCCCTTTAGTTTACTCTTTCACCAAACATAAGGTAATGAAAATTTTGAATTTATAAAAAAAAACTTATATTTTGGAACCATTGGGAATTATAATAAATATATTAAAATTTGTTTCATGAAGTATAATGAAAATTAACCTCTCAATGTTGGAAAATAAGATATACCTAGCTAATTTTCATCAAATAATTTTATTTATTTTAATGAAATATTAATGTTATCATGTGTATGACTCTTATATTGGAATACACACTATTATCGTGAATCCCAAAATCAGTTTTGTGTTGTGGATAACCCATGACCACAAAAAGTGTCTTACGTAATTTTATACTAGGGGTTCATGGACCCTTGATTCAATCACCAATTCCTATAGATATAAAAATACCTAGCATGAGATGCTTCTAATTTTGATACCTTTTTAAAAAAAGTCACAATGATTTGTTAATCAGGGGTGTATGGGTATATTTTTTATCATGTGATCAAATAGAACATAAAAAATGGTATTTGTACTCTCATATAATGAGTATTACAAAAGGGCCCTCAATTCAGACATACATAGAAAGAATACCACCATAACTAGATTGTTTATCATTTGTTGTAATGTATAAATGACAAGATCATGTGATGTGCTCATCTATAAAGGTGAATGAAATGTTATATTTTCATTCACATGGGCAGAATGTACTCAAAGAATTGATAAAAGTTTTGTTCCCAATTTGGTATTTTTTATTCTCTATATATCATGGTCACTCAATGTCATGGAAAAGGGATAATATGATAATGAATTCATTCATATGATTCATTTTGTGGACACATGTAAAAAAGACACATGTATTTTATAGAGATCATTTCAGACCCCTTTTTAGATTGGTTGTAATTGATGATTTCATAGAGGTATCTCATTTCTTACACTTATTTAAGGAGTAACACTAAGTTATATTCTTATAAATTAACAGATAATATTTATCAATTCTCAAAAAGGGTATACTATTATCTTTTCAAAAAAAATAATTTATTTGATTTTTATCAACAATATAAAAATTTCTAGAAATGTTTTTTATTTTATCAGAAATAATAAGATCCCCACTATCCATGATATATTTGAAACAAATAATGGGTTCCCATTATTAATTAAATTTTATAACTTATTAATGGAATCATTAATAAAGTATATTATATATACATATTTATCTATTCCTATTTATTATAAATGGTTTAAGAAAAAGGAAAAATGACATTCTCCCCCATATTAAAAAAAATCTATAAAAAATAGATAATTGAAGGGTTCAAATAAAGGGTCATTCTATTTTCTAAATATAAGGGTTGATAACAAAATCATTCTTCACAATATAGGGAAACATTTCGAAAATAATACTCATCGTATATCTCCTAGAAATACATTGAGTATATATGGGGAATGATCCTCTAAAACACTGTGGTATCAATCTCTTTCCCCAGTTTAATATTAGAATTTAAATCATTCATTGATGATCTAGTTGACACAATACATATGAAACTATAATTTTCCTGGGAATGATTATTTTTTAGTGGTATTGATTTTAATCTCTAATTATGAAAAACTATTTACTTTACATTTGATGAAACATTCTAGAAGGTGATGGATCTATCACTATCAATGGACATGGGGAAAATATTTACATTTCCAAAAATATTCAATATTCATAGATCAATTAATCCATTAAATAATTTTTGTTCTTTAATATGTGTTACATCGTGTTTCAATTGTTGAATAGTCTCCAAATATATAATTTTTACGTGATTATCCACAGGATCCTTTTTCCACCTCTCCCTCATTTATGATTTTCCCAGAGACACTTCATTTCCTCAATAACTAACATAATATTCCTAAACAGTGTTATGTACAAGAAGAATCTGAATAGATTCTTATCCACCAGTAACCTTTATCTATAAATAATCATCTACACCATGGATTAATTGTACTTATTTTATATTACATCCATTATTATTCCATTTTTCACTTTCTAGAAAAACTGCTTTCATTTTTGAATATAAGATATGGTGTCTAATGTGAAGTAGTTAATCATATGCAATTATAATTATGGAGTCATCAATAATTCCCATGTAAAGTTATTTTTTATAAAAATCATTTCTCAGATCCTGAACTTTATCATGATCATAGATATTACTCCCAAATCAATTGATCCTCCCATTATTTAAACCATGTTTTCTTTATATCATAATCTAATCCAATGGCATAAATCAGGTCAGGTAAGCTTATAACCCTTAGTGATATTCCCTCAATAGAATAGTCTGGAGATAAATTCAGAGGGATTAAATACAATGTTTCAATGGGAAAATAGTTTACCCTATATATGAAAACACACAAACCAAACAATATAAACATAAATTTATAAACCAAATAAATATCTATACATGATACATGAAAACACACCCAATAATAAATTTTTTTATAAAAATGCACAATAATATTTATTCAAAACCCAATAATAGTGTTAAGATCAAATGAGAAAAATTGGAACTAAAACACCAAACTAATGAAATAATTTGGATCCAAGGTTGAACCACTCCAAAGTAAGACACATATATAACTATTATATATCTCATCCAACTAATCCAATGATTATATTCGTGGTACAATAGAGAATTATGAAACCTCCCATTTTTAAATATCATAGGAAAATGAATAAATATTATCTTATGTTTCTATATAGTGGTAAGTAAAACAACGTAGTAGGTAACTCCTAGAATAAATTTCCCACAGTCATGTAATACTAGAAATGGGTTTCTTCACATTAATATAAAATAATCAATAATATATTCAATGTAACATTCAATTTCATAATATAAATTATAAGTGATTAATAAGTTATCCTAAAATTAGTTTTAAAAAATAAAATTTCCATTTTCATGAAGAATAGGTAGTAAAATCCTTCATATTTTGTAAAAATATCAATTTTGATTCCCTCTTTCCCCCATTCATGTAAAATAAAATATCTATTCTTTTCATTGTTGATGTATCCTTCACCAAGTCAATGGTTGGTTGAAATTCCACCTTTATTCTAGTTGTCTATATCAACTAGGTCTATTCAAATATTTCCTAAAAAAAATTAAAAACATAGACCCATAAAAACCCTATACATTTCTATTTGGAATTGAAAATATATTTTTTCTATGAACATGTGACAAGATATTCATTCCTTTAATAAACTTCTTTTAGTCAATTTAAGAAACTTGTTTTGTAAAACACCCCCAAATATACATTAACTTTATAAACAATAAGAGATGAATTATTTAGTGTTTTATTAGGTTAAAACCAATTAAATTAATAAAAGATAAACTTTTAAAATAATAGGAGCCTTTAAATTCAAATAGAAATGGATAGAAGAAAAATCTTATTACCTTGGGATCACATACTTGATGAATGTAATATAATAATTATTATTTGAACTATTTTATAAATTAATCTATTAAATCCCAATTTAAAAATATCAATCCTCTTCAAATATCAAATATCCAAGTATAAAAACTAAAATATATGGTTTCCTTCATGAAAAACTATTTACATCCTAGATGAGAAGGAAAAGGAGGCCATGGACATTGACTTCCCTGATCCGGAACTCAAAGATTCCTTGGAAGAATAGTCTATAAATAAAATATCACAAAAAAATCATAAAACAAACCTTGGGGGTAAATATGAAGATAATGGGAACCAAATAATTAATTTTAGGTAAATAATGGGCTAAAAGAGGATGGGCCTGGCCTGATTTAGAGATTAAAAAAGGTGTTTCGGCTTTGAATCGTATAGGGGTCCCATATATTGAAATTAATAATACCTCAAATGGAAATTTATCAAATTGTTTCACATAGTTATCTTAGCTGACATTGTAAAATTATTTTTCCAAGAATCAAATTCACTCCCTTAATGCAACTCTTGATAACTATCTGGAAAATTGTATCGTCATGAATAACCATTCACTATGAGAATTGTTCATGTATCCAAATTCCATAATTCATTCTCTTTATCCCTAAAAAATCATCATATAGTTTTTCAAAATTATTAAACATAAAAAAAAATAAGTATAAAAATAGCCTATTTCAAAATAAAGGTGTTATATTTTCACCACCATTTGGATTTTTGTTCTTGGTATGCTTGGAGCCTTTAGAAAAATTTAAAAGCTCTGGCCTCTGCTCTAGTATAAACATGTTTCATTCTTGTATTTCCACATTAACTAGACCATGCCTCTATAATACTATTACCAAATGACTATATATACCTCAAATCATTCTTTACTTTCTGAGAATAATATGAAATTTTTAGTTGGTAAATGATGCATTAGGCTCAATAGTAACAATATCCCAACTAATAAAATGATGAGGATTCAGTTGATAAATCTTCAGATGAGATACTTGAATCAAATTATGGACAAAAATAAATATTTTAATTAATTCAAAATGATACACAACACTTACAATCAATTTATAGTTGTCACATCAACCCTCATACCTTGTAGCTAACATTTATTCTTTAATATTAAATTATTCCATTATGTTGTGGAAACTTTCCTAAATATGTGGTTACTCATATTGAAATATAACAGTCAATGATGGTGGCGTCCATATAATTTATATCAGCATTGATATATATTCTTCTACATTCGGATATTCTATGTCATCACTATTGTCTCACAAATAATATTTGTCCAATTCAGGGTTGTTTTCCCTATTTTCACACAACATATTGGAAAATTACAAGGACATACATATAATTCCAAATAGATTTCTATATTTATCATTACTAGGTATCTGTTATTATATGATAACTTTAGTAAAGGCATATGATCATCCAATTAAATTATTATGTCCTTAATAAATTCTCTATCCATATCCTACTAAATCGTAGTTTTTTGTTAGGACTACGCATATTTCTAAGGATAATATGTCTTACACATTTTCAACTAATTTACAAGAGACTATTGAAAAATCACCAGATTCTGGAACTAAATCGGGTGTTTAAGTTAGAGATGATTAATTGTGAAAATCCAATTAATAAGACCACTTCTCAAATATAAAACTTTTATAAATAATTTATTATATTAGTCTCTATCCAAAGGATAAAGTGTTACAACATGATGAGTTGATGCCCCATATTTCAAATAGAATAGTTCTTCTTAAGTGTCCTCAGTATACCTATTACAAATTTCAAGGAAATATACCCTCACTTCCAATCATTTATACTCATTGACTACAAAAAATCATCTAGTCATCGAAGATCATCTCCTTTTCTCCACCAGGATAGATATTTTATATCCTAATCTACAATATGTTGTTTCATACCTAGCCGGAAGATATTAACTTCCTTCACCTTGTACATCATCTGGATACACAGATTAATATCCTATTTGGAATATAAATATGATGAAACAAGGTTTTATTTTCTATACCGCAGGTCCAAACATTAATAATGAAATCATAAGAAAGAGTTTTTAGCATATGATCGTCTATCATAAGTTTCCCCACTATTTAATTTTATCATAATCATGGTGAAATTTGGTTTTACCCTCTATCCTTCTCTAATAAGTTCCACCGTGTTAGTAAAAAGACTATCTAAAAATAAAATAGAAATATCATTCATAACAACACAATCTGGATTCATTTCAGCATCTTGCATATATTCCATAATTTTTCATGAGATTCTCTAAGAAATTCACCATATGATTTTAGACTCAATGTGTCTTCCATAAATTTAACTTTTCCATATGTTTATATAATGTCTAAATAAAACATTTACATGCATTTTATTCATCTTCATTGCCATGAGATTGGTTATATCTATGAAAAGTGGTATTTCAAAGAATAATTATCATTTAAATATATGACCTTTTCTTAAAATAAGAAATTCCACTCCTTATTTTATGTGAGAAAAACAATATATAATCTAATTCATGAATCAAATAGTTCTACACATTTTTTTACACAATTTACTTGAACGATATACAACAACATGATCTCACTACTTGAGAATAAAACCTAAACCATATCTAAAAAAATTACAATATACCACATTCTCCACACCATTTTCTATAATGGTTAGGTATGTGTTTGTGGTTAATTGAGATATATATACTACAATTACTTTTATATTGTTATTATTCCTTGTCTTTGAAATAACCTTTCTCTTTATAGATTTCATATGAGGGACAAGGAATGATAAAACTTGACCAATTTGATGATAGTATCTAATAATCATGGAAATTTAAAAATATAAAAACCCATTTGTTGGAGTCAAACATATGATGGAATCAATATTACTAGGTTCATCGTATATTCTATAATTAGAAATGACATTCACTAAAAATATAAATTATTGCATCCTATGGTCTCACATTGAAAATTTATCATACCATTAATGATATTGATCGTATTGAAAAAAAATTCAATGTCTTCCCCATGGTTTGTCTATTTGGAAAATAAACCAAAACATTATATAAAAATATCACAAAAACATGATAGAATAACATGTGTGTGATATAGTTCATCAAATCCATAATTATTTTAGGTGAATTATTAACACTAAAAGGAATTACATCCTACTCATTATGGCCATATATACTTGAGAATGTTGTCTTTATAATTTCCTCTTTTCTAACTATGATATACAAATATCCGGAGTGAAGATAAATTTTAATGAACAAAATATGTACCTTTAAAAAATTTTAACATGAAATGGAAAATCCCTTTTTATTATAAAAAAATAAAAAAAACTTCTTTGATAATATGAAATAAATCATACAAATAGTTCTACGCTCATTCCACGAATAAAAATTTTAATGCTCATTATCAAACTGATAAGAAGTGTCATAATCATAATTCCAATTTGACTCAGAGTTTAATGATATTTGAGGTTTGGTAACAATAGTTATATTCAGATAAGTGTAGTATTTCATAAATCATGATTGCTTATTATTGATGGCTTGAAACCCAACATCATCTAGAAGAACTTTTTTCTCCCATAGACAATACCTGAATAAAGCATGGTTGTTGGGGGAATCATCTTCAATATCATTCCATTTTCCAAATATTCCATTGGTTACTCATAATTTATTGTTTTACTTCACTATCATAAAGTAATTATCAATATCAAATGATTTTTAATGTTCATTGGTCCCATTATCAGTGGTATACGGATAATGATCCATTTCTTAATCTCCATTATTAGGGATACCCTCCTTCATATCAACTTTCTCATGAATTTGTAAATCTTGAATGTTTTATTGAGTCTCTTTAGTCTCTTGTATCTTCATTAGAGAAGGATCTAAATAAATTTTTGAAGGTCCAACATTAAAATTCTCATTAACCCTATCAACATGGGATTAATTTTCATAAAAACACACTTTATTATTTACTACCTATCTCCTCATTTTTTAATTAAATGTAGCCTCTCTATATCCACCTAATGAAAAAATAGATAAAACCACATTCTTATGAAAATTATCCATAAAAACACCAATAATTTGGAAAACATGACAATAAATAGGTATTCTTTAATATTACACCTTAGAGATATTTCTTCATCCAATGCTTATTTTTTATATTAATCATGAATGACCATAAGTATACGTATACCATGATCCTAAAATAGGTACCAAATTTGTAGATATAAATAGTCCTACACGTTTTGATCAGAATGAACATAGTGGATTCAATTCCAAATAAAATATTAGGATTCCATTTCTCTATTAGATTTTTTAATTCTCATTGCAGTACTGAATCTTTTTTTTTTGTGACGAGAGATAACTAGGGATTTTTTCTAGGAGTATATCTTTGGAAAATTTGATTTCTAGATATAGTGGTCACATAAATATATAGATTGTAAAGACATATAGGTATTGATCCCCTATGGATGGAATTATACTATCTCCATTTTGTTTTGGATAAAATAGGGTTATTCTATAAAATGAAGATATAAGGTATTATCTAAATGGATGAATCGTCCCATTATTCCATCATTTATATCCCAACCCCTTTGAATACAAAATAGTTATAGCATGGGAAGTGAATGATAGTTACCAAGTATAGATATCAATATTGGATTTAAATTACACAAGCCTTCCCATTCCAATGATTAGAAAAAAAACATCCACATCTCGTACTATAAACCCCTTGAGGAATTACACTCCCTGTAAAGACCCTTACACTAGTACCTAAGAGTCAGTGGTCAATTTATTACAATGGAACTTGATACATGGTATCATATCTCAAAGAACTGAATAATTTTATACTCATGTTAAACAATATACATACGTGAATTTTACATGAATTTGAAAACATCAAATATTGAAATCTTTTTCTTTGAGAATTGAATTACTCCCTATGAGTGCATCCCTATATATTAATCACAAAACACTTCTTCTATCATGGTGAAAATAAAACATAATTAATGGGTGAACATGTAGGTTTACTAAGGGATAGTGTATAATAGAATTTGTCATGAATAAATAATAATAATCAATATGTAATGGTAAATAATAGAAAACATTGACGCTTAATCAATAAATAGAGCATAATATGGTAGAAACAAATGATAGTCAAATAAACCAATATAAATAAAAAAATGGTCTTAAAACTTATCTATGGATATTCTAACTAGTTTCATAATCACATGGATATTATTAAATGATCTAATAATAATGTTATGCACAATATAAGACATATAAAAAATAATTTCAAGACCTTTCAAAGGACATTTTAAATTTGCTGGTATAAACCCATATAAATTGGAAAACTGATTTGTTTTTTGAGACCTTTCAATTCCTCAAGGGTCTATTTTTAACCAGGACCCTGCGTACAATTACAAAATAAAATACATTACTCAAATGAATGGGTTTCACAATAATAAACATAAACATTTATATTGAAAAACTAACATTCAAATTATTTATACGTACAACAATCAAATCGAAAAATCATAATCCCTCGAGAATAATATGGTCAATGAAAATAAACCCATACATCCTCTTTAAAACTAATAATAACCCATAAAAAGAAGTAATAAGGGTGATATAAATAAAAAATATCCCTAGTTTATTATATTTATAATAAAATTTTAATGTCATCGATGAATTGAAATACAACAAAAATTTCATTAAGAACATTCTTGAGGAAAAAAACATAGTACTTTGAAAACAACCTTTGAAAAAATGTTCAAAAATATTTGAATTTAAATATCATTGATAGTAATCTTTTAAAGAATATAAAACAATAATTAAAAAATTTCTTACTCATTATGACTTAATCATCAGTTCACCCCACACATGTTAATACAAATATTCATTTCACATTTTTAGTAAAAGACAAACTATACTTGTTTTGAAAACTATATAAACATAACATTCTTATTGTTTTTTAAAATTCAAAATATGATAATTTTTATTTAATAAATAATTAAAAAAGGCTAAATTTTTTTTAGAAAACATATATTTTTATGAAAAATGATTTTTGACTGAGGAGAGAAATGATTTGGAACTCCTTTAAAATAATTTACATTATTTTAATGACCAATAAGTTTAATAATGAACCTATTACTTGGAAAATTCCACAAATAACATGAGTATAAGAAAAATATATTTAGATTGAGATATAAATATAAAATAATTCCATCATGAGTAACTTAAAAAAATATCTAGTACTGATGAGATTATAAAATAAATTCATACGACTGTGGTAGCTATTGAATCATAAGACCAGTAAGGAAAATAAGTTCCAATGAATCATAAAGTACCGTAAAGATAAATTGAGTCATGATATAACATATTAGAAGATTTATTTTTTAAATCAGACAATGTAAGATGTTTTGAATATGGTGTATGTCTCATTGAATAAAAAGTGCGATGAGATAACCTTACCTCATATTATACTTCTATATTATGTTTCTAAACCTCATGTATAATAATATTATTTTTATTATAAATATATTAACTAAACATTCTCACATATATCATTAAATATTTTTTTAATTATACTTCTTTACCCATTTATTATCAATTATTTTTAAATATTGTTATTTTCCATGATATGTTATTTACTTTTTCATATATGTTTTAGTTTAGTATTTTTCAGACCGTTTGATTTGATAATAGTTACATCCCATCCTAAATTTAAAAAATTTATTAAATATCATATATATTGATTTTATAGTTATTTTTTTTAATTTATAAATTTTATAGATAATAAATATATTACATCATTCATGGATATGCTAAACTATATGTATGCAGAATGATGATTTGATTTTTCATGATAAATGGAATAAAAGGAAAATAACTGTTAAATTAACTTTATAGAATAATTATTTTGTTATATATATATTATTTTGTTTAATAATATTCATCCTTATTACCAACCATGTAAAGATAAAATGAAAGAAAATTAAAATAATTGTGTGGAAGTGGTTGTCTGCATGGATGCATGACTGATGTTATTATTTCCTAAAGAATTATATAGTAAGAAGATAGATGTGGTAATATATTTACATAATTATTTTTAGGGAATAATTATCACTTGTATTCAGTAATTTTATCCTTACTACCTACCATGTATAGAGAATGTGGAAAACAAATCATATCTCACTTTGAGGTGGTATTATTCCATGACCTTGAGCAAAGTTATCATATCCCCACATCGAATTTTAATTATGAATGTATTTTTGATATAACAAATAAAGAAGTATAATAATATTGTAAATATAAAATAAATATTTAAATTTCATCATTATATATATCCTTCAATGTTGTTGATGGAAAATGCATTACATCAGTCTGAATGGTGGTATTCCACCATAAGAGCAATCACTGCGTTTGGTACTAATTTTAGAGATGTTCATATGGATATATGTTATAATGTTAACATAATAAAATATCACTATCTTGGATATAATTATGTTTTTAGTGATGTTCATATAGATACAGGTTATTTACTAAATATTTAATATAATCATGGTAATCATGGTTTTTGAAATTTGAAAACACCTTTATTGAATCACATCATCAGGAGAATGGTTAATAAACCATCCACTTGAAAAGACTAAAATGGAAGTATGATGGTAATCTGGAATAATCATGTAACTAGGTTTCCAAGTAGGAAAACATAGGTGGTCAGTGATGTTATGGATATATAAGAAAAGAATAAAAAATTATAGAGAGTGATATATATCATTTATCACATGAAAGTTGGTTTTCTAGAGAAGGTTAATGACAAAAAACTATAAATATAAAAATGGTAAAAAAGCAGTTCATCAAAAGTGAATATTTTTGGATAACATTTTTGGTTAAATGACCTTTTCCAAGAGTGGGGTATTTTTTCCATTAATATATTAATTAATTATCATTAATGATATCTTATAATTTCATTATCAAAATTCCATCAATTGTTTCTTAATAAATGAATTTTGACTTCACCTATTATTCCTTTAAATGAATATCAAAAGTATAATTTTTAATTCCTGATACAAAATTGTTAAATTTAAATGGATCATAAGATCCATAAACTAGTTACATTATATTATTGATAAAATTAATAAAACTAATATATTGACATATAGTTATCCAATGAAACCCAAAGTTAAACATAATCAGTTACACAAATAGTTAATCTTAATGCTGATCTAAAATAGGTCTGACCAAATATTGAAGTAATGTCTCAAAATCAATATTATATTCATCATGAAATATATAGTTTTTATTAATGTCACATTCAAAATATTTGAAGTCTATTATAAACATAAAACCTTAATTAAAAAAGTCATTATTTTGAAACATACAATATCAAATGTTCGAATATATTCACTAACAAAACATGGAGGAATCCCTAGAAAATAAAACATAAACCATAAAACCACAATCCTATTTCAAGATCACCATAATTATCCCATAAATTTTTATTTATAGTTATTATCTCATAACATATCACATATTAATGGTTATCATTACTCTATTAGGTTTATTATTGGTAGAACAAACTTCCACTGAATCTCTTTTCATTGTCATTATTACCATTCAAATTTTTCTCTCAAGTCTATAATGAAAATGTATTATAGTATGATCTATATAGATTTTTTAATTATTAAAACCCAATTTTCATATATATAAATACCAAAATACCATGATTATTGAAATAAAAAATAATATCATTAATCATTCCTCTCTTTATATAGTAATAGCATTATCAGGACCTCGAATCAACATATTATTATGAGGTATATTTCCTTGATACATGGGGAATTAATTTAAATTGGGAATCATCTCATTGAAGTTGAACCATTAAAAAATTGAAACATATTTTTTCTCCAAAAATCACAATAATGGCGGACATTCTCCCGACACTTACAAAAATCTAAAATTCCCTTTAAGAAAGTACTAGGGTGTTTCTTTCCACATTTATAACATTTTGGAAAAACCTTCTTTCCTTTTATCCCCTTATCTTATAATTATCTATTATCGTATCCTTCTCGTACATACCTTGAAATCAATAATACATAGATAAAACATTATATATCTTGATGTAACATGATATTATGTCCTTGAACGATGAGAAGTTTTTGGGAGACTAGTTTACTTTGAAAGATTGGCTTAATCCCATCATAGAAAAGATGATCTTTACTCTTTGGATAAAATTCATTGATATGTTAACCATTGCCTCTAGTAGGTGGATTTTCATAAAAATGGGATACACTATATAACATCATAACAATAAGTATCATAATTTATAATCACAAAACTATTAAAAAACTTGACATAAGTAAAAATATTATCATTAGATAATATGATAATAATGAACATTTTTTATATGGGAATGTTTCCAAATCATAAAAAAATTTCAAAACATTCATAATCGTATATAAAAGAACATTTGATTTATCCTAATAATATAAGTTTGGAGTTTCAAACCAGATGTGTAGTATAGATTTATATCATGTACCATGTAACTCTTGGGTCAATCCCAATGCACTATTTACAAATTTTTGTCCCCTAGGTATATCTATGCGAGAACGATGCCAAATCATAATATCCAGTTATGTATTTCATAGAAACTTCATATAATATCTCCCTTATCAAAACAATAAGTTGTTATTCTACAATTATCTTCCCTATATATTATAATTAAATATTCAACAATAAATGTTTTCATAAATAAAGTTCCCATGTTTACTATTAAACAAGATCTGATACAAACAGTAATGTCCTAAACCCCAATAACACAAATTCAATGGTTACTCAAAAATATTGGATCTAGATATAAGTTATTGAATCCCTAATGACAAAATAGTTTAGTAGCCTTTGAAAAATCTATACATACATTAATTTCACATACATTTGAAAGAAAAAGAATTTAAAAAAACTTTTTTCTAAGTGAAATCTATTTTTCCTCATAGTGAATCTCTCTATATCAATCACAAAACACTTCCTAGAATATTTGGGGAAATAAAACATACGAAAGGGGTGAGGAAAGAAGCTCAGTAAGGGTAAGATTATACAATATGAAGTCATGAATAATTAATAATAATAATCACTATGGAATAGATAAGTAACTGAACACACATTCAATTTAATCAATAAAATAATTCATAACATTAATAAATAATTGAAGATCAATTAAAGCTATGTAAATAACCAAAAGAGCATAAATATTACCCATGGATATTTTAACTAATCATGAAATCACATGGAAATCAATAAATAATCACTTAATGAGGGAATTCGTAATTATATACATCGGAGATAATGTATCAAGAAATTCCATGGAACATTTTGAATCCTTGGGAAGAAATCCAACTAATTTGGAATATTGATTTGTCCCATAAGACATGTTTATTCATTAAGTGGATATCTATTACTAGGCCCAAACATCAATTATTATGTCCAATTTAGAATTCATAATAATTTGATGAATCATCATTAACATAAATATTATTATATAAAAACTATCACATGCGAAGATAATACATACCCCATAAATTAAACATATTCTAAACAAGCTAGAATAATATGGTTAATGGTAATAATATTATGCATCCTCTATCAAATTGAACATAAACCATCCAAATAAAAATAATAATGATGACATAATTATAGTATATCCATAATTTAATATATGTTAAATATAAAGATTATATCATTTATTAAAAAGAAGAAAATAAAAATTCATTTAAAAATCTTGTGAAAAAAACATTTCAATTAGAAAATAAACTTCTAAATCAAAATGTTAATAAATCATTTTTAAAAAATATTTCATTGAATATAACCATACGAAAAATGTAAAATATTAATTAAAAATTTAGTGTTAATGATAGAAGAAAGTTTTTATAATGTCAAATGAATTAAAAAACTTGTTTCCATTAAATTTTTTGGTAAAATCCAAACGAGATTTTCATTAAAATGATGTGAATATACATTTAAAAAAAATCAAAATAAGGAAAATTTTATTTAATAAATCATTTCAATAATGATAAAATTAATTTTAATAAATACTTTTTGAAAAAAAATGATTTTTCTCAAAAAATAATTTTTGACCAATGAGAGAAATATATTATACTTTTCTTAAAAAAATTCAATAATTTTAAATTAAAAATATTGGAAAAAAATTAACATTAATTCAAAATAATCCATGAATAAAAAAACTAGAAGAAAATAGAATACTTTTAATATATTAATATGAAATAATTATTTCCATGGAGACTTAGAAAAACAATTTTGGATAATTATAAAATTGATAAATAAACCCTTACTATGTTGGTAGCATTTAGCCATAAACCCCCCAAAAGAAATGAAACTATAAATAAAATGAATTTAAATATAATATTTATATAAAATATCAAAAATGGGATTTATATAAAACTAAATGCAATATGAGGAGAACATGGGATATCTCTTATGGATGTAAAAGTGACAGAAGAAACCCTTACCTTAGGTTTGAATTCTTTTGTATTTGTTTGAAAATCATGAATAATAAATATTTTTTTATTAAATAAATATTATATAATTATAATAATATATATCATACCATATATGAGATACTTATAGTCTTTTAACACCCTATTATTATGAATTCATTCGTAAAATTACTATTTTGGGTAATAAATGCTCCATTTTTCATGTGGGTTTCAATATATTAATTTGGTTCATTATAAATTTATCAGGGTTAAATAATCTCTAGACTGTAAAACATGATATAAATATCATATTTATATATATACTATTTTTATTTAGATTAATATTTAAATTTTACAGTTATAAAATGGATTACACCTTTTTTTAAGTCAATAAGTCGTTTGTATTTGCGAATGTTTTTTCTATTTTTCATGAAAATGGAATGAAGGGAAAATAAATATTAATTAACATTTAAAGACTAATTATTAATTTATATATATAATTTTTATTAATAAATTAAATCCTTATTATTATACATTTAAAAATAAAATGAAAATATTATCACATCGTTATGTGAAGGTGGTACTCCACTTATACGCATAAGAGATATTATTGTTTTCTAAAGGATAGTAAGGAAAGATGTTATAAGTGATATTATATATAATTAGGCATTTTTAGGTCATATTTTTCATATATATTACTTAAAATTATCCTTACTGACTTCAATATAATGCAGAGGAGAAAACATGAATCACATCATTTCCTTAGGCGGTAGTTTGTTGTATACACGAGCGACATCATCGTATCCCTCACAACATGGTATATAGGAAGGTATACATGATATAATAATTAAAGAAATAAAACAATTTAATAAATATCATATAAATATTTAAATTACGTCATTATATCTATCATTGAAATGTGATTATGGAACATGAATTACATTAGTTCTTGATGTGGTAGTCTGCCTTACAAACAACTGAAATTTTCATTTCCCAATTATTGGTAGTGGAGAGAGATATATGTGATAAAATTAAAATACATATCTCATTATTTATTAGATACTTGTTTTATTGTTTTTTAACAATAGGATAATATTATAATTATATATAAGAAGAAGTAAGATGAAAAAGCATAGTTAAAAACCTTTCCACTTCTTTCGGATACATCTTTAGTTGTATCCTAAAACCATTAATGATTGAATTTATGACATAAAAAGTACTATTGGACATGGGAATGGATGTAAGGAAGGTATTTTATCATTTATATTAAAAAATGTGTTTTTTATGTGTGAATAATGGAGGTTAGTGGTGTCCTGTTATAAGTGGGTCGGAGGACACACATTAAATATTTCTAATGATTGAGTGATACCCATATGTTTTTCATGAAAAATGCCTAAAAATTGGTATTTCACCATACATAACGATTATAGGATTACATAATTCCATAAAATAGGTTTCTAAAAATATTTATGTCTATTTTTCCCATTATCTTCTTAGTTTGACACCCGATGAACCCATTTTTACCTTATCTGCAGTAATTACTTTCTACTATATTAACAATTCATTATATTAAAATGTATGTTAAAATTATTATACAATATAAATAATTACCATTCCAAATATGAAAAAAATTTCTCTAAATTCAATTTATATAATTGAATGAATTAAATTTAAAACATCACTCTAGACATGACAAAAGAGTGGTTTTCTAAAGAGAAGATTCACTTATGTATAAATTGATTAAATATCAAAATTAAAAATGAAATTGATTCAAATGAACAAAATTATTTAAATTAAAAAATATTTGGCAAACATTTTCATCAAAACCAAATTAAAATATATATTTACTTTTAAAAAAAATTAATAAAATATAGTTTTCATTAAAAATCACTCATTTTAATTATTCATAAAAATAATTTATCTTTTTAGAAAATAATAAAAATTTCACCCAAATATAATTATCACTTTTAAACTTCACAAATGAGTTTTATTTATTCAAATCATGTTTAAAATTTTTTCTAACAAAATAATTTTTAATTATGTGTGTAATGTGTGAGTGGGACACCTTTTATAAAAATACTTTTTTTCAAAATAAATTTTCCATCAAATGATTGTTAGTAATGTTTTAGTTAATAATGAATCGTTAATTTTATTTTATACATTTGTAAAACATAAAATTTTCATAATTGTTTTGGTACTATTCATACCCACCAAAATAATGTCAAGATTTTAATGGTCATGTTTTCAAAATAATATTTTAATTGAGTATCGTGTATCACACAAGCACAGTGTTCCATACATTGTATGTTATTGAAGAGATTGAAATTATTTATTAAAATTCCATAAATTATAGTGGTAAAATAGTCTATTTTATTCTTAGTAATGCATGTCATATATAATATCTAATATGATGTTCCTATTTTCAAATCAGGAAGATCTTAACTATGTATAGGGTAATGTTACATACTGGGCACCTCAATCCAATTCACTCCCACTATCATAGGTGTGTCTTGATACTAATGATATGATGCATCATTTACACATGTGAACAAAATTTTTTAACTAGAAAATAATCATGAAATGAATGTGATACAGTAATGTCAAACAATATATTCATAACTATCAAATTCAGAAGTATAATGAACCACATTATGAATGAATCTAGTTTCTTGGTTTAGATAACCTACTCAACTCTATATATCTTTTGATCAGCTAAAAAAAGATAAATCTCTATTCCCAACATAGGTGTCAAAATAATTACTAAATTACAAATGGATTAAACTTGGTTCACCAGGGTATGTAGATACTAACTAATTTCATGGGACTATTTTTTATTAAAATATAATACCTATTGTATATTATAGCTTTATCTATGAACTAATTTTATTTTTTTTTACAAAAATACTACTTAATACTCATTTTCATACCATAGTGGTGTAAATTAAATGTTTTTGTAGTGCATTACTTCTCTAAATGATAGATTGAACTACATTGGAAATGAAAAAATTTGTTGTTATGATATAGTGGGTTAGAGACTGATCTAGTCGACTAATTATTTACTATCATACTACACTAGGAGTAACTGTCTATCTTGTGTATATTTCCCATGCTTTAATATCTACTATCACACATATAAAAGATGGTGTCCCATAAACTCATATTTTCTTCAATATCTATTTCTCCTACTAGTTCATTATTTTCCCTTTTTATAACAATTGATGTAGATCATGATGACCATTTAGTTAACATTTGGTCAGAGACCCACATTGAAGATCCATTCTTGCATCCTTTAACACACATCTACCTATGGTGAAAGGAAAAAAATGTTAGTGAATGTAGGTGTTGATATTATAATAGACTGATTTTCACTTGAGTAATTTATTCTTAGTTAGAGGGACATTACAATGTATATCCCACTAGATTGGAGGTTTAGAAATTATAATAGAAATGTGGGTGTCTATTGTTTGTGGTTATAGGTTGCCTCATATAGAGTTTTTCACTTTCATATTATTCTATATCTTTAAAATAATATATCTTATACATAATTAAATTCATTTATTTTGATGCATTTAAATATATTTGGAATTTATTTTTAGGTGAGTAACATAAACAATGACTTATTTAAAGAGTTACAAATCAATATGTATAAAATTATTTTTTTAGTAGAATAAATAAAATTCCAAACTAAATCACTACAATACATCTTAAATTGAGGGATTAACATGATATATGAGGTGATATTGATTAACCTTCTAATACATATTTTGATATTCAATATTGAAGTTACACTTTCCAAGACCTCGATCAACCAACCATATAGTTTCATTCCAAACTCCAGTTCCAATTTATTTATTATGTAAAAAATTATATAATTACCCAAATAGTTATGGCCTTATTTTTTTAAATTTCATTAGGATACACAGATCTATGAAACACTATCTTTTAAGAAAAATGATAAATATAAGTTTTTTGTAACCACATGATGTACTGGACAAATACATCCTCACTAGACTATTGTTGATTCATGTATTATATGATTATGATGATCTTATAAATAAACAACTATCTCATTAGATAAATGTCCAAGATGGCTCATTTCATAACTAAATATATATAGCTTTTCCCTCCAATAGATATGACGCGACATTAAAAGTGTAATCATTTTATTGGGATCTTATTTAATAAAATACCATATTAAATGGTTATAGAATAATATACCAAACTAAAAAAATATTCTATTGTAGATAATAGCATCATCATTATCAACCACATCACCAAGGTGAATCATTTGTTTATGAGAATCTTAATTTATGATAATAATAATATTTATAACTCAATAATAGTTCATAAGATCAATAAATTATATGTTTTTGAGCTATACTATTCTAATAAACTATTTTCTTCTATCATTCCGCATGTGTTTATATATACTTATAGAAGACCTATATTGTTTTTTTATGTTTTTTAGTGGGATTTAGTGTATAAAAAATGGTATAAAAAATCCATCTTCACGAACATAAAAAAGATAATTTTATATTAAAATAACATAGTGATACTAGAGATATCGTATAATGATTTATTTGGTTATGGGATTCAACTAATTAAACTTTATTAAAATGTTATGAAAATATTAATGGAGATAGTAAATAATTTCTCAAGGAATTGTGGATATATGAATTAGGAATGTAATTTCTATGTTCAGGTGTTTTATTGATAGTACAAGTGGGTAAAAGTTTAATCCATAATAAAAATGTTAATTAGTAAGTGAAATAATTTTTATATAAGTATCCACATAAAGTAATTGGATCATAATTGTGTTTTTATGAAGTACTGGTTATTATATAATATGGTATTTTTTAGATACATGAAAGGGTTCGTTAAGTACTATGGAATGTTCATTCCATTTACCATTTTTATACAAATGAATTCATATCTTTTAAATAGTATCTGATACAAAGTATTTAGGTTAAAACATCTCAAATTATATAGGTGTTCCAAATCTAGGGAATCATTGGTAGATGTTGTAGTTTTTTTTTCAAATGATGAATTATATTATTTTGATATAAAATAGATTTCATTTAAATGAATGTATCATGACTAGATAGATCATGGTAAATGATTTCTATCTAAATATCATTTCTTTTAAAATATAATAGAATGGTTTACATAAAAAATAATTTATTTGAAAAAATATTTTATTAATTTTCTGGACATACATTATGATTCATTAGCTTCTATAACATATTTTTTAAACAAATATATAAAGATAAAAAGTTATGTAGTTTGAAAACAAATATTGGAAAATGTTATTTCAACCCCTATGTGGAATATTTTAATTAATATTTTTTGGAATGGGAAATTTTCTAATCACATAGAATACCATATATGATGTGAAATAATAATTTATATATATATATTTATTAATAAATGGAATCAAATTTTTCTTCAAAACAGAATGGTATTTGAATATCTTAGCATGATATTATAATATGAATATATTGTTCGAGACATTACTTGGAGTATTGTTTGAATTGATAATTTTAATATTAATAATGAAATGATAATAAAGATCTATCATAAATGTCAATTTTCACTTAAAATACTAATTATTTTGAAACTCATGAGGGAAAATCTAATTTTAATGATTTACATTTATTCACCATAAGAATTGAGAATCAATTTCTCATAAAATAATTTAGGTTGTGATAGTAATGAAATATTATAAAATATTTTATTAGGTAAAAATTGATTTAATTTAAAATTTTGATGTAAAGGCATCCATTAATGATAATGTTAAAATGATATGTAGTTCCATATTGAAAAAATGATGTTTTCAAGGTAACATTTCATATTGTGATGTATAGAAGTACATATAATTTCCCAAAATTGAGAATTTGGAATATGATTCATAAATCTCACCATTATTGTATCAATATTTATTCATACATTCTAATCACTAAGGTTTTTAGTGAAATTATTTTATTAGATATTGACGTAGATATATAATAAGAATTACATATAGTTAAACTATATTTACAAAAGAAAAGAAAGTGCAACAAGAATATGGATTATCTAAAATTTTATCATGTATAATTTAATTGAAGGAATATTATTTATGGTTTTATTAAGTATTCATCACATTTTAAGAATCATGATTTATCATATAATAGGAAATATCTATTTTATCATTATTTCATGTTGTCTGTGTAAATGAATAAATTGATATACATTTCATAAATTGTACCAATAATTATACCTTCAATGTAAAAATTTGAATTATCCATAAATGAACTTCATAATGTTGTATTATATGTTATGATGAAAATTTATAATTATATTGAGAATTCATATATATATGTGGAATATGAAAATGTGGTCTGAATCATAGGATACGGTTCTTTCTATGTCTTTGATGACACAATAAGTATTTCACATGAGGTTTCCTAAAATATGTATTTATCATTCAGTGTGTGAATGGATCATATTTGATCCCCACAAGATTAGGTATAAAAAATATAAATCACGATGATGATATCACTTTAATACCTTTTATACACAAGGAAATATGACTTTCCCACTTAGGGGGTGGTTGGTAATTTTGTGTATTAATTAATCAATTTTAGCTCAATCAAGATGAAATTCTAAATATTATATATCGGGTATAACTTCAGATCATTGGATTGACATAAACTGAGCAGTGTGTCATTGAACTTATATATTAAGTATGATAATATTATTTATCCTAATGTGGAACATTTGATGTGATCATAAAAAATGTGGAAAGATAATTAAGGAATTAATCCAAATAGTAAATATATAATTAGAGAATCAATAAAATATCATTTTTTATTAGGGATTGTTATACTTCATGTCCCATGTTCATTTTATTTATTGGATAATGGGTACATATGATAATGCACACATCTCGATAATTTTGTTGGAAGAAAAAAGTATATAGATACATGTTTTTATGGATATACTATGAAATCCATTTGTGGCTCATATAGAACTGATAATTTAATATATAACACTCTATGAATATATTTATGTATCCATTGATTTGTGTTTTTTGTCAACACGATAATGTATTTGGTGTTACACATTGTGGTTGATTAAATGGGGATTCATTTTGACTCGAAGTTCAATATAAAAATTATTTTATAGTTAATCTAAAATAGTTTTAAATGAGTATTTACAAGGTACCACATACAATGTAATATGATGTGAAGGTAATGATAGATTTATTAATGTTTTTAGAATATATTAAAAAAGGCTTCATAATATGATTACACAAGTTAATACATATGATCTAATTTATGATGTTATTTTAAAAAGAATTTTTTGGTTTCGTGTAAGTGGGGGATTGAAGAGAATATTCTAAAAATATAATAGTACATATGATAAATTTTTATTACGATATCCTTGATACTACATTTACATTAAACATATCATTAAGAATAAGCTTGACTATACATTCCCACAAAAATATAAATTAGAATATTCTTGATATTACATAGTAATAAATTAGTTTTTTAGTACCTAAGATATAAATATCAATGATTATACTATCTCAACATTGTAATAGTAGATAAACTATAAATGATTATTCTCAAGTATCTCCCCACATATGATATAAATTAAATTATTAATATTTTTGATAGAACATCTGATAATATTTTAATTTTTGAGTATGAAACATTAACGATCTAAGGCATTAAAAAATTAAAAATAATTCATGAGTAAATGATTGAATCATACAATTAGAATCATCCTCAATATATATAAAAAACATCCATGTAATGGAAGGGTGTGTGGAGTTTTGGATGAAAATAAATAACCAACATCTCTTATATATTCCATTTATTTATATGTGATGTTATAAAATCCTAAAAATAAGTATATACCAATCTTTATGATTGATTGTTCAGACACAACCTGTGGAAATATCCATGTGTTTATGGTGATAGTGTTTCACATAAGTGACTTTCATCAAATATATTTAATGTTACTCAATGATTATATAACATTTTTATTTGGAAAATTTTCATTTTAAAAAATTTATGCATATACATATTATGCTAATTTATTATAATATATGATTAGAGATCTTGGGGTCTATATATTTCAATGTGGGAAACAAGACTGAGCAAAATATTCTGATTAGAATTGGTATAAAATATATTTATTTGTATTTGTAAATTCATAGTCACTATTATAGGTAAATAATAATAATAATAATAATAAATTAGGATATGGGGTCAACTAAGATTCAAAATGTATAAAAGTTCTTTTGTTTAATTTTCTAATATTAATCCTTGAGTAAGAAATATTTACTTATAACACATTCTGTAATCACTCTTGTTTTAATCAATGGATAGAGAGTGACTTTATCAATACCTAGAGAGATATCTTTGGATGTATAAAACACTAACACTTCTTCCTCAATTAATACATTGGGAGAACATCTATTATTATTACTCATTCAAGAATAATTCTATTTTGATAAACCCTGAATAACTCATGTAGTCAGGATCAATTATACGAACACTCAGTGATTCTACAATCAAGTCAAATGACTATGGTACATATATGGATCAATACAAGTGGGTTTCTTCACTAATATCATATAGTGAAGTGATACTGTTATGGAATCTGGTCAACCATATCATCAATGACCATCGATTTACAAGATGGAGAATTTTCATACCTGTTTATAAATTAATTATGGATTCCTTGTGTAGATCTTATTATTTTGGTTCTATCATTTTATATGTTCATTTAATATTTTATCAATGTACATGGTGTTATTTTCATGTACATCAATTATTATGAATATATTAAGACTTAAATATTAGTTTTCCATGCCATTCTAGATATTTGGTATCACTAAGAACCTTCTTTTTTTATGAGAGTACTCACATGTTTTACTTATAATTACTTATAATTCATTGATTTATTGGATCCATCTACAAAATACATAACTTTAGATCATTTTTTTAAATATTTGATTTTCATCATATCTTTCATTTTTTCCACACTTATATAAATATTGAACATATTATGATTTCAATGTTTATTATCTGACCACACATAATAATATGGAATTTAACTAAAAAATACACACCATGTATATCTCAAATTTATCCCTCCATATTGGGTCAAATTTGATAAAATCAGACCTAGGATCTAATAAATGAAAATAGAATTATGGATACATATTGGATGACACATGGTTTTAAGAACAACACATAATGTAATCATTGTACATATCTTGAAGACCTGATTTTTCTAATTCCTGAGAACATGTGGTGTCACTGCATTCCTTATATTAGATATATGACATGGGGACTGTCATTTGATGAAACACTTAGGCCACACTCCATTTAAGTTGAAAAAAAATTATACCTCTAACTTATCTACAATAAGAAATATGGTCGCCCCACGGTGAGTGTTGCGACACAAGAAAATGATATTACACACTATATGAAAAAAACATACCACATTCTCTGCTATAAATAGAATAATTTATTAAATGTAGTTATAAAACTTTAATATATGTTTAATCAGATTTATATGTGTTATGTGTGTCATTTATTTGAAATTACACACAATTTTAAAAAATTCATAATTATACATTTAATTAATTAATGTGTCAAATTCCACTAATATATTTCCAGATGATTTTCATGAGTACAAATATTTTCCTCCAAGTACACTTCTGTACTTCACTAATTTTAAATGAAATTAATTTTATTATTGATGATGGTTAGTTACGGATACATGGATGGAATTAAGATAAAATGAATAAAATTAATTAATTATTAGACCATTAACATAGTTGATGAAAAAACAATGTAAATGATAAATAGAATGAAACTTTGTACACTGTCCCTATTATGTGGATGATCAAAATATTAGACCAGACCTATGTATTGGATTTTATATTTTTTATATATTACTATTAAAATAAAATTGATGGCATAGATGTCATCCCCTCCTCAATATTATATAATGCATTAATTATAATGTATTATTTTATTTATAACTCAATTATCAAATCCATTGAATCCACTTAACTACATGTGAGTAATATATTAAGTAATAAAGAACCTCCTACGTAAGAGGAGGTGGTCCATATCTAGGATTCAAGGTGAAACCAATCGAGGTAATACATTGGAACCAAGGTGGAATGCTTTAACAAAGACCAATCTACGGTTCAATGTTTTTTCCTCTAGGTTCAAGTGTCAAATTACCATTATAAAGATAAACTAACCATTATGTAATCTCTTAATCATAAAGCATATAGTTTATTTCTATTAGTGGGATTCTAAATTATTTATGTCTGATGATTTATCATGATCACATAACAGATGGAAAAACATTCATTTAATATAAAATTAAATATAATTGGATTATGCATAACATTTATCATACATTATTAATTAATTTTCTAAAATAAACTTTACAATTAAATATAATATATTAATGATGAAATGGGATTTATATATAATGATAAAAATACCTTTTCTTAAATATTACGTCCTCATAGAATTCCACTACATATGCTAGAATATACCTCATTTTTCAAAGTTCTTGTTTGACACATGATTGGGTTCATTTCATTATCAAGTAAAATTTATTTATATATTTTGGACTGACATAACCAAGTTTACATCATGGGTTGATAACCTAAGAAGGAAATGGGGTTACTATGGGGAAAGGATTGAGGAGATTATTTTTGAAAATTTTATTATTTTGAATTTTAGTCAAAAGACCTATGAACTTTTCTTAATGGATTTACCATGTTATGAATACCTAAAACCCTTTTAATAACATTCCAATCCCATGTTTAGGTTTTTAGAATATTAAATTTGATCCTTTCAACAAAAATTTCTATGAGAGGTGATATTCTCAATCTAATAGTAAGGAAAACTAGGTTCAAAAAAGAGGTATGTTAATGCAATTTCGTATAAATATTTCCTTATTAATATGTTTTTGTATACATAGAATTACTAATACTATTCTATAAAACATATGAAATGGAAATTCAGATGTGTTTAAAATTCATTATGATCACTAAATGAGAATGGTAACCTTTTAACCACCGATAATTTCCAATAATGGAAGATGCATATACATTTTATACTACACCGTGAATGTAAATTATAAGTATTTGAGACACCCATGATAATTTTCATTCCAAAGAGTCTAGTGGGTAAGAAGTATCACTATATAAAAAACATATAGATCATATAGTGGATTTCCAATGTTTTATGCGATTATTCACATCTAGTGAGATTCTAATGAAATGATAGGATTTGGATTCCATAGAATCATTTTTATCACTTGAGGTCTCTATGAATAGTATACAAGATCAGAGTGATGTGATATCTCTAATTCATTATTACCATGTATGTTTGGGGAGTTGGAACTAGTTGAGAAACATGTATTCATGAATATTAGATACATTGAGTACCTGGAAATCTTGGTATTTAATATTAATGATGATTTTTACATAGATCTCCTTATAACGTTATTCCATAAATGGTATACCATTTTTATTATCCATGATTTTATTAGAAAATCGGGAAGACACTTTCCAAACAACTAACTCTTGTTCTCATTTATACTAAATACATGTTGCATGAAAAAACCCATGGACCTTATGGTGAATAAAAATGAGTAAGAATAATGAAAAGGGGATAAAGTCCCCTTCCTTATCTAAGGCTCCATGATAACTGTCCTTTGATTAATAAGAATACCCCAAGGCATGGAAAGAAATAGGATGATATATGTTTTTCATGTGTAAATAAGGGCCACTAAAAGTGTAATTTCACCCATACATAGAAGAAATAATAATCATCATGTATCATTGTTTTTTATTATAATCTCTCCATATCTTGAATTTTTGAACTGAATAATAATTTTGGTCCACACATTTATATAAAAATATAGGAACCAAGTATATTTTAGACAGTTTCCAATGATGAGGTGGATCAAAGATACTATAAACCCAACATATCATACATATTTATTACATCATTTTCGAGGAATTTTTCATTTCATTACTTTGAAACATGCCTAAGGACAATAATAGTTAACTCTATTTGGAATTGGGAGACATAAAAAATGGGTCCAAATGTAAAATACATCATCTCCCTCTCTGATCTTTATAACTATAATCTTTATTAGAAATAGATTTGTGGTATGTAACAACCTAGCCTATTATGATTACAATTTCCCTTTTGATTTAGTAGATATTGAAAACACAAGAACTTATAATGTTTTATTATATACAATATCATTTAAATAATCATTAAGTATCATTACCATTTATAATATAGCCTTAGAATAGTGATCATGTTACTGGTATAAATATAGGGTTTTAACAAATCCTTTTTCCATAGATAAAGGAAGTGATTGCCCCATCTAGTAAAAGTATACCCTATGCAGCCTAGTTATTGGAGCTTTTGAGGGATATATCATTTATGGTATTTCTCCTATAACAATACAAGTCTAATATCCAACAACTTGTACATAGGGGAAACTATTTATGGGAGAAGTTCAAGCTTATCAAAATCATGGCCAAAACCATGTTCTCATAAGGACCTCATGAAATCCCCACTATCATGCAGCATAATCTTAGTGACTATGATGGTTTAATAATGAGATATGTATCAAGACACCGTAAAAATTGATATTTACATTATTTTTTATATAATAATGAACATATTTTCATCTAATTAATTTTAATTGGTAAATGATTTTTTAAAGCACAAATAGTATTTTTTATGTATTCAAATTCAAGCAAGAAATATATTTTGGAAGAATTAATGGATTATTGAAATAAAAAAATATTTTTGTATAAAATATTATTATTAATTTAATTTTATTGAATATAAATTATCGTATAATTTTTATGATGTCAAATTTATTTTTTATTAATGTTCAAATATCGTTATTATAAATAAACTATCATTTTCATTAAATGTCAGTTTTTAATTCAAATGTAAAATTTACAATGTTTGGGAAAATATTTAGTTAAAATGTTTACTATTTTTGAGATCATGATTTTAAAATTATTCAATGGTTTATTTCTCATAATTTTCATAGACAGTCGGATTTTTGGTTAAAAATTAAATACTGTATAAATATATGATGTGTTTTATGACATCATAATGAACCAATAATGATGTTTTAAATACAATAAAATGTCTATTTGTAAAATAATTTTTTTCTCTTTAAAATAATTTTGTTTTAACATTTTGTATTTATCTTTTAAATTCATTATGAATCATCAAAGACACATAATATATTTTATGATTTTAAATTCATATATTTAAGAGTGTGACTCACCTCCACATAAGAAAGAGAAATACTTTAATAAGGTATACCCATATGATTATAAAATAGTGTAAAACACACCAATTTGGCCGAATATATGGTCCAAAACCATTATATGGTTTGTGGTTTTGAATATTTTATTATGAAGTGTCCGAAACCAAAATAATAATTAAATTCCCCACCATCCATATATAAACCCAACAATGATCCCATTTACCTTCACTGAAACTCCTTGAATCTATTCAAAAATCTTATATAATCTCCCTATTGTCCACCCTAGGCATCCTCAGAATCCCAAGAAGCCTATCCTAATTTATAGAGGTCACAAAACCTAGTAAGGGATTTCTCTCTTATAATTTCCATTCAAGAACTTCTTTTATAGTATACTTCTTAAATACCATTTTCATATATTGGGATATGATGTTTCATGTCTCCCTTATTTTCTATTTTATTTCTAAATTATGAGTGATTTTTTCACTGTCATTAATCCCCCATATTATCCTTTATGTACACCTGTTACCAGGCCAAAATATCGTAGCGGTTCTTTTTCTTTCTTCTCTTACTTCAAGACTCTTTATTAATTTATTTGTTAAATTTCTAGTTACTAATGATGTTGAATGTAATAACATGTATATATTACTATCCATTTCAGGTATAAATGATGAGATACCTTTTTATCTCTCTAACAAACCATTTTATGAATTTCTATATGACGTCGTTATTCTTCCAAAATTGCACTATAGTTTTCCAGGCCAATATCAATTTGCAGTGAATACCATACCCATTTATCTATCAACGGTATTCTCCTTTATGAACATATACTTATTTTTTGTGGATATATATATATATATATATATATATCGCATTCCAATGATTTTTTAATAATCTATAATGATTATTGAATTAATATTCTATGATCTATGTGGCACAAATAATCATGAAAATTAAATGATTATGAAGTGTGCACCCAAATAGCGCTCCAATGCATTGGGTATTATTTATCATCAAGATAATCATGAGAAATGAGATATGAATCCTGAACCTTCATGTTCAATGAGAATTGACTCATTCCATTTTATGATCAATGAGCATTGGCTTGAGATCCTCCATGTGCTATAAGAACGGGCTCATGCTCATCCATGTAAAATGAGCCTTGACTCATTCTAATAAAATGATGCATGTCATATCCACTTTTCAAATGTTATAATCATCATGAAATTTAATAACTTGTAATTCATGTTTTTTATTATCCATTTAAATTCCTATTGTCTGACATGTATTTTCATCCTCCTTGTATGCATAGTTTATTCCCTAACAAGCCTTTATAGCTCACCCCTTTCATATTTATTCACTCATGTTATACCATGCAGTGTTACATATGAAGGAATTTTGTGGTAATTTTAAATATCTTTTCAATATAGATATTGTTTTATTTAATTTTTTTATTTGGCATGTAATATTGTAAAACCAAAAATACACTATACCCCTCGATCTTATGAGTTTTATTATTTGATATTTTATGTAATGAATCTTGTTTAAATATGAGGTAAAGAGAAGGGTTTTTAATGATGGAATCATAGTATATGTTAATTTATTTTTGGGATTAGTATTATAAATCCTTAGTGAAACCCCTTAGGGTTAATACTATGTTTATGAAAGAAGAAATATATTTTTTTTAATTATTGAGTAGGTGGTTTTTCAAAAAAATAAATCCTTATTTGGATACTACAAGTGGATTTGGTTCTGGCACATATGTACCTAGGAGTAACAACTCCCCGAAGGTGTTCTGTGATCGATTGGTGGTAAACTAGTTCAAAAAAATATCTATACTTCACACCTAGTATGACACTCCTATGGGATATACTTTGGTAAATTCATATTCCCATTACAAACTATTAATAAGGGGAAAAAAGAAACAAATGACCTTAAATATATATGTTCTGAAGTAGATCATGGATAACATAGATTGATGAACTGAAAAACAAATGTTTAGGAGATAAATGTAATTCATATTTTATCAATTTATCATCATTGTATTCCAATTTATGTGTTTAATATTTCATGATACTTGGCCCTAAGTCTATATCGAATAATGTAGGTCTTGAATCAAAAAGTGAAGGTAGGTTTATCGTACATAGTTCTATGCATTCCTTTATTCATTTAATGTTAAGTAGAGCTATTTAAAACCACCACAATGAATAGAAATAGATATTTCAGTTCAAATGGAAAATGGGAAAATTATTGCTTCCCATGTATATCACACCTCCCCCATAACAATTTGTAGATGGAACTTCCCAGTGAACATTTTCATACTTACCTTTGTAGAATTTTATGAAATTATGTGCATGGATTGGCTTCCCTACATAGATTAAACATAAATTTCCATGAGAGGAAAATCATTAACCAAATGTGGAATTGAACCATGATTCAATAAAAGCAAAAGGAGGAGTATTAATCTTATTTAGAACCACCATATCAAGAATCGATATTACGAGCCAATGAGAAAGCGTATAATGCTCAAATGATTGAGTCTGTGGATATGATCATCCTTGCAGACATGTATATTGTGAGGGAATACTCTGATGTGTTTTTTGAGCAATTTCCTAGTCTTCCTCCTAGTCGGGATATTGAATTTTCAACCAAACATATCTGTTGTACCTCTCGCTCCCCTCGCTCTTTGATTTTCATGATCACAATCACTTTCATATGTGTTTAATATTGTTTGAAGTGTTTTTGAATGTTAGGCACAAGATTGCCAAGGAAATGGGCCATGAAGCACATCAAGTGGACTGAAATTCAGTCCACCGGCCAACCGGTGTGATTGCACCGGCCAGCCGGTGGACCTGGCAGAGGCATTGCCCACTGCCAGGCTCCACCGTTCAGCTGGTGGCTTGACCACCGGCCAGCCGGTGGCATCCAGTCAACAGTGGCAGCTACTGCCTCACCACCGGCCAGCCGGTGGCTCTGGCACCGGTCAGCCGGTGGTGCCTAGAAAAGAAGAATC
The DNA here is from genome assembly GCA_963277665.1 of Viscum album. Lineage (NCBI taxonomy): Eukaryota > Viridiplantae > Streptophyta > Magnoliopsida > Santalales > Viscaceae > Viscum > Viscum album. The sequence continues at coordinate 183,954,407 of OY728144.1, forward strand.
AGCTACTGCCAAGCCACCGGCCAACCGGTGGCCCATCCACCGGTCAGCCGGTGGATCCAAGACTCGAAATCTCCCAAATTCCTCAAGCACCGGCCATCCGGTGGGACTGTACCGGCCAGCCGGTGGAGCCAGTCAAACTAGCCGTTGCAGTTTGACCAGGCTGGACCACTTGGCTCCCAACGGCTCTTTAAGCCTCTCCAACGGCTCCGAAGACTCCAAAAGGGTTCCTTGCCTATAAATAAAGGCCAAGGAAGCCCCGGACATCAACCGGATCATATACGAAGCCTACGGACATATTTTGTATCAATTGGCCAACCTCCGGCGACTTCCCTCAAAGGAACCTCAAGTGCTCCAACAACTTCCACATCCAAGGAGCTCCTCCAAAGAAGCTTGGAAGCGGCCTTCAACATCTCCAATCAATCAAAGGCGCCCAAGGCTTCTCAACATACGGGTTTTATTGTTTTATCTTTTTGCGCTTTAAATTTGGGTTTGTGCCTATAAACCCCAACACCTTTTCTCATCCCTCGTTCTTTTGGGTTTCACATCACCACTAAGGTGTGAAGAGGTTTCTTCAAGCCTTTCCTTTTAAAAGGCTTGTTTCATAGCTGAGCTAGCCTTCACCTGTAAGACGGCTAGTGGGTTCTTGCTCAACCATTAAAAGAAAGTGGGTTCTTGCTAAACCACCATAAGCAAGCTGTAATAGGTCCTAGTGCTACCTCAAAGCCTAGTGGGTTTCTTGCTAAAACCATTGAAAAGCAAGCGGTAGGAATCTCTCAACGGTTGAGTTGGGAGCGGAGACGTAGGCCGGGTTTTGGCCGAACTCCGTTAACAATTTCTTGTGTGATTGCCTCTTTATTTCCGCTGCACCTTTCACTTTGATTTTAATTTCTTAATCTTTTTTTAAAAGGCAATTCACCCCACCTCTTGCCATCCTTCCCGTTTTTCTCCGACCCAACAATTGGTATCAGAGGGATTATTTGAATAATTCCCTAACCGGTTTCAAATTAAAAATCCTTTTTTTATGGCTTCTACCGCTTCTTCCTCTCAATCCCCCGAAGGACATTCTTTGGATCGTGCTCCATTCTTTGATGGAGCCGATTATACTTTTTGGAAAACCCGCATGTCAACTTTTCTTAAAAGCATTAGCTATCCTATTTTTAGAATTGTTATGCATGGTTTTACGCTCTCTTCTCCCGATGAGTCTAAATGGACCCCCGCCGACATTAAAAATTTCGAGCTTGATGGCAAAGCCATGAATGCTCTACATTGTGGGCTAGACCGAAATGTATTTAATTGTATTTCTACTTGCTCTACCTCTTATGATGTTTGGAAATATTTAGAGCTAACCCATGAAGGTACTAGAAAGGCTCCAAAGCAAGAACCCGCTCAAAAGCAAGAACCCGGCGAAAAGATCAAGCCCGTTTGCCCACCTCACAAGAAAAGGGCCAAGAAGAAGAAAAAGAAGAAGGCTTCAAAGGCAACATGGAGTGATAGCTCCTCCTTCTCCTCCTTCTCCTCAAGCGACCAAGGTAAAAAATGCCTAATGGAAAATCATGAGGTATCATCATCCTCTTCCTCTTCTTCATCCTCTAGTTCTTCTAATTCTTTTAATCATTTATCATACGAAGAACTCCATCATGCTAGAGACCAATTAGAAAATGGTTTTCATGAACTTTCTTCTAAATTTGTTTCTTTGAAAAAGAATTTCAAAAAGCTTTCCTCCGAAAAAGACCAACTTCTCAAAGAGAATGAGGAACTATCCCTAAAAATCCAAAATTTCCCCAATGTTGATTCTTTGGAATCAACCATTAAGGACCTTAGAGAATCCCTAGCCAAGTTTACCCAAGGTGAACAAAATTTGTCCAAACTCTTAGGTTCTCAACGAGTATCTAGAACCACCAATGGACTTGGCTACACCAATATAGCTTCCTCCTCCCATGCTCCAACTGTTTTTGTAAGGGGGAGCAGTAGTTTTAAATTTTTTAATTATTGTAAGAAACCCGGGCACATGATATATGAATATAATTGCAAAAACGCCCGGTATGGTAGGCCCAAATCGATTTTTTATTCGGATGAATTTTATAGGAGAAGACCCGCCATGAGACAAGTATGGATTGAAAAATCCCTTCTAGCGAGTCTCTCCGGGCCTAAAATTGTCTCTTTTCAAAATCCCTCTCACTGGTGATTCATTGTTTTTATTTAGGGGGAGTTAGGTTTGATTAAGTTCTTTTTTTTGAGTTCGTTTCAAATTTTCAATTTCAATTGGTTTTTGTTTTCAAACTTTCAATTCAAACTGTTATTCAATCTTTAAAATTCTCATTTCAAAATTTTATTCAAAACTTTCAATTCAAACTGTTATTCAAATTTTTCAATTCAATTTTCAAAAATTCCAATTGATCTTGATTTTCGATTTTCCCTCAATCAAGTTTTATGCCCCGTGCTATTTTGATAATAACAAAGGGGGAGAAATTCTTGATTGATTGGGGGAGAATCCTTTTGATCATGCTCAGCATTTACTTTCTTTATCCTTTAAGAATGTCTTTAATTTCAGTATTTTTCTTTGATTGTTTCGGTGATTGTGATCATCAAAATAGGGGGAGATTGGTGTACCTCTCATTCCCCTCGCTCTTTGATTTTCATGATCACAATCACTTTCATATGTGTTTAATATTGTTTGAAGTGTTTTTGAATGTTAGGCACAAGATTGCCAAGGAAATGGGCCATGAAGCACATCAAGTGGACTGAAATTCAGTCCACCGGCCAACCGGTGTGATTGCACCGGCCAGCCGGTGGACCTGGCAGAGGCATTGCCCACTGTCAGGCTCCACCGGTCAGCCGGTGGCTTGACCACCATCCAGCCGGTGGCATCCAGTCAACAGTGGCAGCTACTGCCTCACCACCGGCCAGCCGGTGGCTATGGCACCGGTCAGCCGGTGGTGCCTGGAAAAGAAGAATCAGCTACTGCCAAGCCACCGGCCAACCGGTGGCCCATCCACCGGTCAGCCGGTGGATCCAAGACTCGAAATCTCCCAAATTCCTCAAGCACCGGCCAGTCGATGGGACTGTACCGGCCAGCCGGTGGAGCCAGTCAAACTAGCCGTTGCAGTTTGACCAGGCTGGCCCACTTGGCTCCCAACGGCTCTTTAAGCCTCTCCAACAGCTCCGAAGACTCCAAAAGGGTTTCTTGCCTATAAATAAAGGCCAAGGAAGCCCCGGACATCAACCGGATCATATACGAAGCCAACAGACATATTTTGTATCAATTGGACAACCTTCGGCGACTTCCCTCAAAGGAACCTCAAGTGCTCCAACAACTTCCACATCCAAGGAGCTCCTCCAAAGAAGCTTGGAAGCGGCCTTCAACATCTCCAATCAATCAAAGGCGCCCAAGGCTTATCAACATACGGGTTTTATTGTTTTATCTTTTTGAGCTTTAAATTTGGGTTTGTGCCTACAAACCCCAACACCTTTTCTCATCCCTCTTTCTTTTGGGTTTCACATCACCACTAAGGTGTGAAGAGGTTTCTTCAAGCCTTTCCTTTTAAAAGGCTTGTGTCATAGGTGAGCTAGCCTTCACCTGTAAGAAGGCTAGTGGGTTCTTGCTCAACCATTAAAAGCAAGTGGGTTCTTGCTAAACCACCAAAAGCAAGCTGTAATAGGTCCTAGTGCTACCTCAAAGCCTAGTGGATTTCTTGCTAAAACCATTGAAAAGAAAGCGGTAGGAATCTCTCAACGTTTGAGTTGGGAGCGGAGACGTAGGCCAGGTTTTGGCCGAACTCCGTTAACAATTTCTTGTGTGATTGCCTCTTTATTTCCGCTGAACCTTTCACTTTGATTTTAATTTCATAATCTTTTTTTAAAAGGCAATTCACCCCCCCTCATGCCATCCTTCCTGTTTTTCTCCGACCCAACAATATCCCTATAATGTTTCCAATATAAAAAACTCTACATAGGATTGCTTTTGTGGAACATGAGGAGATAAATGAACAACTATAAGTGAATATAGATAAATGGTTTATATTCCCATGTTAATTACCATGGGGTGCATCATCCCTTGTCATATAGAACAAAGATGGGTCAATGCACATTTACATTGATTATCATGATCTCATAAAAATCAAGATTAAGAAAAATTATCATATTCCTTGAATTGATGACTTGTTTGATAGTCTATATTAAGCACAATCATTATACAGGGTTGATCTATGGTTGGGATATTTCCCCGGATGGATGAAGTATGAGGATATCTGCAAGATTACATTTCATACATGGTATAGGCACTATGAGTTCATATTGATACCTTTCAGACTCACAAATGCTCCAAAAATCCCCATGGACAAGATGAATACAGTATTTAGGAAGTACCTCGACTAATTTTTGCTAGATTTTATAGAATATATTATAATATACACAAAAACCAAGGTATATCAAAAGGAACATCTAAGCACTATGCATTAGACCTTTCAAAAGGATAATCTCTCTGAAATGTAAAAAAAATTGAGTTTTTTTTTGAAATATGTACCATTATTAGGGAATAACATTATTATAAATGGGTTAAATATATATCCTTCTAAGATAAATGCAATTATGGGATGTCCAAGTAAAACATCATTGATTGATATCTATAGTTTCCATGGGTTATCTAGATATTATCACTGATTTATAATAAATTGATTTCTATTTCCAAACCCTCTTACCAAGATAACTCAAAATAGATAAAATTTTCATGTAATGATGAATTTAACGAAACATTTATGGAGTTGAAAAGGTGTATTTTCACTTCCCATGTGCTCACATTACCAACAGTTGTGCTACATTTCATGTTTTTCGTTGATGCTTCAATGAAGGGATTGGGATGTGTGTTTATGAAAAATAAAAAATTTATTGTCTATGCCTCTAGGTAGTTGAAAATTGATGAGAAAAACTACCCAACACATGATCTGGATTTTGAAATTTTGTTCTTTCTATTAAAAATATTTCAGAAATATATTTTTGGAGAGAAATGTGAAATATATACAGATCACAAAATTCCCTAATATATATTCACATAGAAAGGGTTGAACATGTGCCAAAGAGGATTGTTTGAGATCATTAAGGATTATGACTAACCAGTCCACCGCCATCATAGGAAAGCGAACAAGGTGGAAGAATCTGTAAGTATAAAGGACCCATCTGTTCAATCATTAATTGGAATAGAGACAGATTTGATATTAATAGACCCGAATAAGTTGGATATGGGGACCATAATGAAACGAACATCATCAATAAATTCTCAGTGGATTTCTTAATCGTCCTTTTTGAAAGGTTAAAGGATGCTCAAAAATTTGATATGGGAATTAAAAATAATGTTGAAACTATTATAAAAGTGAAATTCATGGATATCAATGTTAAAGAACAAGGAATTATGAGATTCGGGTCAATACTATGGGTTCCATAAAATCATGAGTTAAAGAATAATATTTTGGATGATATTCAGAGTTCGAATTTCTCCATTCACCCAATAAAATAAAAGATGTATGAATATCATTGAGATCTATATTCATGGGTTAACAAGAAGAAGGATATTGTTAAATATACATCAAGGTGCCTTGTATTTCATCTGATTGTTGAACAGATTATGTCTAAGGGGATGATGAAACTGTTACCCACATCAAAATGGAAATGGAAAACATTATCCATTGGAATTTTCTCTAGACATCCGAATAAAAGAAATATATCTGGGTTATTTTAAATCATCTTACAATGACATCACGCATCATTGTGATTCAACAGGATTTTTCACTGGATCAATTGGCATGGATATACATCAGATAAGTGCTAAGGTTATATGGAGTGCCACTATCGATTGTGTCTTATCGAGATCAAAGGATCACCTCTATGTTTTAGAGAAGTCACTACCACACTCTAAACACTAGATGAATTTCATTATGGATTATCACCCTCATGCTAATAGAAACTCCATGTGGACTATCCTAACACTTGAGGGCTTGTTGATAGCTTTCACAATGGTCATCAATGGAAGATGGGACCAACATCTTCCTTTAGCGGATTTCTCTTACAACAAAAAATTCAATTCGAGAAACTAAAGAGACCCTTATGAAGACATTTTTGCGAAGAGGTGTAAAACACTAGCATGTTAAGATGTTGTTTGGGAATGAAAACTTCGAGGTCTATAAATGGCTGATTAAATGGTGGAGAAGGTCATGACTATCCAGCAGCACATCAATGCTGCTCAGAGTCAACAAAAGTGTTATTCTGAAAATCATCAATGTGACCTAGAGTTCAACATTATATACATGGATTTCCTTTGTATATCTCCATGGAATGGAGTGATGAGATTTGGGGAAAAGGGAATTAATATCCCATGGTACATTGGACCTTTTGAGATCCTAGATCTCCTTAGAGTAGTTTCGTACTGACTAGCACTCCCACTGAATTTATATCTAGTTCTTTATGAAATCTAGGTATCCCTCTCAATGAAGTACTTCTAAAACCCATAGCAAGTACTCACTCTTGTGGTGGTACCATTGGAGAATGAGATTTCATATGATGAGCAGCTTATGAGGATCATAGATCATAGAAAAAAAATTTAACAAAATTAAACAATGCCCCTTATTATGGTGTTGTGAAAAACCCACAAGTTTGAAGAAGAAATGTGGGAACCAGAGGAGTTGATGAATCAGAGTTGCCATCAACTATTTTAGTGTGGGAAAATGAAATTACAAATGTATATTTTCTAATGGGGGAAGGAATTAACGAAAAAAATAATTTCGAATAAAAATCACCATCTGATTTAATGGATATAAAAAACACATGAACTTCATCTATTTTATTTTATCGAATTGGATTTAAATTACTGTTATGTATCATTACTATTGATAATATAGCCATTAAAAAGTTATCACATAACTAGTATAAATGTAGAGACCCAAATCTTGATGTACATGGACATTACATTACTTTTGCAGAATACATAATACATATCAAAAATAGTCACACAAGGACTGTAATAGTTTAGTGTCTTTGGAAACTCGGAACGTAATCTTCTAATCGTGGTGAAAGATCTTCAACAACTCCCATAACGATCTTCCCCTTTTTGTTTCGTTACCTAAAACCTTTCATTATTTCATAGGGAAAATAAAACATAAAAATGGTGAGCTCAAATTCTCAGTAAGGGTAAACATAGAGAACATAAAACAATCCATAAACGTTTGAATGAAAAACATGAACATGAAATTTAAACATCAAAATCTTGAGCAAAGACATAAATCGTGGAAGTACATAAGTCATGTATCCTAATGGAAAATCAACCATGATAAAATAAAATGGGAATAAAACATGTAATTGTGGAAACCATTCAGAACATGTTTTGATTTCCATAGTAACCAAGGCCTTGGTTCCATGACCATCTTAGTGGACAAAGTCCCTTTCTGAATCAATTTCACTCCTCGTTTCAGTCCTGTAACACTGAACCGGATCAACTTACCGTTCCGGCCATGTCTATCTAATGAGATATAAATATTTACCCAATGAATTGGAGGGAGATATAGGTCCCTCCCATATCATAATGAAATCATTCTTACTTGTGCCACAAAATAAACATACATCATTAATAATAACCCAATAAATTAAATGGGTTTCATAAACATCATCCCATCATCACATAATCCGTATAAAATAAATGGATATCATTTCATAATAATAAAAGTGAAACCATGTAAATCATAGAGACATGATACTTGAAAAATATACATATGAAATAATGTCATCTTAGATGAAAAATGGTTTTGACAAAACACTTGAAATGAATTCTTGAGGAAAATATCCTTTCTTCTTTAAAATCATTCTGTTTCCACAAAATGTCATTCAATTTTAAAAGAAAATGATTTTGTTTAAAATATTCATCAAATATTATGGAGGAAGCTTCATGATAATAAGGCTTTATAAAATCGTAAAAATCCATTCGTGCCGTATAAGTTAAAAAACATTCTTCTTGTACTTTTCCTGAAAAAGTCAAAAAGTACCTTGTAACGTAAACAAAAGAAAGATTCCTTACATACCATGTAGTAAAATTAAAAACGGGAAAAAAGGAAATTAAAAATACATAAAAACACTTTTATAAGACAAGGACATGGATGATAAAAATAACCCCAGTAAATACTTACGTATAAGCAATCTCAAATAAAAATGAGATTTGCAAAATTATCCCTTACCTTAGGTCCGATATGCTTTGTATGGATCCGAACATCCTATATAATGATTTAAATAAAGTCATTGACTTATTACATAATCATATTTATTGTTATGATATCATATATGTTTCACGTATGACTTTATATTACCCATTCTTTTGTAAATTCCATGTTAAAGCAGCGTTTTGGGTAAAATCATTTCATTTATCGTATGTGTTTCGACATGTCGTTATTGATATTATTACTTATATCCTGATTTACATAATTCCAGAATGTAACAAATGATTTATTTATAATATATATTCATCATATACATATATATTATAGATTGATAAATGGAATTAAATACACCGTTCATGGAGACGGTAGGCTGTACGTACGCATGAATGCTGCTTTCGTTTCCTTAATGAATTGAATGAAACTAAATAGAGGTCATACATATATATATATACATAAATCTAGTAGAATTATTATTTCATATATTTCATTATTATTCATTATATAAACTTTATGATCATTCATGTATGGTTAACAGGGAGAATGAATCTCATCGCGTCGTGGATAGGGTAGTTTGTACGTACGCACGAGCGATGATATCGTTCCCATAATTATTGAATAGAATTGGAGTGTATGGTATAATATATCATAATAAGTATGATTTTATAATAACTATATATATTTATTCTTTACACCATTATACCCATCCATGGAAAGTGCTGGTGGAAAAACAGATTACACCACGGCGTGGAGACGGTATTCCGTACGTACACACGCGCGGTGATTTTGTTTTCCGTAGGATGGATAGAAGGTGAAATAGGATTGTTTAATATTTATAATAACATATCCGTATATGAGATATACTGATGTTATTACTTTATAATGAAACAACTAAATTAGAGGGAGTAAAAGAAGAATGGAACTTGAAGAAAACGGTAGAAGGTATTACCTCTTTCTCAAAGTGCCTCTTTTAAGCTTTCTCTTAGGGAACTAGAGTTGGTCTTTTGAGAAGACCAGTACCTCTAGTAGGTTTCTAAGGAAGTGGGGAAGTGAAATGGACCAGGGTTTTCTGAGCTGGAAGGCTCAAAGTGGTGTAAGGAGGAGAGGGAGGAGATGCCCTTTTATAAGGGAGGAGAGGGGCACCTTTGGAATAACTAAAAACATTATTTTATTATAAAGTCATATTCGGTTTTTAATAGCTCCAAATTGAGTTATTTACAATCAAAGGTTGGGATGGGTCAAAATCATCTCATCCAATATAATTTAGACAAGTTTAGGTTTCTATTTTAACCTTATCATTTAGATTTAACTTTAAGTTAAATAATATTTCTTTTACTGTGTCTTCTTGTTTTCTTACAATATAAAGTTAATAAACATACTATAACAAGACAAAAGAACCCAAAGTTGTTTATTATGAATATATATAACCTTATCTAAGTCATTTGGCCGAGAATTAGATTTTGAAAAATAAAATATCAATTAATAATATAATATTTGTATTAATAACTATTTTATGTCAATTTTGATACTATTTGGTAATTGATTTTTGTAAAACTCATAAAAAAATGATTAGTTCAAAAAATTAAACTAAATCAATACTAACACGTCATTTTAACCTAGAAAATTATTGGAATTCATAAAAAGTCTGAAAATAGATTTATTTGTATATTTATAATATCAATTATGTCAATATTTTATTAATAAGATAATTGCTGCATCATCATTGTGTCATAAATAAATTAAATTATTTAATGTATAAAAATTATATATAAAACACCAGTATGTAGGAAATATTTTTAGATTTATAATGAATATTTATAGTCGAATTTATCTTATGTATAACCCTATATTAATAATGATTTAGTTATTAAACATTGATTTTAACTATTTTAACCCTTCTTTAAATAAATTAATAATAAATGTCCTAATCTAATCCAATTTGGCCTAAATGGTCATATTTTATTCCTAAGGTTGTTTTCGTTCGAATTACACTAATCCCAAATAATTAGGACATGTGTTAGGGTAATAATAATATCATTTTTACCCTTAATTAACCTATTTACTTTTAACCGTGTTAAAAAAAAGTAAAAAGTTACTATTCACAAAAAATTATTTTCATCTCATTGAACTACATTTTAGTCCTTGATATTAACAATGTCTCTCGGATTTTTTAAATTCCACTTACAGAAGCGTTAAAATTATGTTTTATGTGAATTATCAAATTTTCCTAGGAGGAGGGTAAAAGACGGTGAAAAGTTCAATAAAATTTTTATATATCTAAAATTATTATTAAATGACTCCAATGACTTAAATTGAACATATATAGGTATTATGTATCAATTTTGACCTAAAATAAATTTAAATAAAAAAATAATTATTTAAATAAAAAGTCGGTTATTGAATAGTAACCCAGTGTTTTCACTATTCATCAAAAATTGAATGTTTTCAGAAAAATACCAAAAATTCACCATAGGCTAATTTCGATATTATGAATCCAAAAATGAAGTCCATTTTAAATGATAAAATTTATAAAATTTCAAAAAGTGGGTATTACTATTCATAACAGATAGTTTATATAACATATCGTTGTTTAGCGAAACTCAGTATTGCGTACAACACACGCTATCGTGGAAGGTCATGATTTCAGGTAATGAAGGCCAAGTCAGGGATGCATGTTGTGAAAGATACTTTTGTTGTAGCGTACAACAGAAGACATTAATGAAATTAAAAAGAATATTTTTCATAAAATCTCTCGGTGTTACATTCTACACCCCTTAAAATGAATTTCGCCCTCAAAATTTTTCATGGTTATAAATGGTTTACTACTCGAAATTTCCTTTAATAGAAACCCACATTGTAAAAAAGAATACCAAAACATGGCTTTAAAAACTAATGTATGAAACGTAATGGTTACCCAAATTAACTAATCACTGGGTTTCCACATAGGAGAACATATGTGAAAATATGGATATGGGAGAGAAATCTAACCGTCATGTTCTGATGGAGAGTTGTAGAGAACATGGATATGAAAAAGACAACAATCACAAATCCATAAATTTGTGATGATCTAGGGTACCATCTGATTCATCGGATATAAGGGCACTAGGACAACATTTTTGGTTCTCAAGATCATTTCCCTAAAGTTAAATAATTTGAATTAAATTAAATACCTACTTTATTTTGGTATAATCTCAATTTTGTTCGGGCCTTGAACAATTTTCACTTCATATCTTTAAGAAATTATGTTGAATTTGTCTTTCGTGATGTTTTAGTAGATCATGTGATAGAATGATAGGTCATTCCATCTGTCTCAAACATTAGTTAGCAAAAGTTATATACATAATTCCATCCATGGTGAGATTAATCATATATGGTTCAAAATGGACTTATACTTCATCTATCATCCTATATAATAAAATAAAACTTGTTTCTACTAACCATGGACTTCTTATAGGCCATTGGTAGGAAATAAAGGTCATTCACACTTCAGTTGTGGGTTTGATCCCCACAGCCTTGTCTGACGTGACGGGTTGTCGCTCGTTCTGCAGGCTGTCCTTTTTTTCTAAAAATACTATAATAACTTATGTCCAACATAATCCATTCCAATATTTAGGCTTATCCATAATATTACATTTCATTCTCATATTATAGTGAAAACGATTACCATCTATTTCATATAACAAGCATGTTAATAACATCGTTGATCCCCATATATCATAAGAAATGTCTTATTGGTCACATTCTAAACATTCGAAGGCCATAATCATGTATTCTCTTAAAAAATGAATACCCATTGAATCTTATTGAAAACATGAGTGCTGTCAAAAGTTAACTATTTCCACATACCAAAACCCCAAAATTCTATATACCCAAACCATGATATAACTATTTCTTTATATCAGTCATGAGCTCATGAATACTGTCAAACATTTCATTTTCTCTGTATCCCTTCATTATGCGCCTATCATCTTCATTACAAAAATATATCAATCACTTTCCATGGTTACCGGTACCATAAAATTATTGAAAATCACAATAGACCAATACATAAATATTCCAATATTCCACGATACTATATACAACATTATTTTGGAGTCCCATTACATAAACACTTAATCATTCTACCACATCGTTGTCATATTCAACATCTCCAATAGAGATCGCATGTGACTTACCTTTGTCCTTTTCCTTAGGTGGTTTCTCATGTCGATCATCATTAACCCTTGGATTATGGGATTGATGAGAATAATGCCCCATTTCATTGCACATGAAGCATTGAAGTGTTGGTGGTGCGTTCTCTGCAGTCTTTTCTTTATAATTAGTAACCCTTTTTCTATTACTCCACCACTCAGATGCTCGATGACCTTATTTTCCACACTTAAAACATTTTCTAGTCCACTTAAGACAATATCCACCATGCTTCTTTCAACACTTTTAACATAAGGAAACATTCATCTTCTTTTCACCATTATTCTGAGATTTCTCCTTGAACTCCATCTTTCGTTTCTTGTCAAATCCATGAGATGGATATGTAACACCAACTTCCATTTCTACCTTGATAGCACAACGCACAATTTATTCCTAGATACTGATGTCTCTTATAGATAATTCCCTTCGAAGACATCGTTTAAGGCCACTGAAGAATCGATCAATTTACTTTCAGGTTGGATGATAATTCTAGATACATACCTTGCAAGCCTTGTAAAATTCACTTCGTATATACCAACAGATTCATCATCCTTGGATTTAGTTCAAGAAACTCCTTCTCCATATTTGTTCGAAGAATACTAGGGAAATACTTATTGAAAAATATGTTTTTGAACTCATCCCATTCCATGGACTCAATTTCATCTCTTGGCCTCACATTCTTGATAAGATTCCACCATTGATCAGCTTCACCTTCCAAACGATATACTGCTAAGATGACTTTATCATGTTCAAAATATTGAAGAACTGAAAATATCTTTTCAGTGGTACTGATCCATTGTTCAGAAACAAGTGGATCAGAAGACCCACTGAAAGAAGGTGGATGTTGCCTCATGAAGGACTCAATAGAATATTGTTCCCTTCACTGCTCATTTGGAAGTCCAGAATGATTCATAGCTTGTGTAAGTATAGCAATCATATTTTGAACTCCATCTACCATAACATTGGTTTGTTTATGAGGAAAATCATTTCATTGTCCATTACATTGATCAACACGGTTCCTTGGTGTTCCATCCATCATCTAAAACCCAAAAAGAAGAGTCTCATATGAAAAAATAATGATACGGAAAAAACATAATAAATGGGGAGTACAATCAATATCTAACATCGTAGGTTTAATTCTAAGATTGTTACAACAATTCTAGGACTATAACCTAAACTTATACTAAACCTTAGGGGAATCCCTAGACATACCTTAGAAATATCTCTTGGGATCACACTAAAGTTCTCATATCCTAGTTTCCAAAGGTTGAGTAAACCTTTCCTCTGATACAAACTGAAGCTTGACGTAAATGGAAATTATATTACTTTTGAGGAATACTTAATACATATAAAAAACAGACACACAAGGACTGTAATAGTTTAGTGTCTTTGTAAACTCAGAATGTAATCTTATAATCGTGGTGAAAGTTTTTCAACAACTCCCATAAAGATCTTCCCCTTTTTGTTTCTTTAACTAAAACCATTCTTGATTTCATGGGGAAAATAAAACATAAAAAGGTTGAGCTCAAATACTCAGTAAGGGAAAATATAGAGAACATAGAACAATCCATAAACATTTGAAAGCAAAAACTTGAACATGAAATTTAAACATCAAAATATTGAGTAAAGACATAAATTGTGGAAGTATGTAACGCATATATCATAATGGAACATCAACCATGATAAAATATAATGGTAATAAAACATGTAATTGTTTAAACCATTCTGCACATGTTATTATTTCCATAGTAGTCAAGGCATTGCTGCCAAGACCATCTTAGTGGAAAAAGTCCATTTCTGAATCGAGTTCACTCCTCGTTTCAGTCCTATAACACTGAACCTGATTAACTTACCATTCCAACAATGTCAATCTCATTAGATATAAATCTTTACCCAATTAATTTGAGGTAGATATAGGTCCCACCCACCTCATAATGAAATCATACTTACTTGTGCCACAAAATAAACATACATCATTCATAATAACCCAATAAATAAAATGGGTTTCATAAACATCATCCCATCATAACATAATCCATATAAAATAAATCGATATCATTTCATAATAAGAAAAGTGAAACCATGTAGATCATAGAGACATGATACTTGAAACATAAACATATGAAATAATGGCATCTTAGATGAAAAATGGTTTTGATAAAACACTTGAAATGAATTCTTGAGGAAAATACCCTTTCTTCTTCAAAAAGATTCTATTTCCACAAAATGTCATGCAATTTTAAAAGAAAAGGATTTTGTTGAAAATATTCATGAAATATTTTGGAGGAAGCTTCATGAAAATAAGTCTTTATAAAACCAAAAAAATTTGTTCGTGTCGTATAAGTTAAAAAAACATTCTTCTCGTACTTTTTCCTGAAAAGTCAAAAAGTACCTCGTAACGTAAAAAAGAAATATTCCTTACATACCATGTAGTAAAAGTAAAAATGGGTAAAAAGGAAATTAAACACACATAAAAACACTTTTATAAAACATGGACATGGATGATAACAATAACCCCAGTAAATACATACGTATAGGCAATCTTGGATAGAAATGAGATTTACAAAATTATCCCTTACCTTAGGTCCGATATGCTTACAATGGATCCGAACCTCTTGTATAATGATTTAAATAATGTCATTGACTTCTTAAATAATCATATTCATTTTTATTATGTCATATATGTTTCACTTATGACATTATATTACCCGTTTTTTTGTAAATTCTATGTTAAACCAACATTTTAGGTAAAATCATTTCATTAATCGTATGTGTTTCGACTTGTCATTTTTGATATTATTACTTATGTCCTGATTTACATAATTCTAGAATGTAAAACATGATTTATATATAATATATATTCATCATATACAAATATATTATAGATCGATAAAAGGAATGAAATAAACCGTTCATAGAGACGGTAGGCCGTATGTACGCATGAACGCTGTTTTAGTTTCATTATTGAATTGAATGAAAATAAATAGATGAAATACATATATATATACTTAAATCCAGTAGCATTATTATTTCATATATTTAATTATTATTAATTATATAAACTTTATGATCATTCATGTATGGTTAACATGGAGAATGAATCTCATCGTGTCGTGGAGATGGTAGTCCGTACGTATGGGCGAGCGATGATATCGTTCCCCTAATTATTGAATAGAATTGGAGTGGATGGTATAATATATCAAAATCAGTATGATGTTATAATAACCATATATAGTTATTCTTTACACCATTATACCCATCCATGTAAGCTGTTGGTGGAAAAACAGATTACACAACGACGTGGAGACGGTATTCCGTACGTACACACGCGCGGTGATTTTGTTTTCCGTAGGATGGATAGAAGGTGAAATAGGGTTGTTTAATATTTATAATAACATATAAGTATATGAGGGATACTGATGTTATTACATCATAATGAAACAACTAAAGAAGCGGAAGTAGAAGAAGAATGGAACTTGAAGAAAATGGTAGACGGTATTACCTCTTTCTCGAAGTGCCTCCTTTAAACGTTCTCTTAGGGAACTACAGTTGGTCTTTTGAGAAGAAAAGTACCTCTAGAAGGTTTCTAAGGAAGTGGGGAAGTGAAAGGGGAAGGGGTTGGCTGTGATTGAAGGATAAATATGGTGTAAGGAGGAGAACGAGGAGATTCCCTTTTTATAAGGTAGGAGAGGGGCACCTTTGGAATAACCAAAAATATTATTTTATTAT
This sequence comes from Viscum album, assembly GCA_963277665.1. Taxonomy (NCBI): domain Eukaryota; kingdom Viridiplantae; phylum Streptophyta; class Magnoliopsida; order Santalales; family Viscaceae; genus Viscum; species Viscum album. Next base: position 183,970,513 of record OY728144.1, read on the forward strand.
AAAGTCATATTCGGTTTTTAATAGCTCCAAATTGATTTATTTCTAAGATAAGGTGGGTATGGGTCGAAAACCTCTCATACAATTGAATTTAGACATGTTTAGTTATCTATTTTACCCTTATCATTTAGATTTAACTTTAAGTTAAATAATTTTTCTTTTACCGTGACTTCTTGTTTTCTTACACTCTAAGGTTAATAAACTTACTATAACAAGTCAAAAAAACTCCAATTTGTGTATTATTAATATCTATAAACTTACATAAGTCCTTTTTCCGAACCTTAGATTTTTAGGAATAAAATAACAATTAATAATATAATATTTGTTTTAAAAACTATTTTATTTCAATTTTGACACTATTTGGTAATTGATTTTTGTGAAAATAATAACAGAATGATTAGTGAGAAAAAAGTTAACTAAATAAATAATAAAATGTCATATTAACCTAGATAATTAGTGTAATTCATATAAAGTCTCAAAAAACATTTATTTGGTTATTTATAACATCAACTATGTCAATATTTCATTAATAAGATAATTATTGCATCATCATTATGTCATAAATAAAATAAACTATTTAATGTATAAAAATTATAAATAAAACACCATTATGTATGAAATAGTTTTATCTTTCTAATTAATAGTTATAGTCGAATTTATCTTATGTATAACCGTATATTAAAAATTATTTAGTTATTAAACTTTGATTTTAACTATTTTAACCCTTCTTTAAATAAATTATTAATAAATGTCATAATCTAATCCAAGTGGGCCTAAATGGTCACATTTTATTTCTATGGTTGTTTTTGGTCGAATTACACTTATCCAATAGAATTATGACATATGTTAGGGTAATAATAATATCATTTTTACCCTTAATTACCCTATTTACTTTTAACCGTGGTACAAAAAAGTAAAAAGTTACTATTCACCAAAAAAACTTCATCTCATTGAACCACATTTTAGTCCTTGATATTAACTGTGTCTCTCGGATTTTCGAAATTCCACTCACAGAAGAGGTAAAATTATGTATTATGTGAATTTCCAAATTCTCCTAGGAGGTGGGTAAAAGACGGTGAAAAGTTCAACAAAATTTTTATATATCTAAAATTATTATAAAATGACTCCAATGATTTAAATTGATCGTATATAGGTATTATTTATCAATTTTGACCTAAAATAAATTTATTTAAAATAAATAATTATTTAAATAAAAAGTCGGATTTTGAATAGTAACATAGTGTTTTCATTATTAATTATATTTTGAAAGATAAAATTTATAAAATTTCAAAAAGTGGGTATTACTATTCAAAACGGCTAGTTTATATAACATATAATTATTTAGCGAAACTCAGTATTGCGTACAACACACGCTATCGTGGAAGGTTGTGATTGCGTGTAATGCAATCCATGTCAGGGATGCCTGTTTTGAAAGCTCCTTTTGGTGTAGCATACAACACAAGACATTTATGAAATTAAAAATAATATTATTCATAAAATCTCGGGGTGTTACAATAAATATAGGTTTTTAAAAAATCATTTGGACACAAAAATAAATGTTATGGCTCATCCAAGAAGATTATACCCTACGAATCCCATATATCAATGTTTTTGGGTGAGATAGAATTTTGGGTATTTTCATAAGGCTAAGCCCAAATCTAGATCCAACAACTTAAACATGTGAGAAACCATTTATAGGAGATGTTCAAGTTCATCGAGATCACATCCCAAACCATGTTCACATAATGACCCCATGAAAGCCCCAACATCACATGCATTACTCTTTTGGATTTTGTTGGTGTAATCAAGAAACTAGAAATAGGGATATGTAAATTATCTTTTATATACTAATTAACATATTTTATTCCTTTTATTGTTACTTTGTAAATAAATTTTAATTCCAAAATAGTATTTCTGGTTAGTATTCAAATTCAAAGGAGAAATATATTTGAATGAATTATTGATTTTTTAAAATAAAAATAATATTTTTATAAAATAATTTTTTTAAATTAATTTTATTAAATATAAATGATAATATAATTTTTAGAAGTCAAATGTAATTTTTATTAGGGTTTAAAAACATATATTTTGAAAAAACTCGTCATTTACAATAAATGTTGGTTTTTATTTTAGAAGTGAAAATTCACATATTTAGAATTTTATTAACATAAAATTTTTATTATTTTTGGTATCATGATGTAAAAATTATCCAATGGTGAATGATTCATAATTTTTTGAGATAATCAATTATTTTTGTAAAAATTAAAGTCCTTATAAATATAAGTTGGGTTTTATGACATCATAATAACATAATAATGATGTAATAAATACAGTAAAAGATATATAAAGACAAATAAAATTTTTATTAAATATATTGTGTTTTTATGTGTATTTTATTTATATTTTAAATATATTATTAATCCTCCAAGACAACTAATATTTTTTATGATTTTAAATTCATTTCATTAAGAGTGTAACTCACCTCCAGAAAAGAAATGGAAAATTTTAAATAATTTCGGCCCTTGGACAAATAATCTAATATAAAAAACTCCCCATTGGTAGGAACCTGGGGAAAATCCATGGCATGGTTTGTGGTTTTTAATATTTAATTATGAAGTGTCCATAACCAAAATAATAAAGAAACCCCCACTTTTCTTTTATAAACCCACCCAATATCCAATTTCGCTTCACACCAACTCCTTCAATCTTGTTAATACCCATATATATACTCCCTAGAGTCCTCCCAAGGATCCCAAAATATCCCAATAAGCCTATCCTAAGCCTTCGGTGTCACACAACCATGAAAGGGATTTCTGTCTTGTCATTTCCATTAATGCACTTATTTTATATTATGATTTTTATATTCCTTTTCCATTGATTCGGATAATGTGTTCCATAATTCCATTACAATAAAATTTATGTATAAATTATGATATCATAATTTCATCCTCTTTAATCCACCATATGATATCTTATGTACACTTGTTTTCATCTCAAAATTTTGTATGCATTCTTTTTCATTCACCTCTATCTTTAAGAATCTTTATTATGTTACACATTTTATTTAAAATTAATTATTTCTAGGAATGTACTTCCATTATTCTATTACTATCCATTCCACGTATAAATTTTAAGATACACATTTCTCTTTTATCAACTCATTTTATTAATTTCAATATGGCGTTGTTATGCGGCAGAAATTGCACCCTGATTTTCCATGAGAAAAATCATTGTGTAGTGAATACCATTCCCATTTCTCTATAAACATTATTCACCATTATAAACATATACATATTTATTATGGATCAATATTTATTTATTCCACATTTTTTTGATCATGGAATATACTATTATGATTATTCAATAATTTTTCTATGATCTATGTGACACACTTAAGCATGAAAAAAAATGATTATGAGGGGTTCATCGAGATAGAACTCCAATTCAATGGGTAATTTTTAGTATCATGATACATCATTTGAAATGAGATTTGACTTGTGATACTTCATGATCAATGTTAATTGACTCAGGATCCTTCCCATGTAATGATCTTTGACGCATTCTCCTCTATGTGCAATGATCATTGACTCATGCACCTCCATTGTAGAGACCCGAAGCTTGACGTACATGAACATTACATTACTTTTGCGGAATACTTAGTACATAACAAAAAAACACACACAAGGATCGTAATAGTTTAGTGTATTTGGAAACTCGGAACGTAATCTTCTAATCGTGGTGAAAGATCTCCAATATCTCCCATAAATATCTTCCCATTTTTTTACCTAAAAACTTTCTTTATATCCTGGGGAAAAGCAATCATAAAAGGGTGAGCTCAAATGCTCAGTAAGGGTAAACAAAAGAAATATCAATCACATCATATACATAAGCACATAACTTTTGGAAATCTTAACCTGCAAAAGAGATCATAATTTCATAACATGGGGTAAATCATGGCAGTGAAATGTAATCACAATAATCATAACTTAAAACATGAAACTTTGTGGCATTCACACATAATCATATAGAATCATTTCTTGTTAGTCAAGACTCATTTCCAAGACTATCTTAGTGGACAAAGTCCCTTTCTGAATCGAGTAACCCTCGTTTCAGTCCTGTTTCACTGAACCGATATAACCTACCGTTCCAGCCCTGTCTATCTCATGAGATATAAAATCTTTACCCAATGCATTGGAGGGAGATATATGGCCCACCCATCTCATAATGATACCATTCTTATGTGTGACAAAAAATCATAAATCATACATCATTGCATAACCCATGTAATAAAAATGGGATTCATAAACAACATGACATCACAAAACAATTCATATAAGATAAAGGAATTCATAAAAAAATTCAATAACAACATAATCAAATCAATGTAATAATAGGGATAAAAACAGAACCCTTTATTATCTTAGGTGGAAAATAATTTTGATAAAACACTTGAACTCCATTCTTGAGGAAAATATCCTTTCTACTTCAAAAACATTTTTCCTTTCATAACATGTCATACGACTTTAAAATAAAAGAAGTTGATTAAAAATAAACTTGAAAACTTGTAAAGGAAGTTTCTTGGAAATAATGTTTTAAAAATATATTCATGTCGTATAAGTTAAAAAAAACATTCTTCCCGTACTTTTGTCGAAAAAGTCAAAAAAAGTACCTCGTACGAAAAATGTCAAAAGATTCCTTTCATATCTTTTACTAAAACTCACCGAATGGGAAAATTGGATATAAACTATTGTAGAAGGATGGAAATAATATTACATATTTATGAAACATGTATGTGGATGATAAAATACACCCCAGTAAATACTTACGAATAAACAATCTCGGATAAAAATGAGATTGTGATATTTCCCTTACCTTTGGTCCGATTTGCTTCGTATGTGTCCGAACCTCCTTTATAATGATTTAAATAATGTCATTGACTTATTACATAATCATATTCATTGTTATGATATCATATATGGTTCACTTATGACATTATATTACCCGTTCTTTTGTAAATTCCATGTTAAAGAAGCGTTTTGGGTAAAATCGTTTCATTTATCGTAGGTGTTTTGACTTGTTGTTCTTGACATTATTATTACTTATATCATGATTTACTTACATCCAGAATATATAATATGATTTATATATCATATATATTCAGTATATATATATATAATAGATAGATAAATGAAATGAAAAACACCGTTCATGGAGACCGTAGTCCGTACGTACGCATGAACGCTGTTTTTCTTTCCTTATTGTCTTGAATGGAAGTAAGTAGATGACATACATATATATATATATACATAAATCCAGTATCATTATTATGTTATATATTTCATTATTACTTATTATATATACTTTATAATCATTCATGAATGGTTAATTATTAAGAATGAATCTCATCGCGTCGTGGAGACGGTAGTCCGTACGTACGCACGAGCGATGATATCATTTTCATAATTATTGAATTGAATTGGAGTGGATTATAAAATATATCAGAATCAATATGATTTTGTAATAACTATGTATAGTTATTCTTTACACCATTATACCCATCCATGTAAGGTGGTGGTGGAAAATAGATTACACCACGGCGTGGAGACGGTATTCCGTACGTACGCACGCGCGGTGATTTCTTTTTCCGTAGGATGGATAGATGGTGAAATAGGGTTGTTTCATACTTAAAATAAAATATCAGTATATGATTGATACTGATGTTATTACTTCATAATGAAACAACCTAATAAGAAGAAGTGTAAGAAGAAATAAAGATGAAAGAATTGGTAACGGTAATTACCTCTTCTTTGAAGCGCCTCTTTGAGACCTCCTCTTAGGGCACTAAAATTGGTCTTTGAGGAAGACCAGGACCTCTAGGATTATTCTAGGGAAGTGGAGAAGGGATTTTGGCAGAGGTTGGCCGAGCATGAGGGCTCAAATTGGTGTGAGGAGGAGGGGGAGGAGGTACCCTTTTATAAGGGAGGAGAGGGGCACCTTAGGAATATCTCAAAATATTATTTTATATTAAAGTCAAAATCGGTTTATAATGGTTCCAAAGGGTCTTCTTTCTGATATAAAGTGGGGAAGGGTCGCAAGCCTATCAACCAATAGGATTTAGACAATTTTAGGGTATTATTTTAACCTTATCAATTAGATTTAACTCTAAGTTAAATAATTTAACTTTTACCGTGTCTTTTTATTTTCTATCACTATATGGTTAATAAACTTATTATAACATGCCAAAAGAACCCCAAATTGTTTATTATTAATATATATATCCTTATCTATGTCATTTGGCCGAACCTTAGATTTTTAAGAATAAAATAACAATTAATAATATAATATGTGATTTAAAAACTATTTTGTGTCAATTTTGACACTATTTGATATATTAATTTTTTTAAAGTCATAAAAGAATTATATGTTCGAACCAAGTTGATTAAATCAACAATAATATATCATAGTAACCTAGAAAATTTGTGTAATTCATAAAAAGTCTCAAATTACATTTATTTTGATGTTTATAACATCAATTATGTCAATATTTCATTAATAAGATAATTACTGCATCATCTTTGTGTCATAAATAAATTAAATTATTTGATGTCTAAAGATTACAAATAAACTACCATTATGTATTAAATCTTTTTAGCTTTCTAATGAATATTTACAATCGAATTTATCTTATGTAAAACCCTAATTTAAAAATGTTTTAGTAAATAAACTTTGATTTTAACTCTTTTAACTCTTCTTTGAATTAAATAATAATAAATGTCCTAATCTAATCCAAGTGGGCCTAAATGATAATATTTTACACTTAAGGTTGTTTTTGGTCGAGATACACTTGTCCAATAGAATTAGGACATGTGTTAGGGTAATATTAATATCATTTTTACCCTTAATTACCCTATTTACTTTTAACCGTGGTAAATAAAAGTAAAAAGTTATTATTCACCAAAAATTATTTTCATCTCATTGAACCACATTTTACTTACTGACATCAACCATGTCTGTCGGATTTTTGAAATTCCATTCACAGAAGCGGTAAAATTAAGTTTTATGAAAAATTCAGTTTTTTAACTACCACTTAGTAGTTTCACTATTCATCAAAAATTGATGTTTTTCAGAACAATGCCAAAATTTTATCCTAAGCTATATTTCATATTCCGAATTCAAAAATGAAGTCTATTTATCAAATTCATAACATAGAAGTTGCATTAATTAATTTTATAATTAAATCCTGTTGTTAAAACAAATTGTGTGTTTTTAAGAAACAATATATATCAAAAGATTGACACTTGATTATGTATGGTTTAAATGTGAAATTACATTCAATGACCAACATTGTATTAAATTGTAAAAATATATTCTAAATATACTTTAAATCCACTGAAATTAATAATTTATCACTATTAATTATTTCGATTAAAAAAGTTGTTTTTAATTATAATTTAGTAATTTTCACTATTCATCAGAATATGAAAGTTATCCGAAAAGTACCAAAATTTCACCTTAGGATAATTTCGATATTCCGAATCCAAAAATGAAGTCCATTTTGAAAAATAAAATTTACAAAATTTCAAAAAGTGGTTATTACTATTCATAACGGCTAGTTTTAATAATATCTTAATAGCATATCGTTGTTTAGCGAAACTCGGTGTTGCGTACAACACACGCTATCGTGGAAGGTCGTGATTGCGTATAATTCAAGGCAAGTCAAGGATGCGTGTTGTGCAAGCTCCTTTTTGTGTTGCGTACAACACAAGACATTAGTGAAATTAAAAAGAATATTTTTCATAAAATCTAGGGCTATTACATTCTACCCCCCTTAAAATGAATTTCACCCTCGAAATTCGTCGGGGTTATAAATGGTTTACTATTCGAATGTTTCTTTAATAGAAACCCACATCGTAAAAAGGAATACCAAAACTTGGCTTTAAAAACTAAAGTATGAAATGTAATGATTACAAAAATAAACTAATCACTGGGTTTCCACATAGGTGAAAATATGGATATGGAAGAGAAATCTAACCATCATGTTCTGATGGAGAGTGGTAGAGAACATGGCTATGGAAAAGACAACAATCAAAAATCCATAAATTTGTGACGATCTAAGGTACCATCCGATTCATCAGGTATAAGATCACTAGGACAACATTTTTGGTTTTCAAGATCATTTCCCTAAAGTTGAAAATTTGAATTAGAATAAATACTTTCTTTATTTTGGTACAATCTCACTGTTGTTCATGCCTTGAACAATTTCCACTTCATCTCTTAAATAAATGAAGTTGAATTTGTTATTCGTGAAGTTTTAGCAGATCATGTGATAGAATGACGGGTCATTCCATCTGTCTCAAACAAAAGGTTAGCAAAAATTATATACATAAGTCGATCTATAGTGAGATTAATCACATATGGTTCCTAAAATGGACTTATACTTCATATATCATACTGCTTAATATAATAAAACTAGTTTTCTACTAAACAGGGACTTCATGTAGGTCAGTGGTAGGCGATAAAGGCCAGTCGCACTTCGGTTGTGGGTTCGATTCCCACATCCTTGTCCGACGCGATGGGTTGTCACCCGTCCTTCAGGTTGTCCTTTTTCTAAAACTACTTTACTATAACATCCCATCAATAATATTGAAAAAAAACTTCTATCCTTAAACAATACTCACTTATGTCCAACATAATCCATTTCAATCTTTAGGCTTATCCATAATACTGCAGTCCACTCTCATAACATAGTGAAAACGATTACCAGAGATTTAATACCATCGTTGATCCCCATATATCATAAGATATGTCTTGTTGGTTACATTCCAAACATTCAAAGGCCTTAATCATGTATTCTCTTGAATACCCATTGAACCTTTGTGAAAACATGAATGCAGTTAAAAGTTAACTCTTTCCACATACCACAATCCAAAAATTCTCTATACTCAAACCATGATATAACCTTCTCCTTATATCAGTCATGAGCTCATGAATACAATCAAACACCTCATTATCTTATTATTCCTTCATTATGCGAATATCATCTAAATTCCAAAAATATCTGAATAACCTTTCATGGATAGTGGTACCATTAATCATACACTCTCATAACTCAAGGAAAGACAACAGTGTAACAATCCTTAGATGTCTCTTTATTCCATAGTACCATGAGATTTCTTATACAACATTACACATGATAAACATGTAATCATTCCACTACATTCTTAAACCATTAACCGAGCATCAACAATTCTTTCATCTCACATATCATTTGTAGTCTCTTCATCATCATCAACATAAATACTTCCCATACGACCATACTGATTATCTTCATGAGACTTTCCCTTAGGGCATTGGTTTGCATAATGCCCGTACATTCCACATTTAAAACATTTAACCATTGTTGATGTCGTAGCAATACCATTATCCTCATCCCTGGTGTTAACTGAACCTTTTCCTTTGCACTTACTGGCTTTGTGTCCTTCTTTTCCACACCCAAAGCATCTTCCAGTTCCTTTGAAACATTCTCCTTGATGACTCTTCCCAAATGATTTACATAGGGGAAATTGAACTTTCTTTCCTCTATGATCATCATGAAACTCCATCTTTCTCTTATTAGCCGAGTCAGGAAACTTACCAAATTTTACTTTATTAATCATATTATGAGATTGCTGATTCGGAATAATAATGATGTTTGGACATCCAAATCCCATTTCATTTGGTTGCTCATGAAAAATATCATTCCATTGTCCAGCATATCCTCCATTATCGTGAATCACCTTGTTTCCATCCATTTTCTAAAACCCAAAAAAATAGTGTGAGAGGCAGAAATCATTCTAGGGAAAACAACATAATAAAGGTGGATTATCCTCAATATCTAACATCTTAGGTTTAATTTAATGATTGTTAGCGTAGTTCTAGTACTATAACCTATACTTATACTTAACCTTAGGGACATCCCTAGACATACCGTAGAAATATCTCTAGGGATCTCACTAACGTTTTCGCATCGTAGTTTCCAAAGGTTGACTAAACCTTTCCTCTGATACCAACTGTAGAGACCCAAAGCTTGACGTACATGAACATTACATTACTTTTGCGGAATACTTAGTACATAACAAAAACACACACACAAGGATCATAATAGTTTAGTGTCTTTGGAAACTCGCAACGTAATCTTCTAATCGTGGTGAAAGATCTCCAATATCTCCCATAAAGATCTTCCCTTTTTTTTTACCTAAAACATTTCTTTATATCCTGGGGAAAAGAAAACATAAAAGGGTGAGCTCAAATGCTCAGTAAGGGTAAACAAAAGAAATATCAATCACATCATATACATAAGCACATAACTTTTGGAAATCTTAACCTGCAAAAGAGATCATAATTTCATAACATGGGGTAAATCATGGCAGTGAAATGTAATCACAATAATCATAACATAAAACATGAAACTTTGTGGCATTAACACATAATCATATAGAATCATTTCTTGTTAGTCAAGACTCATTTACAAGACTATCTTAGTGGACAAAGTCCCTTTCTGAATCGAGTAACCCTCGTTTCAGTCCTGTTTCCCTGAACCGGTATAACCTACCATTCCAGCCCTGTCTATCTCATGAGATATAAAATCTTTACCTAGTGCATTGGAGGGAGATATAGGTCCCACCCATCTCATAATGATACCATTGTTATGTGTGACACAAAATCATAAATCATACATCATTGCATAACCCATGTAATAAAAATGGGATTCTTAAACAACATGACATCATAAAACAATTAATATAAGATAAAGGAATTCATAAAAATAATTCCATCACAACATAATCAAATAAATGTAATAATAGGGATAAAAACAGAACCCTTTATTATCTTAGGTGGAAAATAATTTTTATAAAACACTTGAACTCCATTCTTGAGGAAAATATCCTTTCTACTTCAAAATTTTTTTTCCATTCATAACATGTCATACGACTTTAAAATAAACGAAGTTGATTAAAAATAAACTTGAATACTTTTAAAGAAAGTTTCTTGGAAATAATGTTTTAAAAATCCATTCATGCCGTATAAGTTAAAAAAACATTCTTCTCGTACTTTTGTCGAAAAAGTCAAAAAAAGTACCTCATACGAAAAATGTCAAAAGATTCCTTTCATATCTTTTACTAAAACTCACCGAAGGGTAAAATTGGATATAAACTATTGTAGAAGGATGGAAATAATATTAAATATTTATGAAACATGGATGTGGATGATAAAATACACCCCAGTAAATACTTAGGAATAAAAAATCTCGGATAAAAATGAGATTGTGATATTTCCCTTACCTTAGGTCTGATTTGCTTCGTATGTGTCCGAACCTCCTGTATAATGATTTAAATAATGTCATTGACTTATTATAAAATCATATTCATTTTTATTATATCATATATGGTTCACTTATGATATTATATTACCTGTTCTTTTGTAAATTCCATGTTAAAGAAGCGTTTTGGTTAAAATCGTTTCATTTATCGTATGTGTTTTGACTTGTTGTTCGTGAAATTATTATTACTTATATCATGATTTACTTATTTCCAGAATATAAAATATGATTTATATATTATATATATTCAGTATATATATATATATATAATAGAAAGATAAATGAAATGAAAAACAGCGTTCATGGAGACGGTAGTCCGTACGTACGCATGAACGCTGTTTTTCTTTCCTTATTGTCTTGAATGGAAGTAAGTAGATGACATAAATATATATATATACATAAATCCAGTATCATTATTATTTCATATATTTCATTATTACTTATTATATATACTTTATAATCATTCATGAATGGTTAATCATTAAGAATGAATCTCATCGCGTCGTGGAGACGGTAGTTCGTACGTACGCACGAGCGATGATATCATTTCCATAATTATTGAATTGAATTGGAGTGGATTATACAATATATCAGAATCAATATGATGTTGTAATAACTATTTATAGTTATTCATTACACCATTATACCCATCCATGTAAGGTGGTGGTGGAAAATAGATTACACCACGGCGTGGAGACGGTATTCCGTACGTACGCACGCGCGGTGATTTCTTTTTCCGTAGGATGGATAGATGGTGAAATAGGGTTGTTTCATACTTAAAATAAAATATCAGTATATGAGTGATACTGATGTTATTACTTCATAATGAAACAACCTAATAAGAATAAGTGGAAGAAGAAATAAAGATGAAAGAATTGGTAACGGTAATTACCTCTTCTTTGAAGCGCCTCTTTGAGACCTCCTCTTAGGGCACTAAAATTGGTCTTTGAGGAAGACCAGGACCTCTAGGATTATTCTAGGGAAGTGGAGAAGGGATTTTGGCAGAGTTTGGCCGAGCTTGAGTGCTCAAATTGGTGTGAGGAGGAGGGGGAGGAGGTACCCTTTTATAAGGGAGGAGAGGGGCACCTTAGGAATATCTCAAAATATTATTTTATATTAAAGTCAAAATCGGTTTATAATGGTTCCAAAGGGTCTTATTTCGAAGCTAAAGTGGGGAAGGGTCGAAATACTATCAACCAATAGGATTTAGGCAAGTTTAGGGTATTATTTTAACCTTATCAATTAGATTTAACTCTAAGTTAAATAATTTAACTTTTACCGTGTCTTTTTGTTTTCTATCACTATATGGTTAATAAACTTACTATAACATGTCAAACGAACCCCAAATTGTTTATTATTAATATATATATCCTTATCTAAGTCATTTGGCCGAACCTTAGATTTTTAGGAATAAAATAACAATTAATAATATAATATGTGATTAAAAACTATTTTGTGTCAATTTTGACACTATTTGATATATGATTTTTGTGAAAGTCATAACAGAATTATATGTTCGAACCAAGTTGATTAAATCAACAATAATATATCATAGTGACCTAGAAAATTTGTGTAATTCATAAAAAGTCTCAAATGACATTTATTTTTATGTTTATAACATCAATTATGTCAATATTTCATTAATAAGATAATTACTGCATCATCTTTGTGTCATAAATAAATTAAATTATTTGATGTCTAAAGATTACAAATAAAATACCATTATGTATGAAATCTTTTTAGATTTCTAATTAATATTTACAATCGAATTTATCTTATGTACAACCCTAATTTAAAAATGTTTTAGTAAATAAACTTTGATTTTAACTCTTTTAACTCTTCTTTGAATTAAATAATAATAAACGTCCTAATCTAATCCAACTGGGCCTAAATGATAATATTTTACACTTAAGGTTGTTTTTGGTCGAGATACACTTGTCCAATAGAATTAGGACATGTGTTAGGGTAATATTAATATCATTTTCACCCTTAATTACCCTATTTACTTTTAACAGTGGTAAATAAAAGTAAAAAGTTACTATTCACCAAAAATTATTTTCATCTCATTGAACCACATTTTACTTAATGACATCAACCATGTCTCTCAGATTTTTTAAATTACATTCACAGAAGCAGTAAAATTAAGTTTTATGAAAAATTCAGTTTTTTAACTACCACTTAGTAGTTTCACTATTCATCAAAAATTGATGTTTTTCAGAACAATGCCAAAATTTCATCCTAAGCTATATTTCATATTCCGAATTCAAAAATGAATACTATTTTACCAAATTCATAACATAGTTGTTGCATTAATTAATTTTATAATTAAATCCTGTTGTTAAAACAAATAGCGTCTTTTTAAGAAACAATATCTATCAAAAGATTGACACTTGATTATGTCTGGTTTAAATTTTAAATTACATTCAATGACCAAAATTGTATTAAATTGTAAAAATATATTCTAAATATACTTTTAAACCACTCAAATTAATAATTTATCACTATTAATTATTTCGATTAAAAAAGTTGTTTTTAATTATAATTTAGTAATTTTCACTATTCATCAGAATATGAAAGTTATCCGAAAAGTACCAAAATTTCACCTTAGGATAATTTAGATATTTCGAATCCAAAAATGAAGTCCATTTTGAAAAATAAAATTTACAAAATTTCAAAAAGTGGTTATTACTATTCATAACAGCTAGTTTTAATAATATCTTAATAGCATATCGTTGTTTAGAGAAACTCGGTGTTGCGTACAACACACGCTATCGTGGAAGGTCGCGATTGCGTATAATTCAAGGCAAGTCAAGGATGCATGTTGTGAAAACTCCTTTTTGTGTTGCATACAACACAAGACATTAGTGAAATTAAAAAGAATATTTTTCATAAAATATTGGGCTGTTACATCCATATGCAATGAGCCTTGACTCATTCCAATGTCATGTTTCATGTCATTTAAAAATATTCCATTCTATAATTATCATGAAATATCATGCCTCATTATTCATGTTCATTTTATTATACATTGGTATTACTATTGTCTAACATGTGTTGTCTTCATCATTTTATTCAATGTTTATTATGTTATTGGTCAATATATCTTACGCCTTTCTTATTTATTTCCTCAAGTTATCCCAATCAGTGTTAACTGCGATGTAATGTTATGGTCTTGTCAATAATTTTTTCAATATATATGTTGCTGTATTTAATGATTTCTATTTTTATTTAATGTTCCAAATACCCAAAGACACTAGACCTCCCAATCTTCTATGTTTTATTAATTGAACATTTATGTAATAAATAATTCATAAATATGAAATAAAAATCATGGTACTTTTATGGTATACACATGATCATAATAAACCATTTCAGTAAAAAGAAAGTATCACTCACCTATCTATCATAATGAAATGGTAAAAATCCACAAACCATCATAATAGTCAATGATCCCAACAAATACCATCAAAGGGGTCAATATTCCTTACTGATCTGGGTTAACTCCCCATTGTGTGGGACCTATATCTCTATCCAATGCATTTTTCATATATTTATATTTGGCTAGATAGATAAGACAAAAATGGGGACATATTATATAATGTTAATATATCTGTTAACTCTCACTGCGGCTGAGAGTTCCCTCCTAGGGTTTTCCTATGGCAGACGTCTCCATCCATGGAGTTCTGGGTCTGCGGCGATGCGTTCTCCCCTTCTGCGTCTGCGTGGAGCGGTGGATCTACGGCATTTTGTGGCCGTTTTTTTACCCTGCTTCTGTGCCGCTCCTCAACCTTTTGTGGTGTTGTCACAACTTCCGTATGCCTCCAGGAGTCTCCTCAACCTTCCACGGCGAAGTCACTGCGCCGCTCCTTCTCTGTTTGTTTTAACCCCCTGGCGTAGTTCCGGGCTACAAGGGGACTATGCTATCCTTCCCAACATCTTCATCCATGTCGATTCGGGATCTGCTCGCATCTTTCCTTTACCTTTGGCCATCAATCCTGCTTCGCGAAGAAAATGGATATATTTGGGATGGGTTCTTTTTTCCACGCATTTGCGATGTTTTCTCCGATCTAGGGTTTGACTTGCGCAGCACCTTCCGCATTGATTCCCCGCGGTTGAGTGCTCGCATTGAGGAGGAGTCGCGAATCACCAGCCACGAAGAGGCCAATTCGCAAGGAGTCTAGAATCATGAGGCAGAGGCCGTGATGGAGCCTTGAATTGTGAGGCACTGACCGTGAAGGTTCATGGCGTTTGTGTTTGTGCTCTATGTTTGCTTCACGAAGCATCTTCCATGAAGGGCGGTGGCACCGGGAGCACGATTTTCTAGTCCACGAAGTGTGTTCGTGTTGAGGCCGAGTTGCGTTAACCAGTCGCGTAGGTCGGCGATGTTGCGTGATTGTTTGGTGGTGAAGCCGCGAAGGCCTATTGTAGAGAGTTTCTCCGTAACGACTGGGGGGTGCACGACGCGGGTCTCGGGCATGACCAAATTTTTTTTGTTTTTATTTCTTAGGCTCGGAGGCTGTCTCAGGTGGGAAGACTATGCAAGGAGCTGAGAAAAGGTTTCCAGTCTAGTGACCCCTTGGTTGGACCGAGTCCTTGGAAGGGATGGTGGTTTGTGATCCACAAGGGTGCCGACCCTTTTGGAGGATTTTGCACACACCCATTCACTTGAGTTATGGAAGACGAATTAGTTAATCAGTGGAAGGGGTTGTCCCTAATAGATAATGAAAAAGCGGCGATCGAGGCATGGAGAAATGAAGACCCACTCTTGAAAAAAGGCATGTCTCTGCTCACTGTTGGAATTTTTGTTGAAAACATTTCGGTTATTAAGGGGGCTCCCAAAAACACCATGCAGTCCAACTGGAAGCTTGAGGCAAGAGTGGCTATTCGGGAGGCGGGGAATAATCGCATCATCATCGAGTTTTTTAATGACAGTGATAGGGACAAAATCATGTGTGGGAGACTGTGGTCCTTTGATAACCATATCCTCCTCATGGACGAGTTCAAAGGGGGAGATGATATCCAGCGAGTGACCTTAACCCGCTCCCACTTCTAGATACGAGTTAAAGGAATCCCCTTCCACACTAGAGCGGAATGCATAATGAGGGCAATTGGGGACAGCCATGGACACTATTAAATTGGGCGGCTCAAACCCAATACAATGGGGCCCCGAGGTTCAGATCATGGTATAAATTTAGTTGTTAGAGACCCTGATGAGGGGAATGTTCCTGAATGTCAAAGATACCAACACTGGATATAATTTGAATATGAGAAAGCCCACTCTTCTGCTTTTTTGTGGCCATCGTGGCCACCAAAAATGAACGTGTACCTTAAAACCTAATAGTGGATCATGTGACATCACTCTCCAATATGGCCCTTGGCTCTGTGCAAAAATGAATAAAACCGCTTTCATCCCTAAGAGAAAAAAACAAATGGACCGCAATCGTATCATGTTGGCACATACCAGTCAGGTGGAACATACACATGGCCATGACATTTTGCTAGGACCCCCAGATTTCTCTGAAGTTGACTATCCCACTCAGAGAGAAGTTGGAGTTCATCCCAACCAATTGAAGGACAAAACTCAACCATCCAAAAGGTCAGGGACGAGGAAAAAAGAGCCACCAATGAAATTCTCAATGCCAACACTGATGCACATCGAGCCCCTAGACCCAGATCTGGATCCAGATCCACAATCATCCATAACTGATAAAACACCAACAGAGCCCCATGGAATGAAGAGAACTCCAATTATGGGACCAACCACCAATCACATGTGGAAAAGGGTGCAACGTGGAGGAAGTGATGGTCACACAGAAGACACTAACCCCGAGGTCAGGAATCGACAACCTAAAACATGCCAATCGGGGAGGAATCCCACCAAAAAAGGGAAAATGACAAGTGATGAAACGAGCCTGGAGGAACCAAAGGTGGTGTTTGGTGAGACCCAGCCCTTCCTAGAGAAATGATTGTGTTATGATGGAACTATCGTGGGATGGGAAACCAACGAATAGTTCGCATGATTTAGCACAATTGCGCCCAAAGTCTCCCCGATAAGGTTTTCCTGTCCAAAACCATACTGGAATACAAGGACACCAATGGTATTGCTCTGAAGTGTGGCTTCCAAGGCTACTTTCTGGTGCCCAGACAAGGCCATTCTAGGGGACTCTTTCTCCTCTGGAAGGACAATATTGACGTTAAAATTTTGTCTTTCTCCATGCCCCACGTGGCTGCGACTATTCAAACGGACTTGCACCCACCCTGGACTATTGTGGGATTCTATGGCTGGCCATCCCATTCTGATAAGGGGATGTCATGGGACCTTCTCTACAAGCTATGACTTGATTTACCTATCCCTATTCTTTTCGGATGTGATTTCAATGAGATAATCTTCCAGAAGGAAAAGAGAGATGGGAGTTTTCGACACTCATCCTCTATGTCTAACATCAAATACATGGTCACTAAGGCTTACCTAGTTGATCTGGGGTTCACAGGTAACCCTTTTACATGGTTCCGCATCAATACTGAAGGTACTCACATCGCTGATCGTCTTGATAGATTTCTTGGTTCTACTAATTGGATTAATCGGTTCAACATGTTTCATTTTGGACAGTTGGTCCTTAACTGTTCAGATCACTGCCCAATTCTCATTGACTATTTTCAAGGTGAACGAAATAGACAACTCAGCAGACCCATCAGATTTGAGAGCTTCTGGGCAAAATACTAGGAATGCGAAGTGGTGGTCCGATCATGTTGGAAGAGTTCCCAGGAAGATGTTGGCCTCAATCTCCAACATGTTGCATCAGGACTGAGATATTGGAGCAACAAGAAAATCCACCAACCGGATAGGCATTGTGATACCCTTGAAAAGAAGTTTCACAACTTGCTCGGGCAACCCCCATCCAATGGAAACATCTCTAGGATTGGTGCCACTCAAAGTGATATGGACGGGGCCCTTCGTGTTAAGGAACGATGTTGGGATATGTGGGAGTGTGACATCCATATTAAAGAGGCAGATGCTAATAAAATATATTTCCACCTAAATGTGTCAACTAGGCGCCGGAAAAACTCTATCAAAAGATTTTCACAACCTGATGGAAGCAATGTTTCTGACACCTGCAGCATTCGAGAATCTTTGGTTGGCTATTTCTAGAACCTCTTCTCCACAGGGACCCCTTTCATGTCCACTAAAGTGGAATAATGCATCAGACTCGTGATCACCAAGGATATCAACCTGCAGCTCCCAAAAGATGCGACGAATGATGAGATACACCGGGTTTTGAAGCATATCCACCCATCTAAGGCCCCAGGACTGGACGGTTTTTACGCCCTATTGTTTAAAAAACACTAGCACATTATCGGTCCCGACATATGCAAAATGATAAAAAAACATTTGGGTAGTAAATACAAGCATGTCCTCCATCAATGAATCTATCCTCATCCTCATCCCCAAAATCAAAAAAACCCCAGGTGATCCCTGATTTCAGACCGATTAGTCTCTGCAATGTCTCGTATAAGATCTTTGCAAAAATCCTTATCAATCGGTTGCGTCCTTGGATTCCTGATATAATTACTGAAAACCAGAGCACCTTCATGGCCAAGTGGCTGATTACTGATAATGAAATTATGGCCCATGAAGTGTTCCACTCTATGAAAATGAATTCCACTGCGAAAAGAGGAACAATGGCCTGGAAAATGGATTCGACCAAAGCCTATGATAAAGTGGAATGGCAGTTCCTTAGAGCTGTAGTGATGAGAATGGGCTTCTGCACTAAATGGATAGAACTTTTCATGCACTGCATCTTGAACATCTCCTTTAGAATCAAGGTCGATGGGGAGTTTACCAGAAGATTCACCCTAACTCGTGGCCTACGCCAGGGAGATCCTCTCTCACCTTTTCTCTTCATTTTGGAAGATGATGTTTTCTCTTACCTTATTTTAGGGCTACATCCTCTAAGTCTATTCTTGGTGAAATGGTTTGATGTGAGATCCCACTAGTGTCACATCAATTCTTCACGGACGACTGCCTCCTTTTCTCCAGAGCCACTGTTAATGAATGTTGGGTGATCAGCCAAGCAATCCATCAATATGAGCGGGCGTGTGGACAGTTTGTTAATCACGGCAAATCAGAAATCTCCTTTAGCACAGGGGTGCCTCCTGGCAAGAGAGCTGAGCTTTGCGCATCTACAGTAATCCATTTGGTCGATAAAAACCGGAAGTATCTCAGACTCCCTATGGTGATTGTCCCATACAAAAAATAAATCTTTGCAGATCTTGTGGACAGGATTGAGAAAAACATTCAAGGTTGGACCCCAAAAAGCATCTCCAATGCTGGAAAGGGAACCCTCATTAAAGATGTCATTCAGTCTATCCCCAGATACTTTATGTCGATGATAAAGCTCCCGGCGGCCATTTTTAACCTGGTCCAATCACAAACGGCCAACATATGGTGGGGGAAAAATGATGGAAGAAATCTACCCCACTGGTTGGCCTGGGAGAAGATCTGAAAACCCAAGTCAGAGGGAGGGATGGGATTCTGGAATCATCTTCCGTTAAATGATGCTCTATTGGCCATGAAAGTATGGAACCTCCTTAACTTTCCCTCATCTTTATGTGCACGAATAATACGGGCCAACAACTTTCCTCACACTGACTTCTGCAATTCCTCTCTTGCCCCCCGCCCTAGCTTCCTCTGGAGAAGTGTTTGGGGGGCCCGAACTCTCCTGGAAAAAAGACTGGGCTGGAGGATTGGAAATGGATCTTCTGTCAAAATCTGGACCAATCCCTAGATTTTCGATTAGGATGTTATGCGGGCCACATCCCCCACCCAACCTGGTCTAGAAGATGCCATAATCAACTGCCTCTTTTCAGACCAGGGCCTGGGAAGGTATGTGGAAAAGATCCAGGAATGGTTTTATGAAAGAGACCAATGAATTATTCTGAGCATCCCATGGGTCCCTGATGCAGGACCCGACCATATTTTTTGGACCAATGATTCTTCAGGTGAGTTCACAGTGAGATCCGGGTACACACTAGCTCTTGGCATTCACTCTCGCGACTGTGATGAGGGACCATGAAACGCGCTTTGGAAGCTCTACGTCCTCCCAAAAATACCCAATTTTTGGTGGAAGGTGTATGCGGGAACCCTTCCTACCACGAGGCTCCTTGTTTACCGACATATGGCCAGTGATGATTCATGCACATTCTACCCAAATATTCCTGAAACTCCTTGGGACGCCATCATGCACTGCCCGGGAGCCAAGGAAATTTGGAATAAATGGGGATCGGCTTTCAGATAATTCACTGAACATTGCCTCTGACCTCCCTGGTCTTTTGATGCACTAGTGTTCCTCTATTTCATCGGCTAATGCAATCTATAATTGCACCCTGGCATGGATCATTTGGGTTTGGCACAACGATTCGATTTTCCACCATGTCCATCACCCCCCTGAGTTCTGGATTGAACGAGCCAATTCATGGATTGAGGGATGGAAGGACCATAATGGACACCTTTTTCTAGGCGTTACCCCCTCCTTCCCCCCTCATTGGACCCCCACCCCCCAACGAAGGGAGTGTTAAGCTCAAAGTGGAAAATTCTCTCCTCAAGGATGGGCCTGTTGCTCTCGGACTCATGGCTCGAAATCATCTGGGGCAGATCATTGCAACAAAATATGAACCACATCATGCCTTCTAGGAACCTGCAGTTACTGAGGCCTATTCCATTATTGTAGGGATGATTCTTGTTGTGGGATGTGGATGGGCTGATATCATCATCAAGTCAGGCTGACTTTCGGTTATCAATGCCATTAACCACAATAATGCTGGACTTCAGGCCTTTGGCTTCATCGTCAGGAGAATCCACTCATTGCCCCAAAGCTTCTCCTGCTACACCTTCTCGTTTACCAAAAGGGAAGGAAATAATGTGTCCCATCAACTGGCGGCCTCAAGGCCCTTCGATGTCAACCAGTTATGGCTGGAAAACTTTCCTTCTTGGCTCTGCTTATGTACTACTGTTGATATTCATCATTAATATTATCTTCTTATATTTTAAAAAAAATTATCATGAAACATTATTAATATCGTACACAAATAAATTAAATGGTTTTCATAAAAATGTCATCATATCATAATTAAAAAGAAAAAATATTGATTTAAAAAATAATTTTATCATCTTATTAGTGCATAAATTGTGGATAAAGAAGTGGGTTTCATAAATAGTACATCATGGTAATACCCATGGAAGAGAAATTTGTTTTATAAAAATCATGGCATCATAAACATAAACCAGTAATAAAAATAATAATAATTAAATCATCGGATCATATCCTCTGTAAGGAATATATTGCAAGAATGAATTTCATCTTGTATGGAAATTGATTTTGATCGATCAGTTGAAACATTTCTTAAAAAAATAGAGCATTTCCCCTTTAAAAACTCTTTCTAAAACATGATAGTGTTAAAATATTATTCTTTTAAAATAAACCTGAAAAATATTATCAAATCTTCAAAAAAAATTGTCATTATGATGGGATGTTTTTTTCATGTTGTTCACATTAAAAAAATTATTCTATTTAGATTTTTAGTAAAATCCAAAATGTAATTTTTTGGAAATCGATAATAATATTACATTAAAAAAATAAAAAGTTCGATCATTGGTTAAATGGTATTTTAAAAATAATAGTATAGTAATTAAACATTTTAGGAATCATTTATTGGAAAAAAAATTAGAATATAATGGATTTCCGACCGAAGAGAGAAATAGATATGTATTTTATTGGAAACAACTTTTCAATTATTTTTAGAATGAAATAGTGGAAAATTGTACTATTACTAGAAAATATCATCAATTTCCATATTATTAGAAATTAAATGTGTTTCTTCATATATGTGGTAGAATATTTTATAATCAGAAATATAATCATATTCTATCCCAATAAACAATGAGATTGTGATATAAACTCACTGCCACATTAGTAACATTGAAGCATATGACCCTTCCAGAAATAAAAAAAATCAAACATAAATTATCATTATGGTAGATAAATTCAAGATATTACTTACCAGAGGATGTTCATATTGTCCACATTTAAAAATATAGGTGCATAAATTAATGTACGTCTCAAATATGACAAATTTATAGAAAAATATCCCTTACCATAAGATGTGACTTCCATATTACACATTAAAAACCCATGTATAATAAATATATATTTTTTATAAATAAATTATATATCCATATTTATAAATATCATACCATATATTAGTTTCCTCTTACCTTTTATAACCATTTGATTAACATTTCTATATTAATGTTCATTTCGGAGAATAACTGCTTTGTTTTTCGAATTTGTTTTAAATTTTAATATTCGTACTCAAAATAAGATCATCATATAATTATCTCCATAATGTTATAAATGAAATAAATATCCTATATATTCCTTATATATGTACTTAGAGTAATCTATAAAATTTAGTGATCCTAAATGAAATACATTGTCCATGGACATGATATGCCATGCGTACGCATGAACGATGTTAAAAGTTTCTTGTAGAATTAAAATAAAGAAAATTAATAGATATATTAAAATTATAGAATAATCATAATTTCATATATTTGAAAAAAATTATTAAATCCATGCTTATTACATTTCGTGTAAAACAAGAACGAATCACATTGCTTCACGAGGTTCCAGTCTACGGTACACAGGATGGACATTACCATATTCCTAGAAAAAATATAATATAAAGGTATGTATGGTATAATAATTCCAAAAGTATAATAATATCATAAATATAATAGATAATCCGTAAAAAATCATTATTTACATTCTTGATATGTGGAAATGTTAAAACGAATGACAACGTTTTGTGAGGCTGTAGTACACTAAACACACAAATGATGATTTTGTAACCCAATTTATTAAATTACAGTGGTTTTTAGTTCATAACCATGATATGAAAATATCATAGTACATTAATGATAAAAATAATATTTTACCATATATTTAAATTTTTAGATTAAGGGTCTATCTGAATAAAAAATGGAAACACTCATTGATAATGTATCATATTCTTCATGTGTCCTCCTTAGGTTTCACCTAAAATCATTCCTACGATGAATTTAAATCCAAATTTAGTCTCCTAGGATGAGAGTTGGAATTTGAGAAATGATATAGTTTGTTCATGGTTGATAAAAAATGATTTTATGTTTAGAATTGGTTATGAGAGTGGGTTTCCTTTTATAAGTGAGGTGAGTTGCACACCTGTAATATTTTGAAAACAAAAAGATGTACCCATGTTTTTTCAACAAAAAATGTTAAAAAATTGGTAATTATAAAGGCTATAATAGATAAGGTAGAAATATGTAAGAAAGTGTGTTATACATATTTATCGATATTTTTATCTTCTACCATTTTAGTTTAACCCCTAGTAATGTAATTTGTACCATAACCTCTAATTTTTTGTGGTTATTATAATACATTTTGGAGAAAAAATAATTTGAATTAATTAGATAATATAAATTATATTAGTTTCATATATATAATACATTTTCAAAAAAATCAATTCACATAATTAGAAAATTTTTCTTTTAAAAGTAATCTCGTTGAAACAACAAGAAAGCTATATTTTAATGAGAAAATGATCAAACGATTACAATATTTTAATATTAAAAGTCAATATGAAATTGATTCCAATGAACATAATAGGATTAATAGATGTATAATTGAAATAATTTTACCTCATAATGAATTTAAAATATAATTTACCCTATAAATAAATTAAACAAAAAATACGTTTTCAATTAAAAATCAATATTTTCAAATTTTCATTAAATAGTTGAAATTTTTTAAAAAAATCTAAAAATAACCCTAGTTAATTTTGAAATTATATTTTTAAAATTAAAATTATTTTAAAAAATTAATTATCTAAATGTTTTAAAAATTAATTTTATTAAAGTTAAAAATATGAAATATGTTTTTTGAATAAAATAGTATTTTCAAAGCATATAGACTTTACCAAATATTTAGCACTTTTTATCAATATATTTCAATTGTATTAAACAATTAATATTAATATTTTAAAATATTAATTAAAATTCATATCAATAGGTATAATGGATAAGTTATAATAGTCATGTTTAAATAAATATATTATTAATATATCATCATTTTTAAAAACTCATTGTTTTATGTATTTCGTGCTAACCTAGTATTGTTTTTTTCACAAGCTTAACATGGTTTTTCTTGGAAGTAAGGATATAAAAAAATTTAATCTTTTATACAAAATAATTCATTAAAACAATTGTTTTCACATTCATAACCCTTTAAACAAATATCAACCATTAAATTCTCCATTCTGATATAAAAGAATTATGATACTTCTGCCTTATCATATCTTTAAGATCCATGGTACATTTATCAAACTACTAAAATCACCAAAAAAATTACTATGTGAGATTTATTTTCTATAAAAAATTCTATATAGGATCCATAATATTTAATTTTTTCCACATAAGAATGATCTTCCTCAAGTGAAAAAACCTCAATGTTTAGTACACGTGAAAGATCTAGTATGTAATTTCTCAAGAGAGATAGATAGAAGAAGTCATGGACTTGAGAGTGGTTTGGTGAAGCAATAAGAAAAAATAAATAGTCTTGATATGATAAATAATTTTATATAGACAGATATACCTAGGGCTTAGATTCCATTTCGTATAGAATATCATTATGTTAACATATTAAGAAATTAATATATACACATTATAACCAATATTAAAATCAAGATAATGACATAGATTATCATCATAAAATTCTTTATAACTATGTACATCCTTTATATGGTTCTTTATAGGTTTAAATATCTCTACCATTTCATCTGATATGTCAGGTATCAACAGATTTCATTCTTCAACTTCATTACATCACATTACGGATCTAAATTTCTATCTATATAATGATTCAAAAGGAAAAACATGAATTATTGAGTGGATGAAATTATATTATAAATACTAAAATAGAGGAAGTAATTTTTCCCAACCACCTTCTAAATACAATGAACACAATCTCAAAATATCTAGTATGGTTTGAATTGTTCTCTTAGACGAACCACCTATATGAGGATGATACTCTATGTTGTAACTACACTCCTTATAAAGAAAATGTTGAAGGATTTTCCAAAACATTGAGTTAAAACTCATACCCTGGTCAAACATAGTGAAATGCAGTACTCTATGTAACCTTAAAACATAAATAATTTATATCATAGAAAACTGATCTACAGTCTTCTCTAATTATGATGATGTTTTCTGAAACTGTAAGGTGATCAACTAAAACTCATATATCATGATCCCCATTTCTAATTTTGTGGAGTCCAATGAAAAAATAATTTGTGATGTTTTCACATTTCTATTCTTATATGGGTGATGGACTCAAAATCCCCATATACATTTACCTATCAGTCATAACATCTGGCCTTACTATATCCTAAAAAACAGACTCTGTGAAATCTCTCTTCCTCAAAACCCACTAGGTATACTATTTAAAATCTGCATACATTATTATGCATACCATATTATTATAGAATGAGGAAATATTAGCTTCATTTAACAACTCCTTCATTGAATATCTTCTTGTAAGTAACACATTCATGGTTCTGTAACCTTATCATTTCATAATGACCATCATATAAATCAGGAATTTGATTAACCATTTTATGCAGCTCTACATATTCCATATGAAATGCTATAATTATTACATGGATATATAGTTGATCATTAAATTTATCACAAAAATATTTTTCAACTTATTTTTGTAATTCTAGATCAATCCTTTACAAAACCAAAAATATTAGACCTTTTCTAATCCTAGAAATTGATAAGCTTTCCAGATTCTTTTGAATCAAACCATCATCCACCTTGTTCTCTTTTAGAATGTGATAATTCATTGAGAAGTTATAATTATTAATAAAATGTGTTCGTTTTCTAAGTAATATATTCAACTCTTTTAGTTTGAATATATTCTATAAACATTTATGATGGGTAAAATTATTACTATATTATCCATATAAAAAGTTCCTCAATATGATTAATGGGAAAATTACAGTATCTAACTCTAAATCATGATTTAGGAATTTGTTATTTAAATTATCTTGGATTATATGCTATAAGCATTTCATCCTGAAAAATAAAACATCCCAATATTATCTAGGATGAATCACAGTATATTAAAAACCCTTCCCCCTATAGGGTATTTTAATCACAGGTGACCTAACAAATTTTATATTTAGTTCCAATAAAGTTTCAACATATTCATCTTGGAAAAGGAAACTGGATCCCTTTTGAGTTCACATCGTTAGTGGAATATATAATCATGAGAAATTATCCAGAAACCACTGATAATATCCAGCTAAACTAAGAAGACTATGGATCTCAGCCACTATGGTTAGTCTTGGCCAACATTCAATAGCCTTTTACATTGTTTGATGTAATGATATACCCACTCATGATATTATATGACCTAAAAATGAATGATTTTTCATCCAATAATCACAAATTTTAAATTAAGATATAGTTTCACCGCACATAGGTTCCTTCATAGAATTATCTAGTTGTCTTCATTATCATCCATTCACATTTAATAGATATGAATATAATCTATAAATACTATGAAAAACTAACGAAGGTAAAATTTAAATACTTTATTCATTAAAACCATAATGATAATTGGGGGATTAGTAATAAATAATGGAATCAATCTATATTCATAGTGTTCGTACAATGTATATAACGTTTTATTGAATATATAATAATTCTTGCCCAAATTGATGATATCTATAGTGAAGGACATTCTTTTCAATGTATTGATTTTTTGAAAGTGGATAGGATGACTCCCCAATATATGGAATACGATAATTTTTCTTAATTTTGATCTTTTTTTATCCCAACAATTAGTACATAGTCACATCGATCCATCATTATTTTTACCAACAATTAAAGGTGTATCTCAATGTGGCACACAATATTGAATGAATCACTTGTAATGGTTGTCCTATAGTTATGTCATATCTTATTTAAAATAAATGAATTACATTTAATAGGTAGACTATGAAATTTTTATGGAGCCAGTATGAGTAATATTGAAATGTAATCTTCAAATTTTGGTCTAAGGATAACCAACACATACAAAAAATAATAAAAAAATACATCATAATAGGATTATAATCATTTTCATGTTTCTCCCTAACCATTTATGAAAATATCCCTTTTTATTTGGAATTAAGATCCTTACAATATATTTGATCTCCATTGAATGTTTTTACAAAATTTTATATTTATAGAAGATCGTAGGTTTGACTGTAATATCAAATGTAACATCCCTTCCTTGATAATTGATTTTGTATATATATATAGGAATCCTATCTATGTCAATATTGACATAAAATTCAACTAGAGTAAGAATTATTTTTTTACAAGAATTACATTCCCCCAAAAGTCATGTGGATAATAATAACATGATTGAGATTAAATATTTTTTCCAGTAGAGTGTTTCAATTTTAATTCTATATATAATCATTTTTGTGGGATAATTATACCTTTAGAAAAAATATATATATGATAGAATGGTTTGATCCGGATTGAAATAATAAATTTTATGTTCTAGAGTCAAGGGTAATTGTACCTTCCACCATTTCATTATTTGGACCTCATAATAAATAGTGATCGCCTTGTATTTCCCTTTTTATCATGCATTATGAGGTTTCTGGTATTGATTATCATCATTGTCCATCAGACATGGTAATTGGTCATAATAGGTCCCATTCACGAATAATTTTTACCACTTGAGTATGATTGGTTCATTTTGTGTAGATTTCTCTCTATTCCCATCATTATCAATTTTTTCCCATTACATCACAAGAAAATTTCTAATGGACCATCCTATACATACATAAAGCATTTAATATTCCCCTTATGTAAATTTCCTCTATGATATTTCCAAAAATTTGACCAAAAAAAGAATTCACATTTCATTTATCCATGGTTTGTATATTTTACATTGAATTCCATTAATATATTTTTATCAAAAACATTATATTGATATATTGCTCAAACCTCTATTTCCACCATGATAGGACACAACAAAATATCATCTTAGATAATGATGTATTTTATAGCTAATTCTAATATAATACTTGTTTTTATTCAACATAATAATCAATCAACCTAAATTTATGGTTATGGGATTATACCATAATTGTACCATTATATTCATGTAAACTTTTCTTCATTCGTTGAAACAAATTCATTACCTTATTTTCTTTAGCTCAAGGAACTTCATTTCCATCTTCTTATAAAGATTAAGAGGAATTTTATTTTTCAAAAAATAAGTTCTTGAGCTCATCCCAATCCATAGAGTCAATTTATAGTATTTAATAATATTCTCAATAAGGCTCGAACATTTATTGGCTTCACCTTCCAAATGGTAGTAATCCAAAATTAATTTTTAATGTTCCGACCACTATAGACTATAAAATATCATTACAGTGTTTTTAATAAATTATTCAACAACTAGTGTATGATAAGACCCAGGGAAAGAAGTTGGATGTCACCTTATAAAAGAAACTATAGAATTTTGTTCCCACCATTTTTAGTTTTTAATTCTATATTAATTCATATCTTGAGAAAGTTGTGTGAGAATAACACTGAGATTTTTCGTTCCATATCCCATAATTCATGGGTTTGTAGGAGAATAGTCATTTGATTTTTCGTATCACTTAAAATTAACTGTGTTCCTTTGGGTTATATCCATTGAATAAATGTATATATAATAGTGTAGGAAAAATATTCATGACAGGAATCGCATAATCATAAACTATAACTGATAGGATGTCTAAATCATGAAAATTTATTTAATATATGACACCATAGATTTAACACTTCCATTAATATTCATAATCTATTTAAATCCTTCATGATCGATTGTAAATATTTTATTAATTTCCAAATAATATCCCAAGGGAGTGTCAACCCAAGTGTGAAGCAATGCCAGTTTTCGTTCACTATATAATTAACTAGTAAATAATAATATTCCCTTTATGAGTTATTACACCTAGGTAAATCTATTTTATAGGAACATATAATTTTTGTATATTGAAAGAGATATAATTACTCAGAAATGAATTTCTATATCCTTTACCAAAATTCGAGGATATTTTCCTAATCTTTTACTCTTTGGTAGACTTATCCTTATAGACAACCCTAAAAAATCAACTAAATATCCATATGTATCTCATTGATGTTTTCTCATATGAGTCTCAAAAATATACCTAAACATATCTACTAATACAAACTATAAGAACACACTCTTATCATACATATATATTACAACATTTTAAATTAATATTCATTACTTTACAAAAATAGATTCCTCTGGGTCATAATTGTTTAGTGTCTTTGGAATTATTGAAACAGAAAACATTTATCCATATGTAAACATCATTATCTCCCATTATGATAATCATAACTATAAACCATTAAATAAATATGATTCTTAATATATTTACTCAAAATGTTGGTAAAGTAATGTAAGAAGTAACGAGTTCAGATGATCGGTAAGGGTAAACATGGGAGATACGTAAGTATAATAACAATATAAGGGTATGAGAACATGATAATAACTTTTTAAAACCATAGCCCAAATATTATGGATCATAATCTCGATCTGTGGAATAAATATTGGCAATTCATATGGAATTAATCATAATATAACAATGGAACTTGATCCATGAGATCATAAAATAAGTCAACATAAATCTATTTCTTGCATACATATTATAATTGGAAATCATTTCAATATATGAGAGGTCTCACTACCATGTAGGCATAATAGAATGGAATCACTACCCAATACATAATAGTAGTCAATCTTCACTCATATTCCCATTCTAGTAGAATAATTCCCTTACTAAATTGGGATCACTCCATATTTCAGACATTTCTATCTCATGAGATATAAATCATTTCCAAATTCATTATAGGGAGACATTTGTCATTCCCATTATATAATGAAACAACATTTATGTGTGTAAAAAGATCATAAAAAAATATATCATATCATAATCCATTAAATTAAATGGTTTTCATAAACATGTCATCATATCATAACCTATAGAAAATTCCAATGTTTTATAATCATTTCATCGTTTCATCACAACAGAACCTGTTGAAAAAGAATCACGGTTTATAAGAATTTTACAATGGTATAACACATGTAACTAAAATTAAATTATTAAATATCATGAAATAGTAAACATAAAAAATTTCAAGAAATAATAATAATTGTATCATTGGAACATAACACTAGTAATGAAAATGAAAAATCATTAGATGTCATATTAGATGGAAAATTATTTTGTTCGATCATTTAAAACATTTATTGAGAAAAATATGAATTCTCTTTCAGAAAAATGATTTCACATAGAAAAATAAGAATTTAGTTTTTATTGAATATAAACTTGAAAAAAATTATATGAATATTGATAGAAAATAATGGGCATGATGATGGGAAGATTCTTCCATATCGTACACATTGAAATAGTGATTCTTTTCAAATTTTTTATAAAATGAAATTATTATTTATTTAGAAAAACAAATGATGTTTCTTTTAAAAAATTGTAAAACATTGAATAATTATTGAATTTTCATTTTAAAAATCATTATATAATACTAAAAAAACTGAAAACATTTTTAGAAAAAACTGATATGGAAGAAAAAGGATTTTAGTGTGCTGAGAGAAATAAAAATTGATTTTCATAAAGAAACATTGAAATTTTTTTGTTCCAATGTGTGTAAAAGTGGTAATATTACATGAAAATATCATTAATATCCTTATTATAATAAAACTCCTGATTATATTGATATAGATATTATACTAATTTATCCTTAGAAATGTAATCATAAACATTCTCGTTAAACGATGTAATTGTATCATAAAATTATGACCACTTTATAAACATTGAATCATAACATAGATGATGAAATATCATAAAATGGAACATAAAATCATATGTATAAATATGTTAATGATATTTATAGTAAAATGGGCTTTATATACACATCGTGAAAGAATATAGGTTCATAACACAATATACTTATCAAAGAAGTAAAATAGAGTCAAAAGTCCATTACCACAAGTCTTGAGTTCCATCGTAGAGATTCAAACGACAGATTTGTAAATATATGTTTATTAATAATATAGTAAAGAACCATATGTGTATATATAATACCATATTTTTTATGGCATTTTATTATCAATTTATTAATAATAATATGATAATGATTTGTTTAGGGTAATAAATACATCAATTTTAATATCTAGTAATGTTTTATTTTTGTCCTTCTTAATTTGATCCGGATTTAATCATATAAATAATGTTATAATTGATATAAATATAATATATATGCATTAAATATGTATTTTATGTCCATTACATTTAGTGCTAGAAAATTAAACACACCACTCATGGAGACATAAATCCATACTTACACATGAAGTTTGATTCCATATTATTTTTGGATCAATAGAATGAAATATAAATGTTATATAACATTAAAATATTATTTATATGTTATATAAATTACATATGTTTATGAAAACTATCCTTATTACCTTTCACGTAAAGCGTGAATAAATCACTACACTTTGCAAGGAAGTAATCCACCATACACATGAGCGATGTTATTGTATTCACAAAAAAAAAGAGAGTATAAAGATATGTGTAATATAATAACTCTATATGTATATTGTTATCATAAATTGAGTATATAAATAATAAATATATAATTATATGTGTCAAATATATGTGTAAATGGAGAAACAATTGACATCGATTTGTAACGTGGTAGTCCACCATACTGATTAATGATGATTTCGTAATCCATTTGAGGGAAGTGAATATATTTGTAGGTAATTACCATAAATTAAAATAAAAGTATCAGTATATAGAACCTAAAATTTTTATTATATTGTCATGTTGTAATAATAATTAAATGAGAAGATGATGAAATAAAAAACGCTCGTTGATGAATATTACCTCTTTTTGGGTATCCTCCTTTCGTTCTCACTCAAAGATATCATATGTTGGATTTCTATTAAAAATACTGCCTACTTGATTCTATTAGGGATCTAATGAAGTTATTTTTGAAGGAATTTATTGAATAAAGTGGGTTTTAATGTGTGGGTAATAGAGGATAGGGGTGTCATTTTATAAGTAATGTGAGTGGAACACATGTATTTTTTTTTCAAAAGGAAATAGGTGTACCCATGTTTATAACATGGCAGAAGTTCCAAAACGGACTATTCAAAAAAATTTATGATCTAATCATAGATATAAAAATTCTGATGGAAATTTTTTGGGTAATATTTAACACTAATAATTATGTTTAATCCCCCCATAGAAAACCCATTTTTATCATAACTCTGGTAAATTATTTTTACTATTTTGTATTCATTTTTGTTAAATAAATATGTTTCAATTAATATATAATTAAGTTTATTAAAATTTAAAAAATGAAATATATTTTTCCAAATACAATTGAAAAAAATTTAAATGTTTAATTTAAAATTAATCTTGCAAAAGCAGAGAGAATATGAGTACTTATAGAGAAAATTTTCAAAACAATATGAAATATTTGTATCAAAATTCAATATGATGTTGATTATAATTACCTAATTTGGATTAATGGATACAAAAAATAAATTATTTTAATTTTAAAAATCTTTTAAAATTAATTTAACTTTAACATATTTAATATTAAAAGGATATTTATTATTTCATTTTATTATTTTTCACTATTCGTCTGAAAAATGAACCATTTCAGAAAATCCCAAAATATCACCCTAGTATAAAAATTACATGATCTTCTCAAAAAATTGTATTTATTTTACAAAATTAATTTTCATTAAGTGTAAACATTAAATTTTATTAAATTTCAAAAAAAGAATAATATTTTTCTAGAAAAATAGAGTATTCGATATAAATAATGACATTATGAAAAAATTAATTAAATTTTAATCTATATGATTAAATATATAAAAAATATATAATTAATATTTAATATTATTTATGAATATTAAAATGTATGATTTTAACAGATAGGTTACGACATTCATGCCTAAATAACAATATTAATAATATATCGTGATTATATTATAAATCAGTGTCACGTGTAGCGAAATATAACCCAGAATAGTGTATAACATAGGATTCAATTATTGTAGAGTATAATGAAATATATTAGACAAATTTAAATTATTGTAAAAAATTAATTCAAAAAAACTCATGGCGATACGTATGGGCTACCAATGGTGAGGCTAGGAACTATAGGTATTGGATACTACCTTCTCAGATTTCCAAAAGGATGAATTGTGGTGTTAACTATTTGTTATCATGTTAATAGTTCTACCAAGAACATCATATCTACTTCCTTTTAAAATATATATGATTTTTTTGGTAATAAGAAATGCTATTTTTATAATTATAGCATATGTTCATGTATTAAAATGTTGAATAATAATAATAGTGCATTAAATTATGAAAACCATAATTGTAAATTGATAATTAAATAATTAAAATTTACTCATATAACAACCAGTTATTGAATCACAATCTAACTAGTGTAAATTAAAATAATTTGATAAACACTTATCATGTTGGTCACATGGAATATTTTTATCTTAGTCCAGTTGAAAGATATCACATATGATTACAAGGCATGTTGACCAAGACACCATTGGGAGGCCAAGGTGAATGGGCCAAAAAAATTCTATAATTGGTTCACACTAATTTATATAGGCCTTTTCAGGTATAAGGTGTAGGTGGATTCTCAAAAAGTATTACTATTGTTATGAATTCTATAACTATCATTATATCTACAAGATTACTATACGTATGAATCCTTCGATATCTTTAAAGAGTTAAAAATTGATTTTTGAGAATCTACATGTTATGAATTAAACAAAATTGATCTTATTAAGTTGGTTAATAACATAATAATGAAATTCTCTAATTTATATGGGTTTATGGTATTTTATCACAATTCAATCCACCTTATACACTGTGGTGAAATGTTGTTAGTGAAATGATTAGAAATATATTACTAGACATGGTAAGGATGAGTATGAGTTATCCAATCCTTCTGTTATCCTTTTGGGAATAATTATAATAGATGTAATCATAAAAAATAAATCATGTTTTAAATAAAGAAACAATTACACTTTGTGTTATGGAGTGGAAAGAAACTTTGTTTGTCACATATTTTCGTCTGTGATTAGGCATCATTTTTAAGTCTTTACCATGAAACAAACTAACACCCTAAGGAATAAAGCGTATAATTATATGGTATCACAAGGAATAATATGGATAAAATAAATACAAACCTTTATAAAATAATGTTACTAATGCAATCCATTATTTATTTATTATGAAGGATGACATCCTAAAAGAGGATATTCACATGAATTTTAACTTACATGGTGTTGATGATCTATATACAAAATATTTGGTACAAGAACATAATCCATATATCTCCAATGAATAATTTTTTCCAGGAACATAAGTATTGCGTAGGAGAATATGAGAGGTATAGAATTGGTGAAATATGATTTTCTATTCACAAATTACGGGGACTCATTAATCATTTAAAATAATTATCCACCTCCTTAAAAGGACGTAGTAGATATATCACAAGATGAATGAAAAAAAAAATCAATAAATTTGGACGTAAACTACTTATATCAAAACAATATTTGGTTTTTGATCGATTATCCAGCTTATTTTAATCGTGGTGGATGTAAATGGGTAATAAGGAGAAAAATAGACCTAGAATGTAAATTGAATACTTATAAATCAAATATACTATCTAAAGTGTTTAAAAATGACCGTGTATTAAATATAATAATACATTTTCACTATTTTTATTATTTAAATACATCATAAGATTTCTTGAAATGAATGATTTCAATGACATTGATATTTTTAAATTGATTTTAAAATCACTTATCATAAAAATAATCACCATGTGGATTTTAATATTAAAAAACCAAATGTTTTCCTAACTATGGGAAATTAAATAAAGGGTTACAAGTTACCATGATCCATATATGGATTTATGTAATAATCCATATACTGGAATATACATTTTGATGAAACCATAAACGAATTTTGTTTCATTATGAATGAATATGGGGATTTTATTTATAAGAGGTATTTTAGAGGTATTTTTATTCAACACAGTATATGTTGATAACTTAAGAGAAATAAATACCTTACCGGATGTTAACATAAGACTAATAAAGTTCCTCGTTATATCTACCGAAGTAAAGCACAATTTATTCTAGGGATACAAATCATGTATGATAGATCCATGATTATTATTAGAATAATTCATTCCATATAAATTTTTTAGATACTTAAGGTATTTATTTTGGAACAATCCAACATGGTACTGGTTCTTATGTCACATGGCATATGTATTCCCATCACAATATTTGTTTAGGTACAATAAGAAAGTGACAAAATGGGAAAAATTCTATATGATTTAATGACATGATTTAGAATGTATGTAATGTTTTTATGTGTCTTGATGACACAAATGATTTGATCAAGGTAGGTCAATATCAAATAGATCTTATTGATCACCATTGTACCACAGTTACGTCTATCATTAAGTATTTAAGGAGAATTAGGGATATGATTTTTTTTATAGAGGATAAGAAAAGATATTCATATTTGTTTTTATATATTATATCTTTTAAAATGATCATAATGATATAAATTTTTAGTTTCGATATTTGTTTTGTATCAATAGAGGTTTTGTTAGATGGAAGAGATAAAA
This sequence comes from Viscum album, assembly GCA_963277665.1. NCBI lineage: Eukaryota > Viridiplantae > Streptophyta > Magnoliopsida > Santalales > Viscaceae > Viscum > Viscum album. The sequence continues at coordinate 184,006,755 of OY728144.1, forward strand.
CAACCTTGTTGTTTCTAATTCTACATTATAGTCCATTTGTGTTTTAACATAGGATGCATCCTAGGAAGCATTTTGGAATTTAAACATTGACCACGAGCTTGATTAGGTGGATATTAATCAATATAATATAAAGATTTATTGTGATATGAATTCAGTAGTGGCCCCTTCCCTAGAGACAAGGTCACATCAAAGGAAAAATAACATACATCAAAATTTTCACCTCTTCATGTATTTTTCATATTTATTGGATACTTTTATGAAAGATTATTTATGGATTAAAATATGGAATACCCCTTTTACAAGGAATAATATTAGCATAGATAGGAGTATCATTTGAGAGTTAGTGGAAATAATGTTTTTGTCCGTTGGATCTTATTTAAAATTGGAGTCTATCGGAGTTGGTTCATTAGATAAAAAACTATCTATTATTGACAAGTTTTTTTCATTATTAATGAAGTTTCTTATCATAATATGATTATTCCTTTTCATGAAATTTTTATGTTACAATTTCCCATGAATATATGTTTCCCTGATAGGTCAGGAGAGTTCATAGTGATGATTAAAACAGGGAGGGACCTCTACATTATTCATTAATAATGTTCTCAGAATGGATGATGTTGTCTAATGGGAAACAAGTGATACATTCTATTAGGTGAAGAAGTCTTCTAATAAAATAACAATCCTTCTAATTTTTTATACCCTTGATAGTATTTAAGATAGATGGTTATGAGAATAGACCCATCAATAGTATATCCACATTTTCATGTGTCATTAGATGTTTGTATCATCAAACGTTTGTATTGTTCTGTTGATATTAATATTATTATTCATGAATATTATAACTCCAGTATGTATATATGTTGGAAATCACTATGATAAAATATTCTCATAGGAATTTAGTATGAATTTGGTAAGTCATGAGTTATATTGCATTAAATGATAATGCAATACAATGTTTATCCACTCCATCCCTTGATTGAAGTTGATATCTAATTCCATTTAGTGGAACAGAATAGCCTATATGATCCATGTAGATATTTTTCAATGGGAAATTTAATTTCTAAATATTCAAATAAATATACATTGATGAAATAGGTTGATGGAAGCAGCGCACAACCTGCAGGATTTTAGATATCACGAATGTGGGATTATAATAAATGATAAGTATTTGTAGGAGGTTGTATGTTTTTGTGAAATTAAATTCTTTCTCTATGGTTTCACTAGTGGTTTTATAAATTATAACTTTGGATTTTATTTTTTATGAATAGTGCTACTATCAAATTGATCTATAGGTCCAAACACAATGTGTAATCCCAATTTTAGTTAAATGAAGTGTTGAATTTTACCAGTTATAATAAATTAAATTAAGTTAGTTTTGGTTGATCACTATGAATTAATAAGAAGTTATTCAAAAAATATGTGATTAAAATACTAATATATTTTTTAATGGATTGAAAAATATAATATTTATTATATTTATCAATGCATAATGCTGCGATAGTTATTTATTATACAAATATTCATTATTAAGGGATCTATAAATTTTAACGAGAGAAAGAAAAATGAAAATAATTGTCAAATTGGAATTAGTATAAATGATATTAATTTATATTAATAAAGAGTTTCTCAAGTCAGGTGGTAAAAATATTTATTTTAATATTATGTTTGATATGACTTCAACAACAAATTATGTTGTTAGAAAATAATTATAGGAAATTTTCAAACCCAAAACCTAAAGTAATAAATTTTTATTTATTACTCATTCCATAATCACTCGAGTTTTGAATATTTTATAGAGATACACTCTATAAGTACCAAGATATATATAGATATATATAACATCCCCTCCCTTTATCCTTTATCAATCCATCATATAAACATATAGATTAGTTCCTCCTTCTATATGATTTTTGCTATGATCAACCCAAAACAACCCATTTGATCAGGATTAGTTGTACTTGAACCAGAAGACTCAATGATGAACAAAAGATATTACTAGGAATGTATGGATTTCCTATATTGGGATTATAAAATTTTATCAAACTACATAACAATGGATTGATAAGATCTTATTAACCCGGACATCAATGAATGAGGAATTACATGTTGAGTTGTTTCTATACCTTCTCCTAAATTAATTATTACTTACATACGATAATTCTCTTCATCTAGTTCTATTATATTCTCTAATCCAGTAATCTATGATATTCATTATACATGTAATTAGTTTTCATCATAGGAAATAGTTATTCATATATCGAAACTAAAAAATGAGTTTTCAATGATATCAAATCCCTTCTTCTGCACCTGAATCCTTAAAAAACAATATTATGCCCCGTAAATATTTAATTATGGATTTGGCTGATGAATCATATATTTTGAAATATGAAAAAATCTCAAATTAACTTAGATTTTTGGAGAGTCTATATTATGAATATTGAAATAATATAAATTATTCAATGAATATAAACAGAGTATGAGAGAATAAATTTATGAGGGATCTCTAATAATTTTATTTTTTAGAGGAATCACATTCAGTGGATGAAGAATGTGCCCTTGATTCTTCATAAATATGAAGATACTTCATGTATTTTATGATTGGGATTCAATGACTGGAAGGAATATCTTTTGTGATAATGAATAAGGGAAACATTTCTTATGATACACTTTTATTTTATATGTCCATTAAGAGAAATATTCCAATGTATATTTACATGAATAAAAATTCCAATATTCATTACACCATGAAACATGTGTACTTTATGTTCTAATATATTTTTTATCTATGTGCCATTAAATAATAGTTCTATGAGTATATATAACGCCCCTCTATCAAAACATGGATATATCTTCTCAAGAGAGATCAAACATTGGGATGTTGAATAAATATCCCATCACATACAAAATATAGTGAAGAATATGAATGTGTATAATTGCTACATTTTGAATGTGTGGATGATAACTTTCCAACCATTTATGTATCATTTTTCTAGGATCTTATAATCCATGTATTATAATAATGATAATTTATGAATAAATTATGTCAAAAACATTGGAAAATATATCCTCGTTGGGTTAAAATATTTTAAAAATGTATCAATGTTGTCTAATTTTTTGTTCTATATTGCATACCATGGTGTGTTTTTAGTTCATATCATTTGATTCATAGATCTTAAAAGAGACAGAGTTTTTAGTATCTAGAGAGAATAATTAAAGAATAAAAATGAGACTTAGTAAATGTTTGGTACACGTAACCCCCTATGTCTTGACTTGATCCATTGGGAACATAAATGGAAAACAAATAATAATTATTGGATCCATAAATTTATGAAAAGAGTGGTCTCTATCAAAAAATCAATACGACTCAATCTATAATGAGATGATGTTTGTTAATCATCAATCACATGAATCTGGATTCATATTACCACCACCTATATCACGTAGAAGCAAGTATTTCAAAATTATCTTTCTTCCAAATATATTCAGTGAATTTGGAACAATATGCTTTCTAATAGCATATATCCCTTTTATACATTACCATTTTTCTGATTATAGGGAAAATAGGTAGATAAATATATCATATCTCATTAACCTTTTTGTATGATCATATCATGTTCCTCTCGCCAAATATATTATAACATCAGATGTATTATCTAGGGGCAGTCATATACTTCCACGGTCTATCACAATCGACGGCCCAAATATCATTCTCATCATATGAGAGGAAAAATATCTCCTTGGTTAATCTCTAACTGATGACATGGTTGGAAACACACATTACCACCCCTTGATTATCAAATTCTGATGGCCTACATAGATTATTATGTTATTTCACATGTTATATCACCACCCATTAGAATGATGAAATTTAAATAAAATCAATGAACCTCTTGCATACCTAAATAATAATTTACAATATTCCATGTGGTATACTTGTATTTGTTTCATTACTTGACATAAATTTGATGTCCTATGAGAATACATTATATCACAAAACAATAATACCACTTAGGATAATTAATCATAAATTTTTACCACACCAAATAATACTCCATAATGAGCTTTAGATTGGGTTAACTCAATGTCATACTTTTGGTTTTATATTACCATTTCACTACATGAGTATAGGTATCCCATAAAAAATTCTGATAAAATTTATATTCATTTAAAAAACATAATTAATTTATTTTCACAAACACTTTAAGAATAATGTTGACCTCACCTGTTTTGAAAATCTCAATTATGTTTCAATATGATTTGATAATACCAAATAATGTTTATATATATATATATATTAATTCTATAAATCTATGACATCCTAATATTGAGTTGATAATAATATCAAAATAATATTTGGAATATATTAATCAATTTTTATCTATGTTTATACGTACTTTGAAATAATTCTAACTCAATCTGGATGTGTTTTGCATAGAACAGATAAGTGTTAAGTCCACCAGTATGCACATAGCTACTAATATAGACAAATAGATACATAGCTACTGATAAGGCTATGTACACCAGTACAAAGGTCTACTGATATGGATAAGTTTACCAGTATGCATAATAGCTACTGAGAGAAGAAGAGATACCAATTGAACAAGTCTACCAGTATGCACAAGTTGACTGATACAGACCAACCGGTACATAGTCTACCGATAAGTAAAGGTCACTGATGGACCATGCTTCTTGTGACACAATGTTACTGGTACATAGTTTCTGATACAATATACCGATACAAACAAACACACAGACAACTACTGATAGTAAGTCCACTGATACAAATACATAGTTTCTAATACATAAGGAGCTACCGATAAAAGGATATATCGATAAGAGTAGCTACCGATAAAAAGAGCAACTAATATAAGAGAGACCGATTCAAGAGAGCTAATGTTATAATGGATAACGACTACTGATACAGAAGAGCTACCGATACAAGCTCACTAATACTAAGATCTACCGATACAAGCTCACTGATACTAAGAGAAAATGATTGAAAGCACTCGATATATCTCTAAACTATATTTCTATTTGTTTATTTAGAAACAGTCATATTTGATGTTTTTAATGCACCTACAATTAATTAATGATTGTGGTTGGGATTTCGGGAACCATACCTCGTACCTATAAAAAGGTAATCATTACCATTGTCGGAGCTCAAGGTATAAAAGGTTGATCAAGCTAATGAAGATAAAAAAGGAGGAATACACGTGCAAGTGTGTGACACCAAAATTGATACTCAAAAAGAAAAACATGAGAGGAACTCAAAGAACAGTCATACACATCAAGCTAAAGTCAAAGAAGAATCTCAAGTGTTGCAAAGAATACTCTCTTACTCGAGCTAAACACCTACACTAGAAGTAAATAAACAGAACTACGACACTCTGTTTTTTCTTATAACTTTTATAGAAGACTCAAAGCATAATCTACATTAATATGGAGAGTCTAGAGAATCTCTAAAAACATATAGAGCACTCTAAACTCATCTATATCTGTTTATCTCTATTGTTATTCATTATTCTACATTTTGAGCAGTGTGTGTGCTATGTATTTTTAGACACACACCGTCTCTTATGATGAACTGGGGGATTTATAAATCCTCACTCAATCGTTCCATATACTCTTATATCCCACTGTGGATAGTGGTAGAGGTCATGTGTGACCTGGATAGCCTTTGTGCTATTGTTATGTTTTTCCCATGAAGAATTGTGGTAGAGGTCATAGTACCTAGACAGTGTTTGTACTATTGTTATCCCCAATCTTGGGTGTGGATCAAAATTTATATAAACTATTTGAGAGGACTAAGTCTTAGCTTGAGACTGCAACACTTGGTTAATACTACTATGATTATTTATTTTGTTTTTAAACTATATTGAATATTCCGCTTCTAAGTACATTGAAATATAAATCTACTTTAAATTAACTCTTATAATTAAACTAGAAAGTGTATGTATGTATTGTAAATAATTAGGTTAGCTTCAAAAGTTAATTAATGTTCAGATTAGATTAACTAAGAACTAATCCATCTCCTGAGAACCTAACTGACCCGTTACTGTATTACAAATTCACTAAAGTTTATCTTGTTATTAAATTTGGGGGATTTTAAAAGAAATATTTTTAACATAAATTTTTAATTGGAACTCAATTAACCTCCGCTTGAGTATCCACTACGACCAACATTTGGTATTAGAGGTTGTTAGTTTTTAATAAAGGATTTTCAAACACTTTGTTCTTCAACTGTGATTTTAATTGTATCTTAAAGATATTAAATTTCTATTAGTTCTAAATTTTATCACTTTAAATATATTTGATAAAATATAATTATGGATAATAGATTAGAAGGTGCTACTACAAATAGGCCACATTTTCTTTAATGGTGTTAATTATACCTAATGGAAACTGAAAATGAAAATTCATTTCGAAAGTATGGGATTCGACATCTAAACTACTATAGAGACTTAGTATAAGATTCATAAAACTGAAAGAACTACTTGGGATGAACCTAATAAAAGAGTTTACAATAATAATTGTAGAGAAATGAATGATCTGTACCGTGCTTTAGGAGATAATGAATTTAATTGAATATCTTCTTTTAAAACTGCTTATGAAATCTGGGATTCTTTGGCTATTTTCCATGAGGGAACAACCATTGATAAATAAATGAGATTGAATACCTACACTATTAAGAAAAATAATTTTAAAATGATTGTTTTTGAACCTATTTATAACATGTTTCTCAGGATAAATGAGATAATTAATACAATGATCACACTAGGAAAGGATATTCCAGCAAAAGATCAAATCATGAGGATTCTAAGATGTCTGCCAGAAGGATGGAGAGGCGCATCAGTTTCAATTAGAAAATCATGTGGTATAAGTTCACTGATTGTTAATGATCTGATTGGTAAGCTAATGATGTATGAAGAAGAGTAGAAAGTAAATAAGGACAAAGTTGATGAACCAAATAGGAATTCAGTGGCATTTAAGTCTACTGCCTCAAAGAGCAAGGACAAGGAGAAAGTTCACATACCTACTGAAAGCTCAACAAATGAAGGGTCAGATTCAGATAGTGATGAACAGATGGCTCAAATATCCAGGAGATTCATGAAATTCTACAGGTAGAATAAAATATTCAGAAAATCAATCTAAAAAGGAAAATATGACAACAAAGGGTATTAGATGAAGGATTGGAAAAAGTCTGATATGAGAGATGAAATTGTCTGCTATGAATGAAAAAGTAAAGGGAATGTAAAAGAAGACTGTCCAAAGTTAAAATTCAAGAAGAAATGTGACTACAAGGACAATAAGTACACGAAATCTATGAATGGAACATGTAGTGCTTCATAATACAGTTCAAGTGATTCTGATTCTACTAAGAATGAAAAATATAAAAAAGCAAACATGTGTTTTATGAAAAACACAACTGAGGTAACATTGGATACTCCTGCTTTAAATTATTATTAATATTGAGTTTATTCTGATTCTGAATCTGAAAATATGTCTACTGAAGAGTTATTTGAATACTGTAATGTTCTAGAAGAAACCTGTAATGAATTTTAGGACAAGTATATGACCTTAAAGAAACAACATGCTTTGACCAGCTCTGATAAATTTGTACTTGAAGTAGAATAGGAATAGAATGCTCAACTGTTATAGGAAAATACTCAACTTAAATTTTCCAATTATGAAATTATAAAATGTTTAGAAAAGTCTACAAATGGAAATAATAATATAACTCAAATTCTAGGAAAACAAGTGGCACGAAAATAGACCACTGGAATTGGCTATCAGCCTAGACAGAGACGGATTACTAAAACTATATTTATTCCTAAATATAGACAGAATGCTTCTAGTTCTAGTTCTATAATTTCATATGCTTCATCTACTTATTCACATATGTATATATAAAATATTGATTATATTTCAAAATATATTGATTCTGTAAATTATATGAGACTCATAAGACAAATCTGGTTACCTAATGATTTTCTTGCTAACCTATCTGGTCCTAAGAGAATCTGGGTACCAAAATTATTTTCTATGTAAAACTATTTTGTAGGAAACATGCTTAAAATTTTTCTATAGGAAGACTTGGTATTTAAACAGTGGATGTTCAAGGCACATGACATGAGACTTTTCATGTTTTAAAAGCTTTGTCAAATTTGAAGGAGGCTATGTCACCTTTGGTGATAACTCGAAAGGAATGATCATCGGCCTAGGCAAGATTGGTAACACTGATTCAGTTTTAATTCCTAAAGTATTATTTGATTATGGACTTAAATATAATTTTTTATGTATTTCTCAGTTGTTTGATGATGGATTCAATGTTAAATTTGAAATTGATTCTTGTAATTTTTTTAATTCTAAAAATATTTTAGTATTTTATGATTTGAGAAATGAAAATGTTTATGCAGTTGATTTAAATTATTTAGGTAAATAAAACATTACTTGCTTAAATGATTTTTATAAAGAGTCTTGGTTGTGGCACCAAATATTATGACATTTCAACATTCATTCACTAAGAAAACTGACTAGGAAGAACTTAGTTAGAAACCTACACAAACTTGAATTCCTAACTGACAAAGTTTGTAATCCCTGTCAAAAGGGAAAGCAACATAAAGTTTCTTTTAAATAAAAGGAAGAAGTTTCAACTTCTCAACCTCACAAGTTGGTTCACATTGATTTATTTGGACCTTCTAGAGTTTCTAATTTAAATTGTAAGCACTATGTCTATGTCTTAGTAGATGACTTTTCTAGATATACTTGGGTATACTTTCATGCTCACAAAAGTGAAGCTTGTTCCTATTTTATTAAATATTCCAAGTATATAAATAACGTTAGTGGACTTAAAATTAAGACCCTGATAAGTGATCATGGCCATGAGTTTGAAAATCATGTGTTTGAATCTTACTGCTCACATAATGGCTATAGTCACAACATTTCTACCGCTAGGAAACCTCAAAAGAATGGTATAGATGAAAGAAGAAATAGAAACCTTCAATAAATTGGAAGAAATATGCTCAATGAGTATGACCTACCTATCTATTTTTGGGCAGATGATGTGAATACATCCTGTTATATTATAAATGGAGTCTTGATTAGACCTGTTCTTAAGAAGACCCCTTTTTAACTATGGAACAATAGGAAGCCTAAATTTTGTAACTTTAGAGTTACTCGTTGCAATGTATTTATTCTTAATAGTAAGGATAATCTTGACAAGATTTCCTCAAAAAGTGATAAGGGAATCTTTCTAGGTTACTCTATAACTAGTAAATCTTATATATTCTTTAACAAAAGAACTAAATTTGTCAAAGAATATTTTCACATCAAATTTGATGAAATTGATCCACATGAACCTAAGTCTTTTCCTGAAAATCATGAAGAAGATATTTATATTCTAGACCTTAATGAAAAAAATGTTGAACCTGTTGTAAACAGAACCAGTTCTGGAAGTATTCCAGAATCCGTTCCTAGTGAACCAGAAAATAGAGAAGAACCGGAAATTTCTATTCCTATCTTTACTAGATCAACTAGTATTCTAAACAATCATCCATTATATGTTCTTGTTGGTAATCTTGATAGAGATACATAGACTATAGCTTCTCTAAGAAACCAGGTTGAACATAAAACTTTTTTTTACAGTTAGAACCGAAAAATATCAATGATGCAATCAATGATGAATCTTGGGTAATGGCTATGCAAGAAGAATTAAATCAATTTGAAAGAAACCAAGTCTGGGAATTAGTTGACAGACCTAAGGACACATTGACCATAGGCACAAAAGAGGTTTTCAGAAATAAAGTTGATGAATCAGGAAATATAGTTAGAAACAAAGAAAGGCTAGTTACACAAGGGTATAGTCACGATGACGGAATAGACTATGAGGAATCCTTTACACATGTAGCTTGATTAGAAGCTATTAGGATCCTACTTGCCTATGCTTCTTATCTTAATTTCATGTTATATCAAATTGATGTTAAAAGCGCTTCTCTAAATGGTTTTATAATTGAAGAAGTTTTTGTTGAACGACCACCCGGATTTACTGGTCTTCATTTTCCAAATCATATTTTTATGATCTTTAATGCTTCATATGGTTTGAAACAAGCTCCATGAGCTTGGTATGATATACATAGTAGTTTTCTTATTTCAAAAGGTTTTTTAAATGGATTGATGATCCAAATATATTTATTAAAAGAATACCCAAAGATGTTTTGATAGTACAAATCTATATTGGTAATATTATTTTTGGATCTTCTAAAAATTCATTGTGTATTGACTTTTCAAAGAGTATGAAACATAAATTTGAAATGAGTTTGATGGGAGAACTCAAATATGTTCTTGGATTTCAAATTTTTCAAAATGAAAATTGTATTATTCTAAATAAAAGTAAATATAAAAAAGATATTTTAAAAGGATTTGGTTTAGATATTATTGAGGAAACTGATACACCTATGAGTACTAATTGTAAGATGGATGTTGATGAAACTGGAAAACTAGTTGATCAATCCAACTACAAAGGTATGATAGAGAGTCTTCTTTACCTTATTGCTATTTGACCATATATTATTTTTAGTGTGTGTATGTGTGCCATATTTCATGCTAATACTAGATAATCCCATTTTCTTGCTGTAAAAATAATTTTTAAATATCTTAAACAAACTACTAACTTAGGATTATATTATCCGAAAGGATAATCATTAAATTTAATTACTTATTCAAATGTTGACTTTACTGGTTCCAAGTTAGATAGAAATAGAACTTCTGGAACATGTCATATTATAGGTAATTCCCTGGTATCATGGTGTAGTAAAAAGAAAAAATCTATTGTATTGTCTACTACTGAAGCAGAATACATTGCTACTGGTAGTTGTAGTGCAAAAATTCTGTGGATGGAACATACCTTACTAGACTTCGGATATCAGTTTATACATGTATCTCTAAACTGTGACAACACTAATGAAATTAATATCTCTAAGAACCCTGTATCTCACTCTAGGACCTAACACATTGATGCAAGGCACCACTTTCTCATAGATTATTACCAAAAGGGTGATATTACACTTAAATTTATAGGTACTGAATATCAATTATCTGACTTTTTCTCCAAGCCTTTAAGTTCATATAGGTTAAGATACATCAGACATGAATTAGGATTGATAGACTTTGTAGGTTAGAAACATCACCATTAGAAACCTCACAGTTAGAAACCTCGCCATTACAAACCTCACTGTTAGAGACCTCACTGTTAGAAACCTCACTGTTAGAAACCTATCTGTTAGAAACCTCACCCTTAGAAACCTCACCGCTTAGAAACCTCACCGTTAGATACCTCAATGTTAGATACCTCACTAGTACGAACCTCACTGATATACCTCACCATTAGTAATCCTCACGAGTATGTATTACCGTTAGGTTGCACTAGTTTTAAACTTTTGTATCATTAGCCGCCAGAATCTATATCATTTATTTTACTTATTATGTTTTATTTATTTATATTATGATTCCTAAACGATAAGACCTTAGTCTTGACCTCATTTCAATCCACCTCAAACCGTTTACCCTCAAACTCAGCTCCCAAACCTTTGTTTCTTTCGAACGCTAAGCCTCGTGATTCACAGAATGGAAAGAGTGAAGAGACCATAAGTCAGAAAAAAGGATGATAAAACGAATGCAAAGAGACTCAAAAGAAAGTCTAGTGGTGGAAATGAAGTGAAGAAACCTACAAATTCACATCTCGTTCAAAGGGAGATTGTATTTGAGAAAGAGTTATGTGCAGAATGGTTGATGTACAATAAATCATTAGTTCTAGAAGTACTGGAGGACCGAAAATGGGTAGAATGCTTCTCCAATAACAATGGCCCCTATTATCCGAAGCTGGTAAAATAATTCTATGAGTTTTTTCATTTTGAAACATCAGAAGATGAGAACAGAATGGTTTCATTTGTGAATGGAAAGGAAATATCTCTTTCCTCTGTTGAGTGGGCTAAATGTTTGAAAGTCCCACAAGAAGGAATTTTGGGGTTTTTCTCGAAATCAATACCTCCTACCAGTGAAATCTTGGTATATGAAACTTCTTTGGATGAGTTAACATTATATTGAACACCAAGAAAAATAGTTTCTATAGAAATGGATGGAGACATCCAGTTGTTGTTCAAGGCTATTCAACATGTGCTATGTCTAAGATGTGGGGAATTTTCAAATCTGAAATACCAAGATATTTATTTGTTGCATCTGTTAAGACATGGTGTTAAGGTGAATCTATGTAGACTGCTAATGATCTAGATTGAGGAACTGGCCAGGCCAAAGTCAAAAACTAATGCTTTATTATTTGCAAAGATGATCTCTGTGATGATCAAGGTAAGAGGTGTGGAAATGTCTCAGGATGATACAATGGTTATGAAAGACAATTTTTGTATTACCAAAACCCACTGTAAATACATGAAGATCAATTGGAATCTGCAGAGAAGAGAATGGGTCAGTGATGATGAGAAGCTGCATGATAAGTTTAATCCTGTGGATCATCCTTCTAGGAATAAGGATGTGAGGGATCTAGGTCTAGGACCTGATGAAGAATAACCTCAGTATAGTGATAATTCTAATGAGGAGGATATTTCTATAGCTGATGGAAGGGATCCAGACTTGCCTCCAAGTCCTGTTGCTAAAATTGTATCATCTATAAAGGAAAAAGTCTTGGAAGAGAGAAATGAAGAAGCACCTGTTGATGAGGGAGACCAGCCAGCTCAAGAGAATGAGGAAGAAGAAGAATCTTAAACTGAAGCATCTGCTTCTACCACCTTGAGTTTGAGTCCATTGATTGGAAGTACTGTTGTACCTATAGAGGCTATTCTTGTTGAGGTAGATAGACCTACACATTTTCCTGAGGAACCTCCAACTGCGAAATTGGAGATGGTTGTGGAAAACTCTTCTGAGGAAGACCGAGCTGCTGAGAGTGCTATTGCTATACTGGAGAATGCACCAGTTGAGGGGTAGCATCCAACTATACATGGAAATGTTTCAGTAGCTGATGGAATTGAAGACTAGGCAGAAGACCCAGGTTCTGTAGTTTTTGGGTTGGACTATCCTGATTTTGAAGATGATAGACCCATGAATAGACCAAAAGTTAACTATAATATCTCTTTTGATTTTTTACCTAAGGATGTGATAAGAAAAGCCGATCTTGACCAGTTGAAGTCTGATCTAAATACATCATTTACGGAAGATATAAGAAGAATGGAAACATCTTTAATGTTATCCATTCAACCCTTTTTGAATGAATCTATTGCTGGTATTGTTTCAAAAAGATCACATGTAGTTGGTCTAGACAATATGGTTACTATGGCTGATTTTGTGTCTTTAAAGGCTGAGTTGAAGGAGACATGAACTGCATCTGTTGAAGATTTAAAGAATTTATATGTTTGAAGAGATGAGTAATATGGAAAAATCTATAGAACTCACTCTTGGGTGTATGGTGTCAGGCCTTATGATAGAAATGATGAATGATATAATATTATATCATTCTCAGATTGAGAGCTAGACAAGAGCTATTGTTGCCCTAAAGCAGTCAGTTGCTTCTCTAACTACATTTAGTAGTTATCAGGCTCAAATGAGTGTTGATATCAATTAAATTAAAGGTCTATTAAGGAAATTTGTGGATGTTTTTGAGGGATTTAAGAAGTCCATAGAGAAGCATGTTAGCACCCAGGACTCTCTTGTGAAAAATCTAATAAGTGGACTGACTAAATCTTTTTAGGAAACAATAGCCTTTACTGTTGCACCTCTGAGTTATTCCAAGGCTTCTTTGGATATTGATCATATTTGAGCTATGATGAGAGAAGAGATTGGGCAGTCTTCTACCAGTGGCTCTGGAGACACTTCTGACTTGACCGAGGTGGTGATTACCACTAGGGATATATGGAAATTTGTTCAGAATTTTATTAGAGAATCCACTACTTCTCAGAAATAGGGAAAATGCAAAGTGGAATAGTATTTACAAAGGGTCTATACCAAGCATCAGATTAACATCCATTTCATGCTTATGTTATAAAACATTAATCTACCTCCAATAAATCAATCCTTCATAGAACAAGTCAGCAAGCTCATGGATATGACCCATACTCTAGACAAGTTTATGGAGAATAAGGATGACATCATTTCTGCTATGGAAAGAGGAGGAGGGATTATAATGGAATTTAGGAATCTGTTGCTTCCATTTTTGCATGTAGACAGTACTCCATTAATTGAAACTCCAGCTATACATGCCTCTGCTTAGTCTTCCTCCATTCCACAGATTACTCCAGCCCAAGAAATCTGGAGCCTCACTTCTATGATCACACAGATAGCTACCCATTATAGACCAGGAACGGTCTCTATTGCTCAACCTCCAGTAGTGCTTTCTAAAATTCCTAAGTCTTCTACTAAATCTATCCACCCTGATTCTACCTCTGAACCCAAATCCAAATCCAAATTGGACATTTAAGAGGTGAATTGATTAGTGGATAGGACCATTGATAGGAATCAATGTATTCTTTTAGGTTCAATTCTGTATTTCTATGTATTTTTACATAAAGTAATATAAATATACTTTCATCCTTTCTTCCCTTATTTTTTCTAATCACAAATGGGGAGAACTAATATAACAGGGGTGAAATAATACAAAAGGGGAGAATTGATATGGAGAAATAAGAGAAGTATGAGTTTAATATTTACGAGCATAATACATTTACCTCTGGTACATTTGTTTTATAATTTTACCTCTAATACATTTGTTTTGTAACTATAGTACATTATTTTTATTATTACCTATGATACAATTGAATTTAATACTATATCCTCTAAGACATTACTCACACTGAGAAATAAGAACCATTGTATTTTATACTGATACATTACTGATTATTTTGGATTATAATATCATAATTTGTGATTATCAAAAAGGGGGAGATTGTTGAACTCACCTGTTTTGATAATCTCAATTATGTTTCAATATTCTTTGATAATCCCAAATAATTTTTATCTATATATTAGTTCTTTCGATCTATGAAAGCCTACTATTTAGTTTATAAAAATATCAAAACAGTCATTGCAATTTGTTAATCAATGAATATCTATGTTCATAGGTACTTTAAAATAATTCGAACTCAATCTGGATATGTTTTTCATAGAATATATAAGTGTTAAGTCCACCGGTATGCACATAGCTACTGATACATTCAAACAGATACACAGTTACGAATAAGGCTAAGTACAGTAGTATAGAAGTCTACTGATATAGATAAGGTTACCGGTATGCATAACAGCTACCGATAGAAGATGAGCTATAGATAGAACAATTATACAGGTATGCACAAGTCGACTGATACATACCTACTAGTACATAATCACCCAATAAGTAAAGGTCACTGATGGACCAAGCTTCTGGTGACACAAGGTTACTGGTACATAGTTACCGATATAATCTACTGATACAAACAGGCAGATAGACAGCTACCGATAGGAAGTCCACCAATACAAATACATTATTACCGATATAGAAGGAGCTTCTGATAAAAGGAGTTATCGATAATAGGAGCTACCGTTAAATGTAACTATCAATAGAAGAGAGACCAATTCAAGAGAGATACCATTATAAAGGATAACAACTACAGATATAGAAGATCTACCGATACAAGCTCACTGACACTAAGAGCTACCGATGGAAACTAGTCGCTATATCTCTAAACTCTATTTCTATTTGTTTATTTAGAAATTGTCATATTTGATGTTTTTAATGCATCTTTTATTAATTAATGATAGTGGTTGGTATTTCTGAAACCATACCTCGTAATTGTAAAAATGTAATCATTCCCATTTTCAGAGCTCAAGGTATAAAAATAAGATCAAGATAATGAAGATTAAAAAGGAGGAATACATGTGAAAGTGTGTGACACCTGAATTGAAACTCAAAAAGAAGAACACGAGAAGAACTCAAAGAACAGTCATACACATCAATCTTGAGTCAAATAAGAAGCTCATGTGTTGCAAGGAATAATCTCTTACTTGAGATGAACACACTGGAAGTGATGAAAGAGAACTACGAAACCCTATTTGTCTTATAACTTCTAACGAAATACTTAAAGTTTCATCTACATCAATCTGAAGATTCCATAGCTTCACTCAAAACACATAGGGCACTCTAAAATCATCTATATTTGTTTTGCTCTGTTGTTATTCATTAATTTACATTTTGAGAAGTGTGTGTGCTCTGTATTTTTAGACCTACACTGTCTCCTATGCTGAAATGGAGGATTTATAAAACCTCACTCAATCATTCCCTATACTAATATATCCCACTGTGGATAGTGGTAGAGTTCTAGTGTGGCCTGGATAGCCTATGTGCTACTGTTTTTTTTTCATGAAGAACTGTGGTAGAGGTAATAGGACCTATATAGTCTTTGTACTGTTGTTAAGCACAATCCAGAGTGTGGATCATAATTTATATAAATTTTTTGAGAGGACTAAGTCTCAGCTTGAGACTGGACCTCTTGGTTAAAACAGATGTTCTCATTTATTTTGTTTTTAAACTATATTGAATATTATGCTACTGACTACTTTGAAATATAAATCTATTTTAAAGTAACTATGATAATTAAACTAGAAAATGTTTTTATTTATTATAATGAATTAAGTTAGCTTCAAAAGTTAATTAATCTTCAGATCAGATTAAATGAGAACTAATAAATCTCTTGAGAACCTAACTGCCCCTTTATTGTATTACAAATTCACTACAGTTTAGTTTGTTATTTTATTTGGGGGATATTAATTGAAATATTTTTAACAGAAATTTTTAATTGGAACACAATTCACCCCCCTCTTGAGTATCCACTTCGACCAACAAATAATTTACAAAAAAACATAAGATCCTTGTCTTATTTATCACATATGATATATTATAATATCATAAATATGTTTCTTGTACTTTCAGATATTATGTTAATGTCATTATATATCAATATAAATGCTATAAAACCTTAATGATTCCATCTGATAAAACACTCTCACAAATATGTTTACATATATTATGAAATAAATTTTGTATAATTCTATGGAATATGAATTATATTCCCAATATTTAACTCTTTTTATATATCATTTAAATTTTATAACATAAAAAAAACAAATGGTGTGATGGATATTCCCTATATGAGAACTCTTTGAAATGGTGCTTACAATATTATATTTACACATTAGATTTTATATAAAGTGTTATGAGATAACATTTATATATATTTATTTTACAACATTTCCTTAAGTAGCATTACATATCACAAAGATTCCATATGAATAAATAATTGAATATTTAGTGGTTTGAGGATAATTAACATAAGAATAATCTTTTAGTAATTATAAACAATTCCCTATAATAAAATCAAACAACACTCCTCAAAATTTATTCACAAATTCATACCCTAGTAAATGGAATCATATGAAATTTTTGATATTTAATTCTGAATATTGTAAACACTCATCAATATTTCATCATGGGTAATAACGTAAATATGTGAATGAACATGTGAATATGATAAATATCATATTAAATATAGTAGATAATAATAAGATATATCCTCAATTTATTATAAAATGACCTAATGTCTCAAATAATCGACAATAAACCATTTAATAGGGCCAAGGAAACATGATAAAATATATGTAAGAACCCAGTTTTTCTATAATTCATTATATCATTTAATTTCTATTTTATTTTAGAATCTTAACCTTTTGAGAATTCCTAGTGGGGTTATGGAGGAAAAAAGTGTGCTTCGGGATTTTACAGCACTTGTAGCCTAATATTTTGTTGGAGGTAAATGGGCCACATAGTTATTATAAACCATGCCTCCTAGTTTGTACGGTTAGACAAAACTCTATGGGGGTGGTCTAGTGTAATATTCAAGGATTCACAGTTCGATAAAATAGTGAAACCTAGGAAACATATATTTTTGTTTTATTCAGAATTTTTAAAATATGTAAAATGCATGTTCATTTACTATTTGTCTTATTGTGCATGATTACCATGAAAGAAGGGTTCCTAAGTAGTGACCTTTGGGCAGTTGACACATAGTTTTTCCAACTAGGCAGCCAAACCATGTGACCCTATAAAAGTGGGAAAAAACTCAATTTTCTCCTAAGTTATTTAAAATACATTTCCTCTCCAATCACCCCTCATTTTACACACACCATATTGCAGTCGTGGGAGAGCTCACCTTTCCCTTTTAAATAGGATTTTTATGATCTACCCCATATGAACTCTGATCAAACCATTTGGATTCTTTTTGTATGAGTACCACTAAGATATCTATTTATATTTTACTTTTTATATTTTATCTTCCTCGCAAATGTGATATGTTGGTGAAATCCCATTTCCCTTATTTTAAGGGTTTCTAATTGTTTTTGTTTTTCATTTCTTCTTTTCTATCTGGGGATAAAGGCTTACAAGAGTTTATTATTTGAATAATAAGATTAGGTAAGTGGTATCATGATTTTCCCTCAATGTATTAGTGTTTATATATGTCAATGTGCCCCAAAACATTTTACGACAAACTCATTTTAAATTTAATTATTATTAAATGAAATGGGTAGGCTTGAAGTATACCTCTTAGGGTACCTCTAATCTATTATTAAATATTTAGGACCTCTATATCAAACCACTCCATGGGTGTGTTGTTAAATTTGATTAAACCACCATGGGTGACATTAGTTTTTTATTAACTATTGAGGTCTATTCTATACCCATTTCAATATGATCTTAAATGAAATTATTATGATATAATTGAAATAATGAAAAGGGAAATGGCATACCATGTTCTTATTCTCTTGGTCGTAGTTATTTTTATATTACTCATAAGTTTTCATTCATTTTTCAAATGGAAAATTATATTAATGGGACAATTTATTTGATTCGTGGAATTTTAAGCCTATTTATTTTAAGAACACATTTGATGTGAGTTTAATTTTTTAAATATATATGATGGTAAGTTGAAATATTTGAATTGAAATTGTGTGGTTAGTCTTTTATCCCCAAACTATTCTTATTTCCTTTTTGGAAATGAATGATGTTTTTTGATTTGGAATTCCATAAACAGACACTTGGAGAATAATTAGTCAAATGTGTTTATAGTGAAATTATTATTATGTGCCTTTTGTGACACAAGAGTTCTCATTTTAATTCCATGGATGGACCCAATTAGTAGATTTTTTTTACATGTGAGTGGTACATGGCCTCCTTTTTAGACTATTCAGGATAAATCAGAGGGCAGATTGATATTTTTTTACTAGGGATACATGGAATGCCTATGTGGGATACAATGGATGAACTCGAAGTGAATATTTTTCTGTATTCCATGATTGAGACATTGACTCCGTATCGGGATATACAAGGGAGGACTCATAGGGAGGTGACGTTATACCACTCCTAGAGTGAAAAAAGGACTCCTATGATGGGTTCCAAGGATATTCTTGTAAGGTATATGGTTCGTGATATTCCTAGAGTGATACCTAGGTTAAAACATAGGAACAGAAATAACATTCTCAAGATACATATCAATTGAATGATAAATTATTATATGATTCATCTTCGAAGACAAATCCCATGATTGGATTCGTTCATATACTTACAATTATTAAGCCATTATTTTTACATATCATGAATAGATAAGATTCAGGGGGGAAATTTGGGCTATGATCAAAGTCATGATACTTCATCGTATATCAAATCAAATTTGACTGAATACTAAAATACATCCCATATTAGGTTGAATAAGGTAGAAGATTAAGGTTGTTCTCTAGGAACACGAACCTATGTGGTTTATTTATTAACTACATTTATTTTAAATTATTATTATTAAATTCACACTGTTTATTATATACTCCTTAACTATATGAAATTAGACACCATTTTTAGTGGCCTACTAAGTTTATCTCACTACTTGCTCAGACAACATTTTCTTACCAGGTAAGACATCATGGATATATGTAGGTACATGGGAAATCGCCCTATTTTCAATTCTTGACTTATTATGGCATGGGATTTAGGGAGCACATGACCAAACTATGGATATTGATGCTATCCAAATATTTACTTTTTGGTATTTTTGGTTATTTTGGTTTAATTGTACGTATGTGTACAAGATTACATGTATTCATATTTATATTAGTTTATATCATTTCATTGTCATAATTTAGTTTAGTACATTGATAGATGTGATTACTTAGTTATTTATATAATGGATTTTTACTCTTCTATTGAGTAGTTATCTATTATTCTTACGATATTGTTTGATATGTCTAAAATAATGTTCTACAAACTTATCATGAGAGTATAGTCTCCCAACATCTCATCAATGTAACCTCACTATTAGTTGATAGCCTTTATGAAATGGGTAGGTACATTTTAATTCATGTAGACAATCGACTTTTGTTACTATTGCGTGAATTGGGTTTGATATGTGAAAACATTGTATCAACAATTTATTTTATTTTGGTTAATAATTGTGATGGTAGAAAGAAGAAATATGTTGTTTTGAAATTTTGTTTTATGATCATGTTTCACGGAGTATCTAACCCATTTAAAGTTAAAAAAATTACCCATGACGGGACATATAGTATTGGATTGTAGTTCTTACAGTTTACTTGATTTCACTGTTGGGTGATGCACTCAATGTTTTATGTTCCCTATGACTATGGATTTTTAACCTTATCATATTTGGAATAGAATTATTTAACATGAATTATTATAGGAATATGAGGATTAATAGGTCATGCATATTCAATTCTGTGCTTATATTACTGTGCTCAATTCCTTCCCGATGTTTTGGTACCATTATTTCTATGTCCATAAAATTGTGTTTAAATTCTATAAAGGGACAAGATTAATAAATGGATTCAATTAAATGTATTCCAATAAATATATATAGTGTAAGTTACGTGATAAATTTAAAATATTAAACTAATTTAATTGGAAAATGATATGTGTATATCTGATTATGAAAATATATGAACTAAATTTCTAAATGAGAAGGCCCTACAAAATGTGGATTCCAATTGAAAATTAATCGATGAATTCCCCTATAACATGTAATTGAAAATCTATCTACTGGAAATATTAGATAAATGGATTGAACCTGGCCCTGACCTGATCTTATTAGTTAGAATTAGGGTGTTTACCTTGCCTTTTTATGATATTTATATCACTCAAAACTAGTTCTATGAGTAGGCTGATGGGTGTGACTCTAATATTGAAAGTCTTATACATATCTTATTCTAATATCGTTTCTATTATATGTTATCAACTCATGTGTGGAGGTTTGTGTTTTTAATTTTAGGAGATATGACACTATGACGTCCTTGAGTCATGTGCCTAGAGGGTCGCGATAACTATTCTATGGAGGTAGTCAGACCTCAGTCAACAGAAGAACCTTCAGTAGTTCCTCTTGTGGAACTGCAAATTATACCTGATTTTGGTGCCAATTACCTGTTTAATGATGGGTTCCTACACATTATACAGACCACTGAAGTATCCCCATGCCATATCCCATCAATAGAAGTGTTTACATGTGAGTTTCAATGGCATGATCCACCATTGTTTTCGGGGGATGGGGGACCATATTCTATTGAGTAATGGATAGAGTACGTTCTATCAATTTTATAGAATATAATGACACCACCTGATTGGGAAGTGAATATCTCTACATATATACTTCACAATTATTCTATGATATGGTGGGATGTTATCACTCATATGGACTTCATCGGGATATGTCATTGATGGATTTTTATGTGGCCTTCTATTTTTATTTCTTTCTTCAGACATTGAGATCCTCAAATGACAGAAAGTTTATACAATTAGAGGATGGAACTTTGAATGTCATGGACAATCCTGATAGTTTCAATAAGACATATATTTTTTTACCAACACTGTTATGTGACGCGTTATCAAATGCTAGGAGATTTGAGGATGATATGAGGTATGGGATATGATCATTGGATAATTTTTTCTGGCATACTACTATATATAGAATAGTCTATCAGGCCATTATGGGTACCTTGATAGAGGATTGGGGTGCAAGCCAGGATGGTTAGACACCATTGTATGTAACTAAATTGTCCAAAAGTAGGAATTGTCTTTTGGATATTCCATTGGTTTATATTTGTATCTAGGGTACATACAGATGTATCCACGTGATGTACCATCGACGCAGTAGACTAGGAAATACCAAAATGTCATTATACCAGTGTGGACACCCCATTCCATCAAAGAGACTAAAAATATGACAAAGGGAATCCCTTTGTAAGAAAAAGGGGGAAAATACATAAAGAAAATTCAAGATTTTCAAAGGCATGAGTTTTTTGGCAGCCTTATTCTAGCCAAAGCTCCATTAGTATGCAGCCTACTTGCACGCCTCCAATATGTTGTGCAGCCCACTTGCGCGCCTCCATATGTCATGAATCCCACTTTCACACCCCCATATGTCATGAATACTACTTGTAGGCCCAAACTCCGTTCTCCCAATGTCCCATATTTTCCTATTAATATACCCTTGGGGACCTCATTTCAAAGATGAATTTCCCCAAAGCTGAATTACTACTCTAGTTTCCATAGTACTTCTCCCCAGTCTTTTTAATATTTTATGGTAGTTCTTCAAAAAAATTAGCGATGGATTTAAGGGAGGATCAATGGACTTAAGTCCTTTTAGTGTTTTAAAACCATAACAATTTCTCACCCAAGGAACCCAACCTCCTCAAATCAGAAATACTGGAGCACCGCCCATTCGTCCCACAAGAACATAAGTGACCCACTTCTTAGATCATCTGTGAATACTCTTAACGGCTTGAACGATGTATCACACATGTATTAAAAAATTGGTTGTTCTTCTCTTATGTGAATATCTGGTTACCCTAGTGTACTTGTGTGCCCTTATTTACTTGGGTTCCCCTCTTTGATTCACTTACTCTGTTTAGTTTACAAGCCATCAAGCCTTCTTCAAAGCCTTTCATGGAAAGGATTCTTCTTCCTTGGATCCCTTGTCTGAAAGGTGTTCTGTTGAGACCACCACCAAAACCTCCTAAATTATCAATCCTTTGGGAATGGCACATCATCATGTCTTTTATTTGGGTTTGTATTTCAACACTCAGAGGTCTCCTACATTAGTTTCAAAATGGGGTTAGGATTCATGGAGATTCAGTGGGTTTTTATATCCACATTCACATGGAATATTCTCCAAGAAATAGTGATGTCATGTTCCTGGTTTGGAGGAGGGTTCGGTCATGGCCTCTCATTTATGAAAGAGTATTCTGAGAACATCATGTCTGTGGTAGGGGAAGATAAGGTTCGTACATACTTTTCTTTTTAAAAATAACGGAGGAGTCTCCTCCCCTACTAGGATCAATTTTAGGGCATCCATCCTGGCATAAACCCCTAGAGTTTCTTATAGGAGGATGCATTATAGAGACCCAATTTGGATGTACATGGAAATTACATTAATATTTCAGAATACATAATATATAACAAAAACAAACACCCAAGTACTGTAATAGTTTAGTGTCTTTAGAAACTCGGAACACAATATTCTATCCATGGTGAAAGATCTTCAACATCTCCCCTAAAGATCTTTACCATTTGTTTTCTTACCTAAAACACTTCTTTATATCCTGGGGAAATGAAAACATAAAAAGGGTGATCTCAAATGATCAGTAAGGGTAAGCACGGAGAAAATAATACAAACCATATACATTTGAACTTAAAAACGTGAACATAATGTCTAAACATAAAAATCATGAGTTGTGAAATAAATCATGGCAGTATGTAATTCATAGATCATAAAGAAACATTAATCATGATAAAATATCATAGAAATAAAACATGTAATTGTGTCATCCATTAAGCACATGTTAAGATTTCCATAGTAGCCAAGTCATTTCTTCCAAGACCATCATAGTGCATAAAGTCCATTATTGAACTGGGTTTACAAGCCGTTCCAACACTGTATTACTGAAGTGGATTTTCTTGTCATTACAGCCATGTATATCTCATGAAATATAAATCTTTTACCCAATGTATTGGAGGGAGATATATTTCTCACCCATCTCATAATGAAATCATTCTTTTGTGTTCCACAAAATAAACATAAATCAATTATCATAACCAAAAGTATAATATGGGTTTTATAAATATCATCCCATCATAATATAATCCATATAAAAGAAATGGATATCATTTCATCATAATAAGAATAAAACATTGTAAATAATAGAGACATTATACATGAAACATAAACATATTAAATAATGTCATCTTAGATGGAAAATAGTTTTGATAAAACACTTGAAATGAATTCTTGAAGAAAATATCCTTTCTTCTTCAAAATCATTTTCTTATCAAAATATGACATGATATTTTAAAAAAAGGAAGTTTTTTTGAAAATAATCAAGAAATATTTTACAGGATGAATCAAGAAAATAAGGTTTTATGAATCCATAAAAATTCATTCTTGTCGTATAAGATAAAAAACATTCTTCTCGTGTTTTTGCCGGAAAAGTAAAAAAGTACCTCGTATGGTAATCAAAAGAAAGATTCCTTCCATACCATGTTGTAAAATTAAACAAGAGGTAAAAATGACTTTAAAATACATGGAATAATAGTAACCATTTTAGGAAAACATTTTGAGAAAACATGGATGTAGATGATAATCATAACCCCAGTAAATACTTATGAATAAACAATCTCGTATAAGAACGAGATTGAAATAATTGTCCCTTACCTTATGTCCAATTACATATGTATGTGTATGAGACTCCTACATAGTGGGGTTGAACATATTAAAAACGTTTAACAGAACCATAATAATATTTATGATATCATATATGCTTCACATATGAATTTATTTGCTTGTTCATTTTTCAATTCCTTGTTAAAGGAGCGTTTAGGGCAAAAACATTTCATTTATCAAACGTGTTTTGACTTGTAATTTTTAATATGATTAATTTTATCATTTTTAATTACATAAATAATGTAAAACTTCATTTATATATCACATATTTTCTGCATATAAATATATTTAATCGATCTATAAATGGATTGAAATACACCGTTCATGGAGACGGTAGGCCATACGTACGCATGAACGTTGTTTTCATTTTCTAACTAAATTCAATGGATGTAAATGATATATATATATATATATATATAATTATAATACCATAATTATGTCATATATTTAATTATTATTTATTATATATACTTTATAATCATTCTTGAATGGTTAACATGGAGAATGAATCACCTCGCGTCGTGGAGACGGTAATCCATACGTACGCACGAGCGATGATATCATTCCCATAACTATTGAATGGAATTGAAGTGGAAGATATAATATCTCATAATCAATATGATGTTATAATAATCATATATAGTTATTATTTTCACCATTATACCAATCCATGTATGGTGGTGGTGGAAAAACAGATAGCACTACAGCGTGGAGACGGCAAGCCATATTTACGCAAGCACAGTGATTTCATTTTTCATAGGATGGATATAAAGTGAAATAGGATATATTAATATTTATAATAAAATATCCATATATTAGTGATACTAATGTTATTAGTTTATAATGAAACAACTAAATAAGAGTAAGTATAAGAATAATGAAACTTGAAATAATCGGTAAAAGGGATTACCTCTTCCTCGATTCACCTCCTTTAAACTTATTCATAAGGGACTAGAGTTGGTCTTTTGAGAAGACCAAAACCTTCAGAATGTGACTAGTGAAGTTGAGAAAATTAATGATAAGGGGTTGGACCATCTTTAAGTTTCAAAATTGTGTGAAGAAAAGAGGGATGAGGTGCCCTTTTGTAAGGGAATAGAGGGGTACTTTTGGAAACCTCAAAAATAATAATTAATAATAAAATCAAACCGCACATAAAAACCTCCAAAAATCACTCAATTCGAATATGATATGTAATAGGGTTTTAATATAATCAACCAATAAAATTTAGAAATGTTTTATGTTTATTTTAAACCTTATCATTTTGATTTATCCTTATTTAACCTATTTACATTTATCTGCTGCAATAATAATCAAATTTTTAAATTGTTATAAATACTTCCTTAGATGTTGTAAATATTACATAATTAGATAAATTATTACATTTTAGACCATATAATTTTAAAATTGTATTTTTTAAAATTTCTGTGATTTTTAAACAATATAATAATATTTTATCATTATAAAATTTCAATATTGTCAATTTTGACACTATTCAATTTTATGATTTTAAATAAACTCCACACAGAATATATATACAGAAAAAAATATTTAATATATTCCTATCATGTCATATGCCTCTACAAAATTCACGGAGAACATTAATTTTTCCAAATAATATTTATTTTAATATTTTTAAAATAATTTATTTCATATTTCTCTTAATAAAATAATTACTAAAACGTTTTTGTATAATTAATTAATAAACATATTTTTTGAATAAAAATTTAAAATAAAATACTATGCTGAATATAAATATAATATCTTCCATAATAATAATTTTACTAAAATTTATCATCTTAAAATCACAACATTTAAATTGTTATATTTATTAAAGTATGAAGGTGAAAACATTGACATCATTTAAAATAAAATAATATAAGTGTCATAATAACTTTTATAAGGCACCAAATGGTTATAAATTCGACCATAGGATGATTATGGTTTACATGTACATGACCAATATGTTTTGGTCAGATGTTTGTGCCTTTTAGAAGCATTATTAGTTTAATTAAAATATATTATTGATTTTTCACTTAATAAATAATTTCCACATCATTAATGTATAAGCTATTAAGGTAATTATATATTTATTAAAAATAACATGAAAATTACCATAAAAAATAAAAAAATTATATTTCAAATCAGTATTTATAATCTAATTTATTTTCTGTATAACCTTATATTAAAAATACATTAATTATTAATGTTTGAGTGAGACATATTTAACATTCCTTTAAATAAAATAAATTAAAGGTCTTAATCCAATCCAAGTGGGTTCCAATGGATTCTATTTAGACCCAAGTATGTTTTATAAAAAAATATAACCATGAAATGATATCAAGATAAGTGTTAGTGTAATTTTATAATATTATTTTTACCCTTAATTACCTAATTTACCTTTATCTATGGTAAAAACAATTTTACCATAGTTACTATTCATAATGACCAAAAATAAAAAGATACCTATTAACATAATTTGAACCTAATAATTCCAAATATTGAATCCGTTTTTCCAAATTCAATACAAAGAAGTTTCATTATTTAATTTAAAATTAATCCCACTGTTGAGAAAATGGGTTTTAAAAGATACAATATTACAATAGATTGAAAAGATTTTACCTATGAATTCAATGTAAAATTAATGCTAATGAAATAAATTATATTAAATAGAAAAAATATATTCTATTTATACTTTAGAACCATCCATTATTATAATTTAACCATATAAACTATCTCGATGAAAAAAGTTGTTTTTATTTAAAATTTACCTTATTTTTATTATTCATCAAAATATGAAGGATATCATATTAATGTCAAAAAATTATCCAAAATAAATTTTTAAATCCTAATTCAAAATAAGAAGTTGAATTTTTCAAATTAAAATTATAAACGTGTCAAAAATTATATTGAAAATGGGTACGCCATCAAAAGGTGACAAAACTGCATTTTTTTGAAAAATACTTCTTTTATTCAAAAAAACTAATTTTGTTCTCATACCATGTTCTGAAAAATATGTAAGATGAATAATAATGTTAACAATTTAAAATTTGGGTTAATACTATTCATAACGGCTAGTTCATAATAATTTTAAAACAGTATATCACTGTTTTGTGAAACTCGGTATTGCGTAAAACACACGCTATTGAGAAATGTTGCCCTTGCATGTAACACAACCCAATAATTGTTTTTGTTCATAATACAAGATAATATGGTGAGGCATATAGCACAAGCTAATCTTCATGTAGCAGAAAAAAAGGCATCAATGAAATAAAAAAGAATATTTCTCATAAAATCTTGGGGTATTACATTCTACCCCCCTTAAAATGAATTTCACCCTCGAAATTCATCGGTGTTATAAATGGATTACAAATTGATAGTTTCTTTCATAGAAACAATCATCTTTACAAGGAGTACTAAAAATTAATTTTAATAATTAATTTCAGAAACGTAACAGTTACCCAAATTAACTCATCCCTAGGTTTCCACATAGGACAACATAGGTTAAAACAAGGATATGGAAGAGAAATATATCCATCATGTTCTGATAGAGAGTGTTAGAGAACATGGCTATGAAAAATCCAACAATCAAAAATCCATAAATTTGTGATGATCTAAGGTACTGTCCGATTCATCAGATATGAGGGTACTAGGACAAAATTTTTGGTTTTCAAGATCATTTCTCTAATGTTGATGATTTGATTCATTAGGATAAATACTTACGTGATTTCTGTGAAAAATCAACATTGTGCATTCCATGAACAATTTCCACATCATCTCTTATTTATCGAAATGAAGTTGAATTTTTCATTCTTGAATTATTTGAAGATCATGCGGTAAAATGAAAGGTCATTCCATCTGTCTCTATCATAAAATGTTAGTATAAGATATTAAATATTTATCAGTCCATCTATGGTGAGGATAATTGTGTATGGTTCCAAAAATGGTCATATACATCATCTATAATACCTATTATTAAAATAAAACTAATTTCTACTAACCAGGGACTTCCTGTAGGCCAGTGGTAGGCAATAAAGGCATGTTTCACTTTGGTTGTGGGTTCTATTACCACAACCTTGTCAGACGCGATGGGTTGTCGCACATCTGGCATGTTGTCCTTTTTCTAAAACTAAATAGTTATAACATTCTAGAAAAATGTTTTAGCCTTAGAAAATACTATCTACTGTCCAACATAATCCATTCCTACCTTTAGGCTTGTCGAAAATACTTCTGTCCAATCTCACAGTATAAAAATTGTTACTAGAAAGGTCATCTACCAAGCATTGAATACCATCATTTATCCCCCATATATCAAAAGATATATCTTGTTGGTCACATTACAAACATGTGAATTACATAATCATATATATTCTAGAAACTATAATTACCATATAATATTTGTGAAAACATGAATGATAAAAAAATTAACTCTTTTTACATACCAAAATCCAAATATTTCTATATACTCAAACAATGATATCACTTTGTCCTTATATCAGTCATGAGATCATTAATACTATCAAAAATTTCATTATCTCTTTTTCCCTTCATTATGTTCATATTAGGTGCTTTCCAAAAATATTTCAATCACTTTTCATAGTTATCAGTACCATATAATTATTGAAACCCACAAAAAACCAATACATAGATATTCCAATATTCCATGATACTATAAATGGGATTTTACAACACTATTTTGGAATCCCGTTAAATAAACACTTAATCATTCCACCACTTTGTTTTCATATTCAATATCACCAATAGTGGTCGCATGTGGCTTCATTCCACACTTTGAGCATAACGAAACATTTGTCTTCTTTTCACCATAGTTTTGATATTTTTCCTTGAAATCCATATTTCGTTTCTTTTCCAAACCATGAGATGGATATGTAACACCAACATCTAGTTCTACCTTGATCAAAAGGCCCATTGAAAGAAGGTGGGTGTTTCCTCATGAAGGACTCAATAGAATATTGTTCCCTTATATGCTCATTTGGATGTCCAGAATGATTCATAGCTTGTGTAAGTATTGCAATAATATTTTTCACTCCATCTCCCATAACATTGGTTTGTTTAGGAGTAAAATCATTTCATTTTCCATTATATTTATCAACATGGTTCCATCGGGTTCCATCCATCGTCTAAAACCCAAAATGAATAGTGTGGGAGGAAAAAATAATTCAAGGAAAACAACATAGTAAAGGGAGAGTACCTTCAATATATAACATCTTAGGTTAAATTCCAAGATATTAACCGTAATTATAGGACTCTATCCTATACTTATACATAACCATAGGACATACCTAGACATACATTAGAAATATATCTAGGGATCTCAGTACCGTTTTTGTATCCTATTTTCCAAATGTTAACTAAACATTTCCTCTGAAACCAATTGTAGAGACCCAAGCTTGACATACATGGAAATTACATTACGTTTCTAGAATACTTATTACATAATCAAAACAAACACCCAAGGAAGTAATAGTTTAGTGTCTTTGGAATCTCATAACACAATATTCTAATCATTGTTAAAGGTCTTCAAAATCTCCCATAAAGATCTTTCCCTTTTGTTTTCTGACCTAAAACCTTTGTTTATATCCTAGGGAAATGAAAAAATAAAAAGGGCGAGATGAAATTCTCAGTAAGGGTATGAATAGAGAAAATAAAACAAACCATTTATATTTTAACTTAAAAACATGAAAATAATGTCTAAACATAAAAATATTTAGTTGTAAAATAAATAATGGAATTACGTAAGGCATAGATCATAATGAAATAGTAATCATAATAAAATAGCAATAGAATAAACCATTTAATTGTAGATTCCATTAAGAACATGTTATGATTTCCATAGTAGCCAAGGCATTTCTGAAAATCCATCATAGTGGACAAGGCCCATTACTGAACCAGGTTTACTTGCTCTTCTCGCCCGGTATTACAGGACCAGATTCACTTGCCATTCCAAACATGTCTATATAATGAGATATAAATCTTTACCCAATGAATTTGAGGGAGATATAGTTCCCACCAATCTCATAATGAAATTATTCATTCGTGTTCCACAAAATAAACATAAATCATTCATCATAACCCAAAGAATAATATGTGTTTTATAAACACAATCCCATCATAATATAATCATAATAAAACAAATTGATATCATTTGAACATAAGAAAACTAAAACCTTGTAAATAATAGATACATTATACTTGAAACATAAACATACTAAATAGTGTCATCTTAGATGGAAAATAGTTTTGATAAAACACTTGAAATGAAGTCTTGGGGAAAATATCCTTCTTTCTTCAAAATCATTTTCTTTTCAAAAAATGCCATGAAAATTTAAACGAAAAGGATTTTTGTATAAAATAATTATTAAATATTCTGGAGGAAGATTCATGAAAATAAGGCATTATGAAACCATAAAAATATATTCTTGCCGTATAAGTGAAAAAAACATTCTTCTCGTACTTTTTCTAGAAAAGTCAAAAAGTTCTCGTATGGTAAAAAAACGATTCCTCCCATACCATGTGGAAAATATAAAAAAGCCGTAAACATTACTTTAAACATACATGGATCAATTGTAAAAAAAATTGAAACCATTTTTAGAAAACATTGACATGGATGATAAACATAACCCTAGTAAATACCAACAAATAAACAATCTCGGATAATAATGGGATTGGAATAATTATCCCTTACCTTATGTCCAATTTCATCCGTATGTGTGTGAGACTCATGTATAGTGGGCTTAAAAATATTATAAACTTGTAACATAACCATAATAATATTTATGATATCATATATGCTTCACTTATGACTTTATTTACCCATTTATTTTTCAATCCAGGTTAAAGCAACATTTTCGGTAAAATCATTTCATTTATCGTACGTGTTTTGACAGGTAATTATTCATATGATTACATAGATAATGATTAATTACATCATGAATGTAAAAAATGATTTATATATCACATATTTTTAATATATAAATATATATAATTGATTCTATTAATAGATTAAAATACACCGTTAATGAAGACGGTAGGTCGTACGTACACATGAACGCTATTTTCGTTTCCTTATTAAATTTAATGGAAGTAAATGACATATATATATATATACATAAATAAAATATAATTAATATGTCATATATTTCATTATTATTTATTATATATACTTTATATTCATTCTTGAGTGGTTAACATGGAGAGTGAATCTCATCGCGTCGTGGAGGCGGTAATCCGTACGTACGCAAGAGCGAGGATATCATTCACATAATTATTGAATGGAATTGGAGTGGATGATATAATATATCAGAATTAGTATGATATTATAATAATAATATATAGTTATTATTTCCACCATTATACCCATCCAAGTACGGTGGTGGTGGATAAACAGATTACACCACGTCGTGGAGATGGTAATCCGTACGTACGCACGCGCGGTGATTTCGTTTTTATTAGGATGGATATACGGCCAAATATGGTTGTTTAATATTTATAATAACATATAAGTATATTATTAATACTAATGTTATCACTTTATAATAAAAAACTAAAGATTAAGTAGTAGAATAATAAAGAAACTTGAAATAACCGGTAGAAGAGATTACCTCTTTCTCGACGTACCTCTTTTAAGATTCCTCTTAAGGGACTAGAGATGGTCTTTTGAGAAGAACATAACCTTCAGAAATTGACTAGGGAATTTTTGAAGTGTATTGGACAGGGTTTGGACGATCTTGAAGTCTCAAAATTGTGTGATGAGGAGAGGAATGAGGTGCCCTTTTATAAGACAAGATATGAGAAATTTTGGAAACCTCAAAAATATTAATTAAAAATAAAATCAAAATCAACATAAAAACCACCAAAAATTACTATATTAGAGGATTATATGAGATAGGGTTGTAATTTCATCAACAAATAATATTTATACATGTTTTATGTTTATTTTATACATTATCATTTTGATTTATCCTTATTTAATATATTTAATTTTATTTTTGGTAATAATATTCTAATTTTAAAGTTATTATGAATACTTACATATGTGTAGTGAATTTTACATTATTACACACATTATTGAATTTTAGATTATATAATTTAATTTTTTTTTATTTTTTAATATTTTTTTAATTTTTATACAATTTAATAATATGTTATTTTTATAAAATATCAGTAGTGTCAATTTTGACACTATTCATTTATTTGAATTTAACTAAATTCCACACAGAAGATATATTCAAAAACATATATTTAATATATTCCTAACATTTCATATGAATCTAACTAACTAATGGAGTACCTTCATTTGTTCATATAATATTTATTTTGATATTTTTAAAACCATTTATTTGATATTTCTCGTAATAAAATTATTACTACAACATTTTATGTAAAATTATTTCATATACTTATATGTGGAAAAAATATTAAAAATATATTTATATGATGTAGATAAATCTAATATCTTCCATAATAATACTTTTAATCGAATTTATCATCTTAAAAAAATAGTAGTTAAATTGTTGTATTTATTAAATTATGAAGCTGACAACTTTGACATCATTTAAAATTAACTAATATAATTGTCATGATCACTTTTATAAGGCTTCAAATGTTCATAATTTAGACCATTGGATGGTTATGGTTTACATGTACATGAACAATAAGTTTTGGTCAGATTTGTTTTCCTTTTAGGAGCAGTATTTGTTTAATAAATAACTTATTCATTATTTTTCACTTAAAAAATAAATTCTGCATCATTAATGAATAAGCTATTAAGGAAATTATATATTTATTAAAACAGACAAATAAATTACCATAATAAATAAATACATTTTATCTTTCAAATTATTATTTATAATCGAATTTATATTCTATATAACCTTATATTAGAAATACATTATTTATTAAAGTTTGCGTGAGACATATTTCACATTCCTTTTAATAAAATAAATTAATGGTCTTAATCACATCCAAGTGGGTTCCAATAGATTATATTTAGACCCTAATATGTATTAGATTAATATATAATCAACCAATGATATCAATACAAGTGTTAGTGTAGTTTTATAATATTATTTTTACCCTTAATTACTAGATTTACCTTTAACTATGGTAAATAAAATTTTCCGTAGTTACTATTAAAAATGACCAAATATAAAATGTAGCCTATTAACATAATTTGGATATAATGATTCCAAATATTTAATCCATTTTTTCCAAATTCAATACACAAAAGTTGTATTATTTAATTAAAAATTAATCTTGTTGTTCAGAAAATGGGTTTTAAAAGTTAAAACATTGCAAAAGAATAAAATGTTTTTACCTATGAATTCAATGAACAATTAATGATAATGACATAAATTATATTAAATGTAAAAAATATATTCTATTTATACTTTAAAACCATCCAATATGATCAGTTAACCATATAAACTATCTTGATGAAAAATTTTTTTTTATTTAAAATTTACCGTATTTTTAGTATTCATCAAAATATGAAGGTTATCAGAATAATTTCAAACATTTATACAACATTAATTTTAATTTCCTTATTGAAAAGAAGAAATTTAATTTATAAATTAAAACTTATAAACTTTTCAAAAATTAGATTTAAAATCGGTGCACCATCAAAAGGCGACAAACTGTATTTTTTGAAACATATTTCTTTTATCCAAAAAATAAATTTTGTTCTCCTAAGATGTCCTAGAAAATATGTAAGATGAATGAAATTTTTTAATATTCTATATTTGGTTAATAGTATTCATAATGGGTAGTTCATAATAACTTTATAACAATATATCTTTGTTTTTTGAAACTCAACATTGTGTACAACACATGCTATTGAGGAAGGTCACTCTTGCGTGTAACACAAGACAAGAATAGTGTTTGAGTATACAACAATCTAATGTGGGGTTGTGTATAGCGCAAGCTAATATTTTTTTAGTGTACATCATATGACATCAAATAAATTGAAAAGAATATTTCTCATAAAATATTTGGGTGTTACCAGCATCATTGCTCCTCCTCTCTTCATCGGTGTCAAAGACCAATGGGGGGATGGGGAAAAGGACTTTCATTGTTATTTCCCTCTCCCATTGGTCTTTTTCACCATTGATATCCATCCTGGTTTATGCTCATATCCTTCATCCCTTCCTCCTTACATTGGACTCTTTTCTAATGTTAATATAATAGACGGAAGTATCATCCCATCGGCCTCTTCCACGGGCACCTCGACCTCGTTCACCTTAGACAACATAAGTGCGCCCTCCTTTAAAAGGGAAGGAGGAAAAATTTGAAAGTGTGAATTCCTTTTTTGAATCATTGACGTAAGGTTTTTTCATAGACCAAGCATTACTCATGTGGGCTTAGAGATTTTTCATGGTCACAACATTTTGACAATCGATGGAACTACGAGAAATATGATTCCTTTTCAAACTAGAATACATAGGAATCCCTTTCTAGGCCCGAGCTCACTGGAAATCCTCTTCAGTAATCCATAGAAAATTCCATTAATCTGGGCACCCTCTTTTGGGATAATATCCAAATTAAACCCTTAAGTCACCAAGGAATCCTTTTCAATAAGTAATCCCAAACTCATTTCTCTCAAAGAACTATACTCTCCCATGAAAATCATTGAACTATGTGGGCTTTGATTCTCATCTATATGAGATATGTAGAAATCCTCCTCGAGGGTCAAATGAAATACCCTAAATCAACCCTATTCACTATGGGCCATATTCCCAATAGGGTGTGATCTTACATGTAAACCCATATTCTTTCCAAAGATCATTGTGCTGCTTTAGTATAAGTCCCACACTATGTTTTGACTTGACGCCTTCCTCTTAGATGTGCATGCCACATGACATTAAACTGTATGGCTAGGTCTTTATCACATGACCTTAAAAGGTATGAAGTATCCCATTCAATGGAATCTAACTATGGGTGTTATGATTCCTTTTACACGGATACATATGTATCCCTTTTTATGGTCATTATCCCAAAATCAAACTAAACCTTCATCTCCCTGGATGATAATAAATTCCAGAGTGCACCACTGAGTGGATTAAAAACTAGTATCATCACAATGATGATTACAAGAATCTCTAAACAGTATATTAGAGGTCACTATTGATGAAAAACCTTGAATTCATATAGTTATTTCCATTAAAGAAGAACCTTGAATGCATACTGATGATTATAAATTTTACTCATGTTAATAAGTGATTGTAAATTCCAAGGGAAACTTATTTCATGCATGGTGAATTAATAAGGATCCATGAAAATATATTTAATTTACAAATAGTGTCCTAGAGTATACAATAATTCCCCCAAAAAAGGGTGTGATGAGTCTGACCTCCCATCCTCTCGACCGATGCATGTTTTTAAGTATCATAAATTTAAAACATAATGAACACCAACCATTGGAAATAAAGACCCCATTGGATAAATAACTGTTGAAAGTTTCCGGTTCCACAAATAAATCCAATGGAACCCACCTTGGAACAGTGATTCTTAAAACTAAAACACCCGTTTCAAGGAACTACTAAAAAAATGATGAACCCGACGTGAATCCTTAACCAAGTTAATAAAGATACCCACCTATTAGGCCCATATAAATTGATAATGGAAGGATAGACAAATTAACAAATCACACATGTATCCATCTAAAATGATGTTTCTATAATAGAGTTTTTTTGATGTTTTCACATTTTCTTCTCAGAATTCCCTCCATTCCTAAAATGGATTTCTCCCAGACAACATTTGTGAGCTTCCTGACCACTATTAAAAATGGATCCCCATCCACAGGAATGACATCATAACTAACCCAAAGTCTTCAAGGTTGGGTCTCTAATGTGATGGTAAAAGAAAATCACCAGCACGGTACAATCCCAACTTAGGAGGCTGCCCAATAGGCCCTACAAGTCAATAAAAATCCTCGATCACGTGGTCAACAATGAACAATAATCAAGAAGCAGACAGTTCTAACCACCATCTTCAACTGTTTCGGGTCCTTATCCCTTGAACGAAACAATCAATTCCTCCCATACTATATGTAGGTGGATCAAGAGTCCACTCAAGGCCTCAATTCAAGAATGCAGGAGTTCTTAAAGAGGAATCCACTAGAAATCGCTATCAGAATCGAGTGGTAGTGTATCCCCAACATTTTGGGTGTGTTGAATTTAGATCTTAATCCTAGGTCTCTCAGACCCGAGCATACAAAACGAACTACCAGGGACAACGTCTTGTCAACAAGGACCAAGTTCTCACCTCTACCTTCTTCGAAGAAGTCCATTAACCTAACCTGATGGAAAACAACGAGCGGTCCCATACACATGTTCATCCTAATTTTGCTGCTCACCAGGCTCATTTGGCAGCAACCCACCAATCCCACTAGTTAAATATAGTGGAGTACCGTGAATAGGCACATACACCTACTTACAAGTTATCAACCAGTCAACATAGTTGTATGACTACATTTAAAAAGCCCACAAATCTAATGGGGTGGCAACTGGTAAACAAGAAAATTAACCTGTTTACAATCACCAATTCTAGAAGTATTATTGTCTACTAGTATTAAAATATTTCTATTATCCATACATGATAGGAAATATATAGAAGGCACATACACCTACCAATGTTCATCAAGCCTACCAATAGTTTCATTTCGTAGCACTCAGATGAGTCAGTCGGAAATCTCCGATGAATATTTGGGGAAGACCCAACTATATACCCCCGGGCATGAGTAATTTCAATATCCATTTATTAGAAAAGGAAGATGTGAGAAGGAAAAAACACCTACTACAGATATGAAATGGACGTATATTCCCATTTTGGCTGCTAAAGTCACCAAACATATCTCATTAATGGAGAAAGGGAAGATGAAAATCCATGTCCATATTCTGGAACCAAGCCAGGACATTATAACAACCACTTCAGCAGTATCAGGGTAACAGACACATAAATATGTCCCCACATATGGGATGACACATTAACATTCCATCTCGAAGTAGATACATAACTATATTCCCATCCAGGAGGGTCTAGGGGCATACTGCCCCATATCATTCAGACAACAAGATCAGGAACATACACCCTTTCCAATTTGAGGTAATCGGTATATTCCAGTAACCACTCCAAGGTAGCCACTTACACTTTCCCCTGATAACCACTTTTCCCAGAAGGTGGCCCAAAATAATTTTAAGAGAACATCAAAGAAGAATTCTCACCAAGGAATGTTGGAAAATCCAGAGTGAAGCTGCGATTTGGCTCTGCTTAATGTAGTTGTTCTTGAAGCCTTAAGACATTTATCCGTTGCTGGTCAAGATTACACCCTCTCATTTCCAAATTTTTGGAGTGGCAG
Organism: Viscum album; assembly: GCA_963277665.1. Taxonomy (NCBI): domain Eukaryota; kingdom Viridiplantae; phylum Streptophyta; class Magnoliopsida; order Santalales; family Viscaceae; genus Viscum; species Viscum album. Next base: position 184,044,927 of record OY728144.1, read on the forward strand.
CTGTAATTCTGATTTTCCTCCTCATACACATCATTATGAAGGCTTGCTTCATAAAAATTCAGTCAATCATGAGTTCTTATCTCCGGATGAGAGCCACGATAACCCTCAGTGTGGATAGAAGACCAAGGAGGAAGAAGATTTATCCCTTACTGTAATCCATCATGATAATCCTCCCCATGATGGAATTTAATGTGAAAATCCTCTCTGGAGTAGTATTTCACATTGTCAAGACAATTTCATAATTGAAAATGCTGCGATGAGAAGGCCCTTTGATCTCAAGGAACATGTAAACACAAATACATACATGGTTTATACCTTCTCATTTAATGGTGAAAATATTTCTCAACCAGAAGACATCTTAAGGGAACGTTCATTCTCTGAACCACCCTTGGGTCATATATCTTCTAATATAGAGCATCCAATCTAGTCAATCCAAGTAGAGAAACCTTAAGTCAAAGACGATGAAGTTATGTTAAATATGAGAAAATAATTGGACAATGGAGAAATACCATTCATGTTTTGGCCTTTGGAAAATTCTCATTATAACATTCCAGAATTGATGACTAAATATTGCATTCATGACATCTTCCTCAACATGTGGAAAACTCTTCGTCATTGGAAAACAAAATTATTACCATTTGATGAATATCAAAATCATGTGGCGTTAATAGAAGCGTGGTAGCGCCAAATTTACTTGGTGTCTCTCTCAGTCTACCAACTTCCAAAAGATGAACACCAGCAGAGAATCGTTCAGCGTGCATGCCTCAATGCTCTAAAGAGGCCACTCTAGTTAATTTCCGATTACCTGTATAGTGTTTGTATCTAACGGTGGGCTGTAGATGGGGAATTTCATTTCATTTCACCTATATTTAGCATTGTTCCCCAATATTGGTCTCATTAAATGTCATTACCAATAGTTGGCCATGATATATGGGTTTTGTATGTAATCAAATTTACTCTCAAGAACATGCCTCAAAAAGTTCTCATCAGAGTCAGGCCCAATGAAATGATGTTATTGAGTTACCTTTACATCAAGCATATGATAATATTGAGTAGGTGTCCCTCTTAGAGGATGTGAGGCATCAGAGAATGAAAATTTATAAAATAGAAAAGCGATCTTCTGGAATAGTTGATTCCAGTGGTCTTCAGATAATGCATCCAGATAATGTCTGAAACAAAATTCGCTAAATTAGAATAGCAGTTGCTCAAATTTCATCCATATCTATTCAAGAATCCACCTAGCGTATAAGGATGGGGGCTCATTTAATTAAAATTTCAAATTCATTCAACAATATTCAATAATTTGAAGAAGAAGGATAGATATATCCCCAACCTGTAGGACTGGTGTTTTTTTCACATCTGCAATCCCCTCCTCAACCAGAGTATGTTTTCTACCAATTAGGAATGAAGCCACAAGGAGGGCGTACAATTGAACTATCTGATTATTCCCTTTGGGGTACTGTCTGCTAAATAGTTACAATGAATTCATGATATATGATAATGAAGTCTCATGGAAGACACAAAGGAAGATGATCTTTCAAAAACATTGAAAGAATACCATTGAATCATTATGCGTTAGTAAATGTCATTAACACCACTACATATGATCCTCCAACAAATGAGTCTTGTTCAGGGGAATTAGAATATAAAGTTCTTTTCCACAATATATTACACACCGAGGAAAATGAAGAAGGTGGGAACACCCAAAATCAGTGACTTATCCAGAATCTAGGTATGCCTTCAAATTACCAACTCCCCCTATCCGAAAGGCGTCTAATAGGGGGAAAGAAAAAAGTTAGATAACATCTCGCTTTTCCACTATAGAAGTTCATTCTCTTCTGATTGAAGAGAGATTCTCATAGTAAGAAGAGGAAAATAAGGAGTTGAAGAGACTCAATACAGAGTTACATTAAAATAGAATTTCTTCTAAACGTATCCCCAAGAAGAACCTCAACTTGAAAATCCTCTAGGAGTTCCCCAGCAAAGAGGATATGTAGTAACTACAGACGTGGATAGTTAATTCCCTCCACTAGGTACACAATCAAGGCCTGATCAAAAACATCGTGATAGGCCTGCTCCTGTGGGTTATCCAAAGCATATATCAGCACCACCATCATTGGTTTTATCGGTCTTTGCAGCATCTCTAGCATAAATTTTTATACATACATTGAATCAAGCTCATCAAAATATTCCCCAAATGCTTATGACCAAAATTGAGGCATAAATTACTCGACTGGAAGCTATGGAGGAATGATGTGCACCATTTCATCCTGAGAAGAGATCTTACCATGAATGGGTGGATACAATTCCTCCCCCAACAAATTTTGTGAATACTATATTACAAATATTTAATGGTTCAGGAGATCCGGAAAAAAACTTAACACCTTATGTTACTCGTTGCGATACCATGATGGGAACTTCTCAACAACAAAAAGTAGTTAAACTTTAGTGTTTTGTGCAGTCATTACAAGGACCATCTTTTTCCTGGTATACAAATTTACAATCTCAATCAATTTCTAGATGGGATGATCTCCATAAAAAATTTATTCTTCAATATATCTCAACGCTACAAATGATTACATTTTTCTTATCTTACCAACTATAATAAAATGTAGAATAAACGAGTTTTAGATTTCATTTCTCGATTGAAAAGATTAACATATTCCTTAAGTATAGCACTCCCTCAAGAAGAGTTTCTGTCAATTTGTGAGTCAAATTTATGTGATGATTTGCGCACTCCATTAATCCCTGTGAAATAAACAAGAGGGTTTCAGGACCTTACTTCTATCGCTCAACAGATATAAGACTCTATTATAGAATATAAGGCTAAAAATCATATAATTCCATCTGATCTGAATAGGAGGATAGGAATGGGAGAATTTTCTATAGTCACACTCAAGAAAGCACATATTCCTACTTCTACTTCCAGACCATCATCAGACTAAAGGGATTCTTCTCCTGAGCACCAGTAGCAATGACCGCCTCATCAAGATAATCAAAGTGATCAAATGCGGAAGCAATTTTTGGAATTAAATCACAATGTTTATTCTTACTAAAATGAACAATTTCATAGTTACTTCATATTATCTCGGGAAAACAATTTTTTTCAGTTTTAAGGCCGAAGAAACCAAATAAAGATAGAGATGAATATCTTCTATGTTATTTTACTTTTAACAAGATGTTAGGACATACCATCCAAGAATTTTTTGTCTTCATGGAACTCTTAAAAAATATGGTAGACTCTGAGTATGTAAAATTGAAATGATCAAAAGCAAAAGTATTATGTGTTATTGCTTCTATTCCAGAGGAAGAAGGTGAATGGAAACAGGACAAAAGTAAATATGTTTATAAATATGATGATTGGATGATCTGGAAAACAATCAACCAGACTCCTACCAATTTACAAATATAGTTGAAACAACTCATTTTTTCTTCTGCCACTCCTTCCACAGTAAAAACACCTTCATCAAATGGTATTTATTCAATAAAATGAAGTGAAAATAAGGATAAAGAGTAGTTAGAAGAAGACGAGCTCATGTCAAGGCCAATGTTGTCCTCGAACCTAGAATATTTTATTCCATCTGTTTTAAAAGCACGGGCACCACCCTGCCAAATGGAATAACCCAAAATAACCTATTAAAAATAATCTTCATCAGATGAAGAATTTCTCTTTGGTTCTATTAATGTTATCTATTTAACAGATCCTTATGCCAAAGGTGATTCTAATTATAAGGACTTGGAATTCCTTGTACCTAATTGGGGAACTAGAGGAATTGGCCAACGTCGAGGATATACGGGAAGACGTGGGAATTATAAAAACACCATTTTAACTCTACCCCAACTCGAACCATATATGTAGAATAAGTTTAGGGATGGGCCCTTCTGCGGGCTTATCATAAACAGGGAGTTTCCTCCAGGCAAGAGAAGTTCGGTTCTGACAAAATTATTTTGGAAGACCGATTAGAAGATACACTGTATGCTTCTCAGAAATATAGTATACCTTGTTGGTCTAATCTTCCAATTCCAAGAGTATTTCCAGCTTCTGCTCCGACACAGAATACGACTACATCAGAAGAATCCACCTCTAAATCACATACAAAACCGCATCTCCATTCTGGAAAAAGAAGACCATTGACAAAATTATGATGTCTTGAAACATTTGGCCCATGTACCGACCATGTTATCAATTATGAATTCTTTGAATATATCAAAAGATCTTCGAGAGGCACTCATTAAGGCTTTTTCAAGTCCTCAAGAGTTTGAAACCAATGTTTCTGCTGATGAGGTTTACCATATAGAGAATGATCATATAGAATGTGATAGATTCATATATTGTACATATGAAGATGAAGATGATGTTGTACATGGACATATCAAACCTTTGTATTTTTTTACTAGTTTAATGACATAGAAATCCGATGATCCTTCATTGATACTGGCTCTAGGGTCATTTTCGTTCGTACACTTCATTGATTGGGATTAACTGAATCCGATTTATCCACATCCACTATAATGTGGCAAGGGTATGAAAATAATGAACAATATCCTATGGGTGAGATTACACTCAGAACTTAGTTTGGAGATCATTTTTCTAATTCAAATTTCATGGTTGGTCGTTAGGAAACAACCTTCAATATTCTACTTGGAAGGCCTTGGCTACATCAACATGCAGCCATACCTTTCTCATACCACTGATGTCTTAAGTACTATTTCAATGGTCAAATCGGGACATTGTATGGTGACAAGGCTCCTTTCAAAAAATGTGAATATCAATACATTGAGGCATCATTTTATAACCCAAAAAGAAAAAAGTCCATCACAATAGAAATAACCAGAGTTAATGATCCAAATGTACTGGAAACGATCACAAAAAATCTTTTTATGCATTTGAGTACTAATTATGTGTTACCAATTAATCTAATTGAAATGGTAAAACAAAATCCAAGAACTCATCCAACAACTTCCATAATTTCAATTACGAAAATTGAGTCTAACAACATGGGAGAAGTTGTAACACCCCGACCCCATTTACCCAGAGTCGGTGCATTATTCCATAACATTGGCATGAATAAAAGGAATCAGGTCTTGAAATGTTAATCAGTTTAGAAATGTTGGAAAATAGATTACATATGTGAATTTTACATTACACATTCTAACATAAAACAAAAAATCATTTTTGGACGCCATTGTTCCCTTAGCATAACCCAGCATCTCAAACATAAAACACTTCTTAGGATACTAGGAAAATAAAACATAATAAAAGGGTGAGCTCAGATGCTCAGTAAGGGTAAATAATTTAGCGGAAGCTATAAACTATTAAGGTAAGATGAGTAATAAAAACAACAGCCTTTCAAAAATAATGTTAAACATAATATGGAAAACATAAATCAAACATTACCATATAAACATGCACATGGGTATTCTACTAGTCGAATAATCACATGTAATAACTAATTTCTTAATGAGTGAATGTATAGTAGCAGAATATAATTTCTATATCAAGGCCTCATGCTAGGAACTACGGTCTAACTGTAACCAGACCCAAACCTGGAGAGCCTCTGTAACCGGACTCCATCCTAGATAGCCTCTGTAACCGGACTCCAACCAGAAGAGCCTCTGTAACCAGACTCCAACCTGGAGAGCCTCTGTAACCATACTCCTTCCTTGAGGGTCTACTATAACCAGACCCCAACCTGGAGGGCTTACTTTTACCGATCCCCAACCCGGAACATACTAGTCCAATACATTCATCATAAAAAAATATTGAAATATAACATAAACATTCATATAAAAACTAGCTTACGAAATGTCAATACATTATCCATAATCGAAAAATGTTATAAAAATAACACATCCACAGTCAAACAGATCACAAAACATTCAACAAAATATATATGATTTTTATCATAATATATCAACTTTAAAAAAGTTTCAAATCCATTAAAGGATGTTAACATAGATGAAAATGATCGGTAAACTGCTTTGAGAGAAATACCCCTTTTCATGAAATCATTTAACATTCTCACAATTTATAAAGATAGTCATTTAAAATGTATCTTTTAAAAAATGTGTCCCATACCACTTTGAATAATTTTAAAATAATTTTCCATTCAAAACATTAATGTCCATATAAATAAATCCTTAAAATCATTTTTAAAACATGGACATTAATTAAAAGGGTTTAGAAAGATAAATCATTAAAACATTTAAAATGATGATATAGTTAAATAGTCCTCGAAAAAAAACATAAAATATTTCTTTTGAAATAAATTTTATAAAATATGGGTATCTATGATAAGTATGTCACAGAAAGTACTTACAAATGAATAATCTCAGATAATAATGAGATTGAGGAAATAAATGTTACCTTGTTGTAATGAATTGAGTCATATGAAAAATATTCAATAAACACCAAATTAATCACATAATATCATTAATATAAATATAATCATGATAATATATATCAAATGTCAGTACACAATACACCACATGAAATAAATAAGTGGTGAACAATGGAAATCTCACCGAATTAAAAGTGAGATAAGAAACCCCTTACCTTGCACTTTCCTTTGGTCGGGGGAACATTTAATCTCTTGTATAATGACCATTTTATGTTATTAGATTATTCCATAACCATATTCATATTTATTATATCATACATGATTCATTTATGACTTTATACTATCTATTTAGTAATGCTTTTCATTTTAAATTAACATTTCGGGTAATAATCTCTTTCTTTATCGTATTTATTTTAACTTGTTATTCTTGACCATATCATTTAGATCATGATTTAAATACTTTAAGAATACAAATATTTATTCATATATAATATATATTTATAATATAAATATTTATAATAGATATATATATGAAATGAAAAACACCATTTATGGAGACGATAGACCGTACACACGCATAAACGGTGTTTCCGTTTACATATCATATTGAACGGAACTAAGTGAATAACATATATTTAAGTATATATATATATATGTGTATCTCATGTATCATTATTATTCCATATATTACATACTTATTAATGATATATATTTTGTAATCATTGTTGAATGGTGAACAAGGAAATGAATCTAATCGCGCAGTAGAGACGGTAATCCGTACATACACACAAGCGACAATATCATTATATTGATGGAGAAATCGTATGTAATTGGATGGTATATAATATATACAGAATTATTAACATGTTATATTTATTATTTACATCAGTTATACTCATTATTGTACCTAATCAAATGAAGTGTTAGAATAAAAAACTACACCATGATGTGGAGACGGTAATTCGTACCTACGCACGTATGGTGACTTTTTCATTTATAGTATGGATAGAATAATGAATATTGTTGTACCATTTTTATAATAAAATAAATGTATATAGAAGATATTGGAGTTATTATTTTATAATTTAAACAACAAAGAAAGCGGAAGTGGAAGAAGAAAAGAACATGAAAGAGGTATTGATATATTTACCTCTTTTTCAGGTTCATCCTTTTGATTTGATCCAAAGGTCTCCTTAGGTAGGATTTCATACCAAACGAAGGCCTCTAGGATGAAGGGAGGAATGTTGGGAGGATATTTGTGAAGGTGGTGGGCAAGCCAAATGGGTTTGGAGGTGTGAATTATGGAGAAGGAGAAGTGCTCTTTTATAAGAGGGGTGAGGGGAACCTTATGAAAAACTTAAAATATTATTTTATAATAATTTCATTTTCAGTTTCTAGTGGCTCAAAAATGAATTATTTAAAGGATAAGGTGGGTATGGGTCTCAAACCACTCAACCAATTGGTTTCAGACAGGTTAAGTTACCATATTAATCCTAACATTTAGATTTAACTCTTAGTTAAATTGTTTTACCGTTACCATGTCTTTTTGTATTTTTATATTATATGGTTAATAAATGTACTATAAAATTCTAATTGAACCCCAATTGGTTATTTAATGTCATATATATTATTATATCAGTATTTTGGACGAACCATAGATTTTTAGAAATTTAATACTAATTAATAATATAACATTTTCTTTAAAAACTCTTTTACGTCAATTATCACAATATTTGGTATTTTGGTTTTTATAAATTCATAAAAACATTATTACTTCGAAAAAATTCATTTAATAGACCATAATATTTCATATTAACCTATAAAAGTATTTTAATACATAAAAAGTCTCATATAACAAATATTTTGGATGTTATAATATCAATTATTTTAATATTTTATAAATAAGGTAATTACTGCATCATCATTGTGTCATAAACAAATTAAATTATTTAATGTCTAAATTTTATAAATAACATACCATTATGTATGAAATAATTTTATCTCTCTAATTAATATTTATAGTCGAATTTATCCTATGTGTAACCCTATATTAAAAATGGTTTAGCTTTTAAACATTGAATTTAACACTTTTAACTCTTCTTTGAATTAAATAATAATAAATGACCTAATCTAATCCATGTGGATCTAATTACTATATTTACACTTACCCAATAGAATTATGAAATTTTTTATGGTAATGATAATATCATTTTTACCTTTAATTACCCTATTTACTTTTAAAAAAAGTAAATAAAAGTCAAAAGACACTATTCACCAGAAATTATTTTTATCATGTTGAACCACATTTTACTTACTGATATCAACCGAGTCACTCGGATTTTTGAAATTAAATTCACAGAAGTGGTAAAATTATGTTTTATTCAAATTTCAAAATTCTCTTAGGAGGTGGGTAAAAGACGGTAAAATTTCATTAAAATTTTTATATATAAAAACTCATTATAAAATGACTCCAATGAATTAAATTGAAGTTATATAAGTATTATGTATCTATTTTGAATTAAAAAAATTAAATTACATAAATTGTTTTTTAAATCGACAGTTGGTTTTAAAAAATAACGCAGTGTTTTTCACTATTAATTAAAATTTGAATGTTTTTAGAAACATACCAAAAATTCACCCTACGCAAATTTTGATATTCCGATTTCAAAAAATGAAGTATATTTTACCAAATTAAAAACATAAAAATTTCATTTATTAATTTAAAATTAATTCCCGTTGTCAAAACCAAAAAACTTATTTTTAAGAAATAAAAACTACGAAAGATTGACACTTGTTTATGTCCAATTTTAAAGGGAAATTACTTACAATGAACAACATTGTATTAAATAGTAAAAATATAATCTAATTATTCTTCCAAACCATCCATATATATATTTGAACACTATAAATTATTTTGAATAAAAAAGTTGTTTTCAGTTAAATTTTAGTATTTTCAATATTCACCCAAATATGAAAGTTATCAGAAAAACAACACAAATTTATCAAATCTAACTATTTATGTCCCTATTCGAAAGAAAAAGTTTATTTTGTCATGTTTAATATATAAAAGTTTCAAATATTGGATTTAAAAAGGGTTCGCCATTAAAAGGCTGTAAAATTGCATTTAAAAAGGCTTCTTTTATCTGAAATAAATGAATTTTTTCTTATATTATGTCTAAGAAACTCATAATATGGATTCTATAATTATAAGGATTATATAAGATTCAAAATTCAGTTAATACTATTCATAACCTCTATTGAACAGCTAGTTTGGTAAATCGTGGTGCACTTGAACTCAGTGTTGTGTGTAGTGAAAGTTGTTAGATTACATTGAACAAATAACATACTATGAAATCTTGGGGTGTTACATTATTCTCTCCTTAAATAAATTGCGTCCTCACAATTTGAAATTGTTATTCGAAAATAAAAGGTTACAAATAGGAAAATACCTTTGTAAATAACTCACATCAAAAATTGGGTTAATAAAATTTGTCTTAATAAGAGGGAATATATATATATATATATATACATGAGAAGTATAGTTACATCCTTTAACTAATTCCTACCATGAACTAATCTTTCACTCCAAAAGAATTCAAAAAAAATATTGTATTTATCCTAATCATATAGGGTTCCAAAAATTGTGAATTTATAATTCACCTACCATTCCATTTGAATATAAACTACATTATACAATCCCGAACAACATGTAGGCTAGTGGTAGGTGATGCACCCTTGTCACCCTTCGGTTGTGGGTTCAAGTCTCAGAGCCTTACTAGATATGACTGGTTGTTGCCCAATCTCTGGGTTGTCCTTTTTATGACAATCCAAAAATAACATTAACAATTGTATCCAATTTTTTACTTAATCCATTCCAACCTTTAGACATATCCAAAATACATCTATCCAAACTCACAGTCCAAAAATTATAAATAACTTAAACACAATGAAGAGCCTTTTTCCACATAATAACATGTGAACACCTTCATCATGTAATCTTTTATAACTAGGTAACTCCTTGAATTACCATAAAACCTTATTGATTATATCCATGCTCTCTTATCCTTTATATAATACTGGATATATTCCTTATATCCAAAAAATTTGAATATTCCAATAATGAAGAAATAAACAACCATCAATCATTTCCAAGATATTCAAAAATATCTAATATAATTTATCCAAATCAATCATCTCTTATTCCAAAATTACTACCTCAGTATCAGGACCATATTAAAGTTTACCTTTCCACCAACCATGTATTTTCCAAAAAGTTTAACTTTTTGTTGAGTCACTCTTCATAGAACCATATAATCTCAAATCATCAATGAAATATTATTATAGTAAAATCCTTATTTATTTCCATAATTCATGTAACTAGTATATCATCGATACGACACTGAAATGATATAATATTTTAACAATAACATAAGAACACCAGTAATTCCTCTTCATCTTTGGTAATATCATAACATAATTATTATCCAATAGCATCATTTGGGGTATACTCAGATGATTTGAAATTGTCATTTATAGGATGTATAGAAGAATAAATGTGGATGTAACATTTTTATAATAACATCACAGTATATATAAGATACTGAAGTTATTATTTTCGAATGTAAACTATAACGAAATAGGAAGTGTTAGAAGAAAAGTATTTGAAAGAGGTGATGAAATATTTACCTCTTCTTTGGGTTCATTGTTTTGATTTGATGAAAATGGCTAGTTAGGTTGGCTTTATGAAAAACGAAAGGCATCTGGTATAAAGGGAGGAAATTTGGGAGGATATTTGTGCAGGGGTTGACCGAGTTAAATGGATTTGGAGGTGTGAATTCGAAAGAAAGTGTAGTGAACTTTTATAAGAGTGCTGAGGGCCCGCTTAAGAAAAACTTATAATATTATTTTATAATAAATTATTTTTCGGTTTCTAATGGATAAAAAATTAATTATTTTAAGGATAATTTGGCTATTAGTCGAACACCACTCAACCAATATGTTTTAGACACGTTTAATTCACCATATTAACCTTAGCTTTTATATTTAACTCATAGTTGAATAGTTTCACATTTACCTTGTCTCATTGTATTTTTATATTATATAGTTTACATACTTACAATAAAATTCAAATAGAATCCAAATTGGTTCATTAATGTCATATATATTATTATATAAGCCTTTTTTCTGAGCCTTATATTTTTAGTAATAGAATACCAGTTAATAATATGATATTAGTTTTAAAAACTCTTTTACGTCAATTTTGAAACTAATTGGTATTTTGTATATTCTAAATTCATAACAGAATTATTACATAAAAAATAATTCATTTAATCAACACTAATATGTCCTATTAACCTATAAAATTAGTTTAATTCATAAAAATTGTCAAATTACATTCATTTGCTTATTTATAATATCAATTAGTTTAATATTTCATTAATAAGGTAATTACTACATCATCACTGTGTCATAAATAAATTAAATTATTTATTGTCTAAAAATTATAAATAAAATACCTTTCTATATTGAATCTCTTAATATTTAAAATTTATACTTATAGTCTAATTTATCTTATGTGTATCCCGATATTAAAAATGGTTTAGTTATTAAACATTGAATTTAACACTTTTAACTCTTCTTTGAATTAAATAATAATAAATATTTTAATCTAATCCAATTGGACATAAAGAATTATATTTTATTCCTAATATTGTTTTTTGTAGAATTAGAATTATCAAATATAATTATAACATGTGTTTGGGAAATAACAAAAACATTTTTATCATTAATTACCCTGTTTACTTTTAACCGTGGTAAATAAAAGTAAAACGTTACTATTCACTAAAATTTATTTTAATCTTATTGAACTAAATTTTTCATACTGATATCAACCATGTCTCTCATATTTTTGAACTTAAATTCATAGAAGTGGTTAAATTATGTTTTATGCAAATTTTCAAATGCTCATAGGAGGTGGGTAAAATATAGTAATATTTCAATAAAATTTTTATATATATAATCTCATTATAAAATGACTCCAATGAACTAAATTGAACATATATAGGTATTATTTATCTATTTTGACATAAAATAAATTTAAATGAAATAAATAATTTGTTTAATGAAAAGTTGGTTTAAACCAATAACGCAGTGTTTTTCACAATTCATCTAAAATTGAATGTTTTCAGAAACATACCAAAAATTCACCCTAAGTTAATAATTATATTTCGAAATAAAAAATGAAGTCTTTTTTTAACAAATTCAAAAAATTTATATTTCATTTATTAATTTAAAATTTATTCCCATCACCAAAACCAAAAAAAGCGTACATTTAGGAAATAATAACTACCTAAATATTGTCACTTGTTTTTGTCCAATTTCAAAGTGAAATTACATCCAATGAACAAAATTGGATTAAATAGTAAAAATATAATCTAATTATGCTTCCAAACCATTCATATGTATACTTGAACACTTTAAATTAGTTCATTAAAAAAGTTATTTTTAGTTAAAATTTACTATTTTCACTATTCACAGAAATATGAAAGTTATCAGAAAAACACCAAAAATTTATCAAAACTAAATTTTTATGTCCGGATTATATAGATAAGTTTAATTTTTCAAATTTAAAATATCAAAGTTTCAAATATTATATTTAAAAAGGGTTCTACATTAATATGTCATTAAATTTCATTTTAAAAAATACCTCTTTTATCTGAAAAATGAATTCATATTTATATTATGTCTAAGAAACTAATAATATGGATTCTAAAATTATAAGAATTATATAAAATTCTAAATCCATTTAATAAAATTAATAACCAGTTTTGAACGGCTAGTTTGGTAAGTCGTGGTGTGCTTGAACTCAGTGTTGTATGTAGTGCATGTTTTTGAATTACATTGAAGAAAAAACGTACTGTGAAATTTTGGGGTGTTACAGAAGTTGTTGATCTAACAAGAAGTGATGGAAGTTTAAATGGAGATGTTTTAATTTCATTAATGGAACTACAAAAATCCTCTACTTCATCAAATAGAGTAGAAGATATTGTAGCAATGATAGAAGAAGAAAAATATGTTGATTCCCAATCCATCCATTCCACTTTATTACCACTGGAAAACCCTTCATCATTAGTAGGGTCAGATATGGTGGCCTCTTCTTTTGGATGTTCAAATACTGAATCCTACCCTATCTCTGGGCGTTCTGCCTCATCATATACAATTAACGTGGAAATAGAAGAGGTAACACATAATAAAGAAGAAGATGATGATCTTGGGGATGCTTCTCCATCATTTGAAGAAGTTGTCTCTACCACTGTGGATGATCTCAGCGAAATAAATCTGGGTACCATAGAGGATCCACACCCCACTCTAATTAATGTGGACATGACCACTGAAGAGCAAGAGGAGTATATATAATTTCTAAATAAACATAGAGATATATTATCTTGGAATTATATAGAAATTCCAGGTCTAAATCTTGATGTAGCCACCCATCATTTTGATTTTCCAGAAGAACATTGTGGATTCAAGCAGGTAGTAAGACGAACAAAACAAACTCATGCCTCTAAAATTTAAGCTATATATTATAAACTTATAAAGTATAACATTGTCAAGGAATTGCAGTATCCCAAATACCTGTCCAATATTTCTTCAGTGAAAAAGAAGATTAGCAAATTAGAGTCTTCATTGATTTCCGAGATCTTTACTGGCATTGTCCTAATTATTATTTTATAATTCCGATTATAGAACATATAATTGATGTAACATCTGGCTATCAAAATAATTCATTCATGGATGGATACTCTAGGTATAATTAAATTCTTATAATCTTAGAAGATGAAGAATAAACAGCCTTAAATCTCCTGAAAGTGTTTTTTTCTATTGGGTAATTCCCTTTGGCTTAAAGAATGCAGGTCCACAAAATCGAAGTTCCATGCACCATATCTTCAATCCCTTCATAGGAAAATTTGGTTAATGTTATTTGGATGATTTGGTGGTCAAATACAGACAATGTTCCATTCACTTGTCTGATTTGAAGACTATATTCAATAAACTTTGGTAACACAGTTTTAAGATGAACCCCTTGAAATGTGCTTTCAGGGTAACCTATGGAAAGTTTCTTATCATCATTGTATTCCATATTGGTATCATGTTGATCCTGTGAAAAAAAATTCAATCTTTTCTATGTCACCACCTCAAAATTTTAATGACTGAAGAGGACTCTAAGGACACTTGGCCTATATTCGGTGCTTTATCACAAATTTAGCATGCATGTGTTTACCCTTAACAACATTAACGAAGAAGGGAGTCACTAACCAATGGGATGAAGATGGCCAAGAATAATTTGATAACCTCATGAAATATATCTTGAGTCCACCTGTATTAATGCCACATGTTGAAGGAAGTCCACTTATTCTCTATGTGATCGCATTATAGTGATCACTATGTGCCATCCTCACCCAAAAGAATGATGTCGAGGATTAAAACAACCATAACTATATCAGTAGAACTATTCATGATGAGTAAACTCGTTATTAAAGTATTGAAAAGTGATACCTAGCGTTAATTTTTGCAGATCAGAAATTGAGACATGACCTACAACATCCTAAACACTAATTTTTGTCTCACAATAATCCTCTCAAATTTATGCTCTATCATGCTAGGCTTACAGGGCATCTCATAGTATGGGATGTTATTTTTCAATAGTTTGATATCCAGTTTGTCCCCCAAAATGAAATAAAAGGCCAAAATCTCGCATAATTCCCTGTTGATCATCCATCTATGGAAGAAAAATCATTTAATTCTGAAAATCCTAATGAAGAGGTCTTCTCTATTCCAGATAATTCCCAATAATGGGAAATGTATTTTGATGGTGCATCCAGGAGTCCAATAGGGAATTGAAAGAAAAACCCTAAACTCAACAATGCTTGGTTTGTAATTCTTCATATTTCCCCAAAAAAGGCAGTATTGCCTTATTTTTTCTTGTTCTTAGAAGTTGGTACCAATAATGAGTTAGAATATCAAGCTCTCATCGTTGGTTTGGAATTGGAACTTTAGGTGGAAATGGATCATTTAATGTTGTAAATTCATTCATAATTGGTAATCAAACAAATTCATGGGTAATATTATATCATAAAAAAAGAGTTAATCACTTTGTGTGATTACGTCAGAGGGTCAATGACTGAATTTCCCTCATAGCTGACATTGTCTGATTTCCCACGATCAAAAAAATGCTCCAACAGATGCACTGGATAATGTAGCTATAGCATTGGTAGATCCAAATCGGGATGAGACAGTCATTAGCATATCCCATCGTCGGGTGGTTTTACCTTTTGTTCGAACCATAATTGAGGAAATTAATAAAATTATCCCTATTTCTAAAACATATGGTCATACCATGGGATGGAGAACATCCATCATGAAATATCTTCAAAATGGAATACCTTTACCATATAGGGGTGTAAAAAGAATAGATCTAACAATGAGCAGCCACTTTCACTATTTATGAATGTCCAGACCACCAAAAGATCCTCAACAGGTAAGGATTTGATGGAATGCTATTCAGATGTATTGATGGAGAAGAGACTGAAACTATCATGATCGAAGTGCATTCAGGAGTTTGGGGTGCCCACCAGTCTGGGCATAGACTCTCTGATCAGATCTGAAGTCTTGGATACATTTGGACTTCAATGACATAGGATTGCATAGATTTCATTAAAAATGGCATCCCTAGAAAGGTCATGCCAACTTCATTCATTTATCGATGGATTTTCTACATGCACTTAAATAATCATGGCCATTTGCAACATGGGGAATGAATATAATATAGCCTTATCCACTAGCCATGACTAATTAGTTCTAGTATTTTCTCACTACTACTAACTTCTTCTCTAAATGGGATGAGGCAATACCTCTCAATGAAGTCAGAGAAAAAAGAATTGTTAGTTTTGTTAAAACTAATATAATCAACAGATTTGGTGTGTCTCACACTATTTTGATGGAAAATGGCACCAATTTGTGTTCTGCTGAGGTAAAAACAAGTTATATCTGGAATATAATATCATATCCAATAATTCATCTCGCTATCATGCAACAACCAATGGAATAATATAGGAAATCAATAAGACCCTATAAAATATACTCCAGAAGATGGTAGATAATGATAAGAAATCATGGCCTGATAAACTTTTGAATTAATTATGGGGTTATCAGACTACTACCCATATAGCTACCCAACCAACTCCTTGTTTATTGGTTTATAGAACCGAAGAAATTTTTCAAATTAAAATGAAATTTCCTTCACTTAGAGATGTAAACTGTGATAAGTTTTCTACAGATGATAGGTCTCAGAAATGGTTCAATGATTTGGAATGAATACTTTGCATCATCTAGAATTCTATCAGAATAAAATAGCACAAACGATTAACAAGAATGTTTTCCTCCATTCATTTATTCTAGGAGAATTGGTATTTGTCCTTAGGACTCCACTGATATCAAGAAACTAACCTCAAAAACATTAGCCGACATGGGAAGGACCTTATTAAACACATAAGGAATATTCAAATGGAGATTATGCGATAATCTAGATGGATGGAGAGCTTATTACAACTCTAACCAATGCGAGATTCTTGACGAAATACTTTGTGTAGTTTTTTACATTCATCCTCACTGTAAGACTTTAAACTGTATAGTACAATGTTCTTAATACAAGACATTAAACTATGTAGTACAATGTCCTTACTGCAAGACAAAAAACTTCACATCCCCCATGACCTAGTTTCTAGATATTAAACTGCATAACATCCATAATCGCCCATGTTGAATGACGTTAAATTTTTTTACATCTTCGTCCTTATCACATGACGTTAAAATGAATGTCATCATTTGTAAAACTAATGTTTTCCTCTATTTGACATTATATGATTCCATTTGAAAACATCATTTACATCATCTCCAATACTTAGTGGAACATGTCACCCTTTCATTCCTATATATGAGTCAGATCTTCATAGAGACCTTATTTCCAGAACAACAATTTTTTTGATTCTCATTTTCTGTTGAGATACGTAGAGATGCCTAAATCTCCAATTTTGGGATCAAACACAATCATAAAATCTTTTTATATTATTTTCTCTTTCTACATATGAATCAGATCACTACAGAGTGTTTCCTTAAGATATATTATTTGGTCCTTCAACCATTTTATGTCTTAAGATTTACCGTTCTCTCAGAATGTGTTAAAATCCTCCATTCTTCTTGTCAAAGTCAATTAGCATGAGGAATTATTGTCTAATGAACTATTTTAGGGTTTATTATCATTTATTTAAGATACATAGTGATGCATATATCTCCAATCTTGGGCCCAACCGTGATTAAAAAACTTTATTTCTTTTATAGGAATCAAATATACATAGGGAATGTTTTTAAAAACTATGTATTACTTGATTCTTTCTCTAGAAAGACACATAGTGACACTTCAGTTTTATCCTTTAATCTAGTTACAATATGTATTTCATTTCACATCAGTTCATTGTCATCCTTACCGCTGGATGTTAAACTGCATGGAAATTTAACACCCCATTGTTCACCTCGGTCAGCTTTATACTATAGAAGATTTCTTTACTACTCCTTGTTTCTCACACTGAGCATATCTCAAATTGGATTAGGAAATGGGAAAATTATTCTTTGATTAAATAAGGCATCTCAATTTATTTTGGGGTTATTAATGTCTTGACTGCATGAATTAAAACTGCACAATATAATGTCCTCGTTGCAGGACACTAAAGTGCATATACAAATATTAATTTAGAAGAAACAAAGAAAGTATCCATTTTTCATATGAGTCAATTATATGTAAACAACGTCAAAATCATGTCCATTACTGATTCAAATATTTCTCATGTGAGTTGAGAAAAATCACCTTATATATTTCACACTCTTAAACTTGAATGTTTTTAGATCTTTATAATCTTTCTTACGGTTTTTGGTGATAGTGTTTCCATTATTTGAGATCTATATTCCCTGACTATGTAGCACGTGACCTTAGGTGTCCTTACATAAGTTTTAATATAACAAGCTTGTTAGTCATAAGATTCCATTATTCGGATATGTAACATATACCCTAGTTTTCCCTACATAATAAAAACTCCATAACAGGTTTTTCAAAAATGGTAAATTTGTTCTTGGTTTTAGTATCTTTATCCCCTTCAAAATTTGATGACAATATATATGAATCTGTATTTTAAAATAGTCATTCAAGCATACTTTTCCCATTATATTTCTCAAAACATGAATGTCTTCAAGAAAACGGTTTATACATTTCCCTCACCATGTGTTTAATACAATATGAAATAACCTTCAAATCAATTGGCCACATATCACATACTGTTTCCATTTCTGGTCTTATTCATATGACCTAAAAATAAAGACACCATAAATCTTACGTTTGGGTCAGAACTTCATAAAAGTCTTATTCTTCCAGTTCTTTGGACATCGTGGGTGGAAATACCCTTTCCATATTCATGTACCTTTCTCTATAAACCAATCTTTGTGCTTTTGAAAACATGAATCTCTATAAACATTCTTCTTCTTTTTGCAATAGAATGTTATATTATTTAGATCTCCTTTTCATGACTATAGAGCACGTGCCCTTAGGTGTCCTTGGATAAGTTACCAACATAACATTTCTGTCAGTACAATGATGATATTATTTGGCTATGTAGCATATGCCACATTTAGTCCTGCATAACACAACACCCATAATAGGGTTTTCAAGTAATGGTAACATCGTTCTTGGAAAATCCTTCTTCTAATGATTTTATCCCTTTTCCTGTATATTTCTGCGGTTTTAGAAATTGAAAAATCACATTTTACAAATTTCCATTCCATACCTGAATATGGTAGTTTGTTTCCAAACAAATAACCATGAAATTGGAAGAGTTTCATACCTTTCATTGGAGCTAAATAATTTAAATTTAATCCACCCAATGTTCTCGCTACATGACTTAAAAATGCAGTGTACAAATGTCCTCCCTGCATGACTTAAAACTGAACAATACCAATGTCCTCACTCAATGACTTAAAACTGCACTGTACCAATGTCCTCACTGCATAACTTGAAACTGCAAAGTATAATATTAGATATTCTCATTTATGATATATCTTAACCATTCACCATACACTAATTTTTTTTATTGAAATGGTTTTCCTATCCATGACATATGTTGGTGTAAAATTTCCCTTTTTTTCTTAAAATTCTATTCCATGGAAAATCCTCACACTATTTTCTTGAGTCACCCAAAACATAATTTCCCCAATCTAGGAAAACAATGTTAAACATCAAAGAGCTATTTTGTTTTACAATGCAGCACATGCCCTTAAATTACCTTGTATATGTTTCCTACAAAACAGGCAGGTTAGCCAAAAGATGCAACTATTTGCCTATGCAGCATATGCCCCAGTTGGCCATGCATAACACAGCACACATAACAAGTTTTTCTAATAATGGTAACTTTGTTCCTAGAAAATACCCCCCTTATGTTGACACATATTTTAAATTTTTTGACCATAAAAGTTATGGCTCTAGATTCCTCTTGGAAATATTTAAAACATATTAATGAAATTCGTAGCCACCGATTTTTCTTTGGGATCAAATCCAAAATTTATGGTCAAATCTATTTGACCATAAATATTATCCGATTATAGTCCAACATGCATGACTCTAAACTTATAAACAATAAAAGGCTCGGTCCACATTAGATTGAGATCCTACAAAGGGACTATAAACAAAAGTCAATTCCCAGCTCACTAAACGTGCATTTTGTATGGTTTATGTAATATTGAGAAATAAAAAGTCAAGAGATATAAATTTTTCGAGGTAATCCATATAACCCTAGAAAAAAAATAAAACTATGATTACTAGGCCCAATGGCCTAGGTAAAACCAAATCAGTTAGCAAAAGTGAAAATTAAAATTAGTAAAGACAAAATAATTTTCTTTTATGAAAAATTTTCACAGTGGCACATCCACAAATTGGAGTCTCTATCTTAGAAATTACTAAAGGATTTCTACATAATTCCTCATTTGTATGACAACATCTTGAACCCCATCATCTTCTTATTGAAGTTTGTCTATATGACTAACCTATCTCCCTTCAGCATGATGAAGTGCTTATCTAGTTTCTACAATGGATTTTTCACTATCCTTCTCGACTTCTCCTAATGGGCAATAAAGCTAGTAAAACTACCCTGTAATGATCTCTAACTCCTATTGAAGGTGATGTAGATGAACCGTCTGTTCATTAATTTTTTTCTTTAGTCCCTTCAACGTTTCTTTATGATTAGCCTCGTCTTGGGAAAATGCTTCTTGGAACTCTTCAATATTGATTCAAATTTTGGCCATCAAGTCTTGTTGAATATTTTTCTCTTGCTCCATCCTCTAGATAGTCTCTTTCACCGCAGTATGAATTTCATGGTTTTCAAATCTTCCAAATCCTATCTTGATAAACAGAGATAAAATTCAAGGAATTATCAAAGGAAGTTCTTCAAGGGGCATCTCAGGTATTATCTTATATAAGTTTTGACATGCTTTGAGACAAGAAAGACGAAGAGACTTCTATAGTTCTTGGTATGATTTAGAATCATTATAATAAGGAGGCGTATATTATGTGACTAATGCACTTAATGAAGTGCTATATTATGTTCCTTCATGAACAATGGTTTCTCTACCTTCAAATGTTGTTTGGGATGATATAGAGGCTTCACCTCTAGACCTATCCATTGAAATTGATAGTCGTATATGGTAAATAAAGAATTATGGCTATGATTAGATGAAAGAGATAACAAATATGAATTAAATCACAATATTAGTATATCTTACCTAATAATAGGTTTGTATCTTGAGAACAATCATCCCCAATTTTTTCAGTTTCAGTAATTTTTTTTTGATGTCTCTCGATGAGGAGTGCTATCTATAATATGCTCAGGATTTTCAGAGTGAATCTCAGGAAGACCTTCTATCTCAATATCCACTTGAGCCAATGTCTCTTCAATGGTTGGGTTTATTTTAATATCAACACATCCTTCAAGTACCTTTGTGGTAGTAGTTTCTTTATATGGAACTGAATATTATAATAACCCATCGTTAGCAAGTTAATCATAAAAAGCTCAAAATGATGAATAATGATAACTCACGTCTAGTTGATTATATATAAGGAACTCCAAAATCTTATAAAGCATTTGACATATTAACATGTTCTAATAGTTTGTCAAAATACATGCCAAGATTCATAATTTCATCCAATGATATCTCAGATCCTAGGTTAGTCTTACATGTGGGAGCACTTGGCGTGTTTCCTTCATAACCATCCTCCAAAAATCATTGACCCCTAATTGCTTCTTCAGCAACAATTATGGGGTCAACGTCAGTTTTTGCTAGATGTTCTGGTGCATGTGATGAACGTAAAAGAACTAGAGAATGGAATTCAGCTATTGTTTCATTTGATGCCTTATTATGTATTATTGATTTATGAAAAGATTCCTCTGCTCTAATAGTATGAATTAGAGCAGTGCTGAGAACAGATGATGGTTCGTTTGGCTTCAATGCCTCTTAAAAAAAACTGTATTTTAAAGAATTTTTGTCTGCTCAATAGCACATTTTACAACTCCTTGAATCTTATCATTATTTTTTTTTTCAAACAAGAAATATAATAAGCCCATGAAATCTTAAATAGTTTAAACAGTTTTTCATGAATAATGACTAAAATTCATGATTATCAAGGTGACATACAACTCCTATGAATGCGCATAACTGTTTCCATATTTCTTTTGTGCTTTTTCTTCTTTTCGATTTTGGGTGGGATTTCATAATCATCTATAAATATAGGTATCGTAGATTTCAGTAAACTCTCTATTACCTCCTCCATGGCATGTTGGCCCTGAGATATTACTCCCGATTCACGGGGTGACCCAATAGATCCAAGAGTAGTGCCTCTAGTGCTTTTAATATGGTGATGGAACTTCAGATGGTTTTCCATTTCCCAAATGTATGTTAAGATGATATTTATACTGGGTAATAATGTTTTTACTAAATTTCAAGTTTCAAAATGGAAGAAAATGTGAAAAAAAAGGAATCTTACATCCTCAGGATCTACAAGGTCACACCACTCATCATCTAATGATGGATTTAAATCTTCAGTGGTATCCCGATATATCATTTACTTTACCCACATTGTGGCAGTAATTGATTCATCTGTGGCATATATGATCATATCTAGCTCTAGAATATAGGTCCTTTCCTTATAGGGATTATCCTTAAAAATAATGTCAGAAGAAGCCCGAAAATCCCAAACTCCTGGAATATGCAGTCCTTCGCACAGATCCATCCACACGGTTCGAGAATCACAATACAGATTATTCCTTGTTCAAATATCCTCCGGTCGTATATATTCAGAATGTATATCCAAGGGTTGTGAGTATGATCCTAAAACATTGGAATTGAGTTTCTTTCTAGCACCGACAATCACAGATGAAGGATCAGAAAATAGAACACACGTCTCTTCAGAATGATGGAGACCAAATCACCTTCATACGACTTTAGTGGGGATTGATGGAGGTGCTATTTTAATTTGAGTAGGAGGATTATATTTAGTAAAAGGTCTCATGGGTGAATTTGGAGCATCGTCCCCTCCACCATCTGATTCTTGTAAGTCATCCCTAATGATGAAGAATTATCTTCCAAATTATGGGGTTTCTTCCTACAACATCTCTTTATAACAACTAGAGGGAGGACATGATTTAATACCCAATCATGGTTAGATACAACCCAATTTTTACCATACCAAATGTAAAATCTTCTTACTGTATCATTGACTGGTAAATTAAATACTGCCCCTGTCTACTATGTAGTTGTCAACTACCATAGTTTTCAGGAAACCATCGGGTGTTTCACTAATATGACATGCATGAGAGGGGATTCATAATTTTTGTAGAAATTTGAATTGACGAGCAAATCTATATGGACCATAGGCCTCACATATGATTTTCTTCATCGATTCTGGTGGCCAACACGCCATCTCTACAAGCTAGTATATATTCCCTCAATTCCAACTGGCATTACCATCATTAACGAATTACACTGTAGGCAGATTCCCATAAAGAATGAAATTGAATTATTTATTCATGATCAATCCAGCCTTGATGTCATAAGAATTCAAAGACGAGGGTGAAATATAAGAAAATTCATGAACAGATGGTCAGAAAGAACTTCCAAAAACCTGTACACTACTTTTTACAATATAAGTTATACAATTAGTAGAAATCCAACCACACAACACTTGTAATGGTCATTCTATTATAAAGGATGAATTCCCTATTTAAATATGCAGCAAGCTCTTATAAATCTTGGCCAATACATGAGTATCCAACCCTACCATCCTTTTCACTACTAGCTTAGCTTCAATAACGATGGTTCCCAGCCTCACTCCTCCTTTGGTGTCTCAGACTAGTAATAAATACACGCTAAGCCACATGGCTATGAAACATGCCATATGTATCATTTAAATAATTTTTGTGCTGATTTTATATCCCTATTTATCAAATTCTACTTTCTCTAATGTTGGCCAAAAGGTGTCCGTAGTGCCTCTCTTCTTTTCCCTTGGACAGCTAGTCGGATGGGTGTAGGTGGGACTCTTTTCCCTTTTCTTGTTTAAAAATATTTCCATCCATTCATATAGATGAATATCCTTCCTGGACTGAGTTTTCGGGGTGATTTGTAAAGACCCGTAAATTTCAAGGAAATTTTTTTATTAATTTATTTGGAATTTTACGAGTACGCAGTTTCTGACGACACCTGATTCTGAGGCCCGATGTGCCCGGAATAATTTTTTGAAGTCTTGTTAAACATAAATTAATGTGTGTAAGTAGTTTTACTGGAAAAGTTTAATAACTTTTAAACGGTTACTCAGATCAAAAATCTGAGGGCACCATTGTGCTCAGGATGGCGGGTTTAACCTATGCGCGACTTAAGTTTAGTCGGCGCGGGCCTCCTTTGAGAAATTCCAAAAATGGCATAACCGTAAGTAAAATAAATAAATATTATTTTTTTCAAATGCTTATAACTCACAAACGATATCACGGATTAAAAATCCGAGACAACTGATGAACTCTTGAGGGCATGGATTATTTAAGCAGATACTAACTTTGGCCGATGCGGGACACCAGAAAAAGTTAGTTTTTGGCCGTAAATAAAATAATTAATTGAAAATTATTTTATTGAAAAATTCGTATCTTTTAAACGGTAACTCAGATTGAAAATCTGAGAGTACCGTTGGATTCTTTGGGGAGTGTTTCACTTAGGCAGAGCCTGACCTTGACCGGTGCGGGTCGAGGGTGACTGATAATAATTTTACGAACTTTTTTTCAGTTAGATTCAGTAAACGTACGTGTGGGTTTTCCTATCTTTTGAACCGGTACACGGAATTTAAATCTGAGGGAACTGATGAACTCACTACACTGGTTGTTTCTTATGTGGACCTTTACCGTAGTTGTGTTTTAATCGTGTTGAGAATTAATTTTTTTGGAATTAGTTTAAAATAAATAAAATTGGTGTGTACAATTTTATTTATATCTGAAGTGGTTAAATTCTACAAAGGGGAGTTAAGGGTGGGACCACAACCACCTAACTACCCTTGTGTGGATATTTAGAAGGTGGGGCCCACACAAGACCCAACCTTTCATCCCCCATAACCACTCTTAACCCCCCCTTAAACCCCCTTTTTAATTAATTTGTTAACTCCTCACCTCCCCCTCAACTCCCTAAACCCCCATTTATCACCCCTTAAATTAATTTGTAAACTCCCCCTTTAATTATGTGAACTCCTCACTTTCTTCTCTCTCTCCAATATTTTTTGCCAACTTGATTTCAATTAATGAATTGGCTCCTCTTAGTTTTGATTTTCTTTGCATTATTAAATTAAGAGGAAACCTTTCATTTTATTGTTGGGTAATTAATCTGTGGAGAAGCTTTGGAGAATTAGAAAGAAAAGCATAATTTCTGCGAAGAACACAATCTTCCTCTCGGCGAAGGGAATCTCCTTCAACTGAGGCAAGAATGTGAGGTGATGCCACGAGGAGCACTATTCTTCCGTGATGCCCGACCACCACGATGCTTGCCTCTTTCCGCGGTTCGACGACGTGCGACGTCTTTTCGAGGTAGGGGGTTTTATATATGATTGAATTCGTTTTATTGATTCTTTATATCGTAAATTCATGATGATGATGACCAAATGAACATGGACATCGTTCCGCACATAAACCATTCATCTTTTTCTTTTTATTCTTCATGTGTTCTTCGTGCGTTCTTCAATGCCAAATATTTATTGACGCTGGAAACATGAAGTTTTGTTGAGCGTAATATATGGATGCGGAGCCCTCGACCCAAGGATCAAAAATATTCGATCGTTTAATTTTTCGGGCTTGGAATGAAGCCGCAATGGCTCGCAGAAGGAGGCATCCAAATATTTATTGATGCTGGAAACTCAATTTTTCCCTGAGCGCGACATACGGACATGAAGATCTCGACCCGAGGATCAAGGATATGTGTTCGTATCTTTTTTCTGAGTTAAATCAAACTCGAAATGGAGTGCGGAAGGATCTGGAGGCGCAGCTGGGAGGGCAGCAAATGGTGGTGGCCATGTGTAATGAAGGGTGGTGCGTGAAGAAGGGTGGTGCGTGACATGGGGTATTTGAAAGAAATCAATTAAAATTAATAATATTATAATGGTATTATTAATTTTGATGATAAACCACTTTTTTGTCTGTAACTTTTTCTTGAGATCTCGGTTTCACGAACCGTTAGTGGCAGTGAGACCATGACTTCGAGACGGAATTTATGAGTCCAATATTGGATGTCTTTTTGGGGGTTTTGGATAAGTTACCTGAAGCGTTCTAAAAATAATAGATTTAATATTATAATTAAATCTTCGACCCACCATATCTCATTTGTGCGACGTCTGATTGGCTTGTCGTCAGTGGCGATATAATTCCGTCATTAATATGGTCGATTTATGTATAATGTTGGATACTAAATTCTAGTACGTGGTGCGGGTCCACGAAACACCGAATATTATTATTATTATTATTATTACGGGATATTGTATTGGACATATCTCTCTCATATGGGGTCGGAATGACGAACTGTCTGCAACATTGCGACCCTAGAATTACGACGGATGTTTCAAGACTAATATTGGATATTTATGTCGAGGTTGAGGCGAGGGCCCCACGAGACCCGTTTCGCGCATGATGCGGTGAAATGCAACCTTTTCACCGGCTATACTTTTGGGACCAATGGGTAGACCATCTCTTGTGTTTTTCCATATGGATCGCAATGGTGTGACCGGTTTGGTTAACCGGTGTCATTTGAAGTACGACTGGGTTGGATCGAACATGAATCCAATTGGGCCCTCAGAGCAGAAACGCTTATAAATTGATCTCCGGACGTCCGATTAAAGTGTCTTAGACTTTGTTGGATTCCTCTTGATGAGACGGAACTTTTGTTATACATCTCCTGAGGTTTGGACGTTGTTGGAATATGGCCGGGTTGGATTGTACCCGAAATCCAACCGGGCCCCTAGAACAGAAAAGATGATAACTTTCAGACTAGACATCCGTTTGACGAACCGTCAGCGGCATTGGTGATCTTGTTGAGAAACAGTCATTTTGAGTATACCCTATGATAGTTTGGGGTACAGTTGAGATACGGCCAGGTTGGTTTGCACACGAACCCAACCGGGCCCCTGGGACGAAAAGGCTAATAACTCACAGATCAGACGTCTGATTGACGCGTCGTCTGTTGTGTTGAGACCCCTATGATGAGGCGGTCCTTTGAGATACTTCTTAGTGGGACTTTGAGATAATTGGAGTATCGACCTGTAGCCCGTGGAGTGGACCCTCCCGGAGATGAGTGTTCTGAGTACGGAGACCGTGTAGCCGGCTAAGACCTAACGACTGCTTGACCGACTCGACATTGAGTGAGTCGACTAGACCAGTGGATGGAGAACTACTTTGTTGGGTGAAGACCCATGGAGGATGGAGCACTACCTGTGTGACAGTGCAGACCCGTGGTACTCGTCCAAAGAGTACCTCTGTAGGCTATTAGGGGGTGTGCACTACTGTGTTTGGGTGGCATACCCCGGCGGGAAGCACGACTGTGTTT
This sequence comes from Viscum album, assembly GCA_963277665.1. Classification (NCBI taxonomy): domain Eukaryota; kingdom Viridiplantae; phylum Streptophyta; class Magnoliopsida; order Santalales; family Viscaceae; genus Viscum; species Viscum album. The sequence continues at coordinate 184,072,481 of OY728144.1, forward strand.
GGGTGGTTGGCCCACAGTACTCGATAGGAAGAGTACCTTAGTAGTCTTAGGTTTTTGAGAAGTACCTCGGATTCCTGACAGGATCACTGTACTCGACAGAGACGGGGCTCTTCAGCAGTTACGATTTCGATAAATGAAAATCCTGGTTTGAGTTGAGCCTATGACCTTTTTGTTTACCTCATGATTGAGATGGGTCACTTGATATCTTAGGTATATGTATGGGCATATACCTAGGAAGTGGTTATCTGTTGATTTCATAATCTTTGTGTTTCCTCATGATTGAGATGGGTTACTTGAAAACTTGGGTATATGTGTGGGCATATACCTAGTTAGATTATATCTATTTAGATATTCTTTGTGGTTATCCTTGATGGATTTAGTGAGACCTTGAGGGTATCGGTGTCCCTACTGAGTATCGTTATACTCACCCCTGGACGGGTTATGCCTGCACCTCTTTGTGTTGGTTGCAGACGACAGGCTGTGCAGACAGAGGCCGAGTGTTCAAGGACTGGACGGTACCCAGAGGTGGACCTCACGACGAGACAATATCTGGTGGTGGACTTCACGACAAAATGAAACTCGGAGGAGGTTGACGGGCGAGAGTTTTGTGGAGGCTATCTGTACCAACCCTTCAGGTAGGATCCGTGGTGGACGATCCGGGAGCTGCGCTATCTGTACCTATCGTTCAGGTAGGATCCGTGGTGGATGATTCAGGAGCTGCACTATCTGTACCTACCCATCAGGTAGGATCCTTGGTGGATGATCCAAGAGCTTCTTGTCACCTTTTGGCTGTTTTATCTTTTTCCTTGTACTTTACAGTTGGGATTGTATTTCCAGCCCCTTTACTTTCAACACATCATGTTTTAGTTTTACTTAGTGTTTTACTTACGCTTGTACTCTGTGTTGTTTTGTTTACTTTTATAAAGGAAATGCCTTCCCAGTTATCAGGATTTATGCTTTTGGTGCTAGTCGCCAACCCCTGGCCTATGGAAGGCGGGCTTGGGGTAGTCACGACACGGGCCCCGAGGACGGGTCGTGAAAAATTGGTATCAGAGGAGTCGGTTCTACTGAAGGACTTATAACTATGATATTTTCTTTTTTGTGAAGCAATTGTGTTATGGGTACCGAGTGGGGTCTTCAGTTCAGGGAGTCCAGTGTTGGTGCGGCGGTGGACGTATCTGTACACCAGGACCCTGACTACTGATTTCCATCTTTGTGCTCGAAAACATTTATTGCATGTGCGTTTCTAAATGTTTTAAAGTCAGCTCAAACCAGGTCAGCTCACCAGGTATAAGACATTTACCATGTCACATCTGTTCAGAATGTCTCCACGTAGACAGTCAGTTGGAGTTCCGAGAGAGTACTCGATGACGGATCACCGAGCGACGAGGCTCTGGTGCAGGTCTGTTTTTACTATGTTGGCACCCTCGGGTGGTGTACCAGCAGCACCACCACCTGTTGGGCAGCAGATTCCAACATCTATACTAGCGAACTATGCACGTTGGAAGAGCGCATTGCACGAGTTCTAGTAGTAGAGGCCTTCGAGGTTATGAAGTGAGGCAGATTCCCAGACAGCCGAGGACTGGCTAGAGGTGATTGGTAGAGTTTTCCGCCTAGCTAAGACATCAGGAGAGTGGATGGTGGACTTGGCCACTAGTGTTTTATAGTGAATGACCATGAGGATGGTATGCATAGTGATGAGGCTTCAGTAAGTGGACTAATGCCTAAGATAGTGCCTTCGAATAGTGTGTCAGCTATACATCACTACCTGTTGGTCAACAGTTACAACCGGCAGTACCGGCAGGTGACACATGTAAGATTACTTCCTTACACGTGTTCTAACATCAGATACCCTCAAGTTACAAGGTGAACATAATTCACAGGCGGCTGAGGACTAGCTTGAGGAGGTGGCTGAGAATTTTCTAGAGCTTATACAACCTTGGCAGGACGACATGTCAGTAGCTGATAATTCATCGAGGCATACTGAACATTTTGGGTACTCGATGAATACGATTTGAGCCATCACTTTTTCCCCTATGAATTCCTACTCACGTTAGGGTGCTTGAGAGAAACTTGAGGTTGAATGTTCTTTGGAAGAATGAATACAGCTAGAGAATGTTAGAAGTTGGAATGCAGTGACCTGGTTCCAATCTCAGAGACATGGGCGTGTGAATGTTTCAAGAAGAAGAAATATTAAGGACAAATAAATCTGTAGAGCATCAGACGTGGTGGCAGAGCTAGGAGAGCAGAATGAGGTGGTGAATATTTCAACATATTACAAACACCCGCCTTTGTTGTCCCCTATAGGCTCAGGGAGCTGGAGGGAAAGGGAAAAGAGTAGCTTCATAAGGTCATGGAGTGAGACCGAAATGGCTCTAAGGATGATTCGAAGTGTGGACTTTGTCTTCTACTAGCTGTCGTAGCCTCATACATCGATACGAATAATACCTTCCTTCTATGAATCTAGTCCCAGACCTAGAGTTCCCGGTTAATCCATTGACTTGACCATCACGTCTGGAGATACCATTGGGAGGAGACTCGATAGTCACACTTACGCCGATGGTGTGATCTAACCCTTGTGGCAGGAGTCTTGGTTGGGACCTCTTGGTGGTAGCGTCGAGGCCTTACGATGTTAGATTCAGTATGGATTGGGAAATCACTGCTCATACACAAATTTACGGTATTAGGAAAATGTTGGGATGGTTTTTCCTTGGTCGGTGAAAAGGAAACCCCTGGCAGCACAAGATAAACTCGTGCATGGGAGGGTGTAGCCGATCATTCTTGGGTCGTCCAACCTTACCCTCGTGGTAGCAGGAGTTTTGAGTTTCAGCTCTAATCAGTAAAGTGAGAACTCTGGAGTTCGAGGATGACGACCATGTTCTTATACGAGTCTCATCTCGCCGAGGTTTACGGAGATGTAGCCGAGGCAGAAAGATATCTCCGAGGTTCAATGGACCTTTCTAGGTCCCCAGCAGGGTAGGCGAGGTGGTTTACTGCTTCACCTTTCCACCTCAGTTGCACCGGGTGCATGAAATATTCCACGTACCTTGGCTGAGGAGATATGTGAAAGATCCTTCACACATCATCGACCTCAGGGAGTTTGACATCAATGACATGGCGAAATGCAAAGAGGTTCTAGTGGAGATTGATGATCGACGAGAGCTGGTCCTACTTGAACGATCGATTCATCAGGTGCACTTTCACTGGCAGCACGAGAACCTCCAGGAGAGTACATGGGAGCGAAAGGCTCAGATGCATGCTCAGTTCCACTTTTGTTTCCCTAGTTTGTGTTATAGCTTTACGGGGACGTAAAGCCCTGATGTGGGAGTAATTTAAAGACACATAAATTTCAAGTAAATTTTTTTCTTAATTTCTTTAGAATTTTACGAGTACGCAGTTTCTGACAGCACCTGATTCCGAGGCCCGGTGTTCCCAGAATAATTTTCTGAAGTCTTGTTAAGCTTAAATTAATGCGCTTAAGCAGTTTTACTGAAAAAGTGTAATATCTCTTAAATGGTTACTCGGTTCAGAAATCTGAGGGCCCCGTTGTGCTCAAGATGGTGGGTTTACCCTAGGCACGACTTATGTTATTCGGTGCAGGCCTCCTGTGAGAAATTCCAAAAATGGCATAACTGTAATGAAAATAATTAAATAAATTATTTTATTTTTCAAATGCTTCTAACTCACAAACGGTAGCTCAGATTAAAAATCCGAGACAACCGATGAAGTAATGAGGGCGTGGTTTATTTAAGAAGATACTAACTTTGGCTGGCACGGGCCACCAAAAAAAGTTAGTTTTGACCGCAAATAAAATAATTAAATGACAATTATTTTATTGTAAAATTCGTATCTTTTAAATGGTAACTCGGATTGAAAATCTGAGAGTACCGTTGGATTCGTTGAGGGTTGTTTCACTTAAGCAGAGCCTGACTGTGACCGACGCGGGTCGAGGGTGACTGATAATAATTTTCCGAAATTTTTTTCTGGTACGTTCAGTAAACGTACGTGTGGGTTTTCCTATCTTTTGAAACGGTACTCAGAATTCAAATCTGGAGGCACAAATGAACTCACAACACCGGTTATTTCTTAAGGGGACCTTTACCTTAGTTGAGTTTTAAGCGGGTTGAGAATTATTTTTTGGGGAATTAGTTTAAAATAAATAAAATTGGTGTGTACAATTTTATTTATATCTGAGGTGGTTAAATTATACAAAGGGGAGTTAGGGGTGGGACCACAACCACCTAACTACCCTTGTGTGGATATTTAGAAGGTGGGGGCCACACGAGCCCTAACCTTTCATCTCCCCATAACCACTATTAATCCCTCCCTTAAACCCCTGTTTTAATTAATTTGTTAACTCCTCACCTCCCCCTCAACTCCCTAAACCCCCCTTTATCACCCCTAAAATTAATTTGTAAACTCCCCTTTAATTATGTGAACTCCTCACCTTCTTCTCTCTCTCCCATAAGTTTTTCCAACTTGATTTCAATTATTGAATTGTCTCATCTTAGTTTTGAATTTCTTGGAATTATTAAATTAAGAGGAAGCCTTTCATTTTATTGTTGGGAAATTAATCTGCGGATAAGCTTTGGAGAATTAGAAGGAAAAGCTTAATTTCCACGAAGAACAAAATCTTCCTCTCGGTGAAGCGAATCTCCAGCAATCGAGGCAAGAATGTGAGTTGAAGCCGTGAGGAGCACCATTCTTCAGTGATGCCCGACCACCACGATGCTTGACTCTTTCCTCGGTTCGATGACGTGCGATGTCTTTTCGAGGTAGGGGTTTTTATATATGATTGAATTCGTTTTATTGATTCTTCATATCTTAAATTCACGATGATGATGACCAAATGAACATGGAAATCATTCCGCACATAAACCATTCTCCTTTTTCTTTTTATTCTTCATGTGTTCTTCGTGCATTCTTCAATGCCAAATATTTTTTGACGCTGGAAACACGAAGTTTTGTTGAGCGCAATATATGGATGTGAATCCCTCGACGCAACGATCACAAATATGTGATCATTTAATTTTTCTGGCTTGGAACGAAGCCGCAATGGCTCACGGAAGGAGGCGTCCAAATATTTATTGACATTGGAAACTCAATGTTTCCCTGAGCGCGACATATGGAGACGAAGATCTCGACCCGAGGATCAAGGATATGCGTTCGTATATTTTTTCATAGTTAAATCGAAGTTGAAATGGAGTGCGGAAGGATCTGGAGGTGCAACTGGGCGGGCAGCCAAAGGTGGTGGCCATGCGTAAAGAACGGTGGTGCGTGAAGAAGGGTGGTGCGTAACATGGCGTATTTGAAAGAAATCAATTTAAATTAATAATATAATAATGGTATTATTAGTTTTGATGATAAAACACTTTTTTGTCCGTAACTTCTTCCTGCGATCTCGGTTTCACGAACCGTTAGTGGAAGTGCGACCATGACTTCGAGATGGAATTTATGAGTCCAATATTGGATTTATTTTTCGGGTTTTTGGATCGGGTACCTGAAGCGCTCGAAAAATAATAGAATTATTATTATTATTAAATCTTCGACCCACCATAACTCATGTGTGTGACGTCCGATTGGATTGCCATCAGTGGTGATATAATACCGTCATTAATACGGTCGATTCAAGTCTAATGTTGGATACTAAATTATAGTTCGTGGTGTGGGGCCACGAAACACCGAATATTATTATTATTATTATTATTATTACGGGATCTTGTATCAGACATATCTCTCTCATATTGTGTCAGAATGACGAACCATCTATGACATTGCGACTCTGGAATTACGACAGATGTTTCAAGACTAATTTTGGATATTTAAGTCGAGGTTGAGGCGCAGGCCCCACGAGGCCCGGTTTGCGCATTATGCGGTGAAATGAAACCTTTTCACCGGCTATCCGTTTGGGACCAATGGGTAGTCCATCACGTGTGTTTTTCCGTATGTATTGCAATGGTGTGACCAGTTTGGTTAACCGGTGTCATTTGAAGTACGACTAGGTTGGATCGAATATGAATCCAACCGGGACCTCATAGTGGAAACACTTATAACTTGAGCTTCGGACGTTCGATTGATGTGTCGTCGACTTTGTTGGTTTACTCTTGATGAGACGGAACTTTTGGTATACTACGTCTGAGGTTTGGACGCCGTTGGAATATGGTCAGGTTGGATTGTACCCAAAATCCAACCGGGCCCCTAGAACGGAAAAGCTGATAACATTCAGACTGGACGTCCGTCTGACGAACCGTCAGCGGCGTTGGTGATCTTGTTGAGAAACGGTCTCTTGGAGTATACCCTATGAGAGTTCGGGGTACAGTTGAGATACGGCCGGGTTGGTTTGCACATGAAACCAACCGGGCCCTTGGGACAAAAAGGCTAATAACTCACAGACCAGACGTCTGATTGATGCGCCGTATGTTGCGTTGAGACCCCTATGACGAGGCAGTATTTTGAGATACTTCCTCGTGGGACATTGTGATACTTGGTGTATCGACCTGTAGCTCGTGGAGCGGACCCTCCCGGAGATGAGCATTTGGAGTACGGAGACCGTGTAGCCGGCTGAGACATGATGACTGCTTGACTGACTCGACTTTGAGCGAGTCGACTAGCCCAGTGGACGGAGTACTACTTTTTTGGGTGCAGACCCATGGCAGATGGAGCACTACATGTGTGACAGTGCAGACCCGCGTCACTCGTCTGTAGAGTACCTCTACAGGCTATTAGGGGGTGTGCACTACTGTGTTTCGGTGGCATACCCCGGAGAGAATCACTACTGTGTTTGGGTAGCTGGCACGCGGTACTCGACAGGAGGAGTACCTCAGCCGTCTTAGGTTAGTGAGAAGTACCTCGGAGTCATGACAAGATCACTATACTCGACAGAGACAGGGTCTTCAGCAGTTACAGTTTCGATAAATGAAAATTCTGGTTTGTGCTAAGTCTATGACCTTTGTGTTTACCTCATGATTGAGATGGGTCACTTGATAACTTATCTATATGTATGGGCATATACCTGGGTAGTGGTTACCCGTTGATTTCATAATATTTGTGTTTCCTCATTATTGAGATGAGTTATTTGATAACTTGGGTATATGTATGGGCATATACCTAGGTAGAGGTTATCTTTTGAGATCTTCTTTGTGGTTATCCTTTTTTGATTTAGTGAGACCATGAGGGTTTCAGGGTCCCTACTGAGTATCATTATACTCACCCCTACACGGGATATTCCCGCACCTCGTTGTGTTGGTTGCAGATGATGGGCAACGCAGACAGAGGCCGAGTGTTCGAGGACTAGACAGTACCTGGAGGTGGACCTCACGACGAGACAGTATCTGGCGGTGGACTTCATGACGAAACGACACTCGGAGGAAGTTGACGGGCGAGAGCGTTGTGGAGGCTATCTGTACCTACCCTTTAGGTAGGATCTATGGTGGATGATCGAGGAGCTGCGCTATATGTACCTACCCTTCAGGTAGGATCTCTGGTGGACGATCCAGGAGCTGCTCTATCTGTACCTACCCTTCAGGTAGGATCCATGGTGGACGATCCAGGAGCTGCTTTTCACTTTTTGTTTGTTTTATCTTTTTTCTTGTACTTTACAGTTGGGCTTGTATTTCCGGCCCCTTTACTTTCAACACATCTTGTTTCAGTTTTACTTAGTGTTTTACATCTTCTTGTACTCGGTGGTGTTTTGTTTACTTTTATAAAGGCAATGCCTTACCAGTTATTAGGATTTACGCCTTTGGTGCTAGTGGCCAGCCCCTGGCCTATGGAAGGCGGGCATGGGGTAGTCACGACACGGGCCCTGAGGATGGGTCGTGACGTGATTGAATTATTGAGTTTGTCAAATATTTTCATCAACTCACGAACCAAATGTGGTTCCTTCTCTGAGTCATTCCATGTCACCTTGGGAGGAATAAACTCATCATACATGTCTCCATGTATTGGAGCTCCAGAAATATTGTAAACTGCACAAAAGATGATACCTACCTCTCGATATGTTAAATGGAAGGAATTAGACTATGGGTTCCATCGACATAATAATTCTAGCACAAAATCATCATTCCTATACACATAGGCTTTCCAAACCTAGATAGCCTCATGAATCCCGATGACTCTAAAACCATCTTCAAATTCTGCAGATGTCTTTCACACCTGGTATACCCACATCTCTATGAGTTTTAAACCTCCTCCTGGGTTAATGTCCCTACTTTTCTTCCAACCATTGGATTGATATGTCTAAGAACTTCTAATTATGGATGAATAGTAGTGTGGCTACAGATCGGGTGTGTTTTCCTTCTAATTTGGGGAACATGGGCAATAATGCATAATATGAGTTTTCCCTACTATCCCAGCATTAGCCAATGATCCCCCAATAGAAACATTGGTCGATGAGAAGTTGGTGAATCCTGAAACCAAGAATGTGGGACATAGTTCTTTGGATCTAGAATGTTGGAATCGTACAAATTGCCATAGAAATACAAAGGCAGTTAGGTGCTTTTAGGAATTTTGAAATGATAATTATTCAAATATTTTCTTTGTCTGTAAGGGTGGTTTCACAAACGTCAAAGTAACCATGACCAAAGACATTCATCATGTCATAAATCCTATTGTTAGCGAGCTCATCAACAGTTGTAATTATTTTAAGATCCGTTGAACCTGCAAGAAGGATATATATCATATTTTAAAAGATAGTTCATTTTTGGTGTTTTACAAAAAAATTGGCAAAGCAATTAAGGCACGCAAGTTTAAAACATGGCACTGAAGTATAAGTAGGCGTGCGTGTATGGCGCCCCACTTATAACATACAGCTAAAAAATGTACAGATGAAGCGTGGAAAAACATAAGCGCCTGAATAGAAGAAAACTTGTGTGCTGAGAGATGAGAACTCGGAGGCTGTGAGACTTTTCACGGATGTGAGGCCATTATATATAAGAGACATATGTCACCATATGTTCCAGAAGTCTTACACATAGAATACATGCATGCCAATGTCTACATGACTTTCAAAAACTATGTGACCTAGTGTATGTTTTCTTTCTCCTTCATTACCTTAACTCAGTATATGATCCTCTTTTCATTTCAAATCCAATAACGAGGGGGGGGGGGGGCTTTTATTGAAACCACATTCAATCAAAGAGTCTAAAAATATGACAATGGGAATCCATTAGAATGAAAAATGGGAAAAATACATAATGAAAAGCCAAGATTTTCAAAGGTATGAGTTTTTGGCTGCCTTAGTCTAGCCAATACTCAGTCGGTGCGCAGCCTACATGTGTTCCTGCAATATGTCGTGCAACCCACTTGCACACCCTCATATGTTGTGAATCCCACTTGCGTGCCCCCATATGTCACACAACCTACATGAGAAACCAAACTCATTTCTCCCAAGGCTCTATATTTTTTTATAAATAAACCCATGCTACCTTCATGTCATGGAAAAATTTCCCCAAAGCTCAATTACTGTTCTACTCACCATAGTACTTTTCCCCACTCTTCTGAAACATTCAAGGTAGTTCTTCAAAACCTTGATTAGTAGATTTATGGGAGCAACATTGGACTTAATTTCTATTAGTGTTTGAAAAACATAACACTAGCACTCTTATAGCACCCAACCTCCCCAAATTAGAAATACTTCTCCGCCACCCATTCCTCCCATAAGAATGTGATCACCCCACTTTTGGGATCACCTGTGAATACTCTTAAAGGATTGAGTAATGTCTCGACCAAGTACTAACATACTGGTTGTTCGTCTCTTATGTGAACATCAAGTCGCCCAAGTGTACTTTTGCGCCCTTACCTACTTGATTTCCCCTCTTTGATTCACTTACACTCTTCAATTTACAAGTCATCAAGACTTCTACAAATCCATTCATGGAAAGGATTATTCTTACATGGCTCCCTTGCCTAAAATTGATTCTGGTGATACCTCTACAAAAACCTCTTGTCTTATCAAACCTTATGGAAAGGCACCTCAACATCTCTCCTATTTGGGTATGTATTTCCAATGATAGAGGTTTTCCCCATTTGTTTCACAATGGGGATAGGATTCATGGAGTTTATATGGGATTTTATATCCATAGTCACATAGACCATTGTCTTACAGATTGTGTGGGGGTGTTCCTGGTTTGGAGGAGGGTTGGGTCATGGCCTCTCCCTTCTGGATGAGATGTCCCAGAACCTCAGGTCTCCAGTAGGGGAAGATAGGGTCCATATTGACTATTCCATTTAAAAATAAAGGATATGTATCCCTCTGCTACCATGATAAATTTTAGGGAAACCATCCTTGTGTAAGCCTCTAGCATTACATGCAAGAGGTAGTATCATTGCTCCTCCTATCTTCTTTGGTTCCAAAGACCAATGGGGAGATGTGAACAAGGACTTTTATTACCCTTTCCCTCTCCCATTGGTATTTGTCACTATGTGTAGCCATCCTGGTGTAATCCCCTAAACATTATCCCTTCCTCCTTACATTGCACCCTTGTCCAATATTAATATAACAGATGGAAGGCTCGTCTCCTCTCCCTCTTCCATGGTCGCCTCAACCTTGTTCACCTTGGAAACTATAGGTGTGTCCTCTTCCCCCAGCGGAGGAAGGAAATTTTAAAATTGTGAATGCATTTGTTGAATATTTTACATCATCTTGTTTCTCACAATTAGCATGACTCACATGGTCTTAAACATTTGTCATGGTCACCACATTTTCCCAATCGCAGGATCTACGAGAACTCTGATTCCTTTTTCAAACCAAGATATGTAAGAAGCCCTTTAAGTGTCCAATATGGTTGGACATCCTCTTTAGTAATCCAACACTAATTACCATAATCTAGGCACACTCTTTATGTATAATCCCAAAATTAAACCCTGAGGCCCCCAAGGCATCCGTTTTAGGATGCAAGCCGAATCTCATTTCTCTCAAAAGACTATACTCTCCTTTGTGACTAATCGAACAACATGGGATTTTATTCCCATCTATATGTTATATGTAGGAAGACTCCTTGAGGTTCAAACCCAATACCTAAATCAGACCTATTATCCTTGGGACATATTCCCAACAGTGTCTAATCCAACATGGAAACCCATATTCTTTCCAATGTTCATTGGGATACTTCAGTATAAGTCCCACAATATGTTTTGAAAAAGCACCGTCCACTTAGATTTCCATACCACATGACATTAAACTGTACAGGTAGGTCCTTATCACATGACCTTAACAGGTATGATGTGTCCCATTCAGTGGAACAAAACTACACGGATTTTGATTCCTTTTACAAGGATACTTTGGTATCCCAATTAATAGTCATGATCCCAAAATCAAACCAAACCTTAATCTCCCTAGATGAAAATAAATTCCATAGTGCCTCACTAAGTGGATTAAAAATCAGTATCATCACGATGATGATTAAATGAATCTCAAGTAGTATATTAGAGGATACCATTGTTGGAAATCCTAGAATACATACGAATATTTCCATTAATGAAGAACATTGAATGCATACTGATGATTGTAAATTTTACACATGTTAATAAGTGATTGTAAATTCCAGGGGAAACTTATTTCATGCATGGTTAATTAATAAAGATTCATGAAAATATCTTAAATTTTCAAACAGAGTCCTGGAGTAGACAATAAGTTCCATAAAAAGGGTGTGATGAGTCTGACCTCCCATCCTCTCAACCAATACGTGTTCTAAAGTATCGTAATGATCAAACATAATGAACATCAGCCATTAGAAAGAATTCCCCCTTTAGATAAATAATATTTTGATGTTTCTGGTTCTATAAATAAATCCAATGGAAACCGCCTGGAAAAAATTATTCATAAAACTAAAACACTCGTTTCAAGCAACTATGAAACAACCAGAGACCTAGTTGAGTGTAAGTCTTGTGAGATGATGGGAATCTATAATTCTTTTACATATATTTTGCACTAGTATCTAGTGGAATATGGTCTGTACTACTCCTTATTCAAGAGTGGGGTATGAAGCCTCTCACAAGGCATAGAGCTAGTGTATGGGTAGCTGATTGACTTGAGGTGGTGGTTTAGGAAGTAGTATCAAGACTAAAGAAATAAAATACTATTATATAAAATTTGATCAAGGTATCCATAAAATATATTAGGGTTATAGATGAATCCAGATTTATGTTGTGAAAGTAATACCTGGGTATCAAATTGTCAAACCTTCTACGGTGGGAGGTATTATTCTATAAGTGCCTAAATTTTTTTCTACCCATTTTAATATATGTGTTTCTAAATCCTTCATATATATTCAATTTTTTTAGATACTTGGGCTGGATGTTTATTTTAATATGGAATGTGACTCCACATAATCCATTTGAAGTATGATCAAAGAGTGAATGGTAGTGCAGGAGATAACCCTTCAGATAAGTGGGTGTCTCTTATTTGGTGACCACTTTTTTTTCTAAAGATGGCATATTTGATATCATATATGGCATAGACATGTTAGTTTCCTATTATTTATATGTTTAATTTTATCACTAATGTGTGACCTTCACATCACTAGAAGGTTGGATTTTTATTAACATTGGTGAATGGGATGTCCAATAGTGTTGAGATGGACCTGATCAACTTGGGCTTGGTGGGATGATAACTGATGTATCTGAAAAACCTCGTGATAATCAGATAATGGATCATGAGAATTTATCTCCAGTGGAAGGTCATTTTAGATACATATTCCTAGATGAGTTTTCCAGACAATCCCCTAAGAGAGTGGTATATTTTTCAATAGATATTGTTTCATATGCAACACTAGTATCCACTCTTTTTTACAATATGGATACTATTAAATTTTATGAGATTATGAAAAATCTATATGATGTGGGAGATAAATGTTTTAATATAAAACATTTATTCTTTGGGTGGTTCACTAGTCTATTTCGTCAAAAAGGAGGATGACTCCCTAATACTTAATGGGGATTACAATCTATTAAACCAACTTTTATTTATGGAATTGTATCAATTTTATTGTATAGATGATGCCATCAACTACTTTAAATGAGAAATGTATTTCTCGTATATTTATGTAATATGAGGTTATCATCAGGTTCATGTTAGACAAATAGATATGAAATGTATTAAATTCTATTGTAAATATGGAATTTAAGAGTATTTGGTCATGCTATTAGGTCTCTTGAAATCACCAACACATTTAATGACATAGATGAATTGTGTTTTCCATCCATATATGGATTCATATGTGGTGGTGTTCATGGAAAATATATTGATATATTCTCATACTCAACCCAACCAAGATAATGATCTGGTGATAATAATTGATACATTGATAATTTCATAATTTATATGCTATTATCACAAAGTTTCACTTTTGGATGTATAAGTTTCATTTCATAGATAATATTATCTCTGGTATTAGATTAGGTGTTAGCCAGGAGAAGGAGAGAGAAGTAGTATATAGTGATCATTATAAGAATATCTTTGATCTATAGAGTTTTGTTGAGATGTCTAGTTATTACATTCAAATCATACTAGGATTGTCAAAGATAGAATAACGTATTATAGTAAAGATTCATAATTATATAAATATTATATGTTCTAAATCGTATGAAATAACATTTTTTGATCTTAAAGGGAGACTTACATTAGCATCGGTCCGAATTAATCATTAGTAGGGAAGAATCTATAAAATTTATTGTGATGAATCAGGTATCGGACATTGATTTTTTTTATACTAGAGGGGTGAGTATTTTCTAATGGGTCTCATTATTTAAGTCCATGTTAATTGAATTACCTGGATAATGATGACAAGTTAGCCGTTGTGGTTCACGCCCTGTGTTGTTGGATGAATTAATTTATGGAAGAGTTTTTGTTGTTATACATGGACCAAAAAATCATCAAATATATCTATTCATATCACTACTTGATTATGATTCAATGAATTAGGGTTGAATACCTAAATTTTTTGGATTTTAGTATTTCGAATGTTCCTATAAAGGGAAATGCAGCTACTAATGTTCCATGTATGAGTACAATGACACTTGTAGTTCAGGAGGATGGTAGCGAGTGGCTACTGATGGACCTATTTGCTGAGATGAACATGCAGGATAAATACCATCACATAATTTTACATGCATCAATATTAGTATTATCTTTACCTCTAGAAAATTATAAAATGATGATGCTATAAAATTCTGAGGTCTTGGTCAAATGGGAGAACCTTCTCGGGGATGATCCGACTCCTGGTTGGGTAATTGTTAATGATCATATCTTTTTCATCCATAGACGTATATAGGTTTATAGAATGTCTAATAAGAGTTTATATGAGATTCTCATGCCTCTATATGGGAAATATATCCCATTATTACCAAGATGTATCATGAAAAACTCTGAAAATAAAGGTTGTTGGGGATGAAAAGAGAGATAGTTGGGATTTTGACTTGGTGTTCTGTCTATCATAAGGTAAGGGTAGAAAACCATCAACAGACATGTTTTTTATATAAATTTAATATTTATAAGTTAAATATGATGACATAATATGGATTTGATGACATGACCATGGGGAAGTGACACTATATGGGCGTTCATGAACAAATTCACAATGTATTCTAAATTTCTGAATATTTCACATATTCTGCTAGTGGATGATATTAGGAGGATCAACATTTGTGAGATCATATGATTCCATTTATATCCATGTTCTATCATATTCAACAATGATTCTAGTTATAAATAAAAATTCTATAAGGATTTACTGAAGGCACTTAGTTTATAAATACTTATGAGTATAACATATCACACATACATTGATGGCCAGTCTAGGAATAAGATATAGGATTTTTAGGTAATCCTATGAGAATGTGTATTTTATTTCGACAGTGATTGGGTGAAATAGTTATCTCTATTGATGTTTCCCTATAAAAACATCTTCCATGATACCATACATATGGATATTTGTGAGCCCTTATATGGTAGGTCATTCCGTCGATCCCTATTTTTGTTAGAGGTATGATAGGAATTGTTTTTGGGACCACGTCTTGTTCATGATTATTTAGAACAAGTTTATCATATTAGGAATTGGTTGTCTAATTATTAGTCTAAAAAATATATCATAAATTGATAATCGCTGTCTACCACTAAATTTCACGGTGTGGAGTTGTTTTCTCTTATGCGTTTCACCTAGACTAAGGCATAGAGAAATTCAAAATCTAGAAAGGAAACCCCCACCATACGTCAGGCCCTCCATGATTTTGGAGAGAATTAGGATAGTAGCCTATTAGTTGTAGTTACCTTAGAGGTACATAGCCCTAGAAAATGTGATTCCATGTAAAAATAATTCACTAATATAAATGTGATCCATAACATATTATATATACCATTGAAGTTGAGATAAAGGTTGAAACATCCTTTGAGGAGCATCCTATCTGTGTTGTTCATTGGGGAACAAAGTTTCTTTAAACATGTTAGTTCATATGGTATAAGTGATACAATAGCATGGCCGTATATAAGAATATAGTTGTGTGTGGTAGGACAACTCATGTGTTCGATGGATTTAATTTTTCACATAGGATACATTACAACCCCTAGAAGAGAAATTAATGGATGAATTTATCTAAGGGGGAATACTATATTAAACTAGTTTTCTATGTGGTATAAAACCTTTTAATTATGATTTAATTATTTCTTGTTATACAAATTATAATTCCTAGTGGGGTTACGGAGGAAATAGAGGTGATGAGGCCAAGACATTTCTCAAAGTATGAGATTTTGTTGGATTGATCTAGGAAGCACAATTAGTAGAGAATGTGCTTCACAGTTTGAATGGTTTGATGAAACCATGCAAGGTGGTCTAGAGCAATATCTAGGGTTGCATGCTTCTATGAAACTATGCAACCCAAGCCTCACACATGTTTATTTTCTACAAAATATATAACATTGCGAAAAAACATGGTCGGTGAATGGTTTTCTAACTATTTTTAATGACTATGTTAGAAGGGGTGCCACAATAGTTAGCATTACACAATTTGTACACAGTTTGGATAACTGTACATCCAAACCCTGTAGCCCCACAGAAGTGGATAAACTTTTTAATTTTTCCTTTACATCATTAAAATAAATTTCATCTCTTCTAACCCCTTATTCCATTTACATGACTCCAAACATGGAAGAGCCCTCCTTTCCCATTTATGTAGATGTTGTAATATTTATTCCTTCTAGGCAATGGTCTAGATTTTGTTGGTCGCATTGGATGTGTATCAGTAAGAACCATACTCAACTTGAACCATTCATCATTTACCTACCCTTGGACATAGATCGCTATGTGATATCTCATATTCCCAATTTTATATGTTTTATTTGTTTTATAACTATGTTTAATTTCAGACCAAGTTAGATGCCATCAAAGAATGAGGTTTCAACTACAAAGCTAATGTAGGTGGTCTCATGATTTTCCATAATAGACTTACTATTAAAATATATACCATTTCTCCCCAAAATATTTTTCAAGATATTATTATTAAATATAATTATTCCAAAATTAAATTGTTAGTCTTTACTTATACATCTCATGAGATCACTTATAAAGTGATAACAGTTATGGACCTCGAATTAGAACAACTCGGTGGGTGTATCATTAAATGAGATTAAAAATCCATGAAATGAAAATTTTCTTTATTAACCATTATGGAATTTTCAATACCCCTTGTTGTAAATATTAAATGAAATGATTAAGATATAATTTAATTGAATAATGGGACAATGTAAGGCCATTACCTAGGCCCTTGAACATTTTTCTTTATCTCTTAGTATTGAGTTCACTTTCATATTTGAAATAGCAAATTAAAATGAATTGGTGGATTAAGGTTATGATAGGCCTTATAAGCCTATGATATTATTTGT
Source organism: Viscum album (assembly GCA_963277665.1). Classification (NCBI taxonomy): domain Eukaryota; kingdom Viridiplantae; phylum Streptophyta; class Magnoliopsida; order Santalales; family Viscaceae; genus Viscum; species Viscum album. The sequence continues at coordinate 184,089,354 of OY728144.1, forward strand.
GCCACATTCAATGGTGAGTTTAATTTCTTAAATAAATTTGATGTCCAGTTGACATATGTGAACATAATGGATATTGTTAATATTTGGGCCCATGACCATTCTTATTACCATGCAGAGAGTGAGAGATGGGTTTTGATACAAAAAAACATAAATGGACACTTTGGGAATATATACATAATTAAATTAATAACTAAAATATTATTATATTACTTGGATGACACATGGGTTCTCATATGAATTCCTTGGATATAATAATTTGGTAGCTAACTTGTAAGGCTCAAACCTTAAACATTACATATTGTTGAATTAAGTTAATAATTAAAATTGAAGATATTTTCAGGTTTCGAGCATTAGATAATTAGGTTATTACTTATACATAGAAACTAAAATATTTCAAGTAGACACTTCTATTCACTATCCATTTTTTCATAGAAGAAAAACTAATTAAAAATAAAAATGTTTAGATCCATGTTTTAAATAGTATGAGTTTTACTTTATCCCATCCTTGACCTTATTCATATTTTATTTCCATTGAATGATAATTAAAAACTTGGTATGAGAATAAAAAGATCAACAAGGGATACATAAAGAAGAAAAACTATTAGTCATTCAAAAACATTATATAAACCATGAAAACGTTATCATAAAGTAATAGTTTTCCCATTTAGGAAGTAGAAAAAATACTCCACTGAATTTAAGCTCATTGCTTACCATTTTTGTAACCAAAATATTACCATAAATCCTATAGAAAGAAACAAATAGTAGATAAAGGTAACTAGGAACATAAACAAACTTAACTATAATAACCATACGGTAAACTTTAATCATATTACTAAATGGAACATCAATATGACTGACTTCCAAACCCAATTCATTGGACATTATAACATAACCACCCATCCTTGGTTTATCATAGAACCACCCATCATTTTGTTTATCACATAACCACTCGTCATTATTTTATCATGTAACCACCCATCAAATGTCTAAGTACCATTATATAATCATAACACATCAAATAGTAGAAATATCAACATATCAGAAAGAAAATTTAATTATCAACCATAATAAATAATTCCCCGATATTAAAATAATTAATATGTCTCAAAAACCATATTCAGTACAAAAAAATATTTTAAATGTGTACATTATAGTTTTTTCATAAAAAACATTAATTCTTCTTATGAAATCCAAATATGAAATATTTCTCGCGGTGGAGGAAATTTCATTGTCACTGAAAACATTAAAAACAATCATTTTGTAAATTAGTTAAAATATTTGTAGAAAGAAGATTCCATTTGAATGAAACTAAATGATAAAGAGGATTATACAACGTATAAAAGAATGTCTTGCCAAAATCAAAATATGCCTTAATGAAAGGAGATTTAGAAGAAGTCTCTTGTACATTCTTTAATTTCCTGAATAATAATCTTATGTTAATATATATATGTTTGAAAAAAAATTCATTTTTATTATTAGTTTTATATAACTTATTACCTTGTTATTTCAATCATATAATTATTCATGTTCATATCAGCCATTTTGTTGATATTCAGTACTTGAGTGGAAAATGAACTTGATATAATTACAAATAGTCCATGTTGTCAAAAGTCCATTATCTTTAGTGAAATATTAATGATTTAGATATCATATATATTATGTTTATATATATATATATAATATTTCACAATATTTGGTTATAAGAAATGAAATGCAACGTTCATGGGGACGGTAATCCGTACGTACGCATGAATGCTAAATTCAATTATTTTTTATATTTAAAGTAATGAAAACTAAATGATAAATAAGTATATTATAATTAAATATAAATATAATATTTTATATATGTTCCATAAGTTCATTAATTCTATCATTTATACATTCCATGTATGGCATGAATGAGTCATGTCACATTGAGGGGGAGGTAGTCCACACTTTCTCAAATGAATTCATCATATTTACACATTTATGAAAAGCATAAAGGTAAATGAATAATAAAAAATCATAGAGACAATATAAATAATGTATTTATCACATATAAATATAGTTCCATCATAATTACCACAATTATAGGTTGTAGGGGAAAATTGAACAGTCATCATATTATGAGGCAGTAGTTTCCCGTCCACAAGAATAGTATGTTCATATCCATTAAATGGTGGTGTGTGTAAGTATAGATAAAATATTTCTCATAAAAAATTCCCCGTATATTAAAGATACTATTGGTTAAATGGTCATCAAAGAATAATAATAGAATAGAGTGTGAAGAAGTAAAATAATGGAAATGAACATTAGAGAAGACTCTACCTCTTAAAATGGGTAACTCCCGTTGATTTGAGCCAAAAAATATTATTTAATTTCATTATTTCCAAGGTAAGGATTCTAGGAAGAATATAATGATGTTAAGAGCATATTGGAGTAGATTTTGGATGAGCCAAGGGGTTTTATAGGTGTTAGTAAGGGGTTATAGTTGGTGTACTTTTATAAGAGGGAGGCGGGGTACATTAAATATATCTTGATTGATAATTTCATTAAAAATTAATTTCAATTTTTGAAACTTCCATAAATCATTTAATTTTAAGATAAAATGTGTATTGTTAGAAATCCTCTCATACAATATTTTTTAGACATCTTTTGGTGCCAAATTTGACCTTATCTTTTAGCCTAAACCCTTAGTTAACTAATTCAACTCTTACCATGACTTCTTGTATAATCAAACTATATTGTTAATATAGTTACTATAAAATGACAATCGATCCCCAAGTGGTTCATTAATGACCCATTAGACATTATATAAGTCATTTTACATAATAATAGATTTATTATACTATTATATCATCTAATAAAAAAGTATTTTTTTAAGAACTCATTTATGTAAATTTATATAATATTTGTATCATGAATTTTTTCAAAATCCAAAACAAATTGATTAGTTAAAAAAAACATAAATAATTAATAGATAACAAGTCATATGTGTTGTACCTCTCGTTCCCCTCGTTGTTTGATTTTCATGATCACAATCACCTTATTATTTGTCTAACCTTGTTTTTAAGTGTTGTGGATGATAGGCAAAAGATTGCCAAAGGATTGGCCCAAGAAAGCTAGCAAAATGGACTGAATTGCAGTCCACCGGCCAACCGGTGTGATAGCAACGGCCAGCCGGTGGACCTGGCAGAGGCATTGCCCACTGCCAGGCTCCACCGGTCAGCCGGTGGCTTGACCACCGGCCAGCCGGTGGCACCCAGACTCAAGGGGTAGCTACTGCCTCCCCACCGGCCAACCGGTGGCCTCAGCACCGGCCAGCCGGTGGCATCCAGCACCAACAGTGATGGCTACTGCCTCACCACCGGCCAGCCGGTGGATCCTCCACCGGTCAGCCGGTGGAGCCTGGACCAGAATTCTCCTCTTCTGCCAAGGCACCGGCCAGCCGGTGGACCTGCACCGGCCAGCCGGTAGCCCAGTCAAACTAGCCGTTGGGTTTGACCAGTCAACTCTCTTTTGGTCTCCAACGGCTCCGAAGACCTCTCCAACGGCTCCGAAGCATCCCCAAGGGTTCCATGCCTATAAATAAAGGCCAAGGAAGCCCCGGACACCAACTGGATCATATACCAAGCGCTCGGACATATTGTTGCACATTTGGCGAACCTCCGGCGCTCCACCTTCAAGGATCCTCAAGTGCTCCAACCAATTTCCAATCCAAGGAGCACCTCAAGAAGCTTGGGAGAGCACGCTACATCAACTCCATCATCCAATTGGTGCCCAAGTCTTCCTCCAATACGGTTTTTCTTGTTTATTTATTTTGAGCTTAAAATTGGGTTTGTGCCTACAAACCCCAACACCTTTTCTCATTCCCCTTTCTTTTGGGTTTCACATCACCATTAAGGTGTGAAGAGGTTTCTTCAAGCCTTTCCTTTTAAAGGGCTTGAGTTTTCGGTGAGCTAGCCTTCACCCGTTAAAAAGGCTAGTGGGTTCTTGCTATTCCATTGAAAGCAAGTGGGTTCTTGCTTAACCACCAAAAGCAAGCTGTAATAGGTCCTAGTGCTACCTCAAAGCCTAGTGGGTTTCTTGCTAAAACCATTGAAAAGCAAGCGGTAGGAATCTCTCAACGGTTGAGTTGGGAGCGGAGACGTAGGCCGGGTTTTGGCCGAACTCCGTTAACAATTTCTTGTGTCTTGCCTATTTTATTTCCGCTGCACTTTCACTTTGATTTTTAATTTGTTAATCTTTTTTTAAAAGGCAATTCACCCCCCCCCCTCTTGCCATCATTCCCGTCTTTGTTCCGACCCAACAATTGGTATCAGAGGGCGTATTTGAATAATTCCCTAAACGGTTTCAAATTAAAGATCCTTTTTGATGGCATCTACTTCTTTCGCCCCCGAAGGCTTTTCATTGGGTCGTGCTCCATTTTTTGATGGGTCCGACTATAATTATTGGAAAACCCGCATGACCACTTTTTTAAGAAGCATAGGATATCCTATTTACAAAATTGTCATGCAAGGTTATACTTTGTCTACCCTCGACGAATCCAAATGGACTCCCGCCGATATTAGAAACTTTGAGCTTGATGGCAAAGCCATGAACGCTCTACATTGCGGCCTTGACCGAAATGAATTCAATCGAGTGTCTACTTGCACATCCTCACATGAAATTTGGAAACTTTTAGAAGTAACTCATGAGGGCACTAACAAAGTCAAAGACACTAGATTGGATATGTATAGGCAAGATTTTGAGTCATTTTCAATGCATCCAAATGAGTCTATTTCCGATATGTTTACTCGCTTTACTGACGTGTGCAACTGAAGGAAATCTCTTGGTGATGATGTTTCAGCCGAGACGATGGTCAAGAAGATCTTATGGGTCCTTCCGAGCTCATGGGCACCAAAGGTGACGGCGATCCAAGAAGCTAAGGACGTCAAAAATATGCCGGTAGAGGAGCTCATCGGATCTCTCATGACTTATGAGATCACGATGAGGAGGCAAGCTCAAAAGGAGGGCACACCAATCAACACACTAAAGAACATTTCCCTCAAGGTTCAAAAAGAAGTAAGCTCCTCCTCATCATCCACATCTTCCTCATCTACTTCATCTTCAAGCGGCGACTCGGAAATGGAGAATCTCGCCCGCCAAATGCACAAGTTTATGAAGAAGCACAAGAAGAAGAAGAAATCTCGCAAGGCGCGAAAGCAAGAACCCACCGCAAGATCCGAGCCCAAGGTAAAATGCTACGGGTGCGGCGAAAAGGGCCATTACAAGCCCGATTTCCCACTCAACAAAAAACGGGCCACGCAAAAGGAAAAAGGAAAGAAAAAGGTCCTCAAGGCGACATGGAGTGACACCTCCTCATCCTCCTCCTCCTCCTCCTCAAGCGACAACGGTAACAAATGCCTAATGGCATTCCATGAGGTAACTTCTTCCGATTCCTCTTCCTCATGTTCTTCAAATTCAAATTCTTTAAATCATCTTTCTTATGAAGAACTCTCACATGCTAGAGACCAATTAGAAAAAGGTTTTCATGCTTTATCGTCAAAATTTGTTGCTTTAAAAAAGTCTTTCAAAAAACTCTCCTCCGAAAAAGAACAACTTCTCAAAGAGAAGGAGGAGATGTCCCTCAAAATCCAAAATTTCCCAAATGTTGATTCCATGGAATCAACCATCAAAGACCTAAGGGAGACCCTAGCCAAGTTCACCCAAGGTGAACAAAATTTGAACAATCTCCTAGGTTCCCAACGAATATCTAGAACCACCCAAGGGCTAGGATATACCAATATAACTTCCTCCTACCATGCACCCACTGTTTTTGTAAGGGGGAGCTCTTGTTATAAATTTTGCAATTATTGTAAAAAATCCGGGCACCTTATTTATGAATGTAATTGCAAAAATGCCTGGTACGGCCAACCCAAGTCTTTTTTCTTTTCCGATGAGTTCTATAGGAGAAGGCCCGCCATGAGACAAGTGTGGATTGAAAAATCCCTCTTAGCGAGTCTCTCTGGGCCTAAAATTGTCTCTTTTCAAAATCCCTCTCCCCGGTGACTTTTTGTTTTTATTTAGGGGGAGTTAGGTTTGTTTAAGTTTTTTGTTTCAATTCAAACTTTCAATGTCAAATTAAGCCCTTTTGATTTCAATTTCAAAATTTTCGATTCCAACTTTCAATTTCAACACTTGGTATCAAAATTTTCATTTCAAAATATTCAATTCCAATTTTTCATTCAAAATTTTCATTTCAAGTTTTGATTCAAAACTTTCAATTCAATTTTTGGTTCAAAATTTTCATTTCAATTTTGATTCAAAACTTTCAATTCAAACTATTATTCAATCTTTCAATTTCCAAAATTTCAATTGATTTTTAAATCTCAAATCTTGATTTTCAATATTCCCTTAATCAAGTTTTATGCCCCGTGCTATTTTGATAATCACAAAGGGGGAGAAATTCGTGATTGATTGGGGGAAAAATCTTTTAAAGCATACCTTTCATTTCAGTATTTGTCATTGTTTGTTTCGGTGATTGTGATCATCAAAATAGGGGGAGATTGTTGTACCTCTCGTTCCCCTCGTTGTTTGATTTTCATGATCACAATCACCTTATTATTTGTCTAACCTTGTTTTTAAGTGTTGTGGATGATAGGCAAAAGATTGCCAAAGGATTGGCCCAAGAAAGCTGGAAAAATGGACTGAATTGCAGTCCACCGGCCAACCGGTGTGATAGCACCGGCCAGCCGGTGGACCTGGCAGAGGCATTGCCCACTGCCAGGCTCCACCGGTCAGCCGGTGGCTTGACCACCAGCCAGCCGGTGGCACCCAGACTCAAGGGGTAGCTACTGCCTCCCCACCGGCCAACCGGTGGCCTCAGCACCGGCCAGCCGGTGGCATCCAGCCCCAACAGTGATGGCTACTGCCTCACCACCGGCCAGCCGGTGGATCCTCCACCGGTCAGCCGGTGGAGCCTGGACCAGAATTCTCCTCTTCTGCCAAGGCACCGGCCAGCCGGTGGCCCTGCACCGGCCAGCCGGCAGCCCAGTCAAACTAGCCGTTGGGTTTGACCAGTCAACTCTCTTTTGGCCTCCAACGGCTCCGAAGACCTCTCCAACGGCTCCGAAGCCTCCCCAAGGGTTCCATGCCTATAAATAAAGGCCATGGAAGCCCCGGACACCAACTGGATCATATACCAAGCGCTCGGACATATTGTTGCACATTTGGCGAACCTCCGGCGCTCCACCTTCAAGGATCCTCAAGTGCTCCAACCAATTTCCAATCCAAGGAGCACCTCAAGAAGCTTGGGAGAGCACGCTACATCAACTCCATCATCCAATTGGCGCCCAAGTCTTCCTCCAATACGGTTTTTCTTGTTTATTTATTTTGAGCTTAAAATTGGGTTTGTGCCTACAAACCCCAACACCTTTTCTCATTCCCCTTTCTTTTGGGTTTCACATCACCATTAAGGTGTGAAGAGGTTTCTTCAAGCCTTTCCTTTTAAAGGGCTTGAGTTTTCGGTGAGCTAGCCTTCACCCGTTAAAAAGGCTAGTGGGTTCTTGCTATTCCATTGAAAGCAAGTGGGTTCTTGCTTAACCACCAAAAGCAAGCTGTAATAGGTCCTAGTGCTACCTCAAAGCCTAGTGGGTTTTTTGCTAAAACCATTGAAAAGCAAGCGGTAGGAATCTCTCAACGGTTGAGTTGGGAGCGGAGACGTAGGCCGGGTTTTGGATGAACTCCGTTAACAATTTCTTGTGTCTTGCCTCTTTTATTTCCGCTGCACTTTCACTTTGATTTTTAATTTGTTAATCTTTTTTTAAAAGGCAATTCACCCCCCCCCCCCACTCTTGCCATCATTCCCGTCTTTGTTCCGACCCAACAATATGCAACCATAAAACTCTTGGATGACATATAAAGTTTTAATATAAATTTATTTTCATATTTAGAATCTAATTTATTTAAATCATTCATTAATATGTTAGTCACTACAATATCATTGTGTCATAAATAAATAAATTTATTTTATGTCTAAAAATTATAAATAGAATACCCTAATATAGGATATATTTTTTTATTTCTCATAATTATTTATATTTGAATATATACCAAATATAACACCATATATTATTTTAGTAAAATATATTTTTTTATTTTATATTTGTTTTTTTAAATTAATTATTAAAAATGTCATTTTCACACCCAAGTGGATTCATGGGGTCCCAAAACCATCTCATTGATTCCAATGGCTGGACATATCCCATCCCTTATGATTAGGACATGTGTTAGTGTAGTTTAATATTATTATAATATTAATTGTATAACCTTATTTTCTAGATTTACCCTTTAACCACGATAAATAAAATAATTACTGAAGTAACTATTAATATTTTCTAAAAATAATGGTACATATTGACACAATTTTGACCTTTTGATTCAAAATATGGAATCCATTTCGCTAATTTCAAAACATTGATGTTATAGTAGTTAATTTTAAATTAATCCTTGATGTCAAAACCAAAAATCGTGTTCTTAAATAATAATAACTATCAAAAGGTTGACATGTGTTTATGTCAAATTTCTATTGGCAATTACATCAAATGAACCAATTTGGATTAAATGATAATAACATAATCCAATTTCACTTTAAAAACACTTAAAATAAGAATCTAACTATATAAATAAATTAAAAGAAAATGTAGTCTTGAATTAAAATGCGTCATTTTTCCAAATCCATTAAAAATAAACTTTGTCAGAAAAATACAAAAATTTCATCCAAAAGAAATTTTGATTTCTCTCTACTAAATAAGAAGTTTATTTTTTCAAATATAAAATTTAAATGTGACAAAAACTAGATTTAAAAAAGGTTCTCTATCAAATGGTTGTAAAACTACCTTATATAAGTGTTAGTGTATTTATGCTTAAAATTGGATTCATTCTCATTTTAAGCATCCAAATTTTATTGGATAAATGTAAAAACATTTAACAGAATTTTATATTCATAATATGGTAATTTTTTGCATTCCCCCCTGAAAAAAGCCTAGGAATTAAATAAAAATTAATATAATAATATTATATTTTTATTATATTTTCATTATAACTCAGCCTTGTGCGCAACATAAGATTTCAGGGAAACCCATTGTAGCGTCTCAGGTATGCCATTGAACATAACATCCACATTAATGTAAAATTAATATTTAATTCACAAATATTAATAAATATTAAATTGTCATATTCTTTAATTTTCGGTTATGTTACATCCTCCCACCATTTTGGAAATTGAATCCTCACAATTTTTTTGACATATCAAATAAGTATGGGTATTTATCCCTCATCACATTTTCAGATTCCCATGTTTCCTCTTCTACCCTGTTTATTTTTTCACAAAACCTTAACCAGATGAAACACCTTATTCTGGAACACGTTCTCTCTGTAGTCAAGATTCTGTAAAAACGTTTCCTCTTAAGAAAGATTCTCTTCCTTCTAAACTACCTATGGAACCAAAACATGATATTAATCTGGTTATATTCTTTATTAACATTGAATCATGAAAAAAACTATGTACATGGGATAAAATCAGAGGTAAAGCCACTCAGTACGCAACTAATCCAACATTCTTCCTAATTTTTTTGGTTCCAATGAACTGTTGACTCATCTTTTCTTTTTACCAAAACACATGACACTATTCCATGGTGAAAATTTTAGAAATAGATGATCTATTATCTCGACAGGATGATCATTCTTCTAATTTTCTACATAACTTTTAGGTCTACCCTGAGTAGTTCTCATGTTCATCAGAATTAAATTATATTTACTAATCATCTCATCCACCAATTTTGGTCGCATCAACTTTATTTTACTTACATAATCTGGAAATGCCAATGTTTGACACCTCTTACCATATAATTCCTAGAATAGAGCCATATAAATACTGGAATGAAACTTTTTATTATAAAGAAACTCAACCAAAGAAATATGTTGGTCCCAACATCCCTAGAAATCCATTTAACAAGCACATAGAATATCCTCCAATTTCGGAATTGTTCTTTATGACATTACATCCAATTGAGGATGAAATGCTTTAGTGAAATTTAATTTTGTACCCAATGATTTCTGAAGGCCTTTCCAAAATTTAGATGTTAACATGGGATCATGATCAGATACATTGGAGAAGGTAACTCCATACAATCTGGCTATCTCTTTAACATACAATTGAGAATAATGATCTAGAAACAAAGTATCTCGAATAGGAAGGAAATGAGACAATTTAGTTAATCAACCAACAATAACCTAGAATGAATTATTACCTAGATATTTTTTCTATAATCACACATAGAAGTCCATGGATATATTTTCCCATTTCCACGCTGGAACCGGTAAAGGTTGAATCATACCTTTCAGTAAAAGTCTCTATTCTGTAATCTGTTGACAAGAAAAAAAATTAGTGTAATGTTATGAATATTTATTTTCATTCAATACCACCGGAAATACTCTCTAAGATCTTAGTATATCTTAGTACTACAAGGATGAACTGAAATTAGAGAACTATGGGCTTCACATAACAACTCTTTCTTCAACTATGAATCTTAAGGCACTCATAATTTCTTTCCAAATCTAAAAACAAAATCTATATCAATATTATATTCAACAAACTTACCCTTATGAACCAAATTCTACCTTTTTCAACAACTCGCATTCATCCTTATGCACTTTATTATTTATGTTTGATAGAGATTATTTCAATGACACTTGAAACAAAACAGAGAAATTACCTTAACCATTAACATCCAATACAAAATTCATCAAATCAGAATCGAAAGGATCCACTTCCAAATTTATCATGGATAATGTAGCATTAATATTTTGACTCAAAGGGTCAGCCACTTTATTTTCCTTTTTGGGTTGTTAATGGATCAAGAGATTATAACCCTTTACTAATTATAGCCATATCAATTTTCTCATGATTATTTCTGTTTGAGGGAATATATACTTCAATCATTAGTGATCAGTATATATTTCACACTTTACGCCAAACAAATGATGCCTCCAATTTTTTAATGAAAAAATAACAGTGAATAATTCCCAATCATTTGCAGGGAAATTCAAACTATGAGTATTCAACTAACATGAAGCATAAGAAATTACATGATCATTATACATTAGGAAACAACCAAGTACTTTCAACAAAGTATCAATATAGATAAAAAATCACCATTTCTGGAAGCTAATTCCAAAACTTGAGCATTAACCAATCATCATTTCAATTACAGGTAAAAATCATCACATTCTTTTTTCCAGATAAGGTTAACATGTTTTTGAGCTAACAATGTCAGTGGGCTAGATAACTATGATTTTGTTTCAAAAAACCATTGGCAATAGCCTACCAAACCCAAAAAACTACATATCTCTATGATATTGGTTGGTCTTTGAAACTCATCAACAACTTCTTTTTTAGAATGTTCATTATTTATGACATATTTAGAAACAATATACCAAAGGAATGAAATTTTATTCAACCCAAACATACACTTTCTGAATATCACATAAAATTTATTTTCCATTATGGTTTTCAAAACAACCCTAAAATGAATTTCATGTTCCTCTTTACTTTTAGATTATACCAAAATCTCATCAATGAACACAATAAAAAACATATCCAAAAACTCACTGAAAATTTTATTCATACGATCCAATAATATAGTAGGAGCATTGGTTAACCCAAGGGGCGTAACTAAAAATTCATAATGGATATATTTAGTACGATTTGCGGTCTTTCGAATGTCTTATTCATATACATTAAACTAATAGTACCCCAACCTCAAGTCAATCTTCCAAATATACTATGCTCCCTTGAGCTGACCCAAAAAATCATTGATATGAGGAAAATGATTCTTATTCATAATAGTGATGTTATTCAAGGATCTATAATCAATGGAAAGTCTCATTGAACAATATTTATTTTTAATAAACTAGACGGGACCACCCCATGTAGATGTGCTAGGTCAAATGAAACATGTATCTAACAACTCATGCAATTGATTATTTAACTCTAAAAGTTCAATTTGAGCCATTTGATAAGGGGATTTTGAAATTTGATTTGCATTAGGAAGTAAGTCAACATTAAATTCAACTTCCCAATATGGTATAATACTTGGAAACTCATCACGAAAAACATCAAGATACTATTTTACTCATGGAACATCATTAATATGAACAGCTCCTTTGTTATCTGATATATGGGCATGGTATCATTAATTTCCATCATTCACTAGTTTATCAACTTCTTGATATGTTGTTATAGTTAAGTGTTCAATATTTTTCATAAATTGAAGGTCTTTTTAAAGATAAACCTATTTATCTCTACATTCAATCTTATCATGGTAAACAGAAAACCAATCCATTTCCAAAATAACATCAAACATTAATAGTGGAAAAACAAAAAGGTTTCCAAGTAAGTATTTTCCACATATAAGGATAGGAATATTCTTATAATTCTTTTTTATCTCCATATTTCCCCAGGTGATTTTACAATATGTTTTGGAATTATTTCTTGAGGTGGAATTCTATACTAAAAAATTTCTCAGAAATGAAGGAATGTGTTGATGTTGAATAAAAAACACATTTGCATAATCTGAAAAAACAAAAACATACCTGATCCCAATTTAATTAATGGTCCCACATCAACTTTAGTAGAAGAAAAATATTTCTCTGAACCATTCCTCTATTGATCTGTCTGGTTTCCACACTGGGTAATCATCTTTGTGCACACATTGGCATAATTACTAAACTCAATACAACTAAAACATATTACCACTAGATTATCATTACCTTATTGATCAAATTCCATACATGTATGAGAAATATGACCAGTATTACAACATCGTAATCACATCCTGGTCATTAAAAGACATTCTCTTAGATTATTTTTAACACACTTATCTCAAGATGGAAATATTACTTTCTTACCTCCAAATTTCTTTTAGGAATACATTCCTTTTTCCTACTAACTGGACCTCTTCTTTTCCTTTCTCACATGGAACACCTGGTCATCATGAAACTCCATTTCTACTTTCTCATCACATATAAAAGTTTATCATAGATTTTTAATTTAAGAGAGGCTAATTCCTTTCGATATTATTGCTTCTATCCTTAGTAAAACCGATTTATCTTACCATAAACATATCTGATGAAATTTGGAGCATTCTTTTCCATTCAGGAAAACATTATTTTATAAGAAGGCACTAAGTCATCATCATTCCTCAATTACATGAATTGTTTTCCATCATAAGTCAGACCGCTTTATAATAATATTTCTTAAAAAACATACCTTAGAATTATTCTTAGCCAAGAGAATCAATCTCTTCACTTCCACAAATATTTTTAACCATCATCCACCACTGATCAACTTCTCCATCAAAAGTTTATACAACATGAATAACTTTTTGATTGTCTATTGACCCCATGATAAAAAAATTCTTTTCTATTTCTTCTGTCCACCCTTCAGTTTTCACATGGTAAGATGATCCCTTGAATGATGGGGGATGTTGCCTCATGATATTCTCCACTATAGATATAATCCTATGTGGTTGATCTAGTTTACCACATGTATGGAAACCAACACCATTTATCACCTTAGTCAAATGATCCATCACTACGGAAAACTATTTAGTCCAAATTCCGATCATATCAAGATGATGATTTGGATTGTTATTCTCTTTTTTATGAATTCCTAGCATAGAATCCATGTTTCCTCTATGGAAAACCATTCCGAACAAACATATATCTAGTGAAGAAACATGGTAATCTTCAAATGCATTATCATTCAAATTTGACCATAATTTAAATAAATCATATATGGATATTATATTATAAAAATTATAACTCATAAAGTTATTTAAACAAACCAATGATACCAATTGTAAGGACTCACAATTATATATTACACAATCTTGAATTATGATAATAATTCACATTGAGGATATTTTCACGTTTATAGATTTAGATAATAAGGTTATAACTTATTCATGAGCACTTGAATATTACAAGTAAACACTTCTACTCACTATCAATTTTTTTAATATAACAAAAACTCTTTAAAAAGAAACATGTTTAGTTCAATGTTTTAAATATCATGATTTTTCCTTGATCCCATCCTTAACAATATTTATATTCTATGGCTTGTGAAGAAAATTGAAAAACTTGGTAAGAGCATAAAAATATCATTAAGGGATTCATAAATAATGAAAAATGTTAGTATTTCAAAATAACATATATACCATGAATAAATTACCAAAATGTAATACATTTCACATTTAAGAAGTCCCAAAAACACTTCACTGAATAAAAGTTAATCTATTACCCTTTTCATAACCCAAATATTACTATAAAGCCCATATAAATCAATATATAGTATATAAGGGTTACTTGGGATATAAACATAATTTAATGGATTTACCATACAGTTGCCTTCCACACATATCACTAAATTGAATAGCCATAATTCTGACTTCCATACCCAATGCAATGGAGGAAATAATGTAACCATTCATCCATCGTTTATCATGGAACCACCTGTTATTTGGTTTATCACATAACCACCCATCATTGGTATATCATATAACCCCCCGTCAAATTTCCATGTACCATTATATAATCATAACACATAAAATATTGTAAATATCAACATTTCACTAATAACATTTCATTTGAAATCACAAGAAATCATTTCAAGATATTGAAATACATAATCCTTTAAAAAACATTAAATACCAAAATACATAAAAAGGGTATATGGTATTCATTTTTCTTAATAAATACATTAAAAATTGTTAAAGAATCCAAATATCAAATAATTCTGGCAGTGGAAAAATGGTCGTTGTTGTCACATACGTTAAAATCATTCATTTTTTCATTATTAAAACATTTCATTGAAATAATATTCATATTTTGAATGAAATTAAAATTCAAGGGTGATTATAAACCATATAAAATAATTTCATGTATAAATAAAAATACACCATAATGAATGGATATTGAGATGAAGTCCCTTATCTCATGTCTGACCTGCCTTGTACGGTCTTTAATTACCTGAATAATAAACTTAATTTAATTTATAATAGATTCAGAAACATTTTTTGGATTATTATTCTTTTTATATAACTTACTACCTTGTTATAACAATTATATAATTATTCATGTTCATATTGGTCATTTTGTTGATATTCGGTACATTAGTAGAAAATGAACTTGATATAATAACAAGTTTTCCAAGTGGTAAAAATTTTATTATCACCAGAATAGTATTAATGATTTAAATATCATATATATCATATATATATATATATATAGTACTCTATAAAATTTGGTGATAGGAAATGTAATGCGCCATTCATGGATATGGTAAGCTGTATGTACACATGAACAATGCTTTCATTTATTTCTCATATTAAAAGAAATGATAACTAAATGATACATAAGTATATTATAATACCAGTATAATATCATATTTTATATGTGTTTAATATGTTCAATAATTCCATACATTATATGTTCCATGTATTGAATGAATGAGTCATATAATTTGACGGGGCGGTATTCTATGATTCCTCGAATGTATTTTTCCTCTTTACCCATTGCTGGAAATAATAAAGGTAAATGAAAAATGAAGAAGAATAGAGAAAATATAAATATAGAATACTTTATAAATAAATACAATTCCATCGTAATGTCCACCATGATAGGTAGTAGGGGAAAATTGAATAATCATCGTTTCATGAGGTGGTAGTTCACAGTCCACAGAAAAAGTATGTCCATATCCATTTAATGGTGGTGTGGGTAATTGTAGTTTGAATCCTTATCATAGGAACATCATACTTTATTAAAGATACCAGGGTTGTTATGTAATCAGATATTAATAATATAATACATAGTGAATAAGTAAAATAATTGAAATGAACTTTAGAGAATATGTAACATCTTAAAATGGGTAACTTCCTTTGATTTGAGGCAAAATGATTTATTGAATTGCCTTATTCCCAAGGTAAGGCTTCTAGGAGGATGATAAGGATCTTCAGAGATTATTGTAGCAGAGTTCAGATGATCCCAGGTCTTGATAGGTGCTAGTAAGGGGTTTTAGTTGGCCTTTTATAAAAGGGATGTGGGGTACCTTAGGAACATCTTGAATAATTATATTTTTTTTAAACTGAATTTGGATTTTGCAAAGGTCCAAAACTCCTTTAATTTGATGAAAAGATGTCTATTGTTCTAAATAATATCATCCAATCTGTTTTTAAATTGTTTGGGTCCCAAATATAACCTTATCTATTAGCCTTAACCCTTAGTTAACTAATATAACTCTTATCATGTCTTCTTGTATATTTATACTATATGGTTATTATGTTTACTATAAAATTCCAAAAGAACCTCTATTGGCTCATTAATGACTTTTTAAACAATATATAAGTCATTTTACTAAATATTATATTTTTAGGACTATTCTATCATTTATTAAAATTTTATTTGTTTTGAAAACAAGTTTTTGTCAATTTGTATACTATTCATATCGTCACATTTTATAAAAAATAATAAAAACATGATTATTTAGAAAAAAATTCATTAATTCAAAGATAAAAAGTCATACAAATCCATAACATTTGTGGATGGAAAAAACAGTTTCAAAATAAATTTATTTTAATATTTATAATCCTATTTATTTAAATCAGTATTTAATAAGGTAATCTGTACAAAATAATTGTGTAATAAACAAAATTATTTATTTGATATATGAAAAATATAAATAAAAAATCAGGAAGTATGAAATCTTTTGAAATTTCGAATTACTATTTACAGTCAAAGAGATCACTTATATTACCCAATATGAAAATTGTGTTTTTAAAATATATATGTTTATGTTATATTTTTCTTTAATTTAAATTCATTCTTATAAAATGTCATTTTCACAACCAAGGGGATCCATGGGGTCCCCAAATTGACCCTTGGAATCCCATGGTCCGACATATCTCATTCAAATGATTAGTACTCGTGTTAAGGTATTTTAATATTATTATAATATTATTATTTCCCCCAATTTACCAGATTTCACCTTTAACCATGGTAAATAAAATAATTATTGAAGTTATTATTCATATTGTCTAAAAATAAAAGGTGAATATTTAGACAATTTTGTCCTCTCAATTCCAAATATGGAATACATTTCTCCAAATTCGAAACACCTATGTTACAGAAGTTAATTAAAATTAATTCCCATTGTCCAAACCAAAAATTATGTTTTTAAGAAGTAAAACCTATTAAACGATTGACATGTGTTTATGTCCAATTTAATGCGGAAATTACATCAAATGAATAAAATTGGATTAAATGATAAAATCATAATCCAATATCACTTTAAAAAGAATTAAAATAATAATATTAACATATAAATAAATTAGAAGAAAAAGTCAGTTTTTACTTAAAATGTGGTATTTTTTAATATTAATTAAAAAAATAACATTTGTCAGGAAAATACAAAAAAGGCATCCAAATTAAAATTTTATTTCCCTATTCTAAATAATAAGTTTATTTTGTCAAATATAATATTTAAATGTGAAAAAAAGTATATTTAAAGAGGTTTCTCCAACAAAAGGTGATAAAACTACCATTTAAAAATATTATAGTATTTATGCTTCAAATTGGATCCATTCTCATTTAAACCTCAAACTTTTACTGCATAATTGTGAACAAATTTAAAAACATGTTTAACCATTATATGGTAATTTAGAATCATCATTTCCAATAAAATGGAAAGAAATTAACTACCATTTAAAATAGTAATATTATATTATTATTATATATTCAGTATGACTCAGCCTTGTATGGAACCTAAGATTTCGGGGAAACCCCTTGTTGCGTGTCAGGTATGCCATAAAACATATCATACACATTAATGTAAAATAAATATTTAGGTCAAAAATATTAATAAATATGAAAATTTCATATTCATTAATTACTAGGGATGTTACATAGCTTGTTTATGCCCGAGTGATACTCGTACTCCTTTCTAGACTACTAAGGATAGATTCATAGGGAAGACTACTAGTATTTCACTTGTTATTTAGAGACTACCTTATTAGACATCCAAGTAATATTTTAGTTGGAATATTATCTTATATTCCATGAGTGACGCTTGGACGCCTTACGAGGGCTACAAAAGATAGACTCGAAGGGTAGTTATCTTATACCACAGTTAGAGAGATAATAGGATTCCTTTGAAGGATTACTAGGAAAACTTTATAAGGTGTATGGTTCATGATGTGGTTAAATTAATACCTATGTTACATATTAACAATTACTTGAATTTGATAATGTTAAATATACATTTAATAATAAATTATAATACCATAAGACTTCCATGATAAAGCATAGAAATGTCATATGTCGGAGCCGTACTTTAATAATGGACATATTATTATATATCATGCTTAGATATGTTACACATGGAATATTCTAATATTATTTCTATCCCAAGGCATTAAAATAAATTAAACCATGTTTGATTTATTACACAACGATAGTCCAGCTTATGTTGAATCTTGAAGTAGAGGAAGAGGGTCCCATGGGAACCCAGAGCTATGTGTGATATTTATTTAGCTCATTTCATTTGAATATTTTTCTACTACAAACACAATGTTTATTAAATATTCCCTTGATGGTTGAAATTAGATATAAATATTGTGTTACTACTATTTTTTTCACACACCCTGCTCATGTTGTCATTTAGTACAAAAAAAAACCTTATGAATATTGGTAGGGATTGGGGCAAGAAATTGTTTTCTGATAATTGATTAACTGTAGCATGTGAGTAGGGGTAAACAGGGCTGATATATGTCTCATGATTCTATTTGGATATTTCATTTTATTCATTTTTGTTATGTTGATATAAATGTATGTATGTGTACCTACTATAATGTTTATCTGTATTTCCATTATTATTACATTTCACGATCATCATTTGGTATATGACATTGATGGAAATGATTACATGGTTATGTATATGATTGATTCTAACTATTACAATATTCACATATCTATTATTTTTCTAATATTTATTGATATTGTTAAACTAATGTGATACACTTTGATCAAGAGTGTATTGTCTCTGCACTATTCCACTCAGGACCTTCACTCCTAGTCGGCAGCCCCTAGCATATTTGGAGGTGTTATTTAGGTCATGTAGCGGACCATGTTTTAAAAATATTGAGTTAAATTGTTTAGTCACATCCCAATAACAATTATCCATGGTAGAATAACATATTCTTATGACCTCAAAATTTGGTATAAGCAAGATCATTGGAAACCATAACAAATTAGAAAAGGCATTACTGCCCAATTCTTATATGATTGTGGGATTGGGCTAATAACACATGTAACCTCTTGGTATTTGGATTAAAACTCATGTAAACTCTTGGGATTGGGAAAACAACCAATTGACCTTATTCTTCATGGGATAAAATCATATGTACCCTCACAGGCATGGGATAACAACTTCTGTACCCTATTGGGCTTTGGAAAACTACTAGTGAGACATCCTAGAAATGGTCAAATGTGTGTGTCCTCTTAGGTTTGAGATATTGCATGTGTACCAGTTTTCATCTCATGGGATATAAAAATTAATCTAATAAATTATTCATTGATATATAACCAGAAAAATGATCATTCAAAAATGAGTGTTCCAAGGGAACAATAAAACATTCAAATTTCAAACATTACTTTGTTAACACTCGTAAAAAAGATGGGTTCCATGAAAAATTCCATATAATATTATATTATTCATTATGATAAAGAACATGGATGATGGTATAAGTAATTTACCATATATAACATAATGGTAATTAAGGATTTGGACATGGATGAAACATACCATATTATGATCATTTAATAAGTCACTTCAAATTTAAGAGTAAAACCCATTATAATTTTAAAAGAGTTTAATAAATATATTTATTTATAAATAATTTTTAAATAATGAAAAGGTAAATTTGTTGAGAAATTTTTTTATAATAATAAAATAATCTTATCACATAGAAATTTTTTACAAATATATTTTATAGAAATATTTTAACATTATCGAAAGAAGATGAGGTTATGAGTAACATTAAAAATTCATTTTTGAAATGGTGAAGTGATTTCTAATAAGAAGATGAATTTAAAATAATCTTAAATAATAGATCCTTGGCAGAGAAATAAAATATTATTAGGGAAATGTGTTTTGGAATAAAAAATTGACAATTGAGAATGTAAAACACATTAAAATAGTTGGAAATGACATTGTTGAAAACCCACATTGGAAAAATGATGAAAAAATCACATTTATGTTTTTTTAAATTGGAATATGATGGTCACATGAAAGGATTCACAATTTGTTTTCCATATAATTAGAAAATTGGGTGGAATAGAAAATATTTATATAAGTGAATAGAATAATTTTCGAGATGGAGGGAGTTACTCTTAACCATTTTATACTTCTATAAGAAATATGCTTTTTATTAAAGGATATGTCAATTTAGAAGTAATTTTACCTAGATAACAAGTAAATGAACGATATAATAATATATTAGGGTGGATGAAACCCAAAATTAAATAAATAGCTTCCAGACAAATCATTGTAGATCAAATAAATAGGTTTGTTTGTAAAACAAATCCTTGAATATTGGGTAACCATTTAAAAAAAATCAATGATTGAACTCCAATTAGATATGAAATTACATTGAATTTTATAAAAATCAAAATAAAAATAAATCCATGGGAATTTTATGTAACAAAAAAACATATTCTACAGTAGAAAATGGAATAATTATCAAGTAAAAAATATTAAAAAAAGAATAGATTTAAAATTTAGTAACAATTGAATCAAAATTATAGAAATATGGGATTCTCGAAAAAAAATTAAAACCCCTCTGAATTAAACATTGATTATAATAATAAATAAAATAAAATAATTGCACTATATAAAAGGATAACACATGGATAACATGGAAACATGCCTAAATGAAGTGAAATTGATATCAAAACCCTTCAATAAAATTTAATTCTTGTAATTGCTATATTCAAAATGAGGTTTATATGATAGAAGTTTAAATCCCCAAGATATTTTATGGAAAATCATCAAAAAATAATCATATGGTGGATTGTGGAAAAATTATATAATGTTGGGGAATTAGAATAATCAAAACAAAGAGAATGAAAATTTTGATAATAATTTTTTTTCTTAAATTCCCATGTAGTCAAATGTTCTTTAACCTCATTGAGAATTTCAACATTCTTACAAAGTCTTTCTTAATAGTAGAGGAAATTGGGAATATTCTTATAACCATAGGATTATGGAAGTTAGATAGGATTTTAGGTAATTTCTTATTTATAGTGTTTCAAGGAGACTTTCAATTTTTAGTGTGGCGTAGAAGGGCTAGTGAAAGGCATCATTTATAAGTGAAGGTATTGACATGTTTGTACATATGAACAATTAATATAAATGGAACACATGATCTACATGGGAATTGTAGTAAAATGAAGAGAACAATGATAATGAGATTTTTTATATTTTGAAGACACACCACTAGAAATAATTTAGAGATATGTTTTCACATTCTTTATCACATTAATGCTTGGTTAAACTCTTTCTACCTTACTTTACCATTAAAGTGGTAACACCATTGTAAAACGCGGTAAATAATTTTTAATACTAAAAATTTAAATTAATTTTATAAATAATAATAATTTTATTATTTATAATTTTCCAAAATAAAAATAAATAAAATTTATAGCTGTGAGAAATTTTTTTAAATATTTTTTTATATAAAACATAAAAAATTATTTTTAAAAAACTTTATATTGAAACATTAAATAATTTTTAGAAAAATAATTATAATTGTTGATTTAGAAAAAATGAAATGGCTTATTATTACATGAATATAGTTTATGTATATTTCAATAAATGAAAATACACAATTACACCTTGATAAAAGTTAATTAAACCAAAAATATCTGAATAGTTTTTTAACAATTAATTATTTATTATGATTCCAAATGTTAAAAATGGGTTTTAAAGATTTTTCATACTGTAATTTTATAATTAAATAATTTTAAATTTTAAATAAATGTTTCTTCATTAAATATGGTTCATATGATTAGATTTAATTTAATTCTCATAGTAATGTCATAAATCTAAATTTATTTGTAAAAACAATATTTTGAACCACTCAACTAAAAATAACATTTTTTTAAAAAATAGCTCAAATATTCACCACAATCTATTTATGATACGATAAATTAAAAAATGAAGTTCATTTCACCAAAATACAACTCTAAAATTTTAATATTTACATTTTTTATAATGTTGAAAAAAGTTAATAAGAATAATGTTTTAAGAAAAATTCTTTTTCACACATTACATATAATTTATTTTATTTCATATCAATTTAAAATTAAATGAATGTTAAGTTATTAGTTTTAATATTACATATTACTAGAATAGTATTTTAAATGTCACAAATTTAATTTATTTAAAAATATATATATAAATTTGAAAATAGTTCATTGAAAAATATCTCTTATTAATGTTTAACTTTTGTAATAACATTTCATTAATTATTTATATTCAAACCCATAAATTTAAAAAACAAATTCATTAAAAATATTAACAATATATAAGTAATTCATATAACGTGTTAATAAATTATTTTATAGTCATTTATTTACAATAAGATTTATTATTATGGAAACATTCTAAATGATGATTCTAATAATATTTTATAATTTTAATAATTTTTTCCACAATTTATTTTTGTTCGGTTATTATAATAAATTAATAAATTCAATATATTATTTAACTAAATAGAATATGTACAAAAATGTGTATGTGTTATAAGGATATAAATACCATTTTTTATCTATATTGAACTATTTTTTAATTCATTATCATCGTTATTCTTGAAAACCATTCCATAAAACCATTCCTAGAAATCATTTTGTATGTAAGGTAACTATTTAAATTAATATTTTACTAACTTGTCCTAATACTTTTATGATATTATGTTAAATTGAAAATACATTTTAATTTTCATAATATTTTATTTCTTAATATTGAAATTATATAGTCCAAACAGTATCCACCTAGAGAATCCGAATGAGTATTTACATTATAATATCTTGTTAGGGAACATAAACTATTTTATTTCAAGAAAAACATTATTTAATTTAGGGGGAATATTTAACAGAAAAAAATATATATTCATAACATATATAGTTTTATATGTTTATAATAATTATGAAAAAAATATTTTAATATATTCCACTAATGGTGGTGGAATTAAATCCATCATATTTTCATGAAATTAAATTATCCTATATCAAATACTATTATCATTATCTAATTTTCTAACATTTTATAGAAACTGATGAATCATAAAATTGAGGTTTTTTAAAAAACTCATTTTGTATATAACAACCCCACGTTAACATGAAAATCCTCTTATTATATAAGAGAAATAAAATAACTATACTCATCCATTGAAATGTTTAATCTTATCTTTGAATATTCATATACATTAAAATCAATGATTTAAAAACACATTATTTTAAAAATTGAATATAAACTAGATGATATTTTTTATCATTACATTAACATGAATTATTGTATATCTATCACACATTTAAGCCATATAGATGATATAATATAGGATTTAAAATTCGAATAACTGATTTCTATAAAACTATAACCTGTAATACACATTTCATTGAGTTAGTAAAACCAGCTTAGATATCATGAAAAATTACATCTTAAGGAAAACAATACATTCCCATCCTAACATTACCTTTTTGATTTATTTACAACGACTAGATATTTTGAATAAAAACTATTGGACCCTCTACCATTTTCTTTTCTTTCAATTAAAAATTTTCCAAAGGTTCTATCAACATAGTTTCATAACAAAGTTTCATAATTCATGTTCATACGTCCAAAAAACATTTAAAAAATATAGCAAAAAAAATTAGAACTCATATAATTTTGTTTTAACATTTCCCATGATGATTTAATAATTATTTATGTATCAAAAACAATTCTAAAAGTAAACCATTAGTCACTCCATGAAATTTCACATATTATATCATAATGAATATATGAGGGGAAAATGATACTACATTTTCCATATTTAATATAATTCTTATAAAACATTAATTGGATAATTATATGATTCTTTTATTCATATATATTATGTTCTTAAATAACTTCTATTGTTGGTTACTCAAATAAGGGTTTTATCAAATTACTACAATTTTTCTAAAGACGACTTTTTAATTTTTTTTATCAGTCAAAGAAGCTTCTTACATTAAGATCGTTTTCTCAAAATATTGATCTCAAAGTAGTGTTTAATGGGGATTATATCACTTACCAATTACTGAATATTTTATCTAATTAGTTTCATGTTTCCAATTCATTCAGTGGGTATTTTTATTAAATATCCTCCTAATAAATTAATGTCCCCATTAAAATTCATCATATCAATTAGTAGGTAAATAACCATATTTCACTATGAAATGATTCTTAATTGGTGTTTATCTAACCACATATATTTTAAATAGGTAACCATCTTAAAAATATCATATTGGAAATAAGGATGGTTGAGTGGAATACTCTTGAAGATAACAATCATAAAGATAATGATAAAACTATTCAACTATTATATAATTCATGTTTTCCTTGATATGTGTGAACAAAACCTCATAAAAGAATTTTGTTACCTAATTCTAAGGTTTAACCAATTACACAATTTTCTAAATAAGAAAATTAAAATGTAATATTCTTTACAAAAACCTACTAACATAAATGATCAATTAAATGAAATGTGTTTTCCTTTAATGGAATATAATACATATAATTTTATTCAAAGGGATTTAATCTCACAATATTATTTCATTTATTTATTTTAAATGTATTATTTCTTATAATGAGTTAGTTTAGAATTCATTCCATCCACCAAATAAATATATTCCATTAATATTGATGTTTAACTCTTTTCAACACTCATAGCTTGTGTTACTATCAGCAATTAAGAACTAATTATATTTATATATATCCAAATTCATCCTATATGTATTGTATATGAAACCATTCATATTAATTGTGAAAATCATATAACACATGAAATATCCATAGAATTATGCTTGAAGTGTTATATAGATAACCCCCCTTTTTTGGTAAATCATTCTCCTCTAGGCTTATGATGTGTCTAACACAAAATACATCTGAAAATTGACACTTTAGATTTGTTGTAACTTATGTTCATCATAATTCTAACACCAAATATACATAAATACCCACAAAATATAATCCTTATTATCATAATCGAATAAAATCCAATGTAGGGGTTTTATAAAAATCAATTAAGTACATACATATCTTGAAACACATAATAGACATAGAAGATAATTTTTAGAATTCGTTTAGTATACATAAAATCATATATCTATTCATAATATAGAAATTTTATTCACGAATAAGGTATCGAATATACCCAAAAAATTCGAGAATAATTTGGTTACCAACTCATACACCAGACGTTTTTAAAATAAATTGTAGGAACAAAGTGATAACACAAGGTGCAATGTATTTACACCAACTGAAAAAATAGAGATTACTGAATGGGAGGAAAAATAATGCAACTCATCAACAAGTGCATTTATAGACAACATCTATCTTGTTGTTGTGAATACACAGCCTGAAAAGATAATGTCTCTATTTGACGTGGAAGAACTTGAATAGAAAAGAAACCATTGCTGAAAATGAAAAATCCCATCAAAATCCAAAGCACATAAAATACGGATTCCTAATGAATGAAGAAAATTCCTTCCTGTATAAGGATGTGACTGCAATAATCTTCTCACATATTCAAAACCATTATACCACTAGATACCAGGGATTTGAAAAACTCACTACATCAATGAACCCAGTATTATCTGCTAGACATGTAGTGAAAAATAAGAATTTGGAGAAAAAATCCTTGAAAATCCAATAAAACAACAACCTCTTAATTCCCAAAGCAATGTATCCAAAACTAATTTTTTTCATCCCGTCATCACATTTCGGATTCTGTTCAATGCTCATTTCAATTTAAGAGAACATGAGATCCCAGATTAGCGAATACTCATGGAATGTAATAACCCCTTATTATTATATTTGAAATTTCATGGACTCATTTTATCTAATCCAAGATTATATCACTTCATTTAGACCCTCCTTAATAGTCCTTAAATGTTTTTTATGATTACATATCACATCCAAATTCTCGTCATTAATAAAGGGGGTTGGGTCCTTACTAACATCATCTTGTGGATGACCCATGATCACATTAGCAGACAATCCCAATGATCTAGTTACAATGTTTCTATCAATCGTGGAGTAATCTTTACATTTATTTCTTTTCTTAGGATGAGGGGTAATATAACCATATGCATTGACCGCCACTTAATATCTTTTTCTGGAACATGATTGGAGAAAATATATTTCTGATTGATATGAATTATCATGTAAATCATTCAGGATTTTAGGAGAGTCAGCAAGATCATCCCGATACCCCTCCAATGTGGGGAAAATATTGGTGGTGTCACTCCTAGCTCCTTGTACAACATCAACAGACCCTTGTAATAAGTTATCCATTTAAGGATAATATCCACTCTCAACAATAGAAATAACCTGAGTCTGAACTTCAACAGATATTTCGAAAACTTTGTGTTTCCTCCAAATTATTACATAGTTATAGATGTGCCAGATATAGCCATATATTTCTTAAACTCTCGGGTCGAAACTTCAAGTTCTACCTTCAGCTTATCCTTCCCAACCCAATTTATCTTATAAAGAGGTGGGCATACTGTTCTTCTTCATGTAATGGATAAATGTCCAGATTTAAAAAAAATACATTTTATAGGGAAGAAAATTATTTTAAATCACCTCTTAGAGGAATCCATATTTGATCATTTGAATTCAGATCTATCTTGGAAGAGGTTTAGATACATAAATCCCATTACAAATCCTATGAACCGATGGTCTTCAGATTTTTCTTATTGAAATTTCCAACTTCAACAGATAACCAATAAGACTAAAAATCAGAAAAAAGGAAATTTCCTTAAAATAGTGAATCAGTAATCCAAGAAAGCCAATATAAATAGGGTAAATAAGAGATTCAATATCAGAACCAAAGTCAAGGGTCCATATTAGAACACTCAGCGTGTGACCACAAAGAACCCATGATCTCATCTCCTAGAATTAGTAGTACTCATTTTCATATGAGAACCAAAAAATGACGTTAGAGGAATTTATCAAACCAATGTGAAGACAAAAAACATGATAGTTTCAAGATATTTCCATAGAAAAATTAAATAATTTCTATGCCTAAGAAATTTTCCACCAAACATGATGTGCATGTCTAAAGAAAGAAGAATTAACTGGTTGGAAAAATAGTAAACTTTCAAGTGACCTCTATGATGAAATGTCTTCTCATCAATGCAGAGATCACATTCCAAAACACCAACATGCTCGAAGGCGCAATAGACTTTTTATTTCATGCAACAACTTTGTCTGCAACGGATCAGGGATCATCCGTTAGGTTTCTCAGACAATTGCAAGAGGTTGGAGACTCCAATGTTTTCATGGGATTTTATTATCCACTCCACTATAAGTTATATAAGCATGCCTTATACACAAGAATAAGATTTATATACTTAACCAATGAATAATTCATATAATAAACAAAAAATAAACTATTTATGAAAAATCGATAAATCAATAAATTATAAACAATTTTTAATGTAGATAGACATTATGGAAATTTCATAACTAAATATGTATTAACATTTTATATTTATTACAAATATGAACTATTTTTTTCTAGTTTCTATATGGAATCTACATTAAATAGATTATATTAAACAAAAAATAAATATTTTATATTCCAATTAACTTTTTTCATCATCATAAATAACTTAAATATTACATATTTAACATTACTTAAATTGTGACCACAAATATTATTAAAATTCATTTTTTAAATAACTCCACCATATATGGATTCTGATTTGAGAAAATAAAAATAATTATTGTGAAAATTTTATAATACTAAATATAAATATTTTATTTTAGACTTATTTTTTAATTTAAAAACATGTTATTAATTGCAATTATAATTTCCTTATTAAAATATAAATGAAAACATTTTGTCATGTCATATAAATTAAAAATGATATTTAATATTAATAATTGATATAATGAAACATTTCTTCATTAAATGTTTCATAATTAATAAATTAAATATAAAAACATATATATATTGAATAAATATTCCATAATAAATTTCTGAATAATTTATAAATATATATGCATTATTTAATTAAATATATAATTAACTTTTTTGTAAAATTAAATTTTCGTATATATATAATATTTATTGATATGGACACATCATAGTATAAAACTAGAAGGTGATTATACTTAACCCCTTTGAGGTCGGTGAATCATATTTTACAACAGATTATAAAAGTCTATGATATGTTTTGGGGTCAACAAAAGATAAATTCTCCCCACTCACATATCATGGATTATAATAGGGATGTTAATAAAATAAAACTTGAATGTGTTTATCTAGATACCATATTTATTAATAGATATTATATATCATATAAGAGATATAATACATTGTTTTTTTGTTGGATGTTACTGTTATCATAAATTATAAGAACATATATTGTTCTCTATAATATATTGAAAAATGGAGGATTGAGGTATGTCACTGAGAATAATAAACCATTTTATGTGATGTAGCTAATCAAAGTTTATGATATCAAATAATATATTGTAATAAACTGAACAAACCATTGATTGTGTTTTATGATAATCTGTCTGATTCCAACGTTACATAAATATTATTCATTTGTCAACATTTTTTCTCTAGAAAAAAGAAATGGTAATTATATGTTACTAATATTGGATTTCTAAGGATTCATTACCACATGATAAATGTGGATGAGAAAACTAGAAACCCATATATAAGATCTATAATTCATGAAACTATAAGCCAGGTATATATATATATATACAATGAAAAACATATTGTGTTTCTTATAGTACAATGAGACCACATCGATCTACAATCATAATGGTTGGTGAGTTCACTATGGGTCGATTTAGGGACTCCCTTCACAATGGTATCCATGGGATGATGCTAAATCAACCATATCAGGTGTTGTTCAATATCATCTAGAATATCAGGATAGTTTCTCTTGAATTTAAGAAATATAAATATAAATATAGATATGATAATGAAAGAGAATCTAGCAGAATCAAACCCCTATCTAATTCCCTTCAACATACTTTATATAATCCCATATAGATACTCTCTATTCCCATGAATTTACACAAGTTTTATAAACACATGGGTAATTCCTTGGATAATCATGATTTCATAAAAATATAGTATTGATCCTCTCATGTGTTTTATATTATAAAACATCCAAAATAAATAGAGAATTTAGAGGATTTGGTTTTATAAATTAACGTTTTTACACTCATTTTCCATATTAATTATATGCATCTTAATGATATCATATATTATTCCTTATAATTTTGATTTTAAAAGGTATATGATTTTCTCTAGTTCATTCATGTTGTTCAATTTTACTTTTTCATAACATACAATCAAAAATGGGTTTTATGGAGAATATCGTTTTACCACTACATCTTGAATTCTAGATAAGAGAAATTACTTTTTTGAGGAACCATTAAAAATAAATATATTAAATGGGATTAGAGCACCACTATAACATCCTCACAAAAAAATTCACATTTTTACAAAAAATTAAGAGTAAACAACATGGCATATATTTTCTAGTATATTTTCTTTATTTTCGTTTGTCAATATAGATAATGAGGGTGTTTCTATTGAATCGATAATTTGTTTTTACAAAGACAATGAAATAATAATCAATGTGTTGTAATTTACCTTATTATATGAATGCATTATCAATGTATAATATTTGGGGTATCCCTTAGTGGTGAATGATGTTAATCCTCAATGTTTCATCATTTAGTATTCATCATCTTGGGGCTTTGATTGTATGACTAATTATAGAGGCGATATAAATCAAACAGGGACAATGATAGGTGGTTAAATTAGTGTACACCATATTAATCTCTATCTATAATGGATTAAGAGAGCATAAAATTCTATAGACTTAATTATCACTTTTTTATAGTCCAATAGAATATATAGGAACATAAGGTGAGATATAAATTATCTTATTTATTTATAATTACTATCATATGGTTTTCATGTTATTCATGTATGATGAGAATAAATTAATGTAGTGTTTTAAGAGGTTTTGGATGAGAGAGGAAAATAAAATTGGAAGATCGATAAAACAATTCCATGATTAGATAATGGTAGAGAGTAGACATCTATTTGAGATAAAAATAATCAATTGAATAATAAAATCAATCATGGTGATTTTTTTATTAGAAACCCATACAAAAATAGTGTCACATAAAATTAAAATAATAAACAACATGGAAAAAATGCTTCTTATTTAGAGTAGAAAATATTTATACTATTAAAATGATAATATTTAATAATTTATTTACACGCAAAACTAGTATGTATTCAATAAAAGAGATGTGACAATACCTTATAAGATGTGTTTCTTAAAAAATTAAAATGTTGTCTCACTTTTCAGTTCTATGTGTTAAATTGTATATTAAAAACAAAAGGAAACAATGTAAAACATGGTAATACTATAGCTGATGTGATATTGTTAGTCCAAAAAACCAAGAATAGAACATATTAACGATACAATTAGAGGATGTAAAAATTATAGAGTGAAAATAATTCTATTTTATAAACATGAAAAATGTTGATAAATATGGGAATTTCAATATTTCTGATGTTTCAAATAGAGAAGAAGATATTGAATCAAATTATGAAGGACCTAAAAATGTAATGCATAGAGGATTAATTATATAAACATAATGTTACTAAAAAAAGTAAACCATTGAATCAGATAAGAAATATAAGATATAAGATTGATGATTCAAATATCACTGTGGACAAATCAACTACAAAACAAGATAAGTCATGATAAATGAATGGAATTATACTATATTCGATCAAGTAGATATATCATCACCTGGGGATGTATAGAAATATGATTTATAGATCAAGTATATAAATTAGAAGTTAAATTAAATAGAGAGAAATAAATCATTAGATATTCTAAAAGATTAGTGAATCATAATATCAATATAAAAATTAGATGCTACAAAAAATATATGTGAATATAATGGAAATATGACCTGAAAAAAAACTATTATCTATAATTTCTATAAAAAGATAATGTTTTGGATTTTCAAGTGAGGTTTCTTCCAGTTGAGATAAGTGATTAAATATTTCACTTATTTTATACTGATATTAAAATAGGATTTAAAGTGAATCAAATGGATTTCAAGACATATTTTTTTATTGGAGGGATTATATATGAATAAATTATAATGTAATCAATGGGTTTTCAAATTATATTCAAATAATGAATGATGATAAATTTATTTAGGTCTTGTATGTATTGAATAAATTACCTTATGATTTGTAGGGTCAATTTAATTTATAATTGATGATACTATAATTTGGTAGTGTTGGGTTTTATCACATCCTCTTTGTGATAAGAAGACAATGAATATCAATTTTAAGAAGTCACGTATATTAAAGATATCATATTTAGTTGATGAAAGGAGAAATTTGAAGAGTATTTTTTACTACTTTAATGTTTTTTTTGTTTGAGAAGTTTACATATATATAGATCACATTAAATATTGGGTTTAAATTATGATAATATAAGGGATACAAGTTTTTCTCTCATATAACGTATGTGAGTGAGTTGTTGTGGAATTTCAAGAGGAATATTTTTAAACTAGTATCAACACAAGTATGTATTTTAACCAAAATGTGAAATATAAGGATGAGAGAGTTTTCAAAAACACACTCTATGGGTGGCTGATTAGTAGTTTCATAACCGATCCCTATAGGGAACACATTTTAAGCCGTAGTGAAGATGTGTGTGACCTATGATTACCTACTCTAATTGAATACAACCTGGAAGTTAGCACAAAGGGAATAAAGAACACAAATGGCGGAATGTTCCATAAATATCATTGGAATATAAATAAAATCAATATTAAAATGCAATAGATAAAATAAAATACAATATATAAAAATTAATTTAAGTTCAATACTGATACCGAGCTTTTCAAAATACCAACTGAAAACTCATATAGTTGCGACTCTAATAAAATATCTATTCCATGAGCTAGTATAATCAATCTCAGTCATCAAATCCCCAATAGATACTTGTATTAATATTTATATATATGGTTGATAATTAATGTATAATCTACATGATCCTCTTCTATACATATCAGGAAATTTCGAATTAGCATACTAAATGATTAGTAGATAACTATTAGTCCAAAAAACACATATTCCATCTCAAGTATCACAGATCCTCACCACATTCCTCTCACCACAAATTTCATCCTTGTATAATAACATAGTATTAAAAAATAAAATTAATGTACCTTTCAATAACTTCCCAAAAGGGATTTAGTTTTTTATGGTTTGTAGACACGGTTTGTAGTCATGTGGGTGTGGTCTTTATTAAAGGAGATGGGTTTCAAGGTTCATTGACATGGTTCTTATCCCATTGAGGTAGGTGTTACTATGAAATTGACTCATTTTGAAATTCTAATCATACTTCTTTCGTTTTAAATTCATTTTTTACCATATTTATTTATTTGAATCTTTATGGTGTTTCGAAAACATTTCATTATGTATTGATCTTATCATAATTGATTTTGTGTAATGTTTAAAGATTTTGAGCTATTTTGAAATTCTCATATTGATTTTTGAAATGGATTCCATGTGGAAAAAATGTTTTCACTCAGTTTGGAGATTCAGTGAGTGAAAAAAATATTTTTATAGTAATTGTGTCGCTATCCTCAAAATTTATTCCAAATTTTGTTCAATTTTAGATTTCCAATGGTCATTTGAAATGTGGTTGTGGTTTACCCCTTGTAATAATCCAATATTTTAATGTTTAAAATGGTTCGATGGAAATGGTTGTCCTTTTGGACTTTTTTTATTAATGAGAATATCATTATTGATGGATATGTTTTAATCATTTTAAAAGTGATTAGTGATTTCATTAATCCTATTAAAATGTATTATGTCATGATTTAAGGAAACTGTGATGAAATAAATATTCATGAGCACAATTATGGGGTTTCAAAGAAGATATGCCTTGGTAAGGATGAAATTTAGAAATTTTCAATTCCTGGGTGTTTTCTACCATTTTAAAAATGGTGTTTATAATGTTATTTAATGAAATGTGAATGGACATGGCATCATGTGACGTATTTTGAAATTAAATTTCTAGTTGGATCTATGGTTATTAAAAGTGTGGATTTGATGCACCCCTTGATTTCCCCTTATTTTTATACCCTTTTTTTGGATTGTTGACAACCATGTGATGTTGGTTCTACGATTATATGGGAATGTTCTTATTATACTATAATTCCACTCGATATGTTTGGGGATTTATCAATTGGGTGTTAGGGATAAGGGAAGATTTTCTTATTCTTTCTGAGCTATACATTCGTTGTTTATTCCTACACCAACCTCTTTATTGTTAGTAATGGGATCCCAGATAGTTAGTTGGGGTTTTTACCTCTATAAAAATAAGAATCCCCATAAAAATAGTGGCCATAATGTTATGAAAAAGGGAAAAATGGGGTGTTCCAATCCAATGAGACTGGTGAAATGTACTCATATTCATTTTTGTTAGGACACAATATATTCTATAAAGTTGTTAAATTTTAAGCGAGACTAGGATGTCTAGACATCCAGTGTAATAGGGTAGATCCCATGTCGTTGTTGATTTCATTGCTCATAGTTAGAGATTGATGTGTGTTTTATCTAGTTATTTTTTATCTCATTTCCCCAATTTTCAATATTATTGAAAATTTCCTTGTTTATTATTCATATAGGTCATGTGATTATTTTTCCATATTTGTTATTCCTACCCCATGTGTGTGTTGGGTCATTTTTTGGAGAATGTGTTTTCAGAGATGTTTGGAAAAGTACATTGATTTTAATGACTCATAAGTTGGTTCATTAATGTAGATTTCAAAATGGTTTATTCGGATTTGAGATGTATTTTTTCATTGAGACGTTTTTACTATAAATTTTTCATTATAAATAAAAACAATATGACTTTACCAAAACATTTAATGGTGTAGGTTGTTTCAATATGTACTAGGTCAGTGTATTTGTTTCCTAAACACATTTTCATGGTTTTAGAAAATGGTAGGGATTTTTTTAGATGATTATTGTCTAATTTTTTTTATTTCCATGATTTTATATTTATATATATTACATTCTTCATTTATATTCAAAATCGAATTGATAAATTTCCTTACGAAACATATATTATAGTTTTTATAGGTTCTAGTGATCTATAGAGATTTTTAACTCATGAATATATATATATATATATGAGTTTCAAGGTTCTCAATTGGATCCATTTCTATTTTTTCATAGATAACATGTGCAATGTTAAGTTGTTGTGAGAAACAGTAGGTCTCATGGTTATTTTTTAGGTTCTTCATGATTCGATCTATTTCATTTTTTATTTATTTAGTATTTTTTTATATATTTATTGTCATAACTTTTGAATATTATGTTTATGGAAATGATAGTATCATTATAGCTAGTTATGACATGTTTTTCATGTATGTTTATTTTTGATCATTTATTAATTTACATTCTACTATCATTGATAAATTTTTTCCAGGATAAATCATTCCCAAAGGGATACCTATGATTCCCAGGAACTAGTTACCTTCACATGGGGATTAAGAATTTCCTTTCATGACATATGGAGAATCAGATTGGGTGTTGGGTTTGATGGTAGCCAAGTCTAGTTCATTTCGAAATTGTGTTAAAGAATTAGTATTATTGATATGATCGTAAGACGCTTTTGATGCCATATTTATTTCATGATTTCATAGTGTAATGGAGATTATGTTTTTTAAATTTTGAATGTTATTGGTGGGGAGAGCAAAGGTTTCTATTTCTCATCCCAAACCACAAATATCTAGGGTATTTTTGTTTTGGACTGGGAATTTAAGGTTATTTTTAGCCAATTTTGATAAAATTTGATTTAACATAACTCCATTGGTTATTTAAAATATACTGTAAAATCTTGAAATTTCACGGAAATGTTTTTCGTTAATGTTTTTGTATTTTACGAGTCCGCAGTTTCTTCACGGCGCGCGAATCCGAGGCCCGGAGAGCCCAGAATGATCTGTTGAAGTTTTGATATGCTTAAATTAATGCGTGTGTGTAGTTTTCCTGAAAGAGTGGAATAACACTTAAATGGTTACTTGGGGAAGAAATATGAGGCCACGGTTACACTCCAGATGGCGGGTTTACACTAGGCATGACTTATGTTTAGTCGTCGTGAGCCTCCTGTGAGAAAACCCGAAAATGGCATAACCATAAATAAAATAATTAAAAAAATTATTTTATTTTTCAAATACTTATAACTCACAAACGGTAACTCGGATTAAAAATCCAAGACCACTGCTGAACTCGAGAGGGTAAGCTTTATTTAAGTAGATACTAACTTGGGTGGGCGAGGGCCACCAAAGAAAGATAGTTTTTGGACACAAATAAAATAATTAAGTGACATTTATTTTATTGTAAAATTAATAACTTTTAAACGGTAACTCAGATTAACAATATAAGGGTACCATTGGGTTCATTGGTCAATGTTTCACCTAGGCAGAGCCTATCCTCGATCGTAGTGGGTCTAGAGTGGCTGTTAATAATGTTCTGAACTTTTTTTCACGTACGTTCAGTAAACGTATGTTTGGAATTTCATAACTTTTGAACCGGTTCTCGAAATTTAAAACCGAGGACACCGATGAACTCGAAGCGCTGCTATTCTTTTAAGGGAAACTTTACCATAGTGTCCTTTTATGCGGGATGAACGTTATTTTTCAGAGTTTAATAAAAAATGTTAAATAAAAATTGTTGTGAACAATTTTATTTATCTTGGATACTTAAATCCTACATGGGGAAGTTATTGGTGGGGCCCACACCCACATAACCTCCCATGATAGGATATTTTTGAGGTGGGTCCCACACGTGCCCTAATCTTTCATGTCCTCTTTAACTCCCTTAAACACCCTATTAATTCCCCCTTATTAAATTCTTTGACAACTCCCCTCATTTAATATGAGGAGCCTTTCCATCTCCCTTTCTCCCATTAATTTCCGAATAATCATTCTTAATGGATTGATTCTTTAGAATATTTTTTAAAAATGCATGGAAAGTTTATTAAAAATATTGGGGGATGTCTTATAATAATTTATAGTGTTGGATCTTGTTGTGTGGGGAGATTTTTGGGAGAACTATTGAGAAAAAGTGTTCCTCTCTTCCACGAAGAATGCCTCCGATGAAGAACAACTTTATCCCTCGATGAAGAATGCTCTACGATTCGAAGAATGAAAATTCTCCAATGACGTTTCTTCTTCAGGTGCGCACTGACGTCAATGGAATCGAAACCATTTCTCCACGATGCACGACTACTGAGATGGTCATCTTCCACGGCCCGACGACACTCCGTAGACTATTTGTTTGCGATTGAGGCGTGTTGGAAGAGGTGACGATGAGAGAAGCGGTAGTCATGCGCCGACCGCGTGCGAAGAACAATGGAATGCAACCGCGGGCCGCTTGGCTGATGGAGAACCAGCCGAGTAATGTCGGTCGGGGCGAAAGAGGACCGCAATGCCTCAAGGGGCGCCGCACTGCGGAAGACCGCGACCCGCATTCTCCGGGCCGCTCGACGGGTGAACCAGTAGGCCAGTGGCCGACCGGGCTGAGAAGAACCGCTATTCTAGGAGGGTGCTTTACTGGAGGAAACGGGGCCCGCCCGAGTGGGCCGCTTGTGCCGGAAAGCCCGGTCGGCTTCAGCCTTCCGGTTTTGGAGGGTGGTGCCTCTTTGCGCTGCTGGTTCGGGAAGCCCCCCACCCCTCGGACTGCACGGCCCGAGCCACTTGGACCGCTCGGCCCGAGCCGCTCGGCCAGCCGGCCAAGCCACAGCCAGCTGAGTCGTGCTACTCATCAGGCCGGTCCGACCCTCTGCCAGGTCGGACCCGCAAAAACCGTGTTGACCCGACCCCCATCCCATTGGGCTTAATGGGCCGGGCTCGTTTTCACTTATACGTGGGTATCTATAAGACCGCACGTCCGATCGACGCGCCGTCTATGGAACTAGGACCCTCGCGTCAAAGCAGTCTTTTTGCAACACTCTATGTGAGTTTGGATGACTTTGGTAAATGGTTGGGTTTTGAACGAGCATATTTCCAAACAGGCCCCAGGAATAGAAAAACTAATATCTCTCAAACCGGGCGGCCGATTGACTCGTCGTATGTCGTTCCATGTGCTTTTTGATGAGACAGAACGTCAGGGTACATCAAAATCTAGACTTTGTGTTTGTTGATGTGGCAAACCATTTTCTCGAGGAGTGGACCCTCCTAGAATCGAGCGTACTATGTGCGGGAACCCTAGGGCTGGCTGCCATAGCGATGACTATCGTAGTGGAATCCTCTGTGGGTTCGACGATTATGAAAACTATACTAGAATCCTCTGCGGGTTCGGTAGTGAGGACAACTATACTGGAATCCTCTATGGGTTCGGCAGTGACGACAACTATATTGGAATCCTCTGTGGGATCGGCAGTGACCACAACTGTACTAGAATTCTCCGTGGGTTCGGCTGTGACGACAACTGTACTAGAATCCTCTGTGGGTTCGATAGTGACGACAATAGTACTTGAATCCTTTGTGGGTTTGGTAGAGTTGAAAACAATACTAGAATCCTCTGTGGGTTCGGCAGCAACAAAAACTGTACTGGATTCCACCGTGGGTTCAGAAGCAACAACAACTGGACTAAATCCTCCATGGGTTTTACAGAAATGAGACTGGACTGAATCCTCTGTACGTTCGATAGAAACAAGACTGGACTGATTTCTAAGTGGGTTCGATAGCGACTAGATATTGCTGTTTTTGGTTTCTGTGGGTATCAGTCATTTGACTGTGAAAGATGATTCCGTGGCTACAACTAATCATCTCTTAGTCTCTTTAAGTTGTGAATACCTGTGTGAGTTTATTCTTGACTTTCAATCATTATCATCGATTTGATTGACTTCTTTCATGTGTGGACTAGGTTTTTCATGGGCTTGATAGTTGGAGCCAAACTGGGATTGATGACTTAGGTATATGTATGGGAATATACCTAAGTAGAGTAGGTTGATACTTCGTGATTGTATATTTCCATTGTGTTTTATCCTTCGTGGATTCTGGGGGACCTTCAGGAGTCTTGGGGTCCCCACTGAGTATTGTTATACTCACCCCTGTATGGGCTATGCCCACACTACGTTGTGTTGGATGTAGACGACAGAAAACACTGATCGTTGTAGAGACATGTGAAGCTAGATGGTACCCGGAGGTGGACCACTTCTCAGGATGTACACGGAGAGGATGACCGAACCTGAGTTGCTGAGGAGTCCATCTATACCCACCCTTCAAGTGGGATTCTCGGAGGAAGACTCAGTGGTTTCTTTTTATACTTTACTATAGTTGAACTAGCTTTTCAGTTGTTTTGTACTTTTTGTTTGGCTTGTATTTCTGGCCCCTTTAATTTATCACTTACCTTTGTATTCAGTATTACATAGTTCTTCCTTTAGTTGTGTTTCTTTACATTTATAAAGGAAATTCATTCCCTTTGCCTCAGGATTTATGCCTTTGGTGATAGTCACCATCCCCTGGCCTATGGAAGGTGGTCTTGGGGTAGTCACAGCACGGGCCTCGAGGATAGCTCATGCCAAATTGGTATCAGAGGAGTCGGTTTTACCGCAGAACTTAGGACCCTAATATTTCTTACTGTGAAGCAATAGTGTTAAGAGTATTGAGTGTGGTTTTTAGTCTAGGGAGTCGAGTGTTGGTGTGGTGGCCGACGTATCCATACACCAGGACCCTGACCTATGATTTCCGACTTAGTGCACGAAAACACTGATTGCGTGTGTGTTTTAGGAGTTTCCTTTTTTGTCTCTTTGAGTCAGCTCACCAGGTATAACTTACTGACTGTGGAACACCTGTTCCTTTTCACGATGCCACTACAGAGATAGCCAGCTAAAGTTCCTGAGAGAGAGTACAAGATGATGGCCCACCGAGGGATGAGGCTCCGATGCAGGGCCCTCTTACTATGTTGGCACCTTCGGGTGGTGTATCTGTAGCACCACCACCTGTTGGGCAGTAGATTCCACCATCCGTTCTAGCATACGGTGCACACTGACCGATCATGTTGCACGAGTTCCAGCAGCAGTTGCGTCTGAGGTTCGAGGCAAGACAGATTCCCATGTCGTAGAGGAATGGATGAAGGCGATGATTAGAATTTTCCGCCTAGTTGAGACACTAGTAGAGAAGATTATGATCTTAGAAACAAGTCTTTTTCTGTGATTGAAAATGGAGATGGTCCGCATAATGATGACGTTTTGATACTTGGACCATTTTTCGATATGGTATCTTCACACAGTGTGCCAACTTT
This sequence comes from Viscum album, assembly GCA_963277665.1. Lineage (NCBI taxonomy): Eukaryota > Viridiplantae > Streptophyta > Magnoliopsida > Santalales > Viscaceae > Viscum > Viscum album. The sequence continues at coordinate 184,129,073 of OY728144.1, forward strand.
ATCACTGCCCATTGGTCAGCAGACAAAACCGGTGGTACCGGTAGAGGACACAAGTAGGCTTAGTGCCTTGCATGTGTTTTAGCACGGGATATCCATCATGTTCCTAGGTGAGTCCGACCCATAGGTAGCTGAGGACCAGCTTGAGGAGGTGGTTGAGAGTTTTCTTGAGCTTATACAGCTTCGGAAGGATGACGTGTCGGTATTTGACTATTCATCGAGGTATACCAATCTTTCATGGTACTAAATGAATATGATTAAATCAGTGCTTTAGAGATCAGACCTTTGAGAGAGGTGTGTTTAAGGATATCTGAGCCAACACTTTTTTCTCTATGCATTCCTACTTGTGTAAGGGTACTAGAAAGAACCATTGTGGTTGAATGTTTATTGGCTGAGTGGATAAAGCCAGTGAATGTTAACAGTTGGAAATCATGAAACTAATTTCAGTATTAGAGACTTGAGCGTGTAAAATGTTTCGTGAAGAGAAAGTGTTAAGGACAGAAGAATGTGAAAGGTAGCAGACATGAAAGCAATGCTTGGAGAGCAACATGAGGCGGTGAACATTTCAACATGTTACAACCATCTACCTTTTTAGTCCCTGATAGGCTCATGGAGTTTGAGGGTAGAGGAAGAGAGAAGCTATATTCAGTCAAAGAGTGTGATACAAGGTCTTGAAGAATGATTTGAGGTACGAGTATACTACTAGCTGCTGTATCAATAGACATAGGTACCAATCATTCCTTCCTTCCACGAATCTTGTTCCAGACCTAGAGTTTCCGGTTTAGTTGTTGACTTGACCCTCACATATGGAGATACATTTGGGAGGAGACTCGATAATCACACTTACTCCGACGGTGTGATCCAACCCTTGAGGTGAGAGTTTTGGTTGGAATCTCTTGGTGGAATCATCGAGGCCTTGCGATGTTAATATGGGTATGGACTGGGAAACCACAGTTCATACACAGATTGAGTGTATTAGGAAAAAAGGTTGTGGTTAATCTACAATGATGGGATGAATTTTTCCTTGGTCAGAGAAATGGAAAACCTAGGCAGCACATAATGGAATCATGCATAAGAGGGTGCAGTCGATCACTAAGGAGTCAGCCAGACGTACCTTTATTCCAAACTTCTCCAGAGTTGCAACACCACTATCAGCTTTGATGAAGAAGGGGAAACCTTTCCTTTTGTCAGATAGATTCCAACAGAGATTTCAGAATCTAAGGCAAAGGTTGACTAGTGCACCCATCTTCAGACTGTGACGGAAAAGGTGGAGATCATCCAGGAGTGGATGAAGACTGCATAGAGTAGACAGAAGTCCTATTTTGATAGCAGACGAAGACCACTGGAGTTCGATGATGGTGACCACGTCTTCCTACGGGTCTCACCTCGATGAGGTCTATGGAGATTTGGTCGGGGCGGCAAGTTATCTCCACGTTTAATCGGACCTCTCCAAGTCCTTAGCAGAGTAGGCGAGGTGGCTTACCATCTGGCACATCCACCTCCGTTGCACAGGGTGCATGACGTCTAAAACTTATCTCAGCTGAGGAGATACGTGCATGACGAGTCCCACATCATCAACCATGGGGAGTTGTACATCGATGATAGAGCTACATTCACAGTGGTCCCTGTGGAGATCGAGGATCGATAGGAGTGGGTTCTACGTGGACGTTTGATTCCTCTTGTGTACGTTCAGTGGCAGCATGGGATCCTCCGAGAGAGCACATGGGAGCAGGAGGCTCAGATGCGTGCTCAGTACACACTTTTGTTTCCCTAGTTCATGTTGTAGCTTTACGGGGACTTATAGCCCTGAGGTGAGGGTAATGTAAAGAACCAAAAATTTCAAGGAATTTTTATTCATAAATTCATAATAATTTTACGAGTCTTCAGTTTCTGATGGAGCGTGAATCTGAGGCCCGAAGTTCCTGGAATGATCCATCGATGTTTAGTTAAGCTAAAATTAATGTGCATGTGCAGTTATCTTGAATAAGTAGAATAACTGTTAAACGGTTACTCAGATCAGAAATCGGAGGCCACCATTGCACTCAGGAAGGCTAGTTTACCCTAGGCATGACTTAAGTTTAGTCGTCGCGAGCCATCTGTGAGAAAAACCAAAAATGGCATAACCGTAAATAAAATAATTAAATAGATTTATTTTATTTTTCAAATGCTTATAACTCACAAACGTAATCTCAGATTAAAAATATGAGACCACCGCTAAACTTGTGAGGGTAAGCTTTTATTATGTAGATACTAACATGGGTTGGTGAGGGCCACCAGAGAAAGTTAGTTTTTGGCCGCAAATAATATAAATATGTGAAAATTATTTTATTGTAAAATTCATAAGCTTTAATAGGTAACTTGGGTTGGAAATCCGATGGTACCTTTGGGTTCATTGGGCTGTGTTTCACCTAGGCATAGCCTGACCACGACCGCAGTGGGTCTAGGGTGCCTGTGAATAATTTTCCGAACTTTTTTTCGGGTAAGTTCAGTAAACGTACATTTGGGATTTTATATCTTTTGAACCAGTGCATGGAATTGAAATCCGAGGACACCAATGAACTCATAGAGCTAGAAATCGCTTAAGGAGACCTTTATTTCAGTTGAGTTTTATGCGGGTTGAAAGGTAATTTTTGGAGTTTAATAAAAAAAGGTAAATAAAACTTTTTGTGAATAATTTTATTTATCATGGATAGTTAAATCCTACATGGGGAAGTTATTGGTGGGGACCACACCCACATAACCTCCCATGATAGGATATTTGTGAGGTGGGGCCCATACATTCCCTAACCTTTCATATCCTCTTTAACACCCTTAAACTCAATATTAATTCCCCCTTATTTAATTCTTTGACAACATACCTCATTTAATATGAGGAGCCTTTCCATCTCCCTTTCTCCCATAAATTTTCCAACACTCTTAACTAATGGATTTATTCTTTTGAATCTTTTTGAGAATGCATGGCATGGTTTTTAAAAATATTGGAGGATGTCTTATTGTAATTTTTATTTTTGGCTCTTGTTGTGTGGGGTGATTTTTGGGAGAAATATTGAGAACAAGTGTTCCTCTCTTCGACGAAGAATACCTCCGATGAAGAATGACTTTCTCCCTCGACGAAGAACGCTCTACGATTCGACGAATGCATAGTGGACAAAAAAGATTCTTCTTCAGGTGAACAACAACGTCAACAAAATCGACACCATTCCTCCATGACGCCAGACTACCACGATGTTCGTCTTCCGCGGATCGACGACGTGCGACGTCTTTTCGAAGTAGGGGAATTATGTTCAATTTTAATTGATTAAAATTGTTCTTATTCTTTGTTGAGAAACATGGTTTGACTTCAGCCAATTGATACCGCCTAACGCAGAGGGCGCGGACCGAATGCACATGGCCCGACAACCCTTCGTAGACTCTTTTTTGTGATTGAGGTGTGTTGGATGAGGCAGAAACTGGAGAAGTGGCGGTAGTGCACCGACCGCGTGAGAAGAACCGCATCCTGAAACCATGAGCCGCTCGATTGAAGGAGAACTGGCCGGCTAATGCTGGCCAGGCTAAAGGAGGACCGCGACGCCACAAGGGGCGTTGCGCTGCAGAAGATCGCGGCCCGCGTTCCGCGGGCCGCTAGTCAGGTGAACCGGCCGGCAGGCGGCCGACCGGGTTGAGAAGAACCGCGGAGCTAGGAGGGCGCCGCGCTGGAGGAACCACAGTGTGCCCCAGAGGTCGGCTTGTGCCGGGAAGGCCGGATGGCTTTGGCCGACTAGTTTGAGTGGGCGGTGTTGCTTGGAATCGCAGGTTTGGGAAGCCCCCCCCTGGACCGCTCGGCCCCTTCGGGCCTAGTCGCTCGGCTAGCCAGCCAGGCCGTGGCCAGTCGGGCCGCGCTACTCATCGGGCCGGTCCGACCCTCTGGCGGGTCAGACCCCCCAAAATAGGGTTGAACCAACCCGCCAACCCACAGTGGTTAACGGGCTGGGCCCGTTTTTACTTAAATGTGAATATCTATAAGACCACGTGTCTGATCAATGTGCCGTCTACGCCACTGGGACCCTCACGACAAAGCGGTTTTTTTGCAACACTTTAATTGTGTTTTGGACGACTTTGGAAAACGGACGGGTTTGGAATGTGCATATTTTCAACTAGTACCCTGGAATAGAAAATCCAATATCTCTCAGACTAGGCATTCGATTGACGCACCGTCTGTCGCATCAGTTTCCTTTTGACGAGACTGAACTTTGGGGTACATCAACTCTAGACTTCTATATATTTGATGTGACGTCCCCTTTTCTCGAGAAGCAGACCCTCCCGTAATAGAGCGTACTGTATGCTGGAACCCTAGTGCTGGATGAGACTGTGACAACTATCATACTGGAATCCTATTTGGGTTTGAAGATTACGACAACTGTACTCGAATCCTATTTGGGTTCAGTAGTAATGAAAACTGTACTAGAATCCTCCGTGGGTTCGGCATTGATGAGAACTGTACTAGAATCCTCCATGGGTTCGGTATTGATGACAACTATACTGGAATCCTTCGTGGGTTCGGCAGTGATGACAACTGTACTAGAATCCTATGTGGGTTCGGAAGTGATGACAACTGTACTAGAGTCCTCTGTGGGTTCTGCAGGGATGACAACTGTATTAGAATCCTCCATGGGTTTGGCAGCGATGACAACTATACTGGAATCCTCCTTGGGTTCGGCATCAATGACAACTGGACCAAATCCTACGTGGGTTCGACAACATCGAAACGGGACTGAATCATCTGTGGGTTCAATAGCAATGAGACTAAACTGAATCCTCCGTGGGTTCAACAGCAACGAGATAATGATATTTTAGGTTTATGCGGGTATCTGTCGTTCGATAGTGAAATATGATTCAGTGGCTACAACTAATCATCTCTTAATATATTTAAGTTTTTCATACCTGTGTGAGTTGAGTATTGACTTTAAATCATTATAATCCAAGGGATTGACATCTTTCTTGTGTGGACTGGGTTGTTCTTGGGCTTGAGAGTTGGAGCCAAACTGGGATTGATGACTTAGGTATATGCATGGGAATATACCTAAGTAGAGTTGGTTGATACTTTGTGATTATATATTTCATTTGTGGTTTATCCTTCCTGGATTCTGTGGGACCTTCGAGGGTCTCTGGGTCCCTACTGAGTATTTTTATACTCACCCCTGCACGAGCTATGCCCGCACTACGTTGTGTTGGATGCAGACGACATTCAACATTGATCTTGGTAGAGACTTGTGGAGCTAGATGGTACCTGGAGGTGGAACACTTGGTGGGATGTACATGGAGTGGACGGCCAGACCCGAGGTTCTGAGGAGGCTATATGTACCCACCCTTTAGGTGGGATTCCTAGAGGACGACTCAGTGGTTTCTGTTTTACTTTACTGAAGTTTTACTAGCTTTTCAGTTGTACTGTACTTACTGTTGGACTTGTATTTCCAAACCCTTTCCTTTCAGCACTTAACATTGTAATTAGTATTACTTAGCGATTCCTTCAATTGCGTACTCTGTTGTGTTTCTTTACTTTTATAAAGGAAATTCTTTCCATTTTATCGGCATTTACACCTTTGGTGACAGTCTCCAGCCCCTGGCATATAGAAGGTGGGCTTGGGGTAGTCACGACACAGTCACGGAGTATAGGTCGTGACATATACTGGGTTGGTTCACTTTAGTCAAAAGGAAGTAGTGATCATGCTACATGGGTGCCATTCCGGGCATGGGAATCCATTGAAACCCTTGCATGTGAGATTTCCTCGATAGTAGAGTGTGTTTAAAAAATGGTTAAAAAGTTCCCAAACCATTTGGGTAAAGTATTCATAACACTATTTAAACCCCCATTATCCTAGTTGAATCCTTTTGAATATATATTCTCCCAATGTGGTTTTCACTTATGGGAGGTGGATTGAGAAATGATTTTTCTATATTATGGTATGTGGTTTCTGTTATCCACGTTTGATTTCATGTCTACTTCCCTATATGATCATGGATTTGAAAATTTTGTTTTAATTTTATTCATATAAGTGAATGGATCATTTATTTTCTATTTTAGGAATTAATCTATGTTAATAAATATTTTGTCCCCAATAATGCTCAAAAAATGTATTTAGTATCAGTTCCTACAAAAACTCTTAGTGGTGTGGTTGGTGTAGAAGATTTATTCTTCTTATAATAATTTCATACTTTTGGGATCAGAACAAGCTATGGTTGATGGTAATTTAGGGTTAGTGGAAGTGGTTCTGTGGTTTTATGAGATTGAGGAGATCATGGAATCTCTTTGAACACTTCAAGTTCCATAGCTAAGAGACAGTGAGATACTTATTTATCATTTTATCCTAGGTTTTTTGGTTATTATAGTGACTTCCCAATTGTGATAAGGGTTGTTCTGGATCCTCCTGGGGTTGTTATTATAATTTGCTTCTTTCTTGAGGCTGTCAAAGTGGAGAAGGAGTTGGAGAGTGTGAGCCTTTGTCAAGGTAACTAACAAGTGATGAATTATATTGATAACAATTTGATGTGGTCATATTTTCAATGAATCTAGTTATAAGTGAATCATGAGAGGATGAATTGTTTGGAAAAAATAGTTCCCATGATTCTAGTTCATCCATTCATATTTCTAGTTTGACAAATATTCCCGAGACTATCAATGACTTCATTCAAGTAGAAGCTGACGAGTTTAAGTAATAAATGATTATGGGTGATTCATTAAATCCATTGAGTAAATTGTAGATGTGGGATAGGAATTAGGATAACCAAGAATGTAAAGAGAATATGATGGATGATCATAATCTTGGATTAAATGGTCTTTCTCATAAGGATATGATATCTCATGTATTCTTCCAATGATGCTGTCCAAGACATTCTAAGAGACACAACATGATGTCACCTAGAAATTTCCTCTATTATTGAAATTATTTTCATATTCAGAAGTATTATTAGTTATTATTTTGAGATAGTCCTTGTGAATGATCCTTTTAAGGATGGGTTTTTTGTTTTGGGGAACATTCCATTGATAGTTATAATATTCGTTTTAAGGCACCAGTTTTGGATATTTGTTATTATAGATTAACCCCTTTGGGGATGTTTTTATAGATGGATTAAAATCAAATTTATGGGATTACATGCTTTTTTGTAAAATTCTTGATTTCCACTCTCTTCTACCCTATTGAGATTTGTTTTGTTGGATGTAAGCACAGTTATTAATTCCTCATTGTTTGGGAGGGACTTTCTAGAGAGTTTTCATCAGTCTTGGTTTCCTATTGAGAATTTGATGTTCTCATTTTCATGATATTTGGGAGTCCTTGGTTGAATGATAGGGTATATAGGGGTGTGATCATCTAGTTGTGTGTGGTATAATTGTTGGAGTATGATTTTTTTCCTTTAGCGGATACCCCATGCGGGGGTGATCTATGTTTTTACCCTTTGTTATCTAAGTGTAATATGACATAAAGTAAAATACCATGAAATGATATTGAGGCTACAATGTGGTTGATAATTTTTCACCCTCGTGGTTTTGTGGTTGCACAAGATTTTGTATCTAGGTATATTTTATTTTATGCCTCCATGTTAGAGGAACTCTTAATATTTGGATGACTATGTGGAGTCTCCCATATTTCCTAGAACTCCTTGTATAGTATTATCGTTCTTTATGTTGATAGATATGTTTGGGAATATTTTGGGTGATCAATCCAATCAGTTTGGGGATACCGATTGATGGATTCAACAACGAGTCTTATGGAGTAATTTATTTGGTAAGGCCCTCTATGAAACATAAATTTTCTCTCTCTTTTTTATTTATGAATTTAAATTTTGGGGGAATATCATGGAAATGTGGGGAGAGTTTGACACCCCATTTACCATGGTGTTTTTTTGTGTTTTTATCCTGTATTGAGTTTTGATGAGATTTTCTTGGTTGCAAGAAAAAATTACAAGCTTTTTAAGGTTATTTGGAAGGAGAGAGGTTACCCACATAATTACTATAGACCATTTTTTCCCATGTAGGTGGACAATTTATTCTAAAAGAGTAGTTTTTCATGGAATCGACATGGTTTATCAAACTATGATGAGATCCCTCATGACCGTGAATGATCTTAGGGGTGTTATGTGTGAGGTTTATGATTCTCTAAAAGGTGATAGACCCTAGACAAGCTATGAGAGGAGGTGCATTGCATAGCGAGTGGTAACTGCATGAATGAAACACGGTGGGAAAATTGTGTTGAGAAACCACATGACATGTCTATGTGTTAATATTTTGGGTTTTATGAAAATACCGTGTTCTACATTTCAGTGTTATCAACCATATTAAAACCCTTCACATCTTACGACCCTCTTAGGAGCACTTGGAGTTGTTCCACCTCATCCACATTGGATTCATGATCTCCCTATAGTGTTTTCCAAGATATTCGAGGTTATTTACACATCTCTTACACTACTCTTCCCTCATCCATCTCTTCTCTATTACATTTAACTTTCACAATGATCCCTCACTATTAAGAAATAGGACTTTAAATGTGATCACCTTTATCAGTGCTAGAGAAAAGCGTTGATAAATGTTTCATTTTCAGCACTAAAATAAGAGCTCATAAATGGTACCTTTGGTTTGTGATTTGTAGTGCTGATAAATGGTAACCTTTATCAGAGATTTTTTAGCACATATAAGGGGTACAATTTGTCAGCGCTTTATTTTTAGTGTTAAAATTTTCCACTTTAACATCACATTAATTTAAGTACTAATAAAGGATACCATTTAGAGGCCCTTTATTTTTAGCTCCCATAAAGGGATCCTTTATCATCGTTTATTAGCACCAATAAAGGACTAAAAAATGAAATAATTAAGGAAATAAATAAACACATTTACAAAAAAATTAGTAACATTTTTATTAATTAAATAATTATTGATAAAAATGAATAAACTTATTATAATATATATAACATTTAAATAGTAACAGATAGTAAATATTAAATATATAGTTATAAGAAAATATCAAAATTAAACATTTAAAAATTAAAAATTAGTAAATTGAGAAAAATTATTAAATATTTTATTAGTTAAATAATTATTGCTAATGTTAGTAAATATTGTATATTAAATCTATATATATATATATAAATATCAATTATATTAATATATATATATGCTTTTACATTAAATTTTAATTTATTTAGTGAATAAAGGTTTATAATATGAATTATTATGAATTAAAAATAATGAGTAATTGTATTCAGTAATGGACATAATTAAATGTTGTAAGATCTCTCAATTTAACATATATAAAACATGTTTTATATTGTTTTTTCATACATTTATGTTATTAATGCACTTCTACATAAAAAGCATAGAGACAAATATTTATGCAATTAATGAAAGCTTATAGAGAAAACACATATAATACTTATCTAATTTGTTAAAATTTACTAATAATTTTTTTATTTAATTATAACATAACACATTTTATATATTATGTTACTAATCTCTATATTTTATTTATTTAGTTTTCATGTGATTAATGTTATGAATTATTTATTCATTTTAAATATTTTTTATTTTTTATTTTTTTGGGAATTTATTTAATTTCTATTCATTATTTTAAATATATTTAATTAAATTTTTAATATTTTCAATATATATTCATCTTTATTCAATATATATTAATTACATAACAAAATTTATATTTATTTAATAAAAATTATACATTTTTTCAATATTGGTAAAATGTAGTCATTTTTAATTATTCAATTTCACTCAATTTTATCATGATTGCACATAAGATTAAATATTAATTAAAAATGTTAAAAAAAATAAATGTAAATAAATACATACCAATATATATATTTATTAATGTACATTTATTATATTTATACATTCATAAATAACAATAAATAAAAATAAATTGTGTGTTTATATAATTCTATAAATATATGTTTAAATAAATTATACCATTTCAATAAATTAATTTAAATATGAAATAAATTTAATATAATTTTATTTATTCATATTTATTAAATATATATATAATTATAGGAATATATATAATTATATAAATATATATAATGATATCTATATATTAATTTTTTCATGTATTTATATAAATTAAATACATATTTATATTTTTAAATTATTATAAACTTATAATAGATATATTTCAATAATGAATCTTTTTACTATATATATATGTATTAAATAAATATATATAATTATAAAATTATATATTAAAATTATTTATTTTATAATTATAATCATAAATCCTTTATCAGCACTTTAACATTAGGGAAGATAAAGATTTATTTTATCAGCACACTTTTGGGGTGATAAATCTATATTTGCTTCATCGCTAAAAAAGAGATGAAAAAGATTCTTTATATCATCGATTATTATCATATTTCTGAAAAAGGGATCTTTTTCTATACTTTTCAGAAAGCGTTGATAAAATTTTCATGATCTATATTAAGAACAGTAGATATTACAAACCATTTCGTCATATCTGAAGCTCTCTGTAGAAGCCACATGAAGCTAACACTCCGAATTTTCGAATCGAAGCTCGATTCTAGGCTAGAATCAAGGCTCTAACTATTCCAAGGCATGAATCCAAGGCCTGACCGATTCAAGGGTTTACCAAACCCAAGGGTCAAATAAATTCCATGTTTTTTGATATATCTACTTTCCCTTTGTTATCCCCTAAACCTTCTCAACCCCCATTTGTTTATCCCAAAAACTATATTTTCACAATCCAATAATTAAACATCCCCTAATTCACTTTTTTAGATATATTGAAATATCGCCTTCCCCGATAGCATCTGGTTCTCCTTAAGACAACATTGGTATTTCACTACTTGATATGTAACAAACCAAATGTTGGGTCATGTTTTTTTGAGGAATAATAGGCTTCCAATAGCTATATTCGATGACTTATAGCTCATTGAAAATGCCAAAATATGAAAAATTCAACCATATAGCGGCCGGTGTGGTGATTGGTTGGTAATATTCCATTGTAAATCACATGGGAACATATTTTTCATATATTATTTGAGAACATAAAATGCAATTCTTTTCTAGATTTACCTATAAACCAAAATAAATATTTAACTCTCTAATCATTGCCATCTCGATATTTCACCTCATATGATGAACAAAATATTTCAGTGTGCTTTGTCCAATCCTCAAATATTCTATCTTTAACATATATGTGTACCAACATCCTATATAATTCTCCTTCATGATGTGCAGGCATTGATCAGCTCTGCCTTAATAAAAACAAATCGTTATTCGGTATTGGTCCAAACTTAAATACCAGGTCTTCCATAATATCTTTATCTTATACAAAAAATCTTTAACTGGAACATCTTTCTCACATTTTCATTCATAAAAAACCCATCCCTTTTTTCAATTTATACTCCCCCTTATGAACTCCATTGAGGAACATAGATTTTAAATCTATTTGGTATACTTTTAAATATATATTCACTAAAATACACAAGAAAATTAAAAAAAATTCCAACCACCACATGAGATAAAATGTATCATAAATATAAATTCCTTGGATCCTATAATTCCCAATTTAGGGGAGTAAATTATTTTCCTCCAGTAATTCACCATTATTATAATTATTGTCAAACTCCACATTCTAATTAGTAAAAAATATATATCAATTTTATCTTTTCATCATAAACACAACTCAACCCACCCTTTTTTATGTTAGTATTTAATTTCCTCATTATCTAATATGATGTGTTTTTCACTATCATAAATCAGATTCATATTTCATACACAATTTCCATAAATTTTATTCACCCAAAATAAAATAATTGTTCATCTAGATTCTTATATCTTTTTTTGAAAAATAGTCATCTTATAAATGATAACTCACTCGTTAATAATTCCTAAAAATCACTTTATTTAATTCATCACTCATCTAATAAACACTATATAGGTTTTAATTTAATCCATATAAAAACAGATCATTATTTAACATTTAATTATGGTTTCACCCTTAGAAATCCCTCACTAAAATCCATGTAATTCTCACAAATGGCATGCATTACCCATTTTATAGAACCAAATAGAGTACGACAACCTTCTTCCTCGGTTTCATCTCTCTAATAGTTATTATTCAAATTTTTTTCTTGGGGATCATTCCCCATATATTTTATTTTTATTGTAATAATATGAGTAGTTTTCATGGTATGGATGACTACTTATTTGATTATTTCATGAAAAATACTTTTTTCCCATAATAGATGGAGGTTGACTTCCAGAAAAACAAAATAAAATTATATCTATTCAGAAAATGAACAGATAAGGATTACACTTGTCCATAACATTCATCATTGGATGTATTCAATCGATCACACGTACCATAGTTGATTAATTCATTTCTTAAATTTAATTAACCATTTTCTTCAACAAATATTTAAATTATTTGAAATACTAAACTGTTTGGTTCCCTTACTAGAATTATCTATGAAATTCACCTTTGATAATAAATAGCATATGTGTATTTATTTATTTATTGTAAAAATGAATATTTTATGAACCCAGAATGATGTACATGAATATAAAATGAATTAATTCAAAATCTTCTGACAAAAGGCTATGAAAATGGTATTAAATAGTTGATCATGATTTTAATAGAGCATCCTTACAACCCTTATCAAATATTTGTCTTAATTTAAGTTGATTCTAATCATGAAAAATTATTCTGGATTATTTTTAAGAACAACTTATTGTTCATGTAAAGGATAAGAGCTATAATTCTTGGAGTATACATGATGCAAAATTAAATATTCACATCAAATGGGAAGATAATTTTGTTTCTGAATCATTTGATATGAATACCTGTATATAGGATATTGTTTATCGCATGGAAGAAATGGAAATGGATTTGTATATAAGGATTGTGATTATAAAAATTTGTTTGAGAAGTTAAAAATATGTTATAAAAGACCATTGTATACTAGTTTTACTAAATATACAACATTTTATGCTGTATAGAAATTATATAATTTGAAATCATGCAGTGGGTGAACTAACACTATCTTTATAGAACTGCCCGGTCTCTTGAATGATATGTTACATAAATAAAATGAACTACTATGTTGAACACATGATTATAAATGAATTTTACATTAATGGGATGGCATATAATAAAACAATTTCCTGCCCAAGATATTTAAGATTTTTTTTTCGCTAGGACCATGAATCACTCAGCATGGCATGGTCGATATAAGAAGAATTCATCAAGTCTATCAAAATATGTATGGTACATTCTTATCATTAAATTGTTTAATATACTATATATATGTTAATAACCCATGTCAAAATGTACACAAAATGGTGATTCAAGAATTAAATATGGGAACTTACTTCATCTAGAACAATCTCCTTAGTTGATGAAATTTGATTTTAAATATCCTAAATTTTGAAATCACTTGAGAAACATTCATGTTCTATTATCTATTGATGGAATAAATCCTATCAGTGAATAGAAGAGTACTAATAGTACATGGCCCATCATGTGGGGAAATTATAACTTTTCTTTTATAGTGTTTCATTTAGCATAAATACATTATGTTTTCTCAACTTATATATTTACCAAAGAAACCCGATAATGATATTGATGTCTATTTGGCTCCATTAATTGATTATCTGAATTTTATATGGGATATATGTATTATAATGAATGATTCCCCATGAAGTGAATAATTCACATTGAGGGACATGCTATATAGGATGATAAATGGATTCCCCACTTTGGATATTTATCATGATATATCACTAATGGAATGGTGGTTTGTCCCATTTGTGAAAAATGCACATAGTCAGTTAGGATGAAACATTCCCCCCAAAAATAGTTTTTTAAACATTAGAAATATTAACCTTGATGACATAAATACAAATCTTAGATGAATATGAGAATGATTAATAAGGTGAAAAACCGTCTCGAGTAACTGTTCATCAACTATTTGATAATGTAAAATATATTGACACTATATTCAGTAAACAATTTATGAAAAAACCTTACCAAATAATTATTAAAAAAGTGGTCAATTTTATTACATTATTATATTGGAATTATTTTAATTTTATTCATTTTATTGATTTCATGTATATAGAAAATATTTATTTGATAGTTTTATTGGCATGTTACTAAATTTTCCTAGAAAACAAATATGGAATTAATGATAGGTTGGACTTGATTTAAAAATGGATAACAAAAGAGTTGGCATCGATTAAGGGTAAAGGGTGGACTTTTCATTCTCTAATAACATATACACTATCCAACTAGAAACAATTATATTTTTATATATTTTTTAATAGTGTTAAATTTCCATAGGGTTATTCATAAAATATAAATAATTTTATGTTAATGACTAATTTTAAGTTGGATGGACTAAAATCACATGAATATCATGTTTTTATGAAAGATTTATTTAATGATACTTTCTGTTTCATTATGCCACAAAATGTATTCCATATAATAACCAGACATTTCTTCATTTTCAAATCTATATTCAGTAATGATATAGGCCAGATGACATTTCTAATGATGAATAAGGAGGTGGGAGTCATATTATGTGAATTAGAGATTCATTTCCGATCATCATTCATTTATATAGTGGTTCATCTAATGTTTCACTTCTTTAGAGTGTTTCAACTATGTTATCCTTTCTATTGTAAAATGATGTACCCCATCAATCATTATATGAAAATTTTGAAATGTTGTGTAATGAATAAAATTCATTCATTCGGTAATATTGACGAATGATATATTGTTGAAAAATATATTTAATTTTGTAATGATTATATATTAGATATTGAGAGTATCAATCTCCTAATGTCTTTTCATGGTGGGTTCCTTATAGGAGAAGGGATTTTTGGGAGATATGTTGTTACAATTACCTTGACATAGTGGGATTAAGAACACCAATAAAATTTACACAATATTCAATATGTTGATCCACACATTGAATCCCACATTTAAATTCATATAGATTTAAATTTGTAAATGGATAAATGATGGATATCAAGTATACATAATCAACTTTTTATATGATGGTTATGTAATCCAATTTTTAAGGGGTTATCTAAAAATCTGAATTCAATTGTGGAAAGAATGTAACAGATAGCTAGAGGACCAAGTGGACATTTTATATATTACAATAGTTTTGAAATTAGTAGTTATATATTCTATACATAGGAACATGATGACCTAAGTATGATGAAAAATAATGGAGTTACGTTTTTGGTTGAAGTGATGCACATATCTAGTTCCAAGGATATTAAATAAAATTTATGATAAGATGGCATATTCTTAGAATTATAAAACATATATACTAGATAGATTATACAACATTCCAATTTCTTATTTTCCATGGCATATGGGTTGAAAATTTGTGTGTATTGAAAGTCGGGGAAATTGGCTTCGTGATGGAGAATTTCAATGTGGAAGGGGGGAAAAGACATTCCATTCATAATAGAAACCCAATCAATGAAAGTATGTTATTTCTCAAATCCATCAAACATGATTTTTTATAATCATTTTTGAAAGAAAAAAATGTTTTGGTCATATGAAAATTCAATCGAGGGTGAATGTTTCATTGTGAGAGAAAATTAGTTCATATTTTTTCCAATGTAGACAATGTCTTGGACTTTTGAGTAGATTATAAAGAGGGGATTTGGATTATATATAGAGAACTAAATCAGTAAATCCTTCAAAAAATAAATTGGGGTAAATTATAGGTTAATTTTTTAAAATATTATGGGTTTCTCATAATATTCATTGTTACCTACTACATTAACATTTTCTAAATTAAATTTTAGGCTACTCATACACACAATTTCTTATGAACATGAGAGTTTTACTGATCCCGATGAAGATGAAACTGTATTAAAGGAAACCCTTTGAGAATACATAAAGTTAATATCATGATATACATTTGCTATTTTATAAAAAAAATATGAAAAAACATTGATTTAATGTTAATTATTCATTTCAGAGTTCATTTATTGTAGAATATTTATGCCAATATTTCTTGGCTTTATGCAAAAAAACTCGACAAACTACCTATCCCTTAAAAATTGTCACCCTAGATGTTTTGTATTTATCACATCCTTTGATGTCCCCCCACATCCATTTTTGTAATAGTAATGATGCTACATATACTCAATCATAGATGCAATATTAATGTTTTCCTAGTGAAATTAATGTCGATCAGAATAAGTTTTTATTTATTTTTAATTTAATGTTATTTCTTTTTAGTATTACTCACATAAGAATTGTTTTCTTATACATGTGGTTTATTTTAATTGAGTTGGTGTGTTATATCTATCTTTCATTCCTTTCTAAAACAAAACATCCACAGAATTCATCTCACTCGAAACCATTTCACCCATACATTGTTTGAATTTTTCACATTACTTGAAGTTACCTCCACTTCTCAATAAGAGAGGAAATATTGATGTTTTCATAGTCAAATATTTTTATATAATGTTAATGTATTGTTTTATATTTATGTTTAATTTATTTAGTTTTAGTATTACTAACATATTAATTGGTTTCTTATATTGGTGGATTATTCTGTTCGAGCCTACAAGTGGGATAATGTCAAATAGGAAATGAACCATGAATTAATACATCCATCATTCAATGGTGAATTAAAGATACTTATTTAATTAATGTTTTCCAAATTGATTCAAATATTTTTAGGTTAATTTCATTATCATTTTTATCTAATACTTATTTTCTTTTCTTAACAGCACTTTTAGTATGTTATATTTTGGTTTTAATTATCTCCAACAAGTCACAAAAGATAAAAAATATTCCAAACTGCCAATGTTGCCAGAATTTTCATAGCTATTTTATGTGGATCTGAAAAAACTGGATATTAACACAATGTTCATAGCTGAAATAATTCACATTATTTAAAGCTAGAAGAGTATAGGAATATCATGAAACTATTTTGGTGACTTATCAAAATATAATTTTCATAGTAGATCCTTCATCTATTCTATATTTCAACAACGAGAATGGTTTTTCATCTAGGATCATCGACTCAATATGCAATGTTGATAGTTCCAAAAATAATGGTAATTGGAATCATGGTAAAATTGATAGTTAGGGTTTTGTGAGACATTGGGATGTATAGAAATAATCAACACCTCAATATGAATCATAGTGCAACCAGTATGACTCGAAGTGTTTTGTTTTAATTTAAAATTGACAGTAATTTTAGTAAAAAATAATAGTGACATACTGAAAACACAAAAAAATATTCTCATATTATTAAACTTTTAGAAAATTATTCAAAAGTCATTTTTGACATGAAAATATTATCCTCACTTAAATATTATACACTATAATACTAGTATGACTCAAAGCATGTGTTTTGATTATAAAACCAAAATTTTAGTTCAAAAGGTGCCACTAAATGAAAACTAAGAAAACACGCTATAAATTTATTGATAATTTATGAAATGTAATCATAAAATAATTTTAGAAATGTATGAATTAGTCTCACATCTAAGTGATACACAATGTGATCTGTAGGAGTCAAACTGCATGTTTATATTTTAAAGATATATTTTGGTATAAAATAATAGTGACGTACTCAAAACCAAGAAAACACATTCGTAATATTTTGATACAATAGTAAAATACCCCATAATACAATTTGTACATGTAGAAACTAGACACACCTAAATCTTATACATGATGTTACTGATGTGACACTATGTGACCTTTTATATTTATATTTGACATCAATTTTAGTAAAAAAACAAACATAAATACTAAAAACCAAGAAAACACATTCATATTACTTTTATATTTTAGGGAAATAATCCATAAATTGTATTTGAAGTGTATGAATTATTCACACATCAACCGGATACACGATGTTCTTATTATGAATCAATGTGTTTGTTATCAGTTTCAAATTTAAATTTTAGTTCAAAAAGTATCACTTAATAAAAAACAAGAAAACATGTTAATATTTTTATTATAATTTAAGAAATATATTCATATGTCATCTATGAAATGTAAGAATTATTATCAATTCAAACCGAAAAATGATGTGATCTTTATGAGCCAATGTGCATGATTCTAGTTTAAAATTAATGTTTACAAAAAAATACAACAAATGGACTCCAAATTTAGAAACAAATTGATATTATTTTGATTTGTTATGATAATGATACATATGTTATTTGAGACATATAAGAATCATCCTTACCACAATTCGATGTACGGTGTCACCAGTATGACATCAAGTGATTCTTTTTATTTAAAGTTTACATCACTTTTAGTAAAAATTAAAACTGGAAAATAAAAAATAGAGAAAAGGTATTTATATTTTATTTTTTGATACCTTAGAAAAATGATCAGTATGTCATTTGGGGTAGTGTTCGAATCACCCACACATCAATCCAATGCATGATGGGACCAGTATGACTCAAAGTGTCCATTACTAGTTTAAAAATGTAATTTTAGTTCAAGAAATCTTACTAACCAAAAACAGAGTAAACAAACTCATTTTTTCATGATAATTTGTTAAACCCATTCATAAATCATTTTTTACATGTAAGAATAAAACTCAAATCAAACCGACAAATTATGTGATCAGTTTAAGTAAAACTACATGTTTCTAGAAAAAATGATAGGTTAGTAAATAAGAGAAGGTACATAATAAAATAGAAAAAAATATCTTTATTTTTTTGATATAGTACCACAATAATGAATAAGTAATTTTAGATGTGAAGGAATTGTACGGACCATAATCTGGTGCGTGGTGTGAATGGTAGGACTCAAAGTTTATTTTTTTATTTAAAATTGACATTAATTTTAGTAAAAGGTCAAATGAACAACAAAAAATAGAGAAAAGAATTCATATTGATTTATACAAATAGGACCCTAATATATAAGTCATTTTTACATGTAGGAATCAATTGTATCTTATTCTGATGAAAAATATGTCCAGAATGACTCAAAGTGTCTATTATCAGTTTGAAAATTAAATTTATGTTAAAAAAATTGTCACTCACTGAAAATAAATGAAATATTCTTGGATATTATTTACAATAAATATGAAATAATTTAATAAAAAACTTGAATCATATAGGAATAAATCTCACATCACTCTGATTCATGATGTGATCAGTTTGAGTCAAAGTGTGTGTTTCTAGTTTAAAATTACATATTAGTAAAAAATAAATCTAACATATCAAGAATAGAGAAAATCCATTAAAATTGTATTTATACAATATGAAAATGATACAGATTTCCTTTGAGTCATGTAAGAATTAACTGAACCTCAATCTGATACACAGTGTGACTGGTTTGACTCCAAGTATTTCTTTTGATTAAAAATTGACATAATTTGTTATAAAAAGAAAAAATTTTCTACAATAAAAAAATAAAAAACCTTCATATTGATTTGATAAATTAGGAAAAGAATCCATAAGTTGTTTTAGATATGTATGATTCATCATCTCATTAATATAATGCATAATGTGACTAGTATGATAAAATTGTTTCACTATAAGTTTAAAATTGACATTTTAGTTCAAAATGATTAAGACACTAAAATATGTTAAAATGTTCTTGATTTATCTAGATTATTTAGGAAATTTTTTTATATATCATTTTTGACATGTTGGAATTAATATAACATCAATATTACACATTATTTGATCGATAGGAGTCAAATTTCATATTTTGAGTTTGAAATTACATTTTAGTAAAGAAAGAAAAGTGACGTACTAAAAATAATGAAAACAATTTCATATTATTTTGAAACATTACAATATGATTCATAACTAATTTGAGAGGAATAGGAATTTACATTACCTCAATATAATGCCTTGTGTGAGTAATATGACTCCAAGTGCTTCTTTTCAATATATAAATGCCATTTTAGTTTTAAACATTCCTCATATCCCCAAAACTGAGTAAGTCATACAATATTATTTTCTCATCATTCTAACACATTTACATAATTAATTTTCATATTAATTTTTATATTATAATTATCTAGTTAATTTTACATAAGAGAAATATTTAAGATGAACAAGAAATAGTGTGACGTGCAAGAATCGACTGCAACTAAATCTGATACCAAAAATTCTAGGTATGACTCAATAATCAGTTTAAAAGTAACACTTTCTATTTTTTAAATTTATTATGTTTTTTATATAATAACTTTTCCCTTATATAGGGGTATTTTTTTTCTGACTAGGGTATATGATAAAAATAAAATAGAATACTGATGTTCTTGAGTATATATAATAGTTTTAACTATTTTAATTTTATAAACCAATCTTTGAATTGTCCATAATATTTTATTTTTTACTTGTATTTGGTTTGTGGCTTTTATTTCACATAAATTATTTATTGGAAGATTATTTTGATGATTACATGGCTTTTTGGTGGTGTGTTGTGTTGCTACTGCACAGTACACTGGTGTTGTAGTGTGTTGTTACATCACATTGCAGCATACCCCTTTATCATCTCTTTTAGAAGATCTAATAAATGTAACCATTATCTGCACATTTATTATCACTAATAAATGAATTATTGATCAGTTCTAAAAAATCACTGATATATGTTGTCCTTTGTCATCAATGTTTTTATTACTGATAAAGGTCCCCTTTATCAGTTCTTTTTATCACTTATAAATGTATATGTATTTTAATATCGCTCTGGTAGTTAGCACTTCTCTATCACTGATAATAGCCATTTTATGCACAGTTAAAAGATTATTATTTAGTAGTTTCTAGTTATCATGTGGCTCAATTTTAGGGTTCTAGGTGGATCTAATTATGGGGATGTTTTTTATAGTTTATAGACACATTTTTTAATTTTTTTTTGTTCTCAAAATTATAAATGATGAGTCTTGAGTTGATTCATCCTATAGATAATATATTTATGATATTAATTTTTTTGAAATTGTTTGAATTTGTAATTCATAGAATTTAGGTGACCAATAATCTCACTTTTTATGAGAGTACGATCATATGTGACTTTTTTTCTGAAAATATTTCATTATGTTTTAATCAATGCCTATTTTGATTGGAATGTCTAAACATATTAATCTATTATAAAATTACTATATGGATTTCTGAATTGGTTTCCCAATTCTGAAAAGTGTATTGACGCAATTATGGTTTTCAATAAGTGAAAACAATTATTTTAATGGAATTGGGTTTTTTGTTACGGTATTTACATAAAAAAGGATAAAAAGGGGTTCCTTGTTGTTTTCAAATGATGATTTGAAATGTGTCCAGTGATTAACCATTGTGAAAATGAAACGGTTCTTTGTTTAAAATGGTTTAATGGAAATTGATGGTCTTTTGGACATGATTTTAAAAAAATAGATATCCTTAATTGAGGGGTTGATTTCAAATGTTTTTAAAAAAATAGGGTATTACATTATACAACATAAACTATCATAAGTGGATTTTATGAAAATATTAATGGAAAATAATTCTGTTGGATGTGTACATAATTTCCATATTATTGAGTCCTTTAGTAAGGGTGACTAAAAAATGTTTTCAATGCTTTGACGTTTTCCATAACATTCAAAATAGTGACTGGAAGGAAATTTTATTAAATTTTAAATATATTTGCATCCCTATCTTTTTTTTTGTAATATATGATATGATTTGAACTATGGTTTTTGAAATGGTGGATGTGAGACATCTCTTAATTATGCCTTATTTGAATACACCACGTGTGGGTTCTTGATCATTATGTGATTTTGGTTCTCCCATTATGTTGAAATGTTCGGGTTATGTCATATGTTCATTTTATATAGGTTAGTATTTCATCATTGGGTCTTAGGAATTAGGGTAGATATGTCTATAAATTCACAATTCTACTTGTCTTGTTCATTCATTCACCTCAGTTTCTATTATCCAGTCATTAGAACCAAGATAAAATGGGAGATTTTTGATATCTACGACGCAATGTATTCACAAAGTACTAGTGGCCCCTCTATTCTGAAAAAGGGACATATGTGGTCTTCCATTTCGATGAGGATGTAGTAAGTAACCCAGATAGTTTATCTTTATGGTGTAATTTTTTCCTTAAATATGGTCTATTTTAATAATATATAGAATGTACTCCCATTTGGGATCCTATAGTATATCCCATTAAACGTTTGAATGCTTTAGGCCACATTATAAATTTAGGGGAGTTTGATTGAGATATATTTTTTCCCATTTAATATTTTTCACTATTATAAATCGTTTACATTATTGATCATGATATATTTCATATAATTCACCATTCTTCCTTTGTTATTCTTGAACTGTGAATGTGTTTCTTTCATTAGAAAATTATTTTTCCTCGGTTTTTTGGAAAATCAATTTTTGTATTTAATGGCTCATGTGTGGGTTAATTATTATATATCTCAAAATGAGTAGTCTATTATATGGTTTGGGTTTTGAAATGTTTTTAATGTGAACATTTAATTTTATAAATATAATTTTTTTTAATTAATGGTGTGTGTGGTTTAGAAATGTATTAGGCTTGGGCCTATGTTTTTAAGCACATCTTTTTGGTTTTCAGAATGATCAGGAATTGTATTAGATTATGATTATGGAATAGTGTTGAATTCCAAAATGTTATATGTATAAATATTAATTTCAATCATTATTTTGCAAATATCATTGGAGAATTTCATTATGAATCATACTTTATAGTATTTTGTGGGGTTTAGTGACATACTTGGATTTTTATCACACACAAATATATATTTAATATTTCAATATCTTAGTTTGATCCATTATTATTCATTTCCATTGACGTGGGGAGTTTTTGGTGGGGTTGAGAAAATGGAGGCTACATAGATATGGTTTGGAGTCTGCTCGAATTGATATGTTTGATTTTTTATTTTTTTCTATTTATGTATTAATGTATTTATCTTTGTTTTGGATTATGTTTATGAAAATGGGTTGGATAATTTTACCCGATCATAACCAATTTTTCCTGTATATTTATTTTTTCTGATGTATACATTTAAATTCCATGTTAATTATTTTTAATTTCAAGATAAATCATTACCAATAGGATGACTATGATGCATCAGAATGTGTTTATAGACCATGGGGATTGATTACACCCTTTGATCCTTATGGTGAATCGGATTGGGTGTCGAGAATGATGGAAGCTTTGGAAGATAAGTTACAGTGACCATATCAAAAACACAACCACATATCAATAAACAAAACATATAACAAATGATCCTCATCATAGGGTATTGTGAAAATGATGGGAATCAACCCCATTTCATCATACTTTAATGAATGACCCCCAACATGTAACTATATGACAACCATATTTTCAACAAATTATGGTATCCTGGACTTGAAAGAAATCTATCCCATATCCACTTCTTACCATCAATGTCCCCATACATGTAACCATACCACAACCAAATCAACTATTATATAATAAACATAATATGTATTCATCATTCTCTATATGTATAAATATACTATGATCCATAATATCATATACTATGTATAGAGGTACAATGGGGAAGAGGGAGTAATAAACCATTTATTCACTCACTAACATGGATGATGTCGAAAATTCTAGGGGTCAAAAAAATGTGTTTTGGAAAGGATATCTGACATGGGTGAAAGCATGGATGAAATCTAAGGCAATAAAACATAAAAAATAATCATACATAAGAAAAACCCAATGGTTTATTCCTAAAGAAAACTGTTGATACACCTCCCAAATATCACACTACCACTAACACAAGTAATGAATTCTTCCCGCACTATACCACATACTAGCTGGCACTATCATATAAGAGAGATAAAATCATTATTAATATTCCATGTTGTCACATCATCAATAAAATTTACAAATATAATATTAACAATTTATATTAGAGTTATTTCCTATTTATTTATTCATATTTAATTTCAAATAGTTTACTAAACCACTTTACACAGGATGTCATTAATTAATTTATATTTCCCACTTATCTTAAAACATACCATGTGTTATCCCATACTATTGAATCCATTCATCATTTTTAGAAAATAATTTAACAATTACTTCCCAAAAAACATTTACCAATACATTATCCAAACCATATTCAATGAAAATAATAAAACAATCAACCAAAAAATAACAAAGAAACAAGTTCATTCCAAACAACTATCTATTACACTACTATCATAATAACAGTAAAACCCAATAGCCACCACTGGGATCAAACCACACCACTTCCACCCACTAATCCCCAAAAATTTAAAAAAACTCTTATCATAATAAACGATTTGGTACATATTGCAGAGAATCGGAAAATATGACCAATAATTCAATTTGAAGGAATTCTTATTAATCATTCTTTCATATCACATCATATTTTTTAAAAAAAAATCAACTGTAGAAATTATAGATTCTCAAAAAACCATTTTATTACCATATTTTACATGATCTAGTAATTAATGATGGTTAAAATATATTTAATTAAATATTCATCTATCATCAGATAAATACACATCAATCAACCATATTTTCAAATAATAGAAAAAAATGAACCAAATCAGTCAGCTTTATGTTGGAACCTCACGAAACCCATTTAAACATTTACATATAATCGATAACAATAATAATTTTGAATAAAAAAACCATTTCATTAATATATTTATGTTTTTTTCAATGTTATAAGGTATTTCAAACACATAACCATAATCAATAGGGTTTTTATATCAGTAAAATAAATGACAACTAAGCATCACATAAGTAATAAAATGGGTGTGACTAAATCACATATGATTCCCAATATTACCTCCAATTTCAATAAATTCTAGTTTATTATCATATGTAATATAATATATAACATCCAAAAATTAAAAATGGATGTATGATAATTCCATAGTTTCACAAATAAAACGATATATAAATATGAAATCCCATTCCTCAACTTAATATTCATAAAACCTAAATAGAATGGTGAAGAAACTCCAATCAAATAAAAAAAAATAATCAAAAATAAAAAATGAGGCCCATGTTGGATCACTCCACGTCAAATAAATAACTAAACATCACCCAACATGATAATATCTACTACAACACCCTCCCCAATAAGGAAGGGTTTGGAGGGAACCATGAATAATAGAAGATAAATAAAATTGGATCATGAAGAGATTGATCCCTCGAAGCAGAGGAATAAAACAAATAAAAATGGTACTTAATAGTCTCCAAGGATGATCATATTTTCTATTAGGATTAATTGGAAGTATGTATATGAGGGATAACTTGATGAAATTCCCAAATTTGTTCTAAAATTGTAAATTTAAGGAATCCTAGTATGAAATGTCTTAGCAATAACATAATTAAACTAAATCAAATGATCCTCCAAAAATAAAACTATAGTCCGCCCTAATATTTCCCAAAATATAATGGATATCAACATTAAATCCACACATTTGATGAAATCCATGAAATAAATAGAGTTTCCAATCCATTAATTATGATCATTTTATAAACATAGTTTAATCTTGAGAAAATCTGTGGAATAATACTAACACTACAACACAATGATAATCATAAGTGGTGATCTAGGAATTCATATACCTAGGGATTCAAAAAATTCATTTGTGGCCATGCAATAATAGAAAAATGTGAAACAGTAAGATAAAATCACTTAGAACCTTCAAAGCGTAAAATAATCTCCTCGTGTAATAATGGAAACATACATAAAGTTGAGATCAAAACCCCATGATCCTTAGGTGTCCTGATTTACGCCTTGTAGAAAAGGCATATGTAATGGTTACCTATGGTGACACCCATAAATATTATCTCTTAAATATAATATAAAAAGTTAATATAAGCCATAAAATCCTAACCAACACCCCTCAATTCACAAATATGATTCTAACTTGAGAGACTGAGACAATGAATGGTCATGGATCACACTATAACACCCTAAGCGTTTGGGTAATATATTTTCCCTTCAATAGAATATAATCAATTCAATATGATTCATTACACAAAAAATTTATTCTATCTTCTACTACATGAAATAATGAATAAATAATTCATTATATAAACTCCCATGCTTACATTGTTTTACATACTAAAATTATATTGTGCATGACACACAAAATAAGGCCTTAGAGAACAATGAAATAGTACAATTTGTAATATAGTCGTTATAGCCATTCCATTAAATAGGGAGGTATGAATAAAATTGTTTTCCAAACATAAATAATAATTTACTAATCAGTATAAATTTATCAATAAATTATTATTAAAAAACAATCAATTTTTTGTAATGGAATTATATTGTTGAAAAATATATATTCTTTAAAAATTGTTTTAATATAATTTTGGGGGAAAATAATAAAATATATTTATTTACATTTTAGATAATTTATATCAGAAAATGAAAATAATTTTTTGATATAATCATATCTAAAATTAACTTATGGTGACATATTGTGTTTTTTAATTAAATATTTAATTTTTGGTTAATAATGAAAAATACATATTTTTTAATAAAAAATATTTTCCCGTAAATAAATGAACTAATTTAAATTATCATATACCTTTTAAACTTTCATATGTATTATTTATTAATATGTAATCCAATTAATTACATTCAAATAAACATTATATTAGAATTTAGTATAAGTTTATTTTTGGGTTTAAAAAATGGGTTTTCTAAAAACTATTTCAAAGTGCATAATAATGATAATGTTTAATTAATTAAAATCATCTATAATAAAGGATTCATAAAATTAAATTTATATATTATATATAAAGAAATTTTAATCTAGATATGAAAATTATTATTACAGTTCATAGAGTTAATATAAAATCATTTTGTGGATGAATAATACACAACTCGAAAACCAAATTTTTCGTTGCATTATTCCATTTTGTTTTCAATTTATTTTTTTTAATTTATATAAAATTTATTTGAAAAAATAATGTTCAATTCTTAAAAAAATTTCTAATTTATATTAGGGTGACTATTTTTTTATTTACCAGAAAGATTCCGTATTTATGAATAGGGAAATATACGAATATTTAATTAAAAACTACCTTTTCATTTAAATAATTTATAAATATATTTATAATTTCAATTATTTATAATGTAAAATAAGTTAAATTATTCATACAATAATAAAATTTAGGTCTTTTCAATCAATTCTATAATGAATTGTTGTAGATGAAATTTGTAAATGTTTGAAAATGTTCTCTTTAAAAACCAGCATTCTCATCACATATACAAAATTATTTTTATATTAAATTTTTTAACCCTTTTGAATGAAATTTAAAAAGAATTATTAATTATTTTGAATTAATGTTTTTTATATTATC
Source organism: Viscum album (assembly GCA_963277665.1). Lineage (NCBI taxonomy): Eukaryota > Viridiplantae > Streptophyta > Magnoliopsida > Santalales > Viscaceae > Viscum > Viscum album. Next base: position 184,156,423 of record OY728144.1, read on the forward strand.
TAAAAGGTTAATATTTTTTTATCAAATTAGTGGAAAATTTTGTAAAAATAATTTATTGCGATTAAGGTATAAATTGTTTTATCGGGGGTTAAAATAACTCGAAATGTGTCAAAAATGAACCAAAACATGTACAAAACTCTTTATATGGTCATATTGAGACCATATATTTTATATTTTAGATAATTTTATATTATTAGATCCTTTTAATATTAAAAAGTTTGGTGAAATTCTTTCATTCAAATAAGTACAAGTGTGTCACTCACCATGCATACAAACGGTCACACCTTCTCCTCACATTTTCACAAATTAAAACCCCTTTTCTATTCCAATAATAGAATAATTCACTCACCAAAATCCCTAATTTCATCCTAGTATCCATAATTTAGACATAAATCAAATATAGAAAAACTTTTGTTCAAAACTAGTGAGAATACCAAAATAATTTTTAATGTTCATCAATAAGTGTTTTTTATTTCATTTATTCCTCCAACTCTATCAATTATTATTATAACACAAATATATAATAAACTCATAATAATCTATATAATAAAATTTTATCGATGCCATTTTAATTACCTCTAACCATATTTACTTCTATAAAATGGTTTATGAAATCATCGTTTGTAACTACGGAGTACTACCACTTCAAGAATCGATGCCATTCATTTTTCCAATAACACCAATATTAGTTGGGAATAGTAATGGATTATATATATATATATGATTTTTATGATATTATTATTCGTCTATAATTTTATATCACACATAACTTCATTCTTTCTATTCTATGGGAATACGATAGTATTGGTCATGCGTACGGTGGACTACCACCTCACGAAGCGATGTGATTCATTAATTATTTAAATAGAATGTAATAAGGAAGGTATTAATGAAAATGTAAAAATGAAATAATAAATTATTTTTTTATGATAATATCTTATTTTCATTAATTTTGTTCAATATTTTGAAAAAATTGAAACAACATTCATGTGTATTTATTTCCAACTAAAACTAGGAATGGTGTATTTAATTTTCTATCTTTATGTATTATATATATATATATCCTAAATATATATGTTATTTATATTAGTATTAAAATTTGGGATATGATGAAATCCCTATCAAATTATGCGGACAAATAATAAAAAATAAAAACATAAAAGATAAATAAATTAGTTTATACCTGAAATATATAAATTAACCTAGAACTATAAATAATATGTGTAATAAAAGTTCATAAGTAAATAATATATTTGATGATATTAATTTTTAGGTTTATATAATTTATTTATAATAAAAATATATTTATTATACAGAAGAGTATAATGTGAAGAAAGGAATTCATGACAAATGGTAATGGGTTTCCACCTATCTTTTTACTTATATGAGATATATTCCATATTCACCAACAATTTATTTTGTGTGGTGTATGTACTACCAATGATGGAATTTTATTATTATTATAATTTAAATAGTTTGGATTAATGTATAAATTTTCAGACCATTCTTTCAGGGGGTTTATAGTTTAATAATTAACAACGTTTATTGATTTTCTCTCTCAATTTTTCTTATATGGGACAAAAGTTATGTTACACACATAACATATTTAATGAGGTGAATATAATTCCACTTTGACATTTTCTATCATGAATATCATTGTTTTTAAGATATTTTATGTTTTTTTATTTAATTCTTTTTTGGAGATTATGATTCCCAAATGGGTGTCAGGTTTATGTCACAATCTCATCAATTATTGGGAATTTTTATATCTATACATACAATATTGAAATATTATGATCTATATATCAAAAAAATCATTAATTTATATCTCATATTGTTATTTCAAAAGAATACATGTTTTCTTAATATTGTTCTATCTTTATTTTCCCAATTATTGAAAATGAGTTTTTTATGAATAAAATAAATTTTATTTAGAAACTAATTTTATTCCAAAAAATGTTTTCTAAAAAAATAAAAACTATTATATAATTTTGTATCAACAGAAGAAATTATAATTTCTGACATAAATATTTTAATTTTTTTTTAAAAATGTCCATTATAAATTTCAAATTTTATTTTCACAGAAAATTATTTTAGAAATATTTTTATGATTTTTTAGTTTTAAATGGGGTTTCAAAACAAAATTTATTTTTCTCGTGATTTGATCCATGTGATATTTCAAAATCATTATCCTTATACAATTATATACATTGATGTAACATATAATTTTATGTGGATATGAACCAAGGATACTATTCTTACTGTTTATCATATGGGTTTATGATAACATGAAATTTATGAAACCAATTTCTATTCAAATTATTATATACTAATTTTTTTTAAAAAAGCATTCCTCTTTTTTAATGGGTTTAGATAATATGTAGTGATGAAATGATTAAGAAATATATCTCTTTTTCATAGGATATTTTGTGATAAAATATTTACAAAACTCATTAAATATCATGGGTTATGAAGGGATGAATGTTTTATGATGTTGTTGCACACATATGTATTATTTTCATTATAAATTTAGTGGAACCAATATGTCACTCCAATTCATTGGGTAAAAATGGATAACTCATGTGTAGATATATTATGCATGTACCTGATTACATGTTAATAATGTTTTTAATGAACTAAATTACATGATAACATTGTTGTACTTGATAATAATTACATGTTACCAATGTTTTTTGTGAACCTGATTACATTTTCACAATTTTATGGGTGAAAGTGATTACATGTTCACCGTATATTGAGTGGACATATCTTACAAGTCTATAATGCCTTTTTTGGACCCATTATAATGTCTATAATTTCATTTAAGGTCTTGATTTCATATTCTTAACGGAATGAGTGAACCTTTTTCTATTAACACATATTTACACTATTATAAGGTGATGTGTATTTTGGAATTCCATAACATATACTGATGTAATGCTTTCATGGAACATTATATTTTATTTTGATATGAATTATATCTTATGAAATCCCAAAATTTATTCAATTATTGATGACTCAAAAAAAAATTCTAGGGTGTGGTTTTAATATCTTGTGTTCATGTTCTCATGCCATTATGTTCATGTTATTCTTATGTATCTCCCTTGATTACCGTTAATGAGAATCTTAATGTCACACATTATTATGTTTCAATTACTGAGGATATGATGAAAGGTTTAACTAGGGTGTGATTGTGAACTATACTAAAAGGGGAGTATCATTGTGGGAAACGTTGATGATCATTTCCCAAATTACGAATATTGTGTTCCATGAATCCAACGACACTAAACTTTTACATTCCCCAATAATGTGATTGTGAAATGTGTTTAATATCCATAATAAAATATTTAATATCCGTGTATGAGATGCCTTATGCAATATAAATACACCACTCTATAAGAAAATAACCATATCACAACAGAGAATTTATGATATAAAATAGAAAACTATAGTATTTCTCTCTCTCCAATCCAGTTATATATGGTTCAACATCAATTTACATGTCAAATATTTTCGTTTAGTTGAAATTCCATCTTTAGAAGCACCTCTAATCCACCAAGATTATTTTAACACTCCCAACATCCATATGATTCAATTTAATGGTCCATGAATGTTCATTTCATTACATTATATAACTCTAAAACAATTTTGATACTTAAGAATAAAATCTAACCAATTGAGAAGAGGGTAAAATATAATGAAAAAATGTTCCTAGGAGATTCCACATAAACCAGACTGATTCCATATACGAACTACTATCAATATCCACATTATTAACCTAACAATTAAGGGACTTATCAATTTATTAATATTGATGATCATTCCTACACTACCAATACCCTCTACTCATGATTTTAAATACAATAAGAGAGTCCCCAAAAACAACCCACCTTAGGAGATACCCCATAAACAAGATTCATAATATTAAAATGGGAATTTCATGATAGAAAGTTTATGAATAAAATATCTTTCAAATCATTCAATACCACCACATGGAAACATACTATTTTTTCATTCATAAGGGAAATATAATTTTTTAAATCTTTATTTTAAAATCATTCATTAATAATAAAAATAGATTTTATTTAACTTCCCAAAGTATTTATATAGTTACAAAAGCACCATTGATCTATATTAAAATATAAAACTGCATCTTATTTTATTGTAACATTGTCAATATCAAATAATATACTTCAATTTACATACAAAATAACACAATTGACTTTTTAAAAACTCCATTACGTGAATTAGATTGAGAATCAGCCAAAAATATATAAAAATGGAATAATAAAATTATATACATTACTTTTTAGGAATTATCACTCTCTATTTTAATAGAAAAATGGGGGATATATATATTCACACTCCTCCTATGATCCCCTCTCTTATATCATGATTAATATAGGATTATTCATCATTAAAGCATAGATATTCTATATATGGATCTTTATCATCTACTCTATATCTTGATATTATTACATCACATCACTATACATCTCCCAACCATTCATTAAAATTATTTTGGTCCAATTAAATTATTATTACTCATGGAATGTTCCTATTATATAAATCCATTTTTGATTCATTCAGGATACCCCTTGTTCTTTCCCCATTTTGATTTTTGGTATTATGTTTCTAACATTCTAGATTTTAAATGGATTTATTTTTTAGGGTTACTTTTATTTTATTTTCACTTTGGGACACAATTGTTGTTTTTTATTACATTGGATCACATAGGATACTTGTTTGAAGTTGGTTTCTTGATGTCTACGGTTTCAAATATTAAAACCTAAATTTATTTTTAACCTATTTTTTATGTCCTATTAATATTTTATATTTTATTTTCAGCTTATATGAAATGAAAAACCATGTATCACATTGTTTCTATAAACTGTGAGTGTTATCATAAAAGTTTATTTTTTTTAAAAAAATTAATCTATTCCTTGAACTATAAAGATTCCTCAAATTCATAAATGGTTTTTGTTAAATTTTTCGATTTCCTAAAAAGCATTTTTAATTACCAATTTGGGACCCCATTATCCATTAAATTTTATGTTGCATTTCATGTTACACATAAAATTAAAATTGTTTATGATGTATTTTAAAACATATTTTTGATGGTTTATACATTGTTTTTAAATTTTCTTTGATATATAAATTTTTTACACATATATATATATATATATCTGTGTATATATACAAAAAAGTTAACATATATATATATATATATTATTTTTTAAATTATGATAAGTATAAATAAAAATATATATAAAATTGTATATGTTCATAATTAAAAGTGGATCTTTAAGAATTTTAAATTGATACTCAACTCAGCATTTTACTATTTTTTATGTGGTTTTCTATATCAAATTACAAAAGAGTTTTTGTGTGCTTTACATAAATTGTTGTTTTTATAATGTATGAATTTTGAAATTAAAAAAATTTATTTATTGTTTAAAATATTCGATCATTTTATTTATTGTTGATTAATTTTTTTTATAATAATTAGAGGAGAGATTGGTTTTAAGAAGAGTATGTGATTTTGATAAATGATATGGATTTCGATTGGTAGATGAATTTCACTTTATTAAATAGAAGGTGATGTTTTATCGATATTTGTAACGAAAATTAAATATTTTACAACTAAGAGGGAAGACTAGATAATTTATCACCAAGAATTATTCTACTTTACTAAAAAAGCACTGAAATTAATTGTTAGTAATAATGAAATGGAAGCATCAAACCATGGTTCCATGACATATTCTCCTAATAAGATAGTATTATGTTGTGTAATGGATAGGAAAAACTACCCCAAAAGTCCCTAGGAATGTTATACTTAGTGATTAACAAATTCATTTGATCGTGATGAATGATTTTGAAATACACAATCAACCTGATAACATGTGAATGTCACATTGGTCTATTTACAGATTGAGGAAAGATTCCAACTGTTGGAAAATATAATTTATGATGGAATAAAATAGGATGGTTTCCAAAATAACTTAGATAATTTATTTGTATAGAAGTTATTTTATGAGATCACTGTGGTAATTGTTTTATTAAAAAAGATGATATACTACTTAACAAAAATAAAATCGAGACTCTTCTTTATTTGCATATATGTTGTGGAACTTTTTTATATATTAATGTAATTTATGAAGAAACGTGAATATTTTGAAGGATTATCTATAGAGATTAATATAGTAGGATTTTTATACTCAAATTGAATGCATATACTAGTTATGCGTGAAAAGAGTTTGTGTGGAGAACATTAAAAAAGATCCTAAAATATTTATATGGTATGAATCATCGAAATATTATAGATCATTATATTGAGTTTGTATGACAATATATAATTTTATATACACCATTTAAATACTCTATATGTTATTCCATGTTTTATACTTTACATGATGTCACTTAAACACTATGTGTAACGATTATATATAAATCTAAGAATTGTGAGTGCTATGGGATTTTTTTATGAATTTCTTGATTTACTGAAGAATTTCCTATGATATGAGCTATATAATTGGAAGATATAAAGAAAACTATATATAGGGTTACATTGATCATAGTTCTAAATATCATAGGGACTACATGAGATCATAATATCTTTACTTATGTCTCATGAAAAGAGTATAAATCGGTTGAAAAAGTCCAAACTAGACACTGTAGAAGAATGTACTATAATGGTAGATTACATCACAATATTAAAGGATATTATGGGAGATTTTTTTGGATCAGTAAGTTATTATCTAAACATGTGGTGGTTTGTGGAATTGAGGTATTAATAAAGAATTATTATGATAAAATTTGATGGATTGAACCTGCTAATGAACCCACATCCCAGTGAAGGACTAGAAACATATTTTGAAAATACTGTCTCATATTGGATATTGTTGAATAGGGAAGAATACATATATATTCAATGGGTACATTGGAAATTTTTATACATATGTTGAAAAGGAAATTACAAAAAAAATTATATTTATGCACAATATATTTCTATATGATATATACAGTATTGATGTCATGGTTTTAAATGTTTCATGATTTTTCAAAAAAAACTATATTTAACATTCATTCTTGTGTGTTGAAATTTTCATTACAGTAATTTTTTAAAGATAATAACCATACAATGTATGAAATGATTTCTCCCTAAACATTTATATTTATTGAGATGTATGGTTTGTGAATATGAGATAATTTCAGAATGAATAGAATATTGTATACATTAAAAAGGGTTGTATATAAAATGTGAAGAGTATATTCAGGATGTAATATAGACATATGTATTACTTGGAAAGTCACACCAAAGTTTATCTCATTGAATATCATACAATCATTGATATATGCAGAGGTTTATTTTTATTATCAACCCATATTACCTAATATTAGAGAGATACCTATAATCTAACAATTCATAGTTTTATACCATTCATTCATAATCCTCAAGGCTTATCATCTCAGGATGCTGTTTGGTATATCTATGATAATTTTAACATTTAGAGCTCAAAAAAAGATAAAAAATTCATTGATATAGTGAAAAAATATATCCATGAGCTTCATTGGATTAGAATTTTGAAATATCTTTTAATTCATAATTATATCACATATTGTGGTTATAGATTCTTATATGAGGTTCGAGTTATATACTAATATGTTTCATGAATAACCTATGACGTATTAATTAATTTGGTAAATCTATTTCTGGGATTTATGAATAAATGATATGACCTATTGTATATTACAATTATCTATATCGAGATGAAATGGTATGTAACTGAAAAATTAATTAAATAGATATATAGATTATTTATGAGATTCAAATTATAGTGGACATAGTCATGTGGATATGAGAGTATTTTTATAAAGAATACATGATATCCCTTAGTGGATTGAGTAAAAATGATGATTTAATAGTCGATTGACTTTTCTAACATATATAAAATCATGATTTTATATTGGTTTTCAATGATACTAAGGAATTTCTGGCCCATAGATATGATTTTGAATAAAGAATATTTTTTTGAAAAATAGTTAATATCAAAAAAAGAGATTGATAAACAATTACCAAACCATTTTGGATAGACTCATAATGATTTGTTATGTTGGAAAAAATTTATTATTGGATTTCCATTCAAGTGGTAAATTTTTTAATGTTCACTAAAAGGAATTTACATTTGATGAACATTAAAAGGAGAAGGATTTATTCGCCAATGTATCCTTAGGAAGGGAAATTATTATAAATTTACCACATATCTGTAAAAAGATACATGATCATATGATGTCTCCAACATAAAATGGTATGATTGTGATGTATATCTTGAAACTACATTACCATGACCAAATCATAGAATTACAAATATTTGTGATTCTTTTTAGTCATGGAATCCCACACCATTTAATATGTCGTGAATAAAAATGTTTACTCATTTATTTCATGGTGAACCGATCAAATATTTTTAAATGAAAACATAGTCCAAGGAGAGTAATGTGTGGGTTCTATAAGAAGACACTAGATACTAATGATGCACTTCATCTAGTGAATACCATCTTTTGTAGATTATAAAAGATAATGTGTTACCAATACTATTCTTACATCCCCATTTAATTCATGTCATTCTAATATTCTATAAATTCATGATCAAAATTTATCTCACAAATAAAGTCACTTGCACCTCTTTAGGTATTACGAATCCACACTCAACAAACATGGATTCCATAGTTTGTGTAATTACCTTAGTTAAAGGAATAATTTTATTTCTTATTCATTAATATAAATAAATTACAAATAAATGAATAAAATATGGATTAATTAGTTATATATGTATGCAAGCACTAGGTTCTTCATGTTCAAGTTGCAATTGATGAAGATAGATCAGACATTGCATGTTTTTTTATATGTTGAAATTATCACTATTGTTGTCCCATGTTTAAATATATGGGATAAAATATGTTTTAGTATGAATTATAGATTAAAAAAGACATAAAAATTTAATTCAATGATAAGGTTTCATTTTGATAATTTATATGTAATGTTGATCAATTTAATAATTAGAGTGAAAATAGTGCATGGAGATGAAAAATAAACTATATGAAATAAATATAACCTAACAGAAATAAATGTATATGTTATTTATGAGAATATGGAAATGCATATCTAAAAGTTTAAATAGAACATTTATTCCATCAGTAACTAAAAAACTAATATATATCAATTTTAAATAAAATACAGAATATTGGTTGAAAAACTATATACTCCATAAGTGGATATTATTAAAATCAATATCTTAAACCATGTTTTATGTTATATCTTTAAGCCATATCATTGGTATCTATAACTTCCTACCTATTTTATGGTATACCAGATTTTATGTCGATAAGAAGTTGTATATTTACGTCCATGGAATCCCATGACATTACCTATTAGAAGAACCTCTCTTCCACACACTAATATAGATGATCTCTTTCTTCCATTACCCATAATCTCCAGATCACGGAAGATTAGAATAAGAATAATTATACTATAAATAGTAACAAATTTATTGAAATCTTCATATGTTATATATCTCCATAAAAACTCTGATAATTAAAACAATAATTGTGAACAAAATCACTCTATATAAATAAAAATTTAAAATATTTAAAATTATTAACAACTTTTAGAATGATGTATATATTCTTAAAATTATGAAGGATCCAACATTACATATTGATATCACTCTTTCTAACTCGAATGGTCATATTTTTAAAATATCATATTTTATTGTAAAAACATAGATAAAACTTTTTATCTAATATTGGACTGAATACATTGGTTTTTCTATAGATGGACGTCATAAGTACTTCACCAGTGATCTTTTATCTATTGAAATTATCCTTTCATAAGGTTTTATAGTACTATAATTTCACAAACATTAATAGTTTACCTTCTATTTCATTTATCATCAATTTTTTATTGACAAAACAACTACAACTAAACACACATTATAATAATTTTATATAAATCTTATTGTGATATATAAATCCTTGAATGTAACATATTCATTTACTCAATAATGTCTCCATTTTAGGAAATCGAAAAAACAAAAATAAAATTGATTCTTTTAATAAACATTTATATAAATTAACCACATTGTGTATTAGAGTAGATTTTGAAAATTAGTATAGTGATATACTATTTCATATATTAATAAACACATTGGAAGAAAACTTATTAGTCATAATAAAAATATAAAAATAAATTTTACTGTTAAATTTATCCCTATTTTTATATTTTCAAAATGAAATAATTAATGAAATATGATAAATGAATGATAGAAAAAATCACATTTTAAAAAATTCTAAATTAAAAAACCTTAGTTACAAAATTAGTTCACTTATGGATAGTTTAATCATATGTTTTAGATTATTTTTATTCTTCTTCAACTCCTTGTATCTTCTAGTAAATTTTAATAAAATTTTATATAATAAAATATTTCTATATCAATTTTGATGAAACCTTGTCTTCCATTCCAAAATGATCATGTATAAGGTTTTTATTTGTTAAACTACATATATTCTACTATAATTTCAGATGTTTTTAGAATATAAATATAACAGAATATATCTTACAACATATTTGATATATTTACATTACCTTTATCCTCAATCATTCATGGGGGTTCTTTAGCTGTGGTTTAAAAAATTTGATGAAATAACTCTATGCTTCATTAATAATTTTAAATACCTATTCTCATAAAATATTTTAGTGATACTCCTCTAAAAAACTATTTCTGAATAGAATAATTATAAATTTTGTTTGAATAAATTCTTTTAGATGGATTCTTATAAAGGAATATAAAATTTCCACTATCAAGAAAATTATTCCTTTAAATGTATGAGTGGTTTGTACATAATTATATGAATATTTTTGGACAAACCATATATCGTACAAACATTTTTTAAGAATTAATTTTAGAATTTCATAAAAAGAAAATATTGGCTCTATTTTAATAAAATAAAATTAAATGAAAAAAAACAATAAATACTCTTCCAATAAGAAGTTATTAGCATATTAAATTACATTATAGATATTTCCTTCCAAATGATTTCTAAATATCCACCTTAGAAAAAAATATAGAATGAGAAGATAAGGCATGTCAAAGATATATTTTTAGAAGCTAAACATCCTTAATGTTTTCTTCCGATAATAATGGGTAATATTCCAATATCAATGACGGGTTGAGTAATATTTTTTTGATGATTCTTACAAATAATAACTGATACTAAAAGAAATATTTATTTCATTCAAAAATGTGTAAATATGATACAACAGTAATGAAAAATTGATAAATTTTAAAAAGTGTAAATAATATGGTCAGAGAAAAAATAAAAATCCATTAAATGTAAACAAAATTAAAATCCATTGAATTTAAGAGTTTATAATGACTGAAATTATGAAATACGATTTATATATGTTATTTTTAAATGTTATGATAGAATTTTATGAAGAAATTAATTGATTCTTTTTTTACTGTGACCATTCCAAAACATTTACTTAAAAAATAAAAATCTATCAGATTTTAATGTTTTTTTAAAATATTTGTTTCATAATTTCTAGTTCTAATAATGTTGGTAATTATATATCCATTTTTAATCCATATATAAATGGAACTGACATATATTTGATATTCTTATGAGCGATTTTCTCATATTTTATCCCTAGTGTTACAATAATGGAATGAATTTTAACATAAAATAAAACCCAAATATATCTACAAATTTTGCATCCATAACTCTTGTGAACAACAAAAACCATCTACTATATATTCATCTTTATCAGTTGAGATTGTTTCATAAGTTTGTTCAATACAAAAAAACAAAACTCATGATTCAGCTAAAAAATGACATATCATTGAAGTTATTTTATATATATAATGTATCTAATCTAAATTCATCATTCAAGTTAAATAAATGTACAAAATATTTTCTCAAAAAATTAATTAAAAAAAGTTGTGGGGTACCATTAACATAGTTGAAAACACATTTCATTTCTTTGGAGTGTTTTTTCATCAAATATTCATGGAATAATAAACAGAAATATACTAATTTTTTTTTTCAATTTCAATAATGTTATATATAATTATGATCATACTTATAATGATATTGTGATCTACTTAATTATCATATTAATGAATATCTTATATGATATGAATTTATATCAGAGTAATTATATTAGATTCATTGTCAAAATGAAAAGTCTTAACTAAATAAATAATATATTTATGTTCAGTTAAATTATTCCCATTTTTTTGAGAAATTGTAAAACCCAAGAAAAATATAAGGATTCTATATATTTTCATTTCAAAAATTTTTTTCATGTTTTATATAAATTAGCATAATGGGTTTTTAAAATTAATCAAAAAATAATATTATTTCCATAAATATAATAAATAATGGTGTATTTAAAATTAAATTTTATTCAAAAGTTGGATCAATATTACCTTTTATAAAATTATATTGTAATTTATATATTGTAATTTTACCTGACTACTCTCTTCATGCTTGTTCAAATCCATAGAGTGTTTTAGCATGATATAATAAAATATTAAGAAATTTAATACTTTCAAGCTAGGGATGGTATTCACCATAAACATCTTCTTGAACATATCTATTCTGAAATGATTTTTAAAGATCCATTTGAAATAATGTAACATTTAGATGTACTAAAAAGTCTATTAAGATTCACATATATTCCGATACTAGAACTGGTGAAAAGTTTCATCATGATAAATTTCTTATTATTATCAATAACCCAAAGTAATAAATATTGAATTATTTATAATAATAAATCCATTTTCATCACACTTATATCTAGAAACCCATTTTACTCCGACTATAGGTATTTTTTTAGGTTATTCATCCAATTTATAATCTTTTTCATATAAAATTGATTGATACCATCTTGAGTAGCCTTTATCTGGCTTCAATAACATAAAAATCACCATTCATCATCCGTTTTAATTGTGACAGGAATGATTGATTCTCACATCATTCTATCAATGATCATTTAGTTCTAATTGTAAGACCTAATTCTCAAATATTATTATCAATAGTATGACATTATTAAATTTATTGGTTTTTAAGAAAATTGTTAAGATGATCATCAACTATCAGATATACACCATTTGTGGAAGTAATATCTAAATATTTCAACGTAATGACCAAGATCCTAGTAGCCTGACCCGTTACGAGTTTTCAAAGTATGATATTCTCAGAGGAGGAAAATAATAGGGATGATATGGTTTGGATATTAAATGATGGATATTAAAAAAATGTTGTGTAAGGGCTTGACATCATGAATGTTAACATCGTGTTTTGGGAAAGAGGTTGATTCATTGTCAGTGAAATTAGTTAAGTGGATCCATTGAATTCATGGATCAATCAGCTATAAGATATAGGCTACATGGATGGATTGAGTATGTGAATGAATAAAATCTGTGGATGGATCAATTTTTGGAATGGATCAACTACACGGATCGTCTAAGTGAATAAAATATGTGGATCCATCGACAAAGGGAAAAACAATTCATTGTTGGATTATTTATGTTATTGATTTGGATATATGGATAGATCAGCTACATGGATCGACTATGTGAATCTTGTTCATGGGTGATTGAATATGTGGACCAACTATTTGAATCTTCTATGTGTATAGATTCGATATTTGAATCATCTACATGATTTATTTCTTATGTAGATTGAATCTGTGGACAAGATACTAGAAAAATGATACATGGGTATTTTCTCTACATAGTTATTATGGCCATGTGAAATTGGTCAGATAGTGTTTTTGACATTTTCATTAAAATAGCCACACAAGTCAATTAGTGGAATGAGTAAAGGGAGTTCAATGGCCGATTCTTCAGCAATAATAATATCAAATATTTTCAAAGATTTATATGACTAAAAGTACTTCTTTGCATGTGAAATTTAATGAGAACCACAATAGTTGGAATTAAATTATTTATGATCTAGAAAATATAATTATTTTATATCTATAAATACTAAAATGAATAACTTTTCCTTTGTTTTTTAATGATTTCGTTTACTTGAGATAAGAAATTATAGAACCCTTCCCATGTAGTCGTGGGAAAATTCTATTGTTACCTTGATTTCTCCAATGTTGATCCCGTCATGCACAAAACCCCAATTTTTCTGGGAACGAGTTATGTGGAACATAATTCTTAAATTTATGAGATTAAATTATTTTCTAACTTATTTAAATTAATTCATTGTGTTATAATGGTTTAACGCCTTGCATGGAAGTTTAATTTTCCTATTGATGATAAAACTGGATTAATAAAAAGTTGGATTGATAACATATATTATTTATCTCTACTATAATAATATTTTTACGATGATTTATTATATATTATGTGATCTATGATATGTATATACATGTGTTGTTATTCCCATTTTAATCATGTTCATATCGATGGAAAAAAGTAAATAAACTTACTATAGAGTTTATTGATAAATAATTTGAAGGAGAAAAAAAGTCATGGTTAATGAATCTGGTATTTGATGTAATTTTAAAATTAAAAAATTGATGCTAGTATCAATGTTTAATTGAATATGTATTCCCATTTGGTGACATAAATTGATAAGTAATTTGAAGCATGTTAATACTTTTCGATGAAATAAATTAGGGAAATATTAATAAATTATAATTCCAATGTTTTATGATACTAGACTATAGGCATAAAGTCATGTCTAGATTAATTGATTAACTAATTGTGGATACTTATGGAATGATGCCTTTTAGATAGCATAGTTGTAATATGAGAATAATGAATCTACTAATTCAAGAAAACTGGTTGTTTGATAAATTTAATTTCTATGACCAAAATCTCCCATCTTTTTGAGAAGCATGTGTTCTGTTAAGAGCCATCAGAGATAGTTTATGTGTAAAGGATTAATGCTTTGTTTTGGGGACAAGATTTCCTTTTGGAATGTGTTTTTTTCTTTGACCTTGTGATATTCTATATATGTGATCCTGCATTGTGATATGATCCTAGGATAAACGATTTTAGGATGACTGGCGTGATATAGGGTAGAAAGGTTGACACCGTATGATAGTAGTTGACTCATTTGATAGTGAGATGCATCAGGATATTCATTTAGGTAATGATTATAACACTGTATAAGATGTAATGGGTTTAATATGGTCATAATTGTTGATTTGGTAAATTTGTATTCTTGTAAGAAAGATTCTATTTAATAGAAGATTGTCCAATTAATTGTCTTATTTTTATTACATTCTCCACTACATAAAGTAGAAGGATTTCATTGGTGGAATGAAACCACTAGGGGGGTTTTAGGATGGTTTTCCAGGAGTTCCTATAATTATGGAATGTAATAATTTTTAATAAATACTGAACCCATGGGTTTGGTAATTTTTAAAAGAAAATGCTGGAAAGATGTTACTCCTGATAAACATTAGACATTGTAAGGATTATACATAAAGCGAATAAACTTTGTAATATTTGTTAATTAATGTATCTAGAAATAATTTTAATTGTTAATTTAATGGATAATAAATTAATATTCTAATTAAAATGATAAAAAGATAATAAATAATTATTGTAAACCCTTAAATTCTTGTGTTTCATTAGGATATAATGTCTCATGTTCTGAAAACCAGGTTTCTAAAAGATGACAACAATAGTTGATATTTTCACAGGGTTCTTCCCGTGGTTTGGTTGTTATTTATATTATATTTCATATATTTTGTGATTTTATACACTACCCCATCCATGTTAGTTAGGGTGACTAGCAACCAGTGCAATATGGGACGGTGTTTTCCCAAATATTCTTGGGGAAAGATGGATTAATAGCTATTCTATCATCCCACACTCTCTTGTCATTATAGATACTTTTACTAGTATGAAAATTTATTAGTTCTCATATAGCATTATGTAGAGGCTTGTGAGGGATTTTTCTTATTCACAGACATGTATCCCAATATATTGTTCCCAAAAGGAGTATTATATCATTGATATATATAGGTTGTGATTTTTGGAGGTACCTTACTCAGTGTGTGTAGGTTGATAGTTTGAGGTATTATACATTATGTATGATAGACATCATATGGGTTTTTGTGGCTCCCTGAAAACTACTTGGTTAAAAAAATATATAATATGGGAAGATGTGATTATGCAGTTCCTGGGATTAATTTTGTGTTTCCATTCATGATTATCCTTATTGTGGAATGTTTTGGAGAGATGTGGCTCTGGATGTGATATGTTGTGGAAAAAAATAAAACTAGTGGGAAGTAGGAGTGGGATACCCTTGTTTTTCATTATTATATTTCCTAATCTGTTGCACAAGATACTCTGTGAATGTTATCTATGCTAATTCTACGGAGATAGTAGACATGTTTGTGGGATGAGTTAGTTTAATTATTTTACACTGTGATTTTCAGGATTTGATTATATTTTTCTTGAGAGGCACCATGAAGGATTCTATTATGTTTTTTTAATACTCAACCTATGCATATATAACTTTTTTTCATGTTAGCAACATTATTTTAGAGATCGAGAATAATATTACTTTCACATGGCCTTTTAGTGGCTATATGGTTTTCTTGGTTATTTCCATCATTACCTTTTGTGCCTTTATTTTCCCTTTTAGTTTTATGGTATTATATTACAATTCATGTATTCACTTTATCATTCATTATATATATATATATATTAAAGATTATCTTTATTGATTTATATATCTTCTTTCTATTTTATGAATGTTCTCTTAATGTGTAATTCCTCACATATGTATGTTTATTTTACCCTTAAATCTATAATCCACATTGGGGCCTACTAGACTGAATGATTAGGAATTCCCCAAATATTTTATCTCATTTGTCACGACCCATCCTTGGGGCCCGTTCCGTGACTACCCCAAGCCCGCCTTCCATAGGACAGGGGCTGGAGACATGCACCAAGGTGTAATTCCTAGTAAAAAGGGAATGCATTGCCTTTGTAAAGTAAACAAACACCACAGAGCAAGTAGGAAGAAGTAAACACTAAGTAAAAAATGGGTACAATAGTAAGTGCGGAAAAGTAAGTGGGCCAGAATACAAACCCAAGCTGAAAGTAAAGTACAACTGAAAAAGGGAGTACAACAACTGAAAAGTAAAGCTGCAACCTCGAGCTGTCCACTAGAAGTCCCACCTGAAGGGTGGGTATAGATAGCCTCCACAGCTCCTCGTGTCCAGCCGTCCGCTTCGAGTACGTCCCGCCCAGTGGTCCACCTCCGGGTACCGACCTGCTCTGCAAGCCTCGACCACGATCAGTGTTGTCCGTCGTCTACAGCCAACACGATGTAGTGTAGGCATAGCCCGTGCAGGGGTGAGTATAAGCTACTCAGTAGGGACCCCGAGACCCCCGAATGTATCCCAGAATCCACAAAGGATAATCCACAAAGGAAAGATACAATCACTAAGTAACATCTGACAATACTTTGGTATATGCCCATATATATACCTAAGTCATCAATTTCAGTTCGTCTCCAACATCCGAGCCCAAGTTCGATCACATCCACACAGGATAGAAAAACACAATCCACATAGGAAAGGAGAACAAGATTCAGCTCACACAGGTATAGTTCATTGTATGATGATAGAGATGATCAGATATAGACACTGATTCATCTAAGTCATCGGACCCACAAAGGATGAATAAGTACTAACCCCCGCAATGACCCACAAAGGATCTCATCCACAAATGATCGATATGTAACTAACCACCGCAATGACCCACACATGATCGGACCTACACAGGATCTGTAGGCGCTGGCCCACACAGGACTGCTGAGCGCTGACCCACATAGGATTTGACCCACACAGGATCAGTAGCACTGATCCACTTAGGATCGCTGAGTGTTGTAGTCGTCTCCGTCGAATCCATAGAGGATTCTTGCACAGTTGTCAACGTCATCACCATCGTAGCTAGCTCTAGGGTTCCCGCACACAGCAAGATCGTTCGGGAGGGTCCGCTCCACGATCCAAGGGGTTGATACATCAACTGACACATAGTCCAGAGTTGATGTATCCAAAAGTTCTGTATCGTCAACAGTAACTCAACGTCATAGACGACACGTCAATCGGACACCCAATTTGAGAGTGATTGGCTTTTTTGTCCCAGGGGCCCAGTTGGTTTTTAAGTTAAAACCAACCCGACCGTACTCCACCTGCATCCAAACCTCGAGCAGAGTAAGCCAAAAGGTCCGTCTCACAAAGAGGAATCCAACAAAGTCGACAACATGTTAATCGGACGTCCGGAGCTCAAGTTATAAGCGTTTATGCTCCGAGGGCCCGATTGGTTTCATGTACGAACCAACCCTATAAGGCCCCAGCCTTAAACCTTACTTAATATTGAATTAAATGAATAATTCACATTGAGGATCTTTTTAGGTTTAGAGTTTTAGAGAATTAGAACATAACTATTACATCTTAAAAGATTACAAAGTAGACACTTCTACTAAGTCTCCATAAAAAAACACTTAAAAAGAAAGATGTCTAGATTACATGTTTTAGATTGCATGAAATTCCCTTGATCCCATCCTTGACCTTATTCCACTTTAAGTCCTGTGAAAAACATTTCGAAAAACTTGGGGCGAGCATAAAAAGCTCAGTAAGGGATACAAAAAGAATGAAAACTGTTAGTTTTTCAAACATCAAGTAAACCATTTATACTATATCAAAGTAATACCTTCACCTTCATGAAGTAGTAAAAAAAATTCTTCACTGAATAAAGTATCATTACTTACCATTTTGTAACCAAAGGATTACCATAAAACCCATATAAAGAACACATAGAATATATAAAGGTAACTTGGGACATAAACATACTTAAGTGGAATAACCATACGGTTAAATTCCACACATATCACTTAATGGAATAGCCATACGGCCAATTTCCATACATACTTAATGGAATAGCCATACTGCCGACTTCCATACCCAATGCATTGGAGGTTATAATGTAACCACCCTTCCTGGTATTCACGGAACCACCCTTCATATGGTTTATAACGTAACCACCCGTTAAAATGTCCAAGTACCAGTATAAAATCATAAATCATAAAACCAATATAAAGGAATGATAACATTTCCACATTTCAATCACAATATATCATAAATATATTGACAAAATAGAATCCTTTTTTCAAAACCATTTTCAATACCAAAATACATAAAACAGTATATGGTATTTATTTTATTCTAAAAACATTACGGCTTGTTGAGAAAGCCAAAGACCAAATAATACTCGCGGCGGCGGAAAAGGTCGTTGTCACCGCGTACGTTAAAAAAACATTCCTTTTTGTCATTTAGTAAAATGCTTCGTAGAAATAGATTCCGTTTGTATAAAAGTAAATGTCAAATGGGTTTATACACCGTATAAAATAAATTTGTGTATAAAACGAAATATGCCTCAATGAAAGGATATTGAGACGAAGTCCCTTACCTTGGGTCCGACTTGACTCGATCGTTCTTTAACGTCCGGAATAATAAACATGAGTAAATTTATACTTGATTAAGAACCTTTTTAATGTTCATTATTCCTTTTATATCACTTATTTCCATGTTATAAACATTATGTAACCATTTAAGTTAATAATTTTTGTTTTGTCAATATTTGGTTCTTAAGTCGAAAGTTGACTTCTTACAATTACTTGTTGTTCGTGTGGTCAAAAGTTCTTTATATCCAGAGTGGAATTCCTGATTTGGATATCATATATATCATATATATCCAGCATATAAATGTATTTATAATATTACATAATCATTTAGGGGTAAGAAATGAAATGCACCGTTGATGGAGACGGTAAGCCGTACGTACGCATGAACGCTACTTTCATTTCTTTGTCATATTAATGGAATTAAAACTAAATGAGAGGTATGTATATTTTAATTCCAGAATTATATTCCTAATTTAGATATATCATTAATTATATATATCCATTATATACATTTACTTTTAATAGTACATTACATTTGGGGATAAGAAATGAAATGCACCGTTCATGGAGACGGTAAGCCGTACGTACGCATTAACGCTACTTTCATTTCTATCTCATACTTTAATGGAAAGAAATAATAATGATATAGAGGTATATTATAATTCTAGTATAACATCATATATAATAACTTTAAATCCATCCTTTACACGTCCCACATATGGCATTAACGAATCACATCACTTATAGGGGGCGGTAGTCCGCACTTCCTTAAATGAAGATATCATGTTTACCCATAATGGAAACCATAAAGGTATGCCAAAAATGAAAAATACAGAAGCTTAAAGAAAACATAAACATATTATATATCATATATAAAAATAGTGACATCATAATGGCCACCCTTGAAGGTGTTAAATGAGTATTGAACAATCATCGTTACGGGAGGCAGAATTTCGCCATCCACAGAAACCGTATGTTCTTTAACCATTTGATGTAGTTGTGTGAGAGTGTAGCTCAGATAAATATTATAACAACATCCTAGTATATTTAAGATACTGGTGTTGTTACAAATGAAGTAAATAAAAATATTTTAGAGGGTTGGAGAAGCAAAATAAAACAAATGAACAAGAGAGAATGAATTACGTTTAAAAGTGTAACTCCCTTTTGATTTGAGCCTAAAGGCTTCCTTTGAAAAGATTATGCCCAAAGAGAATCATCTAGGATGAGTAGAGGGATGTGGATAGAGTAATTGGGCAGGGGTTGGCCGAGCCAAAGGCTTGAGGAGTGTGTGAAATGAGGTATAGGTGGGGGCCTTTTATAAGAGGAGAGGAGGGGCACTTTTGGAAAGTAAAGAAATAGTACTTTATTTGAAACTGTGTTTCGGTTTTAAAAGGTCTCACATTGATATAATTCTTGGATAAGGTGATAAGGGTTCGAAATCCACTCATCCAATTGGTTTTGGACATGTGTAGGTTTTATATTTTTCATTATATTTCCATTTTATTTAAATCGTCAAATAATGATGTCATCGCTGCATCATTATTATGTCATATATAATTTAATTTATTTAATGTCAAAAAATTATAAAAAAAATACTATGATGTAGGAAATCTTTTTAGATTTTCAATTACTATTTATAATCAAAATTTTTACTTCTATAACCCCACTCAAAAATTATTTTAGTAAAACAATTTATGTTAGTGTCATTTTCACTTTAACATTAAATAAAAATATATTAATGTCATTTTCCAACTAAAGTGGCTCCATGGGGTCCCCAAGTTGGCCCATGGCTTGCCTTGGTCGGCCATGACTCACCAAATAGGTGTAGGACAAGTGTCATGGTGTTTTCACATTCTTATAATACCATTTGTACCTTAAACTACACTAATTACCTCTAACCGCGATTAAGAACTTAATAAGTTACTATTCCCCAAAAAATTATTATAATCACATTGAACCACATTTTACTTCTTAATGACAACCATGTATGTTGGATTTTTGAAATTCAAAACACAATGATGGCAAAATTTCATTTAAACGGAAGATCAGTCTTTATAAGTACCACTTAGTGATTTCACTATTCATCAAAAATTGAAGTTTTTTAGAAAATTACCAAAACTTCACCCTAAGCTATATTTGATTTTCCGAATTCAAAAATGAAGACCATTTTACAAAATTCAAATCATTTAAGTCAAATTAATTAATTTAATAATTAATTCCCGCTGTCATGACAAATAGCGTGTTTTTGTGAAACAATAAGTATTAAAAGACTGACACTAGTTTAAGTCCGATTTCAAAGTGAAATTAATTCCAACGACCACTATTGGATTTAATGGTAAAAATATTTTCTAATTTCACTTTAAAACCAATTCAAAAGATAATCTAATCATATAAATAAATTATATTAAAAAGAGTTTTTGAATTAAAATACAACATTTTACACTATTCATAAAAAAATGAACTTTATCGGAAAGATATCAAAAATTCACCCAAAGTAAATTTTGATGTCCCGATTCTAAAGAAGAGTTTTATTTGGTCCAGAAGAATGTATAAGGGTGATCAAAACTATATTTAATAACAGTTCGCCATCAAAAGGGGATAAGTGAACCTTTAGTGAAAATTAGGGTATAAATACCTAAAATTGAACTCTTTTCATATTTTAAGCCTTTATCTTTTATTGGGTAAATGTAAAAACATTTAAAAACATATATAATCATATTTTAGTTATTTCTATCCATTCCTGCCAGTACAACGGCTACTCGTTAACTAACATTTAAAATAATATTATTTTATTACTTGTGTGCAACGTAAGTTTTCAAAGAAACTAATCGTTGCGTATCGGGTACGCTATCGAACATAGAAACCCATTTAAAATAAAATTAATATTTAATTCTTAATTATTAATAAATATGAAAATTCTTTATTCTTTATTTACCTGGGATGTTACATCCTTCCCCCCTTTTTGGAATTGCGTCCTCGCAATTTTATTCACTTATCAAAATAAGTGGGGGTATTTATCCCTCATAGCATTTTCAGATTCCCATGTGCCTCTTCAATCACATGGTTTTTCTACAAAACCTTTACCTGATGAATCACCTTATTCCGTAACACTTGATCCCTATGGTCAAGAATCTGGACCGGTTGTTCCTCATAAGATAGGTTCTCTTCCAGCTGAACTACCTCTGGACTCAATACATGAGATGGATCTGGCATATACTTTTTCAACATCGAAACGTGAAAAACATTGTGTACCTAAGATAGGCTCGGAGGTAAAGCCACTCGGTATGCAACTGATCCAACTCATTCCAGAAATTCGTATGGTCCAACGAACCTTGGACTCAACTTTCCTTTCTTACCAAATCTCATCACACTTTTCCAAGGAGAAACCTTGAGAAAAACATGATCACCTACCTCGAAAGATAGATCCTTCCTCCGGTTATCCGCATAACTCTTCTGCCTGCTCTGAGCTGTTATCATGTGCTTCTGAATCAGCTGAACTTTTTCTGCCATCTCTTCTACCAATTCTGGTCCCATCAGCTTCCTTTCACCCACTTCATCCCAAAATGCTGGAGTTCGACACCGCTTCCCATATAATGCCTGAAATGGTGCCATCTGTATACTTGAATGAAAACTGTTATTATAAGAAAACTCAACCAAAGAAAGATGTTGGTCCCATATTACCTGATAATCCATAGAACACGCTCGTAGCATATCCTCCAATGTCTGAATTTTTCGTTCTGACTGCCCATCTGATTGAGGATGAAAAGTTGTACTAAATTTTAATTCAGTACCCAATGACTTCTGAAGCCTTTTCCAAAAGTTAGAAGTAAACCTGGGATCACGATCTGATACAATGGAGAGAGGAACTCCATGTAACCTGACTATCTCTTTAAGATACAAACAGGATAGTTGATCTAGAGAGAAAGTATCTCGTATAGAAAGGAAATGAGCAGATTTGGTCAAGCGATCAACAATAACCCATATTGCATTATTAACTCGAGATGTCCTCGGTAATCCCACAACAAAGTCCATGGATATGTTTTCCCATTTCCACTCTGGCACTGGTAAAGGCTGAAGCATCTCTTTCGGTAACTGCTGCTCTGCTTTAACCTGTTGACATGTCAAACACTTCACAGTAAAATCAGCAATGTCTCTTTTCATTCCATCCCATCAGTAATACTCCCGCAGACCTCTGTACATCTTAGTACTGCCCGGATGAAAAAACAACTCATTCTTCAACTGTGAATCACAAGGCACACATAACCTCTTCACAAACCTCAAAACACAAACACAAACATATCCAAGAACTCATGGAAAATTTTATTCATAAGGTCCATGAATACAGCAGGTGCATTGGTTAACCCAAAAGGCATAACTACAAATTCATAATGGCCATATCTAGTACGGAATGCAGTCTTCGGAACGTCTGCTTCTTTTACTTTCAACTGATGGTACCCCGACCTCAAGTCAATCTTCGAAATATACTGAGCTCCCTGGAGCTGATACCATTTCATTCGATGGCCCAACATCTGCTGAAGTTGTTGCAAATGATTTTCCCACCCCATTCTTCTTGTAGTCTAACTGCTTCCCATCACTCAAGCTCCTTGTCGGACACTCGTCTGCATAATGACCCATTTCATTACACTTAAAACATCTTACTGTTGTCTTTTCATTTCCTGCTTGATCATCTTCGTTACAGTTACGAGCAATAGGACCAGACTTACCACACCGAAAGCACTTACCATACTTGGATAATCATTCTCCAGGATGCATTTTACCACACTTCTCACAGGATGGATATTTGGTTTTCTTACCTCCTTGCTTCTTTGATGAATTCTTCCCCTTTGCTTTCCAACTGGACCTCTTATTCTGTTGTTTGTCATAGAACACCTGATCATCGGCAAACTCCATTTCTACCTTCTCGGAACATCGAACAAGTTTTTCATAACTTTTGAACTCACGAGAAGCTAAAGCCCTTCGATACTTTGGCTTTAACCCTGAGTAAAAACAGTTTATTTTACTATCAAGATCTCGTATGAAGTTTGAAGCATACCTTGCCAATCGAGTGAAATTTTCTTCATAAGTAGCCACTGAATCATCCTCCTGCCTCAAATCTAGGAACTGTTTTTCCATCCTAAGATGAACCACCTTATGAAAATATTTCTCAAGAAACATACCTTTAAATTCATCCCAGTGAAGATCCTCAATCTCACCACTATCCCTTATATTTTTCACCATCGACCACCACTGATCAGCTTCACCTTCAAAACGGTAAACAGCAAGACTAACCTTTTGATGTTTTGAACACCCCATGACATCAAAAATCTTCTCCAGTGCTTTAATCCACCCTTCAGCTTGCACAGGGTTAGATGATCCTCTGAATGATGGGGGATTTTACCTCATGAAATGTTCCACCACTAACATGTTCCTCTGCGGTTGATCTGGATGATCTCGTGCATGGATACCACCACCATTTATAGCCTGAGTCAACTGTGCCATTACTGCAACAAACTGTTCAGTTCCGATTCCAACCATCTCAGGTTGCTGATTTGGAAGGTTATCTTTCTCTTGATGTCGTCCCAACATAGTTGCTTTGTTTCCTCTGCGGAAAACCATTCTGAACACAAAAATATCTTAGGCTAAGCAACATGGTAATCCGTAAATGCTATATCATTTCAATCATATTATATTTTAACACTTTTCTAACTCCTAAAGTTGTCTAAACCGTCCTATGATACCAACTATAAGGCCCCAGCCTTAAACCTTACTTAATATTGAATTAAATGAATAATTCACATTGAGGATCTTTTCAGGTTTAGAGTTTTAGAGAATTAGAACATAACTATTACATCTTAAAAAATTACAAAGTAGACACTTCTACTAAGTCTCCATAAAAAAACTCTTAAAAAGAAAGATGTCTAGATTCCATGTTTTAGATAGCATGAAATTCCCTTGATCCCATCCTTGACCTTATTCCACTTTAAGTCCTGTGAAAAACATTTCGAAAAACATGGGGTGAGCATAAAAATCTCAGTAAGGGATACAAAAAGAATGAAAACTGTTAGTTTTTCAAACATCAAGTAAACCATATATACTATATCAAAGTAATACCTTCACCTTCATGAAGTAGTAAAAAAAATCTTCACTGAATAAAGTATCATTACTTACCTTTTTGTAACCAAAGGATTAGCATAAAACCCATATAAAGAACACGTAGAATATATAAAGGTAACTTGGGACATAAACATACTTAAGTGGAATAACCATACGGTTGACTTCCACACATATCACTTAATGGAATAGCCATACGGCCAATTTCCATACATACTTAATGGAATAGCCATACTGCCGACTTCCATACCCAATGCATTGGAGGTTATAACGTAACCACCCGTCCTGGTATTCACGGCACCACCCGTCATATGGTTTATAACGTAACCACCCGTTAAAATGTCCATCTACCAGTAAAAAATCATAAAACATAAAACCAATATAAAGGAATGATAACATTTCCACATTTCAATCACAATATATCATAAATATATTGAAATAATAGAATCCTTTTTTCAAAACCATTTTCAATACCAAAATACATAAAAGAGTATATGGTATTTATTTTATTCAAAAAACATTACGGCTTGTTGAGAAAGCCAAAGACCAAATAATACTCGCGGCGGCGGAAAAGGTCATTGTCACCGCGTACGTTAAAAAAAACATTCCTTTTTGTCGTTTAGTAAAACGCTTCGTAGAAAAAGATTCCTTTTGTATAAAAGTAAAAGTCAAATGGGTTTATACACCGTATAAAATAAAGTTGTGCATAAAACTAAATATGCCTCAATGAAAGGAGATTGAGACGAAGTCCCTTACCTTGGGTCCGACTTGACTCGATCGTTCTTTAACATCCTGAATAATAAACTTGAGTTAATTTATACTTGATTAAGAACCTTTTTAAAGTTCATTATTCCTTTTATATCACTTATTTCCATGTTATAAACATTATGTAACCATTTATGTTAATAATGATTGTTTTGTCAATATTTGGTTCTTAAGTCGAAAGTTGACTTTTTACAATTACATGTTGTTCGTGTGGTGAAAATTTCTTTATATCCAGAGTGGAATTCCTGATTTGGATATCATATATATCATATATATCCAGCATTTAAATGTATTTATAATATTACATAATCATTTAGGGGTAAGAAATGAAATGCACCGTTCATGGAGACGGTAAGCCGTACGTACGCATGAACGCTAATTTCATTTCTTTTTCATATTAATGGAATTAAAACTAAATGAGAGGTACGTATATTTTAATTCCAGAATTATATTCATCATTTAGATATATCATTAATTATATATATCCATTATATACATGTACTTTTAATAGTACATTACATTTGAGGATAAGAAATGAAATGCACCGTTCATGGAGACGGTAAGCCGTACGTACGCATGAACGCTACTTTCATTTCTATCTCATACTTTAATGGAAAGAAATAATAATAATATAGAGGTATATTATAATTACAGTATAACATCATATATAATAACTTTAAATCCATCCTTTACACGTCCCACATATGGCATTAACGAATCACATCACTTTTAGGGGGCGGTAGTCCTCACTTCCTTAAATGAAGATATCGTGTTTACCCATAATGGAAACCATAAAGGTATGCCAAAAATGAAAAATACAGAAGCTTAAAAAAAACATAAACATATTATATATCATATATAAAAATAGTGACATCATAATGGCCACCCTTGAAGGTGTTAAATGAGTATTGAACAATCATCGTTACGGGAGGCAGAATTTCTCCATCCACGGAAACTGTATGTTCTTTAACCATTTGATGTAGTTGTGTGAGAGTGTAGCTCAAATAAATATTATAACAACATCCTAATATATTGAAGATACTGTTGTTGTTACAAAAGAAGTCAAATAAAAAGAGTTTAGAGGGTTGGAGAAGCAAAATAAAACAAATGAACAAGAGAGAATGAATTACATTTAAAAGTGTAACTCCCTTTTGATTTGAGACTAAAGGCTTCCTTTGAAAGGATTCTGCCCAAAGGTAATCCTCTAGGATGAGTATAGGGATGTGGAGAGAGTAATTGGGAAGGGGTTGGCCGAGCCAAAGGCTTGAGGAGTGTGTGAAATGAGGTAGAGTTGGGGGCCTTTTATAAGAGGATAGGAGGGGCACTTTTGGAGAGTAAAGAAATATTACTTTATTTGAAAATGTGTTTCGGTTTTAAAAGGTCCCACATTGATATAATTCGTGGATAAGGTGATAAGGGTTCGAAATCCACTCATCCAATTGGTTTTGGACTTGTGTAGGTTTTAGATTTTTCATTATCCTTCCATTTTATTTAAATCGTCAAATAATGATGTCATCGCTGCATCATCATTATGTCATATATAATTTAATTTATATAATGTCTAAAAATTATAAAACAAATACTATGATGTAGGAAATCTTTTTATCTTTCCATCGACTATTTATAATCAAAATTTGGACATGTATAACCCCACTCAAAAATTATTTTAGTAAAACAATTTATGTTAGTGTCATTTTCACTTTAACATTAAATAAAAATATATTAATGTCATTTTCCAACTAAAGTGGCTCCATGGTGTCCCAAGTTGGCCCATGGCTTGTCTTGGTCGGCCATGACTCACCCAATAGGTGTAGGACAAGTGTCATGGTGTTTTCACATTCTTATAATACCATTTTTACCTTAAACTACACTAATTACCTCTAATCGCGATTAAGAACTTAATAAGTTACTATTCACCAAAAAATTATTATAATCTAATTGAACCACATTTTACCTCTTAATGACAACCATGTATGTCGGATTTTTGAAATTCAAAACACAATGATGGCAAAATTTCATTTAAACGGAAGATCAGTCTTTATAAGTACCACTTAGTGGTTTCACTATTCATCAAAAATTGATGTTTTTTTAGAAAATTACCAAAAATTAACCCTAAGCTATATTTGATATTCCGAATTCAAAAATGAAGTCCATTTTATAAAATTCAAAACATATAAGTCAAATTAATTAATTTAATAATTAATTCCCGCTGTCATGACAAATAGCGTGTTTTTGTGAAACAATAAGTATTAAAAGATTGACACTAGTTTTAAGTCCGATTTCAAAGTGAAATTAATTCCAACGACCACTATTGGATTTAATGGTAAAAATATTTTCTAATTTCACTTTAAAACCTATTCAAAAGATAATCTAATCATATAAATATATTATATTAAAAAGAGGTTTTGAATTAAAATACAACATTTTACACTATTCATTAAAAAATGAACTTTATCGGAAAGATACCAAAAATTCACCCAAAGTAAATTTTGATGTCCCGATTCTAAAGAAGAGTTCTATTTGGTCCAAAAGAATGTATAAGGGTGATCAAAACTATATTTAATGACAGTTCTCCATCAAAAGGGGATAAGTGAACCTTTAGTGAAAATTAGGGTATAAATACCTAAAATTGAACTCTTTTCATATTTTAAGCCTTTATCTTTTTTTGGGTAAATGTAAAAACATTTTAAAACATATATAATCATATTTTAGTTATTTCTATCCATTCCCGCCAGTACAAAGGCTACTCGTTAACTAACATTTAAAATAATATTATTTTATTACTTGTGTGCAACGTAAGTTTTCAATGAAACTCATCGTTGCGTATCGGGTACGCTATCGAACATAGCAACCCCTTTAAAAAAAATTAATATTTAATTCGTAAATATTAATAAATATGAAAATTCTTTATTCTTTATTTACCTGGGATGTTACAAACCCGGCCGAACCAAAGTTCTCCAAAACCCTGAGTTTAATATACCGAAAAGATCTTATCGATCCAAGGATCCCATCGCAGTGGACGGTGCGTAGATCGGAGGTCCGCAGCCCATGTTATGGGTAGAAGACCGAAAGAGGTTCAGTATTAGGGGGTT
This sequence comes from Viscum album, assembly GCA_963277665.1. Classification (NCBI taxonomy): domain Eukaryota; kingdom Viridiplantae; phylum Streptophyta; class Magnoliopsida; order Santalales; family Viscaceae; genus Viscum; species Viscum album. The sequence goes on from OY728144.1 coordinate 184,185,903, forward strand.
CGGGCCCGGTCCAACCCGGCCTGATACCCCCAGGGTCGGCCCGAACCGGGTCAACACCGAACTGGGTTCGGATCCGGCCAGCTTGGGTGCGGCGCTGTGCGGCCCGGCGCGCTGGCGCCAGCCAACTGGCTCGGCCATTTCGGCCGAGCGAAGAGGCGCGGGGGGGGGGGGGGGGGCTGCCCCCCACTTTTTGTAAACACGGCCCCACGTGGGGGATGCTTTGCTAGCCAACCGAGGGATATGGATCCCCGGATTTCCCCCTGACCGGCCGGCCCGCTCCGGCCGCCGGTCTCCCCACTCCACTGTGGCCCGAGCTGCTGCCTTCGTCCGTCCGGCACTGCGCGATGGCGCCGCGCCCCTCCGCCGCACCCCCTCTCCGGCCACGGCGCTTTTTTAGTTCTCCGGCATGGCATGACCGTGCCGCCTCTTTGGTTCGTCTCCAACGGCACGGTGTGATGGCGTCGCTTCTCCCCCTTTATTTAATATTTCTGCGTGATGCTTTGGCACCACGTTCCCTTGTTCGGGCCGCAAACAACATAAAACAACCAAAGGGGAGAGGAGGGTCGGCCGTGTTCGTGCAGTCCGACACCCTCCCATTATTGCGGTATCAGGAGGTTCCATTAGAAATGAATAAAGGCAATGAAAGAATTCACGAACAACAATTAAAATAAATCCCTACCTCATCGAATTCGTTGAGCGATGATTCATCACGGAAAATAACGGTCGCGGAAGAACGCATCGCGGAGGGAGGATCGTCGTGGAAGAAGCATCGCGGAAGAAGCATCGTGGAAGAAGGAACGTCACGGAAGAAGCGTCGCGGAAGAAGGAACGTCACGGAAGAAGCGTCACGTCATCGATCTCCGAGGATCCAGCGTTCTTCGCGTTCTTCACGTTCTTCGTCGAGGAGGGAGAACTTCCCGACTTGAGAGAATTCTCCCCAAACCTTCTTACACAACCAAACCCTAATAAAATAAGAGTTATCTTATTTTATTAACCCACAAGCCAAAATTTTAATTTCAAAAGAAACAATCAACTAAAAGACTTAATTTCAATGATTTAACCGCCCAAATTAATGAGGCGTTTATTAACCAGAGAAACGCATGGGATGACTTCATTAAAAAGGGGGTGCAGGTGCATTTTTTAATTAATGGAAGGGGGTTGAAAAAGGTGGGGCTCGTGTGGGCCCCACCCCACAAATATCCTACCTAGTGGTGTAGGATATTGTGGGTCCCACTTTAACCCCTTAACGTAGGTTAAACAACATAAATAAAATTAATGGTGCGACCAATTAATTTTATTCATTTACTTACCCCGAAAATTTAAAAACCACACCAGAGAAAACGCAACTCTGGAAATGGTGTTTCTATGAAATTATTGGTGATGCGATTCCAACGGTGCCCTCAGAATCCAATTCTGAGTAATGGATCAAAAGATAGAAAAACCTGCTCATTCGTTCACTGAACGTAACCGAGGTAAACTTCGGAAAAAGATTCCTGACACACTGGGCCTCGAAATTAGGTGTCGTCGAAAACTGCGTTCTTGTAAAATTCCAAGAGAATTAAGAAAAAAATTTCCTTGAATTTTTTGGGTCTTTACATCACTCCCACCTCAGGGATTTACGTCCCTATAAAAATACACCAAAAACTAGGGAAACAAATGTGGGTACTGAGCACACATCTGAGCCTCCTGCTCCCAAGTGCTCTCCTGGAGGTTCCTGTGCTGCCATCTGATGCGCACTAGAGGAATCGACCGTCCAAGTAGGACCCACTCCTATCGATCCTCAATCTCCATCGGGACCTCCGCAAAAGATGCCCCATCATGAATGTCCAGCTCCCCATGGTCAATGATATGTGTCGGGTCGTGCACATATCTCCTCAACTAAGATACGTGGAAGACGCCATGCACCCGGTGAAACTGAGGTGGTTGAGCCAGGCGATAAACCACCTCGAAAATCCAACTGGGGACCTGGAATAGTCCGATGAAGCATGGAGACAACTTGCTTCCTCGTCCAAATCTCTGTAATCCACGTCGAGATGAGACCCGCAAGAAGATGTGGTCTCCATCCTCAAGCTCTAGTGGCCTCCACCTCCTGTCAGCATAAGACTTCTGCCAGCTTTGAGCTATCCTCATCCACTCCTGGAAGACCTGGACCTTCTTTTTCGTTGCCTGGACCATCTCCAGTCCCACAAGTGCTGACTCAACAGGGTCTTTCCAGCACATAAGAGATCTGCAAGGTCTGCTGTACAACGCCTCATATGGTGCCATCCCGATGGTGGAGTGGTAGTTGTTGTTGTACGAGAACTCCACCAAGGGTAGGTGGTCCTCCAAACTGTGACCAAAGTAGAGGACACATGCACAGAGCATTTCCTCAAGAGTCTGAATGGTCCTCTCCATCTGACCATCTGTCTTAGGGTGAAAGGCGGTGCTCAGACGTAGATGTGTCCCGAACGCCTCCTGCAACCCCTTCCAAAGCTGAGAATAAAGAGAGAATCTCGATAGGAGATGATAGATGATGGAACACCATGAAGCCATACAATCTCCTGAATGTAGAGATGTCCCAAGATCTCCACTAAGACCTGCTCTCTGATGGGTAAGAAGTGGACCGACTTGGTGAGTCGGTCGACAATCACCCAAATGGAGTCGTGACCTCTGGAAGTGCGTGGAAGTCCAGTCACGAAGTCCATAGATATCCCGTCCCACTTCCACTCCGGGACCTCCAAGGGCAGTACCAAGCCTTCTGGTACATGGTGCTCTACCTTCACCTGCTGGAAGGTGAGGCATCGAGAAACAAACTCTGCCACAACCTTCATCATGCCCGGCCACCAGTGTTGTCGTCTCAGATCCTGGTAAATCTTCACCATGCCAGGATGTACCTCCAAAGGGGAAGTGTGAAACTCTCTCAGCACCTCCTCCAGTAAAGAAACTGGTAGCAAGGTACATCTTCTGAAAAGGACGTCGTGCTCTCCTCCTACAAAGAATTCATCAGGTGCCTGTCCTGAGGATATATGCGCACGCCATGTCTCACAGTCAGCGTCCCCACACTGTGCCTCTCTGACCCGCTATAGTAGTGGACGAGTGACTATGAGTGACTGAAGGAAGGCTTCTCCATCTCTATCCACGATGGATATCTGCAAAGAGGCTGGAAGCTCTGTTTCCTCCCCAAGTAGTTGAATGCTCGTTCTCTTGCTGAGTGAATTGGCTACTACGTTCCCCTTTCCAGGAGTATAGACTATCTCAAAGTCATAGTCCTTGAGGAACTCAAGCCATCACCGTTTGCTCAGGTTCAGGTCCTTCTGCGAGAAAAAGTACCTGAGACTCTGATGGTCAGAATAGACTGTAAAGAGCTCTCCCATCAGTTAGTGTCTCCATGTATTCAAAGCGAAGACCACTACTGCTAACTCCAGGTCATGGGTAGCATAGTTCAGCTCATGCGGCCTCAACTGACGTGATCCGTAGGCGATCACTGCCCCTTCCTGCATCAGTACACATCTGAGTCCAGTCCTTAATGCATCGTATTAGACTATGTACCCTACCCCCTCCTCCGGTAGCCTCAAGATAGGTGCGCTGGTCAATCATTGTCTCAGCTCTTGGAAGCTCTCCTAACATCTGTCTGACCACACAAAGGGTTTCCTCCTTCTTCGTCAAAGCTGAGAATGGTTCCGCAACACTGGAGAAGTCTGTCACAAATCTCCAGTAGTATCCAACTAGTCCCAAGAAACTCTGCACCTCCGTCACGCTCCTTGGTGGCTCCCTAGCCACCACTGCCTCGATCTTTGCAGGATCCACCACAACTCCCGCCTCAGAGATGATGTGTCTTAAGAAGTGGGCCTCGTGTATCCAAAACTGACACTTCGAGAGCTTACAATAAAGATGGTTCTCTCAGAGTGTGTTCAGTACAACCCGAAACTGGTAGGCATGCTCCTCCTCAGTCGTCGAGTATATCAAAATGTTATCGATGAAGACCACGACAAATCGATCGAGGTATGGATGAAAGATCCTGTTCACGAGGCCCATGAACACTAGGGGATCATTGTTTATGCTGAATTTCATAACGAAGAACTCATAGTGGCCATACCAACATCTGAAATCCATCTTCTGCATGTCCTCATCCCGAACTCTGAGCTGATGATAGCCTGCCCTGAGGTCTATCTTCGAGAACCACCATGCTCCCCTGAGCAGATTGAAGAGGTCATCAATCCTCGGTAGCAGATACTTGTTCCTCACTTTCACCTGGTTCTGGTGACGATAGTTGACACAAAGTCGCAAGCTCCCTTCCTCCTTCTTGGAAAACAATATCGGGGAATCCCATGGTGAAACAATGGGTCGGATGAATCCCTTGCCCTGCAAGTCCTCCAACTGTACCCGTAGCTCTCGAAGCTCGGAGGGAGCCATCTGATATGATGGGGTGGATATCAGGGCTATCCCAGGGTACATGTCAATATAAAAGTATACCTCTCTGTGAGGAGGTAGTCCTGGAACGTCGTTGGGAAAAACGTCCTCATACTGATCCAACACTTCAGGATAACCAGGACATCGCACGTCAACTGCTCCTAGGATGAGGCTAGCTAACTAATGAGTGATGGGCTTTCCTCTCCTCTACGAGAGTCCATCCTGTGCTGTGAAGGCTCCCTTTTCACCAGTGAAGGTGAACCTGCTCCCGTCGGTGTGTAAACACCGCACCTTGCGCATAATACAGTTGATCTGAGCATGAACTGTAGATAACCAATCCATGCCGAAGATGATGTCATAAAGCCAAGACTCCACTACAAGAAGATCACAGCCGAAGATCTCACCTCCTAGAGTAATCTCAAACTGCCGGAACCAGTGCGTGGTCATTGAGTCTACTCACGTAAGAGTCTCTATCCATAAGGATCGAGCCAACGGCTCTATCGGAATCTCCGAGCTCCAAACAAGGGTAGAAGATATGAAAGAATGACTCGCTCCTGTTTCTATAAGAACTACATCAATGGTGTTATAGACACAGATAGTACCTCGAATCATCTCGGGCACGCTGTGGTTGTAGGCCTCCACTGCCTGATGCTCTTCCTGTCTCTGCCCGTCAGCTCCCTGTGGTCGGGGTGGACCTCCTGGTGGTAGTGGTGGTGGTAGAGCCTCAAAGGGTCACCCACCACCTGCTGCTCGACTAGATCCTCTGCCTCATCCACCTGCTCCCTACGGACCACCATGGTCGACCCTCTGCCTCTGCCTGGGTGGCCCCTCAACTGTCTACTGCCACTCGGTACGGTGGGTCGGGTAGTCACGATCCATGTGGCCATGCCCGTCACATGCGTAGCACTGTCTGCCTCTCGAAAGACTGGCTCCGCGCTGTGTGCCCCACACTGCTGAGCCAGTGTCCTGAGGTCATCTGCCTGAGGGTCTGGTCTGCCTGGACCCATGAGTCATCCGTCGACTGCCTGCTATAGAAGACTCTACTACGTGCCGCCCTACGGTAGGTCTCACTATTGATGTAGGCTCAGTAAAGAAGATCTCGATGAGAAGGGCTCGCTCCAGTACCCCTGCATGTGTCAGAATGCTGTGGGATATTAGTGATGCCCTGATATCATGCCTCAATCGATGTTCAAAGGTCCAAGCCTGGAATAATTGGTCTCATACCATGTCCGTCGAATAGCGCGAGAGATCGATAAATCTCACAGAGTACTGGGCGACAGTCAAGCTGCCCTGCCGTAGCTGTAGAAGCTCCTGGATGCGCACCGCACGGAGGGTGGCTGGGACGAACTCCGAGAAGAAGAGGCTCTCAAAGTCCGTCCAGAGTAGAGATGCCTCATCGTTCACCTGGAGCATCAAGCTCCACCATCTGTCTGCTGTCATGTGCAGGAGGCTCGCTGCGAGGATCACCATGTGGTCTGATAGTTTCCTCACTAACCTGAAAAACCGTACAACTGCCTCCAGCCAATCCTCGGCTGCCTGAGGGTTCATCTCCCCATGAAACGTGGGCGGTCGCTCGCACTGAAACACGTGCAGTTCACTAAGGCAACGTGCATCGTCAGCGGCTGGGGCTGGTAGCATCAGTGGCTCGACGGGTAGAGGTACCGTCGGTGCCTCTGCTGTCAAAGTGCCCTGTACCGAGGCCTCGTCGCTTGGTGGGTTGTCGTCACGTACAATGCTCGGAACCCTAGCTGGCTGCCATCGTGGGGCCATCTTAAAAAGAAACAGGTGTGCCACAGTCAAACAGTATACCTGGTTAGCTGACACAAAGTAATCACAAAGAAAACCTGTAACACACATGCAAACAATGTTTTCATGCATTAAGTCGGAAATCAGAAGTTAGGGTCCTGGGGTACGGATACGTCGGCTGCCTCCCCAACACTGGACTCCCTGGACTGATAACCACACTCAATACTCTTAACACTATTGTTTCAAAAAGAAAAAGATCAGATTCTTGAGTTCTGCGGTAGAACCGAACTCCTCTAATTCCAATTTGTCACAACCCATCCTCGGGGCCGGTGCTGTGACTACCCCAAGCCCGCCTTCCATAGGCCAGGTACTGGCGACTTTCACCATGGCATAATTCTGTGTAAAAAGGGAAGGAATTGACTTTGTAAAGTAAACAAACACCACATAGCAAGAAAGTAGAAGTAAACACTAAGTAAAAACTGGGTACAACAGTAAGTGAGAAAAAGTAAGTGGGAAAGAATACAAACACAAACTGAAAGAAAAGTTAAACTGAAAAAGGGAGTACAACAACTGAAAAGTAAAGCCGCAGCCTCGAGCCGTCCACTGGAAGTCCCACCTGAAGGGTGGGTACAGATAGCCTCCACAAGTCCTCGGGTCCAGCCGTCCGCTCCGAGTACGTCCAGCCCAGTGGTCCACCTCCGAGTGTCGAGCTACTCCGCAAGCCTCAACCACGATCAGCGATGTACATCGTCTACAACCAACACAACGTAGTACGGACATTTCCCGTGTAGGGGTGAGTATAATCTTCCCAGTAGGGACCGTGAGACCCCCGAAGGTCTCCTAGAATCAACAAAGGATAATACAAAAAGGAAAGACACAATCACGAAGAAACATCTGACGCTACTTATGTATATGCCCATACATATACCTAAGTCATCAATTCCAGATCAACTACAACATCCGAGCCCAAGTTGGATCTCGTCCACACAGGATAGCACAACACAATCCACATAGGAGAGCAAAACAAGATTCAGCTCACACATGTATAGTTCTTCGTATGATGATAGAGATCATAAGATATAAGAACTGATTCATCTAAGCCATCAGACCCACAAAGGATCGATAGGTACTAACCCCCACAATGACCCACAAAGGATCTGACCCACACAGGATGGATAGGTAACTAACCCCCGCAATGACCCACATAGGATCAGACCCACACAAGATCTGTAGGCGCTGGCCCACACAGAACCGCTGAGCACTGACCCACATAGAATCTGAACCACACAGGATCGGTAGCCCTGATCTACGTAGGATCACTGAGTGATGTAGTTATCACCGTCGAATCCACGGAGGATTTCGGCACAATCATCAACGTCGTCGCCGTCACAGCCAACTGTAGGGTTACCACACACAGCAATCTCGTTCGGGAGGGTCTGCTCCACGAGCCAAGGGGCTGATACATCAACTGACACATAGTCCGGAGTTGATGTATCCAAAAGTTCTGTATCATCAATAGGAACTCAACGCCCGGTCTGAGAGTTATTGGCTATTTCGTCCGAGGGGCCCGGTTGGTTTTTAAGTCAAAACCAACCCGAACATACTCCACCTATGTCCAAAACTCGAGCGGAGTAAGCCAAAAGGTCAGTCTCACTAAGAGGAATCCAACAAAGTCGATGGCACGTTAATTTGACATCCGGAGCTCATGTTACAAGTGTTTCCACTCCGAGGGCCCGATTGGTTTCGTGTACGAACCAACCCGGCCATACCCAAAGTTCTCCAAAACCCTGAGTGTAATATACCGAAAATACCGTATCGATCCAAGGATCGCATCGTAGCTGACGGTGCGTCAATCGGAGGTCTGCAACCCATGTTATGGGAAGAAGACCGAAAGAGGGTCGGTATTACGGGGTTCGGGCCCGGTCCGACCCGGCCCGAACTGGGTCGACCCGAACCGGGTCTGGCCCGCTTGGGTGTAGCCCGGCCTAGCCTGGATAGCCGGCCCGGTACGCTGGCGCCAGCCAGGTGGCTCGGCCATTTCGGCAGAGCGAAGAGGCGCGGGGGGACGTTGCCCCCTGCTTTTTGTAACCACAACCCCACGTGGGGGCCGCTTTGCTGGGAAACCGGGGGTTACGGACCCCCGGATTTCCCCCTGACCGGCCGGCCCTCTACGGCCGACCAGCTGCTGCTGCCACAGGACCGTCGCTGGCCGGTCCCCCTGCTCCGACACCGGTGGCCCGGAACCGGACGCCGGTCTCCCCACTTCGACGTGGCCCAAGCCACAACCTTGGTCCGTCCGACGGGGCGCGACAGCACCGCGCCCCTCCACCGTGGCCCCGCTCCAGCCACGGCGCTTTTGTAGTTCTCCGGCGTGGCGCGACCTTGCCGCGTCTTTGGTTCGTCTCCAACTGCGTAGCGCGACGGTGCCACTTCTCCCACATTCCTTAATATTTTCGGGTGGTGCTTCGGCACCACGTTGCCTTGTTCGTGCCGCAAACAACATCAAACAATCAAAGGGGAGAGGATGGCCAGCCGTGTTCGTGATGTACGACCCCCTCCCGTTACTGCGGTATCAGGAGGCTCCAATAGAAATGAAGAAAGGAAACAGAAGAATTCACGAACAAAAATTAAAATAAAACTCTACCTCATCGAATTCGATGAGCGAAGATTCGTTACTGAAAATAACCATCGTAGAAGAAGGCATCATGGAGGGAGGATCGTCGCGGAAGAATCATCGTGGAGGAAGCGTCGCAGAAGAATGAACGTCACGAAATAAGTGTCGTGTCGTCGATCTCCGACGATCCGGCGTTCCTCGTGTTCTTCGTCGAGGAGGGAAAACATCACGACTTGAGATAATTCTCCCTAAACCCTCTTGCACAACCAACCCCTAATAAAATAAGAGTTATCTTATTTTATTAACGCGCAAGCCAACTTTTGAATTTCAAATGAAACAATCAATTAAAAGAAATAATTTCAATGATTTAACCGCCCAAATTAATGAGGCGTTTATTAACCAGAGAAACGCATGGGTTGACAACATTAAAAAGGGGGTGCGGGTGCGTTTCTTAATTAAAGGAGGGGGTTGAAAAAGGTGGGGCTCGTGTGGGCCCCACCCCACAAATATCCTACCTAGTGGTGTAGGATATTGTGTGTCCCACTTTAACCCCTTAACTTAGGTTAAACAACTTATATAAAATAAATGGTGCGACCAATTTATTTTATTCATTTACTTAACCCCGAAAATTTAAAAACCACACCCGAGAAAACGCAACTCCAGAAAAGGTGTTTCTAAGCAATTACCGGTGCTCCGATTCCAACGGTTCCCTCAAAATCTGATTCCGTGCACCGGTTCAAATGTTAGAAAAACCCTCTTGTTTGTTTACTGAACGTACCCGAGCTAAACTTCAGAAAAGGATTCCTGGCACACCAGGCCTTGAAATTAGGTGCTGTCAGAAACTGCATTCTTGTAAAATTCCCAAGATCATTAAGAAAAACATTCCCTTGAAATTTTCTGGGCTTACATAATTAGTTGTCCAGGAGGGGTACACATTGGGGGGATAGGGTTATGATAGTTCAATTTTTTTCATTCAAGTGGATATACCATTGGATGATTGGATTTTTTTTTGGGAAAACGTATAATATAATATTCAAAAATATATTTTGGAGGATATACTTGTGAAGGATTTTCAAAAGAAAAAGGACCAAATTCATATAAATTTTCATAAACCATCTCTTTAATAACATTAATTATTCTATTAAAAACATTTATTCCTTAATATTTATTTATTAACTACTAATGAATCATACATCATCCATATCATTAAATTTATTTTTTGATATTTACTATTTTTGGTTAAAAAATTATATCAAAATTCTAAAAAGAAAAATATTTCCCATTTTCCTAATCCACATTCCATAAAAAAAATTTAAGAACGGTTCTATGAAAAAAATTAAATTTATAATATAGAAATTAGTGATCCCTACTTTGGAAAAAAGATTATTGATAGAAAAATCTTTTAGAAATTATTCATTAATTTCTTATAGAATTATATTTATTAATTCTACCCCACCACTAGGTTATATAATTATACTTACCGAAACATTATGAGTAATAAATTTCATACAATATAATATATATCATTGTTCCTTAAAAAATCACCACCATTATAACTCTTGATAGTAGTCAAAGGTATGTTTTTATTATTCTGAACAAAAGATTAAAATATCATAAAATTATTATGTGCTTACAAAATTTTATTGGAAAAAAAGAATATAAATATATTATAATCATTAACCATTAAATGCCCATAATGTTGAACTCTAATAATTTTAGTTTATATTTGAGAAAAAAATATGATAAATAACTGTAGGGATTCATAATTCTATACATTAATTTTAGATATAAAACAATAATAATGTTTCTTACATAATGTTTAATGATAAAAAACTCTAGTCGAATTAATTTTTTTAGTAGATACCTAACCTGATATTTTCAAAACAAATCCTACATTTTGAATGTTATAATGTCTTATTAATTTATTCCACAATAACAATAAATATTTCCGTGAAGTTAAAAAATTAAATTTCTGATGTCTTAAGTCTTTTATATCACAATGTAAACATTCTCATGATTATCAAGAGATATAATTAATTAACCGATTAAATTTTAAATATTACATTTTTCATTACTAATTTTCACAAGATACCCCTTATATCACAATTATATAAAGATTATAAGGATTTTTTTAGGATATAAAAAAATTAAATATTTTAATTAAATATTTTCTAATAATATTAACATTTCAAATTTAGATGATTTCACCTTGGGAATTATCATTAAAAGTGGCCCATCCTTTATTCAGCATTTTAAATTTTCGGAAGCTTTACTTATCTCTAGTGATGTGTTTAGAATAACTATTTTACATATTCCATTTTTTCAGATGTTGGTACGCTAATTATTTTCCTAAAAATATAAAAATATGTTCTTGGAACCTTCATTGGCTCTGGTAGAGATATGTTAGTAAAACAAATTAAAAATTAACATATATATATATATCTTTTTTCTTCTACAATAGTATGTTATTTAGAAATAAATGATTTATATGAACCAAAATATTTAACATATTTTATAGTAATTACATAATTCACTAATTAAATATTATACATTTTTTTTAAAATATGTTAAATTAGGGAAAACAATTCATCAAACCACTAACAAAAAAAATAATATAAATTATTAGATTTCAATCATCTAAATTTTATTCTTAATTATATGTAAAAACTATTTATAAAGAATATATTAAAACTTAAGTATTTAAATTTTCAAATTCACTTATTCGATTTAATATTAATAGTTTTAGGAAAATTATAATTAGTACTGAATTTATTATTTTTGTTTTACAAAAGATAAAAAGAATTTTATTTAATCAAATGTATGTGAACCATCATCATCATATAATGAATTAATTTTTTCATTTTGAAATGGTCATTTATTTTCCCCATCAAATAAAGTTGAATAATAAGCCTAAGAGGTAAATTTATATTTAAAACCATGAAATAAATTTTGTAATGATTCAGAAATCACATTATAGAAGTAGTATTTATTATTATTTGGATAATATATATAGAATCCAAAATAAATTGACATGTATTTCTTTTTTCCTCAGATAAACTATTATATGATATATCACCATAACAATAATTCTTTTTGTATGTAGTTTTAATGCTCATAATTAATTTAGTTTAATAAAATATCATTGACCATTAATATTTTATTTTCATATTACAAAATTTTTTATTATGTGATAATATTTATTAATATTAATAGCTTATAGAATGAAAATAATAAATATTATTTCTACTCATTTTTATATAATTAGAATTATATAAATTCATAATACAAAAATATTATTAATCCTTTTATGGAGTTGTGGAGGCTCACTATCATAGCCTCTAAGAATTTTTGATTGGAATGCTTAAATTTATTCTAGAAATATGAAATTTAGAAATATCTACATATAATTTAATATAACTTGAAGTATGATTACTATAATTAGATATAAATGATACTCTATTTTTTCATCAATTTCTCAACATCATATTCTACTTTTCTCCAAAATTGATTTAAGGTGTTGATTAATTCAAACATACATAACTTGGATAAGTTATTTTTTCCATAAATGATTGATATTTTTATACCCATTATTTTAATATAATGTATATAATATTTTTAATAGTCTACTATTATAAGATATCTTTTTCAAATAATGATTTATATCTATTTAAAACATTTATATAACGTTGATGCATTTGGAAGAATGATCCAGTAGAAATAAAATTATATACTATATAATCAACTCTCATCAGAGATATTAGGGTTTCCAAAACCATGGAACATCCAATAACCAAAATTTCTTTTGTATTTTAAATACAATTGTTGTTTCGTAGTAGGAAATCATGATATTGATATTCTTTCATATAGAATATTACAATGTATTTTAGTCTTTATTTTTTACCTGATATTCTTGAATTTTATCATGTAAAAAAAAATATTATTTATCTCTCAACAACATTTTAACATTGATTCATCATGATAATATTGTCATATAATGTGTTTGTGATGTAATAATAAATATGATCATGTTAGTGAAAATAATATGCTCCAGTTCAAATAGGTTGTCTAGTAAGACAAAAAAATTCGTTTTTTTCCAACCTAAAAATCATCCATTTTAAAATATATATTTATTATCCAAAAGTATTTAGTGTAATGAACAAAATATGCAATCTTGATTAACTAATTAAAGTTTTAAAAAAACTAAAAAGAATATATTGAACTACCCTAATAACAAATTCTTTCTAAAAATTAAATTTAATTAATACTAATAGAGATGGGGTTTAATTGATGTTTTAAAAAACAAAAACCAATTTTATCCAACCCTCAAATATTAAATTGATTGTAATTATGAAATGTACAAAAATTTAATTATTAGGGTGAAGAATTAATTTTTTTCAAACATGAACTATATGAAAATTTAAAGCAGACAATTTTTTTGAAAATTCTTTTAAATAGCTAATAAAAGTTATATAACCAATGGAAATAGAAATTTTAAATTAGTGTTATTTCAAATTTTAATGAAACGTAAGATTAAAACCAAAATATTAAATATTGGTCGGAAAATAAAATACTCCATAAATTAATATTTTAAATATCCTCATTTTAAACCATATTTTAAAGTATATAATTAACGTAGATCAATAGTATCCATGAATTTCTGATTATTATTATTTATCAATGATTTTTAACCTATCAAATTTTTTTCCTTCTTATCCACAAAATATTACGACTATACAGATATAAAGAATCCATTTTCTAAAAAATTAATTACATGACATCTATATTCTTATCCATAGAAAACTAATGTCACCCAATATAAAAAAATATAATAATTATATTTAAAATACTATGATATTTATAAAAATTCTCATAATACAAATCTCTAATTAGAGATACTGATAAGAAACATTGACATTGACCAGATTATATCTCATAAAAAATAAATTGAAATAATTGAAAAAAATAAGAAACAGTATGAATAATACATATATTCATATAATTATTTAGGTTGGGAATTATTTTATTGACAATTTTGTAGCTAAATTAAATGTATATATTTTGAAAATATACCAATGAATTATAATATCATTATAAAAAACTTTATCGTCTATTGACACACTAAATGCATTGATTTATCCACTGATAGAGTTGGAAAAAACCACTATAGTTCATTAAATCTAGTGAAATTACTCTATCAGAAAGGTTCATAGTACATAAAATTTAATTTTTTTTATTTCAGTTAATGTATAGGTATTTAAAAGATAGGAAAAACAACATAAAATAATTTTATAAAATGTTTATATATGGTTTATTCAGTTTTCTAAATCCATGAAATCAATTCAATCGCACAAAAAATACTACGAATTTCAAAAAAAAAATTCCTGACCCTGAGTTCACCAAATCATGGTGTGATCTGTCAATGCAATAAATAATTGATTATTACTTTAAAATCGATAAATCAAGATAATTTTGTTATTTGACATTAAATGTATAATATTTCTAACATTAATTTATTATAAATGAACGAATTTAAGATATAATTAGTGGTAAGAAGGATAATAGGATGGTAGATGTTCTGGGAGTTCAAACATGATTTATTTGAGTACATAAATATTAGAAAATATGTTCAACATATTCATAATAAATATATATATACGAAATTATCAAAAATATGAATTTTTATCATGGGGATCACATTTAAGACCTCTATTTTAAAGGTATTTTTAGTGAAAATGATAAATTCACTTCTTATTTGATTCCATACATGTTCTACGGTTTTTATTAAGAGTGAATTTAGTGTAATATATATTATTTTATTTCTTACCATAAGTATTATGTAAATAATGTGAAGCAGGAAAAGACTATTAAATCAATATAGAGTCCTAAAAATAATATAATCACATAAAATATGTAATGATAGCCCTTAATACATTGAAATAATTTTAGTGCATGCTTTTGATGTAGTACGTATTGTTGAACCAAGTAAAACCTCACAATAATTATATCTATCGTTCAATATTTGTATTATTTTAATGTTTGAAGTATTAGGAATGGTTCATATTCTTCTTTGTGACACTGTCAATGGTAGATCATTAATATATAAAAATCTATAAATGAATAAATATTAGCATTAGTTGATGTTTTTTGAAATAATATTTGAATGAACCTGAAGTGCATTGTGTTGCATTTGTTGTCAATGAGGCATGAAGTTGTCTTGGAATGAATGGAAGTGAGGGAATGTCAAGATGTGAATGACAAAGGTTGTGATGGTGTTGGTAGTGAAGGAGAATGGCCATGGCACTAAGATGCATGTCACTTAGGAGATTCACTAAGTGGTATTGGAAATTGTGGTTGAAACATTCTCCATGAATATCTGACGATTGTTGAGCCGATATTTATGTTCCAAGAACATGTATCAACTGGATACAATGTCACAACAAACTCTAGAATGCCATGCATTGTTAAGACAATGCATGAGGATGTGAATGGGATCCATCCAAAACTTCTAAGTGGATGAAGTGGATTAATGAAGTCCATGCACTATCACTTAGTGCATGTGAACATGAAGATGATCCGATTGATCTCTGATTAGATCAATGAAGCACATTGAAGAATTTAAGTGATTCAGGAGCTCGGTTGAAGATGAAGAAACCTTCGGGAATTCCATTCTTAAATGTTGATTATATGTTGAAGAAAAATGGAGGAATTCTAATGAATAAGATTAATACTTGAATTCTTAATAATAAGATGAAGGAGAAGAAAGGATTGAAGTGGTTCTCTTGATATGGCTTGATTTCATGGAGGACTTTGTTTTTTGACAAAGTCTTATTCAAGACTTAGCCAAAAAATGTGCCACCAAGGAGGCCAGCCGAGGGTCATCACCCAAGGCACTTGTGGGACTCAAGGTCACCACGCCCATGGGGAACCCTCAAGGCTAGGGCAGCATCCTTGAGGCAGGGGCGCACCCGTAGGACACCGCAAGGGCGCCTGGGGCACGCCCGGAGGAGCGCGGCAGGGGCCGTGTGTAAGCCCCCGAGGGCACGCGGTGATGAAGCCCGCGCACCCGAGTGTGCATAGTGGGCGCTAGGTGCGCGCCCGCAGGGAGCAGAGTGGGCGCAGAGCGCGCCCGCAGGGAGAACACGGTGAGGGGCGGCACCGTGAGGAGGGAAGTTCAATTGGTGAGTTGCGGCAGCGGCACATTGATAAGCCACGTGAAAATCGGCCTCCGTTTCGATGTGGGACGCGCAAAATTCACCCGGAGTGAATCCAGGACGTCCGAGCGATCTCGCGCTTGATCTGCGCCGCACGATTCATCTGCCGCGCGCCGCGATCTATCCGGTCGTCTGATGTATTTTAAATCTTCGATCCTACGGATCCCCGTCCATCTTCTACCTCGAGCTCGACCGAGGCACCCGCGAAGCCGCCGATGAACCAGTGGCTACCCGAGGCCAGTTTTCGAGTTCCCGACCACCTCTGAAGGATCTAAGACGTCCATGGAGTTCGTCTGGCCACACTGAACACAAGCATGCATTAAAATATGCATGCATGCGATGAGAGGAGAATTTGAAGCAATGCCGAGGCAAACGAAGTTGCCGAGGCTTCATGGGTTCGTGCGTTTGCATGGATTGGGTTTAAACAGAGGCCGTGCATGCGTTATAAATCGCATGCACGAGGAGGAAAGAAAAATGAGAGAACCCGCGTGAAACAGATGAAGAAACGAGATTTGAAAAAAAATTTAAAGAACCGAAATCTTCGGGGTTTCGAAAGATATCTCTCCGCGGAAGGCAGAGGCTCTCCTCGCCTATAAAAAGAGAGGCCGAGGATCTCAAAAGGCTTGCTGAATATTTGAAGACAGTCCCGTGAGAAGCACTCTGTGCCTCGCGAAGCCAAAGCCCCGCGCAACACACTTGCGCGGCTGTTGTCCTGAAGCCACCCGAGGCTTTGAAGGTGTTCCTTGCGTGCAACTCCTTTGCGCGACAAGAAGAAGGAGGTGAAGTGTTTCTTGCGCGCCTTGTGCTCCAAGCACTTGCACGACGCCTTGCACCGAGGTCCCTTGTGGCCTTGTGTCATTGCACTTGTGTGGCTAAGCTACACCTGAGGACTTGCGCGCCTTGCCACTGCACCCTTGTGCGGCTGTTGAAGAAGAGGAGGCCGCGGCTCATCAAGAACTTGCACGCCTTCATATGGGCAGTAGGAGATTCGGGTGATTTGAATTACACACCTTGTGTGTGTGTGCTTAAGGATAATACACCCTAGACATGTGAGTGCACACCTACGGGTTGTGTGCAAGAAGGAGTGGAAGGCCACCACATTTGTGTGTGTGCAAAACAAGAAGAAGGCCGAGGCCTTTGAGCCTTGTGTGAAAAAAGAACAAGAAGTGGCCGTAGCCCTTGGAGGTTGTGCACACTTGAAGATTAAAAGAGAAAAACAAAGTGTGTGTGCAAAGTGGAAGAGTACAAGAAGGGCATAGGCATTTGTGTGTGCAAAAGAACTAAAAGGCCGAACCTAAGTGTGCACTAAGAGTGTATACACTTGGAGGAATAAGGACATCCACACTAAAGTATAACACACTTTTATGTGTGTGAACAAATTGAACAAAGTGTGTGAGTGGAGAAGGTGTGTGTGCTTAAGGAGAAATTACACTCTTTGAGTGTTTATCACACCAAGGAAGAGAAGAAGAGGAGTGCATGCTTGCATGCATGCACATGCCCACGTGAACAAAGCCAAACCAGCTTGTGTGCATCTGAGTAATCCAAGACCAGGAGGTTCTTGAAGAAATTGAGAAGGCCATGCAGTCAGTGCATGAGGAAGAAGAGTTTCCATGCATTCAGTGCATGAAGATGTTTTGAAGTGAGACTGAGCCAGACTGAAGTGAAAGATATTGTTTGTCTGAGTTTGCAGTAGATTGAGAAGAGCCTGATCAAGAGAAGTGATCAGAAGTTACTGAGCAAGACCAACAGACCTTTTTAGAGGCTGTTGAAGATTCTTGAAGAGAGAGAGGCCAGGTCATCCTGAGAAGAAGGAGATAAATCCTGAGCAAGACGAGAAGACCTGATCATCACAAGTGATCAGAGGTACAGAGCAAGGCCAGCAGTCTTTATCCCAGACTGCTGAAGATACTTGAAGAGCTGAACAAGAAGAAGAGCTACTCGTGTGACTCGAGCAGCCAGGAGAAGACCCCTGTGAGACTCAGGGTGGAGGAAGTCTCCAGTGGGATTCTGGAGCAGGCCAGTGGGACTCTGGTAACACTGTGGGACGCAGTATAAAGACCCTCCTGTGGGACTCAGGAGAGATACAGTGGGACTCTGTATCGACCATTGTAATACTAACAGCTTATAATGGGATAATCCATGCTGGGAGAGCATGGCAAGGATGTAGGCCTTTGGTGCCGAACCTTGTAAATCCTTGTGTCCAGTGCCTTTACATTTACTGCATCATTCGTGGAAAGGTGAGAGATACAAGAAGAGTGGATCGAGGCTTTAACCAGCCATAGAGGTTTAATTGATTAAGAATCAATTAGTAAAAAGCTTTAAGGGATCACTGATTCGCCCCCTACCCCTCTCAGTGATTCACACTGATCTGGGCCCTTCAATTGGTATCAGAGGGAGGTTCCCTCTAAAAGATCCAAGGGAGTCTTTATGGAGTGCAGATTTGAGGAAATGAAAGAACAGCCTCAAATGGAGATATCTGCCAAGACTCTGAAAAACAGAATGAAGAAACAGGCAAAGAAGATGAAGAAGAAGGCTGGTGCAATCAGAGAAACTCCTTCTATGGAAAGAAATGTGGAAGTCACATCAGATGACAATTCCTTTTATCATTCTTCTGATGAAGCCTGCTCTAGATGTGATGAAGATGGAAGGAACAATGATCTTCTAAATGCAATCAAATATCTTCAGAAGAGAGTCCCCAAGGAAGTTGCAATGTGTATAGCTACATGCCTCCTTGATCTTCAAGAAGAAAAATTACAGCTAGAAGATGAATCCAATTCTCTGGAAGTCCAATTGGCAAAAAGGGTTGGCATAACCAACACTCTCAGAAAGCTGGTGAAGGCTAAAGATGAAACCGTTTCTCTTTGCAATGAAAGATATGAAGACACTGCTGAAGAATTGCAAAGAAGCCTTTCTGAGAAAGAATTCTTTAAGACTGTGGTCAAAGATGTTTTACATGCACTGGAAAAGAGGCATAAAGTATCAATGAATGTCATAGATGCTCAACTCGAAGAAAAAGTCAAAATGGTGAAGGAGCTTGACAATTCATTGCTAGAAATAAATAAGGTGCATGAAGACCAGATGAAGCAGCTGGAAGATAAATGGGAAGGAAAGCTAAGAACTGTTGAGGATGAGAAGAACTCCCTTAACATGAAATGCTTAGAACTAGAGGTGATATTGAAAAATCTGCAATCACCCAAAGCTGAAGCCTCCCAGTCAGCTGAAAGAAGAAATGTTGCTACTCAAGTATGCATTGAGCAGGATGATTCTAAAAGAAAGACATCTTCTAATAAAAGGGCAAAAACTTCTAAAAGGAAGGTACCATCCATACCATCTTGTACTGATTCTTCTAATTGTGTTTCCACAAAAAGTGCAGGATGGAAAAATAACTCCAAACAAGTATGGATGAAGAAAATGAAGAAGAAGAGCTCTCCTGAAACAGCACAACAGGTCAAGAAAAGTACCCTACAATCAGAAGGACTGAAGAGGTCAAGATTCGTGGGACAATTCTGGTGTTGTGACAAGTATGGGAATTGTGCAAAGGATTGTTGGTACAATCTACTGAATGCCAAAGCACAGAGGAAGCCCATGCCTAGGGGGAGCAAGCCAGAGGAAAAGAAGCAACATCCACAGGTCCAGAGACATCTGTTTACTGCAAATAGATTTGGATTACTTAACAACATCTGGGATGGTTGCAAAAGTGGTCAACAATTTGATACATGTCAATCTCCGAATGTATCCAAAGCTGGAAAGAAGAGAAGATCACAGAACCTGGCAAAGAGAGATTCCTCGGGAAACAAGCAGAAGAAAGTGGATGATGCTCCCAAGAAGAGTTTTAAGAATGAAGAGAAGTCCTTGGAATTCAAATCCAAGAAGGGTGATGCATCCAGAAGGACCACCAAGAAATTCTTCTACTGTGGGAAGAAAGGACATATCATGGATCTTTGTAAAGAAGACATGAAATTAAATAGAAGCAGACTGGACTCAAAAAGACAATCAATCCAGAAGAAGAAGAAGGGATTGATTGAAAAAAAGTTCCCTAAGAAAGGTAGCTTGACAGCATATAAGGAACCACATGGAACTTCCAAAACTGAGGCCACTCTTCCAAATGATTTACTAGTCATCTGGCCAAATCAGTTGCAACTTTCCAAAGATCTGAAAAAAGCTGAAGATAAAGTTCTGGCAATTGCTAAGGCAAAAGGGAAGAAGAAGATTTCACATGAAGATATTTTGATAACCACACCAGCACAATCATCATTGAAGATCAAATGTGCAAGTGTGAAGAATGGTGAAAATGGGACATCTCGGTTGGGAGAATCTTCTCACCCTTGTTGTTCACATTAATTAACCAAGGAGGTTCCATCTTATTCCCTAATCACTTGTATTTACATGTGCTAACATTGCAGGGAATTGAATATGGTGATCATTCTCATATGGAGAGTGGTTTGGGCAGAATGGAGTGCACCCCTTGAGGGGGAGCCAATCTGGAGAAGATGATGTTCTGAAATTAATATCATCTTGAGAAAGTAGATGAAAGGGGGAGCTTTATCTTTGCACTGAACTTTCTAATGAGTTTTGTGGAGTATGTGCAGGATTTAGCAATTCATTGAATATCTGAACCCCTTAGCATGATCTCACATGTTTATAGTAAATGTGGACATCATTGAGTTCCTCGGTTACATCACTCTTGTTTTCTACACCGGGTTAGCCCAAGTAGACTTAGAGTTGATCTACTAAAGGTTCTTTGCTAAAGAAGAACATGTGACATCATCCCTCTCCTAGTGTTTTTCAAGAAGATGCTATTCGAAGGGAGGAGGAGATATTGTGGAAAATAACCACACCACAACTTTGCATTTGATTGCCAATAAGGGGGAGAAAATATTGGCACACATATTGACCCATTCATATGTGCTGAAGAAGTGTATTGACAACAAATACAAATGGGGAGATTGAAGTGCATTGTGTTGCATTTGTTGTCAATGAGGCATGAAGTTGTCTTGGAATGAATGGAAGTGAGGGAATGTCAAGATGAGAATGACAAAGGTTGTGATGGTGTTGGTAGTGAAGGAGAATGGCCATGGTACTAAGATGCATGTCACCTAGGAGATTCACTAAGTGGTATTGGAAATTGTGGTTGAAACATTCTCCATGAATATCTGACGATTGTTGAGCCGATCTTTAAGTTCCAAGAACTTGTATCAACTGGATACAATGTCACAACAAGCTCTAGAAGGCCATGCATTGTTAAGACAATGCATGAGGATGTGAATGGGATCCATCCAAAACTTCTAAGTGGATTAAGTGGATTAATGAAGTCCATGCACTATCACTTAGTGCATGTGAACATGAAGATGATCCGATTGATCTCTGATTAGATCAATGAAGCACATTGAAGAATTTAAGTGATTCAGGAGCTCGGTTGAAGATGAAGAAACCTTCGGGAATTCCATTCTTAAATTTTGATTATATGTTGAAGAAAAATGGAGGAATTCTAATGAAGAAGATTAATACTTGAATTCTTAAGAAGAAGATGAAGGAGAAGAAAGACTTGAAGTGGTTCTCTTGATATGACTTGATTTCATGGAGGACTTTGTTTTTTGACAAAGTCTTATTCAAGACTTAGCCAAAAAATGTGCCACCAAGGAGGCCAGCCGAGGGTCATCACCCAAGGCACTTGTGGGACTCAAGGTCACCACGCCCATGGGGAACCCTCAAGGCCAGGGCAGCATCCTTGAGGCAGGGGCGCACCCGTAGGACACCGCAAGGGCGCCTGGGGAACGCCCGGAGGAGCGCGGCAGGGGCCGTGTGTAAGACCCCGAGGGCACGCGGTGATGAAGCCCGCGCACCCGAGTGTGCATAGTGGGCTCTAGGTGCGCGCCCGTAGGGAGCAGAGTGGGCGCAGAGCGCGCCCGCAGGGAGAACACGGTGCGGGGCGGCACCGTGAGGAGGGAAGTTCAATTGGTGAGTTGCGGCAGCGGCACATTGATAAGCCGCGTGAAAATCGGCCGCCGTTTCGATGTGGGACGCGCAAAATTCACCCGGAGTGAATCCAGGCCGTCCGAGCGATCTCGCGCTTGATCTGCGCCGCACGATTCATTTGCCGCGTGCCGCGATCTATTCGGTCATCCGATGTATTTCAAATCTTCGATCCGACGGCTCCCCGTCCATCTTCTACCTAGAGCTCGACCGAGGCACCCGTGAAGCCGCCGATGAACCAGAGGCTACCCGAGGCCGGTTTTCGAGTTCCCGGCCACCTCTGAAGGATCTAAGACGTCCATGGAGTTCGTCTGGCCACACTGAACACAACCATGCATTAAAATATGCATGCATGCGATGAGAGGAGAATTCGAAGCAATGCCGAGGCAAACGAAGTTGCCGAGGCTTCATGGGTTCGTGCCTTGGCATGGATTGGGTTTAAATAGAGGCCGTGCATGTGTTATAAATCGCATGCACGAGGAGGAAAGAAAAATGAGAGAACCCGCGTGAAACAGATGAAGAAACGAGATTTGAAAAAATCATTAAAGAACCGAAATCTTCGGGGTTTCGAAAGATATCTCTCCGCGGAAGGCAGAGGCTCTCCTCACCTATAAAAAGAGAGGCCGAGGATCTCAAAAGGCTTGCTGAATATTTGAAGACAGTCCCGTGAGAAGCACTCTGTGCCTCGCGAAGCCAAAGCCCCGCGCAACACACTTGCGCGGATGTTGTCCCGAAGCCACCCGAGGCTTTGAAGGTGTTCCTTGCGTGCAACTCCTTTGCGCGACAAGAAGAAGGAGGTGAAGTGTTTCTTGCGCGCCTTGTGCTCCAAGCACTTGCACGACGCCTTGCACCGAGGTCCCTTGTGGCCCTGTGTCATTGCACTTGTGTGGCTAAGCTACACCTGAGGACTTGCGTTCCTTGCCACTGCACCCTTGTGCGGCTGTTGAAGAAGAGGAGTCCGCGGCTCATCAAGCACTTGCGCGCCTTCATATGGGCAGTAGGAGATTCGGGTGATGTGAATTACACAACTTGTGTGTGTGTGCTTAAGGATAATACACCCTAGACAAGTGAGTGCACACCTACGGGTTGTGTGCAAGAAGGAGTGGAAGGCCACCACATTTGTGTGTGTGCAAAACAAGAAGAAGGCCGAGGCCTTTGAGCCTTGTGTGCAAAAAGAACAAGAAGAGGCCGTAGCCCTTGGAGGTTGTGCACACTTGAAGATTAAAAGAGAAAAACAAAGTGTGTGTGCAAAGTGGAAGAGTACAAGAAGGGCATAGGCATTTGTGTGTGCAAAAGAACTAAAAGGCCAAACCTAAGTGTGCACTAAGAGTGTATACACTTGGCGGAATAAGGACATCCACACTAAAGTATAACACACTTTTATGTGTGTGAACAAATTGAACAAAGTGTGTGAGTGAAGATGGTGTGTGTGCTTAAGGAGAAATTACACTCTTTGAGTGTTTATCACACCAAGGAAGAGAAGAAGAAGAGTGAATGCTTGCATGCATGCACATGCAGACGTGAACAAAGCCAAACCAGCTTGTGTGCATCTGAGTAATCCAATACCAGGAGGTTCTTGAAGAAATTGAGAAGGCCATGCAGTCAGTGCATGAGGAAGAAGAGTTGCCATGCATTCAGTGAATGAAGATGTTTTGAAGTGAGACTGAGCCAGACTGAAGTGAAATATATTGTTTGTCTGAGTTTGCAGTAGATTGAGAAGAGCCTGATCAAGAGAAGTGATCAGAATTTGCTGAGAAAGACCAACAGACCTTTTCAGAGGCTGTTGAAGATTCTTGAAAAGAGAGAGGCCAGGTCATCCTAAGAAGAAGGAGATAAATCCTGAGCAAGACGAGAAGACCTGATCATAACAAGTGATCAGAGGTACAGAGCAAGGCCAGCAGTCTTTATCCCAAACTGCTGAAGATACTTGAAGAGATGAACAAGAAGAAGAGCTACTCGTGTGACTCGAGCAGCCAGGAGAAGACCCCTGTGAGACTCAGGGTGGAGGAAGTCTCCAGTGGGATTCTGGAGCAGGCCAGTGGGACTCTGGTAACACTGTGGGACGCAGTATAAAGACCCTCCTGTGGGACTCAGGAGAGATACAGTGGGACTCTGTATCGACCATTGTAATACTAACAGATTATAATGGGAGAATCCATGCTGGGAGAGCATGGCAAGGATGTAGGCCTTTGGTGCCGAACCTTGTAAATCCTTGTGTCCAGTGCCTTTACATTTACTGCATCATTCGTGGAAAGGTGAGAGATACAAGAAGAGTGGATCGAGGCTTTAACCAGCCATAGAGGTTTAATTGATTAAGAATCAATTAGTAAAAAGCTTTAAGGGATCACTGATTCACCCCCTCCCCCTCTCAGTGATTCACACGGATCTGGGCACTTCAGAACCAAATGGTATCAAATATATGGGAGCCTTAACTTAATTTTACTCTTAATTTATTTATATAATTCATGTGACTGATGTTGTTTTGTTTTATATGAACAAAACATATAGATAACTACTCAATATTGATGAAATGGTACAAAGCACTTTATTTAGATCATTATAGAATGAAACATAAATTAAATTTGGGATTTACGAATTTTTAAATATATATGTGAATATTTTTTAAACATGTTTCATAGTGATGGTAATGTGAAATAGAAAACGTTAAAAGTTCATTATAAGAATTATCTGATGATTACAAGTGAAAACACTGATGGTGCATTTATACCTCACATTCTCCAACATTAGAACTTTATATTAATACCTATGAAAATCTTTGTTTCATGTTACCCAATCACCTCCTATCCTGAATGATTTATACATTCATCATCACGTGGCACATAGTAATCAGAAAACTCCCTCTCAACCTTTTCATCAAAACCGACAAGTTTTTCATATATTTTAAGTTCTTATGAAATCGATGCCTTTGTAGACATGGTTTCAATCCTTTGTAAACATGATTAATTTTTCTATTGATGTCTTGGATAAAATACAACACATTCTGGGAAAATACGGTGAAGTTTCTTTCATAGACACTGTTAAATATTTATCTTTTCATCTCAAATCTAGGAATTTATTTCTACTGAGAGTCAAAAAACCTTATGGAAATATTCAAAAAAGAAATATTCCTTGAATTTTTACCATTCAATGGAATCAATATCATCTTTCTCTTTAATATTTATAATCAAATTCCACCATTGAAGATCTAAACCTTTATAATGATAAATATAAAAATTTACTTTTGATATTATAAACATCCCAAGAGATTAAATATCATTTCCATATAATTTATTCATTATTTTTGTACCACAATATCATATGATCCACTGAATAATGGAAGATTTTTCCTCAATAAATGATCCAAAAAATACATTTTACTTATTTGTTGATTGAGTTTCTCTTTATCATGGATACAACCA
This sequence comes from Viscum album, assembly GCA_963277665.1. Classification (NCBI taxonomy): domain Eukaryota; kingdom Viridiplantae; phylum Streptophyta; class Magnoliopsida; order Santalales; family Viscaceae; genus Viscum; species Viscum album. The sequence continues at coordinate 184,211,255 of OY728144.1, forward strand.
CCATTCATCGCCCGGATTTAACTGATCTATCACTTAAAAAACATTTATAATTTTGACCATCTCAGGGTGCATATATGGAAATATATCTTCTTCTTCGTTCCTTCCCACTACCATTACATTATTTCCTCAATGGAAACCCATTAAAACTAGAAGTATTTTAGACAAAAAAAACATTGTAATTTTCATATTATATAAAATTTTAAATTTACTATAAGGTAAAATATGTAAATGGGCTGTTATTAGTATTACCATAACCTATAAAGTTATCTGACACAAGCTTTGATACCAACTATAATGCCTCAAACATAAAAATTACATAATCTTTATTTCTAGTCAATAATTTTTCTTCTTCCACAATGATGATTTTTTTAGATTTATAGTTTTATAGAATTAGACCATATATAATACAAAGAAATACATTGAAAATTTCCAACATTTGAATAGTATACATTGTTTCAACCATATAAAACTTTTAAAAAATAAAGCATGTTATCTTTTCTGCAAAATCTTAATAACATTCTACTTGACATCTTAAAATCCCTTACCCAATATTAAATATTGTTAAGAACATTTAAAAATTTGGATTGAGAATTAAAAGATCACAAAGGGGTATAAAAAGAAGAACACCATTAGTCCATTCATAAAAATTACTACACATAAAAAACAAATTCTTCAATAGATAACATATTACAAAAATGGTAAATATCATTATTTATAAAATATAATTTATTTTAACATTTGAAAATAAATCATTTCTATGAAAATTCATGAGAAAAAAAAGAAAATTAATTATGTACTTTGGGACATCACCACATTGAAATCCTATAGAACACTATGATATTATATTAACCCTAGAAACAACAACCAATATAATTCACTGGGGAATATAATATATACCCTATTTATGAGAGAAATATATGGGTTCACCCATCGTTTATGCTAAAACAGGATCTCCTGGGCCTATCTTGGAAAACCAATCATTTATAATGTCCAAGAACCACAACATGAAATAATAAATTTATTTTTCCAAAAATTCTTTTATACTTTTATGTAAATCATTTTCATATATTTAAATACAATTTTCATTCAAAAAACCATCTTCAAAACCATACATAATTCTTTTAAAAAAACATTTTCACTACCAAAATAATTTAAAAAGTAATGAAAATTTTAAATTTAAGAAAAATGAAATATTTCAAAGGATGAAAAAATATATTAATGGCTACATCGTTGAAATATTCAATGTTATTATGTAGATTTAGAATAGAACATTATTTTATTTATCAAAATGTTCTTTATGAAACATTTAAAAATATATCTTTTTTAAAAAATATTAATGAAATAAAAAATATAAATAAATTAAATTTTATAACCCATTTATTCAAATAATAATATAAAATAATATCAATAATATTGATATGGAGGAAAACATTTTGAAATTAAATCATATATAATTTAAAATATATTTTTTAAAAATAAACGTGTCCCATACCACTTCGAAATACTTTAATGAAAAATCGAATTAAAGAATAATATAAAAAAATAAATATCATGATAACAGAGAAAATTCATAATATAAAATTTAAAAGGGAATGAAAATAAATGTTATAAAATAATAATTCTCTATAACATCAATTTATGACCCAATTAAAAGATCTTGACTCCAAATCCCTTACCTTAAGTCAAAATTTTCATTTCTTTATTTATCTTAGTAAATAATAATCATATTTTAATTATTTACTTTATTCAAAAAAAATTTTCATTAGTTGTATTTAACTTATTACAATATTTTAAATAAATACAAATATAATAAATTTTATGTCATTTGTTTTGACAATATTCTTTTTATGTGTCAAAATCAATTTTGGTTGGTCGACTATAGTTAAAGGTGTCATTATAAAAACATATCAAGAATAATAATAATTACATTAATATCATATATATACATCCATTATATTTTTAAAATCAATAATGAGCGATACATATGAAGAATAAACTGATGTTACATTCATTAAACGGTAGGACATATGTACGCATGAGCAACATTCCCATTTTTCAATTATTATTTTTAAAAAAGGAAAATAAATGTTATATTTTTAGAATGATAATTATATAATAAGTATAATATTAATTAATCATATGTACTTATATATAAAATCCTTGTGATTTAAAATGAATCACATCGCACGACGGATGTGTTAGTCCACAATCCAAGAAAGTCGTTATACATTTTTTGGTGTCTGAAATGGTAATAATGAAAATGAAACATTTTATTTATAAAAAGGAAACAATTTCATTAATATCATATAGATGTTATTTTTTTCTCATATATATAATTAAACCCATAATTAATAGATTTCCAGAAATGTGTTAACATATCACATCGCTTTGAGGTGGCGGTTTTGAACACATCCAAAACCGATGTAATATTAATTAAAAAAATAAAATAAAAATAAATGAATGTTTTATATAAAAATTATATATTTATGATTAATAAGTAAATATAATATATTTAATATAAATGAAGTTTTTCAATTATAATTACTATCCATTTAAGGTGGTAATGGAAAAAATGAATGACATTCTTTCACGAGGCAGTAGTTTTCCATACATGAATGATAATTTTGTTACCCATTTGACTAAAGTGTGTGTAGGTGTTGGTCAAACCCATAACATAAAAAATATCATTATTTTTAGTATATTAATTTTATTATATAAGAATTTAATAATTATAAATTACGTGGTGCGCAAAATAAATAAAACATAAATTCACATTGAAGAATGTTACATTTTTTAGGGTAACTCATTTTGGGTTTCACTGAAGGGATTCCTTGTTTTTATTTCATACCAATGTTTGGAATCTATGGTGAAGTGATAGATGTTGATATATTATTATTTAAGTTGTCAATAGATGAAAATTTATTTATATGTGTAATTATGTATGGATTTTTAATTCTTTTTTATAGTGTAGTGGGAGTTGCATTCTTTAAAATATACAAATATAAACACTATTAATAAGACTTACATACATATAAATTTGAGAAAAGAGATGATATGGTCAAATAAATCCCATAAAACGGGTTTCTGGAATGTATTTATGTCACTTATACTCTTAATATTAATTTTTAACCACTAAGTAACCTCATTTTTACCGTAGCCAGTGTAATTAGTTTTAATTTATTTCATTAAATTCTTTTGGTCAAAAACTATATTTACCTTATTAGAAATTATATTTCATTTTTATTGGAAATATGTAAATAATTTGTTTGAAATCCAATTACATAAGTTGATTAAATTAATTTAAAATTAATTCCGCATACTAGATGACAATGTTGTTTTTTAAATTAAAAATGATTAAATATTAGTGATGTTTTAATATTTAAATTCTGTGTGAAATTTTTTCCAATCGCCTAAATTGATTTAAGTGATATAAAATTAATCTAATTATTCTTTAATACAAATTAATAACATTCTCTATAAATAAAAATAAAAATTATGAAAATTCATTTTTGGATTAAAATTCATTTTTATTCAAAATTCATCAAAATATTAATTTTCTCAGAAAAATACCAAAAAATCACCCATATTAAATTTTGATATTTATATTTCAGAAACGTTGTAATTTTTATTATATGAAAATACAAATGTCTAAAAATTTTGTATTACATAAATTTTTCCATTAAAAGGTGACAAAACGGTTATATTAATTTATAATATAAATAATATATTATTGTTCGGCATAACATAGTCTTTGATGCTACACTATATTTCTGAGATACTCATTATACCGTGTTTGGTATTATACTGGATGTAGAATATATTATAAAGAAATTTTACAATCTAATTCATAAAAATTAATAAATATGAAAAATAGTTAATCTATAATTACCTGGGAAATTATAGATTTTTACAGAATTTAACAAACAAATTAAAAAGAAAGGGTTCAAGAATCAATTTATAAGAAACCCCCAAAATTAAAAAACAAAAGGGTGATAATAACTATTATAAAAATTATTATGCTTCAAATGCCAGTTTTTTTAGTTTAAGAATAAATGGAATATTATGTATGACTATAAAAAACTAACAAATAAATAAAAATAAAAATAAATAATAAATTAGGGAATTTATATCTAGGAGGATTTATACAGATAAATTAGATTCCAAAAAAACTATTTTGAAATGGGAAACAATATTAAAAAATTTCCATCATGAATTTTATGGAAAGGTAAGTGTTTCAGGATTTTATATTTGAGTTTCTGATTCAGATTCCAATTTTGAAAATTCTAATGTTTCGAAATTAAATGGTGAACTTGAATGATTCATGAATGTTATTTTCAAATTGTATGATTTATATAATAACCTTTAATAAAATCATGATAATCATGGTCCTAAAAAAATTAAATGAAATGAAATTTTAAGAATACTTCTTCTTATTCCAATTATATAGTTTATGGTAATGTTAAATATGATCAAGATTTCAATTAAAAAAAATAAAAAATGATGTTTAGAGTCGAAAATACCAATTTATGAATATTTATTCATCTTCTTGAATAATATCATATTATTATGTATTTGATTGAAATAAAAAAAATAAAAATATGGTAATGTAAATGATAGGAGATTACCTCAAATGTACATAAATCATAATTTTAATGTAAAAATGGTAGTACTTTTCCATTCAGTTCTTTTAATTGTGGAATATAAGGTTGATATATGAATTATTACTTTTTTCTGATTCAAAATGTCTTTTCTAATTAAAAAACACAACTTTCAAAAAAATTATTATATAATGTAACATAAAATACTTGTTTAATCATTGTCTCGGTATCTGAAAATTTTATTATTAATACTATTTGACATAAAGTAGTTTGGGTACCAAAATTTTCAAATAATTGTAATTAAAAAAAATGACCTCAGATGTATCAAGAAATAAATTAGTACACAGATAGTGGATTAATTAAGAATATGACTGGAGTCCCATAAAATTTTACGAATTACAAAAGCTTTCATGGATGTGGTGTTACATTTGGAGACAATTCCATTGGAAAAGTAAAAGGTTTTGGTAGACTTAGTATTTCTCATTCTAATTTTATTTCTAAATTCTAATTTTTGGATATATGAAAGCATAATTTAATTTGGATATCTCAATTTTTTGATGATGGAATGGATGTGGAATTTTAAAATGATAAATGTTTTATTTTAAAATATGATTCGTTATTATTTTATGCTAATCAAAAGGAAAATATGTTTCCTATTGATTTTTCTAAACTCTTCCACGTGTTATGTGTTTGAATATTGTGCAGATTGATAACATCATTTAGTTTCAAAAACAATCATTTTAATTTGATAATGTTACATAATCTCGTTATACCTGATAACATGAAAAAATTTAATTCAATTAATAATGAACATCTCTATGTTTGTGATGATTTCAGTAAAGGGATACAATATAAAATTTAATTTATATCTCACAATCAAATTAGTAATAATAGACCAAAAAAGTTATCACATCATAATTTATTTTTTCCTACAAAAATTAATAGTGTTAGAATAAAAAAATATACTTTAGATTTTGTTGATGAATTTATTATATTTATATGGTCATACTTTTCCCCAGAAATATGATACATTTTCTAGATTTACTAGTTTTTTAAATTTATATCATAATTAAAAATGCTATATGATTTTATGTATTTTTAATGATAATAGGGGAAGTTTTCATAATTTAGAAATCAAAAATTCAATTAATATGATGGATATTTTTATAATTTATGTCATCCATGAACACTAGATAAAAATTTGTTGTATAATGTAAAATTATAACCCTTATTGAAATGGATAGAGCATTGTTAAAATTTTATAATTTTCCAAGATATTATTGGGTGGGATTTATTTTTCATGGTTGATATTTTTAAAATAAAATTTATTATATATATATATGTTATATAAAAAACTCTTATTAATTTTTTAAAAATAAATAATAAATTTGGTAACATTAGTGTTATTGTTTAGAATGTTGTTTTTGAATTCTAATGATAATTTAGATAAATTTGACGTAAAAAATGATGAAGGACTTTTCTTAGAAATTCAAATAATGGTAACAAATATATAGGTTACTATAATAAAACTATTGTTATTGAATAATCTATTCATGTTATGTTGGATGAAAACAGTGTTAATATAAAATATGACTATATCATTATTAATGATGAGTTTACATATTTTAATAATAGTGAAGGAAAACCTCAGGATATAGATGAATCAATTGAGGGAGAGAATAATTCTTGACCTGATACAAATTCATGGAATATTGATGATGTTAATAATGTAAAGAATTTCATTAGAAATGTTGAATCTGGTAAAATAATAATAATTTTGTTTTAAATTTTTTTGTTCCAGTTGTGGTTTTATTTAGTATTTTATTCCTAAAAATGTTAATAATGCATTAAAAGATGAAAAAGTAATTTTCTTATATGAAATATTAACTAAATAAAGTAGTAATAACAAATGTTTGTTCTTTAGTATAATCCCTTAAGGATTAGAAGGTAATCATAACTAAATATATAATTTAAAAAATGATTGATGAATCTAGACAAATTGTAAAAATATAAATCCATACTTGTCCATCAAGGATACTATCACAAATAAGTTATATATTTCAAAGAATCATTTGAATATGTTTCCTGGTTATAGGATATTATATGTTTTTAAAATTATCTTAATTTGAATGTTTAAAATTATATAAAATGGATATATAAATTTCTCTCATAAATAGATTAATAACTGAAGAAATTTATGTTTCCCGATGGATTTTTAAAATTAAAAATATCATAATATTTGTTTTTAAGTTATCTAAAACTTTGTACAGTCTCAAAAATTCACCTCATGGTTTCTATGAAATAAATTATTTTTATTATATAATGGTTTTAGGGAAGGAAATTTTTAAACTACACTTTTTATTAATTGAATTTATATTGATATTTTTATTGTGTGAATCTATGTTTATGAGATAGTTTTTTGTTATTATAGTGAATTTATTTGTAATTATTTTTCTACATTGATGTCAAAAGAGGTTAACATCAATTTAATGGGGGTAAAAAAAATTTCATGGGCATCAAATTTCCAAAAGTATATATGGGATATTTCATAATAAAACCATCTATGCTAAAGAATTACTTAAAAGTTTTGGTTATGATTCCACTAAATCAATGAAAACCCCTATGGGTACTAGTTAAAAATTATATGTTGATGTATCTGATAAATCTTTTCATATTACTATTTATAAAACATTAATATGGAGCTTTCTATGTTAAACTACATCTATAACTACTATCATGTTTAGTATTTTCCTATGTGCTACATATAATTTCAATCATAAAGAGTGTCATATTAAAGATGTAAAAAATAATAATTCAATATGTTAAATGAACTGTTAAATCTTATTTGTTTTCTCTAATGTATAATTTTTTTGATTTAATATATTATTTTGACTTTAATTTTGGAGGCAATAGAATTGACAAGAAAACCACAACAAGTGTGTATCATATTTTTTGGAAATGATTAATTTATTATTGTAATAAGTATCAACTATCTATTACTCTATTTATTTCAAAATAGTCTTATATGTATGATACAAGTATTTGATCTCCAATATTATGGATTAATAAAACATTATGCAATTTGTTATTTATATTGATAAATTTCATATTTATTGTAATAATAATTCTATAATTTCTATTTCAAAAAATTCTTTATAGTGTACTATTTTAAAAAATATTGAATGTAGATTTTATTTTATTATAGATCATGTGAATAAGGGTGACACTGTTTTCCAATATATCACTAATAAAAATAATCTTCTAGATATATTTACTTATCCTTTATATTCTTCTTATAATGATAAAATTTAAATCGATCTTAGGATGTTGGAAGCTTAAATATTTTATCTTTCTATTGTTATTGGGAGAGTTTTTTGTTCTATATTTATGTTTATTTAAAAAACTGGGGAGAGGTTTTTTAAATATAAATTATTTTTAATGAAATAAAACTAAGAGATATTTTGTGCATGTTCAATAATTTATTATTGTTTCATTTGATTAAATGATAGGTTTTTTAATAGTCCAAGAAACTCAAATTATTTTATTTGAAAACCAATTTATACCTTCTATCTTTATTTAAATAATAACAAGTGTCTCAATTACAATAATTTTCTAGTTTATTTTTCATTTGAATGATGTGATGTATATCATAATTTTATTAAACTTTAAAAAAGAATAATTCTATATGTATAATGGTTTCTTTTTTGATGTGAACTTTTATCAGGCTTTTGGTTTCATGAAATATCATCTATTTAAATTGGGTGATATTTTTCTTTCATTATTCAATTGTAAAATTTGTTATACTGATCATATTATTACAAAAAAAATTTCAATAGAAATACAATCCATTTTTCCTATATATATAGAATAAAATTATGTCTAAATTTATTTATTCGGTGGTGAAAAATTCCCAATGATTATGAAGTAGTTCTAGTTTAACAAACCTAAAAAAACATCATGGAATTAGTTCCTTAGTAAATTAAATTTGTATGATGAAAAAGAGATTGCATCCCGAAGGACATAATAGTTTATTTGATTTGAAAACCCAGATACATAAACATGTTTTACATTACAACCTGAAAATTAAAAACATAGAAACTCTTTTTGTAACACACATACACTACTATATTATAAATATAATTCATTCCTAATATATATCCTCACATCATTTACAAAATAAAACATAACAAATGGGTGAGCACATATGCATAATAATTATTTTAAATACAGTGAAAGCTACCAAACACAAAAAAGGTAATTTTGAAAGAAACACATTCCATTAACAAAAATCATGAGCATAATTTGGAACGAATAAAAGATAATTAAATAATTCTAAAAATAATCCCATAGGAATGGATCATTGACATAGATATTATACTAGTCGAATAATCACATAGATTATCAATTACTAATATAAAAATTAGGGAATTCATAATACTGGACATCATAGACATAATATCAGTGATTCATCATTGAAACCATATATAATGTGTAAAAACCAATTATAGTCTATCTCATGAGACATACCGATGCATCGAGGGGCTAAAGTGGGACCACCTTTCACATGATAAGCCTAATGCATTTTTCACATGAATGGGTTGAAATATAAACAACATTTAGATTTGAAATAAAAATAACATTCCCATGTTAGTAAACATAATCACTAACCTCTCTGAGTAATATGTTGAATGGTGTCATGATATCATATGCACAATCAAAATAATCACAACCAATTTATTAAAATTTTATATATCATATAATTAAAGATCAATTTCATTTAATAATAAGATTAAATATAGTATGTTTAAATATATGAAAATATTCTAATAAAATAATCAAATAATACTTATATAAATATAAATTTTACATCAAAATTAAAAGTTATATTAGAAAATCATTTGTATTTGTCAAAAAATTTGATTAAAACATTAATATCTTTGAAAATAAAATGGATGAAAAATGAATTATATTTTATGCATATTTATTTTCATAATAATGTAAAAACATGTAAAAAAATTTAATAATCCTTATCAATGATCCATTTTAGTTAAGAATAAAGAAAATTTTAAAAGATTCTTTAAAATACACTATGGAATATTTTTTTAATAAAACTACAAAGGATAAAATTAGTGATTTTATTTAAATAATGGTGGCATAAAATATATTGTGGTGTGATAGAGTTAATATATTTATAATCATTCATATATTGTAAAATTATTTAATCCATTCCCATTAATAAATTTAATCTTAGATGCACCATTTTATGATTTTTGGTGAGTTTTGTGATTAAGTGTGAAAATTGGTTAATTCGGGACATTCATCAGTTTTCGATTGCCTCTATATTTCGAGAATAATTCCAATAATTGTGACACAATTCCTACAAATAATTTTTTGGATTTATATCTTCAAAGGATAAAAATTATTCTTTTGTTACAAGATCCCATCCTAACTTCAATATGCCCAAAATAGTTCAATAAGTTAAAAAGTTATTCTGGTTGGTAGAATAGAACCTACCACATTCAATGACACATTGCTCTGGATACCAACTCCCAAATGGGATGGTTATAACTAGGTTGGGAGGATCAATTAACGAGGAAACTAATAAATAAATTTCAACAAGAAATAATTTCATTAGGTCTACCATTAAACTGGTGAAATTGGGTTTGTGTAATAGTGTTTCTCAGCTAGAAAAAATCCTCTAATTTAATTCATCAATAACTTCTTTGAAACATCACCATATTCTATGAAATTTCATAAGTATTAGGTCAAATCCATTCCTCACATCATATGAGAATTTACTAAGTAATTATTAGATCATATTTTGGGTAGAACAGAAGAGATACTTTAGATGACAAATTATGGAGGAAATCGTCATGTTCTTATTTTTCGCTATCTTCTTCTTTTTATTTTTGAATGTATTATTCTTCCATATTCTGCTCAATTACCCTTAACATGGTTGGGTAAAAATATGAGTTATTATGGAAGAATAAGTTTTATATTTTTGTAATTATTTGTTACTTGATATTGATTGAATAAAAACACTCTATCTTATAAGAAGTTGTTGTCAAATTATAATAAGAGGATTTAATATCTTATGAAATTTTAATTGATTTAATATTCTGTTGTTATTACTGGTTTGGTAAATTTTCCAAATCTCCCTCCACTAGGTTCTAGTCTATATATGATGGAATAGATCTGGGATTTGTTTTAAAGTACTCAGAGATGGTCATTATGTGTGGCAAGAGTATTGATTATTCATAATTGATTGGGATAAACAAGACCTAAACATGAATTCTCTAACTCAATTTAGGGTATTTCCTATATCTGCTTTTCACATAGGCAAGAGGGTAGACCAAGATTAATTATTATCAAGGTTTACTCTCACCATCACCATTTACTAAGGGAGTGATATGAAGTGATCATGAAATATCACTTTACATAACATAGTAGAAGAGTATTGAATAAAATGGAACTATCAAAGCGTTACAATTATAAAACTTACTGAAAAATGATGATATTTCTTATATTATTGTTTTTAATCAATTGTATTTCATATTTGTCCAAAATCTATTTATTAATTTTTTTTTCATTTCTCTAATTTTTTAACCAAACAAACTCAAAACAACCAATTTATACTCTAATTAAATAGTGTCAAACTATTTTTTGTGTACTCTTCGTTGGGAGTCTTCCTTGGGATAATCACAAGACTATACTTAGGTAATTTATAAAAAAATTCCATGTCCATGACATGAATGATTAAATCATGGAATTTTTGTTGGGGAGGCAGTGCCATAATCTAAGTATAAATATTTGACACTTATCTAAAAAATATATTTTTCTAGGATGTTTTCAAAAGATTATTTCTTTAACTCATGGAATAATTACCCACAACATTATGAACTAATTAATATCTCACCATTTTCCATGGAAGAAGGTTTTTATTTTATGTTTATAGAGTTTAGGTTATCTTCAAAATCAAAAAATGGGGAGTGGGAATTCAAAGAAGTCATAGATAGCCTCATAGAATACATGAAAAATAAAATGTTTCAATTTATGGCTCAGGAACAAATTGATTTCTCTCATTATATTCCATAATTTTATTATTTTGAAACATTCCAATAATATTCTCCCATAGTCTTCTAGGATTTTTCTATGGGAATCCAATAATTGGAGGATCTTGAGTACCTAGCTTAATTTGACACAACTCAGTTCTAGGATGTTCTGTCCACTGAATATGAAATTGAAGACAAAAAAACTATGAGGTATAATATTTTATTATTATATTTTCAATCTGATTTTATAAAATATAAATTGAGTATTTCATCCCCTTGTATTATATTTTATGATTCATTTGAAAATTGTATTACATTGTAAAATGAGAAAGAAAAATAAGATTCACCAAAAGAGTAACATATAGATCACACTGAATATTTTGAAAACTGAATGGAGGGTGTTAAAGTGGAGAAAAAAATTGGACATTCCTTAGGAAAAATACACAAAAGATTTTTAATTTCAAAAGTGACCAATTTGATATTGATTCATACTGTTTTCATTTTATTCAAATGGAATTAAACTCATAATTTACCATTTACTATTCTTTTAATGTAGCATACGTTGAGAAACTACTTTATAATGAAGAAGGAGTTGCGAAGGTGGAGGCAATGAAATAGGAAGAATCTATATTTTTCATAACCCTGTCATACAATATTAATCATACTTTCATATCGGTGGATGTGGCGTATTATCTCCCTTTATTCCAAAAAAACGAAATAATTGAATGATGGAAAGATGATTTTTTTTTGTTCATGAGAAAAAAACTCAACCCACCATCAGATTGGGGATAACCAACTGAAACATCCCATCTAGAGATAGTCATAACCTGGGGCCCACATGGGGGATTAAACCAATAACTATCCTTCTATTCCCATTATATTTCTATTTTCTTTTATTTTAATAAATTTCTTATGTTATTTCCTTTAGTTTTGGTTGTAGATTTTCATGTCTTCAACACATAGAAGCATAACTCAAAGCTACACTGCCAATAAGTCTGGTTGTAACAATCATGTAGACTTACTTTCTTATTTTGATTCCATTTCAAATATGATAATTTTTATTATAGAAATTTCATCATTATGTTTGAGGGAGTTAACATTTATAGATTATGATTTTCAAATTTCTATTTTACTATTTTCAAAAAAAATGTTTGTTTTTAAACTTTTTGTGTGACTATAATTTATTTTTATCTAAAAATGATTATCATTTTTATTTTTGAAACCCATTTCAATGATTGACACAATTTATACGCTGAAATTGAGCTTAAATGAATGCTGGAAATTCCTTTCTTTTATGTTCAAATATTTGGGAATTTCATGAAATGTACCATGATTTTTGAATTTCATGAAGCATATCACTATCTTTATCATTAAAATTACATTCCAATGATCCTTCTAAACCTATTTTTCACATTCGTTTCATTCCCCTCACTTCATGAGATAAACAAATCTTTCTTGATTAAACATGAATTTTATATATTCCTTTCAAAACATGAGGGTTTCTGTACTTTTGTTTTAAATGATTGAGGGATATATTAGGTTTTAAATCCCACTTTTCTAAGAATAATTTTTATAATGTCCTTCCATAACTATTTTATCATTTTATCCAATATAATTCATAAATATTATACAAATTTAGCCACATTATATGAAAAGTTTCCCAATCCAGCCATCTCTTGAAGTGAAATTGTATAATCTTGTTGAAATATTGTGTGAGGGAATCTATATTATATTGTAATACAAAATTTGTTGATACATTGGGTGGAAGATAAATGTTTACGAGATGATTTCTATACTAAATAAAATTCATTATTTCTAAAGCAATTCAATTTAGAAGCTTTCATGATAAAACTAGTTGTGTCTTTTTATAGATTCTAAATAAAAACTAATGTTGTACCTATCTTGAGCATTCAAGGAATCAAATATGAGAAGATTTAAATTTTTAATACATAAATGATGAATGATTTGTAGATTTATTTTTTTGGATGATGGATCTGAATTGATTCTAAGGGGAGTGATGAGGATACCATACTTTACAAAAAATTATAATCCTAAAATTTTTCTTCAAATAGATCCAAGCCCTACTCCTTCCTCCTCATAATTTTTCACATCAAAATCCTACCAATCGAAATCCATAGGAAAATCCTAAAAATTCCTCATTATAAAATGATTTCCACGACTAATATTGGGTGGATTTTTAGGAATTTATCAATCTTATTGTGACCCTTGTTTTCGTTTGGTTGAGAAAGACAATACTGAAAAATTGTCATTTGTGTGAAAAGAGAGAATGTAAGTGAGGTAATTATTTTGTATGTATGGAAGGATAAATTTTGTAGAAATATAATGAATTATATGAATGGAAAAAAATTTATAATGGTTTTTTGATAGGCATGATTTCACTTGTCTCATGGAGTTAATGGTTAGATCTCAAGGAAATGTGTTTTATATTTTCATTGATTTGATTTTGAAGTTTACTTGTCCAGGAGACTAAGTGTTAATTCTGGGGGAATTGATAATGATAATATTCTACTAATTATTAATATGTCAATAAATTATTTATTACCTCCCCATTAACCATTTAATCTTATTTTCATCAAATTATGATTTTTTGTAAATGTTGTGCTTAATGTGAAAATTTGTTACTTTCGGCATTCAACTATTTTCTGTTGTTCTTGTATTTCAATCATAACTTCTAAAATTGTGACCCAATTCATGTTATTAAATTTTTTTGGATTTATTTGTTTGTGTAATGCAAATTATTCTTCAGTAACAAGATCCCATTATAATTCCAATATCCCCAAAAAAATTGATTAATTTGAAATGTTATTCTTGACGGAAAAATGGAGCCTACCTCTTTGAAAGAGAAATATCTTGGGATACCGACTTCAAAAAAGGATGGATCTTATTGGGTTAAAAATTTGACTTGAATTTGAAATATAAAATTAAATTTCAATAAGAAAGGATTTCATTAAGGCCTCCCTTGAACCGTTCAATGTGGGCTTAGTGGAACATTGTTTTGAAGACAGATAAAGTAATCTATATTAATTTGTTCGTAAATTAATTAACATAGATCGAAATTCTATTAAATTTCAAGGATTTATTCCCAAATCCATTAATCAAATATTACAAGAATGAAGTATTTAATGATTATAAAATATTATGGGTATTATAGAAGAGAAATTCTAGTGGAATGAGTTCAGAGTAAATATTCAGGTTCTTAATTTTCCCTCCTTTCATTCTTTTAGTCATGTAATGTAATATTTATCCCCCTAATTCTAAAATAACCTTAACAAGGTGGGGTAAAAACTTGATTGACTAGATAAGTGTTGGATTTCTATTTTCCAAATGCTTGATTTCATGAAATTGAATGAATAAAAACTCGTCCCTTTTTTGAATTTGTTTTCAAATTCTAAAATGATGTTTTATTATCTTATGTGATCATATTTGATTTAATAATTTGTTGTTATTATTTATTTGTTAAATGTTCACAATATCACTACAATATTTTTGGTTCTATATATTAATGAATAGATGAGGGATCAATGGTGAAGTACTCAGTGATCATTTGTACGTGTGGAAGAGGTATTTCACACATAGGAAGGGGAGTATACTGAGATAGTATAATAGTAAGGTTTACTCTTACTATCTCCATTTATCATGGGAGTGATAGGATGAAATCATGAAACATCACTTAAATCGACTTAGGAGAAGAGAATTGAATAAAATGAAACAAAGATAGCATTAAAATTAGAAAACCAACCCTGACTTGATAAACCATCTCATATAATAGTTTTTAATCAATTTTTATAAAATTTTACTTCAATCTCTATCTAAATTTATTTCTTTTTTTCGTTTCTCTGATTTTCTTAACCAAACCAATTCAAAACACCAAATTTATCCTATATTTAAAATGTGACAAACTATTTTTGTGTGAACTCACCTGGAGACTAAAACGTGTAAATCACTAGAATATACAAATGTAATGTATAAAAATTGTATTTTAATTCCCATGATAGGCATGTGTCATGGAGTTTTCCTAAAAAAAGTTAAGAAATAGGGATGTTCCCTTTAATCGGTCTTCCTTATCATGAAGAATTGAGAAGGGAACCCTATAAAATCATGTGTTTCCCATCAAAGAAGGATGAAATAATCTAGATACATGAGTTTTGGACATATAAATAAAAGTTATAATTATTATATAAAACTTTTTAATAATTAAATTTGGGAAATGAGAGAGAAAGAATAACCTGATTGGAAAATGGAGGTTGGGGAAAAACTCTTTCCACATTGAAAACAGTCGAACCATATGCCCCCAAAAAATAAATGACAGTTAAATAAGAAATGAAATAATATGAAGTTATATTGATTAATGGTATTATACATCAATGGTAATTATAAATTATGCCACACATAAGAAATATTGTTAATAATGAATATCAATCCAAAATAAAAGTGAGATTACAAAACTTCTTTTTACTTTTAATGGAAGAGTTATTTGGAAAATAATTTTTATTTATCATAGAATAATATTTTAGAAATATATATCCTAGAACATAAATGGTAATTACAATTAAATTATTTTATTGGAATAAATTATATCCAACATAAAAATAATAATAATTATGAATCTTTAGAATTTGACTACTTCAATGAAATTTAAGAGATAATATTAAAGATTCATTAAAAAATGAAAAGTCATGATTGTATGTATAAATAAAGAAATACAAAATATACATTTTCATGTCAAAAAAGTGATTTTATAAAAATAATGATGTCTTTCAACAGATTATTTATTCTAGATGAACATGGATATGCAATTGGGAGTGTCCATTTAATAGGTCGTTCGTATAGTGATTAATTGAGAATGAATGTTATGAGAAATGTATTTCCCACGAAAGAAAGATGAAATGACATTGATAAATAACGTTTTAACATATAAATATAATATAAAATAATTCAATTAGAATAATAAAGAATAAAATTGGGGTAAAGGGGGTGGAAGTGTAACCCAAATGAAAAAATGGTGAAAAATATATTAATGATAGTATACATCATAAGACACTATACATACACTATAGACCAAAAATAATTGTGAATAAGGTGTATCTTGTATAAATAATGGTGATATTAGAAAACCCTCACCATATATCTGAATTTGTTATGTACTTGTAATTAACATCCTGGTTAATAAAATATAGTCCAATAATTAATTATTTTAGATCCATTTTAACATATATTTTATTTATTATAATTTTATTAAGTTTATTTATGTATTTTTGATGAGTTATATGATATAATTATATCATTCTGGAGCATTTGATTCTATGTTTTTCAAGATTAGTTTACATTTGTACATAAATGAAAAATAATATAAAATGATAATGTTTTTCTATAAATTAAATTTCATGTTCCTAATAAAATTATTTCAAATTCAATTTTTATTTATTTAATTTGGTTTTTTGGGTGAGGATTAATCATTAGATAAGATGTTAGTGACAATTGAATAGATTATTTTGGCGGGCATTCGGACATCAAAAACATTTTTGGTTTCAATAATTAATATTATGTATATATAATAGTTACAGAAAAAATAAAAAAGTTATAATACATAAATTATATTCTTTTTTAACCATAAATTTGGTTTTATGACTAGCCGGGAAGGCAATATTGAAAAACAAAAACACGTCATCCACAGAGGCGGTAACCAGCACATCACATATCATGTTTTCATTATTAGAATAGAAGGAAGAGGTGGAGAGACACGATGTTGGATTTTCCATAGATGTAATAAAATTATTGTATATATATGATATTGTAGTTATCATGAATGTTTGGAAAATGTATATGAAGAGATATTAAGAAATGAAAATAAATTTTATAGAAATTAAAATAAATGGAATGTGGTTTTCACCTCTTGAATTATTCCTCATGAGAAAATCATTAAGGGATATTGGATTTGGTCTTTTGATTATATCATGATCTCTGTGACATGGGGAAGAATCTTGGTAATATTTTTGGAAAAAATGTTAAAGGATTAAATTATTAGGAGGTGTGTGAAGAAGTGGTGCTGAGAGGTGGTACATAAAATGAATGATATGGGTTTTTTGAATATTTTATTGATTTGATTATTATTTTCTCAAAAGACTATGAATAGATTAACAATTATCACTAAATGTATTTAACAAATTAGGTATTATTTGAGATTATGGGATTACATCAATTATACATCATATATGACTCAATAATTCATGTATCCATTAAATATCATAAATTATCATATTTCACTATTCAACATAAATTCAACTATTTTAGACAAAATCCAAAAATTACCCTTACCTTTTTTCAACAAGAATTATCAAAAAAGGCACTCAATTTTATATAAATCAATTTCAAAATATGAAAATTTTAATTTAGTTAAAATCATCATTTATTATAAAAATACGGATTTTATAATTTTAAATTTTTTATAACACATTGCAAAATTAATTAAGGTTATATATAATTATCTTATAATAATAATACAATGAAATATTAATTTTTTATTATATTATATTAAAAAAATATTCTAAAAAATTATTCAAATTAAACATTATAAAAAAACACATATGCTTCACAAAAACAACATCATTTGATTTATCGTTTTTCAAATATTTATCAACATATTAAATAAAATAAATATAACTTATTTTCATTTATAGGATAACTAAATTTTATTTATACTCTAGTATTCAAGGCTATAGTTATAATTACCACATTATTATTCCTAACAGTCACATTATTATTGCAACGGTCACATTAATATTCATAAAAAATGAAACTGAATAACAGTTATCCAAAGTAAATTTTCAATATGACAATTTCAAAATGAATTATTATTTTTTAAAATTTAATTTACAAAAGTGCCAAAATATTATTTTAAAACACGTGTACCATTAAAAGGTGGTAACTTTGTATTTATAAAAATAAATCTATTTAATGAATAAAATTGGATTCAACATTATATTTTTCCTATAAAATGATTTGGATGAATTTCAATTTTTTTTAATATCTAAAATAGAAATTATGTAAATTGGTTGATATAATTCATTCCCTCTAATTTAATGTCTAGTTTATAACTGTTGTTTTAAGTTAATTATATTTGGTTATATATAATGATTCATTAATGCTCAGTGTTGTGTGAAACCTATGTTGTAAAATAAATTAAATTAATAAAGAGACCACCATAAAATAATTGGGTGTTACATTCTACACTAATTCAATAAATTGTATCCTCACAATTTGAAATTGTACATCAAGAATCAATGGTTTATACTTTAAGATTTCTTTGTGAGAAACCCCAATTGGAAATATGGTAAATAAAGTATCTTCTTAATAATAGGGAATGTGAAATCAGATGGATATCGCAAAACTTGTATTTCGGGTAAGAAAGTATTTTGGGAAAGAAATAACTTGTATACATAGTAGAAACTCTAACTATCAATTTGTGATGGAGAGTGGTAGAGACCAAGTTTTTTATAAAGTTAACCATCATGAACCCATAAATCGTTTGATCAGTTAAATGTGTATCAACCCACTAATTATATTTATCATTAGAATAAAATGAACAATTACTAATCCTAAAACAGCCTTCCCATGATTCTAAAGGGTGTAAATAAATGCGGAAGGGTTGGAATTACAAGTAGGGTAATGTTTACCCTTTTATAAATAAAACCATTAACCTGGAAAACCATAAATATACAACTCACTATATGATGCAAGAATAAATGAAAGAATCAAACCTCAACATTTATATCAAAACCATATAAAATATTAAAAAAATATAAGAAAAAGAAACTATGGATTTAATATGATGAAAAACAATAATTACTCCAAGATGACCAAGACTCCATGCCCACAAGATAAATGCTCTAACATCACCAAATAGATCAAGTACCATGCGGTGGTTTAAAAACATGAAAAATTTACCATTACCTATGTGCCATAAGATACCATCAGTAAAAGAAAAAGGGTGAAAAATAAGGGGTGAGTATAAAACTCAGTTGTTTTCCCGAAAAAAAAATATTCCAAATCACACAACTATGATTGAATGTTTAGATACATTTATATAAAATAGTATATTTAAAAAAATTATGATAATAATTTAAAAATAAATATTATAAAGTTCCAATACCATTTACAACCATAAGTACAAAAGTTATATTTTTCCCAATTCTACAACAAATCACATTGACAAAAAGAAACCAAAAAACCCCTTAAAACCATTTCTCAATATTATATTGGAAAAAAATTTCTGTTGTTCACCACACATTTGCACATGCATGATTGTGTGACAGTTCCATACTCATTAGGGATCTCTCGTCCAAAACACAATGTGTTCTAGTTACACATGCCCCTGATCTATGGTCTTGATCATTGTACCCCACTAGTACACATCCCTTATTCCGGGCTTATCAACATGAACTCACAAAAATCCCAATGTATTCCAAAACCATTTGAGATAAAAAAAATTCAAACCACTACAATAAAACCATTATTTTTTAAAAAACCATTAAACCAACCAATTCTAATTAACCATTTCATTTCAATAAATCATTCCTTTTATTTAATTCATATTAATAAATTGCTTGTACCACCTATCCGAAAAATCCCCCTTTTAAAATCTATAGTTTTAAATTAAGATCAAAAACACATTTCTAAAAACACAAATTTTCAAGATTTATAAAATTCACCAAACCATCACTATATAGTGTTTCCATAAATTGATAAATATCCAATTAACCATCAATTAAATATAAAATATTCAATTTTAATTAATTATAATAATTTATTCTTGGTGTATTTGAGAGTGAAGCCACCTTCCTTAATGGTTTTGGAGAAAATTGAAAATAGACAAAGAATGCTCAAGAAACCAAGTTGATTCTCTATGAAACCACCTTAGATATCTTCCCCTAACATGATCAATAGAAAATATAAACATATATGGAATCCATAATCTTATATATAACAACAACAGTTTTATATCTAATATTACAAGAAGAGGGGTGATGTAGATCTATGGAGACATGATAAAAACATGTAGAATTATGACATACCATAAAAATCAAACATCTAATCACCAAAGTAATTTTCTAGATCAATTGAAATTATATTGAGAGAGGTTCACCAACCATAAATGGATAAATATTATGAGTTAGTGCCACAAAATATATAAAATGAGAGGTTTAGATTAAAAAATGTGTTAGATCTTATTTTTTAGGATCTCACTTTGACCCCCTGCATTGATAGATCGCACGGTTTGACATACTATGTGCTTACCGTCCATTAGCTAATATCTGGTTAGAACCCTACATAGCCTCCTCAAAAGGTCTCCCAAACTATGCGTACACAATGCCGAAGCTAATTTCAGACATCTACCAATGTGCACATTGCCTCCAAGGCATTCGACACAGTTTAGTAAAATGGTGTGAATCGCTTATGCATCACCTTTAGCCCCAAAACCCCATGAATATTCCAAAAACTATCCCAAAAAATCACCCTTATACATTATATAATCAAAAAAACATAAATAAACCATTGCATACCAGAACCCAAAGGTACTACAAAAAAGACACTAATTTCTCAGAAATAAAATAAAAAAACAACACCTTTTTCCTAAAATCCTTTTCCTAAAGTCGTGGTTTTCTTTTACTATCCCGAAACCCACTAAATAAAATTAGAATACATGATTAAATTCCATATCATAAGCATAATCCCATCCTTTATTTTTTTCTTCAATATATCTATACTTCATTATATACAATTGAAAATGAATATTGAAGATGTATTTTTCATGCCTGAATCACTTTTAACAAATCAAATTATCTTTAATTAATTCCCTCATCATTTAAATGATTTAAAACACTTGTATGGTTAGCATATGTTATCAATGAACAATAATTTTCAATTTTTAACATGATCCATTCCACGATTACTTTATCTTAAGACAAATCGAAAACATCACTTCCCACATTTAATGAATTTTTTTGAATGTCACTATATTTCCAAAATCAATTTAGCATAATATTCTTCAAATAATGTAGCTATTAATCCCACAAACAAAATATATAAATACCATAACACCATAAAATCATAATGAAAACATGGATTCTTCCCAATCCATAAATAATAAGTACTATAGTATAATCCTTATATATCTCATGAATCTTATAAATAGAGAATGATGGATAAAATACCCAAATAACATAATTCTTGAATAAAAAAATGACCATATTAATCATTCCTTTTCATTTGAGTTTATAGAATAATATTTAACATGAACCCATTTCTTATTCTGGTTTATAATCCTTTGAAACTTGGGACATTCATTTGTATAGGGACCCAAATCATGTTATTTGAACCATTAAATATTGGAGAATTCATTCCTTCTATTTTAATTACGAGAATGGTCTAATTTTTATACACACTAGAAGAAAAATATTTTTCTTCTTCTATATATACCATGGTTTTTCCATAAACATTAATCACATGTGGTAAAATACTACGTTACCTTCTTCCTTTTAACTATCTTTTTAAAATCTATCCTTTTATTCTCTATCATCCCTTTAAATCCATAATACATGAATAATTATTTTTCAATATTGAATGAACATTATATTATTTATTCATATATTGAGAATATTTGGGATACTACTTCCCTTAAATATAAATTCTTAAACCCATCCAAGAAAATATAATTATTACTCTTTTACATTAAGTGTGAAAATGGGTTAATTATAGACATTCAACTATTTTCTGTTTCCTCTATATTTCAAGAATAACTCTTCCAATTGTTATCAAATTAATGTGCTAAATTGTTTTAGTATTTATATGTTTTTGGGATACAAATTATTCTTTGGTAATAGGATCCCATTCAAATTCCACCATTCCCAAAAAAATTGACTATGTTTAATAGATATTCTGGTCAGTTGAATGAACCAAACCTCATTCAAAGAGATATATCTCATCCAACAAAGTCCCAAATGTGATGGTTTCTACTGGGATAAAAATCTTACTCGAATTTGAATAGAAATAGTAAATTTCAAAAAGAAATAATTTTGAAAAGGCTACCAATGAATCAGTGAGATTTCGGTTAGTGGAATAGAGTTTTTCGATTAGAGAAGGTCATCTCTTTTAATTCAACCATAAATTCATTGAAACTTCTCCATATTTTCTTAAACATCAACGATAGATGGAAAACTCCATTCCTCTCATTTTTTAAGAAGGTACCATGTAATGATTTGACATTATTTTAGGTCAAATAGAAGAGATATTTTTTAGGATAGATTGTGGAAGATATCATCATGTTATTATTTTTCTCCCTTTCCTTTATTTTTAGTCATGTAATATATTCTTCATCCCCTTTCTTATCAATTACCCTCACCATGGTGGGGTAAAAATCTGTGTGATTGGGGAAGGGTATGTTTTCTATTTTTCAAATTCTTAAGTTCTTTCAATTGATTGAATAATAACTCACTCTGTTCTGTAAAGTTTTTTTCAAATTCTAATAAGAGGTTATATTATCTAATGCGATCATATTTGATTTAATCTTCTGTTGTTATTATTTCTTTGGTAAATGTTCATAATCTCCCCCCACTTGGTTCTAGTATATATATGATGGAATATATCAGGTCTTAGTGGAGAAGTAATCATCGATCGTTAATACATGTGGTTGGGGTATTGAATATTCGTAATTGTTTTGGATAAACAAGATGCATTCAGGAATTTCATAACTCAATTGAGTGTATTATCTATATCTGTTTTTAACATAGGAAGTATAGTATACCAAGAGTATGTATTACTAAGGTTTAATCTCACCATAACCATTTACCAAGGGAGGGATAGGATGAAATCATAAAATATCACTTAAATCGACATAGATCATTGAAATTCGAGAAATGACCACAACATGGTTACACATCACATATAATAGTTCTGAATCACTTGTATTGCAAATTTATATTGAATCTATATTTAAATTTCTTCCTTCCGTTTCATTTCTCTAATTTTATACACCAAACCAATTCAAACACCCAATTTATCCTATAATTAAAATGTGAAAAACAATTTTGGGTGCACTCCTCATTGGGAGACTACATAGGGTTAGTCAAAAGACTATACATAGGTAATTTATAAAAATTGTTTTTTCACACCAATAATAGGAAAGCTTCAAACATGGTGTCACGACCCCCTCCCCACATAGTGTACCCCTCCTAGGTCGGAAATGTGAAAAGGGTGATAATGAACCCCTGAGTCCCGCCTCCAGTAGGCCCAGGGTAGGCGACTAGCCCCAGGGGTATAATAAACACACAAATGGGTGGCATTACCCTCTAAGAGAACACATGCGGAAGAGAGAGATAAGATAGACACTAACCAACTCCAACCCAGAACTGAAATATAAAAGAAACCCAAGTGCACATATGTAATTTTATGAAAAAGTAATACAACTAAAAGGGGAAAAACTACAAGTACCCAAAAGAAAGTAAAAATAGGAGAAACCATAATCCCGAACAGCTCTTCCAACCACACGCTAGTAGTAACCAACTTGATCTCAAACATGGTCCAAGTGACCTGAAAAAAATGTTTATATATACAGGGAGAGTATAATAGTATACTCAGCAGGATCCTCCCCAAAGCCTCTCATGAAAAAGTAAAGAGATCATAATAAAGCATAGTAAACAACATGTGAACCTAACTCTTCACCAAAACAGGTATACTAACTTCCCAACTGAACCATGGCTACTCTTACCAAGTGTCTCATACAAGAATATAGCATATAGAAAAGAATATCAAGGGTACCCCGCTACTACTTCCCCACTGGTTTTCCGCTTTTCCCCAATGTCGCACGTCCTATGAATCTCTCTCCAAAAAGTCTTGCCCACAGACACATGGGCGAAGCACCACAATATGCACCTCGTGCAACACAAAGGCTTTCCCGTAGACACCTGGGTGAAGCACCACACCATCCTAAAAACCGAAAATAACCAGTTAGGTTCTGGGAGCCACCACAGCTCGCATAACGTCTATCATACATCAGGTATTTTACCTCAATCCATTACAACCCATTCACCAAGTAAGGATCCTTAACCCATCACAACCTATACACGTTACACCTATAGTAGTCCATAGGATACTATATCCAGAATCTATGTGTGTAAATAATGACAAGCCATTACATCACTCTACATAAATATATATGTAAAAATAACCGTTGTTCCTAACAACACATGTATCTATCAAGAGAAGAGAGCGAGTCAAAGGGGGTAGTCATCAATTCATCCTCCCACCAGAATGTTGGAGAAAACTCCCCCCATTCCGAATCCCTGGGGTGTCAATTTCCCTTACCGACAGGGTGGAGTAGCTTATCGAATCACAAAAAGTACAGAATATACTATATCTCACAACCACACTATGGGAATAACCTAGTCTTAGACACAACTGCGGCTAACATCTCTCATTCTCATGGCTGCTATTTCTAAGACTAGGTATCCTATAAGAACACAACCATTTAAATAGCTTTATCAGATTACTTCATTCCCTTCTTATCAGTTCCAATGTACGTTAATTAATTCTTTAAACATTAATTAACCATGAACAATTCCACATTGAATTTCATTAGTATCACACCCAAAATCCACTATTCCTTAAAATGTTTTCAAAGTCATCATTATGTTCCGGCAACTGTTACCCCATGGTTTTACACTATTTAATCAAACATTCATTACAAAAACACTTTCCCATATTCCAAATCATTCTAGAAAAGCATTCTTTGCTACTAACACAAGGGGGATCAACACGGTGAGTAGATGTACTACCCGTCGAGTCTTGGACACCTATAGTAAGTGCGTAGACCCATCCTCCCTTGAGAAGATAAAAACGGAAAGCATGTGGCATACCCCGCATGTATTCGCCTCTTTTAGAAGAAGTGTAAGTAAGACTATCTTCCTCAAGAAGCGGGGAAAAGTAAAGCAGATAAACAACCAATAAGAACCAGCAATCATCCATTAATCACATCCATCTCATTCCATCATCCCCAGTGTCCACCCCGACACCCATATACCTAAATTGATGCATCTCGCCACTCTAGGCGTCATCTGCTGCCACAACCAAAAGGCCTCTATACCCCCACATACCACAACACCCATCTAGGGTCACGTCTGAACACATGCAGTAAGAAAAAAACCATCACATCAATTGGGATATGGCCATTTAACAATGAAGATGGAAACTTAGAACCCTTAAAGGAATTATCAATCAATCTGTTATTTAATCCATCTTGAATTAACAGACATATAATCTGTTGGTTCCAACATCGGGAAACCTAACTAGTAAGCTATCACAAATGATTAAACATGCTTACTATGTCAATTTGATTAACATAAAATTACAACTAGAACAATATTCATTTTCATTCCTTTTTATCGTTATCCAAATAATTATCAATTAATCCCAGTTTATGTTTTTACCGATTTCCATCAAGATCAGCAGCTAATCAAATAAAGAATATATATCACACTATCTAATAAACAAGAGGCAATAACATATGATCAATAACAATTTCATTATCGGGTTCAAAATATTTATTATGTCAATTCCATTTTCATCCAGTGGGATTAAACATGCTAACAATATATGTGCACGTAAAAGAAAGAGAAGCAACGAATCCCCTACCTCATAGGTTTTTGACGAAAAACAGAATGGTCGAAGAACGACCATGAAAACCAGGGCGATTCACCAAGGATCCTCCTTATATCTCTTCTCTTAACACAACCAAGTCCAAATATCATCATATTTGGCATCCACACACTTAGATCAACCCTTAACAGGAATATATCTAAGAAACCAAGAGAATAGGAGATGTAGATCTAAGTAGATCTAAGAAACCAAACAAGAACGAACACATACTTCAAGAAACTGGTTTAGATTCACCATGAGTAGCCTTCAGATAACCTCCAAAATGCTTGGGAGAGGTTCTACTACCTTAATGGAAGTGTAATCCCAAGTTATGGCCGCTTAGGTGCTTAAACGATCAGGTTAGAGGCAAAATAGTTGAGATCCACAATTTTAAGATCTAATTTATGTTCCCGCACGATTTTCTCACGTGGATAGACAAACCGTGCGCTAACCGTGTGGTCACTACTACCTTGTCAAACACTCCTCACACAGTTAGGCCACATGGTTAGACAAACAGTGCACTAATCTTGTGTTAACCACTGCCTCCAACATTAAATATGCACGGTATGGTCGCATGGCTTAGAAAAACCGTGCGCAGCCCATGCAAATGCTGCTTCTCTTTAGTTTTACATAAAATTCCACCCAAACGCACCCCCATGTCACTTCTCCAAACCAAAGGTAGTTATAAACATCAAAAGTACCTAAAGACATAAGGTGATGTTATAGTTCACAACTGTCTACCATTTAAACAGTTCATCGAAAAGGAATATTTTGGAAAAGCGTTTTGGATAAGTTACCTTGACCTCCCAGAACGCCTCTAACACAAAATTTTCACAATGTAATGGACTGGAGAGGTCCGGGCCATTACATCAGTTACCTCTCAAAACATTCTCACCCTTGAGAGTCCAAAACCCACATATAGGAGAAACGAAACAGGGTCTGAGCAACCACCCATCGAGATACCTCTCAAAAGAGAGCTATCCATCAAAATAACAAAGGTAGCCATCTCATAAACATGAAAGCTTCATAACCACATAAGTTACATCAATACATGAAAAGTGCTAAAAATCAAACAACTCTGGGTGGTGAGCACATATTTGTGATTCACGTTCCTAAGTACTATCCTCCAAGCCACTGTGTCACCACAAGACACGAACTAATGGAATAAAATGCTTGCGCAAAACCTTATCCTTGCGGTCTTGGATCTCCACAGGTCTCTCTTCAAAAGTTGCATCATCATCAACATCGATCTATCCTCAATCGATGATGTGAGAGTCGTCATGAAGATAACGATGGAGCTGTGATACATAGAAAAAATCATGTAATTGACTCATCTGTGGGGGAAGTGCTACTCGATACGCCACATCTCCAACACGAGCTAACTCCTCCAAATTCCCAACAAACCGGGGATAAAGCATACCTACACTACCAAACAATCGTTTCCCATGACGGGGAGTCACCTTCAGAAACACATGATCCCCAACATTAAACTATAATGGCCTCTTCCTTTGATCAGAAAATGATTTTTCATGATCTTGCGTTGTCTTCATCCTCCCACGAATCACCTGAACCATCTCTGTTGTATTCTGTACCAGTTCCAGTCTGAGAATTGCTGACTCTCCGACCACAGTCCAACACAACAGAGAACGGCATGGTCGACCATATAAGGCTTCAAATGGCGCCATACCAATGGTGGAGTGAAAACTATTATTGTAAGAGAACTCCACCAAGGATAAGTGTCTCATCCATGAACCTCCAAAATCAATAACACAAGAGCGTAACATGTCTTCAAGAGTCTGGATGGTTCGCTTTGTCTGACCATCCATGTAAGGATGAAAAGAAGTGCTAAGGCATAGCTAATAACCAAAATCATGGTGGGGACCTCTCCATTCCCTATAGGTAAAACGAGGATATTGATTAGAAATGATCATCTTTGGGACTCCATGATGTCTCACCACATCCTCTATATATTTCCTCAACAAAAAATCCACTGAGCTTGACTCCTAGATCGCTATGAAGTGGGCTGATTTTGTTAAACAATCCACTACCACCGAAATATCATTATGTCCCCCCAGATCTTAAGGTAAACCCGTAACAATTTCCATTGAGATGTACCCCACATCCACTGAGGAATCTCTAATGGATGGAGAATACCACCAGGAACACGGTGTTCGACCTTCACATTCTGGCAGACTAAACATCGAGACACAAACTCCACAACGACACGCTTCATCCCAGGCCACAGAAACTTTCTCCTCAAGGATCGATAAAAATTTTTCACTCTAGGATGTACCGCTAAAGGTGATCTATGGAACTCCCTGAGGACCATATCACCCATCATCAAAGGGAAAAAGTCCTTCCATGATACAACACTCGGTGTTGTTCGTCCTCTGCCCAACCATCAGGGGATTCTCCACAAACAACTCGGTCACTCCAGACTTCCACCTCTAGATCTCCCAACATGGACTCTTCCACATTCTACATTAGGGATGACTATACCGTCATCTATAAAAGATAGCCTCTACCCCCAACTTCTCCCATATCAGGATTTAATACTGGCAGTTCTTCCATTACTCTCCAGGAATCATCGGATTCAAATAAGCATCACTACGTGACTTTCAGCTCAGCACATCAGCTACAACAATACCTTTTCTAGGTGTAAACGATATTTAAATGTTGTATTCCTATAAGAACTCCATACACCGACATTGTCGTAACATTAGGTCACCATGGGAGAAAACATACATCAAACTATTTTGATCCGTGAAAACCACAAAGTGCTCACCAATGTGGTAATGTATCCACAACATCAGAGAAAACACCACGGCTGCCAACTCAAGATCATTAGTGGAATAGTTGTTCAATTCATGGGGAAATAACTACTGAGACCCATAAGAAACAACTGACCTCTGCTTCATGAGAACACAACCTTACCCCAGATGTGAAGAATTGCAGAAAACAACAAACTGAACTCCTTCAACTGGAAGAAAAAGGACTAGAGCACTTATTAACTTCTCTTATGGATGTTTGAAGGCTACCTAGAACCGATCAGTCTAATTGAATGCCTGATCCTTCCTTGACAATGATATTAGTGGAGTCGCAACCCAGGAAATATTGGCTATGAACCTCCTATAGTAGCTTGCGAGGCCATGGAAAATTCTCACCTCTGACACTGTCATGGGGGATGCCCAAGATATAACTACTTCTATCTTCGATGGATCCATAGCTACTTCCTGTTGGTACACCAGATGCCCCAATAAAAAGACTTCTCGAGTCCAAAAATCACACTTCGACAACGTCGCAAACAAATGATGTCGATGAAGAACTCCCAAAACGGATTTTAGATGCTTTGCATGATCCTCTTCAGATGTGGAGTACAAAAGGATTTTTTCGATGAAAACTACCACAAACTTGTCCAGGAACTCTCGGAACCCAACATTCATCAATCCCAGGAATACATATGGAGAATTCCTCACTCCAAAAGACATTATAAGGAAATCATAATGCTCATGATGAAAACAGAATGCAGTCTTCAGAATATCCTCATCCTTCACAACCATCAGATGATATCCTGACCGCAAGTCAATTTTTGAGAACCAACATTCACCCTTCAGTTGATCGAATAAGTCATCAATCCGTGGGAGAGGATAGTGATTCTTTACTGTCACTTTGTTTAAGTGATGATAATCGAAACACAACTTCAAACTACTATTGGCCTTCCTCACGAACAAAACTGGTGCACCCCATGGTGACACACTTGGCCGAACAAATCCGCTCTTTAAAAGACCATCAACCTGTATGCGTATCTCCCAAAAATCACAAGGGGCCATCGTATATAGATTCATAGAGATATAAGACACACCTTTCAGTAGTTTGATCGCAAACTCGATATCTCGTCGAGGGGGTAATGCTACAACCTCTTCTTGAAAGACATCATGGTACTTCTCTACGATCCTAGGAAACGACAACTAATGAACCTCTGAAGAACTCAGCATCATCTCAGCCATCATGGAAGATAAGGATGGAATACACCTATGACCCATCCAAGGATCTCTCTCACAAACAAACCCCACTTTCTCTCCATCTGCACAATAGAAAAAAACCTTCTTCCTGAAACAATCCATGATAGCCTGCACCAAATACAATCAATCCATGCTGAGGATGACATCATATGGTTGTATTCATAAACATAGGAAATCTTCCCAAGAGAAGTGTATACCCAACACTAAATCACAGTCTCTACATACTTCACACAAGTCAGCTCAACCTCCAACTGGCATAGTCAATGCCAAGGGCACTGGAAGACTCTCTACCTCAAGTCCCAAAGCATGGACAAGGGTAGGTGATATGTAGGTGTGTGTCGCTCCGAAATCAAACAAGTCACAAATCAAGGTAGAAAACAAGCAATGGGTACGTCGAACGACATCTCACCAGCCTAGAGCTGGCAACGCTAGAGCATGAAGCTGACAACGAACTCCTCCACAACCTCTCTTTCCCTGATGACGACCACCACCATGACCGAACTCTTCTATCTGAGGATGGGGAGCGTCATGGGGATGCCCTCTTCCTACCCCATCTACCCTCTACTGATCCAATGTTGGGGCAACTGGCTGCTGCTACCTTGGCTGGAACTACCTCAACAGAGGAACATGGAGCATAGCACCTGGTACACGATGACTGGTCTGGAAGGT
This sequence comes from Viscum album, assembly GCA_963277665.1. Classification (NCBI taxonomy): domain Eukaryota; kingdom Viridiplantae; phylum Streptophyta; class Magnoliopsida; order Santalales; family Viscaceae; genus Viscum; species Viscum album. Next base: position 184,242,305 of record OY728144.1, read on the forward strand.
CAGGCACTCCCGCTGCTGATGGCCACGACCACCACAAGAAAAACAAGGGCCTGATCCCTTGGCATAGGCCTGAGAGTTGCTGCCTTTGGAGAAACGAGATGTGAAGTGGTGGGACCTACCACCGGCTGACCAGAAACTCTTCTGCCCTAAAAAACAGGAACCCCAGGCCACAGCTCTGCTTCATGAGGAATCGTGATGGTTCCCCTCTTGTGATGATCTGGTCCAGGTCAAATTTCTCTCGACAACCTCTTCTCTTACTAGAACCTCATGATCTGTCTTCAGCATAAATGAGGTGACCTGACATTGGATCTCTGGACACAAAGCCTCCTCGAAATTCCTCTCCCTAGCCGCCTCATCTGGTAATAAGTCCGAAGGATACCGTAAAAGGTTCCTAAAACAGATTCCATACTCTCGAATAGTAGAGCTCCCTTGTCAAAGGGTAAGAAGCTCGTGGCGACTGGATGAATTCGCAGTTGAAGAAATGAACTCAACTCTAAACATGTCTCGGAACACCTCTCATGAGATTGCAGACTCTTCATGATCTCTGAGGTACAAGAACCACCGTTTTTTTGTTTCTTCATGCAGCATCGTCACAGATAAGGAAACCCAGTTCTCTTTCCAAGCACTGAATGAACTGAAGCCTATCTCGACCTCCTCCAACCAGTCTTATGTGACTACCTCTGAAACGGAGCCGTCGTACTTATGCAGACTCTGACACTGAAACTCTAGGAGTTTCTTCCTCCAAGTGTTGTCATCGTCAACCACTACCCTGCAAAAATCTTTTGAAATAGCCTGCTGGACATTTTCTGTGTATAACTGACGAGGACGTCGACCTGGAGCCATACCTGTAAAATAACAGCCATTAGAGTTCCTAAACCTGGAATATGAATGACTCAACATTAATTAACTAATTATTTTATTTTATAAATTTTAGGTTATCATATCCCAAGGTCTACCAATTCAAACACAAGAACAAGGAAGAATGGTGGATGATCCTTTCCTAGGTCTCTACCCTACAACTACTATCACCTTGTTTAGTAGCCATTGTAAAATTAAAGGTCAGTACCTCAGATCATTGGGGGCCATAAACGCCTATGTCTCAGTCGGTCTCTAGTGTTTACCTCACTTGGTAAACATGAATGACACTATCTCCCTACCATCCCATGCAACCTCACGTGTGCCTAACTCTAAACTCTATCGTATCCCTCAACCAGACCTCTGATACCACTCTGTCACGACCCCATCCCCACAAAGTGTACCCCTCCTGGGTCAGAAATGTTAAAACGGAGATAATGACCCCCCAAGTCCCGCCTCCAGTAGGCCCCGGGATGGCAAATAGCACCGAGGGTATAATAAACACACAAATGGGTGGCATTACCCTCTAAGAGAACACATAAGAAAGAGAGAGATAAGGTAGACACCAACCAATTCCATCTTAGAACTGAAATATAAAAGAAACCCAAGTTCACATATGTAATTTCATGAAAAAGTACTACAACTGAAAGGGGAAAAACAACAAGAACCCAAAAGAAAGTAAAAATAGCAGCAGCCACAAACCTGAACAGATCCTCCAACCACAAGCTAGTAGAAACCAGCTTGATCTCCAACCAGCTCTAAGTGACCTGAAAAAAAATTTATATTTACATAGGGTGACTATAACTGTATACTCAGTATGATCCTCCCTGAAGCCTCTGGTGCAAAAGTAAAGAGAGCATACTAAATCACAGTGAACAACAAGTGAAACTAAATCGTCACATAAACAGGTATACTATGTTCCCAACCTCACCATGGATACTCTCACCAAGTATCTCATACAATAATATAGCATATATAAAATAATATCAATGGTACCCCGCAACTACTTCCCCACTGATTTTCCACTTTTCCCTAACGTTGCACGTCTTAATCATCTCTATCCAAAAAGGATTTCCCGCAGACACCTAGGAGAAGCACCATAATATGCACCTCATGAAACACAAAGGCTTGCCCGCAAACACCTAGGCAAAGCGACACACCATCCGCACAACCAAAAGTAAGCAGGTAGGTTCTGGGATCCACCACAGCTCGAAAAACGTGTATCATATGTCAGGTATTTTACCCCAAGCCATTATAGCCCATACACTGAGTATAGATCCTCAAGCCATCACAACCTATATATGTTACACCAATAGTAGTCCATAAGATACTATATATAGAATATATGTGTGTTAATTACCACAATACATTACATCCATCTACACACATATATGGGGAAAACTGACCACTGTGCCTAATAGAACATGTATCTACCAAGAGAAGAGAGCGGGGCCAAAGGGGGTAGTCAGCCATTCATACTCCCACCATAATGTTGGGGAAAACACCCCCCAGGGATCAGAATCCCCAACGTGTTAGTTACCCTTACTAATAGGATAGAGTAGCATATTGAAACACAAAAATTACAGAATATACTATATATCACAACAACACTATGGGCATAACCTAATATTAGAAATAACTGCAGTCAAGGTCTCTCAGACTCCGGGATGCTATTTCTAAGACTAGGTATCCTATAAGCACACAACCTTTTAAAGAGCATTATTAGATTACGTCATTCCCTTTTTATCAGTTCCAATATATGTTAATTATTTCATTATACATTAATTAACCATGAAAAATTCCACATTAAATTTCATTGTCATCACACCCAAAATCCACTATTCCATCACAAGTTTTCAACCTCATTATTTCATTCCGGCAACTCCAACCCCATGAGTTAACACCATTTAATCGAACATTCATTATAGAAACACTTTCCCATATTCCAAGGCATTCTAAAAAGCATTATATGCTACTAAAACAAGGAGGATCAACACGGTGAGTAGATATACTACCCTTCGAGTATTTTCCACCTATAATAATAGCGTAGACCCATCCTCCCTTGAGTATCTAAAAACGAAAAGCATGTGGGATACTCTACATGTCTTCACCTCTTTCAGAATAAGGGTAATCAAGACCAGCTGCCTTGAGTAGCGGGGAAAAGTAACGAAGATAAACAACCAATAAGAACCAGAAAGCATACATCAATCACATCCATCCCATTCTATCATCCCTGGTGTCCTCCTATACACCCATATGCATAAACCGATGCATCTCGCCTTTCTAGGCGTCATCCACTGCCACAACCAAAAGGCCTCTATGCCCCCACATATCACAACAGCCCTTCAAGGTCACGTCTCAACACAAGCAACGAAAAAAACAACTGTCACATCAATTGGTCTATAGCCCTTTAATAATAAAGAGGGTACCTCAGAACCCTTAAAGGAATTATCAATCAATCAGTTCTTTAATCCATCTTGAATTAATAGATTTATAATCTGTTGGTTCCAACATCGGGAAACCAAACCAGTAATCTATCACAAAAGATTAATCATGCTTATTATACCAATTTGATTAACATCAAATTACAACAAGAAACAGATTCGTTTTCATTCCTCTTTATCTTTAGACAAAAAATTATCAATTAATATCAGTTTACGTTGTCTAACTATTTCCATCAAGAACAACAACTATGCATTGAAAGCATAGATATCAAACTATCTAGAATAATAAGAGGAAACAACATAAGATTGATAACGATTACTTTATCCATTACAAAATATTTATTATGTTAATTCCATTATTATCTAGTGGGATTAAACATGCTAACAAAATAGTTGCGTGTAAAATAAAGAGAAGCAATGAATCCCCTACCTCGACGGTTTTTGACGAAAACCACAACGGTCAAAGAACACCCAAGAAAACCAGGCCGATTCACCAAGTATCCCCCATAGATATCTTCTAATAACACAACGAAGACCAAATCTCATCATATTTGGCATCCACACACTTAGATCTACCCTTAACGGGCATAGATCTATGAAACCGAGAGAATAGGAGAAGTATATCTTAGTAGATCTAAGAAACCAAACATGAACGATCACAAACCTCATGAAACCGGCTTAGATTATCCAAGAGAAGCCTTTAGATCACCTCCAAAATGCTTGGGAGAAGATATCCTATCTTCAATGAAGGTTTATCCCGAGTTATGGCCCCTTAATAGCTTAAACGAGCAAGTTAGAGGCAAAACGGTTGAGATCCAGAGTATTATGATCTAATTGAAGTGCCCGCATGGTTTGCTTGCATGGTTAGACAAACTGTGTAGTCGCAAAGGCCTCGTCAAACACTCCTCACATGGTAAGTCCACATGGTTAGACAAACAGTGCGCTGACTGTGCATTAGTCACTGCCTCCAACATTAACTACGCATGGTATGGATGCACGGTTTAGAAAAAACATGCGCAGCCCTTGCGAAAGCTACTGCCCTTTAGTTTTCCCTAAAAGTCCACCCAAACGCACCCCCCAAGTCACTACTCCAAACCAAAGGTTGTTAGAAACATCAAAAGTACCTGAAGATGTAGCATGATTTTATAGTTCACAACTGTCTACCATTGGAACGGTTCATCGAAAAGGATGACTTTGGAAAAGTGTTGTGGATAAGATACCTTGAACTCCCGAAACGCCTCTAACACCGCATTTTCACAATGTAATGGAGTGGAGAGGTCTGGGACATTACACTTGGTGTCATTTTCAGGGAGTCAGTGCCACAATCTAAATATATATATTTGTTAATTTTTCCAAAAAAAAATTAACTCTTTTCTATGATGTTTTGAAATGATTACTTCCTTAACTCATAAAATAATGACCCATAAGATAATGAAATAATTAATATCTCAGACTTGTATATGGAGTACGGTTTTTATGATACTGTTAGAGAGGTGTGGTTATTTTCAAAATCAAATAATGGAGTGGAGGTATTCAAATAATTAGATGTTTTTCCTGAGGGGGGAAATTAACCAGAAATGTTTTGAAGCGATGGCTCGAGACTAATTGAGTTCTCCCATTATTTTCAATAATTTAATTATTTTGACAGGTACCAAGAATATTATACCTTAATATTCCATTATTTTTCTAAGGGAATCCATGAATTGAAGGAGCCTGACTACCGACCTCAATATTCACCTACTCAACTCTTTGATGTTATTTCAACTGAATAAGAAATTGAAGATGAAAAATAAAGGGTTGATAATATTTACATAGAATATTTTAATTCTAATTTTATTTAATAAAAATTGATTATTTCCTCAAATAGTTAAAAAATTCCATATTCATCCCATATTTGTATTACATTAGTGTATGATGAAAAATGGAAGATTCGCCTAAAGAGAAAAAATACAGCTCCTTAAACATGTTGAACACTTAATGGAGGGTTTTGAAGAGGAGTCCAAAGTGGACTTTCCTAAGGAAAAAGAAAGACAAGTTTTTTATTTTAATTATTAAAAATATGATATTAATTTATATTATTTATTTTTTATTCAAATGTAATTACACACTGACTTTCCCTTTGATTATTATTTTGATGCAACATAGGTTATGAAAATATGGGAGAGTGAAGAAGGAGTTGGTAAAGTATAAACCCAGAAAAGGGATGACTCATTCTATTTCCTAACCCCACCATAAATGTTGAATAACATTTTCATTGGGGTGGATTTGGAATACTATCTTTATGTATTCCTTAACAAAAAAGAATATGTGAATGATGTAGGGAATAATTTTTGTTTGTTCATTAGAATGAAACTCAACCCACCATCAGATTGAGGATAACAAACTGAAAATACCCATCTAGAGGAAATCAAAACCCAGGCCCACTTGGTGTATTAAACAAATATCTATCCTTCTATTCTAATTTTATTTCAATTTTATTTTCATTTAATAAATTTATTATGAAATTTTATGTACTTTTGGTTTTAGTTTTTCATCTGTGCCACACTTAGAAGGTTAACTCAATGTTTTACTGCCAATAAGTTAGATTGTACCACTCATGTACACATACATTCTCATTATTATTCCATTTCAATTCTTTTTACATCTATGGTAGACACCAGATCATTTTTGTGTGGCGGAGGTAACCTTTTAGATTATAATTTTCAAATTTCTATTTTATTATTTTCAAAAAAAATTATTATTAATTTTTTTTTTATTTTTTTCAAATTTATTGTGTTTATAAAACATTTTAGCTAAAATGTTTATTTTTTCCATTTTTTAAACCCATTTCTATGAGTGAAAAAATTTACCCCATGAATCTGAACATTAATAAATGATGAAAAAGAAATTATTTTATGTTCAAATATTTGGGAATTTCATGAAAGGTAATCTGGTTTTAAATATAATGCATCATATTACTATCTTAAACATTGAAATTACATTCCCATTTGGAAATTGAACCTATTTTGCACATTCTTTTCATTCACCTCACTTCTTGAGAGAACAAAATAATGCTTTATTAATCCATAATTTTATTTATTCCCTTCAAAATATGAGGGTTTTAGGTACTTGTTTTTTAAATGATGGATGAATTTATTTGGTTTTAAAGCACAATATTCAAAGAAACCTTTTTATAATGGCCGACCATTAAGATTTTATCCTTTTATTTCTTAGAATCCATGACCATTATATTATGTTATCCACATTAGAAGACAATTTTCCCTATCTAACCATCTGTTGATGTGAAAATGGATAATCAAGTTGAACATAACTATGGATAAAGATATGTTGTATTGTGGTACCTCATTTGTTGATACATAGTGTTGAAATAGTTTTTTTAAGAGATGATTTTTCTACTGAATAAAATTCATTCTTTTGAAAACTATTCAGTTTTTTAAATTTTATTATAAATGAAGTTTTTCTTTTCATGAGCTTCTAATGTAGGAAGAACATTGTACCTATCTAGAGCTTTCAAGAAAACCTTTTTTTGATGAGATTGTTATTTTTACTACTGAATTGATTAATGGTGTGTGAATTTCTTGATTTTCATGATGATAGAGCTGAATTGATACTATGGGGAGTGAAGAGGATGTCGTACTTTTGTAAAAAAATAGAATCATGAAATTTTGCTTCAATAACAGCCAAGCCCGCCTCATTTAGCTTTATTATTTTATCACATCAAAATACTACTGACCAAAATCCAGATAAGAATCATAAAAATTCCTCAAGAAAAATATATGTCCTTTAATCACATATTGTGCAGATTTAGAAATTTATCAAGCCTATGGCTACCCTTGTATTAGTTTGGATTATAAAGACAATACTAAAAAAATTCACATTTGTGTGATAAGAGAAAAAGAAAGTGAGGCAAGTTCTTTGTATTAATGTGAGGATATATTAAGTGGAAATATATTTAATTACCTGAATGAAGAAATTTAAATAATGTTTTTTTGGAAGAGGCATGATATGATTTTTTTTATTGTTAAATTTTTGGGTCTCAAGGATATGTGTTCTAAATTTTCATTGATTTGATTTTGATATTTAATTATCCTACAGTCCAGGTTCTAAGTGTGGGGGAATTGAAATAGTTAATATTTTTATAATTATTATTATATATTTAAATTATTTATTCCCTTCCCAGTAATCAAGTTAATCTTATTTTCATCAATTTAGGATTTTTGCATATTTTTGATCTAAAGTGTGAAAATTGGTTAATTCTGGACAGTCAATATTTTTTTGTTCCTCTATATTTCGATCCTAACAACAACAATTTTGTTCAAATTATTTTTATTTATTTTTTAGAATTTATTTATTTTTGGGATAAAAATTATTCTTCGTTAACAAGATCCCATTCAAACTACAACATTCCCAAAAACATCGACTAATTTGAAAAGTTATTCTTGGCCAAAAAATAGAACCTAACTCATTAAAAGAGGCATATCTATAGATACCAGATTCAAAATGGGAAGGTTTTATTTGGGTAATATGACATGAATTGGAATCATATAATTAAATTACAAAAATAAATGATTTTATTAAGGCCACCCTAGAATTGATCAATGTAGGGTTAGTGGAATAGTGTTTGGAAGAAGGAGAAAGTAATTTATATTAATTTTTCTATATCTTCATTGACACAGTTCCAAATTCTATAAAAAATCAAGGTTAAATAGAAAACTCCATTACTCACATATTATAATAATGGATCATGGAATGATTAAACCTTATTGTGGTAGAAAATAAGAGAAATTATAGATGAAAGATTCTAGAGTAAATCATCATGTTCATTTTTCCACTTTTCTTTATTTTTATTCATGTAATGTATTATTCTTAGCATTTATTTAAAAATACCCTTAAAATGGCAGGGTAAACATATGAGTGATTGGGAAAGTGTAGGTTTTCTATTTTTTAATTTTTGAGTTCTTTCAACTGATTGAATAAAAACTCTCTCTCTAAGGTGAATTTGTCTTCAAATTCAAATACGCAGTTTTATTATCTTATGTGATTATCTTCGATTTAATAATTTTTTGTTATTATTACTTAGTTAAATTTTCAAAGTATCTCACCAATATTTTTTGTTCTACATATGATGGAATAGAATATGGATTAGTACTGAAGTACTCGGCGACCGTTAGTATGTGTGGATAGGGTATTGAATATTCATAATTATTTGGGATAAACTAGACCCAGTTAGAAATAACAAAACTCAATTGAGGGTATTTTGTACATTTATTTCAAACATAGTATGGAGAGTACACAATTATCAGATATTCGTATGTTTTAATCTCATCATCTCCATTAATCAAGGGAGTGATAGGAAGCAATCATGAAATATCACATAAAACGACTTATGATAAAATAATTAAATAAAATTGAACAAAGATAACATTAAAATTAGAAAAAAAAACACCAGAATGATGACCCATATCATATAATTTCTTTTAATCACCTATGATTCACATTTTTTTTATTCTATATAATAATATCATCTATTTATAACTTCCCTCATTTTCTAAACCTAACCAGTTTAAAACACCCAGTTTATCCCCTAATTAAAAAGTGACAAACTATTTTGTGTCAAATACATGCTAGGATACTACCTTGTTTTAATAAATAGATTACACATATGTAATTTATAAATATGATTTTTCTACCACACGATATGTGGGCGTCATGGAGTGTATATCAAAATGGGTAAGAAACCCGGATGTTCCCTTTAATCGGGCTTCCTTATTAGAATGAATTGAGAAGGGAACCTATAAAATCATGTGTTTACCATAAATGAAGGATGAAATGATATATATACAAGATTTTGGGACATATAAATAAAATGAATAATTATTATATAAAACTTATGAAAAATTACATTGGGGGTAAATTGAGAGAAAGCATAACCCGAATGGAAAATAGATGTTTGGGGGAAAAAAACATACGACATTGAAAGAAGTTGAACAATAAGCCCCAAAAAATTAATGATAATTAAATAAGATATTAAATGATATAAAGTTAAATTAATTAATAGTATCATACATAAGTAGGAAGTATTGATACACCACACACAAGAAATAGTGGTGAATAAGTAATATCTAACAAACAAAAAGTTAGTTGAGAAAACCCATTTTTTACTTTTGAATGAAGATTTATTTATGAAAATAATTTCTATTTATCTATAATCAGATCATAGACATATATATCCTATAAGATAAATGATAATTATAATACAATTATTTTTGGGGCATAAATGATGTCCAAAATAAAAAATATAACTATTATAATACATTATAATTGGAAGTCTTCAATGAAATTTATGATAAAATATAAAAGATTCATTAGAAAGAAAAAATAATAATTTTTATATAAATACAAAAAAGAAAGAAGAAACTTTTTCATGTAAAAATAAGTGATTTTATAAAAATAATGGTGTCTTTAAATAGATTATGTATGTCAGAAGAATATGGGTATGCAATTGGGAAGTTCACTTTTACAGGCCCTGCATATCATGAATAATTGAGAAGGAGCCTTTTGAAACATGTATTTACCACCAATTAAAGATGAACTAATATGGATACCTGATTTTGAAACAAGTAAATATAATTACAAATAAGTATATGAGAATAATAATGAATTACATTTGGCTGAATATGGTGGAAGTGTAACCCAAATGAAAAATAGTGAAAAATATATTCATTATAGTATATATCAATGGGAACAATACATGATTTATAGAATATAAATATTGACGAATTAGGTGTATCACACAGAAATAATGGTGAGATGAGAAAACCCTCACCATATGTCTAAAAATGTTCGGCACCTGTACTTAACATCATAATTAATCAAATTTAATCCATTAATTAATTATTTTAGATCTATTTAAACATTTATTTTATTTATTATAATTTTATTATGTTCAATTATGGATTTTTGATGAGTTATATGATACTATTTTATCATTATAAAGCATTTGGTTCCTTGGATTACATGGATAGTTTACTTGTACACATGAATGGAAAATTGTATAGAATCAGAATAGTTTTCTAGAATTGAAATTACATGTTATTAATAAAATTAAATCATTTTCAATGGTTTTGTATTTCATATGGTTATTTGGGGTGATGATTAATCATTAGATAAGATGTTGCTGATAATAATATAGATTATTTTGGCGGGTTTTCCATCATCACAAAATATTTTTTCAATAATTAATATTATGTATATATATACATATTAAATAATATTAAAAAAATTTAATACATATATTATAATATTTTATAACCATATGATTTTTTTATAACTAGATGTGAAGGCGGTATTGAAAAACAAAAACACGTCATCCCACAAAGGCGGTAAATCAACACTTAATGGATGATGATTTTAGTTTTATAATAAAATGAATAGGATAAGAGAAATGATGGTTGATTTTCCCTCGATATAAAATAATTATTGTATATATAATATACTAAATTTAACATGAATTTTTCGATATAGAATTTTATGAGAGAATAAGAAATAAAATAAATGGAAAATTAATTTAAAAAATAGAAAGATGTTTTTTACAACTTGAATATTTGCCCAAGAGAAAACCATTAAGAGAATTTGGTTTTAGTTTTATTCAGATCCTGACATCAAGTATATGGGGAATAATCATGGTAAGATTGTTGGGAAAACATTTTACATTATTAATGTATTAAGAGGTAAGAGGAGAAGTTGTGGTGAGAGGCTGTACAAATAGTTAATTATAGTGCTGTTTTTTGAATATTTTTTTCATTAGATAATTATTTTGTATTAAGACTACAACTAGATTGAAAATTATCACTAAATATATTAAAATAATGATGTATAGTTTGAGATTATAATCTTACATCATCCATACAACAAATATGACTCAATAATTATTGTGTGTATTAAATACCGTAAATTTTCATATTTCACTACTCACCATAAATTCAACTATTTTAGAAAAAATCAATTATATTACCATTACCATTTCAAAATGTGTATAATTTAAAAGGGAGTCAATTTTATGAAAGTAATTTTGTAAATATAATAATTTTAATTTTTTAAAAAATCATCATTTATTAGAAAAATACGGATTTAAAAATTATAACTATTAATTAAAATATTAAATAGTAATAAATAAAATTACTTTATAATAATAAGATAATGTAATATTAATTTTTTTTATTATATGAAATAAAATATTTTAAATCATTATTTTAATTAAAAAATTATAAATAAATAAATTTGTTTCACAATAATACCAAATTTAATTTATCATTTTTCAATAATTTATCCACATATTCAATAATATAAATATGCCATATTTTTGTATAGGATACCTATAATTTAATTATACTTTAGTAGTGATGGATATTATTATAATTACCACATCAATATTCTTATCTGTAACATTATTATTCTAATGATCCAATTACTATTCATCAAAAATTAAACTAAAAAACTTTAATCCAATGTAAATTATTTATACCATAATTTATAAATGATGTCTATTTTGTAAAATTTTATTTTTAGAAGTTTCAATATTTTTTGTAAAACAAGTGCACCATTAAAAGGTGGTGAAGCATTATTTTGAAAAATATTGCCTTTCAATGTGTAAAATTGGATTCAATATTATCTTTTGCCAATAAATTGATTTGGATGAATGTTAAAACATTTGATTAAATATATAATATAATAATTTTTTAATTTGGTTAATACTATTCATTACCTCTAATTTAATTGCTAGGTTATAACGGTCATTTTCAAATATTGATATTTGGTTATATATAATTATTCATTTAATCTCAGTGTTGTGTGAAACCTATATTGTCAATGAAATTAAATTAATTAATAAATACACATACCAAACAATCATGGAGTGTCACATTATCCACTAATTCAACAATTATTTTCCTCGCAGTTTGAAATTGTACATCAAAAATAAAATTCTTATACATCAATATTTCTCTGTGGGAAATCGACATTGGATATAGGGTTAATAAAAAATATTCCTAATAAGAGGGAGCAGGAAATAAGAAGGTCATCACAAAAATAGTATTTTGGGTAGGAATGAATTCGTGGAATGAAATAACTTTGATATAGAATAAAAATACTAAGTATCAATTTTTTTTGGGAGTGGTAGAGAACACAGTTTTTAGAATGTTATCCATTGTGAACACATAAATCTTGTGATCAGTTTATAGTACAATAAAAAACATATTATTATTATATTTAGAATAAAATAAATCATTACTAGTACTTGAACAACATCTATATTATTCCAAATGCTATAAATAATTGTTGAAGGGTATGAAATACAAGTAGCGGATAATTTATCCATTAAGAAATAAACCCATTAAACCAGAAAACCAAAACAAAAAATCTCCCAATATGATGCATGAATAAATGAAAGAAAAAAACACCACATCATTGATACCAAAACCATACCAAAGATTAAAAAAATTGAAGACAAATCAACAGTCAAATTAAATAGTGAAAAATAACTAAAAACTCCAAGATGACCAAGACTCTATGCTCCACAATCTGCATTCTCTAACAGCACCAAAAAGTTCAAGGATTATGAGGTGGTGCTAAAAATGTGTGATAGTTTACCTTTTTCTATATACTTAAAGAAGGCATCTGTTAAAGAAAAATGGTGAAAAATAATGGGTGATTATAGAACCTAGTAGTTTCCCCCAATAACGTCCCTACTCACGCCACTATGATGGAATGTTTAGAAACATTTTTATAAAATAGTTTATATAAAAAAATTACCCAAAATAGTTTAAAACTAAATATAAAAAAGTTCCAAATCCAATTACAACCATAAGTACAAAATTACAATTTTTACCAATCTTAAAAAAATTCACATTTCAAGAAATGAAACCAAACATATCATTAGAACCATTTTTTCAATATTATATTGGAAAAAAATTTCATTTTTACTGCACATCCACAAATGCATGATTCTTTGATAGTTGCATATTCAGGAGCAGTCTCTCTTCCAAATCACCTTGTGTCCCACAAACAAACACCCCCATTACAGTGTCACATACCTTGTACCCACTCGTACACATCACTTATTCTGGTCCATTCAATATGAACTCACACAAAAACACAATGTATTCCAAATCCATTTTAGATAACAATTTCAAACCATTTCAATAAAAACATTTTTTTATTGAAAACCATTAAACAAAAAAAATATAATTAACCATATAGTTTATATAAATAATTCCTTTTATTGAATTCATATCAAGCAATTCCAGGTACCTCCAATACGGAAAATCCCTATTTTAAAATCAATATTTTTTAATCAAGAACAAAAGCACATTTTTGAGAACACTAATTTTTCTGATTTCCACAATTCAACAAGTCGTCACTAAATAGGGTTTTCAAAAATTGTTAAACAGAAAATTCACCATCATTTAAATATAAAAAATTCAATTTAAAATCATTCCAATATGTTCTTCTAGGAGGAGTTGATAGTCAATCCACCTTCCGTGACTGATTGGAAGAAAATAGAAAATTGATTAAAAACGCTCAAGAAACCAGGTTGATTATCCATGAAACCACATTATATATCTTCCCCTAACATGATTTAGAAAATATATAAACTTATTTAGAATCCATAATATTATATATTACAACAATTTATGTATATCTAATAATCCCCGAAGATGGGTGAATTATATATATGGAAACATGATAATAAAGGTGTAGAATCCTGACACTGATCATAAAATCAGACCTCTAGATGCCGACAGAAGGTTTCAGGTCAATTTGAGTTCACATAGGAGAAGTTGTCAAACCATTAGGGAAGAAAATTCCTGAGATGGGGGAACAAATGTGAGAAATTGAGGAGTTAGAGTAATTTTTTTTTTGAGATCATGGTTTTTAGGATCTCACTTTGACCCCACGCATGGTATGTTCGAATGGTTAGACAAACTATGTGCTAACTATGCATTAGTTACTATCCGGGAAGACCCTTACATGGCCTCCTCAGATAGTATCACTAAATATGCTCACGCTATTCCGAAGCTGATGTCAAACATCTGTGAAAGTGTAGGGTTTCACCAAAGCATTCCGCAAAGTTTAGACAAACTGTGTGCATCCCATGTGCTTCCCTTTTAGCCCCAAAAACATCGTGAAAGTTCCCCAAATTATCGTATCATTTACCCTTATAATTTATATAAACAAAATACATAAATAAATAGTTTCATACCATAACACAATGTTACTAAAAAAATGCAAATTATTTCTCAAAAAGAAATGTAAACATATAACTTTTTTTCTAAAACTATTTTCCTAGAGTTGAGGTTTTGTTTTACTATATAGAAAACCCCTTAAAAAAATAAGCTTACCTAATTCCATTCCACATCATTATCATAAAACCATTCATTATTTTTTTCTTCAATATTTCTATACATTGTTTCATAGTCCTGAAAATTAATGTTCAACATGTATTTTTTACACAAGAAGCACTTTTAATAGATCATATGACCCTTATGTCATTCTTCCATCATTTAAATGTTTACATAAACTAGGATGGTTAAATTTTTTTATCAATGAACAATAATTTATATTATTTAACATGATCCATTCATTAATTATTTAGTCTTAAGACATATCTAAATCATCACTTTCCGCATTCCATATGAAACCATTTCAATGTCACTGAATTTTTAGAATCAATTTAGCATAAGATTCTACAAATAATGTAGATCATAGTCCCAAATATGAAATATATTAATACCTTGAAACCATAAAACCATAATAGAATCATTCATGATTCTAAATCCATAACTAATAATTACACTATTATAATACGAAGATATCTTATGAATCTTATAAATAGATAATGATTGATAAAATACTCAAGTAACATAATTCTTGAATCCAAACATAGGAATATTAGTCATTACTCATCATCTAAGGTTATATAATAAGCCTAAACATAATCTATTTGATTCATCTAAGATATAGTCCCTTGAAACTTGGTACATTCATTTTCATAGGGCCCCAAATCATTATATTTTAATCATTAAGTATTGGAAACTTATTTCCATCTCTATCAATTATGATCATTGTGGATGTTTTCTAAACACTAGAAGAAAAATAATCTTCTTTTTATGTTTATATCATGGTTCTTCAATAAATAATAGTCACATGTGGTAAAATACAACATTACCTTTTTCCCTTTAACTATCTTTTTTTATCATCATTCATTTTCTTCTATTTCTCCCTTTAAATCAATAAGACATGAATAATTATTTCCTTATCTTGAGAGAACATTGTATTATTTCTTCTTATATTTAGAATATTTGGGAGTCTAATTCCCTTAAAAATACTAGATTAAATCATTCAATGAAAAGATCATTATTATTCTTTATATATTTTGAATTGATGACGTAATCATTCCTTCTACGAGGAACCAGTTCTAAATAATGGAATATAATATATTAGATCATGAACACTATGAAACATAATATATAATATCAAACAAGTGAAATACATAACATAACATGAAATATTTATGCGTGGCTAATCTCATAATCATAAAGATGGTTTCATTGGGGTCGTATTAACTATTAACACATTCATAATTATTTGTAACATAAATTTCTATTATCCCATGAATATTCCACTGAATTTTCAAACCAGGTATTCACTAAGGAATTTTTTCATTCACGAGGTTATGTCAAGTAATTCCTGACGTACCATGTAATAGTTGTTACCCCCAGGGACATATTTTCAAAAAACCACATCCACATGTAGTATTTAGACAGTAATGTTTTTCAAGGAAGACCCATATGATATATACTATAGTAAAATTATTGGATTTTAATCTATGATTATACACAAAATATATCTTAGATTTATTTTCCCTAATCATGGTTTTCTACGTATAGTTTATAATGTTTCCCTTAAACATGATCTGATAGAAACTATAAAGACCCTGGCCCTAGTAGTCCAAATGTAGTGCCTTACATAATTACATTGGTACTATGAATAATGGATCAGATAACAAATGACATAATATTTTAGTTGATTTTCATAACTAGATACATGCATAAGTTTTACATTACAACTTTAAAAGAAAAAAGATAAAAAAATATTCATTTGGAACACCCATAAACTCATAGATTATCCATTCAAGTCATGAATTATAAACATTTTATCATGCTTAGGAAAAAAACATAAGAAATGGGTGAGTTAAAATGCTCATTAAATGTTTTAAATACAGTATATGATATCATAAATAATAAGTCTGGATGAATAACTAAAAAAATGGCCTTAAAACAAAATCTTGACAATAATATTGAAGAAATACAAGCTGATTAAATAATTCCACAAAAAATAACATGAGAAACAAACATAACCATGTATATTATAATAGTCTAATTATCACATGGAAACTCAATTTCTAATAACATATTGATGGAATATATAATTTCTTACATCATAAAAATATTATCATGGCTTTGGCCAAGACACCACACAAAATGGGTAATGCTTATTCTAGTTTCTCCCATGAGACCTTACAATGTATTTAGGGGATATAGTGGGAACCTCCAATCATATACAATGTATATTGAATTTTTCATATGAATGTAGTTATATATAAGTGACATATACATATGAGATTGAAAAAACATTCCAAAAAAATGAAAAAAATAATAATTATCCATTGTAGTAACATGGTGAATGGTATCAAAAGATCATATCCACAATAAAACTAATAATAAACCATTTAATAAAATATTGTATATGATATCATAAAAGTTAAACTATATTCCATAATAATATTAAGTAGAAAATGTTAAAATATATTAAAATACTCTAACAAAATCATGGACAAATTCATCAATGAAATGCATTTTTTTTAAAGTTCAAAACAATAATTATTTTGGAAAATCATTTTTATTTTTCATAAATTCAGACTATAAAATATATATCATAGAAAATAAAAAAGAAGGAAAATTAAATAATATTTTTGGAATAAATTATTTCCAACTGATGTGAAAACATGTAAAAAGGGAATTTATGAAGCTTTAGAAATGAGCTGCTTTGGAGAGATTTAATAGAAAATGCTATATATCCTTTAAAATAGGCTAAGATAGAAATTTTGTATAAAATAAGAACTGAATAATGATAAATTCTCATGAAAAAATGAGTGATTTTGAAAAATAATTGTTGCTTAAAACAAATTATGTAGTGTATTTGAAAATAGGAAGGAAGCATGGAAGGTGTCTTTAATCGGGCTTGATTACCAGGAAGAAGGGAGAAAGGAACCCTATAAAATCATGTATTTCACATCATATAAGGGTAAAACTATATTGATGCATTATTTTGGGACACATAAGTAGGATTTATAATAATTATATAAATACATGGAACAATTAAATTGGGGTAAAGATAGATAAACAGAAACACTAATAGAAACAAGGGGTTTGGGTAAAAACCCTTACCACAATGCAGATATCCATAACATATTCCCTTTAAAAGTAATGATAATTAAATAAGAAATTATATAAAATGAATAAGAATGGATTCATGATATTATTAATCAATGGTTCCTCTACATACATCACACAAAATAAATAGCGGTGAATAAAGCATATCCGAGATAAATAAAAGTGAGATGATAAAAAGTGATTTTACATTTGAAATATATTTCTTTGGGAAAATCATATGTGTTTATTATAAAATCATACTATTAAAATGTATATACAAGAAAGTAATATTTATGTTCAATTAAATTATGTTGTAGGAATAAATGATTTCCAACATTTAAAAAAAATAGTTTTTATGGAACCTTATAATTGGACCACTTTATCACAGTTTATGATAAACTGTAAATAAATATTTAAAATAAATAATGTAATAATGGATTGTACAAATCCAGAAAATAAAAAATAATTTTTTTTCATGAAAATAATATATTTTTTTGATAAATAATGGTGTCTTAACATAGAGTATGGATGATACATGAAAATGGGTATGAAATTGGGAAGTTCCCTTTAATCGTTATTTCTTATCAAGAATAATTGAGAAGAGATCCTTATGAAACATGTAATTCCTATAAAATAAATATGAACTGTTATGGATTTCTGATTTTGGAAAATATACATTATATTTATAAAAAATATATGAAAACATTGAAGAATTACATTGATGTAAAGAGGGAGGAAGCGTAACATGACTGAAAAATGGTTGTTCAGGAAAAACCCCTTACCACATTGTAATCAATCAAATCACATGCCCCCTAAAAATAAGTATCATCAAATGAAAAATTAATAAAATTAATATAAATATATTAGTGAAATTATAAATCAAAATTAATTATTCAAACACCACACAGAATAAATAGTTTTTAATAAAGCATATCTCACAGAAATAAATAGTGGGATATGAAAACACATACCTTATGCATGAAACTGTTCTGCACTTTTACATAATGTAATATATAATCAGATTAAATCCATTAATTAATTAATTAGGAACCTATTATATATATATTTTACATATTATAATTTTTTTAAGTTAATTTATGTCCTTTTTATTAGCTATAAGATACAATTTTATCATTCGGGAGAGTTCATTTCCTTGGTTTCCAGGACTGATTTACTTGAAAACATGATCCGAGAATCATATAAAATGACAATAGTTTACCAGAATTGAAATTATATGTTATTAATGAAATTATTTAATATTAAATGGTTAAATATTTAATTTTTTTATTTATGGCAAGGATGAATCATTAGATAAGATGTCAGTGATAATCGTTTAGATTGATTTGCCGGTTTTTTGATCATCACAAAGTAGTTTTGTTTCATTAATATATATTACGAATATATAATTGTTAAATAACATTAAATAATATATAATTCATATATTTTAATCAGATTTAATTATTAATATGTTATTATTACCATCCTTGATGGAGAAATTTAAAAATGAAAACATTTCGTCCATGAAGGTGGTGAATCAGAACCTCAAGGACAATGATTTCATTTTTAGAATAAAGGGGAGAGGAGAAAATTATTGATGGATGATTTAACATTGAAATAATAAAATTCTATCATATATAAGATACTTGTGTTTTCATTCTATTTTGGAGGGAGGGGGTGAGATGATAATAAGAAAATAATAAAATTGAAAAAAAATTAAAAGAAAATGATATATGTTTTTACTTATTGAATTGTTCTCCTTGAGAAACCTGTGGGTTTGGTATTTTATAGAGACTAGAACCTCTTTAACATGGTTAAGTGTCTTGTTAATATTATTGGGTATGAATTTGACAATAATAAAGGATTGAGAGGTGTGAAAAAAAGATGTGGGTATAGGAGGTATTTACAGTGAATGAGAGGGGTGTTTTTTGAATATTTTCTTCATATGATTATTATTTTGGCGTAATTATATTTGTTGTATGATAATTATAACTATGTTTTTTTAAGAATTATCTTGTATAGTATGCGATTATGGACTTATTTCACCCATACATCATTTATGAATCAATAATTTATTAATTTATCAAATATTGTAAATTGTCGTATTTCACTATACACCAAAAAAATCAACTATTTAGAAAAATAAAAACAAATCACCATAACCATTTTTGGACATTGAAATTTCAAAAAATCACATAATTTTATCAATATAATTTTCTAAATATGATAATTTTTTTAACTAAAATCAACATTTATTCGAAAAATACAGATTTTAAAATAATAAAAAAATTTAACACAGTTTTAAAATTTAAATAAGGTGTTGTAAAATTATCATATAATTATAAGACAAAAAAATATTAATTTGATAATATATTTTATTGAAATAAAGGTTTTTTATTTCGTTCTATAAATTAAAAAATAGTTATAAAATATATTATTTCAGAAAAATCCAAATAATTAATTTATCATTTTTAAAAAATTTACCTACATATTACTTGATATAAATATGAATTATTTTGATTTATATGATACATAATTTTTATTCATACTAAAATAGGTGAGGTTATTATTATATTCACCACATTACTATTCTTAATGGTCACTTTATTATTCAAACAATCAGTTTAATATACATTAATAAGTAAAAATTTCAAAAAAACAAAAACATTAACCATAGTAAATTTTGATATTACCATTAAAAAATGTTTCTTTTATCAATTATATTTAATAAACGTGTCAAATTTTTGTTTTAAAATAAGTGCGTTATTAAAAGCTGTTAAAACTTCATAGAGAAAAATATATCATTTTAA
Organism: Viscum album; assembly: GCA_963277665.1. NCBI lineage: Eukaryota > Viridiplantae > Streptophyta > Magnoliopsida > Santalales > Viscaceae > Viscum > Viscum album. The sequence goes on from OY728144.1 coordinate 184,262,903, forward strand.
TGCATAAAATTTGATTGAATATTATCTTATGCCATTAAAAACCATTAAATGAATGTAAATTTTTTTTATTAAATATATAATATATAAATATCATAATTTTGTTAAAACTTCTAATTACATCAAATTTAATGGATTTGTTATAATGGTCAATTTAAAGTAATGATATTTAAATATATATCATTGTTCATTTAAGAATGGTATTGTGAGAAATATATATTGTTGAAGGGATTAAATTTAAAAATATTCCTTTCATAAAACTACTGGGTGTTACATGTAAAATATTGTAATTATTGGTATAAAAAATATTATTTATTTCAATGATATCTATTTTGATTTACATCAGAATGAATCAAAATTTGATGGGTATGAAATATAAGAAGTTCTTATACATATTATTCAACTTCATGAAATTATAAATAAGTCATTTATGTTCCATTAATTTAACTTCCATCATTAGTTTTTCAATTATATGTTTATAAATTTTCACTTCTGTAAGGCGCATAGAGAAGAGAGTTTAAACAACCTCATTATTCAGGGTGTGCGGGAAATGGTTGTTTGGATGTGCTTCAGTTATTTCACTGACTTCATATATTCATAACTTCTTGGGGACATGTCTCGGGAGAGATTGTTTAATGGATCGAATGTTATGGTCTTAGAAAAAATAACTAGATTAGTTATTCATTGTGCAGATTGTTGGAGTATATGGAATTCCAGGAATAAGGCCATGTTTGAATGCATTATGCCCACAGGATGGTCTGTTATCATGAGAACAAAATACCTATTTTTTGATATGGTTAGAACTTACAGTAACTAGCTTGACACCCCTTCCATGAGAATCCTACAGGTGAGTGTTTATGTGGGGAAACAACAATTTTGTAGGATGAGAGGGCACTGGGTGTGCTGTTACCGCCACCCCTAGGGTTCAAAATAAATTTCGATGGTTCATGCATTTCAGTTATCATGTTGGTGGAGGGGTGGATCAAGACTACACAGGTAGTGTCCTCTGTTCATTTACAACCTGCTACGTGATGTGGATATCTATTCAGGTAGAGGCCAAGGAAATATTCATCAGACTTAGCCTGTGTGCCAAGAATAATACTGATATTAATCTGGTTGAAACCAATTCTATGATAATTCAGTAATCCTGGAACAACAAATCCTGCATTCCATGGTAGATAGCCAATATCATCATGAAATCTAAATTCATCATCAGAATAATCATCATTCAGGTAGTCCACACAAGGCGTGACAGAAATAAGGTTGCATATAATCTTTCTTCAATGGTGGTTGTGAGGAAATGTTCCAACATCACATGCTTCTCCAGAACACGTTAAATGAATCTGGATGGATTTAACCATATTATAGGTGATCGGTTTTGTAATGAAACCGAATTTTCCATGTATTTCTTATTATTAAATGGAAATATTACGAGTCCTTGAAAATTTATGGTGCGTGATTTTGAGCCCCGGTGTGCCCAAAAATAATTTATAAACTTTTTTTCGGATACGTTTATTGAATTCATGAGCGGCATTTTGTAAATTTTGAACCGTTGCTTGGAATTGAAATCTGTGGACACCATAGAACTCGCAGCGCCGATATTCGCCTAAGGAGACCTTCACCTCGACAAAAGTAGGTCGAGGGAGGATGTTCTTTATCTGAATATTCGTGCTCGAGTTAAAAGAATAAAAATAAAATAAAACATCAACTTTTATTTTATTTTCGTGAATCCTTCAATTTGAATACTTCATGGTGGGTACCACCCGAACTCCCTTATAATGTGAGTTAACGTTTAGAATTCCCCCAATTAATGGGCCAACATTAATTTAATTAATTTTCCAAATTTAATTTAATTAATGTGCCAACTTTAATGGAATTAATAATCTTAACACAATTAAAGATGGCTCCTCACCTTTTTGGCAGGGATCGTTGGAAAAGGGGAGATCTTGAGAAAACTCAGAAGGAGATCCTCCAATGAAGAACCACCCCCCCCCCCAATAATGAACGAGGACGATGCACAAGCCCGGATTAGAAACATGTTTGGGAGCGAAGAACACCAAATTTCCCTTCATCGTCTTCATCCTATTCCTCATGACATCCCCAAATAGATAAAAAGGTAGGGGTGTTTTTATGATTGTTCTTCTTAGTTTAAATTTGTTTCCATCCTCTTGAATCGTCAGATATCGGTCTAACACAATGGGTGAAGGCCTAACAAACATGGAATGATCCTTACACATCTTTAATGTTGACATGTTCTTCATGGGCTGCGATGATGGTAGTGGCACAATTGCACCGCAGAATGAGACTGTGACCCGTCAACTGCATTAGAGAGGTGGAAGACGACATAAGGTCAGTTGTGTGGAATTGGGGCGGCACGTCCGCACCACTGGTAGTGAAAGAGGCCACGAAGGTGGGAGGAAAAAAAATCCAAAATCAGGCTGGTCGCATGGAGGTTGGGAGTCGCGCATCCACGCCACATACTGAGAAGGAGGTCACAGCCCATCAGCAACGGTGGATTAGGGTGGCGTCCGACACTCCAGTCGGCCACGTTGCAAAGAGGAAGTGCACATCCACACCGCCAGAGAAGGAGACCGCCACCATTTGGCCATGGAGGAGGTTGGAGGGAAACTTCCATCCGGTCGGTCGTAGATGCACAACGACTTCGTCTCACCGCTATATGTAGGACTGGCTGACTGCGTCACACTAAGCGGGACCCTCCGACGAGTCCTGTGTGCCAGTAAGGAAAAATGAATGGTTCAACATACCATACAGTTGACCTATGGAGAGCGCCTCCCCTCCCAGGTGTTGGAAAGGGCAGACCGTTCCATGGAAGATTACCCGACCGAGCGGGCCTCACCGCAGTAGGCTGCACCCGATGGGCCATGCCCAGCGGGTGGTGCCGTAGCGGGTCACACCGCACTGGGCCGCACCCAGCGGGCAGCGCCATAGCGGGCCTCACCCAGCAGGTCATGCGACCCCATTCGCTGGTTGGGCCGGACCCTGACTATCTCGGGTCGAACCGAACCGGGTCGGTCCGACCCGAGATAGACAGGACCCGGGCCCATCTGGACCCAGATGCGCTTTTTTTGCCTTATCATGAGATCCGGGCATCCGTTTGACAAACCGTCAGTGGAAATGAGATCGTTGGATCGATGTGGTATTTTTTTACTCCACATGAGTTTTGGATAATGTTGGTGTACGGATGGTTTGGATGGATGTCGAATCCAATCAGGCCCTCAGATCGGAAACACTTATAACATACAGACTGTGTGCCCGATTTAAGCATCGTGTGTCGCGTTGGGTCCCTTTTGAAATGACATACCACTGAGATGATTCTTTGTGTGACATTTTGGAAGTAGAAGTATCAACTAATGGATTAAATAGGGGAACCTCTCGAAATCAAGCATTCTTAGTGCGGGAACCCAAAAACTGGTTGTACTAGAAGAATCATCAGATCCTGTGTGGGTCATTTTCAGATTCTATGTAGGTCAACGCTCAACAATACTGTGTGGGTTAGTGCATAATGAACCTATGTGGGTCAGGGATCATCGATCTTGTGTGCGTCATTGCATACCGATCTTGTGTGGGCCAACGCTCAACGATCCAATGTGGGTCATCGAATACCGATCATGAGTGGGTCATCTCCAGATAATGTGTGTGTCATCTTCTGATCAGGTATGGGTCATCATGGATCCTTGGTGGGTCAACATAATATCTTATCTATGAACTAAAATGATCTAGAAATATATCTAATCCTATATACTTTTTTACTTATGTTATACCCGCTATAAGGAGAGTTTTTATCTTTGTGGTATTCTTCTGTGTGGTGTTAGCTTTGTGGTATTTAACTTCGTGGTATTCTTATGTGTGGCATTACCTTTGTGGTACATACCTTTAAGGTGCTACATTTGTGATATTATTTCCTACATAGAATAATTGTATTTCCAGCTAATGAATTGGGCCATGTGTTTCCTCATGAATGTGATGGGTATTCTTGATAACATAGGTATATGTATGTGAATATCCCTAAGTAGGGTTGAATGTTGTTTTCATGCATTGTGGTTTATCCTTCATGGATTTTGAGAGACCTTAGGGGGTCTTGGGATCCCTACTGAGTATCGTTATTCACACCCCATCTTGGGCTACGCCCGCACCTTGATCTATCATGTGCAGACGATGAATAACACTGATCGAGGTCAAGGGTACCAGACTGGAGGCTGCTCGGAGGTCGGCAGTAGATGACATGATCTGGAGGGATGACCGTTCAAGAGTTTTACCTACCCTTTAGGTAGGGTCCTTGGTGGGAGTTCACAGGAGTTGTTCTTTTTCATTTTTACTTGTAGTTTCCAGTTGTCTTCCCTTTCTGGCTCATTTACTTATTGTACACACTCTTTTTTATACATAGTTTACTTTGTGCTTTTATCTTGTTGTGAGTATGGTTTTCTGAATTTATAGGTTATAAAGGAAATTCCTTATGGGTTTTAGGGATATGACTTTCTGGTGTTAGTTGCCAGCCCCTGGCCTATGGAAGAAGGGCTCGGGATTGTCACAACCCAGTCCCTAGGGACGGATCATTAAAAATTGGTATTTGAGGTGTTTGGTTCTACCGAGGAACTTGGAATCTGTTCTTTTAATCATAAATATTGTTAAGTGTTTAGAGTGTGGTTGTCATTTTAGGGAATCCAGTGTTGGTGTTGCAGCCGGCGTATCCATACACCAAGACCCCGACTTCTGATTTATGACTCATGACATGAAAACAATGATTGTGTGTGTGTTGTTGAATTTTTTTTATTATGGTCATTTTGAGTCAGCTCACCAGGTATAACATAATGACCATGGAACAGCTATTTCTTTTTAGGATTCCTCCTCGCAGGCAGCCAGCCAGGGTTCTAGGTATGTTACGTGATGACATCCCACCGAGCGACGAGGTTTCAGTGTAGGGTCCCCTTATGGAAGTAGTACCCCAGTGAGGTGTACTAGAAGCACCACAACCCATAGTGCAGCCAATTCCACCAACCCCATTAGTAGAGGGTTCACACCGCTTGAAAAAGTTGCAAGAGTTCTAGGACCAGAGGCCATAGAGGATCTGGGGAAAGACATATCCACATGAACCTGAGGACTGGCTGGAGGTTGTGGTTAGAGTTTTCGATTGGTAGTGACACCAACTGATCTCAGTGTGATCCTACCCTCTAGTATTCTTCAAGCTGCAGTGGGTAGATGGTGGATCTTGATGCTTCAGGTTCACCATGAGGTCACTATCTTCTAGGAAGACTTCGAGAGCCTTTTTAGGGCAGAGTTCATCCTAGTGACCTTATGCTTAGTGCGTATATAAGAGATATTCCACTTGCAGTAGGGAAGCATGACTGTGGCTCATTATTTAGCGAGGTTCATCGACCTCTTGCACTACTCTACTGACATGGTGTGGGAACCATTCTTCTGGGTCCGGACCTTCGAGTGGGGGCTCAGACAGAATATTAGAACATCAATAATTTATTTCAGCAACCCGATGTAGGAGGGGGTGTTAGATAGAGCACTCTTAGAGGGGATATTCCTTTTTGTTCAGTCACCGGTGGTGAGACCCACCACCGGACATTATGTAGTAGACATCTATAGCTTCCAGAAGACAGATGGTGAAAAGGTCCAAGTGGACGAGACCTACAGTTGGATAATCACTATATATTGGGTCGGTAGTGCAGGGATCTCGAGATAGAGCATGACAGGCGAGGAGCAGGCAGTGTTACTCGTGCAGTAGGTAGGGTCACATGGTTTGCGACTACCTATCCTAACCTACAGATGACTAGCAGACAGTCGAAGGACCGCCAAGGAAGAGGTAAAGATTCGAATGAGGAGGTCCGTAGGCAGCAAGCGGATATGGAAGAGGAGCTGGCCATGCAACAGGCGGTGGGTGGCTGTTCGAGGTTCTACCGCCACCACTTCTATTTGGTCCACACTGATCACAAGGAGCACATCGATAAGGATGAGCTCAGCTTCATGTAGCTGAGGCCTACGACCATGGTGTACTAGATATGATACGAGGTACGATCTATGTCTACTCCACCCATGATTCAGTACATAAAAACACAAGTTCATGTCACTCTTTTATTTTCACAACCCTCGTTCGGAGCTCGGAGAATCCGGTGGAGCCGTTGGCTTGATACTTATGGCTAGAGACTCCTACAGGAGCATATTTGATGATTACGCAATGGTTTCAGTAGTGTGAGCCTACTCTAGGAGGTTATATTTTCAGCTCAGATCTTCAAGTAGTGGCATCGAGGCCTTACGATGTCATCTTGGGTATGGACTAGTAATCCACCATCCCTGCTCAGATCGATTTTATTAGGCACAAAGTGTTGTGTGTTCGCACAGATAGGACCAGTTGATCCTTCACTGGTTAGAAGTAAACCATTTCAGCATAGGATGGACTTACCCAGAGAAGGTTGCAGTTGATCAGACATCAGTTGGATAGCCTTACCCTCAGAGCGGTTGATGTTGAGAGTCTAAGATATCTTGTAGTTTTGGACCAGTACACTGATCTTTTCTATAATGATGTTCTGGTTCTACCTCCTCGTATAGAGTTGGACTTATACATCTACTTGTACCATGTGATTTCACCGATATCTATTCCAGCATATCATATGTCTTTTTAGGAGCTTTAAGAGATGTGAGTACATCTGGAGGACGTGCAGAGCAAGGGGTTCATTAGGCCCAATGTTTCTCCATGGGAAGACCTGATTTTGTTCACAAAGAAGGAAGATGGGAGTTTGAGACTTTGTGTGGACTATCGGTGCCTAATCCAGGTGAACGTGATGAACAAGTACCCACTCCCAAATGTTGATGATCTCTTCGATTATCTGAAGGGAGCATGATAGTTTTCAATATATACATCAGATCAGGCAATCACCATCTTAGAGTATGAGACAAGGATGTGCAGAAAATGACCTTCAGATGTCGGTATGGCCATTATGAGTTCATGGTTATGGAATTCAGCAAGACCAACACCCTATCATTGTTCATGGGACTCATGAAAAGGATCTTCCAGCCATACCCCGATCACATTGTGGTAGTCTTCATCGATGGAATCCTGATATATTTATCTACGGAGGAGGAGGTTTTCTATCATCTACAAATAGTTATTGACATACTACGAGAGAACTAGCTTTATGGTAACATCTTGAATTGTCTGTTCTAGATCCAAGAGGTTCACTTACTGGGTCACATCATCTCAGGGGATACAGTTGCGGTGGATCCATCAAATATTGAGGTTGTACTTTCTTGGGATCCACCTAGGACTGTGACGGAGGTGCGGAGCTTCCTGGGTTTGGCTGGTTACTACCAGAGGATTGTGCATGACTTTTGAAAAGTTGCGACACCCTTATCAGCATTGAAAAAGATGTGTAAACCTTCGTGTGGTCGGAGAGATTCCAGGGGAGTTTCCATGAGCTAAGGAAGATATTTATTAGTGCCCCCCATCTTGAGGTTACTAGAGAAGGTTCTTGGGTACGTAGTATACTGTGAAGCATCAGGTACTGAACTCGGATGTGTCCTAATGGAGGACCGGGAAGTGATCATGTATGGTTCTTGAGAACTGTGAAAATATGAGTAGATGTATGCTACACATGATCTGGGGTTAGCAACAGTGGTCTTCACCTGGATGATGTGGATACATTACTTGGTGGATGAACATTTTACAGTCTACTCTGATCACACGAGTCTTAGGTATATCATCTCTTAGAAGGACCCGAACATGGGACATTGGAATTGGATTGAGTTCCTATAGGACTATGACTCTGAGATAGTCCATACGCCTAGGAAGTGGAATGTAGTAGGTGATTCACTCAGTAATAGATATGGTATACAGTTGCAGAGTGGGGTGACAAAGCAGCTGGCTGCTTTTCAGATATCATACGTGGATCGAGATAGAGTAGCTTATCTTCAGTCTCTGACAGTCACTCCCCCACTCCTTTAGGGAGTCAGGGGGGCACAGATTGGAGACATTTACTGTGAGGCTTGACGTGCTCAGATATCCACTAGAAAGGCAAATGATTGATTTTATAAAGCTTGGGAGCACGTCATCCTGTTTAGAGTGCGTACTATTGTACCAATGGCACTACGAGAAGATGTGTTTAGGGAGTTCCATATGTCCACTCTAGCGGTACATCTAGATGTTTCGAAGATATAGGACCTCCTGTTTCAGCACTGGGGGCCGGTAATTAAGAAATATTTAGTAGAGTGTGTCTCTTGGTGCCTGACTTGTCAGCAAGTGAAGGAAGAGCATCCAGTTCTAGTGGGAATTGTTCATCCATTAGAGGTTCCAGAGTGGAAGTGGGATGGAATATCCATGTAAATTGTGATAGTACTTCCACACATGTCTAAGGGGCATGATTCTATCTGGATGATCATTGACCGACTCTCCAAGTCATCACACTTCCTATCTTTCAGAGAGTAGGGACCAGTAGAGGTATTGGACCACCTCTACAAGTATGTGATTGTCTAACTTCCTAGGGTTCCATCTACGATTGTCATAGATCGTGACACACATTTTACTTACCGACTATGGATGGGGTGGTAGGAGACATTTGAGACTCAGCATTTATTGAGCACCGCCTTCCATCCTCAGACAGATTATCAGACAGAGTCGACCATTCAGACACTCGAGGACATGATACATGGTTTAATCCTTGATTTCGGACAGAAGTTGGAAGATCACATACCCTTAGTGGAGTTTTCGTACTACAACACTACCACTTCACCATTGGTATGACAACATTAGAGGCTTCGTATGGTCAACTATGAAGATCGCCTCTGTACTGGACTGACCCAGGGGAGTCAACACTCATGGGACCAGAGATGGTACATGCTACCACGAAGAAGGTGCTGATCATACGGGAGAAGATGAAGACTACACAGAGTAAGAAGGAGTTTTATCCTGATAGGAGACAGATACCACTTGAGTCCGAGGATGGTGATAATGCATTTCTACGGGTATCACCGCGACGAGGTTTGCAAAGATTTCACTATGGTGGCAAGTTATCCCCGAGGTTCATCAGAACCTTTTAGGTCCTTAGTAGAGTTGGTGAGGCGGCATACCACCTAGATCTCCCCCCTCAGTTGCATCAGGTGTATGATGTTTTCCTCGTATCACAGCTGAGGAGATACGTGCATGATCCATCTCTTGTCATCGGCTACAGCGAGCTAGAGTTAGACGATGGGCGACATTTTCGGAGGTTCCAATAGAGATTGAGGATGGACCAGAGAGAGTCCTAAGTGGGCAATCGATACCTATGGCGTGTGTTAGTGGGAACTATGGGAACCTCCAGGAGAGCACATGGGAGTGGGAGGCCCAGATTCATGCTCAGTATCCCCACATGTTTCTCAAGTTTGGGTTGTGGCTTTTAGGGACACAAATCCCTGAGGTGGGGAGAACGTAAAGACCTAGAAATTTCCATGTAAATTGTTTTATATGGAAATATTACGAGTTTGAAAAAATTGACGACGCTTGATTCCAAGGCCCAGTGAGCCCAGAATGAATTTCTGAACTTTTTTTTGTACATTCAGTGAACGCGTGAGCGACATTTTTTAACTTTTGAACCAGTGCTCATAAATGAAATCTGAGGTCACCATTGAACATGCAGCATCGAAATTCGCTTAAGGAGACCTTCACCTCAACCACTGTAGGTTGAGGGTGGAAGTTAGTTTTCTGGATTTTCGTGGGAGAGTTAAAATAATAAAAATAAATTTAAAAAAACTATTATTTTATTTTTTTGAAACAACTATTTTCAATAAATGGTGGTGGGGACCACCCGAACTCCCCTTTAATGTGAGTTAACCTTTGTAATTCCCCAAATTAATGTGCCAAATTAAATTTAATTAATGTGAAAACATTAATTTATTTAATTAACCAACATTAATTGAATTATTAATCTTAACTCAATTAAATATTACTCCTCACCCTTTTGGTTTTGATTGTTGGAAATGAGGAGAGCTTGGGAGAACTTCAAAGTAGATCCTCCAACAACCCCCCCCCCCCCCATAGAGAATGAGGATGATGCACAATCACAGATAGGAAATGTGTAGTAGGAGGAGCGAATGTCGTCGTTCCCTTCATCGACTTCATCATCTTCCTCATGCTTTCTCCATTTAGAAAATAAGGTAGGGGTCTGTTTATGATTGTTCTTCATAGTTTCATGTTGTTTCTATCCTCTGGAATCGCCTGCTATTGGTCTAACGCGGAGAGTTCGGGCAAAACAAATATTGCATAATCCCACCACATCTTTAACGTTGATGTGTTTTTTGCGGGCAGCGATGACGACGGCAGCACAACCACACCACCGAAGGAGAACGCAACACATCAGCTGCACCAAAGAGGGGCGTCCAGCACCTGTCTGGATGCGTGGAACCAGGGCGGTGTGTCTACATCTCCAGCAGTGAAGGAGGCTATGGAACATCAGCCGCGGCGATGGGTGGATAGTGGCTGACATCAGATCGTCTGCATGGAGGTAGGCGTCACGTGTCTACGCTGCCAGTTGACCAGGTGGTTGTGGCCTGTCGGCTGCCGCAGAGTAGGGTGGCAGATCGAATGCCGACCAGGTGCATGGCGATGTGATGACGCACATCCACACTACCGGAGCAGGAGAATATAGACACCTGGCCACGGCAGGGGTCGAAGGTCTTCTAACATCCGGCAGGTCGTGGAATGCCAGAGGTGCCGTCGTGTTGGTAGGATGAAGCCCGAAAGGGAATTCGGTCAGCCACATCACACTAAACGGGACCCCTCCAGTGTGTCCTGTGTGCCATCAATGCAAACTAAATGGTCTAGTGGACCGTTCTGGTGACTTGGGGGAGCGCCTACACTCCCTGGTGTCGGCTAGGGCGGACCATGCCACAGTGGACCACCCAGCAGAGCGGGCTACACCGCAGCGGGCCAAGCCGCCCCCTTCAATGGTCGAGGCTCACCATGGACCCGCCCATCCGGGCCGGACCAGACAGGCTCAGGGGAACCCGAAACGGGTCGGGTCAGCCCAGGCCAGGTGGTCTGGGTCGGACGGGTCCTGGGCCAATCTGGACACAGCTACGCCTTTTGGCCATATCTTGAGAACCGGGCGTCCGTTTGAAGAACCCTCTATGACAGTCGGATCCTGGGATCGAAATGGTACTTTTGGTATACATCACACGAGTTTTCCTTAAATTTGGAGTACGGCTAGGTTGGATCGATGCCAAATCCAACCAGGACCTCGGACTGGAAACGCTAATAACTTACAGACAGGGCACCTGATTGACATGTCGTCTGTCACATTGGTTCCATTTTGACATGAAGGACCTTTGGGATGATTCTTCATGGGTCTTTGTGTCATAAGAAGTATCAATCGATGGCATGAAGAGCGGAACATCCGGGAATCAAGAATGATTAGTGTGGAAAACGAGGATGTGGATTTACTTGATGATTCTTCAGATCCTGTGTGGGTCATCTTTAGATCCTGTGTGGGTCAGCACTTAGTGATCTTGTGTGGGTCAGTGCTTACTGATCCTCTGTGTGTTAGCGCTCAACGATCCTCTATGGGTCATCGAAAACCGATCCTATGTGGTTTCGTGCTCAGTGATCCCTTGTGGGTAAGTGCATACCGATATTGTGTGGGTCATCTCTAGATCAATTTTGGATCATCTTCAGATCCAATGTATGCCATCTTTGATCATGTGTGGGTCAGCAGCAGAGCTTCTTGAGGAAGTAATACAATCTAGAAATATAGCTAATCATCTACACATCCGTACTTAATTTATACTTGGTGTGAGGAGAATATTTACCTTCGTGGTATTCTTCTTTGTGTTGTTACCTTTGTGGTACATACCTCTAGGGTATTCCTCTGTGCGGTGTTAAATTTTTGTTACATAGATTCGTGGTATTCTTTCCTATGTGGAAAAGTTGTAGTTCCAGCTAATGAATTAGGCCTTGTGTTTCCTCATGAATGAGATTTGTATACATGATAACTTTGGTATATGTATGGGTATATACCTAAGTAGGGATGACTGTTGTTTCCATGCTTTGAGGGTTTTCCTTCATGGATTCTGAGAGACCTTAAGAGGTCTCAGGGTCCCTACTGAGTATCGTTATACTCACCCCTGCATGAGATATTCCCACACCTTGATGTGTCTTGTACAGACAATATATAACACTGATCGAGGTCGAGGGTGCCATACTAGAGGATACTTGGTGGTGGAAATTAGATAAGACAATCCACTAGGACGACCGTTCGAGGGATATACCTACCCTTCTAATAGGGTCCTTGGAGGGTGTACACATGAGCTATTCATTTTTAGTTTTACTTGTACTTTCCATTTGGGCTTGTATTCGGGCCCCTTCACTTTCCGTACACACTATTTTTACTATAAAGTTTACTTTGTGCTCGTATCTTGCTGGGAGCTTGGCTATGTGAGTTTACAGGTTATAATGGTAATTCCTTCCCAGCTTTAGGGATATACATTTCCTGTGCTAGCCGCCAGCCCCTTGCCTATGGAAGGTGGGCTTGGGGTAGTCACGACACGGGTCTCAGGGGACGGATCGTGACAAGTTTGGTCTCCATTACTTAAGGCCTCACTAGGACTTGTGTTCTCATTACATTTTTTTGGACATGCCATGTTGTGGGTGTATACAACTTCTTCAACAATAATAAAATTGTAATAATGTTGATGATGTGTAAAATATTTTTTATTTCACATAATTGTTATTTTTTTCTAAAAAATTTATTAATATTTTTAAATATTTTTGAAAATGTTTTAATATATAAATACATTAGAATTAGAATTTTATATTTTAGATATTTAGACAAATTTTATTTTATGTTGTTACTAATTTTCAATCTAATTGCAGTATTCATGAAATTATTTGACTTATATTGAACATTTTATTTGAAATTATGTTTGAACTATTATTATGGAAACTATTCAAATTATAGAGTGGTTTTTTCAAATTTGATTGAATTGGTCATTATGTTTTGAATTCAAATGATTAATTTTATGATTATTATCGATATTGTTTTTAATATCTTGGATATTTATATAGTTAAAATTTGAATTCCAAGACCCAAAGAATAGTTTTGTTACTTTTATTTCATATTTCATATCAAAAGGTTGCATGATGCACTCTAAATAAAAACTAGTTAACTTCTTTGATATTGTTTTTTCCTTGAGAATAAATATGTGAACATTAAACCAAATATATAATCTGTAAATTCCTATGAGATAACATGTTTCATCTTCTATAAAATCTCTTATATTCCAAATTTTACCTACTTAAACATATATTTATTTAATGAGATGATTTGAACCAATTTTCAATAACTTGTAGCTATGCTTTTTCCCACAATAAACATTGTATGTTATCTTATGTCTATAAAACTACTAGCTATCCTTCATACACACCCTATTTTTAATTTAGATTTTACATAGAAAGTCATGCTTTCTTATATTCTGTAGTTTTTGACTCTATAATTTTATTTTATGTATATTTCTTGGAATGTGACTCATGGTTTCCAAATATGGGTTGTAATTTGGGGTTTACTCCATATACAAATGTCAATCAGTTGTGGTTATCCCTATAATATAAAAGGATCTATAATCTGGTTATAATTTAATCTCAAAATCTAATTTAGTTCACCCATATTACTCGCCAAGTACTGGGTTATAAGATTAGACTAGATCCAATTTGGAATAAAACTGTACAAAAGAATGTGTTTATTATTCTATTTTTTCTTCTAATAAACCAATAATTAACCCTGAGAGTTAAATTAAATAATAAATTTATTTGATTAAAATTTTAATCTAGTCTATTCACCCCCTATTAACCACATTTTATTATCTTCTCTAATATAACAAATATTTTTATCAATAATCATATTCCATTATCCTCAAATTGGGATAAAATGATTAGAGATGTTTCTTTTCATGATCTCCTCAAATGATTAGGTTGTTTATTTTATGATTTTAGGAAACTGCTTAAACATAATAACGTTTTTAGAATTAGAATCCATTAAGAAATACTCTAATATAGAGTGATGGATATGTATTTGTTAATTATAATTATCTATGTCATTATCCAAAAAAGTACCTCATTCATGGTGATTGCATAGGTTTTTCGATATTCTCTTATCTTTGGTAGATTGTAGTGTAGATTATTTATTTAAAACCTAGGTTTAGTAAACATGTTGACATAATTACAACAGTTCAAAAAATTAGATAACTTGACTAAGGATATTTCTTTATGATGTCAATTCCCTCTATCCATTTCATTTGTGGGTCTCTTCATATCACTTCAACATTCATGTGCTCGATGAACTTCTCTTCCATAAATGAAGCACATAAATGTTTCATGGAGAAAACACCCCCCCACCCATGATTTATCAAAAATATAATTTATTTTAAAAGATGAATTTTTATATTCTCCATTCTTATTATCAACTAAATTTCAGGGAAACAAAATTTTCTCTTATTATCTACAATACAGTGCGAGTCTCTTCAGTTCCACAAGAAGCTAATATCAATATATATATATATATCATAGTTTCCAAAATAAATTATAACCAATGATTTTCCACAAATTTTATTTAAACCCTCAATGAAATGATCTATAATACAGTCATAGTAAATAAAATCCATAGGTATAAAATACATGTGTAGTAATAGTTTACATATTGGTGTTAATGGATTCATCATTCATTTAATTTAACTAAGTGAACCCTCTCTCAATTTATATATTAAGAGTTTATGGAATGTATTTACTAATGAATTGATATCTAGACTCTTATTGCTTCATGGAATCAATTTATTCCTTTGGCCTCACTATCTAGATCCATTTCTGCCATAGATCATCCACTTTTATAAGATATATAGATAGAATAACTATTCATGATATGAGCACTATAGAAGGGAAAAAATTTCTTTTTTATTAATACATTTACTAAAAAAATTTGGATTCAAATATCCTGTAATGACCAATGGAATTTTATGCACGAAAACATTTATAGAATTATACTCCTTCCTTGACCTATTTCAGTACTCCACATGGTTTGAATTATTATTCAAAAACTGGGTTATGATTATCAAAAAGTTTCCCACTCTATTTTCCTACCCATTTTTTTGATATTGGTAAACTCTCCACATGGTCTATTACACTCATTAATGAAATATTTCCTCTAGATTCTAGAAATTAAATTAAATAAAATCCAAATATAGAAATAATAAATTATTAAATTCACCTAATAAAAATGATGTTCTAAAAATAAATAATACATAAAAGACCTATATAAATTAACATATGAATATTTTTTTTATATTTTCCATGTTTATCACACCACTATGTTTGATAACTAAATTAGTTACAAATTTTTATCCTACATAATGGTTCATAAAAAGAATTAGGATTAACCAATGTATATCCCCAGGGATTTCAAACAAGATGTGTAGTTATGACTATTTTTCATTCACCAGGTCATGATTGATTTATTACCAAACATTCCATTTTATGGTTATTCCCCTAAGGTAAAATAGAATAGTTTTTTCATCAAATTTTAGTATCCATAAATGGATTTAATTTCAAGGATAACACATGATCAATAATTTACCAAAACATCAAGATGTTATCCTATACATATACAAACTACATAAAATTATGCATTGATATTTTATTTTATGTTCTCTAAACTAATCCATCAAATAACTAAACACTATAATCATACCAAATATAGAACCAGCAATGAACATGTAATAAATAATACATTCATCTATTGATTTAAATAATGCATCTTACTCTAGTTTAACATGAAGTGGACCTAATGGTTTAGTTTCATAGAGATTAGCTACATAATCATTATAAAAAACAATAATTTCTCTATAATAAAATTTTACTACAATCCCTTGTAGCCATCCAGTATGATACACATATATTCAAGATCCGGGGAATGGAAACATAATATAGGGGTGAGAAAAAACACTCTTTAAAGGAAAAACATTTAAACATGTCATTAAGGGTTGGAACATATTCATTAGAGTTACCAATTAAATGGGATGTGTATCTCCTTAAATAGAACACAAATAAGTAATAGTTATCTGTAAGTCATGAAATAAGGAAATGTAATATCAAATGAAAAAAATATACAATAAAAAAATTAGTAGAATCATTATACATTAAACATGTGTTAAAAATTATAATCATGGGAATAATATTACGAAATAAGATTGCGGTATAAACATAATAATTGAAACTTTATAAAAATTATTCCAACTAATACATTCTTTTAATAGTAGGTATGAGATAAAAAAAGAAAAATATCGTTTAACATGGATTATCCTTCCACATAACCTTAGTATTGGGACAAAATGTCATAAGTAACCCCTTTGACTTGTGATAAACACTCCTTTTCCCCATCTACCTCAGATCAATCCTCTTTTTTACCATTTTGAACTCATGAGATATAAACCAATGACAAATATTTAGATGGTGATATATGACCCTAGCCATAATAATCCATACATATATATCCCATTTAAAATTATTCAACGAAATATCTTAAAGATATCATGGAAAATGTGTTGGTTTCTTAATATTTCCAAAAAAACATCACATAATCTAAATATAATTGACCATAGTATTTTAAAAATAAATTTTTCCTAAAGGATTCATATGATCATTCAATACATATGATCATTGAAAAAACATATCTTGAGAGGTAAGCGTAAGAGGATAAATATATGTGAAAATACATATTTTTTAAAAGAAAACCATCCAAATATAGTTATAAAATATGAAATACTAATTTCACTCAAACAATATTTTGTGAATGGATATAGAATAGTTTTGGAAATATTTTTATGAAGATTCATAAATAAAATCATCATGAAAAGAGGATAAAAATAAAATTGGATTGGAAGATAATAAATTTGACTTTGAAAGAATAAAAAATCAATTTTATTAGTATTTATAATTAAAATTGTTTAAAAATAGACACTATAAAATAAAAAATAAACATTAATTTATAATGGGTAAAGGTAATTATAAGTATCCTAGTGAATAAAATGTATTATATTTCATAACAATATCATAAAAAATTTGGTTTGATGTAAAAAAAATGGACATATAAGAAAACTCTATTAAATGAAACAAAAATTATTCCTAAGAAAAATCTATTTTAATGAAACAATTGTTACATCAAGGAAGAAGTATTTTATTTGAAACATGATTTCACCAGTGAAGAAATTTTTAATAAAATATACCATTATCATATGTATAAACTTATCAAAATAGAAAAATAAGTTTTATTAAGACCGAATGATGTAATTTGAGTCATAATAACCCCTTACCACTATCGTAGTATTTCTATTAAAATACAATCAGAGGTATACATTTAAATGAAACATTTAATATGATGAAATATAACATTATAAAGATAAAAATGAAAAAATATATTTATTTACACTTTTGGAAATGAAACATGTTCTATAGCATAAACCTATCTCATGAGATTAAATTTTAGACAAAAAACTATTACCTTGCATCCTCACTTAGTAGAAATCAACCAATGACGCTTTATAAACAACCTAAATATGATACTATAAAATTTATGAACCAAATTAATACCTAATATTATGTATAATTTATATTTATAATAATTATATAAATTTATGTTATTTACTTTATATCCATTTTCTAACATCATGTATTTTTTGTTTTGATCTTCCGTAGAAGTTTTGTAAGAGTGGAATTGGTATTATTTCATATTTAAAATTCGATTATTCTATGATAGTTAAATGTAATATAATTATTTAATTATTATGATTTATGATGTTTAAATTTCATTACATATATTCTTTAGTCTTTATCCTAGAATGCGAAATTAAGGAAGAATAATTTTATAGTAATTTCTACCAATGAATGGAGATATCATAATTATTGAGTTCAATATTAATTTAAACATTCCAGAAAAAATAGACTTTTTATCTATTTATATTATATTATACCAGTAATTATATTTATCATAATAATAAATGATATAATTAAATATAATTGTTCAAGTAAAAAAGTAAAACTGATCTAATCATGAATAAAACATGGTTATTGATGATTATGAGGTGATTTAGTAATAATATCATTAATCATGAATAATAATGTCATCATTTGTTGTTTATTATTGTTATATATCATAATTTTCAAGGTATAATAATAATATGAAATTGATATAAAAATATCACCTAATAAGTATAAATGATTTTCCTTTTATTATTCAGTATTTAAAAAATTAATATTAGGACAACTATTTGTTGATCATATCATTAATAGATTCTATATTTTTTCATAATAAGGACAAAATGATATAATAAACACAATATTTTTCATTTAAACTCATTATCATGACCATCCTTATAGGTACGTGATGAAATAATAAATGAAAACTAATCCTTCAATGTATGATATAGTCCCACAAACAAATTTATTATGATTTTATTTTCTACATAAGATAGTAAAATTAAACTCGTTTATCATTTTAGAATGTAAAATATGTCACTATATCATCATTGTATGTTAAATTAAATATTTTAACAATATTTTTATGGTGGTTAAGGAAAATAAAATATGTTACATCTTGGAGGTGGTAGTGTGCTCAACACGTGATTCAGATTATAGTTTTTCTTAAAGGAAGAGGATGGGTTGGATAGTGCTTATACCATCATTATTATAACATAATATTATAATAATTATAAATAATTTTTATTATGAGAATTAAGAAAATAAATTTATTTATGAAGAAAATCACAAAAAATAATAGAAAAAGAATGATAGATTAGGAACTCTTGGGTGCCTTGTTTTGGTTCCTGGAATGGTTGATCTCTTGGGCGCCTTCGTGATTTGGTTCAACGGTGCTTCTAATGGTTGATCCCATTGGGCCCATTGTTTTTGTTTGTTGTTCTTCCTATAACGTTCTCACTTTTCTGGAAAGTGATCTTATTTGGAAATTAAAAAAATATTTTGAAGGTAAGTTTATATGAGTTTTTAGGAGTGTTTTGGGATGTTGTTTGACATAAAATAATAGGTTTTTATGTGATTGATATTAGGGATAGGGGTTCCCCATTTATAAGTGAAAAAGTTTTATATTTTTGTTAGTACTCAAACTTTTGAAAAATGGGAGGTTACACTCTTTTAAAATGTATCACAAATTGATAAATAATGTATTAGATAAGATAAAAGGTCGATACACACCTCTTCCACTCAAATAGAAACGTATTTTAAATGTGGTAAGCTATTTACCTCAATGGTTACTCATTTTTACCATTTTAGGTTTCACTATAGTAACTATCATTTACTAGGTTAATTTTAACATTATTCTAAATAATAAAATGGTATATAAAATATGATTTGAATATAATTATTTTAAATTTCAAATAAAATTTTTATTTTTTAATGTCATTAAATATTATTTTAAAATACTAAATATGTAATTTTTTAATTAAATTATTTTTGAAAAAAATATAATCTAAGTTATAAAATTTGAAATATGGATTTATAAATGTAAACAAAATTTCATAAAATTATATCATAAACTATAAATTTAATATTTGGTAAAATAAAAAGGTTTCATTAACTAATAATTCATACTTATTTTCTAGAAATGTAATAAAGTTCACGCTATTCGTAAAAATGCTAATTTATAGTGTTCAACTAAATATCCATTAAATTAGGAATATGTAAAAAAATAAAATTAATATTTCATTATAAATATTAATCAAAAAAATATGTTGATTTTTTCAAATAAATATTTTTAAATTTAATAGGTATATTTTATAATAAAATCCCAAAATTTGGTGCAGAACTCTTTATATTAGAAAATAGATTTTTAAAATGTAAATTATTTTTTATTCTTATTTCTTATCACTTAATAATTAATTTATTTGTAATATATTATTATATTATACATATTATTTATTCTTACTTAATAATAATAAAATTTTTTCATATAAGTTCCAAAATAATTTTTGGAAAATATATTTTTGAACATAAAATGATATTCTTAGTTTTTTTAGTTATGATAACTAAATTTCGTTAATATGAAAAATAAAAAATATTTTCATTATACTATATTTAATAAATTGGTTACTCATATTCATGATTTCTAATTAGATATTTATGTTTGAATGAATATATTTAATAATTATTTGTTATCTAAATATAACATGGTTTTTTTTTATGTTCAACATTTTCTATGGAAGATGATATTGATTAAAGTATTTAACTAAAGGAATATATTACAAAATATTTGGGTTTATCATGGTGGATGTGAACTAGAAAAAAATTTATATGGATAATAGCACCCTATGAGAAAATACACATAAAAAATATGGTGGGTGCCAACCAGACATCTGGTTGGTTTTTTAGGTTTATGGAGGGCAACAGCTGCCACATTAGCCACCTGATGGAGGCTACTGAGTCTTTGATGGCATCAATACTACAAATCCAAGACATTATTTAATACTGGTATAATATTTTTATTGTTGTCCTTCAATATATTTTTTACACCCTATAATTTCTAGAATGTTCCTTATTATTTTTGTAGAATATAAATCGAATTATATGTTTCATAGGAATCATATATTATTAGAATAATACCAACATACTAAAATATCTAAATTAATCTAATTTTATCTCAATTATAAAGTCCTTACTTTTCCCATCAAGAGTGTGATATCATTGTAAAAATTTATCACTTTATATTCATTCTCATTCTTTATTAGTTTTTCTTTTTATCATTTTATGAGAACCGAGACAATGCTAAATTTTGAATTTTTTTCTAGAAATCTTATATTTTTTCCATTATCATATATTGTTGAAGCCCAATACCTTTAATGTTATGTAATTTTATTTTAAATCAATAATTACTAATATTTTAGGGACTATTTCTCTATGAGGATTTGAGTATTACATATTAAAAAAAATAGTCAATTGTAAATATGTTTTCTTGTTACATCCTAAAAGGAATAAGTGTTTTTTTGTCTTAGCCATGAATATTTGAAAGATTATAATACAGAAAATTCTTAATCCATTTAGTTTTTAGATGTATTTTATATTTTTAGTTATTTTATAACTTCGGTACCAAATTATGTGACATATTTTCTATCCACATTTTTTTTCTTAAAATATTGTATTCATTTAATTAATTGATGGTTCAATCCATAAGAACACTTAATAATTTAATTTATGAATCTATCTTTATTTTCTTAACATATTTAATATTTTTTTTCGTTTAAGGTATTTTACTTCGCAATTTATTTAAATTTAAATCATCAAGTTGTTTAATTTATCATCAATCAACCCAAAAGTCAGTTTACGTCTTTAGGACTATAATTGTTACTTAATTATCTATATAATAATTCACCCACCCCCAATTTACATTATAACTTTATCCATCCAACATTTGGTATCACAATAGGCTTGAATTTCGTTTTTCTTTATTTTTGAATTCTTTCAATGAATTAGACTTTTCTAAATCATTAACTACTTTTTTAAGAAATGTCTTTTTCCTAAATTTATTTTCGAAACGAGCTTGGTTCTCCTCAAGGTAAATCAATGTGTCATACTTCTTTTTTTATATAAATTATTTTTTTTAAACTAAATAAAAATGGTTATCTTTAATAGAACTATTTGTTAACCCATAGAGAAAATATTTATTCATGGTTATACTTCAGTATTAAAACGGAATATAAATGGACCCATGATGATATTTATGTGTTTAAATTAAATTGTAAATCACCTAATTCATTTAATTAGGGTACATAAACAAGAATTTAATCAAATTTATACATGTCAATAATCTCATGAAACATTTAATCTCTTATAATTAAACCCTGAATAAATGAAAAAATTCAATGATACTAGTTTAGATAAGTTTAGACAAGTCTTTGAGATATGTTCTAAAAATACATGTTAAAAATTTATTAACATATTTTCTCAATTAACATACATTTGAAATGGTTGAATGTCTATTCGTGATAATATTTCTAAAAAACATATTTCATGAAAATCATTTGGGTTTAACCCATATATTTTAAAGCCAATGTCATCACGATCATAGAATCTAATGAAATATAGAATATCACAGGTGAGGAGTTCCCTATATCTTTAATGAAATTTGAGATAACATTGTTATGTCAATCCAAAAACAAGTCATGGTAGTTGAATAAAACTAAATATACAATTGCATTGATGTAAATCAATAAGGACTCATTGGAAAGAAAATCCAATATTTCACATATTACCAAGTTAATGAAAAGATAGAAGAATAATAACATATATATTCATTGATTAAAAAAGGGAAATTAAGATATATAATTACCATAAATTTTTACCCAAATGAAGGGTCACATAAATATGGATTTTCCTTAAAAAAATTATAATAGAAGGATAACAGTGAGAATATTATCAATGTTTTTAGATAGAGTACTATATAAGATTTTATTTCAACATTTTAATCATGTGAAGAATGTAATATGTGCCTCACGACCTATATAAAGGTATGTGAGGAAATAAAATTAGTATTTTATTGTTCTTACTTTTTTAATTCTCCAACCATTAATATTTGTTATAAATATCTACATAAATTTAGAGATTTACTTAAAAATAATTTCGTGAACTTGTTTAAAATTTTAATTAACATTGAAATAATTAAATTATATTTGTTTTTTAAAAACTGTCAATTTTAAATGAAATAAATGTTTTGGTATTAAAATTAAACCAAAAAACTAATATTGAGGATTTTAATTTCAAATTAAATATCCTAAAAATAATCTTTTAATTGTAACATTATTAAAGAAGCTTTGAATAATGTTTTGGGATCTAAATGTGTAGACAAAATTTATTCCAATATTTTTTTTCCAAAAATAATCTAGTTTTACCAAAATTTATAAAAATTTTATTTTTTAAATTATCCTTTAAAATAAATATTTTAATTAAAATTATACCTCTTTTCATATAATTTATCAATAAAATAGTAAAAATGGTTGCTATGATAGACCAATGAGAATTAATCTCTCATATCTTGTTTATTATTTAAGAAAAAGTTCTAAAAATATTTGGATTCTATGATCATTAATAGCTAACTTAATAGAAACCAAAATATGGGTACTGAAAAAAATTATCTATTATTTTTTTATAGAATAAGGGTCTGGTAAGAGAAACCCATGAATCTACTTGGTATATGGCTTTCATGTAACACCCTGGGATTTTATGAAAAATATTCTTTTTTAATTTCTTTGATGTATTGTGTTGTACACTACAGCAGGATTAGATTGCACTATATGCAACACAGTAATATCTTGTAGTATACGCAACACTAATCTTGCCTTGTGTTTCATGCAAGAGAGAACTTCTCCGATAACATGGGTTGTACGCAATACTGAGTTTCACTAAAGAATGATTTATTATTAGAATTTAATTATGAACTAGAAATTATGAATAGTATTAACCACATTTTTAATTTTATAAAATTATCATTCATCATACACATATTCTAAAACATGATATTAGCACAAAATAGATTTTTTGGGTAAAATAAATATTTTTCAAAAAAAATGTAGTTTTGTTGCCTTTTGATGGAAATCCCACATTAATTCTCCTTTTTGACACATTTATATGTTAAATTTGAAAAAAATGAACTTATTTACTGCAATAAGGATTTAAAAATTTACTTCGTATAAATTTTTAATATTTTTTTCTCAACTTTCATATTTTGATGAAAAATATAAATACTCAAAATTGTAATTAAAAACAACTTTTATCATCAAAATAATTTATATGGTTAATTATAATATTTAATGGTTTTAATGTATAAATATAATATATTTTTACCATTTAATATAATGTATGTTGTTGTCATTAATTTTACATTAGATTCACTGTTAAAAACATTTCAATCTTTTGCAATGTTTTAAATAAAAACCCATTTTTAGAAAACGTGATTAATTTTAAAATAATTACTTAATCTTCTAGGTTTTTAATTTTTAAAAATTGAATCCATATTTAGAATGAAGTGGTTTAATTTTTTTAAAGAGATAACTTTAATTTTTAGGCATTATGAATAGTTACTACGGTAAATTTTATTTACCACAGTTAAAGGTAAATCATTTAATTAAGGGTAAAAATAATATTATGAAATTACCCTAACACCTCTCTTTCTGTCATTGGCTGATTATATTTCTCTTGAAAACATACTTGTGTTGAAATGGAATCAATTGTAACCCACTTGGATGAGATTAAGACCTTTAATTTATTTTTAAAGGAAAGTGAAATATTTCTCACTCAAACTTTAATAATTAAGGTATTTTTAATAAAAGGTTATATCGAATATAAATTTTAATATAAATACTAATTTGAAAGATAAAATTATTTTAAATATCATGGTAATTTATTTAACCTTTTTAAAAAATATATAAATACTTTAATAGCTTATATATTAATGATGTAGAAATTATTTATTTAGTAAAAACATCTGTAATATAGTTTTTATTAAAATAATAATACCCATAAAAGGCCCAAACACTTGCCCAAAACGTATTGATTGTGTATATATACACCATAATAATTTATGTGTCTACCTTTGGACCATTTTGAGACTTATAAAACATGTTTTGAAATTTATATTATTTTATTTTAAATGATGTCTAAGTTGTCACCTTCATAATTTAATAAACATAACATTTTAATGGTTTGTGAATAATATCTAAAATTGACTTAAAGTATTCTTATTAAATCTATTAGATTTATATTGATCATATTATGTTATTTTTAATTTTTATGCTACAAATATGCATATTAAATTATTATACAAAATTGTTGTAGTAATTATTTTATTTAGTGAAATATCAAATAAATAGTTTTAAAAATATTAAAATAAATACTATATGGACTAATTAATATGATAAAAGAATTTTCTAGATTTATATGACATGTTAGTAATATATTAAATATTTTGGTTCCACTCTATCATCGGTTTGGAGTTCATTTAAATTCGAATAATTGAATAGTGTCAAAATTGACACTATTGATTTTTTATAAAATGTATATATTATTAAATTGTTTTAAAATCAAAAATATATATATAATTTAAAATTTTAAATATATATGGTCTAAAATATCACAATTTATCCAATTATTAACAATTCAAAACACATATGTATGTGTTTATAACCATTTAAAATTTACAATATTATTACCACAAATAAAATTAAAGAGATCAAGGAAGGATAAATGAGAATGATAAGGTTAAAAATAAAATCAAAACATAACTAAATATTAATATATTATGATATTAAAACCCTATCTAATCTAATATTCGAATTGGAGTCATTTTTTGGGGTTTTATGTGGGGAATGAGTTTATTATAAATTAATATTTTGGAGGTTTCCAAAAGAGCCCCTCTCATCTCTTAGAAAAGGGCACCTCTTCCCTCTTCTATTCACTAAATTTTGAGATTTCAAATGAGACCGAAACCTTCACATTTACCTTATAAACTTCGATAGAAACATACTAGATGTCCTGGTCTTCATAAAAGACCAGATTTAGTTATTTAAGAAGTGGTTTAGATGAGGCACGTCGAAGAAGAGGTAATATCCTTTACCAATCATTTCAAATTTATTTCTTCTTCTACTTTATCTTATTTCGTTGTTTCATTATAATGTAATAACATAAGTATCAATAATATACTGATATGTTTTATAAATATTAAACAACCCTATTTCACATTCAATCGATTCTATGGAAAATGAAATCACTGCGCGCGTGTACGTATGTATTACCGTCACCACGCCGAGGTGTAATCTGTTTTTCCACCACCACATTACTTGGATGGGTATTATGGTGGAAATACTAACTATATATGATTTTTATAACATGATAATAATTATAAGATATTATATCATCCCCTCCCATTCCATTCATTAATAATAGGAATGATATCATTGCTCGTGCGTACGTACAGATTACCGTCTCCCCGACGTGATGGTATTCATTCTCCAAGTTAACCATTCAAGACTGATAATAAAGTATATATAATATATCATCATGAAAGAGATGGTATAATAAGGCTACTATATTTATGTATATATATGTTTCATTTACTTAATTCCATTCTATTCAATAAATAAATGAAAATATTGTTCATGCGTACGTACAACATACCATCTCCATAAACGTTGAATTTCATTTCATTTATCTATCTATTGTATATATATATACTGAATATATATGAAATATAAATAATTTTTTACATTCTATAATTATGAAAATAATGATATATGTAATAATGTTAAGAACAACAAGTCCAAACATGTAAGATACATGGAACGATTATTACCCAAAACATTGCTTCAACAAGGATTTAACAAATGAAAAGGTAATATAAGGTCTTAGGTGAATCATATATGATATAATAAAACTCATTATGATTCTTGAATTATTCAATGAAATTATTTAAATCATTAAAGTGGAGGATCAGACACACAAGGAAAAAAATACAACCTAAATTAATGGATTGTTTCGTCTCACTATTATTTCTATGAGACATATTCCTCAATCACCATCTATTTATTTTGTATGGTATTTATTCCTCCAATTAATGTTTATGATTTTTATTATTAAGAATATTATATTTACATATGAAGTTAATTTTCATTATTTTATGACACACATGATTCCCCCAATTATAAATGGTAAGGGATAATATTGCAATCTCAATTTTATCTGAGATTATTTATTCATATGTATTTCCTAGGGATATATTTATCATCCATGTACATGTTTTTTAAAACTATTTTCATAAAATGTTTAATATTATTACATGTATGTTTAAATTAATTTTTAAACTTTTTTGACTTTTACCTCATGGTCTGGAAGGAATCTCTATTTTGTTTACCATACGATGTTCTATTTGACTTTTCTAGAAAAAGTACAAAGAGAATGTTTTTTAACTTATATGGAATTAAAATATTTTTATGCTTTCATAACGCCTTATTTCCATGAAGATTTCTCTACAATATTTCATTATTATTTTCAAATTTGTTTTTTAAAATTTCACGTCATTTTGAAAAAAGATGTTGATTTTGAAGAAGAAAGGATATTTTTCTCAAGAATTCATTTCATGTGTTTTTTCAAAATTATTCTCCATCTATGATGAAATCATTTAATATGGGTATTTTTCATTTATAATTTCCCAATTACTTACTGTTTTTATTTTTTATGATTAAATGATATCCAATTATTTTATATGGATTATGTTATGATGGGATGATAATTTTGAAACCCATTTTATATATTGGGTTATGATGAATGAATTCTGTTTAATTTTTGGAACACATTAGAATGATTTAATTATAATATGGGTGGGACCTATATCTCCCTCCAATTAATTGGATAAATATTTATATCTCATTAGAATGACATGGCATAAATGACAATTTAATTTCATTAAGTGAAACAGGGCTAGAACGAGGAGTGAACTCGGTTCAGTAATGGACTTTGTCTGCTATTATGGTCTTGGAAATGAGCCTTGACTAATATTAAATGATTTTCTATGATTATATGGGCATGCCACAATGTTTTATGTCTTATTTTATGATTATTGATATTACATTTCACTTCTATGATTTATTCCATGAAATTATATTATGATATCTTTTGTAGGATAATATTTTCAAATGAATATGATATAATTGATATTTCCTTTGATTACCATTAATGATATTTTGAAATCACCCTTTTTATGTTTTTCCCCATGACATAAAAGAATGTTTTTTGTAGGAAAACTAAAGAGAAGAACTTTATGAGAGATATTTATGATCTTTCACCATGATTAGAAGATTTTGTACTGAGTTTCCAAAGAAACTAAACTAATACAGTCTTTGGGCATCTGTTTTTGTTATGTATTAAGTATTCTGAAAAAGTAATGTAATTTCAATGTACTTAATGCTTTGGGTCTCTAAATTAGGTAACCTAGAGAAATTCTAGTTATCCTTCTAAAACTAGGATGTAGAAACTTAAGTGAGATCCCTATAGATAATTATAAGGTATGTCTAGGGATTTCCCTAGGTTAAGTATAAGTATAGGTTATAGTCCTAGAATTAAAGTAACATTATTATAATTAAACATAATATGTTAGATATTGAAGGTACTCCCCCTTTATTGTGTTGTTTTCCTAGTATGATATTTCCGTCTCACACTATTCTTTTTGGGATTTAGATAATGGTTGGAACCTGAAGGAATTGTGTTAATGATCAATGCACTGGGAAATTCAATGATTATTCTCCTTAACAACCAAATGTTATAGTAAATCGAGTGAAAAATCTTATTACAATACATAAACAATATATGAATCATTCCAGAATTCCAAATGAGTTGAGAAGGTAACAATATTCTTTTGAGTCCTGTATGAGGCGACACACCCCTTCTTTCAGTGGGTCTTCTTATCCCCTTTTTGATGAACAATGGATTAGTACCATTGAAAATATATTTTCCAAAAATCGCTAATCAGAACATGAAAATTTCATTTTGATGTTTACTGTTTAAGAGTTGATGTATACCAGTGGTGGACTCCAATTAAGAATACAATTCCCCAAGATGAAATTAAATCCACGGAATGGGACGAGTTCAAGAACATGTATTTAAATAAGTATATCCCTCATATTCTTTAAAAAAATATGGAAACTGAGTTCGTTGAGCTTAAGAAAAAGGATAATGAATCTGTTGGTATATATGAGGCAAAATTAACAAGGATTGCAAGGTATGCATCTAGATTTATCATCCAACTTGAAATTAAAGGTTATCAATTATACAGTGGCTTAAAACCATGTATTTGAACGACATTAGCTATAAGAGACATCAGTAGTTATGAATAAATTGTGTGTTGTGCTATCAAGGTACAACCGAATGTTGGTGTTACATATCCTATCATGGTTTTTATAGAAAACTAAAGATGGTGTTCAATGAAAAATCTCAAAACAATGGTGAAAAGAAGACGACTGTTTCGTTATGCTTAAAGTGTGGAAAGTAGTATATTAAATTTTTTCTTAAAGGGAATACATTTTTTTAAAATGTGGTAATGAAGTTCATCAAGAAGATGATTGCCGAAGTAATAGAAAAAAGGCAGCTAATGATGTGAATAGAGAAATGACTATAGAGAACGCACCACCAAAACTTCAATGCTACAAGTACAGGGAAATGAGGCATTATTCTCACTAATGACCTAATCTAAGGGTTAATGATGATCGACATCAAAAAAATCTTAAGGAAAAGCACAAAGGAAGGTCACATGAGATAAATATTAGCAATGTTGAATATGACAATAAAGTGGTGAAATGATTAAGTGTTTATGTAACGAGATTCCAAAATAGTGGTGGGGAATCTCATTTATAGTATCATAGAATATTTGAATATATATGTATTGGTTTTCAATAATTTTATGGTACCGGTAACCTTTAAAAGTGATTGAAATATTTTTGGAAAGAAGATGATATGTTCATAATGAAGGTATATGGAAAAAATAATATATTTGAGAGTATTAATGAGCTCATGACAGATATGAGGAAAAAGTGATATCATGGATTGAGTATATAGAAAATTTGGGATTTTGGTATGTGGAAATAGTTAACATTTGACAGCATTCATGTTTTCACTAAGGTTATGTTAACTAATGTTTCAAGAGAATACATGATTAAGTTATTCATATTTTTATAATGTCACAAAAAAGATATATCTTATGATATACGGGGGGTAAATGATGGTATTCACAGGCTCGGTAGATTACATTTCTAGTAATTGTTTTCTTTATACTATGATATTCGACAGATGTATTTTCAATAATCCTAAAGGTTGGAATGGATTATGTTGGACATCAGATAGTATTTTTTAAGGATAAATTTGTATTCTAGAATGTTATAATAGTATTGTTTTAGAAAAAAGGATATCCTTCAGGACAGGCGCCAACTCTTTGTGTCGGAAAAGGTTGTGGGAATCGAACCCACAACCGAAGTGAGACAGGCCTTTATGGCCTACCACTAGCCTACGGGAAGTCCATGGTTAGTAGAAATTGGTTTTATTTTATTAATTGGTATGATAGATGAAGTATAAGTCCATTTTGGGAACCATATATAGTTAACCTCACCATATATGGAACTATGTATATTTAATATCTTGTACTAACCTTTTTTGTGATAGAGACAGATGGAATGACCTATCATTCTACCGCATGATATGCTAATACTTCAAGAATGACAAATTCAACTTCATTTCATTACATAATATATGAAGTGTAAATTGTTCATGGAATGACCAAAAATGATATTACACTGAAATAAAGAACGTATTTTCCCTTATGAAAAAAATAATCAACTTTTGGGGAATTATCTTGAAAACTGAAAATGTTTTCCTGGTATGCTCACATCTGATGAATCTGATGGTACCTTAGATCATCAAAAATTTTTGGCTTTGGGATTCTTGGATTTTTCATAGCTATGTTCTCTACCATTCTTCATTATAACATGATGGTTATATTTCTCTTCCATATCTATATTTTCACCTATATTCTTCTATGTGGAAACCCAGTGATGAGTTATTTCAGGTACCATTATGTTTCAAACATTACTTTTTAAAATTATGTTTTAGTATTAATTTTTGTGATGTGGGTTTCTATTAAAAAAACATTTATGTAGTAAATGATTTATAACCCCAATGAATTTCGAGGGACAAATTCATTTTAAGGGGGGTCGAATGTAACACCCCAAGATATTATGAGAAATATTATTTTTAATTTCATTGATGTCTTGTGTTGTACTCTACACCAAGATTAGATAGCACTATATGAAACACCGTATTAGCTTGTAGTATACATAACACTATTCTTGGCTTGTGTTGCATGCAAGATCCACCTTCCTTAATAGCTTATGTTCTACGCAATACCAAGTTTCACTAAATAATGATATATTGTTATAATATTATTTTGAACTAGATTTTATGAATAGTATTAACCAAATTTTGAATTTTATAACATTATCATTCATCTTACTCATATTCTAGAACATGGTATGAGAACAAAGTAAATATTTCGGGTAATATAAGTATTTTTCCAAAAAATGCAGTTTTTCCACCTTTTGATGGACACCCACTTTAAATCATGTTTTTGACACGTTTATAAGTTCAATTTTACAATATAAACTTATTAATTGAAATAAGGATATAAAAATTTACTAGTGATAAATTTTTAATATTTTTCTGTTAACTTTCTTATTTTGATGAAAAGAAAAAATATGCTAAATTTTAATTAAAAACAAGTTTTATCGTTAAGTTAATTTATATGGTTAAATTATAATATTGAATGGGTTTAAAGTATAAATAGAATATATTATTACCATTTAATATAATTTATTTTATTATCATTAATTTTACATTGAATTCATAGGTAGAAACATTTCAATCTTTTGCAATGTCTTAAATAAATACCCATTCTTTGTCAACAACAGAATTAATTTTAAATTAATTTCTGCATCTTATGTGTTTTGCATTTTTAAAAATGGATTCCATATTTGGAATTAGGAGGTTCAAATTTTTTAAAAATATAACTTTAATTTTTAGTCCTTATGAATAGTAACTACAGTAAATTTTATTTACCACATTTAAATGTAAATCAGGAAATTAAGGGTAAAATGATATTATAAAATTACACTAACACTTATCATGATATCAATGGTTGATTATATTTCTATATAAAACATAATTTGGTCTAAATGGGTTCTATTGGAACCCACTTTGATCAGATTAAGTCCTTAAATTTATTTTATGAAATGGAAAGTGAAATATGATTCACTCAAACCTTAATAATTAATTTATTTCAAATAAAAGTTTATACATAATTTAAAGTCGATTAAAAAATTTAAATTTTAAATATAAAATGTTTTTCTTTATAATGTTAATTTATTTGTAATTTTTAATAAATATATAACTACCTCAACAACATATATACTAATGATACTGAAATTATTTAATTAGTGAGAAAATCAATAATATAGTTTTTATTTAAATAATAATTCCCAAAAAAGTCCCAAAAAATTGACCAAAACTTCTTGGTCGAGTATATATATACCTTAAGAATTAAAGTGTCAACTTATGGACCATTTGGAGCTTTATTAAACATATTATGACTTTTATATTATTTTCTTTTAAATGATGTCAATGTTTTCACTTTCATAATTTAATAAACATAACATTTTTAAAGTTTTTTTTCTAAGAAGATAAATTTGACTAAAAGTATTTTTATGAAAGATATTAGATTTATCTTCATCATAGTATTGTATTTTTAATATTTATTAAAATATAAGTATATTAAATAATAATACAAAAATATTGTAGTAATTATTTTATTAAGAGAAATATCAAATTAATGGTTTTAAAAATTTTAAAATAATTATTATATGTATTCATTAATGTGATCCAAGAATTTTATTGAAGCATATGACATGTTAGAAATCTATTAAATATTTTTTTCAACTCTTTCATCTATTTTGAGTTTATTTAAATTCAAATAATTGAATAGTGTCAAAATTCACACTAATGATATTTTATAGAAAGAACATATTATTAATTTGTTTAAAAATCCAAAAAATATTTAAAAATAAAAACGTTAAATTTAAGTGGTCTAAATTTTCATAAAGTATCCAATTATTGAAAAATCATAACAATTAAGTAATTATTTATAACCATTTAAAAGTCTAATATTATTACCTCAAATAAATCTAAATATATTAAATAAATATAATTCAAAATGATAAGGTTTAAAATAAAATCAAAATATGACTAAATTTTGTTATTTGATGATATTAAAACCCTATATCATCTAATCGTAGAATTTAGTCATTGATTTAGTTTTTTAGGTGGGGTTTGAGTTTATTATAAATTAATATTTTGGATGTTTCCAAAAATGCCCCTTCTCCTATATTATAAACATGCACCTCCTCCCTCTTCCGTTCACTCCATTTTGATCATTCCAACTCTGAAAAACCCTAAACATTTCCCTTATATTTATTCCTAGAAACATATTAGAGGTCTTGGTCTTATTCAAAGACAAACTTTAGTTCCCTAAGAGGATGATTAGAAGAGGCACGTCGAAGAAGAGGTAATATCTTTTACTGATTCTATCAAATTTATTTCTTCTTCTACATCCTCTTATTTAGTTGTTTCATTATAAAGTAATAACATCGGTATCAATTATATACTTATATTTTATTATAAATATGAAAGAAACCTATTTCACTTTTAATCCATCCTATGGAAAATGTAATCACAATGCATGGATACGTATGGATTACCGTCTCCACACCGTGGTGTAATCTGTTTTTCCACCACCTCATTACTTGGATTGGTATAATGGTTGAAATTATAACTATATATGAATTTTATAACATGACCATAATGTGGATATATTATATAATATACTATAATTTCATTCAATAATTATGGGAATGATATCATCGCCCGTGCGTACGTACAGATTACCGTCTCCACGATGTGATGAGAATCATTCTCCATGTTAATCATTCTAGAATGATTATAAATTTTATATAATAATTAATCATGAAATAGGTGAAATAATAATTATACAGTATTTATGAATATATATGTTTCATTTACTTAATTCTATTCTATTCAATATGGATATGAAAACAACATTCATGCCTACGTATGACCTAATGCCTTCTTGAACGATGTATTTCATTTCATTTATCTACTATTGTATATATATACATTACTATTTTCTGAATATATATCATATATAAATCATGTTTTACATTCTATAAGTATGAAAATAATGATATATGTAATAATATCATGAATAAAAAGTCTAACCATGTACGATACATGAATCATTTTTTACATGAACCGCTGCTTCAACATGGAATTTACAAATGAACGGGTAATATAAAATCAAAAATGAATCTTATATGATATCATAAAAATTAAAATTATTCTTGAATAATTCAATGACATTATTTAAATCATTATATATGAGGTTTGGACACATAAGGAATAAATGACATCTAAAGTAAGGGATTATTTCATCTCACTTTTATTTCGGTGATACATATTCCTTTATAACCATATATTTATTTTGTATGGTGTTTATTTTTTCCATGAATGTTTTATGATTTTTATTATGAAGGATATTGTATTTACATATGCATGTAATTTTCATTATTTTATGACACGTTTGATTCCACCAATTTTAAATGTTAAGGGATTATTTTGCAATCTCATTTTTATCTGAGATTGTTTATTCGTAACTATTTCCTAGAAATATATTTATCATCCATGTCCATGTTTTATAAAATTGTTTATATAATTTTTTTAAAATATTAAATTTATGTTTAAATTCATTTTTACCCATTGTTTACTTTTACCACATGGTATGGAAGGAATCTCTCTTTTTCTTACCATACGATGTACTTTTTGACTTTTCTGACAAAAGTACGAGGAGAATGTTTTTTATCTTATATAGCATGAACAGAATTTTACGATTTCATAATGCCTTATTTCAATAAAGATTACTCTACAATATTTCCTCATTATTTTCATAAAAAATTATTTTCTTCTAAAATTTCATGACATTTGAGAAAAGAAGATGATTATCAAGAAGGGAAGAAATTTTTTCTCCTGAATTCATTTCAAGTGTTTTATCAAAAATATTTTCCATCTAAGATGAAATTCATTAATATGGGTATGTTTCAAGTATAATTTCCCTGTTATTTACATGTTTTTATTTTGTTTATAGGGAAATGATATCCATTTATTTTATATGGACTATGTTATGATGGGATGAGGCCTATTAATCCCATTTTATACATTGGGTTATAATGAATGAATTATGTTTGATTTGTGGCACACGTAAGAATGATTTCATTATGAGATGGGTGAGACCTATATCTCCCTACTATTTACTATGTAATGATTATATCTCATTAGATAGACATTTTTGGAACAAAAATTTAATCTGGTTCAGTGAAATAGGACTGGAACGAGGAGTGAACTCGATTCAGTAAAGGACTATGTCCACTATTATGGTCTTGGTTGTAAGGCTCAACTAATATGAAATGATTTTCTATGCTTACATGGGAATACCACAAAGTTTATTATCTTATTTAATGATTATTGGGATTACATTGCACTTCTATGATTTATCCCATTACATGATATTATGATCTCTTTTGTAGGATAATATATTCAAATGAATATGATATGATTGATATTTCCTTTGTTTAACCTTACTGAAGATTTTAACTCCCCCTTTTTATGTTTTCATGTCCCCAAGACATAATGAAAAGTTTTTTTAGAAAACTAAAGGGAATGATATTTATGAGAGATGTTAAAGATCTTTCACCGTGATTAGATGAATTTGTACACAGTTTCCAAAGACAGTAAACTAATACAGTCTTTTGGCATCTATTTTTGTTATATATTAAGTATTCTGCAAAAGTAATTTAATGTATATGAACGTAATGCTTTGGGTGACTGCATTTCATGTTTCTAGAAAACATTTTTTAAGATTCTTTTGAATTTAATCATCTCAAAACCATTGAATGTGAATATGTAACATTTTCATATGATTAAAAAATGAAAATTTACTAACATTTCTGTGATCAGTTTATCCAACTCTACATTAGCTAAATATGTGTTACTTATTATTGTAATATATAATAATTAATATAATTTTTGGAATTATTTTATAGAAGCTACAAAGTTATCTTTAAAATTTATTTTTGTAAACTTTATATTTTTAAATGAAATATTTCTTTCATAAAATCTCTGTTTGTAAATTTTTATATAATAGATATTAAATCACATTCAATTAAAAATTTCAAGTATTTAGACGTAAATGGTATTTAATATTGGATTTCGTATCAATTCAAAGGTCGTAATAACATTCACTCTCATTTTAGGGTTACCCTTGACAGACTTGTATGAGATTTTCTGAATGTTTGATTCTAATATAACATTTATATTGAACCTTTAAAACATGGAAAGTAACAAAATTCTCCATTTAAATAAAAAACGATTTTCATCTTATAAATATAAATAAATAGTTCAAAATGTTATTTTTTTTAAAAAAAATCATGTTTCTAATATCATTGTTAAAAAATACGCCTTTGTAACTATAAACGATTATCGTAGATTTATATGGGGTTTTTTCCCTGGATCATAAAAACAAGGAATATAAGTTATTTAAAAACTACTAAAATAAATATAAAACTGAATATATATAGAACCATGAAACCCTTATAAGTGAAAATTTTGGGTAATTTTAGAACCAAAAAATTAATTATTTTTTTACTTCTTAAGGTTGTCACCATTTTTTCTCATCTCCTAAAATACCCCGAGAAAGTGGGGTTATAAAAATATATAATAGTACTCTATAAAATAATTATAACTCCCATGAATTATTTTAAACATCATCCTTAAACTATATTTGATTAAATCAATACAACTTTATTTATCCATAATTATGTTCTCTTGAGAAAAAATTTAAGAAAAATCCCTTATGAAATTTCGAAATGAGAAACTACTCAAGTTGGTTTCATTAATAATTTCTGTTAGAAATGATTTATCAATAATAATGATGATAATCAAGGAAGAATAGACACCAAATATGATGAGTTTATATTTAAATCTTACCCAAACACTTGTAAATCATGTTCAATCTTCAAAAATAAGGCATCGACCTTAGAAATGTAAATTCACATGAAATTTGATAAGAATCCTTCAAAAATTTAATTCCATAAATTGGAAATGATGTTAAAAACCATATTTTGAACATTCCTAAACCAATATCATCAAATTTATTTGATGATATTCATGAAACCATTACACCCAATTACCCAATGAATGGGTTGAATCCATAATCTATCCCCTTAATAATGATTTTTGTGAATTGCAATCCATAACTCATAAAATATTTTTTAGTCTAGGATGGGTTTGAAAATTAAAATTTTATCTCTTATCTGGAACATAATTCCCTTAATGATGTTATTAATGATTATAATTGTGTACTTTTTATTCAATAGAATTTGATCCAATTTCAAATGAATAATGTTTGGAATCTTGTGGAACCTCATGGTAATCATCCAAATATTGGCACCAAGTGGCCTTTTCAAAACAAACATGACGATCAATGAATTATCATTCATAACAAGGAATGATGAATTTCTAAGGGATATATTAAATAATAAGGTATTAATTATATAGAAACATTTTGAATTCTTGTAAAACTAGAATCCATTATAATATATATGGAATTCATGTATCTTTTTAATTTTAAATTATTTTAAATGAAAGTTTTGATGATATTTTCAGAAATTTTTTATTTATAAATGTTTCTAGATCAATAAAATAATTTTAAAAATACTATCACTAAATTCAAAACAATACCCATAATCTTGGTATGAAAGGATACAAAATTACTTTAATCAGTTTATTTTATAATTGTAAAGGATGATTCTAATCAATTTTTAAAAATTATTTAAAAATTTTAATTTATTATTAAAATATATATTGATGATTTTATTTTAGAATCAACTAAATAAACATATTTTTCATAAATTTTATAATTTATTGAAAAAATAGTTCCCAAGTATTTTTATTAAAGAACTAATAGTCCTCAATTTTTTTTCTAATTTCAAAACAAATTAATAGAACTTTTTCTAAACCAATTT
The DNA here is from genome assembly GCA_963277665.1 of Viscum album. Classification (NCBI taxonomy): domain Eukaryota; kingdom Viridiplantae; phylum Streptophyta; class Magnoliopsida; order Santalales; family Viscaceae; genus Viscum; species Viscum album. The sequence goes on from OY728144.1 coordinate 184,300,673, forward strand.
AAATAATCTAATGAAAATAAAAAAAAATGGAATTAGTGGTGATATAGAAATATATACACATATATTTAAAACATTTATTATAACATGGAATGCAACTGGTTAATTAATTGGCATCATGCATTAAAGAAGAATTATTGGAAGTCAAAATTATATTACACAACACAGAAGAAAATAATTTCTTGTGTACTCCATTTTGTGAAAACACTAGTGATATTGGTATCTCTAAAACTATATCAAACACTTTCATAAATAACATAGATATCAAACAAAAGTTTCATAGATATTACATTAAAGAAGGAGATGCCATTATAGATTATTTACACCAACATTTAACTTATCAATATCATTACTAATCCCCTTACACATGATCGAATTTATATTTTTAAATGTTAATTGGGTATGTTTTTATAGGTATAAATATCAATTAATATTTTATAAATTGTGAAATTATCAATTTTTGTTTCAAACATTTTATCAAAAATTGCCTAAAGTAATTTATTTTTATAATTCTTCATACAATTTTTTTTACAATATTCAAAATATTGGAATCATAATCTGGGGGTTATATAGAAAGTAAATCATTTATGTTCGACTACAAAAAAGTTGATGTGGTTCCCACATAGTTACACCTAGAGGTTATTACCGTGAAAAGATGTATATTGTTTTTTAATCTGTTCTTCACCATGGGTATGATTTGTGGGCCTATACAAAAAAACTAGTTTGAAAAATACATAGAATGGTCCACTTTTTATCAATCAAAACATTTTTAAATATTAATGATTAAAATACATTTAAAATTAAATGTCATTATTTTTATGACTTCCCTTAACATTAAAATAAATTTTCTTATATTTTATTTAATTTTTTATTATTTTTACATCTACCTTAGTATTTATGATGCATTAATTTAGTGGTGTAATCATTTGAATAATGAATTTTACCAATACAAAATCAACCATTTTCTAAATTTAATTTAATATTTATTTTAATCTTGAGAATCTCTAAAAACATTTTGAATGTTTAATTTCACTATTTATCATTAATTTTTCAAAAACATTATTTTATATAATTCTTTATTGAAAATATCTGTTTATAAATTTATAGTTTTTTTAAATTCTAAAAAAATTATTGTTATCTCCCTGGAAATATCATTAATGATGATAAATTTAGTATTAAATTTTATTTTTATTATTCACTCTAACCCTATCTATACATTTATTATAACAATATCAAGGGGTAATCTTGAATATCAGAATATTTTGAGAAATAATAGTAATTTAGAGATGTCAGATGTTTTTTTAATTTTATATTGTGAAGGGGAAATTACCTGTATTTATAAGGGAAAATTTGTTTTGATAACATATGATCTTTTACTATAATGAGAAAAAATAATTTAAATATTATATTTTTATAAATCATATCCAGTTATTTTTATAGATTTTGTAATCATAAAAATGGGTGAGATTGTTTTTCCTCTCTCCTTATTATGCTTTAATGGTCACCAATAATCATAAATGAGTCTACTGATTTCATTTATATTTTTGGATGTTATAAACATAATGAAATATTTTTTCTAATACAACATAAAACTTAAATAATCCTTAGAGAAACCTTGATATTCTTTTCAAACTATTATAGTAATGTTACAAGATCATCCAAATTTATAGAAGGAATTAGGGAGGTGATTAAGTTGTTTGAACACTAGTAGCTAGCATAGATAGCTGGTGAAAATACATATTCCATAATGTGGTGATGGAAATAGCCTCCCCGAGCATTACATGTCAACTATCTAATTGGTGGATGAGCAATGACCATATGATACATTTGGAAAGTAGCACCCATTTGAGTAATTGCACATTCTCTATACAATGGGACCTCACTAGCCCTTTGGTGGGTATTACAGTTTCTAGAAAGTAGTATTTTATACACCAGATACCTAGTAGAGAATATCAGGTATCTAGTGGAATATTGATAGAAACATTGAAAATACATTTAATAGTGCTCTAAATTCAATATTTTTTGTTTTTTTGTATTCTTTCACCCTGATGAATAAAAAAATTGATTCTATTAAGGATATAAATAGACCACTTAGTGGACTTGGAATCTTAGCTTCTCAGTAATTTTCCAGTTCCAACATGATATTATCTCAAAATGTCTCTCTAGTTATCTTGAATAAAATGTTCCATCTTTTCCTATTTAAAGATAACTATTATCTTAAAAACATTTATCTCTATAATCAATATCGTTAGCACATTGTTAGTATTCCTATTCTTTTAGAAAATTAAGACCATGCTAAAATTTGACTTCTTATTGAAATCATATCTTCTTCAAAAAAAAAATTAATTATAAATAGACAAAAACATTAATTTTTTAGATACATGTTTTCTTATATAATATGTAAAATTACAGGTACAATTTATTTTTGATGATTCAAGTTATTTATGATAAATGTTAGTATTGACTAAAATTATGGTTTCTTTATATATTCCAAAATGAATGGGATTTTTGGAATCTATCATACCACAAAATATAAGGGACTAATACAATACATCCTTAATCCATTATAATGGTAGATTTAGTGGCTATTTTTGGAGATATTTCCTATCATTCAAACAAAATTTTGTTTCTTATTTAAATTCCATACTTTTATTTATTAATTCATTTCATTTTTTATTTAGCCTATTGATTAGAACTTAATTATTTGTAATTGTCTAAATTTTAAATAAATCATATATTTCATCAGATTTTATAAATATGTATAGTTATATTATTGTGATTTATTTTTTTTAACATTTTTAAATTATTCTTTTTAAATAAATTAATTATTTTAATTATATTCAATCTGTCACAAATATTCTCTTAATTATTTTTTTGTTATTTTTTCATTTGTTTTCAACTGGGAAAATTAAACAACCATGTAATTTTACCTTACTCCATTCTACATTGGTAACCCATGAAATGGGATCCTTCTAACGATGAGGTAAAAAATTATTCATAAAAGAGTTTTATATAATAATTTTTTATTACATTATTAATCATAATCATATTGATTTAGATCATTTCAATTTCATTTTCCTACGTAAGTTTGTTTATATCTAAGGGAACTATTATGTTTCATATAATTAAATTTTTCTTATCTTTTCTGTTAGAGTATTTCATTCCTTCTACAAGATGGTATTCGAGTTTAAATGCATTATTGATTGGTTAATGAAGGTAACATAGAACCATTATTAGGATCTCATACAATTTTAATGAGTTTTATTTGGACTAAAAGTTTAGGATTTGATACACTATGTTGTTATTTAGTGGTTTTAGGAATGGTGAGGATTCTTTTTTTTTTGAGATAATGAGTTTAATGAAGATCTGTTAATGATTTTTCAGATCAATATCTTTTTGACATTAAGGAGGGATCATGGGTTTAACCAGGATGGTATGTTGTTGTAAATATTTATGGGGTCATGGAACTAGATATATTTTGAGTATGGTGCAATGAAATAAACTGATCCCATAATGCACTAATCATATATAGATGTTTGATTCCTTCAATTAGACTTCGATGACTGTATAAAGGTGTAAATAAAACATTTATGGAATACTTTTCATATTAGAGAAAAATTATTTAAGCTGATGAAATATTTAAAGATAAATAATATTAAAAACATATTTTGACTGATATTTGATTCATGGTTTTTGTAATATGGTATTACTACTCATTAACTTTGACGGTGCATGTTTCATGAGGATTCAAGAAATGAATTGTGTCAAATATTTTAGAGGTTTATTTTCAAAAAAGATCTTGTGTTGGATTAAGGGTTAGTTAACATAATAAATCTTATGATTTTAAATATGAGATTATAGTTTTCTAGGAATTACTTTTTGGAAGTTGTATCTAGTATAAATGACATGAAATTTTCTTTCTAGATTTTATAATATTATACAATAATTTTTTCCACTAGAAGGGGTAAAATTGTTTTTGAACATGGGAAATGACATTAATTTTTTTATAACCTTATAATTGATCATATAATACTTTTATTAACTTATTAATCAATTAATGTTAGTTTTTAAGGTCTTGGAGTTTCAATATTTTAAAAACTAAATAAAAAATATATTATGCAGTGAATTTAGTTAAGATGCTTAGGATCTGGTGAATCATGCAACCATAAAAATTTGTTCTAAGTATTGAGGTATAACTCAGCCTTGATTTGAATATATGATTATAAATAGGTTTTTTGACTAATTGTTCACTATCTTGAAATCATTATATGGTTGGGGTGGCTCATAGGTGGAGATGAAGATACATTGAACCTTACTTGTAGGATCGATATTCAGAATAGTTTTTCTTAATTATTTATTATTATGAGTTTAAATTTAATTTCATAATTCTTAAATGTGAAAATATATAAAAATAAATAATAAATAATAAATTTTATTAGTTATCATACCTATAAATAAGATGAAAAGATACACATTTCATCATATAGTTACTATACCCTACCATGACTAGGGGTCATGGGATTAATGCACCATACCATGCTTATTATTTCTATGGTTCATACCACATTCACTACATACCTAAAGTTGATTAACATATAATTAATTATTTTCTAGTGGTTTTATGTGATATGGGGACAAATCATACATTGATAAATGATATATTTTTAAAAGAGGTGTTAAATCATAGAGGTGGGGGATGAGTGAGAAGTGAACGAAGCGTATAGAAAGAGATGATGTCTAGTTTTGGTTTTTCATTTTGGTGGTATAACCACAGTCGCATAGTGGGGAATTTGTTTAGAATGATAAGTTATAGATTTTGATGAGGGAGTTTGAAAAGAGTGATAAAATAGAGTCTTTTTAAATGATTTAATAGAGGAGGAATTAGTTTGTTGTGTTTTATAGGGTACTACATCCATTACTAGTTCAACAATGAATCAGGTAAGATAGTTGGTGTGTTACATTATTATTTTCATTTAGTTCTCCATTATGTGACACTTAATACTTCCCGATATCCATAGAGATAAACCAATTTAACTATTTAAGACCATAATGTTTTATCTTTTTTTATAGATGAACTTTTATAGAATATTCCAAAATAGATACTTAATATAATGATTTATACAGATTAAATATTATTCATTTCAAAATGAAAGATCTTTTAAATTTTAATTTATTTTTTTGGAGTGATACATTATATTTAAATTTTATTGAACATATTATTTTTATGTATATATATAGACTATTTTTTTAGACATTGATTTTCTATCAATGATACAGATGATAGATTGGGAGACGTAATTATAAATTTTTTTGTCATTTCTTATATTAGGCCTATTTCTTCGATATGATGGAGATATTATTATATATTTAACTCATTAGATTCATATTAGATGTATAAAATAGGTAATTTATTATAAGTTTCTTTCAGATCATAAAAATATTTTCACCTTAAAGTGTAAAGTTTATAGAAATTTTATTAGACAAACTATTTTATATAGTAGTGAGTGTTGAAGTTTGATGGGGAATCTTGAAGAAAAAATAAATTTAAGGGAAATTGTTGATTAAATTTCACATATAAAAATTTGTAATGTTGGGAATAAAGGGGAACATAAAATCAATCTAGATGATCTCGTAATAAATGGTGTCAAAAAAATATTTTAATTAATTTAGTTACTTGGTGATGTTTGATCTATGTTTTCAACACTATTAAAATGGATTTAATTCCTTTTTTAGTGTTATTATTTTGTTATTTATTAATTTTATCTGAACATAATCCTACATATCCCTATAATTAAAATATATTATTTTAGTAACAACTTCCTTATAAGATAGTGGATTTGATTGATTTACCTGAAACTATAGGTATGGGATCTGATGGAAAAAATTCAAGACCAATATATGTGATGCATTTTTGAATCATGGCATGTCTATTAGGACCACTATGATCCCATTCATGACTACATTATTAAAAAACTCACGATAGTGATTTCGTTTTTGACTAGATCACAAAGGTGTATATTTATTAGGTTCTTTGGAACATTCGATGGATGTTTTAGTAAAAAAACAAAAAAAAAATTGAGTATTAGGATAACGGATACCAAACTTGAAAAATTTTATAAGGCACAAATACAATATTTTCCATCATCAAAACGTAATGAGGCCATCAATCGGTCAATTTTAGGCCGCAAATTTAAATCAAAATCTATGTTATAATCATTGATGGAAGTGTATGTACAAGAGTCCCAGTAACTACTATTGTTAAAATTATCTACAAGGAGACATTTCATAGATCTATGAACAAGATTAAAATTATTAGAACATACATATAAAAGTTAATCAATGCTATATATGGATTTATATATGTGACTCACAACAATGAGTGATGATATACCTTTGGTGAGTATTTTCTGTCAGGAAATGTTCTTTTAACATGATATGATTAAAAAATTTATGTGAATAATTAATGGTGTGATTTAAGTATATTATTTCATTTATAATGTGGAGTTCCCAAGGATAGAACAATAACATGACATAGTGAATAGTTTTTACAAGATGTATTTTCGATGCATGATTACAGTATAGTATTGTTTGAAATGGATTGTACTCATGTTTTGCTTTATCATGTGACAATGAATGTTAGGATTTTAATATTCACTATATTTTCGTGCTACATGGGAGTTTTGGACATTGTTTATGGTACAATATAATTTTTGTGATTTCTTAACCACTCACACTATAATCGTGATAGGATAATAGATTATGATAAAAAATTATCTCATGGTATCTCAAATATTATTTTATTATTAAATTGGTCTATCAGGCATATATATACTCCCCCTGATGTCATTATAATGAGGAATTTTATTTTTTTCTTATGATGTGTATATAGTTATACCGAGGGTAATATTTCTAATAGGTGTAGATATCATGATTTTTTGGTGGGATAAAATTGATCATAGAATATATATGAGTTAAAATATGCTGATGATGTGAATACTATGATGATGACATGATAGTCTGGATGGAATGATTTATGATGATCCCTTTGTATGTGTTATAAAATTCGATAATTTTATTATATCAATTTCAAAAATGGGTTTATGTGTGGAGTTATTTGACTTATTTTTTATTTTATTTGAGTGAATGGAGTACCAATAACTACTTAATGACCACCTAAGTGTATTTTTCCTTGTTTTGGACCCACACACATAAAGGGATTCACTACAATGATGGAAACACATATATTTTAATTCCTCCCATTTGATGGACTTGATTATAATATGGGTTTATTTTTGAGAACTCCATTAGGATGAGGTAATGAGTTATATGTCATTTATGAATCATATATCTTATTGATGTGGTAATGAGGAAGTGATAATAAATTTTATTTCATTCATGCCATTTGATGCTGGGAAAATTGCTCATTATGTTTGTATTATATTTTATCAAAAGTCCATCAAATATTTTATTAAAGCATATTATTTTTTCAACCAAAGGTAGTCATGTAATTGTATTTCTAATCAATCAATATAATCAATAAGTATGAAACATTTACATGATAATGAATTTTAAAAATATTTGAAACCATTCTGGAAGACTTTATGTTATAAATATACATGAATGATACATTATGTGGAAACCAATTGATTTTGGACATAAAAAATTACAATTTTCTGAGATGATAGATTTAATATAATGAAAAAAGGCTAATTATATATAATATAGTGTAATATGTATTTGGAACAGTATGGATGAGACATTTCAGAATAGTTATAGATGATTTATGAGTTAAATTAAAATCATAGAAGTGGTATAAAATCATGATATCACTATAGATAATAAAATATTTGATCATATAGATATAAGAACCATTATATATAAGAAAAATCATGTGTGATGTAGATAAGAAAATTAGAAAAGAAATAGAGTATTAACCTATATATGTGAAGGTATCTTGAGAATAAAATAAATATTCTCCTAAGTACGTTGAGATGTTGAAATACATGAATATATTTTATAGAATATCTTGTAAGCTATGATTTATGATAGAAACATATCATATTTAATGTTTTCTTAGGTAGTAACATTATCGAATTAGATTTACATTGATAATGTGGTAGAATTCATAAAAATGACAATTTTCCATCATATGATTTATTTTTAGTTTGTTATGTAAATATTTATGCATTAAAATTTTGATAAAAAAATTGTAATGTTATGGATACAAGGGCCTAGATTTGAAGACAATACGTATGAGTTACTCACACAATGATATTAATATCCATGCCATCCTGAAGCTTTTGTTTATTTTAAAGATACTGAATATATTAATATTTTTGTAAGAAAGAATAATTTTATTTCAAAACCATTCATGTGTTAGTGATGGTCATGCAGTGACATGGAAGTTACATCATAAAAAGATTATTTTTTGGAAAATTTAATGTGGATAGATCATATAAGTATAAGATTTCATGATACATTTCGTAGGATCAGGTCATGGACTAAATGATTTTTAGAATCATGTAATATAATATTTAATGGAAAATATTAATTAATCAATCAATTAAAAATAACTATTATGCATTAATGATTAAACCACATAAATTTGCAATGAATGAGTTATTCTATAAATTATATATGTATTTTCACTCCCTAACATGTTTTATGAATCATATTGATTATGATTTGTATGAAAAAATCTTCAATTAGTGAGACGGAATAATTTTACTGTCTTTTGTGGATAGTTAGTTTGATCATTCCTCATTATGAGGTAACAAGGATAAAACCATGATAAATATAGAGTCTAGGAATGTTTGGTGGTGTGGGAGGAAGAAACTCATTAAACTGGAAAATTTTAGGTTATCTGGTAGTTTCAATTGGAATTTAAAAAAATTATATATATCCTAAACTTTTAGGATTTGAATTCACATTATTATTATATTATGGATAAATTAAATCATATGGTACTCAATTAATGATATTAGAAGTGTAGTGAAAGGATAATTGACACCGACCTTTAGATTAAATGGGTTTACTATGTAATTCTATGAAAAAAACATGCAATACTTCTAGAATAGTATGAACAATTTTGATATATAAAATATAAATAAATAATTGATAAGAATAAATGAATATTAACAAATATGATCTTAAGGAATAAAAGGATGATCAATATATTATTTCCATTGATATATATATACATGAATAATTTAGAAAAGAAGAAGAGGGACTTATGAAATTTTATTTGGTTGAAGATGAGGATTAAGAGAACAAAATAATTCCACTATAGAAATATCTTAATCTAGAATCAAAGTGTTGTGGAAATAATTTTTGGAAGATAAAGACACACACCACACATCATTGAGGTGGTTTTATTTAGTAATGAAGAAGGATATTATAATAAAGTAGGGATTAGTAGAGTATATATTTAGAAAAGAGTATAAAGGGTGTCTCAACAATAGATGTTGACCAAGATTAGACCTTTGCATCAACCAACTGACTATTTACTTTGTTGAATAAGTGCATAAAATTAATAAGTTGTACTGACACTAGAAATAATATTTCATGTTTTTTAAACCTTTTTAATAACTTTAGAGTTTGTTATTACCTCCAACTATATATACACATTATCATTGTATACTATTAGGATTATATATTTATGGTGAACTATGTGAAATCCCCATTTTGTATAAATTGTTCACATTATACATATGTATTAATAATTCTATGTGAATAGTGAAAAATTATTAGAGATTGAACATGTTTTTAAAAGAATATAACAACATCCTGAAGTGAATTGTGTTGCATTTGTTGTCAATGAGACATGAAGTTGTCTTGGAATGAATGGATGTCAAGGATGTCAAGATGTGAATGACAAAGGATGTGATGGTGATGGTGATGAAGGAGAATGGCCATGGTACTAAGGTGCATGTCACATAGGAGATTCACTAAGTGACATAGGATGTTGTGGTTGAAACATTCTCTATGAACATCTGATGATTGTTGAGCTTCTCTTTAAGTTCAAAGAACTTGTATCCTGATGATACAATGTCACAACATTGTTTGAAGACCATGCATTGTAGTGACAATGCATGAGGAGTTGAAGAAGATCCATCCACAAGTACTAAGTGGATGAAGTGAGCTGAAGAAGTCCATGCACTAACACTTAGTGCATGTGAATGTGAAGATGATCCAATTGATCTCTGATTAGATCAATAAAGAACATTGAAGAAATTATGTGATTAAGGAGCTCAGTTGAAGATGAAGACCCTTCGTGAATTCCATTACAAAGTGATGAATAAATGTTGAAGAGGAATGGAGGAATTCCTAAGAAGAAGAGATGAGAAGGAAGGAAAAGGGAGAATGTCTTGGATGATGAATGGCATTTGACATTTTATATAAATAGGATACTTTGTTTTTTAACAAAGTGTTCAACATTTCATTTGGCAAAAAATTGGCCATCCAAGGCACCTTGGGGGTTCAACCCCAAGGCATGGGCACTAAGGCACCACGCCCATAGGGGAACCCGTGGGGCGAGCCAGGGCGGCAGAGCGCACCCGCAGGACACCGCATGGGCGCCTGGGGCACGCCCGGAGGAGCACAGAGGGGCCGTGTGTAAGCCCCCGAGGGCACGCGGTGGTGAAACCCGCGCACCCGGAGAGCATAGTGGGCGCTAGGAGCGCACCCGCAGGAGCAGTGAGTGGGCGCAGAGCGCGCCCGCAGGGAGAACTCGGTGCGGGGCGGCACTGAGAGGGGAGGAGATTCAACTGGCCGCTCATGGGAGCGCCAGGGTGATAAACCGCGGAAAATCCGCGGAAGGCTTCGATGTGGGACGCTCAAAAAATCCCGGAAGCAAATCTCCGCCGTCCGTCTCATCGCGCGCTTGATCTGCGCCGCACGATCCATCCGCGGCGCCGCGTTCTAATCCAGGCCGTTGAAGATCTGATCCGACGGCTCCCGGCTTATCTCCTTCCTCGAGCTCGACCGAGGCACCCTCGACGTCCCCGCTGAACCAGGCGCCATCCGTGAGAAGGATTTCGAGTTCCCGGCCACCTCTGAGCAAACCAAGACCTCCACTGTGATCGTTAGGCCATAACGAACTCATGCATGCATTAAAATGTTGCATGCATGCATCGAGGGAGAATTTCGAGTATCAGCCGAGGCAAACAACGTTGCCGAGGCCTCGGTGTATTCGTGCTTTGCGTGGATTGTTTTTAAACGAAGGTATGCATGCATTGGCATGAGCATGCACGTAGAGGAATGAAAAATAAATGAACCCGCGTGGAAACAGAGAGAAGAAAAGAAGATTTCAAAGAATCTTGAAGATCCGAAATCTTCGGGAGATCAAAGATTTATCGCACGCGGATGATCCGAGACGTCTCTGCCTATAAAAAGAGAGGTGAGGCTCTCATTGTGCTCGCTGATGAACTTGAAAGCTGTCCCGTGAGCGCATATCTCTGCCTCGCGAAGGTTTGAAGCCCCGCGCAAAGAACATGCGCGGCTGAAGGTTCCGGAGCCACCCGAGGCTTCGAAGGTCCCCTGCGCGCATTATTTGCGCGACAGGAAGAGCTCTTCCTTCCCGCATACTTGCGCGGCAGGAGTAGCTTGCGCGCCCAAGGTGTCCTCACCCTTGTGGCTTGTGTGCCTCGTGGTGTTGCATCCTGCACACCCGAGTGCTTGTGCACCCCGCGGCCCTTGCACCTCACACCCTGTGTGCTTGCTACACCAAGACCCTACGCGGCAGTAGGTTGCATTCCTTGTGTGTGTGCACTAAAGTGAGGAACAAGACACCTCGTGTGCCCTCCTTGATTGCTTACCATTCGGGCAGTGTGTGCACAAGAAGTGGGAGGCCGAAACTACACATTGTGTGTGCTTAAGAATTGGAGAAGGCCGTAACCAAGTGTGTGCAAGAAAAGTGAGCAAAAAGCCTAGCCTTGTGCTTGTGTGCCAAGTGAAGGAAGAATACCTACGGGTTGGGTGCATGCAATAGAAAACAAAGAGGCCGTAGCCCTTGTGTGTACAAAATGGTGAACCAAGTGTGTGCATAAGTGAAGTGCACACTTTGAAGAAGATTAAAAGAACAAGGAAGAACCCGAGACCTTGGGTTGGGTATGTGCAAGTGGGTAAAGTGAAGACCACCACACTTTGTGTGTGTGTGCATTTGAAAGCAAGGACGAGGCATAGCTTGGGGTGTGCAAAAATAGTGGAGGCCAAATACACACTCATTGTGTGTGTGGAAAGCAAAGAACAAAGTTGTGTGTGCAAAACAACAAAGTGAAGTGGCCGAACCTATGTGTGTGCTCTAAGAGGAGTGGACACACTTAGAAGAAGAAGAAGACTCACACAAAGTATAACACACATTTAAGTGTGTAAACACATTGAATAAAAGTGTGGAGTTCAAGTGAGAAGGTGTGTGCATAAAGTGACTACACCCTTTAAGGGTCTATTGCACCAAGAGGAGAAAGAGAAGAGTGCATGCTTGCATGCATGCACGTGCACACGTGAACAAAGCTAAATCTAGCTGTGTGCATTTGAGGAGTCCAAGACCAGAGGTTCTTGAAGATTTGAGAAGGCCATGCACTCAGTGCATGAAGTAGAGTTGAAGTGAGACTGGACCAGACTGAAGTTAAAGATATCAGTTGTCTGAGTATTCAGTAGTTGAAGAGTGAAGGCCAGGTCATCCTTAGAAGAAGGTGATAAAGCATGAGCAAGACGAGAAGACCTGTTCACCACAAGTGATCAGAAGAAGAGCAAGGCCAGCAGCCTTTATCCCAGGCTGCTGAGGATACTTGAAGAACTTAAAGTGAAGAAGAGCTACTCGTGTGACTCGAGGAGCCAGGAGAAGACCCTGTGGGACTCAGGGAGAAGAAGTCTTCAGTGGGATTCTGGAGCAGGCCAGTGGGACTCTAGTAACACTGTGGGACGCAGTATAAAGACCCTCCTGTGGGACTCAGGAGAGATATGGTGGGAAGCTGTATCGACCATTGTAATTCTAACAAGTTATAATGGGAGAATCCATGCTGGGAGAGCATGGCAAGGATGTAGGCCTTTGGTGTCGAACCTTGTAAATCCTTATGTCCTGTGCCTTTTCATTACTGCATTATCCGGGAAAGGTTGAGAGATACAAGAAGAGTGGATCGAGGCTTTAACCAGCCATAGAGGTTTAATTGATAAGGAATCAATTAGTAAAAAGTTTTAAGGGATCACTGATTCACCACCTCCCCCTCTCAGTGATTCACACTGATCTGGGCACTTCAATTGGTATCAGAGGGAGGTTACCTCTAAAAGATCCAAGAGAGTCTTTATGGAGTGCAGATTTGAGGAAATGAGCAACCAGCCTCAAATGGAGATATCTGCCAAGACTCAGAAAAATAGAAAGAAGAAACAGGCCAAGAAGATGAAGAAAGCCTGTCCTAGCTGTGATGAAGTTGAAACAATGAATGATCTTCAGAGTGCACTCAAATATCTTCAGAAGATAGTTCCCATGGAAGTGGCAAAGTGTATAGCTACAGGCATCCATGATCTTCATGAAGAAAAATCACAGTTAGAAGAAGAAGCCAATACAATGGAAGATCAATTGGAAAAAAGGGTTGGCATAACCAACACTCTCAGAAAGCTGGTAAAGGATAAAGATGAGACAGTATCTCTTTGCAATGAAAGATATGAAGACACTGCTGAAGAATTGCAAAGAAGCCTTTCTGAGAAAGAATTCTTTAAAGTAGTAATCAAAGAAGTTTTCCATGCACTGGAAAAGAGGCACAAAGTTTCAATGAATGTCAGAGATGCTCAACTTGAAAACAAAGTCAAAATGGTGAAGGAGCTTGACAATTCATTACAAGAATTTAAGAAGGTGCATGAAGACCAGATGAAACAACTGGTGGAGAATTGGTAAGGAAAGCTAAGAAAAGTTGAGGATGAGAAGAACTCCCTCAACATGAAATACTTAGAACTGGAGGTGATATTGAAACATCTGCAATCACCTAAAGCTGAATCCTCCCAGTCAGCTGGAAGAAGACATGTTGCTACTCAAGTATGCTTTGAGCAGGATGATTCTAGGAGAAAGACATCCTCTAATAAAAGTGCAACATCTTCTAGAAAGAAGGTACCATCCATACCATCTTGTACTGATGCTTCTAATTGTGTTTCCACAAAAAGTGCAGGATGGAAAAATAATTCCAAACAAGTATGGATGAAGAAAATGAAGAAGCAGAGCACTCCTGAAACAGCACAACAGGTCAAGAAAAGTACCCTACAATCAGAAGGACTGAAGAGGTCAAGATTCGTGGGACAATGCTGGTGTTGTAACAGGTATGGGCATTGTGCAAAGGATTGTTGGTACAATCCACTGAATGCCAAAGCACAGAGGAAGCCCATGCCAAGGGGGAGCAAGCCAGAAGAAAAGAAGCAACATCCACAGGTCCAGAGACATCTATTTACTGCAAATAGATTTGGATTACTTGACAACATCTGGGATGATTGCAAAAGTGGTCAAAAAGATACATGTCAATCTCCAACTGTATCCAGAGCTCAAAAGAAGAAAAGATCACTGAACCTGGCTCAAAAAGATTCCTTGGGAAGCAAGCAGAAGAAAGTGGAAGATGCTCCCAAGAAGAGTTTGAAGAATGAAGAGAAGTCCTTGGAGTCTGAGTCCAAGAAGGGTGATGCATCCAGAAGGACCACCAAGAAATGCTTCTACTATGGGAAGAAAGGACATATCATGGATCTTTGTAAAGAAGCCATGAAATTCAATAGAGGCAGACCGGACTCAAACAGACAATCAATCCAGAAGAAGAAGAAGGGATTGATTGAAAACAAGTTGCCTAAGAAAGGTAGCTTGACAGCATCAAAAGAACCATGTGGAATTTCCAGAACTGAGGCCCCACTTCCAAATGAATCGTTAGTCATATGGCCAAATCAGTTGCAACTTTCCAAAGATCTGCAGAGAGCTAAAGATGAAGTTCTGGCAATTGCTAAGGCAAAAAGGAAACAGAAGGTTTCACATGAAGATGTTTTGAGAACCACACCAGCACAATCATCAATGAAGATCAAATGTGCAAGTGTGAAGACTGGTGAAAATGGGACATCTCGGTTGAGAGAATCTTCTCAACCTTGTTGTTCACATTGATGAACCAAGGAGGTTCCATCTTATTCCCTTATACACTTGTATTTACATGTGCTAACATTGTAGGGAATTGAAGATGATGGTCATTCTCAGCTGGAGGATGGTTTGGTTTGAATGGAGTGCACCCCTTGAGGGGGAGCCAATCTGAAGAAGATGATGTTCTGAAATTAATATCATCTTAAGAAAATGAATGAATGGGGGAGCTTTATCTTTGCACCTGAACATTCTAATGTGTTTTGTGATGTATGTGCAGGATTTAGCAAATTCATTGTTATATCTAAAAAATTTCAAACCCCTAAGCATGATCTCACATGTGTAGAGAATTATGGATAGCTTTGAATTCCTTGGTTATATCACTCTTGTTTTCTACACCGGGTTAGCCCAAGTAGACTTAGAGTTGATTTACTAAAGGTTCTTTGCTAAAGAAGAACATGTGGCATCATCCCTCTCTTAGTGATTTTCAAGAAGATGCTATTCAAAGGGAGGAAGATATTTTTGAAAGTGAACCACACCACACCTTTGCATTTGATTGCCAATAAGGGGGAGAAAATATTGGCACACATATTGACCCATTCATATGTGCTGAAGGAGTGTATTGACAACAAATACAAAGGGGGAGATTGAAGTGCATTGTGTTGCATTTGTTTTCAATGAGACATGAAGTTGTCTTGGAATGAATGGATGTCAAGGATGTCAAGATGTGAATGACAAAGGATGTGATGGTGATGGTGATGAAGGAGAATGGCCATGGTACTAAGGTGCATGTCACATAGGAGATTCACTAAGTGACATAGGATGTTGTGGTTGAAACATTCTCTATGAACATTTGACGATTGTTGAGATGATCTTTAAGTTCAAAGAACTTGTATCCTGATGATACAATGTCACAACATTGTTTGAAGACCATGCATTGTAGTGACAATGCATGAGGAGTTGAAGAAGATCCATCCACAAGTACTAAGTGGGTGAAGTGAGCTGAAGAAGTCCATGCACTAACACTTAGTGCATGTGAATGTGAAGATGATCCAATTGATCTCTGATTTGATCAATAAAGAACATTGAAGAAATTATGTGATTAAGGAGCTCAGTTGAAGATGAAGACCCTTCATGAATTCCATTACAAAGTGATGAATAAATGTTGAAGAGGAATGGAGGAATTCCTAAGAAGAAGAGATGAGAAGGAAGGAAAAGGGAGAATGGCTTGGATGATGAATGGCATTTGACATTTTATATAAATAGGATACTTTGTTTTTTAACAAAGTGTTCAACACTTCATTTGGAAAAAAATTGGCCAGCCAAGGCACCTTGGGGGTTCAACCCCAAGGCATGGGCACTAAGGCACCATGCCCATAGGGGAACCCGTGGGGCGAGCCAGGGCGGCAGAGCGCACCCGCAGGACACCGCATGGGCGCCTGGGTCACGCCCGGAGGAGCGCATAGGGGCCGTGTGTAAGCCCCCGAGGGCACGCGGTGGTGAAACCCGCGCACCCGGAGAGCATAGTGGGCGCTAGGAGCGCGCCCGCAGGAGCAGTGAGTGGGCGCAGAGCGCGCCCGCAGGGAGAACTCGGTGCGGGGCGGCACCGAGAGGGGAGGAGATTCAACTGGCCGCTCATGGGAGCGCCAGGGTGATAAACCGCGGAAAATCCGCGGAAGGCTTCGATGTGGGATGCGCAAAAAATCCCGGAAGCAAATCTCTGCCGTCCGTCTCATCGCGCGCTTGATCTGCGCCGCACGATCCATCAGCGGCGCTGCGTTCTAATCCAGACCGTTGAAGATCTGATCTGACGGCTCCCGGCTTATCTCCTTCCTCGAGCTCGACCGAGGCACCCGCGACGTCCCCGCTGAACCAGGCGCCATCCGAGAGAAGGATTTCGAGTTCCCGGCCACCTATGAGCAAACCAAGACCTCCACTGTGATCGTTAGGCCATAACGAACTCATGCATGCATTAAAATGTTGCATGCATGCATCGAGGGAGAATTTCGAGTATCGGCCGAGGCAAACAACGTTGCCGAGGCCTCGGTGTATTCGTGCTTTGCGTGGATTGTTTTTAAACGAAGGTATGCATGCATTGGCATGCGCATGCACGTAGAGGAATGAAAAATAAATGAACCCGCGTGGAAACAGAGAGAAGAAAAGAAGATTTCAAAGAATCTTGAAGATCCGAAATCTTCGGGAGATCAAAGATTTATCGCACGCGGATGATCCGAGACGTCTCTGCCTATAAAAAGAGAGGTGAGGCTCTCATTGTGCTCGCTGATGAACTTGAAAGTTGTCCCGTGAGCGCATCTCTCTGCCTCGCGAAGGTTTGAAGCCCCGCGCAAAGAACTTGTGCGGCTGAAGGATCCGGAGCCACCCGAGGCTTCGAAGGTCCCCTGCGCGCATTATTTGCGCGACAGGAAGAGCTCTCCCTGCCCGCATACTTGCGCGGCAGGAGTAGCTTGCGCGCCCAAGGTGTCCTCACCCTTGTGGCTTGCGCGCCTCGTGGTGTTGCATCCTGCACACCCGAGTGCTTGTGCACCCCACGGCCCTTGCTCCTCACACCCTGTGTGCTTGCTACACCAAGACCCTACGCGGTAGTAGGTTGCATTCCTTGTGTGTGTGCACTAAAGTGAGGAACAAGACACCTCATGTGCCCTCCTTGATTGCTTACCATTAGGGCAGTGTGTGCACAAGAAGTGGGAGGCCGAAACTACACATTGTGTGTGCTTAAGAATTGGAGAAGGCTGTAACCAAGTGTGTGCAAGAAAAGTGAGCAAAAAGCCTAGCCTTGGGATTGTGTGCCAAGTGAAGGAAGAATACCTACGGGTTGGGTGCATGCAAAAGAAAACAAAGAGGCCGTAGCCCTTGTGTGTACAAAATGGAGAACCAAGTGTGTGCATAAGTGAAGTGCACACTTTGAAGAAGATTAAAAGAACAAGGAAGAACCCGAGACCTTGGGTTGGGTATGTGCAAGTGGGTAAAGTGAAGACCACCACACTTTGTGTGTGTGTACATTTTAAAGCAAAGCCGAGGCATAGCTTGGGGTGTGCAAAAATAGTGGAGTCCAAATACACAGTCATTGTGTGTGTGCAAAGCAAAGAACAAAGAAGTGTGTGCAAAACAACAAAGTGAAGTGGCCGAACCTATGTGTGTGCTCTAAGAGGAGTGGACACAATTAGAAGAAGAAGAAGACTCACACAAAGTATAACACACATTTAAGTGTGTAAACACATTGAATAAAAGTGTGAAGTTCAAGTGAGAAGGTGTGTGCATAAAGTGACTACACCCTTTAAGGGTCTATTGCACCATGAGGAGAAAGAGAAGAGTGCATGCTTGCATGCATGCACGTGCACACGTGAACAAAGCTAAATCTGGCTGTGTGCATTTGAGGAGTCCAAGACCAGAGGTTCTTGAAGATTTGAGAAGGCCATGCACTCAGTGCATGAAGTAGAGTTGAAGTGAGACTGGACCAGACTGAAGTTAAAGATAACAGTTGTCTGAGTATTCAGTAGTTGAAGAGTGAAGGCCAGGTCATCCTTAGAAGAAGGTGATAAAGCCTGAGCAAGACGAGAAGACCTGTTCACCACAAGTGATCAGAAGAAGAGCAAGGCCAGCAGCCTTTATCCCAGGCTGCTGAGGATACTTGAAGAACTTAAAGTGAAGAAGAGCTACTCGTGTGACTCGAGGAGCCAGGAGAAGACCCTGTGGGACTCAGGGAGAAGAAGTCTTCAGTGGGATTCTGGAGCAGGCCAGTGGGACTCTGGTAACACTGTGGGACGCAGTATAAAGACCCTCCTGTGGGACTCAGGAGAGATACGGTGGGAATCTGTATCGACCATTGTAATTCTAACAAGTTATAATGGGAGAATCCATGCTGGGAGAGCATGGAAAGGATGTAGGCCTTTGGTGCCGAACCTTGTAAATCCTTGTGTCCTGTGCCTTTTCATTACTGCATTATCCGGGAAAGGTTGAGAGATACAAGAAGAGTGGATCGAGGCTTTAACCAGCCATAGAGGTTTAATTGATAAGTAATCAATTAGTAAAAAGTTTTAAGGGATCACTGATTCACCCCCTCCCCCTCTCAGTGATTCACACTGATCTGGGCACTTCACATCTCTATAGTCCCATGTGACTAAAAATAGTGGATTTTTTTATGTCAACCTAATTCACCACCACCCCTCTAAGGTTACATTATGTCAACTCAGTCCCGACATGTTTTATAACTGCTTAAAAAATTTGACTTGTGGTTCAATATCAAAATCTAATTTTAGATTTTTTATGGATAAGGATCTAACAGATAATAATATTTATTTTATAATAACTCATATTGTTGGTTTGAAATTGTGACACTTACATTTAAATAGCATTTTATTAATGAGTGAATCGTGGTAATTCATATAGATATTGACTCGACTAAACAAAATGGAAAATTTAACTATAGATTAATAAAAACTATAATGTCATGATTATTATCTATGATATAATACAATAAAACATATAATTTTTATACTTCATTTTTTATGTCGATGAAATTGGGGGTAACATAAGGGTAATTAGTAAACAAGTCATGTAAAGGGATCCATATTATAATAGAAAATAATAATAAGACTATAAAGAATATTCTAGAAAAGAAGTGTATACAAACTAATGTAAGTTATATGTATATTAATATTAATTTTATTTATAAAATTATTTTTAATGATATTTATATATACAAAAATTTAGATACCTATTTTGGGACATAAATACTTGAATAGTCCATAGATAAAGTGGAAAAAATTTTAATTTCATAAATACTGAGGATGTTCATATATCAGGGTAATGGAGATCTAAGACATACGTGAATGGGTGGATCAATGGGGGAATAACTATGATGTTGATTATGAATTAATTGAATATTTTTCTATGTGTAAAATAATATTAAAGATAATATATTTGTACTTAAATGTTAATAAAATTAATATGGGTTTAAAAATGAATCATGAAAGTGATCGACTAGAGAAAATTATAAAGGAGATGGGAATTTAATGTCCATAGAGAAACATATATATGAAATTATTGTGCACCTCAAGAAAACACATATTATATTATGATAATAAAAAAATGATGTCAGTCCACAATTTTAGAAGATGGATGTTCATATAAGATTTAATGTTATAAATTTTAAAATGGTCCAATAAAATATTATATTTTCATAAGGGAAAGAAAATATGGATATTCCCTCTATAATAGTCACAATAATTCAAGTTGGTGGAATTAAAAATATAGAATATGTGACTCTGCAGAGAAATCATTTTAGGTTTTGAAGTATAGGTTACTAGTGGAATTTAGCTAAAGAGTTCCAATTGATTATATTATTGAGTAACATCATGTGAGTGTGTTTTTAATACAAGCATTTCAAGGGAGATAGAAAATTGGAAACATCAACATCTCAACTGAAAAGTCCCTACATAAGGTATGACATTAATTGGATATGTTTTATTATGATAACTATAGTCATATAGAAAAAAATTAATTTCAAAACCTAAATAATGATCCACTAGTGTTTTTTCAAAAAAACATGCATGGGTGATAGTATCCATCCACATAAAATAGAGAATGATGAGGATAAGGAAAAAGAATAGAGATATCATTCTAAATGAAACATTTTCAAGAATTTTATCATGAATAATATGAAGTGTGTCTTGAAAAATGGTTATATAAAAATGGTTTTTTTATCAATATGTGTTTCATTCTTCAAATTAAATATGTTCTTGATGTACCTATATCTCTTTTTATTAAATGTTTTAATGCTTTTTGAAATTTCTTAATGATTAAAGGGGGTAGATCATCCATGGTGTTATTATTCTAAAATAATCATAATGTAATAACATTGTTAAATATTAATATTGTTCTTAATTTAAATTATTCCAAAATTAAAATAAATGTTAAATTGTATTAAGGCACTAATTTAACTAAACATTTAGAATAAATAAACAAAATTTCATTTCAAATATTGATTTTATGTTTCCTATAGTGATTATGATGATTAAATGAAATAAATAATGATTTTTATTTTAGTTTTTATCAAAATTATATCTATGAGATCTAGTGGTGTGAAGAAAATTGGGAGAATAAAAAGGGTTATTAAACTAAATTAGAAATAACTAATTTTAAGGATCCCAAAATATAATGGAAGGAAACATCCAGAAACAAAGAGGTTTATCATTCTTGAAAATAATTTCAATTCATGTAATCAAGAACAAAATTAATCCATATGTCACTAGTGATAAGAATTTTAATGTTTTAATACTCATAATAATGATGAATCATGTGTATAAATGGTGGTCAATTAATATCAAGTGGTATAATTTGTTAAAAAAAATGTGTTCTTAGTTTTTAGAAAAACATTTATGAATCACACACATGGTACGTAAATGTTTATTGTCTAATTATTTTACAATAGTTTTATTGATATCATTGTATGTGTTGATGAATTGAAAAATATCTAGATTCTAGTTTTTATTATAATAATTTAGTGATAGGGTCTTATTTTTTTTATCTTATACTCTTATTTTCTATTCCATGTTGTAGGAATGTAGGCTTAGTGAAATAGAAAAATATTATTTCCATGTGGTAAATTCACTTTTAATTAATCATTATGTTATATTTACATAAATAGGGGAAAGTGGATCAATCTTTTAAAGGTTAGAATTAATGAATTCGATTATTCAAAGAGTGGTAATATCTGGAGTTAAAAAAGCTGATACAAGTTGTAATTATTCTATCAACACAATATTTATATATCATAATTTTTTTATGGTGATAAATGTATCCATGGGTTTTATATAGGTAAATATTTATTTTTAAAAGAACTAATTTGTGTGAAAGTAATTTTCAAAAGGATGGATGAGCCAAGATGATTTTGGATGTAAAATATTGATATCGGTTTGGTGTAGAATAAATTTAATGACAAATGGAAATAGGATGAATATAAATATATTGATATGAAGACCATTTTGTAATGTTATTGCAAAAAGGGGGGAGGGGTGTGAATATATCAATGCCTGACCATGGAATTATGATTCCAAAGTGAGAGGAAATCAAGGGATCATAAACCCATTTAATTAATTGTATTTTAACGATGATGGAATTATAATATCATTGAAAAAACATTACTAAGGGGTAGAATGTTGGGACAAAAGTAGATCTTGGGGGTGGATTTGTTCAGTCCCTCAAATTATGAATTATTTAATGTGTACATTAGAATATGTTTAGAAGATTATAATAATTATTATTTACACTTATTGGGGTAAATTTACATTACATATACATGACATTTATACATATGGAATTCGGGCAACTTAAATTATAATGGCATGAGTAGTTGTTTTGGTTTGTATAATCAAAGTGGTAATTAATATTTACTATAATTTTATATGTTAATAAATAATTTTGGAAGAATGTTTTGGAAAAGGCTGGTTGAATATTTCTAAAGGAAAATAAAATAACATCATGGGTTATGAATCACACCTTGACTATAGTTCTTGTAATTATTCTAATTGAAAAACCTACCCTATATTTGTAAGGTTTGTTTATTGTTGTGTACATAAAAATTAAAAAAGTAATATAGTGTATCATTTTACACATAAGGTTATCATGATAAGAAGAATTAAATAAGACTATGTGTTAAGGGAATATAATATACATGAAATCATGTTTTGAAAGATACTATTAGCTATGGTCTATGATAGAAACATATCATAAATTTTTTTTATAGAAACAACCATTTCAAGAAATCAACTTCACACCATGAATGGAGTTACAATAAGAAAACTAGAGAATTAAAAAACTCAATAATGTTTTCATTTGGTATATAATGATTTAGCCTTTTCTTTTTGAGTATAAAAATAAATAATTTCATTTATTTATGGTTTATGTGAAAAATATAATAGGTTGGAGTTATTCACATCATGAAAATAATATCCATTATATAAAAATATTATGGATAATTTCAATGTTATTTCTAATGTGAATATGTTATCACTATGATAAAATGGTAGGAAATAACTTTTCATAACATAAATATGTTTTTGTATTGATTTGGTCATCACACTATCTATGTTGTGGTCTAGGAATAATGTTTTGAGGATTGTTCATATAAAGTTAATGATTTTACATTTCACTAAGAAGGATGTTTCCTTGGATGAAAGGATTTTCAATATGTCATAAAATATGAATCATGGGGCTAGAAAACATCCTATATCAATGGAGAATTATTAGGATCCACGATTACTTGGCCTCAAATTCATTACTGTTGAATTATATTTTCATGAAATTCTATATATCATAACATAGTGACTATTTTGAATAATTAATAAGATCAAGAGTTCCACAATGGGATCCTTAGTGAGAAAAAAGAAATATGTATGTTTGATTTATGTATCTATTATTTTACCAAGATCCATGTAATAAAAAATTTGATCTATCCCAGAAGAATCGTGATTTGATGAATGTCACGTCCTAAGGGATGAATCCATGTTGTAAACTAATTAATTACTTGTTATTTTGTAGTTTCATTTAATTTTTTAAAGGAGGATAATTTAATACATATTTTCGTAGTTGAATAGACATAAATAGAATATTATAAAAAAATTATATATTATGTCATACCCGGAATGATCATAGATGTGTATAGAGATGATAATTGTGCCCCACCTTTTTATCGAATTTTGTGTGTATTGGAAATCAATAAAAACTAATTTTTTATTTTTCGAAAATGTAGAATTATATTGATATATAACTCATATAGGATGAAGATGGATGAATTGGAAATTATTGATATATCATACATAGGGGATGAAGAAGAAGAAACAAATATAATTCTAATGATATAACATGTTAATTTATAAGTGATGGATCGATAGGTGAAGAATATGGAGTTCCTTTTTTATACTTGGATAATGAACATGATTGTGAGAAAGAAGTTAATTATAATGTAGAATTAAATTTATAAGTATAATTTTTAATGTGTTATAACTTTTGGGATATAAATTCTCAACCATCACATCAAGGAGTTGAAATAATATTTCATAAATGAAGGATTTTACAATGAAGTATAGGGTAACAAATACTATATCTTAAATTAAAGAAAACAATGTGTCATATAAACCTACGCTAACATGTAAGAGATATTTATATCTGTAGAACATAAAAGAGACCATCATGTCTATAACCTGATCATTTACTTCCCTAAATCTCTATAACGAGTAAAAAAGATTGAGCGATACTATAATCAGTAATGAAACATTATTGAACCACTCGAATAACTATAGTAATTAGTATTACATCATGGTACTTCGAAAAAAATATAATGTATGATTCCTAGATTATGACCTTTTGTGAACTAAAGAAAATTCATACATATTTTATATACATTACTCTTTCCATATTGGATTATTATTATATGAGAATTTAATAAGATAATGAGTGATTGAACATATTACTATAACATTGGAAATTTATTATTAAAGACCTAGTGGGCTAAAAATAGAAATGTTGTATTCATTTTTTACATTATCCCCCACTCTGTCAAGGTGTTTCAAGTCATCGTTGTCTCAATATTTATATTATATAAACTATGTAATTTAGTGTGAGATTGTTATGGTATTCTTGTGATTGATATACAAAAACATGTAGACATACAAGTGAGGATATATAAAAAATTTTCAATAAAGAATTATAGTTATTGATAATGAGAAACTGAATTTATTAATAAAATAAAATATATACAATATATGATGATACATGAGGATTTGAAAACTCACTAGTTGAAATTTGACCGGGTTTACCTCTAATTGATTCTGGTTGGCGATTACACAATTATGTATTAGGGTTTTATTTAATTGATTATTATGAATATAAGATATTGATTTATATATCAATTCTTACGTGATTGTCTACTGAGTATTTTTTTGTTCGACTTTACATTTTTAAAAATGTTTACATTGTTGTGATAGTCGATTTTTTGGGTGATGTTAACTTTATGTTTGATCCAAAGAATATGAGATTGATTTTTGGGGATTATTTCATGTAGCAATAAGTTATATTGTTTGATTAGGTGTTATTGAATATTTGAATTTTAGTAGTTTATTATATTATTATATGGTGTTTCATTATGTTCAGAAAATGTTAATTCCTCCCGTCTATTTTATACATACTCCTGAATCTATTCAATAACCCCTGACTGAATTGATGCACGCTTCATGGGTTATGCATAATTTATTTTATATCCTATGTGGGGTATTAATTAAGTTATTACATGTAAAAATTACTATCTCAGATTATTGTTCCTTAACATGCATGAATAATTTTGCATGTAAAACTACCCACAACATTCTGAGTTGTGACTATTATAAGGAATTTTGATTTTGGATCCAAATAAGATTTATTTTGGAAAACTCAAATTATAAATAGATTTTTGTTTCATTTAACATCAAAATTTGTTGTTTCTTGATTGGGAATGAGGTCTATAGTGGTTTTTTGGTTCTCGAGAATGTGGCAGTGATTGTTCGGGTTTCCCAAAAGTTGAAATTCAGCTATAGGCAGCCACCATGGCTGAACCATGAGGTTTAGGATGTGGTTTCCCATGGTCCTGGAAGGATTTGACATAGCACTATGAATTAATATTGAAAATTATGAAAGGATGTTTGGGTTCAATCCTTCATAATTGGGTCATAGTCTTCCATCGATGAGGAAGTAATTACATAGTGTGTGCCTAAACATAAGAAACACGAATTTACTTATGTTATGATTGTTTTTTATGAACCACATTTAGAATTATGATTTCGTGAATTCTATGGTTTGAGGGAGGATCTGTTAATGTGCATGGGACTAGGGACATCGTCACAATTAAATGGATATAGGATATATTCCACGGTGGAGCCTATAGTTCCATGAAATTAGTGATGGGGTCTCCACCATATCGTGATTACTAGTCCTGGTGTATGAAAGGACTACCTATTTGAAAAAACAATATATGAGGGGTGTTCAGACATTTTGGATGTGATAAATAGGGCCGTTGGTCCTCCTTGAGGATGTTTATCATGATGTCAGTAAGGGAGATCTCGTTTTCAATGATGTATACATAATTTTGTTTTAGTGTTAGGATTCCATTTTTATCACTTTTGGTTTTTTAAACCCTCATCCTCTCTTAATATCTTATTTAAGGAATTAATATACCTTGTAGGATCCCTCCCTTTATCTCTTCATTTTTCCTTATATTGGGGACCTTTTAGGGAGGATATTAGGTGAATGAGTTATGGTTCTCCTCGTTTTTCATTAAATTATTCCTGTTTTCTACTGAGTGTTGGTTTTATTGCTTTGGATTTGGGTTTTTTGTATGATAACCCATATCAAGGTGGAATTATCTTATTATGATATGTTGATTCTCTTCATGGATATTGTGCATAATGAGAAAACCAACACATGTTTTTTAACATTATTTCATTGAAGGTAAAATTCTATATGAATTTATTCATGGTTTTTTTAAATTAAATTATATATGTAACTAACCTAGTTTTCCATGTTATGGATTTGGTTTATGAAGGTTCTAGTTGTATGAAATGTGCCTTATATGGGTTGTTGGTCAAGGTTTTAGTGCAATTTGTTTTATCAGTGAGTTATTCGATGATTATGACTTACAAATATATGGTGCTAAATTAATAATAATTTTTTTTAGTTAATACTAATATGAATAAATTTTTTAAATTTTCTCATATTTCCAGATTTATGGCCTTTACAGATACATTTCATTCTAATATTATTAATATAAAATTAATCATTTTTAAATTAATTTATGTATTATAGACCATTTATTTAATGGATTGTTAAATTTATTACATCAAACATTTTTATTCAATTTGGATTAAAATAAAAATTAGTAGTTGAAGATTCGGTTTTGAGTGTCATGGAGTGACTCCCAATTAATGTAGTGGAACAAAAGAAATGAAACTGATCACATGGCATTTCACACTTTGGCACTCACATTCATGGCATGGATGAAGATGTGATCTAATTTTTTGATATTTAAAAAGAATATAATCGAATAGAACAACAGTAAAAAAATTACACAACACCTCCTATAATGTCATGGAATTGGTCAACATAAAATTCAATATTTTTTACATCCAAATCCTTTTGTAGATAATTACGATAGTTTCTATGTGGAATCCTGATACTGACCTTGATGAAATTTTATGCCTAATTTTATGGGAATTAGTTTCCCTCGACAATTTATATATGCCTTTAAATTAATGGGAGGTCACTAATATAAAATTATAAAAATATCAGGGCTTGGGGAATGGTGTTATAATGACGAAGAGTAATTCTTCTAGCCATATTCATAATATAAAAACCTTCATTATTTTCCCTTTCTTTTCACAAACTCTGAGGCCCAGTATTATTGGGTGATTTCATTCATTCTATATATATTGAATTTAATTTAAATAGATGATATTGGAATTTTATTTTCAATATATTATTCCACTTGATTTATTGTAAATCTATTTTCTCTTATATATTTTTCTCTAATTATATGAGGCATGACCATCACTACATTTGTTAGTGGGATATTTATTTTTGATGTGTTTACTAGTAAATATTTTTGCAATGACCATTTGAAATATTACCTTCTATATTTAAAATTGGTTTTGCCTCACTTCCCTTTTGATTATTATTTGTAATAGACCATAGTAATGTGATACTATCAATATATAGAGTGTATACACAACCTATAGTATTCACATAAAACCATTTGGAGTCCAAATAATTGTCTTCTCATTATTTTATCCTTATTATTTTATGTACATTGATTTTCAATTACCCAAAAACATTTTTATCTTTTCTCCCCCATATTCGCATACATATTAGTTAATATTTTATTTATATAATCCTTCATAGTTTTAGATTTTTATTATTGATTTATTTTTTTTTCACCACCACATCATCAGGCGATCAAAATCAATAAATGAAAATAATATACTTCTTAAAATTATATTATGATTGTTGTATATTCTTAATTTGTACATTTATAAATTCTATACACCCAATAGAA
Source organism: Viscum album (assembly GCA_963277665.1). Taxonomy (NCBI): domain Eukaryota; kingdom Viridiplantae; phylum Streptophyta; class Magnoliopsida; order Santalales; family Viscaceae; genus Viscum; species Viscum album. The sequence goes on from OY728144.1 coordinate 184,328,863, forward strand.
TTAAAGTAACTCTCATGTTGAATAATTGCTAGTGTTGATGGATAAATATCGGCTGTATTGTAATGAGATTGAGAGAGAATAACTAATATTATTTAAAAGAGGAAAACTCCATTATTGTGGTATGTTTTCTTGGTGAATTTCCCCTTGGAATATAATTTTTATATGGAATGTGATATGTGGTTTTCCAATGAGGATTATTGACCATTATTTGAAATGAATTGTTTAAATTTATATAAAATACATAGAGCACGACACATGTTCCAGGGTCCAAGACTATACCTCGAGATTTGTCTGATTCATTGATCACAGATGGTCAAGATCATGAATATAAATTGTAATTTTTCAATTATTTAAACTGTATGGGGTGATACATAAATGAATAAAATCAATGTAGTGGAATTGAATAGGTGACCTTATTTCATTGATTAGGAATGTGTACTGGTTATAATCATTTTTTAGAGGAAGGAAGGATATAACTTATGATACCTAATAGTCTTTTCGTTATCTGATTCAAGAATGCGGTGAGTGTTCATACCTTTGTAAGATATGAATAAAATGGTGATTATGCCCTAGGTAGCGAATAAAAATATATTGGGTTCATGGGGATAGACCTAGGGGTACATGGGAACGGTATAGATTTACGGATACCTCCATTGTGTTACACTAATATAGACTTTATTATGGGTCCAAAGAGGTCGATGTATGACTACCATGATACCACAAGATGCTATGACGTTGGATTGATAAGCTTTTCCCGGGAGATTAATTTGAGAATCCCATATAGGTTTTTCATTCTACGATGTTCCCTCAAGAACCCTAAAAGGTTCCTCGGTGATATGTTGATAGCTGGGAGGGTGTGGTTAGTAATATTTAGTTAGTATATTAGTGGTAATCCAAGAAACCATATCAGTGGTATGAGAATTATATAGATATAATATTGATTTTGGTTGTGCACTAAATTGGAAGGCCATCATTACATGGTATAGATATTATTAGATCTCCAACCCTTATGTTATGTGATATGGGACATTATGAGATAAACACACTTACCCTATGTCTATGTTACATGATAGCTAATTTTATAAAAAATACATGGGGGATTATGAATGATTGTTTCGTTGCACCTATTTATGTGTAAAATGCATCAAAAATATCCCTTGGATTCTGTGGTAGACTTTTTGATACATAATTTCATAGAAAATACCATTGGATTCTTCTTATTCCTACATGGGATTCCTATGAAACTAATATCCTACCATTGAGTATTATTTGGATTTCATGGGGTCATCCTACTAGAAATCAACTATATAACTTCCACAACTGATTTTTAATGTTCCATATCCTTAAAAATTAGATTTGTGGTACGTATGATATGTATTTACTATATCCATAGATTTATGTTATAAAAAATATCCATATAGATTTTATTGGTTTGGGTTGTTGAAAATTATGGTGAAGGAGGTTTTTATAGAAGAGGATGTGGTTTGAACAATGAATCATATGGCAATGTTTCAAATTTGTAAATCATTTCATCACTAAAAATTTGACCACATAATTGTACATGCATCCTATCCATGTTGAAAATTATTAAGGATGGAGTTGGTAAACACACCCATAGTGGTATGATTTTTTATTTGGGAAGTCATCTTTGAAAAACTTTCTAGTCCTATATGGGTAATTTGATGGTCAAGATGAGTAATAAACATCCATAATTAATGAACACTGTCATTAAACTGTTCATGGTGAATTGTGTGTTGATATTTGAATATTGTACAATCATGATACATCTATGGATCAAGGAGTTGTGTATTCAGAGTCTACATATGAATCATAGAATACCTAATCACGATCATGGAAGAGACCATGTTGTACCTAATATAAGTGAATTATACCTATAAAAAACAATATATTAGAAAACAAATTAGTTGTGGTTCATAGGGTGTTAATGGAAAAATTACTAAGGTTCTATCACTGCATCATGTTGCAATACATTTCAGAGTGGAATATTGTAAATATAGAAAATATGTGTTTCAATATTCAACTAATTTATATATGTTTTTAGATTTAATTTATGGGTATGTTTTGTCAATTATGATGGCCTTAGAAATAATTTATTAAATGAAATATAGTATATTCTCATTGAATATAGGATTTAAAAAGGGGATCTGATTTATGGATGATGTTAGAGGCTTAAAAAAATTGTAATAGATTGATGGGAATTTCATATCATATAAGAAAGTAACAATATGATTACCAATATATTATAAAAAGTCAAATTTGAATATACAGATTGATCGTTTATAACAAAACTACCTTATCTTAATAATCCAAAATCAGGATTATAATTTTATTAATGAATTTCATGTTCACTATGGCTATGATGAGAATATTCAATGAAAACCTACCGTAAGTGTCTTGTACTTATCATTTAATGAAATTGAAATACAAAGTGAAAGTGTGAAGATAACCCAATATTTTTTCCTAACTGATTGACTGAACTATGAAACTGACTTTTTTCAAAAAAGAAAATTATATCTAAGTCATAAAATATTTTTTCATCGATGATGAACCTACGGTACATTAAATAACGTACCATGTGTTGAAAGTGAACATTACATAGAAAAAATAATCCTATCATGAGATATGTAAGATGAATTTATTTTACTCTTGTAATAGAAGTTTTTATCTATATTAGTAGTGACCATAAGAAAAAAATGCCTATTTCATGAAGAGATATTCCTCCCATGAGTACAATGGACGTGATTGTGTGACTTAACAAGGCTATGATGTGATAGTTTCAGGTGATCACATGAAGAATATATGTTAACACATGATGTCGTGAACTTACTACCTAAAAAAATGGAGAGCCCCAAAAATGGAATGACCCCAAGAAGAGATGAAGTGACCATGACAAGTTCACATTCCTCATGATTGTTCCAACCAACCATGATATCATGTAACGATGATTAAACTACCATGATTAACATTTCAATTGAGTATTTTTAAATAATTAGATTCCATATTTTGGATCATTAATTACAGAGATAACCTAGTTGAAGCTACATTAAATATTATCTAATGGATACTTTTCAATACAGTTGTTTTTCATATAAAAACATGTGAAAACGTTTTGTTGCACATACTCTTAAAGAGAACAATTAATGAACATAAGTGTTCCCATGTTTAAAAAATGGGACTCATTCAGAAAAAATTATGATGATCTATTCTTTTTCATTTACAATAAGATCATGATTGAGTCGATTCAAAGAGAAATTAAAAGGAATATAAAAAATTAAATCTCATCAAATTGATATTCAGCTAATTTTAATGTCTCTCATACTTTTCTATTTATTTCTGAGCTATTATTTTGAGATGTGTTTTACTATACACTATTTCCCTATAAACGTAATATCATGAAGTGAACTAGAGTGTTCAATACACTCTAAATCAAATCATTTTTTGTGTAATCCCATCTATAACTATGTAATAGGAGTTGTGTGTCCTAGAATCTCTTTTTCCCAAACAGATCTATGGAAACTTATTTAACCTGAAATATCATAATATAGTTGTTTTTAAATACACAATCTATGTTGTGGAAATGTTTTATTAATAATATAATGGTTATAGGTGGGTGATTTATAAGAGCACGTGATTATGTCTAAACATAGGATTGAACCATTTATTTAATATCTGATGTGCGATTTCTATTTTATACATATTTAAAAAAAATATAATATATCTTTTTTAAAAATAAAATCAAAACTCTAATTTCATTTGTTAAATTTATCTTTTGGTCTGTATAAGTTATTTTTAAAACCACGATTTGCTTCAAGAGTAAATTTTTAATCAATATTAAATTCAATTAGGTTAGATCAAACTATTGTGAACCATTTTGAATGAAACTTTTGTATAATTCAACAATTATAGTTAGCTAAAAATTTTAATCTAGTTAGGGGATTTCAATTATAAATTATTATTAATATAAATTTTTAATTGGATACTCAATTCAACACCCCCAAACACTTCATTAATCGACTCCATCCAAGATTATGTATAAGATGCTTTTTTAATTACTTTTGACTATAATGAACTTGTATTAGACAATATTTGATTTTGGTTAAATCTACATTCCAATCATTATATATCATCAAATATAAGAATGAATCGCAACTAATTTCCCTCATTATAATGGGACTAACTATTCCCAATAAAATATTATAATGAAAATCATATAAAATATATATTCTTTGATATATGGATTATTATTGATAATAAATATTAAAAGTTAATATTTTTTGGCGATGAATGGATTGATTCAACTAAGGCTAATAATAATAGAAAATGTAATACTATAAATGATTTAAAATTTAGTAGTGGAGTATATGAGTATAATATAATATCATCATATTCACCAATTTTTTATATATGGGATAATATTTTTATATTTTAGAAAGGGACCTCAAATTTCTATGAAATTTATTTAAATGTTTAAATAAGTAATATTAATAAAATGAAAATGATGAATGATGAACCCATTTTTTTAATTATCATAGGTTTAATGAAATAATTAAAAATATGCATGCAATTGGAAACATAATTGTTGAAAAAGATCATGTGATGTGTTATTATGTTTTCTACCTAAATGATGGATATGAACATTAGTTTCAACCAGATAATCCTATAAAACTAGAAAACTAACATTAAATGAACACGTTGGTAAATATATGATGTCTGATATTGAATTAAAATTATATAATATAGAGGATGAGGAACCAAATAGAATGTCAGTATCCATATTTAATTGTGAATCAAAGACAAAATAGACGATGAAAGGAAACTGCTTGAGTGATGAGGAATCACTCGCTAACAGTGATGAGGAAATGGGTCACCAAGATAGATCATTCAAAAAGTTCTATTGGAAGATGACATTGTTCCAAAAAATAACTATAAATGTATGTATGATAGAAAATTAATGTGGATAAAAAAGTAGAAAATGAATTATTATACTAATGAGATAATCTTCTAGAAGTGTAAAAGAAAATAAAATATCAATGTAAACTATCCCATGTTAAAGTATAGGGAATACTATGAATAAAGGTTAAAAGTATAAAAAGTATAAGAAGGATATCTATAATTATTCAGAGGAAAGCACAAGTGTTTCAAATTCATGTAGTGAATATAAAAATTATAGTGCTAAAATTTGGACCATAAAAAACACAACTCAAGTATAAAATATTTCTCTACTATCACATGAACATATATTTAATCAATTTGTGAGTGAAAATATTAATGTAAATATGACCAGTGGTTATTTATTTAACTAATTCAACATGGTTTAATAACAATTTAATGAGTTATAAGAAAAATACAGAATTTTAATGAAGCATCATGCTTTGTATGATCATGTGAAAATTTAATTTTCTGTAGAAAAGGAGAAAATTGATCAATTATTAAAATATAAAAATATATTAAAATATCTATAGAGAAATTAGTGAATGATTTTGAGAGATTCAATAATGGTATAAAAACTATAACCCAGATTCAAGATATACAACCAAATCCTATATATAATAATAGAATTGTTTTCTATCATGTAAAATTAATTATTTATAAGATCACATAACTTTTAATTGTTCTAGTTCTAACAATTCAATAAATAATAATCATCCATCTAGAGCTAAAAAAATCATATTTATAATATATAAAAATAAGTTTATGGTAAACCAATTAAACATTTTTTGATTGATATAGAACATATTATTAACATTTCTTGACCTATGAAAATTTGAGTATAAAAATCATTTTTGGGTTTATTATATTGGGTTGGAATATATAAAGTAATACCAAATATTGTGAGGAATTGTGCCTTTTTAAAAATCATTCAAAATCCTGATTTTAGGTACCCTATGTAAATGTTTCATATTTGAATTTTTCTATATTCTATATGAAAGTATGAGCAGAAAATTTACAGAAATAAATACCAGAGATGTTTATAGTGGTCCGGGGAACAAAGATCCCATAGTCCACTCTACAAAATACAATCTATGCTAGATTTTAAATTTCCACTAGATTTTTCATCTTAACACAAGATATTATGTTCACAACTTATTTCGGGTAGTTTAAATCATTAGAAGACTAATTACAAAATCTTTCTTGTTCTATAACAGAGAATCTATTATCCCAAATGTAGAATGAGAAGCTATTAATACACCACAACTGAGTACAAGGAGTTGAGACTCAAGAAATATAAATAGAGATTGATTTGATGAAACTGGTTGATCATCACAATTGCAGCAGCACAAAATGAAAATTAATGCATATTATTCATCATAAAATATAAAATTCAAGAGATATAATACAATAAATTTATCCTCACTGCTAAATGATATTATATTATAAATAGATAAAAAACAACAGTAATGTTCTTGTAGTTGAACAATGAATAGGTATGTCACCAAAGTGTAGCATCTTTATGAAGGTTTATCGTTCTTCATAGCGCACAAAAAAATACTCTCAATGATCTTGCATCATATCATATATATATTATAGACTAATTTTTTCAATAGAAATTATTTGAAGATAAATATAGACAATGACATGAATTGATATTTTATATCAAAGAAAAAAGAAATAATTGTCGCAAAAATTAAAAATTAAATTTACCAGGAGAGTTGTAAAATTCCATAATAATAGAAGTCAAAATATTTGAAAAACAATTTTTTTTAATACCAAAAATATAATTGAATCATTATTTAAATTTTAATTGAACATTGCAGCAATCAAAATTCAAAGACACGACTTTGAGAAATCTCACTATTAAGAACACAATGGAGGGTTAAGCACAAAGCGTATGGTTTAACACGTAGTGTAAGGAAAATTTCCATAAAATAGGGATTATTAACCACACAGATATCATTGTCATCAAATATCCCAAATGTATTATTGGATAATAATACGTTAATATATTCTAAATGTAGGGTAAGAATAGTAAATCTGGACTCCAATGTAGGGTTGTTGATTCATACCAATGTCAATCTTAATGAAAATATTTTAGCGTAATGTTGGATTGATACCATACATAAATGTTTCCATTTGAGCATTATGAAGGGGTGAAAAAATTGTTTCTAAAATAATTCCTTAAATTCTATACTCTTTACAAATGAAGATAAAATCATGTACACTAACACAACAAAACTTCATCAGAAAATAAAAGAGGGAATTTGTGAGCATCAGAATCATCATAAATTAAGAAGTATTATTAAGAAAACATATGCGCAAAATTCATCCCCTTTATGATGATCACAAACCCATTCTAATTTATATCTAATGTTAATGAAAATATAGTATTTTCAAAAAATTAATGTAAATATAGATATAGAAACACATTTTGATTTCAAGTAATTATGTCGAGAAAGAAAAATTTCAAATTAAATGTCATGGTTGACAAGTATTCTCCATGGATGGATAATTTCTCCCCAATCTCCTCATTCTCCCCCTTTTTGTGACCTCAAAAAGTTGAAGGAATGGAATAAAAAATATAAACCTCAATTAATTATTTATTTAAATAAGATAACAGTTATAATTACCAGAAAATGAAAAATAAATCAATTTTTGGGAGTAAATTATTAAACTAAAAAAATGACAATAAAAGAATGAATACAATAATCTGAATTTAGGCTTGCATTCAAATGATTTAAATTTATTAAAGTAAAATCCATAATCAGATTTATTCTTCAAAATAAGTGGGCTTAAAGCTCTGTTTTTGTAGGAACATATGGCTCTTATGGATTGGGAATGACATACACAACACTACTATGATCAAGAATCATCCAAAACTAACTTTTGAAATGATTATTGAAATATTATATCCAAATATGAAGTATTTTCTTAGAATCATGCCCAATATTCAAATGTTCCACTTAATTGGTCTTGATTAAAGAACTCACTACTTCCCCAGACTGAATGAAAGAAGTTAACTTTTCTCTAATCTAATTAATCACTTATCCCAACTAGGATTCATTAGATGTAAACTAACTGACTAGATGCTTTCGGTTTTCCAACAGGAAACCATAGGGAATTTTATCACCTGAAATAGTGTGTAGAATTTCATTAAACTCAGTAAAAATAGAATTAATTACTTCAAATTTTCATATAACTTCTTATGGGATCTATTGAGAAGAAGAACTGGAACATTCCTTCAAAAATTGAAATTATTTCCCAATCATAAACATCAAATCATAAAAAACAATTTCTTCTTGATAGACTTATCATTTATCGTTAATAATTCCCTAGATAGATTGGCCATCATCAGTTTAAATCACAAACAGAGATGTTATTTTCCATAAATTCTCTCAAATGAAGCTTCTGAACTTGATACTCTAACCTTGAAATTGGAACAACATTAAACTCATCAGAATTATTTTTTTATCCATCCATTTCCCCTCTTAACAATGAATTTTGAGCTTCCAGTAGTTGAATCTTTATTATTTGAGCATCAACCTCAGATTTAGTAGGTTCAAAAGATCCATTTCCTCCTTGATTGATCCCAACAATTGCTAGAATAATGTCATCGAATCTTTCTTATATACTCCTCAAATGAGATAATCCAACTATATGAACATTAGGAACATTAGAAGTTCCAATATTGGGGACCTCTTCCCTGTGACGTTCTTGACTTTGAACATCCAACTCACCTTGATCGATTATTGGGGTCTTATGCCTAGTTCTTTCTGGTTCACCATGTGGAGTGACATTCACTTCGCAATAGCTGGTTTGACTACAATATCTAGAACTATATCAGAAAATATTCTTTTAATTTTCTAGATAATAGTTTCCCAAATCATAAATATTTATTTACCTTCAAGCCTCGCTCGAATAGAACCAACGGAGGTGATCACTCACTTAATCACATGAGCACTTGACAATAACATCTGTTATTCCTCACCACTAGCTAGCAGCAAACTATTTCATGATTTTCTCTAGAAAACTCTTATATTTTACATGGTTCCATCATTCAGCGTATTTCTATGGTGGCAGTTCATTATATAAAACATATTTACAATTTTACCATTCCTCCACAATAGAAAATAAATAATACTTCTATAACGATAATAACCCATATTTATTTATAATGAAAACAATGAATGAGACACCAAATTATAAACCAGATAAAATTAAACTTGATGTTTTTAATGAAAAACATGATGAACATGTTTGGATAGAGAAACGTCTCCAGCTTAAACATCCTCAGAAAAGTCCTCTATATAAACATCATTAAAATTGGTGATAAAGTGTTAGATACCTTATAAACACATTCTTCACAACCCTTGTTTAAAAGAACATAATATCCTCAAATTACTAACATCCATCTCTAACATTTCTCATGTCGAACTGAAATCCCCTTCCTGGGGACAGTTAAGTAACTCGTCAATCTCAACAGAAGATATTGAAAAACATTTGTTATCAATTTTTTAAATAATATATTCTTCATCAAAACCAAAACTAAACATAAGATTTCTAAAGAACTCATTTACTTCTATATCTTAGATCGATGGCATATTGTCTTCCCCAAAGTCCTTAACAAGGCCTTGAAAATTCATTGTTTTATTAAGAGATAAATTTATGGAATCTAAATATCAAAAATCAATGACTTTTTATTGCATGAATCTGTGCGATTTTCTAATATCATACATTCTATTTTATAGCATAACATCAATGGATCATCCCAAGGATTCAATCTTTAAAGGTTTAGAAATGTAAGGGTCAAGAGGTTTAGGGTATTTGGTAATTTGTAAATGAGAGAGAGAGAGAGGGGGTCTGTTAGTTCGAAGGGATGTGTACGATTGAGTAAGATAAGTGGAAGAAGGAAAAAAATATATCACACTGATTGAGGATTGTAATCACAAATGTTTTTAAATTTAAATGAAAAATAAAATAAAAAATAGAAATTACTTTTTCAAAAAATTTTAAAATAATGAAACAAAATAAATTAAACAATTAAAATTAATAATAATTTATGATGTTTAAAATATAATTACTAAAAATAAAATTTTACTAAAATTAATCATACCTAACTCCTTCATAATAAAATCCAAACTAGCACTGGGAAGCGGATTAGTAATTTTTTTAGCCAATTGATATTTTGTTTTAAAAAAATATAAATTTATATTCTTTTTAAGAACTTCATCTCTTAGAAACAGATTATGTATATTAATGTGCTTATTCCTATAAGAACTTATAGGATTTTAAAAGATATAAATAGGACTGGTATTATCACATAAAATATAAATACTATTAAAATTTAGTCCAAAGTCCAACAGAGAGATTTTCATCCACAATTCTTGTGCACAACAACTGCTAGAAGATACATATTCTTCTTCAACTGTTGACAGGGCAAGAGAGTGCGGTTTTTTTCTAGACCATGAAATTAATGATTTTCGTAAAAAGTAAAAAGTTCATAACTTACTATTTGTATCTAATCAACATCCTCCAAAGATAGCATTTAATATATGAAATTAATTTAAAATCAAATGTTTTGGGGGTAAAGAGTATATTGAAAAACTGTTTCTTTCCATTATTAAAACATTCTTTTAAGAGTAGTAAATTAGATTCTATTGAATTTTATTGAAATATATCATGAATACATATTGAATTCATATTGTCTGGGATTCTAGCAGTAAGATATAATAAACTACCAATCATACTCCTGTATAACGTGTTGTCCAATGGTTTTCTAGATTCATTCAAATCATGTTTTATATAGGTACACATAGGAGTTGCAAAATAAATTTTGTTTTCATGTCTAATCTTTTTCATAAAATAAATAATGTACTTTATTTGATTTAAAACGTTTACAAAACATTTTTGATAGATCTAAATTCCTAAAAATAAATTCATTTCTTCTATCATACTCATTTGAAATTCTTTTTTCATATGTTTTAAAAATTCATGAATAATCATTAAATTAGAATTACTAAAAATAACATCATCAACATTAATTTCTACCAATAAAATATTAGATCAAACTATTTTCATACAATGTGTTTGTTTTTGAAATCCAATATTAAAACCATTTTTACAAAGAAAAGAACATAATATATAATTCCAAGATCTATGTGCTTGTTTAAGGCCATAGAGTGCTTTAGTAGGTTTAATAATAGTATCTGGTGTTTGAGGATTTTTAAAACTAGGAGGTTGTTAAACATAAAATTCCTCCAATAAAAACTATTGGAAAAGGCATATTTAACATCCATCTAATTTAAATTAAAATTCATATGAGATGCATAGGATAATATAATTATAATGGATTCTAGTATAGATAGAGGGGAAAAGGACGAATCATAATTTATTTCTTCTTCTTCATTATAACCATTTGATACTAATATATCATTATTTTTACTGATGATTCTCTGATCATCTTGATTCTTTCTAAAAACCCTTTTGGTTCCTATTATTGGATTGTTAGTTTTTCTTTCATCAAATTCCCGAACAACATTCCTCATAAATCTGTTTAACTCTTCTTACATGGCTAACATCCATCTCTCATATTCTAAGTCTTTTTCTATAGTCATAGGCACTAACTGGGATATAATTCTATTAAATTCAATTTGATTTCAAATATTTCTCCTAGTTATTATATATGTATATTGGTATCCTATAATTGTTTCTAAGAGAATGATATTTATGGTTCTAGACTATCTAGGGAGAATACATTCAGGTTCATTAGTTTCATGTTCTTCATAACAAGAATGAATTTTGTTAATATCAAAATCAAAATTATCTTCAAGGGATTCAAGTCTCATGAAATCAAAAAAGTTAGTGACTTCATTATATTTCTCTTTTTCATTAATGAATGGTTCAGTTTCATCAAACATCATGTGAAATTATTATTCAAAAATCCTTTAAATAGTATTAGTAACCCTATAAGATATATAGGTTTTATAATATCCCAAAATATTCCTTCCTCATATTTTGGATCAAACATACCAGGATTATCATTGGTGTTCAAGATATACACATTGCATTCAAAAACAGTATAACACATTAGATTATGTTTTTTGTCATCCCAATGTTCATACGGTGTGTTTTATAAGATATGATAAACAAAACTCTATTCATGATATATCATGTTGGGATTACATGTTCTTCCCAAAATTAGGTAGGTAGACTATATTCATTCAGAATTGTCCTAACCATTTCATGAATAGTTCAATTTCTTCATTCAACAATTTGAATTTATTGAGGTGTTCTTCGTAAATAGAAGTTGTTTTTAACACCCATATTTGAGAAAAAAGAATTAAAATCATGATTCTCAAATTTCTCATCATGATCACTTTTCATTGAAATTATTTTTGATCCTTTTTTATTTTTAACAAGAATAGAAAAACTAACCAATACAGAAAAAATTTCACACTCAGTCTTAAGAAAATAAAACGGAGTAAATCTAGAAAAATCATCAACTAAAACATAAACATTTGATTTACCTTCCAAATATGCTACTATAGATGGTCCAGAAAAATCAATATGAATTTCATTTAATGGTTTAAATGTAGGAATTTTATTAATCAATTTGAAGGAATATTTGTGTTTCTTACTAATTTTACATGCATAAGAGAATCCATAATTATCAAATATAAGATTGCATAAATCAAAAACTATCTATTTAATAGAAAAGTTTTGTAATCGATACGTATTACAGTTTCATGTATTTTATAAAATATCCATGATTCATTTGTCTTAGAAAGTAAATAGTTCACTATTTGTTTTCACGGGGAATATTAGAAAAAAATACAAACATTGCTAATTCTATGTGTTATAAACTGAATCATTTTATCTGTAAAAACTAGACATGAATTTTTATAAAAATAAACATAGAAACCATCACCACAATGTTTATAAATACTTGTAATATTTTTTCTTTATCCATTGTTCATAAATTAATTTTCCTTATATATGTAGTCTTTGGATCTCCAACACTTCCAAATGCAATTTTTCTTACATTTTCATTATTACTGAAAGTTACTAATCCTCCATCCATTTTTGTTAGGGAATGAAAATTTTATGGATCTCCACTAATATTTTTGTAAAAAATCACATTCCATATACCATATATCATTTTAATTTTTGTGGCCTCTTTACTGCAAAACCTTTTAAACAATTGTTTTATTGGGTACCCACACATTCTTGGGTCAAGAAGAGTTAGCTAACTGTGATATGGAAATCAAGTCTTTCTTTTTTCCATAAGTAGTATCATTAGATAAAACTATGATATTAGAAATATATGATCTTATAATTACTCTTATTTTTGGATTTTTCACGTAATAATTATTTTTTACATGACCTTTTATTTCATAAAAATAAAAAGTAACATTTTTTAATTGGGAAAAAATAATTATTATACAGTTTTGGATTTTCACACTTACTTTCTACATAAAATCATTCTCTATTAATAACATTTCTACCAAGAATATAGTTTAGGATATTTTTTCCTTTTGTAAGATGAAGAGAATCACTCTCATAAGTTTCCACTCTATATTTTAATTCATTAATTTTCTTTTCATGATTAATATTATTTCACGTAGAGGAATTGCACATTTTAAGTAGCCCTGGATGTTGTTTTAACATAAAATCTATTTATTAGAAGAAAAAAATATGAATATTTTTTATAGATTTGTGCTTATTTAATAAAGAATCACATTTTTCTTCTATCTCAGAATAATAGGTAGCTAATTTGTTATTTGAACAACTAGTTGAATCATAATCAGAATTAGATGAGTAATAGGTTTATACATTCTCTTCATTATTCATAAAGAGCATACTTGAGTTTAGATTTGATTCATCATTATCTGAATCAGAAATTGATGGGAATATTGAGACTTTATAAATGCTCCGTGTATCATTAATAGCTATTTTTCCATTATTTTCATAATCAGTATTTTTTTTTGATTTCTGATTTTTTCCCTTTTCTTTCATCTTTCAACCGAGGAAAATCATGTCTGATATGACCTAATTTTTACATTCATAATATTTGAACTCTCTTGTATATTTATCATATTTTTGATGTATTTTCCAAATCCTCCTTTATTATTACAAAAATTGCTTATTTTTTTGGATAACTAAGCTATTTCCATTTCAGAATTAAGCGAATCAGAGTTATTTTAATATTTTACTTCTTTCTTTTTTTTCTGCATAACTTCTATGATGTTACCATTAGAGCCATATTTTTATATTTCATAATAATTCATTAGTCTTAAATTTCATCTTGTGTTGCAGATTCATACATCATCCATGTCTAAATTATTTGTTTCATGTTAAGAACTTTGACAGGTGATGATATTTTAAAAGCAAAAGATATACCATTATATTTAAAAGGTTGTACTCTCAGTACTTTCAATAATTAATCAGATTATTTGATAAGATCACCTAAGGATTTTTTATTATTGATAATTTATGTAATCCTTCCATTAATCTTTTTAATACTATTTATTTCAAACCTCTTAAATGAGTCAAAATTCAACATTTCTATGGAATCGATCATTTTTCTTACATTATCTATTCCTTCATAAGAAACTGCAATAGCTTGTCACTTTTCATAAGCAGTAAGACAATGTGAGACATTATTTAATTCATTTGGTCCTAAACTACAAGTTATTGCATTAATATCATTTGAATTCATATCTTAATTGACTTTAGTTGCATCATAACTTATTTCTAGAATCTCCAAATTCTTATAAGGGGAATGATTTATTAATAAACTCTATATCTATGAATTATTATATATATGATCATCATTTATTTCAAACATCCATAATATTCACAGTTGACATAAGGAACATGGACCATGGAAATTCCTTCACTACGATCAACCCTTTCCACCTTTGTATAGACCTTTACACATCATGATTTCTATAGACCTAAAAATCCAACCTTTGATACCAATTGTTAGGTCAGAATTAAAAAAGTATCACACAAGAGGGAGTGAATTGGGTCTTTTCAATAAATATTCAATATTCCGATTTTAGGATCCCTATGTAAATAATATATATTTTCAGTATTTTTTATTCTGTCTAAAAGTATGAGAAGCTGATTAATAGAAATAATGGACATAGTTTTTTTTTGTTTTTTGAGGAAAAGTATCCCCTAGTAAACTCTACCATATAATCCCTCTGTGATCTTGATAAATTTCACAAGATTGGTCCTCTTATCACAAGACCATGTGTTCACAACGGAGTGTGGGTAGTTGACACATTTACAAGACTAATTACAAAGGCCTTCAAGTTCTATAACCGATAACCTATTATGAATAATATAGAATGAGAATCTAGTAATCAACCACAACAGGGTATGAGTGGTTGATACTTAATAAAATCAAGTAGATATTTTTTGATGAAATAGGTTGTACTTCATAATTGCAGCATCATGCAATTGACAGTTGATGAAACCTAATCTTCAAAAAAATATAAACCTCATGAGAGAGAATAGTCTGATGTGATCCTTATTGCTTAATGATCTTCAATTGTAAATAGAAACAAAACAACAGTAGTGATCTTGGAGAATAACAATGAATAAGTATGTCAACAACATGTATCACTCTTATTCAAGGTTGATCATTATTCAAAACACACAAAAATATATTGTCAATGATACTGAATCAGATCAAATAAATATTATTGATTGATTTTTTAAATAAATTTTCTCAAGATAAATATACCCAACAACATGCATTGATATTTCACATCAAAAAAATTGGCCAGAATTAAAATAAAAATTCAAATTTGAATTTACTAGGAGTGTCATAACATCCTTCAATAATAGAAGTGATAATCTTAGATAAAATCAGTTCTTTGAAAAGATCAAAATGATACTTCAACCAGTCTTTATATCTAAATTGACCATTGTAGAATTCATGAATCGAAGACATAACATCGAGGAATCTCAAAATTAAGAACACAACGAAGGATTAATCCTGTAACATAGATTTGAACACATAACATCGGAAAAATTTTAATAATGTCGTGATGATTATCAATATGGATATCCTTATCATCATAATATCTTTAATGTTGTATTAATGAACTAATCATTGAAATATCCATAATTTAGGGTAGGAATAGTAAATTTAAACTGAAACATAGGGTTTCTGATCCATACGTGTGTTGATCCAAACCCATATATTTTAACCTAATATAGTGTTGATACCATACATAATGTTTTTCCTTATATTGTAACGTAGGGATAAATTTTTTTCTTCATTCTTTCCCAAATTTATAAAATATTTACAATAGAATATAAAATCTTTTACACTTACTCAAAAAAACTTCATTAGAAAAAAAGGGTATTAAGGAGAATCAAAATCATCATAAATTTTAGAGTATTGTTAAGAAAAAATATTCCCATCAAATTCTTGATGTTTGAATCCTTCCAAAAGAGTACCAGTAATAATATATTGTATTTAGATAGTGTATATTCCAGAATCATTTTTGGGACTACTCGATATTTAATAACCTTATCAATGTTGATAGAGGATATGGAACTTCTGCAGATAACCACAAAGAAAATATAATTACAGCCTACCAATTCTTTAACTCTATTAATGTTTCAATATCAACTGTTTCATTTAAAAATTGAATAATGTATAATATTCTTCCATATCACAATTATGTGATGATGGTCACCATGCTAATTTTGAGAATAATTCCTCTATGGATTATGATTTTGTACATGTATTAGTTTTTACTACATTGTTAAAAGAGAATGTTTATGATGTTAATTTAATATAGTAATTTTCATTGAATATTTATTTTTTATGTTCCATTCATAGGTATTATTGTCTTTTGAAAACGGAAGTAGGCTATAGAAACCAACTCACTATTAGGAAGCTAACTATGAATGGTTTGGTAAAGAATATTCCAAAACTATAATCCCAAAAATAAAAAGTCTATAATCCCTGGAAAAAGATAAAGCAGTGAAAGATATCTTTCATCCCAATGAATTAAATATCAACTTTCAACCCCTATCGTTCACATTTATTTCTCTGACCTTCTAGAGTTTCTAGTTAAAATTGGAAGCACTATTCTTATGATTTTGTTGATGAATTTTCAACTAGGGTTTTAATTCGTTCTCACAAAAGTGAATATTGTACGTATATGTCCACATACAAAAAATATGTAGAGAATCATTATTGACATAGAATTAGGACCTTAGTAATTGATCACCATCATCAGTTTGATAATAAATATTAATAATCTGTATGCTAATAGAATGTATGTTATCATAATATTTATCCTATCGGACCCAACAACAAGATGGTGTTGTAAAATGAAAAATAAAACTATTCATAAATTTTCTCAGACAATCCTCAATGTGTACGACATACATATTAATGTATTAGATGAAAACATTGGATGTAGCTTTCTATATTATTAATTGATTTCTAATTATAACTCTTTTAATGAAAACCCAAAAGAGTTAAGAAATTATTGAAAACCAATATATAATTAGAATATAGTTTTTGGATGAATATTATTTATAATCAAAACGAAAGTGAATTTAGACTAGTGTTACACTAAAAGTTATGATGTAGTTTTCCTTAGATATTCAACTTATAGTATATCATTAATGGTATTCAATAAAAGGACTGATACTATGGAATAATTTGTACATGTCGTATATGATGAAACAAGTCCATATGAAACTAAGAAACCTTTGGAAATCATTTATAACGATCATTAGAATCAAAAACATAATACCAAATATAGTCATAATTATGTTTAACCTTCTATAGAAAAATATCCCAATTCTGTGGAACTCTTTGAACTTGAATCTATAGAAGAAAATGATGTATCAAATACTTATACAACATGATCTATTACGATTCATCAAATCTATCCCTCCAATGTGGTAAATAGAGTCCTAAACTTATGAACACAAACTATATATTCTCTATGAAATCAGATTTAATATCATGTTTTGAGGTCATATATTGAACCTAAGAACATCACAGAGGAAATAATTTATCGGTTCTGAGACACTACTATGCATGATGATCTGAATTTGATTGATTTTAATAGATTCTATTAAATATATTAATTATCCATAGACAATGTGACCATTGGAACTAAATGGGTATTTTGGAACAAGGTAGACGAGTCAAGATTTTAATTTACAAATACGACAAGATTGGTTTCACATGCATAAAGTCAAGAGGATGATATTAATAATAACGAAACCTTTGAACTAGTATCATGGATTCAAGAAATAGAATTGTTTCATTCTTATACATGACATTTTAATTTCAAATTTTATCAGAAGGGTGTCAACAGTACATTCATAAATTGCTTTATAATTGATGATGTCTTTCTGTACTAACCCCTCATATTTTAAAACCCTGTTTTTATATCATGTTTTAATTAAAAAAAATCAGAATATGGTTAAAAAAACCCTTTTATAACTTGGTAAGATAGTGTAAACTCTTTTTTAATTTTCAAATTTTTTTCATTATGAATATTTATTCCTCAGTTATTTATTATGAAATTTTTAATTATTTTTTATTTGGTAAAAAACATTTATGATGATTTTTTCTATGGATATTCAGGAAATAATTTGTGAGTATATTTTTTAAAATTAAGAATATAATTGAACTATGATTCATGGGAGAGGTAAAATTCCTCCTTGTTTTTTATATTTTTTAAAATAAGGAATGAATTACTTTAAATAAAATTATCTTTTAAAAAAATGGTATAGATAGTACTAAAAATTGTGATAGACCCATGAGTAAATGATGAAAATTATATCTTGATAAAACTTGGAAACATGTAGATCAACCAAATTACATTGGTATGATTAGATATTTTCTATTCTTATCTTCTAGTACACTTGATATTATATTCATTCGTATTTTTAGGGTCTTATTTTAAATCAAATAAAAATGAATATCAATTTATTTTGAGTGAAAATAATATCCAAACACCTTTATATTAAAAACAACTTGGGAATTATTTATTAGATTTTATATATATTTTAATTAGTGGGTCATTCATATGTATATTTTGGTGGTTGTATTTTTTAATGGAAAGGAACTAATAGAACATGAAAACGTTTTGTAAAGTATTTAGTTTCATAGTGTAGTAAAAATTATTTTTTTAATTTCCCAATATATTTTCTAGTACATAATTAAAGGAATATTTTGTGTATAGATTATAGGGATTATAAATACATTAGTAAAAAATAAATATCAATTTATACTTTTCCCTGTAGGTTTCGATAATTCAAGTGTCTAAAATAACACTAAGAATCTGGTATCATGGTCAAGGTCAAATCACCTTCATATAAGACATCACATTTTGAGTGACCATAATCAAAAAGATTATATAACTATTGAATTAATTAATATTGAACATCAGTTTTATTATATACCTATATTAACATTTAATTTTAGGAGAATCAATTATATCAAACATGAATTGGGTATGATAAATTTTTTCTAAATTGTTTAAATTTTGTTTTTTAATTTCAACTTATTTAAACTAATTTAAATAAAATTAAAACATATTTTTAATTAGTTTATTTTAATGTAACAATGAAATATTGTTGACATGGTTAGTATACAGACCATGATTTTTGGTTTATACAATCATTATACCTACCATGACCATCAGGTCTTGAGTTTAGTTTATGTCACATCTTTGATTGTTTTGTTTTTAAGGTATTATTCTAATTTTTTTATATTTCATTTATCGCATAGTCTTCCAATTAGTAATTTATTTAAATATATATTTTGGTCATGATAGTAGTTGTTTCACTATTGGGGTAGGGTTAGAGGAACTTGGTCACCCTTTCTTAGAAAACAATTTGGAAAATGATGATTTTGGGTATTGGCAAATGCACGGTTGGAACACTGTTTGGAAAACAGTGTGGCATGTACCTTTTTGATAGTTAGTGGTTCACGATAGCCACACGGCTTGGAAGAACATACAGGTTAACCCTACAACTTTTCCATGTTATAAAAAAGATGGGAAATTAGCTTTTTCAGTCATCAATCATAACCCTAAATCACCTCACATCCACCCCATTCATGATTTTCAACCATGGGATATTCCTCAAGGAAATTTTAGACCCCATAAACTCTAATAATTTGTTGGTTTTTTTATTTATCATGATATAATCATGTACTACAATTTTCTCTTGATTTATGATTTTTTCTGAGGTTTCTCTTCCCTCTTTCTAGAGTTTTAATTTTAAAACTGGATTTTTGAAAAAGAGAGGGTTTGATATTGTGTTATTTGGGAAGGAATTGGTAATTATTGATTGATCTTTTTTATATGGTCTTCTGGTTTTGCAGTTGTAGTTTCACATTTATTTTTCCACAACATTAAGTTTGAGGTTAGTGGTTCCGAGATTTTACATTATTAGATGGGTTTATATTTTTTTCATGATTTGTTAAATGTGATATATAGATTAATTATGTGGTGAAAATAATATTTGGAAAGGTTTTTATAAGAATATTGTAGGAAACTGTGTTTTCCAGTAGAATGTTGTGTTCTTTATTATGGTGTTTCTTAGATTTATTCTATGCCCTGTGCTAAAGAAGATTATTATATTTTCATAGATATTTAAAGGATAGAATGTCACTAATGTGTATTTTTCATGATAAATGGGGTTTGATTCATGTTTTTTTCATTGTTGTGCACCTTCAATGTCACTAAGAATTGTAAATTAGATATTAAACATGATATAAAATTCATTTTATGTGAGTTTAAATTTCAAAGGGGATTTTCCCATGTTAATGGTTGGATATCACACATTTTATATGTATTGTTTTTCCAAATGGGTTTACTAAATTGTTAAAGTGGTGAGATGTTTATTTCTAAAAGGTTTTTTTTGCGGGAAAATTGGAAATTCATGTTGTTTATGTGAAAGTGATAATTTTATTGTGTTATTGTTATGATTGTCATGTGTTTTTGAATGTGATGATCTATGTGATATGTGAAATGTAATTTGAGAAAAAGGGAATCAGGTTTATTTAGGTGGGATAACTAGAAATAGTACAATAAATAAATCTGAAGAGGCATGGTTCACATTCATGTAGAAGGATTTATGCTACAATAATAACTATAAATTTGATATGATCATACACCAATATAACTTATATGAAATACTCTAAGTTATATCATTTATGAGACTATTTTTATACAACTTGAATTTTGTATAAGATCTTATCTAGTGGCTAATGCATGAGAAAACTATTGGTAGTTGAGTTGGGGGATTTTAATCACTGAGGTGTCATGTTAAAAGAGTTCCACTTGTTCCAGTTACCTATTCGGATTTTATCATTGTTCTCTCTGATAACATGATTCTTATTTAATATTTTGAACTATGTCAGTATATAGTAAACCTTATGTATAATTTTATTTAAAGTAAACTTATCTGTGAAATAAATTTTTATTAAAAAGTGTATATTCAAATTTTTTTCTTAAAAATCTTTAAAATGATCTTATGGAAATGTACATATTGATTTGTCTTCTAATAATATAGAATGTAATATTCTCATTGTGGTGGAATCATACAAGGATTTGGGACACACCCTACATTCACCATTGGGTGTATGTATACTTTTTTATGAATGACCTAAGTACCAACAAGATGTATCATCGTGATGGTGGATCTGGTTTCTAGTGTTACACTTCTTGCAGGTGTTGGTGATGGTGGGTTGAGGGTGACTTCCATCTTGATTCCTAGAGGTTTTTTGGGATAGTTTTTTGGTCCCCATTCAATTGTAATAATTTTGGTTTTTTTAGAGTTGTATAACAATGAATCTTAAAATTTGTTTACCTCATTCAATTATGGTTATCTATTATTGTGATTCTCATTCTTTTAGTTTGTTTATGTTTATATAAATTGGTGAAATTATTCCAAATGTATATTTTTGATACTGAAGCACTATTTTCAAGCTCGTGGGGATAAAAATCACCCTTTGGTCCATTCCTTGAATCGGGAATGGAGGTGAGTTAGATGGAACCCCATCTTGGTTCCTGATAAAATGGTACCATAACATGTCATTTTTTTTGGATCATGTTATTTAGAAAAAAGTTATGAAATATTGGATCTAGGAAATTCATGGATTTTGTTTTTGGTTGTGATTGGGTTTCATAGATATCACAACTCATGACAGGACACAAGTCACTATGGGATGTGGGGATTTTATTTTTTACATCACCTCCATGTGAGATGTATAGTCTTCAAGCTATATATGGAAACTAGGTTGGTGGAGTGGTTTATTTAGAATTGTTTGATGACATATTCGATTACGTTTTGATTTATAAATGTTTTTGTGACTATTGTGGTTGATGAAAATTTTTTATAATGGTTTTATTGATGTTTTCCCCTATATTTATTTCTTGTTGTGAAAATATTCATCCATGGATAATTCTTGTGTAGCTGCAGAAAGAGGTTAGATAGAGTTATCCTCCAACAATTTGACATAGGATTCTTGAAGCAGTAGTTTGGGATATCTAATAATTGGGTAATTGATTGGGACTTATTCTTTATTAAGATTGGTAATCTCAACTAGGATCATAAAAGGACAAGGCTCGATATTTCCTCGAGAACAAAGATCTTTATTTATGAGATATCACAGAACTCAGGAAGAATAGGAGTTATGTGAGAAGGTACAGAGTATATTTCTATTCATCAATACTCCAATGGTAGTTAGAGTAATATATTCTTCATCTATGTTAGATGATCATATTCTGAGGTGGTGATAATCAGTAGTGCATGTTGGAAAGAACAAGAATATGGGGTTTAAATACTTTATGGTCATTTCAAAATGCATTATTGTCATTAGGTTTTGGAATTTACTAGATTCCAAGTGTTTATGGATATTATATAAGGAGATTGGTCTATGATAGTGTATGATAACTACTGTGCAGAGTATGTTTGGTACACACCATAGGTCATTTATAAGGAGAAGATAATGGATCAAATTTTTGATATTGGGATCTAACCAAAAATTTGATTTCAGGTCTTCTTGTTAAATTTTAAAACCTATGCTAATGTTGTTAGTCAGGAAATTATGGTTGAGATTTATCATAGAGTAAATTATGGTTTATATGGAGCATTATCGACTATGGGAAGGGGATGTTCATCAGAGAATAAGAGGAAGTGGGATGAACATGTGATGATAGGAGGTGGTTACTTAGGGAATCCTCCCAAGATGTCTTCTTCTATAGATTCTAATGTTGGTTCAATCATATTCAATTAATGTGGAATGTAAGGGCACATGAAACCTGTGTTTTCATCTCCACCCATAAATTTTCATAAGTATAGAATTCTGGGGCACTTTCATTGATTTTGTATAATGGTGCACTGATATCATAGTTGTGTGGGATCAATGTATTCTTATGGGATGACAGCCTAGTTAGAACAATCCTAGATATTGGGTTCTTGGTTTGGAGGTCATGGTAGTAGGGTTGGATCATTATTTTCATAGATTCAATTCATGTTCGATCTATAGGTCATTGATCTTTCTCGGACACTGATTTAGATGAGGAAACATCATGTGGTGAATCGAGCACCAGTGGAATCATATGTAGTGCCTCTAACAGTTTGAGGTACTATTTTTATTTCTATGTATTTAGATTTTTTTCATTGAAACTTGTGCATCAGTTTTTTTATTTCATCCCACCATGTTGATGTTTCAAAGTTCCTAACCCATCTTATTCTATATGTGACACATTTGGTAAGTCGACAAGGTCATAAGTGATAGAAGGTTTCATGCTTCCATCTTATACAGTCAACATGTTAGGGGTCGAGTTGGAAATATATTTTTTTCTTTAGAGATGGTCCTTTTTGATGTGATCATTGGTATGGATTAAATTGTTCATTTATAGGTTACTAATGATTGTACTAGGTGGTGAGTGAGCTTTGTGTCACCTAATTGGATACCCATGTTTTTAAAGGTGAATGGAATTCATGGTCTGGACATCATGGTCCTCCAATTTCAGAATTTATATATCCTTTTTTAGATATCATCACGTTTGTTGGAGGATGATGATGGTTCTCTTGACAGTGGATTACCTCCTATTACTCATTAATTACTAGATTTTTTCTAGAATATTTCTCAGTATTTCCTCTGGAATGGTATGTGGAGTTCTCCATTGATTTTTTTCTGGGACCATAGCCCATATTACTTCCCTCATATCATATGTCCACCATTGAGTTGAGGAAATTAATGGTCCTTCCACACTATATGGAATCCTATGGATTCATTGACCCTAGAATTTCACATAGTGTCTCCTAAGTTGTGTTTGCGAAAAAAGGAAATTCGATCTCTCCAATTGTGGATTGATTATTAGATGTTGAAAAACTGATTACCAAGGACAAATACCCTTGTTTCTATAATGAACACCATTTAATCTGCTTAGGGGTGAAGGTGGTTCTCTAATATTAACGTACATTATGGATATCATCATATAAAAGTTAGATAGGTGGATGTTATAAAAATACCCTACCAAAGTAGAAATGACCACTTTGAGAACTTTTCCATGACTTTTGGTTTGAAGAAATATATAGAGGACTTTATGGTGCTTATAATCAAGGTGTTCCATCAATATCTCCAATAGTTTATCCTGGAGTTTTTTTATGACTTCCTGGTCTATTCCAGGACCGAGGAGGATCATGAGAAGCATTTGACAATATTATTGGGAACTCTTTGGGATCATCGTCTATATAATAAGATTTATAGGTGGAGCTTATAGATTATGGTGGTAATGTTTCTGGGAATTGTGATATTGGAATGAGGGGTTTCAGTGGACCATGATATGATCAGTGATATTATATCATGGTAAAATCAAATTATTTTTTTTAGATCAGGATTTTTTTGGTCCTAGTGGGGTATTATAGGTGGATCATTCTAGATTTCTCATGAATTTATTCATCCATGATAAAGCTTACCCTGGATGGGGTAATTATTAAATAGATCATAGAGTGTGAGGAGTCTTTGGAAGAGATAAATTGGCGGTTGAAAATGGCCCCTATTTTGATCTTTCAAAAATTTGTAATTGATATGTGGTTTATGGTGATTAGTTAGGTATGGTTCATGGGTGTGTGCTGACATCGGATGACAATGTCTTATCTTATGGTACCCAAATAATCCAACAACTTGAAAAGAATTACCCAACCGATGATTGGAAGTTAGTAGTGGTGATTCAAGACTTGAATATGTTACATCATTGACATTTTATTTGGAGAAGTTTTTAGTTTATTTGGATCAAAATATTTGAGCCTAATTTTTAACCCAAAAGAATATTTCATTTGGAGACAACAACGTTTTGTTGAGTACCATCAGAGGTTTGATTTTTATAAAGTATATAACATAGGAAAAGGTATATATGGTAGACTATTTGAGCAGGAATATGCCAGTGAATGTGTTTAAAGAGTCTAGTGATTAGTTTACACTAATGGAGCTCTTGGTTTAGATTCCTCGAGAGACTAAGGAATGTAGTAGATGTGATTTCATGTCCAGTGATCAATTTACACCTTCCCTTTTGGAGTTGATTTAGTGGGATAATCCTGATGATTAGTTGTATGAGAACTCTATGAAATTTCATTATAGTGGGGAGATTCCTTATGAACGGTCATTTTACATTGAGGGTTTGTTCATCAAGGGTCTCTTTGTGGTTCCATTTTATATTAGGATGGTTGTAATGTAGGATAGACACCAAGCCCAATGGTAAATTCAACCCAATTACACTATGATGTTTTATAATGTACATTGAAAATTCTTGTCACCAGATATGAGGTGATATGTAACTGAATTTGGATGATGGTTTTATACATTGAAGAATGTTATGTTAAAACAAAGAAGGACCTCTAGTTTTCTTCACCAGCTGTCTTTTCCAACCTAAAAGCGGGATGATATATCCATGTAATTTATTTCAGGAATTCCTCATACAACCTAATGGAGGAATTTCATTTGGATATTGATTGTTCATCT
The DNA here is from genome assembly GCA_963277665.1 of Viscum album. Classification (NCBI taxonomy): domain Eukaryota; kingdom Viridiplantae; phylum Streptophyta; class Magnoliopsida; order Santalales; family Viscaceae; genus Viscum; species Viscum album. The sequence goes on from OY728144.1 coordinate 184,354,853, forward strand.
GCCCAAATATTCCCATTTCATTCTGATTAGGAATTCAACAAGTGTGGATGAGGTGGGTTGGTCTTATATTTATGAGATAACGAGTCTTCATGGTGTACCATTAGTAGTTCTTTCAGACTGGGACCCTATATTTACCTTACAATTTTGGGAAGGACTTCATTAAATGATGGCGACACTGGTAAAATTGATCATAACATACCACCCTCAAACAGATGTTCTGGAGCAGGAGAATCTGATTCTGGAACACATTCTCTGAGAATGCATGATGGATTTTGAGATTCATGGGATAGACATTTCAGATTTGTCATTTTTTGTATAATAATCGTTACAAATCATCAATTCGAATGGATCATTTTCATGTCATTTATGCTTGGACATGTCAGCCTCCTTTTTGATGTACTGAGGTGGTTGAGACCTCATTATTGTGTTGGATCCTTGTGTAGGAGATGGATGAAATGATTATGTTGTCCAACAATAATTTTTTAATAGTTTAGTGTCCATAAAATCCTATGGTGATCAATGTGTAGAACATTGTAATTTTTTATGGGTGATCGAGTGTTTATAAATGTGTAACCTTGTTGGGTCATCATCATTTGGGTAAGAAAGGGAAGATGATTTCGATATATGTCAGACCTTTTGAGATTATTGAGAAGATTATTATGGTAGTATATATGATATATTTTCATTCTCAATTGAAATCAATTCATAAATTTTTCCCTGTCTCTCATATGAAAAAGTATAATCCAAATCTCTCCCATGTGTGGAATTGGGAAGAGTGTGCATTAGATCCTAATTTGTCGATGTTTTAGCAGATGGTGTGGATTGTAGATTTCCAACAGAGTGTTCTTCATGGGAAGTAGATTCTAATTTCCTAAGTTCATTGGAATCATGGTTATGACGATCATGATACAAGGGAGAAAAAATGTCATGATTTATGAAGGAGTAACCATTTTCCCGGATCATGCTTCGGGATGACTTTTCAGGGTTGAATGTTTTGACTTTGGGATGAATTGTAACATCTATGATTTTTTTATTAAAATATATTATTCTATTTTTTAAAAAATTTATAATATAGTTTTACCATTATTTTATGAAAAAATAATATATTTTGGGCATGAAAATAGGTGGCACATTATGGGCTACTTGTGAGAGGAAATTGTGCATCATTACCTAGGAAACCATGTAGAAAATGTTAATTTTGGACAATGGAGACCATGCGGTTGGGGTATGTCTTGAAAAACCTTGTTGGAAAATCATGAGGCATGTCCCTCCATGATAGTGAGGGGAACATGGTTGTTGTGTGGTATGGAAAATCATGCGGGCAAACTATATGACTTGTCCAGACCATTAAAAAGTGAGAAATTGCCTTTGTTCCCTCTACGATCCTAACCCTAAATCACCTCCCATCTACCACAAATGAGATTTTCATTGGTGGGAGATTTTTAAAGGCATTATAGGACAAATTTAACTCCTATCCTTGGGGTTTTGGGTGTGTATTCATTCTGAAATCAAGAAAGTATATTTTCTCATAATTTCTCCCTCTTCCTTGAATATCTCTATTCTAATCGTATTTTTGACCAAAACATGGTCAAATTTTGTGTTGTTTGGGAAATTATTGATGATGATTATTTCATTTTTACTTTATAGGGTATTTGGGAGATGTGGTAGTGGAGTCATACTAATTTCATCATGTATTCATGTGTTTGGTAGGCAGTTACATGCTTTTACATTATTATATGAGTTTGGCTAGCATCTTGGATTTGTTAAATGTGTTATATGGATTACCTAATTTATGAAAAATATGATTTAGAATGTTTTTGAGTTTCACATGTGATGAAAATGATCTTTCCAAAATAATTTTGATGTGTTTCATGTGTGCTTCATTGTGTTTTTTCTTAGATATATTTTATGCCTCATGTAAATGGTTATAATTTCATTTTCAAATAGATTTAATGGTCTATATGTGTCCAAATTGAAATTTTCAGGAGAAATGGGTGTTTTTGCATGTTTGTTTCATCGTTTTTCACCTTAAATGTGTATTTTATTGGTAAAATTTTTGTGGAGCATGTTATTAAATTAATTTTATTTGAGTATGAATTGAAAAGTGGGGTTTCCCATGAGAGTGGTTGGATTTGACATGTGTTCTTATTGGTTTGTTTTCAAATGGGTTTCATGATTTTTGAAAGTGGTGTGAAATTTATTTCCAAATAGTGTTGTTTTCTGTGTGTGAAATGGAATGTTGTGTTTTTTATGAAATTAGTGACTCCTTATGTGTTTTTGATTCTTGGAATCTCTGTGTGGAATTGATGATATATGTGATATGTGAAATGGAATTTGAGCACTAATAGAATCATAGGTACTTAAGTAAGATAACTAGAAATACTACACTAGATGACTCAAGAAGAGGCATGTTCAAAATTTATCTAGTATAATTTACTCTACAACACAAATTAAACATGTGATATGATTGAATACCACCAAAAATTGATGAGATCCTTTCTAGTGTCCCATGAATTAGAACAGTATTGGCCCACTAGAATTTTTAATGAGATCCATTCTAGTGTCTCCTGCATGAGAACGCTATTGCTAGTTGAGTTGGAGGATTTGTATCACTGAGGTGTGATGTTCATAGAGTTCAACATCAGCTTATTACTTATTGGGTATTCCCCATGATAATCGCTTATAAAAATATTCTTATGTGATAAGGTGATAAATGTTAGTATATGATAGACATTTTGTATAATTTTATTTCACACAACACTATTTGTGAAAAAAAATTCTAAAAAGTGTTTTTTGGGACCTTTTTGATGAAAATTCATTCTTAAAAATGTTTGAAATTTTCTTATTGATATTTTTATGTTTATTTATATTATAATTTTATTGCATGGATGATTTTCTTTTCAGTGTAATCTTACTAGGATTTGGCTGACATACTATGTACTCCTTTGCGTGTATATCGACTTTGTTATGTATAACCCAGGTAAAGGAAAGATTTATCTTGGTAGTGGTGGATATTGTTTTTAGTGTACCAATTATTGAATGTGTTGGTGTTGGTGGCTTTATGGTGATGTTACACTAGTTGAATTGATGATTTTGGGACAGTTTTTGTGTTACCCTTCATTTTTGTACTTCTGGTTTTGGATAGAGAGGTAAAACATTGAATATAAAAAAATTACTAATTTGGTTATGGTTATCTATTATTGTGATGCTCATTCATATTATTATTTTTTATGTTTATACAAATGGTTGAAATCATTACCATTGAATATTATTGAAACTCTTGCACTAGTTTGTAGCCTACGGGTATTAGGAACGCCCTTCAGGCCATGCCATGAATCATGCGGGATGGTGTGTTGGATGGCACTGTAACACCCCGAGATTTTATGAAAAATATTCTTTTAACTTCATTAATGTATTGTGTTGTATGCTACACCATGATTACCTTGCGCTATACGCAACACCGTATTATCTTGCAGTATACGAAACACTATTCTTGGATTGTGTTACACACAATTTTGATAATAGTTATTCTACGCAACATTGAGTATATATATATATATATATTCAATGTATAAATGAAATATGTTGGATTCTGTTATACGTAACAATGAAGGATTCTTGCAAAACACGCAACCCTGACTTGGCTTGCATTACATGCAATCACGACCTTCCTCGATAGCGTGTGCTGTACGCAATACCGGGTTTTACTAAACAACGATATATTATTATAATATTATTATGAACTAGCCGTTATGAATAGTATTAACTAAATTTTGAATTTTATAACATTATTAATCATCTTACACAATTTCTAGAACATGGTATAAGAACAAAATAAATTTTTTGGGTAAAATAATTATTTTTCAAAAAAGTGAAGTTTTGCTACCTTTTGATGGTGAACCCACTTTAAATCTAGTTTTTTACATGTTTATAACTTCAATTTGACAAAATAAAATTCTTCTTTGGAATCAGGAAGTGAAAATTTACTTTGGATAATTTTTTCATATTATTCTGGTAACTTTCATATTTTGATGAATAGTAAAAACACGCTATATTTTAATTAAAAACAAATTTTTTCGTCGCAATAATTTATATGGTTAAATTATAATATTTAATGGTTTTAAAGTATAAATAGAATATATTTTTACAATTTAATATAATGTATATCATTATCATTGATTCTACCTTGAATTCGTAGGATAAATCAATTCTATCTTTTGTAATGTTTTAAACAAAAGCTCGTTTTCTTTCGACTACGAGATTAATTTTAATTTAATTTCTGCAACATTCATGTATTGAATTTGAAAAAATGGATTCCATATTTGGAATCAGTGGGTCCAAATTATGTTAATAAGCTAATTTTTATTTTTTGGCATTATGAATAGTAACTAAGGTAAATTTTATTTACCATAGTTAAAGGTAAATCGGGTAATTAAGGGTAAATATAATATTATAAAATTTCCCTAACACCTGCCAAAATTCTATTGGATGACTAAAACGTGGTCCATATCACCTAAGGGTCGGATTAGATTCATTTAATGGACATTTTTCAATGAAAATAATTTAATTATTATTAAAACCAAAGAATGTGATAACATGTCACTTTCTTAAATCTTATAAGTATAATAATTTTAATTTAGTGACAAACTTAATGAATCTTCGAACCTGAATAGTCTCCAGAAAAATAATACAATTATCTACATCATAGGAATTTATTTATAATTTTTAAGGATTAAATAATAATCCTTTATTATGACACAAAGATGATGCCGTAATTATCTTATTAATGAAATATTGACACAATTGATGTTATAAATACCCAAATAAATGTAATTTAAGCCTTTTTATGAATTCAACTAATTTTATAGGTTAATATGACATGTTATTATTGATTTAATTAATTTTTTTAGAACTAAGCATTCTGTTATGATTTTCACAAAAATCAATTACTAAATAGTGTCAAAATTGACATAAAATAGTTTTTAAAACAAATATTATATTATTAATTGTTATTTTATTCCTAAAAATATAAGGATAGGCCAAATGATATAGATAAGGTTATATGTATTAATAATAAACAAATTGGGGTCCGTTTGGCTTCTTATAGTATGTTTATTAACCTTATAGTATAAGAACAAAAGAAGACACTGTAAAAGTAAAATTATTTAACTTAATGTTAAATCTAAATTATAATGTTAAAATAGGAACCTAAACTTGTCTAAATTTTATTGGATGAGAGGCTTTCGACCCATACCCACCATAGATTTGAAATAAATCAATTTGGAGCTATTTAAAACCGAACTTGACTTTATAATAAAATAATATTTTTAGTTTTTCCAAAGGAGCCCTCTCCTCCCTTATAAAATGGCACCTCCTCCCTCTCCTCCTCACACCAATTTCAGACTTCAAGCTGGGACAACCCCTGCAAAAGTATCTTATACACGTCCCTAGAAACATTCTAGAGGTTCTGTTCTACTTTATAGACCAATCTTCGTTCCCTAAGAGGAGGTTTCAAAGAGGCGTATCGAAGAAGAGGTAATTTCTTCTCCCGATTCTTTCAAGCTTATTTCTTCCTCAACTTCTTCTTCTTTAGTTGTTTCATTGTAAAGTAATAATATCAGAATCACTAATATAATGAGTTGTTATTATAAATATGAAACAACCCCATTTCACCTTCTATCCATCCTATGGAAAACAAAATCACCGCATGTGCGTACGTACGGAATACCGTCTCCACGTCGTGGTGTAATCTGTTTTTCCACCAACACCTTACATGGATGGTTATAATGGTGTAAAGAATAACTATACATAGTTATTATAACATCATACTAATTCTGATATACTGTATCATCCACTCCAATTCAATTCAATAATTATGAAAACGATATCGTCTCTCATGCGTACTTACGGACTACCGTCTCCACGACGCGATGAGATTCATTTTCCATGTTAACCATTTAAGAATGATTATAAAGTATATATATGTAATAATAATGAAATATATGACATTATAAAGATAATGTATTTATGTATATTTGTATGTCATCTATTTATTCCATTCAATTCAATAAGGAAATGAAAACAGCGTTTATGCGTACGTACGGCCTACCATCTCCATGAACGGTGTATTTCTTTACATTTATCGATATATTATATATATGTATATTCTGAATATATATAAATCATGTTTCATATTCTGGAACTAAGTAATCATGATCTAAGTAATCATATGAATAATTACAAGTTAAAACACGAATGACAAATGAGACGATTTTACCCAAAACACTCTTTAACATGGAATTTACAAAAGAACGGGTAATGTAAATTCATAAGTGAACCATATATGATATCATAAAAATGACTATGATTCTGGAATAAGTCAATGACATTATTTAAATCATTATACAGGAGGTTCAGACACATACGAAGAAAATCGGACCTAAGGTATGGGAAAATATCACAATCTCATTTTTATCCGAGATTCTTTATACTTTGGTATTTACTGGGGTGTATTTTATCATCCACATCCATGTTTCCTCAATATGTAATATTATTTCCATCCACCTATAATTTTTTTAAATCCAATTTTACCCTTCGGTGAGTTTTTAGTAAAAGATTTGGAAGGAATCTTTTGTCGTTTTTCGTACAAGGTACTTTTTGACTTTTCCGACAAAAGTACGAGAATAATGTTTTTTAACTTATACGGCATGAATGGATTTTTAAAAAATTATTTCCAAGAATATTCCTTTACAAGTTTTCAAGCTTATTTTTAATCAAGTTCTTTTAGATTAAAATTGTATGACATGTTAAGAAAGGAAAAATGTTTTTGAAGTAGAAAGGATATTTTCCTCAAGAATGGAGTTCAAGTGTTTTTTCAAAATTATTTTCCATCTAAGATAATATAGGGTTCTGTTTATATCCCTATTATTACATTGATATGAATATGTTTTTATGGATATATTTTTATGAATTCCTTTATCTTATATGGATTATTTTATGATGTCATGATGTTTAAGATTCCCATTTTTATTACATGGGTTATGCTATGATGTATGGTTTATGATTTTGTGGCACACATAAGAATGGTATAAATATGAGATGGGTGGGACCTATATCTCCATCCAATGAATTGGGTAAAGATTTTATATCTCATGAGATAGACTGGGCTGGAATGCCAGGTTATACCGGTTCAGTGAAACAGGACTGAAACGAGTAGTGAACTCGGTTCAGAAATAGACTTTGTCCATTAAGATAGTCATGGAAATGAGTCTTGACTAATAAGAAATGATTCTCTATGATTATGTGTTTATGCCACAAAGTTTCATGTCTTAAGTTATGATTATTGGGACTTCATTTCACTACTATGATATATCCCATGTTATGAAATTATGATCTCTTTTGCAGGTTAAGATTTCCAAAATGTTATGTTCTTATGAATATGATGTGATTGATATTTCTTTTGTTTACCCTTACTGATCATTTGAGCTCACCCTTTTATGTTTTCTTTTCCCCAGGATATATAGAAAGGTTTTAGGTAAAAAAAAGAACATCTTTATGGGAGATGTTTAAGATCATTCACCATGATTAGAAGATTATATTCCGTGTTTCCAAAGACACTAAACTATTACGATCCTTGATTGTGTGTTTTTGTTATGTACTAAGTATTCCAGAAAAGTAATGTCATGTCCATGTTTGTCAATCTTTGGGTGTCTACAGTTGGTATCAGAGGAAAGGGTTAGTCAACCTTTGGAAACTAGGACGTGATAACTTTAGTGAGATCCCCAGAGATATTTCTATGGTATGTCTAGGGATGCCTCTAAGGATAAGTATACGTATAGGTTATAGTCCTAGAATTGCGCTAACGATCTTAGAATTTAACCTATGATGTTAGATATTGAGGGTACTCCCCCTTTTATTATGTTATTTTACCTAGCATGTTTTTTGCCTCTCACAATATTGTTTTTGGGTTTTAGACGATGGCTGGAACCCGAAGGAACCATGTTGATCAATGCAATTGACAATGCAATGATTGTCCTCCTGAGCAAACAAATGTTTTGGGAGATGGAGTGAAAAATCTTATTATTATACTTACACAAGCTATGAATCATTCTGGACTTCCAAATGAGTAGAGAAGGGAACAATATTCTATTGAGTCCTTCATGAGGCAACGTCCACCTTCTTTCAGTGGGTCTTCTGATCCACTTGTTGTTGAACAATGGATCAGTACCACTGAAAAGATATTTTCAGTTCTTCAATGTTCTGAACATGATAAAGTCATCTTTTCAGTATATTGTTTGGAAGGTGAAGCTGATCAATGGTGGAATCTTATCAAGAATACGAGGCAAAGAGGTGAAATTGAGTCCATGAAATGGGACGAGTTCAAGAACGTATTTTTCAATTAGTACTTCCCTCGAATTCTTCGAACAAAGATGGAGAAGGAGTTTCTTGAACTAAATCAAAAGGATGATGAATCTGTTGGTATATATATGAAGCGAATTTTACAAGGCTTGCAAGGTATGCATCTCGACTTATCATTCAACCTGAAAGTAAAGTTGATCGATTCTTCAGTGGCTTAAAACCACATCATCGAAGGGCATTATCTATAAGAGACTTCAGTAGCTATGAAGAAATTGTATGTTGTGCTATCAAGGTAGAAATGGAATTTGGTGTTACTTATCCATCTCATAGTTTTGACAAGAAACGAAAGAAGGAGTTTAAGGAGAAATCATAGAATAATGGTGAAAAGAATATGAATGTTTCCTTATGATCAAAGTGTGGAATGAAGCATGGTGGAGATTGTCTTAAAGGGAAAAGAAAATGTTTCAAATGTGGAAAGGAAGGTCATCGGGCATTTGAATGCCTCAATGATGGGAAGAAGATGTCTAATGATGCAAACAAAGGAAGGTATACACAGAATGAACCTACTACACTTCAATGCTTCATGTGTAAGGAAACAGGGCATTATGCTAATAAATTCCCTAATCCAATGGTTAGTGATGATCGACATGAGCAACCACTTAAGGCAAAGGGCAAAGGGAAGTCACATGCGATCACCATTGGCAATGTTTAATATGACAACGATGTGGTGGAATGATTACGTGTTTATGTAATGGGATTCAAAAATAATGTTGTATATAGTGTCGTGGAATATTGGAATATTTATGTGTTGGTATATTGTGGTTTTCAATAATTTTATGGTACCGATAACCATGGAAATTGATTGAGATATTTTTGGAAAAAAATATGATATGCGCATAATGAAGGGAAAACAAGAAAATGAAATATTTGACAGTATTCATGAGCTCATGATTGATATAAGGACTAAGTGATTTCATGGTTTGAGTATATAGAATTTTGAGGATTTTGGTATGTGGAAAGGGTTAACATTTAACAGCATTCATGTTTCCAATAAGGTCCAATGGGTATTCATTATTCAAGATAATACATGATTAAGGTATTCACATGTTTGTAATTTGACCAACAAGATATATCTTATGATATATGGGGGATAAATGATGGCATTCACGTGATGATTTTCTTTATACTATGATCTTGGACCGAAGTATTTTACATAAGCCTTAAGATTGGAATGGATTATGTTCGACATAAGTTAGTATTGTTTAAGGATAAAACATTTTTTTTGATATTATTGATGGGATGTTATAGTAATATAGCTTTAGAAAAAGGACAACCTGCAGGACGACCGACAACCCATCGCGTTGGACAAGGCTGTGGGAATCGAACCCACAACCGAAGTGCGACTGGCCTTTATCGCATACCACTGGCCTACAAGAAGTCCTTGTTTACTAAAAACTAGTTTTATTATATTAAGAAGTATGATATATGAAGTATAAGTCCATTTTAGGAACCATATATGATTAATCTCACTATAGATCGACTTATGTATATTTGATAACTTTTCCTAAGCTTTTGTTTGAGATAGATGGTATAACCCGTCATTCTATCACATGATCTTCTATCACATCACTAATAACAAATTCAACTTCATTTCTTTAAGGGATGAAGTTGAAATTGTTCAATTCACGAACAATAGTGAGATTGTACAAAAATAGAGTAAGTATTTCTTTTAATTCATCAACTTTAGGGAAATGATATTGAAAACCAAAAAATGTTGTCCTAGTGACCATATATCCGATGAATCAGACGGTACCTTAGATCATAAAAAATCTATGGATTTGTGATTGTTGGCTATTTCATAGCCATGTTCTCTACCACTCTCCATCAGAACATGATGGTTAGATTTTTCTTCCATATCCATATTTTCACCTATGTTATCCTATGTGGAACCCCAGTGATGAGTTAATTTTGGTATCCATTACATTTCATACTATAGTTTTTAAAGCCATGTTTTTTTATTTCTTTTTACGATGTGGGTTTCTATTAAACAAACATTCGAGTAGTACACTATTTATAACCCCGATGAATTTCGAGGGCGAAATTTATTTTAAGGGGGGTAGAATGTAACACCCAGAGATTTTATGAAAAATATTCTTTTAACTTCATTAATTTATTGTGTTTTATGATACACCATGATTACCTTGCATTATACGCAACACCCTATTAGCTTGCAGTATACGCAACACTATTCTTGGATCGTGTTACACACAATTTTGATAATAGTTATTCTACGCAACATTGAATATATATATATATATATATATTCAATGTATAAATGAAATATGGTTGGATTAGGTTATAAGAAACAACGAAGGATTCTTTCACAACACACAACCCTAACTTGGCTTGCATTACACGCAATCACAACCTTCCTCGATAGCGTGTGTTGTACGCAATACTGGGTTTTCCTAAACAACAATATATTATTATAATATTATTATGAACTATCCGTTATGAATAGTATTAACTAAATTTTGAATTTTATAACATTATTATTTATCTTACACATTTTCTAGAACATGGTATAAGAAGAAAATAAATTTTTCGGGTAAAATAAGTATTTTTCAAAAAAATGCAGTTTTGCCGCCTTTTGATGGCACACCCACTTTAAATATTTTTTTTGACATGTTTATAAGTTAAATTTTAAAAAACAAAATTCTTATTTGGAATCAATAAGTGAAAATTTACTTTGGATAAATGTTTCATATTATTCTGGTAACTTTCATATTTTGATGAATAGTAAAAAATGCTATATTTTAATTAAAAACAACATTTTTCATCGAAATAATTTATATGGTTAAATTATAATAATGAATGGTTTTAAAGTATAAATAGAATATATTTTTACCATTTAATATAATTTATGTCATTAGCATTGATTCTACCTTGAATTCGTAGGATAAATCAATTCAATCTTTTGCAATGTTTTAAACAAAAACCCGTTTTCTTTCGACAACGGGATTAATTTTAATTTAATTTCTGAAACTTTTGTGTATTGAATTTGGAAAACTGGATTCCATATTTGGAATCAGTGGGTCCAAATGATGTTAATAAGATACTTTTTTTGGCATTATGAATAGTAACTACGGTAAATTTTATTTACCATGGTTAAAGGTAAATCAGGTAATTAAGGGTAAATATAAGATTATAAAATTACCCTAAAATCTTTTAAAATCAAATTGGATGACTAAGAGTAGACCCATATCATCTAATGGTCGGATTATATTCATTTAATGGACTTTTTTCCATGAATATAATTAAATTATAATTAAAACCAAAGAATGTGACAACATGTCACTTTCTTAAATCCTATAAGTATAATAATTTTAATTTAGTGATAAACTTAATGAAACTTAAAAAATGAATATTCTACAGAAATATAATATAATTAACTACATCATAGGAATTTATTTATAATTTTTAGGGATTAAATAATTATCCTTTATTATGACACAAAGATGATGCAGTAATTATCTTATTAATGAAATATTGACATAATTGATGTTATAAATACCCAAATAAATGTAACCTAAGACTTGTAATGAATTAAACTAATTTTATAGGTTAATATGACATGTTATAATTGATTTAATTAATTTTATTTCGAACTAATAATTTTTTTATGATTTTCAAAAAAAATCAATTACTAAATAGTATCAAAATTGACATAAAATAGTTTTTAAACAAAATATTATATTATTAATTGTTATATTATTCCTAAAAATATAAGGTTAGGCCAAATGACTTAGATAAGGTTATATTTATTAATAATAAACAAATTGGGGTTCGTTTTCCTTCTTATAACAAGTTCATTAACATTATAGTATAAGAACAGAAGAATACACGGTAAAAGTAAAATTATTTAACTTAATGTTAAATCTAAATGATAAGGTTAAAATAGGAACCTAAACTTGTCTAAATTCTATTCAATGAGATTATTTCTACCCATCCCCACCTTAGCTTAGAAATAAATAAATTTTGAGCTATTTAAAACCGAACATGACTTTATAATAAAATAATTTTTTTAGTTTTTCCAAAGGATCCCCTCTCCTCCCTTATAAAAAGGCACCTCCTCCCTCTCCTCCTCACACCAATTTGAGCCTTCAAGCTCGGACAACCCCTGCCAAATTATCTTCTCCACTTCCCTAGAAACATCCTAGAGGTTCTGGTCTACTTTAATGACCAATCTTAGTGCCCTAAGAGGAGGTTTCAAAGAGGCGTATCGAAGAAGAGGTAATTTCCTCTCCCGATTCTTTCAGGCGTCCTTCTTCTTCAAATACTTCTTCTTTAGTTGTTTCATTATAAAGTAATAACATGAGTATCACTACTATACTGATTTTTTATTATAAATATTAAACAAACCCATTTCACCTTCTATCCATCCTACGGAAAACAAAATCATCGTGCGTGCGTACGTACAGAATATCGTCTCCACGTCGTGGTGTAATCTGTTTTTCCACCAACACCTTTCATGGATGGTTATAATGGTGTAAATAATAACTATACATAGTCATTATAACATCATACTGATTCTGATATATTGTATCATCCACTCCAATTCAATTCAATAATTATGGAAACGATATCATCGCTCGTGCGTAAGTACGGACTACCGTCTCCACGACGCGATGAGATTCATTGTCCATGTTAACCATTTAAGAATGATTATAAAGTATATATAAGAAATACTAATGAAATATATGACATTATAAAGTTACTGGATTTATGTATATAAGTATGTCATCTACTTAATTCTATTCAACTTAGTAAGGAAATGAAAACAACGTTCATGCGTACGTACGGCCTACCGTCTCCATGAACGGTGTATTTCGTTCCATGTATCGATCTATTATATATATGTATATTCTGAATATATATAAATCATGTTTTATATTCTGGAATTAAGTAATCATGATATAAGTAATCATATTAATAATTAAAATTTAAAACACGAATGACAAATGAGATGATTTTACCCAAAACGCTCTTTAACATGGAATTTACAAAAGAACGGGTAATATAAAGTCATAAGTGAACCATATATGATATCATAACAATGAGTATGATTCTGGAATAAGTCAATGACATTATTTAAATCATTATACAGGAGGTTTGGACACATACGAATAAAATCGGACCTAAGGTAAGGGAAAATATCACAATCTCATTTTTATTCGAGATTGTTTATACTTTGGTATTTACTAGGGTGTATTTTATCATCCACATCCATGTTTTCTCAATATGTAATATTATTTCCATCCACCTATAATTTTTTAAAATCCAATTTTACCCTTCGGTGAGTTTTTAGTAAAAGATACGAATGGAACCTTTTGTCGTTTTTCGTACGAGTTACTTTTTGACTTTTCTGAAAAAAGTACGAGAAGAATGTTTTTTTACTTATACGACATGAATGGATTTTTAAAAAGTTATTTCCAAGAATCTTCCTTTACAAGTTTTCAAGATTATTTTTAATCAAGTTCTTGTAGATTAATATTGTATGACATGTTAAGAAAGGAAAAAATGTTTTTGATGTAGAAAGGATATTTTCCTCAAGAATGGAGTTCAAGTGTTTTATCAAAATTATTTTCCATATAAAATAATATAGGGTTATGTTTATATCCCTATTATTAAATTGATATTATTATGTTGTGATTAATATATTTTTATGAATTCCTTTATCTTATATGAATTGTTTTATGATGTCATGTTGTTTAATATTCCCATTTTTATTACATGGGTTATTCTATGATGTATGGTTTATGATTTTGTGGCACCCATAAGAATGGTATCATTATGAGATGGGTGGGACCTATATCTCCCTCCAATGCATTGGGTAAAGATTTTATATCTCATGAGATAGACAGGGCTAGAACGCCAGGTTATACCGGTTCAGTGAAACCGGACAGAAACGAGGAGTGAACTCGGTTTAGAAATGGACATTGTCCACTAAGATAGTCTTGGAAATGCGTCTTGACTAATAAGAAATGATTCTCTATGATTATGTGTGTATTCAACAAAGATTCTTGTTTTATGTTATGATTATTGGGACTTCATTTCACTACTATGATTTATCCCATGTTATGAAATTATTCTCCCTTTTGGAGGTTATGATTTCCAAAATGTTATGTTCTTATGAATATGATGTGATTGATATTTCTTTTGTTTACCCTTACTGAGCATTTGAGCTCACCCTTTTATGTTTTCTTTTCACTAGGATATAAAGATAGGTTTTAGGTAAAAAAAAAGAAGAACTTTATGGGAGATGTTGAAGATCTTTCACCACAATTAGAAGATTATATTCTGAGTTTCCAAAGACACTAAACTATTACGATCCTTGTGTGTGTGTTTTTGTTATGTACTAAGTATTCCGCAAAAGTAATGTAATGTCCATGTACATCAAGCTTTGGGTCTCTACAGGCACACCACCTTGGTTAAAGACATTATACCTACAATGAACACATACTCACACGATCATTATACATATCATGAGGTTTTACTCATAGGTGTACTACATACCTACCATACATGTTTTATTCAATCATTTAGTATACCTATTACGATGTCATGACTAGTATACACATAGTACCTTTTTTATCAAAAATCCATAGTCAGTATAACTAACTTGTCTTATTTATACATTGATATTTCCATGATTTTTTTTGGAAGGATTTCAATTAACATTATTATCATTTTAATCACTACGTATTTGAACTAAAATTCCAATTTGAATCAAAATAAATTCATATTTCACACTAAAATCTCTTCCATTCATCTAAAACCTATTGTGAAAATAAAAACCCACCTATCTCCAACCATCTATCTCCCAATAAAAAACCATTCGAGAAACCAAATTTCATAAAAAAATTCAAGGATTAGGAATTTCAATAATTTCTCACCTCCTGTCAAATTTTCCCCTATAAAAAATAAATGAAAACTAAAGGTAGAACTTGGGAAATTGTGATTATGATGACTCTGCATGTAAGCAATCATCAATCATCAATTGAAAATGATTTTTATATATAGTGGATGTATTCAATAAAATAATTGGGTATTTATGTGATTTAGAATCATGGATGTACATATTTTAAAAAATATAATGGAATTTTATTCTACCCCAATGTTATTAATAAATTTTATGTGTACATGGAATTTATTCCTAGACAGAGAAAAGATATCCTTAAAATAATGACTAATGTTGATGTTGGGGAGTTCTATTATAATAATTTAGTAATTTTCATATATTTTCAACATAAATGAGAATTTCAGGATTATCAAATTCCGTATAAAATCAATCAATCATGTTCTCTTGGAATTTCAATGTTCTTGAAATGATCTAACTATGAATGGGCCCGCTAGAAGACCAACCTCTATTAATTTTATTGGTGAATTTAGATTGATGGTATAATTTTTTAAACACAAAAATACTTCCAAAAAATGAGGATTTATTATCCTAAAGTACCATGATCTATTTTTCTATTTTTAGTGAAAAATGGATTTCAGATCTGTCTACAGAGGTATTTAATGATATAAAATTATGAGTTTAGTAGTCCTTCATCTATGTTTTAGTATGTTTTCACACCCAAATACAATTTTATCTTTATTGGATTCTAATTTCGTAGTTACTCATGGGGAGGAAATAATAACATCATCAAAAAGTCTTTTGCACTCAAAATATTTTTAAGAAAATGATAGCCAATTGGAACCCACAGACAAGGGAGTGGGTGGTGAAATATGAAACACTATATGATTTTTTTGATCTACAGAGGTACCTGGTTAAAACAAGGGATCTAGGGGATATAGGACTTGAACCATATGAGTTTGTTTACTTATGATGATGATGAAATTGGTATTAGTAAGAAATAAATAGAAGAATGACAATAATATGTGGATGATTTAGTAGATCTTAATAAGGAATCTTGGGTGGATCATGAGGATGATAGGATAAGAAATCCTACCACGTATTATAGACCAAAAGAATCTCCTATAACTTTATCATCAAATAAGGAATGGCTCTAGTATATGGACCTGATGGATATAAATATATCAGTATGTGATTACCATCTAGAATGCGATGATTTCCATGATTCAGAAGAAGATGAAAGTAGTGGAAAAGGAACTTATGCAATAGGAAGTACTCAAAAAACATCAATACTAAAAGAAACATATATGGTGGATGTTTCCCCTAGATATTACTTTTTGGGCCTATAATACTGATCATATAAGGGTGACGATTATGGTTTTATTCAACCTAGACATTGTGGACATGTCATCAATTTTACACATAATGAGATATAGGTGTATCTAATTGATCTAGAAGATTCGCAAGAAATACATGAGGTATATCCTTTGAGTCCTAAATTTGACCAAACTCTATAGAACATTAGATGTTCTAATCTAACCAACAATATTGAAGAATCATTTAATGGTATTTCTCATGGTGATGATGTTGTGGTTGGTGAATATACTATTCATGATAAAGAAACCGATAATTATATAACTTCCACATTATATATTAAAAATATTTGTTTGAGTAATTTCAAATAGGATATGATGGGTTTGTTCAAGGATGTTTTTATTAGTTTTTTAAAATAATATGGAGCCAAATCGATAATATGATCGTAAAAGGAATGTGATGCTGTTGATTTCCCATACTAAACAAAAATTTGACCATGATATGTATTTAAAGTGAAATGATGGTAATCATTTAAATAATAAATTGTTGTTTTGAAAATATATCTCTCTGATATAGTGTATTACCTAGATCATAGATTCAATACCTTAGTGTTTCAACCCCTTATTTCTCCTAGGCCTATGAATCCTCCCACCCCTCATGTACATCCATATTTTTTTGAAGATAATACTATACAAATCATAAGGGATGCGTTAAAGACTGTGTTTTATTATTTCCATAAGACAATAGTAATTGAGTTTCATGGATTTCATTCACATGCTGCTAATACTTTGGAAATTGTGAAGCATGATTTCCTGAAAACTCAGAAAGATAGAGAAACAATAATGAATTCCATTGATTCCCACCTAATACAACATATCAACAATTTACATATGAAGGTAATTTTCGAAACACTTTCATTGGATATTATTATGACACCATTGATCCAATCTGTTAATTATCAAGATGAGTAACATAGGTTTCTGACTCTATATTGGAAGCCTTCATGAAAAATAGGGATTAATTTCATCACGGTTTGGAAAATTGATATTGGGTAGTTAGTGACATTAATAGGATGATAGTACCCTATCTTTTCACTTCCCATATAGTTGTGCAAGATCCACCTTACATATATTAATCTTAAAATCCTACCACTATCCCCTCTTGCCTAAATCCTTTTTTTACATGTCCCCTTGATATGAACTTAATCATGTGAGACATATTTCTAGCTGTATAGTAATTAATGAACCTACATCCACATATGTACCTCAAACTATTTCTTCTTCACATGTTTCTTCTTCAAAAAGAAATGATCATATCCTACCATCTCAGATGAGGGATGTTCAATATTTAGATTCTTACCTAAATTCCTGATACAGGAAACTTGTAAAAAACATTGTAGTAACTTTTCATATATTAATGTTACACTCATTTATCTTCTAATTTATATTTATTTGTTACCTATTATTTTTATATTTTTAATATTATCTATTCACTTTTTATTAATTCCTAAAGGGGAGTAAGTGTATGATAATAATTTAATTAATTCTATATTGATAAGCCATTATATAATAAATATTTCAAATTATTTACAATATTATTTTCATTTATTCAATTCAATTCAATTTAAATTTCGTGATTTTTTTTAAAAAAAGGGGATATTTTTTGCTTTACCTAGAACCTTCTAATTTTAAAGATCCAAAATATTGTTTATAATGTAAATTATAATTTTCGTTTTTCCTATTATTTACTGGTTTCCAAGAAAAAAATGATAAATGGATAATTTTGAAACATACCATGACAACCTACTACAAATTTATAGTACTTACTATCTGAATAATTTGAAATGTCATGTGACCTTGTGGAACCTATTACATGTTTTACTCCAAGTAGCTGCATTAATGAGTAATAGGACATGTGTCCATTGAGAAATTTTATTACATGTACAACACATAACCTGAATTTAATATGAACATACAATTCATTGAATATGATACCATGCATTGAGAACCAACTAATCACATGAAAAATCATCCTACCATGAAACATGTAATACTAAATTCTTAATGTCTATATCAATCCATGTGTATCTGAATTTATAGTGACCAAAAGAAAACCTACCTAATACATGAAGATATGAAACTATTATTAGTAAATAATAAGTGAAAATAAAATATATTAAACCCACCATATAATTTAATCAAGTTCTCGTATGAAGAAAGGAAGTTACCACCTGAAGTCATGGACTTATCAAATGAAAAAATAAACTGATCGTGTGAAGAAATGATGTGATCGTGACATGTTTTCTGGCCAACTGACCATTTCAACTGATGTTATTATCAAGTAACTATGTTTTAACTGGATATAACATTCTATTTACAAATGAGTAGTGGATTATTTTAAAATATTCTATTGAAATATTTCTAAGCATTAATTGTAGAGATGACACAAATAAAGCTTCAAAGAATGTTCCCTAATGAGTAATTTTGGATGAAGTTATTTTTATGATAAATTAGAACTTATTGAAATTATTTGTTTCACATAATATTATAGATAACAACTTTTGAATATGAATGAGAACATTTTCTATAAATGGGACTCATTTTGAACAAATTATAATTTAATTTTTTTCCTAGACATCATATGAAAACTCGATAGAAGTTTGTCATTGGAAAATTCAATGAAATATGAACAATTGAATATATTCATATTATGATTCACGTATTTAGAAAATATCTTATCAATATATATATATATAACTATTAATTATAGATATTTTTTATTATAATATTTTTATTTATAAATGATTTGTAATTTTCGGAATTGGATATTTATTGACACACTCTCTAATTTACCATGTGCGATTTATAATTTTTTTCACTATTTTAAATATAAAATTTAATATCTATTTTGAAACTAAAAAATACTACTTTGATAGTTTCCAATATCTTTTATTTTATATTAGGTGTTTTTTACTAATATATTCATTTGAAAATTTAATTAGTCTTCAAAATTAACATATCTATGTTTTGATCAAACTATTGATAACATACTTGAATATAAAATTTTTATAATTATACAATTTTATTTTAATGAGATTTTTTATAAAATTGGGGATTTATGTTTTAAATTATTATAAAAATAATAATTTGAAACTCAATTCACTCCCTTCTTGAGTGTTACACTCCAACCAAAAGAGATGTTCAAAGTCTTTAATTTCTCCCTTGGGTGTTCGATAAAAGTGTTATTAAGATAAAAAACCATATATGGTGAATATTTTTTCCATTATTATTTGAAGAATAATGTCACGTCATTCGAAATATTGATTTAAATATGGTATAAAGGTAGTGATCTTTCTAAAAATAAATGGTATTTAATTATGAGGGTCTGTGATACAACTCCAAAAATGTAATAATTGAAGGAGTGATATTTTATTTTTATTCATTCACAAAGAACATTTTCATGAATTATATTTAGACATATCCCATACAGGGAGAACCAAGTGAAAAAACATGTTTCATTCACTAGTTTATTATATCTAGATAGAAAAAAGGTAGATATTTATGTATTTCTCAAATTGAAAAAACAAGATTGAAAATCAAGTATCACAGTAATATACCCTAATCTCAGGTTATGTTCCATGATAAATATAGTGACTAAACATATCCATACAAAAAATTACATCATTTTGAAGATAAACAACAAAATTGAATTATAATTTTGGATCAAATAATTTAGTGGCATGGTAAAATTAGGCTCATACATCAATTTCACATGATAAAACATTATATATATATAAAATCTAGTTTTTTCATCCTTGTGAATCTATCATGATATCCCTTGTATATGTATTCAGTTGAGGATATACATAGAAGAAAGGGGTGAGAAAAAATCCAAGTGAGGGGAGTAATAACGGACATGAATCATTAGTACATGGGTGAGCATAATCCACCTAATTACATTATATGTATATAATCATCAAAAATATCATCATGGAAACAATTGATAAACGAATGAAATGTGTAAATTGAATAATAAAAAACATCATAAATAGTAATGAAATACCACACATAATTTTGAACAAATCCAATATCATGTATACACATAACATATGTGTATAAATCATAACATCATCAATTTTAACAAATATTGCATCATGTTCACACACAATATACATTATATCATGATAAATATCACAACTCCCAATGCATTGATGGGATATTATATTTTTTTCCATTAATCGCATCAAAAAATGATCATAATTATGAATAATACTTGGATGGATAACAATCATAGTCATGAAATAGGCCATGTAAAAGAATTTGTTATATAAAAGATTTTTTGTATCATAGTTCATGAAATGAAATTTTAGATTCACAAATTTATTAAGGAGATCATAATTTGGTATAAAGATAATTGTATTTTTTTAATGAGAAATAATTGAACCGGATTGAATAAATATTTTATAAAAGTTTTTATTGTTTAAAAACCATTATAAATGAATTAATTTTATATAGGAAGGACCTTGAATATCATTGAATGAAAAGGGAAAATTTTTAATGTAAAACATTTGGATATTAAAGGTTCCTTAATATGAAAATAATTTTTAAATAGGATATAACCCAAAATAATTATTTTGGGTTTGAATAACCTATTACCTTAAATGGTTCATTATTTCATCGATTGGAAACCTCATAATTTTATTTTGTTTTATTAAAAATTTACCCAAATGTAAATTATTTTCATTTTTCTCATCATTTATAAATTTAAATAATTTTGTTATACTTTTAAATTTTCGTCGTTAATGGAGAAATGTTTTCATGTAATGTTTTCTATAAATATTTCTTATTTTAGTTTGATTTCATTATTTTGTACAAGGTAAATAATAAATTTCTAGAAATAATTATAAAAGAATCAAATAAATATATTTAGTAATTTATATATAAAAATTTATTGTTATGATTAGAAATTTTTTTGGTGATAAGAAAATTATTAGAAGCATCCTTGTTGGTGGTTAATCAATCATTAATAGGACATTGCCCAATGATGATGTACATGAATTATTAAATATAATTGTGATGAATAATTTTTTATGTAAGTAGGATAAAATTATTAATATTAAATGAACAAACTAGTTAATTATTATTATAATATTGTTTTGGATTTTATGGGGAAAAAGGGGCAGAGAATAAGAAACACAAAGAAGAGTTGATGAAAACATACCCTTTTATCGACGATGCTTCTCTTGTACAACCCTAAACTCCAATGATGATTAGAGTGATATTATCCTAGAACTCCCATACATTTTCTAAGTGGAATTATATTAAATATTTTCAAATATTATATTCATTGTAATGTGAGATAGATTTTTTTTCAATAGTTTGGAGAGAGATTATTTATATTTGAAGAGAGAGGTAATTTTGTGAAAAAATATTGAATGAAATACTATATAGAATGTATAATATGTAACTATATTATTTTTGACATAATGAATAATTTTTCAATATTATTGACAAATTTTAGGACATTACACCAATTTATGAACTATATTTACTAAATTATTCAAAAGGAAAGTGGAATAAATGAGAAATTGTTATTTTAAGAGAATTGTTTTGACTTTAGACTTTGGAAAAGGATTTTTAGGTTTGGAAAACTTGATTGTTATATTTAGATGAATCATTTATCAAATTTAATATCTTATTGGTCGGTAATTTTTTTTATATGATTTTTTCATTATTACATAACAAATTAATTATTTTAAAATATATCCTTTATAAATTAAACCGTATTTCTCATGTTCTCTTCAATATTAATGTATTTTATAAAATTATCAAAAAAATAACCCTTGGATAGTTTCAACATTATTATTTAAAAAATATAATTCATTTTTTTAAAATATTTTTATAACATGGGTTTTTTTAAAAAAATTAATATAAAATGTTAAATTTTTTGTGGAATGAAATAAAATATAGTTTATTAAAAATATTTTTATATATTATTTTATATTTTTAATATGGATATTTATTTTATGGATTTATAATATTTATATTTAATTAATTTAATCATGATAAATATTATTTATATTTAATTTTATTATTTATGTTAAATTACAATTCTAATTGTAACAGCTGAGACTTTTGTGGGAAATATTTTGTTTTTATGTTATATAAATCAGGAAAGAAATATTTCACTAAACACAACACTATCATGGCTAGCTTTACACCCAATCATGACCTTCCTCGATAGCTTCCGTCATACGCAATACCGAGTTTTACTAAACAACGATATGCTATTAAAATATTATTAAAACTAGCCGTTATGAATAGTAATACCCACTTTTTGAAATTTTGTAAATTTTATTTTTCAAAATGGACTTCATTTTTGGATTTGGAATATCGAAATTAGCCTACGGTGATATTTTGGTTTTTTTCTGGAAACTTTCAATTTTTTATGAATAGTGAAAACACTGGGTTACTATTTAAAAAACGGATTTTTATTTTAATAATAATTTATTTTAATTAAAGTTATTTTAGGTCAAAATTTATATATAATACCTATATATGTTCAATGCAATTCATTGGATTCATTTTATAATAATTTTAGATATATAAAAATTTTATTGAACTTTTGACCATCTTTTACCCACCTCCTAGGAGAATTTGAAAATTTACATAAAACGTAATTTTACCACTTCTGTGAGTGGAATTTCAAAAATCCGATAGACACGGTTGATGTCAGTAAATAAATGTGTTTCAATGAGATGAAAATAATTTTTGGTGATTAGTAACACTTTAATTTTTTTTACCACGGTTAAAAGTAAATATGGTAATTAAGGGTAAAACTGTTATTATTATTACCCTAAAACATGTCCTAATTCTATTGGATAAGTTTAATTCGACCAAAAAAACCTTAATAATAAACTATTACCATTTAGGCCCACTTGGATTAGATTATGACATTTATTATTAATTTATTTAAAGAAGGGTTAAAATAGTTAAAATCAATTTTTCATAAGTACGTCATTTTTAATAAAATGTTATACATAAGATAAATTCGACTATAATTATTCATTAGAAATATAAAAAGATTTCCTACATAATGATATTTTATTTGTAATTTTTAGACATTAAATAATTTACTTTATTTATGACACAATGATGATGCAGTAATTATTTTATTAATAAAATATTGACATAATTGATGTTATAAATTCCCAAATAAATGTAATTTGAGACTTTTTATGAATTACAATAATTTTCTATGTTAATATGACATGTTAGTATTGATTTAATTCACTTTTTGTGAACTAATATTTCTTTTATGATTTTCAAAAAAATCAATTACCAAATAGTATCAAAATTGACATAAAATAGTTTTTCAAACAAATATTATATTATTAATTGTTATTTTTTTCCTAAAAATATAAGGTTGGGAAAATGACTTATATAAGGTTATTTATATTAATAATAAACAACTTGGGGTTTGTTTGTCTTGTTACAGTAAGTCTATTAACCAGATAGTGTAAGAACACAAGAAGGCACGGTAAAAGTAAAATTATTTAACTTAAAGTTAAATCTAAATGATAAGGTTAAAATAGGAACCTAAACTTGTCTAAATTCTATTGGATGAGAGTATTTAGACCCATACCCACATTAGCTTAGAAATAAATCAATTTGGAGCTATTTAAAACCGAATATTACTTTATAATAAAATAATATTTTTGGTTTTTCCAAAGGTGCCCCTCTCCTCCCTTATAAAAGGGAACCTCCTCCCTCTCTTCCTCACACCACTTTGAGCCTTCAAGCTCGGCCAACCCCTACCAGTTTCTCCTCTCCACTTCCCTAGAAATATCCTAGAGGTCCTGGTATTCTTCAAAGACCAATTTTACTTCCCTAAAAGGAGGTCTCAAAGAGGCGCTTCAAAGAAGAGGTAATGTCCGTTACCAATTCATTCAACTTTATTTATTCTTCTACTTCTTCTTCATTAGTTGTTTAATTATGAAGTAATATCATCAGTATCATTAATAAACTTATATGTTATTATAAGTATGAAACAACCCTATTTCACCCTCTATCCATCCTACAGAAAACGAAATCATCGGGTGTGCGTACGTACAGAATACCGTCTCCACGCCGCAGTGTAATCTATTTTCCACCACCACCTTACTTGGATAGGTATAATCATGTAAATAATGACTATATATGATTATTTTAAAGTGATATTGGTTATGAAATAGTTTACATACACTCCAATAATATTACACGATCATGAGAACGATATCATCGCTCGTGCGTACATTCAAAATACCGTCTCCACGATGTGATGCGACTCATTCAACATGATCATCATCTGAATAATGATTACATAAATGAATTGAGTGAATATATATGATATATATTACACTAATAGAATTATGTAAATGAATTATTTATAACCTAAAAATAAAAATAATAATTTATTCGACAAAACACGCATAAGAACAAAAATTAATAAACACTCGAATAACAAGTAGCAATGAAATATTACTAATAATAAGCTAAGAATATGACCATATATGATATCATAAAAATAATTATGATTCTGTAATAAGTATATGATATTATTTAAATCATTATATAGGAGTTTCGGACACTTATGATTAAAATCAGACCTAAGGTAAGGGAAAATCCCGCAATCTCATTTTTATCTGAGATTTTTTATACTTCAGAATTTACTGGGGAATATTTATCATCCACATCCATGTTTCCTCATTATGTAATATTTATATCCTTATAAAATTTTTTATATCAAATTTTACCCTTCGGTGAGTTTTTTGTAAAAGATATGAAAGGAATCTTTTGTCGTTTCTCGTATGAGGCACTTTTTGAGTTTTCCGACAAAAGTACGAGAAGAATGTTTTTTTACTTATACGGCATGAATGGATTTTTAAAACATTATTTTTCAAGATTCTTCATTTACAAGTTTTCAAGTTTATTTTTAATTAACTTCTTTTAGTTTAGAAATTTATGACATGTTAAGAAAGGAAAAGTTTTTTTGAAGTAGAAAGGATATTTTTCTCAAGAATGGAGTTCAAGTGTTTTATAAAAATTATATTCCATATAAGACAATAAAGGGTTCTGTTTCAATCCCTATTATTACATTGATTTTATTATGTTGTGATGGAATTATTTTTAAGAATTCCTTTATCTTATATGAATTGTTTTATGATGTCACGATGTTTAAGAATCCCATTTTTATTACATGGGTTATGCAATGATGTATGGTTTATGATTTTGTGGTACAAATAAGAATGGTATCATTATGAGATGGGTGGGACCTATATCTCCCACCAATTCATTGGGTAAAGATTTTATATCTCATGAGATAGACATGGCTAGAACGGCAGGTTAAACCGGTTCAGTGAAACAGGACTGAAACGAGGAATGAACTCAGTTCAGAAATGGACTTTGTCCACTAAGATAGTCTTGGCAATGAGTCTTGACTAATAAGAAATGATTATCTATGATTATGTGTGTATGCCAAAACGATTCATGTTTTATGTTATGATTATTGTGTTTACATTTCACTACCATGATTTATCCCATGTTATGAAATTATGATCTCTTTTGCAGGGTAAGATTTCCAAAATGTTATGTTCTTATGAATATTATGTGATTGATATTTATTTTGTTTACCCTTACTGAGAATCTGAGCTCACCATATATTATGTTTTCTTTCCACAGGTTAGGAAGAAGTTTATTAAGTAAGATATTCCAAAAGGGACTATATATATGAGGAAATAAATGGGAGACAGTTTATATGCTTTATGAACCAGTTGTTTATGTTTCACAGTTTCTAAAGACACTATACCTATACGGTCCTTTCTTGGTTTTGTTATATGTTGTAATAAGTGTACTTATATTTTGATGTACTAACAATTTATGTAAAGTATGGGTCGTTATACTAATAGTCATGTTATTATTCCACTAGTGATCTTACTGGTTCAATGATTTCATTATTATTGTAATGATTGCATTACCTCCTATAGATGCCAAATTCTTCATTGATTCATTATTCACCTCAATCATATATAAGGATTTATTTTTTAGTTTATAAAATGTGAATAGTTTTACTAATTTATTATATCATTTGTATGCTGTTGGTTTTGGGAGTGGTGATTCTAGAAGATAAGAATGATTTGAATTTTCCCATTCAACTTTTCATAATTTATATTTTTTCCATTGTATTATTTTGATTTTTCATGGGTTTAGATTATAAATAATATAATTATTTTCATTAATGATAAAAACTGTTTTTGGTTTCTATGTTTTCTCTCTGTGTATAGTATTTATATAGTATAATACATCTGTATTCATGAAATAGTAATCATTTAAAAAGTATAGTTTGTTACGATATTCCCTCATTTAAATATTTTATCTCCAAAATTTAAATCCATATTCTCTCTTGAGAATAGATGGGAGTAATTTTTTTAATTTTTTGCATTGAATCTTGTGTGACCTCTTCATACTTATGGATTCACCACAACACTTTGAAATGGTGAGTTTTATTGATTCATAGAATCTTGTATCTACATTACAAGATTTTAATTTTTTAGTACTAATAGGAGAGGATGATCTCCAATTTTACCAACTCATAATTTAGTACATGTGAGTTATTAGGTGTGTACTTCATTAGGGGTGATGCATTGAAAACATTTTGAACATGATACATATTTGGTAGAAGTGAAAGTCTATAGACTGCTAATCCTATACGATCAAGCATATAAAAGGGTGAAATATTAATAGTGTTATTCTTACCATTATTTAGAAAATTCTTGACTCTATTTAAGGGTTATATTTTAATTAAAAAATCGACTACAACTTAAAACACAATGTCCCTTCGACAGTTGTCCGCATATCCCTTATTCTAACTCTAACTAGAATTTATATCTTATTAGATTTATTTATATTTATATTTCATCTCTAGAATAACTTCATGTCCTTGTACTATTTTTTCACAAACCTCATAGAAAAATATATGATTTCTATATCAGTTCTAATATAGTGCTTTATATGGATCCATTCAAATATTCAATTGGAATATGTTGTTGCATGAGAATTAAACTAATGGGATATATTTACACTATCCTCCATTAATTTTATTGAGAAGTCTCTCAAAATGTCTTTATGTGTTTGAATATTAATTTCATATTAGTGATTTATTTGAGGGTGATAGGCCATACCAAATTCAATTCATTTTTTAGTGCATGTCGAATAAATTTCCATAATTTAAAAGTTAACCATGCCTCATGATATGAGATGATAAAAAGTGGTACCCAATCCATACTACAAATTTAATTGATATAAATCTTGGATATTAGTTCAATAGAGAAATCGTCTTGAATTGTGATGAATTTGTATGTCTTGGTGAGTTGATCTACCAAAAACCATATCACATTTCTTCGTCTATATGTTTTCACGAGGCTAGTGATAAATTACATAGTGATATTCTCTCCTTTCCATATGGGTATATGCAGTGGATACATCCTCTCCTTGGAATTATTTTATTTTCATTAACTGGGTAATATACCAATAAACTTGATATATTTAGATTATCTTATTCTTCATGTTTCCCACCATATGTTCCCTCGAAGATCATGGTATATCTTGGAACATCAAAGGTGTATTGATAAATATGTTCAATTTTCATTATCCAATAGTTCCTTATTTATATCGTGTGATGAAGGAGAAAAATTATTTTTTGATATTGAATGAATCAATATTTATCTATTTGGAACATAGGAATATTCTATTTCATTATTTATTTACCCTCTTTTGAAACTCTATATTTCCCCTTTGTCTGTAATGACTTAAAATGTTATAAATAAAATTACAACATTTTTAATTAAATTTATTTAAAATAATATGGTTATAGAAATTTGTTTACTTATTTTTATTATAATATAAAATTAGATTTAATTGAACATTAATAATCATTACAGTTGATAGTATATCCATTGAAAAATTATTACATGATTAGTATTAATATTGGGTTTTGAAAAATATAATTTTCCTAGAAAAAGGATGTTATAGACTCAACTAGTAGGATCATACACTAAGAAACCAATTTAATAGTGCTTTTAAGGGAGATAGAATCATTGGGTTTTCCCTTGACCAAGTCTAGGCTGATATCTAACAACTTAAGCATGAGAGAAACCATTTTTTGGAGAAGAGCAAACTCATCAAGATCATGGCTCAAACCATGTTCACTGAAACACCAGATAAAAGTCCCCCAATCATTCAATATACTCTTTTGATGTATGGTAGTGTATTAAAGTAATATATATCCAAGACATATAAATATGAATGTTTATGTTATTTTTTATTGATTAATAAATTTATTTTCAACCAATTCTTGTTACTTTATAAATGATATTTATTTTGATACTATAAATCACAAATTTTATTTTTGATTAATATTGAAATTAATTTAATGAATTAATGAATTAATGGATTTATGAAATAAATAATATTTTAACAAAATATTTTTATTCAATAATATTTATCAAAATTCAAATTATCATATAATGTTTATAGTGGAAATAGTAATTTTTATAAGTTTTTGAAAAACTATTATTTGTTAAAACCCCGTAAATTCAATTTAATGTCAGATATTATTTTAAAATGAAAAATCATATATTTTTATGATTCTTTAGATAAAATGAATATTTTTTTAATCATAACATATAAATTATCTAACTTTGAATTTTTCATTATTTGTTTGACACAATTGAATTTTTAGTTATGAAATTAAATATCGTATAACTAAAAATTGTATGTTATGACTTCATAATGAACGAAAAGTTATATAATAATTAATATAAATTTTATACATTACTATATATATTTTTTAAATTTAAAATAATTATATTTCATGTTTATTTAATTTATTTTGAAATTCATTATGATTCCTCCAAAACATATAATATATTTTATGGTTTTAAACCTCATTATTTAAGAATCTGTCTCACCTCCACATAAGAAAGGGAATTATTTTATTACGATCATCCCATTCCTTCATAAAATAATTTATACCACTACCTTTTTGAAGAAACCATTAGAAAAACCATGATATGTGTTTTGGTTTTGAATATTTTCTTATGTAGAGTCCAAAACAAAAATAATAAAGAAATCACCCTAATTACCAATATAAACATTTCAATCCTCTCATTTCACATCACTAAAACTAATTTAATAATATAACCACTCTTCCATCAAATACATTTAGTTTTCATAATGATACCCCAAGAACTCAATAATACCCTTTCAAGCCTTTAGAGTCACACGCTCATGTTAGGGATCCTCACCTTCCTCAAATTCTTTCAATTCAAGAGCCTTATTTTAAAATAGTCTATATAAATTCAATTGGTTATATTTTAATTCATTTATTATGATTAACTAAATTTCTAATTTATATTATTTTAATGGGAGTCTATTTATACTATCTCTTTTTTACCATTAGCTATTTCGTTACAGTACATACATTTTCGAAGGGATTTCTATATTCTCATTTCCATTCAAGCACTTATTTTATGTTATATATATTAAATAATATATTATTATGTTATAATATATATATAAATATTTAACTTACTTTCCATTTAATGTATAAATAATGGGGTACCATTTTCCTTTCATTAAACCTACCATTATCCTTAATATACACCATTACCATGGTGAAATTTTGTAATAAGTCTTATCGGTATTCAGGTTTCTTTGTTACATTATACTAACTATTCACAAATTTATAATGTTGGGATATGTTTTTCAATGTCCATATTAATTCAAACATTATTTTTTAATTATTATATAAACCATTTTCTCTCATCTAATAAGTTTATCAATTTTAATGTATCATTGTTGTGCGGATGAATTTTCACCATAATTTTATTTTTGAAAACAATTGTGTAGAAAATACTGTACCCCTTATTATATAAAGGGTATTACATTTTATGAACATATACTAATTTATTGTGGAAATAAAATAATATAATCAAAATTCCAAAATCATAGAATAAATTATGATTTTGAATTAGTCTATTTTTAGGATCTTTTTGGCACACTAAATAATGAAAATGAAATGATTATGATGGATACACATAGATAGCGCTCTAATGAATTGAGTAGTGTTTAGTATCATGATAAGTAATGTTGGTACTGGGGTGTGCCTAATTCCTTAATGAGAATTTTTCATCCATGATGTCTTTGTGGTTAATATTTGACCAATGTTTATGTTTATGTATTTTATGTTCATTCCACATTCCCCTTGTTAGTATTTTCATGCTATATCATTCCTTATTATTCATATTCCTTTATTATTTGTAGAGAGGCATATTATTTTACATGTAACAATTACGCCTTGTTTTTTCAATTAATTAAAATTATATCTCAACCATTTCATAGGTATGTCCCCTTGTTATGCTGTACTGTTTTATGTTTGAAGGAGTATTTTGATCATGTTAATGATGTTTTGAAGAAATCATGTTATGGAACTTTTCAAAAATGTTGTCATATCCCATGTTCAAAATGTCATGTTTTTTACATAATTCCAAAATACAACATACTTATAAATATTTTTTTATTATGTTAAATCTTATCTAATAAATCGTGTATTGATTAGAAATATATAGTTGGGTTTTTATAGTTGAAATCAGAGAAAAATGTCAGTTATTTTTATGATTAGGATTAGAAAACCCTAGTGAGAAAACATAGGGATATGTTTAAGTTCACAAAAAAACATATCTAAATGTTTTTCAGGATATATTGAGTGGTTTATAAGATAAATGCAACATTTTATGGATACTAAAAGTGTACATGGGTTTGGAAGAAATGTACCTAGGAGTAACACCTCCAACAAGGTGTTCCCGGCCTGCCTTAGGGTAACCTGGTACACAAAATGGTCTTTACTAGACACATGGATTTAATATCCTAGGGTATATTCTTTGGTAAATTCAAAATCTCATTAGAAAATATTAATATGGAAAAAGATACCAAAAAATATATCATAACATAGATTGAATCCTTCATACTAATAATTTTAGGAGATTATTGTTATTTATTTGTTATCCATTTAATGTCTTTGAATTCCATTGTATCTGTTTAATGGTTAAAAATACCCATCCTTATATTTCGTTTAATTCTAGAAAATGGATAAAAGTAGGATAAATGTGGTAAATAGTCAATGTTAAGGGAAATGTGATGACTTCTCCAATGATATGTCCAACCCAATGGGAGTAGGAATCACACATTTTACTCTCACACCTAACTCATGTTCTGAATAAAAACATGGATGCAGAATAGAACTCAAACCCCCCTATGAGAGAAAAATCTATTATCAAGAGATTCATCTGAAAAAGTAAAACTAACTTCAGAAGACCATTTGATCTCATAATTGCATAAAAATGGATCATCTCCTTGGAGAAGATCTTCTTCATACTTTAATTTTCTGAACAAGAGAAGGTTCTCCGGGATATTTATCATATAGAAGGAGAAGCTATTCAGTGGTTGTCATTGAACATAAATACAAATCTATAGTATGATTTTAATGCAATGTAGTGGAATGAATTTTAAAAATGGTTTTTTGATAACTATTTTCCTCACACTCTTCTTCATTAAATGAAAAAAGATTTCCATGATCTCAAGGAAAAAGGTGTCGAATCTTTTAGGGCGTGTGAGTAAAAATTAAAAATATTTGCATGATATGCCTCCAATATTTTCATTTATAACAAATTCAAGTTTGAATTCATATTTGGTGGGATAAATCCTAGTCTACAAAAATATTTAGAATTCAAATACTTTTATTGCCATAATCAAATTTTCCAATATATTCTCAATGCCAAAATAACGATTGAATAATCTACAATGGATCTTGAGAGTAATATTCTTAAAGTGGGGTTTAATTATGTTGGTATGGTAGAGATATATAATGGTGGAAATAAATTTCAACATCCCACTTATCAATAGTGTGGACATATGAACCCCCTAAATTTCCTAAAGGGGGCGATGAAATGATTTTGGTGTGTGAAGGAAGGGAACCTGGCTAACGTATGTCAATAGAAGAAACCCACTTTTACTACAGAGAAAAAGAATTATTCACTCATACCTCTACAAATTTCTCATTTCTACAATTTAACGGAATCAGGTGACTTTGTAAACCATTGACCCAAACCAAGGGCTTTTAGAGACAACCAACAACCTCCAAAATAGAAAGGGCGAGTAGTTTCCATCCCTGATCCAAAAGTAAATCCTTATAATAACGTGGTGACAATTATTCTAACTATTAATTAAATAATATATAATTTTATTTATTTATTGGTTCTACTCATTTCGTTATATCATGCGAGTTTTTTATAATAATCGAAACACCACCAATAATCATTGATGTAGGGATGTTAGAGAAATATGAAAATGGGGAAATTATTGCATCCAATGTATATAACTTCTATACTTTCAACTCTTGGGTTATGAACATCCCAATGAAACTTTTCATACTACATTTTCTGTAATTTGGTCCAATTATGATCATGGATTGGTATTCTTTATATAGAGCCAACAAAAATTTCTGTGAGAAGAAAACCACTCTCTATTTGGTGAATCGACCCACGAGTTTGTACAAGTTCAATGATGAGTTTGAATCTTATTCATCACCATAATCTCATGAATGTATATTATTTCCCCATGATAAAGTATATCTAAACCAAATTATTTGGAATGGGGAAATAATCATCTTTTATGGCATGCATATTGGGAGGTAATTCACTGATGTGTTTCTTGAGGAATTTCCTAGTCTTCCTCCAAACTATGAGGTTGAATTTTACACTAATCTTTTACCTAGGGAATTTCCATTATCCAATAATCCTTATATAATTTCAATTGTAGAACATTATAAGATACAGAAAAATCTATATTAGAATTTGGATAAATTATTCAAACACCCAAGTGATTCACCATGGGGTGCACCAATCCTCTTCATGAAGAAGAAGAAATAGACATGCACCTTTTCATTGATTATTGGGATCTCAAATGGATTATTATAAAGAAAAAGTATCATTTTACAAATATTTTTACTTGTTATATCATCCATGTGAATAAATATACTTCTCTAAGGTGGATCTTCTGTTAGGATATTATCATGTAAGAGTGAAGAAGGAGCATATCCACAAGACATATTTTTGAAAAAGGAACAAGAACTATACGTTCATAGTGATGCCATACAGACTCACTAATGATAAAAAAATCATCATATATTTAATTATTATTTTCATTAGATATTAACTATAAAAATTTGTGTTAGTATTTATAGATTATATTATAATATAATCTATAAGTATAGCGGATCATTTGGATACTGTGTTAAACTCCTTACGAAAGCAGAAGCTTTCTGACAAGTAATGAAAATTTGATTTTTGGTTAAAGGAAGTCTGTTTAATAGGGAATATCTTCAAAAGAAATGGGATATCAATAGATCCTTAAATCAAAAATGATATTGAAGGTTAGTCGATGACAAAATCTGTGATAGAAAACCATAGATTCAATTGTTATCTAGTTATTATGGCCGGTTTGTTAGAAAATAATCATGATTTTCAAACCATTTTACCTAGTTAACTAATAAAGGAGCCATATTTCCTTAGAATGATGAATGTGATGAAAGATGCATGGATTTGAATAAAGGTATTATCACCTCCCATATGCTCATACTACCCACAAGTGGAGACCCCATCATAGTTTTAACCGATGAGTCGAATATGGGATTGGGATTTGTATTAATGAAAAATAAAAAAATCATAGCCTATACATCAAGGATGTTTAATGTTCACAAACAGAACTTCCCAACACATGATTGGAGTTTGCCACTATGATATTTTAATTGCAAATATTGTGACATTATCTATATGTTTATAAATGTGAGATATATACTGATCAAAATTGCCTCAAATATAAATTCACACAAAAAGATATTAATATTCGCATGTGAAAATGGAAAGAGATAATCATAGAATATGATTTCTCAATCCACTACCATCCTGGTAATAAAAACGAGTTGGAATATTCTCTAAGTATAAAGGAACCCACAATTCTATCATTGACTATAATTGAGAATGATATGATCTTCTTGGATTTGAATATGATGGAAATGTGAATCTTTAAGGAAGGAACATCATAATTCCATTCTCAAACGATAGATCAACAATCCTTTGTAGATAAAAAAATGGATGGTCAAAATATGATTTTTAAATTCAGAAAATGGTGGAATCCATGATAAAGGGTAAACCCTAATACTTTAAAATCGATGAAGAAGGAATTGTGATATTCGCATCAAGACTATGTGTTCCATCAAATCCTTTGTTAAGGAAGGAACTGTTGGATGATGCACATAGTTTAATATTCTCCATTCACCTAGAAATCACAATGATATATCATGATCTCTAGGATCACTATTTGTGGGAAAATATGATGATGTAAATCGTTATATTTATATCAATGTTCTTGGTATGAATGAATGTGACGGTTTAAAGGTGGAAGTCTAAGGGGATGATGCATCCATTACCCATTAAAACATGTAAATTTAAAAAATCTCACCATGTATGTTTTCACCAATCATTCAATGAAACCCAAATGAAGAAATGAAATCTGGGCTGTTGTGGATAATCATATAAAGACATCATACTTCATTTCATTTCAACAGAACTTTTCACAAGATCAACTAGCATAAGTATACATCAGAGAAGTGGTATATCCCTATGAAGTGACAATATAGGTTGTATCTGATAGTGATTCGAGATTCAAAATTATATTCTAGAAAAGTATAAAACATTATCTAAAAACTATTTTGAACTTCATTGAATCCTATCATCCTCAAACATATGGACAATTTGAGTAGACTATTTAGACATTGGAGGACACATTTTGAGCATGTTCTACAGACTTCATGGGAGGATGGGACCAGCATTATCCTTTGGTTGATTTCTCTTACAACAACAGCTTACACCCATGCATGAAAATGGATCTTCTATAATGCCCTTTATAGGAAGAGAAGTAGAACACCTGCATTCTGGGATAAAATTGGGGAATGAAAACTAATAGGTCCATAATTGGTCAGGGAAATGGTGGTGGAGGTTAAGACCATTTAGTAGGGAATCATTAATGAGAGTGATACATGAAATCATCAATGAGACCTAGAGATTGATGTTTAAGACATTTTATTCCTCTATATATCTCCATGGAATAAAGTGATGATACTTGGGAAGAATGGGAATGTTAGTCCAAGGTACATACATCCTTTTGAGATCTTTGATTGTATTAGAGCATTGGCCAATTGATAAGAACTCCCACTGAACCAATCTCAATTACGTGATGTATTTCATGAATCACTCTTCATGAAGTACATACCGGAACAATCAAATGTACTAAATCCATAAGGGGTTCTATTAGAGAATGACCATTCCAACTAGGAGAAGTCGGTGAAGATCTGAGATCATAGAGAAAATGTAATACGAAATAAGACTATGCCCCTAGTCAATGTATTCTGGAGAAACCACATGTTTGAAGAAGCAACATGTGAAATAGAGGAAGTGATGATTCATAGTTACCCACATTTTTTAGTGTGGGAAAATAAAAATTAGAGGGAGAAATTTCTTATTGGGGGAAGATTGTAATGACCCAAAAATGTTATAAATAAATTTCCCTTTATTATTTTAATTAAATTCCTTATTACGTAATATGGTTATAGAAAATGCTTGAGTTTATTTTCATTTATTTTATCCAATTATATTTCATTTACCTTTATGAATCATTATAGTTGAAAATATATTTATTGAATGATGGTCAAATTATTAGTATAAAAATAGGATTTTGACAAATCAAATTGTTCTAGAAAAAGGAAGTGATGACCTCAACTAGAAGCATCATACCCTATGAAACCCATATAACAGAGCTTCCCAGGGAGGTAAACTATTTCATATTTTCCCTTGACCAATCCAAATATGATATCCAACAACTTTAAAATGATAAAAACCTTTTACGGGAGAAGTTCAAGCTCATCGAGTTCATGGCCCAACCCATTTT
Source organism: Viscum album (assembly GCA_963277665.1). Lineage (NCBI taxonomy): Eukaryota > Viridiplantae > Streptophyta > Magnoliopsida > Santalales > Viscaceae > Viscum > Viscum album. Next base: position 184,391,543 of record OY728144.1, read on the forward strand.
CATTGAATCGCCACTTAAAACTCCAACCAATAATCACCTTACTCTTATTGAATATACTGATGTATTTTAGGTATATGTATCAAGTCCCTATAAATATGAATTTTTAAATTATCTTGTATATAATTTAAAATATATTTCCATCCTATTATTTTATATTTATAAAGTATTTTTATATTTATACAATTAAACAAAAAATGAATTTTTTGGTTAATATTCAAATTCAATTAATGAATTAATATATTTTCGTGATAAATTTTATTTTAACAAATTATTATTATTAAATATTTTCAATAAAGATATAAATTAACATATTATTTTTATAGATCCAAATGTAATTTTGATAAGGGTTCGAAAAACTGTTACTTGTCCAAAACTCATTTTTTCAAATAAATTTTGATTATTTTTAAAAAGTAAAAAATAACATAGTTATAATATTATTGAGATTAAAGGAATAATTTTTTGAGAATAATAATGTTAAAATTATCCAAATTCTAATATTTCATAATATTCGGAGAGAGTAAAAGTTTTATGTAAAATAATTAAATTCTATATAAATATAGTTTATTTATGACATATAAATGCCCCAAAATTAAAGTAATAATTAATATAAATGGGATCCAAGATAAAATATTTGTTTTCATTTAACATAATGTGATTTATTTTTCATTTTATTTATTTTGAAAATCCACTATGAGCCCTCGAAGACAGATAGTATGTTTTATGGTTTAAAATTCATTCCTTAATAGTATGACTCACCTCGACATAACAAAGGGAATTATTTTATTATGATCAGACCATTACCTCATAAAATAATTTATAATTCTCCATTTTGGAAGAAACCATGTGCAAAAACAATGTGATGGTTTTTGGTATTTAATATTTTATTATGTAGAGTCAAAAACCAAAATAATAAATGCATCCCCTTCTTTTCTTATATAATCCCTCCATTCTCCCGTTTATATTAAATAAAACTCATTATATAACATAAACTCTCTTCACTAAACACACTATAGTCCTCTCTATATTCCCACAATCTTTCATGAATCCCCTCCCACGACTTTCATGTCAAATACTCAGGCATGAGATACTCACCTTCCTCTCTTTCTTTCAATTCAAGAACCTTCATTGAAATTTGTCTTTATAATTAAAATTTATTATATTTTAATTAATATATTATGATTAAATTAATATAAAATTTATATTATTTGAATGAAATTCCATTAATACTCTCTAATTTTTACCCGTACCTACGCGATTAAAATTTATAAATGGATTTCTCTGTTCTCATTTCCTTTCAATCACATCTTTTATGTTATGTTACTAAAATTCCATTTTCATATTATGTAATATATTTTTTATATTCCACCTACATCCCATTTAATTTATAAATTATGAGATCCACCTTTCCTCGCATTAATCCTATGATGATTCTTTATGTACACCTGTTTCCATTATAATATTTTATAAGGATTCCGATCTCTATTCATGTTTCTACATTCCCTTATGTATAAAATTTCAAAATTTATAATATTATGATATATTTTAACATGTCCTTATTACTTCCAAATTTATTTTTAAATGATTAGATACCCCCTTTCTCTCCTATCTACATTTTTTTTAGTTTTTATGTAATGTCATCATAATCCTGAAATTTCACAATGATTTTTTCATGAAAAACAATTATGTATTGAAAACCTTACGCATTATTATGTCAAGGGAATTCAATTTTATGAAAATATACTTTTTTATTGGGTACATACATGTATGTATTAAAAATTATATCTTCTTGTAATAGATTATGATGATTATTGAATCATTATTGTATGATTAAAGGGGAACGATTAATCATAAGAATGAAATGTCTATAATGGGTGTGCCTATTTAGTGCTCTAATGCATTGGGTAATGTTTAGAATCATGATACATCATTCTGGGATGGGGGTGTATCATTTATATGAAATTGACCACCATGAAGTCTTAGAGGTTTTTCCTTGACCTATGATTATGATTTATTATTTTAAATTTTTTCCACGGTCCCCATGTTATGATAATCATTATATATCATGAATTATTATTCATGTCCCTTTTATTCATCATTGATATTCCTATTATATAACTTATATCACTTATTCTATGTTTTCCCCTTTCGTATATTTATATATCACCCTTTCCTTTCATATGTCCCCATGTTATCCCACGTATTTTTATGTTCAAATGAGTATTTTGAGAATGCTAAATATATTTCCAATAGAGGATACTAAGGATGTTTTAATACTATTGTTGTTTCACATGTTCAAGATGTTGTTTTATCTACATAATTACCAAATACACTAGACATATCAAAATTTTGTGTTTTAATAGTTTTAATATTGTGTAAAAAATATGCTATTAATATAAATTAAGGGTTGATTACATTGTGCCTCCTAGATCTCTTCTTAAATAGTTTTTCAGGAAATCATTTATGAAACATATGACGTATTCCATAGTATTCTGTTTTTTAAATCCATCCTTTACATATCCTTGAATATAATTTCATTCTTAATCCACATCCTAGATAGTGCTGCATGTCAGTTTTTGAAAGTAGCATAAGCTTCCTTCTTCTGATTTCCTAGATGGTAGCGAATAGAGAAATTGTAACCATGATTAGCTTTAACCAACTTATTTAAATAATTTTTACCTCCATTTATGTGAATATATACTTTAGACTATTTTAATTTTTATATAGTTCGCATGTCTCTCTATAAAGGTATTTTCCTATAATAATCATAGCGATGATCAACATTATTAACTGTATATCTTGATTTATTTTGAACTTATCATGGATCTTTAGTTGTCATGTTTTATATGTTATCACCTTTTACTTATACATGATTACACGACCCTATACATTCAATAAAGAATAACTATGTATCATATAACCATATCCACCTGATGGATGCATGATTACATGTATAGTGATTAGCCTCTTTTGGAGATCCTTAAATATTTCATCACATTCTTCCATCCATACATATTTTACCCATTTTTGTGTTATATTAGTTAATGGGCTATACATTAATGGGGGTTTTATAAAAAAACCGTAGTACCCTTCTAGGAATATAAAAAATCATATTTCAATGGAATTATTGGCTATATACCACTTCTCAATTATATTTTTCTTTGATGGGTTCAATGAAATTAAATCTCTTATGATCATGTTCCCTCTTAACATGAAATACTACAACCAAAACACACACTTTCTAATACTTGAATTTATTTTCTTATTTCATAATGTCACTAGAACTATCCACATATTCTCTTCATAATCCTTATTTTTGTTAGAGTAAATGATAACAATTCAAATAAAAACTACCACATATTTGTTATGGTGGTCTCTAAAATATTTATTCATAAAATCCATTACTATTTTTGGGGAACTAATAATTAGACTTACTACACCGAAAAGTCACACATTTTGATCCTTGAAAACATTTTAGTCATTTGTAATGTCACTTAAAATATCCACATTTTATCTTAATAATCATCATTGTTATTAGAGTAAATAAGAATAATTCAAATGAAAACCACCACATATTTCTTATTGTGGTCTCTAAAAAAATTATTCATCAAATCTAGGATGATTTTTGGATAATTAGTCAGTATAAATGGGAATTACTAGGAACTCATTGTTTTCAATCCTTCTACAGAATTTTTTATTCTGAATATAATCGTTATTTAAAATCAACCAATGATATCAGGAATAAATATCCACTTTTAGGATGTATTTTTCTCCTTCTAGTTGATTGAACAAGTAATTAATACTTGATAGAGGATAAATATTCTATATAGTGATCTTATTGAGATCAATATAACCAGTAAAAACATCATTGATCTATTCTTTTTCTTATCAAAGAGCACCAGAACATGCCATGGTGATTCATTAGGTAATATAAACACATTGTCAAAATTCTTTTGTAGCATCTTCTTTAATACCTATATCTTGATCGACGGTATAATGTTCATGAATTTGGAGATTGGAGTGACTCTAGGTATAAGATCTATTGAGAACAATACGTAATGATCTGTATGAAGTTTGGAAGATCATTGCGAAATAGAATGGTATATTCCCTTAAAATTTTTGTTTCCACAAGGATGATACTTTCCATCAACTCAACCATTTTGGAATGGTATGCATATTCATAGGGTATAAATACCCACACCATTGAGGGGTTTTCCAATTGAGAATCATTATCTTCCATTAATTTGTACCTGAATATGGGATTGTTCAGAATATGAAAATATATTTTCTTTTCTCGCAGTGTGTGAGTGATTTATATAACGATACTCAATACATTCCCAATATAGTGTCAAATTACACCATGAGATGTATTATGAAATTCAATGAAATAATATACTCGCATTCACTAATAAGAAAATATTATAGTACTAGGGTATCATTGATTACACCACAATGTTTTGAAATATATCTCATCATTGAGGTATTGGGGTTTGGATTTAGTTGTTCTATAAAGTATACATGATACTTTTCAAATGTGCAGAACCAGAATAAAATAATCATCTTTCCACTCTTTAGTGAATAGGATTTATACCATGTATTAATTTATTTTTTTGGTCCACCTTTTTAGTAGTGATGGAAAATGACTTTCCTCCATTCTTCGATGTTTGTAGTTGCTAATTGTGATTACCTTCAATGACATTTTATTTAATGTAATAGATTCCATAGTGCCCTATACCCCTATAGTTGGATCATTGAACCACCAGTGGTTCCTTCCATTTCACTATAATAGTGTTCATAATTTTTATATCTCGTCATCAATCATGGGATAGTTGGCCTTCTCTCTTACACCAAAATCATTTCTAAATTCATTTTGAGTAAATTTTAATGATGATTATACCCAAATTTATGACATTTGGGAGGTTGGATCCTCTTTCATACATTATTATTTGACCCTCCATCTAGAAAATATATTCATCGCTTCATATATCCAACACCACATTCCATTATCCAAACTCAATATTTAATTTTAGATCACATCTAACTAATTCTTCATAACCCCAAAGTCTAGAATAGATAAAGCCTGTATAAGGTTTGTTTTTAAATAACTAAAATTACATGTATTAATATCATTATTGTAAAAAACCAGAGGCATGTCATGAAAGCATTGTGATGTTTTCCTCATAATAGATGAAAGATTTTACTTCCTTCCTCTTAAACCCTAGGAATTATCTCTCCATTATTGTTCAAATATTTCACGGTGAATACTCATTAAATAATGTTTTCTTAATGTATTCCCACTCCATTTTATCCATTTACTCATTTGTAAGTGTGTTTTATATCAACACCCACCATTGATCATATTCTACTTCTAAAAGATACACTTCCAAGAGAAAATTATAATTATCATAATATTAGAGCATGGAAAATAACTTCTCTATTGAGTTTAGCCACTATTTAGAGATGAGTGGATTTGAATATCCACAAAACATCAGTGCCAGCTCAATTATAAAAAGACTCAATATCCATTTTATTCTTAATAGGTGAAGGTGGATCCTATAAATTAATTATATTGTTATTTATAACCTGATATAACTTTGAAACTATATTCATGATGTTTTGAACATTATCTCTCATGACATTAGGGATTTTATTAGTACAATCGTCGTATTGTCCCTCACATGGGTTGTTGGTTTAGTTACCCCATATTCCCACAATGTTGTAAAATAGGAAATGATTTATCTATTTTTATATCAATATATAGTAAATATATATTTTATCATATTTCACATATTTACTCTAATGTCATATCTTATAGGATCCCAATGTTTATCCATTTTCTAAAATAATTCGTTCGTGATGTTTAACTATACATAGAATTATAATTTTCACTAAAATTTTCTTATCATAATTTCCAAACTTAATAAAACATGCACCGAGACCATTTATATTTATACAACCAATCATTACTTGATTACTGCATCATTTTAAATGAAAAAAAAAACAAAATTGGGTTACACTCATGGATTTAATGGTTTAATGTCATGAGAAAATTAGGCTGTCAAATAAATTTCCCATAATAAAATATAAATATATTTTTTTTTAAATTTGTTTCCATCTAAATATCTCATGATCTACTTTGTACATGTAGTAACATGAGAATAAAAATCAAATGGGTAAGATATATTCCTAGTAATGGGGTGAATACGAGAAATGAATAAATAGAGCATGGGTTATAATAGTCAACTTCATCATATCATAATCCTAGGAAAATTATCAACATCCTAATAGAAACATTTGATAATGGAATAGAATATTTTTTATTCATAAAAATGAAATATAAAAATATTGCAGTCAAAAAACACACATAGTTGTGAAAAAATCTAACACCATAGTCATAGATAACATATTTGAAAAAATCAGAACATCATAATAGTGATAAAATATAGCATCATATTACCACATAATACACATTATCTAATAATTCATATCATATTACCCAATTAATCGGATGGATATATAATTTTGGACCTAGCCATCACATAATAATATTTTCATAATCATGCATGCCACATCGAAGGATAAAAAGAGTAGTCATGAAAAACACATGTAAAAGAATGTGTTTCAAGAAATATTTTGCAAGTAATACATCATTAAAGGAAAATTAACATTCCAAAATTAATAAGCGGGATTATAATTTTTCATAAATGATCCTTTATTTATTTTAGAGGTGAAATTACTCAATATAAATCATGATATATTTTAGTAATTTAATTCCTTTTGAAATAACATTGTAAATGGAATATAATGATTTTTAGAAACGTTGGAAGTTGAATATCCCTATAATAAAAGAGAAATAATATATAAAGTAAAAATATTTTATATTATTTGAACATTAATACTAAAATCACTATTAAATATGAAGATAACCGAAAAGAATTTGTTTGGGTTTGAGAATTCCCATACCATAAATCTCATATTATTTTACATGTTTCCTCCTCCTAAATTATAAATAATGGTTTACTAAAACATTTAAACTAAATTAAATTATTTAAATTTCTTAAATATTTTTCAATTATAATAATTGTATTATATTTTATAATTTTCTTGGTTAATGTTAAAATTCTTTAATATCATGTTTTCTTAAAATATTCACATTTTTCTTTGAATTTACTTTTTTGTTGAAGGTAATTTGTACATTAACATAATTAATCAACAAATATTAAATTAAATTTATATAAATTTATATATCATCAATAATTTATTATTAATATCAATGAGTTTTGTTATAATGGTCAAATTTGAAACATCATCATTAGTTGTTAATCAATCATTAACTGTACATTATCCAATGAGGAGGTACATTAATTATGAAAAATAATTACATAGTATATATGATTATTTATGAATTATAGAATTATAGATATAATAATAAAATAGTATTTTTTAATAAATATATGATTAGATTTTTGAAATGAAAGGTAGAGAAATGAATAAAAGAGAAAATATAGAGAAGAGTTGATGAAAAAAAACCACTTTATTGTGACATTGGTCTTGTGCGAATCTAATATCCCTTGATGATTGAATTTAGTTTACACTAAAAAGTACCTATGGATTATAAGGGGACATAGAAAGAAAATTTGGGTAGATAATTGTATTTGGTAAGTGAGGGAGGACATTTTTTCCAAGGGGAGGGAGAGGGGTAATTTATAGTTGAGGAAATATTTAGTTGTTCAGTTAAAATAATGTATAAAATACTATATAAACGATTAAATCATAATGTAGTGATATTTTATAAGTAATGAATCATATATCTGTATAATATAATCTTTTTAGGATATTAATCCCAATTATAAATGATTTAACTAATTTAATATAATGGAACGTGGAAGAAATGAAATTTTTTAATTTAAGAGAACATTTTTTTTCCTTTAGTCTCTTGAATATGATTTTTTTTTATTTTGGAAACAATGTTTCATATATTTAACTAGTTCATTAATCAAATTATTTATATTCATTTTTGATCCAACAATTAAAATATTTATTGGGTCATTACTGCATCAAGAATGACATAATTTAAATTAAATTCATTATGAATAAAAATATATTTCTATTTTTCACCAAAAAATTACATAATTTTAGAAAATTTCCATAAAATCACCATTGGATAATTATGAATTGGTTTTCTAAATGAATTTAATTTTCAAAAATAAATTTCTGTGATTTTTTTAGTATAAATGTTTTTTTATTTATAAAATGCATTAAAAATAGAGTTTATTAAACAAGTGCATATACTTTCTTTGAGTATTTTATAATGATATTTAGTTTATAGAAATATAATATTTTTATTTAATTAAATTAATCAGTGATAAATATTCTTTATATTACATTTCATTTTTTGAGGTCAAGTTAATATTAAAATTTTTATATTACAATTTTCATAATCAAGTAATTGTTTCAATGGTTATATAACTTTTCACATGATAAAATATATTTTTTAGGATCACATTACATCCTATAAATACAAATTAATTATTTTATTTATTATTCCCCTTAATTCATCTCATGGATCTATGTTTTCATTATAAAAAATGATTATAGGTTTACTAATATGTTTTCATTTAAATAGTGGTGGTAATTGGTGTGCTGCTTTTAGAATATTGGAAGTATTTAAAATTTTCCAATCTATTTTTTAGAATTTATATTATTTGTCAACTTACAATGGTTATAAATTTCATGGGTTTATTTTTAGAAAAATTTAATGATTTTCATTAATTAATTAATGTACTAATTGATTCTATATATTATATATGTTTCTAATACTAATATAATATATAAAACATTTACCCAGGAAATAATTATCCATTAAATTTCCTGTCAAATTAGAATAAAAGTCCAAAAATTTGTATCAAATGGTTGGTTTGTGGTGAATGTTTCTCCCTCTCTTGAAATCCTAGATATAATTTTCAACCACAGTAGTACTCTTATATTTTATGGACATTATTTTCAGTTATTAAATATTCATAAGCAAAATTATTTCAAATATTTGGGAACAGTTATTTATTTGGAATCCTTGTATTGTTATTATATGAATATGGAGAGAAAATCATTATCATACAATGATCATAGAGAATTTGGCATGGATGCAATGGTAATTGGAACATTATGAACATCACTAACTATGTTCTTTTATATAATGGAAAATTCCTCTAAAACATCTCATGTTATGTGGGAAAAACATCCTATTATCTATTAAGGAGATTTAATGTTTTTGAGAATGTGTTATTGGTTCAACATAATAAAAATAAAGATATGTGAATTAGTCCAAGTGAGAAAGCTAAAGCCCTTTTGATCAAAAAATTATTTTTTTGGGTACATTCACAGTATTGATAATTATATCGAAGATGAAAATATTGGGAAACTAATAATGGGAAGATTTAATTCTTGGTTAAATGTAATTATTTTTCTTCTATAAGAAATATACCTAAAGGAAATATCTCTAGATTGATTTATAGTCACTCATATTGAAAATGAAATGATAGATAAAGATAATGACTCATTGGTGAAGTAAAATTATCATTTAGTTGATTCTAAATATATAAAGTTACTCATTGAGAAAGTATTTTTGATGGAATTAGAATTTTAAGAGATAATATCATTTGTTTCATCTGGTTTTTAAGTAGAAAAATGTTTAAAGGTAAGATTTAAGATTCATGTTTCAAATGTGAAAAATGGGACACCATGAAAATAAATTTCCCATGAAATTTAAAAATTAAGAATAAAAATATTTGAATTGAAATAATTTTGTTTTCAAAGAGGGATGTTTTATTTCAAGGGGATATATAATAATTGATGAAAATGAATATTATGAGGTTCTTTATTTCAATAATCATGTTAATGATAAACTAGTTTTATTTTCACAATATAATGATAGTTATGTAAAAACAATTTTACAATATATTTGTTCTTCGTGTTAAACTCAAGGTATCCCTTAACAAAACTGATTATTAGAGCACAAAAAAATAGGGATACTATAGTGGTTAATGAATCGAACCTCAATATATGAAAAAATAGGATGGAATTTTAAAATTAAAATATGAAGTTGAAAATATGAAATCAAGAAATAAAGGATCTTCAATGAATGAAGTTGTGTTGAAACACAAATATAAAGTGAAACCTAAATCATTAATGGGTTCTATAAATTGTTGAATGAAAAATCATAGAGAAAATAAGTGATTGAAGAAGAAGACATGAAATAAAAAAATTATGATGATTAAGAGAGTCTTCTAATACATGTTATGGAACCATGTTTTCCGATGAATGTTACATATATCATTGCTAAAAATCCATCTAATGGATTAAATAAGAAACATATTTCTATTACATAATTAGAAAAAAATTGTTAAAAGGATAATCTCTCATGGATAATTAAATAAAGTATAAGATAACCATAGTTTTTGTTAAAACCAGATAATAATTACCTAAAGTGAATATGGATCTTCACATCACTCAAAAAAATAAATATTTAGTAGTTCCTTATGAAAAAAAGATCACAAAATCAGATTTTTCATTTTTACATTGAAGGGACACACCAAATGTATATTTCTATTACTATGATATATTTCTAAGAAATAATTTCACAAAATCAAGAAAACGAAATTTCTATTATTTTATTTTTTTAATGGATGTTTTTTTCAAGCTTTTGGGAAGAAATCTTTATTTTGTGCATCAAGTGTAAATCAAAAAGAGGCATGTTATTCTTGAATGTTTGGAAATAAATATTTAGAATCATTATTTAACAAAATATTAAAGAAAAAAATTATTAATTTCAAATAAGGAATAAGACTCGTTAGATTCATAAATAAAATAAATTCCATTTATTATTAACAAAGCTGGAATTAAAATCATCAATGAAGAAACTATTTTCTGATAACGACAGTGTAGTTGATATTACATTGAGATAAAAGTTCAAATCTTGATTTTATATTTTGGATTGAGGATTCACATCTCATATGACCAGAAAAGAAGTCGTCATTATGGGAAAAAATATAATAAATATTTTTTTCTATTTTTTTTCAAAACCATTAGGTACTCAAGATAATTAGATCCATGAAATTTGTAGTTGGAGGTAATGATATCATGTGGATTTATGTAGTCTTGGTTAATTTAATTAATAATTATCATGTTTTTTTCAATTATGTGTCTCATGAAATTTGAATGAGTTCAATCTAACATATGGACAGGTCGATAAGGTGGTGGTTTAGTTATTATACCAATATGAAAAAATATGAAGTGTTACCATGATGATGAAGATAATTAGTGTATAGTGTTTAAATAAGGGAAAAAATAATAGAAAATAACTTTTACATTTAAGAAAAATCTAATTTTAAAATATGGTGAAAAAATTGGACCTTAATAAATTGAAAATCATATATATTATCACACTCATACTATTGATTCTTTTCAAAAGGAAAATATTTTTTTTTCAACTAATTACAAGACAATGAAGTATAAGTATTCAAGATATCTTGATCTCATGAATGTGGATGTTTATGGTCCAATTAAACCTAATGACATGCATGGGAAGTGGTATTATGTATTTTTTTAATATATTATTACAATGGAATGAATAATTATTATTTCTCATAAACAAGATGTGTTTAATTCTATAAAATGTTATTAATGTTTGTGAGAAGATATAATTAGTGTAAATGTTCAAAATTGTTTCACCGAAAATGGTACATATTTTATGAATATCATGAAGGGTGGGGAATTTATCACCATGTATCAACTTTAAGAACTCCTTAGAAAAATAACATGCATAATTGAAGGAATTGAATCACCATAAATGGATTGAAAAATACTTATTAACAAAGTATTACATGAAAAATATTGAAAATATATAGTATCAACAATGGTATAAATATCTGACATAGCATTATTATTTTACATTTAAGAAAAAACCCCAATGAAATCTAATCTGGAATTAATATTATACTGAAATAATTTTTGGTTTATTGAAGTATGTTTTTCATTCTCAACAAAAAATGGAATATAAATTTTAAATATCAGCATATGGCAGGATTATTTCATTGGAATTATTAATATATTAAATAATATTTCTGATTTAATAATTTTAATTGAATATTGATCAAAATTAATGATGTGGTTGTAGTTGAAAATTAGTATATGATAATTAAACCTGAAAAAAGTTCAAATTCATGTTTGCGGGTTTTTTCATAAAAAAATATGATGTTTTTAAATATAAAATAAGTGAATAAGTTTACGGTCCTGGGGGAGTTCTGGGGTGGTATATTACTCTTATAATATGTATAATGATGTAGAAAACATGGTTGAAATAGTATTTTCATGTAAGTGATCGAGTAGTGATGAAATTATAATTAATAAAATTATTTCATATTGATCATCCATATCTTAAACAAAATGAATTATGGCTAAAGATTATGTGTCTCTCTTATCACGGGTATGAGAAAAATGTTTTGAGGAATATTCAAAGGTTGAAATTTTGGTTAAACCTATGTATTAATTTTATGACCAAATAGAAATGAAGAAGACCTATGACATTGTTCTGAGGCCGCATGATAGGAATTTCATCAGGGAGAAATTGTTGTTTCAATATAAATTAAATAAATATGGAAAATAATCTATTAATAAAGAATTAATTTTTTGGAATGGGTGTTCCCAAAATTAATCGATTGACGTGGATGAATTATTTGAACCAGTGGAATGACATGAAACGATAAGATTATTATTTACCATGGAGGTGATAAAATATTCTAACTATATAAAGGAACATCAAATAATAATTTATAAAATGATTCATTGATTAATATGTTTAAATTGAGAAACAAGATATATTTATCATTGATGATGATGAAAATAATGTACATATGTTGAAGAAGGCCTTGTATGGGATAAATTAGTCACTAAAATCATGGTACTCAAGGATAGAAAAATAACTGAAGAACAATATATTTTAAAGGGGAGGGGATGATCACAACCACAATATTATTATTGAAAAGGTTAAGATAATTATGGATCATTTATATTTTGTATAATATTATATTACGAAGCTTAGATGACACCTAATTCATTAAATTGGTTGATAATATGATATATAAATTTTAAATTTCTCATATTATGGAATTTTAATTTTTATCTTAGACATGATGTTCATCAACGATATGAAGGGTTGGACATCTATAAAAAATATTTTAAGGAGGTGTAGAAAAAATTTTAGATGGATAATTCATGACTAGTGGTTACTCCAGTTGCGACCCATACAAAAGTATCTTATTATGAAGGAGTAAAAATTGTCAGTGTCATACATTTTATAAAAATGATTAGATGTTTACTCTACATTTATACTACTCCACGAGGCAATCTATTTACCATATTCCAATCAAAATGATATAAATTTTTTACAAATAAAGTCACATTTTAGGTATCAAATGGAAAATTTTATAAAATAAAAAATTCTATTGAATATTGGTTATTTTTCTATAGTAATTCAAAGCGTTATTTATTGGACATTTCATAAGTATATTGGGATGATATGATTGATGAACAAAAATAAAAATTAAGTGTTTTATTTTGTCTTAGAAATTCATCAATTTACTGTATATGAAAAATGTAGTATTTCTTATCTTTAATTATCACATAGTCTGGTTATGTTGGGAAAACATAATAATGCATTCAATTTCATTAGATGAAACAATAGGTTGAAATTTTGGAAATTGATGTTGGTTCTATTATTCTGATTATTTCAAAAAAATAATATCATATTAACCATATTAAAAATTCCATACATCATTATAGAATAATAAAAATCAAGATTATGTATCACTTCATAAATGAGAATTTGGACAAACATTAAGTTTAATCCGATTATGTTTGGACTCAAGATTAAGTGGTGGATATAATGAAAATTCCATTACCCTAGGAGGAATTTGAGAATTGATTGTCTCCTAGAGTACAACCTAATTCATCTACAACTATGAAACATGAAAGCACCTCCACCCCTCCTAGGTATTTTCAATCAATATAATGTTCTGATACACTTTATAATTTATTTTTTATATCTCTAACCCTCTCATATATCCATTAAGAGATGTTATCTATTTGGGTTCATTGGATCATGGCGACAGATATCATCAAGATAATGTTTCTAAATATTGTTTTAAGGGGGATATCCTGAGTTGTATTGAATAAGGTTGATAAAAATGTTTTTAGATGGAGTTTTTTTAGAATAATGAATGAAGTTATGTTCTCATGAGAATATTTGAATTCATATGTTATTTATAACACCAAACACGAATCACAGGGTTGTAAATTTTTTGTGTACTGAATCCTTGATACATATGTCATAATGTATCATTTTTAATAATTATTTGATTATATAGAAGTTTTTATTTTTAAAAGTTGTCAACAAACCCAAAGGGGGTTATTTTTCGATTAAATAACATCTTTTGATTTTTTTGGGTTGTGTTTTTTGACAAATATGATGGAGTATGTTTTACCAAAAGATGTAGTTTTTTGAAAAAAAGTTGTATTATAGAGTTTTTTTCAAAATATTATGTCGGTCTTAAACATGGAATAGAACAAACAATGTTGAGTGCACCTAGGATGTTTTGAATGTCATTATGGATAGAGTAGGTAACAACACATACATCGGTGGTAATTTCGATCTGTAATGTCATCTATGGAAAATGGTCATGTCATATATGAGTGTGTTTATAGTACCATGATATTTTATGATACTATTATACATAAATAAATTTTATTTCATTGATATCTTAATTTACATACAATAGCTATCGAGAATAAGTTATGGTATACAATAGTAACAATGATAGTAAATATTGCAGTTATCCTCCAGCCGTAGGATAATTAGGTATGAGAATGAGTAAATAAATTATGAAATCTGTTTGTTGTATATCTTTATAAAATTAATTCATTGGATACCAATTTATTTTGATTTAAAACAAACATAATTCAAAAGAAAAATGTATATTATTTTTATAAAAAAATTCCACATAATTTTTAAATATCTAATCAAACTATATTATTCACTATTTTTGAATTAATTTAATGAAATGTATATATTATATATTAAATAAAATGTTTTAACATTCATCTAAAATTTTCATTACAAATTATAATCATGTTAATATTTTGTCACCTCGGTAAGGGTAGAATGTGTAAAACATTGTTAAAACATTGGTTTAAAGCATTAGAATTCCCATAATACATTTTTAAAATACTTGATTAGTGTTTCTTGAAAAATGGAATCCACATCCAAAAATTATTGTCACTTGGGGCCATTTTTCGGTTATTATGACCATTATAATATTTTAAAAAAGGATTAATACAAAATGAGACTCCCTTGACATTAATCCCTCAAATGTTTTAAAATCATGATAAAAAGAGGATATGATTAGTTATAAATATTTATATTAAAGGTGAATTAATTTTTTTCCAAGGTAATTTATTTATTATTTTTATCCCTTGAAAATTTATCTTAATGTCTTATAGAACAATCATTTTTAAAATAATAGAAAAATAAAAAAAATTATTCTAAAAATATTGAATGCAATGAAATTTTTTTGAGTTATTATATTACAACTATTTTAAAGATAAATATAACATATTAGAATTTTTTTAATGGATTATATTTTAATTTAATTGTTATCATATTATCATTAATGTCGAAGTAACAAAATTGTTCCAAAATTGAAATTAATGAGATATTATATTAATTAATTTATTATTAAATTGTTTAAAAATCTAAAAAATAATACAAGTGGATAATTAGTGTGATAAATGGTATAAATATCAATTATTTCCCATTAATTGGTTAATTTTTAACTTATAATAAAAATTACAACACATTAATATTCAAAAATAAAATATCATGTTTAATATTAAAAATTCCTAAAAAGGAGGTTAAAAATAAATATACGGATTATAATTACACCAAAACCAATAAAAAATTCTTTATATAAAGATATTTCAAACTTGTAATATATTACCTTTAATATAAATAAATATTAATTTATTTGGATTTATAATAACTGAATTATATTTATCTATTATTTTAAATTCAATGCATGTCCTTTCCTCAATAAAAATAGGTCACTCATTCTCTCTTCTCTTCATGCGAGATTGGGAAATTTTCCTCTGCAAAACCCTAGACAGTTATGTTCTTAACATACCTATAAAAAATTCTAATTTATTTTCTTCTGGAAATAAAATTCCAAGGATCCTTAACAAATGATTGAAATGAATTCTCTTGATGAAGAGTTATTCATCACACCCAACATCTTTCAAATTGTATATTCTACTAACTATTATAAATCTATAGTATTCATCATAAGAAAAATTAATTAAGTATTATAAATATACATTATTTTTATTTTGATATTTAAACCAACACATTCCAATCACTTTCCCATCATATTGGATTTTAAAGTATCACTCATATGTATATGTCGACAACCACCACCATGTAGCTATTCAAAGCATTTTTCATCACAATATTTCATGGATGGGTTTTGTTATGGTTTGGATGTTCCCACATTATATTTATGCAATTTTTATGATTATATAATTATAAGATAATATCTGACCTCTTTTCTTCCATCCTATTGGAAATGATAATGTCACTCGTGCATATGTGTAGACTTCAACATTGATGAAGTCATGTAATTGTTTTAGTTTTTGATTTACATGGGTTCTAATAATGAATTATTTAATGAATATATTTGAAATATATATCATAAATTATATTTTATATATGTTCTAACCAAGATATATTTAAATGAAACGGAACTACCAAATAGAATATCTCATGAAAAATATATAGTTAACAATCAGAAATGACAATTTTAATATCGAATTATTACTAAATTGTGACGTCCCAGACCCATATGCCACTCGGCGGGTGCCTCAGCCCTGGTGGACCACAAGGCTCAAGCGCATCTCCCAAAATTCCAAAGGCTTCAAACTAGCATATAGGGCCTAGGGTGTGTTTGTGAGGACACTATTCCCACATTACCGATGTTTAGCATAATGGGTGAATGTAAATAAAGGTAAATAGTGGAAGAAATATAAATAAAGAAAATGAAAAGTTGAAAAATAGAGATAACAATAACAATAAATGAGACAACTCGAATGGAATTGAACAATTGATGATATTTCATGTCACTATAATACTGGAAAACATGGATACAATACATAAGGAATTACATGTTTCACAAATTATAAAGGAATCAAAAGACTATACTAAGAATCTGGAGCTCTGAATCGGTCACCTTCTATCAATTTCCATACAAAATAGAAATATATCAAGTGTTTGAATTTGTACGATTCCCTTTTTAACACATGAAACCATGTAATATACTCTGGGTACCAAACGATGACTAGAGAGGGTGTGAGATAAATCTTAGGGGACACCACTAATGGTGTCTATATCATCCAGCCCGTGTAATGGAAATTTATCAGTTTGCAACCATGGATATATAAATTAATGTGATATAATGTAACTAAATACCAAAGTACCCTCTTCAGCCTTGGATGGTGTCTGAACATGTCAACAATTAATTATTTCATTATTACAAGTTTATAATTAAATCACATGTTTACCAAAGTGAAGGTTCCATGTTATAATAAGGAAACATATAATGATATTTAATAGTGAGTTCCCAAGGTAATAAGCATGGATTTGTAGACCTAAAGGATCACCAACTAACTAATAATTGTAGCATGGCATTGTGTAAGAGTGTAATACAAGTAGAATTTTCCATGTAATTCCACAATGAGGCACCTAATAATTCGAATGATATCATCCAAGGAAAAAAATGGATAAGTAGAGAAAGGAATTGATCGGCTTTAACCACAGCACTGACATATCAATGAATGATCTAAGGAGTGTATCCAAGGAATCCCCTAATGATAATGAAATAATCCTATAGTTTCATATCGGGAATCCAATAGTAGACATGGATTGGGATCTAGGTGGGTTTCAACCTAAACATGTTGTATCCTTGAATCAGAATGGGGTTACCTAGTACACATGGAAATCACTAATCAGAATGAATGGTCTGATCGAGTCGGTCCATTCCAATTTAACAATGAAGTCATGTAATGTCTCCTTCGGTTAAAGCCTTTCTTTTAATTAGTGTGATTAGTTAAAGTAGCATTCAACCTTTTCATCATGTTATTTGGTTCCAATATTTCCTTTAATTATTGTCACAAGGATAAGTAGTATGAAACCATTTAATCCATTTATGAAACATTCCATATTCAAGGATCATTATACTAACTTCCATTAATGTGGTGAGGGGTGATACATATAAGAAATCAATTAATCATTTACATTTAATAATCAATATGAATCCCTTTCCATAGGAGGGTTAAGTGGTAAACAGACATGCAATATTCCATTATGATTTTCTCATTAAATACAAGTAATTTAATCAATAAATTCCTACCTTTAGTATGGTCAAGCCACAACACACCTGAACGATGGATCAAACATTTCATAACACTAAAACGATAATTATGGAATAACAGCCTACATGGGATGAGTTGAGTTGAAGGAATTACCACCAATATTTAACAACATATATCAATATATCATAACTATATGGTTCTAATGATTATAATCATGACATATAAATTAAAAGAATGTCATCTGATGAAATTGGTTGGCCCCACATGACAAATCCAAAATCAAAGAACTTGTGCAATGATTTATAGACCACCCACCATATGATTGTACAAAACTTTTCCTCGATATTGGACCTTATTTTGACTTATATCAGAGTATATCTAAGAAAAGGAGAAAAAAATCATACACTGATATCACGGTCGAGAGAAAATATGATGAAGAAAATCTCACGTGGACTATTGTACTTACCGTTGCACATCTAATGTGATGAACGGAAGATTGATAAGATCTCCAACAAATGATATCTCATGATTCCCACCTTATATCTTCAAATATCCCCAAATTAAGAGAGAAATTGGTTATTCATGTTTGTTCTCAGATTATGGTAGGAGGGAAATAATTTGATCCTTAGGGGAATAATATACATTTTACCCAAAAATGGAATGTGGTCAATTTTTCAGGCCAATTTCACAAACTATGCACAAACCATTCATTGTTCCATAGGAAAAATGACACAATTCATATTTAGGCCACACAATTGTGCGCCATACTTTCTAAGTGGCCCTATCCAGAAAAACACAATCAGCCCAATTCGGAAAAATATGCTCCAACCATGTGCCAACCATGATATTTGGCCAGTTTTCCCAAAAAAAGATGGTTTTTGGGCTCTAGAAGTTTTCCAACACACTTGAGACCTTTTATAACTCTTTGTTTATCCATATTTCGTCCAATGTAAAAACATTACACCAAAATTTAAAGGATCAATACTTAAGTGACAAACTATGTTCCCATAGTCTTCCCGGCTTAAAAGAACGTGTCCTTGAGTTCACCTTAAAATGGGGGAGGAACACTTTCTGAGAAAAAATATGTACATTAGGCATGTACGTCAACTTCCCTCTCTGAAGTCACATCTTGTACTCAGATATGCTAACATAACACCTATACTAGATGGACATACTGGCCTCATAGAATTTCCATGCTTCTGTCAATGATACGTATTGGGAGGTCCTTAAAGGTTTAATCAGCATCTAACTCAACTTCCTTAGTATCAATAGAATTATAAGGGTTGGAATGATACTGATGAAGTTGTGAAACATGAAATAAATGATGCATGCCACATTACCTCTAAGAAAATATCAACTAATATGCTACCGAACCAACTCTCTCAGGAATCTAAAAAGGCCCTACATAATGAGGAGATTTTTTTCCTTGAATTCACAACCATCTATGACATGGCCTGGGTGATACCCAAAGTAAAACATGATTCCCAACCTTGAACTTAGGAGGTTGTCGATGGTGATCTGTATAAGCTTTCAACTTGGACTGAGCAGCAGTCTTAATCTTTCTGATAAGTAGTGATTTTTATGAGGTCTCTTATACGAGACAAGAACGTTGTAGGGCTACCTCACCTACCTGTTTGTATCACAAGATTGATGGCATGGCCTACCATAAAAGTCCTCTAAAGGATCTATTTAAATTGTCCAATGAAAGATGTTATTATATGAGAACACAATTAGAGGGATATTCTTTTCCAAAGAACCGCCGGAATCATGGACACATGCTCAAAGAATATATTCTAGAACCTGTATTGTTTGTTCATGATTATCCATTAGTCTATGGGTGAAAATATGTGATTAGAAGCAAATGTATTCTCAGAGACATCTACAATCCCAGCCTAAATAGTGACATGAAATGATAATCCCTATCTGAAATGAGAGTACGATGGACCCCGTGTAGTTATATGATCTCTTATACATATAGTCTTCCAAGCTCATAAACATAAGAAGTCTATTGAATGAGAATCAATTGGGATGATTTCAGTAGGTATTAAATTACTACCCAAATATCATCGCTACTAGTCAGAGACCTAGGTTATCTGGATATGAAATCTATAAAAAAATCTCACTATTTCCATTCTAGGACTACAAGTAGTTGTAACCAGTATATCGGTCTCTAGTGCTTTTTCTTCACCTAATGATATGTGGAACACGTCGTGATAAAGACTATTATATGAAAATTCATTCCACACAACCAATACTGTAATTTCATGTCTAAATACATATTTGAGATGCCTAGATGAACTACCCACTGAGAAGCATGGGACACGCTCATCAACTCATCTCTCATGTTTGTAGGAACCCAGACATTTCACTGAATATATAGGATGTCATCTCTGTCTACAGACCAATCCATATTCAAGTTATCCCATGATATACTCTCATGGAGAACCAAGCCATCAGTACGTCAAAATTTTTAACTCTTCACCTTTATAATGAGGGAAGGGGTAACTGTCAAGGGTGAGATATAAGGCTACTCGTGACTACCAGGAAACTCTAGAAGTACCTCTGAAGAGAGGGCCCTTAACTTCCATTCACCACTGGATTCTCATTCTTAGGGAATCTATAACTACATTTCACATACCAGCAGTATAGGTAAGCTCAAAATAAAAGTATTATAGATATTTGACCCATATCCAATGTCCAAGGTTCAGTTCACACTCAAAAAAGATATATTTGCAGCTCTTGTGGCCTATATACACTAAAATGAGCTCACCCAATATATAATTTCTCAACAAATGTAAAGCATAGACAACTGATGGTAGATAAAGTTCACGTGTTTGGTAATTTCTCTCGTGAGGCCTTAACTACCGAGATATATATGCTACGAATCTGTATTCCTACTTTATTACATCTCCTAAGCCAGTTCCTGATGCATCACAGAAGACAGTATAACCAATACTCAGCTCAAGAAGAATCTGAATTGGTGATGAAACAAGCCTCTCTATTAGCTCTTAAATGGTTCTCTTACATTATTCTAACCAAGTGAAATTGACACCCTTCATTTTAAGACTATTAAGAGGTGAAAAAAGATATAATATTTTTTTTTGGAAATTCCTGAAATGTTCAATAAATCCACAAGAAACTGATGATATCAAAAACTTTCTTGGGATTCACCTAAGAAACTACAGCACTAGCATTTCTTGGTCCACAAATACTCCTAATTCATGGATTATATGACCCTAGAAATGTAATTTTTCATTCCATAAGTGGAACATAATAATATTTGAATAAAGACTATTATCTATCAGTGTACTTATAATTATTTGAATATCTTTATCATGGTCACTATGAGGGTGAGAATACAACATGATTTCGTCCACAAAGACTATGAAAAAAGAGCCCAAATATTGGTGCAGATCTTTGTTCATCATAGCCATGAAAATGGAAGACACGTTTTTAATATTGATTGTCATAAAAATTACTCATGTAGACCATAACTACTATGAAATGTTGTATAGTCTATGTTTGATGGAATGACATGCACCTGATGATAACCTAATATCAGGTCGATCCTGGGGAGGACCTATGATCCTAAGAGCTAGTTGAAGAGAATATCTATTTGAGGTAGTTGATACCGGTTCCTGACCGT
Organism: Viscum album; assembly: GCA_963277665.1. Lineage (NCBI taxonomy): Eukaryota > Viridiplantae > Streptophyta > Magnoliopsida > Santalales > Viscaceae > Viscum > Viscum album. The sequence goes on from OY728144.1 coordinate 184,413,657, forward strand.
GAGATGGATCAATATTCTGTAAACCACACATATATGTATTGTTTCATCATATTTCATGGAGGGAATCATAGGAAAACCCCAAGAGGATGTACTAGGCTATATAAAACAATTGGCCTCTAAATCCTATAACTACCACATTAGCACCAAAATCTATGGAGGTTCTATACTGTATGGATTAATGGACATTAAGGATGCTCCTAGAATAAGCCCAATTGTAAACCCTACCTATCTCACCAGTGGTAATCTAGAAAAATCATTGGGAAATAAATCTTTCAAATGATCCCCTACTTGAGAAAAATCAACTTGACATAAACCCTAATCCTCCATGAAAATATTTTGAATCAAAATGGTCACTCTTCCTAGCCCATGATTCTCTGTTCCCACTCTACCATCATGTACATCCCACTCATGCTTCTACAGATAACTGCTTCACTATGATAATTTAAACAATGCAATACACTGTTAGTAGTCATAAAAAGCATGATAGTGGACCAACCAGTTCATTCTAATAGTTACATTGAAGCCTATCATATTGATAATGAAGAGGTACCATAATAAAGTGTAACTATCCAGCTCAAGGGGAATTCCCTACACTGGCGTATAAAATTCCTTCATAACACTATGTTGGTATCTTGGTTCATTACACCATAATAATATAATATCTCTAGTAAAATATTTATAAGATAGATATATAGATCAAAGAGTTTTATTCTCCTGCATCAAATAAAGTAGATATTATAGTAGATTCTACAAGAATAGTACCTCTAACTATAGAAGGTACATAACCTGATCCTCAAGTAATAGTTTTATTACATGAAACTGACATGATCCACATCCATGTAATAAATATGGACTAGCACGATCATAACTTCTCTATTTGTGATTCGGGTGATTATGGGTCTAGCTACCATGGCCACAACCTCCTCCTCCACTAGGCCTGGTGGTGCTATTCCAACTCCCCACTTGGCATGGCATAAAAGAACCTACTTCTGAAGATGGACTTGGATCAGAATCATTTCAACTCTAATATGATAAAATGGTCCTACAAAATCATTGAAGATTCCATATATACCTACAATCCTATCACTCATGTGGTTCTGTATCATATTGAGGCTTCGAATTCCTCCTTCATCCATGTGAATGACACAGTTTAGATATATGAAAATTAATACTTTGGTTGTCACTTCTCTGATGAGAAACATTAAGAGAAAGATTCCTTCCATAGGAAGGACTACTGGATTAATATGGCATTGGTCCTCTATGCCTAGTACTATTATGGTCCCTTGTGTTGTACTCATTTATAATATCCTTAATAACTATATCAGAAAACTTAGGAATGATAAAGACATTGACCTTCATACATAAAGCATAGTGGAGCCCATCCCGAAATCATCTAGAACATGTAAGATCATCCCAATATAGAAGCATTGAAAGCAAGTGAAACTCCATGAAATGCCTCGAATACTCCAAAAGTGACATAGAACCCTACTCGAGATGCATGAACTATTTAGCTCTGTCAGATCTCAGGGTTTGAGGAAAGAATTGAACATAAGAGGCAATCTAGAAATCCTCCCATAACATGCCCTCTTGATGACTGTCCTAGGTAATAAAATCCCAGCTACGCTTGATAGAATACCAAAACATGTTTGTGGAAATCACTACTCTCCACCTATATTCACTTCTAGTTTCTCAAATATAGATAGGGTGGATTATAGCCAAGTCCCCCCTTCCTACAGACTACCATCCCTTAAAAATGTAGGAGGATGCAACTACTAGAACTCATGAGTCAGTTCAGTCATCATAGGTGTAATTAATGGAGAACCATGGGTGGATTGAATTAGATGTAGGAAACTATCATGAAGTTGGGTATTAGTGCCCATATCATGTACAGTAGGCAGTTCATCAAGTGGAACTCTTGGTGGTGGACTGGCAGCTCAAGGCCCACCAAATCTAGGGCATGGTTGTCTCCACCGTCATATCATATGATACAAGGATGTCGTGGTGGAATTGGTATACAATTTCCAATCACAAGCATAATAACAAGAATGAGATGAAAAATAGAATCAAAATTGGAAACATAATGTTGAAAAACTCACTCCCCAAGGCATAATACTGCCAACTACATGCTTATATGACTAGGTATTGGTAAGTGCTCAAGTATAAGTTTTATTTAATTTTAAATTAACATTCCAAGTTCACTCCTTTACCTTTAATAAAAATGAAATAGCCGAATAAGGATGTGAAACATATTTAATATTTTAATTAATGTTTCAATTTATAATGGATAGTCAATTTCATTGAGTCAGTGCCCATATACCTCATCAATGATAATGACACCCATTTATTTTTAGCATAATGGCTCAACTCAGTAAATTATTCTTCCCAACCAAATAGGACCCATAAAAATCATGAATTGAGATAACCAATATCTCCATCAAAACCAAGAATAAAAAAAATATAGGCTCAGAATCACATAATCACTCAAAATATCAGGCTTATATTGCAATCCAAAATAGTGAAATGCACCTATATGGAATGACAATATGCATGACATGTGAATTCATGTTTCCTTTAATGATATATGTAACAATGATTCTTTACCTCATATCATTAGTTCCAGAATGATTGAAAACACTCAAATATAGTAATAATCCATAACACAACATAGCCTGTGTGTCACTCAATAGTGAAATAATATAAACTACAATAAAAAATCATAACAATAATTAAATTTTTGGTTGCTTAGATTTTACCCCAAAAATGGGTTCGTGATGACCAGGAACATATTATGACCATGTACCAAGCTATCTTAATCACTAATATATTGTATCCAAATAGTAATTCATAAAAATAATTTCTGTGATTCCATTTTGTGATGTCCCGGACCCGGAAGCCACTCAATGGTTTCCCCAAGCCCAGTTGGCCACATGGCCTCAAGCGCATCATCCCAAATGAAAAAAGCTACCGACTAGTAGCATTGACCTATTCTGTGTCTGTGGGGAGACTATTTTATAATTACCAAAGTGTATTGTGGTGGGTGAATGTAAAAAGAGGAAAATAGAGGAAGTAGTATAAGTTAATAGAAGGCATAACCAAAAAAATAGAGACAATGGTAACAATAATTGGAAAAACTACAATAACATTAAACAACTGATGATATGGAATTCCATAAGAAGAATAGAAAACACGGATACAAGACATCATGCGTTATATGTTCCACGATGTATAAAGGAATCAAAAGAGTATCCCAAGCATGCTAAGCTCTAACTCAGTAATCTTCTATTATGCTCCATACTAAATAGCACGAAATAAAGTGTTTTAAGTCATACGGTTCACTTTATCAACAAATGAAATAATTTAATCTACTTCAGGTACCAAATTTTTTCCAGAGAGGGTGTGAGATTAATCTCAGGGGGCCCCACCAATGATGTCAATAACATCTGGCACATTTAATAAAAATGTAATAATATACAAGCATGTATATATAAAATAAAGCAGTATAATGTAACTAAATACCCATGTACCTACTTCAGCCATCATCTAGGGTCAGATCTTTTCAAAAATTAATTATTTGATTATTACCAGTTTATAAGTAAACCACATGTTAACCATTGTGATGGTTCCAAGTTATAACAAGGAAACATGTAATGATATTTAATATTGAAGTCCCAAGATAATAACCAAGGATACTTATCCCTCAAGATTCACATGCTCAGTAATAACTCTATCCTAGCATGGGGTAAGATTGTAATCCAAGAAACATATTCCAAGGAATTCCTTAATGAGGAAACTACTAAGTCTAAGGTGATTGTCTAGTGTAAAATAGGGCTAAGAATAGACAGGGCCTGATGGGCTTTAATCAAGGCACCAACTTGTCATTGTTGTATCCTAGGATTGTATCCAAGGCATCCCTAAATGATAGTTAAAGGGTCCTATAGTGTCATACCGGTAATCCAAGAGTCACGAGGGTTGAGATCTAGGTGGGTTTCAAACTAAGTAAGCCATATCATTGAATCAGAATGGGATTCAAGAGTGCTCTTGGAAATCCCTGATCATAATCTAAGATGATCTTGGGTTAGTCCATTACTATTTAATTATGAAGCCATGTAATATCTAATTCATTTCAAGCATTTCATTTCATTAAGGTGATAATGACATGTATCATGCAACACTTTTATCAAGACATTTTATTCAATCATTTGTTTTCATTAGTGCGAAAAGTAAAAGTGTCATGAAACCATTTAATCCATTTAAGGCATCTTCCATATTCATGGTTCATTCCACTACCTTCCATTTAGGTGGTAAGGGGTGATACAGATATGCCACCAACAAGTCTTTGACATTAAAATCAAGATTTGAAGCACTTAACTTAGGTGAATCAAGGGGTGAGCAGACTTGGTACTTTCCATTATGTTTTCCAAAACAAATAGGCCATTTAATAATGAAATTCTTACCCATAGGAAGAGTACGCCTTGGCACACCCGAACAATTGCTCAAATGTGTCAAAACACTAAAATGACAATTATGGAATAACATACTGCATGGGATGAATGGATTTGTGGGAATAACAACCAAATTTTAATAACATATATGGATGGATTATATCTATATAGTTCTAATGATTATAAGCATGTCATATAAATTCAAATAATGACATCTGATGAAATTGGTGGGCCCCAAAAAACAAATCCAAAATCAATGAACGTGAGGGGTGAGTTATGGACCACACACCGTCATAATTTAAGAATCTCCTTCTCAAGTATTGGCCCTATATTTGTCTTGGAATTTAGTATATCTATGAAATGGAGAAAAATTATCATACCCGAATATCTTGGTCTATAACAAAAGAGAAGGGGAACAGCTCACGAGGACTCGAGTACATACTGTTGCGCATCCAACGAGATGAACAGAATCCCAATCATATCCCAGAAGAAATTTATCTTTATATTCCCACCATATATCTTAAAATATCCCCAAACTGAGAGATAAATAGGTTAATCCCACTGGTTCATAGATTAGGGAGGAAGGAGGGGGATAATTAGATCATTAAGAGAAAATTTGATATATTACATAGAAAAATGGAGCGTCCATGGTTTGTCTACATGGCTTGATAACCCATGCACAAACCATGTATGGATACCTATGGTTAAGAAAACTTTTTATGGTTAGGCTACCCAGACATGCACTAACAGTGCATGGGGGCTTTGTCCAGAAAAACCGAATCCTTGCATTTAGGCAAACCGTGCCCCAACAGTACAAGTTTGTAAATTTTACCAAAAATATGGTTTTGGGATCGTCACTTTCCCCAAACAGCCCTTATACCTTTTCTAACTCATTGTTCATACATATTAGGTCCAAATTATAAAATTCACACTAAAACATAAATGATCCATACATTAGTGAAAAACCGGGTTCATACATAAATTAATGTTGAAATATTATATATAAATCATATATAATATTATATATATTATAAATTCGTTTTATATAAATATATAAGATTTAAATTTATTATATTTTTTTATATAGCAACTTCTAGTCATTTCATACATGAGCTATGGGATTTGTGGTTCTATATCATTTTAATGGGGATTATTTATGACTGAATTTATATTTAAGGAATTTATATTATCCTTTTTTGATAAACATATTTCATTTTAATAATATATAATTATTCATGTAATTTTAAATTATTTCTAAAGTTTTCCTTGCATGGTAACTTAAAATTTCTATTAATGTTTTTTTGTAAAATCAAATAATATTTCCTCATTAGTGAAGAATATGTTCCCCTTATGCCCATGTTTATTAAATATATTTTCATGGATATTTTAAATATTTATCATAAATTTTTTAATTAATTTCTTCCCTTGGAATATTTTTTACAAAAAATACATTATAAGGAATATTCTTGATTTTTTCTGAATGACGTACTTTTGTATATTTACCATAAATGTGGAAGGAAACATTATTTTAACATGAATGGTGAGAATTGAATTTCACACATTCATGACTAGTCAATAATTTAAATATTACGTTAAAATCAAATTGTTTTATTTTATATTAATGTTTTAATAATATTTAGTATATGATTAAATTTTAAATAAGTGATTTCATAGTGAAAAGGTTATTTCCCCATGAAATATTTCATGTTATATTTTAATTTATTTTTCACATAAGATGAGTTCCTTTGATATTAAATATAATTTACAAAGGATTTTCTCTTGTGATGCCATACATATTAATTTTTATATGGTTTATAGTTAGGAAGACGAATTATCAATGAATCCCCTTTTCTATTCCATGGGTTTAGTTATAATGGAATATTATAAGTAATCGTGGAATACATTTAGATGAATTTTTTATTTTGTGATAAGTTGGACCAGAATTTTATAGTAAAAAAATTCATTGGTTAAGGATTAATGTTCTATGATAAAACATGGTACATGGGATGAAATCTAAATTCCAAAAAAATTTGTAAATGGAATGTTATCTTATTCTTGAAAGAGAATACACGGGTGGTTATCTCAAGAACAAATTATGTATATGGGTGTTTATCCCATGCATAATATGTTATTAATTTATTTGTAGGTAGAAATGAAATTATATATCTATGATTATGATTATGCCACTTGTATTTAACATGATCATTTTACAATGTTATGTTATCATGATTCAGGTTTTTTATCCTTTTATTATTCACACCTTATTAACCATTGATCGTTATACCCTAACACATGTTTGTGATCTAAGAATTATTTGGTATGATTTTAAATGATTAATTTCATGTTATAATAACCATTAAACCTATGTTATATTTAAATAATCATTGATATCCCACTTTCGTTCCCATACTAAGAATATGAGATTAACCAATATTATGTTTTATTTTCCTTGGTGTATAATAAATTTTTTTATTTATGATTTTCTATGAAAGATAATAGTTTTATAAAATGAGTGGTATATGATGAAAATGTTTTCTTATTAAATAGTTGTTTATTCATCAAATGTTACATATACTATAAACATTTATGGTTCTTCTGTTTATCATAATATTATGTTTTGAATATTCCTCTAATAAGATGTGATATTTTTTCATGAAATGTATTGGTCGTTATAGTTGGATTCAAAGAAATGATTAGTTACATTTGGAAAATTAGATGATAAAACATTAATGGTAACCCTTATGATAAAAATATATATAGAAAAACAATGTATAGTTTAGAAAAGAAAGTATCATGGTTTTCATATAAATACACCCATATCTATATAATATAAGTAGAAGTAGTTTTGTAATAGATAATCTAGGGATAATAACCCAAAAAATTGTTGGACGAGTATAACTCGATCCTCATTATGATGGATGGTGACTGTTCCCATACTATACACCTAATTTGAAAATTATGTGGGATATTCTTGGGTTAATTAACAATTTCATTATTAACCATTTTAATAGTTTCGAATCGATTGATATTTTTGATGACCAAGATTAAAAAATAATTTTCAAAGATTTAAATGACAGTTTCTTTATCTTGATTCCCTCTAATTTATTATTCCTAATTATAAGGTTTTCTAATAAGATTATTATTTATAAAAATAAGATTTTTTTTATTCATTGGATGGAACCTGATGTAACTATGTCAATGATGAATGTGGTTGAATATAAAATGATTTTCCACTAGAGAATCGATATGTTATAGGAGTCGTAATGAAAAATATCATTTTTATTTATACACACTATTCTACATACATTAATAATCTTGATCATCAAAATAAGAAAATGAGGGAACAATATTCTTTTGGTTTCATAATGACATAACATACACCATACATTAGTGGATTTGATGATCAATACGTCACTAATAACTAGAGGAGTACAATTGAAAAGTTATTTTACACTCTCTAGTTTTTTTTTATTTTTGAAAAGTAAATTAAAATTCATATCATTTAGAATGTAAATGAGATCAATGGTAGACTAACATAAAAAACATGAGGTAATGGGAATAAATTTAATCTATAGGGATGGATGATTTTAGATGGTTATTTTTCAACAAGAACATTCCTCATATTAAATTTATGAAAATATACAAGGAATTCGTTGAGGTACAACAGATGGATAATGAATCATTTAGTGAATATGATGAAAATTTTATAAGTCCTTTAATTTATTCCTCCTGTACTAACAATCAATCAGAAATTAAGATTGATCAATTATTTAGTGACTAAAAACCAATTATATGATTGTATTATTCATAAGAGAAATTAATTGTTATAAAAAATTCATTCAATTTTATAACAATGTATAAAATTATATTGGAGTTATCCATCAATTTCATGGTTTATATTAGAAAATAATAATAGAATAAAAAAGAAATATTAATCATAAAAACCATATATAGAAGAATATGTGCCTACTACTGTGATCGATGAGTGGGAAGATATATAGAAGAAATGTTTTTAGGGGGACTAGTATATGATTTATGTTGGGAAAGATGGATCATTGGGAAATTTAATTTTGTATCGGTGTGATGATTTTAAACAATAATGGTGTAAAAGAACCATCGAAAAAACTAGCCATACTCCAATGTTTCAAATTCAATGAATATGGGAATTATGCGAACCAGTTCTCAAATCAAAAGAATATTGACAATGATAAATATCATCAAACTATAAATCCCAAATAAAAATTTAAATATCATGAAATCACTATTGAAGATGTGGGGTATGATAACTAATTTAGGAAATGTATATACCATTAACTCTAGAACTGTTACTATATTATTTTATTATAGATCTATATAGTATTTTATATCTAAATAATTTTTTACAGGTATTAAAAAACTACCTAAATGATTTTATATTAAATTTGTAGTGAAAAATCCAAAAGGTATGATGATCCCAATTAATGTAAATGATTCATATAAAGTTAACTATCATGGGAATGTGCTTCCCAAAAATATTTTTATTCTCCCACGTTTTGAATTTGATCGTGTCTTACGCATGGGTAGGAATTATTTACCTAAATCCAACTATAATTATTGATGAAAGGGAAGTAACATTTTAAAATTATAAACCAAACAATGATCATTTATCAGTGTGATTATAAATATGAACATGTAATTCCAATAAAAACCATTATATGGGTATTCATTCCCATTCAAAATTGATATTTATATTAGATTTTTTGAAAAATAATCAGCATCAAAGATATTCCTACTGTACGAGAGTTTGATGACATCTTTCCAGAAATATTTTATAGTCTTCCCCTAAATCATGATGATTTATATTCAATAGAAATCAGACATAGTTCTAATTGTAATTCAAATAATCTATATAGAATTACTATGATTGAGTTATCAGAATTGATGTAGCAACACCAAGAGAATTATGAAAACTTATTCATTCGACTAAGTGAATCACATTGGGGTTCTCGTGTTAATTTTGATAATAGGAATGATCGACCAATGTGACAATGCATTGTCTATCGAGAACATTTCAACATTATAATTAAGAATAATCATCATTGTCCTAGTATTGTTGAATTTTATTATCTATTGTGGTTAAAAAATTATTTCCAAATATTGATATATTATGTAGATATTATCAGTATATTTTCATATGTGATGACATATCAAATAAATCATTCCATGCAAGCTATGGACACTATGCATTTAATGTGATTCTATTTGGTCATATCAATTCCCTTCATATATGCATGGATTTAATTAATAGAATATTTATAGATAACCTTTCTTAGTTATTGGTTGTTTTTATTGACAATAGTTTTATATATTCAAAGAGAAAATAAGAGCATAATGATCACTTAAGTATTTTCATGATTTCCCTAAGGAAGGATAAGTTGTATGAAAATTACAAAATTGGGAATGTTTATAGAAAATGTTTCATTTCTTAGGATTATATAAACTTATGTATGGGTATATCAATGGTTCTATCTAATAAAGGATTAATATAACTTTATCCGAGAACAATCATTATGACTATGATTCATAGTTATCATGGTTTGGATATATATTATCTATTATTGGTGGATAATCTATAATGCCTATCTAAACCACATAGTATGTTAAATCACTATGGAGTTGTGTTTCATTGATTAGATGAATATAAAATAAATGTCAAGGAACTGAACAGATATTTAATTTCTGCCCAAGTGCTGAATTGGCACTACAATGCAGAAGGATTTGTGATCTATGTAATGCATCAAGTATTTAATTGGGATGTGTCCTAATGTAAAATGATATAGTGACTGTTTATCACTCATGAAAATTTATGTATCATTATAAAAATACCAAATTCATTTTTGGAGTGATTTGAGGTAATTTTTTCATTTATGACATGGATACATAATCTTTACGGAGAAAGGTGTGACATATTTACTATTCATAAATAAATAAATTATATATTCACTCAAAAAAATGAAAGTGAACTAGATAATATAGTTGGTGTTGATTAAATATTATGATTGTTGGATACTTTACTACCATGGGAATGAAAACAAAGAGGATTATGCATTGAATAGAAAGTATCATGATAGCTTAACTATGATAATGATACAAAAAGATAAAATATTTATTGATTTCTAATGTATTGGTCGAGAAATTTTTAAGGAGTGGGAGGAAAACTATATTTTTAAAATTGGTATACAACCATCCACTAAAGTGAGGATTAAATGGCTGTAGAGAGATGATGTGGAACTTTAGATTAAAGTAATAAGTGTTCATGATCAAAACCATGATTATGATGGAATGATAAATCTTAGGAATGTCTATGTGATTCTTCTAATCCAAATTTGGAGAAGGATCTATTGGATGAGGCACATAGATTATCAGTCTGTATTTATCCTACACGTTAAAATATTTCTAGAGATATGAAATAATATTTATGGTGGGACCACATTAAGATAGGTATTGCAGAGTAAATTTAGTAGTTCATAATAAATGAAAAATTTACGGATGACAGATAGAATTATATGGTGATTTTAAATCCATTTCCAATACCACAATGAAAATGGGAAAACATTACTATGTATATTTAGATCAGACTCCACAAAACATATAAGGTCTATTTTTCTAATTTGGTTAGATTCGATCATATTAAGAATTCCCCCCACATAATTTCAATCATATAAGATTTATCACATTAATAGCCTAACAAAATATTTGTTAACTAAGTGTTATGGTTACATTGAGTGTCATATTCTATTGTATCTGATCAATATCTATAGTTTACCGTGATGTTCAGGTTATGTATCTAATAGGGTTTGGATATATAGTTTAGTTTCAATGATACCTATATTCCTAAAATATAATGTCATTATGACATAGAAATTATATTACTAGAGGATATGAGTAGTCTTTTTCTATGTATTTCAAAAATGGTTGGGATAAACACCTTCCTCGGGAAAAGATTGTTTTACAATAAGAGCGTTCACATGATCTTATTGATGTAACTTTTTCATTCCCTATATGGAATGATGTTTATAAATCCAATGTGATGGGTTAAATATGGACAAACAAAGTTATTAGATCTTAATTTAGATAATTTAATTATATAGAAATTTAGTTTCATTCAATATTACGTAAATGCAGCTCAGATTCTACTAAATATTTATGCAGACAATCATAGGTGTGATCAAAAATTTGAATTTATTAAGAAATTATTTCTCAAAATTTATCCATGGATGATTGGGAAGATATTCAAGAATAAAGTAATTTTAACCCTAGTTATATTATCCCTTTCTTGATTCATTATAAAATGGGGATGTTTTTCAAACAATTGGAAGCTCCCCAGAACTTCTCTCATGTTCATGATGTGTTCAATATATCTCTCATTAGGAAGTGCATAACTTATCAATCACATGTACAGAATGTTGGAGTTGGTTCCCTAGATCCCACCTCTTCTTTTTTACTTAATGATAAACATATATTCATTGTATGTATATTAATAAACTATTTATCACATAATGATGGTTATTCTCTATGACATATTATGTCATAATTTCCTAGGAGTAGTTATCACACTAAAATCTCATAGAGGACCCCAGCTATGGTGAGAACCCAGAAGTTCCATGACACTATTCAACCAGATGATATCTTTTGAAGGGACATAAATGATATAGGTTATCAGCGGTGGAGACTCAAAAGACATGGTGGCACCTTTTCATGGTATACACCCTTAGTAATGTCTATGAATATATTTTGAGAATGAGACCTACCATTAGAAAATCCACATTCATAACTTTCATTAGTTGTTTTTATTTGAGGATTTTGGTGTTGGTCTTAACACATTTATATTATTATTGTTGGGCATTATGACTCCCACACTTAGGTGTATTGGAAAAAACTATGATGACACATGTTCGCAGCGAGGTAGAATATGTTGGGTGCATCCCGAGTAACACTAGATTAATGAATAATGAGAGAAATGAGTTTTCCCTTAAGTTCTATAATTGAAGTTGATATCTTAGTACATTTGATGAAAATTATATAGACTAAATAAATCCCTATCCATGGTGTTCTATATGCATGATTAATTTTCGGGAGGTTAATGAATGAGAAATCAAGAACTTGGGTTACTGGCATTTAATGACCCAAAATTTTTAATAATTTTTGTTTCCTTTTTCTTGTTATTTTATTTTATACACAACAAAAAATATCCTTTAATTAATGAAGTATTATCGTTGGGTTTCGACTGTTATATGACTATTACTCATAATGACCATTAGAAACAAAACTATTAACATTAAAATTATTGTTTATAAATACAAGTGATCTTGGTTAATGCATAAAGAAAGAAGAGTCGATGGCCCCATCCAGTAGACTTAGGTCATACAAAGCCCATCGGTCAGAGATTGGGAAGGAGGTGGCTTTAATGTGCTTTACTCTGGACCAAGCCCAATCTGAACTCCAACATGTGAATCTTGAACAGAATCACCTATGGGATAAGTTCAAGCTGTCAGAAATCACCACTCAGTCTGAGCCTCCCCAAGATTCTATTACCATTGCACATCTTATACTTAGTTCCTATGCATTTATTATAAGTGGATATTTAACGAGGACTTAGATACTTTTTTTAATACCTTGGTATAAATAAAAATATTATTTTTTATTATGAAACAATTTTTGATTTTCAAATGTCCAGATAAATATATGATGAATATTATTAATAAATTTTGGAAAAGGTGGATTTTAAAATAATCATGTAAACATTAAAGAATTAATAATGTGAAATGATTTTCAAAAATGGTCTTCTACAGTTGTGATCAGTAATAAATTTTGAGTATAATAAGATCAACTATTTAATTAATAGTAAATTATGAATCTTAACATACCCTTAGGAATATTTATGAATATTAATTAATAGTAAATCATCCAAAAAATAGAAACTTCAACCAATAATAAATACAATTTAATCATCTTAAATGTAAAAAAAATCCTAGAATAAGTTTTCTAATTTTTTTAGGTCATAAATATTTTATTTACAATTTTATAATTAATTTAATAATTTAATGTGGAAATTTATTTTCTTAAAATTTAATAAAAAAGGTTACTTTATTTTCTTATGGTTATATGATAATTATATGGGACCTTGATTACCTTTTCTGGTGGTTACAAAATGAGTTATAGCTTTAAAGTTGTTTATTGGGAATAAATAATAATTTTATATAAAAATTAAATTAAAAATATATAGAAAATTATTTGTATAAAATTGAGCTCTGTTTTGAATTCAGAGCATCAATATTAGGTTAGGGTAAATATTGGTATTTTTCTCAAAACATTTGAATTTTCGTTGAATTGTAAAAATACAGTTTTGAGTTTCGCATGTTTAATGACATCATTAATGATGTAATAATGATGTAATATTCCTTTAATAATTATGTTAGACTTGTTAATAGTAATATATTCCTTGAGGTGTCCCATGTGGCGAATACGATTGAAAAATACCATGGCCAAGCCCATGGTTTTGAAAATACCACAGATGAGGTGTCCCTTGAAAATGAATTAAATATTCCTTCATTTTTCATATAAATACCAAGACATTGCATCATTCATTTCATTCCAAAAATCCTCCTCAATGATGTTCTAGTCTTTTTACCTCCCAATTATTCTCCCCAAGGCTCCCTCAACCCCCCCCCCCCCCAGAAGGGCCCAACCTTCGTGCTTTCGAAGTTACTCTTCATTGTAAGGGAACCTTTCACCCTCCTATTTTTAGTCATGATTTCCTTTATTTTATGTATTCTAGATGCAATTTTATTATGTGGAGGGTTTTTTCTTCAATATCCCTACTATGTTCCACTTTATTTTCAATTGATTATAATCATTTTTCACTCGCATCAACTTGTTTTATAGATTTTAATGTGACGCCATTAGGCTGCCAAATGTTTCATAAAAGAAATTGCATTTTCACTTTTCTTTCAAGTTTTCTTATAATATGGTATGTCATTAATATTTACAAAACATTTTATTATTCCTATTATATTCTTTCCCTATAGTTTAAAATGATTCATTTATGGATTGGAGACCCTTGTCCCCTTTTTTATTATTTTTAAAACCTTGTTATATAGCTGTTATGCTGCAGAAATTTCACATCAAAATTTATCTCTCTTTATCTCAAAAAATTCTCATATCTAATTCATGTAAATAACCAGAACATGTTAGGTTCTATGGTTGTTAATAAATACCTAAAAATGTTATTCTTGATTAGAGATTTGACATAAACATAACCATTATTCACATTCCATTGGTTATAAATGAAACAATCATCTTATTTTTAAGCACTTTTGAAATGTAGGGATTTTGAAATGAAGCCCATTTATTTTATTCTATTTGGGTTATTTATGAAATTTTTAATTATTATATATTTATCTCACATTAATGTTAATACATATTAATGGTTCACCTTAATAGCGATCCAATTCATTGGGTAAATTATTAATCTCTAGAGATGACAAGTTTCACGATACCTTGGTGAATAACATTAGTAATTATTATGACACCTTGGGGATAAACCATGGTGATAATTTCATGAATGTATAAATTAAATACTGTATCCACATATTCATGTTATGTTTCAAGTTCGTTTCATTATTAAATTCCTCTATAATTATTGTTCATTCCTTTATGTTTTTTATTATTTTCTTCTTGATATCACAATTAAACTAATTCCCTTTCCTTCCTTACTTGGCTTTATGATCACCCTTTCCTTTGATGTATGTATCCAAGTTATTAGATGGAATAATTATAATTAGGAAGAACTTATGATTGATCCCTACAAGTGTATTAGAATAATTTTATATGTTTTTATGTTTTATGTTCCTGATTTCCAAGACACAAGACATTAAAGATCCTCTATTTGTAAAATGAAAAGAAAAGTTAAGTAATAAAAAGGTTGGATTCCATAGTTGGTATCAAAGGATATTTTAGTTATTTATGGAAATTAGGCTATAAAAAGTTTAGGATGAACCCTATAGAAAAGATTAAATATAGGAATACCTCATGATATTTTGTTGAGTTTTGAGTAAGTTTTTTATCATGAAAATACATCCCTGACAGGATACGAGCAGGTAGAGGTGGCTCTGGCATAGATGTACCAAGGAGTGAAATGTCACGAACTGAATCAGGTTTCCATAAACCTGATGCCCGACCCAGCCCGTGCAAAGGCCCGAAGGGCATTCCTGATCCCCACGTGCTGGCACAAGTGCTCGGGTATCAAATTGAAATTTTGGGAACGATTTACCCGTTTGAACAACCAGGAATATCCACAAGTAAACTGAACTCAAAAAAAAACATTGAAACCAAAAGTATTTAAACAAAAAAGTGAGTCTCAAAAATAATTACAACCCAACCACACTAACTCCAAAAAAAAGGGTGACCAAAAACCAAGTCAGAAACTATCACCTGATGGAGGGATACCACCGTCCGACCTTCACCACTAATGCCATGTCAAAAGAAGAAGCTAACAACTCAGACCACCGCACTCAAAACCTATTCCTTTGCCTTCATTAAACATAATCAGATCTACTTAGACTCAATGGTGTAAGTAGGGTGTCATAAATCGTTCAAAATGTTTGCACTAGAGAAACGATTCCTCATGTAATGGTTAGGTGGCCAAAATATTTTGCAGGTTCAAACTATGGAATATAAATAAATTCACTAACAACTTAATGAAAATAGATTTTAAAGAAATACAATTTTAAATAGGGAATGTGGATTTTGGTAATAAAAGAAACTGAAAATGTTCTTACCTTTTTACACGATATAATTCACACAATCATCTTGTGATGAGTATATAATTGCATAGGAGAATCAAAAGTGGGAGAGGCCCTAAAGGAACTAAAGATGTGTGGGGCCCTAGATCCTCACATCTCGGTGTACCAAAGAATCCATATCATACATTCCCATGCACGAGCCACTAGTAGGGATACAACTCCATAAACTAGTGGTCTCCAGTCATCTTCCAAAGTTTAGTTACTATTGTTAGCGTCAATCCAGCTAAGTGAAACTGGTCCGGAGCCACTCCCGAATCACTAGCACGCTTGTCTAGTCCACCCACCTAGTATCCAAGCTTCCGCTTTTGTGCTAAACGTTCAAAGTTCACCCAAATCATCAAGGTCAAGACACAACACCCCTAGATTTCAACTAAGTCAAACACCATACATCTATGATGTCAACTAAGTTAACCATTACACTTTCACATTCAATATAAATGAATAAACAAATAACCATCACATGTATTATCCATAACAGGGATCCTTATAAATAGAGTCAAAATGCAAGAACTACATAGTCCAATAAACTACACAATTCCTGGAACCAAACTAAAATTTATCAAACATTTGAAAAATTGGTTTAGTAGTTTTACAGAAAATAAAACAACACATTCATCAGTGCTAAAAATCACTAGAATGCACACTAAGACTATAACAGGAAGCATATTTCAACTACTGCACTTGTTCAAAAACCAATGGCACAACACAGTAAAAACAAAACAATCTAAACATGCCACTAATAAAAATAAAACACCAAATTCTACCAACCAAAACCAACAACTCACAACAGCGATTAAAGAAAAGACATATTAATTTAATTAAAACAGCAAACTAATTGATCAGATAACATAATCATGAGAAACCACCTAACACAAAGTATGTTCAAAAAAAGGATATAGTTCAACACTCCCACTTCGCAATGGTTTCACCACACGAATTTATAAAAAATTTCATAAAACAGTCGACCAAACAACCTCAATTCCAAATGAGTGAAACATAAGTGGTCCATAAAAATAAACAGTAGAAATTAAAAAACATTTTTAATCGTTAAACAAGATCAATAATGATTAAATTAATTAATTAAAAATTAAACAAAAACAATTAAATAATTTTATTAACAACAAAATAAATTAATTAATTATTTAACAGATAAACAAATTCAATAATAAATAAATTAATTAATTAACACTTGAAAAAAATCAATTAAATAAAATGATTACCAAATAAAATAAATATACTCTATTAATTAACAATTAAACAAATCAAAACAATTAAATAAATTAAAATCAAACCCCCACCCATGGAAATCATAAGAATGAAAACCGAGGGGCGGTGTGGCGGCTCTCCGGTGAGTGTAAGGGGTCGCGGCAGCTATCCGGTGAGTGGAGGGGGTTGTGGAGCTGCTATCCGGCAAGAAGAAGAAGGGGCACTGGTCTGGGTGAGAATGAGGAGAAGGGAGTGCGGAGCGGATGAGGGGGAAGGAGGAAGGAGGCCCGGTGGATGAGGGGAAAGGAGGGGGAGGCACGTCTAGTGGAGGGAAGTAGACAAGGGTAGGTGTGACCGAGCGGGGGAAGAGAGGGGAACATGAGAGGTGGGGCGCAACGGGGAAGAGAGGAGAAGGGTGGGAGAGAAGGAGAGAAGGGAGAGAAGGGAGAAGGGAGGGTGAGGCAGCGGGAGAGAAGAGAGAAGAAAAGGGGGGGTGGTAGCTAGGGTAGGAATTGTGAGTGGAGAGAAAGAAGAAATAAATGAGATAAAATAAAAATAAAATAAAGATAAAATAAAATAGAATAGGAAAGAAATAAAAAAATAAAATAAAATAAAATAGAATAGGAAAGAAAGAAAAATAAAATAAAATAAAATAGAGAGTAATGTGGAATAAATGAGGGAGAAAAAAATAATAAAAAAAAATAAAGTAAAATAAAACAACTAAATTTAAATAAATAAAAACTGGATTTAAATGGTAATAGTAAAGCGGTCTGCTTGCGCGCCGAGTGGGATGCACAGCTTTGCCCATGCCCTGCCCGCACGTTATGCATTTCCAAACAATGGTTTTCTAACCAGCGCAAGAAGCGCACCGCATGTCAGGATCGATTCTCTTTCCAAATAAATAATTATAAAAAGGGCAGATGAACATATAAAATAAAAATAAAAAATTTAAATCATACCGTACACGATGTCTGGGAGCGACAATTCTCCCGACCATGAAAACTTTCCACCCATGGAAAGTCAACTCGAAGCCTGATCAAAGAATAGAAAAGGGTACTCCTTCTCAACCCACGACTTCCGCTCCCAAGTATCGTGCTCAACATTTCCATTCTGCCATTGAATACGAACTACGGGAATGGAATATCCACGAAGCACCTTCTCTTGAGAATACACTACCCGCACTGGTCATTCAAACATTGATAAGTCTAGAACAATCTCCAACTCCTCCCAATTCAACACATGAAACAGATAAGGATTATACTTTTTCAGTTGGGATACTTGAAATATGTCCTGAATCGACATCAACTATGAAGGCAAAGCTAACCTGTAATCCACCTTGAAAATCCGTTCAGTAATCTGGAAAGGCCCAACATACCTTGGTGTCAGCTTCCCCTACTTCCCCATATGGCGGATACCCAAACGAGGGGCCACCTTCAAGAACACTCCATCCACCACTTAAAAATCAAGATCCTGACACTTCTGGTCTGCATAAGATTTGTGGAAACTCTGAGATTTCAACAACCACTGCCTAATCTGCTTGACCTTCTAAGATGTCTCATGAATAAGTCTCGGTCCCAAGAGTGAGGTCTCACCTACCTCATCCCAACACAAAGGGGACCAACAAGGCCGGCCATAGAGAGATTCAAAGGGTGCTATTCTGATGGAAGACTGGTATCTTTTATTATAAGAAAACTCAACCAATCCCAAATTTCTATCCTATGAGCCTCCCAAATCTAACACACAGGCTCGGAGCATGTATTCGAAAATCTGATCTACCCACTCTCTATGGCCATCCGTCTAAGGATGGTATGCCCTGATCATCTTAATCTATGACTTCAAATCCTTCTAGAGGCCTCCCCAAAACAGAAGGGAAATGTAGGGGTCTCTATCAAAAACAACTATCGGTGGCACACCGTGAACTCTGACCACCTTCTGAACATACAAGTGGCCCAGATCGTCTACCTTCGTTGTATCTATGATCAGGATAATATGAGCTGACTTGTTCAAATGATCAATCACTACCCAAATCGCATTCCTCCCCTGAGGTGTCTGAGGCAAGCCAATGATGAATTCCATGGAAACCTCGTCCCACTTTCCTGGTAGTAATTGGTAGTGGCTGAAGCAACTGAGATAGCCTATTATGCTCGGCTTTTACCTGCTGACCAGTGTAGCACCTTAAAACAAAGTCGGCCATGTCCCGTCTCATACCTAGCCATCAGAACTGACAGCGAACATCTTAATACATCTTGGTGGTACTAGGATAGATGGCCCACTGAGACTGGGGGATATCCTGCATCACAACCTTCCATAGAGACAACGGAACCACAACACGGTCCTTGAAGCACAAGATCTACTTGAGATACAAAGACCAATCAGAAGGTGTCTTCCCACCATGAAATGACTGCATAGATCGCTGACACAGCTCATCACCGGGCTGCTCCCGCTGAATCAACTCCATAAGAGTGGGAGTCAACTGAATGCTAGCCATGAAAGTACCTCTTCTATGCTCCCTGATGTCCAAGTGCATATGGGCAAAAAGCCCCATCAATGTCCAGTCATCACTGGACTTCCTCAATGCCTGCACTGGTACTTTCCTGCTCAATGTTCCAGCCACCACATTACCCTTACACACAGTACAGATGATGTCAAATTCAAAACCCTGCAGGAACACAATCCAGCAGCACTGCCTCTGATTGAGATCTTTCTGAGAGAAAATTTAGGCCAAACACTTATGGTCAGAATAAAGAACAAATTTCTCCCCGAAGAGATAGTGATGCCAAGTCTTCAAGGAGTGAATCAATACTCCTAACTCTAATTCATGAGTCGGATAATTCTTCTCATGCGGCCGGAGCTGGAGAGAACCATAAGCCACCGCATGGTCATCCTATATGAGCACAAACCCAAGGCCCATACCTGAAGCATCACAATAAACCACATAGCCATGTCCGGATTCTGGTAAGGTCTAAACAGGTGCAGTGGTCAACCGCCGCTTCCACTCCTCAATGAAAGCCTAACACTGTGGGATCCACACAAACTAGACCCCTTTCCGGGTGAGTGCAGTCATGGGGGAGGCGAGCAGTGAGAATTCCCGAACAAAACACATGTAATATCCTGTCAGGCACAAAAAACTCATAATCTAAAACACATTCCCCGGCTGATCCCATGACATAAATGCCCTGACCGTCTTAGGATCCACTGAAACCCCTTGTTCTGAGACGACAAGTCCCAGAAACTTCATTTCCCTGGTCTAGAATGTGCACTTCGAGAGTTTGGCATACATGCGTTGATCCCGAAAAGTGCCCAATACAATGCGCAGGTGATGCTAATTCTCCTCCTCAGATCTCAAATAAACTAAGATGTCATCAACAAATTCCATGAAAAATGAGTCGAGAAATTCGGGGAACACCCTATTCATGATTGTAATAAAAACTGCAGGATCATTCGTCAATCGAAATGGCATGACTAGATACTCAAAGTGACCATACCTGCTTCAGAAAGCCGTCTTCGGAATATCTGCTTATCTCACCCTAATCCGGTGGTATCCCGAACACAAATCAATCTTCAAGAACTACTTTTCCCCCTTAAGTTGGTCAAACAAATCGTCAATCTGAGGAAAAGGGTATTTATTCTTGATGGTAACTTTATTCAATTTCTAGTAATCAATGCACAACTAGAGGGTTTCATCTGCCTTCTTCGTGAATAGAACTGCGACAGCCTAAGGAGAGACGCTCATGAGAATGAATCATTTGGATTCAAAATCTTCCAGATGTATCTTTAATTCCCTCAATTCTTTAGGGGCCATGCAATATGAATGAAGAGATATAGGTTGTGTTCCCGGCGCCAACTCAATCGAGAAATCCATGTCCCGCTCCGGGGGTAAGCCTGAAAATTCATATGGAAAGACCTATGGGAATTCATCCGCGACAAGAGGTAACCTGCCCAGAGAAACACCACCATCGTCCTCGAGTGCGAGCAATGAAATATGTTAATCAAGACTTCCTAACCCAAGGAGTGAAGGTCCCGTGCGACCCGACCGATGGTCCCATTCTCCATCAAATATATGAGGACTCCCATATGGCACCGTAAAGCTAACTCGACACCGATAACAGTCAATATCGGCTTGGAAACGCACCAACCTGTCCATTCCAAGGATCACATTAAATAGGTCCATATCAAGGACCAAAAGGTCCCACTCTATCACAACTCCTAACACAGAGAGTGCGCATGATGGGCACCTAAGGCCCTGCTCTTTTTTCTTACCCAGTGGTGTTACAATCTCCATTTCAAGAGATAAAAGATCGATTGGAAGGCTCAACAAGTTCACAAGACGGGAAGATATAAAAGAAACCTAACCACCAGTATCAAATAAAATTGTAGCTATAAAAGATGCAATCAGAATGGTACCTCGAACAATTCAAGGTCCGGCATCAGATCCCGCTGGTGCATGATCCACAACATATAGATTCTTGGTCCCTGTCTGAGAACGACCACTCGCCTGAGGCTCTGCCTTGATCTGGCTCTGCCATGATGATGATCTGGTCCTGCCACCATGACCATTGAACCAAGATCCCGATGTCCAGGTCGGCTCTGAGTGCACAGATACTCCCCTAGAATCCACAGATTCAGTCCCACTTTGGTGAGGGCGCGTTACTCTGCAAAAGCGATGTATATACCGCATGATCTCACACCGGTAGCAAGGCCTGGGAGGGGTGGGACATACAGATTGGATGTGCCATGCCCTTCCGCACGGATGGCACACAACGGACCTCATATCAGAATCCCTAGATGAAGCCTACCCGAAGGGATGGCCTGAGCTGCCACCACTCTTCTTCCACTACTCATCACGCTTCCTATTCTTCTCTGAAGAACTGCCGCTACCGAAACCTGACACTGATCTAGAAAACCCCAACTTTTCTCTCTGTTCAATCTCAACCATGCAAGCATGATCGACCACCTCAGAATAAGTCCCCTACTCGAATAAGAAAACCTGAGAGTGGATTTCTGGTCAAAGGCCCTTCTCGAACTTCTGAGATTTCATGTATTCACATGAAACGATCTCAGCTGCATTCCACACTAGCTCAGCGAAGCGGTTGACATAATCCATCACTGCCTGATTCCCTTGTGAAATATCCATGAACTCATGGGATCTAGCGTAGTCTAGGAACACTGGATATTATTTCTCATTTATGATAACTTTGAAATCTTTCCAACTCATATGCTCATGCCTCCCAGCCTGAACCACGGATTCCCACCATTGGTGACAGGAACCCTATAGCTTGAAAGTGACACACTTTACCCTGACATCCTCGGGTGTGTCAAAGAATTAGAACATGTGTTCTATCATTTCAATCCATTCCTCTACCTCCTAGTGTTTTAACTACCTCAGAATGAAGGAGGTTTTTTCTTTAGAAACTCCTGAGCTCTATCCTTATTGGAGCCAGATTGATCCCCTCTAGCTAGAATAGGGGAAGGGGAGAGAGTCGCCACTTTTCCTAAATCCTGAACAGGTCAGACCACAGTCTCTACCAATCTCTGATCAAGCAGCGCGGAATAACACTCTCTGGATTCCTCCCTTGGGTGCATAGACGCTCTCTGGGGAGGAATCTTACTGCAAGAAGAAACAATCATAAAATAACACCATAAAAATCTCATATCTCAAGGGAAAACAAATTTTCAGTAAGATAAATAATCATTAGTCAAAAAAACATGCAAAAATAACGTTGTGTCAAAACTCTACTTTTCTGCCCGATATCCACGCACAGTCTGCAGCCTGTACGTCCCACCTAGAAAATAATTCAAAAATGCATCCTCACATCCAATGGTGACTCGGTGTCTATCACAAGCTGTGCTGGCAAGACACCCTACTCGCAACCAGAATTCTGAGCACCAACTGTTCTAACTCATGTCTATCTAGACTCATCCCAAATAACATAAACAAATACCAATCCTCCTCTGATACCATTTTGTCACGAACCGAATCGGGTCGCCATCAACCTAACACTCATCCTGACCCGCTGCAAGGCCCGAAGGGCGTTCTCGATCCACACGGGCTGGCATAAGTTCCTGGGTATCAAATTGAAATTTTGGGGACGATTTTCCCATTTAGACAACCAGGAATAACCACAAGTTAACTGAACTCAAAAAAACATCCTTGCAACCACAAGCCTTTAAACAAAAATGTGAGTCTCAAAAACAACTATAACCCAACCACAATAACTCCAAAAAAAAAGGGTGACCAAAAACCAAGTTGGCAACCATCACCTGATTGAGGGATACCACCATTCAGCCTTCACCACTAACGCCAAGTCAGAAGAAGCGACTAACAACTTGGACCACCACTCTCAAAACAATTGCTTTTCTCTGCATCAGACATAATCATATCTACTTACACCCAATGGTGTAAGTAGGGTGTGAGCAATTTCTCAATAAGTTGGCACCAGTGAAAGGATTCTGCATGTGAATGTTAGGTGACCAAAACAGTTTTCAGGTTCAAACTATAGAAAATAAATAAATGTACTAACAACATAATGAAAATAGTTTTTAAATAAATACAGTTTTAAATAGGGAACATGGTTTTGGGTACTAAAAGAAAATGAAACCGTTCTTACCTTTTAACACCATATAAGTCACACAATCAACTAGTGATGTGTATATAATCGCACAGAAGAAACAAAAGTGTGAGAGGCCCTAAATGGACTAAAGATGTGTGGGCCCTAGAACCCCACTTCTTGGTGTACAAAAGAATCCATATCATACGTTCACGTGCACGGTCCACTAGTAGGGAAACACCACCATAACCTAGTGGTCTCCAGTCATCATCCAAAGATTAGTTAGTGTTGTAAGAGTCAATCTAGCTAAGTGAAACTGGGCTGGAGCTACTCCTGAATCACTACCACGCTAGCCTAGTCTGCCCACATAGTACCCAGGTTTCCCCTTTTGTGCTCAACGTTCAAAGTTCAACCTACTCATCTAGGTCAAGACACTTCACCCCTGGATGTCAACTAGGTCAAACACCATACACCTAGGATGTCAACTATGTGAACCATTACACTTACACATTCAATTTAAATGAATAAACAAATAACAATCAAAGGTATTATCCATAACAGGGATCCTCAGAAACAGAGTACAAAATGCAAGAACTACACAGACCAATAAACTACACAATTCAAGGAACCAAACTAAAATTTATCAATAATTTGAAAAATTGGTTTAGTAGATTTACAGAAAATAAATCAACATAATCATCAGTACTAAAACTCACTCGAACGCACACTATGACTGTAACAGGAAACATATTTCAACTGCTACATTCATTCAAAAACCAAAGGCACAACAAAGTAAAAACTAGACAACCTAAACATGCCACTAATAAAAAATAAAACACCAAATTATACCAACCAAAACCAGATACTCACATCAGCAAATAAAGAAAAGACATATTAATTTAACTAACACAGCAGACTAATTGATCAGTTAACCTAAGCATGTGAAACCACCTACCTCAAAGTAAGTATGAAAAAAGGATAGAGTGAAACACTCCCACTGCGCAACGGTATCACCACACGAATTCGTCAAAAAAGTCCTAAAACAGTAGACCAAACAACCTCAATGCCAACCCAGTGAAACATCAGTGGTCCATAAAAATAAAAATCAGCAATTAAATAACTTTCTTAACCGTTAAAAATATTCAATAATAATTAAATTAATTAATTAACAATTAAACAAACACAATTAAATAATTTTATTAACATCTAAACAAATTCAATTAATCAATTA
This sequence comes from Viscum album, assembly GCA_963277665.1. Classification (NCBI taxonomy): domain Eukaryota; kingdom Viridiplantae; phylum Streptophyta; class Magnoliopsida; order Santalales; family Viscaceae; genus Viscum; species Viscum album. The sequence continues at coordinate 184,438,927 of OY728144.1, forward strand.
ACAGATAAACAAATTCAATAATAATTAATTAAATTAATTAACACTTAAACAGAATTAATTAAATAAATTTACTACAACTAAAACAAAATTTACTCAATTAATTAACAATTAAAAAAATCAAAAAATAAATAAATAAATTAAAATCAAAACCCCGACAATTGAAATCATTATAATGAAAACCGAGGGGCGCCATGGTGGCTATTGGTCGAGCGGAGGGGGTGCGACGGCTATCCGACGAGAAGAGGGGGTTGCAGAGCTACTGTCCAGCAAGCGGAGGGGTTTGCAGCGGCTGTCCAGTGAGCATAGGGGGTTGCAGAGCTTCTTTCCGGGAAGAAGATGCAGGGGCGCTGACCTGGGTGAGCGGGAGGAGAAGGGAGTGTGGAGCGGATGAGGGGGAGAAGGAGGATGTGGGCATGGCGGATGAGGGGAGAGGATAAGGGGAGTCACGGCCGATTGAAGGAGGAAGAGATGGGGAGGTGCGACCGAGAGGGGGAAGAGAGGGGAACAGGGGAGGTGGGGAGCAGCGGGGAAGAGAGGAGAATGGAGGGAGAGAAGGAGAAAAATGAGAGAAGGGAGTAGGGAGAGGGGGGCTGCGGGAGAGAAGAGAGAAGAAAAATGGAGGGGGTGGCGGCTAGGGTAGGAATTAGGAGGGCAGAGAAAGAAGAAAAAATTAGACAAAATTAAAAGAAAAGAAAGATAAAATTAAATTAAATAGGAAATAAATAAAAATAAAAAAAATAAAAAAGAATATAATAGGAAAGAAATAAAAATAAAATAAAATAAAATAAAATAAAATAGAGATGAATGGGAAAGAAATGAGGGAGAGAAAAATAATAAAACAATTTAAATAAATTAAAATAACCAAATTTTAATAAATAAAACTGTCTTTAAACGGTAATAGTAAAGAGGCATGCTCGTGCGCCGGGTGAGCTGCGCGGCTTTTCCCATGCCTTGCTCGCACGTCTATCTTTTCAAAACAAAGGTTAGCTGACCAACGCAAGAAGCACATCACACATCAGGCTCGAAGCTCTTTCCAAATAAATAATTATAAAAAGGGCAGATGAACTTATAAAATTAAAATTAAAAATTGAAATCATATCATACGCGATGTACGGATGTGACATGAAAACTATGACAAGGAGTTTTGAGCTTTACCCAGGTATCCTGGTACACGACAATGGGCCTTTCTTCACTCTTCCTTACGACACTCCCAGGGGATATGTTTTGTTAATCTTAAGCATGTTATGAATCATTATGAAGGATTTATTGAAAAATGTAATTGTTTAATGCATTGATTTTTAAGACATAAAATACATTATAGTTAAAAGATTCATAAATGATAGAATCTTCTCACTATGGTTTCATTATTATAGAAAATGGATGGTAATAGGAGGAAGCTTTCAAATGGTGACCACAATGGACCATGCACTGATGACCCTTCGATGGAAGCTGGAATGGAAAATTTCATGCAAATGATGAACCAACTAACTCAAGTTATTTGAAATTACATGAATGAAGCTGAGATACCAATCCCACCACGAAGGGAACAACATTATGTTGAGTACATTATGCGTCAACGACCACAATCCTTCTATGGTTCAACTGATCCATTGATTGCTAAGTAATGGATCAGCTCTATCGAGGAGATCATTTTTGTGATCCAATATTCCGAGAAGAGAGGGTCACCCAGGCTACCTATCACTTAGAAGGATATTCTAACCAGTGTTGGGAACTGATTAAAACACAAGGTAAAGATTAGAGGTTGAAGTTTTCGAGTGGGAAGATTTTAGAGGGATCTTCTTCAGTAAGTATTTCCCACGTTCCCTGAGAACTATAATGGAGAAGTTTTTTCTTCAGCTAATGTAGAAGGAGAATGAATCTGTGGGAAGATACAAGATGATCATCACAAAGGATTCACTTTACACGTCTAACATTTTTCAGGGTTCCAAATGGTAAGGTTGATATATTTTTTGGTGGAATGAGACCTCATCTGTGAAAGAATATTGCCAACTGAGACTATGATATCAATGAGAAGATTGAACAGAGTACGATGAAAGTAGAGCTGGAGTTTTGTGAGGTGAAGTGGTCTCATAAATCTAATGACAAGAAGAGATCGATTATTCCCAACATAGGGAGGACCATTGATCCGGAAAGTAGAGGAAAGAAAGTGAAACATTCGACGTCCAATAAATGTGCAAATAAGCATTCGGGGAACTACCTACTTGGGAGTGGGAAATTCTTCGAGTGTGGAAGAGATGTCCGTATTTTATGGAATTTTTGCAGTGAGGTGAAACCTCAACATCCAAACACAAACGACAAGGGGAAGATGGTGCATCAACAATATTATTCCCAGCGCATTAAGTGTGGTCAAATTGGGCACTTTACCAATCACTTTCCAAATCTGAGGGCATTTGAGGGGAACCAACATTAGCCTCAGCAAAGGCCAAGGGATCAAGGTCATGTTTTTTCTATCACAATATCTGAAGTTGAATATCTAAATTATGTGGTAGAAGGCACAATTATTGTTCTCTAAAAGCTATCAAGTACATTGTTTGATTATGGTTCTATGCATTCCATTATTTCCCCCTTCTTTTCAAAGAATTTATAATCAACCCCAAATCTTCTAAAAGAAGAGTTATCAGTCTAGTCTCCTGGTGTGATTATCCAAACATCGTCAGTGATTAGAAAATCTAGTATTTACTTTAGTGAGCACAATATTATCGCAAATGTAGTAGTCATTCCAATGATGGAATTCTACATTAAACTAGGAATGGACTGGCTTTCAATGTATAATGCTACGATCAAATGAAAAAGCAAGGAAATCTCAGTAGTCTTGATTGGAAAACCAAAACTTATCATCCAAGGAGAGATATATCATCTTGATCTTTGTCTATAATAACCTTCTATATCATTATTTATGGAGTTTATTAGTGAAGATGAATAAGGAAATGAGAGTTTGAGGATAGAAAACTTTTCCATCGTGTAGGAATACGTTGACGTATTTCCTAAGGAGTTACCCAGACCTCCTATAGAAATTGAGGTAGTGTTATGCATTGAACTCATAACTGGATCCCATCCAATATCAAATAACATATATAGGATGGAAAATTGGGAGATGGAGGAGTTAAATAAACAACTCCAAGATCTGTTGGAGAAGGGTTTTAACAAACCGAGGGTGTCTCCTAGGGGAGCACTAGTTCTCTTTATGAAGAAGAATGATGGATCGATGCGGCTACTAATTGATTATAGAGAACTTAACGGGATCACAGTGAAGAATAAATACCCTCTTCCAAGAATTCATGGCTTATTTGACCAACTTTGTGGGGTTCAATTCGTCTCTATGATTGATCTTCATTCTGGTTATCATCAATTGAGGGTGATGAAATATGATATTCCCAAAACTAACTTCCTATCAAGATATGGTCATTATGAGTTTGTTGTTATGCCCTTTGGATTGACTAATGCACTTGTTATTTTTGTGAATTTGATGAATAGAATCTTTACGGACTACCTTGATAACTTTGTGGTAGTTTTCATTGACGAGATTTTGAATTATTCCAAAAGTTGTGAGGAGCATGAGAATCAACTGAGGGTTATTTTACAAACTCTACGGAAGGAGAGAATTTTTTGGATGTTCAACAAATGTGAATTTCGGTAACAAAAAGTAGCTTTTGGGGGAACATTATTACTTATGAAGGAATCAAAGTTAACCCTATGAAGGAAAAAGTTATAGAGGAGTGGCCTCATCCTACAATAATAACTTAGATTTGTAGTTTTCTTGGACTAGAGGAATATTATATGAGGGTTATGAAAAACATTTCATGACTTTTTAATACATTAACCAAGTTAACTCAAAAATGGGTCAAGTTCATCCAGACAAAGGAGTGTGAGGAATGTTTCCAAGAGCTGAAGAAGAGATTGGTTACTCCACCCTAGTTAACATTGCCCTCTAGTGGATAAGGATTCATTATTTTTAGCGATGCATCTCTGAAAGGGATTGGGTGCGCCCTCATGAAAAATGAAAAAGTCATTTCTTTTGCCTCTCGACTGTAGAAGAATCATGACCAGAACTATCCTACACATGATCTAGAGCTGGATGTGGTCATTTATTCCTTAAAGATAAGGAGGAACTATCTTTATGGGGAGAAATTTGATATATACATAGACCATAAATGTTTGAAACATATTTTAACACAAAAATAATTGAACAAGATACAGAGGAGATTGTTGGAACATCTAAAAGACTATGATTGTTCAATTCATTGGTATCCTGGAAGAGAAAACAAATTCATTAATGCATTAAGTAGAAATGACCTAGTTGTTCATTATATGGTGAGGATTCAAATAGATCCTTTGATCAATGTCCTAGTAATGTTGGACATGTGAATTATAAGGGAAGGGGAATTATCAACCCTAACATAAATGATTTCTCAGCCGTTATTACTAGAGAATATCAAGAAATATAAGAAAGAATATCATTTTTTGTAGAGTATGTTTGAGGATTTGAAGGATGGGATGTTTCCTAATGTCAATATTGATCAAGAAGGTGCACTGAAATTTTGTACAAGATTGTGTGTTGCATCTATTCTGAAAATAATGAAGGAGATGATGGATGATGCTCATAGTTCTATTTTCTTTATACATCCTGGAAGCACAAAAATGTATAGGGACCTTTTTTATCATTATTGGTGGGCTAATATGAAAATGGGGATTGCTGACTACACTTCAAGGTGTGTGGTTTGTCCACAAGTGAAGGGACAGTGACAACTTCCAAAAGGGGTATTACCACCACTACTCATACTAGCAAGGAAGTGGGACAATATCACTATGGACTTTATCATTGGTCCCCTGAGGACTTCCAAAGGAAACAAAGGGATATGGGTTATTGTGGACCATTTTACCAGGACTTCCCATTTTATCACTATTCGGGAAGATATCTCTCTTGATCAACATGGGAGGATTTATGTGAAGGAAGTGGTAAGGATGCATGGGGTTCTAGTTTCTTGAATATCTAATTTTGATCCATGGTTCATATCAATATTTTAGGGAACTCTTCATCATGCTCTAAGAACTGAATTAAATTTATGTATGGCCTATCACCCCCAAACCGATGTCCAATTTGAATAGACTATTCAAACTCTTGAGGATATGCTACGAACATGCTCAATACAATTTAAAATTTGATGGGATAAACATATCCCTTTAGTTGAGTTCTCTTACAACAACAACTTCCACTCAAGCATTAAAATTGAACTCTATGAAGCTCTATATAGGAAGAAATGTTGAACTCCTACATGTAGGGAAAAAGATGGTGAGAGAAATCTTCTTGGGCCTGATCTTGTGCATTAGATGATAGAAAAATTCAACGCCATCCAGCAAAAAATTAAGGCCTCTTAAAGTCAGAAAAAGAGATATGCCAACAACCATTGAAGGGACATGGAGTTTGATGTTGGTGACAAAGTCTATCATCAAGTTTCACCTTGGAAGAGAGTCATGAGGTATGGGATGAAAGGGATTCTCATCCCTAGGTACATTGTCCCCTATGAAATCTGTGATCGAGTAGGAGCAGTTTCCAATCGACTTGCACTTCCTCAAAATCTAGTACATTGTCATTATGTCTTCCATGTATCCCTCTTGAATAAGTACATACCTGACCCTTCGCATGTACTAAATCTAGTGTTGTAACAACTGGAACAGGAACTCTCTTATGAGGATCATCTGGTGGAGATCTTGGATCATAGAGACAAGGTTCTACTCAACAAGACTACCCAACATGTAAATGTGTTGTGGAGGAACCGCAAATGCGATGAAGCCACATGGGAACAAGAGGAGTCTATGAGGCATAAGTACCCACACCTTTTCACTTCTAAGGGTACGAGTTAAAATTTCAGGGAAAAATTTTCTTAAGGGGGGAAGTATGTAACGACCTGATCTTTTTTAATAATATTTTTTCCCTAATTTTGTGTGTTATTTTATTTTATACTCAAAAAAACTATATCCTTTAATTAATGAAGTGATATCATTGGCTTTTAACTGTTATATGATTTTTTCTCAAAATGACTATATAAAACTATACTCTTAACGTTAAAATTATTTTTTATAAGTATTTTGTATAAGCATAAATATTGGAATGGATTTTTTAGGAAATATGTTAGTATTGTTTAAGGATAGAAATTTTTTCAATGGAATGTTATAATAATGTAGTTTTAGAAAAAGAAAAACCTGCAGGATGGGCGACAACTCGTCACGTCAGACAAGGATGCGGGAATCGAACCAACAACTGAAGTGCGACATGCCTTTATCGCCTACCACTGGTCTTTAAGAAGTCCCTGGTTAGTAGAAAATAGTTTTATTATATTAAGCGGTAATATATTTGAAGTATAAGTCCATTTTAGGAACCATATACGATTAATCTGACTATAGATGGACTTATGTATATTTAATAACATTTTCTATCCTTTTGTTTGAGACAGATGGAATGACATATAATTATATCACATGATCTACTAACACTTAATAGAAGACAAATTCAACTTCATTTCTTTACGAGATAAAGTTGAAATTGTTTAAGGAACAAACAACATTCAAATTGTACCAAAATCAAGTATTTCTTATAATTCAACAATTCTTCAACTTTAGGGAAATGATCTTGAAAACACAAAATGTTGTCCTAGTGTTCATAAATATGATAAATAAGATGGTACCTTAGATCACCACACATTTATGGCTTTGTGATTGTTGGATTTTTTATATCCATGTTCTCTACCACTCTCCATCAGACCTTGATGGATATATTTCTCTTCCATATCCACATTTTCTCCTATTTTCTCCTATGTGTAAACCCAGTGATGATTTAATTTGGGTATTCGTTATGCTTCTAACATTCCTTTTTAAACTGTTGATTTAGTATTCCTTTTTACGACGTGGGTTTCTATGAAAGAAACATTCAAGTAGAAAACCATTTATAACCCCGCCGAATTTTGAGCACGAAATTCATTTTAAGGGGGGTAGAATGTAAACCCCGAGATTTTATGAGATTTATTCTTTTTAATTACTTTGATATATTTTATTGTACGCTTCACCAATATTATCTTGTACTATACGCAACACCGTATTAGCTTGCAGTATACGCAACACTATTCTGGGCTCGTGTTACACACAATTTCAAGTTCATTTTGTAGAAATTGTTCTACGCAACATTAAGTATAGAATTTGTTTAATGTATAAATGAAATATGTTTTGATTATGCTATACGTAAAATTAAACAGAGCTTTCACTACACGCAGCTCGGACTTGGCTTCCATTACATGCAATCAAGACCTTCTTCCATAGCGTGTGTTGAACACAATACCGTGTTTAACTAAATGAGATATAATTATAATATTATTACGAAATATCAATTATGAATGGTAAAACCCACTTTTTGAAATTTTAGAAATTTTAATTTTCAAAATGATCTTACATTGTGGATTTGGAATATCGAAATTAGCCTACAGTGATTATTTTATTATTTTTCTGAAAACTTTTAATTTTTTATGAATCGTGAAAAACAAAAAGTTATAGTTTAAAACCGAATTTTTATTAAAATAATTATTTATTTTGTTTAAATTATTTAATTTTAAAATATATACATAATACCTATATAAGTTCAATTTAATTCATTTGAGTCGGTTTATAATAATTTTAGATATATAAAAATTTCTTTGAACTTTTCACCGTCTTTTACCCACATCCTATGTGCTTTTGCAAATTTACATAAAACATAATTTTACCGCTTCTATGAGGATAATTTCAAAAATCCGGGGGAAATGGTTATTATCATGTAGTAAAATTTGATTCAATAAGATACAAATAATATTTAGTGAATGGTAACGTTTTACTTTTTTTACCACGGTTAAAAGTAAATAGTGTAATTAAGGGTTAAAATGATATTATTATTACACTAACACATGTCCAAATTCTATTTTATAAGTTTAATTCGGCCAAAAACAACCATAATATTAATATATGATCCTTTTGGTCCACTCGTATTAGATTAGGACACTTATTATTATTTTATTTTAAGAATAGTTAAATGAGTTAAAATCAAAGTTTAATAACTAAACAATTTTTAATATAGAGTTATACATAAGATAAATTCGACTATAAATATTCACTAGAAATATAAAAATATTTCCTACACAATGGTATTTTATTAAGAATTTTTATACATTATATACGTTAATTTATTTATGATACAATGATGATGTAGTAATTACCTTATTAATGAAATATTAACATAATTGATGTTATAAATACCGAAATAAATGAAATTTTAGACTGTTTATGAATTACAATAATTTTCTAGGTTAATATGAAATGTTATTATTGATTTAATAAAATTTTTCTAACTAATAATGCTTTTAGGATTTTCAAAAAAAAAACAATTACCAAATAGTGTCAAAATTGACATAAAATAGTTTTTTTAAATATTATATTATTAATTGTTATTCTATTCATAAAAATATATGGTTAGGAAAAATGACCTATATAAGGTTATATATATTAATAATTAACCACTTGGGGTTCTTTTGGATTTTTATTGTAAGTTTATTAACCATAGAGTGTATGAAAACAAGAAAACATGGTAAAAGTTAAATTATTTAACATACAATTAAATCTAAATGATTAGGTGAAAATAGTAACCTAAACTTGTATAAAACCTATTGGTTTAGCTTATTTCGACCCATTACCACCTTATCATCTAAATAAATCAATTTTGAGCTATTTGAAACCGAATATGACTTTATTATAAAATAATATTTTAAGTTTTTCCTAAGGTGCCCCTCTCCTCCCATTATAAAAAGGGCACCCCTTCCATCTTCTCTTCACACCCTTTTTAGCCATGAATCTAGGCCAAAACATAACAATTCCTCTTATAAACCTCTCTATTTATATCATAGAGTTTCTGGTCTTCCCAAAATACCAACTATAGTGCCTTAAAAAGAAGTTTAAAAGAGGTGCGTCGAAGAAGAGGTAATCTCTTCTACCGATTCTTTAATGATTTCTTTCTTCTTCAACATCTTTTTCTTTAGTTGTTTCATTATAAAGTAATAACATAAGTATTAATAATATATTTATATTTTATTATAAATATTAAACAACCCAATTTCACCTTCTATCCATCCTACAGAAAATGAAATCACCGCGCGTGCGTACGTACGGAATCCCGTCTCCACGTCGTGGTGTAATATTTTTTTCCACCACCACCTTACATGGATGTGTATAATGGTGTAAAGAATAATTATATAAAGTTACTATAAAATCATATTGATTATGTTATATTATATCATCCACTCCTATTCAATTCAATAATTATGGGAACGATATCATCGCTCGTGCGTACGTACGGATTACCATCTCCCCGATGCGATGAGATTTATTCTCCATGTTAACAATTCAAGAATTATTAGAAAGTATATATAATGAATATTAATGAAATATATGACATGATAAAGCTACTGGATTTATGTATATATATATATTTCATCTACTTACTATCATTCAAGTCAAGAAAGAAAAGGAAAACAACGTTCATGCGTACATACGGCCTACCGTCTCTATGAATGGTGTATTTCATTTCATTTATATTTATCTATTATATATATATATATATTGAATATATATATGATATATAAATCATGATTTGAACTCTGATATTAGGTAAATCAAGATATAAGTAATAATAATATCAAGAAGAACAAGTCCAAACACGTACGATAAATAAAACAATTTTACCCAAAATGATGTTTTAACATGGTAATTACAAAAGAATGGGTAATATAAAGTCATACGTGAACCATATATGATATCATACCAATTAATATGATTATTTAATAAGTCAATGAAATTTTTTAAATCATTATACAGGAGTTTTGGATACGTACGAAACATATTAGACCTAAGGTAAGGGATAACTTTTCCAATCTTGTTATTATCAGAGATTGTTTATTCATAAGTATTTACTGGGGTTATATTTATCATTCATGTCTCTGTCTTATAAATAAGTTTTTATGTATGTTTAAAGTCATTTTACCCATTTTTTATTTTTACTACATGGTATGTAAGTAATTTTAATTTTGTTTATGTTACGAGGCACTTTTTTGACTTTTCTAGCAAAAGTACGAGAAGAATGTTTTTTTTAACTTATACGGGATGAACAGATTTTTACGGTTTCATAACGCATTATTTTCATGAATATTACACTACAATATTTCTTAATTATTTTCAAAAAAATCATTTTCATTTAAAATTTCATGGAATTATGTGAAAAGAAAATTATTTTCAAGAAGAACAGATATTTTCCTCAAGAATTCATTTCAAGTGTTTTGTCAAAACTAATTTCCATCTAGGATGACATTATTTAGTATTATTATGTTTCATGTATAATGTATCTATGATTAAATGGTTTCACTTTTCTTATGATGAATTGATATCCATTGGTTTTATACGGATTATTTTATGATGGGTGATGTTTATGAAACCCATTTTATACTTTGGGTAATGATGACTGATTTATATTCATGTTGTGGCACAAGTAAGAATGATTTCATTATGAGATGTGTGGGGCCTATATCTCCCTCCAATGAATTGGGTAATGAATTATATCTCATGATATAGACATGGCTGGAACATCAAGTAAATCGGGTTCAGTAATACAGTGCTGGAATGGAAAGTACACCTGGTTAAGTAAGGGACTTTGTCTACTTAGATAGTCTTGGAAGCAATGCCTTAGCTACTATGGAAATCATATCATGTGCTTAATGTTTTTTCACAATTACAAGTCTCATTCCCATGCTATTGTATGAATATTACTGTTCTTTTATGATCTATGCCTTATGTACTGCACTGTTATATGTCATTGCTCATGATTTTGATGTTTAAATTTTTTTCTCATGTTTTTACATTCAAATGTCTATGGATTGTTTTATGTTATCATTATTTACCCTTACTGAGCATTTGAGCTCACCATTTTTACATTTCATTTTCGCCAGGATATAAATAACATTTTTAGGTAAGAAAACAAAAGGCGATGATCATTATGGGATATGTTGAATATCTTTCACCATGATTAGACGATAATGTTCCATGTTTCCAAAGACACTAAACTAATATGGTCATTGAGTGTTGGTTTTTGTTATGTATTAAGTAGTCTGAAAAAGTAATGTATTGTCCATGTACGCCAAGCTTTGGGTATCTGCATGAATAGAATTAGGAAGGACAAAGAAAAGGGACCTATGATTTATAAACAATCTAAATCCCATAAACATATTCTGATAAAGAATAATAATATCCAATGGTAGTACAAGGAAAAGGAGGAAATATACATTTCATGTGGAAATTTAGGAAACTGGAAGAGAAACTGCACCTAGATTCAAGGGAAATCTAAAGGTACATTCATTATCATGTGAAATATTTCCATTTCTACTCATTTGGTATTTGATAAATCTTATAGTGCTCAAATATGTATTCAACTACAGGAACTAGGTAGATTCCAAAGAATAGGTGGAACTGCGAACTACCATTGGTGTGAGGCTAGTTTCTCTTACCATTGGTGACTACCACCTATCATTATTAAAATTTATGATATTGGTTTTACATGGAGTTTATTATGTAACTAGTGTTTCCAAAAACGTATCTTTTGTAGTTTGTCTGAATAAATATAGTTTGTTCATGTTCATAAATAAATTGTTTTCCATTTATAAGTACATCATATGTAAAGGTATATTGCATTTAAATAACGGTATATATGTATTAAATTATGAAAACTACATGATATACATTGATAATGAATTGTTTTTACAAGACTCATATAACACCCAGTTGTCACAACACCATCTCGAACAAGAAAAAGAGAGGCGTTTGACAAATCTATTTCATGATGGTTATTTAGACTCTTCAAGGATAAAACCACTTGATATATTTCATGCATATTTACAAGGGAAATTGACCAAACCTATATTTGGTGGAAAGTGTCAAAGGGACACAATGCATATAGGATTGGTAAACACTAATGTGTGTGGACCATTTACAGTAGAATATAGAGGAAGATATTCCTACTTCATAACATTAACTAATTACTTGACTAGATATGGATCCATTCACATGATGAGATATAAGTCTTAGTCCTGGGAGAAATTAAAGGAATTATTGAATGAATAATGGAATCAAATTGGTATGAAGATAAAAGATATTTAATCTATTCGATGTGAAGAATACCAAAACAAAGAGTTCCCCAACTTTTTATGGGTGTTTGGGATTCTATCTCAACTCACTCCACCTTATACAACACAGTGGAATTGTGTTAGTGAATGGAAGAATTATACCATTATTAGAAATGGTATGTTTGATGATGGTTTATTAAGATCTTCCATTATAATTTTAGGGATATGCATTAAAAAATGTGGTATCATCATTAATTTGAGTCCCAACTAATGAGGAAAATGGTATTCCCTTAGAGTTATGGAGTGGAAATAAACCCATTTTTATCAAACACGTGTATGGGATGTGAGGTGTTTGTTATGGATTACTCAAGAAGAAAACAAGCACCATGGGGCATGATGTGTATCTTTATAGGGTATCCCAAGGAATAATGGGATACTACCTATAAAACCCATTGTATAAGAAAGTAATTATCACCAAACAAGTCATCTTTATAGAGAGGGATCACATCTTCAAAATGGATTGGTGGAGCGGGATTGACTTCGATGATATTGATGCTCAATATAAACAAGAGTTGCTATAGGAAAAAGTTCCAAAAGTCCCCATGAAAGAATTGGTTCCTGGAATCGAAGTATTATATTGGAGCATAAGAGTGGAAAGACAACTTAAGAGATATGGTTTTCAAGTCACTAATGGTGGTGATTTATTATTGTTGGATAATGATGAACCTCTCTTCTACAATGAGGAAGTATAGAGATCAGAAACTACAAGATAGACAGAATCTATGAATTTTCATATGGATTCCATGTATCAGAACCATTCTTGGGTTCTAGTCGATGTTCCAGATGATGTAAACCATGTATTGATAAATCAGTATTTAATAAGTAACTGGACATAGAAGGTAAATTAAGTACCTCTAAAACAATACTAGTGTCTATAGGGTTTAAATAGTGTCAAGGAATTGACTGGGATGAAACCTTCCCAACATTTTTAGGGTTTAAATCCCTCAAAATACTATTTTTCATTGTAGAATACCATGACAATGAGACTTGTAAGATGGATGTAAAAACAACATTCCTTAAGGGAAAACTTATGGAAGATGTCTAAATGAAACAACCAGAAGGTATTGTGACACCAGTTGATGCCAAAAAAAAATTCAAGTTGCATATATCCACTTATGGATAGATGAAATAATCTAGGTCATAGAACATTCGATTGGATGAATCCAAAAAAAGAAATTTATTTCATTAAAAATGAATCTATGATATCTATTTAAAAAAGGTTTGATGGGAATTTAGTCATTATCTTAGTATTATATGTTTACGAAATATTACTTATTGGAAGGGAAAAACCATTCTTACAGTATGTTAATGTTTGGATGAACAAGTTCTTCTCTATGAAGGACTTAGGTGAAAAGGCCTACATTCTAGTGATCAAGATCATTCCTGATAGATCGCAGCGTCTACTTGGACTAAGTCAAAGTACTTGTATTGACCAGTTACTAATGAGATTTTGTATGGAATAATCTAATTGGGGATTGGTCTAGTGTCCCATGGTCGACATATTTCTACGAAAATGTGACCCTAGACACAACATGAGAAATAGACAATGAGTAAGATTACATACACTATAGTGATAGGATCTGTCCTATATGCCTTGTTATGTAAAAACATGACGTTGCCTATGCACTGAGCATGGTAGGAAGATATCATAAAGATCTAAGATAATGGGATTGGAATTCCATTAAGGCTATGCTTATGCATCTAATAAGAACTAAGGATATGTTCCTGTTATATGGAAGAGAAAAGGATCTTGTCATCAAAGGGAATGATAATGTTGTTCAGTTTTTTTCTCAATGTTATCAACACAACGCTGTTTGTCTCGGGTTTTTGGTTTTATTCGTTCTTGATTATGATGGCAGACGATCATGTGAGTGCCCATCGTTCGGCGACAGTGATGAAGTTAAAGGTTAGAGTCTCCATGGTTGTGGTGATGGATCTCGATGAAGTGTATTTCATTGAATGTTTTTGGTTACATCCTCCACTAGTGAGGATGGCGACGATGAAGGTTCTGATGATGGATGAACGCAGCGACATGACCGACCACTTGGTTCAACATGGCGGTTGGAAAGGGCACTTTTTGAAATTCAGTGGGTAAGATCATGGCCTGAGATGGATATGGCGGTTTCCAGAATTTTGGATTTTGAAATTTGAATGATTAACTTTTGAATTTTTAATTTGGTGGTGTGGTTTTTGTGGATGTTGGGTTTTTGTTAACAGCTGTCTCCTTTTTGTATGGTTCCCACTTACCCAAAAAGTGGCTATTTGAAAATACAAAAAAATAGTTTGTGGATGATTTATTTTCTATCTCAACGGAGGAGCTTTGAGCTAGAAGAGTTCAAATTAGATATTTTTCAATAATTCTAATATGGAGTAAAAGTATATATAAACTTGTGATACAACCAAGAAATCCACTTGGATTCATGACTTTTTTTCAAGAACATGATGTGGTTCCTCGAAATAAAGACCATATCACATTTTATTATGATAATACTATAGTGGTGGATCTTGCAAAAGTTCCAAGGTCACACCAACGGAGAGAGCACCTACTCTAGAAGTACTACCTCTTGATGGATTTTTATAAATAGGGTGAATTTAGCGTGATCAGAGTATCCAAAGAATAGGACATAAAGGACCCCTTGAATAAAGTGATATCTCAGTAGAAACATGAATATCATGTGAGAGCTATCAAACTGAAGGTCGTTAGCATTTGTCTCCAGTTCAAGTGGGAATATGTTAGATATTTCTCCTTAGAACCAACTTCTTTTATACATTATGATAATAATATAATCATTGTATGGATATTCATAAACACTTATCACATATTGAATGTTATTCTAATATTGTATGTGATAATATCTAAATATTAGTTATCGCAATAAGAGGTCATAGTGTATCCCTGCTATGATGAGAACCTAGAAGTTCAATGGAACAATTCTTGACCATGTGCTCTATGGCTGGATAATATCACTTGAAGGGGAAAAATGATACAATATATATTTGGGGGAGACTCATAGGAGTTTTAGGCACCTTCCCATTGAGTACACACATGGTAATGTCCATTAGGATATTATGAGAATGAGACCCACAAGTACGAAATCAACATTCATAAGTGTCATTGGATGTACATATCAACAAATGGGTTTATTGGTCCTTATATTTTAAGATTATTATTAATGGGTATTATTACTCACACACATAGATATATTTGATAAAACTATGACAACATGTGTTTATGGAGGGGAATGATATATTGGGTGCATCACAAGTAATACTACATTAATGATAAATGCGAGAAAGGATTTCTCCCTTATGTTCTTTAACGGAAGTTGATATCTCATGCCCTTTTATGGAAATGATATAGGCTAAATAAATCCATGATCATGTTGTGTTATTGGCATGTTCAACTTCACGGATTTCAAAGAATGACAAATCAAGCACATTGGTTGATGGAACTTGCATGCAACCCACTTGATTGGAGATATCAAGACAAATGGATTATATTTCATGGGAAGTGTTCATATGAGGTGACATTTCATTGCAATATTAACTTCATTCACTATGGATTCCTTGGTCTGAAGCTAGACGCTAACCTTGGACTATATGCTACTCTACCTAATGCCACTATGAAATAGGACTAGAGGTTTACACACTATGTGTATCCAGTGTCATAGTTAAATAATATGTATTATTTATTATTTAACAAGTTGAAATATTTTTTTCCCAAATGTGGTTTTATAATTATACATGTATTCTAGATTTAATTTATTTCAACACTAGTTATTCAATAGAATTTATTGTGGGCAGTGTAATTTATAAATAATTGTTTTGTATTTAGTGAATATAATATTTATATATTTATTTTATAATAATGTAGTGATATTTTTTTACCAAACAAATAGCCATTATTCAATGTTCAATAAATATGGTTGAGGATTGGTGGACCATGTTAATGGTCCAATGAGAAATAATAATATTGAATATTTTTTTATTAAATAATATTTAATTGTGACTCGAAAGATAAGTGCATGTTAGGAAATAATAATGTTGATATTATTATTCTACATAGTGGACTTTCTATGGTTAGTAATGTAAATAATTCACTCGTGAAAATTATTCCTTATTATACTAGTGAATTAATTTCCCAGTAATATTACTATCTTATTAGTCAAGCAATGGCCAAGCGACATCTATTTGTTATGAAAAAATAATTTGAGAAAAGAACTTAATCATATAGAGTTCATCCATATCCATGAATGATTTCAATAATGATATAGATTTGCCTCCACTGGATGAAAGAGAACGCTTTGAAATCGGTTCTCAGGGCGATTGAAAATAGAAATCGTAGGCGCAATGATCTTCCCTGATTGCACCCACAGACTGCATTGGTAAACTCCAAAGATATGTGTAACATGTGTGGACCACTTCTATATGAGATATATCGTTGATCTCTACTATGAAAGGATGTTGCACTATATATTTTCGTACAAATGAATCAACGAATAAAGAATAACCTTGGAGGTAATTATTTAATTTCATTAAATTGATTTTTTTTAAAATATGATTCTCCTCTATCTTGGTTCAAGGGTTCTATTTCATTCCCTAAATACTTTATTCAGTTCTATATAGACTACAGTTTATCGCCATATTGATCCAATATGTTTCATTGAAAATGGAAAAACCCAATGATGGGAAACAACCCTCCCGTGTTTCTGATGCGCCCGAAACCTACAAATAAGTCATAGGTAATGCCTCTACATCATGATACTTACAATAAAGAATAATGAATAAAACTATTATATAGTATATATAAATGGAAATGGAACCATACTACCATGTTAGATAATGATCTCTAGAAGAATTATAAATTCAACAATGATATATGGGATGATGAGGATGTGATAAATTATATATATCCGCAATTGTTTGTATTTGGTTCGTAAAATTTTCATGGAAAATCATTTTTTAGGGGGATATAATGTAACACCATTATTTTTCAAGATATATTGTTCTATAAATAAATTTTATTTCATTGATTTCAAAATTTACACGCAACACAAATTTTAAATGATTCACGATCTATTATTGAAATATTACTATTTTATGTGAATGTTATAACCTTGTCATTAAATTGGAATGTATGACTATAGATGACTAAATTATTAAGAAATAATCTTTTAAAACTATATATAATTAATTCATTGGTTGTCCATTGATTTTAAATGATAATAAAAACCATTTGAAATAAAAAAGGTGGTTTTCTAGAAAAACTGTTTTTATGCGAGGAATTAGTTTTTTATCAGAATAAATTAAGTTAATCACTATTATTGAATTATATTAATTTAATTTAAAATGAAAATATTCAATCAAATATTTTAACATTAATCCATTTTTTTGGCTCGGCAAAAAAAATTACGGTTTTATGCATTAGATTTTATATTTCAAAAAAAATTGCCCTGTTGTGTGCACTTATTTTTAAATTTACTTTTATCAATAATAAAAATTGAATCATGAAATTTGGGACCCATATTTGGTATCTAGATATTATAATATGGTAAACATATCGATTTTATTGTTTTCCCTTATGAATAATAATCTTGTGTATTGATTTTTACCACAATAAGAATAAATTGGGTAAAACATGGTTAAATATTTTGTTTATGGTTTGTAAAATACTCAAACTCATATATTTAAAATATTTTATTTGTGTTGTAATCCCATTTCCATTAAATTCATTAAAAAATTTCCACTAGGAGACTTCTTTCTTTGATTATTATGATTATATTTTTTTAGAAAAGTATAAACAAAAAATTCGACTCTCTTGAAATTAATGAATATAATTTATTATTAGTTGGAAAAAATGTGGAAAATAAAAGATATAAAAATTTAATTAAAGTATGATTTATTTTTCATGGAAACTTATTTATATATTTTTAGCTAATGAATAATTAATATAAATTATTACACAATGCTGACAAAATATTACCAAATTAATTAAATAGTAAATTAAATTATTTTTGAAGTATTAAAAGTAATAAAATTTGGGTGAATTATTGTACTAACAGTATTTTATAGAAACATATTTCTTATTAGTAATGTTTGATAGGTTTGAATTTTATTTTCCTTGATATAAGGTTTTATTTATAGACCAATTAAAGGAATAATGTCAAAAATAAAATTACTGATATTTTATGTTAAATAATTCTTTATAAATTTTTTTAAATTTTGTAGAAAATCGTTACAAGGACAAGTAGGATAATAAATGTTTGAAACATTTATACCTTAGAAATATATTATATATTTGTTACATTATATGTAAAATTGTAACCCTTCAATATTAAAAATATTTATTACCATGGTTATGATTAATATTGGTTAACCAGTGTGTTGAAACAAAAGATATGGATTAATATTACATGAAAACCTATCTAATTTATATTAGATGTTTATATTTTGAATAAAGGGTAATTTTTAAATCTCAATCAATATAAATAATTTTTCTTTTTAGTTACTATTTTATATTTTAGTCTTTTTTCATATCCAGGGGTGTATTTTTTCCTTATTAAAGGTAATCTATTCAATATTTTCTTTACACTATGTTTAGTCTTATAACTCACCAAAACCTAAAAAAATTCTTCTCAACTACTATATTAAAATGTATATGTTTTTTTATTAAAATATCTTCCTAAGGGTCCATAATAAATGATGTAAATGATGTATCCAAAAGAATATGTAATCATCTTTACCACCTCATTAAATTAATTTATCCTAACTCATCTAAATATATGTTATTAAATATAAATTAATAATATTAGTATATTAAATTTACATAAAATATAATATGATCATGAAACTATAATAATCCTCTATTTTCTATAAAATTTGAAGTGAATCCTATGATTTTTAGTAAATGTGGACTACCAAATTCACATAGTGATATAATTAATTTTCACCACAAACATTAGTTTTTGTGTATTATGATGGGATTATTTTTTTAAAATGATATTTATTTTATTATAAGTACTCTATAATTATAATATCATATCTTCCTTGTTACATTTCAATTTTTTGGAAAAATATAATTTCAC
Source organism: Viscum album (assembly GCA_963277665.1). Lineage (NCBI taxonomy): Eukaryota > Viridiplantae > Streptophyta > Magnoliopsida > Santalales > Viscaceae > Viscum > Viscum album. The sequence goes on from OY728144.1 coordinate 184,458,275, forward strand.
TCTTGTGTACCTTTGGACTGCAACCACCATAATGTGACATGAATCATTTTTCATTCTCATGTTACATGGATGGAATTATGGATGTCTCTCATGAATATATATGAAATTTATATCATTGATAATATTATTTATATGATGTAACCATGATTAACATACACGTAATTGAACTACCAAAAATAAATTCTTAGGAAAATAAAAGAGTTTACACCTAGAAACAGTGATTTAAATGAAGCATTTTTAAAAATTCTATGTTGGAATTTATAAATGGATAATATAAATATTATAAGTATATTAATTTCAATTCTATGAAATTATATTAAATTTGAATTTTTTATAATGTTTTTTAGGGGACCTTGGAATAATGTAAAACATGAGGTAATGGATTCATTTTCATATATCATTTTAAAAGGGATAGTTTATTCTGGAATTTACATTGTAATGACCAAAACGTTTTAATAATATTTGTTTACTAAATTTTTTGTTTATTTAATTTCATACTCCGAAAAACTATATCCTTTAAGTAATTAAGTGATACCATTGGGTTTTGACAATCATAGGATCATTGGTCAATATGATTGTGGGAAAATAATATCTTAAAATTATAATTACTATTTATAAATACAAGGGATATTTGTTAACTAATAAGGATAGATGAGCCAATGGCCTCATCCAGGAGGCTCAGTCCATACTAAGCCCATCTGTCAGAGCTTGTGAATGATGTAGTATCACTTGGATTCGATGTGGACCATGACCAAGCTGAGCTTCAACATTTGAAGCTTGAACAGAATATCCTAAGGGAGAAGTTCAAGATGATAGAAATCACCACTCATGAAATGTTGTCCGACCCACCCCATGATTATATCACCATAACACACCCTACACATAGGTCCTATACAGGTGTTATAAGGGTCTATGTAACTAGGCCTTAGGTACTTTTTATAATCCCTTGGTACAAATAAAATAATAATTTCTTGTTATGGTAAAATTTGTGATTTTCAACTATTTAGATTAATATAGAATGAATATTATTGATAAATTTAGGAAAAAGGGAATTTTAAAATATTAATGTAATCTTTAAATAATTAATAATGAGAAATGATTACCAGAATAGTGTATTCTACAATTGTGACTAGTAATAAATTTATAATCTAATAAGATCAACTTAATTTTCAGTGAATATTAAAGTATAAATAATAATATATCCTTCTAAAAAGTAATGACTATTATTGAAAAGTAAATCGGCCAAAAAATAGAAACTTCACCCTTGAATGTATAAATACAATTTAGAAATCTTTAAAGTGAAAACCTCATCATGGTATAAGTTTTGTTCTTTTTTTAGGTCATAAATATTTTATTAAAAATATTATAAAATATATAATAATTTAAAATTAAAATTTATCTTCTTAAAATTTAATAATAATGTGTTACATTATTGTCTTATGGTTATATGATTATTTTATGGGACCTTGATTACTTTTCACGGTGTTACAAAAAAAGTTATAGTTTTAGAGTTTTATTTTATTAAATAATGATTTTATTTATAAATTAAATTAAAATTATTTTTAAAAATTATTTTCATAAAATGGAGTTCATTTTTGAATTCATTGCATCGATATTAGGTTAGGGTAATTTTCTTTTTTTCTGAAGCAGTCAAATTTTTGGTGAATAGTAAAATTATAGTTCTGTGTTTCGGGTGCTTAATGATGTGATTGATAATGTAATCATGATGCAATAAATCTCTTCGACTTTTGAATAGTAAGATCTGTTATGAGGTGTCCCAAGTGGCCAATTATAGGAGAAAATACCATGGGTAGGCCCATGGTTTTGCAAATACCACCGATGAGGACTACTCAAATACATTAGGATATGATAAAAACATTCTAATTGGAATTTAAATGTAGATGGAATCAAAATATCCCTCTAGATGACTTCTTTAACAATAATTTCTTTTAGTCAGTCATTCAAATCAAACCCTATTAAGCTATATATTTGGTAAGTGGTGTAGCACTCATGCTTGTTGGCATGAATCTGGAGAGAGAAGGCTTCTTGGGCCTGATCTGTTGAAAGAGATGACATAAAAGAATCAAGCCATCCAACAACACATTAAGGCTGCTCAGAGTCAGTGGAATATCTATGCCGACTACCATTTAACGGACTTGGAGTTTGATATTGGTGACAAAGTCTTTCTTCAAATTTAACCTTGTTAGAGAGTCATGAGGTTTGGGAAAAAAGGGAAGCTCATACTTAGGTACGTTGGCCCCTATGAAATCCTTGATTGCATAGGAGCAGTGGCCTATCTAATTTTACTTCCTCAAAATATAGCACAAGTTCCCAATGTCTTCCACATATCCCTCTAGAGGAAGTAGATACCTGAACCTTCACATGTTCTAAATCCAGAGGTGGTACAACTAGAAAATGACCTCTCTAATGTGGAACAACTGGTGGATATCTTGGATCGTAGAGACAAGGTTCTATGCACCAAGACTACTAATCTTGTTAAGGTGTTGTGGAGTAACCACAAATGTGTAGAGGCCACGTGGGAACCATAGGAGTTTATGTGGAAGAAGTTCCCACACCTTTTATCTTATGAGGGTACGCGTTAAAATTTAAGGGATTGAATTTTTAAGGGGGGACGAATGTAACAACCTGAACATTTAAATAATATTTGTTTCCTAAATTTTTCTGTTATTTTATGTTATACATCACAAAACTATATCCTTTTATTAATTAAGTGATACTGCTGGGTTTCGACTATAATATGACTGCTGTTTAATATGACCGTGGGAAAAATAATCTCATAAAATTAAATTCCTATTTATAAATACAAGTGATGTTGGTTAATTAATACAGAACGAAGTGTTGATGGCCTAATCAAGTAAACTAGGGTCGTACGAACCCCATTTGTCAGTGCTTGGGAAGGTGGTAGCATCACTAAGCGTTGCTCTGGACCATGCCCAATCTGAGGTTCAACAATTGAATCATTAATGGAATCTCCTAATGGAAATGTTCAAGCTGATAGAAATCACAACTCGAGAATTTTTTTCAGAGACGCCCCAAGATTCCATCACCATGGCACACCATACACTTAAGTCCTCTGCAGGTGTTGTAAGGGGTTATGAAACAAGGCTTTAAATGTTTTTTGTAATCCCTTGGTATAAATAAAATTTATATTTATTATTATGGTAAAATTTATGATTTTCAAATGTCTGGCTAAATATAGGATGAATATTATTGATGAATTTTGGAAAAATATTTTTTAAATTATTTCTGTAAACATTAAATAATTAATAATGTGAAATGATTTTCAGAAAATGGTCTTCTATAATTGATACCACTAAGAAATTTAGAGTCTAATAAGATCCAATTATTATTTTGGAATAGTAAAGTATTAATAGTAATATAACCTTATAAATAGTAATGACTTGTAATGAATAGTAAATCAGCCAAAAAAAATAGAAACTTCTCCCACGAATGTATAAATCCAATTTAGACGTCTTAAAAGTGAAAAACGATCATAGTATATGTTTTTTTTATTTTTCTAGGTCATAAATATTTTATTAAAAATATTATAATTAATTTAAAAATTTAAAATGAAACTTTATTTTCATAAAATTTAATCATAAATTTTTACTTTATTGTCTTATGGTTATACTGTTATATTATGGGACCTTGATTATTTTTTCAAGGTGTTACCAAATAAGTTGTAGTTTTAGAGTTCCATTTTTAATTCATAATTATTTTATATAAAAATTAAATTAAAAATATTTAAAAAATTATTTTCATAAAATGGCTTTCATTTTTGAATTCAGAGCAATAATACTAGGTTAGGGTAAATTTTTGTGTTTTTTCCGAAACAGTTGATTTTTCGTTGAATAGAAAAAATACAGTTTTGAGTTTTCGGTGTTTAATAACATCACTGATGATATAATAATGATGAAATAAATATGTTTGACTTTTTAATGGTATGATATGTTATGAAGTATCTCATGTGGCTAATTTCATGGGAAAATACCATGGGCAAGCCCATGGTTTTGCAAATACCACCGATGAGGTGTCCCTTTGAAATTATTTAAACATTCCCTCACTTTTCCTATAAATACCAAGACATTCACTCAGTCATTTCATTCCAAAATACTCCTCAAAGAAGCTCTGGTATTTCTACCTCCCATGGAGTCCTCCCAAGGTGCCCTAAATCCCCCAAGGTCCCAACCTTCGAGCATTTGAAGATACTCTTCAAGGTAAGGGAACCTTTCACCCTGCTCATTTTAGTCATGATTTCCTTTATGTTATGTCTTCTAGTTTCCATTTTATTATGTGGGTGGATAGTCTTATATATTCTTATTACGGTTCATTTCTTGTCCAATTTATGGGATACCCTTTCCGCTATAATCAATTTATTTTCTGATTTTTTAAGCGACGCCGTTAGGCTATCGAATTTTTTCGTAAATAAAATGAATCTTCTCTTTTCATTCATGTTTTCTTTTCATGTGGTATGTAATTCAAATATCCATACCATGATCTTATTATATGCCCATAATATATTATGAATTATTTATTAGTGGTTGAACCATTTCCCCTCTCTTTTTAATGTTTTTTAAAACGATGATATGTAGTCATTATGTTGCATAATTTTCGTCTCAAAATCTCTCTCTTTGTAAAAACAATCTCCTGTTTTATTTATGGGAATACCCAAATCTATTTTCATTTCTATGAGTATTCATCGAAACATGAAATTGATCTATTTTTTTTGGAATTGATATACATATAACCATTAATCCATTTCCATGGGTTAGAAATGACATAATGATCATATTTTTAATCCCTTCTAAAACGTCACGATTTTAATGTGAACCCCCTTTCTTTTAATCTCTATGGGTTATTTATAAAATGTATGATTATGATATATGTGGATCACATGAAAATAAAGACATATTAATGGTGAGCTCAGATAGCACTCCAATGCTTTGGGAAAATAATTAATCTCTAGATATGACATGTTTCATGATACCTTTTTGAATAACCTTGGTAATGTTTTTATGACACCTTGGGAATGATCCTTGGTGATATGTTCATAATATATAAATGAAATGTTGTAGCCTCATATTAATGTTTTGATTCATGTTATTTTTATTATGATATGACTCTTTTTTCTATTGCTCATGTCTTTTGGTTTTCATCATGTTCTTATTGATATCACAAATTAACTAATTCCCTTGATTTTTGTACTAGGCCTTCTTCTCACCCTTTCCTTTGATGTATGTCTCCAGTTTATGAGATGCAATATTTTTTTACGAAGGATGATATTTTATAGAATCTTTTCAAGGGGATTTAAAATTGTTTTCCAATTTTTCTGTCTTGTTGTTCCTCATTTCCAAGTCATTAGACTTTAAAGATCCTCTGTTTGTAGAATCTAATGAAAAGTAATATAATATTAAGGCGGGATTTCATATGAATCGAAGAAAATGATATAAAACATTTATAATAAACTACTTAAATTTTAATCTTATATATTTATTCAAATAATTTTAAAAAAATAGTACCATTATCATCTCTTGGGTAATTGAAATGATTGGGAAGTTGCTTTTAATAAAAACAAACATTATTTGTACATTACTCATTTATATTTGTCTTCTGTATCCCTGTTTTTTAAAACTAGTTTCTTGAGTATTTTTAATATTAACCCATTATTTGTAAATTCATTATTATCGATGATTTTTTTGTAAATATATTAAAAGGATTCTCCTTGTCATTTTCTGAATGAGGAACATTTTACTTTTTATGGAAATTGAGAAAGATACCCTTATTTTAATATAAATGAAGTGAATGAATTTTATTACTTTTATAGCCACATAATACATTGGATATTACATTAAATGTATCTAATTTAATTATAATTGAGGTTATTTTATATATATTTAATGTAGTTAATTTTTAATGTATTATTTAAAAGTAAAAAAGTTATTTTCATTAATAAAATGTTATATCGATCATTTAAAGACATCCTCACCTAATATGACTTCCTTTAATGTTAATTATTATCTAATGAGGATATTATACATTTATTACATCCTTATTATTTATCTGGATGGTCTATCATTATGATGATGAAATATCGATGGAACTTATTCTCGCTTACATGGGATAGGTTATATGGAATGAGTTTATGAACTTATGAAATTCATATGAATGGTTTTTTGATTATGTGTTTATTTTATATAGAATTAAATATCCATATAATTAATTTGTTAGAGATTAATGCTATATAGTCACAATGGGTAGATGGATGTTATTCTAATCCATTAATGAAAAGAGGATACATGAGAGGTTATCCCAATTCCAAAATAGGTTACATGGGAGGTTATCCCAAAATCAATGTAGGTACAACAGTGGTTATCCAATGCCTATCATGTTATTAATGTATTGGAGGTAAGAATTTATATAATATTTGTATGATTTTTATTTTTCCAGAGTTTATGAAACTATTTCATGACATGATCTCTCGCCAATTTTATGTTTTCATGGATCATGTCCATTGATCCCTTTTATATTTATTTCTTATAAAATTCTATGCATTATTCCATCCCTCATGTTTATGATCTAAGAATTATTTATTATGAATTTTAATGTTTATGATGATGTTCTAATAAAAATTATGTTCATGCTATTTTTAAATGATCATCGATATCTCCATATTTTACCTTTTTGGTCACATGAGCTAAACCTATATTATTTTTTATTTTCCATTTAATATAAAAATATTTTTAAGTGTGTTTTGTATAAGAAGATTTCATGCATTGATTAACTATGTGCTAAATGACTTTTATATTAAATGAACCATCTGTTCATCTATCCATGGTTGCAAAGACTCTAACCCTTTAAAATATTATCTTGAATGCTAATGTTATGTATTTAATTTTCATATAATAAGATATGATAATTATATATGATATGTATGGGACACTATAGTGTTTATGGTTGTGTTCAATGAATATAAGATAGTAAAACTTCTCCACACCATTGGATACGTCATCGTGGATTGGATGGAAATATATGAAACATTGAGATTATTTCTGTGGTAGTGAATTATTTTATGGTGGATTTGGATTCCACAAGTGCATCTTGTATTGGTATACCCTAGGATACGAAGATATATTGGAGGGAGTCATATTAAGTAATTAATCTTATACAAAACTTCCCACCAAAGAAGACCACAAGCACTATGGTTGTGTTTTTGAAAGAAAAATATCCAAGTTACTGTCACCATTTCATGTGGTATGTTTTTTTAGTGTTCAAGTATAAAATATATAAATTCTAATCACAATATTCAAGGGATTTATTATATTTGTAAATTAAAATTGATGGGAAGATTTTGGTCGGTATTGAATGCCTTAAACTTCACTGATTCAATGAAATGGATGGAATTCATATAAATATATTATTTATAATGGTAACTAATTTATGTATCAATTTAATGATACAAGAATTATAGACATTGTGAAGTAAATTCCAAATCACTATAGAAAGTAGAAAAATTTAAATATATATATCTTATAGAAATACAATTTCATTGATTGAGGTGTTCTGGGGGTTAAATATAACTCTAGAATTTTTATACAATTACGTTTAACAAGAAAAACCACCTTTGGAAAACAATTATATCATCATATTAGATTAATAAGAACGAATCATGAAGATCAGGGAGTTCCGTAGCATAAGAGTTAAAGGAGATTTCAAAACATTATTTTTGATTACCTCGACCAACACTCCAATGTCTATTTCTCATAGACACTATGTTTATATTCTAACTTTGATACCATCAATAAAATCCTTGATATAAATATCCTTGTTTGATAATTTAATTATGATTATTTCATATCTTATGTACATGGTATCACTTAATGGTTCGTTATTTAAAAATTAAGGAAAACTATTAGAAGAAATTATCATGTTATTTTTATCAAACCAAAGGATTGTTTAAATTATATACAAAACATATTAATCCATAATGATTCATCAACATTAGTGACATTTATTATTCATATTTTATATCCTTTTAAATAGGTTACATGTACTACATCACTTTATAAATTAGTGAAACGAAATAATAATAATTGTTCATCTCAATTCCTCATTAATAGAAACATATAAAAAAATAATTAATGGAATAGATATTGTTGAAAAAAATATTTCATTAACATTAATTCATAATCAACATGAATCTAAGAGCATGGAATGTCAGTGAAAATAAATTAAAACATGGATATCAATAAATCTGATCTCATACTATTGGAGTACATAATTTTGGAAATAAAAAACCCTCAATAAAATCCTTCTTCTAAAAAACATTACATGTTTTTGAGAACATTGTTAAGACATCATTCCCAATTTAACTGGAATACACCGAATACACAATAATATTTTATCTCATGAGGCCTATCGATGCATCATGTGGATATATAATTATAGAACCCACACATCACTAGATTAAGTCCGATGCATTCACCATAATTTTCAACAATTAGTTTCATAAAATTCCCTAGGGAATATATTACATAATAATACATGATTATTCATATAATTAATGATAGATAATTTCAATACATAATAAATCTATTCTAGTAGTTAATAATCATCATGAATATCAGTCCTTTTCTCCATGTCAATAAAAAGGATGACTTTTTTATAACCCATCTTGGGAAAGATGGAGGATGGTAAACAATACATACATTACAGGAAAAAATCATACATCTTTGAATTAAAAAAATAGATTTCCAGAAAAAATCATCATGGTAATAGAATAAAATTTATTCTCGGTGGTCATCATCCAAGCTTAATTATGTAAACATTTGAGGTTCAAATTTTAATGATAAATGATTATATAGATATTTCAATACTAGAATAATTTGATGATAGTATATCAATAGAGATTATATGGATGGTTTTAAGAGAACAAGACCATATTGTGAAAAGGAAAACATGGAAGGTTTTTTTACATAGCTGATAAACATCATTGAAAAAAAACTGCTTCATAATGTTTCACAAAGGAATTGTCCAAGAAAAAATTCATATAATTATTTAAAAACCCTAATTATAACACACACATCTCATTATTCATAAAAACATATAGTTTAAATCCATTAGAGAATGAAAAATAAAATAAAATTGAAATCTTAAAAGATCCTTTAGAAAACTATTTTAACATTGATGTGAATACAAATTTACCTATCACATTCAAATGTAATATTTGAAAAGGTTATGTGAAAGACATTAAAATCCATTACTTTTATAACATATTATGTTAATACTGCATTAGAAATACATAAATTTTATCTAGGACACTTGGGAAGAGGAAGATAAAACATTCAATATATAAGGAAATTGTTGGAACCACTTTGTGTACAGGTTTGTATTTTTTGACAATAGTTGTCAAAGGAATATCAAAATGAATGAGATCAAGAAGTACTCCAATAAAATGGAGGAATGGAAGCTCACAATGAAGGAGATCATGAAGTACTCAGATGAAGAAGAGGAGTAGTGATTCAGACGATTGTTGTGCAGATTGTAAGTTCAAAGAACATGTGCCAAAGGTGATACATTGTTTACAACAATGAAGAATGTGAGGAGTAATACATCCAAGGATGATTAAAGCAGGATGGTGTTTTTGGATGAAGACCATTAAATTCCTCATTATTGCATGAGAACAATGGGTTTTGATGATGACCATGCAATTACTCATGATTGCGTGAGAACCATGCTAGAGACTTCTTGACGGATTGAATCACATGGTTTGCATGAAGTTGATCATGACGGTTGATGAAGGAGGCAATGTGCCAATGAGTTGACTTATGAAATGGCCATGCATATCACATTGTCATAAAAGATGATGGCACTAAAGTTGTTCCTTCAAAGAATTCATATCACAATAGTAGAGTTTGTGATAAAAGCAAAAGAGTTGTTGAAGGATACAGATCACCAAGAAGAAGTGTTGTTGAGGTGATTGTGCTTGTCGAAAAAGCAAACAAACGACATAGAAATTTGTGGACAAAGTAGATTCCATGGTGACATGTCGAGTTCAAGAGTTGTGGTCAACGATCTATGTTTGATTCAAGAACATAAATAGAGGAATGGATGATCTGGAGGCGGTACAAAAAGAGCAGATACAAGGTGGCGCCATTTTCCAGTGTTTGCCAAATTTCAGGGCCCCAAAATCAACAAATGAAGAAGAGTGATTTTGGCAAAGGGACTTGTGCGCCATACTCTTGGAGGATAGGAAACTTGCGTGCCAAATGCTTCTAAAGATCAGAGCATCAAAATATGGAAAAGGGATAGGGGTCACGCAAGTTTTGGTGAAGTCGCGCAGGTGAATTATGTGCCGGGAAGTGACTTGCGCGCCGACGCCTTGAATGAATTATAACTTGCGCGCCTATAGTTTTTCGAGATTAGGAGATCCAAATTTGGCAAAGGAAAGATGTTCGCGCAAGTTTGGATGTTGATCGCGCAAGTGCCTAGAAGGGGCCGAGACTTGCGCGTCGATGGATGACTTGCGCGCCGCCGCGCAGGGGGTCCAGTTTGCCTATAAATACTGGACCACCCCTCCTCATTTCTCACGGAGCTGAAGACTTAGAGATTATTCGAGCTCTCGTCATGAAGGTGGTTGAGCTGCGAAAGTGGTGATTGCGCGCTGATTGATGGTTGCGCGCCCCAGGTGATTTGGGCAAGGAAAGAAGTGAGTCGCGCAGGTTTGAAGTTCAAGAAGGTAGAGTCGCGCAGGTGCTTTGGAGACACTTGCACGCCAGGTTATACTTGTGTGCCTAAGACTTGCGCTCCAGATGGAGACTTGCGCGCCGGGCTTGAAAAGGAGAGACAAATATTGTTGAAGCACGCCCGCCTTTCTGGAGCTTCACAAGAGCTAAAGATTGCCTGATTCTTTCGGTGCAAAGCGAGATTGAAGAAGAAATCTAAATGATACATGCATGATCTCATGCATACATGGTGAATTGATTCTGACGAATGCCGAGTAAGCTGAACATCATTTATTGAGCAATCACATAAGTGATTGTGATTCAGGAAAACGAAGACAAGGGGATCTAGTGCATTCAGCCATTGCACTAAAGAAGAATGATTGAACTATAAAGAGTATCAACTCTAAACCCTGATGCAAGAAAAGTCTCATGCTGAACAGGAGACAAAGAACATAAATGCACATTTATTGAAGAGACCTTCACGTCTATAAACTGAGTGGGACTTCACCAACGGCCAGGGGGAGTCAACGGGATTGACCCGACGGACGCAGTGAGCTATCCCTGAACAATTGTAAAGGCAGTGAGCCTGGGACAGAGTGTCTGTACCCGAACTTTGTAATCTACAGCTAGTGAAGCATAGTGGATTTAGGTACGACAGACAACCTGTCGGCGTATGCTCCTTGGACGTAGCCCTTAGTGGTGAACCAAGTAAAAATAGTTGTGTCATCTCTCTACATGTGAATGTTTAATTGCTGATCAAGTCTATCATACAGGTTTAAGTAGTTCCTACCAACATGGGAACAAGATCCAAAACTAAAAGAAGAAAACGTTGTCACCCTGATTCACTCCTCCCCTCTCAGGGTGTCCCGGGGTCCTACAGAAATCCCATTTTTATTCATTTTAAAACACATTTGTATAAAAATCACATTATGGTAAAAGTAAAGAAACATTTATTTATATAAAACACCTTCTTCCCAAATATAATTAAAAAATAACTTATAATAAAATATTAGCATGGGAGAATAAAATCATCAAAAAAAGTTCTATATGAAACATTATAAACCAAAAAAAGAATATTTTAGTTATCAATATCCATTACAGGAAACATACTATATGAAACATGAAACATGTGAAAATGATTTTATGTGTTGAAAATGTATATAGTGAAATAATACCAAAAATAAAATAAAATGTAAAAATTACCCAATATATATTAAATAATTTTATGTGATCAATCATAAAACAAGGAATGAAAATTGAGTTACTAAAAAAATTTATGATTGGGGTGACAGTTGAATCAAAAGATGATTGAAGAAAAGAATTTTATTTTTTTTATTTAATTACATAAATTACAATGATATAATTTTTAGACCATTCAAGTCATATTAAATCAATATAACTCTATTAAAATGTAATTCCTTTAATAACACATAACATGCATTAATGAATCAAAATTGATACCTTGAAACTAATTGTGGCTAGAGTTACAAATTAATCATGTCCCCTTAAAATAGTGGGATTTTAATTGAATATATTTTTTTTTATTAAAATATAATTCTTGAAATTATATCTCAAATAGGATTTATATGTGAAACAAAGATAAAATTATGTTCATAATAACAAATGTGTTTGAAATATAGGAATTTGATATGAAAATGAATACCTCTAATTTTGAATTCTATGAATATAATTTATTATCCTATATAATCAACATAGATATATTAATCAATGTATTTAGACACATAATCATATACACTTTCATTAATACTCTCCATTTTTAGTCATTCTTTATATGAATTCTTCTAATGTTTCACATCGAGTGTTTACAATTTTATATCCAAATATCATAATTAATAGTTAATTAAAGAAATAATTGAGGATTTTTTGTAATTAGTTTCTCTAAATTACTTTCCTGATTTTTTTAATCTTTATCCCTAAAGATGAAATCGATAATAACCATGTTTTTCTTATTTTTGAAGAATGGATTTTGTTTTCTGAATTGGTAAATTAAACATTCATATAACATGTAAAAAAAGAAAATTATTTAAAAATTGACATAATAATATAATAATAAATATTTTATCATATTCATCCATGATATAGATTCATAGTATTGTTCAAGAATGTGGTTAAACTGGTCAGAACTTGAACATGCCTACATTTAATGAATAATTAGGATGTCATTTTGTTGTAATATGATCAAACAGAAAGAATAAAAATATAATTTATTCATTATTATTGTTATATTTGATAATATTAAATATGTAAAAGAAGAATTAATGGATTTTAAAATCATACATGGTTAAAAAATATATAATATTCTTAGAATGATTGTTGTTAATGATTAAATTAACGATGATAATTTTTTGACCATATAATTAATATGTTCACAAATATATCATATAATAAAATTAATAATATAACAATATCATATATATCCTTTAATATGATCATTATATTTAACCATGTAAGATGGTGAAGGAAAATAGAACATGTTACGTCGTGGAGGTGATAGTGTGCATGACACAAAAATGAAGGTTTTTCTTCAAATGGATTGGGTATATGAATATACAATTAAAATACACATAATATAGTAAACAGTGAATATATTAATTATAATAATATCTTTACATTTATATTTATATAATACATTTTACTTAAAATAATTAAGTTGAAAATCTAAGATGTTGATAACACTCATGTTGGTGATTTGAACATTCCATGAAAGTCTCTTCAAAATGAGGGAATTATGATAACAAACGGTAACCAAAAGCATTCGAATTTTACTGAGGGTTCCACAAGGATAATATGGAAGAGTTTAATTCTTAAAATATAATTATATGTGATTATTTAAGTTGTGAATATTCTACCCTTTTATATGTGAAGGGAGGTGTAGTTTTGGGAGTGGCCTTTGCATTTTAAATATTTCAAAGTTACTATTCAATTGTCAAGGAAAAAAATGAAAAAATAGTATATGAAAATTATTTTTGGTATAAAATAACCTAAATCTATCATTTAGTAAACATCATTCAGGGTCTTTACTCTTTGTATCCTAGCTTTTTAACCACTTCTCTTATTTACATTTACCTTGGTAATTAAATTTTAGACTAAGTAATTAATATTAATTAAAAAATTAACAATGTCCAACTTTACCTATTAAAAAATATCTAGATTTAAATATTTTAATAATTTTATCTAATAATATATATAAATAATTAGAAATACTAATTTATTATTAACACATATAACATGTAAAAAATCGTTTTTTTTAAATTGTGTTTTTATTCATAAAATATACTGTAAATAAATTAATTAAAATTATCAATCACCATAAAGTAAACTGGTTTATTATAAGAGAAATAAATTTTATGGATCATCATGTCAATAAAAATCAATATCCCACCTTGAAAATAGTTTAATTAATGAAAATACCAAGATCATATTTATTAAACTACAATTTTAATTGAATTCTCAAATTGTTGGACATAGGATTTATAAGATTGATGAATATTTTATAAAGAATAATTGAATTTTATTTTTTTTTATCACAAAAAGATTTATTTTTTAAAAAAATTTGATTCCTTGGTCGAAAAATACCAAACCAAACATTTATATAAAATAATTTTATATAGTGGAAAACTTTTGAAGGCAGTAATTTTATTATAATCACATTCATGAAAAGGAATTATATCTGGTGAGAGGATGTATGAACACATGATGTTATTGTTAAATCCTATCTGGAAGGGCAATCTTCAACTATGTTCACCTCTCAGTATGAATGAGTAATTATATGGTTGGACATAGAATGATGATGGAGGCAGTCCATCCATCTATCCATGGGGGGCCATGTAATGTGCACCATGCCATTCCGGAGGGCTTTCACAATGGTGGTGGACTTTCATTCCATCCATATGTTGTTCTAAATTATTTTATTGATAATATCAATCATAATAATGATGTTATACATCTATTATTATAAAGCGGAGGCTATACCACAAGTATAGTAGAGGCATCCAATAATTTGACCCTTGTGATCTCTATAAACTACTCCACAACCTACGAGACATGAATTCCCTTTTGAGGCTCTGTCCACATTAATTTCGATCTATCTAGGAAGTGTGGAATTATTGATGACTTCAAAAAATCCCCTTGGATGGCTGAACCTTCCTTGTTTTCCTAGCCAATGAAAAACAACTAAATCCTCGATGAAGTTCTGACAGGTACATGTTTGCGTCATACTAGCTTCGTTGATTGTTGTGATGATTAGCACTAGAGATGTATGATGATTAAATGCATTGTTATGGTGAAAAATAATTTTCTGTCACACAAGATCATTCCAAAAAATTTATTTAATCTTATAGACCATTGTCAAATAATGATAATGCAATTGAATTTACATGTTCAATGCAAACAACAGTTTTGTTAAAACACAACATTTTTATAAAAAGATGAAAAATTCAAAATAATTTAATTTTGATATGATGAATTAGAAAAATAATTTCATTTTATTAATTTTCAATTCCATACTTTAAAAAATACTTTTTTTGAAAAATTAGTAGAAAAACATATGAAAAACTAGTTTTTATTTAAAAATGAAATTTCCAAATATGAATTACAATTATTCTAATTTCATGTCATTTTTCGTCAAAAGTTTTTTTCAAAATTTACACACATAAGGAATAATTTATCATCAATAATCATACATTTCATGAAAAAATGAGTAACTAATAAACAGATTTTTTTTTGAAAAATAAAATTCTAAAAAAACTGTTCTAATATACATGAAATCAAACTATTTGTGACAGGTCCATTACGACGGGCATAAGGCCCATCGCAAATAGCCTGTCGAAAAGACTATCTGCGACATGAATTTTGAGATGTTGCAAATAGCCCATTAAAACAGGTATTTGTGACGCTCTTACACAACCACCTTTGGCGTGAAATGTGTGCATTATCATGGGAGGAGTATTGGAGACAAGTAATAAACCCGCCTACCAAATACTCTTCTTGAGATTCTGTTATTTGTGATGGGGTAGAATCAATATCGCAAATAATATATCGGCATGATATTATTTTTGATTGCCCATCACAAATAATTTGTTACAATTAGAGTATTTGCGATGCTACCCATCGTAAATACTATCTTTTACCGCCACCTCTAAAAATAAATGTAAACTATTATAGAGTATATAACATCATTAATGGGGATAAATTTATAATCACATACCTTCATAATTATTTTTAAATCTTCTTTATAATTTTGTGCAAACTGCACTATCCTCCATTACTGTCATTTTTTGATAAAAAATCTATGTTCCAGAACCGTACTGTATATTTTTTCCGCATATTTCTCCTCTCTCCATGTTCATAATAAATAATTTTTTTTAATCCATAAATAAGTATTGAAAATTATGATCATTATAAACATACCAGATCTAGTTTTTACCAGAAATATCAAGCTAGCCTTCCTAAAAGAAACCTTCGTATGGTTTTTAAGGTCCAATTATTTTTTACTATATGGATAAAAATGTAAAAATGGGAAGTCCAATAGTTTTTTTGTTCCCAAAACCCTTTTATTTACATTAGACAACAAATCAAGTCAATCACTAATGTTTCCCATCACTATCACAAATTCAAGTGGATAATGTTTCACCTCTTCTTTGGAGAAAGATGATCCTCAAATTATTGATCATGGTCCTTGCGGATCGGATAATCCTTATTATAATATACAAAAAGAAACAAAAGATAATTTTCTTTTTTATATTTCAATGAGATCTCAATTCCCAAAATAGTTTCATTATTTGAAATCTTAGAACAAATATTCCCCCAAATATCTTGACAATTTTTCAAATAATAAATGGCTTCAATCAATTGAAAACACATAATATTGAATATTGATTAAAAAATTGATATGTTGCATAACGAACTGTATACTTATTGAATATATATATATATATATATTTGTTTTATTTTTTATAAAAAAAATACAAAAATGAGAAATAAAATAATAGTTGTGACAACCAGTCGTAAATACATTTTCAGCATGATAACAATTTTGGCAAGACCAGTCAAATATACTATTTTTTCCACCTAAATTAATATATTCAAAACTATTTGGAATGGGAGTCCTATATCACATGGTCTAACTTATATAACCCCCCCAATGTTTTTCATTCAAAACATTTCTAAATTTATCTCACCGTCTTTGCTTCAATTATTTTTTGTTTCAATTTTCTAGGGATTGAAATGTTACATGGGATAAACATTCATGTTTTACATTCACCGATAGATTCAGTTTCAGGGTATTTATTTTCCTGTAATTATTTAATTCATTTTATTTTATTTAATATTAGTAATAATTATTTCTTATTAGAAATAATTAGATTTAATTAAAATTAATTAGCTTCTCTGTGTTAATGTTTTTAGAACTATTTAGTAAAAATTTTAATTAATGTTTTTAATTTATATTAAATAGTATTTAATTCCAATAGTTAAATATAATTATCAGTAATTAGTAATTATTAGTAATAAATTGTAATACGTTTATATAAATTAAAATTAATTATTGACAGTTAGTGAAAGTCAGTACTAATTAATAATAATTAATAATATTTTGTAATATTTATTAACAATTATTAATAATTAGTGTTAATAATTAATCATAATTAGTGAAAATTTATAAAAAATCATGGTAATTTGAAAAAGTAGTTGAAATTTATAATATTTTGTTGAAATTAGTAATAATTACTGGTAAATAATAATAACTTGTAAAATAATTATATAAATTAGAATTAGATTGTTAAAAAATAAAAAAATTAATTTTAACTAGTAATATTTAGTATAAGTAATAAATATTTAAAATCCTTAAAAAAATTTAAAACAAAATTACTAATTAAAAAATAGTAATATTTTACAAAAAAAACTAGTAATAATTACCAAAACATAGTAATAATTATAATTAAATGAGTAAAAATTACAAAAATTAGTAATAATTGCAAATAAAAACAAATAATTACAAAAAAATAATAATAATTACAAAATTTTAGTTATAATGAATTAAAATTAGTAATAATTACAAAAAATAGTAATATTTACAAAAATATTGTTATAATCAAGAAAAATTTGAAATAATTATCAATAATTAGAAATAATTAACAAAAGTTATTATTAATTAGATATTAATTCTAATGATTTATTAATATTAATAAAAAATTATTTATAATTAATATAAATTAGTAAAGATTATGAATAATTAGAAATAATTAGTAAAAGATATCAATAATTAGCAATAATTATGCATAGTTAGGAATAATTTGAAATAATTTTCATTAATTATCAATAACTAGGAATAATTTTCAATAATTTTCAATAATTATTAATAATTAGCAACAGTTAAAAATAATTAGAAATAATTAGCAACAATTTGGAAAAAGTAGGAATAATAACTGACAAATAGAAATGATTAGGAATGATTAAGAATGATTAGGAGTAATTACTAATAATTTAGAATAAAAAAAATAGGAATAATAAGTAATAATTAAGAATAATTAATAATATTTAGGAATAATTAGGAATAATTAGGAATAATTATAATTAATTAACAATAATTAGTAATAATTAAAAATAATTAGCAATAATTTGTAATAATTGGTGTTAATTGTAAACAAAATGAAATAATTAGTAATAATTAGAAATAATTTAAATAATTATCAAAAATTAAAAACAATTTCAAATAATTAACTATAATTACAAACAGTTAGAAGGAATAAGGAATAATTATAAATAATTAGGATTGATTATGCATAATTTAGAATAATTATGAATAATTAGAAATAACTGAGACTAATTAGAATTAATTTTGAATAATTATGAATAATTTTAAATTATTAGGAATAATTATTAATAATTGAGAATAATAAGAAATAATTAAGCATAAATAACAATAATAGAAACAATTACTAATAATTTAAAATAATTTTCAATAATTTGCAATAATTATTAATAATTACATTTAATTTGTAATAATTAGAAATAATTAGTAATAATTAGTAATAATTAGAAATAAATCGGAATAATTAGCAATAATAAGGAATAATTAGAAATAAATAGTGAAAACTAGGAATAATTACTAATAATTAGTTATAATTAGGAATAATTAGAACAATTAAGAATAATTGGGAATAATTAAGAATACAATGAAATAATTAGAACTAATTAACATTAATTAGGAATAATTAGAAATAAATATGAAATTTTATGAATAATTTTGAATAATTAGAAAAAAATACCAATAGATATTAATAATTATGAATAATTATTAGAAATTAGAAATATTTAGGAACAATTAGCAATAACCAAGAATAATGAGATGTAATTTTCAATAACTAGGGAAAAATTGTAAAAACTAGGAATAAATAGAAATATATATCCATAACTAGAAATAAATATGAATAATTAGCAGTAATTATAAATAATTACTAATAATTTGGAATACATACAGATAATTAAAAAAATATTTTTCCTTTTTTGGATAATTTTTTTCTTATGTCAAATTAATCATAAAAAGTAATTATTTCGAATTTGTTAGAGAAATATTGAATAAAGAAGTTGAAAATAGACATTATTAGATGATTACACATGGATTTATAATCGCATAAATTCTATTGGTTCTGGTATAAATTCTGTATATATTGAGTGTGTCGAAACATTCTTATTAATTTTATCATAAAAAATATAATTTTTCAGAATGTAAAATTATTTCTCCATGTAAGAAATGTGATCTAAGGATATTTGACACATTTGAAAAGGATGGGTGCCATCTAGTTCATTTTGGTTTTCAAATAGATTATGTTTTTTGTACCAACATGGTGAAGGTAGTTACTGAAGAGATAAGAATATTTTTATTCTAGATCCATCATGGTTAAAATATTTAGTACATGATGTGTAAGGTTCATCATTTCAAAAAACTAAAACTCAGGTTGATATTGATTTAACTCATGAGTTGGAACCATCTCAATTTAATATGTTTTTGACGTCTGCTGAGGATGCCATATATCATGGTTGCAATATTAGAAACTTTTATGCGGTTGAAAACTTTAAGGCTATAAAATCATAGAATAGAATGTCATATATCTATTTTTATCAGATCTTAATTTTGAGTATAACACTACTAACTGAAGGACATGTGTTGCCTAAAAATTTCAATAAGATAAAGAGGCTTGTTCGTAATCTGCGTCTCGGTTATCATAAGATTAATGCATATTCAAATGATTGAATATTATATTATGGTGAAAATTAGTCGTTAGATTGTTATCCTACAAGTGAAAATTTTGAGCTATAAATATGATCAGCTTGGGAAGTCTGGATTGATTCATAAAAAATTGTTGAGTAATTTCCCTCTTACACCCTGATTGGAATATTTATTTACATCTCAGAACACATCATCATTGATGTCATGGAAAGAAACCAATATTTTTGAAATTTAAAATCTTGAATCATCCCTTTGATGGGGAGTCATGGGAAACGTTTGACCAATTACATCCATCGTTTACTTAAGAATCCCGAAACAAGAGATTAGGTCTTCCTACTAAAGGATTTTTTCCATTTGGTTCTTACGATTGTCAATATTTTTATTTAACTATATTTATAACTATGTACAATTTACCCTCATAGATTTTGATGAAGGATTTATATTTTTTTTGAACATTTTAATTCCAATATTTATAAAAAAGAATATTTATATTTATTAGAACCCAAAGATTGATGAGTTAAATTTACTATAGGGTAATGGTGTCAGTATATATGATGTTACTTCTAAACAAAATATCCATGTGAAAACTGCATTGATGTTGAATCTTAATGACTTCCCAGCATATGGAATGTCATATGGATGGATTACACATGGTCCTAATACTTGTTCGTGTTTTATGAGAGACAAAAAAACATTTATTCTTATCAATGGAAGAAAACATTTTTCTTTAATATCATCTCTGATTTCTTCCAACCGATCATCCTTTTAAGAAGAACATATATAATTTTAGAAAAGGTATAATTGAATGAGATAGACCAATAACAATGATCATAGTTATGTATTTTAATAATTTGTATCTTCATTACCTCCCATTACATGTGGACCAACTATAAATCGATAGAAAGTTGATGTGTTTGGGAAAGAACACAATTAGATAAAACATTGCATTTTTTTGGATATTCCATATTGGTCTGATTTATTGGTATGATACATATTGATTGTGAGTCATACTGAGAAGAACAGTTTTGATAATAAATTTTATTTAGTTTTGGATAAACTCGTTATGAAAAAAATTAATTTAAAGGCATGATTAGATATTGCCCAAATTTATAGGTTACCGTAACTTAAACTGTTAGAACTTTTTAGATCACATAAGTTAATGAATCCAAAATTAGCTTATATAATTTCCAAATAAAATCAATTATTATTTTATTAGATTATTTCAGATTTGTGAATTTATGATATTTGTGAATCCAATTTGGCTAGATGTGTCAAAAATGGTCATTTTACCAGATTAAAAATTCATCACTATCATATAATAAGGTACATATTTCTACTGATTTGATTAAGAATCCTATTTATCTCTATGATTTGGGATGTGTTAATAGTCATATCATATTTTTTACAAGAACTTTTGGTAGCGACAATCGACTACATTTCACTATGTATAATGAAAGAAGATGTTGTTCTTTTTTTTAACTAGAAAAATTCATCCCACTGACTATGAGTTACTCAATATAAAACTAGATATTACATTTTATCCATTTGAAAGAATGTGGTGGCCTTGTATAGTTCTTGATGGATGCAACCATTAGATAAATGGATCCATAAATTGAAGAAAAAGTATGTAACCAAACATTGGTTGAAGGATCAATTGTAGAATCTCATTTATAGGATGGAATTTATTTTCTATGCTCTATTTATTTTGAATCTGAATATCCCTAAAAACATAACCACATGTGCTCAAAGTGGTAAATGTTGATTAAGTAATGAAAAATCAATTATAAATTTTTAATCTTCCCAAATGTATTTTTGGTGAAGTTGTTGAATTATGGATTTCAGATGATGAACATTAGAGAGGTCATACATATATTCTTCTCAAATATGAAAAAATGACACCATTTTTGCTGTGACCACCCCTATCACATATTATATAATCTTTGTTATATTAAATTAATATTATTTAATATTTAGATTATATTATCTTCATATCAAAAAATAGTCTCAGAAAAATTATAATTGTATCTCTGTAAGTACATCAGCAAAATAATTTATCATACTCATTTAAATAACTAGTCAAATAAATTATTCATGGTTTAACATATAAAATAAATTTATTAATTCTTATATTGATATTTTTTTACCAATTATATGTTTTAACAACATGACATTAAAATTGATAATCAATTATCTGTATTGAGTAACCTGCCCTCCAAAATGGTTAAATATTATAATTTATATATAGTGAATGGTTTTTGATTTCCTACATTTTCATATTGGGTGAAAAAAAATTAATTATGTTTTTTATTGATAGGATCACATCATATATAAATTTATGTTAACTTTTATGGAATTATTGAAGAAATTATAGAGCTATGTTATCTAGTACATAATTATATAACAATGTTTTAATTTCACTAGGTTGTTACCAAGATAAGATTATGTGTTGATCTGATCCATGATATCATTGATATTAAATATAAAATAATTATTAAAGTAAAAACTATGTTTATTGGATCATTAGATACATAAAATTTATTATGAAAATTATTATGATACTTCTAGATAGTTATGTGATTAGCGGGGCATAATAAAATTGAAATCTATGGAAAATTAGTTTATTCAAATTGAATGTTGTTCCTTTGAAGGGAAATGAATTTTTATTTTTCATGATACTACAAAAAATCCACATTGTTCACAAATAGACACAAATGTCAACATTGACACCCCAAAATTAAGGTTAAATGGTGACAATGATGATATTAATGTAAATAATTAATTTGAAATAACAAGAGAGTATGAAATTGAAACACTGATTGAAATAGATGATAATGAGGAGAAAAATAAAGATATTGACACCGACATATATGAATATGCAGATGGAAATGAATATTGACATGGTAAATTTCTGTTTATAATCATATATAATATATATCTGTATATAATAGTTTTTCAGCTATTTTCTAACAACTATCTTTAAATATTTTTTAACAAAAGTCATTTTTTCATTAGGATAGACTCGTATCTCTTTTTTGAGTAGGTGGGGGAAGATCTCGTAGGTGATGAGAAATATTTTGGATCAATTGATGCTTAGACTAATGGTGGTTCTGTGAAAACACTGAGAGGTAGTTCTCTTATGTGATTGATGATTTATGTCCATAAAATCGAGTGATGTCCACATCTTGGCTTTGATCCAGATATGTAGAGGTATGTTTATTGGTGAATTTTAGTTAATATTCATTATTTATCAACAATTTATTTATATACTAATCCATTGATTATGTGTTCTCATTTTTCATAGATTTGTTCATATAGCTGTTGGATAAGGGAGTGCAATATTGAGGAAAATTATTTTGGAGCATGGGTTACATGGGATCATATTCCCATTGATGATCATCACCTCATGCTTGATCATTGGATGCTCTGTTAATAAATAATATATATTTATAAATTTATTCATTTAATAGCGTTATGTTATTAATTATTTGTAGGGTTTATGGTATTCCATTGATGATATCATGCATGATACTATCTGGGCTCCATGGGAGGGCTATCTGTGTGGGTGTTCCCATGAATTTTTGAACATTTTGTGGAGGACAACAATGAGAAAGAGAGAGTCATAGATTTCGATCGGTCTTACAAGACCCACCAAAGTGGTTACATTTCATCTTATGTTTGGGATTTATTATGTTCACACTGGATCACTGGTAATTTTCATCGGAGACCACTAGTAGTTCTACAAATCTGGGGGAGACAACATGTGACGCATTGAGATAGTATTCACACATTCAGTATGCATAGGGAGCATAATGTAAGTACATTTCTTAATAATTTATATAACTTTAAACATAAATTTATTATTTTATATTCATATAGGAAGTCAAATAGCTATATTTTATAGAGTTTAATGTTTTTTGGATGATGTATATAGATCATATCATTAAGATATTAGAGGTGATCGACAGAATCCAATTGTTGTCAACAGATTTTCTATTTGAGTTTTAAAATTAACTACAAATAATATATTAAATATTTTGTTTTTAAATATAAATTAATGGATTCATATGAGGCCACAATGTATGAGACACAGACTGAGAATCTGCACAAATGTGAGGATTATACTGGTGAAATATGATTTAATGATAAATGGTGGAAACAAGAAACCTAGTATGCCTTCAAGAAAGGCTGGGTTGCTGGTATCGGCTCTCGATAGATGCATGTGAGTTAATGTTGTATGGTTGCAAGGTCTCCATGTAGATTGAGATAAGATTATAGAATGTCATCATTATATGCTATATAGTATTAGGAGAAGGTGCAAGCTCAGGGTGATCTTATAGAGAGTATGCATAAAGAGTAGGAGGAGCTCCATCAACAGCAGTTGCAATAACAACAGTAATAGATGTGTTGATGGAAGTAGCAGCAGCACGAAGAGATAATAGAGTACCTTTGATGTCTGAGTCATGATTTTGGAATGAAGATCCATCCTTGATCTCCTTTATCTCATCTATATGACTCACCCCTTAGTGAATTAATTACTTTTAATGATAAACATTTTAATGTAATTTTTTTTTGTAAAATTTTTATTATTCTATATTTTTATATTTCAATATTGTATGTTTTTATATTACTGTGAATATTGTGTTTTTCTTATGTTATTATTTTTTATTATATTTTTTACTTTTTACTTTTATTTTCATATATTTTATTTATTATTTTCAATATTATTTTATTGAATTATATTATATTATAAAATTTATTTTCTTATTATATTATTATTTATTTTATATATATTTATTATATTGTTTTCAAATATTAATTTTTCTATAATTTTATTATTTTAGTTGTATTTTTACAAAAAAAAATTGTTTTTATTATATATTTATTATTATTATTCAAAATAATTTTTTTATTTTTTATTATATTTTTGTTATTATAATAATATTATTTTATTAGTTTTTTATAATTGTGATTTATTTTAAATTTTTTTCGATGGACAATTCCTAAATACTTAATGGTGAGCATCCCATTGAAAGAAGTTATTTACAAATGGCCCATCATGAAATGGATTTTTTTTAAAACCCTGATAAAGTATTTACGGCGAAATAAATTCTTTTAGCAAATATCTTTATTTGAGACAGACCATCACAAAAAAATGTATTTATGTTTTTGTTTTGAGGGATGGGGCAGTTCTGATGGGACCGAGTATCAAATGACTTTTTTCAACATGATCCCTTCATAATTTCTCAATCGCAAGTGGTCCAATTTCTATTTGGAAAATTGAATTACATTCACATTAAAAGTATCCTTTCATTTAATTATATATTTATTTTATAAAATTTTTACTCTTATTTTTTTACATTTAATCCATAGATGTGTCATAATAGTATTACCTAAATATTTATATTTAATCTAATTACAATGTGGTATAATTTTTGTTCGTTTTTTATTGAGGATGTTATCAAACACATTTGATTATTTAATTTTAATCATATATTATGATTTTTGGTGTTATATTATCTCATAATTAAATTAATTGTGTCCTTTAATTTTTAATTACTACTCATTGATGAAATTAGGTGTGGTAATTTTAAAACCCCAGAGTGATAAAATGTAAAATGACTAAATTATATGACTTATGTCAACAAGGTGAACCATTATTTTCATGATCCCATTTGATTAGAACTCTATTGTAAAGTGTGCTTCGCCTGTAGTAGTTATGAGGAAGGGTGGCCTTCTATGATGTTTACCATGTTGTGTGCAAGTGACGATAAAGGGAACTAAAAAGAACTTGTATTGGACTCTAGGGATAGTCATTAGTCAGACGACCTGTTTGGGCACATGGGTGGGCCCTAGGGTGGGGCTGCATATCTACAGGGAAATTGGTGGTACTTGGAAATCCAGTACATGATGAATTTGTTATGGAACGGTGTTTGTGCGGTCAATGAGGCCTAGATGTTACATTTTTTATCAGAGTAGAAACAAAGCCTTTAATGCAGTTGCCCTGCCTAGGTTAAGATATAGGGTCCAAAGTGAGGATATTTTTCTCAAAAGGGGGGTGGGGTGATGTAATACCCCATTATAATAATGATTAAAATGACAAAAATTAAATTACACATTTCAAGTATTTTAACCTTTCTTTTTACGAACCCAACATATTATAACTCTATAGTTAACAGTTCTTGGATTGATATTGTGATCAGGATGTGTGGCCTTCTTGAATTTTTTACAAGATGTGGGAAATTGAGGGAAAAATCACTAGATATGACATGTGTTGGATTTTGGGGACATTAATTAGTTATATGTATCATTTTGGAACATTGGTGGCCCCATGGTGGGATAACATGTTTACAGGGAAACTGGTGGTACTAAGTAGGCCAAGACCTGACAACAATGTTAAGGCGAGGTGTGTGTGCTTTCAGCGGGGTCTGGTTGTTAAAATTATTCTAAATATATTCATCATTCTAGGTATAACCTCTAATAAAAAATCAACCTCATTCTCTTAGGATATATCAAGTTACATATCTTTTATAAAAAAAATTATTCTTTCATACAGTCATATATACATGTATATGTATAACATAGTAAGATATTCACCATAACATACCATTCCCCAAAACATTTTATTTTATATGACATAAAAACACAAAAATATCATATATCCTATCCAAAATTATCTCCTATATTCAATTTATATTTCATAATGTCACACACTAGACTATATATATCATAATTCAATTAATTATATAAACATCACCAGAAATATCAAGAATCCATTACCAATTTCAAGTTCTCCAATTACTATCTAATTTGTTTCTTCAAAATAAAATAACTCTTAATAATACTAACATGAAATGTATAATAAAATCATAATTTATTTATACCTTCATCATATGTTCTTCACTAGTTATCTGAAAAATATAACATTTTCATAATAGAAGCTTCATGGTTTTTAATACTATTTCATATATGTTAAAATACCATTAATGGAAATTTATTGAAGAAAAATCCTTACATGGTTCTGAAAATCCTCATATCTTTTACGATATACCCTAATATATATGAAAAATATCACTCACTAATCTGAATAGTTAGGAGTTCCATGAATAAAAAACTATCAATATCAATACCTTAGGTAAGACGTGGAATGTCAATATTTATGTAATAATTAGAATATATTAAAATTTCCAACCATTTAAGTGTACTTCGTTATTTTGTTATTAAACATTTCGTTTCTACAAACAAATATTTTATAGATCCATTTTCGTGATCATTTATCTAAAATATAATAAAATAAAAACTGTAATGATAATATCAAAAATATAATTATGAAAACATCAATTTAAATTTTTCATACATTATGAATAATTTTTTTAACATATGACTCTTTTTGGATCGACCTATGACTCTCTTTGGTCAATCCATGGAAACTCGTTGTCATTTTTCTATTTGGTTCTCTAAACTAATTATTTTGCATCATTCATAAATTCATTATAATTGTTCATAAATAGAATTTGATTAACCAAATCATATCCCATCAGAGTGATACAAATCTATGCATTTTTGCCACTTTTTTGTACACCTGGTGATTAACAGGATATTATATAATCCAAATTTTTGGTGATTAATACCCTATTCAAATTTCTTCAAAATCCTATATCTAGTTATAGTATCCATATAGGGATTTAATTACTATGAAAAACACATACTCTAAATTTGAAATAAATATTATGTTGTTATCTTATTCTAAGAATTAAACCATGTTTTTTCTTCTAAATTTCTATTATCATAGTCCCCAAATTAAATGTTCATTATTACCATAAAAATAAATTATATACTATTCTAATGGATTCTCTATAAATTTTAAATTATGATCAAGCTTACCTTATCAACCATTAAAACATCCTCAATAATCATCATAGTCTATTATTTTATCTAAACAACTCGTTTATTTGGACTATGATTCCCTGTACTAGTACCCCCATTTTTGGTTCTCTTAGGCATATGATTTAAATAATAACTTGATATACGTTGTAAAATACTTGATATAACAATCTTTAATTACAGAATCAATAATTATTATTTCATCCCTTACACCCTTAAAAACATTTTAGGTTTAGGTAATTAGATAATTATGACAAAAAATAACTAACAAAGCAAATGTTATTTATATCAAATAAAAAAATCCATTATATATGAAACTTCCTAATCCAAAATGGGTGTTTAAAATATCCCATATTTTCTATCACATGTATAACTGGTCTAAAAAGTTCTTGTGTACTGGTTTTATTTATAACCTAATAAAATGGAAACATAAAAAATGATGATCTCAAATACTTTGTATGAGAAACATAAAACTAACGAAATCATGGCTCAAACATGGAATAAATATTATGGTATGAGTCATTAAATAGATATGGATCTATACTAAATATGATAATAAATGCATTATATATCCATAAAAATAAATAAAACCATTGAAATCAATAATATTTATCTCATACTAATGAAATGAGTAATGTTGGACATTAGAAACCCACTATAAAAGTCATCTTTCAAGACACATTACTTTTTATCAGGACTATATTCAATGCATGAATTGTGTAGGTATATACCAAATACTCATACTTTGTTTCCCTCATAATACATCTCGAAGGATTAAGGGGTTATATAATTTTGGGTTCCACCATTATGATGTTTAAGTCAAATGAATTAAAAAATATAGTAAATATGACTCAACATACCATTCCCTAAGGAACCTATAAGGGAATAAAATATGGATACCTATAAAATAAAATATATATAATATAAAAACATAATAAACAACTTTTATTTGTCAATAATCATCAAGATTATCAATACTTTTCCCCATGTAAATAAAATTGAATAATATGATATAACCCATTAAGAGAAAGATTGTTGATGTTAAACAGTACATAGATAATATGAAAATAATAATTTATATTAGAATAACATCAAACTGAACTCCAAATCATTTTAAATGATCATTGGAAAATATTTATCCATGGTGAACATTGTCTAGACTTAATAATGTAAAAATTTAATGTTTACAACATAGAGAAAATTTTGTATATGAATAAGTCAATACTAGAATGACATGATCATAATAAATCTATATAAATAAGGTTAATGAATTAAAAAAACATAAACCCAATTTAAAAAAGGAAACATAGAAGGATTTCAGGAAAACTGAAGACATCCTAACAAAAGAATGCATCAAATATTAAAAAAAATAAAGGGGTTAAGAATCAAATAGTTTGATGCTATGATTTCAATCACCATAATGATAACATATATAAATCTTGAAACATAATCCCAATTAAGGTAAATACTTTTGAAAATGATATGGAAAATAAAGCAGATAAACTATCATTTAGAAAACATTTAACAAATTGACTTGAAAAACATTTTATATGTCACTATCTATGAAACCACTTATTTTAATACAACTTAATTTATGATTTTTAACATAAATGTACACATAATATAATACCTAATGATGATATGGAATAATTTATTTGGTAAATTTGGTACATATAATATAACTTGAAACAGGGATACAATAAAATAATTTAAAAATATCACAACAATCCATTAATTATTTATTTGTCTTCTAAAATTTTATGGGATGACTAGGGGATAGTCATAGAAGAAAGGTGATAGATAAATCCCAGTAATAGAATAATAGAATAATATAGTTAGGTAAACTAGTACAAGTTAGTCATGTGAAATATCAATGTATCATAAGTGGGTGAGAATCATAAAATTGAATATCGAAGAATGATATAATATTATATTTTAAAAGAAACATGGGAATGAAGAAATATAATAAAACATGAAATCCCAAACATAATTCATAGATAACCACATATATATCAGAAACTATATTTATTAGGATAAACTCCCTATATGGCATCTCATGAGATAAAACAATTACCCAATGAATTTTATTGATATATAACTTTATTCCCAAACGTCAAATTCAAAACATGTACAAGCATAAGTGGGCCACATAGATCATAAATCAAAAGGATGTATTTCATCATTTTTAATCACATAATTTGGTTGTGTAGGTTAAATACACTTAATTATCAAATCAATTATATATATTTACATCTAGATTAATACTCATGAGTTGAAATGGGGATAGTTATTAACTAAAAAAATGCTTGGTATGGAAAAAACAAGACAATTTCACCATCATAAAGGGGTTATAAGATGATTCATTAAAGGTTTTAATTAGATTTTATGAGTTTTATCATTATTTTTAGATATTTAATGTATTAAGATTTAGTTTTATAAACATATACCAACAAGAGAATTTATTAATGAAAATGAATAATATAAAGGATGTTCTAAAATAGAGGATACGCAGAGGATCCCTTACCTTGAGAGGGTTCTTAAAAAATCATGGGGGGAGCTTCATAAGATATTGCAGACACCACTGGAGGGATATATGGAGGAAAGGTAAGAGAAAATATTTCTGATAATATTATCAAGTGAATTTTAATGGGAGGATGGGTTGGTGTTTCTATGGAAATATAGGTGAATTGTATATTAGTTTATAAAAATTGTTTTTTGAATATCTATGACAAAATAATCAAAAATATAAACCATCCAATGGTTTTTTCATATGGTTTCTACCAAGGAATAGTGGTTTCGAATATTTTATAAGTCTACAAATTGATTTCCTTAATGTAATACAATGGGTGATGTGTAATTGATTAAATTTCGTAGAGAATTAATCTTAAAATATTAAAATATAATATCAGATTTAGAGGATTTTTAAGGATTTATAAAATTTATCAAATAACATAAAAACAAATTTTTTTAATGGGGAAGCATAATTTTGTTCATGGATACTATTTATAGTATTTATTAAATAACTTTTTTTCTTCTATGATGTCAAAATACATACATTATATTTATACTATATTTAATTATTACCTTACAATTAAATTATATTATATAATTATGAAAAACACTAATAGATAATTCCAACATTATGATTTGAAAAATAATATCAATTTTATCAGAATATTTCGATATATATGACAATTTATAATTTAAATTGAAAATCCACATTTGATGAAATATTCAATTATTTATAATGATAACATTTTTTTGGACCCATATGAAAATTACATTTCGGTTCATAAAATTATATTGTCATTTATAATTAAATATTTATTGATTAATAAAAATATATTTAAAATAAAAATTAATTCAAAAAGAAAGAATTTATTAAAGATAAATTCTTGATTAGAACTATATATATCCCAAAAATAAAATTATTTTTTATCTTAAAAATATATTATATTATATTTATATTTGAAATGTATGAGTTGTTATAGTGTTGATGGTCATGTTCAATGAATATAGGATAGTGAAAATTCTCCACACAATTTCATAAATCATGGGGGATTGGGTGGCCATATATGAAACATCAAGATTCATTCTATGGTAGTTAAGTATTCTGTGGTGGATTTGGATTCCACAGGTGCAACTTGTAGTGGTATACCATATGATATGAGGCGATATTAGAGGGACTCATATTGAGTAATTATTCTGATACAAAACTACCCATAGAAGAAGACTTTAGGCTTGATGCTTGTGTTTTTGAATGAAAAATTACCTAGGTACTGTCACCATGTCATGTTGTATGTTGTTTTAGTGTTCAACTAGATAAATATTAAAATATTCATCTTAATAGTCATGGGATTTATTATAGTTGAACAATTCAATTGATGGGAGGATTTTGGTTCGTATTTAATGCCTTTACCTTCACCGGTTCAATGTAGTTGATGGAATTGTTATATAGAGATTATTTATAAGGGTAACTAATTTAGAGATGAAGTTAATGAAGTAGAAACTATAGAGACGGTGATGTAAATTCAAAATTACTTTATAAAGTAGAAATATGTAATTCAATATATCATATTGAAAGAAAATTTTATTGATTGATGTATTTGGGGAGTCAAATATCACTCTATAATCATGACCCAATTATGTTGAATAAGAAACACCACTTATGGAAAACATTTCTATCATCATATTAGATTAATAAGATCAAGTCATGGGGATCAGTGAGTTCCCTAGTGTATGAGTTAAATGATATTTCCAGACATTATTTTTGAGCCCCTAGACCTTGACTTCTACTTCTAGTGATTATTGACACCAACATTATGTACATACATTAATACCATTAATAAAATCCAAGATATAAACCTACTTATTTGAAAAATTAATTATGATTCTTTCATATATTATGTCTAAGGTATCTTTTAAGGTTTCAAGATTGAAAAAATCAAGGAACACTATAATTGTATATTATCATGTTATTTTTATGATACAGATGGATTTTTATACATAATATACTAAACCATTTAACCCATAATGAGTCTTCAACATCACAAACATTTTTTTCAAATGTTATGTCCTTCTAAATTTGTAACATGTACTACGGCTTTTTATAAAATTGGGAAATGGAAGAATAATAATTGTTGAGATCAAATACTCTATAAGGGAAACATATAACAAATTAATTAATGGAATAAATATGGTAGAAAAAATGTTTTATAAATATAAATTCATAATAAATGAGAAACTGAGTTCATAGAATGTCAATGAAAATAAATTAAATCATGGATATCAATGAAACCGATATCATACTATTGGAATATATAATGTTAGAAATCAAAAACCATCAATCATATCCTCAGTATAAAAAACATTACTTGTTTCTTAAAACATATTTAAGACATATTTATCAATTTAACTAGAATAAACTAAATACCCAACCATATTTTATCTAATGAGACCTATTGATGCATCAGATTGATATATAATTATAGAACCCACACATCCCTAGTTTATATCGAATTCATTCACTATAATAGTCAACTATTAATTTCATAATATTACCTAGCGAATATATTTCATTATAATATATTATTATCCATATAATTAATGATATAGAATGTCAATATAAAATAAACCTATGTTAGCGGTTAATAATCATAATAAATATCAGTCCTTTTCTCCATGTTAATAAAAAGGATGAGATTTTTATAACTCATCTCAGGAAATATGGAGTATGGTAAAAAATACACACATTAGATGAAAATAATCATATATATTTGAATTAAAAATATATAATTCCAAGAAATTAATCATGTTAATATAATAAAATTCATTCTAGGTGAATATCATCCTAGCTGAATTATGTACCAATTTTATGTTCCAATGGTAATGATAAATGATTATAAGTATATTACAATAATTTTATAACATGATGATAGTATATCAATAGAGATAATATGGGTGGTTTTAAAATAAAAAAAATGAGTGTGAAAAAGAAAGCATTATAGGCTTTTGAAATATATGTTAAACATCATTGAATTAGAATGCATCAAAATGCATCACAAAGGAATGGTCTAAGAAAAAAATTGATACCATTAGTTCAATATTCTAATTATAACACATATAAATCATTAATCATAAACCCGTATAGTTTAAATCCTTTAGAAAAATAAAAAGAAAATATACATGAAATCTTAAAAGATTCTTTAGAAAACAATTTTAATAGTGATGTGAATACAAATTTACCTATCACATTCAACTGTAATATTTGTAAAGGTGATGTGAAATAATTTACGAAATACCTTTAAAATAATCTCTGATAATGGTTCATTGAAAATATATAATGTTTTTCCATGGAAAATGTGAAGAGAGTGATAAAACATGGAATGTAAAAGGAAAGCCGATTTTTATTTATTTTAAAACGTTTTTGCATAAAAATCACATTACTGTTAAATTAAGAATCATTTATTTATATAAAAACATCATCTTCACAAAGTGAATTAAAAATCACTTATAATAAAATATTATCATGGGAGAATAAAATCATAAAAAAAGTTCTATATGAAACATTGTAAATCTAATAATGAATATTTTAGATTTCAATAACCATTATTGGAAACATACTCCATGAAATGAGAAACATGTGAAAATGATTTTATGTGTTAAAATTTATATAGTGAAATAATAAAAAAAATTAAAATTTACAAATTACCCAATATATATTAAATAATATAATGTGATCAATTTTAACATAATGAATGAAAATTGAGTTAGTAAAACATGAGTATGATTGTGGTGATATTTGAGTCAAAAGATATTTTGAAAAAAATAATTAGATTTGTTTTATTTTATTACATTAATTACAAGGATATAATTTTTAAAACATTCATGTGATATTACATCAATATAACCCTGTAAAAATGTAATTTTTTTAATAACTCTTAACATGCAATAATGAATCTAAATTGAAACCATTAGAATTATTATATATTGAGTAAAACATTAATCATATCCTCTTAAAATAGTAGGGTTTTAATGGAAATTAAATTATAATGATTAAAATATAATTCATGACATTATTTATGAAATTGGTTTTATATACGCAACACAGATAAAACTAGGTTCATAATAACAAATTTGTTTGAAATATTGTAATTTTAGATGAAAATGAATACAACTCATTTGGAGTTCCATGAATTTAATTTAATCTAATATTTAATAAACATTGATATATTAGTCAATGTATTTAGAAACATAATAATATATACTTTCATTCGTAATCTTCATTTTTACTCATTCTTTATATGAATTATTCTAATGTTTCACCTCGAGTGTTTACAGTTTTTATCTTTTGTTTTGGTCTCAAAACTGGGGTGTCTATATTAATTTTCTTCCAAATATTAGAATTAATAGTTATTTAAAGATATAATTGGGGATTTTTTATAGTAATTAATTTCTGTAAATTCTTTTCATGAGTGTTTTAGTCTTAATCCATAAATATGAAATCGATAATAAGCATGTCTGGGTTATTTTTGATGAATGGGTTGTGTTTTCTGAATTGATGAATTAGATATTGATATAACATGTAAAAATAGAAAACAAAATATTTAAAAATTGTCATAATAATAAAATAATACACATTTTTTAATATTCATTAATGATATAACTTCATAGTATTTTTCATGTTAGTGGTTAAACTGACCAAAACATGAACATGGCCATATTTAATGAATCATTATGAGGTCAATTTATTGTAATATGATTATACCAAAAGAATAAAAATATAATTTACTCATTATTATTGTGATATATTATAATTTTAAGGAATTAGAAGAATAATTAATGGATTTGAATATCATATAAGGTTTAAAAAAGATAATCTTCATAGCATGCATGTTTTCAATGATTAAATTAACGTTGATAATGTTTTGATCATGTAAATAATATGTTCTCAAATTGATCAAATCATAACATTAATAATATAATAACCTCATATTTATCATTTAATATGATCTTTATATTTATCCTTGTATGGTTGAGAAGGAAAATAGAACACATTATGTCTTGGAGGTTATAGTATGCATGGCACACAAATGAAGGTTTTTTCTAATTGATCGAGTATATGAATATACAATGAAAATACAATTAATATAGTAAACTTTCAGTATATCAATGATAATAATATCTTTAAATTTATATTTCTATAATGCATTTTACTAAATAAAATTATGTGGAAAAGCTAAGTAGTTGATAATACTCATGATGGTGAATTGAATTTTTGATGAAATCCTCAATCAAAATGAGGGACTAATTATAAAAATGGTAAAAAAAGAGTTTGAATTTAAGTGAGGGTTCTACATGGTTAATATGTAAGATTACGATTCTTAAAATAAAATGATATGTGATTCTTTAAGTGGTGAATATGTTACCCTTTTATAAGTGAAGGGATGTGTAATTTCGGGAGTGGGCCTTTCATTTTAAAATATTTAATGTTACTATTCAATTTTCAAAGGAACAAATTGATAAAATAAGAAAGGAAAATGATTTTTTGGTATAAAATAACCTGAACCCCTAATTTAGTAAACCAAATTGAGTGTTTTAACTCTTTGTATTGAATATTTATAACATTTTCACTAATTTACATTCACCTTGGTAATTAATTTTTAAACTAAATAATTAATAATAATGAAAAAATTAATAATGACCAACTTTACCTATTTTAAAATCACTTGTTTTTAATATTGAAATTATTTTACCAAATAAAATATATAAATCATTGATTATATAATTTTATTAATGGCACATATAAAATTTTAAAAATTTGTTTTTTAAAAAATATGTTTCTAATCATAAAATGTATGTGTAATTAAAAACTATTAAAATTATCAATCAACATGAAGTAAACAAGTTTATTATAAGAAAAATAAATTTCCTAGGTCATCATGTAAATAAAAAACTATATTCCACCATTAAAATATTTTATTTTATGTAAAGGCTGAGAGGAGTTTTATTAAAATATAATTTTAATTTAATTCTCAAATTGTTGAACATTGGATTTATAAGCTCGATAAATATTTTATAAATAATAATTTTGACCAATTTTTTATATTTAATCAGAAAAAAGTGTATTTTTAAATATTGAAGACTTTGGTAAAGAAATACCAAATAGAAAATTTATATAAAATAATGTTATAGAGTGGAAACATTTTTAAAGAGGTAATTCTATTCTAATTTTTTTCATGAAAAAGAAATTAGATCAGTTGAGAGGTTGTCCGACCACATGATGTTGTGGTTAGATTAATTTTTGGAATGGACATATGCCAATGTGTTCACCTCATTGTAAGAATGTGTAATTATATGGTTGATCATAGAAATGTGTTGGAGGGAGTCTATTTATCTATCCACAAGGGGCCATGTATGGTGAACCACACAATTCATAAAGGCTTTCACAATGGTGGTGCAGTTGCTTTCAATCCATAGGTTCTTCGAACAACTTTTTTTGATAATATCAATCATAATAATGATTTTATACTTATATTATTATAAAGAATACAAAATACCACATGACCTGTAGATGCATCGATGAATTTGAACATTGTGATATATACAAACTGCTCAACAACCGACGGGACCCGAATTTTCTTTTGAGGCTCTTTCCACATTAATATTGATATATATGGGAAGTGAGACATTCCATATTACATAAAAAATTCACCATGGGTGGCTAAACCTTCCCTGTATTCCTAGACAATGAATTACAATGAATTCCTCGATGGAGTTCTAACAGGTACCTGTTTGCATCATTCCAGCTTCATTGATCATAGTGAAGATCAACACATGAGATGGATGATGATAAAATGCATTATTATATAGAATAATAATTTTCAGTCATACGAGATCATTCCAAAATTTTTATTTAGTCTTATAGATCATTGTTATGTAATGATAATGTTATAAATTTTACTTGTTCAAGAAAACAATATTTTCGTTAAAACACAACATTTTTATAAAAAGATAAAAAATTTCAACTTATTTAATTTTGATATGAGGAATTAAAAAATTAATTTCATATTATTAATTATAAATTCCAAACATTATAAATTCAATTTTTGAAAAAGTAGTCAAAAAATATAAGGAAAACAAGTTTTTATTTAAAAATGACATTTCCAAAAATGAATTTCATTTATTCTTATTTCATGTCATTTTCCATCAAAACATTTCTTAAAAATTTACTCAGAAGAGACACAATTTATCATCAATAAATATACATTTCATGAAAAAAATGTGTATTTTTTAAAAGGATATTTTTAGAAAACTAATATTCTATAAAAAATGTTCTTATATAAAGGATTTCCAACTATTAGTGACTGGTCAATTACAATAGACGTAGGGCCCATCCCAAATAGTCCTTCGAAAAGACTATTTGCGACATGGATTTTGACATGTCGCAAATAGTCCATAAAAATTAGTATTTGCGATGCTCTAACACAACTACCTTTGGTGAGAAATGTTCACATTATCATGGTATGAGTATTTGAGACCTAGAATAAACCCTTGTACCAAATACTCTTCTCAGGATTCTTTTATTTGAGACAGGGGAGGATCTCCGTTGCAAATAATAGATCGGCATGATACTATTTGGGATGGCCCGTCAAAAATATTTTTTCACCTTGAGATTATTTTCAATGGTAACCATCGTAAATACTATCTTTTACCGCCACCTCAATTTATAAATGAGAACTATTAAAGAGTATATTACTTTGATCATAGGAATCAATTTCTAATCGCATGCCTTCATAATAATTTTTAAATCTTATGCATAATTTCGTTCATAATGCAATAACATCCATTACTATCATTGATTGATAAAAAATCAATTTTCTAGACCCGTAAATGTTATTTTACCCTCATACAGCTCCTCCATTCGCGTTCATAATGTGGAATTACAGGGAATCCAAAAAAATTATTGAAAAAATATGATCATTATAATCATATTAGAGCTAGTTTTTTACATGAAATATCTACCTAGACATCCTGAAAGGAACCTACTTATAGTTAATAAGAGCCAGTTCCTTTTTACTATATGGATAGAAATTTAAAAATGGATTGTCCAATAATTTCATTGTCCTCAAATACCTTTTATTTACATTAGACATCAAATCAAGTCAATCACCAATGTTTCCAATCACTATCTCGAATTCAAGTGGATAATATTTCGCCTCTTCCTTAGAGAATGACGGTCCACAAATTCTTGATCATGGTCCTTGCAGATCAGATCATCCTTATTATAATATAAAAAAAGAAATGATAGCTAATTAACTTTTTTTTTCGTTGAATGATATCTCAATTCCCCCAACGGTTTCATGATTTGAAATTTTACAACTAGTATTGGGCCAAATTTTTCTTTGGAAAATAAAAAATGACTTCAATAAATTGAGACCACATAATATTGAATACTAATAAAAAATATAAATTCTGAAAAATGAACTGTATAATTATTGAAAATATATTTAGATTTTTTTTATTTTCAATAGAAAAAATAAAAATTTGATAAATAAATAAATAGTTGTGACGACAAGTCACAAATACTTTGTCTGAATAACAGTAAACCTGGCAGGCCCAATCAAAAATACTATTTTTATGGCCTCCTAAATTAATAAATTCCAAACTATTTGCAAAGGGAGTCCTATAGTACAAGATCTCACTTACCCCCCCCCCCCCCCCCGTAATTTTTTTCATTCAAAATTTCTCTCACCCTCTCTCCTCTGAATGTTCTTTGTTTCAATTTTCTAGAGATTGGAATGTTATAAGGGATTGGAATTCAATTTTTACATTAACCAATTGATTCCAATTGAGGTTATTTAATTTTTGTTATTATTTAATTTATTGTATTTTATACAATATTAGTAATAATTTTTTTATTAGTAGTAATTAGATTTAATTAAATTTAATAATTTTTTAAAATTATTATTTTAAGAACTATTTATTTAAAGTTTATATTAATGTTAAATATATTAATTTGCAATAATTTTATATAATAATAAGTAATTAGTAATTATTAGTAATAAATTGTAATACGTTTATATAAATTAAAGATAATCAGTAATAGTTATAGATAATTAGTACTAAATAATAATAATTTTTAATAATTTTTAATTATTAAAAATTTATAATAATTAGTAATAATAATTATTCATAATTAGTGTTAATTTATGAAAATTCATGGTAATTTGTAAAAATTAATGTAAATTAGTATTAATTACTTGTAATTATTAATAATCACTGTTAAATAGAAATAATTAATAAAACAATCATATAAATTAGTAATAGATTGTTACAAACTAATAAAATTAATAAAAATTAATATTAATAAGTAATATTTAGTATTTTAATAATTATTTAAAAGTATTAATAATTACAAAAAAGTGTAATAATTTAAAAAATAAAAATAATTACAAAAAGCTAGTAATAATTACCTAAACATATTAATAATTACAAAAAATCATAAAAATTACAAAAAAATAGTAATAATTTCCAAAAAAAGTAATACTTACAAAAGAATTAGTTATAATTATAAAATATTAGTAATAATTTATAAAAAATATCAATAATTAAAAAATAGTAATATTTAAAAAACCATTGTAATAATTAATAAAAATTAGAAATAATTACCAATAATTGGAAAAAATTAATGAAAATTAGTATTAATTAGCTAATAATTCCAATGATTAATTAATAAATAAAATCAGTTTTAATTAACATAAATTAGTAAAAATTATAAATAATTAGACATATTTTGTAATAATTATCAATAATTTGAAGTGTGTATGTAAAATTAGCAATAATTAACAATAATTAGAATTAATTTTCAATAATTATCAATATTTATGAATAATTAAGAATAATTAGAAATAATTAGCAATAACTAGCAATAATTAGAAATAATTTGGAATAATAACTAATAAATAGAAATAATTAGGAATAATAAGGAATGACGGGAGTAATTACTAATAATTTGGAATAAATAAAAATAACTAGGAATAATGAGAAATAATTAGTAATAATAAATAACCATTAAGAATAATTTGGAATAATTTGAAATATTTACAAATAATAAGGAATAATTAGCCAAAATTAGAAATAATTAGCAATAA
Organism: Viscum album; assembly: GCA_963277665.1. Taxonomy (NCBI): domain Eukaryota; kingdom Viridiplantae; phylum Streptophyta; class Magnoliopsida; order Santalales; family Viscaceae; genus Viscum; species Viscum album. Next base: position 184,498,801 of record OY728144.1, read on the forward strand.
CTAGCAATAATTAGAAATAATTAGAAATTATTATAAATAATTAGCAATAATTAAGAAAAATTTGGAATAATTATTAATAATTACAAATAGTAATAAAAAAATATGAATAATTACTAATAATTAAGATTAATTAAGAATAATTGGGAACACTTAGGAACAATTAGAAATTATTATAACTAAATAGAAATAATTATGAATAATTAGAATAATTTGCAATAATTAGGGATAATAATAAATAATTTTGATTAATTATAAAAAATTATGAATAACTACGAATAATAGAAATAATTAGAAATAATTTGTGGTAATTTCAATAATTATTAATAATTAGATTTAATTAGTAATAATTATAAATAATTATATATAAATAGAAATAATTAAGAATAAATCAGAACAATTAGCAATATTTAGGAATAATTAGAAATAATTAGTAATAAATGGAAATAATTACTAATAATTACTAATAATTAGGAATAATTAGGAGAAATTAGAAATAATTAGTCAAAGTAAATAATTACTAGGATTAATTAGGAATACATGGGAATAATTAGGACCAATTACCAATAATTAGGTATAATTATCAATACTTATGAAAATTATAAATAATATGGAATAATTATAAATAATTACCATTAAATATTAATAATTATAAATAATTACTATCAATTAGAAATAATTAGGATTAATTTGAAATAACAAAGAATAAATACGAGTAATCTTCAATAACATTGAATAAATAGAAACAGCATGGAATAAATAGCAATAACTAGTAATATATATTCATAACATGAAATAATTATGAATAAATAGAATTAATTGGAAATAATTTATAATAAATAGGATTACTTAGGAATAATAAATTTAATAATTTTCTTATTTTGGTTCGTGTTTTTCTTATATCAAATTAATCATGAAAAATTATTATTTCATTTTTTAAGGAAATATTGAATAAGGAAGTCGACAATAGACATTATTAGATGATCACCATTGGGTAAATCATCACTAAAATCCTAACAGTACTGGTATAAATCGTGTATACATTGATTGTGATGAAACATTATTATTAATTTAATTATCAAAACCATAATCTTTCAGAAGGTAAAATTATGTGTCCAGGTAAGAACTGTGATCTAAGGATATTTGACACATTTGAAAATTTATGGGGGTTATCTATTTTGCGTTGGTTTTCGAAGAGATTATGTTGTTTTGTATCAACATGGTGAACGCAGTTACAGAGGAAATACTAATAATTTTATTCTAGATCCATCATGGTTACAAAATTAACTGTATCATTTGTAAGGTCCATCTTTTCAAAAAAAAACTAAAACCCGGGATGATATTGATTTAACTCATGAGTTGGAACCATCTCAATTTTATGATTTTTTTAAGGTCTGTTGAGGATGTCATATATCGGGTTACAATATTAGAAAATATGAAGCAGTTAAAAAATATAATGATATTACATCGGATAATGGAATGTAAATTAACTATTTTGAGTAGATATTTTCTTTGGCTAAAACACTGTTACCTGAATGAAATGTGTTGTGTACAAATTTCTATAAGAGAAAGATACTGGTTCATAATCTAGGTCTTGGTTATCAAAAAATTAATACATATTCAAATTATTGAATCTTATGTTATGTTGAGAATATGTCATTTGATAGTTTTCCTACATGTAAAAATTTTGACTTATAAAAAGGATCAACTAGGGATGTGTGGATTGATTCATATAAAATGGTTGACTTATTTCACACTTACACCCAAAATTGTAACATTTCTTTATAAATCAGAACACATCAGCATTGATATCATGGAATGAAACCAATATTTTGATAGTGAAAATTTTAAATCATCCCTCTAATAGTGATTCATGCGAAAGGTTTTACTAATTACTTCCATATTTAACTTTAGAATCCTAAAAAATGCGATTAGGTATTTCGGCAAATGGATTTTTTCCATGTGGTTCAAATGGTTTTCAATATTATTATTGAACTCTCTTTATAACTAGGTACAATTTATCCTCTTATATGTTGATGAAGGAGAAATATATATTTTTTAACTTTTTAATTCTATGATTTCTAACTAATAATATTGGTATTTATTAGAACCGAGTGATTGTTTAGTTAAATTTACTATGGGGTAATGGTGTCTGTATATATGATGTTACTTATAAACAAAATTTGAAAGAGAAAGATGCATTGATGTGTAAAATTATAGGCTTCCTAGAATATGTAATTTAATTGGTCTTGATTACACATGGTCCAACATCAAGGTCATGTTGTATAAGATACAAAAAATCATTTATGCTCAATAATAGATGAATTACTTTTTTACTGTCATCTCAGATTTCTTCCGATGAATCATTATTTTCAGAAGAACATATATCATTTTAGAAAACGTATTATAGAATGAGATAGACCTATAACAAATGGTCTCCATTATGGATTTAAAATCATTTGTCTCTCCATTAGCTTTCATTACATTTGGACCAACAATACACCAATAGAAAGTTGATGGGTTTGGGAAAGAACATAATAGGATAAAATAGAGCATTTGTTATGATCTTTCATATTGGTCTGATTTATTTTTCCATCACATACTCGATTCCATGCATATTGTGATGAATATTTTTGATAATAAATTTTATATATTTTTTCATACACAGTGTAAAGAATAATTTAATTTAAAATAATGATTAGATCTTTCCAAAATTTGAAGGTGACTATAACATGAATTATTAAAAAATTTCAAATCACATAAGTTAACGAATCAAAATGTAACATATAAAATTTCCCATGAAAATTCATTATTATTTTATCAGAGGATTGCGGATTTGTGACTTTATTATGGTTATGATTACAATATGGCTAGATATATCTGAAATGGTCATATTACAAAACTAAAAAGTCATGACTATCATGTTATAATGGGAATATATCTACAATTTGGATTAAAAGGTTTGTTTAATTATGTGGTTTGTAATTTTATAAAATAAATATCTTATTTTTTACGAGAATTTTTTGTATAAAAAATCGACTACAGTGTACTATATATACTGCAAGAATATTTTGTTTTTATTTTTTCTGAACTAGAAAAAATCTTCCCATTGACATCATTTTACTTATTAGAAAGTTTGATATTACCTTTTCTTTATTAAGCAGAATGTGGAGGTCTCGTACAGTTATGATAGATGTAACCATTAAGGAAATGCATGCATAAATTGAATAAAAAATATGTAACCAAAAATCATTGGAAGGATGAATTGCAGAATCTCATTTTTAGGATGAAATTTCATTGTTATGCTCTATTAATTTCAATCTGAATATCCCTCAAAACATAACCACATTTTCCTAATGAGGGAAATGCCGATGAAGAAATGAAAAATAAATTATCATTTTTTAATCACCCCAAACGTGGCATTGGTGAAGTTAATGAATGACAGATTTTAAATAATGGACACCACGGAGCATATACATAAGTTCCACTCAACTATGAAGAAATTCCACCATTTTTACTAAGAAAACTCCATTCACTTATTCAATAATATTTATTATATTAAATTGATATTATTAAATATTTTCATTATATAATAATCACATCAATAAATAGTTTCAAAAAATTATAGTTGTTTCTCTCTAAGAACATCAGAAAAAAATTTCATACTCATTTCAAGAACTAGTAAATTAAACTATTCCTAGTTTAACATATGAAATAAAATTTTTAATTCTTATATTGATAATTTTTTTACCAAATTTAAGTTATCGAAAAATTCTGATAAAATTGATAATTGATTGCTTGTATTGAGTAACCCACTATCGAAAATGGATAAATATTATAATTCATATACGGTGAATGGTTTTTGATTTCATAAATTTTAAAATTAGGAGGAAAAAATTAAATACTGTTTTTTCTTGATCGGATCTCATTATAGAAAATTTTGGTTGGCTTTTATGGCATGTTGGAATAAATAATTGAACTGGGTTATCTGGGACCGAATTACATAACTATGCTTTAATGTCAGTGGTTGGATACTGAGAGAAGATCATGTGTTCATCTGATCCATGTAATCACTGATATTAAATATAAAAAAATTATTATAGAAAAAATGATTCTGAAAATTATTATCATACTTCAATATAGTTAAGTGATTGGTGGGGCGTAATAAAAAATAAATCTAGGGAAAATCATTTTATTCAATGTAAATGTGGTTCTGCTAATGTACAATATATTTAAAATTTTCATGATACTTAATCAAATCCATATTTTAAACAAATAAACACAAATATAAATGATGACACCCCACAGTTATGGTTCAATGGTGACAATGATTCCATTGATGTAATAAATCAATTTGAAATAACAAGGGATGATGAAATAGAAACTCTGATGGAAATTGATGATACTGATGAGGAAAATGAAGATATTGACACCGAAATATATAAATATGTGGACGGAAATGAATATTAGAATGGTTAAATGATTGTTATAATCTTATAATATATATGTATATATGTATATATATTTATATAATATTTTTTCAAAAAGTTTCACTCAAATATCAATAAATAGTGTCTAACAATAGACATTTTGTGTTTTGAATGGACTTGTATTTGTTTCCTCAGTTGGAAGTGGAAGATCTACTAAGTGATGAGAATGATGTTGGATCAATTGATCATCATACTACTGTTGGTTATGAGACAACTATGAGAGGTCGTGGTCTTGCGTGATTGATGATTTATGTCCATATCCCCGAGCGAAGTCCACATATTTCAATTGATCCACACATGTAGAGGTATGTTTACTTGTGAATAATAGTCAGTCTTATTTATTTATCATTAATTTATTTATATACTAATTCATTAATTATGTGTTCTCATTTTTCATTGATTTTTTCCAAATAGGTGTTGGATAATGGAGTTCAATATTGTGGAAAATTGTTTTGGGGCATGGGTTACATGGCATCATATTCCCATTGATGTTCATCACCACAGGTTCGATCATTGGATGGTGCGTAAATAAATAATATTTATTTCGAAATTTATTTAATTAATAACTGGATGTTGTTAATTATTTATAGGATTTTTGGAATCCCTTCATTGATGGCATGCATGACTCTATCTAGGAGGCATGGTAGTGATATATGTATGGGTGTTTCCATGAATGTTTGAACTATTTGTGGAGGAAACCAATGAGAAAGTGATATTTGCTGAGTTCAATCAGTCTTGATGAACCTACCGCCACATCCTCGACCTCCACCTATGCCCGAATGGCCGGAAGAACACCAATTCCCCGACTAGTGAGAAACTGGCGGTGCTGCCCCTGAACGAGGAGTCATGGAAGAACCCCGATCACCTGCTGCTGGTGAGAAAACCTGGCAGAAACGCTGAGGGTGACCCATCATGCCGCACTATCGGCACTCCACGGGGTCTCTCTGGCACTGCAGCCTTGTGTGCCCTGTCCGGCCAAAGTGGTAGCATGTCATATGGTTGCCTGATGATGCGTCTCGCTTCCTCGCATCACCGCGCGTAGGCTCCTTATGGTGCTTCTTGCTATCATCTGAAGGGAAGCTAGATCTGTAAGCAGAACCGCCCTGGCTCGCAGCTCCAGAGTCTCTCAGATTGCATTCCGCAATCAGTGCCTGATTGATGATGGAAGTAATAGAAGTCAGCTGGAAGATGTTCACCTACGGGTGGATCTCCCGCCTGAGTCCATCCTCAAACTTCCTCTCCAAGAACACCCCACTCCCATCCCGGAGGGGTGTAAAATGCTGCATCTCAGTGAAACGAGAGGAATTATCCATGACAGATAGAGTACCCTGCTCCAAGATCATGAACTCCCGGTCTCGATCGGCCCTCAGGGTCTCCGGGTAGAAGTAGATGTAGAACACGCGCAGGAACTCCTCCCAAGTCATAGCCTGCTGCTGACCCACCTGTGAGATCACGTCCCACCACCTCATGGCTGAGTCTCAGAGCATGTAGGTGGCGAGCTTGACCCGCCTCTCTAGAGGCATCTCCAGGTGCTTGAATATAGTCATCATGGCTTCCAGCCATGACTCTGCAGCCTGAGGTCCTCCCTCCCCCGAGAACATGGGAGGATGCTGCTGCTGAAAGACCCGCGTCATGTCTTCCATAGACGAGGCAGGAGGCGGTCTTCCCTGGATGGCCTACATCATCCTCATGAAACCTTCCTTGAACAGCACATCAGCTCCTGCAACTGGTACGACAACAGGTTCCAAGGCTAGCTCAGCTAGGGGATCGACAGGAAGTTCTCGATCAGCCCTGTCTGGCATTTGATCACTACCTGACGACAGACGTACGACCAGAGGATGTCTCGGAGGCATAGCTCTGAAAGATTAAAAGAACACCTTAGATCAGGAAACAAGGATAGAGAACACATGAGTACAAAATGGGAACAAGGGAAGTAAAACACACAATATTACAAAACACGACTACACGATGTGTATAAAACTACACGGTGTGTCTTTTGAAACCAATGACATGGGCGTGTACCCCTTCCATAAAAGTCGTGTACACAACAAACTACACAGCGTGTTGACCCCCACACAAGGTGTGTACTTGAAAACTATTCCTCTGCCCAAGTCTCCTTACACGGCTAACCCACACGGTCCGACTTAACCTGAGACTACACGACGTGTTCGAAACAAACACTGCGTGAACTAGACAAGGCTTCGGCAGTCCGTGTTGTTGAGTACATGGCTGTCTACATGGCTAGACCTTACATGGCATGCTCAGAACAAACATGGCATGCATAGGTGAAAGCGACATTGTCCCGTGTTGTTCGTGACACGACTGGGGACCTGGGAAAGACTACACGACGTGTTCCAAACAAACACGACATGTAGAAAGGAAGGTCACGTCGGACCGTGTTGGTCATGACACGGCCGGGTACCTGGACAAGACTACACGGCGTGTTCCCTATGGACACGGCGTGTTCTACCTAAGCTTTCCTGACCCGTGTTGTTAGTGACACGGCCGGGTACACGGCTCCAAACTCACACGGCGTGTACCATTGGTACATGACTTGTTCCCAAAGTTACTCCCACGACACCGTGTTCTACTCACACAGTCAGTGACATGGCCTAAAAACTACACAGCGCGTATCTAAAAAGTATACACCGTGTATTCTGGGTTTTTCTAGGCAGTAGCTCAGAAACTGTGCAGAATTCCAGAAATACTAAAACATGGGAAAAGGTGCCAAATTCTGATCTGTGAGGGACCATAACACCTCAAGAACCAATCTTCGGTGTTCAATTTAAGCAAAGAAAAAAACAAACAGTTTTCTAACACAACAGCAGAGAGTCTATCAAGCATCTATCAAAACAGTATGCATAATCTACACAGAGCCTATCACAATAGCATGCAATCGATAATTCACCCTAGATGGCATGGAAAAAATTCATGACATGTGATTTCTACAAGTGCCTATATGATTCATGAGATGGAATACCCTCATCTCATCAGGTTGCGACAAAAATAGAACCGAAATATCAAAACAATAATCATACATGTCATGTGAATCACTCTAGGTGAAAACATATCAACTGTAAAACTCAAAACCAGAAAACTGCAATTAACAAGGTAGTATGGCCTTTCCCTGTAGATGGGTTAGCTACTCCCGAGCACAGCTTAATACCATGTACTGAATCCGTCCTATCCCTGGATATTTTCACCAAACAGTAAATCAAGAGAAAGGAACTGCCTCTGATACCACTTTGTAACGTCCTGAGTCCGGAGCCCATCCACTGGTGCCCCGTACCAGGTTCGCCACATGACCTCAAGCGCGTTTCCCCGAACACCAGAGGCTGCCAACTAGTAGCGAGGGACTTGGTTAGTCGGTGGGTGAACTATGCCCTCATTCTGTAAGGTATACAAGGTAAGAAACAACAATAAACATCGGATGTAGTAAACAACAGGAACAACAACAGAACCCAAACGATGGGAGAAAATTAGAGATATCACTATGATGAAAATGATACAGTAGGTAAAAGTATCTAAGGAAAAAGGAAAACACAACGACGCACTATAAAAAAACTAAAACCAAGTGCAAAAAAAAATAAGCTCCTCAGCATCGTGAGCCACGGCTAGGTCCCATGCTCCCCCGCTCCTGGTGCAGTCAAGATCTTGAAGTAGAAGGGCGCTTGCCATTATCTATACCTGCATCAACATAGTCTTCTTGGGCCCAAAAGCATGGCCCAATCAGGGTGTGATATACAACCCTATTAGGCAAACACCCAAAGATCTGTGCCTAACAGTCCATGAATACATGGCAGTACTAAAACAAGAAGCAGTAAACAGAAAAGCACAACATCTGCATTCCACAGATCCAACAAGCATAGCACACAAGTAAGCATCCAGCAACAAAAAGTAAACAGGTAACCCTCTGGGTAGCTCTCAGAGTTAACCCCTATGGTTCAACCTCTACGTACTAGCAACCTTCTAGGAGGCACACACAGTCTCACCCCTCTGGTTCAGCCAAGTAATTAAGAAGACTCTCTGTGGAAGCACTCACCGTTAATTCCCCATATAGTCTCGTATCGTGCTAAAGGCTCTCTATGGAAGCACTCAACGTCAATTCCCCTTGTGTCTTGCGTCGTAGTTAAAGAAACTATAGAGAATCCCTTCTGTCAATTCTCCACTTGGTCCTGCATCGTGATTAAAAAGACACTTTGGAGATGCCCTTCCATTAATTCTCCCTTTGGTCTACTACTATAGGTTCTCACAGTCCATAGTATAACTAAACATGCTCAGCGCGTGCATATCGTCCATGTAAACCTCAAGAACTACTTGGCTATCAACTAAGGATCAACAGAAGTACTAAAACAACAGTCCACAGTCCTACAACTAGGCATAGAAAAGAAAACTGAGCCCAAACAAAATACACTAATCACAAGAAATAACCTCTACTAAAGCAATCAATCAAAGCAGGGAAGCGTCAAGGGAAAAACAGAAAACACTCAATACCCCGTTCATGGGTATTGGTGGAATTTTCATAAAATACTCAGACTTTCTACAGAAAGGCACAAACGACCTACCGTGATCCTAGGAGATCGATATACGTGAACCTCGATGACATATTCCCCTTATAATGACATATATCTGAGAAAATGCACAAAACCTTCATCCCACAATAACATGGAAATGAGGAGGAATCAAGAAACAAGGCTAAAGCAGAAGGAAGAACTCACCGCTGCGATTCCAACGCAACTGTCCGTTCTCGAATCGGAGAATGGACGGCGAGGCGGTCGTCCGTCGAAGATCCGGTTGTACGGTCACTCCCGGATGGATGAAAACTGAAGAAGAAGATGAATATGGGGGTAAGACGCGACCTCGGTCCATTTAATGAAAAAGCTAAAGTACACTGCGTTTACTTTTGGAGTACACGGCGTGTACTTTGAATTTTTCGTACTCTGAAATAACTGGCCTCCACCTCATCCTTACACACTGTGTGTGTGGTACAGACACGGCCAACACACGGCTTCGAGCCGAGGAAAACGTACACGGTGTGTACTCAGAAAGTACACGACGTGTACTTCTGAAATTTGCAGAAAATTCATTTTTCGCAAAAATTACAGAAAAAGGAAAAACGTACCTGCAAGAAGATCCGGGTTCTTACAGTCAGGGTGCGTGTGTTGTCAGTGGGGCCTATTTTTCACATTTTTTATCAGAGTAGAAACATAGCATTTAGTGCCATGGCACTACCTGTGTTATGATATATTGTCCAGAGTGAGTATTTTGTGCTCTAAAGGGGGTTGGGTGAATGCAACACCCTATAATTATATACCCCAATATGAATGATTGAATGTGACAACTGTTCATGGAATTATATAGTGCTCCAATGCATTGTCTAAAGTGATAAGACTCATGATTTAATGTTAAATTATGTGTGAAAATGATTCTAGTTTTGTTCATAACTATTTGTAGTAGTTAACCACTAAGACATGTTGTTTCATACCTTATCCATTTCCACATTCTAAGCTTTCTCATAATGTTTCATATCATGATTATGAGCCTATGCTTATGTCATAATGATATTGATTATTATCATCCCATGTTATGTTGTTTCATGTTCTTATCTATCCACTTATTGGGATTTTATATCACCAATTTTTGATGTATATCCTCAGGTGGCTACATGTACTAAGGAGAGGTCAGGAGGTATTAAGAATATAGAGAAGAAATAATCAAATAAAGGTTTTGTGTATTAAAAATAATGTCTGGTCCTATTGTTACCTAGACATTAATCCTTTGTATCTTTTATGTGTTACGTTTTTATGTTTTTTATCAATAAAATTATGTAAACATAATGTAAGAAAACTAGGATCTCTACGAAGAAAATCAGTCAAATGGGATTCTATATTTCATAGTGGAACTTGAATTTACTATTGGTGAGCTTTAAATTGAAATATATATAAATAGAATGATGGGATACATGTTTAAAGGTTCATCAAAGAATGTGGATCATCATGAAAAAGATATTGATCAACTATAAGGGGAAGCATAAGAACATTTGACAACTCATGGAATCTCAGAATAGGATATGACATTTAAACTAATTAATTAATGGAGTGAAAAAGTAATTAATGACCTTATATTAAGATTGGATAAAATGGAGATGTAATTTTGGGGGCTATGAAGGAGATTTATTTTATTTAAGAATTAAAATATATACTGAATTAAAATCAATGTAATTGAAGAAGAAATTTTACTTTGGATGGTTTTCATATGATGATATTTTGGAATGAGTGAAATATGGTTATGAAAGAGTACTGAAATCCTTGACTAGTAAAATATCGATATTTTTATGAATAAGTGGAATTGTATGTGATTCAAAAAAATTATTTTCTAGAAATGAGATGAGCGGAAGAAAATGGTAGAAGAATGTTAGACATATCACAAAGGTGAATGAAGTCCTAACAGATATAGATTTGAACCAAAATGATAAGAGAGATAAATAAAAACCCCATTTTTCTAGAGATGATTGCCGGTCAAATACCTAGAAAAAATAATGCAACATGTAGAGTAATAGAAGTGAGAAGATATTTACTCTTTTGAAATTTCAATTTAATGTCTCTTTTCTCCATACAATGTCCTACTATGAAGAGGTGAGGAGCTATCTGGATGGGGAAGAACTGAGAATTCATCCGAGGAGAATGAGACCATATACTTCATCATATTTGAAAAATAATTTATATGGATATTTATTTCACAATTGTAAAAAGTTTCGTAAAGTTATTCATTATATATAGAGTAAATATGGGAAAACTTACTATAGTACTTTTTGACTTGTTAATATCGATAAACCAACAAAATTTACCCTTAAATATGGGTATTTTCCTCTAGAAGAATAATATGTTTATTATTCAACCTCGCATATGGAAAATATTTTTTAGAGGCCATTTTTTCATCCACATAACGAGTTATCTCATGGAAGTAATAGAAGTAGATTGTGAAAAATATTCTGGCATAAATCACTCTCCATGTAACAAATAATAATAAAAGCTACATTCTTTATAGTGGATTCTCATCCTACTTTGAAGGAAATACATATTTAATGAAAAAATTAAAAAAATGTTAATGGAGAGGTGATAATTGGAAATGATGGTTCCTTAAAGGTCAAGGTTGGTAGAAATACTGAATTATCAAATAACAATATAATGATAACAGAAGTAGTCATCATGGACTTTCTGCATAACAATATCCAATGTTTGAGTCAACTCAGAGACTCCATATTGGTAGTGACATTTAATCAAAAGGGGTGAACCCTAAAAGGGTAGACAAGAAATGTTATCATGAAATTATTTAAGAAAAATTATAATTTATAGCATGTTGACTTAAAATAAAACACATGAATCTAAAAAATTAAAGAGGATAATAAATTTAGGAATATGACGTTGTGTCACATTGATCAATACGACAAGGAAACTGTATCTATGCTAATGATTTTATTGAAATTACCAATGTAATGTTTTATCATGAAAACACTTTTGATGCTTTTATGTCATGAGAGATGGTTCTGAATACTAATCGGGTCATGACCTATCCCCCAGGGCTCGTGTCGTAACTACCCCAAGACCACCTTTTTAAGGTATGGGGCTGGTGACTTCCACAGAAAGGTTTATCCCCTAAAACCGGGAAGAAATTGCCTTTATATCTTGTAAAAACACTCAACCTACCACACAAAAAGATATGAACACAAGACAACTGTATAGAAAATAGAGTGCTGAAAGTAAAATGGGATGGAATATAAGCCCAATAGTAAAGGTGAAAGTACAACATGAAATACAATACCACATAAGAATTATAAAGACAAATATTGGGTCATCCTATGAGGTTCCTACCTAAAGGGTAGGTGCAAATAGCCTCCTCGGCACTCCATGTTTGCTCATCTCCTCTACATACCGACACGCCATATGGTCTACCTCCAGGCACCGTCCAGTCCTAGTACCCTCATCCCTGATCAACGTTGTTCATCTTCTGCACCAAACACAACAATGTGCGGGTGAAGCAAGTGTTGGGGTGAGTATAAAGATACTCAATAGGGACCTAGAGACCCTCAAGGTCTCACAAAATCCACAAAGGATAAACCACATATCATGTAAACCAGTGAAAACCCTACATAGGTATATGCCCATACAAATACTAAATTTATCAAATACTAACCATCGCATTCATAAGGAAACACAACTCCCAAATCCTTAGCCAATGTACATTGATTCCACTAAGGAAGATTTACACGAAGGAAAGTACCACACAAGTACTTTGCGGAGAAGAATACCAAAAAGGTAACACCATGAAGGTATGTACCACACAGGTACGCCACATAGAAGAATGCCACCAAGGTAACACCTAGAAGGTATGTACAACACAAGTATGCCACATAGAATAATATAACGAAGTTAAAGACTTATCTCACACCAGGTATAAGATAGGTACAATAGTATAAATGATTAGATTCAACTACTAAATAATCTTACTATGTTAAGAGGCAGAACAACGTAGGATCCTAAATCATCATACCCACATAGGATCCTAGTAAATCATCAGACCCACACAAGATCCTAGTACATCAGTCCCACACAGGATCCTAGTACATCATCAGACCCACACAGGATCCTAGTACAATAGACCCACACAAGATCCTACTACATCAACAGACTCACAAATAATACTAGTACAGAAGACCCATACAGGATCATAGTACATCATCAGACCCATAGAGGATCCTAGTACGACAGCCCCACAAATGATCATTGTACATCATCAGACCCACATAGGATCCTAGTACTGTAGTCCCACATAGGATCATAGTACATCATCAGACCCACACAGGATCCTAGAGTAGTCCCACATGGATTCCTAGATCAGATCCATGTGGTATACTCGAGCAGAGACCCACCAATGATCCCTTTCTCTTTTTCCAACCAGTTAACGGGCTCTTGCACTAAGATCGCATGATTCTGGGAGGATCCTCTTATAATGAAAAAGGATGATACTCCAACTACCAATAAGTCTCGGGATGATGTATCCCAATGGAACGCCTTATAAATGGGGTCTCAGCGCAACTGACGGTGCGTCAATCGGACGCCCAGTCACTAAGTAATTAGCCCTTTAGTCACGAGGGCCCTGTTGGATTCGTGTTCGATCCAATATGTTTTTACACCAACATTAACCAAAACAAATTTGGGGTATACCAAAATCTCCACCTTTCTCCATGACTTCTAGCACTGCTGACGGTTCGTCAAATCGATGCATGTAGCTCATGTTATAGTCGAAAGAGAGAAAAGGGTTGATGTTGGTCCGGGTCCGGTATAACCTGGTCGGACTGACCTGGCCAGACCCGGCCTGGGACAACCTAACACGGTTCAGGACGACTTGGCCCGACCTTGGTCTATCCATTGTTCAGACCCGACCAGCGGGATCTGACCCGGCCCGCGGGGTCGGACCCGGTCCGCTAGGTCCGGCGTGGCCCGACCCACTAGGTGGCCCATGGTGTGGCGGCCCATGGTACACCACAGTGCGGTCTTCTAGGGCAGACCTCTGGGTCACCCCCGGTTGGCCGGATGGCGAGATTCTCTTCTGTGCGGCGCGGTCATGCACCTCACCATCCCCGGCGGCTTGCAGCGAGTCGTGTAATGCTCTGACCCTAGGTACCCAGAGTCCATGCATTATTTTAACAAATTGGCATGATTACAAGGAATCAAGTCCCGAAGGACCGATCAGTATAGCTGTCTTGGAAAATAGATTACATATATGAATGTAACATTACACTTCATAACATACAAAACAACATAAATAATCCTTCACGAACGCCATTATTCCCTTTGCATAACCCTGCATATCAATAACAATACACTTCTTGGAATCCTAGGAAAAGTAAAACATAGAAATGGTTGAGCTCAGATGCTCCGTATGGATAACAATACAGCGTAAACTTTCATAAATAATAATAAACATTTAAGGTAATGTATTACAGAAATAAAAGCCTATTAAACTTGAACTTCAACATAGTATGGAAAAAAATGAAATGAATTTATTCCATTTACTAATTTACATGGATATTATACTAGTCAAATAATCACATGCAATATCACTAACCACATTCCAAATGATGGAATGCATAATGCCAGACTATCATAACCACATAGTCAAGGCCTCGTTTCAAGACTATAAATAAGATTTTGTCAAGGCCTTGTGCGAAGACACTTGTTTGTCTCATGAGACTTACCGGCACATCTAGGAGCTATAGTAGGCTCCAACCGTCACTTACTAAGTTCAATGCATTCCTCATATGAATAGGTTTAAACATAACACAACCATTCTTATTAAAACTAGCATACGAAATGTCAATACATTCTCCATAAACCATAAATGGTATAAAAATAACACATCCATAGTCAAACATATCACAAAACATTCAATACAATATGAAAGTTTTTTTTCATAATAAACCAACCTCAAATAAGCTTAAAATCCATCAAAGGATGTTGACATAGATGAAATCAAAACTATTTGAGAGAAATATCTCTTTTTATGAAATCAATTAAAAGTAACACATTTATAAAAAAGTGTGTTAAAATAGATTTTTAAATTAAAGTGTCCCATACAACTTTGAAACTTTTTCAAAGAATTATCATTTCAAAAGATTAATTTCTATATAAATAAATCCTTAAAATCAATTTGAAAACATGGATATTGATTAAAAATATTTAGAAAGATAAATATTTAAGACATTTAAAATTATGATCTTGATATATAGTACCATTCACAAATCCATAAAATAGTAATTTTGAAATATTTTTTATAAAAAATGGACATGGATAATAAAAATTTCACAGTAAATACTTACATACAAAAAATCTCAGATAATAATGAGATTGAGGAATTAACCCTTACCAATTTGTTAACTTACGAAACATACAACCCATGAAAGAGGTATCATACAATGAATATGTAAATACAAATAAATTAAAGTTTATCACACAAATAATACAATCATGGGTAGCACATACACCACACAAAAGTTAACAGTGGCAATATGTCATGAATCTCACGAAAATAAGGAGTGAGATGAAAACCTCGTACCTTGTACATTTCCTTGGTTGAGGGAATGTTAACCTCCTTTATAACTGTTATATCATTGTCATTCAATGATACAAGAATCATATATATAAATATGATGGCGGCTCGTGAAGGTTCCCTTGAGGGAGAAGGTGTAAACCCTAATTGGGGTGATGATGCGGGGAATTCCAGGGATAAGGATGAGGATCGCTTCGGTAATTATGAGCTCTTCAGTCTCTGTGGTAAACAAAAATCTGAAAAGGCGATGCTAAAAGATGTCTCTGAATACGGGAGGAGATTTGCGGATGTGTCCAAACAAGCTGGAGGCTTCTCCTTCGTGGATTGTAACGCTGGTGGCTCGGGAAGAATCATACGCAAGGGTCATGTTGCACATGTATTGGAAAATCAAGCCACTGTTGAAGAAAGGGTAAAACTGTGCAAATTTTCTATTATTGCTCGGGTTGTGGTTCCAAAAGGGGTCCGGCCTTGGAAATTTCATGACCTCTCAAGCAGGTTGGATGAGATTTGGGGCTTTAGTGACTGGAAGATGACAACCATGGGAAGAGGCTTTTATCATGTGGTCTTTCCATCTGATGAGTGTAAAAGGCGCGCTTGGAGCTTGGGCTCTATTCCACTACATCCTAGATTTCTTCGGGTTCATGAGTGGGATCACAACATTGATCCCAACTTGGTTAAAAACACCTTTTCTCAGGTATGGATTCGTATCCATAAGTTAAGCTGGCTTTATTGGCACCCACAAATTCTGTGGGATATTTCTTCCACTGTTGGTAACCCTATTAGAGTTGATAAACAGACAGATAACCCTAACTTTGGGAACTTTTCTAGGATTTTAGTGGAGGTTGACATGTCAGCTACCTTAGTGGAAGAGGTTGTCTTTACTACTAGGTATGATAGCATCAATCTTGAAATTGGCAACGAGGGAAAGCCAAAATTCTGCCTCAATTGTCAAATATTTGGGCATTCGATTTCGGAATGTAACAGGAATATGATTTGTTCCTCCTATAATTATAGAGGGCATGATGCTGGGAGTTGTCGAAGAAGTACAGCTGATAACGGTCAATTTAATCTCGATACTGTCAATACCAATGGACAGGAAGTGATGGATAAGGTTGATGCTCAAAGACCCAATGTTTATGTTTCACCATCAGATGAAGAAAGGAATCGTAGTCTTGCGAACCCACCACAGGAGGCAGCCATTGTAAATGTGGTGAATTCTGTACAAGAGGTGATCACATTGGCTGATGTTCACACTGCCAATGAAATGAGTAAAACTATGGACCCCCAGCATGAGGGTGATGTGCCTACGGGTCAGGTGGCTACTGAACATGTCTCTTCTGGTATTCGAACACAAGCAGGGAAGGGATGTCCATCTGCGAATGAGAGATCTGGTGCTCAGATTTCCAATGAAATGAGTCAATGTATGGACCCTCAGCATGAGGGTGATGTGCCTGCTGGTCAGGTGGTCATTGAACATGATTCTGCTGGTAAACGAACACAAGCAGTGAAGGAATATCCTTCTGTGGATGAGGGCCCTGGTGCTCAGTCTGTAACTGAATTTGTGATTCATGACTCCCCTGTGGGTGGAAGTCTGATGGCACAGCCCACTGTGGATCTTGAAGAAACTTTCGCACAAGTACCTTCTTCTAAAGTTGCAAGAAGGAAATTTTCGGCATCTTTTACAATGCCTATTGATTCAGAAAACATGTTTACCTCTCTCTCTGATGATGAGGTTGGAGTTGGAGATGACTCTAATGGTACAGTAGATGGGAATAAGTCAGACCATAAGGAATGCTTAGCTTCAAGCTATGCTGGACCCTTCACTAGACAGAGGTCTTCTAATCAATGAGGATTATTTTCTGGAACTTCCAGGGTCTTGGGAGTCCTCCCACGGTCAGAACCCTGAAGCACATGATTATGACCAACAAACCTATGTTAATAGGAATTGCTGAGCCAAGAATGAATTTTCAAAGATGGATGGGTTTTAAGTGGAGTAATATAGGTTACTCACTTGTTTTGGTGAATCAACATGTGAATGGGAATGAAACTTTATGGGTTCTAAAACACAATAGTGTTAGCTTTGATTCTGTTCAGATTGATCAACAGTTGATTAATGTATCTTGTTGCTTTCAGGAGAATAGAATTTGTGTGACCTTTGTGTATGATTTCAATCAGTATATTAGAAGGAGAACTTTATGGGAATCCCTTACTGCAATCTCTGAAAGCATGTCTGCTCGATGAATTCTGATTGGTGATTTCAATACCATTCTGAGGCCAGAGGAAAAAACATGGAGCAACTTTTGCAGAATTTCAGCTAAAGATTTCTCCGTCTGTATTGATCATTGTAGGATGCTTGAAGTCCCAATCTCAGGTGTGGATTTTACTTGGAGCCGGTATACTCTGAATGGTCGGCAGGCAAGTAAGTTAGACAGATTTCTACTTAAGATGGATGATAACAGTGACATGATGGAGGTCTCTGGGGTGACTCTTCCCAGGACTCATTCAGATCATAATCCCCTTCTGGTCGATATTTGTTTTAATTGTCTAATGTCTACACCCTTACCATTCATGTTCAATAATGCTTGGCTGGTTGTGCCTGGATGTAGGGAAATTATCTCAGAGGCTTGGAAAACAGATGTTATAGGTAGTTCTTTGTTCATTCTTATTGCTAAGCTGAAAATTGTGAAATCCAGACTTAAAGTGTGGAGTAAATTGACCTTCTCCAACATCGTTAATGATATTAAAGAAGCTGAATCTCCTTTGTTGAGCTGTCAAAAGAGGAACATGCATCAGGAAAGTCCATCACAAGAGGAGGTGGAAGCTGCTTTAAAGCTTGATAGTCTCTTGTCCCGTAAGGAGAATCTTGACCGAAATCAGCTCAATGTTAAGTGGCTCAAGGATGGGGATAGAAATTCAAAATTCTTTCATTGTATGCACAAGCAGAAAAAGGATAGAAAAAATCTCAGGGCCTTAAAGATTGATGGTAATATGCTGACTTCTGAAAATGACATTGTCAATGGTGCCACTTCCTATTTTGAAAATTTATACTCTGGTTCTGGTGTGAACAACCTTGATAAGGTTATTAGATGTGTTGAACCCATTTTTGATCACAATCAGAACAGAATGCTTATTGGGACTCCTTCCCAAACAGAAATTCATCATTCCCTTTTCTCTCTAAATATGGACAGTACTTCTGGCCCTGATGGCTTCACAAACAAGTTCTTTATGTTCTACTGGGACATTATTCACATGGAAGTTATTACTGTTGTCAAGGAATTCTTTCATCACTCCTATATGCCATTTGGGATGAATTATAACTTTATTGCATTAATCCCTAAAAAGGATAATTCCTTGGACATTAAAGATTTCAGGCATGTTGCCATTGGGAACACGATTCCAAAAGTCATCAGCAAAATCCTGTCTACCCGATTAGGTGATGTTGCTAAAAGTCTTGTCTCTGATAATCAGTTTGACTTTATACCTGAAAGAAGGATTCAGAATTGTCTCTTCACCGCTTCAGAATGCATTAACATCATGAGAAACAAAGTTCCACATGGTAACATGGCCGTGAAGATTGATATTGCAAAGGCCTTTGACACTATAAGGTGGGACTTTATTTTTTCAATTCTTAAGATGCATGGCTTCTCAGAGATGTTCATTATTTTGGTTCATGCCATTTTGAAAAGTGCTCGACTATCCATCCTTATTAATGGCTCCCCAAGGGGATTCTTTCGATGCATAAGAGGGGTCAGGCATGGGGATCCTTTAGCTGGGCTTTTGTTTTCCATGGCAGAGGATTACCTGAGTATCTATCTTCATGAACTTGTCAACACTGGTATTTATCAAAGAATGAGGGAAAGTAGGAATCTATATTCCACATCTCATCTATTCTATGCCGATGATATACTTCTGTTTTGTAAGGCTGATAACAAGACAATTTTGTGCATCAAAAGTATCTTCTCACATTATAAAGAGGTTTCAGGTCAGGTGATCAGCTGGAATAAATCCTTTGTTGTTTTTGGGGAAGGGATTAGAATTTCGAAACAGAATAGGGTTTCTCATAGGCTCAGTTTCAGAAGAGGCACACTTCCCTTTAATTATCTTGGGGTTCCCCTATTTTGGGGAAGGGTGAAACGCTCCCATTTAGAGGACATTGCGTTAAAAATTACCAATCAATTAGCAAGTTGGAAAGGGAAGACAATGTCTCAGGCTGGTAGAGTTTTCCTTTTCAATTCTGTTATTACATCTATGTTTGTCTACTCTTTATATGTGTATATATGGCCGGCTCTGCTTCTTAAGGAATTGACTAGAAAGATTCGGAATTTCATTTGGACTGGATCTATTCATCAGAGGAAGCTTGTTACTATTTCATGGAAGGAGTGTATAAAGCCACTCAAAATGGGAGGGATGGGGATTAAGGATGCTATAATATTCAATATCGTGCTTCTTAAGAATTTCACTTGGAGTCTTCTCTCTTAGCCTGGTTTTTCTCTTGATTTTCTGGTTGGCAGATTTGTGGACAAACTGCAAAACAGTAGGTGCAGATTTTTTAAATCATCTGTTTGGCCTTCAATTAAGAGTGATTTTTCTTCTATTATGTCTCATTAAACATGGTTGTTCTCTTCTAACTCTCAGCTGAACTGCTGGAATACACTATGGTTGTCTTCTCCATTGAAAGATCATGTTAATATTCCCCCCTCCCTCAGAAATCTCTCCATTTCTGATCTGCAGGAAAACCTAATTTCTTATGAGCTTATTCCGAACAACCTGCGAATGGAAGCTGTCAATTATGTCTATGTTGATAGTGATAATTTGATATGGAAACCTTCCCTTTGTGGTGAGTTTTCCATCAGGGGTTGTTACAATATGCAGTGTGGCACTCTCTCTGCAATTCCTTCTTGGTTGGCAGGTTTTCATCAACCATACATCTCTACCACCGATGCTATGTTGATATGGAGGATATGGAAGAACAGAATGCCAATTCAGTGTGTTCTGCAACGTGCTGGACTCAACCTGGCCTCGGTATGTTACCTCTGTGTCAGTGGTGATGAGTCCCTTCCTCACCTGTTCCTGCACTGCACTTTTTCTGCACGTTTATGGAATTATGTGGCATCAATTTGTCACTACTGTCTTGATTGCTTTTCCCTTGAATCGGTGCTGAGGTCACCCTGGAGAATTGAGTTCAGTGATCAACTGCATTCCTTGTTTACTGCTACTATCAGTTCAGTCTTTTCCAAAATATAGAAAGCTCGGAATTCTGTTGTCTTTAACAATGGAAAGCCATCATTCCGGGATGGTGTTCTGCATATACACCGAAATATTGCAGTTGCTTCCAGGATCCAAACGGGGTCTATGCATAATAACATTTCTGACTTTGTCATCTTGAGATCCCTTGGTGTTAGTGGTAGGGAACGAAAACCTAGAATGGTCAAATATATCAGGTGGATTCCACCAATTCCATAGTGGCTGAAAGTGAATGTTGATGGGGCGGCTGATGGTGCGCCGGGTCCTGCTGGATGTGGTGGAGTGTTCAAAACACATCAAGGCTTTGTGAAAGGTTGTTTTTTCCATTATATTGGTTATGAACATTCTTTTGAAGCTGATCTATGGGAGATTATCAAAGCAATCAAGTATGCAGTTCGTTATGGTTGGAATAGACTATGGTTAGAGTCGGATTCGTCTCTTACTGTGCAGATATTGAAGGATAGGTCTCGAAATGTTCCTTGGAGGATGATGCCTGACTGGATCTCCTGCCTGAGGCTTGCTGACAGCTTACGCCTTGATGTCTCTCATGCATATTGTGAAGCCAAACAGGTCGCTGATGCTCTTTCTAAAAGGGCCATTGTGGAGGTCAGTTCCAGCTGGTCTTTTGCATTGCCTTTCTATTGTGAAGAGTTGAGTAGCAATGATAGGAATGGGGTTCTGTACTCAAGGCTTTGCAAAGCCTCTTGTTCCTGAACTGTTTTTTATTGTTTACTTCTTTTTTATTAATTTTAATGGGAGCAGGTTTCTGCCTGTTTCCTGAACCTTATGGCTATATGAATTTTTTAATATTTTTTTTAATAATATTTTAGTATTATCATTATTTCGGGTGTTAACTGATTCGTTTTCCTTTATATTCTTTGTTACGTATGTCATGTTTTTTATGGATAGGTTGTATATTATTCATATATAGAATGATATCAAGTCATTAAACATTTCTTTTAATCATCAAATGAGAATTAGTCTTGAATGGATATGATGGGGAAATGAATCTCATCACGTTTGCGGAGACGGTAATCCGTACGTACGCACGAACGCTACTTCCATTTCATTTTTCATTTTAAAAGGAATAAAAACTGAATGATACATAAGTATATTATTATTCCAGTATAATTTATTATCTTATATATGTTACATATGTTCATTAACACAATCCTTTATATGTTCCATGTATGGTATGAATGAGTCATATCACTTTGAGTGGGCGGTAGTCCGCACTTCCTCAAATGAAATTATCGTATATATATACAACATTAAACGAATAATTGTTTGATATAAAATGGAATTACTGAAGATTATATATATAAAATAAATATCACTAATATCATATTTAATTATAGTTCCATCATAATGTCCACCATGAGAGGTGGTAGGAGATAATTGAACATTCATCATTTCAAGAGGCTTTTGGTTTCCATCCACAGAAACATTATGTTCTTCACCCATTAGATGGATGTGTGTGTAAGTTTAGTTCAAATACCTCTCATAAAAATTTCCTAGTATATTTTGGATTCTTATTGTTTTACAAAAGAAAAGAATAAGAAGATTTTAGGGGTTGGAGAAGTAAAATAAAAGAAAAGAAGATAAGAGAAGTCGTTACCTTTAATTTGGGTTACTCCCTTTGGTTTGAACCAAAAAGGATTCTTGAAGTTATTAAATCCTAATGTAAGGATTCTAGGAGGAGTATAGGGATGTAGGAAGCTTAATTTGGCAGAGTTTGGACGAGCCAAAAGGCTTGAATGGTGTAAGGAATTGGTTAGAAGTGGGGTCCTTTTATAAGGGGGAGGAGGTGCTCTTTAAGAAACAATTAAAGTATTATTTTATAATAAAATCATATTCGGTTTCTAATGGATCCAAAGTGGATTATTATAAGTTTAATCTAGAGATATGTCTAAAACATCTAAACCAATAGCTATTAGATAGGTTTGGTTCATTTTATTAACCTTATCGTTTATCTTTAACTCTTAGTTAATTTGTTTGACATTTACCATGTCTCTTTGTATTTTTATATTATATGGTTAATACACATAATATAAACATCCAATATACCCCCTAGTGACCATTAATGATACACCTATCATGATATAAGTCCTTTGGCCAATCTATAGATTTTTAGGAATAGAATATCAATTAATAATATAATATTTGTTTTAAAAACTCTTTTTTATCAATTTTGGCAATTTTGGGTATTTTGTTTTTGATAAATTCATAACAGAATTTTTAATTATAAAAAATTCATATAACCAATCCTAAAAATTCATATTATCCTTGAAAATTATTTCAATTCATACGAAGTCTCAAATTTCATTTATTTAGGTATTTATAATATCAATTATCTTGATCTTTTATTAAAACGGTAATTACTGCATCATTGTGTCATAAATAAATTACATTATTTAATGTCTAAAAATTATAAATAAAATACCTTTATGTAGGAAATATTTATATCATTCTAATGAATATATATAGTAAAAAATATTATTTATATAACACCATATAAAAATTAAATACTAAAAGGTTTTTGTTTTTGTCAATTTTTTCATTACATTAAATTAATTAATCTAAAATGTCATTATTATTCATAAGTGGCTCTATGGAGTCCCAAAATCGACCCAAATATGTACATGGTCGGCCATTACTCATCCAATAAGGTTATGACTTCTTTTAATGTAATTTGTAATTATTAAAATATTCCTTTTACCTTGAATTACCCTATTTACCTTTTACCACAGTAAATAAAATTAAACTGTTACTATTCACCAAAAATTATTTTTATCTTATTGAACCACATTTTACTCCTTGATATTAACCGTGTCTCTCGTATTTTTGAAATTCAACTCACCGGATTGGTAAAATTATGTTTTATGGGAATTTTCAAATTCTCCTAAGAGGTGGGTAAAAGAAGGCGAAAAGTTCAATAAACTTTTTATATAGCTAAAATTATTATAAACTAACTCCAATGAATTACAATGAACTTATATAATTATTATGTATCTATTTTGACATATATTAAATTAAATAAAATAACTAATTATTTAAATAAAAAATCGTTTTTAACTAATAACTGGTTGTTTTTCACTATTCATTAAAAATTGATGTTTCTCAGAAAAATACCAAATATTCGACCTTTGATATATATGATATTATGAATTCAAAAATGATTCCTTTTTTAGAAAATTAAAAAAATATAATTTTCATTAATTAATTTAAATTAATTCCCATTGTCAAAACAAATAGCGTGTTTTTAAGAAATAAGAACTATCAAAAGATTGACACTTGCTTATGTCCAGTTTAAATGTGAAATTATGTCAAATGACCCGCATAGGATTAAATGGTAAAAATATAATCTAATTATACTTAAAAATCACTCAAATGCATAATTTATCACAAATAATTATTTCTATTAAAAAAGTTGTTTTTAATTAATATTTAGTAATTTTCAATATTCATCAAAATATGAAAGTTATCAGAAAAGTACCAAAAATTCACCCCAAGCTAATTTCTAAGTTCCTAATCCAAAAATGAAGTACATTTTGAAAGATAAAATGTATAAAATTTCAAAAAGTGGGTATTACTATTCTTAACATCTAGTATGATTGGTTGTGGTGTGTTAGAACTCGAAGTTGCGTATAACACATGTTATTGTATTATTCAAAGAGAAGCGTACTGTGAAAGCTTAGGGTGCTAAATTATCCCCACCTTCATTAAGCTGCATCTTCGTAATTTATGCTCGGTATTGGAAAGATGGGGTTGACATTTCAAAATATCATAGCTGAAATCCCACATCGAAAAATGGATTAATGAGGCCTCTATTTAAAGTGAATATTGGTAAGTATAAAGGTTACCGAAAATAACACATACTAGGGTTCCATGTAGGGAAACATGGATATGGAAGAGAAATCTAACCATCAATTATGATGGATAGTGGTAGAGAACATGGATATGAAAATTCCAACAATCACAAATCCATAAATTTTTTATGATCTAAGGTACCATTTAGGAAAACATTTTTGTTCTATGTTCCTTATATTAATGTTGAGGAATTTATTTACGAGATTATCTAAGATAATAAAGAGATATACGTAATTTATAATTAAAGTTTTATCCATTAATAAATTCCTACCACAAACCCATATTTCACTACAAAACATAACACAACTCAAAAAATACTCTATTTATCATAATCGTATCGGGTTCCAAATATAGTGAATTTATAATTCAGATATTAGACCCTTTAAAAAAAGAAACTACATTCTACAATCCAGGGACTTCATGTAGTCCAGTGGTAGGTGATAAATCCCAATCGCACTATGGTTGTGGGTTCGATTCCGATGTGACGGGTTGTCACACGGTCTGCGTGTGGTCCTTTTATAAAAATCCAAAAATAACCTTTAAAACTAAATCAATTCCAACTTTTAGAATTATCCAAAATACTACTATCCAAACTCATAGTTCAAAATTTATAAGGAAGTTAAACACAATGAAGTTCCTTTTTTCCATGTAATAACATGTGAACACCTTCATCATGTATTACTTTAAAACATGGTAATATCCTGAATTTCCATAAAAACTTATTGATTACATTCATGCTCCCTTAATGTTTATAGAATACTATATATAATCCTTCTATACAAAAATGTTGTAAACACCAATGATAAAAAATCATTAATCATTTTAATGGTAGTCAAGAATATCCAATATAATTATTCAAATCAACCAGCTCTTATTTCAAAATCACTACCTCATTATCGGGACCATATTAAGGATTACCTATCCTTCGACCATGTATTTTCCAAAAATTGTAGCTTACTATTATGAAAATTTTCCTAGAACCATATAATCTCAAATCCTTAATAAAATAGTATTGAAGTACAATCCTTATTTATCTCCATTATTCATATAACCAGTACATCATTGATACAACACTCAAATGAAATAATTCTTTAATAACAACATAAGAACACTAGTTATTCCTCTTCATCTATGGCAGTATCATAACTTTAGTATTATCCAATAGCATCATTTGGGGCATAATCTAATGATTTGAACATTGATTCACGTCGTGTCACCACTCCTTGCAGATGCAGAACTGTAAATTTGAAACCTGTTTCTCACCCTTGCAATCATGAATGTGGTGTCCTTTTTCTCCACACATATAACACACTCCTATTCCCTTAAATCATTTGCCACGGTGATTCTTTCCACATTTATCACAAATGGGAAAATACTTCTTTACCTTCTTCCCTTTATCTGTCCTTCTCTCTATCATTCTTTTCTTTTCTGGCTTCCCTTCGAATACATAGGACTTTGAGAACTATTTAATTATCTTATCAACACATGATATTATTTCTTCATATGATGATATTACATGGGAGACTATTTCCTTCTAAATTCTGGCTTAAGACCATGAAATATATGATCCTTCTTACTCATTGGATCGTGCGTATTGCTGGACTTCTCATTCCTTCTACTGTGTGCAATTTCTAAACAACGACATACACTAGATTAATTTATGAATAGAAATTCCTAATCCCACACATGTAAAACACTTAACATAAATTAAATAGTTTATGGATATAATCCATAATCATAAAAATGTATTCTTTGAGGATGTATATACTCATAAACCCGCCATAATGGTTTGTAAAGAAAATGGGAATTATCCTAAGCATATCCCCCGGGAGTGTCGTAACCAAGAGTGAAGCAAGGCCTGTTGACGTGTACCAGTTCCCATTTGAGTCTATCTCAAAGAGGTGTTTTCAGGATTTACCCCTACGTACATCTGTGCCAGAGCCTCCTCTACCTGCTCGTATCTAGATAGGGATATACTGCTTGGAAAAATCATAAAATCTCTACAATACCAAAATTATAGGAAGTTATTTTATACTAATCCTCAATGTCTATCTTAGAGCTATGTTCCCTAATCAGAGTTTATCTAAATCACGTTTCCTAGGTTATTGCTAAACTTTATCTAATACCAACTTTAACACCCCGAACCCTGTTACCTAGAGTCGATGCATTATTTTAACACATTGCCTTGATTACAAGGAATCATGTCCCGATGGACTGATCGGTTTAGCAGTCTTGGAAAATAGATTACATACATGAATGTTACATTACACTTCATAACATACTAAACAACATAAAAAATCCTTCATGAAATCCATTATTCCCTTGGCTTAACCCTACATATCAATCACAATACACTTCTTGGAATCCTGGGAAAAATAAAACATAGAAAAGGGTGAGCTCAGATGCTCGGTAAGGATAAGAATATAGTGGAAACTTTCATAAATAAGCATAAACATTTAAGGCAACGTATAACTAAAACAAAATCCTTTTAAACTTGAACTTCAGCATAACATGGCCAAAAATAAAATGACGTAATGTCATTTACTTATTCACATGGATATTCTACTAGTCGAATAATCACATGCAATATCACTAACAACTTTCATAATGATGGAATGCATAATGCCAGACTATCATAACCACATATTCAAGGCCTTATTCCAAGACTATAAATAAGATTTTTTCAAGGACTTGTTCCTAAAAACTAGTTTGTCTCATGAGACCTATCAATGCATCAGGGAGCTATTGAGGGCTCCACCCGTCACATACTAAGTCTAATGCATTTATCATATGAATAGGTTTAAACCAAACATAAACATTCTTATTAAAAATAGCATACAAAATTTCAATACTTTCTCCATAAACCGTGAATTGTATAAAAATAACAGAACCACATCAAACATATCACAAAACCTTCAATAAAATATGGAAGTATTGTGTCATAATAAACCAACTTCAAATAAGCATAAAATCCATCAAAGGATGTTGACATAGATGAAATCAAAACTAATTGAGATATATATATATATATATATATATATATATTTGAAATCATTTAAAATTAACACATTTATAAAGGAAGTAATATAAAAGAGATTTTTGAATCAAAGTGTCCCATACCACTTTGAACCTTTTGAAAAGAATTATCATTTCAAAACATTCATGGCCATATAAATAAATCCTTAAAATCAATTTGAAAACATAGACATTGATTAAAAATAATTAGAAAGATAAATATTAAAATCATTTAAAATTATGATCTTGATAAAGAGTACCTTTCAAAAATACTTAAAATATTCATTTTGAAATCATTTTTATGAAAAATGGACGTGGATAATAAAAATGTCCCAGTAAATACTTACACATTAACAATCTCGGATAGTAATGAGATTGAGGAATTAACCCTTACCAATTTGGTATCTTACGAAACATACACCCCATGAAAGAGGTATCATACATTGAATATGTAAATACACATAATTTAAAGTGTATTACACAAATAATACAATTATGTTCAGCACATACACCACACAAAAGGTAATAGTGGAAATATGGCATGAATCTCACAAGAATAAGGAGTCAGATGAAAACCCCTTACCTTGTAAATTTCCTTGGTTGAGGGTAGGATAAACTCCTTTATAATAGTTAAATCATTGTTATTAAATTATAAAAGAATTATATTTATAAATATTATATCATATATGATCTTGTAATATTGTTTGGTTAATAATATTTAAGTATTATTGTCGTTTCGGGTGTTAACTGGTTTGTTTTCTTTTATATGCTTTGTTACGTAATCCATGTTTGTTATGGATAGGTTGTATCTTATTAATATCCAAAATGATATCAGGTATTTAAAAATTAATTTTAATCATCAAATGAGAATTATTGTTGAATGGATATGATGGGGGAATGAATCTCATCGCGTTCGTGGAGATGTTAATCCGTACGTACGCACGAACGCTACTTCCATTTCATTTTCATTTTAAAATGAATCAAAACAAAATGATACGTAGGTATATTATTATTACAGTATAATATATTATCTTATATATGTTACTTATGTTCATTAACACCATCCTTTATACGTTCCATTTATGGTTTGAACGAGTCATTTCACATTGAGGGGGCGGTAGTCCGCACTTCCTCAAATGAAATTATCGTATATATATATATACAAAATTAAACGAATAATGGTATGATATAAAATGAAATTACTGAAGATTATATATATAAAATAAATATCAATAATATCATATTTAACTATAGTTCCATCATAATTTCCACCATCATAGGTGGTAGGAGAGAATTGAACAATCATCATTTCGTGAGGCGTTTAGTTGCCATCCACAAAAACATTATGTTATTAACCCATTAGATGGATGTGTGTGTAAGTGTACTTCGAATACTTCTCATAAAAATATCCTAGTATATTTTGGATACTATTTTGGTTACAAAAGTAAAGAATAAGAAGATTTTAGGGGTTGGAGAAGTAAAATAAATGAAAAGAAGCTAAGAGAAGTCGTTACCTTTAATTTGGGTAACTCCCTTTGGTTTGAACCGAAAAGGACCCTTGATGTGCCTTCATCCTAGAGTAAGGATTCTATGAGGAGGAGGGGGATGTTGGGATATTAATTGGGCAGAGGTTTGATGTGCCAAAAGTCTTGATATGTGTGAGTAATTGGTTATAAGTGGTGTCCTGTTATAAGGGGGAGGAGGGGCTCTTTAGAAAAAACATAAAGAATTATTTTATAATAAAATAATATTCGGTTTCTAATGGCTCCAAAGTGGATTATTCAAAGTCTAATGTGGGGATAGGTCATAATAAAACTTTAACAATAGGTTTTAGATAGGTTTGGGTCACTTTAGTAACCTTATCATTTATTTTTAACTCTTAGTTAATTTGTTTTACCTTTACCATGTATCTTTGTATTTTTATATTATATGGTTAATAAACTTACTATAAACTTCCAGTATACCCCCTAGTTTTCCATTAATGATAAAACAATCCTGATATAAGTCCTTTGGATGAACCATAGATATTTAAAAATAGAATATCAATTAATAATATAATATTTGTTTAAAAAATGCTTTTATTTCAATTTTGGCACTATTGGGTATTTTGTTTTTGATAAATTCATAACAGAATTATTACTTCTATAAAATCATATAACCAATAAAAATATGTCATATTAACATAGAAAATTATTTGAAATCATAAAAAGTTTCAAAATACATTTATTTCGGTATTCATAATATCAGTTATCTTAATCTTTCATTAAAACGACAATTACTGCATCATCATTGTGTCATAAATAAATTCACTTATTTAATGTCTAAAAATTATAAATAAAATACCATTATGTAGGAAATATATTTATCTTTTTATTTAATATTTATAGTAAAAAGGATTATTTATATAACAATATATAAAAATTAATTACTAAAAGGTTTTTTGTTTTTGTCAATTTTTCCATTACATTAAATTAATTAATCTAAAATGTCATTAACATTCATAAGTGGCTCCATTGGGTCCCAAAATCGACCCAATGATGACCATGGTCGGCCATTACTCATCCAATAATTATAGGACATGTTTTAAGGTAATTCTGCATTATTAAAAGATTCTTTTTACCTTGAATTACCCTATTTACCTTTAACAGTGGTAAATAAAAGTAAAATGTTACTATTCAAAAAAATTATTTTTATCTTATTGAACCACATTTTACTCCTTCATATTAACCGTGTCTCTAGAATATTCAAAATTCAACTCATAGAAGCAGTAAAATTATGTTTTATGGAAATTTTCAAATTCTCCTAAGAGGTGGGTAAAAGACGTTGAAAAGTTGAATAAAATATTTATATATCTAAAATTATTATAAACTGACTCCAATGAATTAAAATGAAATTATATATGTATTATTTATCTATTTTTACATAAATTAATTTAAATTAAATATATAATTATTTAAATAAAAAATCTGTTTTAACCAATAACTCAGTGTTTTTTCACTATTAATAAAAAATTGATGTTTCTCAGAAGAATACTAAAAATTCGGCCTAATCTCTATTTGATATTATGAAGTCCAAAATGATGTCTAGTTTAAAATATTAAAATCATACAAGTTGCATTAATTAATATAAAATAATTCTCATTGTCAAAACAAATAGCGTGTTTTTATGGAATAATAATTATCAAATGATTGACACTTTCTTATTCCAGTTTAAATGTGAAATTATGTCCAATGACCCGCATTGGATTAAATGGTAAAATTATAATATAATTATACTTTAAAATCACTCAAATGAATAATTTATCACAATTATTTATTTTGATTAAAAAGTAGTTTTTGATTAAAATTTTGTAATTTTCACTATTCATCAAAATATGAAAGTTATTAGAAAAGTACCAAAAATTCACCCTACGCTATTTTCGATATTCTGAATCCAAAAATGAAGTTCATTTTGAATGATAAAATGTATTAAATCTCAAAAAAAGGTTATTACTTTTCTTAACGGCTATTATGATTGGTTGTGGTGTGTTAGAACTCTAAATTGCATACAACACATGCTATTTTTTTATTCAATGGGAAGAGTATCGTGAAAGCTTGGGGTATTACAAGTCGGCCGCCGTTTCCTCACTGCCATAGCTGATGGTCCGAAAATATTCTCCGAAGGCGCGGTTGCACCGCCGCCTTCATTACGGCTAGCGGGAGTGCCAACCACTATTTCCTAGCCCCATCGGTCTTGGTCTACATCCTACTCCATTGCATAGAATGCACCGAAAATCACAAGGATTGCGCTATGGTCAGGTCATGTTCATTTGTCCCGCACCCTCCGTGTTAGAATGATAACAAGTGGATCATGGGGATAGATTCAATTTAAAAGAAAAATAAATGAAGATTAATCAAAAACACACCCCAACCATGAAGGTTCTGAAGGAGGAGGTGCGAGGGTGAAGACGAAGTTGTAGAAGAATGTCGGTTTTCATCATCTTCACAAGGCGCTCCCAGTCCAGGCTCGGGGATGGTTCCTCGTTCATCATTTTGTGATTTGGGGTAACTCTTCACTACCCTTTGGAACCAGCTCCATCCTCCAAGTCTTGGGCATCACGACACATTACTAGAGATTCGTCGTTGGGTGAAGCCGTACCAAATCCTCTCACCAAGCTCCATATAAATAGGAGAGGGGGAGGTAAAGTAAGGATCATGGAATTTATGATGGTTCGTTTAATAGGAACCTTCTAAAATTCCAACGACACTGTTACTTACTATTTGATAGGTTTAAACAATTAATTTACATTGGCACAATTAAATGTTGACACATTTAATAAATTTTCGTTGTCTTTACTATTTAAATGGGGATTTGAATGTTTTTCACCCATTAAAGAGGGTTCGGGTGGCCCCCACCACCATAACCCATGTAGAGAGTTTTCAATAAAAATAATATAAAACTTTTTCTTTATTTTATTTTTATTTCCACATAAAACACGAAAACTAACATTCACCCTTGACCTAATGCCTTCTTGGTGAATGTCTCTTTAAGAAAACGTCGGTGCAGTGAGTTCAATAGTTTCCTTGGATTTTAATTCTGAGCACCGGTTCATAAGTTACAAAAACCCGCTCGCTTGTTTATTGAATGTACCAAAAAAAAGTTCAGAAATTCACTCTGGAAACACCAGGCCTCGGAATCACGTGCCGTCAATTTTCACAGACTCGTAAAATTCCCATATAATTGAAAAATAATACATAGAATTTCCGGGTCTTTACATTCTCCACGCAATAGGGCTTTGCATCCTCGAAATCCACATCACAAAAACTAATAAAACAAGTGGGGTATTAAGCACGAAGTTGAGCCCCCCACTCCCATGTTCTGTCTTAGATGTTCTCGTGATGCCAAGGTACATGCACCATAGTTATCGATCTCCCATGAAGGACTATCTCATATCAATTCTCAATCTTCACGGGAACCTCCGTAAACATCTCCCCATTATCGATGTCCAGCTCCCCATGGTTGATGACGTGTGATGGGTCATGTACGTATCACTTAAGTTAGTTTATGTGGAAAATGTCATGATCCCGGTGCAACTAAGGGGGGAAGTTCTATTAGGTAAGCTACCTGGGAAACTCTTCTGTGGACCTGAAAGCGTCCGATGAACCTTGGAGGTAACTTGACGCCCCTACCAAATATCCACAAACATCATCGGGGTGAGACCCGTAGAAAGAGGTGGTCACCATCCTCGAACTCCAGAGGTCTCCGTCTCCTATCTCCATAAGACTTCTACATGCTCTGTGTAGTCTTCATCCGCTCCTGGAGGATCTGAAAATTCTCCATGGTTGGTCATATCATTTCTGGTCCCATGAGTGCTGACTCCCCAGTGTCAGTCCAACACAAAGGCAATCTGCAACGTTGGCCGTACAGAGCCTGGAAAGGTTCCATCCCAATGGTAGAGAGATAGCTATTGTTGTATGCACAATCCACTAAGGGAAAGTGTTCCTCCCAGCTACGACCAAATTCGAGGACGCAAGAACACAACTTGTCCTCGAGGGTCTGAATGGTCCGCTCAGTCTGTCCACCCATCTGAGGACGGAAGGAGGTGCTCAAATGAAGTTGTTTTTTGAATGGCTCCTGCAACCCATTCCATAGCTGGGAAGTGAAATGTGTATCATGATCGGAGACAATCATTGAGGGTACTCCATATATCCACACAATCTATTGCACATAGAGGTGTCCTAATATCTCTACTAAACCCTCCTCTCGGATCGGTAGGTAGTCGGACAACTTGGTGAGTCGGTCAACAATCACCCAGATAGAATCATGACCCCTGGATGTAGGTGGACGTCTTGGCACAAATTCCATGGTTATCCCATCCTGCTTCCACTCTAGAACCTCTAAAATATGCACTAATCCTACTGGTACCTGATGCTCCACCTTCTCTAGTTGACAAGCGATGCAGCGAGAGACAAACTCTGCAACAGCTTTCTTCATTCCCAGAAACCAAAGATGTCGTCTGAGATCATGATATATCTTCGCCACTCTAAGATGTACCGCTAGATGGGATGTGTGGAACTACCTCAAAACATCCTATTTATGGGACACTGGTACCATGGTACGTCCTATGAAAAGGATGATGTGCTCCCCACCTTCAAAAAATAAATTAGGTGCATATCTTATAGATATCTGAGCATGTCGAGTCTCGTAGTCAGTGTCCCAACATTGTGCCTCCCTGACATGCTGAAGAAGTGGGGGTGACTATAAGAGAGTGAAGAAAACCCTCCCCATCTCAATCCAGAAAGGATATCTGCGAGGCGGTCATCTGCTCCGTCCCCTCCCTAAGAAGATGTATACCAGATCTCATGTTGAGTGCATCTACTACAACGTTACCCATACTAGAAGTAAAGACTATCTCGATGTCATAGTCCTGGAGGAACTCAAGCCAACGTCGATGTCTCAAGTTCATCTCATTTTGAGATATGACTTACTTGAGACTCTTGTGATCAGATTAAACCATAAAACACTCCCCATAATGTATTGTCGCCACATCTTCAAGGCGAATACCAATTCTACTAACTCTAGGTCATCGGTAAAGTAGTTCTTCTCATGTTTTCCCCGTTGTCGAGAACCACACACGATAACTGCTTTCTCTTACATCTGGACACATTTGATTCTGGTCTCTGATGCGTCATAGTAGAATATGTACCCATCACCCTCCTCTTAAAGCCTTAAAATGGGGGGCACTAATCAGCCTCTACCTCAACTCCAGAAAACAATGTTAGCATCACTCCGATCCCACGAGGGGTTTCCCCTTCTTTATCAACAGTGATAATGGTGTTGCAACTCCGGAGAAAAATGGCACAAACCTCTGGTAGTATCTAGCCAAACCCTAGAAACTTCGTACCTCTATCACAATCCTAGGTGGATCCCAAGAAAGTACCACCTCAATCATTGCTAGATCTTCTGAAACTCTAGCCTCTGAGATGACGTGTCCCAGAAAGTGGACCTCTCGGATCCAGAACTAACACTTCGAGATTTTTCCATAAACTTGGTGCTCTTGGAATGTGTCCCGAACTACCTACAAGTTATAGTCTTGCTCCTCCTCTGTAGCCGAGTAGATCAGAATGTCTTCGATGAAGTCTACTATAATGTGATCAATGTATGGTTGAAATATCATGTTCATGAGTCCCATGAACACTGTTGAAGCATTGTTCACACATAATGGCATAACCAAGAACTAATAATGGTCGTACCGTCATTTGAAAGCCGTCTCCATGCACATCCTCGTCTCGTACTCTGAGATGTTGATTGACTGATTTATGGTCTGTCTTCGAGAACCACCGTGATTCCTTCTGCTGATCAAAGAGATTGTAAATCCTTAAAATTGGTTGCTTCTTCTTCATGGTCACCTGATTCACGCACCGATAGTCAACACAATGTCTCAATCTCCCATCCTACTTCATGGAAAACAAAATTGGGGCTTCCCAAGGTGAAACACTGGGTCAGATGAACTCCTACCCCTGCAAGACCTCCAACTGTACCCACAACTATTGAAGCTCCATGGGAGCCATCCAATACAGTGGTGTAGATCTCAGTTCCACCTTAGGGTATAAGTCAAAGACAAAGTCCACATCTCTGCATGGAGGTAGACCCGAAACATCATTAGGGTAGACATCCATGTACTGCACCACCACTATAGGATAACTCAGAATCTTCACATCAGCCGCTATGAGGGTAAGGCTAGACAAGTGATTAGTGATAGGTTGTACTCTCCTATAATTAAGTCCATCCTGTGATGTATAGGTTCCCTTCTCATCGGTGAAGGTAAACCTAGTCCAATCTGTGTGGACGCACCGCACATTGTGCCTAATACAGTCGATATGGGCATGGACTGTAGATAACCAGTCCATACCAAATATGACATCGTAAGGCCTCAAAGCCATTATTAAGAGATCCCAGTAGATTCTCTTGCCTCCTAGAGTAAGATCACACTACAAAAACCAATCTTTAATTGTCTAATCCTCTCCTGTTGGAGACTCTATCCATAAGGATCATGCCAAAGGCTCCACTAGAATCTCCAACCACTGAATGAGGGTAGTGGAAATAACAGAATGATTGGAAATAGTGTCTATAAATACTACAGCTATGGTGAAGTATACATAGATCATACCTCGTATCATCTATAGAGATCCATGGTCATAGGCCCCAGCTGCCTGGAGCTGAGCATGGCCCTGTCCACATACTCTATATGGTCGGGGTGGACAACCTGGTGGTGGTGGCGATAACATCTCAAATTGTCGCCCATTTCCAGTTGCATGACCTGCTCTTATGCCATGTCCGCCTACTCCCTGCGGACCTCCTCTGTCGAACCTCTGTCTCTACCTAGGAGGTCCTTCGACCATCTTCTGATCATCTGTACGAAGGGTCGGGCTACCACGATCTATATGACTGTGCCCGCCGCATGTGAAACACTGCCCGCTCCTCGCACGAATGGTTCTATCTCCGGTGCCCCGCACAGCTGACCCTGAATCCTGCGATCGTCCTCCCATAGGTCTGGTCCTTTTGGAACTCTGTGACATCTGTGTACTGCCAGCAGCAGAAGACTCCGCAACATGACGCCTGGAGGTGGGTCTCACTGCAGTCGGCTGTCAGCATGAAAAATCACCACTATGAGGGCTCCCTCTAACACCCTCACCTGCGTTGGGATTCTTGAGAAATGCTCGAAGCCCTGATCTCCTGCCTGATCCCCTTATCAAAGGTCCAGGCCCTTAAGAATGGGTCTCGCACAATATCAGTGGAATAGTGCAGAATGTTGTTGATCCTCGCTGAGTACTGAGCCACAATCATGTTGCCCTGCTGGAGATGAAGAAGCTCATGTATGCGCACTGCGCGAAGGGTTTTTGGGACAAACTCTGCCCGGAACAAGCTCTCCAAGTCTTCCTAGAGAAGTGTCACCTCATCGTGAACCTAGAGCATTAGTCTCCACCATCTACTTACTACTTCCTCTATAAGACTGGCTGCAAGGATCACCATTAGATCATCTGGTGTCCCAACCAGTTAGAAGACTCTCAGCACGACCTCTAGCCAATCCTCTACCACCTTTGGGGCCGTCTATCCCCTGAACCAGGGTGGCCTCTGGTGCTGTAACCCATGCAATGAGCTCAAGTGGCGTTCACCCTCTGATGTTGTGGCTTGTGGAATCGGTGGCCCAATGGGTAAAGATGTCGATTGTGCCTCCTCCTGTGCCTTTACTGAAAGAGGGCCCTGCACTAAGGCCTTGTCACTTGGTATAATATCATCACATACTATTCATGGAACCCTAGATGGCTATCTATGTGGAGGCATCATAAAAAGAAATAGGTACTCCGTGGTCAAAATATTATACCTAGTGAGATGACTAAAAAAGATCCCAAAGAAAACTTTTATAAGAACACATGCAATCCATGTTTTCATGCACGTAGTCAGAAATCAGAAGTCAGGGTCCTAGGGTATGTATACGTTAGTCGCCGCACCAACACATGATTTCCTAAACTGATAACCACACTCACTAAACATGGCATTATTTCCTTTAAAAAGATCAGATTCTAATGATCTATGGTAGAACCGACTACACTGATTCCAATTTTTCATGACTCATCCCCTTGGGCTCGTGCCATGACTTCCCCAAGACAGCCTTCCATAGGACATGGGATGGTGACTAGCACCGAATGTAATATCCATTAAAACCGGGAAGGCATTGACATTATATCTTGTAAACACACTCAACCAAGCCCATAACAATATACGAACATAAGTAAACTGTATGGAAAAAAGAGTGATGAAACTAAGTGGGGTCGGAATATTAGCCCAACAGAAAAGGTACAAGTACAACTAGAAATAAAATAGAACTGAATAATGAGAAAGATAGCTACTATGTTGTCCTATGAGGTTCTTACATGAAGGGTAGGTACGAATCACGTCCTCAGAACTCTAGGTCTGCTCGTCTCATCTATGTACCGACATACTGTATGTTCCACCTCCAAGAACCATCCAGTCCTGCTTCCCTTAACCCTGATCTGTGTTATTCGTTGACTGTACCAAACACAACATGGTTCGGGTGAAGCCCATGCAGGTTTGAGTATAACGATACTCAGTAGGGACCTCGAGACCCTTAAGGTCTCACAAATTCAACAAAGGATAAACCAAAAAGCATGTAAACTAGTGACAAACCTAATTATGTATATTTCCATACATATACCTAAGCTATCTAATATTATCCATCTCATTCATGAGGAATCACAAGGCCCAACTCCATAGAAAAAGTACAACTGTTCCACAAAAGAAGATTTCCCTAAATGTAAGTACCACACTGATACGTCAAACATACAAATACCACAATGGTAACACCATGAATGTAAGTACCACACAGGTATGCCACATAGAAGAATACTGCAAAGGTAACACGATGAAGGTAAGTACCATAGAAGTATTCCACACAGAAGAATATCACAAAGGTAAAGACTCAACACAAACCAGGTATAACTTAGGTACAATAGTATAGATGATTTGATGTTACTAAATAATCATCTTACTCTGTTAATAGGAAGACCCACGTAGGATTCTAAATCATCAGACCTACACAGGATCTTAGTACATCATCAGACCCACACAGAATCTTAGTATAGCAAATTGACACAAGATCATAGTACATCATCAGATGCACACATGATCCTAGTAGTGTAGACCAACACAGGATCCTAGTATATCATCAGACCCAAAAAGGATCATAGTACAACAGACCCACCCAAGATACTAGTACATCATCAGACCCACACATGATCCTAGTACAGTAGACCGACACATTATCCTAGAACTTCATTAGACCCACACAAGATCCTAGTACAGCAGACCCACACATGATCCTAGTAAATCATCAGACCCACACATGATCCTAGTGTAGTCCCACATGGATTCCTAGAGATGATCCATGTGGGATCCTCAGACACAGACCCATGAAGGATCCCTTTATCATGTTACAGACAGCAATTGGGTTCCCGCACTAATCTCACATTATTCTGGGAGGATATGCTCTTAAATTTACAGGTCTATACTACAACTGCAATGAAGTCACATGAAGCAGTATCCCAATATACTAAAAAGTAATAGGGGTCTCAACGCAAGTGATGGTGCATCAATCAGATGCTCGGTCTATAAGTTATTGGCTTTTTAGTCCCGAGGGCCCTGTTGGATTCGTGTTCGATCCAACCCTGTCATACCCCAACATTAACCAAAACTCGTGTGGGGTATACCAAAGGTTCGTCTCTCTCCAAGGTTTTTAGTTCCACTAACGGTTCGTCCAAAAAATCCGTGTAGCTAATGATATGGCAGAAAGAGCGAAAAGGATCGAAGTGGGTCCAGGTCCTGTCTGACCTGGTTGGACCGACCTGGCCCGACACTGCCTGGGCCGACCTGTCCCAGTTTTGGTCGACTTGGCCCCTCCCGATTCTGGCCCTGGGTCAGCCCCGACCCGCGAGATCCAACCCGGACCGTTGGGTTCGGCCCACCCCGCCAACGCGGCCCGCGGTGTTGCGACCTGCAGCTGCCCACGGGGTGGTCCCCTAGGGCATACCGCTTGGTCACCCCCGGCTATCCCGATGGCCAGCCGCTCCTCCGCGCGCTGCGGTCGTGCGCTGCACCATCACCTATGGCCGGCAACAAGCTAGCCTCCTTATCCTCACCGCCAAGACACAAGGCTGCGGTTCTTCTCCACCGGGGTGGTGCAGACGAGCACCGCCGACCTTCACGTGGCTGGCCGTCGTTCCCGATCCCCCCTGATGTCAGTCGTCGACATCGGTCTTCATCCTCCTCTACCTCATAGAACTCACCGAAAATAGCAAGGATTGCGGAGTGGTCGTTCCATGATCATTTGGCCTCAACACTATACGTTAGAGCTGTAGAAAGTGGCGAATGTAGAGAGATTCGACATAAAAGAGAAATCAACGAAGATTAATAAAAAACACACCCCTACCTTGGAGGTTCTGAAGGAGGAGGCATGAGGAAGAAGATGATGTTGTTGAAGAATGTCAGCATTTGTCGTCTCCACATGGAGCTTCTGATCTAGGCTCTGGGTTGGTGCCTCGTTCTTCATTTTGTGGTTCGGGGTCACTCGTCACTGCCCGCCATAACCGGCTCCATCCTCCAAGTGTCGGGCATCACAACACATTGTCAGAGCTTCGTCGCTTGGTAAAGGCATTCCAAATCCCCCCAATCTCCATATAAATAAAAGAGGGGGTGACTAAGTAAAAAATCATGGAATTTATGAAGGTTCATTTTATAAGAACCTTCCAAAATTCCAACAATGTTGTTACATAGTATTTTATAGTTTTAAAAAATTAATTTACATTGGCTCAATTAAATGTTGAAAAATTTAATAAATTTTCGTTGGTTCTACTAATTAAATGGGGGGGTTGAAGGGTTATCTCCCATTAAAGAGGGTCCTGGTGGTCCCCACCATCGTAACCCATGTAGAGAGGTTTCAAAAAAAAATAATTATTTTTCTTTATTTTATTTTTATTTCCTCGTAAAACATGGAAATTAACGTTCACCCTCGACCTACTACAGTCGAGGTGAAGGTCTCCTTAAGCGAATACTATCGCTGTGAGTTTAACGGTGTCCTCAGATTTCAATTCCGAGAACCGGTTCATAAGTTACAAAAAAATCACATGCACGTTTACTGAATGTACCCGAAAAAATGTTCATATATTCACTCTAGGTACACCATTCTTTAAAATCATGTGTCGCCAATTTTCGTGGACTCGTAAAATTAGCAAAAAAAAATTACATGGAATTTCAAACTCTTTACAAATCCGCCAAAGAACAAAATGAAATCCAAATGACTAAATGGAGTCCTCGAAGACTATTTCTAAGTTGAACTATGTAACACCCCAAGCTTATACAGTACGTTTCCCTTTGAATAATGTAATAGCTTGCGTTGTATGCAACTTCAAGATTCTAACATACCACCACCAATCAAACTAGCAATGGTGAATAGTAAAACCCAACTCGTAAAATTTTCAAAATTTTATCATTCAAAATGGGTATCCTTTTTGGATTCTTAATATAAAAATTAGATTAGGGTGAGTTTTTGGTATTTTTCAGAAAACTTTCATTTTTTGGTGAATAGTGAAAAACACTGAGTTGTTGTTTAAAACCAATTTTTTTTAAATAATTGATTATTTTAATTAAATCTATTTTTGTTAAAAATAGATACATTATACCAATATAAGTTCAATGTAATTGATTTTATTCAATTTATAATTAGTTTAGATATTTAAATTTTATTGACCTTTTTAACATCTTTTACTGACCTCCTAGGAGAATTTCCAAATTTGTATAAAACGTAATTTTACCGCTTCTATGAGTTGAATTTAAAAACTCCGAGAAATAGGGTTATTATTAGTAAGTAAAATGTTTTTCAATAATAAGAAAATATTATTTGGTGAATAGTAACTTTTTACTTTTATTTACCCCGGTTAAAAGTAAATATGGTAATTATGGATAAATATGATATTATTATTAAATTAACACATGTACTAATTCTATTGGATAAGTACAATTAGACCATAAATAACCATAGAAAAAAATATGTACCACTTTCGTCCACTTGGATTAGATTATGACATTTATTATTATTTTATTTTAAGAAGAGTTAAAGGAGTAAAATTCAATGTTTAATAACTAAACCATTTTTAATATAGGTTTACACACATTATAAATTAGACTATAAATAATAATTAAAAATATTATAATATTTCCTACATAATTTTATTTTATTAATAAATTTTATACATTATCTAATTAAATTTACTTATGACACAATGATGATGCAGTAATTACCATATTAATGAATGATTAAAATAATCTGTATTATAAATATCAAAATAAATATAATTTGAGACTTTTAATGAACTCCGCTAATTTTATAGGTTAACATGACATGTTAGGGTTTCTTGAATATATTTATTTTTAGTAATAATGTTGTTAGGACTTTAACAAATATCAACTTTTAAATAATGTCAAAATTGACATATTTGAGTTTAAAAAAAAGACAATATTATTGGTTGATATATTAATCGTAAAAATATAGGGATTTTCCAAAAAATACTTATATAATGATAGTTGTATATTTAATGAACCACTTGGTGTTCTCATGGATGTTTTTAGTAATTTTATTAACCATATAATATAAAAATACAAAGAGGCAGGCTAAATGTCAAACTATTTAACGAAGAGTTAAATCTAAAAGATAAGGTAAATATAGTGACCCAAACCTATCTAAAACATATTGGTTGAGAGGTTTTCGACACATCCCCACCTTAAGATTTAACTAATTCATTTTGGATAAATTATAAACAGAAAATGATTTTATTATAAAATAATATTTCAATATTTTCATAAGGTGCCACTGACCCCTCTTATAAAAGGGCACTTTCCCTTCTCTCAAATTCACACCTTAAAAGCCATTTGGATCTTACAAACCCTACCAAAATATCCTCCCAACTGTTCTACCTTAATCCTAGAGGCCATCCATTAGTCTGTAATCCATCCTAATGATCCCTTTTGATCAAATCAAAAGGAAGATCCCGAGGAAGAGGTAAATATTTTATCACAACTTTCAGGTTATTTTCTTCCTCCAATTCTTGTTTCTTTTTTTCCATTATAAAATAATAACTCCTGTATCTTATATATACTGTGATGTTATTATAAAAATGGTACAACCATGTTCATTATTCTATCCACCCTATAAATGACAAAGTCACCATACGTGCGTACGTACAGATTACCGTCTCCACATCGTGGTGTAGTTTTTTATTCAAACTCTTCAGCATTTGGATGGGTATAATAATGAGTAAAAATTATGTAAATAATAAATATAACATGATAATTTTTCTGTATATATGATATAAAATCTAATTATATATTAATTTAATATCAAACTAATGATATTGGTACAAGTGCGTAAGTACGGATTACCATCTCCAAGAACGCGATGAGATCCATTCCCCATTGTATCCAATAAAGAATAATTTTCTTTTTATGATTAAAAATAATGTTTAAAGACATAATATCATTATGAATATGAATAAGATATATCTTATCCATAATAAACATTACTGACGAAATAAAGCATATAAATGAAAACGAATCCGTTAACATCTGAAACGATGGTACTACTGAAATATCATTAACAAACCAATATTAGAAAGTCATATATGATATCATATTTTTGTATATAGTTCTTGTATAATTTAATAAAAATTATTTAACAATTATATAGGAGCTTAATGTACCCTCGACCAAGGAAATGTACAAGGTCTGTGTTAATTTTCCAATCTCTTTATTACTCGAGGTTGTTTTTATGTAAGTATCTACTGGGACCTCTTTATCCTCCACATCCATGTTTCTTAAAAACATATTCCAAATTTTTTTTACTATTTACTAGACTATGGGTTAATTTCATTTATAACCTTTTTTGAATTTTATAAAATGGTTTGAAAGTAATATTCTAGTCGTTTTCCAAACAAGGTACCTTATGAACTTTTTGAAAAAAATAAGGTAAGAATGTTTTTTTACTTATAAGGTGGGTGCGGCTATTTTCTACCATTATAACAACATCAAAGCATCATCTATAAGATACTTAAATTTTTTTCAAAATATATTATTTCTTTTATAATTATATAACTTTTAAATTATTTTAAAATAGAATGAAATATTTCTATAAAAATGTTTTAATTTCATCAATGTCAACATCCTTTGATAGATTTTAAGCTTAATTGAAGTTGATTTATTATCATACCAAACATTCATATTGTATTTAAGGTTTTGAGATATTTTTGACTATGAATGTTTTATTTTCACACCATTCATTTTTATGGAGAATGTATTGACATTTCATATTCTAGTTTTAATACAATTGTATATGTTATGTTTGAAACATTTTATATGAGGAATGCATTGGAATTAGTAAGTGACGAGTGGAGTCTATTATAGCTCCTTGATGCATTGGTAGGTCTAATGATACAAACTAGTGTCTTGGAAAAAGGCCTTGACAAAATCTTATTTGTAGTCTTGGTATAAGGCCTTGACTTTGTGGTTATGAAGTCTGGCATTATGAATTCCATCATTATGAAAGTGGCTATTGATATTGCATGTGATTATTCGACTAGTAGAATATCCATGTGAATAAGTAAATGGAAATATCCGATTTTATCATTTCCATATTATTCTAATGTTCAAGTTTAAAAGACTTTTGTTCTAGTCTTACATTTTCTTAAATAATTATGCTTATTTATGAAAAAATATGCTATATTGTTGTCCTCACTGAGCATCTAATCTCACCCCATTCTATGTTTTATTATTCCTAGGATGAGAATATGTATATTATGACACACATATAGGGATAGTATAAGAGATATGATTGTGGCTTATGTAGACTATGATGTTGTAGTTATTCAATATAAAATGTAATTTAAATCTTATAAATGTATCTTGTATTTCCAAGGCTGCTAAACTAATCTATCTTTCGAGAAGTTATATTTTGTGACCATGCACTTATTATGTAATAATGCACCAGCTTTGGGTAACAATGGTCCAGGTGTTACAGTTGGTATCAGATGATATTTAGTAAAAACCTTTGAAGCTATATTTACAAAAAATTTGATTAGAGTACATTATCAAATGATAGACTTTGAGGGTTAGTATAGAAGAAATTCCAAGATTTTTGGTATTGTAGATATTTTGTGAGCTTTCCAAGCAATACATCCCTATCTGGATACAATCAGGTAGAGGTAGATCTAGCAATGATGTACGAAGGGGTAAAACCCGAAAACACCTCTTTGAGCGACACTCGAATGGGAACTGGTGCATGAAAATGGGCCTTGTTGTACTCTTGGTTACGACACTCCTATGGGATGTTCTTAGGATAATTATCATTTTCATTACAAACCATTATTAAGTTTATGAGTATATACTTCTTCAAACAAAATGTTTTTATGATGATGGATGATATAC
Organism: Viscum album; assembly: GCA_963277665.1. Lineage (NCBI taxonomy): Eukaryota > Viridiplantae > Streptophyta > Magnoliopsida > Santalales > Viscaceae > Viscum > Viscum album. The sequence continues at coordinate 184,543,554 of OY728144.1, forward strand.
ATAAACTTTTCAAATTATGTTAACTGTTTTACAATTTTGGAATTATGTATTATTATTCATAAACGAACCTACTATTTTCCATTATTTAGAAATGGCGCCTAGTGGAAGAAATGGAAACTATATCAATGCATGCAATCCTTGTATGTATTTCCCTCACACTCAAGATAATTATAGTGGAGCTGGTGAAGCAACTGGTCCTCATCAGCTTATCACAAAACTGGGACAACTTACTTCGGTTTTGAATAATAACCTTTCCCATATGGAGCACCCTGATCCACAACGTGGAGGATTAATGTTAGCCCACTTCATGAGGCAACAACCACCAACATTAAATGGGAGTACAAATCCATTAGTAACTGATCAATGGATAAATTTTTTAGAGAAAATATTTCACGCTTTGGGGAGTAGTGAATGTGATATAGTTTTCATGGCAGTTTATCGCCTAATGGGAGATGCAGATCAATGGTGGTAATTGATTCAAAACACAAAGAAAGATGATGAAGTATCAAATATGTAATGGATAGAGTTTAAAGAGATTTTCGTAGAAAAATACATTCCTCGTGACCATCGAGCTGATATGGAAAGGAAATTTCTGAGTCTGTGGAATAAGGAGGATAAGAATGTCGCAAAATATGAGTCTAACATTACAAGGATAGAAAAGAATACAGTAGATTATATACGTACCCCAAGGAGTAATATTGATCGATTATTTGATGTGGTAAAACCATTTCTCTGGTGAGCATTAGTCTCACAATACTTGTTATAATACGAAGTAATTGTATCACATGATATCAAGAAAGAAAAGGATTTATCTAAGTCTTATGACATTAAAGAAAAGAAAGAGAAGAATATATCTGATGAACATTCTAGAAATGGAAATAAGGGGAAGACGGGAAAAGTTGAATATACATCCTACATTAAATGTTGGAAGAAACCTCTTGGTACTTTCCTGAAGGGAATGGGATTCTGTTACGAGTGTGGTGAAAAAGTCCACCAAGCACGTGATTGCAAGGGGAAGGAAGAGGTTTTCAATGTTAAAGGCGACAATTGTAGAGAAACGAGGCATTGCACAAATGAATGTCCTATGATCCAATGATACATACCTCAGAAAAGGCCATGGAATCAAGGAAAAGATTATGATATCACTACTGCTGAGGTTGATGCTCCGAAAGACGTGGTGGAACGTAATGTAATGGTTTCCTCAAGTTTAAAAAATGATTTATTTGATTCTGGATCATCACATTGTTTCATATGTTCCAAATTTTATAAGAACATTATATATTATTAATTTGACTTAACAAGGGAGTTTTCAGTCAAAACACCTAAGGGAAGTATCATTGTAACAACGTTTTATGAATTAGTTCCAATTAGGGTAGATAAATATTCTTTATCTACTGAACTTATGTTCATACCCATGATTGAATTTGATATAATCCTTGGTATGGATTGGCCTTTGAACCTTCATGTGGAGATTTATTGTAAGAAGAGAAATGTTACAATTCTAGATGTTGATAAGAAGTACATTATATTTAGATCAGAAACGTCACCACCTAATTATTATCTAGATCCACCCCCAATAGCTCAACTAAATTCAATTATTGGAGAGGAAGATAATGAAATAACAATGGGTGAGGAAAGGAAAGTTAAAATAGAGATGTACCTATTGTTCAAAAATATGTTGATGTGTTTCAAGAATATTTACATAGACATCCTCCAGAACCGGAAATTGAGTTTTACATTGATTTAATTTCTTGTTGAAGGCCCATATTTAAGACCCCTTATATAATGGCCACTGTAAAATTAGTAGAACTAAAGAAAAAACTTTAGGAATTGAGTAATAAGGAATGTATGTTCCCTAGAGTTTCTCCATGGGGATCCCCTATTCTTTTTTAAGAAGAAAGATGGATCTATGAGGTTGTGGACTGACTATAAAGAGATCAATCCTATAACAATAAAGAACAAGTATCCCCTACCACGCATTGAGGATTTATTCGACCAACTTCATGGAGCTAAATATTTTTCAAAGATTGGCCTTGGATCTGGATAACATCATTTTTGTGTGAAAAGGGAAGTCATTCTGAAAACAACATTTCGAACTAGGTACGTGCATTACGATTTTACAGTAATGCCTTTATCATTAACTAATGCACCTTCTGTATTCATGGATCTAAAGAATAGAGTTTTCAAGAAATATTTTGATGACTATGTAGTGTTATTTATTGATGATATCTTGGTATACTCCAAAATCAATTAAGATCATGAAAATCACTTCCTCATTATACTAAAAAAATTTTAGAAGAAATCAATTATATGGGAAATTTAGCAAGTGTGAATTATGGATTGAGGAGATTTCTTTTCTTGTCCATATTGTCTCTAAGGATGGAATCTCTATTGATATTTCAATGACCAAGGCAGTCCATGAATGGCCAGCACCGATGAGTATAACTAAGGTATGCTGTTTTATTGGTTTAGGAGGTTATTATCGACGTTTCATCCAAAAATTTTCTGGTTGGCTACCCATTAACAAATATCACACAAAAAGGGGTTAAATATGATTGTACAAAAGAGTGTGAATAATGTTTTGAAGAACTGAAGAGAAGATTTTTCATTTATCCAATCTCAACTCTGCCATTAGGGAATGATGGGTTTGTTATTTATAGTGATGCTTCAAAGAAATTTCTTGGTTGTGTCATTATTGAGAATGATTGAGTTATTGACTATGAATCATGATAGCAAACAATTCATGAGAAAAACTATCCTACTAATGATCTTGAGTTAGCAGTTGTAATATCTGCTTTGAAGATATGGAGACCTTATCTCTATGGTGAATACTATGAGATATATACCGATAAAAAGAGTTTGAATATATTTTATCACAGAAAGAACTCAACATGAGGAAAAAGTGATGGTTTGAACTACTCAAGGATAATTATTACACAATACAATACCACCCGGGAAAGGTAAATAAGGTGGAAGATGCTTTGAGAAGAAAAGATCGTGGAGTTTTGAACAAGATGAGAATTGAAAGGGATCCTATTTTCATGGATCTTGCGAAAATGGATATGGGAGTAATCATGGAAGCTAAAACAACAAAACTTTTTCTAATGATTACCAAAACATCTTTACTAGAAATGATAAATATTTCTCAAGATGATGATGAGGAGTTTCAAAAAAAATTAATGTTTTGAATGATGGGATATTGAGTGAAATCATATATGAGGATTGAATTTTGAAATTTTAGAAGAGGATTTGTGTTCCTAACATACCTGATCTAAAAAGATAATTTTTTGATGATGCTCGTAGATCCAATTTCTCTATACACCCTGGTAGCTCTAAGATGTATAGAGATTTGAAGGAACATTTTTGTGGGGACAACATGAAGAGGGAGATTGTTGATTTTGTGTCATGATGTATGGTTTGTAAAAAAGTGAGAGCTGGAAGGAAATATCCTGGAGTAGTCATGCTACCTCTTCCCATACCTGATTGGAAATGGGATAATATTATGATGGAATTTGTCATGGGGATACCAAAGACACCTAGAAGAAAATGATGCAATATGGGTCATTGTTGACCATATTACCAAGTCAGCACATTTTCATGCTATAATAAATGATTTACCACTTGAACATTTAGAAATTCTATATATTAATGAATTTTTAAGACTCCATGATGTACCCATATCGATGTTTTCTAATCGTGATCCCCATTTTACGTCATGATTCAAGGTACTACTTCAGATAGCCTAGGATACTGAACATCGTTTGAGCACTGCCTACAACCCTCAAACTGATGGACAATCAAAACAGACTATTCAAACCATAGAAGACATGTTGAGATCTTTCTCACATTACATTAAAGGCTTGTGGGATCAATATTTACCTCTGGTAGAATGTTCCTATAAAAATAGCATCCATTCAAGTATTTAGATGGAACCATATGAAGCGTTATATAGAAAGAGATGTCACACACCAACTTTTTGGGATGATGTTGGTGAAAGAAAACACGTAGGCCCAGAACTTGTTGATGAAATGATGGATAAGATGAAGGTTATCCAAACCTACATCAAAATAGAACTGAATAGGCAGAAGAGCTATGTCGATAACAGAAGGATGGATTTGAAATTTCATGTAGGAGATCATGTTTTCTTGAAGGTATCTCCATGGAATAGAGTTATACCATTTGGTATGAAGGGTAAACTGTGTCCTTGGTATATCTCCCCTTTCAAAATTCTAGAATGAATTGGAGTTATATCTTACCTGTTGGCAATGCTGGCAATACATTCCAATGCTCACGATGTGTTATATGTATCATTGTTGAGAAAAGGCATTCCAAACCCAACACATGTACTCACCTTTGAAGAAATTGAACATGAACATAATCTATCTTATTGTGAAGAGCCTGTAAAAATTATTTGATACCAGGGAACTAGGGTTGAGAAATATGACGACTCTTCTGGTTAAAGTTCTATGGACAAACCATTAGATGGAAGATGCAACATGTGAACCCGAGGAACTTATCATGAAGAAACACATGAATATTTTTATGAATTAATATTCTAGAAATTTCTAGGATGAAATTATTTAAAGGAAGGTAGAGTGTATCACCCCAAGTTTCCATGGTACGTATCCCTTTTAATAATGCAATAGCTTGCATTGTATGCAACATCGAGATTCTAACACCCTGCAACCAATCAAACTAGCTATTATGAATAGTAATACCAACTTTTTGAAAATTTTATAAAATTTAACATTAAAAATTGACTTTATTTTTGGATTTTGAATTTATAAATTAGCTTAGGCTGAATTTCTTGGTATTTTTCTAACAAGTTTAAATTTTGATGAATAGTGGAAAACACCGAGTTATTGTTCAAAACTAACTTTTTATTTGAATAATTATTTATTTTATTTAAATTTATCTCAGGTTAAAATAGATACATAATACCTAAATAAGTTCAATAAAATTCAATGGAGTCCTTTTATAATGAGTTTAAATATATACAATTTTATCGATCTTTTTACCATTTTTTACCGACCTCCTAGAAGAATTTCTAAATTTGTATAAAACTTAATTTTACCACTTTTGTGAGTAGAATTTCAAAAATCAAAGAGACATGGTAGATATCAGTAAGTAAAATTTGGTTCAATAAGATGAAAATAATATTTGGTGATGAGTAAATATTTACTTTTATTTACCACTATTAAAAGTAAATAGGGTAACTAAGGGTAAAATTGATATTATTATTATCATAAAACATGTCCTAATTCTATTGGATAAATAGAATTTGACCATAAACAACATTAGGAATAAAATATGAACCTCTTTGGTCCACATAGATTAGTTTAGGACATTTATTATTATTTTATTTAAAGAATACTTAAAAGATTTAAATTCAAAGTTTAATAAGTGATCCATTTTTAATATATCGTAACACACAATAAAAATTCAACTGTTAAGATTCATTAGAAATCTAAAAGGATTTCCTACATAATGGTATTTTATTTATAATTTTTAAACATTAAATAATTAAATTTACTTATTACACAATGATGATGCAATAATTACCATATTAATGAAAGATTAAAATAATATATATTAAAAATATATATATAAATCTAATTTGAGACTTTTAATGAATTCCGCTAATTTTCTAGGCTAATATTTCATGTTATGGTTGATTAAATGTATTTATTTTTAATTAATAAAGTTGTTAGGACATAAAAAAATCAATTATTAAATATTGTCAAAATTGATATATATGAGTTTTTAAAACAAATACGATGTTATTATTTGATATAATAATCCTAAAAATATATATTTTGGAAAAAGGATGTATATAATGATATGTGTAAAATTAATGAACCACTTGGGGGACTCTTGAATGTTTATTATAAATTTATTATCCATATAATATAAAAATACATAGAGACCTGGTAAATGTCAAACTGTTTAACTACGAGTTAAATCTAAAAGATAAGGTTAATATAGTGACAACAACCTATCTAAAAGCTATTGGTTGAGAGGTTCTCGAACCATCCCCACCTTACCCTTTAAAAAATTCATTTTAGAGCCATTAGAATATGATATTGAGTTTATTATAAAACAATATTTCAATTTGTTCCTTAGGTGCCCCTCACCGCTCTTATAAATGGGCACTTCCCCTTCTCTCAAATTCACACCTTCAATTCCATTTTTCTCAGCTAACCCTCTCACAAAATATCCTCCCAACTATCCTTCCTTCATCCTAGAGGGCCTCCTTTTGTTATAAATCCAACCAAAGGAGCCCTTTTGATCTAATCAAAATGAAGAACCCAAAGAAGGGGTAAATATTTCATCATCTCTTTCAAGTTATTTTCTTCTTCCACTTACAATTTTTTTGTTGTTTCCATTATAAAATAGTAACTCTAGTATATTATATATACTGGGATGTTATTACATAAATTTTACAACCATATTAATTATTCTATCCATCCTATAAATGAAAAATTCACCATACGTGTGTACGTACGGATTACCGTCTCCACATCGTGGTGTAGTTCGTTATTCAAACACTTCATCATTTGGATGGGTATAATAATGAGTATAAATAATGTAACTAATAAATATAAAATCATAATTATTATGTATATATGATATAACATCCAATAATATATTATTTTAATATCAAAAAAATGATATTGTCACGTGTGCGTACGTATTGATTACCGTCTCCACGAACGGAATGAGATTCATTAAACATCATATCTATTCAAGAATAATTTTCATTTAATGATAAAAAATATTTTTAAAGACTTATTATCATTCTTAATATGAATAAAATATATCATATCTATAACAAACTTTACTTATGTAACAAATAATATAAAGGAAAATGAATCATTTTACACCTCAAATGATGATACTACTAAAATATCATTAACAAAGCAGTATTAGAAGATCATATATGATATCAAATTTAGGTATATCGTCATTTTATAATTTAAAAAAAATTATTTAACTATTATATAGGAGTTTAACGTACCATCGACCAAGGAAAAGTACAAGGTAATGGTTAATTTCGTAATCTCATTATTATCCGAGGTTGTTTTTACGTAAGTATATATAGAGACCTCTTTATCATCCACATCCATGTTTCTTAAAAATGTATTCCAAAACATTTTTACAATTTACTAGACTCTGGGTTATATTAATTTATACCCTTTTTTAATTTTTATAAAAAGGGTTTAAAGGAATCTTTTGGTCGTTTTCCAAACAATGTACCTTATGGCCTTTTCGACAAAATGAAGATAAGAATGTTTTTAACTTATATGGCGGGTGCAACTATTTTTTTGCTGTTATAACATCATCGAAGCATCCATTACAAGATTATAAGAATATTTTCAAAATATTTGTTTTATTTTATAATTATTTTACTTTTAAATTACTTTAAAATAGAAAGATATATTTCTATAAAAAATGTTTTGATTTCATCTATGGAAACATCTGTTGTTAGATTTAGGCTTAATTGAAGTTGATTAATTATGATACAAAACATCCATATTTTATTGAATGTTTTGTGATATATTTTACTATTGATGTTTTATTTTTACACCATTCAATTTTTATGGAGAAATTATTGACATTTATTATGCTAGATTTAATACGAATTTTTATGTTATGTTTGAACCATTTCATATGAGGAAATCATTGGACTTAGTAAGTGACGGGTGGAGCCCCCTATAGCTCCTTGATGCTTTGGTAGGTCACATGAGACAATCTTGTATCTTGGAACAAGGCCTTGACAAAATCATATTTGTTGTCTTGGGAAAAGGCCTTGACTATGTTGTTATGAAGTCTGGCATTATGTATTCCATCATTATGAAAGTGGCTATTGATATTGCATTTGATTATTCTACTAGTAGAATATCAATGTGAATAAGTAAATGGAATTATTTGATTTTATATTTTCCATATTATTATGAAGTTCAAGTTTAAAAGGCTTTTGTTATAGTCTTACATTGCCTTAAATATTTATGCTTATTTATGAATGTTTTCTCTATATTTTTATCCTTACTTAGAATATGAGCTCACCCCTTTCTATGTTTTATTTTTCCCAGGATGCGAAGAAGTACATTATGAATGACCTATAGGGATAGTCTACCGGATATGACTGTGGCCTATTGAGACTATGTTGTTGTAGTTTTTCATTTTATAATGTAATGTAAAACCTATGAATGTATCTAGTAGTTTCAAGGATACTAAACTAATAGGTCATTCAGGACCTGATCATTTATAATCATGCCAATGTTATGTAATAATGCACCAAATCATGGGTAACTAGGGTCGGGGTGTTACAAACTACCAATTGGACTTGTAATTGAAAATGATTAAATTGTGGTTTAAATATTAAATATGGCTATATACGGTCTAAATAAGGGAGGAAAAAAAAGGTATTTCGGACTATATTCTTATTTGAGGAAGAAACAATTTTAAAGTGGTGTTTTTGACCATAATATCTATGTGATGAAATCTCAAGGAAAATAATTTATGGACCTCGTGTATGTATATTTTATTACATTTGGGTGAATAATTCCTGGATCAGTGGAATAATTTTATAATCACATGATATCAATATTTGACATATCAATGATTATTGAATTCAAATTAATTTTTTTGGCTTCATGTTACTCAAAAGAAGGACTACAACATCATCTCTCTAAGAATATATGCATGAGATATTCTGAATAAATTATTCATGAATTTATCCAAACCAATATCGAATTTGATTGTAGTTGTGAAAAAGCATGGAGAGGATGAGGATAGGAAATATATAGATTCCACATTTTACTAGAAGATAAATAGAATTTTATTATATTTAACAAAAACATGGTTAGATATATTATTTTCCACCTCTTTAGTGGATCACTTCCAAAGTAATACAATGGAGAAAACTTTCTAAAAGTCAATTGACTCATGATATATATTCCTGGTGCTCTTATAAATTTATTATACTTTGAAATGTGAAGATAGAATGATTTATTAAAATTTTATGATCATGAATGGTCTGGATATGTGGTGGATTGAGAGTCCACAAGTGTGGGTGAATTATTTAGTGGAAACTAGTGTGTGGGGTTGCTACGAAAAAAATAAAATAAATACTCATAGTATGGATGATACAAAATATGTCTTTGTGACTTTGTAATGTACTCATTTATTGTGTATGAATCATCAAATTACTGATATTGTGGATGAGGTGAAACTGCTGATAGTGATTCACTATCATATTAAGAGAATGATAAATCTTATAAAAATTATAGTTCAACACTCTCATACAAAACATATTGAGATCATATATCACATCATTAAAGAAAAATTTTAACAATATTTGGTTAAAATAGATCATGTTGGAACTAAATATTAGATGTATGACATACTAACTAAGCCTTTAGCAGCCCCAATGTTTGAGAAAAATCAGTTAAACCTTAATTTTTAGCCACCTCAAATTACATTAGGAGTTTATGGTTGATCAAATCTACCCTTTTTAACTATTTTAATCTATTTGATGATGTGATTTATTTCTACAGGGGAGATATGATCCATATGGGTGTTTTTTTTGGGAATTAAAGACCCATTACATTTTCATTGGGTTTATTGTCAATGAGGGATCATGAAATTCAATTAATTTCATAATAGGAGGATAGATTGGTGTTCTATAAAGGAATGAAAATATATTTTTCCAATCTTGGTTTCTACAACCATATTTCATCACATATACAGAATAATGGATGAGTATTTCATTCCTTTAAGTTTTTTTAATTTAGTGCAGTGCTTAATTAAATTTATCATCAATTTAAAAACAAACCCATAGGGGCAGATTGTTGGAACCGATGTTTTTCACATGTGGGAAAATATTTATTTTATTAATTTTTTCAATCCATATAGGGTTTATCAGGTAGTATTCATGACTAGTTATATTATGGTTTATGTAGCTTTTTGGTTTTTTGTGGTGTCATTTCCCTGTTATTTTCAATTATTTTGATCTCAAATTCTAGAGGAAGGCATGAGCTTCATGAAATATTGATTTCTAAAATAGACCCTGTAAAAATATGTAAAAGTAATGGTTTTGATGATGGTTGTGGTTTCAGAGAGATCTAAATAATTTCTATGGAATCTTCCTTGTCAATGTTCTGATGGTTTCAAAATATATTTCATGAAGAATGACATATATGAGATGGAATGATGGAAATCTACATGACTATGAGAAGCATCCTTAAAAAAACATTCACTAAAGCATCAGGAAGAAAACGTTCTCCATGAACATGATTTTTTGGATCATGAAAAGGATGGGGTGATCTTGAAATCATCATGAATGAGGTGATTTCTATAAGTAGGCATCTTCCCTTCATTTGAGATATGAACTGAAGTTATAAATAGAGCGAATCACTCTAATTTCATGAAGGACTTATGATATAGATAGGATTCATGAATCAATAACCCCTTCTATATAAAATAATTGAAAAAATAATTTTTATAAACTAATCTACACTATTTTTTTATAAATCATTTTTTCATGAAGACTGAATGATTCATGATTCATTGGAATTTTGTGATGGTTGGGAGATTTGTGAAGTATAAGACTTCCATGAAGGATGAGAGTTCATAAAGGCTGGGAGAATCTTGATAGTATATAAGTTAAACACACATAGACATAATTAAATATAAAATAGGATTTCATGAAGAATGGAGCTTCACAAATAACACTTTTAAACATGTCATTTAGTGTGAAGTGTGTTTATGGAAATAATTTAGGGAAGAGGTTCATCTAGAGTATCGTTATAATAAAATAAAATGACTTATATGACTAATATATTGAAGCTATCTTCAAGAAAATAAATTAATTTGGGCCTCTCACAAGATTGTGGGAAAGGGGAGTCGATGGATGTTCTCTAGAAGAGGTAATGTGCTACCGCTAAAATACATGTAACGGTAGTGGGCCTGGCATGGAGTGAATGTATATAATCATTTGCAATCAAAAATATCTAGTGAATCTTTTTGGATTATATTATGAATGACACACTCTTGAAATTTATTCTTTAAATATTCCCTTAGTGTTTAATCATTTTAAAATATTTTTTTTTAGTTTCTATATCCCCGTATGTGTGTTTTATAATTTCTTGATTCTATCTAATAGGTTTTACGAGTTCCTATCAATGTGGGGACACGATCAATATAATTTAAATAACAATATGACATTCATATTCACCCCTTCTTTGTCTAGGTGTTCTAGGGTCTTATAGAAACCCAATTAATTTATCTAGTACAATAAACCCATTAGATTTAATTAATATATTCATCAGGGTGAATAAAAATAGTGTTGTCACCCTTAGACGAAAGCCCGAGCATCCATGAAACCGTTAACATGAATAAATACTAATGGTAAGGTACACCATACCACCTACTATTAGTGAGCCTTAAGACATATAAAAAATAACCGTTGTCTACTCTATCCAAGCTTCTCAATGTTCGAGCCATGCCATATCAGATTCCAAGATCCTTCCAAACAGTGGGCAGCACAACCATGGAAAAAATCAGTTGAATCATATGAAGAATTAATATCCAAAGAAAACCAAAAATAATAATTACATTAGATATATCATTAGATTTATATCACTCAATGAATATCTGAGTAACCCCATGCATAATTTCTACAATTTACCCCTAAGATAATTCCTTTGAATGTCCCTAAACAATGATGTGAAAAAATACTCCATAATTTAACTAAAATATGTTATGTTTAAAAAACATAACCGCAGTTTTATACCCTGATGAAATTTAATACGGTGATGCTTATATAATCTCTCATGATTTCAACTTAGTATGTAGAGAAAAAACCACAAAACAATGTTCGATTCCACCATTCTTTGGTGGAACCATTGAAAAAACCGTAAAGAAAAACTCATCAAGTCTAGAATGATTGAAAAGAAACAAATGAGGAGGCAGGTAGAATATTTTCTTGACTAGTTTTGTCGAAACAAACCTAATATCTCCCTAATCGGTGGATGATAGAGGGAGAGAGAGGTGAATTTCCCAAGAGATCTTGTGTGTCCCCTCTTACTATATTATAAAACAAATGGGGGATGTCCCCACTATTTACCCTTTTTTAAAAATCCCATCCTATCGATTTCTATATATATGTCATTTACACAATGGTTACCTGATACATGAAATGTATTCCCTAAGGATATCCCCTAGGCTATTCAGGTTTTTTAAATAGTTGGATGAATCCCTTGAATCCAATTCACACCATGAATTGAATTCATAACATAAATTCCTCACTGAAAATGTTTTCAATATCCCAGCTTCTCATTCATCTTTTGATACTTTCTCAAAGACCAATGACATCAACCAATACATAGAACACAACAAAAAAACAACACATCTATATATTCAAATACTTAAAACCTTGTTCAAATTTCTAGTTCATATGAAAACTCATCCACTAATAGATAAAAATATAAATCCTCTCCAAAATTCAACAAATACAAAAACATCGGACAATAGAGAATCTGAATTAGACTGTATTTACGGATTTTTGACCATAATTAAAAGAAATTTTGGATATTTCATCCCCAATCCACTAGATACTGAATACCACACAATGTATGAATGATAGGTCACATTGAGCTAGGATCTTCTAGAAAACCCACCATCAGTGAGATACTACTAGATAAGGGCTGGCATATGGCCTTCATATAGAATGCTTCTCCTCTATATCTAGAATAGATGAGATGGTGCTTCAATAACCATTGGCTGGTGATCCTAAATCAGCAAGCTAGTGGCCCTAAACTATATCAAGAGGTTTTTGTCTAATGTAACTCGCTGGTTGTTGCCCTAAATGGTAAGTCAATGAAGCCTACACTTCTCCATCATTAAGAGGATCCTCCTTGACAATCTTCTATTACCATATATGGATATTCTAATTACATTACATGGTTATGAAATGTGAATCAATACTTTTCATGTCCATTAACAAGATAATCATGGTTTCCTTTTTTACATTGACTTTGTGGTCTCCATTAAGACCATTAATATCCTAAAATAAAGTCGAATTAATGAATTTTAAATTTCATAAAAGGAAAAATATATATATATACAATATAGTAAATTTTTTATTAGGAAAACACGATGTCAGAGAGTGGTAAAAATTTATATGAAAAAATCATGGTTATCAATGGGTAATATTTTATATATATTTTGGGGAGGAATAGTGGGCAAGGAGGATGATTATATATAATATGATGCTTGATATATGTATGTTAGAACCCAAGAGTTAGTTTTTTTCAATATGAGTTTCATTGTGTTTTTTTGAAACCTGAATTAGGTTGTGAATTTGAGCTATGACCAATCAATGATATGATTTATAAGCAATGTGGGAGATCATATTGCCTTAGATATGTGGCTCAGGATTTTGGTGAGTTCGGTGGCATGTTATTGGTAACCATGTAGACAGTTTTGTTGGATATGCACTAAAATGTGCATGTATAAGATGAATGTACAAATGAATATGGAAAATGAGATATAATTATATATAATACATTGGATTTTATATATATAGTACATTAAAAATATAAATTTCATTCTTGAATTATTTAGGAATGTGATTCATGAGATTATATATATATATTATTTATCATTACTTTGATGATTTTTCATTAGTTGTCGTCCAATATATGTAAATCAAGGTCATTAATTAAATTAATTAAGAAAAATTAAATGAATATTACTATGTAATCTGAAATGCATATTTTTTGTGGGTTATTTGGATTCAGTTATAAAGGTTGATGATATCCTTCAATTTGGGTTGGTGGATATTAAATGCTCTCTTCCTCCTATATTATTGTCTATCATTTGAAAAATGAAGGAGGTAACACACTCCACCAATCAGTTATCCTCATTATATGATAAAGGATCCATGTTTCTAATGTATTCCCTTAGAGACATGTTACTTACATTCACTATTTATAATTATCCTCCTCAAACATTCTCCACAAAGGAATAGGAAAACCATAACTTATCACAAATTTTGAGTACTCTTTTTTACTATATTATTTATATTTAATTATACATGAAAATAAATACAATGATCTTGTATTGTCTTAAACTATTTATGATCATATAATTTCAATAAAAATCCTATCAATTTTATCAATGTCTTCTTCTTAATTTTTTTACATTTTTGGACCATTTGATATTAATTAAAAATAGATAAATCAATTTTATAAAACATTTACACGTTATCCAGACTTACATGAGATCTATAAGGTAAATTTGGTCTACCATTAAATATATATATGTTTTGTAAAGTTCATACCCTTACATAAAAAGTTAGTTATATCTATAAATTCCTATAAACTTTTGAGGTTGTGCGGTAGTGCTACATAATGGTAAATATGCTTTACCTTTACATGATACCCATACATGAGTCACATTGTAAAGGTAATACCCTTGACCAAGGGGTTATGTAAACATATAAATCGTATGAAATGAGTTTTATGTAAGGTTAATTTTTGATTTACCCTTATGAAAAACCTTACGAAATTTTAAAAAATAGAGGTATCCCTTATAAAAAGGAGTTTCATATAGTTATTACCGTTACATCAGAGATTTTGTATAAAGGCCATCATATTTTTACACATACGCGTAAAGGTGTTAGTTCTATGTAAAATTACCATATGTATAACATTACCTAAGATATTAAATAATTAGAGTACCCTTATGAAAATTATTTTTATAAGGGTAATACATTTACATGAGGGAGCTACATAAATGAAATCATTGTATTACTTTTATGAAATGGTGTTCCACCAAGAACTAACATTATGTGAAGTTCTCATGTAAATATAATATTAATTTAAACCATATTGAATGTGTTAAATATAAGATATTTAATGGGAAATAGTAAATTACTATTGTACAGACGCTTCCAAATTCCTTAGTAATGGTAAATGATCGATACCCTTAGGCATATTAGGGGTTCTACATAAGTGAATACAAAAATTTTAAAGAAACTGATATGTTATCATATTAAATGAGTTAGTGGAAAATGAAATTATTTATAAATCAAGATAAATGGTATTTTAGGAATATTTAAATTATAATGATTTTATTTATAAATTAATTAATTATAATTTTTTAAAAATTATTAATTAATAATTTTTTGAACATGTTTCACAAATAGTAAATGTTAATATATTAAAATAAGAATACAAAAGTTAAAATCCATAAATTTTGATCTAGAAATAATAGGTTTATTCAAAAAAAAAATGGGATTAATAAAGTATATATAAATAAAAAATATATGATATTTAAAATGTATAATCTTTTAAAAAAATTAATTTTATAAAGTTTATAATTCATAAAATATCATATATATATATATATATTTCATTTATTATTTAATGTGATGTGGATCATATTAAAAATTATATTAAAAAATTATATTATTTCAAAATTTTAAAATCATTATAATTAGTACTAATTTATGAATAGTACGGAAATGTCTTCCGTTTGGGAAAATAAATAAATTTTTATTTATTTGTTAAAATTCATTTATATTATTTTTTAGTAAATTATTGATGAATTATTAATATTTTGTATTCCAATTTATGTAATAAATTTCATCTAGGATAGATCCTTTCAAATCATGCAGGTTTTGGTATCATAAATTTTAGTTTATATCTTCCTTCATCTAGGTTTTATATTTTATTTATGATCATGAGAATGGTTTTTGGGAATATATTCTACATATTACGTGTTATATTTTTCATGAATTTAATTCCCTCATTTGTAATGTTTCCCCAAGATGATGGACCTAAGATCGGACCAAAAGCATTCCCAGATGCTTTCATATGAAGGGAAAATGAATGGGGTTATGAATATGCCACTCTGTGATTACTCATATAGGGTTTTCCAATCTCATATAACTCTATTAAATTACATGAATAAATCATGTACCGTAGGAATATGACTTATTTGGATTTTTATGTATATACCTGACATCTATTATTGGGTGACTAACAAACAATTTTGGGTTTTGTAGAGAGTTACCCATTAATGTGGGGTGAACACATTACATTGGT
This sequence comes from Viscum album, assembly GCA_963277665.1. Classification (NCBI taxonomy): domain Eukaryota; kingdom Viridiplantae; phylum Streptophyta; class Magnoliopsida; order Santalales; family Viscaceae; genus Viscum; species Viscum album. The sequence goes on from OY728144.1 coordinate 184,559,669, forward strand.
GGATGGAATAGGAATTTCCAAAACAAACATATTTGAACCACATATTTTAAAACTAAAATAAAACATGAGAATAGAATCATTACAAAGGACGAAATAGTTAATAATTTAATATGCATAAGGTGTATATTAAATATATGATACTAAAATCCACATTAATACTAAGTGTGAGGTTGATTCAAAAGAAACACTTTTCCAAACCTCGATCATCTAATCAGATAGGTTATTCTATAAATGGGTTCCCATGTATTATAATATGTACAGAAGTAATACGAACCTGGGAACATTCTTTGGAATTCCCAGAGCTGGGTTCCCATGGAATGACTTTTTAAAACATTTTTTGGAATTTTATGGGGTGACATTTTCCTAGAGTCTCAAAAAGGATTTGGTTAGCCGAGGAATCGATTTAAATGCATCAATATGATGGGTTTGGATAAGTGTTTATATTTTCAACTATCCAAGATTAAAAACTATTATTATTGGAATAATTTTCTTCCCAGATAACCAAGATGTGATATAAATTCCTTAGGTGGACTCATTTCATATTTAAATATGGTTCTTCTTTAACTAAATTGATATGATTTATAGGGGAATCAATTTTATTAGAAGAGATTTCATTTAAATCCATTAATAAAATGATATAATACATGATACTCACCTTCATATATGTCTTTGTTTTATATTATGGAATAGTTCACATTAATCATATTGGGATCAATATTCATAATAACATATAAATTGGTTAATGATTCATATATAGGATTGAGAAGTGTTTTGAAGGAGAAACTTTCAGAGTACCCAAATGTGTATATTAGAGAAATATATTTCTAAAAACTCTAAATAGTAGGTATCTAAGTGTGCATGACATATTTGTGCTTGAAAACAAAAACTCAGAGATAAGTGTGAATTTAAAAAGGGTAATTTACATATTCATTTCATTTATGGTGAAAAATATGTTCCATTATAGTTCATTAAATACAATAGGATTTTACTAAGTGGATTGATATTTGAATTTAAAAAATGTTATTATGTTCCCATAATAAACATAATTTTGTTTTTTATATCATGTTTTGAAATTATGGGACATCCAATTAATTTTTACAAATAAATTTTTTTATATATAAGAAAGAAATGTTTTACTGTATTTGTAATTTAATGAAGGGTTTATATATTTTGGATAGGGATAATATTATAAATGGCATTTAGAAAACTAAGGTTAGGGTTGATTCTAGTCCCACGTATATTAAAAATTTTGTACTTAGACATATCAATTAGAATGGTGCTCCAAGAAACCATAGAGATGAAATTATGGAATCATTCGATTATGAAAAATTATATAAATGTTAATATATTTTGATGGTAAGAATGACAAATTTAGCTATTGGGATAAAAGATAGGATGGATAGTGGACTATTGGATCTCATAAATATATATGTTTAGAGATTAAATTGTACCTAATTAGTTTGTGGTTTTATGTATAATTTTTATTTTAATGATGAAATTCCTCATTATTGGTATGTGTTTTAGATGAAAAATAAGTATGCAATTTTTTTTAAAAGTTCAAAGATTTTCAAAATGATGTATATAATTAATTTGAAAAATAATTAAAATCATAAATTATGATAGAGGTGGTGAATAATTGATGAATGAATTCATAGATCATATAAGAGATTGTGGATTTATTTCGCAAATCACTCCTCCTAGAATAAAATAATGTAATAGTGTATCTAAAAGGTGGAATTGTACCTTTTTAAATAAGGTTCAATAAATGAAGAGTTTATGAGCCCATCCTACAACATTTTGGCATTATGATTTTGAAACTATTATATTTATGTCAAACCACATTTCATATAATGTATTCATAGGGGTTTTATATGAGATATGGTATGGGAAACATCTGAGTTTTCCTTATGTTAATATTTTTGGTGGTCAAGGTCACATACTAAATTATAATTCTTGTAAAAAGATTATGTGTCTAATAAATGCATATTTTTTTATTATCCATTTGAGACCAGGGGATATTATATCTACCACCCTAAAGAACACAATGTGTTTAGGATCAAACCATTATATTCAGTTAGTAACACCTCATTAATTGAGGGGTTTGTTGGAGTGACATTAATCAGATAGATTTTTAAGAACCATAAAAAGGCATTTCTCTTGATATGGAAGTTGAGTTGGTTCCACAAATAGTTTGGGAATAAGAACTAACTCAAGTTAACCAATAAGCTCATATGACTGGTTGGATTCATGAATAGACTATGAGTTGTGAATTTCATTTGGTATTTTTAATGAAATAATGTTAATAGAATATGATCCTACATCATAATAGGTGTCCATTAAGATTGTGGATTCCATGAAATTTTTAATATTTGTGGAACGTGAGTAGGATACTTTGTACACTAACCTTGATTGAAACATGGTGGTATCATTATAAGGGGAGATAAACATAGAGTACAATTGAGTTTTCCATTATAAAATTGACATATAAGTTATAATGTCTACCTATAAATCACTATTTCTGGGAAAAATGTTACAAAAAGATTCATGGTATTGACTCTGGGGGGAATTTTTATCAATTGTGGTGATAAAGTCCATTTATATTTCTCTAAATATAGGAGCTCATTATGAATATGAGATTTAAAAAATGGATGTCAAAACTATATTTTGTAAATGGATTTAGTCAAGAAATGTATATGATACATCTTGAGGTTTTCTAAAGTACAACTGAGAGTTCAAATGTTCTCAAGTTAAGATAGTATTTTTATATACTAAAAAATGATTCATGATGTTTGAATATGTTGTTAGATGTTGTAATCAAAGAGTTCGGTTTCATCATGAATATGGATTATTCCTATTTATATAATACACTTATTGGCAGTGTAGTTTTATTTCATATATTGTATATTTATGTCATAATGGTATTTGGAAATAGTGTTTTGACACATCACACTCTAAAGATATGGATGGGATCACATTTATCAATTAAATACATATGTGAAGAAGCATACATACTCTATATGAGGAAATATATAGATAGATATAATATGTTACATAGATGATGTTGAAACATGTATATTGGTAAATTTTTAATAGTTGATTAGAATTGGGAACTAATAGAAGGGGTGATTACCTTTTATTGGAATATTTGGAAGATTTAGTATCCTTTTAATGAGTTACTTATGATGGGAAAGGTTATTTTTGTGTCCACTATTGAATCTATCATGAACCCCATGTTGTGTAGTCAAATGGATGTCTCATATTCATTGAGAATAATTATTAGATACTAATTTAATTATAGAGAGATTAACTGGATTGTTGTGAGGAATATTCTTACGTAGTTGTGATGAACTATGGTTATATATTTCATATTTTGAGTAGAGTAACATGTTTGTATAAATGGTAAACTATATTCATGTTTCTAATCCAGAAAAGATGATTTGATATATCAATCTAGATTTTTTTGTTTTCCTTAATAGTTTAGGTATTTGTTTGAAGTCTTCCAAACAATACACCATAGCATACTCAGTAAGAGGGGTAGAATACATCACTATATCAAATACATATAAGAAAATTATTTATATCAAGATGTTCATTTTTCATTATGGAGTTATTACTGGCATATAAAGATTAATTGAACATTATTTTGAAAATAATATTATTATTGCTCAGTCTATGAAACCAACGTCCCATAAAAGGATCAACACATCCTTAAAAAATATAAACTCATAAAGTAGATTATTTATAGGGGACGTGAAAATATAAATTTGGTATATATATGGGAATGTAGTAGAAGTGTTAATGAAACCATTATCACAGTAACAACATGAGGGTTACGTACAATCAACCATTTTTATACACATGGTAGGTTAGTTATAATGGTCCAAAAAGTATAATGTTATTATTATTATAATAAACATAGTCTACAACTATAATTTATTCATGCACCCTATAATTCTCTTTTACATAAAGTGTAATATGATAACATCACCTCATGGTTATCCTTTGTGTTTTCCCTAGTTAATAAACATTACAATGTACTATAGTTTTTATTGATATGATAATATTAGAATGAATAAAATCATAAATTCATTTCAAGGAGTTTTATATTATATATAAATAATATATTTATGATGTAATATATGGTGAATTATTACATCGATTATTCTAATAAACAATATCTCTTTAAATTTCTTATGTTGATAGAAATACTTAAAGGTGTCTTATTACTAAAAAAATCTTCATACAAGAGTTTTGAGAGATAAAAACAATGAGAAGATTCTTAATTCAATACCCGACATGTGAATGTAAACTTATGAAAATATCTAATTAGACATATGTTGGGTATGATTTTTCTCATGTCATTGGTTGGAGTGAAACTAAGATGAGATTTGTCTTCTGGTCTGACAACAAAATAAAACATGAACATAATTGAATAAGAATAATTGAATTAGTTACCATGCATATATATTTCACATATTATGTGCCGAACTAAATAGATAAGTGACAAGTGATGTTCTTATAAAATAAATGAATGACATGTCTTGTATTCATTAACATGGCACGTATACTTTGAAGACTCGTGAAATTATGAGATAAAAATACTATATTGACATGTTACATGTATAGTGGTCACTTGATGTCATGGAAAAGGCATTATATAAGATATATATAATTAATTATATGCATCTTGAGTTGGAAACATTTGTATAGATATATGAGTATGTTTGATGGATGTCACACCTGACCCCTCAATAGCTTGAGCATCACTGTTGTATTTCTAGATTCTTCCCTTTTCTTATATATATAAAATAGGGATTTCATAGTTATTTTGAACACTTAAAATGGAAACACAATGATAGATTTTGGACCTTAGATAAGGATAAATGTTTGGATTTTTTTCGAAATGAAAATAGTTTGACAAAAAAAGTATCAAAAAATGTTTGGAAATATTCAAAAAGAGATTTGATGTTTTTCATAAATTCCTTATAATATTTTTGTATATGTGGGATATTTTTCATATATGAAATAAAATGTAAATGAATAATATACATGTACACATGAATTTCTTGTAATAAATACATTTCTATATAAAATATTAGATGCTATATATGGTGACCATTTATTATATGAATTTTATTCATGTATTATGCATGCATTTGATGTATTATAATATATATATATATATTATTTACTATATCACAGATGGGTTTTCCATAGTAATAGTTTTTATGAGTGAATAAATATTCATATTAAATTCCTTAAAAATTGATCGATTAATTTTTCCCCAATAGTGTAAAACATGAATGATGTGAGGAGCCTTTTCCTTTGGCATTAAAAAAATGAAAAAATACACTTCTATTAGGGTACTATATATTGTAAGAACTGTTCCACGCATACAACCATTTATTATTTCAAAAATTATAATAATGGAACCCATTCCGTAATTAGATACAATAATGACATGCTCGAAGATTGAAGTATATGGTGTATTCCCTCAAAGGCAGAGTGCCTAAGTTCACGACTCCTTTTGATCTTCCTCAAACAGTCTGTGTGAAGTAAGATAGAAACCACTGTCGTTCAAGAATTCTTGGTACTCTTTTTTTACTATATTATTTATAAATTATTATATCTGAAGATATGTATACTTTTTTGGGTTTTATTCTACTATTCTTGATCATATGATTTTCATGGAAATATCGTCAGGTTTTTTTAGATATGTTCGTTCCTTAGATATAGGAAGCATGGTTAAATATTTAGGTTATGATAATGGATCATGGGAAGTGATAATAGGTACAAGGGATAGGTATATGGGATGACTTGGTATTTTATGAGAAAAATAACAATGAGTGTGAGTGCTTCGGTATCATAGTTTGGTTTTTGGGGGAATGATCTATTGGGATCCTTGAGCCTATTAAAATTGGATACTCCTTTGGGGTGCGGTGAGAGTAGAGTAGGATACTAGTGATTTAGTGTATCATTTCCTAGTGATGACTAAAAGTGAAATTATTCTTGGAATATATAAAATTCCCAATATTAAAATTGATCGTCAATGGTTATTCGTATGATTATACCAAAATACAAGAAGAACATGTTCAGTGGTTTGGGCAACTGATCCCTAGATGGATGACACACTACTCATGAGGTAGTGAGTGAAGTTGTATGTCTAGGTGGTATATAAGTATATGACTCTTGGGTTGGGATGAGATTGAGGTTGTGAATTCTATTCATATTTTCTATTGTTTCAATTGTAAACTGATGAGTGTCTACATGTAGGATGAGTATTGTTGGTATTGGTGAAATGCTTGTGGTATAGGTTTCATGGTGAATTAGTAGTTATTTTACCTCTATATGGAAAATGAAATAGTGGATAATGTGGTGTTATGATTTGACTGTATGGATGGGCATGGATCCGGAGGAGAGACACACACATGATGTTTGATAATATAGAGGTTATTATAGAGGTGTGATATAAGATAATTTAACCTATGGGGAGTTCACCATTTTCTATTGAAGGGAATGCCACTCATTTTACATAGAATTTCAATATATTTCAAGGATGATGTTCCTGGTGAGTCGAGATTGAATAGAGATAAGGTTTTAGGTTTTTCTCAAGTATGATCTAAATATATAATTTCAGTATTTAGGTGTGTTAATTGATAGAGTGTGGGTAGTGGATGAATAAAAATCATATTGGTATATTTTTATGTGTAATTAGACTCTTTCTTAGGTAATTTGGTGGAATTTTAACTCTTGGGTGCAGATGGATCATGTTTTTTTGGTCCATTACTGAAAACCAAAAATCAAATTTAGATGAGACATTCATTGTATTATGTATTATTCCATCAGGATTGGGATGGTTCTGATGTGACCTGATAGTGTGTTAGGTCAATAAGGGGTCATTGATTAAAGAATAGAGATTAGAAACTTGTTTTGATGATCAATGATCCATGAGTATCTATATTCTCATACCCATGAAAATTGTTCTAAAGACACAATATATAAATATTGTCATTGATAAAAAGTAAGAAAAAAACAAATTTTCTTAACATCATTAACATAGGTTAATGATTAAATATATTACTTATCTCATAATCATATTCATGGCCTGTTTAATGTCATTATGAACTAGTTACATAGGAAATTTCCTTTATAAAACTTGGGTAATTTTCTCTATTAATAATGCTCAATAGACTCTTAAATGTTTTTTATATATTATACACATCTTCATAATCTATTGAATCTAATCATAATAAATTAGGGATATCAAATGATTAGTATGGGAAACATATCAAAATTTCATCAAGTGTTAAATTAAATATATATGAGAAAACATGATTATGGTAGAAAGAACATATTATAATGAACAGTTAACATAATGAGTGTGTCCATATGTCTCCATAAAAGGACATGTAATATCAAATGAATATAGATGAACCATCAAAAATGTGTGTAGAATCAGGAGATATTAAACATGATACATGGAGTATAATAAGTATTATATATCATGTAAATATAAAAATATCTTGAAACACATAATAAAAAATAACTTTTAGCATAACCATAATCCTATGAAATCATAAATGTTTTATTCAATTTTATATTCCCCCCCACTAAATTTTTAATAGAAAAAAAATCCCCACATAATGTTGCGAAGAGAAAAATTATAATAATTTTTTTCTGAAGAAATCAAATTACCATTCTATATGTTTTGAATAATATAAATCCTTCATTGTTTGTTTTTAATTATAAAATTCCCACTCTATGTTCATTTAACTAAAAAAATACCCAAATTACATTTTATGAAAAAATTAAATTCTAACACTCAAAATCATTATCACATGATATATAAAACAATAACCATTATATCTAAGTACAGTATAATAATTTTTCATTCATAATAATCACTCATAAATTTGTCTTCCATTACAATATAAAAACATTCATAGTTAAAAATTTACTTAATTAACATATATAAAATGACATTATTTTTTATAAATTTTCCTAATATTATACTTTTTTCTTCCAAAGAACTTATTTGGTTGGTGGTGCAAAATTATACATAGGGTAACATAATAATAATTTAATTATTTTGAATATATGGAAAAATATCTTTCCAGGATCACGAAATATTTTTTTTTAAAAATGATAACAAATACTCTTTTTAAAGACTTGAAATCCCTTTAAAAATGTTTCCATAATGAGAAATAGTTTTGTCTTAATGAAAATTATCCTTTAGACCCAAATAATTTCAATATAATATAAATATAATATAAATATGTTTTCAAAAACATTCTTTATAGAATATATATAGACATAAAATATTCATTCCAAAAAACATAAGCATTTAAAATCCCTTTTGAATTCAATAATTTCATTTTAAAGTCAAACTTCTAAAATAAAATAATATAATAATATTTAGTTTCCTTTTAAAAACAATGAATATTCAATTTATTTTTGAGAACTAATATAAATCATTGAAATTGTGGTTCAAAAATCAGATTTATGATCTGGTGAGGGAAATATTAAAAATGTTTAATGAAAAAAAATCCATAAAGGTAAAATGTGAAGCTACAGACCACATTCAAATATCTTTTATAAAATACTAGTGTGATTTTTTTGAATATTTTTAATTTTAAGAGGGATCATTAATAGTGGACCCACGTAATGTATGAATGTTTTTTTATAATACATTTCTAGTGGAAGAAGAAACACAAGATCATGAAATGAGAAGAATTTTTAATACTTTATATTCTTCTATAGAATACCCAAATCATAAATATAGAAAATTAAATTTCCTTTTGAAAAGATGAAAAGGGGAATTTATATTTCACATGAGATAACACATAACTGGGAACCAAATTATTATGACTAAAATTTATGAGAACGGAAAATATGGAAATTGTGGAGGGACTTATCTTACAGAGGATATGAATTATTCTCAATAGCGATACAATTGTTTAAGAAGAAATTCAACAAAGAAAAATTATGGAATTAAAATTTTACATCACTAAATAGATGATGATAAATTATGATGAAATAATATATTACTATTGTAGTAACCAATTTTGGAAGATATAAGATCAGTAAGAATAATTAAAACTCAATGAAGGGAGTTGAGTTAACAAAGATAGTTATAACTTTTGTACCTTTATTAATAAAAATTTCATTAATGATGTAATGTGAGATAAATTTGTAAAAACCATATATTGAATGATACTTATGGAACAAATCTATTAGAAATAAATTATTTTTATTGAATACATTATTTTTATCTACTTTCATATATATCTTATTTTATAAGGTCAGTTTATTTTCATATGTTATTTATTTATTCAAAACATTTCTTTTATGGAAGTTTCTTGAGGTGGTTTCGTTGATTTTTTTAAAATTTCTTCTATATGTTTATCATTGTAAAATGGGTTGTATAATAGGTTCATAATATCCAGAATATTAATATGATAATTTATTTATTATTCCCTTATAAAAAAATATAAAGTGTCATTATTTTTTTCAACATGGATTCAAGTTATGAAATGTTCCATGATATTTTTAATTAAAGCGTTTAAATTAACTAAGACCATTGATAGTTAATACAACATAAATATTGCCCAATATCATATTAAAATAATAATAATATTTCTATAAATATAATAGTTTTAAATTAAATACATACTTAATGTCATTCGTGTTATCCGTTAATCGAATAATTGAACATGTTGTTCATCGATGCCATAGTCTACAAATTCGTATGATGGTACCATCATTTATTGAACCATTTTGGATGAAGGTATAAAATATATAATTTATTTTATAATATAATTAAAGCATATTATTGATAATAATTTTATTATCTAATACTGGAATATAACATATTTTAAGGGGTAGAACATGAATGAAAATAATAGAGTTAGGTTGAGGAGATTGAATTTCTCCTTGGATAATCCTCATTTGGTATCCCATCAAGGCTTAATAGCATAGTATTTTTAAAAAAACTTTTAATGATGTAGGTAGATATTATATCAGATACTATGGATGATTTTTGAAATATATTCTTTTTATTAAATGTTTTAGAAAATAGGTGGAAATTATGTCCTTGTATATGTGAAGAAAATGGATGTTTTGTAATGACCCTTTATATTTTCAATGATTATATGATACTATTCAATAATACATTTCTCTCAAATAGAGAAATAATAATGGTTGGAGTTATATAAGCTTGATAAATCTTCTTTCGTTCATTTTTATTAATGTTTTAAATAGGTTTCAAGTCTTTTACCACTATATTTTTAAAATTTACCATTTCTATTCATTACCTTGGTAACAAGATTGTGCCCAAGTAATTTATATTTTAACAAAAATATATGGAGAAAATACTTACAAAATTTTAGTGTTTTTACTGATATATATTTTCTATACAATTTAATTCATTATCTAAATAATATAAAAATAACTTTTTAATTACAAATTTTTATATATAGAAAAACTATTTTGTAGAAAATTTTCATCATTAAAGTTAAGTGATCTTAGTATTATATAATATTTATTTATAATTTAATGATTGAAAATTTATATTAATATATATATAAATATAATATCAATTTCATTATATAAAATATATAAATTAATTTTATTTTATAAATAGTACACAACATTAATAATACAATTCATTGAAAAAAAATATCACTACTAACTATGTAAATAATAATAATTTTAGTAATCAAAATTTCATGTATAAAATTGAAATTTAAAATATAATATAATATGAAAATGTTGATCCAAAATATAAAATGTATTTTACAAATTTTATTTCAACATTCCATGAAAAATAATTTTTAAAATAAGTTGACAAAATTTGATTTTAGAGTATAATATTACCTATGTTTCCAATACAATAAAAAAGGTTTTATAAATTTAATAGAGTATTTACATAATTTATCAAACACTTTAAATATATATTTTATAGAAAAATTGTTTTCTAAACATTTAATTCACTATTATATTATGATAATTTCCAAATAACTAGAATTAAATGAAAAGTAGGTATTTTTTATTATTCAACTAAAAAATTTATATTATAAAAACACCTTAAAATTTAATTTTAATTTAATATTGAATTTAAGAATCAAAATATGAACATCAATTTTTCAAATTCAAATTATAAAACATATTGATTTATATTTTAAATGAAAATAAAATATATATAAAGGGAAAATACCTTTAATTAAAATGTCATTTTAAAATTTTAATCATTCTTAGTAATATATAATATAAATTTTTAATTTATTAAAATAATATTATACACAAGATTTTTTACTATTTTTATATTTTATTAATAATATTAATCAAACTTATTAGGGATCATTTAGTTTAGTATTTTTGTGTGGAATATGATTTCAAATATAATATTAATTTAGATAAAAATATATTAAAAAACCCCTGTGTGTTACATTCACCCCCTTAAATAATATTCATCCTCATGATTATAACTATAATTTATAAATGAAAATATATAATTTTGTAAATATAATAGGCATGACTAAAGATATAGTTTATATATAGATATAAACCTTAAAAACATAGGAAACATATCTTGTTCCCCAGGATAACCATGTTCCAAACATTGTGTTTTGTATAACTATTTAAGCATTGTAGATATCGTTATTTAACCTCACGATCCGTATTACATAATTTATTTGTAATGGGTGTTCATAATCATTGTTTCATTGGATGACTATAATGGGTTGATATAGATTTTTATTTGTATTTTGAAAATAGTATTTCAACTAAGTAGAGAGATCTGATCAATTTCCAAAATAACATTAATTTTATCTAATGGAAGGGTAGTTAGATATTTCTCAATGTATTTTTTATAAGCTAAAACATGGGATACAATAAAAAATATCTTTTTGTTTAAAATAAAATTATCAGTGTGGTGATTTAATTTTCTTACAAATCATCCTAGATACATAATATTAGGATCCAATAAATCGTCTAAAAATATAATTTGGAGGATAATTGTTCTTTAATTGTTATTATAAAATTTAGTTGTATTTATTTTATAGTAATTCCATTGTTCCCTAGTTTTTGGTGGATGATGATATTTATAATCCTCACTAGATCCTAGATTGGGCTATCTATTTTCCTAATGCCTTATATTATTTAATTTTAATCATTTTAGTGTGATTAATATATTTTTCAGGACCCAAATACCTTCCCTTGTATTGACCAAAAACATTGTCTTTCTTCAAAAAGTATGATCTCAATGGCCAATCCTTCCTCACATGAAATATTTTTATTCTCCTTTGATTCAATCCCTTTGTAATTATTCTTATATTTTTGAAATGATGGAAATTGTATCTTATTTATTTTATGTTCTTCATCATAAAAAAATACTTTCACACTCTATCCTCTTATTTTTTAGTGTGTTCTTGAGTTCATGTATACTAATTTTTTAATCATAACATTAGATATTTTTTTATAATAAAAAATTAATTTAAAAAAACATCAATCCCATTTGTTTTCTTATTAGGACCATCAATTAAATATGCATTGTATTCCTTGATAAATTGGATTCTCATGGATCCAACCATTTCGTAACCATTTTTGTGGAAAATATTACAAAATTTTAAATTATATGTATTAAAAAAAAGTGATAAAACATAAATAATATTTTGTACCGTAACTTTTATAGGTCCTAGTTTTTGTTGAGGTTATAATTTCTGAATATAATTTTATGTTTACTATCATTACCATAAAGATATTATTGAATCCTTCGTAATGGTTCGTAAATATAATATGTTTAACTAAATATTATCCTTTTGGAGTATCTATAATGTTGCGTAATCACAATCCACCTCATCGTTCATCACGTGAAGATCATGATAATTCGTACCAACCATGTTTAGTTTGATTATACCTATGTTCATGTGTGATAAAACCACATCCACTGACTGTTAACTATACTAAGAAGTAATTGATATGGAAACCACAAAGTCATAACATTAAAAAAATTCTAGGATGCTATCTAATACTGACACTTATCTTAAGGGTTTTACTAAAATTTTATAATTCTAATCTAAAAAATAACCAAACACTTTTATGGTACCATCTGAGGATCCCTAGAACCTTACTCATGAATATGGTGTTAAAATAAATTTATTTAAATAACAGATTTGGTACAATGTGTGATGAACCTATATTTATTTTACATAATGTATATGTGTTAAACATTATATCTAATGAAAATATCAAAATATTAATAATTTACGGTTGTGTGTCATTGAGGATCAGTGAAAACGGGAAATTATTTTACAAAACTTGTGGAAGATTCTCTATAATTTGTCCATATAATACTACTTTATATAATTCCCATATATTATACTCATCTTCGCAACTATGGGAATTTTGAAATAAAAATTGGTGATCTGTATTGATTACTAAGGAAATATTTATCCTCATTTCATCATGTCTTATAATTATTTCATATGAGAAGACATTTGTAGGTGAAAAATATACCTTTAAACCAAACAGAATATTGTAAGAGTTTCCTATTAGTCATGATTTGAGGACATGTAATCTCAAATGATCAAAGATGAACCATAGAAAAGGGGTACTATATCAGGGGTCTCATAAGATGACATATAGAATATAATTTAAGTCATTTGGATGGGAAATGAAACATTACCTTGAAACATAGAATACCAATCAAAACTTTCTCAAAATATAAGCATATAGAATAGTCAAATAGTGTTAAAATACAATATTTACATTAAATTACATTGTAAGAAATTTACCAAGCATCTTGTTGTGAACAAACACAATTCTCATGGTTACCATTGTTGACGAGAAATTCCCATGCTATATTTTTTTAACATAAAAATGACCATTCTACATTTTCTAACAGTAAAGATTTACACATTATATTTTATGAACAACACAAATTTACTCTCTCAATATCATTATCATATGACATATAAAACCTTAACCAATGCATTAGACATTTATATAGAACTCAACCTTGATGATAATCAATCTTTTGTATTTTTTCCATTAGAAAAATTATACATCCTTACATAAAAAATTATTTAATTAACCTATATAATTGATACAATTTTCATGAAAATATTTCCTAGAACATTCATTAACCACCAAGATAAGAAAGTTCGTTGGTGGAACTAAAATATTTTTATTGTGAAATAATGAGTATTTATGTGAATTGACATATAAAAAAATAAAATTTTATGATAATTTGATAAATAAGGAAAAAATGATATGAAATACAACATTTTTAAAGGCTTCAAAAGTATAATAAAATGTTTATATAAATATTGAATACATTGAGGTTAATAAAAAACATCCTTTCCAAAAATATATTTAATCAAAAAAAATTATAATATTAATTTTTTTTCAAAAACAATAATTGAAGATACATATAGACTCTAATGGTTGAATGTACCAGGATCATAGTTGAATCCTAGAAACTTGTGATTTTAAACTTTTTCACCTACGATGTACACGATATTTTTGTCATTGTTAAAAAAATTCCATATTTTAATCCAGGGGTCTCACATGAACAATTTTAAATACGAAAAACCATAAATATATGGTTAGATATAATATCGTGTTTGAACGAGTCTCTTCCTTGGTGATAATTACTCAAAGAATCTGAAGCCGAATTACTCTAGATCAGCAACATGTTGTTTAGAAAACTGATATAGCATCGATCATCTAATTCAAGCTTCTAGACGAAAGATCCAATGATGTCTTATATGCTCTAACAATAAGCTCATCACATTGCTTAGGATGCATAAGAGAGAGAGAGAGAGAAAACATTATGAACTCTTGAATCAAGAGTATCACACTCTTGAATGTGAGGGAGAGAAAGAGAGAGAGAGAGATAGGCAGTAAATAGTACAATCTAAATTTCTCTCTTTCTCTATATATAGTGTGTTTGAAATTACCCAGAATTGTCTCTCTAAACCCAAAATAAATAACACACTGTAAAAATTATATGATGACTATTATACTAATCCAGAAATACTATTTATATTATTATCACTTTCCTGTAATGTAATATATATATATATATATATTACATGATAATACCTGAGACATTTACTCGGATCGAATACCCCTCAAATATTAAATGAACCTTGAATATTTTAAACTAATATTCATTTAAATAATATTTTACATATATTTAGTTTAATCATTTAAATAAATTTAATAAATAAAATCTGGTAATTCTATAAACTTAAATAATAAATAATATTTTCAATCTTTTATAATAAGAGTCAAAAGAAAACCATGGATTAAAAAATATGATTCTTTTAAAACATTTTAAAATATATTAAAATATCATGTAACATACATATAGTAAATAATATATTTTTAGGAATGAATATTCTTGAAAAGAATTAGAAAAATCTATAGGAAGATAATGATTTAAAATCTATTCAAATGTATAATGTCAGTATCACATCCAAACAACATTATTGATGTTTCCTTAATAAATAAGGTAATAAATGTAAATTAATCATGTAAAATGCATTCACAAACCTTAGATTGAAAATTTATGCAGTTCTTGAAAATAATAACATTCAATTTCCATATTGGAATCTTGAACATAAATAATATCCATAATAAGTGATATTATAAAATTAAGACTTTAACCCTATGATAACATTAAAATAAAATGAAATTGAATGAAACAGTATGATATGGATATTTAAATCCCATTCGTATCATTAATTAAAATTTAAAAAATTATTAATGAGTTTTTACATTCACCATAAAAGTAAATCATGGTGCTTGATGTTATAGATGTCTCAAGAAAATTAAATTGAGACAACAACAACACTTGAAAATATCACAAATTTCAAAGTGATAATTAATCCCTCAAATGATTATTTAAAAGTAATTAAATTACAATAAAAAATGTTTAAGTGTAGAATAAAATAATATATATATATATATCAATTAACACATTAAATGGAATGTAAATGTTAATGTTGTATATGTATTACCCTATGAATGGAAATTGAGTTTAGAAATCCCTCAACACTGGGTAAATTTCAAGTCTTATACTTTGGATGAAATAATTTTAATTGTAACATAAATTACAATTATTTATTAACGACTCATGATATAAAATAATAAAATGAATTATGTACACCATAAGAAATAAATTAGGTATAAATATTTCGATCATTCCCTAATAAATATAAATTTATGACAAATCTCTTAGACCAATTCCTAACTTTTTTTGTATGTCATTTAACACCAGCATAATAAAAATAGATCATTTATTTTATATAAATAATTCATTTTCAGGGTCTAATACCTTATTATTAATCCATATTTTTCATATATTTTAATCTGATTTTTAATTACATAATTGGTTGTGTATAATTCAATTTTTTTTGATGTTCAGTTTATAATTTCAAAATGTATTTGGTGTGTTTATTGTGGTCAAATAATAAATTTTTCTCAAAATATCATTAATATTAATCACATATTAATTATAATTTTTATAAATTATTTATACATTTAAACCCTTACATTATGTATGGTTATGGAAAATTAATTACATTATTATCAAGGAGACGGTATGTTATTCGTTAGCATGAGTAACATTACTATTTTTCAATGAATATGTGAAAACTAAGGTATGTAATACTTTATCTTTATAATATTTTTAATATCTGATAAATATAATACTATCTCTTTAAATGAGCTTATATATACCATATAAGTTTAGTGGTTATGAAAAATGAATCATATCACTATGTGGATGTGGTTATCCACCCATGCGCATGAATGGTGCTTTCATTTTTATATGGATTTCCTGGTAAGAAAATAGCATCTATGTTATATTTAAAAAATGATAATTATTTTCAAAATATAATATATTTATATATTAAATACATCATTTTAACAATCCATGTGAAGTGATGATGGAAAATGAATTGCATTGGTTCTTGAGGCAGTGTTCTTGAGTACACATGAACGGTGGATTAATTTCCCATTTGATAGAATAGGGGATGGGTTAAGGTTATCATGTAAAAATAATAAAATACGATTATATTTAAGATACTTATGTTATAATTTCTTAATTTTTTAGAATATTTTATATAGTTATTAGAAGAAATAAAATGAAAATGATCACATAATAAATATACCTCTTTTTCGAACAAACCCTTTAGGATTATACAAAAAGGCTTCCTAGGTTGTATTTATGTTAAATAATGGACTGTAGAATATGATTAAGGTTGTTATAAGGGGACATTTATTATCTATTTTTTTGGAAATGATGATTGAAGTGTGGATACGAGAGAAGAGGCTGTATCCATTTATAAGTGGGGGATATGACACACTTGGAATTTCTAGAATGATTAAAATAAATCAATGTCTTACTAAATAATGATTAATCAATGGACCATTTAGAAATTTGAAATTATATTTTGTTAAATTAAATTTGGAAAATATGTTTTATGAAACATTTTCTATCATTTTAACCCATATCACATTAGTCTAAGCCTGGGATAAATCCATTTTTACCTTAACTGTGTAAATAGATTTGTACATTTTTTTAGAAAAATTATTTATTAAAAAAAGTAGAACTTGTTACCAAATATTAATTATTATAATTTAAAATAATAATACCATTTTATTATATTAAATTTATATATTTATAATAATTTAATATGACATTAAAATCACAACATGCGATGAAAAATGGGTTTTCAATAAAAATGTTATTCCATGTATAAAATTGTGTTTATGACAAATGACAGTATAAATTTGATTCCACTATCATTTTTGGATTATTTCTAACAGAAATTAAATATTTTTTTCAAAATAATCCAAAATATAATATGATATTGTAAATACTTGAAAATAAAAAAATTATTCTTTAAAAATTAATATTTCTCGCAATCTCTTAAAAAATAAAACCTTTTAGAATATTCTGAAAAATTCAGTCTTAAGTAAAATTTGATATTATGACTTCAAAAATTATTTTCATTTTATAAAATGGAAATTATAAAATATTTATGTAAATATTTTAAATAATAACATATAATATATACGAAACCAAATTCTGTAAAAAATAAATCCTTTATATTTTTTCTAAACATTTACATAATATTATTATAATTAATATAAATATGTAAAATTTAATTAATTAATATTAATAAAGTAGGAACATTATTTACATAACATTAACATTGTTTCCAAATTATTTCCCCTTTTAGAAATTCTATCAGTGTAATTTTTTCTCGTTCCCGATATAAAGTGTTTAAAACATTATTATAATCACTTCCGTGGAGTATAAAATAAAACCTACAAACCTGAAAAGAAAAAACTTATTAATATTTAAAAATATATTTTTAAGTCCCATATATTAAAATGTGATAATAAATATTTCTTTTAAAATAGATAATGGGATATTTGAAGGTGATAAATAATAAAACATAAATAGGTTTCAAAAAAAGAATATTAATGGGAAGTGGAAATATAGACATATAAGAAAATATAATATCCAAATAATGATAAAGAGTGAAACAGAACACTGATCCTTATAAATTTAATGATAATGATAATTTCAATGTCAATAAAACCAAAAACCAATGAGGTGTGAAAAATTCCATCGATTCATTATAAATTAATGAAATACGAAAACAATTTTTATTCAAGATTCTTTTATGTGATTTTAGAAATTCCATTAAAATATATAATAAGGAAATAAGTAAATATAAATATTTGAGAAGTATGATTAAAATGTTTAATCATTTTCTACCACAATATCATCTAGTTTTCCAAATTATAAGTATCAAATATTAATTTTCTGTAATGTCCCGGATCCAGGTGCCACTGAATGGGTGCCCCGAACCCGGTTGGTCACATGACCTAAAGCGCATTTCCCCAAACGCCATAGGTTGCTGACTAGAAGTGAGGGCCCAAGTCTAATAGTGGGGAAACTATACCCCCATTTGTCAAAGTGTAGTGTAGTGGAAAAAGATAAATAACATACAACATCAGAAGCTGTAAACAATATGCAACTGAAATGGATAACTAGGGTAAAAGAGAAACAATTGTCATATATATTAAGATGCATCATGTCACTAATTCAATGATGTAATTCCCCGACCCCTTCTACCCAGAGTCTGTGTGTTTTTACGTAACAATGTCATGATCACAAAAGATCAAGTCTCGAAAGGCCGATTAGTTTAGTAGCCTTGGAAACACTAGATACACTCATAAGTCTTACATTAAATCATAAGTAAAACAAAAATTCTACAACATCTTTTCCTCATATCCCCATATACTATTCCTGCAGGTTATTCATAATATACTTCTTCACATCCTGGAAAAATTAAAACATTGGAAGGGATGAGCTCAGATGCTCAGTAAGGATAACAATATAGCAGAAGATTTCATAAATAAACATAAACATTTAAGGCAATGTATAACTAAAACAAAAGCATTTTAAACTTGAACGTCAGCATAATATGGAAACAATAAAATGAAATAATTCCATTTAATTATTCACATTGATATTCTAATAGTCTAATAATCACATGCAATATCAATAACCACTTTCATAATGATGGAATGCACACTGACAGACTATCATAACCACGTAGCCAAGGCCTCGTTCCAAAACTACAAATAAGATTTTTTCAAGGCCTCATGCCAAAACACCAGTTTGTCTCATGAGACCTACCGATGCATCGAGGAGCTATATCGGGCTCCACCCTTCACTTATTAAGGCCGTTGCATTCCTCATATGAATAGGTTTAAATGTATCATAAACCATAACATAATCGTATCACATAAAAAATGCATAATGGAAACATAACATTTCCATATTTCAATCACAAGATATCAATACAACACATTTATATAAGAAAAACATTATCAAAACCCTTTTGAATACCAAAATAAAAGAAAATTAAAACTTGGTATTTATATTTCATTTAAAAAAAAGTTATGTCTTGTAGAGGAAGCTGAAACTCAAATAATGGTCATGGTGGTGGAGAAGTTGTTGTCGCCGCATACGTACAAAAAGAAACATGCCTTTTTTGTTGTTTAGTAAAACTCTTCATATAAAAAGATTCCTTTTGAATAAAACTAAAATTAAAAGGGGTTTAAACACGGTATAAAAGAAATTTGTGTATAAAAAATATGACTCAATGAATGGAGAACGAGACGAAGCCCCTTACAAAGATCATTTTGTAAATGAAATAGATCGCTCATGTGTATTCACTATAAGCTCACATAAAGAAGGTATAAATACATGATAAGATATAAAAATTAATTTTTCACATAATCAAATAACAACATAAATAAAAACGATAGATTCACCCCAATGAATGGGAATTGGGTTAAGAAATTCCCTTACCTCGAGTCTGACTTGACTCTACCGTTCTTTATCCTGTTGAATAATCAACTAGAGTTAATTTATAATTTCTTAAGAACCTTTTCAAGTTTATTATTACGTTTATATCACTTATTACCATGTTATTAACATTATGTAATTATTTATGTTAATAACGAACGTTTTGTCGATCTTTGGTACTTGTGTCAAAAAGAAACTTATTATAATTACAAGTTGTTCATGTGGTAAAATATCCATTATATCCAGAATTATATTCATGATGCAGATATCATATATATCATATATATCAAGTATATACAGTCATTCATAATATTACATAACATTTAGAGGTATGAAATGAAATGAACCGTTCATGGAGACGGTAAGCCGTACGTACGCATGAACGCAACTTTCATTTCTATTTCGTATTTAATGGAATGAAATAATAATGATATAAAGGTATATTATAATTCCAGTATAATATCATATATAATATCATTTACTCTATCTTTTATACATCCCACATATGGCATTACAGATTCAAATCACTTTGAGGGGGTGGTAGTCCGTACTTCCTAAAATGAAATTATCCAGTTTACCCATAATGGAAATCATAAAGGTATATCATAAATGAAAAATAAATAATCATAAGGAAAACAGAAATATAATATATATCATATATAAAAATATTTTCATCATAATGTCCACCATGAGAGGTGTAAAAATAAGATTGAACCATCATCGTTTCGTGAGACATTAATTCACCACCCACAGAAACAGTATGTTCTTTAACCATTAGACGTAGGTGTGTGTAAGTATAAATAAAATACTTCACAGAAAAACATCCAAGTATATTGAGGATACTGGTATTGTTACAAAATAAAGTAATAAAAAATTTTTACGGGGTTGGAGAAGCAAAATAAAACAATAGAACACAAGAGAAGACATTACCTTAATATCGGGTAACTCTTTTTGATTTGAGCCAAAGGCTTCTTGGGAAGAATTCTGCCCAAAGTGAGGATTCTAGGAGTAAGAGAGGGATGTTGTGAGAGTATTTAGGCAGAGGTTGGCCAATCCAAATGGCTTGATGGTGTGAATAAGGAGGTAGAGTTGGGGGCCTTTTATAAGAGGATAGGAGGGGCACTCTTTTAAGGTCATGAAATGATTCATTACTATGAAATGATTTTCGGATTTAAAAGGTCCCAAAATTATATATATATATATATATATAGTAAGGTGAAAAGGGTTATAAATATACCCATACAATAGGTTTTAGACAAGTGTATGTCTTATATTTTACATTATCTTTTCATTTTATTTAAATAGTTATTTATTGTGGTAATCGATGCATCATCATGTTTTCATTAAAAATTTAATTTATTTAATGTCTAAAAATTATAAAAAAAAATCCATGATGTTGGAAATCTTTTTATATTTCGAATGAATATTCATAGTCAAATAGTTAACTTATATAACCCCATGTAATAAGTGTTTTATTAAAACAACACATGTTTGTGACAATTTTATTTTTACTTTAAATAAAGAGTTATTAATGTCATTTTCTCACCCAAGTGGCTCCATGGGGTCCCCAAGTTGAACCATGGATTGCCTTGGTCAGCCATGACTCATACAATAAGGGTAGGACACGTTTCAAGATATATTTATATTTTTATAATATCATTTTTACCTTAACATTCACTAATTACCTTTAATCGCGATTAATTAAATTTAAAGTTACTATTCACAAAAAAAAATTATTTTAATCCCATTGAACCAAATTTTAATACCTAATAAAAACCATGTATGTCGGATTTTTTAAAATCAAATCACAGAAGTGGTAATGTATCATTGAAACGAAAAATCAGTTTTTTAACTACCACTTAGTGGTTTCACTATTTATCAAAAATTGAAGTTTTTCAGAACAATGCCAAAAATTTCACCCTACGATATAATTGATATTCCAAATTCAAAATTGATGTCTATTTTACACAATTCAAAAAATATAATTATCATTAAGTAATTTTATAATTAATTCCCGCTGTCACAACAAATAGCATGTTTTTAAGAAATAATATATATCAAAAGATTGGCAATTGTTTATGTTCAATTTCAAAGTGAAATTAATTATAATGACCGACATTGGAAAAAATGGTAAAAATATATTTTAATTATACTTTAAAAACAATGAATAGTATAATTTATCACTGTAAATTATTTTGATTAAAAAATTTGTTATTAAGTATTTTTCACTATTCATAAAACATTGGGAGTTCTCAGAAAAATACCAAAAATTCAACATAGGCTAATTTCGATATTCCAAATCCAAAAATTAAGTCCATTTTGAAATATAAAATATATATAATTTCAAAAAGTTGGTATTACTATTCATAATGGCTATTTGGATTGGTCGTGGTTTGTTAGAATCTCAAACTTGCGTACAATGCAAGCTATTGCATTTTTGAAAAGGAAGCGTATCGTGGAAGCTCGGGGTGTTACGTTCTCCCCTCCTTCAACAAATTTTGTTCTCTCAAATTGAAATTTTCCTTTGAAAATAAATGGTTGAAAATAGAAAATACCTTTGTGGAAAACCCACATTTGAAATAAGGTTAATAAAAATATAACATTAAAAGAAAGAAAGAGATGTACGAAGGTCACCCGATATAGCCCATACTAAGATTCAATGAAAATATGGATATGGATGAAAAAAAACATCAAGTAATGATGGAGAGTTGTAGAAAAAAAGATTAGGAGAAAGTTACCCACAAGAAAATCACAATATTTTGATTGGTTTAATGGTCATTGAATCACAAGTTGGAAAAGTTAATCGACAACGTTTTATTAAGTTACCTTTCATAAATTTGAGGAATTTATATAAGAGATTTTCTGAGAACGTAAGGAAATAAACTTACTTGTCATGTAGACTTTCATTCTTTAATAAATTTTTACCACAAACCCATCTTTCACTCCAAATGCTAACAGAAATAGAAAATATTATATTTATCCTAATTGTATAAGGTTCCAAATATTACCACATACCATTTGGATTAGGAAAACTATTTTTTAATAACCAGGGACTTCCTGTAGGCTATTGGTAGGTAATAAAGTCTTGTCGCACTATAGTTGTGGGTTTGATTCCTGCAGCTTTGTCTGACGTGACGGGTTATCCCCAAACCTACAGGTTGTCCTTTTCCTAAAACTATAGTATTATAATATTCAAAAAATAATATTCATAAATTTTTTAACCTTAAACAATACTACCCAAAGTTCAACTTAATCCATTCCAACCTTTATAGTTATCCAAAATACCTCTGTCCAGGCTTTTTCTAAAAGGTCTCTAAATTCCAAAATCAATTGTATCATCAGATTCCTCAAACAAAGTAGAGTTTCTCTTATTCTCACATAATAAAATTATGATTACCTTAATCATATTAAAACCTTAATGAAAACAACAAGTACTACAGTACAATCTTTATATCTATCACATTATTCTTATAACCAAAATATAATCCTTGAGTCCAAAAGCACCAATACATTAATTTTTCCACTTCAACTATAGTAACAACATAAGATTTTCTTTCATCACTTGGCCTTTTCTGAGGTATGTTTCTCTGATGCTTAGGACATTCATTTTCATAATGCTTCATTTCCCTACAATGGTACCATTCAACATTGATAGCCTCTTTCTTTCCCTTGCAATCACGATCCTGGTGACCTTTTTCTCCACATTTATAACAATCTCCCATTCCTTTTAGGCAAGTACTGGGGTGATTCTTCCCACAATTACCGCATAATGGAAAATCCTTCTTTCCCTTTTTCCCTTTATCTGTCTCTTTCTCCATCGTTCTCTTCTTCTCTTTCTTTACATTATTGTCATAAGATTTAGAGAATTATTTTTCTGTCTTGATAGAACAGGAGACTATATCTTCATACGTTGAGAAAGATTGTGATACTAAATCTCGACAGAGAAACAGTTTTAACCCATCAAAGAAACGATCAATCTTACTTCTTGGGTTACGTATATAATCTGCTACATGCCTTTCTATCCTTGTAAAGTTGGCCTCATAATTTTCTACATTCTCATCCCCCTTTTGTCTCAGACTCAGAAAGTGCCTTTCCATATCTTCTTGATGGTCCTGAGGAAAGTACTTTTCTAAGAAAACCTCTTTGAACTCTCTCCATTCCATACTTGATACTTCTTCATCTTCCTCTATATTTTGAATCAATGACCACCCTTGATCAGTATCTCCAGTTAGGCGGTAAGATTCCATGACTACTTTTTCCATTTCACTACTCCCTAAAGCCTGAAATATTATCTTTAATGAATTTATCCATTGCTAAGCTACTAATGAATTTGTACCCCCATTAAATGTTTTTGGTTGTTGCCTCATTAAGAGATCCAACAATGATCCTCCACGTTGGGGATCAGGGTTCTCCATACGAGTAAGGTTATTATTCATAACCTGATTGAGTTGTCCCAGTATGGTGGTAAGTTGATCAGCATCAGTTTTATCACCATCTCCACTATAATTATCTAGAGCAGGAGGGAAATACCTACATGGAGTGCGTGCATTGATACGGTTTCCATTCCTTCCACTAGGTGGCATTTCTAAACAATGGCATAAACTATATCAGTATATGATTCAAAATACATAATTTCCTACTTGTAAAACACTTAACATAAATTGAACAGTTTATGGATATAATCCATAATCATAAAAATGTTTTCTTTGAGAATGTATATACTCATAAACCCTTTATAATGGTTTATATTGAAAATGAGATTTATCCTAAGCATATCCCCCAGGAGTGTCGTAACCAATAGTGCAGCACGGCCCGTTGTCGTGACCCAGTTCCCGTTCGATTCTAGCTGAAAGCGGTGTTTTTGGGTTTTACTTCTCGGTACATCTATGCCAGAGCCGCCTCTACCTGCTCGTATCCAGACATGGATTTATTTCTTTGAAAACTCACAAAATCACTACAATACAAAAATTCTAGGATGTTCTTCTATACTAATCTTGAAAGTCTATCTTAGGTCTAGGTGCTCTAATCAGAGTTTACCTAAATCTAGCTTCCAAGGTTAGTACTATACTGCCTTTGATACCAACTGTAACGCCCCTACCCTAGCTACCCAGAGTCCGTGCGTTATTACGTAACATTGACATGATCACAAAAGATCAAGTCTCGAAAGACCGATTAGTTTAGTAGCCCTGGAAACACTAGATACATTCATAAGTCTTACATTACATCATAAAGTAAAACAAAACTACAACAACATATTGTCTTCATATCCCCTCATACTACCCCTGTAGGCCATTCATAATATACTTCTTCACATCCTGGAAAAATTAATACATTGTAAGGGGTGATCTCAGATTCTCAGTAAGGATAACAGTATAGCGGAGGCTTTCATAAATAAACAGAAACATTTAAGGCAATTTATAACTAAAACAAAAGAATTTTAAACTTGAAATTCAGCATAATATTGCAACAATAAAATGAAATAATTCCATTTACTTATTCATATTGATATTCTACTAGTCGAATAATCACATTCAATATCAATAACCAACTTTCATAATGATGGAATGCATAATGCCAGACTATCATAACCACGTAACCAAGGCCTCGTGCCAAAACTACAAATAAGATTTTGTCAAGGCCTCGTCCCAAGACACTAGTTTGTCTCATGAGACCTACCGATGCATTGAGGAGCTATAGCAGGCTCCACCCTTCACTTATTAAGCCCAATGCATTCCTCATATAAACAGGTTTAAACATATCATAAACCATAACATAATCGTATCACATAAAACATGCATAAAGGAATCATAAAATTTCCATATTTCAATCACAAGATATAAATACAAGACATTGATATAATAAAAACATTATCAAAACCCTTTTAAATACCAAAATAAAAGAAAATTAAAACTTGGTATTTATTTTTCATTTAAAGAAAGTTATGGCTTGTAGAGGAAGCCGAAACTCAAATAGTGGTCATGGCGGAGGAGAAGTCGTTGTCGCCGCATACGTACGAAAAAAAACATTCCTTTTTTGTTGTTTAGTAAAACACTTCATACAAGAAGATTCTTTTGGAATAAACGTAATAGTCAAAGGGGGTTTATACACTGTATAAAATAAATTTGTGTATAAAACAAAATATGCCTCAATGAGTAGAGAATGAGACGAAGTCCCTTACAAAGATCATTTTGTAAATAAAATAGATTGCTCATCTGTATTCACTATTATCTCACATAAAGAAAGTATAAATACATGATAATATATAAAAATTAACTTCTCACATAATCAAAGAACAACATAAATAAGAACGATATGTTCAACCCAAAGAATGGGAATTGGGTTACGAAGTTCCCTTACCTCATGTCCGACTTCACTTGACCGTTCTTTAACCTCCTGAATAATAAACTATAGTTAATTTATAATTTCTTAAGAACCATTTTCAAGTTTATTATTCCTTTTATATCACTTATTTCCATGTTATGAACATTATGTAATTATTTATGTAAATAACGGTCGTTTTGTCGATCTTTGGTACTTGAGTCAAAAATAAACTTCCTATAATTACAATTTGTTCTTGTGGTAAAATATCCATTATATCCATAATTATATTCATGATGTAGATATCATATATATCATATATATCCAGGATATACATTCATTCATAATATTACGTATCATTTAGAGGTAAGAAATGAAATCCACCATTCATGGAGATGATAAGCCGTACGTACGCATGAACGCTACTTTCATTTCTATTTCTTATTTAATGGAATTAAATCATAATGATATAAAGGTATATTATAATTCCAGTATAATATAATATATAATATCATTTACACCATCCTTTATACATCCTACATATGGCATTAAAAATTCAATTCACTTTGAGGGGGCGGTAGTCCGCACTTCCTAAAATGAAATTATCGCATTTACCCATAATGGAAATCATAAAAGTATGCCATAAATAAACAATACAGAATCATAAGGAAAAAAATATAATATATATCATATAAAAAAATATTTTCATCATAATGGTCACCATGAGAGTTGTTAAAATAATATTGAACAATCATCATTTCGTGAGGCAGTAATTCGCGACCCACATAAACAGTATGTTCTTTAACAATTAGATGAAGGTGTGTGTAAATGTAAATAAAATCCATCTCATAAAAAAATCCAGGTATATTTTTGATACTGGTGTTGTTATAAAATAATGTAATAAAAATATTTTATGGGGTTGGAGAATCCTAATAAAACAAAAGAAGACAAGAGAAGACATTACCTTAAAATCAGGTAACTCTTTTTGATTTGAGCCAAAGGCTTCCTTGGGAAGACTTCTGGACAAAGTGAGGCTTCTAAGAGTAAGAGAGGGAATTTGTTAGATTATTTGGGCATAGTTAGGACGAGTTTAATGGCTTGAATGTGTGAATAAGGTGGTAGAGGTGGGGGCCTTTTATAATAGGAGAGGAGGGGCACTCTTGGAAGGTCATGAAATGTTACATTATTATGAAATGATTTTCAGATTTCAAAGGTCCAAAAAATATATATTTAGAAGATAAGGTGATAAGGGTTCAAAATAAACCCACACAATAGGTTTTAGACAAGTGTAAGTCCTATATTTTACATTATCGTTTCATTTTATTTAAATCGTTAATTAATGAGGTAATAGATGTATCATCATGGTGTCATAATACATTTATTTTATTTAATGTCTAAAAATTATAAAAAAAATTCCATGATGTATGAAATAATTTTATATTTCTAATGAATATTTATAGTCAAAAATTTAACTTATATAACCCCATGTAATAATTGTTTTAGTAATACAACACATGTTTGTGACAATTTTATATTTACTTTAAATAAAAAGTTATTAATGTCATTTTCTTACCCATGTGGCTCCATGAGGTCCCCAAGATAACCCATGGATTTTATGTTTCGTCCATGAAGCATCCAATAAGGGTAGAAAAAGTTTCAAGATATATTTAAATATTTATAATATATTTTTGACCTTAAATTTCACTAATTACCATTAATTGCGATTAATTAAACTCAAAAGTAAATGTTCACCACAAAAATTATTTTAATCCCATTGAACCACATTTTACATACTAATGAAAACCATGTATGTTGGTTTTTTGAAAATCAAATCACATAAGTGGTAATGTTTCATTTAAAAGAAAAATCAGTTTTTTAACTACCACTTAGTGGTTTCACTATTCATCAAAAATTGAAGTTTTTCAGAACAATTCCAAAATTTCACCTTAAGCTATAATTGATATTCCGAATTCAGAAATGATGCATATTTTACAAAATTCTAAACATATAAGTTTCATTAAGTAATTTTATAATTAATTCCCATTGTCACAACAAATAGCGTGTTTTTAAGAAACAATATATATCAAAAGATTGAGAATTGTTTATGTCCAATTTCAAAGTGAAATTAATTATAATGACCACCATTGGATAAAATGGTAAAAATATATTCTAATTATACTTTAAAACCACTCAATAGTATAACTTATCACTATAAATTATTTTGTTTGAAAAAGTTTTTTTTAAGTATTTTTCACTATTCATAAAAAATTGGATGTTCTCAGAAAAATACAAAAAAATCAACATAGGCTAATTTTGATATCCCGAATCCAAAAATGAAGTCCATTTTGAAATATAAAATATATATAATTTCAAAAAGTGGGTATTACTATTCATAATGGCTATTTTGATTGGTCGTGGTGTGTTAGAATCTCGAACTTGTGTACAATGCAAGCTATTGCATTATTGAAAGAGAAGCGTATCATGGAAGCTCGGGGTGTTAAAAATTAAAATAGTTAGAACATGATACACTAAAATACAATGAAATACAACTCAAAGTAAGAGGTACAACAAAATAGAACAATGCAGATTAAGCAGAACGCAGCACCATCACAAGCCTAAGCCCAATCTCATGCTCTCCCACTCCTCTAATATAATCAAGTACCTGTATAGGGACCCTTTCCCTTATCCACACCTGCAACATTATATTTGGTTTGGGCTGAAGGCATGAACCAAACAGGGTGTGAGAAATAAATCCCAGTAGGGACCCACCAAAGGGCCGTGCCCAACTGTCAGTGAAAATGTGCAACAATAGAGTGTAGTAGTAAATGAAATAAACTAAGCAGTACTCAAAAGTAACTATCTTTACCAGTCATATTGCAATTTTAATATTCATTTAACCATGAAAATCTCGTTCTTTAACTTGTCTGGTATAACTTATGAAAACACCACAGGGAATATTCATGATAACACTATCCTCAGACATACAATCCTTACGCTCAGGTAATTAGAATAGAAACCTGCAGGTCGGTTCCAAAAGGAAAAATGAATATTTCCCTCAGTCGTACGAAGCGTCACCCACAGGCACAGAATATACTACCCACAGGCATAACGAATATTTCCCTCATGCTAACCGGAGCACTGCCCTCAGGCTATGCAAGTAACCATGCCGAGCCCGACACATAAGCAATAAATTTATATAAAATTACTCTCAAGGATAATTCAATGCACAATATAATCACAGCATACCCTTGGGTATCCTGGCCAAATGGATAAACAGAGGAATGCACCCCCAGGGTGGTCCTAGATCCAAGTAGTGATCCCATATATCAGATTAAACTTATCATTATATTATCTACACAATTCTAGATATCTCTACAGCAAAGGCCTCATCCTTACGACACTGAAAACATGTGCTCGTATCACAATGGTACACAAAAAGACACAACATATGGAATTTAAACACCATACCACCTACATCGATTGACTCTGATCAGTATACATGAACGACGCCTCCTGAAACAAACGAGAACATCACAAATATGAGGTGAACATAATCTCTTTCAAACTCAAATAACTTTCCCTTGGGAAATAATTGGTAATAAACACCCAAGGAGAAGGAAGAACCCAACCGTGCAATTCCAAGGAGATCGACAGTGTATGAATCAGGTTCCCGGTGTGCGGTCGGGAGATCCTTCAAGCTTCGGACGTCTCTCCCACTCTCCTCCGCTGTTCTATGCTTCCTCGGTGAACAGAGGAGGCTACTGCCTATTTTAAGGTAAAAAAACAAACTACACAGCTTTTACTCTCAAGTACACGATGCGTACTTTTCTCATTTATCTTTTTTTCGGCTACTTTTTCTCTGCAGAACAGTGCACTTGTCGACATGAGTACACGACATGTATTCTCTATTACACGGTGTGTACAGTCGCTCTACTGGTGGCTACCTCCACCCCCTTACTATTAACCAACCGACTGAATACACGGTGTGTAAATACCCTATACACGGTGTGTAGTCAGTTTTTACACCCTTCATTTCTGACAGGCTTACACGCCCTGTGTACCCATCCCACATGACAAAAGTACACAGCGTGTGGAAAAATACATGACGTGTAGTCAATAAATTTGGGATTTTCCCCCATTTTCCATGTTTTCTCAAAAACACGTAATAAAAAAAGGAATAGAAGAAACTCATACCTCAAGAATAAGAACATGGTTCTTACAAACTCCCCCTTAAAGAAATTCGTCCCCGAATTTCCCTTCCAAGGGTGGTGAAGATAAAGCTCATATCAACTCTGGCCACTGAGCTAGTACGTCGGCCTCCTTCTCCAAGGTTTTGTCCTGCACTCGTCCATGCTGACATAGCACCCGTACGAGAGGAACTGGCTAGCCTCAGAGAACCTTCGTGCTCCTATCAACAATACAAATCGGATGCTGCTTAAATGATGCATCGATCAGTAGTTCTACCTCCTCGGGCTGAATGAAATGAGACAGGTCTGAATGATAACGGCACAAATGTGATATATGGAAGACGTCGTGCATGGACTGATACCTCTGTGGTAAATGGAACCGATAGTAAATTGGCCTGACTCTCTCCAAAATATTAAATGGCCCCACATACCACGGTGAATGTTTACCCTGTCTTCTGATCTGCCTATGTCCCATCCTCGGTGAAACACAAAGGAAAACCAGATCCCTGACCACGAACTACAAGGGTCTTCTGCGGAGATCAATATAATATTTTTGATGAGACTGTGCTGTAGCCATCCACATCTGAATCAACTCGACCGTCTCTGAAGTATCCTGCATGAGGCATGGTCCTAGTAAAGCTACTTCACCTTCCTCTAACCAATAGATGGGTGATTGGCATGGCCTACCATGGAAAGCCTCGTAAGGTGCCATCTGAATAGTTCCCTAAAAACAGTTATTGTAGGAAAACTCAGATAGGGGTATATTCTTCTCCAAAGAGCCCCCAATGTCCAAGACACATGCTCGTAGAATGTCCTTTAGCAATCGAATTGTACGCTCTGACTGGCCATCTATCTAAGGGTGCTAGTCTGTGCTCAGAATCACCTGTGTACCCAGTTCCCTCTAAGAACTCTGCCAGAAACGAGACGTAAAAATGGTTTCCCATTCTGAAACAATAGAATGAGGGACCCCATGAGAACGTAACACCTCTCGGATATACAAATTTTCGAGATCGTCAACATGGAAGGTCTCCTTGATCAGAAAAAAGTGAGCCACCTTCGTCAATCTGTCCACAACAACCCACACAGCATTATTTCCTGGAGGTGACATCGGCAACCCATACACGAAATCCATCGTGACATCATCCCATTTCAATTCTGGAATGGGTAGTTATTGTAATAGTCAAGCTCACATCTGATGCTTCGTCTTCACCAGTTGATAGGTGGAACATCTCGTAACAAAACCAGCTACTTCCCTCTTCATACCCGGACACCAATACTGACGTCTCAAGTCACGATACATTTTTTTAACTCCAGGATGCCTAGAACACAATGAAGCCTCAAATTCCCGCATCAACTCCTCACATATATCCCCTGGAACCCACACTAGTCCATGGAAACAGAATACCTCATCATCCCCTATCGTCCATTCAAGAGGAGGGTCCTCACTAGCCACTGACTTTTGTAGAACTAGGCCTTCCAAATCTGATAGCTGTCTCATCCTCACTCTTTCTAGGAGGGTATAAGTCATAGCTAAGGAAAAAAGATCGGTTTTCCTCTATATCTTGTGCACCTCCAAATGCATCTCTGAGAACAAATCCATAAGCTACCACTCACCAATGGCCTCATGAACTGCCTGTACCTAAGTCTTTCTGCTCAGTGCACCAACAACTATGTTACCTTTACGAAGTGTATAAGCAAGATCAATGTCGAAGGTCTGATGTTATTCGACCCACCTTCGCTGTCTCAGGTTCAAGTCATGCTGAGTAAAGATATCCTTGATACTTTTGTGGTCTTTGAACACCAACAAAGTTTCTCCCATGAGAGAATGCCTCCAACAGTGTAACACATGAACAACTGCAGCCATCTTGACATCATGCATCGGGTAATTCCTCTCATGTGGCCACAACTACCGAGGCCCACACGAAACTACTCAATCGCCGAGCATCAACACTAATCCCAGCCCAATACCTGATGCATCATAATAAACTATATAGCTTTTCCTTTGCTCTGAAAGTATCAGGATTGGTGCTGATTTCAACCTTCCCTTCAGCTCTTGAAAGGAAGTCTCGCAAGCTTCTGACCAAACTAACGTCACACCCTTCTTAGTAAAACCCATCAATGGCGCTGATAAGTGGGAGAATTCCTATATAAAGCACCTGTAGTAACCATCCATCCCTAAGAAACTTCGTATCTCAAATACGTTCTTAGGAAACTCCCTGGAAACTGTTGCTCTCACTTTCTCTGGGTCTTCCGAAACTCCTTCCTCTGAGATGATATGACCTAGTAACTGTGTCTAGTCCATCCAAAATTGGCACTTTTAGAGCTTAGAATATATCTGATGCTCTCTTAGTGTACTAAGTATGATCTCAAGATGGGTGGCATGGTCATGCTGAGTGTGAGAGTACACCAAGATGTCATCCACGAAGACTACCACGAACGAATCTAGATAGGGATGTAACACACACTTCATTAGAGCCATGAATACCACTAGCACATTCGTGAGTCTGAATGGCATAACCAAGAACTCGTACAGACTATATATGCTCCGAAAAGCTGTAAGCGGTATGTCTGATGGTCTAACGCATAACCGATGATATTCGGATCTCATGTCAATCTTTGAGAACACTCATGCTCCTCGAAGTTGATAAAAATTAACATCAATCTTTGTAAAGGGATATCAGTTTTTTATAGTCAACTAGTTTAGCTTCCGATAACCCTCACAGATTATGAGGGTACCGTCCGCCTTCTTCACAAAAAGGACAGGAGAACCCCAAGGAGAAGTGCTGGGTCAGATAAAACCATTTTCCTAAAACTCCTCTAACTGCCTATTGAGCTCCTGCAACTCAGGTGTGGGAATCCTTTAATGAGAAATAGACACCGGTGCCACTCCTGGTACAAGATCAATATAGAAATCCACCTCTCTCTCCGGAGGAAGAACAGAAAAGTCATCCAAGAAGACATCCCTGAAAGAATCAACCACTGGAGGAAAATATTTCTAACAAGTTCCCTGGTTATCCAGATATAAACTCGCAATCTGGGATGTCACTCCACCTCGCCCACAATGCTTGGGTCCAGCTCGGCTCACATGGACATCCCACTTTCCCTTTTATAGAAACTCTTTCCCCTCTAGTGACGTGAATCTCACCCTGTAATAATAGCAGTCCACAAAGATCAAAATGGAACCAACTAGTCCATCCAAAGAATGACATCATAGCTTGTCATCTATAATACATTGAGGTCCCATAAAAAGTGAAACCCACCAACCTCTAGGGGGAACTCCTTGCACTGACGCACACCATCCGTTATAGACCCCAACGATGTGTCTAGAATCATCACATCAGATGAAGAAGAAGAAACACATAGCCCAAGGATCTCCACAATGGGCACAAATATAAAACTATGTGTAGCACCTGTATCGAAAAGTATTGAAGACAAAACAATAGAAACTAGAATATTTCCTCTGATAGTGGAGTGTCTGGGATCCTGCTCATGTTGAGTCTGTTGCACTGTATATGCCTTCCTAGTGCCACAACCCTATGACATAGCCTGGATACCCTGAGCTGACCTGCCCTGCTGTCTCTGAGATCTTGGTGTCTAGGTACCACAACCATGACCACCACATCTTCCTGTACATCCTGATGTATCCCAATTGCCTGACTGGTAAGAAGCTACGGTCCTTCTCCCGAATGGGGAGTCTGCCCCGAACCCCTATGAATAGCCACTGGTGGAAAATATCTACAGATGCACTACAGATGACCCATCTTGTCGCAAGTTCGGCACTCCACTGGGTCTCGAGGACACAGAGCTCTCTTATGCCCTTCTTTGCCACACTGGTACCAAATAACCTGGCCACCTGAAATATTCTTCTGACTAGTACTACCACCGTGAGGGAAGTCCATCTGTCTATTCCTCTTACTGGTAGAAACAGTACCCAAAACTGGTGTTGAACCTCCCTAGACCACACCACTAGCTTCCCTAAGGTTCCTCTCAGTAATCAGTGCCTGATTCATAATATCATGCATGGTAGGAAACCTAAAAATGTTCACCAGTGCTCGGATGTCTTACCGAAGACCATCCACAAAGCGTCGAGCCCTCAATGCCTCATCACCCACCAGAACAGATGAAAAACATAGAAGCTCAGTGAATCGAGCAGAATAATCCATCATTGACATGGAGCCTTACTGCAGATTCATGACTTATTGGGCTCGATCTGTCCGAAGCATTTCTGGGAAGCAGAAGTCATATAAGGATTCCTGAAAAGCTTCCCACACCATGTCTCTGTGATGCTCAGACTGGGTGGTAACATCCCACAATCGCTTGGATGAATTATGCAACATGTATGTAGTGATCATGAACCTCCTCCCAAGAGGTGTCTCTAGATGCTCGAATATCGTCTGCATAGAACCCAGCCAAGACTCTATAGCCTACAGTACACTATCCCCTGAATACATAGGCGAATGTCATTGATGAATGATATGAGTCAACTCATCCATTGATGTGGCATCCTACGGTGCTCCTTGGAAGGTCTGCATGAACCGCATGAAGCCTTAAAAGAACTGTACCTCTTCAGTTGTGTCCAGTATAACGGCTGGCGCCGAATCTGGCACTGCATGAGGTTCTACTAGTAGCCTATGGTCCACCATCTCCAGCGTATAATAATCACCACTCTCCTGGTGAAAAACTTGTGGTCGTCTTGGTGGAATTACTCTACGAGGTCAAACGGACACCTTAGATCAAGATTATCCAAGACCAATAACAAGGAGACCAAGAAGGGAACAGGAGAAAGGGAGCATTCCAGATTTAAAAAACATGACTACCTGGCATGTATAAATACTACACGACGTGTTCTCACAATCCATTTACATGGGCGTGTACTCCTGCTAAAGGTGGGCATGTAACACCCCAAACACATGGCGTGTCTCTTAACTACACAGTGTGTACTTGAATCTCCCTTCACTGCCCGAGTCCTTCTACACGGCTAAGCCACATGGATCTCCCAAAATAGAACTACACGGCGTGTACCCTACAAGATTTTACCAGCCCGTGTTGTTCATGACACGGCCAGTGTACCCAGGTCACACTACACATAATGTTTCCAAAAGACACGTCGTGTTAAAAGAATCCCTAGACCGACCCGTGTTGCTTGCTATACGGCCGGATAC
The DNA here is from genome assembly GCA_963277665.1 of Viscum album. NCBI lineage: Eukaryota > Viridiplantae > Streptophyta > Magnoliopsida > Santalales > Viscaceae > Viscum > Viscum album. Next base: position 184,595,737 of record OY728144.1, read on the forward strand.
ATGGCTGAAACTACACGGCGTTTTCCAAGCGGACATAGCGTGTACTAGGAAAGATAACGTCGACCTGTGTTGTTTGTGAGATGGTTGGGTACCTGGTTTAAACTACACGGCGTGTTCAAGGTCGACACGGCATGTATGTATTAAGGTTCTGTCGTCCGTGTTGTAAGTTACATGGGCGGACACTTGGTCAACACTACACGGCATGTTAATCTGGTACCCAACATGTTTCCCCAAGTCATTCCCTACAACGTGTCCCCGCCCACATGGTCTATGACATGGTAAGAGACTACACAGCGTGTAATGAAGGTACGTGACACGTACATAATTTGTTTTACCTTTCTACCCGAACAGAAGAACACACAGCGTGTGTTCATAGAACTACACGGCATGTATCCTGTGTTTCCTGGACAATAAGCCTCAGATACCACTCCGGAACCCAGAAAAACACTGAAACCAACATCTAAGTGCCAAATTCTGATCTTTGAGGGCCCATACTCCCCGCGAATCAAATCTTGGTATCATACACATGTTATAACAAAATAAAATCATCAATGATCTACCAAATTCTAGTTTTTGACATCCCATACTCCCCAAACACCATAGTTTGGTGTTCATTTTATCAAGGCCTCACACAAATAAATCCTATCAAATAGAATGTATTTATCAATGAAGCTATCACAACAACATGCTTTCCTAGCACAATAGCTATCACAACATCATGAAATTTCTAATGAACCTACATGGCATTGAAAGAATGCATGACATGTGATTTCTCGCATTTTCCTAAATGATGCATGAGATGGAATACCCTCATCTCATTAGGTTACAACTTGATAGAACCAAAGTATAATATATAAACATGACACCACAAGTTCGTCACCCAACGGTGAAAATCAAATCAACAATAAAATTGAAATACTAGAAATAATTTCAATAATCGAGGTAGACTGGCTTTTCCCTGTACACAGGTTAACTACTCCCGGACACAACTTATTAACAACTACCATTTCCATCCTATCCCTATCTATGGATCCAAATAGTAAGTCAATGAAAATAACCCCTCTGATACCACATTGTAACATCCTGGATCCGGGTGACACTAATGGGGTTCCCCAAACCCGATTAGTCACATGACCTAAAACGCATTTCCCCAAACGCCAGAGGCTTCCGACTACCTGCGAGGGCCCAGGTCTGATAGTTGGGAAACTATGACCTCATTTTTCAAAGTATAGTGCAATGGAAATAGATAAATAACATACAACAGCGGAAGCAGTAAACTATATGAAACTGAAATGGACAACTGAAGTAAAAGAGAACCAGCCGTCACATATATATAGATTCATCATGTCAATAATTCTAGGAAAAAGGCTAGAAAACGATACACTACAATACAATACAATAAAACTCAATTCATAAGGTACAAAAAAACAGAAAAAATCAGAGTAAACAGAATGCAGCATCATCGCAAGCCGAAGCTCGGTGTCGTGCTCTCCCACTCCTCTACTACAATCAAGTACCTGAATAGGGACCCTTTCCATTATCCACACCTACAACAATATAGTCTGTTTGGGTTGAAGACATGACTCAAATAAGGTGTGATAAACAAATCCCAGTAGGCACCCACCAAAGGCATGTTCCCAACTGTCAGTGAAAATGTGCAACAACAGTGTACTGTAGTAAATGCAATAAACTATGAATTACTCAAAAATAACTAAATTTACCAGTCATAATGCAATTTTAATATTCATTTGTCCATTCCAAGCCCGTGGTTTAACTTGGAATGTATAACATATGAAAACACCAAGGTGAATATTCATGATAACACTATCCTCATACATACAATCCTTACCCTCAGGTAATCAGAATCGAAACTCGCAGGTGATTTCCCACAAGAGAAACGAATATTGTCCTTAGGCATATGAAGTTTCGCCCACATGCATAGAATCTACTACCCACATGCATAACAAATATGGCCCTCAGGTTAGAAGAACAACTTCCCTTAGGCTAAGAGGAATACTGCCCTCAGGCTATACAAGTAACCGGGCTGAGCCCAACACATATGCAAGCAATTTATATACAATTTCTCTCAAGGAAAATTGAATGCAGAATATAATCATGGAATACCCTCAGGTATCCTATCCAAATGGCTAAACAGTGGAACGCACCCCCGAGGCGGTCCTAGATCCAAGTAGTGCTCTCAAACAGCATATTAAACTTATCATTATATTATCTAAACAATTCTAGATATCACTACAGCAAAGGCATCATCCTTTCAACATGACAAAAATGGGATTGTAGCACAATGGTACACAAAAACATACAACATTTGGAATTTAAAAACCAAACCACCTACCTCGATCGACTCTGATTGGTATATGTAAACGGCGCCTCCCGAAACAAATGAGAACGACATAGATCTGAGGTGAACATAATATTGTTCAAACTCATGTAATTTTCCCTCAGGAATGAATTGGTAAGAAACACACAAGGAGGAGGAAGAATTCACCCATGTTGTTCCATGAAGATTGACGGCATAGGAATCGGGTTCCCAGTGTGCGGTCGGGAGATCCTCCAATCCTCGGCCGTCTCTCCCCCTCTCCTCCGGTGTTCTAATCTTCATCTATGAACAGAGGAGGCTACATCCCATTTTATGAGAAAAAACAAACTACATGGTGTGTACTCTCAAGTACACGATGTGTACTTTTCTCATTTAACTATTCCTATAGAGGATACTTTTTCACCGTAGACCTGTTCACTTGTCGACATGAGTACACAGTGTGTATTCCCGATTATATGGCGTGTACTGTCGGTCCACTAGTGGCTGCCTCCACTGCGTTACTATTCACCTTCCGATTGAATAGAAGGCGTGTAAATACCGTATACCTTGCGTGTAGTCAGTTTTTACACCCTTCATTGCCGACAGGCCTACACTCCCTGTGTACCCATCCCACACTGCCAAAGTACACAGCATGTGGAAAAGTATATGTCATGTCGTCACAAAATTTGTGATTTTCCCACATTTTCCTTATTTTCTAAAAAACACTTAAGAAAAAAGGGAAAGAAGAAACGCGTACTTCAAGAATTAGAACCGTGTTCTTACAAAGAAAGTACTAAAATAAACATCTAATGGACGATATAATATAAAATACGACAACATGTTATTCCTCATGTCTTTAAATATTGACACTAAAATAATGTTTTAGTGTAAGGTAAGATAATATACAATAATTAGAAACCATAATATGAATAAATAATACATTTAACATCAAAATGTAAAAAATAACCACAATAGTTCATCATAGATAAAAAAACAAATAAATAACCATATATATGAAATAAGATCAATAACCTCCATATTAATGTATGTATTAACCTCAGAAGTTATCTAATACTTTTTAGATTACATCCAAAAAAACTTATAGCAATTTCCTAGAATTATAATTCATATTAAACATATGGGTATCATATACCTCACACAAATATAACATCAATAGAAGAAAAATGATGTATCCCATTGTATTTTTCTCATAAGTTATCTATAGGTTATGTGAAAAAAAATGATTGTTCAGATCAGATATTCAATAAATTGAATTGAAAATTAATAATTCATATATATCTTGTATGTTATTCAAAAATTGGCATGAGTTTTTTTCCACATAGGATATTTAGTAACTTACCTGGAAAACAAAACAAAAAAATGTTTCACATTGCTTATTGAAAATTGACACGAAAACACCATTTTTTAGGTCAGTTATTGAAGAACTCCATGAAAAATATATATTTCCATGTTTTTATTAAATAAAAGATATAAAAATTATAAATATGCAAACCATTTATTAAATAACCGATGTAAAAAATAATTAATTGTATTTAGGGTTCGGTATGAGTCATTTTTATCATTATCTCTCTTGAGAACTCTAAATTTTCTCTTACATGGAAAACACTAAACCTATCACCTTCAATTTTTGGCCTCAAATCTATTCATTAATCGATCCATTTCCTCAAATAGCTTCTTTATTTCTCCCTCATTTTGAATATATTTAATTTTTTATCCACAACCTCATTCTTTTGTCCCCTATCATCATCCCTTGCTTGCGCTTCTTCCTATTTGTGTCACTCTTACCATTTATGATTTCAATCTATGTTTGGTGTTTATTTTTTCCATTTTCAATTAATTCATGCTATTACTATTTGGAGTTTAAATTTCTCATTGATGTATCATTACTTTTCAGTTTGAATCCACCACCTTCATCTGTGGTCATCCACTGCTTGCAACATCTTCATGTTGGTATCAACTTCCCAATCATCCCAATTTCGATGTCATGTTAAAACATTTGCTTATTATTTTTATTTTCATGAATACACAATATTTTAATCTATATTTACAATTCTAGTTTTCCATTTATTTCAATTTATATTTTGTATTGAATTCCCTATCATCATCCACAATCACTCATTGCCGGCCACTTCATTATCGTTATTCTTGTTGGCGTCTCCTTCTTAATCAACGTGGATACAATATCTATTTATTTTATTGTTTATTTTATTTATTTTTATTTTTATTTTTATTTTTGATACCAATTTTTTATTGATTTTTCATTACCATTCATATTTATATTTTTAGTTCCGATTATTAACACATATTTTATTAGGTTTTAATTGATGAATTATTACTTTTAGATAAATGTTTCTAATATTTTATTAATGAATGATAATTTAATTTGTTCATAGTTATATTTTTTATCAAATAAGTCGTATTGTATTGTGAAATATTTTATAGTATTTTTATTAATATTCATAAAAGTAAGAATGAAAATAAATTTAAAATGAAAATAATTTTTTTAATATGTGATATTTTTTATAGATAATATTAAGGTAGTGTTGGATTACTACACTTAGAAAAAATGATGAATATAAGGAAATGTCAATGTGTTTTTTGAATTTTATCAAGTAAATGTTCTGAACAATGGTACATTATTTTTCCCTTCCTAGAAAATATAAGTATAATGATGTTGAAAAGAAGAGAGATCAAGTATCAACTAATTTTCTTGGGGTTTAATCTGAGTTACTATCCATAGATTTGGAATTGTGAAGCTTGGATGAATTCAACTTTTATTTATGATTATAATTTTTAAATGATAGGTCTGATCAAATTAAAGAAATTATTAATGATATTTAAGTATAAGAAATTGAGAGAGATATTACAATTGAATTTCTATATGGTGATGCTGAAAACCCACTATATATAGGTTGTACAGAATTTATAGTTTTATTGACTGTATTAATATATATTCACATGACTGTGAAAATTTAGGCAGAGATAAACGTTTTATAGTGTTTCTATAATTTTTGAAATTCACACTTTTAATGGAAATGATATTCCCAATTACCATTATAAATAGAAGGAAATATAATTCCTTATGGATTTGGGGTAAAAGAAAATTCATGCCTTTACAAACATGTTTGTGGTATATAGGAAGGAATATGAATTACTATCAGATCGTCCATGATGTGGGATGTTATGGTATAAGTGGAATGAAATATTATAGGCTCATTTAGTTGTTATAGAGACTCTCTCTAAAGAATTTTCTAATCTCACTATAATTTTCCATTTGAAATTTTTATTTTAAAATTATAATGAAGAAAAAATGTTTGGATTTTATACTAATGAGTAGATTTGTGATGCAAAATTACACCATCAAGTTGATTTTCCATCGCGGGAAAAAATTTATCAACAATTTATTATATTTGGATGTGAATTTAAAAATATCATATTTAGACTATAAATTGATATTGTTAGTCAATATTGAATCCTTAGTAATATTATAAGTTCCTGGAATTTTGTATTGGTAATTTACAACATATCTCCATAATTTTCTAAGAAGCAAAAATATGTTAGGTTGAGTTAAATGATCTCTAGACCCAAAAAAGGCCAGAAATGATATTGATGTTTTATTTTCACCATTAATTGAGTATTTAAAACATTAATGGGAGAATGTTATTAGTTATTAATATTCTTATAAAATTGAATATTTTCAACTATATGGAATGACTATGCTCACTATAAATGAATTCCTAGTATATGGAAATTTTTTTACATACAATTTTATGGGAAATAAAGCCTGTCAACTTTTTTAACAATAGACTTCATGTTATCCACTAAAACATGGGAGAGAAACATTATCCATGGGTTATTAAAGAATATTTGTCAATTGATCACTCTAATCAAACATTGAAAAAGTAATTTAATGTCTCATAAGAATTATAAATTACTCTAAAACCTTTTCCTATTGATTAGTATTTTGTTAGGGGTGAAAAAAATATGTGACATTTAGAAAGACTTGAAAATAAGGTAATGAACGAAATATTATTATGAAAATATAAATATTTTTTGATTTACCATATTGGTAATATCATATGTTAAAACAAAACATTGATGTCTTGCACAAGGAGAAAAAAATCAATAAATGTTTGATTACAATGTTTTTTTATTTTAAATGATAAACTATAGATGGGTTTAATGTATTATTAAAATTAAATTCAATAGGAATAGGTTTTGAGATAGCACCCATATAGTTTGGAATTTGAACAAACCTAACTCCATCATGTCATACATTATTATATAGGGAAAAATTATATTTTATTAGTTTTTTTGTTATATTAATGTGGTTCATGGATATTCTTAAAATGTAAACAATTGTGTGTCACTGAAGGATTCAGAGTTGATAGGTACAAAATATCAATATTGTTATATCACGATACAACATCTCTTATAAATTTAATTTCATGGAATATATCTCTTACATGTCAAAATTAGTATCATAAAGGTGTCTTATTTTTTCAATTCAATTTTAATAGTTTGATTAATATGTATTCTTTAATGAATTTGAAGAATGAAGGATATTATATTATTTTTCAATTAGGAATTTATTTTTTCCCCATATTTTTTGTGATAAAATAGTTCATTTAACGGTTCCTTTAGTGTGAGAAATTTAGATTTGTGATCTTCTATATTTATATAAAATGTATCCTTTTGAAAGGTGTATGGAGATAGATAAGGGGTATAATATGAATATATATAAATATTAAGCCTCCATTGTTCATTTGTATATTTATGATGAGGATATGGAGTTTTTTAAAATCTATGTTTCTGTAATGGAGAACATTGGTTTCCCTGCATCTAATGATAAATGATTTAAATATGGGGGAATGAGTAATTATGGCATGAAATTAAAATATTTGATAGGTGAAAATATAGTGATTATGTATTTATAAATATTTAATAGCATATTTGATTCTCATATATATATATATATATATTTAAGTTCATATTAATTTGTTAATGTATTTTTATCTAATGATGAATGATATGCGGATTTGGAATGAGCACAACAAAAATATTTTGACATGGTTTAAAAATACCATGCTTGGTAAATCAAATGAATCCGAAACATTGAGATGGGTGGGGGGTGGACCAAGAATAAATAGGATAACATGGTATGGGTATAAAATCAATGAATATACATTTCTTAAAAAACATCAGCTAAATAGAAGTATAGTTAAGTATAGTAGTGTATTGGTTTTCAAAGAAGTACAGAATATTTCAAGTGCCAAATACAAAAACCCTTCTATGCATCAAGTGAATATTGAAAACACTATAAATACATATGAGATGTTGAATACATCACATTTATATTTCCTATTGTTTACTAAAAATGGGTTGTCGGTAACATCAGTTCCAAAAACAATGAATTCATTATGACACATGTCAATATAAATATATTAGAATACACAACTGATACTTTTGTGACGAAAAACATGAAAAAAATGTTATGCATTTTTTATCAATCTGATTTGATGTCGTCTATCATTTTATAAGGGAACAAAATTATGTTGGTGATGAAAAACATGAAGATGATGCTGATTTATAGAAGATCCTTACGTCCATGGATTTATTAATATATAATATTTATAATCACATTATAGAAATGGATTGATATATACGGAATGATCATGAGGAAGTAATTTAAGAAAAAAAATACTTTATTGGTTTCCTATCCTAAAAAATAACATATGTTAATTTTATTTTCAATTTTAAAATTTTATAAAATGACAAATATTTCAGTTTATTTTCTTTTTTAAAATAATTAATATAACTAATCAGTTAAATTATTCTTTTAGCCTAATTAACCTTACATAATTTACCAAATTTTTTATTTTTAGGGAAAACAATTAATTTATATCTAAAACGATAAAATAAATTAAAATATAGTATAAAATTTTATATTCAATGAATATTATTTTTGGTCCAACAAATGGGGTAATATGTTGGAGAATTTTTACCATTCACACATCATTTTTAGATTTCTTTTCATTCATTTATATCGTTCCATATCGCATTCATGTTGTTAGAATTTTATTTAACAAAATTAACTAATGCAAATAAAAATATTTTTTGATTAGTTTTCTTAATTTGGAACATTTTTCATTTTTTTAATTATTTATTTAATAGTTTAGTTTATACACTTCTGTAGTAATTTTTTATATATTCACACATGATTTATTGACTTATTATAATTAATTTATGCAATTTTGTGTCTCATCAATTTTATTGGAAATGTTTTTACCAATATAAACATTAAAAAATAAATATGTTTATATAAGTATACTTTCTATTTGATTATTTTTCATTTTTCATTTATATTTGTACATAATTGTCAGATATGTATATTTTTCTTTTAATTGTTTGTTACAATGATATTCAATATAACATGAGATCGAACATCGGATCCACCACATTATTCTGGGAGGGGATCATACACATACTCTTATTGATGATCATCCTTATTCTTCTTCATAATATGAATCGACATTCATAAAGAAAAAAAGAGTTACAGGGTATGCATATGTGGCAACATACATTTACAATTATAATCTATTTCCATTTTTTTACACCAAAGGATACTAGTTTAAATTTATGATAATTATATTCAATTTTATATAATTTCAAAACAATTCAAGAGATTTATTTTAGTGTAGGATATTCCAAGGTTGCAATTTTTATTTTGGATTGGAAAAGTTTTGAAAACATTAAAATATCTCTATTACAAGACACAATTTTTGTAGTCTCATTTATTATTATTTTACTTTTCATGAATTTTTTAATAATATATTTTTTTCATCCTTATATGATGAAATATGATATAATTGATACTAGATGAGTCAATAAGAAATGTTTAGCATTTGGTACTATCATATACATGGATTTTACGTCAATTATCACATCAGATAACATTTTTCTATTTATCCAACCTCAAAATATGTGTGATATAAATTCATTATTAAATGATGATACATTGAATAATTATATTTAATGTATTTGAAAAGAAGAATTTTTTTGTAAGATCATTGATAGGTTTTAGATGTTTTTAATATTAATGATCGTAATAAAGGTTTGTTTATTATTAATTTATAGATAATTATGAGAGATCAATATGAGATGAAATCCAGAAACTAATACCCTTAAACTTTATCATCTGGAGGGTATAAATTGTTGGAAGAATAAATTATAACTAAAAATTTTCAAAAACAAATATCTATGTCTTAATGATCTTTAGATTTTAACAGTCCATCCCATCGGCTAAACATGAAAAATAAAAGAGGGCTCAGTTTAGAAAAAGAGAAAATATCTTATAGAAAAGTTGAGGGTTGTAGATATTATGATAGTAAGATGTTTACATTATTTATTTTATTATTTTACATAAATAATTTGTATATTTTAATTCAATATAAATATTTTCAAATAGTCTATACAGAAATATCTTGTGTAGCACTACACACAAGGGACCTTTATAGATAAGGTTAGAAAGTATTATATAGCTATTTTAATTATATTTCTCAAACATCAGTGTTATGTATGAGGAAACCAGACTGGAGTATGGGTAAATAAATTTTATCTCATTCTAAAGTGTTATTAATAGAGAATATTTATAAAAGGAAAATAAAATATTTTAATATAAATTTTGGGACATTCATGAGATTGTGGATGAGAGGATCAGAGCTTAAAAATAATCAGTGTTTTTAAAAATGCAAAAAATGTTTCAGTTTATTGATCTTAATCCTCCACCTACACCTATAGATATCACTCTTACACCTCCTCCCACTTATCTAACTCATACACCCCTCCTTAATATCTTCTAATTTATTGTGGGTTACATGTTGATGATCCAAAATATAATATTATGGCATAATGGATGATATATTATATTGGATATACCATTGATCATCAATATATTCAAATAGAGAATCATAGAGTCGCTATATGTGATATTATTGATAGATCAGAAAGAATTAAATTTCCTACAAATGATATTTGTTCTGTTGGATAAAGTATCTATCATTTTTTAGTTTTCTGTCTGAATGTTTTTGAAAAAATACTATAGATATATGTGTATATTATAACCTTTATTTCATATTTAAGTCATATTTATTATAAATATTTAATTTTTATATTCTTATATATATTTTTGGGAATAAATTAAATATAAAGACATATTAGATAGAAAAAACAAAATATAGGATATTATGAATTCAGATACTACTTCTTTTACTCTTGATAGCTTATCAACATATTAAAATTTATTGTGCCATTCCAACAGAATCTGACATTTGTAGGAGTGAAATTATTGTGAGGATTTAAAAAAATGATTTCATTGTTCTTATAACTAAAGATGAGTTGGGAATCAACATGATTAAAAATATTTCAATGTAAGTAAATTAACAAATACCATTCTATTATTTAAATTTATTGAATCATTATACATATGTTTGTTCTGTATTATTTATATTTATAAATTTTTTATGAATATTTTCATAATAACACTATATGATTTTATGGACCCAGAATTTATTTCACCTATATAGTGGAAAATGAATATTGTACAAAGAATTAATTATACTGTGGAAGGACCTATAAATAATTAAATTAATCACTGTTGGATTCTTCCTTTTCATCAAGAGTGTTTCCACACAAAAATTTTGTTGTTGGGTTTTTTCAACAATGTGATTTTTATGGGTTGAAGGAAAAATAATCAATAAACCCAAGTTCACTATTCTTTTACAGCCTCCAAAGGCTTTTTTCATGGAGTCCAAAATAACAAATAGTTCCCTCATTCGAGATATTTCATGAACATTCATTACAAAGGTAGGTGGTCATTTTAAAATGGTTCTAATGATACTAAGGAACTCACATTGTTTGACAAAATATAAGGTTTGGATCATCACACACATTGGAGGGGTTTCTTACTTTGGGACCCTATTATAGATTTATGATATGTTCATTTATCCTTCATTAATTCCCAATTATGACGTAGGTCAACCATTAATTAAAAATAAATTAATAACATGTAGGGAATTTAGAATCATATATATGTATATAAGGTTCTACATAAATGGAGATATTTTTATGCATCCAAAGTTGTCTATCAATGGTACCCTTTTATGCAAATAGTATATACTGTTTTTTAATTTTTTTTTTATGATGGTTCTTCTAATCAACACAGTGATGAGCTATAGATATTGTCATCATCCAGGGAGAATGGACTTGTTTTGATGACAGGATTAGGCCCATGAAATGGGACTCCTACAAAACCCGTTCAAATGAATCCAAACCCAAGTAGTTCGGTGACACATAATAGGATAGATCATACCATTTAAAGTCATTTAATGAGGTCTAAACAATTTAAATTAACATCATGTGGAAAATACATCTAGGTGAAAGGTGCCAAGTCAAAATTTATTGTGGAACTTATGCTGAGTTTTACTAATGAACATGAATAGAATTTGGTATCCGATTTTTTACAAGATTTTTTTAAGAATGTATCCCATGGATAATTATGATATATTATTTGGGTTTTGGGGTTTTAGACCTCAAGAAGGCTACCTTTTATCCCATTTGGATAGAATTCAAAGCCCATATAGAACGGTTTTGAGGACCCACACCTATGGAGGCCCATTGAAGGGTGATATCGCATAGAATGTTTCCGTTTTAGTGGATGGAGTTTGGGATTATACCAAATAGGAAGCCCTGTGGAGTGGGGTCATGAGGAATGTCCCAACTCATGGTGATTTGGAGGATTGGTTTGGTAATACATCAGCAAGGACTCCCTTTGACTTAATTTATTGGGAATATGAGACCTTTGAAGATCAATTAGTGGTTTTGGGGCTTATATCATATTAAATTATTCAGTTTGGATTGGATACATGGTTTTGATGACCTATGCCTATATATTCTTATAAACAATGTGAGAGGAAGATCATAAAAATGATAATCTACCAAGACATGATCCCGACCGTGTGGATGTTACGATTTCCTCTATCCTATAATCCAACAAGATTCATTATCAAAATGTGAGAAACAAGAGGATACATAATATTAAGAAAATAGAAAAATCCTTCCTCTACTATTGAAAGTGTCTAGGTATATAGGCAAAGAAGACATGGCAAGTATGTGACACTCTCCCGTCTCATTTTGGTAACCAGGTCACTCACATCTGAGAACATTCCAATATTACACACTGGATGAGAGGATTCTTACAATTTTTTAGTCCCAAAATTAGGATCCATAGGTTCTTATTTATAAGAAAAAATGAGAGCCTGATCAAAAGAGTTTATCCTAAAAGGTACCCAAAATGGAATCCCACACTGGTATATCATACAGGGGTGGATTATACATTATAATCAAATAGAGTTGGTGCATGGAGGATTCTTATATATGGGTGGTTGTGCCTTCCATAGTGTAAAGGCTGGGCCTATGCCAACCTCTTATCTTGTCGGGTTCGTTCGTGAAGAACCACATGTTAGAACAACATGGATATACCTGCTTCTTTATTCAGAGGAGGAATCACCACTCACCTCTACATAGGATGACTTTCGGGATTCAGTCAGTCCCATTTGGCCATTTATTTTGCTAAAATCACTACCGCCATGAATTATTGAGTGTCACATCATGAATTATCAATATGAGTCAAAGATATTTTGGGTAACCCAACAAAATACCCAACCTCTCATTCTAAATACATGACCTACTATATTATAGAGGTTTTCACCAATGTTTCATTGGATTAGGAAAAGCTTCTGAGGATTCTCCATCCCTCTATGTGTGATGATTCAATTGGAACATTGAAATCCAATATGCTACTTTTTTCAACATAATGATGCATTTCTAATCAAACTCAACTTTTAGGTTTTAATTGAGTATCACATCATGAATTCCATAGAGAAGTGCATTGAATATATTTTTTAGTGTAAAAATATCCACCCCTTTGAATTAGATTCATTTAGAATGAAAATAATATAGTTCCAAGGTAATAGTAGGGATCATTAATGCATTCCAATATTAGTTTGTGGACCTTAAATCTATATTAATTATAAAAGAGTGATCTTATTTTTTCATTAGGAATGGAGTATAGTGAGCAGAATTTGACTATTTCTAGAATCATATGTAGAACCCTGCAAACATTTCATATTTTGTGTATCCTCCCTATTTATCTTCTTAATTATTATATAAAGACAAGATAGAGGGCAATACTTTTCTTTTTCTTAGTCCACCCTTTGCAGGTATTCCACCTATAATATTTAATGTCTCTTTATTTTAATTTTTATATTCATTTATGGGATGTTTAAATTAATACAATCCAAAATAATGTGATTGTGTTTTGGATGAAAAATATTCACCGTGTGTTTTGGAATGACATCTAGAACAACTCTTATTGGCCAATAATCATCCTACATTATTTAGATAACCAATGGGGAATTTTAAGCCATTATTTTTTTATTCCTAAATAAAAAACATGTTTTGAGACTTGTATGTGAGGAATGGTCATGGACCATGTTTGAAAAGTTATTCCTCGAATAATATTGTCAGTTCTTATGGGAATAGAGGATGTCTCTACTAAAAGAAAAATGTAGAATAAGTAGTCAAACCCATCAATTAGTAACATCTTCGAGTTGACTTGACCTTTTGGTGGGTGCTATATGAAAATCAAACTTTTTTGTATTACTATATAGTTAGAAAAAATATTTTCAATAATTATAATATTTTACTACCGAATGGTCATGTTTTTATTGAAGATATGGATTTCTCAAAATCATGATGGGTGGTTTTCTAAGAGAAGATGTCATAAAATTTAGAGATCATCTGTATGGGAATTTTCTATGAATGGGGAACCACTACTACATGAAATTGTTTTTTCTAAAAGGAGGGAATATTCTATTAAACGAATGATGTCAGTAGAGAAGGCCCCTATCTAACAAGGATTGAGTCCACTCGCAATTTAATGTCATATGACATAAACATGGACCATGTAGTTTAACATATTATAGTGAGGAAATTTTTGTATCGTATAATGTTTCATGACTAAGACATTAGGCTATGCAGCTTATTTCCTTGAGGAAGGAAATTGGGGGTAATAATTTAAGGTCTATTATCATTGACCTAAACATTGGTAATAATCCATTTTGGTTATTTTGTCTTGAAATTTCATATATTCATATTCTACTAAGGGGAAATGTTTTATATGTAATATGAGGGCCTCTAAATATAAAAATTGATATAGAATAAATGGACTATGGGGATAGAGGACGTCTCTCCTAATGAAGACTGTGTCACTGGTTTACAATCCTTTTTTGGGAGATGTTATACAAATACAACTGTGGAATTTTTTTGCATACACTAATTATGGAATCCTATCAATGAAAATATCTTTTGGTGGGAGACTTATGAAAACCCCACTAAGGCATGCTACACTATTTTCATAAAAATTATATATTAGGAAAATACACATTGAATTAATGATTTCTGAATGAAGTTTATTGGTATTCGTATTTCCCCAAACATAGAGTTTGATTTGTAGAAAGAAATTTCATGAATATGGGACGGTAATTTCAATTAAATATTACTAGGAATACTGGAAAAGGATTTATATGCAGGTATGACCCAAATATAGGAAAAGAGGGTTTTTTCATGATAGAGATCAGGCCTAAAGAATAGGGTTTAGGCATCATCTTGTATATTAATAAAATGAGACTCAATCCATATATAATTCTTATAAAACCATGCAGATTAAAATCTAACTGTCAAAAATTATTATGAATTTTAATATTGTAAAATAAGGAAGATATGGTTCATATGCTTTTATGTCAAACAACTGGGACCACATTATTATTTAATTGATGGGTAATATAAGGCCTATGATACCAATGTTGTTCCAGAATACTATAGATGTTAGGGAACAAATTGTAACCCAATATAATGGGGGTTATAATGTTGGGATAAGTGAAATGGGAAAATAATATGGGGAATGACCACAAATCATGCTCGAATATAATCTTTCAACATGATGTTGTCAAGGATTACAGAGATAGAAAGGGAATCTCCCACGGATGAATGTGTTGCTGGAAAAACATCATTGCGTTGGTGACTTTATGAAAATCTAAATTCATGTAGGAGTGATTTCCCATTGATGAAAAAATGAAAATAGATGATATCTTCATTGTCATACATCATCCCTTAGCAAACAACCCATGGTAATTTTGAGAAATCTTGATCACTGAAAACTTCACGACCATTGTTAGTTGAATGGCTGAATTATTGAAGATTAATTTTCATATATATTAATAATATATCTTCGTTTTATTAGCATAATTCACCAACCAAAAGGGTCTTTCATCAATAAGATTCCACTAATTTTTTATGGAGTAATACACCCCAGTTATCTTGGAATAAAGTCTCCCAGGAAATGGGTTTTTCAATTAGAAACACATTCTTCATCAACATTGACCTCCTATATTTCCATAATAAATGACAATATTGTTCTGGAAACAAATTTTAAAGAATTTTTTATGGACATTCATCACATAATTGTCTCATATCATGTTGCAGATCTTGTAATTAGAAAATCATGAATCCAAATTTTCCATTGGGTATCTAAAAAATGAGGGAACATTTTTTTCCAACAATCTTGGGTTTGGTTGTCATTGAAAAGATCATGGTCAATGTTGTTCAACTTAAACACGAGTTTTATAATTATAGTTTGGAAGAAATTAAAGTTCAAATAAAATGATACACAATACTCTCCAAGTTGAAAACCCAAAGATGAAACCCTTGGATAATGTCGATCCATATCTCTCTAGACCAATTCTCTATAGGGTTTAAGAAAAAATCAAGAAATAAAAATATAAGGGGAACAAAAATTGTATGGTAGAAAACACAAAAACTGTGTCCTAGAAATACCCATGTCTCGTCTGATATGTTTTTATCATATTAAACATATGTAAATATCAGGGTGAAAGAAATACACAAATATTATAGGGTTATCCATGTGACCATTTCAAGAGTCGAACCACACTCTCTAGGACTCATGGAATAGTAAAAAATGAGAGCATCCTCCAATTGTTGAGATAGCATCCAATCCAACCAACTGATGTTGGAATGCATTAAACAATCCAACTATTATCATATAAGTAGATTATTTTCAATATGAATGAATCTAATTCATGGTGGGTGGGATTTTCTGAAACTATGAAATTTATTCCATTCCCTTGTTATTAGAATTCATGGCATTATGCTCACATAGACCCCAAATTTGGAGCTTGATTATAAGTGAATGTTTATTCCAGATGAAGTAGAATATTGGTTTCCATGTGCTATAATAATTCACACACACTAAGGTATATAGATTCCTCATAAAAGTTTCCTAATATAACAGTATGATGGTGAGAATCCCCCATTGATTGTAGGTTGTGAATTGAGATTGAGTGGTGTGCTTGTATTTATCATGACCAATTACATCTTTGACTCAGCCTGAAACGTTTCTCTATGACTCTCAATTTTTTCAAGGTCGTCTGTGATGGTAGTGAATGATTCATTCGAAAGGTTCATGAAAAAATCCCATAATTGATCTAGAGAATGGGTGAATAGGTAATCCTCCATGATATATTGATGTGGTCACACCCAGGTGGTCATGAATTCACACAACATGTGTTTTAGGAGGCTCATGCAGGTCATGCTTTTGTTTCCCAGAAGTGTTATCCACCCCCATGTTTAACACCTATGCAATGAAATTGTTCTTTAGACTGGTATAGACAAGAAGTTGTTTCCACACCTACATGAGGTTCCTGCACCAGGTTTCTAATCTGAGTACCTTTTCAGACAATATCCTTCAACCAATGGCCAAATATTTTCAAGTAAATAAGACCTTAGGTTTCCTCATTTGGAAGACTATAAAATAGAATAATCATACAAGCATTGGTCGTGCATCCCCTTCAACGAGGTCCTCAAAAATACATTAGTTAGTTCTCAAAAAACTAATAGAATAAGTAAGTAAGGGGGGAAATTGGAATCAATGTACATCCATAATATAAAACACTAGTAACATGTACAAGGAACCCTTTCCACTGGTTTGAAAAGAACTAGAATGAAGGTCCCTTCCAAAATATGAGACCAATGAAAGTCACTTATAGGGTCACCAATGGAGAACATTGGTGTCTATATAAATGTCCCTCATATGTATTGTTTCTCAAGTGTTCCATTTTCCAATGAAACCCTAGCATATACAAGTCATGCCCCTAGTGTTAGGCACTTCAATCTCCTCGTAGGTCAAATAGTGTGAGGCCCCTCTTACTCGCTAAGCCACATCCGGAATGAGACACATCCAATCCCTCCTTAAATCCACCAATGATAGGTCTATATTTTATTTGAATCTATATTATGAGGTGGTGAAATTGAACCCTCCAAAAATTTCCTTGAACATCCAAGTCCATCGAATGAGACACGTCAGCATGTATCCAATTTGGTTATTCATTCCACTGGTCTAAGGTTTCATGAACATGTACTACCAGTTGGGTAGTATCTTTGAGGTGCATTCATGTATGAATCTCATCAATCAAGGGTACGAATAACCTAGGTGTATTTCCAAGAACCTCTTAGCCTCATATATGATGGATCGGGAATTTCCATTCAGTTTTTGTCTCTAAGAACGAGGAACCTCAGTTCTAGGAGAGGAGGTAGAGAAACAAGATTTAACATCCCTTTGAGGGTTAATGTTATATAATCTTATCTTTTCTAAAACTAGGGTTAGGGAATCCCTCCTATAGTAAGTCCCTTATATTTGAAAAAGTGTGGTAGTCAAGAAGAAGTTATGATGCCACTATCCTTGTTAAATAACAATACATGAGATAGAAACATCCAAGCCCATTCTTCATATCCCATATCCCTAATCTCTTTCACTATTTGATAAAGGATTTAGAGGTATGTTTGATATTCCACTTTTAATTTTTTTACCCAATTCAACCATGAACTATGTGGGATTATAGGATAGTGGCAATCATAACATCTATACAATCTGATGCATGCATTAGAAGATAATCCTTTTTTGGATCTTCCTCTCACCTTCATAGATGGCCTCTATAGTTGTGGTCCTCAAAGCCGTTTATCCAACCCAAAGGGCATCATCCCTTATTTTTTAATCCCCAAAATCACTCATTGATCTTCAAAGGACCCATATTCACAATGAATCAATTTAAATGGAATCCTCCTAGGTGTGATCCCCAACCAAACCTCAAAATAGAAATGAGTTAAGACAATACTCATGCCCCAACTTCACATGGCCTCTTATTTATTATAATAACCAAATAAATATTCTCAAAGAGATACATTCCCTTTTCTGAAAACCTTTACAGGGCCTCTATAGGTGTGGTTCCTCAAAACCAAACTATGTGTCCTTTGATTCCCATCCAAATGGGATACATGAAAATCCACCTTTAGGTCCAAACCCAACAAGCCAAAAATCAACACTAATTCCCTATGGGAATCATTACTACTAGTGGTATGTATGACATTTGATCCCACATCCCTTGTGGGTTCCTTGTGCCTCCTCATCGTGCATACCATTACAAACATGGAATATGCACTTTTTTCATTGATTTACTTTCTGCGTTATGTTGGTCTTCATGATTTGGTCCTCGTCACATGACCTTAAAAGGTGTGATGTTCTCCACTAATTGGCACTAACATATTTGGTTTTTGATTCATTTAAAAATTATATGTTGGAATCCAATATTATGGGACCAATATCGACATCAAAACAACTCCCTTATCTATGGATGATTATAGATTTTGGATTACCTACCTGTGTGGCTAAAAACATCATCGTAATAATAAATAATAAAAAATCACTAATTTATACATAGAAGGGTACAATTGATGGAGAAACTCTAATACATATGGATATCTCAATTGATTAAGAACCATAGATTAAAATTTAATATTCTAAATTCCATTAATGATAATAATTTATTTTTAATTAAATGGTGAAAAATATCATATTTTTGATTTAATAAATGTTTCATGAACATATCATAAATATATAAGAGGTTCCCGGAGTAAAAAATTCCCCCAAAAGGGTGTGATGATACTAAAATCCCATCTTCTATACCAGTGTGAGTCCCTAAGAATCATTGGAACCATTTCCATGAACACATTCCATTGTAAAGTGGGTTCATGAAACCTCATCAACGAGGGAATCATTGGGTGTTTCCTTCTCCATGAACAAAGCCCCCATGACATCATTGAGGAAATAATCCTTGCAGTTTATTAATACGGTAATAAATATAGAGACTCGATATGAGAAAATTAATATTTTGATTGGGATTATTTATGATTGGATGGGTGTCACTATATTTCCTATGATGATAGTAATCAAACCACACATAGTTCCTAAAAACCATTTATATTAGATTCAGGTAGCAGTGACAACATCTATGCATTTTTACATCTTTCAGTAAGGAAAAGGGTCACCTCACAAGAATGAAAAGGAATATTTCATATAATGGTATTTTTTGCATACAGTATCATGAATGGGGTGAGAACCCATATTGGATCCTCTTAGAAAGATCGGAATAATACATTGTATAGTGGGTTAATTGTTCATATTACAGATGGAATTGAATTTATTATCTAGGTGTCATGAAATTTCTCAAGAATTAATCCATACATTGTTCTTAAAAAACAGTTCGATTTAATGTCATGTAGAAAATAAGCATTGTGTGCCTTTTATAGTATTTCTACTAAGACCATAGTAACCACGATGTGAATTGGTATGAATTAATCAGGAGTTTAATACTATGCTAAAACTATTAATCCCATGTGATCTATTCTTGATGTGAAAAATAAAAAGTGGAAAAGGTTTCCTTCACCACGCAAAGGTGATAAAAATGTATGATATGTGATTTTTTATTTTTTGGTGACTACACAAGGTTGTAATATCACGCATCACCACATATCTCATTTTTGTAACAATCATATCTTACATAGTTATGTAAAAGGATCTTAATGATGTTATGGCCCATACACAAGAGGGGAATATATTGTTTTATGTTGTAGCCGGACCCATGATTGGAGATCTAGGAATCACTATGTTTCCTATGATGGAAAAAATCAGGCCATTCTTAGTTATTGAAAAGGATCATTGTGTAGTTATGGAACATACAAAAGGGGTATCTTTTATAAATATACCCAATATTTGAGAACCATGCTTCCCGAAATATCATGTGATGGAAGGAATCAAGCCACCCATAGTTCTTGAAAAAGGTCAGGGGGATACCAACACCGATGAATGTGATCCACTCCAGCACGGATTAAAATATTATGTAGTTTAATATCATTCCACAAGGATGTAAAGAAGGTATTTTTATATTTTTTGGAAAGGATTTTGGCATATATTTTAATGTATTATGAATAGGAAATTATACTATTTAGATTAATGTATTATATATAGTAATATGATTTATTTTAGTTTTAGGTCATACAACTAAGACTATATGAGGCACCTTTTATGGTCTTCATACATGAACATGATTTTTTAGTGTTTAATTTCATACAGTAAGGAAATTGGTGTCATTCATTTTATCATCTTACATCATGAATGAAATTTATTTCATTTTTTTGTCGTGAAAAAGGAAAACTATTCATTTTAACATCGTGAAACTAATATGTATCTATCATTTATCATCAAAATTTCTTTTTTACAAATCTCACATTGGTAGGGGCAGTAATGAGCTCTCTATCCATCAATATTAGCCAATAATCATTATTATATTCGACCTTTATTATAGAAAATGTTCCCTCTATTTGTGGATAAAGCATTGGAGGCTTCCTATCCATTAACCTTAGAGTTCTAAAGACCAATACCAATTCTATATGGAGGAATGAAAAATGCATAATTTCTTGTTAAAATGTCAAGCTACAAATTCTGATGGAAAACCAACTTATGAATGGTATGAAATATTTTCAAATAGTATTTCTCTAATCATCCAATAGTTTTTATGATTTCTCATTTCAGGATAGCTGATCTGAGATGGAAATGAAGAGAAAGGGAAATTTTTCCTCTATGGGGATGACTAATTATCTCTGTATACGAGTGAATATGGGGTTTCACTTGTATCATTATGGGTTATGGTTTGTTAGGACTACAAGGTTTGAATGATATTTTTGGGTAAATAATTTTCATCTTTATCCCCAATATTCTAATTTATGTTAGATAAGGACATGACGAATTATTCTATATGTCCATTAGCCACTGCATGATAGTGTGATGAGTGGTTGGATTTATATTATTATCTTGATACATCTTATCCATTACATCAAAATATAAATTGGTGTCATTTTCCATTTTTATTGTATGGGGGACACTAAATTTGGTAATGATGATGGATTTTATGAAGTGGATGATAACACTGGCCCTGACATAATTAATTGGTATTGACTCATCCCATTTAGAGAAGAATTCAGTAGAAGAAATTATTTATTTGAAAATAATGGGAATAGCTTTAGGATACATCCCTATAATATTCATAACCTATATGGAGAATGGCCATGAGTATTTGGTTGTATGTAGAAACTATGAGGGATGATGGATGAGGTCATAATACACTTAGAAATAATGACCCTTCCTGGTGAATTCTATAAAATCAAGCATCATTAAAGGCTATAATTATAAAATACATTGGATTTTAGTTGTGAGTCAACACCTTGCCTGGTGGAAACCATAGGCTTCCATGTGTACTGAATTTGTAAAGGAAGAAGTCTCTTCTCTATCATTGCAGTTTAGGTCATCTCAATCAAAGCTTTGTTTATAAAATAATTTTTAGTGATTAAGGAAATCATAAAGAGTAATATTTTTCCCTGATGATTTATCCTTCTCTTTTTTCTAAATTTTTATAATGAGAGAACCCCATTTAGAATTTAGTCTACAATTGGTATTATCCAACCATTCATGGGAATATCTAGTTCAAGAGTGATACTGACCTCATTGATATCTACCATGATGCAATGAGAAAAAGGCAGTACTATTTGATGGTGTATGATGCTAATGAATGTTTCTTCCTATTTTGGATCTTCCAAACTCAAATAAACATTTTCTAATTCATGTTATTATGAATTCTATGATCATGGGATGTGATTCAATGTTGTATTTGAGGGGAATTGTACCGTTAATCCTCCGAAAATGTCAAATTGGGGAATAAATTATCATTTTTGATGGAATAATCCCTACTAATTTATTTGATTACTAACTATAAATTTCCTTTAACAAATAGGTTGACGACTGGTATTTGATGTTCCATTTCTATGCCTTCAATGTGGTCCTGATATTCTACCTCTTTGGTTGTTAATCATTCGTACATTTGGAAGTAGTAATGAAAAACTACCTTGGCTAGAGGGATGATAACGACTCCCAATCTTACTTTGCTAAGCTTGAGGTATTCCATTCTATTCCGTGGTTGACTTCTTGATGATCTGTAAAAACAAATTTTCAATATCAAGGGGCTATCCTAGAAAAATAATTTATCTTAATCTATAAATTCTGTATCTAACATCATTGACTATACATATGGGTACTCTGTGAGAATGTCCTCCAATGATTGTCCTTTCACTACTTTCTAAGGCATGAAATGTATGTCGAACTACTAAAGAATACCTTCCCACCATTCCAAACATCCTTTCATCAAAGGATGGATATGGATATATTTGAGAAACATATTGTGAGTGACCAAAAGGACTTTATGGAGCTACAAGTAGTTCTTAAATTTCAGAACATTGTAGATTATCACAAGGAAGTTATTCATGATATCCAAATATTGTGTCTTATTTTCAAGAATTGACAAGATGAGATATTTAAGGGTATTATATTTATTATTTTTATTATTTTTTTATGGTAAATTCACTCAGTAATCTCAATTAGTATTTTACAAACATAATGAGTGTTTTCCCTTAAATGAGTTACAATAGAACCAGTGGAATCAAATGATATTTCTTAATAATTTAAAATTCTTCTGAAAAATAATTAGTCTAATGATATGTGACCCCTTTCTTGATTAACCTAGTGAAGGGGAGAAAAAAAATTCTTTCGAGGTCAGTTGTAATGCATATGATGTTGGAAGGGTGTCCCTATAAACCTATCAACTCTATTGGGTTCCAATTTGGAGAAATATTTACAATAATATTTTTCATCATAGGGTCGATTTTTAGGCCATGATATCATACGATGAAGATGATAAAATTTTCCAAGGTAACCTCGAAAGCACATTTAAAGGAAGTCAACTTAATTCTATGTTGTTGTTGTTTCTTGAAGATAGTATCACAATCATTTTGGTGGTCAGATCACTTTCTGAATGTACCCACTAGATTGTCAATAAAGAATTAGAAAAACTTCGCTATGATGGGATTGAAGATTCAATACATGTCACATTAGTATGTGGTTCCAGAATTCATCAATATAATGTTAATTACACGGTATAAAAGTACTCCATAGGATGTCCTTGAAGGGAGTGGATTATTTATCTTCTAGGCACTTTAAGATTTTTTTGAACCCGGAATACCCATCCATCAAATATTTGCATTGATAACAAGTTGATTCATCAATCAGTATCTCTATGATTGGAATCTGGAAGTTAATTGTTTTAATAATATCTATTGAGATCTCTGAAATTGATACAGAATTTGATTTTTTCCATTCTTCTTATTCTTCAGGATGTTCTAGCCCACCCATTTCGAATACTAGAATTCTTAGATGAAGTTGACCTTGATAATGTTTTCCAATTTAGCCTCAATTTTGGATGTGTGAGTTTGGTGCATCATTTTATATTCATGTTTATATCCATAGTGGTTTTAACGAATGACCAAGTGGTGAGTGGCCACCTCGGGGTTGAGGCATGATATATATGTGTAATTCCCAGTAATCAAATCTCAATATTAATTTCGGAAGGTTGTGTATATCTCATTTTATTGTGAATACATGACCACATAGGCCCATGTGGGCCGTGGATACTCTACTATACTCAGATTTATTTATCTGATTTTTTCAACGGTGGTAGAGACTCCTTACTCGAATGATGTAGGGGAATCCCTAAGATATTTCTACTCTTAATCATCGTTCTTAGCCACCTTTTCCACCTTTACCATGTTTTTAGGAAGATTAGGTGATGAATATAATTTCCCAAAGTTAGGGGAGGAGTCAATATTTAACCATTCTAAAGAAAAATCAACTACATATGACTCAACTGAAAAGAAGGGTCCTCTTTGAAGCTCTAAAGGTGTTTTGAGGGATCGAGAACGAGAATCATCATTTCAATTAGTGATCTGACAACTAATTCTAACCCAACTGATTAGGTGGTTATTTTTTGAAGCTTAAGGGATGGTTTAAGAGAATCCCCACGTGGTCTTTAATCACTGTATAGATATTTGATGACTTCTTTAGTGTTTTGGGTTTGTTCTCTATAAATAATATCATGCAAGTCACTGAATATATTCCTGAATTCAAACCCACCTATTTTCTCTTATTAATGGGCCTCACATAATCTGTTCTAATCTTCTAGAATGGATTAGTTGGGGTCACTTATAATCCATTTAGGGAATTTATTTGAGAAACTTTTTCAATATTGGTTTGTTTTCATTCCCTCTGGTAAAATCCAACATCGATGTACAATGATTCATAATATTTAAATGGGAAATTATCACTATGAAATGTACCTATTTGACCACTATATATATATATATATATATATTTGAATCTTTCATGGTCTAATGAGGGAGTAACTACATGTTGATGTAACCAAGGCCTATGTAGAAGAACATTGAAGGTTGAATCGTGTCAAACCACCAGGAATTCTGAGTATGAAATGAGATCCTAGAACCATTTCATAATATTGATTTCACATAGAGTCTTTTCACTATCTTTCCATGATCCTATAACATTAAATAATAGGGGAGCCAGTGGAAATCATTATTACCCAGTCGATGATGTTTTTAGACTAGAATAAGGTTTACTCCTAATCCTTTCTTAGTGAAACCTCATAAAATATCAATTTCATCTATCCTAACAGATTCATACAAAGTTTTGATTTTAACTTGTATAATAAATTCTTTTTCATGATCCATGAAATAGATGATCTTGTATAATTATTTAGGATCTATCTCTACATAATAAACAAACACAAGATAAACATCATCCACAAATTCTTGAGGGCTTGACTAAACCCTTATAAGTGCTTCTCGTATGACTTATGATGGACTCAAAGAATACGAGATTGACGATTTGGATTGCACCAAGGCCAATTATATTGAAATTTCATACTTCTCAGATAATTTGATGTGCTTCCCAGCATAGGGATTCACTTTTCTAAACACATTAGGTACTGATTTACTTGATATAGGTGGACCAGACCTTTCAGTGGGAGTTTAATGTTCATCTATCCATGGTGGATTATGTAAAGTTGCTCTTCCTATGCATTGAGGTTTATTAGGAAATTATATCTCCTCTAGTAAACCATCCAATATGATTAGATCATGGAAATACCTAGCATGTGTAGGGTATCTCTCTTACTTTTACATAGCTCATGGAACATATCTTACTTTGGTTTTGGCCATCTAGACTATTTGAGCGAGGATATGGTCAGAGTATGGATGTATATCGTGATCATATCTTCCCCTATGTCCTTGACCTTTGTGGCCTCTTCCACCCACCACCTTAGAAAGATATAAAGACATTGGGTTCATATCCACATTAATCATCAGAGAAGGGATCAACTAAATTAATAACATTATTGGAACTAATGATCAACTCATTTTTCGATGATGACTCTATCTGGTGGGTTTAATCTTGTTGTACCATTGGCATGGTGGTAAAATTTTTTTAGGGATTATGGGAATAAATTATAATATATACAATGAAAAATATAGAATTGGTATAGGTCCATCATCATGTGATTTATTCCCACTCTTCTGTACATTTGGTTTCTTGGATGACTAGATTTTGTAGGACTATGGAACCAATGGAGTCAGTTATGCCATCGATGAAGAGTCCAGGGGAATATTTGGTATTTTAATCTATAATAATAGGATGGAATGATTTTTTAATCATCTTTAGGACCATACACATAGTGAACATATACATAACCTCACTTTTAACCACCTTCCATTATTTCTCCTCCAATGGATTTCTAGTAGAAACACATTCTACCTACGTGGGTGGCTTTCCCAACATCACTTTCCCATAGTCCACTATTTTTTATTACTTAATTCATAACAAAAATACTCTAAGATCTTATGCCCCAATTTTTATTGGAAGGATAAATTATTTTTGAGAAATTGATTCCATCCTATTTTGGATTCTTGGGCTTTGGACAATTGATCAGGTTAATTTCTAATGCTAAGATGAAGTAGCCAAGGAATTGATTATTTATAAAAGAACAAAAATTGTTTTTAATATCCTATATGTTTTTACTAAATTCCATTTTCTAGTCATAACGAGGTGCCCATTATTTTTAATTCATAGGAGGGGGAATGCATGATATGGAACTGGATTCAGAGTAGGTGTAGGTGAAAGGTCTGACTTAAGTGTAATGATGACAACCTATGCTTTCCCAATTATATTTCATTTAGCTAACATAATATATCAGGAGATATCATTGGTTTGTGTGATGGAGTATTTCATTCCTTGATAAATTGTGGCAAGATTCTGAAACCCTATAGTGTATTGCATAGATATCAGTGGTGTGATAAAATCATCATAAATATTCTCTATAAATATAAATGAAATACTCATGGGTAATAGTTATACTTAGTGAGAATTTCCAACCAATTTAATGGATAATTAAAACTAATACCCTCCCATTATGTAGCTATTTTTAGTATGATAGGTTGAGGATTGTTGGCTTATACAATGTCAAGATGAATTAAAAGATCACATTCTGGAAAAGATCATCCCATCCTACAATTATATGAGTCTCTAAACTAGTATACCACTCAATTGTTGGACCCTATAGTGTTTTATTACCACCTGAGTTTCCCAGATTCATGTTGTTAATGGGGTCCTCATCATAGGATGAAAATGGGGCATGAAATGTGCCAAAATCTTCTCTAGTTCCCCCAAGCCAATTCAAATTGGAAATGTATAATATCCAAAGATAGGTGGGGGATGTTTTAGATAAACCCATTAATAGTAATTATTCTTTCTCAATTTTATTAATTCACACTTATCCTCTATAATTTCTGATAAATCAATTAGATACCTTGTATTATTGATGATACCA
Organism: Viscum album; assembly: GCA_963277665.1. Classification (NCBI taxonomy): domain Eukaryota; kingdom Viridiplantae; phylum Streptophyta; class Magnoliopsida; order Santalales; family Viscaceae; genus Viscum; species Viscum album. The sequence goes on from OY728144.1 coordinate 184,623,382, forward strand.
TGAATAATATATGGATTATAAGCATATCAAACATAAGAAACAATAGGTTGGTCCAATTATAGAGGCCCTTCTAGCATCTACTGGGTGTAACATACTTGGTATGGTTATTTAGATGGACCTAGACATGTTATGGTGGTGTACCAAATGGTGGGATCTCTATATCTACAGATGTGGGTTCTAAACCTATTGGTTATTAATTCCCCACATAGGGATGATATTCTGGTTCCCTTTTGGTTGGTTTGGTGAACACTCTTTGTTGAGGTACTTCATTTTAGAGATTAAGTTGACATTGTGTTTTTAGAACGTATGTGGTAGGAATGTTTCCACAAGTTAATTCTTCATCGAGTCTCCTCAACTCTATTACTTCTTCCTCTTGTTGAGAAAAAAATTATTCAACTGTAAGGGGTTCAACCAATTCAGATGTGGCTGACATTTTACCTTATATTCAGAATTTTATTTGGTGGATTCTATCATATTATGTAGTGATAGAGTCATCAATGAAATTTTCTTAATTTAGGGAAAGGCTATGGTTCTGGGTACACAAACCTCCTTCAACAATTTCAGTGATGAATGTATTATGATATGAAACTTCTTCCTCAAAGTTATATGTATTAAACTTATGTTTTTTCTGGTATGCAATGGTGGTGTTAATGAAATTACCTATTTAAAAATTATTTACATTCATTTAATAAATCTCTTTACATGAAGGACTTTTTTTGGAACCCTCCATGAGGCATTGTCCTCTCATTACCTGGGTCTCTTGGAGCTATTTGGCGGATTGTAACCCAAAGTGATTCTCCATGAGATTATTAGGTGTTCCCAAGGAAGAAAATAAATCATGTGAGGGGATAAAAATTGAATATTTGTTATGCATCATTCACCTTAATCATAATAAAACAAAATTTTACTAAGTAAGCGGGTTTTGAGGTAAAAAATTTCTCAACCCTGTGGGATGCAATTGTTCCCGAACCATTTTAAAAACCTTTTGATCTATGTTTTCTAACCAATAAATTAGTGTTAAAAATCACCAACATTGTGGGATGAGTTTTCCCCTATTTTTTTAGATTATACTGTCCTGGAAGCCTTATCGATTTTACTAGATTATATAAGAAATTGGTTGGGATCATCATTAAGTTTTATCATAAACTGCCTTTTTATAGAGTCATCTATGATATTTCTGATAATTTCTATCTGGATCATAGCATCCCTTATGTGGGAGGCGTGCTTAATATTTTTAAACAATTAGTGAAAGATTATTTCACTACTTTTCTCTCTTCTTTCATGATATTAGTGAGATTTTTTAGGGATTATTTTTTTGAGAAAAACATTTATTGAAAAAAAAATATGTTTGTTGAAGTCATGCTGATGTTTTGAAATCAAACAATGGAATATTTGGAAGAATTTTCTGATTGGGGATCATTGTAAAATGAAATTCCTTATGTTCATCGCATTCTATGATATGAACATTATTTGAGGAATCACTGATTATCTAAATAAATTATTTTAACATTTTGAGAGACATTCACTAAAGGGATTCTTTCGGTTTCCGTAATTTTAGATGTTTTTTAGCTAAGAGGTTCACTAAGTTGATTTTAATGTGTATCTCTTGTGTTACCTTAACATGGATTAGATATTTGTCTTTATTTAATACATTTTATATTATGTGATTATTAGTGTTCTATATATTGAAGTGGATTTCGTCAACACAATATTATAAAAAATTATCTTGAATTCTATATCGAGGAGTCGATAAATGTAAAACATTACTGAAAATTCGTCTTTATCTAACTATTTCCACAAGTTCAACATGTCAAATTCTTGTTTTTCTAGAGTTTATTCAACATGGTCTAACCAAATTGATTTATTCCATAGAGATTTATTGAAAAAATACATAGAGGTACTTCCTTGTAAATATTAGAAGAACGACAATGAAATGGTGGTTAAAATAATAAATACCTTCTCGGGGTGTCTTGCACCTGAGAACGGACTTCATCATCCAATGATAAGTTGTTAAACACTAATGACCTCATTTTTTCAAGTTCCCCTGGGTAAGAGGGCTTTCTCATCATTAAATCACCATGAGTATGATATTTTTTACGAAGTGTAACAAAAATGGGGTGATAAATTTCTTATCAAATTCCATTATAGTGATGAATACTACTGTGTATTGACATCCGAATCTAAGGATATTTATGAAAGCATATAACATGGGGAGGAGATTTATGGTAGACAACCTCAAGGGGAAGACAATTATAATTTTTGATATTCTGACCATTTGGAGGGCATCCATGACTCGCATTAGGAGACGGTGTCTCAAGATCGATCAAATTAGGTAAATGAAGAAAGCCATCATAGTGATATTTCTGTGCTGGGGGACCATTGGAATTGATAATACTATTCTCATAATTTTCTACTGAGAAATTGGGATCTTAAGATACCACAAATAATCCTTTGAGGGAATCAAGATCACCAATATGATGTTATACGGGATAATAGATCGACTCTTCATTCTCGAGTTGTCTTTAGAAAGACTTATATTGAATTACTTCTTGAAATATACTAGAAATTCATTCCATTAAAATTATTTTTCATATATGGATTCTTGATTGATTTTCCCCATTTCACAGCTGGAATACTAAATCTATTTCGTAAACTTTTTACAAGGTTTGGTACCTACCTCAGAGTGGCCATTGGGATAGTCTAATTACCTCCACTCAGAATGATGGTGTAGAACCAATCCAGTATCTAATATATTAGAGTGATATTTGGCCCATGACCCACCTACATAGGATCATAGTTGTGTGTTTACTCAATGTTGACATGTTGATGTGTCACCCTAATTGAGGGGATGCATTTAGGTATCCATCCATTTACCACCAATGTTAATGATATGATATCCTAAATGGTTTTGTTCCATGTGAGAAGGTATTTGGGTCTGCCTCGTCACTATTATGCGGACATTCTTCATAACCTCAGTGGCTATAATGCGGATATATTGCCATTATATGGATGGAGTATGGGTGTGTTTTCACTTGTCCATTATTTCTTACTAGGGGATATTGATAGTACTCGGGTGGGGGGAAAGATATATACTTCTTCCCTCTATTTTTTATCATGAACTACCTGGTGATATCTCTAGGTGTTTCTAGATGAGGCTTCTTGCTGGCTTGATAAATGTGGTTGGGTGTTTAATCATGCTCATTGTTTTTTATCGAATTAGACAAGAGTACATGATTGATGTGTGAAGGTGTTTGTTCATCCTCTTGGATTACCAACAAATTAGAATGGCGGGAGGAAATGGACACTAACCGAAGAGTTTCTTGGAAGGCTTGGTTGGTGTGGGGAGTTATTTGTTCCGTCTCATGGTTTACTGATGAGTCTTACTAGTGAAATTTCTATGTTCGGGAAGGTATTTGTTCCATCTCTCTATTTTCCACTGTATTATATTTTTTGGATTCTTTGTATACTTCTAGATGATTCTGATGTAAGTCATGATTTCTGACTGCAGATGTTTGTTCCTACTCATAGTTTTCGTGAAAAAATTGATTGGTGGGATTCTATGGATGGGATAGAGATATAGCTTGGTTCTTTATTGACCATTAGCTGCACTCATTGGAACATATTACATGCCCAGGTTTGGATGAACTTGGCCAAACTCTTGAGGATTACACCCTCATCATGATGATGGTCCACTACCACATGCCATTAGTGGTGGTGATTACTATAAGTAGTCCATTTACTGGACCCCTGTGTATTTTGAGTGAGTTCTATTATGGCCTCTAGATACGCCTCCCTATGATAATGAAGGACACAATTGTTGCATTCTAAGGATAAGGTCATCAAATGGTTTGAGAGAGTGATTGGTTCCAGTTTCTTTTGGATCACCAGTCATCGGTGAGTGAATGACCGGTGGGACCCCATGAAATAAAAGGGCCTATCAAAAAGCATCAATGGTTTTTATGTTACAATTCTAGTTGTACTTTGGATCAGTGTATTTGATACCTAGTATTAATGATGTTGGTTTTGAAACATTGTATTTTTCATAGACAATGACACATCATGAATGATATCCAAGGCATTCATTTATTAAAATTGATTTCATTCCATTTGGATCAAAGATATATTTTTCCGAATGTGCCTGAAATATAGCAGAAAAGCACAATCAATATAACCCCATCAATGTATAATCTCAATAAATGAACACATACACAATTGATATACTTATTTCTCCCCCCCTTTCATTTTGATAGTGAAAGGGTCATGATAGTTGGTTACATCGTCATCAAGGTTTAGGATTAATGTTGGGTTCACTATTTATTCCCACACAAAAAATCAAGCTACTGTTCTTTTTTCAACATAATGCTTATGGGTTTTGGATGGTTTTCACAATCATTCATTCCATGGTCTTAATTTTTGAACAACCTACAATGGGTTTTGATTGTAGAGATGGAGACATGCAATGGTTTCCTCATTTGAAACATTTTGAAAACCTACTTTTCAAAGAAGGTAGTCATTTAGAAATGGTTTTAATGATGCTTATAGATTTATTTTGGTCAATAGGATTGGATTTCAGGCTTATCTCACCATTTTGGGTATATTTTTTTTCCAACTACGAGGATCTCTTGTAGATTTTAGACATGTTCCTGAATCATTAATTAATCCCCAATTATTTAATAGGTCAACCTTGAATTAAAAATAAATTATTACCGTGTATGGAATTTAGAATAATCTTTTTGTGTCTGAGGTTCTTCATCAAATGATATATATATATATATGTGTGTGTGTCTCTAATTTTATCCATCAATGGCAACCTATTATGCACAGATTAGGGATTCTTTTTTCTCTTATTATTACAATGTTGGTTTTAATCCACATAGTTAAGTACAACATATTTTATCATAATATATGAAGATGGTATTTGTTTTGATGTCCGGATCAAGACCAGGATATGCGATTCCTAAATATTATTGTAAAATGATTGAGAACCCATGTAGGTCAGTGCTACTTAGTGGGACACGTCATACCTTTTAGGATAATGTGATGATGTAGAAATCATGATGTTTAACATGATGTGTCATGGAAGTCTTAGGGAAAGGTGATTAGTAATTTTTTACTTTGTGACTCATGTCGAGGTGTCTTAAAGAACAAAAAAGAAATTGTTCCACACATTTTATACATGACCCTACTATGAATGTAGATCAGGAAGAATTATGGATGATTTTTGGGTTTCTGGGTTTAGACCATATGGTTCCTTTGTATGTATCAAATTTGGATGTAAATTAATATCCACTTACTATAGCTTTGAGGAACCATGCCTATGTGTCCCTCTAAAGGTCTGTCTCATTGGGAATATTGACCATCGAGAAGATTGAGTTGGGGATTAAACCAAGTAGGAGGTCTTGTGGATTATGGATATGAGGAATGCCATGAATCATAGTGATTTGTAGTTTTGGTAGGGGAATACACCTAGGTGGATTCCCTTTGACATTATTCATTAATAATATGGAACCATTGAATACCTAGAGTATGGTTTGAGTATTACACCAAATAGAAGGTTTATCATTGGGTTGGATACTTGGATTTTATGTCCTCTGCCTATAGAGGCCCCATTAAAAAGTGAGAGGAATACCTAGAAAAAGATTCCCTACCCAGACACTGATCTGACCATGTGGATGTTAGGATTACTGAAAACCTATAATTCCTTGTGATTCATGCTTCAATTGTCAGAAAAAAAAGAGAAAGTGGAATATACAGAATACTACATATTCCTTCTTACCCTTGCAGAATAGGCTAAGGATATAAGTCAAGAATAAAGGTCTTATATGTGCATATATCCTCTCTCATTTTGTTAACCATGATAGTCACATGTGACTTCCTTACCAGATAACTCCCCACCAGAGACAATATATTCTTACTAACAAATGGATGCCCTATCCATGGTTCCAGATAATAGTGGACGATATGATATTAACCATTAGAGGGAAAATAAAGCATGGTCCACTGCCTCCTCACCATGAACGAGGATCCCAAGACGTAGATACGATGAGGGAATGGAAATTCCATATCCCTAATATCTTAGATAAGGAGGTCACTATAACTATAAATAGGGTTGGTCCCTCATTACCATGATAATTCATAACCTCATGAACCTCTAGGACCTTATCCATCGGGTTGGAAAAGAAGAGGACACCATTGACTGTAGGAATGAATAGCTAAATGGGTGAGATACTGGTGTCTCTCCCACCATAGTTGTTCCAGTCCAAAAACATCAATGGAGGGTTCAATTTAATCCCCCTCATACAAGGGATCCAAATTAAATGGATCCAATCCATTTTTGTATTGAAATAGTTCTTTGAAGGCGTATCGTGCATGTTAAGGCTTGGTCATCATGAGGTGCTTCACGTATGGTGGACTAGGAAGAGCTAGAAGTTCCTTATACAGGGGTAAAGTCCTACAGGATCTGGTTATTCCTTTTGGAAATGGACCACCGAGGAAAAAAAACTTGGGTTAGGGATTGATCTTTGAACTAAGGGCCTCCTCAGGTATCCATACAAGGGTGTCAATCATGTCCCAGATTTGGGAAGGGACCTTCACAATAATGCTGAACATATATGGTTAATGGGATCATTGCACAATTTTCATGCATTTAATATGATGGAGGGAAATTTATCCCACTATCACCCCTTAGTTCCCTCTTATGTCATGTTTCAGAGATCTACCTAAAGTATTTTTTTGAGGAATTTGGTGATGTGTTTGGGTGACCAGATCTTTAAAGTTTCTTCTATTTTCCCAGTCCTCGAATTAGAATCCCAAGGGTCCTATTTGAAGGTTGACTCTTAACTCTTATTGAAGGAGTTTTTCCATGCAGGTACCTGGTGAATTTTTACTACATAGGTACCTCATTTAGGGTGGAAGAACCTTTAAAACAATTCATGGTTAGTTCACCAATATTCCTCATGCAGTGGTGGTTGTGCCATAAGTATGGTGTGTGTTAGTGATGCACTAGCCTCTTGGATCATAGAGTTGGTGCACGTAGAACCCCTTAAGAGAACTACATGGTCGATCCTACTACTCCATTCAATCAATAATACATATCTTTTCTTTAGTTTATATGTAATCATGATTTATTTCATTGAATTTCAATTAATAAGACTTAGAATATCGAGAGGTCTGGTGTAATATGAAATTTGAAACATTACATAGAAACATAAAAAATAAAATACCACATATTAATTGTAAACTTGTTTTTCATGAAAAAAAACATTACTTTGTATCTAAAAATGCATGGGATAAATTGAGGACATTCATAAAAAAGTGGTGATCTATAAATTCCAGTAAGAGAGTAAACAAGGAATAACATGAAGAAGGAAATACATGTTAGACAATAGGAATACCCTTAAAGAATTAAAGGAACATGATTATAAGAGATTGATAAAGAATTATAATGATAATATGGAACTATGAAAAAACATACAATATTATATTAGCATGATCCAAGTCTCATTGCACCTAGAGGATCCTTAGTCAAAAGCTCATTGCACAAGATGTTGCATAAGTCAACAACCATTGCACATGAAGTATCATGAGTATACACCCATTAAACTTGATGTAGTGTTACTCAACCCCCATTTAACATGATTTATGGTGATTCAACACCCATTTCACATGATTTATCATGAAACTAGACATTACCCACTGCATTTGAGAACTATCAGGGTGCACCCTTCACAATAATTTCATTTTTTTGATTATGTGAGCCACATAGATCAAAAAACACAAATTAATTAATTATAATAGTTTATTCCAAGATCAAAGAAATGTAATAAATAAAAATATATTCCCAATTAATAATTATATGATAAAAAAGGTAAATACCCTTGATATTGAAATGGGTATGGTATTCACTATGGAATGATTTTTGCATGGGAAATCACGGTGAAATTTTGGCATCATAATGGTGTCATATTGAAATTCATAAAATGGGTGGATGAGAGAGAATGTTGTCTCTCATGATTTAAAATTGAAATTTATAGTCAGGGTGATAGGTAATAATGTATCCCAACTTAATAAATTTTAAAATAAAGGGCATATCGTAAATGAGGTTCTTCATAAAATAGTAGAGAGTGTAATCCCTTATAGAATTTCAGCATAGTAACAACTGACATAAGGGTCCAAATGGGGAAAAATAAATGATAACTAATTTAAATAAAATCAATTGTAAGGTGGCTAATTTATTATAAAATGATGAAGAAATAATTAATTTAAATTAAAAATAATAATTTCAATCAACTTTATTGAATTGAAAGGAATATAGGAAGGTGAGGATCCATTACTATGATGTGTGAGCCCAAAGTCTTGAGAGATGCTTCTTGGGAGCTATTAGGATCCCTGAGAGGACTCTAGAGAGTATAGGGAATAGTATGTTCCATCTTAAAGGAGTTTTAGTGAAGATAATTTCGAGCTTGTGTGGGTTTTAGTAGGAAAGGATAGAGATTTCATTAATATTTTGGTTTTGGACACTACATAATAAAACAATCAAAACCAAAAACCATACCAAGGCTATTGCCAATGTTTTTTGAATAGGGAATTGAAATAAATTATTTGATTAGTCCAAGGGCATAGGATAATAAAATATTTCCATTAATAGGTGGACGTGAACCACACTTTCAATGAAATGTTTTTAAAATATTAAAATATATTATATGACTTGGAGGATTAGATAATTCATTATAAAATAAATCATATAAACATAAAATCACATTATTTTAGATAGGAAACATAAATTTGGCCGAATCTAACTTTTATAGTATATATTAAATCATTATTATGCCATTATGGTGTCGTAAAATGCAACATATATTTATACCGTATTTAATTTTTACCCAAAAAATTGAATGTCTCAGAAAATTAGAACAACTCACAATTGGATAATTTTGACATCCAGATTCCAAAAATAATATTGTTTTTATCTAAATAATTTTCTTAATAATTGAGTTTTAAATTTTCAAATAAAAATAGCATTTTATTGGAAATTGATGGGTTTTTCCAATAACATTTTTCAAAACCTAAAAAACATACATTTGAATTCATAAAAAATATACGGTTATTTACATTAAAAAAATTAATTTAAAAATAATATTTTATTGATGTATTATTTATTTCAAAAATATATTAATTCATCAATATAAATCTCATAATTGAATCTGAATATTAACAAAATATACAATTTTTTCTTTAAAACTCATTTACAATGTAACAATAATATGGTGAAAAAATATTCAATATTATATAAAAAATAAATATACATATTCTTATTGATAGGGTCTTGACACATATCATTTTATCAAACTAGCATATTTCCAAAGAGGAAGATGTGTGAAGGTGGGGATTTCATGGGTCCCTTCAGTGAACATGGTTTGAGTCGTGAACCCGATGAGCTTGAAATTCTCCCATAAATGGTTTCAATCATGCTTATGTTGTTGTAACTCTTCATTGGATTGTTCTAGGGAAAATAAAAGAAATTATACCATAGTTAGAAGCCCTGATAAATGGGATTTATAGGGTGCAATCCTATTGGATGAGGTCATCACTTCCGTTGTTTGTGGAAAAAGGATTTTAAAACCCTATATTTATACTAGTCATGTGTTCACTTTTCAGAGACTATATTATCAATGATAATGATACCTAACAGTCATTAAAATATAATAATATTTAACAAAATAAAAAAAGTGCATGTGTTTTCAATTTCAATAATATAATTAATTAAATCAAAAAGGTGAATTTTATTCATAATAGTTTGGGTCAATAAAACCGTCCCCACTTAATAAATTTCACCATACAAATTTCATTTTCTCATACTAAAATAGAAGAGGGTAACTCTTTTTCATCACTTCATCTAGTTCCCATGTATTTTCTTCTAAATTTTGGGTTTTCCACAATTATTTGACAAGGGGAATTGTCTTTTTTGTTATAATACTTTCTCTATGATCTATGATCTTCAATAGCTGCTCTTCATTAAAAAAAGTCACTCTAAAATGGTACCACATTTGGATGGAGTATATATATTGTTTCAGGTATGTACTTCCTTAAGAGTGATACATTGAATATATCATGTACTTGAGATAGGTTTGGTGGGAGTTCTAGTTGATATGTTATTGCTCCGACGCGATCAAAGATCCCAAAAGGGTCGATGTATCTTTGTTTAAGATTTATTTTATTCACAAATATCATAACTCCTTTCCATGGAGATATACGGAAGAATACCATGTCTCAAAATCAAAATATATGACTTTTTATAATTTTAATCTTAGTTCATTAGTCTACTCTGAGTAACTCTGTGGTGCTGCTGGATGGTCTTAATATTCTACACCATTTCTTCAATTATTTCAAGACCTAAATGTTTTCATTCCCCCACTTCATCCCAATAAACTGGTGTTTTACTCCTCTTCCAATTAGTGGATTCATAGTGTGCCACTTTAATTCTTGAGATGAAACTACTATTGTATGAAAACTCTACCAAAGGAAGATGTTGGTCCCATCCTCCCTTAAATTCCATTGAGAAAGATCTCATCATGTCCTCGATTGTTTGTATAGTTAAAAGATATTAGCCATATTTTTGAGGTTGATAATTCATAATGATGTTCAGAAATTTTTTTAGTGCATGATGGAGAATTTTACAAAACCTAGAGGTGAAACATGGATCTCGATTGGATATAATCAATAGTGGTACTCCATGCAGCCTGACCACTTATTTGATGTATATTGATGCCAATTTATCAAGTGATAAATTCTCTCAAATCATAATGAAGTGTGGAGTCCTTTTAATATTATCCACAACAACCCAGAAAGCATTGGTTCAACTGGATATCTTTGGATTTCCAGTGACAAAATCATTTGTGTTGTTTTCTGATACTCATGTTGGTATGGGTAATGGTTGTATCATCCCCATAGAATTATGTATTTTTTCCTTCACTTGATTACATGCAAGACACTTTTATGTATATTCTATGATCTCTTTCATCATGTTTTCCCCCCAATACTGCTCTATATGATCTCAATACATCTTTGTGTTTTCCCGGTTAATAGAGAATGTTGAACCATGTGCATCATCCAAAAGTAATTTATTTAATGCGGGATTTGATAGAACACATCGTCTTGATGAAAATCTCATAATTCCTTCTTCATTATCATTGAACAGTGGGGATTTCCCTTTTCTAATAGTTTCCACTTTTTTTTTGAATTCCCACATCATCTTTTTCTACATCCCTTATTCATTCCAAAATAGATAGTTGCGAAATAAATTAGGAAATTAGTTATGATGTTCCTTTCATTATGATTCACATGTCCATCCTTTTAAATTATATGAATATAGGATCCTATATTATTCTCATCAATGATAGAATTGATAGGTCCTTTCAGCTTAGAGGATACGCTACCTTATTTTCTTTCCCATGATAATTGTGGAATGAGAATTCGTAATCTTTGATGGTATTTAACCATATTCATTGGCTCATATTCATCTCCTTTTGTGTGAATATATATTTGAGTCTTTTTTGATCTTTATATATTTCACACTACTCCCCAATGATATAATTCCTCCAAATTTTCAATGCAATGACCACACCTTCTATCTCTTTATCATGTGTGGGATAGATTTTCTTTGAATTTTCAACTTCCATGAGGCGTATGAAATGAATTTGTTATTTTTCATCAAAATACATCTAAATCACTTCCATGAAGCATATATGGAAATTAAAAAACCCCCACTTGTGGGTAGTGTAAGAATAAGGGTAGTGATAAGCCTCTGCTTCAACTCAATAAAGATTTATTCACATTTATCATTCCATGAAAAATTGAATACCTTCTAATTTATCTTTGTTAGAGGGTTTCAAAATCGTGATAAATGTCTCACAAATCGATGATAATATCCAGCTAACCGAAGGGAACTACTGATATCTATCATAGATTTTTTCCTCGGCCATCACTAAATAGCATTTTTATTTAATGGATCCACATATATCCCATTTATTGTGATGATATACCACAATAATGAGACTTATGTCAACCAAAACTCACACTTCCTATGCCATTCAGAGAGATTCTCCTTTTGAAAGGTCTTTAACATAGTGATGAGATACTCTTTATATCCCTCCTCGGTTTTGGACTATATTAGAATATCATCTATGATGAATACTAATAATCTGTTGAGATAATCTCTAAGGACACTATTAATCATCTCTTTTATGAATTATGGATCACTAGTGAGTCAGAAAGGCACAACTATTAACATATAGTGCTCGTACCTTTTACAAAAAGTAGTGTGGGGGATATCCTCATACTTCTCCCACACTAGGTAATCATCCGATTGTAGATCCACCTTGGAGATGTATTATGATAAACATAGATGATCAAAGAGGTCATCAATTTCGGGAAAAAGTTACATGTTCATTATCATGGTTTTTTTGATCTCATGATAGTCAATTAAAAGGCACATTGACCCATCCTTTTTCATGATGAAGAGTACTGGTGCACCCTGTGTTGAAGAACCTTGGCATATAAACCCTTTATCCAGATTCTTCTGTAATTCTTTCTATATCTCCATAAGTTCCACAACCGCAATTCTATATGGATTCTTAGATATTGTAAACTCCCTTGGTATAATATCAATCAAGAATTAACCATCTTTATTGGAGAAAGACCAAACAATTCCTCAGAAAACACATAAGTGAATTACCTCACATTAGGCATGTCTTTGGGGCTGGTTCCATCCTTAGACTCAATAATTTGAGGAAGATACACATGATCATGTGGAATAAATAACCATTATTTGGTTGATTTTGTTAAGTAATATTCATCATCCTCATTTCACTTGTATAGAATCAGGGGTTGATTCTATATTTGGATAGTGATTTTCCTCAAACGGATTTTTATGTTGGCTCTATATAGGGAAATCCAGTCCATTCCTAAAATTACTTCAAATTCTACAAAGATATGTTTGAAAAGGTTCTAGAGGAAGTTAAATCCAAAAATTGTGACAAGAGAGTAGTTATATACATGGTATGCAATAATTTCCCCAATATACATTTTAATCCACATCTCTACTTCCATGCTTGGTGGTGGGGATTTGATTGATTTATTAAACAATTGTGATATAATAGAATGAATAGAGTAGTGTATGTTAACCCAACCTTTCACATATTTATTTTGGTTCTATTTTAACTAGTATAGATGTAGAGTGAGTAATTTTAAATAATTAAACATATAAAGTTGAATCTAAAGACATGAATGCTGATAACATATAAATTACATTTATTTCCTTAACTTATTAACTTCCAATATTCGGTCTATATTATTTGTGATCTGATTACTAACATATATTATTATTGGATTTTTTTTGTTCACTTAATAATGGGTTTTAATGATCTTATGAATATTCCATTGAATATCCCCCATGAGTGTCAAACCAGGTGCATTGTAAGGCATGTTCGCGTGTTCCAAGTTACCTCAAGTCAAGCCTGAAACACCTTGTTGGAGTTGTTAACATTAAGTACATCAGTTCCAGAACCAAATCCAATTAAATTATCCATGAAGGGATTTATTCTCTTGATAAACCACATACTCTATATTTATCTGAATTTAGGGTTGTTTTCTTACACTTAGTCTTACACCTAAGGGGGTTTAAAAGTGTTTTCAAAGACAAATCCCAAAAAAAATAAACATATGCTATGAAACAAACTATAACATCCCAAATCCATATTTATTATTAAATAATGATTTATTTCATTTATTTCCAATTAATACAACTCATATGTTTGAGAGGTATACTGTTTTGGTAAATTGGGAATATTACATAGAAACATAACACATGAAATACATCATATTTAATGAAAATTTATTTTATATGATGAAAAAATTATTTCATACATAACACCTCAAGGGATAACCTGAGGACATACATAGTGGGATTAAACAAGTCATAACATGAAGAATACAATACATGTTAGACAATAGGCATACCAAAAGAGAATAAAAGGAATATGAATATAAGGGAATGATAAAGCATGATAATCATAATATGTAACTAGGGAAACAAAATAAAACATGATATTTTCCTAATCTAAGGATAATTGAACATGTAGGATCATGATTCAAATATTATCGCACTTGAATAATCTTGAGTCAACACCCATTTTTCATGAAGTAGCATTACTCAACACTCATTGTACTTGATGTAGCATACGTCAACACTCATTGAAAAAGAAGTAACATAATTCAACACCAATTTCACATGACATAGCATGATTAAATACTGATTTCATATGAATTATCATGATTCAACACCCATTTCATATGATGAATCTTGATACTAAAAATTACCCAATCATTGAAATGCTATCAGGGAATACCCTATATAATCATTTTTTTCATTCTTAACTTTGACACATAGATCATACAATATGGGTTCAATAATAATCATTGTTCATTGGACAATCATAAAAATGTGGGATATATACATATTGATTCAAAATCTATAATTATATGCGAATAAAGGTGAATATCCTCGATAAATAAATGGTTATGGTATTCATTACAAAATGATTTTCGCATGGGAAATAGCAGTGTAATTTTGGCATCATAGAGACGTCATATAGAAATTTATAAAATGTGTTCACGAGAGTTAAATGGGTCTCTCATAATTTAAAAATGAAATGTAATGTATGGTGTATAGGTTATAATTTATCCCATTATATGAAATTTTAGATTATAGGGCATATTGTAAATGAGGTTCTTGATAAAAGAGGAGAGATAAAACTCCCTTACGGAATTTCAGCATAGTAACAACTTAGGAAAGGGTCCAAATGGTGAAGGGTAAAGGATACCTCATTGAAATAATATAATATTGATAGAATGTAGTTGATTATGAAAAGATTAAAATATAATGAACTGAAATTAAATAAGACTAGTTTTAAATAAGGTTCTTGAATTAAAAGAAATAGAGGAATGTGGGGATTTCTTACTTGGATGTGTGACCCCAAAGGCACGAGAGAGGCTTCTTGGGAGCTTGTGAGATCTTCAGGAGGACTCTATGAAGTATAATAAAGTTTTTTTCGAGCTTCAAGGAGTTTTAGTGAAGATAAATGGGAGATTTGGTGGGTTTATAGAAGAAATGAGGGGGATTTCATTAATATTTTGGTTTTGGACATATGTAAAAAAATATTCAAAAAAACCATCGCATGATTTTTTCCACAATTTATGGAAAAGGGGAGTGGTCTAATATATTTTATGAGTACAAGGTCCAAATATAATAAAATACTACACTTAATTATTTGGTGGTGAATCACACTTTCAATTAAAGGTTTTTAAACTCTTAAAATGTATTATTAGTCATGTAGGATTCACTAAGGATTTATAAAATAAATCATATAAAACTAAAATCACATTACATTAAATGGAAAATATATGTTTCTCCAAATATACATTTTATAGTATTTATTACATAAATATATTTATATTATGATGTCATGAAATACATTATGTATTAATGTGGTATTTAATTTTTTTTAAATGTGATTGTCACAAAAACTATTGAAAAATTCACCGTTGGATAATTGTTACATCTCGATTCCAAAAAAATATTAATTTGGTCTAAATAATTTTATAAATATGTGAATTTTTACTTTTGTAATAATATCCAAATTTTATTCAAAACTGACGGGTTTTGACAAAAATAGTCTTCAAACCCTAAAAATAATTACATTTGACTATATAAAAATTATATGATAATTAACTTTTAAAAATTGATTTAATGATAGTTTATTTTAAATATATTATTTACTTAAAAGATCGCTTAATTCATCAATGTATATTTTAGAATTGAATCTGAATAATAATGAAAAATACTATTTCTTGTTTGAAGATCATTTAGAATGTAATAATAATAAGATGAAATATATTTATTATTCGATAAAAAATAATGTACATATTCCTATTCCTAGGGTTTTGATAGTGGTTTTTATATATATCGGTTTTATGAAAAAAAAAGTATATGGAAAATGGATAGGGTTTGAACTATTTTAAAAACTGGGTCTTTGGATGCGTGAATCCCATTCACGCTTCTTCGGCATGGAGAGATGCTTGAAAGGGGTTCATGCATCCAACGTAGTCGGGATAAAATATGCGTGAACCCAGTTCACGTATCTACCATCACCATGAAGAATGAATGAGGTTCACACACCCTTTGTGAAATTTATGAAGGATGCGTGAACCCCGTTCACTCATCCTATAGAATGTTTTAACTTTTTTTGTATTTTTAAAATTTTTATTTTTATTTTTGTTTCGTTTCGTTTATATATATATATATATCAAAATATTTTAGTAGAATTTATCTACTATTTAATATCCAGCATTAATGTCATTACAAAAGTCTGGATTCTAACATACACCCTCACCCATGACTCTCTTTTATAAGAGGGCTAGCCCGAGAAATCCTTCTTCATTTTCGATGTGGGATTCATGTTCTCTCTTTCCTGCACAGAAAATTCTGCATTTCCGATGTGGGATTCTATTTCAAGTACTTGACATTCAAAGAATATAAAATACAAAATATAAGACCAATATAAATGAAACATAAAACATGAATTAAACATATAAGAAATTGTTGAAAATAAAAATAAGTTCGTAAAAATGTTGATTAATAATAATTTATAAACATTCAAAGCTACAAACTTGAAACTTAAAAATTGTTCAAATACGTGTCTTTGAAAGACTATAAAATAAAATCTATAAGACCAGTATGAATGAAACATAAAACATTAATTAAACATATAAGAAATAGTTGAAAATAAAAATAATTTCATAAAAATTTTTGATGAAAAATTATTTATAATCTTTCAAAACCACCAACGTGAATCTTAAAAATGTTTCAAGTAAATGGCTTTGAAAACCTATAAAATAAAAACTATAAGACCAATGTAAATGAGAATTTAAACATGGATTAGACATATCATAAATTGTTCATGATTAATTAGTTAATTAGTGATATAATTATTAATTATATAATAATTAGTTAATTAGTAATATCATTATTAATTATATAATAATTAATTAGTTAATTTGTAATATAATTTTTAATTACATAATAATTAATTTGTTAATTGGTAATATAATTATTAATTATACAATAATTAATTATTGACTATGTTATATAATTATTAATTCTATAATTATTCATTAGTTAATTAGTAAATTAGTAATATAATAAATAATCATAATTATTCATTACAATTATTAGTTATTAATTATTAATAATTAATTATTTAGTCAGTAATATAATTATTAATAATATAATAATTAACTAATTAATTTTTATATAATTAATTTATAATAATTAGTAATTATATTTGTAATTATCTAATTATTACTATATAATTAATAATTACTAATTACAATTAATAATTATATTACTAATTAAAAAATTAATTATTATATAATTACTAATTACTAATTATAATTAGTAACTGTATTACTAATTATAATTACTAATTATATTACTAATTAAAAAATTAATTATTATATAATTAATAATTACGAATTATAATTAGTAATTATTTTACTAATTATAATTAATAATTATATTACTAATTAACTAATCAATTAGTATATAATTAATAATTAATAATTATATTAATAATTAATTATTGTATAATTAATACTTATATTACTAATTAACTAATTAATTATTTTATAATTAATAATTAATAAATAATAAATAATATCTATAATGAATAATTATAATAAACAATTATAATTATTAATTATAATACAAATTAATTACTTAATTATTTTATAATTAATAATTATATTACAAAATAACTAATTAATTATTATTTAATAAATAATTAATAGTTATAATTATTAATTATATTACAAATTAAATAATTTATTATTATATAATTCATAAATCATAATTAATAAATATAATGAATAATTATAATTAATAGTTATATTACAAAATAACTAATAAATTATCAATTAATAATTATATTATCAATTAACTAATTAATTATCAATTAATAATTATATTACTAATTAACTAATTATTTATCAATAAATAATTATATTTCTAATTAACTGATTCCTTATTATATAATTATATTACTTATTTACTAACTAATTATTGTATATTAGTAAATAAAAATTAATAATTCATAATTAATAAATATATTAATTATTAACTAATTAATAATTATAATACTAATTAAATAATTAATCATGACCTATTTATTATATCTTTAATCCATGTTTTAATTATCATTTATATTGGTCTTATAGTCTTTATTTTATAGTTTTTCAAAGCCTCGTACTTGAAAAGTTTTTATTTTTCAAGTTGGTTGTTTTGAAAGTTTATAAATTATTTTTCATCAACAATTTTTTTAAAATTCTTTTTATTTTCAACGATTTCTTATATATTTAATCCATGTTTTAAGTTTCATCCATATTTTCCTTATAGTTTTTATTTTATAGTATTTCAATGACATGTATTTGAATCATTTTAATGTTTTCTGTTGATCGCTTTGAAAGATTATAAATTATTATTTATCAAAATTTGTAATGAAATTCTTTTGATTTTCAACAATTTCATATATGTTTAATTCATGTTATAAATTTCATTTATGTTGGACTTTTAGTATTTATTTTATAGTCTTTCAAAGCAGAGTAATTGAAATAGAATCCCACATTGGAAATGTATAATGATCTGCACAGGAAATAGAGAAGTTGAATCCCACATCGAAAATGTAATACGATTTCCAGGGTGAGCACTATTATAAAAGAGAGCCCTGGGTGAGAGTGGCTGTCAAAATCCAGACTTATGTAATGGTAGAACTATGGGATATTAAATTTTAGATAAATTCTGCTATATATATATATATATATATAAACAAAACATAATAAAAATAAAAATAAAAAATTTATAAATACAAAAAAAATAAAAACATTCTGTAAGATGTGTGAACGGTGTTCACGCATCATTCATAAAGTTTAAAAAGGATGCGTGAGCCCTGTAACGCTTCCTGGTGAGGGTAGATGCGTGAATGGGATTCACACATCTTTTATCCCAACTGCGTAGGATGTGTGAACCCCGTTCACGCATCAATCTGCGCTGAAGATGTGTGAACGAGGTTCATGCATCTAAAGACCCATTTTTAAAAATATTTCAAACCATATCCCTTATCCATAATAAAATTTCTAAAACCCAAATATATAAAATATCCATGTTGAAATATATATATTTATCACAACAAAATATTCCCTAAGTGTAATTTTTGTGATGGTGGGGCATTCAAGGGGTCGTTTGGTAAACATGGTTTAGGTTGTGATCTCACTGAGATTGAACTTGTCCCATAAAAAGCTTCTCTAAGGATTAAGTTTTTGGTTCTTTTCTTAATATTTGTCTAGGTCAAATCCCAGACATTATATATGACTCAAAATCTCTAATAAAGGGGCTTTATAGTTACAATCATACTAGATGAGTCCATTGCCTCCTTTGTCTGTTTCAAAAGTATTTTTTAAAACCCTATATTTATACTAGTCCTTTGACCACTGTTCAATGACTATATTATCAATGTTAATGATACATAACATTAATTAAAATCAATTTATATATATAAAAATATGTGTTCGTGTGTTTTCTATCTCTATAAGACATTTAATTAAAAAAAGATAATTTTTTCATAATAATTTGGGTTTTTATGACATCTGTTGTTCCCCTACACCCCTGATTGAGATGAATATTATGCTACGGTCACGACCCTTTGGGCCAGTCCCTATTCATCTTTCACTAACCCCAATGAAACATGGAGAGTCACCCCCAAGAACATTTCGTGTTAGGTCTAGGATGTTTTGGGATTCTATACATATAACCCCACATATCATTCCCAATCCACAACCTATTATCATATTATGATATTCACCACCGTGCCATTACATTGGGTATCCTTTTTGAGGAATATTCATTCATATGTGTATGATAATTATTGTGCCACATGGAAATCAAATTTCATACTGCTTCATGCCTAAAGACTTATTTCTTCTCAAACTTGACAATCGATGTCTATGTGAGGATCATATCATGAATTCTGTGGAAAAGTGAATTTAACACGTTTTTTCATGTCAAAAAAATATGAAAAATATATCTCATTAAGTCTTATATATATCTTTAGAACATAACCACTAATATTTCATTTTTTATTATGTTATTAACTACTAGATATTTGGTGCTTTCTTCAAATATTGAATTCTATTTACTTTATATTCCATATATTTTGTAATGATTTATACAATTTTATAAATGTATTAAACATGTATGATTGAATATTTAAATACACATATATATTTAAATGATATGTATATTTATTTCATACATATTAATTTGAATCATTGTATAGAATTAATCTCGATATAGAAAAGGAAATTAGTGTATAAAGATAAAATATGTTAAAAAAATTTATTTTGTTTTATAATTAATTAATTTTCGATGTAAATGAATAAAATTTAATTTTGAATTGAAAAATATTTTAAATAGAAGATTAAAAAATAAGGAGGAGTAATGGAATTTTAACACTATGTTCAATTGTTTATGTATGAAAAAATTTCATCAGGAAGAGTTATAATTTTCTAGAAGTATATATTTTGTTATAAATATTTCCTAAAATATTTATTTTTTTTATTTAGACTATATGTTAAATTCTATCTTTTCATTTTTTTTATTTTTTGGTGGTCTGGTACCTTATACTAGAGAAATTCTATGACACATAAATTGTGAATGGAAAATAATTTCAATGAACTACTTGTGTTTTAGTTTATTTTTAATATCATTGCAATGTTGAATTTACTAATTGTTAATGTTTTAGGTGCATCTATTTTTCTACTAGTTATTTTTAGGTATTCTAATCTTTTTTATACAGCAGTCTTTTTAATATTCATTTGTAATTTTGGCTGGAATGAATGAATTTTATTTTATTTAAATACAATAAAAAAATTCATGTCTCTTTTATAATACCCAATATTAAAATGTTATAAACATATTAAAAAAATTGGATTTTCATATCACTAAAATGATAAAATATTTTTATCATCATTTATATTGAAATTCATTTGAAAACAACTGAATGATAAACATTCTCTCATTGGTTTTTATATAATTGATGTAATAATGAAAGCGTGATAGACATTTCATACTGGTTAAGAGACAACCAACCTGATTATATTCCTTCAAAATGTATTTATAACGACTTTTTTATTATCCAACCTTATAGAAAATATTTATAACATCCTTTGTAACAATGTATCATATTTAATGAAGTTAAATATAATAAAAAATGACATTAATTTTTCTTCCCTGGAGCGTCTCCAAAAATACTATTAGTCACCATAAAATCATATTACATTAAACCTAAAAAGTTTTTTCTATGTAATTGAACTTTTGATCTACCTTAATCATGTAATCTAGTGATTGTATCCACAATTTTTAAGAAAATATCACCTGAAAAAAACTTCATCTCCAAATTTTTTTGAACATTTCATCAAATACAAACTATAATAACCCAAAACCCGCACTCCAAAATACATTTCGAAAATATAATCATTATATTTCATCATTTTTTATGAACAAAAAGGATCCAAATTTTACCCTTAAAATATATATAACATAAATTTTTAATATTGGGTCACTTCATACCCAAGGGGATGTTAGGTTTTGAGTTATTTTAATTAATAAAAATTCTTACATGAAAACTTTGATATATAATAAATGGATTATAAAAATATATTTCATCTCTAATTATGTTCTTCTATTCTAGTATCATTCATTGTAATCACATAATTAATTTTTTTTTTCAAAACATGGATAATCATAAACATAAGAAGGTTGAGTTTATAGGATCAGTAAGGGTAAACATATGTATTAGAAATTTAATTAAATCTGTGAGAATAAGATGAGCATAAGGGTATGATGACATAATGAAATTTCATGAACATGGAATAAAAGAATTTGTATGCATAAAAATTTGGATCATAAAACATGAGGCCTTGAATAAAGATTTAATATATTGAAAGAGTCAATTGATTCAGCAATCATGGTCCATGTTAAAACAAACCTTATGAAACATATCCATTTGAAAATTATTCAAGAATAAAATTTATATTGGTAACTTATAAAATTATTTTCATATAAATTTTACAACCAGTCTTACAAATGGAATACCCTAATTGGAAAATTTCATTATTCCCCTAGTAAAACATATTATTGGTTAACATTAGCACTTTACCAAATATATTTAATAGCTATATTGGGATTACCAATCACTATGATCTATATTGGGCTAACTGGTCATCGTAAACTATTTCTGAGAACCATAACCTAATGCTAACAAATGAAATATATCATTTTCCAACATAAAAATGACCAGGGTTCTTCAATTTCTTAATTTACACGTAGAAAAAAAAATTCCATGAATATTTCTTTGAATCAGTCAAAATATGTCAAGATAAAGAATGAAAATTATATCATTATAATATTTCCTTGTGGATCTTAAAAACATTCTTGATGAAAATAACCTTTCACTACGGGAAAAATGGTTAATAGCGACGTGTTATTTGCGACGGGAATTATTCACGTCGCAAATACCTTTCGCAAAGGATTATTTGCGACGGGCAACTATTCCTATCGCAAATAATTTGTTATTTGCGACGGGTTTTTTTACTCGCCGCAAGTAGTTTGGCGTGATATGCGCGCCAAACCGCACGATGGTTATTTGTGACGGGGTTCTATCTCCGTCACAAATACCCAGGCGGTAGGAATTATTTTCGACGAGATCCGTCGCCAATAACCATTTTAATGACGCCCATAATTAAATGCGGTCAGGGTTATTTGCGACGGGGTTCTATCCCCATCGCAAATACGAGGCGGCAATTAAATACTATTTGCGACGGGCCTGCAATCCCGTCGCAACTAACCGTTTTAATGCCACCCATAATTAAGTACGGCCAGGGTTATTTGCGACGGGTCCCGTCGCAAAAACGCCCGTCGCAACTAAGTTAACCTATAAATAATACCAACCATTACAATTTTCTCATTCTCAACTCTCAACCGTTCTAATTTTTCCACTCTGAATCTTTTACGATTTTCAGTTGTAAAAAGTTTTTTTCCGACTTCGAGGATTCAGTTGGTGGTGTTCTACAATTACAATGGCTCGGCATTGACATCATGTTTAAGGTTTTTATCTGAATTTTAATTTAATATTTATTTTATTTATTATATTTATTTAGTTTAAATTTTTAGAATTTTTTTTTTTATTTCTAATTAGAAATAATTATGAATAAGTATTAATAATTAATAGTAATTAGAGACAATTAAACACTAATTAATTTAAAATAGTTAGCTATAATTACAATTAATTAGCAGTAACTATGAAAAATTAAAATTAATTTGATTTAATTAATAATAATTAGAAATAATTAACATTAATTAGTAATAATTTATAATAATTACCAATAATTAGTAATAATTACTAATAATTAGTAATAAATAATAATAATTCCCAATATTCAACAATTGCCAATATTTGTCAATATTATTTCCAATAATTACCAATATTTACCAATAATTGCAAATAATTGTCAATATTTACCAATAATTAGGAATAATTACCACTAATTAAGAATAATTACCAATAATTAGAAATAATTACCAATAATTAAGAATAAATAACAATAATTAGGAATAATTACCAATAATTAGGAATAATTATCAATAATTAGGAATAATTACTAATAATTACCAATAATTACCAATAATTACCAATAATTAGTAATAATTACCAATAATTAGTAATAAATAGTATAAATTAGTAATAATTACCAATAATTAGGAATAATTAGTAATAATTACCAATAATTACCAATAATTACCAATAATTAGTAATAATTAGTAATAATTACCAATAATTAGCAATAATTAGTAATAATTACCTATAATTAGTAATAATTACCAATAATTAGCAATAATTAGTAATAATTACCAATAATTATTCATAATTAGTAATAATTACCAATAATTACCAATAATTAGTAATAATTGGTAATAATTTTCACTAATTACCAATAATTAGTAAAAATTGGTAATAATTACCAATAATTAGTAATAATTAGAAATAATTACCAATAGTTAACAATAATTAGTAATAATTAATAATAATTACCAATAATTAGTAATAATTAGTAATAATTACCAATAATTAGTAATAATTAGTAATAATTACCAATAATTAGTAATAATTACCAATAATTACCAATAATTAGTAATAATTACCAATAATTATCCATAATGGTTGTGGTTCTAATTTGGGAAGATGTGTAAAGAATGGTCATATTACTGGATTAAAAAGTCATGATTGTCATGTTATCATGTGAAGACTTCTACCCATTGGATTAATAGGTCTGTTGAATTCTGTGATTTGGGATTCCATAACAGATATGTCTCATTTTTTTCAAAAAATTTGTGCGGCTACAACAGATTATAATGCTCTATTAAAACATAAAGGAGATGTTGTTGTAATTATATGTAAACTATAAAAAATATTTCCGCCATCTTTCTTCGACTCAATGGAACATTTGATGTTACATTTTCCATATGAAGCTAAATGTGGAGGTCCAGTACAGTTTCGAGGGATGTACCCATTTCAAAGATGCATTCAAAAATTAAAAAGAAAAGTACGTAACAATGCATATGTTGAAGGATATATTGCAGAAGATTATTTGCAAGAGGAAATATCTTTTTTCTGCTCCAATTATTTTGAATCTGAGTATCCTTTAAAACACAACTGAATGGGACGGAACGAGAGGAATATTGATGAAATTGACAATCAATTATCTGTTTTCAACCAGCCAGATCTTGGTTTTGGTGGAGTTTATGAATGCTGGCTTTCAGATGATGTACATCACAGAGCTCATACGTATGTTCTGCTCAACTGTGAAGAGATGACATCAGTTGTACTATAAGTGTTTATATCACTTATTCTATCATTTATGTTACAGTAAATAACTTTGTTTTTTATAGGTTATATGATAGTCATATCAAGAAAGAAATTCCACAAATTACAACAGCCTCTCTCGAAGAACGCCTATAGATAAATTTCTCTCAGTGGTTTCAAAAACTGGTAACATAAATTCTTTATCTTTTAGAAACTCATTCAATGTATAGTTTACTATATAGATAATTATTTCACAAATTATCAGGTGTCTCGACATGATTATAAAATTAACAAACGGCTGTGTATATTGAGTAACCCACCTTCCAAACTTGTTAAAACTTATAATGCATATGTGGTGAATGGATTTTGGTTTCACACACATGCATATGGGGAATCAAAAAAAAACAATGAACAGTGGAGTTAGCTTGAGAGGATCTCATCATAGAGAAAATGAAGTCGACTTTTATGGCATACTAGATGAAATCATTGAACTCTGTTATCTTGGACAACATTACATTACTATGCCCAAATGTCGGTGGTTGGATATAGAGAGAGGCGTGCGTGTTCATCTGACTCATGGAATCATCAATATTAAATGTAAAAGTGTTCTCGCAGTAAATTAACCATTCTTATTGTCTCAACAGGCACATCAAGTTGATTACGGAAAGTACTATGATACATCAAGAGACTTGACTGATTGGTGGAGTATAATAAAAATAAAAATTCGAGACAATCGGGTTAGTCAAATTGAATGTGCTTTCACTGATTTGAAAATAATTTATGTTTTTCAAGAGAGTACTCAAAATCAATCTTTTTTACAAAGAGACATGAGTATCGATGACGACACCCCACATTTAAGAGTCGGTGATGACGATGATGTTAATGATGTCACATATGAATTTGAAATGGTAAGAGATGAAGCAACTGGAACTCAAATTGATATCGATGATGTTGGGGAGGAATATGAAGATGAAATTGACATATATGAAGATGATGATGAAGATGAATACTGATAGAATTCCATGGTAGTTATATACAATCATAACTAATATATATGTATATATAATAATAATTATCAATTATTTGCTAACAACATTAATATTTTCTGTTTCAGATGGACGACGACACATTTCGTGAGTTGGCGAATGCTGACCTGCGTTTCGATGATGATGAGTTGCTGGCAGATGACCCTCAGCTTGCAGGCGCTCCAAGGAGTACGCGGTGGGGGCGCGGTCTTGCACGATTGATGATTCTTGACCCCGTCCCCAAGCGACGTCCACGTCTTGGGTTTGATCCACGCACACGGAGGTGTGATAACCTGTGTGATAACCTGTGGATTTGACTAAGATTTCATTAATCTATTAACATGATAAGTGTTTTTTATTATTACCATTTTCCGCATATATCAGTCGCACAGGGAAGCACTATTTTTCACAGCTATTTCTCTCAGCCTTGGACCACATGGGAGCAGATTCCCCTTTATGTGCAGCAGGCCATGTTTTTCCATTGGTTGGTACGTACGTAAATAAATAATTTTTATTTTGAAAATTATTTCATTTCTAACTTGATATTTTGATTTATTTGTAGGGTTTATGGTATCCGATCGAGGATACCATGTGTGACGCCATCCATGAGGCATGGGAGGTGGCCATCCATGATCACTTTCGTCTGTTTTTTCACAATTTAAGAAAAACTGCCACGAAGAAAGCAGGATTGTCAGATTTTGACGAGTCATATAGAGCACACCGACCAGAGTACATTTAATCCCATGTATGAGATGGATTACGTGTGCACTGGTAGAGTGATGCCTTTCAGAGGAGATCATCGGTGGGGAGAAAGAATCGGGGGAGACATGAGGTGACTCATCGAGCTGGGAGTCGTACTTCCAGTACTCAAAGACAGCATCTAGTACGTACATTATTTATAAATATTTTATATAACTATAAATATTAAAATTTTATTTTTTATTCTTATAGGCTGCCGAGCATCCCGATATTACGGAGTACGACGTATATCAGAGGATGTATAGTGATCTTGCTACTGGGGAGCTCAGAGGTGATCGTCAGCGTCACATCGTTGTCAGTATTATTTGTTTTCAAGTTTAAAAATTAACTGCATATAATATATTCACAATTTTAATTTTAAGTTGCAACTACAGGAGTCATATGAGGCCGCAGCTTCCTGAGAGTCAGGCCGGGTCATCAGATCAGACCATTGGCCGTCAGTTTGATGAGGCGGCATGGATGCAGGCCACCGAGTATGCCTTCGAGAAGGGCCGGGTAGTTGGTATCAGCTCTCGACTGACTCGCGGAGATTATTATGGCAGTGCTGTGATGTCGTCGTCCAGCTCGAGAGGAGCTCGTGCATCTTCTTCTGCTACACAGTATGAGGATCAGTTGCGATCTCAGACTGCACTGATAGAGAGTCTCCGACCAGAGGAGGAGCTGATGCTTCAGCAGCAGCAGCAGCATGAGGAGGAGTGTCGACGCCAGTAGCAGCTGTACGAGGAGCAGATGAGTTAGTGGCAACAGCAGCAGTAGGAGCAGATGGAGTACATGCGCCGACTCACTCATGTTTTAGGGATGGAGTTTCCTCCACCAGCATCTTCAGATCCCCCCTCCCCCCTCATTCAGATTAGAGTTTGTTTTTATGTTATAAAGTTTGTTAAATCAAAATATGAATTTTTTTCTATTCGTAGTTTCTATCTCATTATAAAATATTAATAATATTATATTTTGAAACAACAATATTAATATGAATAATAATATTATTTATATTTTATAATATTAAATTATATATATATTAAATTTTTATAATATTATAATTTAATTATATTTTTTGTAATATTTGAATAATTTTAATATTTGAATGTAGAATAATTCTATTATTTTTATATTAATTAAAATAACTTATTAATATTTTTTTATTTATGAATTATAATTCTAATATTATTATATTAATTAAATCATTTATTAATATTCTATTATTTTTTATTTTTGAATTATAATTCTATTAGCATTATATTAATTAAAATAATTTATTAATAATTTATTATTTTTATTTGAGAATTATAATTCTATTATTATATTAATTAAAATCATTTATTAATATATTTATTATTTTTTATTTCTGAATTATAATTCTATTATTATTATATTAATTAAAATAATTTATTAATAATTTATTATTTTTATTTATGATTTATAATTCTATTATTATATTAATTAAAATAATTTATTAATATTTTTTATTTTTGAATTATAATTGGATTATTATTATATTAATTAAAATAGTTTATTAATAATTTAATTTTTTTAATTTTTTATAGTATTTGCGACGGGATAGTATGCCCGTCGTAAATAGTATTATTATTATATTCATTAAAATAATTTATTAATATTTTTTAAATTTTTTTTAAAAAAAATAGTAATTGCAGCGGGCCCGTCGCAAATAGTATTTGTGACGGGTCCGTCACAATTACAATTTTAAAACGTTTTTACAAATATACGGACTAATATTTGCGACGGGAAGGATCGCTGTCACAAATAATACCTTTAGCGATGGGCCCGTCGCAAATAATTTTTGTTGTGATGCCGTTTTCCGCAATGGGCTATTTGCGACGGGCCCCCATCGCAAAAGCCTATTAGCGACGGGATCCCGATGCAAATTCCCCGTCGCAAATGCCATTATTTCCAATAGTGATTTAATAATGAAAATCATTTTTAAAAATTAAAATTATTATAATATTGAGAAAATAATTTTCATTTAAAATAACCTTTGAAACATGTAAAGCATTCTTCAATAAAAATTATGGTCATGATGTATGTAAAATCTATTCTTGTTGTAAATATTAAAAATACACATTTTTAAGCATTTGTAAAGGGATTCAAAAGTTACCCATGTGAAGAACATTAATAAATTTACATTAAAACCCTTTTAAAAAAGGATAGAGGTCATGTAAAATAAAATTTATGAGATCATTAATGTTTATTCAATAACATTCCAAAAAAATAGAAAACAAGGATATAAAAGAGAAATATTTTCAATCTTAAAGAAGATAAAAATACAGTATCACTAACATAAAAAATTATTGATGTTTCATTAATAAATAAGTGTGGAAATTAAAATTAAAAATTTAAAATAATTTAAGAAACATAGGGGAATAAAAAAGATTTGGTTCATGAAAATAATAGAATATGATTTCCTCAATGGATCCTTTAAAATAAACTATCACGAAAAGAAAAGGGATTGTAAAATAAATCAATCACTGGTTATATATGTTTTGAATGAAAATGAATTGAAATAAATAAAAGGAACGGATAAATAAATACAATTAATATCAATATTTATTATTTAAAAAATAATTTATGTTGTATTAATTACACTATATAATGTAATCATTGTGCCCAACATGAATCATTTCTCAAGAAAATGATGTTAAGAGAAAGGAAACCAATATATTTATTGTTAATTACCAAGTGGTAATTAAACCATGATTTTATTATTTTTAAAAAATTAAATCTTTATAAAACACTCATAAATATCCTGTAAAACAATTTATTGGTCAATTAATAAAATTATAATGAAAAAATCTATGAAATATAAGTGTAACTATTTGAGTGGAATTTGAGTTAAGAAACCCCTTCAAAAATTTTAACGTTAAATTATCATTTCATTAGATAAAATAATTTCACATTTAACATAAAATACCGTAAATTATTAATTATTAATGTTATATAACTTTAAATGGAACTATATACACCATTAATTTGAAATTATGGAATAACATCAAAACATGCCTCAATGAAGTGAAATTGAGAAAACATATGTTACCTCAAGTCTACCCATTTTATGCAAGTAATTTAACTCCTATATAAAAAATTTATATCAATTATGTTAATTATTAATATATTTTTCTAGGTTTAATAAATTATGAATAATCTATTCATTTTTTTTCATTTATTGACTTATTTAATTACTTAATTAGTTAAGTCCACTTCATGTGTTTTGAGGATGTTCGATTCATAATTTAAAAAAAACTTTGGTTTTTTTGTTGTGGTCAAAAAATTTATTATTACATAATTTTTAGAATAATAGTAATTAAATAATTATTAATTTTAATATATAATTATACTTTAAAAAACAATGAAATGTTTTTATGGAATATAAATTATGTTAAAATCATGAAGACGATAGGTTATACATATGAATGAGTAACCTTTCCATTTTTCAATGAACATGAGTGAAAAAGATAATTATTATTATTTATTTAAATAATAATTATGTTATAATTAATATACATTTATCTCGATAAAATTATATATATATTCCATTGGTTCTGATGATGAAAAAGGAATCACATCACTTAATGGATATGATGTTGATAAAATATATTATAAATTATATTTAAATAATTATAATTATTCAATTAATATCATAAATATAAATTAATTCCATCATTATATTCATTCATGACACGTAGTGGTAAAAGTGTTATTAGATCAGTTCATGATGCGGTAGTCCACCATACACACAAACACTTTCTTCGTTTAACATTTAATTTAGACAAAACTGATAATGGTTATGTAAATACCATTATAAAATATAAGTATATTTAAGATACATATTATAATATTGAATAATGTTTGAAGAAGATTTTATGGAGGTAGAAGATGAATTATAAAGAAAATTCGTTCAAAAGAACAATATATGTTTTTTCAGACAATCACATTTTGTTTATACCAAAACACTCCTCTGATATTTTTCTCTTAAAACAAAGGAATCAAATACATGGGGAGGAATTTCAAGATGGTATTTGGGTAGGAATAATCCTAATAAAAAGGCTCTTTAACTGTATATAGGATAAGATAGGGTGTCTCCTTTTATATATGAGGGACAATAAACACATGGAATGTTTAGAAAGATTAAAATATATTAATTATTTACAGAAGCAAAATGGTTCCAAACTGCACGATTTCCAAATATTAGATGACATTGCGTCCCAATATGGCCATACATTTTTTAGAAAAGTTTTTTTGTTATTTTTAATCTTATCACTTTATTTTAAACTCATGGAGGATCTCATTTAACCATAACTGTAAAAATCGGTTGTTATTATTTTTACTATTCAATATGACCAACATTTAAGACTAACACTCAAAAAACTATTTATTATTTTTTCATATATGTAATATAATTTATCAAATTAAATTAATATAATTGGAATAATTTAAATTTAAAATTAAATCTGCAAATCTTAATGGAAAGCAGTTTATCAAAAAAAATGCCTTTTAGGTATAAATATATTTTTATTACAAATTATACTATAATATTGATTCAAAAAAATATTATTAAATTATGCTTAACAAAAAAGAACTGAATTTTAATTTTAAAACAATTCCTTATTATATTTTGACTTTTTACATATGTGAAAAAAATACAATATTCATTAAAAATTAGTATTTATTGATATTCCATGAAAAATATAACTTTTCCAAAAAATATGAAAAAGTATTCTTAATATAATACCTCACATGTTTTGTTCAAAAATGATGATAAAATTATAAAATTAAATTTTCATACTTTTTTATTCATGTTTTTTTAAAAGACATAATGCATGAAACCACAATTTAGATAGAAATAAAGGAATTACCTTTTGATTAAAAAAGTACCTAAAATTATTTCAATGAATATAAATCTATAAAATCTAATTAATAAATATAAATATGAAATTAATATGATTTATAATAATATGTCATAGATTTAAAAAAATATATCTACAATGATACCTATAAAATTAATTGATATATGACATATGAATCGATTAATAATAACCATGAAAATTGGAATTCCTAACCAAAAGTAATGGTTTCACATAATAACCTCAAAATAAAAAAACACAAGGGGAACATTGTTTTCAATACCTTAGACAACCAAATTCATTTTCTCATAATACAATGGATAAAATATTGTGTTAGGAAATATCATTGTGAAAAATTCACACAGAATGATCTTTAACACCATCATGTGAAAACACATATTTCAATCATAAATGATTATCCTTGGAACACATTGAAGCCTCAAAACCACCTTAATATATATAATGACTAAATAATCCACTATATGTAAATCCATGGTAACTAATAAATAAGCTAAATCATCAATTGGTCATCAAAAACCTATATGGAATCATATCCTGCATGATATTGATAAAAACCCATCAGAGTCATCAGCAAAATTTCCTCCCATTAACATTTAGAAATATCCAAGGGAACTAATATACTATTTGGAACTCGATGGATGGAATTAACCCACTGGTAAACCAAACACCAAAACATGAACTCCTCCAATGACCCCTTCATTCTAGGCCATCAACGATTTTCTTTTAATGAATGATACCTCTTTATAATTCCATTAAACATATCCAATGTTGATATGTGAAACCCATGTCATTATATTAAATTAATTTAAAAGCAATAACACATATTGAGATTTAACATACCATATTTTCAATAAATATTTTTTATAAATTTTACTTCATAAATTGTAAATTAATTTTTCAAGTTAATTTATTTCATTTTAATGATATAATCCAAACATTTAACACATGTTAATCACCTTAGTTGTTTTATTTTATCAATATATGATTTACACTAAAATTTTAATTTACTTTTATGAATAATATGTAGTTACGAAAAATGATTTTTAAAATAAATTTTATTTATTACGAATTATTTTTAAACACAAGTAATATTTTTTGAGGAATTTATAGAATATATTACAATACATTCAATTTCTATTATTTTTATTTTATATTCGTATTCTATATAAATTTCCTTTTAAAATAGAAAATAACTCGTTTTACTATAAAAAATGTGATGAAATATTTATTATATTCTTTTCAAAACATAAATTGTCATTTATATAGGGTATTATTATAAAATAATTGATAATATATTTAGATAATTCAGCTATTATAAATGTTATATGATTAATGAAATTGTATTTTAACTATAATATATTATATTCAAAAAAGGTAATCTATTTTAATAAGTAATTAAATAAACGATTCATTCCCATTACATAGAAGATTGATTCTTTAAAATAGTTTTTAGGTTTGACTTGGTTAAACAATTAATTTTTTGGCAGATAGTAATTATTTAAATATCTAAAAATTAAATATATTCATTTATAACATAAGGACTAATTTTTATTGGTAATAATTTTTCTTAATATAGATTAATTGATTTTATTTAAACATATAATATTTCATTTTAATAACTTTAATTATATAATTTTTTTGAATCATCAGATTAAAATCATCATAGGGTTTTTTTCGTTTTTCAAAAAATGATGGATATTTAGTGAATAAAAAAAACAAAAATCTACAAATAATATGTTTTATGACATCATAATGATTTCAAAAATTTCCTAATAAATTGTAAAAAAATTCTAATTACTTAAATTGGTTTAAATGTACAAATTAGTGTCATCAAAACTACAAAAAAATCAAAACTATACCTTAATTTTAAACATCAAAATACTATTTTATTTTAGAAAATACTATTTTCTGATTCATTATTTTAAATATAATATTAAAAATATTTATTTTGTTTTTAAAAGTTGTAAAATTAAAAAATCTATATTCGTTTCATAATTAAACACTCATATTTGTCACAAAAATCTATAATATTTATATTCATGATCTAAAATCATATGTAAATGAATATTCTATTCAAAAAAACACCCATATCATCCCCTTAGAAATTCCTCACTTCCCCTACCCTCTTATTGTCAAATATTATGGTTAACATATCATCCCAAATCTACCCTAATACCTCCCTAACGCACTTATAAATCTCCTAGAGTAATGTTTCTCTCCATATATCACCCTTTGAAGGCGTAATCCATTTAATAAGGGAGTCTTCTAAAGAGGTAATGTGAGAACTCATAATTACTCTATTTCATTTCTATTCTTTATCTCTTATAATTCCTCCAAAAATACTAATATTACCATCACGGTATGATAAAATCACTATCATCTGTATTCTAGAATTTTATTATGTTAATATAATTTCAATTATTCTCCTTCCCCTAATTCTAAAATTAAATCATTTCCCATATTATAGTCTAATTACAAAATGAATGGATGATGTATTCAATTCTTCATCACCACCACCATCGTTGGTTTTAATGCGATATTATTGTACAATTATGATATAAATTTATAAAATAAAACATGGTTAATATTTTATAATATGAATTTCAGAAACATAATTTGATCTTGACCATTATTTTAAGAAAAAATATGATCCCTATATAGGGACGCATATTAAAAAAATCTATTATGGCCTTAATTAATTTCTATAATAAATATATTTACCTCTAAATTTTAACTTAATATTATATATATTTTTGATTCGTATTCTATATAGGGGAAATAATCATAATGTCAAATAAAACAATTTAGGTTTGTAATCATTGGTAAACCACCTAAATAAAAACACCAATATATAACAAAACCTTTCCAGCTTGAATTTAGAATACATTTAAACAAAATTATATATGTGGAAAAATTTAAGATACTAGAATGAAATGAAATCTATTTCATTTTTCTTCTAGTTTTATAGAATAGGGTGTCAATAAATTATACCGTAACTGATAAATTGATATGGCCATGGATCCAGGAAACTAACACCCCTAAGAAAGAGGAAATGAACAAAAAATATTAAGGAAAATATTTATAAATAAAAAAAATGCAAAATATGTGAAATATTTTCTAATGATACGGTGTAATAATTTTGATAAAATTATTTCAGAGTTTTACTGTATGTACTATGATGAGTGAGGGCATGAGTTATGTTTATTCATTCTAAGAATCTATATTTTCAAGTGTTGTTATTATGATTCATAAATTTAATTATATTTTTCCAAAATAAATATATTGAAACAAATATATTAATTTTTCATGTCTTTTTCGATTGATTTTATGTTCTCTTTCCCTCCCTTAGAAATTTAATGTTGACACACTATATTTTTCGTCAAGGTTTTTCTCCCACTCATTAAGGGTTTTAAAATACATTTTATCAATCACATTATATATCTCTCCATCACCCCAATTTTTTAATTTATTTAAATATTACATAATTCATTTTCCTTTTAATTTTGTGGATATTCAGGCCAATATGTATATCTTTATATGTCTTTTTATATAAAACAACATTAACTTTATAAGGTAATCCTTTTAAATAAACAAATGTGTCTCTATTTTTAAATAAATATTAATTTATTTATATTAAAGAACTCATTATTGAATATTTTAAATATTAAAATAATTTTCTAATATTATTTTTATACCCTTTTTTCCTAGTTCCTATAAGTGATTCATTTCCCTATTTTTTTGAAAACATTAATAAAAGTTTTTTAAAATCAATTCAAGATTTATCTTTCAATTTTTTCTCTATAGTTTTAAAGATTATTTTTTTCATGAAATATATTCAATGTTTTAATATACAAATATATTTCTTATAAATAAATTTTAATTCATTTCCATCTTTCCATTAATAGGATGTTTTCTTATTTATATCAAATTTGTGTAAAAACTATGATATCATTTGGTTAAATATTATTAAACTTCATATATTACCCTGGAAATTTTTTATCTATATAAATAATATTTCATGATAAACTATTAATGTGTTATTATGTTTCCTTTTACATAATGGTATAATTCGCATTAATGGAAAATATGTCATAATAATCATTGGAATAATTATATATGTTATTATGTATGTGTACTATAATGGAAATGAAATATCTATAAGATTAATGATCCATAATTGATTTTTTTTTCTTTCATTATACTCAACTCTAAAAGAGAAAACTCCATCCAATGACCTTCCGTGGTGAATGTCATTTATTCTATCTTTTAATTAAAGGTTATTCACCCACATTCCAATACATTTTATTGATTGGGGAAGTTATTCACTAGACCATATAACATTTATTTTATATAGTATAAATAATGTATCCCTAATTATAATAAATAAGGTATTTACCAA
Organism: Viscum album; assembly: GCA_963277665.1. Lineage (NCBI taxonomy): Eukaryota > Viridiplantae > Streptophyta > Magnoliopsida > Santalales > Viscaceae > Viscum > Viscum album. The sequence continues at coordinate 184,659,470 of OY728144.1, forward strand.
GAGTGATATCATATTTCCTTGGATGCACACATTATTTCCATGGGTAATCATGTTATGATTTTTTATGGATATATTATTTTTCTTAATATACATGTAGATAAATTTTTCATGAGTTATATCAATGTGACATGTGGCCCTAAAATTATATATCCACTTAATATATTATGTAATTCTTAAATTCTCATGAGATCAATACATTTGGGAACAATTAAAAAAATTGAATCCATAATGTTATGTATGAACATGTTGTTATCTTTTTTTCACAATCTATGATATGAGATTTGTACAAATATATTATGTATGAAGATGATAATATCATTTTCCACAATTGATGTTTGGTATTTGAAAATGTGGTTTTTATTTCATCATAATGATCCTTGACATATGTTTATGATGATGTGTGTTGTGTTAATTCAAAATTCTATTAAATTTCATGATTACAATACTGTTATGACATATTATCTTTTATTCTAGGTTTTTATGATTGATTATTTGTTATGATTATAGACTATCATAAGAAACATACCCTTTTATCCCATGGTTTATAATTAATCATCTATGTACCTTTTTCACTGTCTATGATTTAATTATCTTAATAAATTAATCATTTAATTTCTCATATGATCATGTATCTCATTTTTTATGATATATTGTCTCATTATAATTATTTAACCCCTTAATGAGAATCTAAGCTCACTCATTTCATATATATCCCCATTTCCTTAGGTGATTGTTAGTGTGATAGATATTATGATTAGTTTAGAAGTGTTCTATGATAAAGTATTCAATTATATTTTATTGTATAATATATGTTTTTATTGTATTATATGCATTGTTCGTAAAGATACTAAACATTTGATCATAGGAGTCGGTTTTATTAAATGTATTTTTTTAACCCAAATCCTGAAGAGTACATCTGGGGGAAAATCAATTAGTATCAGAGATGAATAATGTTATGTTCTTGATCCATGATTGTGAATATATGTTCAATGATCCTTATATAGATAACCATTTCTTAAGAGTATGAGTTTAAATTTAACAAATATGACTGCAGTGGATTAACATAGATAAAATTTATGTTAATAATTTGGATTAGTAATTTGTTTCATAACATAATCATTGACATTAATAATAATTTAATGATGAGTAATATTTGTACGAATGCAATATCATAAAGGGGATATATTGTAATATCCAAGATTTATAATCAATATTTGTATTAATTTTATTTTATAAATTAAAATTTTAATTTTTAAATGAGTTTCATTATTTTTGATATTTTAAACCAAATATGTATCCTATATACATCACCAACATAGTTCCCTTTTTTGAATACTTGTTTTTCATTAGAATGTTAAATAATTTTAATGAATAGTAAATAATAATTAAAATGGATTTATAAAATCTCTTTTAATGTATTCAGGATTATTTTTATAGAAAAATATTATTCTATAAATAATTTATTACATATAGAATAATTCATGTACTTCTTCTTTTAATTTTTTCCTAGTATTATTATATGTACATTTAATTTTTAAATAACAAGTAAAATGTTTTACTCTAAAAAATGATATGAAATATTTATTATATTCAATTAAAAACATAATTAGTTTTTTATATAGTGTCCCATTATAACACCTAGACACTATATATAGACAATATTTTCATTATAAAATTTATATTTTCATTTCTATTCCATTATATTTGAAATGTATAATGTTCTTTAAAAAATAGTTTTTTATAAATATTTATTTAATTAAAAAATTAATTATTTAAAAGATTTATTTCATAAAATAAAAATTGGTTTTCATTTGTATGCATAATTTATTATGAAATATATGATAATTTAAGAACAGTAAATAATATGAATTTTATCACTCATTAAAAAAGAAATGATTTTATTCTTAATAAATCGATTTTTATGTATAATTATAATATAAATTAAATAAAAAACATTTAATATTATATATTTTATGTTTATAAAATGGAATTAATTTTTGTAATCATCACATTCAAAATATTTTTGGTTTATTTTTGGTAAATTTCAAAAAATTATTTTTTTTGGTGAATAGTGATAAAACCATTTTTAGGTATACTATATGTTTTTTCAGAACATTTTTATTTTAAAAATACAAAAAAAAATATAACACATTTTAATGCAATAAATGTCACAATCTGTCCTCGGGGCTCGTGTCGTGACTACCCCAAACCCGCCTTCCATAGGCCAGGGGATGACGACTAGCACCAAATGCGTAAATCCCAATAAAAAGGGAAGGCATTGTCTTTATAAAACGAAAGCACACACAAACAAAGTACAAGCAAAAGATACACTAAGTAATGTAATATAACAAACGTGATGTATGTACGAGGGGCCGAAAATACAAGCCCAGAATAATGATACACCTACAACTGAAAGGACAACATCTGAAAGGGGACAAGCAGCTCCTGGATCGTCCTCCGAGTTCCTACCTGAAGGGTATGTACAGATGTGCTCCTCAGCACTCCACGTCTGTCCATCTCCTCCGGGTACCGACTCATCGTGAGATCCACCTCCGGGTACCGACTCGTCGTGAGATCCACCTCCAGGTACCCGCTCGTCGTGAGATCCACCTCCGGGTATCGTCCAGCTCTACAAGCCTCAACCACGATCAGTGATGTCCCTTGTCTGTAACTAACACAATGAGGTGCGGGCAAAGCCCATGCAGGGGTGATTATATGATACTCTGTAGGTACCCTGAGACCCTCAAGTTCTCACTAAATCCAACAAGGATAATCACAAATAAAGTTCTCAACAGATAACCCTTACTTAGGTATAAGACCATACTTATACCTATGTTACCAAGTAACCCATCTCAACCGCGAGGTATCACACAGATATGAAGTCGATGGATAACCACTACTTAGGTATATACCCATACATATATATAAGTTATCTAGTAACCCATCTCAATCATGAGGAAAACACAAAGGTCATTGACTCACCTCAAACTAGGATTTTCATTAACGAAACCATAACTGCGGAAGAGATCCGTCTCTATCATGTACAGTGATCCTATGACGACTCCGAGGTACTTCTCACAAACCTAAGACTACTGAGGTACTCCTCCTGTCGATTACCGCGGGTAACCCACCTCACAAAGTAGTGATCCTCTGCCATGGGTCTGCCACCTCACACAGTAGTGCTCCCCATCATAGCCTACAGAGGTAATCCTCCAGTCAAGTACCACGATTCTGCTATCTCACAAATTAGTGCTCCTCCTCTATGGGTCTCCCACCTCACAAAGTAGTGCTCCCCACTGAGCTATGTAAGTCACTATGAATCAAATCGGACAAGCAGTCATCAGGTCTCATCCAGCTACACGGTCTCCGTACTCTGTACGCTCGTCTCAGGGAGGGTCTGCTCCACGAGCTACAGGTCAATACTCCAAGTATCATAAATTCCCACGACTAAGTATCTCAAAGGACTGCCTCTTCATAGGGGTCTCAACGCAATAGACGACGCGTCAATCAGATGCCCTTTCTGTGAGTTATTAGCTTTTTCGTCCAAGGGGACCAGTTGGTTTCGTGTAAGAACCAACCCGACCGTATCTCAACTATACCCCAAACCCACATAGGGTATACTCATAGGGACCATTTCTCAACGTGATCAGCAACGTCGCTAACGGTTCGTCAAACAGACGTCTGGACTAAATGTTATCGGCTTTTCAGTTCCAGGGGCTTGGTTGGATTTTGGGTACAATCCAACCCGACCATACACCAACTGTGTCCAAACCTCAAGCGGAGTAATCCAAAAGGTCCATATCACTAAGAGGAATCCAACAATGTCATCGGCACATCAATCGGACGTCCGGAGCTCATGTTATAGGCGTTTTCGCTCTGAGGCCCCGGTTGGTTTCGTGTTCGAACCAACCCGGCCATACGCAAAGTTCTTCTAATCCTTGAGTGTAAAATACCGAAACGACCGTCATTATCCAAGGATCGTGTTGCAACTGACGGTGTGCCCATCGGAGGTCCGTAACCCATTTTACGGGCGTTGGAACGAATCTGCCTGCTTTTTGGGGGGTTTGGGCCCGGACCGACCCGGCCCAAGACACCTTGGGTCAGCCCAAACCGGGTTGACCAGACCGGGGTCCGGGTCCGGCCGACTAGGGCACGGCCCGACCCCGCCGGCGAGGCCCGGTGCGGCCTGGACGACTCGACGATGGCCGAGCGGGGCGGCTCGGCGCTGGCCGAGCGGACGCACAAAGGGGGGGGGGGGCGCTGCCCCCCTTGATTGAAGAACCCCCCCCCCCCCACGGGTGGCCTGCCTTCTTTCCAGCCGGGGGTTACGACCCCTGAATTACCGATACGGCCGGCCGGTGTGCCGCCGCGGGACCCCCCGCGGGTCCCGCCTTCACTGTGCCGGTGGCCGGTGGTTCCGGTTGTCGCTCCCTGCACCGCCGCAGCGCGCCGGCGCCGCGCCCCTCCGTCGTGGCCCCGCTACAGCCATGGCCTCTTTATGGTTCTCTGGCGCGGTGCGATGGCACCACGCCCCTCCGTCGGGGCCCGACTCCGATCGCGGCGCTCCTTCGCCGCGTTCCTCCTCGTTCACACACGGTGCCCTTGCACCGTTCCACCTTCGTTCGAGCCGCAACGAGTACATAAACAAAGGGGGAGGAGGGTCGGTCGTGTTCGTGTTGTTCGGCCCCCTCCCGTTAATTCGATGTCAAGCGGCAAAGAATTTGACGATAGACGGCAAAGAATATTCACGAACAAAAACAAACCCCTACGTTTTTCCCCGCAATCAAATATTCTGAACCCGAAAACATATTCTTTCGCAGATCAACTTAATATTGAGTTGATCTGCGTTCCTTGTTTTAAAAGGAAACATCCATGGGAAAAGATATCATTCTCAAATTTATTCCCTACCTCGAAGAAGGCGTTCGTCGGTGTCGCCGTAGACTGGGTCGCAGTTAACGAGCGTCATTCCATCAACGACGGGAAGGATAAAGTCGAGGGTGGCGTCAGCGTTCTTTGTTCTTCGTTGGAGGAAGAGGAAAACTCCCTAAGTGCTGGGCGTCGTGCTTCGCTTCTAGTGTTCCTCCGCTTGAAGAAGCCATACCGAACTCCTCCCCCTTTCCTCCTTTAAATAAGAGTGGTGCGTTCGTCATTGGTACGCAAATCATAAATGGGGGATATATGACATAGGGCCCCACTCAATTAATCTGCTGCGGTGGAACATTAAAAAGGGAGGAAGGATCCTCATTAATTAAACATGTTGGCATTTAATTAAAGAGAGGGAGGGAAGGTTCCTCATAAACATGAGGGGTTGACATGTATTAAAGAGGGAGAGGGTGTTTAATGGGGTGTTAGGAAATTTAAGGAGGTTGGTGCTCATGTGGGCCGCACCTCACCTCCTCACATCATCCTTTCCCATAACTCATAAACCATTAGTGATGTAATAAAAATATAATTGTAAAAAAACTATATTTTTATTCCTCGCATTTAAAACATCACATCTCGAGCAAACACAACTCCAGGAAATGTATTCCTAAGAAAAAAACAGTGTTGTGGTTTCATCGGTGCCCTCAGATTTAGATTCCGAGCACCGATTCAAAAGATAAAAAAACTCTCCCATTTGTTCAATGAACGTACCCGATCCAATATTCAGAAATTGATTTCAGGCACACAGGGCCTCGGAATCAGGTTCCGTTAGAAACAGCGCACTCATAAAATTCCAAATAAATTAAGAAAAAAAATTCCATTGAAATTTCTGGGATGTTACATTACTCCCACCTCAGGGAATTACATCCCCATAATGCTACAACACAATCTAGGGAAACAAAAGTGGTACTGAGAATGTATCTGAGCCTTACGCTCCCATGTGCACTCCTGGAGGTCCCCGTGCCGCCAGTGAAAGCACACCTGAGGAATCGATCGTCCACGTTGGACCCGCTCCTGTTGATCCTCGTTCTCCACTAGAACCTCTGCGAATTCCACCCCGTTATCGACATCCAACCCCCCGTGGTCAATGATGTGTGAAGGATCACGCACGTATCTCCTCAGCTGAGGTACGTGGATGATATCATGCACCCGGTGCAACTGAGGTGGAAAGGTCAAGTGGTAAACCACCTCACCTACCCTATTGAGGACCTAGATGGGTCAATTGAACCTCGGAGATAACTTGCCACCCTGGCCACATCTCTGTAAACCTCATCGAGGTGAGACCCGTATAAGAACATGGTCACCATCCTCGAACTCTAGAGGCCTCCATTTCCTGATTAGAACTGAAAATCAAAACTCCTGCTGCCATGAGGGTAAGGTTGGTCTACCAAGGAGTGATCGGCCACACCCTCTTATGCATGATTTCATCATGTGATGCCTAGGGTTTCCTTTTCTCCGACCAAGGAACACCAATCCTGACATTGTAGATAGACCCCAACCTTTTTTCCTAATACCGTCAATTTGGGTCTGAACTGTGATTGCCCAGTCTATACTCAAACTAACGTCGTAAGGCCTCGACGCTTCCACCAAGAGGTTCCAACTGAAACTCTCGCATCAAGGGCCAGATCACACCGTCGGTGTAAGTGTGATTATCGAGTCTCCTCCCAATGGTATCTCCAGACGTGAGGGTAAAGTCAATGGCTTAACCAGAAACATTTGGTCAGGGACAAGATTTTTGGAAGGAAGGGATGATTCGTATCAATGTCTTGTTGTTACGAAAGCTAGTAGAAGACACATTCCGTACTTCAAATCATCCTTAGAGCCTTTCAGTCGCACTCCTTGACCGCATGCAGCTACTCTTTTCCCCGCCCTCCAACTCCCTGAGCCTAGCAGGGATTACAAAGACGGGTGGTTGCAACATGTCAAAATGTTCAGCACCTCATGCTGCTCTCCTAGCTCTACTTCCATGTCTTCCGCCTTGCAGATTCATCTATCCTTTTTTACCTCCTCTACTTGAAACATTTTACATGACCAAGTTTCCGAGACTGGTTCCAGTTTCATGCTTTCCCACTACTAACCTTCACTGATTGCACCCATTCAACAAATTAATTCTCAACCACAAAGGTTCTTTCTAGCACCCTAGCATATGTATGAATGCATAGAGAAAAGGTGCTGGCTCGGATGTCCGAGCCCTGAAGTACCGATCGCATCATATTAATCGATTATCAAGAATGGTTTGGTACGCCCCGATGAATTCTCACCTACCGACATGTCGTCCTGCCGAAGCTGTATAAGCTCTAGAAAACTCTCAGCCACCTCCTCAAGCCAATCCACAGCCACCTGTGAGTCGGGATCACCTCGGAACTTGTTGGTATCTGATGTTGGAACACGTGTAAGGCAGTAAATCTACATGTTTCACCTATAGTTATAGATGGTTGTAACTGTTGACCAACAGGTAGTGATGTGTAGATGGCACACTGCCTGAAGGAACTATCTCAGACATCGGTCAACATACCGAAGCCTCATCACAATGCGGACCATCCTCATGGTCACTCACTGAAAAACACTAGTATCCAAGTCCACTATCCACTCTACTGGTGTCTCAGCTAGGTGGAAAACTCTAGAAATCGTCTCCATCCAGTCCTCTGCTCTACGGGAATCAGCCTCACCTTGTAACCTTGGAGGCCTCTACTACTGGAACTCGTGCATTGCGCTCTGCTGGTGTGCACCATCTGCTAGTATGTAAAGTGGAATCCACTTCCCAACAGGTGGTGGTACTACTGGTATACCACCCGAGGGTGCCAATACAGTAAAAAGGGCCCCGCACCGGAGCCTCAATTCTCGGTGGGCCGTCATCATGCACTATCTCAGAACTCCAACTGACTGTCTGCGTGCAGACATCCTGAACAGATGCAACACGGTCAACAATTTATACCTGGTGAGATGACCTGGTTTGAACTGACTTTAAAACTCTTGGAAACATATACACAATCAGTGTTTTCGTGCACAAAGTCGTAAATTAGTAGTCCGGGTCTTGGTATATGGATACGTCGGCCGCCGCACCAACACTGGACTCCCTGAACTGATGACAACACTCGGTACACTTAACCTTATTGCTTCACAGAAAGGAAAGATCAAAGTCCTGAGTTTTGCGTTAGAACCTACTCCTCTGATACCAATTTGTCATGACCCTTCATCGGGGCTCATGCCGTGACTACCCCAAGCCTGCCTTCCATAGGGCAGGGGCTGGCGACTAGCACCAAAGGCATAAATCCCAAAAAAAAGGGAAGGCATTGCCTTTACGAAATGAAAGCACACACAAACAGAGTTAAAGTAGAAGATGAACTAAGTAAAGCAGTATAACAAACGTGTTGTAAGTACTAGGGGCCGGAAATATAATCCCAAAAGAAAGATACCTCTACAACTGAAAGGACAACAGCTGAAAGGTGACAAGAAGCTCATGGATCATCCTACGGGTTCCTACCTGAAGGGTAGGTATAGATGTGCTCCTCAGAACTCCACATCTGTCAATCTCCTCCGGGTATCGACTCATCGTGAGATCCACCTTCGGGTACCGAATCGTCGTGAGATCCACCTCCGGGTACCGGCTCATCGTGAGATCCACCTCCGGGTATCGTCCAGCTCTACAAGCCTCAACCACAATCAGTGATGTCCGTTGTCTGTAAACAACAAATGAGGTGCGGGCAAAGCCCTTGTAGGTGTGAGTATACGATACTCTTTAGGGACCCCTAAACCCTCAAGTTCTCACTAAATCCAACAAGTATAATCACAAAGAAAGTTCTCAGCAGATAACCCTTACTTAGGTATAAGCCCATACTTATACCAAGGTTACCAGGTAACCCATCTCAACCACGAGGTATCACACAGATATGAAGTTGATGGATAACCACTACTTAGGTATACGCCCACACATATTCGTAAGTTATCTAGTAACCCATCTCAATCATGAGGAAAACACAAAGGTCATTGACTTAGCTCAAACAAGGATTTTCATTAACGAAACGGTAACTACTGAAGATCTCTGTCTCTTTCAAGTACAGTGATCCTGTCACGACTCTGAGGTACTACTCACTAACCTAAGACTACTATGGTACTCCTCCTGTCGAGTACTGCGGGTCAGCCACCTCACAAAGTAGTGCCCCTCCTCCATGGGTCTACCACCTCACACAGTAGTGCTCCCCCTCATAGCCTATAGAGGTACTCCTCCTGTCGAGTACCGTGGGTCTGCCACTTCACAAAGTAGTGCTCCTCTACCCTGGGTCTACCACCTCCCAAAGTATTGCTCCCCACTAGGCTATTCAAGTCACTCCGAATCAAATCGGACAAGAAGTCATCAGGTCTCAGCCAGCTACACGGTCTCTGTACTCCATACGCTCATCTCCATGAGGGTCCGCTCCATGATCTACAGGTCGATACTCCAAGTATCACAAAGTCCCATGAAGAACTATATCAAAGGACCGAATCTTCATAAGGGTCTCAACACAATAGACGGCGTGTCAATCGCATGCCCGGTCTGTGAGTTATTAGCCTTTTCGACCCACGGTCTCAGTTGGTTTCGTGTAAGAACCAACCCGACCATATCTCAACTATACCCTGACCCACATAAGGTATACTCATAGGGACCATTTCTCAACGTGATCACCAACACCGCTGACGGTTCATCAAACGGGCGTCCGGTCTGAAAGTTATCAGTTTTTCCGATCCAGTGGCCTGGTTGGATTTCAGGTACAATCCGGCCTGTCCATACTCCAACTATGTCCAAACCTCAAGTGGAGTAAGCCAAATGGTCCGTCTCACTAAGAGGAATCCATGAAAGTCAACATCACGCCAATTAGACGTCCGGAGCTCAAGTTATAAGTGTTTCCGCTCCGAGGGCCCGGTTGGTTTCATGTTCGAACCAACCCGGCCTTACCCAAAGTTCTACGAAACATTGAGTGTAATAAACCTAAACGTCCGCCTCGATCCAAGGATCGCATCGCAACTGACGGTGCGCCCATCGGAGGTCCATAGCCCATGTTACGGGCGTTTGAACGAATCTGCCCGCTTTTAGGGGGGTTTGGGTCCAGACCGACCCGGCCCAAGACCCCCTGGGTCAGCCCGAACCGGGTCCACCAAACCTGGGTCCGGGTATGGCCCACTGGGGCATGCCGGGCCCGGCCCGCGCAGCCTGGCCCTGCCTGCGTGGTGCGGCGCGGCCGGGTGCAGCCGGTCCGGCATGGGCGGCTCCGCGCCGGCTGGGCGGGGCAGCTCGGCGCCGGCCTAGCGGACACGCAAATGGGGGGCGCGTTGCCTCCTTTGAATGAAGAAACGCCTCCCCCCACGGGGGGCCCGGTTCCATACCAGTCGGGCTTTACGACCCCCAGATTTCCAATACTGCGGGCCGACTTGGTCGGCTGGTGTGCTGCCGCGGGACCCCCCGCGGGTCCCGCCTTCCATGCGCTGGGGGTCTACCATTCCAGTTGTCGATCCCTGCACCACCGCGGCCTTGTAGACCGGCGCGACGCGGCGCGCCGACGCCACGCCCCTCCGTCGTAGCCCCCCTCTGGTCGTGCCGTCTTCGTGGTTCTCCAATGTGGCGCGACGGTGCCACACCCATCCGCCGCGGCCTGACTCCGGCCTCGGCTTCATTCGGCCTCAACGGCACGACACGACGGCACCACGCTCCTTCTCCGCGTTCCTCCCAATTCCCGTACGGTACCGTTTCACCGTGCCGCCTTCGTTCGAGCCGCAACGAGTACATCAACAAAGGGGGAGGAGGGTCGACTGTGTTCGTGCGGTCTGACCCCCTCCTATTAATTCGATATCAAGCGTCTAAGAATATGATGTCGGATGGAAAAGTATATTCATGAACTAAACCAAACCCCTATGCTTTTCCCCAGAATTAAATATTCCCAACCCGCAAACAAATTCTTTCACGTATCAACTTAATATTGAGTTGATCCGTGTTCCTTGTTTAGAAAGGAAACATCCATGGGAAATGATATCATTCTCAAATTTATTGCCTACCTCGAAGAAGGTGTTCATCGGTGTCGCAGTAGATGGCGTCGCGGTTGACGGGCGTCGTTCATTCAACGTCGGGAAGGATAAAGCTGAGGGTGGCATCAGGGTTCTTCGTTCTTCATTGGAGAAAGAGGAAAACTCTCCAAGTGTTGGGCGTCGTGCTTCACTGCTAGCGTTCTACTGCTTGAAGAAGCCGTCCAGAACTCCTCCCCCTGGCCTCCTTTAAATAGGAGTGGTGGGTTCATCGTTGGTACGAAAATCATAAATGGGGGATTTATGACATAGGGCCCCACTCATTTAATCCGCTGCAGTGGAACATTAAAAATAGAGGAAGGATCCTTATTAATTAAACACGTTGGCATTTAATTAAAGAAAAGGGAGGGAAGGTTCCTCATAAACTTGAGGGGTTGACATGTATTAAATAGGGAGAGGGTGTTTAATGGGGTGTTAGGAAATTTATGTAGGTGGGTCTCATGTGGGCCCCACCACACTTCCTCACAACTTCCTTTCCAATAACTCATAAACCACTAGTGGCGTAATAAAAATATAATTGTAAACAACTATATTTTTATTCCTCACATTTATAACATCACATCCCGAGCAAACGCAACTCTAGAAAAAGTCTTCCCAAGAAAGAAATGGCGTTGCGGTTTCATCGGTGCCCTCAGATTTCGATTCCGAGCACCGGTTCAAAAGATAGAAAAACCCACTTATTCGTTCAATGAATGTACCCGAGCTAATCTTCAGAAATTTATTCAATGGACACCGGGCCTCAGAGTCAGGTGCCGTCAGAAACTGCGCACTCATAAAATTTCAATGAAATTAAGAAAAAACATTTCCTTGAAATTTCTGGGTCATTAAAATAAATTTTATTTTATGATTTAAATAATATAAATAATTATAAAAAAATTAATTTTCGAGACCTATAAATGTATTGCAAAATTGTATATAATATTTTAATATAATAAAATACTATTTTTGATTCTTTACTTCAAATAAAATATTCAAAAGATTCATTTTGGTTTTTAAAGGGATTAAATGGAAAACAATATGTAATCTATTATCAAACACTGTTATTAGTCAAAGGTTTTATAACTATTCCTAGTTTTTAACTAAAATAATAAACAATTGAATATTTTATTAAAAACACCCCAACCCCTTATAAATACCACCATTCACCACCCTAATTCATCACAAACATTAAGATTTTTTGTTCATCTAATGTTTTCCCAAATCCCTCTACAACACACATAAACATGTCATAGAGGATTTGGCCACATGAAAATTCCATCATTCAAGAGCATAATCTATTTAGTAAAAGAATAATCCCATAGAGTAAGGTAAGAACTCATAATCACTCCAAATAATTTATATTCACTATCTTCATCTTTTACCTCAAAAATCATATAACTCTAATTATATAATGTCATAAATATCATATTTATACTAAAATGTTATTATATTAATGTAATATTAATTTTCATACTTCTTTTTTAAATTTTATAAATAAATAACATCCCATATTATAGTCAAATCACTACCTCAATGGACTACACATTCCATTTTTAATCACCACATCCATGAATGGTTTTAATAAGAAGTTTTTTAATATGATGGTATAAATTAGTAAATAAAAACGTTATTATTATTCTATAATATGAATTCTAGACTCATAAATTCAACATAGTAATTTTTTCATTCAAATAAACATATGTTCATGTTGATATAATTTCATATAAGGATTTTTTTTATAAAAAAAACTATTATCACATTCATGGATGTTTATGAAAAATAAGTTTATTTTATATTATGAATATAATTATGATATTATTAAATGAATAAAATTTTTGCATGGGTATGAAATCATGAAATCAAATTAAATACATTTATGTTCATAGTGGTTGGTAATCCACCAAAATAAACACAATAGTACGGTATATCAATTTCACTAATTAAAATGGCCATACAATGTAACACATTTTGATATTTTGAGAAATTTTAACTTATAGTATGACATGAAATCCAATTAATCATAATAATATAGTAATTGAATTATTTGATTTGAACACTAGTCATTGTTGATAAATCAACGTGGCCTTGGAACCATGAAACAAACATCCACAAGATGGAGGATTTGAATATGAACATTAAATAAAATTAATATAAATGAATATATAATTATTATAATTATTATAATAATAATTAAATATACATGAAAATAGATCTTATAATGTATTTAATAAATTAAATTTTATTATTCATGTAGTTATCTGTGTATACGGAGTCGATCCATGACTCGAGGTAGCATGTCATTTTCAAGTATCCATTATTATCATTTACTATTCATCTATTTCCATACATTTACATTATTTTTCAAATGAATGGTCTAGAAATTAATTATATCGTAATTATATTTATTTATATTTATTTTTTGTTCTATTTCCCCCCATTATGGATTTATAGGATGCACACGATGTTTTTTTCCTAGTTCCTTTCTCCCATGTTTTAGTTTTCAAAAAACAATTTACCTGTCAATCACTAAATATCACTCTTTTTATCATTTTATGCTTAATTTACATACTCAATTTTTTCATTTCCTTCATATTCATTGAGATATGGATGCCTTTAGCTTTCAATTTCTACATTTATTTAAAAATACCTGATGATGTTTATTAAATGAATCCTTTTTATTTTATAACTTCTGTTATATTTTTCTCCAATATTCATTATATTTATTTTAATGTGTACCTTTTTTGGGATTATTATTAATAAATTATTATTCTAAAATACTTTTTATACACTTTTTAACATATTTCTAAATGTGATTTATTTCTCTATTTTTATGAAAACATAAAATAAATATTAAGAAATATTCCACCAATAGTTTTATTTAATTTTCTTCTCTATGTGAATCAATATTCTATCAAAAGATAAATTATTTATATAAAATGTATTAATTATAATTCATCATATTTAAAATTTCATTTTATTAAGTTTTTATCCATATTTAAGGATGATTTTTGCTTTATTATTTCATAATTGTTAAAAAATGAATCAATTAATTTATAAAAATATGTCCAATTTATTATCATATTTCAAACTGTTTCAAATATGGAATTAATTTTCTATAGTAAACTATTTATAAATATCTTATTTTCTATTTACATTGTTGTAATATTTCCCATAAATGGATACTATATCAAAATAATCCTTTGATTAATTATTTATGTTCTTATATATATATAGCTTGGTGGAAATTAAATATTTTTAAGAGAAATGATCCATCCCAATATTTTCATTTCCACATAATTAAAAATAATAGGGAACCCTTCATCCAATTCAATTCCTTTTTGGATATCCTTCAATATATACTATGGTAGAATGTTATCAACACACATACCCACAAATTTAATTGATTGGGTACATTATTTACAAGACAATGTACATTTTATTTTATATAATGTAAATACCTTATATATGTTATCAGAATTGATAGATATTTTCCAAAATATTTTACTTCTTTTAGAGTGGAATTTGGTTATTTTTGAGAATAAGGATTGTGAATATTAGGTTATAGTTCCTTGGATAGATAACTATTTTCTCTATAGTAATAGATTGCTTATGACTAGTATGGCCACATATAATTAACATATATAAAATTGAGGTTAATATTTCACTTTAATAATTTCATTCAAGAATACATTAATAGTTTTTAATAATAATTTATCGATGAGTAAAAATTTTAACCACCCAATGTATTTAATGTCGTAAAATGTACATCTGAAATTAACAATGAATAGTTTTATAAATTTTATTTTTTATAATGATTAATAAAAATAAAAAATTATTCTCGTTATTTTGAATGTTAAAAGTTAAATATTTATAACATATTTACCACCAATGTAGTTTTATTTTTGAAATACTTTTTTCCATTAAAATGTATATTCAATTATGTGAATAATTAATTTTTATTAAAATGGACTTATAATATCAATTTGGATGTATTTAGGAGTCTATTTATAATTAAATTATATTCATAAAGAATTAATAATTTATATAAGAGTACATTTATTGTTTATGTGATTTTTTTCATATTAGTATTCAATGTAAATAACCTTTTAAAATAGTTGGTAATGTGTTTTAATAACAAAATTATATAAAATATTATTTATATTCATTTGGAAAAATAATTTTTCATTTATATAGTGTCTTATTATAAAATTATAGACACTATATTTAGAAAATTTTGTTATTATTAAATTAATATATTAATTAATAGTAAATTGTAAGTATAATATATAATGTCTATAAAAACATATTTTTCCCAGAAATAATCCAGTTATTGATAAGTTTCACATAATTGGAGGTTTAATTTTATAAAATTGATAACATTAATGACATTTATAAATAATTAATTATCAAATATATATTAATTGTGTAATAATAATGAAAATAGATTTATTTAGTTCCTTAAGGTTACGACCAAATGAATAAATCACACACCCCTCACGAGTAATGATAGGAAACACCACCCTCTAAGGGTTTACCAAAACATTGATGGCCTATTTAAACATTTATATCCCAAAGGAACCATATTTGATAGCCCAAAGGCATCTTTATCATGGATCAAATGCCCCTAATGTGGGTTTTCCAAACCACTGGTGATGTGTTTCATCGGTATATTTATGACTCTATGACCCTTAAATATTATCCATAAATTTCTTATAAGTCCCCCAAACCTATATGGGAAAACCAAGACATGAACTATAGTATGATATATAATTCATTGGTGCCAATACCACTCTTGAAATCCCCCAATTATATAACAAATATGAATGTAATCTCTCAAAACTAAATAAAATGATTTTAATCATAATAAATTATTTTTCCGATATATTGTATTGTTATATTTAAAATAAAAATTTATAATACCTATAATTTGAAATCAAAAAAATCAAAATAATTTTTTTAATTATTTTTTAAATGAGTTTATTTGGATATTTTGATATATTTCTAAAAAAATAATTTTTATTAAATAGTAAAAAAATATAAACCTTTCATATAAAATATGTTTTATGAAATCATAATTATTACTAAATGAATAAAAAGAATTATAAAAATATTTCCAAAAGATGCATTTAATGTGAAATATTACATATTTCAAAATAAAAAACATAATGTAAAAACCTACAAATGAATTTTTAAATAATAGAATATATTTTAATCTACTAAAATATTATGTTTGATTCTATATCTAAATAAAATATTCCAAATATTAATTTTAGTTTTGAAAATTATAAAATGGATAAAAATATATGCATTTCATAATAAAACACTATTATCATTCAAAATAATGTTAACAATTTTTATTCTTAATCAAAAATAGTGCACTAATGAATAGTTTATTCAAATAAACATATATCAACCCCTTATAAATACCACCCCTCACCTTTACACTTCTCCTAACACCATAAAATTATTAGCTCATCAAAACTATATCAAAATCTTTAACTGATACACTTCTTCATGTCCTATAGATTTTTGTATCATTAGAAAACATCCCTTTTAAATCCTAATCCATTTATCCTTGGATTCACACCAGGGACAAAGATAAGAACACATAATCACACCTTTTAATTTCCATTCAATTTATTTTTTATCTTGGTACTCTATATCCTATTTTAACTTCATGATATAATGACATTGGAATTAATTGTATGATCAAATTTTACTATATTAGTAGAATATCAATTATCTTACTTCATGTACTAAGTTCTAAATCAAAATATTATCACATATTATAGTCAAATCACCTCCTCCGTAGATGATGTATTCCATTTTTTTCACTTTATCCATGGATGGTTTTAATATGATATGACTATATAATTATGATTCAAATTAATAAATGAAATAATGATTAACATTATTCAATATATGTTTTAAAAACATAAATAGAACATAACAGTTGATTCTTACAAAAACATATGTGTTCATGGACAATATAACCGCAATAAAGGATTTTATTTATAATAAATTGTTATTATCATTCTATATGGTTTACATAAACCATTTTATATAAAAATATGTACATAACAATGATATAAATATTTTATTAATAGTTTCTAATGGGAAAAAATCATAAAATTAAATAAATAATCAACAATCATAATGGTTAGTAAACATCCTAAAAGAACACACCAGTAAATGATAAAACTTTTCCAAATTAAAATTGGCATGCAATGTAACTGCATTTAAAATTTTGTATCATTGTCAATTTATGAATGGAATTAATTCAATTCCATCACAATTCTTGAGTTAAGGAATTATTTTATGACAACTGTTAACATTATTAATAAATAGACCTAACTTTGGAATTTTCCAAAAAACATCCATTAAATGAAGAACATGTACAAAATATTAAAGAAGGAATATAAATGAACATAATTTAATAATAATAAATTTTATATAAATTAAAAATATCCTTAAACATGTATTTAAAAATTTTAAATTTACTATTCCATATTTTATTCACGTACATTACCTAATTCATGAAATTAGGTAAGGGTTTTTATTCCATGACCCCATTATTTTAATTTATAATCCTTATATATCCTAAAATATCATCTATTTTTTAAATTTAAGGCCCTTAAATTAATACCATATTATTTGATGTTCATTTATGCGGAAATTATTTTCTATTTCCGTCCAATATGGATTTATACTCCACACCTAAGGTTTTTCACAAAGGTTCATTTCATATTCTTCCTTGTTTTGGGAAAAAATTATCTCTCTCTATGTCCTTATCATTTTATTATTAATTTATATAATCAATGATTACTTTTACTACGTTTGTTTTCTAGGATATTCAGTTCATTATATTTCCCTTTATATGATTCCTTAAGTCAAACCTCACAATGTTTATAAGGGAGTCATTTTAAATTAAAAACATCCCCTCAATGTATCATCAAATTACATAGTATTATTTGAAAGGATCAATCATTGAGGATGTTTGATATTAAAATAATTTCCAAAATTCTTTTTTATAAACTTTTGAATCTAGTTTCTAAAAGTGATTAATTTCTTCATTTTAATGAAATTATTAATAACATTTTTGAAGAATTTATTTGTGATTTCTATTCTACTTATATATCTATAAATATCTATATTATTTATAAAAATAAATTATTTCTGTTAAATGTTTTAAAAATGATTAGTTTTATTTTATGTAAACATTTATTACATTTTTCAACTATATAAATATGATGTTCCTATTTTTACGTCAATTTTATATAAAAAATAAATTTTAAGTGTTACGAAATTTATTATTTCTTATATTAATATAAAATATTTTGACTTTTGTAAATAATCATTCATGTTCTAGTATTTTAAGTTTATTTTTTGTGTTTCCATTAATGGTATCATTCATATATATGGATACTTTTAAATAATAATCCTTCAATTAATTTTTTTGTTCTATTGTACGTGTTGTGTGGTCGAAAAGAAATATTTATAATAGAAATGATTCAGAAATACATTTGTCTTTCATTATATTCAACTATAAAAGAGAACCCTTCATCAAATTCCATTCCTTTCTAAATACCAATAACTATTTTTCGGGATTGTAGGTTGTTCACCTATTTACCGTTGCATTTGATTAACTGGGGAAATTATTGAATATTCCATATATGATATATTATATGTAGTGTAAATAAATTATTATTTATTATATTAATATACGTGTATTTAACTAGAGGTTTGGCATATTTTATTGGATTCATATTTTACATCCACAAATAATCATGTTATGAATTTTTATGGATATAAGTTTTTTATATTTTTATAGAACACATTTTAATGATGTGTTATAATGAAATAGTTGGGACCATAATCATGTTGATCCCCAATCTATTGTGTAATTATAAATATATCATGAGATATAATTTTTCTTTTGAGTGATGTACTCCACATTCAAAATGTAAATTATGATCATGATGTGATGGGGTTTGTGTGAGAATCTCTCTCTCTAGAGATTGATAGCTTATTCTAGGTTTCTTCAATTATGGTGGCTCGATCTTGTCCCTCTATTACTAAAATATTACTGGGATAGATGTGGTTTGACTCGCATAAGGGTTTGATCAAAGTGGAGGATTGGAGGGTTTCCTAGGGAAAGTCCAAATTGAAGACTCCTACTTCGCTCATGGTGATGGGATATTGTAGACTTCAACATCTTAAAGCTTCATCAGTGGAGCTATCAGCAGATGGAATATTTTTATTGTGAAAATATACATTTTTTATGTTGGAACTAACACTTGGGTGTCAGGCTTCTCCGAAGTGGTCTGTTATGGATGGACATGATTTCCCAGTGATATTTTCATTACAGTCTTGTCTTGTTTCTATTAAATAATTTATTTTGTATGGAATATTCCATTCACAAGAAGTTGTTGTTGTTCATTCAATGATCCTGGAAGCATGTCATTTTGGACTGGGTATGCATCCCTTGGAGCAGCCGAACTCTTCTGATGTTGTGAGTTTTGAATGGAACCATATTATGGATCATTTGAATAATAACACTACTAAAACTTTCGGTTCTGATTTCTAGTAATATTGAACCATGGTGTTCAAAATAATTTCATGGAAAGGATATGTTATCCCTGTTCAAGTAAATCCTTATATATTTGAAGACTGAATTGATGAATGTAAATTCTCTCTACTGACCCAGATCTGTGCCTCCAAGAACCCAATGAAGTTGGTTGATCTAAAAATCCTCTTTTATTAATGTAGGGGTTTTGTGATTGGTGAATGATTTAATTTAGGATGGGTGTGTTTCACAATGTCTTTTCCTCAAAAGATCATCATCATTCAGTATGGTGTTAGGGGACGATTCCCCATTAGCCCAGGTTTCTCACTATCTTGTGATGGGATTCTCTTATAGTTCTATTTGAATCTATGTATTCCTTGGAAACTTATATTAGAATAATTGTATTGATTTGATTATTTCGTCACACCTCGATCCATCAAGATGCTTCCTCCGCTATGGATACTCCAATCAAGTTCAAAAATAATAATTAGTGCTCTAGGTATGTCTATAACACCCGAGTTCTTATTGATATTTATATTTCTTATGATTTGATCAGGAATGTATTTTTGATTGCATGTGATCTAAAAATAGAATTCTCCATTGAATTCAAATGGCTACACAACTTATAAGGTGTTTTTTCATGCATTGGGAACTCATAAGAGTAGTGATAGATGAATTTACATTGTAGTCACTACAATATCTTTGGATACATGATTGAGAAATTTAAGAAGAGATTGATCAAAAAGTATAGAACTTTTTTTTGGTATATGGATAATTCCACAACAGATGAACCCTATTTTTTGAGGTTGTCATCAAGCGCATGAACCATACTGCAACTAGAAGCATTGCACATTTTAATAGAGATCATAAGAACTTTTCAGACTCTACTGTTGTCCAAACTACCAAGAAAGGGAATTTTGATTGGTCTTACCAAGGATTGGAATTGGATTCCA
Source organism: Viscum album (assembly GCA_963277665.1). Lineage (NCBI taxonomy): Eukaryota > Viridiplantae > Streptophyta > Magnoliopsida > Santalales > Viscaceae > Viscum > Viscum album. The sequence goes on from OY728144.1 coordinate 184,679,945, forward strand.
TTGTTTTCCAATTTAAATTATGTAGAAGTGATGATGTTTCTGACGTACTTTAGTGTATATGTAGTTTGTATACCTAATGGTCTAAGGCTATTTATGAGGATTAAAAAATCTAAAAATGATGAAAAATCTGCTCTTGAAGTTGTCATACAAAATGATATTTATCTTTATTGGAGACACGACTAACTTTCTTTTTCTAAAAGTAAAATGATTGCTATGATTTTGGATAATTAGGGATTTCAGATGGTCACATACAAAAATTATTTGGACCCCTCACTTATATTTTCAAATCCTATGAAAGGGAATACTTATTATAATAATTCCTTGATTCCAACCTTGGTGGGATCTCCACATGATGTGATCCCACCCAAACCGTGCAGGAATTATGATTTATATCAGGAATCATTGCAACAAGGGTTAGTTGATGAATTTAATTCTTCACTTTCTACTAAGAAGACAAACCATGATAATTATTTGTCTTTTGACATTGTTAATTGTATTTGTAATATCACAGATGAACATGAAGGGACTTGGCACCAAACCAGAACATGGAGGCGAGGTCATCATCCATAAAAGAGATGGTGTGGTTGATATTGGTTTGAGGCATATGGATGTGGTCGATTTATATATACTAGGTCCTATTTTAGGAAAATCACTCTAGAATAGGAAAATACTGAGGAGAAATACTTGGTTCTTTTCAATAAAAATCACTCACAACCATATTGGGAAACTAGTGGTGATGATGATGTTAATGAATATGGTCATGATTATAAATGTGGTCATTATCTTAGTAACATGTAGTCTATGTTATGGACTTGTTTTTTTACCTTTTCATGATCCATCCCTCTTCTCATTTCATAAAACATTCATATTTCTAATACCTTTTTTAGGTATAGGATTTTTCCAGGCTCCTACACTTATTACACTATGACCATGATGTTATCATTACTTAGTATATTTTTTATGATATTTTTACATCTATATCAATCATGAAAAAATTTGGTCGCAGTTTATTTGTATAATTGGACCACTATGTTATGATAACATGGTAGTGTGACTTGACTTATGTTTTAATGGTGTGCCTTATGTTTGTTCCGTGTTCAAATGATTTTCATGATTACCATACTCCAATAAAATCTAGTCTCTTAATCCATTTATCTATTATTGATTACATGTTATGATTATTAACTCTCAAAATAACTCACCCCATTTATTTCTTGATTTTTTATTATTCATTGATTTACCTTTTTCACATTATCTAATTTCATGGACATACTCGATTATTGATTCCATTTCTCACTTGATAATATTTCAAAATTTTATATTATATATTTTCTCGTTGTAATTTTTTATGCCTTTATATGAATTTTAACGCACTTCTTTATTATATTTCCCCGTTTCCCTCAGCGATCATCTGTGATAAAGATATTGTGATCGATTTTTAATTGGTATATGATGAAGGATTCAATTATATTTGATGGTGTTTTATTGGTTGATGTTTAACTATGTTGCTAGTTCCCAAAGGCAGAAAAAAATTTATATTGGGAGTTGTATTTAGTTTTGTTAATGTATTGAATGTATATATCATGTTCATGAGATAAGAAGGTGATTTTATGGGGGAATATCTTATGGTACAATCTCCAAATATCTATTGAGATCATTATCATAAATGACATGATATCTCTACACCACCACCACATTATCTATTAGTTGGGATTACATATCAGGATAAGACAAAAGAGAATTCATTTTCATCTTATAAAGGTGATCTGTGATGTATTTTTTGTTATCATATTATGATATTAGGTAGGGGATGAACCCATAAAACAATGCTAATATATCTTTATGTAATTTGACCCTGAAAAGTAATGTAGAACAAATTATACCTATAATTTTGTAATAGTTACATTGAACTTCTTCTTCATTGGAGTTAGTGTGACACCCCACTTCACCAAACAACTTGATATTTATCGAAACAACAAAACATGATGGTACATTAGGCATACCAGTCAATATTATATATGCTGAAGGCTATAATCTACGGTCTAAGGGGTAACTATGAGGAGGCTATACAATCATGTTAGAGTATACGGTAGGAGAAAATGACCATTAAAATACCATAATAACTATATTATTAAACAAAATTAAAAAACATTACCATAAAAAAATGAATGTGGAAGAATACAAGAACATATCACATGATATCACACTATACCAATCACATATAATAATTATCAAATGAAAAATAGAATATAGGAAGGCTCTAATTCCATCTTCAAGCCTCACCAAATTCTAACAACTATCCAAAATATAAATCTCAATCATCTAATACTAGGCCTCATCCCTAACTAAAACTGTGATTAATGGGTTCTTCATGGGTATAAAATTTCAATGCATATCTTAGTAGGTTATGATAAATAATTTTCATGTTTCCCTTAATGGTGATCCCAACAAAATTTAAAAATAGAATTAATTCACATGTTATATACACATAACAAATTAATACTGTCAATAGAATAATTATATAAATTTCATTGATATTTAAGTTCTAAGGATACACTTAGAATGGACTAAGCATGTTTCATCTAGTGTCAGATGTCTCTGAGCATAATATTATCTTATAGAACCTAGGTTTTTACACTATCCCTACCAGAAAACAAGTATCCTCCATGTACCACCCGAGACTTTTATAAGAAATATTTTGTTTTTATTTTATATAATTCATCAAAGGAATCTTCCACGACACACAAAACTATCTTGGATTTCTTTACACATAATCACAACTTTCCTTGATAGCTTGCATAGTACACAATACTGAGTTTCACTAAACAACGATATGCTATTAAAATATTATTAAAACTAGCCGTTATGAATAGTAATAACCACTTTTTGAAATTTTTTGTATTTTATTTTTCAAAATGGACTTCATTTTTGGATTCAGAATATCAAAATTAGCCTAGGGTGAATGTTTGGTATTTTTCTGAAAATTTTCAATTTTTTGATGAATAGTTAAAACACTAGGTTACTATTTAAAAACCGACTTTTAATTTAAATAATTATTTATTTTATTTAAATTTATTTTAGGTCAAAATTGATACATAAAACCTATATATGTTCAGTGTAATTCATTGGAGTAATTTTATAATAATTTGAGATATATAAAAATTTTATTGAACTTTTCACCGACATTTACCCACCTCCTAGGAGAATTTGCAAATTTACATAAAACATAATTTTACCGCTTCTGTGAGTTGAATTTAAAAAATCTGAGAGACACGGTTGATGTCAATAAGTAAAATGTGGTTCAATGAGATGAAAATAATTTTTGGTGAATAGTAACTTTTTACTTTTTATTAACACGATTATAAGTAAATAGGGTAATTAAGGGTAAAAATGATATTATTATTATCCTAACACATGTCCTAATTCTATTGGATAAGTTTAATTCGACCAAAAACAACATTAGGAATAAAATATGACCATTTAGTCCCACATGGATTAGATTAAGACATTTATTATTAATTTATTTAAAGAAGGGTTAAAATAGTTAAAATCAAGGTTTAATAAGTAAATCATTTTTAATAAATGGTTATACATAAGATAAATTCGACAATAAATATTAATTAGAAAGAAAACAAAATTTCCTACATAATGAAATTTTATTTTTAATTTTTATATATTAAATAAATTTATTTATTTATGACACAACGATGATGCAATAATTATTTTATTAATGACATATTGACACAATTGATGTTATAAATACCCAAATAAATGTAATTTGAAACTTTTTATGAATTAAAATAATTTTCTATGTTAATATGACATGTTATTATTGATTTAATCCACTTTTTTCGAACTAATCATTTTTTATGAGTTTTTACAAAAATCAATTACCCAATAGTATCAAAATTGACATAAAATTGTTTTTTTTTTAAATATTATATTATTAATTGTTATTTTATTACTAAAAATCTAATGATTGGACAAATGACTTATATAAGGTTATATATATTAATAATAAACAACTTGGGGTTATTTTGTCTTGTTATTGTAAATTTATTGACCTTATAGTGTAACAACACAAAAAGACACGGTAAAAGTAAAATTATCTAACTTAAAGTTAAATATAAATGATAAGGATAAAATAGTAAACTAAACTTGTCCAAATTCTATTGGATTAGAGGATTTCGACCCATCACCACCTTAGCATCGAAATAAATCAATTTGGAGATATTTAAAAACGAATATGACTTTATAATAAAATAATATTTTTAGTTTTTCCAAAGGTGCCCCTCTCCTCCCTTATAAAAGGGCACATCCTCCCTCTCTTCCTCACAGCACATTGAGCCTTAAATCTCGGCCAACCCCTGAACATTTATCTTCTACACTTCCATATAATCATCCTAGAGGTCCTGGTCTTTTTCAAAGACCAATTTTAGTGCCCTAAAAGGAGATCTCAAAGAAGTGCTTCAAAGAAGAGGTAATGTCCATTACAGATTCTTTCAACTTTATTTCTTATTCCACTTATTCTTCTTTAATTGTTTCATTATAAAGTAATAACATAAGTATAATTCATATAATGATATGTTATTATAATTATGAAACAATCCTATTTCACCATCTATCCATCCTACGGAAAACAAAATCACCACGCGTGCGTACGTACGGAATACCGTCTCTAGGTCGTGGTGTAATCTATTTTCCACCACCTCCTTACTTGGATGGGTATAATGGTGTAAATAATTAATATATATGATTATTTTAAGGTTATATTGATTCTGAAATAGTATACATACACTCCAATATAATTCCACGATCATGGGAATGATATCATCGCTCATGCGTACGTACGGAATATCGTCTCCACGATGTGATGCGACTCGTTCTACATGATTTTCATTTCATAATGATTACATAAATGAATTGAGTGAATAAATATGATATATATTACACTAATACCATTCTAGAAATGAGGTATCTATGACCTAAAAATAAGAATAATAATTTATTCGACAAAACACGCATAAGAACAAAAAGTAATAAACACCCGAATAACAAGTTGCAATGAAATATTACTAATAATAAGCTAAGAATATGACCATATATGATATCATAACAATTATTATGATTCTGGAATAAGTCAATGACATTATTTAAATCATTATACAGGAGGTTCAGACACTTACGATGCAAATTGGACATAAGGTAAGGGAAATATCACAGTCTCATTTTTATCCGAGATTGTTTATACTTTGGAATTTACTGGGGTGTATTTTATCATCCACATCCATGTTTCCTCAATATGTAATATTATTTCCATCCACCTACAATTTTTTAAATCCAATTTTACCATTTGGCGAGTTTTTAGTAAAATATATGAAAGGAATCTTTTTTCGTTTTTCGTGCGATGTACTTTTTGACTTTTCCGACAAAAGTACGAGAAGAATATTTTTTTAACTTATACGGAATGAATGGATTTTTAAAACATTATTTCCAAGAATCTTAATTTACAAGTTCTCATGTTTATTTTTAATCAACTTCTTTTAGTTTAGAATTTTATGGCATGTTAAGAAAGGAAAAGTGTTTTTGAAGTAGAAAGGATATTTTCCTCAAGAATGGAGTTCAAGTGTTTTATCAAAATTATTTTCCATATAAGATAATAAAGGGTTATGTTTCTATACCTATTATTACATTGATCTGATTATGTTGTGATGGAAATATTTTTATGAATTCCATTATCTTATATGATTTGTTTTATGATGTTAAGATGTTTATGATTCCCATTTTTATTACATGGGTTATGCTATGATGTATGGTTTATGATTTTGTGGCACACATAAGAATGGTATCATTATGAGATTTGTGGGACCTATATCTCCATCCAATGCATTTGGTAAAGATTTTATATCTCATGAGATAGACATGGCTGGAACGGCAGGTTAAACAGGTTCAGTGAAACAGGACTGAAAAGAGGAATGAACATGGTTCAGAAATGGACTTTGTCCACTAAGATAGTCTTGTCAATGAGTCTTGAATAATAAGAAATGATTCTCTATGATTATGTGTGTATGCCAAAAAGAATCATGTTTTATGTTATGATTATTGTTATTACATTTCACTAACATGATTTATCCCATGTTATGAAATTATGATCTCTTTTGCAGGGTATGATTTCCAAAATGTTATGGTCTTATGAATATGATGTGATTGATAACTCTTTTGTTTACCCTTACTGAGCATCTGAGCTCACCCTTTTGTATGTTTTCTTTCCCTAGGTCAGGAAGAAGGTTATTAAATAAGATATTCCAAAAGGGACAATAGATATGATGAAATAAATGGGAGACAATGTAGACACTTTATGAACCAGTTGTTTATGTTTCCCTGTTTCTAAAGACATTATACCTATACGGTCCTTTCATGGTTTTGTTATATGTTGTAATAAGTGTACATCAATTTTGAAGTACTAAAAATGTATGTAAAGTATGGGTCATTATAGTTGGTATCAGAGGAAAGGTATAGTCAACCTTTGGAAACTAGGATGTGAAAGCCTTAGTAAGAATCCTAAGGATTAGTCTAAGCATAGAACACAATCTTAGTGTTTTAGAAATGGCCATGAATAACCTAGGATAAGACCTTAAGTGTGAAATTTTATTCTTGATTATGTGGTTTTCCTATTATAATTAGTGTTGCTCACACTATTCTTCTTTGTTTTAGTCAATGGCTGGAACCCTAATGAACCGTGTTAATGCGGAATGCGGCAGGAAATGCAATGATTGTCCCCCTGAGCAACCAAACGTTATGGGAGATGGAATGAAAAATATTGTATCCATCCTCACACAACTTTCTCAAGCTATGAATCATGCATGACTTCCAAATGAGAAAAGGAAGGAGCAACATTCTATTGAATCCTTCATGAGACAGTGTCCACCTTCATTCAGCGAGTCTACTGATCCATTAGTTGCTGAAAAATGGATTAGTACTACTGAAAAGATATTTTCAATTCTTTAATGTTCTGAAAATGATGAAGTTATATTAGCAGTGTATCGTTTGGAAGGTGATGCTGATAAATGGTGGAATCTTATCAAGAATACGAGGCCAAGAGATGAAATTGAGTAGATGGAATGGGACGAGTTCAAGAACATATTTTTCAATAAGTACTTCCCTCGTATTCTCCGAACAATGTTGGAGAAGGAGTTTCCTGAACTAAATAAAAAGGATGATGAATATGTTGGTACCTAGGAAGAAAATTTTAGAAGACTTGTTAGGTACGCTTCTGGTATTATTAACCAACCTGAGAGTAACATCGATCGATTCTTTAGTGGCTTTAAACCAAGTCTTCGAAGGTCATTTTCCATAAGGGACTTCAATAGCTACAAGGAAATCATTTGATGTGCTCACAAAGATGATATGGAGATTTGAGTAACCCATCAGTCATATCGGTTTGATAAGAAGAGGAAAATGGAATTCAAAGGAATATCTAAAGAACACACTGAAAAGAAGATGAGTTTTCCCTTATGTTAAAAGTGTGGAATGAAACACGGATGGAGTTGTATTAAAGGGACAAGTAAATGTTTCAAATGTGGAAAGGAAGTTCATCGGGCATTTGAATGATGTAATTATGGGAAGAAGATTTCTAGTGATGCGAACAAATAAAATGTTACACAGAGTGCAAATCCAACACATCAATGTTACAAGTGCAAGGAAATGGGGCATTATGCCAATCAATGCCCTAATCCAAGGATTGTTGATGATGATCGACATCAACAAACTCTTAAGGAAAAAGACAAAGGAAAGTCACATGCACTTTCTATCAGTGATGTGGAGTATGATAACGAAGTGGTGAAAGGTACACTTACCATCCACTCTAAAGTAGAAAATGTTTTATTTGATTCTCGATCCACCCACTCCTTTATTTATGAAGAATTGTCTATGGGTATTACCGTATTACTTCAACAATTAGATGTTGAGTTAGCTGTGACAACCCCTAATGGCACAACAGTCACATCAAAAGTTTATAATTCTTCTCCGATTGAAGTTTGTGGTAAAGTGATTCCTGAAAATCTTGTGATCTTCCCTATAGTGTAATTTGATGTGATTCTTGGCATGGATTGGCTTTCTCTATATGGAGCTCATATCAATTTCCAAAGAAGGGAAGTCACATTTCATAATCCATATCAAACTTTGATCGTCTATCGATGCAGGGATGAACATAACCTTCCAGTAGAAATTTATTCCATCTTATGGTTCTTGATTCCACTAAATGAAGGTTATTTATCTCAAATGATTGGTGAGAAACTCACGATTAAGAATATGCCCATTGTACGGGAGTTTGACGATGTCTTTCCAGAGGAATTGCCGGGTCTTCCACCAAATCGTGAAGTTGAGTTTTCAATAGAACTTATACTAGGTGCTTTACCTATTTCAAAGACACCTTATAGAATAGCCCCAATTGAGTTGTACGAATTGAAGAAGCAACTCCAAGAGAATCATGATAAGGGGTTCATACGCCCTAGTGCGTCACCTGGGGGAGCACCTTTTCTGTTTGTTAAGAAGAAAGATGGATCAATGAGACTCTGCATTGATTAATGAGAACTTAACAAGATCACTATCATGAACAAATATCCTCACCTGTGCATTGATGACTTATTTGACCAACTACGTGGATCTCAATACTTTTCCAAGATTGATCTTCGTTCATGGTATCATCAATTAAGGGTCAAAAGGGAGGATATACCAAAGATGACTTTCCGTACAAGGTATGGACACTATGAATTTATAGTGATGCCATTTGGTCTTACTAATGCCCTGCTATATTTATGGATCTAATGAATAGAGTCTTTAGGGATATCATGATCAGTTTGTGGTAGTCTTTATAGAGAATATTCTTGTATATTCAAAGAGAAAGGAATAACATGAAGATCACATGATAATTATATTGAAGACCTTGAGAAAGGAGAAGCTTTATTCCAAATTTACCAAGTGTGAAGTTTGGCTCCAAAAAGTTTCATTTTTGGGTCACATAATTTCAAAAGAGGGGATATCTATGGATCCAGCAAAAATAGAGGTTATCGAAAGATGGTCGAGACCAACAACAGTAACTGAGATATGTAGTTTTCTTGGTTTGGCTGGATATTATGGACGTTTTGTGAACGATTTCTCATCAATATCTAATCCACTCACCAAGTTGACTCGGAAAGGAGTTAAGTTTGTTTGGATGGAGGAATGTGAAGAGAATTTCAAGGAGTTGAAAAGAAGGTTATCGAGTGCACCTGTGCTCACACTGCCTTGTAGTGGAGAAAGGTTTGTGATCTACTGTGATGCATCCAAGAAGGGATTGGGGTGTTTTCTTATGAAAAATGATAGGTGATAGCTTATGCCTCACGATAGTTGAAAATGCATGAGCAAAATTACCCAACTCATGATTTGGAGTTATCTGCGGTAATCTTTTCATTAAAGATTTAGAGGCATTATATTTATGGAGAAAGGTGTGACATTTATAATAATCATAAAAGTTTAAAGTATATTTCCACACAAAAGGAGCTGAATATGCGCCAAAGAAGATGGTTGGAGTTGATTAAGGATTACGACTGATCAATTCATTACCACCCTGGGAAAGAAAACAAGGTGGCAGATGCATTAAGTTGACAAGACCATGCCATTTTATCCATGATGAGGATCACAAAAGGTCCAATATTTATGGATTTACAAAGGATGGACCTTGGAATTATAATGAATGGGGAAAAATTGTATCTTTCTCAAATGAATTTTCAACCATCTATACATGTTATGATTAAAGAGGCACAGAAAGAAGATGTAGAGTTACAAAAGAAGGTGATAAATGATCCTGAATTCAACCTTGATTGTGATGGAATAATAAGGTTCAGGAATCGGGTTTGTGTTCCTCCCATCCCCGAATTAAAGAAGGAGCTGCTGGATGATGCTCATAGTTCTTCATTCTCTATTCATCCTGGAAGCACGGAGATGTATAGGGATCTGAAAGAGTACTTTTGGTGGGATGAAATGTAAAGAGATGTTGCTGAATATGTCTCTCGATGCTTGGTTTGTCGGCAAGTTAAAGCTGAGAGACAGAAGTCTAAGTGGTTGTTACAACCATTACCCATACCCGAATGGAAATGGGAAAACATCACTATGGACTTTTCCATAGGTCTTCCTAAAACATCCAAATGCAATAATTCTATCTAGGTCATAGTTGATCATCTTACAAAGTCTGCACACTTCATTACTGTTAGAGAGGATTTCTCTCGGGATCAGCTTTCCAGTATATATGTAAAGGACGTGGTAAGATTTCATGGAGTACCACTTTCTATTATATCTTATCGGGATCCAAGGTTTACCTCAATGTTCTGGTGAAGTATTCAGCATACTCTGGATATAGAGTTGAGTATCAGCACTACTTATCATCCTCAGAAAGACGGTCAGTCTGAGAGGACGATTCAAACTCTAGAAGATATACTTAGAGCTTGCTCTATGGATTTCAAAGGTGGTTGGAATCAAAACCTACCTTTTGTGGAATTTTCTTATAATAATAGCTTTCACTCCAGTATTCAGATGGATTCTTATGAAGCTATCTATGGAAATAAATTCAGGACTCCATCTTGGTGGGATGAAGTTAGGGAAAGAAAGCTATTAGTACCTGATCTTGTTGATGAGATGTCAGAAAAGGTCCGATCTATTCAACAACATATAAGAGCAGCTCAGAGTCGACAAAAAAGTTATGCTGACAACCAAAGAAAAGACTTAGAGTTTGAAGTGGGTGATAAAGTGTTCTTATGAATATCTCCCTGGAAGAGGGTCATGAGATTTGGAAACAAGGGAAAGTTCAGACCTAGATATATCGGTCCTTTCGAAATACTAGATTGTGTTGGGAAGGCAGCTTACCAATTGGAGCTTCCACCGAATCACTCCCAAGTACACGATGTGTTCCATGTATCTCTACTGAGAAAGTAAATACCTTATCCTTCACATGTACTCAACTCAAAAGTTGTACTGCTGGAACAAAATCTTTCTTATGAAGAACAGCCGATAGAGATTCTCGATCGTAGTGAAAAAGTCCTACGGAACAAGACCACTCACATGGTGAAAGTTTTATGGAGGAACCACCAATTAGAAGAAGCTGCATGGGAGCTTGAGGACATGATGAGGGAGAGGTATCCTCATCTGTTTGTTACAAGTGATGAGTTTCGGGGGCGAAATTCATTTTAAGGGGGGTAGAATGTAACACCCGAGACTTTTATAAGAAATATTTTCTTTTTATTTTATATAAATCATTAAAGTAATCTTTCACAACACACAACACTATCTTGGCTTTCTTTACACTCAATGAATACCTTCCTTGATAGCTTGCATCGTACGCAATACCGAGTTTCACTAAACAACGATATGATATTAAAATATTATTAAAAATAACCGTTATGAATAGTAATAACCACTTTTTGAAATTTTTTAAATTTTATTTTTCAAAATGGACTTCATTTTTGGATTCGGAATATCGAAATTAGGCTAGGGTGAAATTTTGCTTTTTTTCTGAAAACATTCAATTTTTGATGAATAGTTAAAACACTGGGTTACTATTCAAAACCCGACTTTTTATTTAAATAATTATTTATTTTATATAAATTTATTTTAGGTCAAAATTGATACAAAATACAAATATAAATTCAACGTAATTCATTGGAGTAATTTCATAATAATTTTAGATATATACAAATTTTATTGAACTTTTCAACGTCTTTTACCCACCTTCTAGGAAAATTTGAAAATTTACATAAAACATAATTTTACCGCTTCTATGAGTAAAATTTCAAAAATCCAAGAGACATGGTTGATGTCAGGAATTAAAATGTGGTTCAATGAGATGAAAATTATTTTTGGTGAATAGTAACTTTTTACTTTTTTTTACCACTGTTAAAAGTAAATAGGGTAATTAAGGGTAAAAATGATATTATTATTACCCTAACACATGTCCTAATTCTATTGGATAATTTTAATTCGACCAAAAACATATTTAGGAATAAAATATGACTATTTTGGCCCACTTATATTATATTAGGACATTTATTATTAATTTATTTAATGAAGGGTTAAAATATTTAAAATCAATGTTTAATAAGTAATACGTTTTTAATAATGGGTTATACATAAGATAAATTCAACTATAAATATTAATTAGAAAGCTAAAATGAATTCATAAATAATGATATTTTATTTGTACTTTTTATACATTAAATAATTAAATTTATTTATGACACAATGATGATGCTGTAATTATTTTATTAATGAAATATTGACATAATTGATGTTATAAATACCCAAATAAATCTAATTTCATACTTTTTATGAATTCAAATATTTTTCTATGTTAACAGGACATGTTATTATTGATGTAATTCACATTTTTCGAACAAATATTTCTGTTATGAGTTTCACAAAAATCAACTATCAAATAGTATCAAAATTGACATAAAATAGTTTTAAAACAAATATTATAATATTAATTGTTATTTTATTACAAAAAATATAAGATCCGTCCAAATTACTTAGATAAGGTTATAGATATTAACAATAAACAACATGGGGTTCTTTTTTCTTGTTATAGTAAGTTTATTAACCTTATAGTTTAAGAACACAAAAAAACACAGTAAAAGTAAAATTATCTAACTTAAAGTTAAATTTAAATGATAAGGTTAAAATAGTAAACTAAACGTGTCCAAATTCTATTGGATGAGAGTATTTCGACCCATCCCCACCTTATATTATAAATAAATCAATTTGGAGATATTTTAAACCGAATATGACTGTATAATAAAATAATAATTTTAGTTTTTCCAATGGTGCCACTCTCCTCCCTTATAAAAGGGCACCTCCTCCCTCTCTTCCTCACACCACTTTGAACCTTCAAGCTCTGCCAACCCCTTCCAATGTATCTTCTCCACTTTCCTTTAATAATCCTATAAGTCCTGGTCTTCTTCAAATACAAATTTTAGTGCCCTAAAAGGAGATATCAAAGAAGCGCTTCAAAGAAGAGGTAATGTCCGTTACCGATTTTTTCAACATTATTTCTTCTTCAACTTATTCTTATTTAGTTGTTTCATTATGAATTAATAACATCAGTATCATTAATATACTAATATGTTATTATAATTATGAAACAACCCTATTTCACCATCTATCCATCTTACGGAAAACGACATCACCGTGCGTGCGTACGTACGGAATACCGTCTCCACGCCGTGGTGTAACCTATTTTCCACCTCCACCTTACTTGGATGGGTATAATGGTGTAAATAATGACTATATATGATTATTGTAAAGTGATATAGATTCTTAAATAGTATAAATACACTCCAATACAATTCCATGGTCATGGGAACGATGTCATCTCTCGTGCGTACGTACGGAATACTGTCTCCACGATGTGATGCGACTCGTTCTACATGATTTTCATTGCATAATGATTACATAAATGAATTGAGTGAATAAATAAGATATATATTACACTAATACCATTCTTGAAATTAGGTATCTATAACCAAAAAATAAGAATAAGAATTTATTCGACAAAACACGCATAAGAACAAAAAGTAATAAACACCCGAAAAACAAGTTGCAATGAAATATTACAAATAATAAGCTAATAATATGACCATATATGATATAATAACAATTATTATTATTCTGTAATAAGTCAATTACATTATTTAAATTATTATACAGGAGGTTTGGACACTTACGAAGCAAATCTGACCTAAGGTAAGGGAAATATCACAATCTCATTTTTATCCGAGATTGTTTATACTTTGGAATTTACTGGGGTGTACTTTATCATCCACATCCATGTTTCCTCAATATGTAATATTATTTCCATCCACCTACAATTGTTAAAATCCAATTTTACCCTTCGGTGAGTTTTTAGTAAAAGATATGAAATGAATCTTTTGTCGTTTTTCGTACGAGGTACTTTGACTTTTCCGACAAAAGTACGAGAAGAATGTTTTTTATGGAATGAATGGATTTTTAAAACATTATTTCCAAGAATATTACTTTACAATTTTTCGTGTTTTTTTAATCAACTTATTTTAGTTTATAATTGTATGACATGTTAAGAATGGAAAAGTGTTTTTGATGTAGAAAGGATATTTTCCTCAAGAATGGAGTTCAAGTGTTTTATCAAAATTATTTTCCATATAAGATAATAAATGGTTGTGTTTCTGTCCCTATTGTTACATTGATTTGATTATGTCGTGATGGAAATATTTTTATGAATTCCATTATCTTATATGAATTTTTTTATGATCTCGTGATGTTTAAGATTCCCATTTTTATTACATGGTTTATGCTATGATGTATGGTTTATGATTTTGTGGCACACATAAGAATGGTATCATTATGAGATGGGTGAGACATATATCTCCCTATAATGCATTGGGTAAATATTTTATATCTCATTAGATAGAAATGGCTGGAACGGCAGGTTAAACCGATTCATTGAAACAAGACTGAAACGAGGAATGAACTCGGTTCAGAAATGGACTTTGTCCACTAAGATAGTCTTGTAAATGAGTCTTGACTAATAAGAAATGATTCTCTATGATTATGTGTGTATACCACAAAGCTTCATGTTTTAAGTTATGATTATTGTGATTACATTTCACTACAATTATTTATCCCATGTTACAAAATTATGATCTATTTTGCAGGGTAAGATTTCCAAAATGTTATGTTCTTATGAATATGATGTGATTGATATTTCTTTTGTTTACCCTTACTGAGCATCTGAGCTCACCCCTTTGAATGTTTTCTTTCCCCAGGTCAGGAAGAAGGATATTAAGTAAGATATGCCAAAGGGGACTATAGATATGATGAAATAAATGGGAGACAGTGTAGATGCTTTATGAACCAGTTATTTATGTTTCCCAGTTTCAAAAGACACTATACCTATATGGTCCTTTCATGGTTTTGTTATATGTTGTAATAAGTGTACTTCAATTTTGAAGTACTAATAATGTATGTAAAGTATGGGTCGTTATACTCCCAATAAAACATTATTGTTATATCAACCCACACATTAAATATATAAATATTACATCTTATTAGATAAATATTCATTATATATCATTATGATCTACAAGAGAATTAAAACAATTTAGTGTCTATATAAATATCAATACATAAAAAACTAGTACATAAAAGTTCTACCTCATTTCCCATTTGGTTCATCACAAATAATATATTTCATATACATATCATACATAAAATCTTTATTCATATCTAGGGAAAATAACACATAATAAAGGGTTTTCCTATATGATGTGTAATGGTAACAAGGGAAATATCCATCAATGATCATTTTTTAACAATAACTTGAGTATATGCATGTGATAACACAAGCATAGCTTTTAAAAATTATACCCATAAAATCATATATCGTAATCATGAGACATTGAAACATTAGTGGTAGTTGATAATACATGAATTGAAAATTAATCCTAGAACTTTATGAATGAGACAAAAACGTTGGAATAAGATCATTTTTTTAGAAACAAAAAAATAGGCATAGTCATTATAATATAAATTATATGAAAAGTATACTCATTGATACATTTATCACATATAAGGCTTGGTAAAACCACCCATATACCTTATTTAGGATTGATAAAACCTCTCCTGTACCGTTTTTTTAGATTGGTGTTACCACCATAGTACCATATGAGCTCATAATAAATAATTCATTCCAAATGAAATAGAGGATTAAAATAAACCCACTTTTCAAATACTCATAATACATTATTATTTATACCACACAATCATGAAAAATTTATCATTTCAACAAAATATATAATATAGAAATGAAAGTAGATTTCATCAATATTTCCTCACCATAATCATAAACCATTTTGAAAAATAATAAAAACTGTATCATTATATCATATGCATAAAAATAATATGAACATTAAAAGTAATTTTATAGATGAAAATGACAATAAAATTCACTAGAGAAACACTTTTAGAAAATACCCTTATCATTTTGAAACCACATATTTTAAATCGAAAAAAGTTAAATTTATTAAAGAAAAAAAATTAAACAAAAAACTGAATGTTTTAATGAAACTTCAAAGTAAATAGTAGTCTTTAGTGAGGGAAATTTTGATTCTGTAGTGTATATTATAATAAATATTAATTTCATGCCTTTCATAAATGTAACTCATTCAATGAGTTATATTAAAATTGATTTTTAAAAACATTTATGAAAGTTAAAAATGTGTAAAAATGAATATATACAATTAATTTGGATGTGTAAATAATTATTGAATTTTTTTTAAATAAATTATGGTCATGAAAAAAAATGATTACCGATTGAAAAGATAAATAAATATTGTTTTCTGTAAAAATATTTTTATAGTCTCTTGGGTACATAATGTGTGTAAAAAGAAAGTAAAATTGTTATTCTAAAAAATTAATATATAAGAATAAATGACATATTATTTTGGAGAGATAGATCATATAATATCATTATTTAAAATTTAATTTCAAAAAATCTAGGTAAAAATTGATATTATACCATAAAACCCTTACCAATTTTGTATTTTTTGTATAATAATCCCCATGAAATAATAAAATTGAAATGAAACGTAAAATACCATAAATATAAATAGATTCATCATAAAAAATGAAATTATATTTATATAAATACCCCAACCCTAATAGTCTATAGTATGTGGTTACATTATTATATATGCATATGTCATATGTAATCGCATCCCAATGGACCGAATAGGTTAGTATTCTTGGTAACATAACATATACTTGAATCTCGTTTTAAAAATGAAAACATAAATTAAAAAAAAGTGTTTTCTTCAACTTCCTAATTATTTCCTCTATAATAACCCTATATGTCAATCATAATACACATCTTGGAATTATAGGGAAATAAATACAATAAAGGGTTGAGATCAACTGCTCAGTAAGGGTTTGAGTATTAAGGAAGATTTGAATAAATAATGAATAATAAATATGGAAAGGTAAACAATAGAACCACATTCCATTTAATCAATAACTTGTGAATAATATGGTAGAAATAATAATTTATCAAATAATGGAAGATATGTAATCAGATTATCTTGAAATTTTCCACAAACATCCTAACTAGCCGAATAATAAAATTAAAATCAATGGATAATCTTGTAATGAGGAAATTAATAATGTCATGGATCGTTAAATACAATAAATTCCTCATTCTAATAAATCATACATAAATGGGTATGGCCTCGACCAAAATGTCACGACCCGTCCACGGGGCCCGTGCCGTGACTACCCCAAGCCCGCCTTCCATAGGCCTGGGGCAGGCGACTAGCACCAAGGCGTAAATCCCGGTAAAAAGGGAAGGCATTGCCTTTGTAAAGTAAACAAGCACCACATAGTAATCAAACGGAAAGATAAACACTAAGTAAAAACAGAGTACAACTAAAAGTGCGGAAAAGTAAATGGGCCAGTATACAAACCCAAACTGAAAGTAATGTAAAACTCGAAAGGGAAAACAACAACTGTATAGTAAAAGCTGTTATACCGAGTTGTCCACTGGAGATCCCACCTGAAGGGTGGGTACAGATAGCTCCACTACTCCTCGGGTCCCACCGTCCGCTCCGAGTACGTCCCGCCCAGTGGTCCACCTCCAGGTACCGTCCTACTCTGCAATCCTCAACCACGATCAACGTTGTCTGTCGTCTGCAACCAACATAACGTAGTGCGGGCATAGCCCGTGCTGGGGTGAGTATAAGTTACTCAGTAGGGACCCCGGGACCCCTGAAGGTCTCCCAAAATCCACAAAGGATAAACCACAAAGGAAGATACAATCACAAAGTAACAACCTACATTGCTTAGGTATAAGCCCATACATATACCTAAGTCATCAATTCCAATACGCTCCAACCTCCGAGCCCAAGTACAACTCAGTCCACACAGGAAAGTAAACGTCTTCCACTCAGGAAAGTAAAACGAAATCCACACAGGATAGCACAACTCAATCCACACAGGAAAGCAACAGGATTCAGCTCACACAGGTATACTTCTTCAAAGGACGATAAAGATGACCCCTGATCCATCTAAGTCTTCGGACCCACGAAGGATCGATAGGTAACTAACCCCCGCAAAGACCCACACAGGATCGGGCCTACACAGGACCTGTAGGCGCTGGTTCACAGAGGACCGCTGAGCGCAAAGACCCACACAGGATCAGACACACACAGGATCGGGCCCACACAGGACCTGTAGCACTGATCCACGTAGGATCGCTGAGTGCTGTAGTCGTCGTCGAATCCACCAAGGATCTCTGCACTGTCGTCGTCGTAGTCACAGTAGCTGTAGCAGAAGCAGTAGCAGTCACAGTCGCAGTCGCAGCCAGCTCTAGGGTTCCCGCACACAGCAAGCTCGTTCGGAGGGTCCGCTCCACGAGCCGAGAGGCTGATACATCAAATGTCACATAGTCCAGAGTTGATGTATCCAAAAGTTCCGTATCATCAACATGAACTCAACGCAACAGACGGCGCGTCGATCGGACGCCCGGTCAGAGAGTTATTGGCTTTTTCGTCCCCGGGGCCCGGTTGGTTTTTAAGGCAAAACCAACCCGACCGTACTCCACCTGCGTCCAAACCTCGGGAAGAGTATGGAAAAAGACTTTTCTCACTAATAGGAACAATACAAAGCTGAGGGCACGTCAATCGGACGTTCGTAGCTCAAGATATGAGCGTTTCCGCTCCGAGGGCCCGGTTGGTTTCGTGTACGAAACAACCCGGCCGAACTCAAAGTAATCTGAAACCTTGAGTGAAATATACCAAATCGACCGTCTCGATCCAAGGATCGTATCTCCGCTGACGGTTCGTTGATCAGAGGTCTGTAGCTCAAGTTATGGGCAAATGACCGAAGTCGATTCGAAAACGGAGGGTCCGGGTCCGGGTCGAGCCGGCCCGACCCCCCCCCCCCCCCCCCCCCCCCGGGGTCGGCCCGAACCGGGTCTGACCAGGCCCGGCCGGCGGCGCGGCCTGGGCGCTGCTCGGGTGCCACGTGCGGGGGGCAAGGCCCCCGACCCTCTTTGCTGGTGGCGCGGCTGAAAGTCGCGCCTTGGAGAAAGCGGCCCCCCTCGTGGGGGCCTGCCTTTGAGAAAAACGGGGGGCCGCCTGCCCCCCTTTGTGAAACCGGACCCCCCTCTTAATGGGGGGGGGGGCATTCAAGTTGGCTGGGGGAATTACGTTCCCCCGGTTTTTCCCCTTCCGGCCGGCCCGACCTGGCCGACCGGTTCTTCTTCAACGGGACCGGCAAAACCGGTCCCCTTTAGGCTTCCGACACCGGCGGCCCGGCTGGCCCCCGGTCTTCCCGTTCCGCCGCCGCCCGGAACCGGCCATGGCCTTCGTCATCCTGCGCGGTGCGACGGCACCGCGCCCCTCCGCCGCGGCCCCACTCCGTCCACGGCGCCTTCGGTTTCCTTCGACGCGGCGCGATGGCACCGCGCAACTATAGCCGTGCGTTTCCCGCGTGGTGCGACGGCACCACGCCATCACGTTCATCCACAAGAAAAATAATAAAAATTCAAGAACAAAGGAGGGGGGATTCGGCCATGTTTGTGCGGTCCCCCCCCCCCCTCTCGTTAGATGATAACACATAAATATTTATCCTCACGTTTTTCATGCTAGAACCAATAACGAGAATAAATAAATAATCAACAACAACCCCTACCTCGGTTTCAAGAATGATGATTGTCAATGACCCGCGGAAGATGCGTCGTGGTGGTCGGCGTCACGGAAGAAGGACGTCGATGTCGTGAACCGAGGATTCGAAGTTCTTTGATGATGATTTCGTAGCGTGAAATCGTTGCGGAAGATATGACGCAGAAGAAGACGTCGTCGATGTCGCGGCTAGAGAATTCTAACCCAAATAAAATAAGCTAAAGTCTTATTTTATTCACACACATAACAATTTGAATTTCAAAGGTTTGAAATTCAAACAATTCGACTCCATTAATTAACAACGTTGTCATGTCATTAAAAGAGGAGTTTAAGGGAGTTTTAAAAAAAACAAGGTGAAGAGTTATGCTTCGTGTGGGCCCCACCACACTTAATCCTCCAAAGGGAGGTTAAGTGGATGTGGGTCCCACCTCTAACTCCCTTTGGGAGAAGTTAACCAACAAGTTAAAATAAAAATTTGTATTCCACAATTTTTATTTAACTTATTCTAAACTCCCAAAAAGTAACTCTCAGCCCGAAATAAACGCAACCTCGGAAAAGGTCTCCTTAAGCGAATATCGGCGTTGCGAGTTCATCGGTGTCCTCGGAATTTGATTCCGGGCACCGGTTCAAAAGTTGGAAATTCCCGCTCGTTCGTTCACTGAACGTACCCGAGCCAAACTTCAGAAAATGATTTTGGGCACTCTGGGCCTCTGAATCAGGTGCCGTTAGAAACTGTGCTCTTGTAAAATTCCAAAGAAAATTATGAAAAAATTTCGCTTGAATTTTACGGGTCTTTACATTACTCCCACCTCCGGGATTTACGTCCCCGTAAAGATACGTAAAAAACTAGGGAAACAAATGAGGGTACTGAGCACGAATCTGAGCCTCCCACTCCCATGTGCTCTCCTGGAGGTTCCCGTGCTACCATCTGATGCATACAAGAGGAATCAATCGCCCACGTAGGACCCGCTCCTGTCGATCCTCTTTCTCCACCGGGACCTCCGTAAAAGTTGCCCCATCGTCAATGTCAAACTACCCATTGTAAAGACCCGAAAATTTCAAGGAAATTTTTTTTCTTAATTTTCCTTGGAATTTTACAAGAGCGCAGCTTCAGACGGCACCTGATTCCGAGGCCCGGTGTTCCCGGAATCAATTTCCGAAGTTTGGCTCGGGTACGTTCAGTGAACGGACGAGCGGGTTTTTATATCTTTTGAACCGGTGCCCAGAATCGAATTCTGAGGGCACCGATGAAATCGCAGCGCCGGTATTTGCTTAGAAATGCCTCTTCCGGAGTTGCATTTGCTCAGACGTGGTTTTTAAATTTTGGGGCTTTAAGTCAGAAATAAAATAAAGTTTGTGCGACAACTTTATTTTATTTCACTTAAGCTGCTTGGAAGCCACCTGAAACCACTTAAAGACGGCTTGAACTGTGTTGAACTAGATAGGATGCTATCCAGAAATATCCTACCCCCTTGGTAGGATATTTGTGAGGTGGGGCCCGCACGAGCCCCGCCGTTTCTTTCGCTAAGTAACGCACCCGCGAAAACCCGTCAAAGTAACTGAAAAGTCAACCGACGCGTTTTCTTTAATTTCTTAACAGACCATTTAATTGGGCGGTTTATTTCGTGAATTAAATGGGCTGTTTCATTCGTTGAATTAATTCAACGAATTTAATGGGTCGTTACTTACGCGTTTGCGTTTGTTGACAAAATAATAAAATAGACAAACTTGTCTATTTTTGAGGATTGCTATCGTTGTGCAATTCCTCTGAACCTCCACCCTCCCCGCGAAGAACGCGAAGAACGCGAAGAACGCGAAGAACGCGAAGAACGCCGGCGACCGGAATTCGACGACGCACACCGTGATCTGCGACGTCGACGAGCTCTACCCGCGACGTTCTTCGGCGATGCCTCTTCTTCCGCGGCCGATCCTCGTTCGACAATTAAGGTGAGAAAAAAATTGTTTATTTCTCCCCTTTTTTATAATTCAATATCAACGGATTTAAATTAATCCGTTTGATCTTGATCTGGAGATTGGCGACGTGACACCGGATACCGCGACGACGCGACGATCTCCTTCATCCGTGACGAGCGATTCCGCGATGACCTCTCGTCCGACGACGACGACAAGGTAAGGGTTGATTGAAATATTTTCATTTCCCGTGATTTTATTTCTTTTAAAGTAAAGAACCTGATCTTCGAACAATTTTAATTTATTTAAAATTGTTGTTGATTATTTTCTTTTCCTCCCGATGATGTTTATGACTAACGCGGAGGGTGCGGATCTAACAAACAAGACCCGGCAACCCTCCGCCGATCTTCCCTTTTTTGTGCGGATCTGGCGGACGACGAAGAACCGTGCGGCAAGGGCGATCCGTTGATCCCGCAGTAAAGATCGGCCCCCGGGAGGAGCAACGGCGCAGACGGGAGGCAAAACGGGCCACTGGAGCAACTCCGGCGGCCCGCGGAAGAGGGCGGCGCCCGGCGCGCTGCCGGACCGCGTCCGCGGTCCGGCCACCCAGCACGCGGCCCGCGTTTCTCCAAAGCCGCGGGTCAAACCCGCGGCGGCTCACTCGGCCGCTCGGCCGAAGTCGAGCCGGCCGGTCCGGTCGGCCGGGCCGCGCCCAGGCCGGACCGGACCCGGCCTAGCCAGGTCAGGCCGGGTCGGGCCGACCCGGTTCGGGCCGACCCAGGGGGGGGGGGGGGGTTCGGGCCGGGTCGCCCCGGGCCCAGAACCCCGGTTTCGGGCCCTCTTCGGTCTTTCGCCCATATCTTGGGCCTGGGACCTCCGATTGACGAACCGTCAGCGGCTACGCGATCCTTGGATCGAGACGGTCTTTTCGGTATATTACACTCAAGGTTTCGGAAGACTTTGGGTTCGGCCGGGTTGGTTCGTACACGAAACCAACCGGGCCCTCGGAGCGGAAACGCTCATAACTTGAGCTACGGACGTCCGATCGACGTACCGTCAGCTGTGATAGTTTCCTCTAAGTGAGACGGAACTTTTGGCATACTCCGCCCGAGGATCGGATATAGGCGGAGTACGGTCGGGTTGGTTTTTCCCTAAAAACCAACCGGGCCCCTGGGACGAAAATGCCAATAACTCTCAGACCGGGCGTCCGATTGACGCGCCGTCTGTTGCGTTGAGATCCTGTTGTCGATACGGAACTTTTGGATACATAAACTTCGGACTACGTGTCAGTTGATGTATCAGCCTCTCGGATCGTGGAGCGGACCCTCCTAAACGAGCTCGCTAAGTGCGGGAACCCTAGCGCTGGCTGTGACTTCGACGACAGAGCAGAGATCCTCTGTGGACTGCGATGACGGCAGAGTAGAGATCCTCCGTGGACTGCGACGACGGGAGAGCAGAGATCCTCCGTGGACTGCGACGACGGCAGAGCAGAGATCCTCCGTGGACTGCGGCGACGACTGTGCAGAGATCCTCAGTGGACTGCGTCGACTACTGCACTCAGCGATCCTACGTGGATCAGTGCTACAGGTTCTGTGTGAGCCCGATCCTATGTGGGTCCTTACTACCGGTTCTGTGTGAGCCACTGCCTACAGGTTCTGTGTGAGCCCGATCCTACGTGGGTCTTTGCGGGGGTTAGTACCTATCGATCCTTCGTGGGTCCGACGACTTAGATGGATCAGTGATCATCTTTGATGTCATCTGAAAAAGTATACCTGGTTGAGCTGAATCTTATGTTACTCCCCATTGTGGATTGTGTTGAACTATCCTTTGTGGATTTACTGTTTACTCTCCTTGTGGATTTGAGTCTTGCTTTCCTTTGTGGATTGAGTTGTTCTTGAGCTCGTGAGCAGAGCTAGAATTGGGGACTTAGGTATATGTATGGGCATATACCTAAGTCGAGTCAGATGTTACTTCGTGATTGCATCTTTCTTTTGTGATATATCCATTTTGGATTTCGGGAGACCTTCGGAGGTCTCGGGGTCCTTACTGAGTAGCTTATACTCACCCCTGCACGGGCTATGCCCGCACCTTGTTGTGTTGGATGCAGACGACGGACAGCGCTGATCGCGGTTCGGGCGTGGAGCAGGACGGTACCTGGAGGTGGACCACTGGGCGGGACGTGCTCGGAGCGGACGTGGGACCCGAGGAGCCTGGAGGCTATCTGTACCCACCCTTCAGGTGGGATTGCCAGTGGACGACACGAGGCCGCCGTCTTTTCTTCAGTTGCTGTACTTTACTTTTCAGTTGTACTTTACAGTTGGGCTTGTATTTCCGGCCCCCTTTACTTTTCTACACTCTGTAGTTACTTTCCGCTTGCTGACTCTGTGGTGGTTTTTACTTATAAAGGCAATGCCTTCCCTGTTTACCAGGAATTTACGCCTTGGTGCTAGTCGCCAGCCCCTGGCCTATGGAAGGCGGGCTTGGGGTAGTCACGGCACGGGCCCTGAGGACGGGTCGTGACAAATTGGTATCAAAGGTGGTCGGTTCTACCGCAAACTCTGATCGTCTTTTCTTTCTATATGAAGCAATAGTGTTTAGTGTATTGAGTGTGGTTATCAGTTCAGGGAGCCCAGTGTTGGTGCGGCGGCCGACGTATCCGTACACCAGGACCCTGACTCCTGATTTCCGACTTAATGCATGAAAACATGGATTGCGTGTGTGTTTCAAGTCTTCTTTTTGATTACTTGTGTCAGCTCACCGGGTATACTGATCTGCTTCATGAAAGTCTCAAGTTTTCCTTGTGATTACTTGTGCCAGCTCACCAGGTATACTGTTCTGACTATGGTGCTCTTGTTCTCCTTTTCAGGATGGCCCCGCGACGACAGCCAGCTAGGGTTCCGAGTGTAGGGCGCGACGGCAGCCCACCGAGCGACGAGGCCTCGGTGCAGGGCCCTTTGCCAGCAGTGGCACTGGCGGTAGCCTTACCCGCCGAGCCACCGATGCTTCCAGTACCAGACGCTGACGATGCACGTCGCCTCAGGGCACTGCATGAGTTTCAGAGCCAGCGACCGCCCAGGTTTCGCGGTGAGGCGGACCCCCAGGCCGCCGAGGACTGGCTAGAGGCGGTGGTACGGATCTTTAGGCTAGTGAGGACACCAGCGGATCTCATGGTGATTCTTGCGGCGAGCCTCCTGCAGGCGGCAGCAGGACGATGGTGGAGCTTGATGCTCCAGGTTCACGATGAAGCATCCTTGCTCTGGGCGGACTTCGAGAGCCTCTTCCGCTCTGAGTTCGTCCCGGCCACCCTCCGAGCGGTGCGCATCCAGGAGCTTCTCCAGCTGTGCCAGGGCAGCATGACGGTCGCTCAGTACGCGGCGAGGTTCACTGACCTATCTCGCTACTCGACCGACATGGTACGGGACCCCTTCTTCCGGGCCCGGACCTTCGAGCAGGGCTTGCGACAGGAGATTCGGGCGTCGCTGATCTCCCTCAGCATTCCGACCCAGGCGGGAGTGCTGGAGCGAGCCCTCCTGATCGAGAGCTTCCTGGCAGAGCCTTCTTCAGCGGCGAGACCTAGCGCAGGGCGGCAGGTAGCTGAGTCTTCGGCAGCAGGTAGCCGACGGATGACTCTAGGGTCCAGGCAGACCAGACCCCCACGCAGACGGCCTCAGGACACCGTCTCAGCAGTGCGAGGCACACAGCGGAGTGCCAGCCTTCCGAGAGGCAGGTTGTGCTACTCCTGCGGCGGGCAGGGTCACATGGCTCGTGACTGCCCGACTCGCCGACCAGAGGAGCAGCAGACGGTGGAGGGGCCACCCAGGCAGAGGCAGAGGGTCGACCGTGGCGGTCCGCAGGGAGGAGGCGGACGAGGCAGAGGAGCTGGCCGAGCAGCGGGTGGTGGGCGACGCTTCCAGGCTCTACCCCCACCACCACCAGGAGGGCCACCTCGACCACAGGGAGCTGGCGGGCAGGGACAGGCCCAGCTCCAGGCAGTGGAGGCCTACGACCCCGACATGCCAGAGATGATTCGAGGTACGATCTGTGTCTATTCCACCCTTGCTGCAGTACTTATAGACACAGGAGCGAGTCACTCTTTCATAGCCTCTGCCCTTGTTCGGGGCTCGGAGATTCCGACTGAGCCGTTGGCTCGATCCTTACGGCTAGAGACTCCTACGGGAGCAGACTCGACGATTACGCACTGGTGCCGGCAGTGTGAGCTTACTCTAGGAGGCGAGAGCTTCGGCTGGGATCTCCTTGTAGCGGCGTCGAGGCCTTACGACGTCATCTTGGGCATGGATTGGCTATCCACGGTTCATTCCCAGATCGACTGTTTTAGGCACAAGGTGCGATGTGTTCGCACCGACGGGAGCAGGTTTACCTTCACCGGCGAGAAGGGAACCTTTGCAGCACAGGATGGACTTCCGCGGAGGAGAGTGCAGCCCATCTCTCATCAGTTGGCTAGCCTCATCCTAGGAGCAGTGGACGTGCGGAGTCCAGTTTTTCCTGCAGTGGTGGACCAGTACGTGGACGTCTTTCCCGACGACGTTCCAGGGCTACCTCCTCGTAGAGAGGTAGACTTTTACATCGACTTGTACCCCGGGACAGCCCCGATATCTACTCCAGCATATCGGATGGCCCCCGCCGAGCTTCGGGAGCTGCAGGTACAGTTGGAGGACTTGCAGAGCAAGGGGTTTATCCGACCCAGTGTTTCACCCTGGGCTTCCCGATTTTGTTCGCCAAGAAGGCGGACGGGAGCTTGCGACTGTGTTTCGACTATCGTCGCCTGAACCAGGTGACAGTGAGGAACAAGTATCCGCTGCCACGGATTGATGACCTCTTCGATCATCTCAAGGGAGCGCGGTGGTTCTCGAAGATAGACCTCCGGTCAGGCTATCATCAGCTCAGAGTTCGAGACGAGGACGTGCAGAAGACGGCCTTCAGGTGTCGGTATGGCCATTATGAGTTCTTGGTTATGCCGTTCGGCGTAACCAATGCTCCAGCAGTGTTCATGGGCCTCATGAACAGGATCTTCCAGCCATACCTCGACCGATTTGTCGTGGTCTTCATTGATGACATTTTGGTATACTCGACGACTGAGGAGGAGCATGCCTACCACCTGCGAGTTGTGCTAGACACGCTCCGAGAGCACCAGCTTTATGGAAAGCTCTCAAAGTGCCAGTTCTGGTTACGTGAGGTCCATTTCTTGGGGCACGTCATCTCTGAGGCGGGATTTGCAGTGGATCCCGCGAAGATCGAGGCAGTGCTAGCTTGGGAGCCACCCAAGAGCATGACGGCGGTGCGGAGCTTCTTGGGCCTAGCCGGATACTATCGGAGATTCGTGCCATACTTCTCCAGAGTTGCGGCACCACTCTCAGCATTGACGAAGAAGGGGAAACCCTTCGTGTGGTCAGACAGATGTCAGCAGAGCTTCCAGGAGCTGAGACAGAGATTGACCAGCGCACCTATCTTGAGATTGCTTGAGGAGGGAGTTGGATACGTAGTTTACTGCGATGCATCAGGGACTGGACTCGGGTTTGTCCTGATGCAGGAGCGGGCCGTGATCGCCTACGGATCACGTCAGTTGAGGCCGCATGAGCAGAACTATGCCACTCATGACCTGGAGTTGGAAGCAGTGGTCTTCGCTCTGAAGACTTGGAGGCACTACCTGATGGGCGAGCGCTTCACAGTCTTTTCTGACCACCAGAGTCTCAGGTATATCTTCTCTCAGAAGGACCTGAACCTGAGACAGCGGAGATGGCTTGAGTTCCTCCAGGACTATGAATTTGAGATAGTCTATACTCCTGGGAAGGGGAACATGGTAGCCGATGCCCTCAGCAGGAGGACGGGCATTCAGCTCCTTGAGGAGGCGACAGAGCAGCTAGCCTCCTTACGGATATCCTTCGTGGATAGAGACGGAGCAGCCTTTCTTCAGTCTCTCACAGTCTCTCCTCCACTTCTACAGCGGGTCAGAGTGGCTCAGTGTGGGGACGCTGACTGTGAGACCCGACGTGCACTGATATCATCAGGTCAGGCGCCTGATGGTTTCTCCCTTGGAGCAGAGCACGACATCCTTTTCAGAGGACGTGCCTTCATACCAGTCGCTTTACGAGAGGAGGTGTTGAGAGAGTTTCACCCTTCTCCCTTGGCGGTGCTTCCCGGAGTGGCGAAGATGTACCAGGATCTCAGGCGACAGCACTGGTGGCCGGGCATGAAGAAAGCTGTGGCAGAGTTCGTTTCACGATGCCTCACCTGCCAGCAGGTGAAGGCAGAGCATCAGGTACCAGCAGGCTTGGTACATCCCTTGGAGGTCCCGGAGTGGAAGTGGGATGGCATATCTATGGACTTCGTGACTGGACTTCCACGCACTTCCAGAGGTCACGACTCCATTTGGGTGATTGTCGACCGACTCACCAAGTCAGCGCACTTCTTACCCATCAGAGAGCAGGGCTCAGTGGAGAGCTTGGGACGTCTTTACGTTCAGGAGATCGTACGACTTCACGGTGTTCCATCGTCTATCGTCTCCAATCGAGATGCTCGTTTCACTTCCTGGCTTTGGAAGGGGTTGCAGGAGGCGTTCGGGACGCGGCTCCATCTGAGCACAGCCTTCCACCCTCAGACGGATGGTTAGACGGAGAGGACCATACAGACACTCGAGGACATGCTCCGTGCATGTGTTCTCGACTTTGGTCGCAGCTGGGAGGACCACCTACCCTTGGTGGAGTTCGCGTACAACAATATCTACCACTCCACCATCGGGATGGCACCATACGAGGCGTTGTACGGCAGACCCTGCAGATCACCGTTGTGCTGGACAGACCCTGGGGAGTCAGCACTCGTGGGACCAGAGATGGTCCGAGCCACGACAGAGAAGGTCCAGATCATCCAGGAGAGGATGAGGACAGCTCAGAGCCGGCAAAAGTCATATGGTGACAGGAGGCGGAGGCCACTGATGTTCGAGGATGGCGACCACGTCTTTTTGCGTGTCTCACCTCGACGTGGTTTATGGAGATTTGGCCGAGGCGGCAAGTTGTCTCCATGCTTCATCGGGCCTTTCCAGGTCCTCAGCAGGATAGGAGAGGTGGCTTATCGCCTGGCTCTACCACCTCAGTTGCACCGGGTGCACGACGTCTTCCACATGTCTCAGCTGAGGAGATACGTGCACGACCCGACGCACATCATCGACTTTGGGGAGCTGGACGTGGACGATGGGGAGACTTTTGCGGAGGTCCCAGTGGAGATCGAGGATCGACAGGAGCAGGTCCTACGTGGGCGGTCGATTCCTCTTGTGCGCGTCAGATGGCAGCACGGGAACCTCCAGGAGAGCACTTGGGAGCGGGAGGCTCAAATGCGTGCTCAGTACCCCCATTTGTTCCCCTAGTTTTTGATGTATCATTACGGGGACGTAAAGCCCTGAGGTGGGAGTAATGTAAAGACCTGCAAATTTCAAGGAAATTTTTTTTTCTTAATTTTCCTTGGAATTTTACAAGAGCGCAGCTTCATACGGCACCTGATTTCAAGGCCCGGTGTGCCCGGAATCAATTTCTGAAGTTTGGCTCGGGTACGTTCAGTGAACGGACGAGCGGGTTTTTCTTTCTTTTGAACCGGTGCCCGGAATCGAATTCTGAGGGCACCGATGAAATCGCAGCGCCGGTATTTGCTTAGAAACGCCTCTTCCGGAGTTGCGTTTGCTCAGACGTGGTTTTTAAATTTTGGGGCTTTAAGTCAGAAATAAAATAAAGTTTGTGCGACAACTTTATTTTATATCACTTAAGCTGCTTGGAAGCCACTTGAAGCCACTTAAAGACGGCTTGAACTGTGTTGAACTGGATAGGATGCTATCCAGAAATATCCTACCCCCTTGGTAGGATATTTGTGAGGTGGGGCCCGCACGAGCCCCGCCGTTTCTTTCGCTAAGTAACGCACCCGCGAAAACCCGTCAAAGTAACTGAAAAGTCAACCGACGCGTTTTCTTTAATTTCTTAACAGACCATTTAATTGGGCGGTTTATTTCGTGAATTAAATGGGCTGTTTTATTCGTTGAATTAATTCAACGAATTTAATGGGTCGTTACTTACGCGTTTGCGTTTGTTGACAAAATAATAAAATAGACAAACTTGTCTATTTTTGAGGATTGCTATCGTTGTGCAATTCCTCTGAACCTCCACCCTCCCCGCGAAGAACGTGAAGAACACGAAGAACGCGAAGAACGCGAAGAACGCCGGCGACCGGAATTCGACGACGCACACCGTGATCTACGACGTCGACGAGCTCTACCCGCGACGTTCTTCGGCGACGCCTCTTCTTCCGCGGCCGATCCTCGTTCAGCAATTAAGGTGAGAAAAGAATTGTTTATTTCTCCCCTTTTTTATAATTCAATACCAACGGATTTAAATTAATCAGTTTGATCTTGATCCGGAGATTGGCGACGCGACGCCGGATACCGCGACGACGCGATGATCTCCTTCATCCGCGACGAGCGATTCCGCGACGACCTCTCGTCCGACGACGACGACAAGGTAAGGGTTGATTGAAATATTTTCCTTTCCCGTGATTTTATTTCTTTTAAAGTAAAGAACCTGATCTTCGAACAATTTTAATTTATTTGAAATTGTTGTTGATTATTTGCTTTTCCTCCCGATGATGATTATGACTAACGCGGAGGGTGTGGATCTAACAAACAAGACCCGACAACCCTCCGCCGATCTTCCCTTTTTTGTGCGGATCTGGCAGACGACGACGAACCGTTCGGCAAGGGCGATCCGTTGATCCCGCAGTAAAGATCGGCCCCCGGGAGGAGCAACGGCGCAGACGGGAGGCAAAACGGGCCACCGGAGGAGTCCGCCGCGGCCGAGCCGCGGCGGCGGCGAACCGCCGGACCGCGTCCGCGGTCCGGCCACCCAGCACGTGGCCCGCGCGGGCCGCGTTTCTCCAAAGCCGCGGGTCAAACCCGCGGCGGCTCACTCGGCCGCTCGGCCGAAGCCGAGCCGGCCGGTCCGGTCGGCCGGGCCGCGCCCAGGCCGGACCGGACCCGGCCTAGCCGGGTCGGGCCGACCCGGTTCGGGCCAACCCGGTTCGGCCGACCCAGGGGGGGGGGGGTTCGGGCCGGGTCGCCCCGGGCCCAGAACCCCCGTTTCGGGCCCTCTTCGGTCTTTCGCCTATATCTTGGGCCTGGGACCTCCGATTGACGAACCTTCAGCGGCTACGCGATCCTTGGATCGAGACGGTCGTTTCGGTATATTACACTCAAGGTTTCGGAAGACTTTGGGTTCGGCCGGGTTGGTTCGTACACGAAACCAACCGGGCCCTCGGAGCGGAAACGCTCATATCTTGAGCTACGGACGTCCGATCGACGTACCGTCAGCTGTGATAGTTTCCTCTAAGTGAGACGGAACTTTTGGCATACTCCGTCCGAGGATCGGATACAGGTGGAGTACGGTCGGGTTGGTTTTTCCCTAAAAACCAACCGGGCCCCTGGGACGAAAATGCCAATAACTCTCAGACCGGGCATCCGATTGACGCGCCGTCTGTTGCGTTGAGATCCTGTTGTCGATACGGAACTTTTGGATACATCAACTTCGGACTACGTGTCAGTTGATGTATCAGCCTCTCGGCTCGTGGAGCGGACCCTCCTAAACGAGCTCGCTAAGTGCGGGAACCCTAGCGCTGGCTGTGACTTCGACGACAGAGCAGAGATCCTCCGTGGACTGCGAAGACGGCAGAGGAGAGATCCTCCGTGGACTGCGACGACGGCAGAGCAGAGATCCTCCGTGGACTGCGATGACGGCAGAGCAGAGATCCTCCGTGGACTGCGGCGACGACTGTGCAGAGATCCTCAGTGGACTGCGTCGACTACTGCACTCAGCGATCCTACGTGGATCAGTGCTACAGGTTCTGTGTGAGCCCGATCCTATGTGGGTCCTTACTACCGGTTCTGTGTGAGCCACTGCCTACAGGTTCTGTGTGAGTCCGATCCTACGTGGGTCTTTGCGGGGGTTAGTACCTATCGATCCTTCGTGGGTCCGACGACTTAGATGGATCAGTGATCATCTTTGACGTCATCTGAAAAAGTATACCTGGTTGAGCTGAATCTTATGTTACTCCCCTTTGTGGATTGTGTTGAACTATCCTTTGTGGATTTACTCTTTACTCTCCTTGTGGATTTGAGTCTTGCTTTCCTTTGTGGATTGAGTTGTTCTTGAGCTCGTGAGCAGAGCTAGAATTGGGGACATAGGTATATGTATGGGCATATACCTAAGTCGAGTCAGATGTTACTTCGTGATTGCATCTTTCTTTTGTGCTATATCCTTTGTGGATTTCGGGAGACCTTCGGAGGTCTCGGGGTCCTTACTGAGTAGCTTATACTCACCCCTGCACGAGCTATGCCCGCACCTTGTTGTGTTGGATGCAGACGACGGACAGCGCTGATCGCGGTTGGGGCGTGGAGCAGGACGGTACCTGGAGGTGGACCACTGGGCGGGACGTGCTCGGAGCGGACGTGGGACCCGAGGAGCCTGGAGGCTATCTGTACCCACCCTTCAGGTGGGATTGCCAGTGGACGACACGAGGCCGCCGTCTTTTCTTCAGTTGCTGTACTTTACTATTCAGTTGTACTTTACAGTTGGGCTTGTATTTCTGGCCCCCTTTACTTTTCTGCACTCTGTAGTTACTTTCCGCTTGCTGACTCTGTGGTGGTTGTTACTTATAAAGGCAATTCCTTCCCTGTTTACCGGGAATTTACGCCTTGGTGCTAGTCGCCAGCCCCTGGCCTATGGAAGGCGGGCTTGGGGTAGTCACGGCACGGGCCCCGAGGACGGGTCGTGACACCCATGGTCAATGATGTGCGTCGGGTCGTGCATGTTTCTCCTCAGCTGAGACACGTGGAAGACGTCATGCATCCGGTGCAACTGAGGTGGTAGAGCCAGGCAATAAGCCACCTCGCCAATCCTGCTGAGGACCTGGAAGGGTCCGATGAAGCGTGGAGATAACTTGTCGCCTCGGCCAAATCTCGGTATACCACGTCGAGGTGAGACCCTCAAGAAGACGTGGTCGCCATCCTCGAACTGTAATGGACTCTGCCTCCTGTCAGCGTATGACTTCTGCCGGCTCTGAGCTGTCCTCATCCGCTCCTAGATGACCTGGACCTTCTCTGTGATGGCCTGGACCATCTCCGGTCCCACAAGTGCTGACTCCCCAGGGTCTGTTCAGCACAAAGGAGATCTACAAGGTCGGCCGTACAACGCCTCGTACGGTGCCATTCCGATGGTGGAGTGGTAGCTGTTGTTGTACGCAAACTCCACTAAGGGTAGGTGGTCCTCCCAGCTATGACCAAATTCGAGAACACATGCGCGGAGCATGTCCTCGAGAGTCTGAATAGTCCTCTCCGTCTGACCATCCGACTGAGGGTGAAAGGCTGTGCTCAGACGTAGCTGCGTCCCGAATGCCTCCTGTAACCCCTTCCAAAGTCGGGAAGTAAAGAGAGCATATCGATCGGAGATGATAGATGATGGCACACCGTGGAGCCGTACAATCTCCTGAATGTAGAGATGTCCCAAGCTCTCCACTGAGCCCTGCTCTCTGATTGGTAAGAAGTGTGCCGACTTGGTGAGTCGGTCAACAATCACCCAAATGGAGTCGTGACCTCTGAAAGTGCATGGAAGTCCAGTCACGAATTCCATAGATATGTCGTCCCACTTCCACTCCGGAACCTCCAAGGGCTGTACCAAGCCTGCCGGTACCTGATGCTCTGCCTTCACCTGCTGGCAGGTGAGGCATCGAGAAACGAACTCTGTTACAGCCTTCTTCATGCCCGTCCACCAGTGCTGTCATCTGAGATCCTGGTACATCTTCGCCACTCTTGGATGTACCGCCAAAGGAGAAGTGTGAAACTCTCTCAGCACCTCCTCTCGCAAAGCGACTGGTACCATGGTTCGTCCTCTGAAAAGGATGTCGTGCTCTGCTCCTAGGGAGAAACCATCAGGTACCTGTCCCGAGAATATCTGTGCATGCCGTGTCTCACAGTCAGAGTCCTCATGTTGTGCCTCTCTGACCCGCTGCAGTAGTGGAGGGGTGACTATGAGAGACTGGAGGAAGGCTGCTCCATCTCTATCCACGAAGGATATCTGAAAAGAGGGTAGCTTCTCCGTCTCCTCCTCAAGTAGCTGAATACCCGACCTCCTGCTGAGGGCATCGGCTACTACGTTCCCCTTCCAAGGAGTATAGACTATCTCAAGGTCATAGTCCTGGAGGAACTCAAGCCATCACTGTTGTCTCAGGTTTAGGTCCTTCTGTGAGAAGATATACCTGAGACTCTGATGATCAGAAAAGATTGTAAAGCGCTCGCCCATCAAATAGTGCCTCCATGTATTCAGAGAGAAGACCACCGCTTCCAACACCAGGTCATGGGTAGCGTAGTTCAGCTCATGTGGCCTCAACTGTCGTGATCCATAGGCGATCACTGCCTGCTCCTGTATCAGGACGCAACCGAGTCCGTTCCCTGATGCATCGCAGTAAACTACGTACCCTACTCCCTCCTCAGGAAACCTCAAGATAGGTGCGCTAGTCAATCTCTATCTCAGCTCCTAGAAGCTCTGTTGACATCTGTCTGACCACACGAAGGGTTTCCCTTTCTTAGTCAAAGCTGTGAGTGGTGCCGCAACTCTAGAGAAGTCTGGCACGAATCTCCGATAGTATCCAGCATGTCCCAAGAAACACTGAACCTCAGTCACGCTCCTGGGTGGCTCCCATGCTAACACAGCCTTGATCTTCGCAGGATCCACTGCAACTCCAGCCTTAGAGATAACGTGTCCCAAGAAGTGGACATCACGTATCCAGAACTGGCACTTTGAGAGCTTACCATAAAGCTGGTTCTCTCGGAGTGTGTCTAGTACAACTCGCAAGTGATAGGTGTGCTCCTCCTCAGTCATAGAGTAAATCAGAATGTCGTCGATGAAGACCACGACAAACCGATCAAGGTATGGCTGAAAGATCCTGTTCTGAAGGCCATGAACACTGCTGGAGCATTGGTTACGTCGAAAGGCATAACCAAGAACTCATAGTGTCCATACCGACATCTGAAGGCTGTCTTCTGCACGTCCTCGTCTCTGACTCTGGGCTGATGATAGCCTGACCTGAGGTCTATCTTCGAGAACCACCATTCTCCCTTGAGATGATCAAAGAGGTCATCAATCCTCGGTAGCAGATACTTATTCCTCACTGTCACCTGGTTCAGGCGACGATAGTCAACACAAAGTCGCAAGCTCCCGTCCGCCTTCATGGAGAACAATATCGGGGAAGCCCAGGGTGAAACACTGGGTCGGATGAACCCCTTGCCCTGCAAGTCCTCCAACTGTACCTGTAGCACTCGAAGCTCGGCGGGGGCCATCCGATATGCTGGAGTGGATATCGGGGTTGTCCCGGGGTACAAGTCAATATAAAAGTCTACCTCTCTGCGAGGTGGTAGACCTGGAACGTCGTCGGGAAAAACGTCCGCAAACTGATCCACCACTGCAGGAAAACCAGTACTTCGCACGTCAACTACTCCAAGGATGAGGCTAGCCAACTTATGAGTGATGGGATGTCCTCTCCTCCGCGGAAGTCCATCCTGTGCTGCAAAGGCTCCCTTCTCACCGGTGAAGGTGAACCTGCTCCCGTCGGTGCGTACACATCGCACCTTGCGCCTAAAACAGTCAATCTGGGCATGGACCATAGATAGCCATTCCATGCCCAAGATGACGTCGTAAGGCCTCGACGCTGCTACAAGAAGATCCCAGACAAAGCTCTCGCCTCCTAGAGTAAGCTCGTACTGCCAGCACCAGTGCGTAATCGTCGAGTTTGCTCCCGTAGGAGTCTCTAGCCGTAAGGATCGAGCCAACGACTCTGTCGGAATCTCCGAGCTCCGAACAAGGGCAGTGGCTATGAAAGAGTGGCTCGCTCCTGTGTCTATAAGTACTGCAGCAAGGGTGGAATAGACACAGATAATACCTCGAATCATCTGAGGTGCGCCGTGGTCGGAGGCCTCTGCTGCCTGGAGCTGTGCATGTCTCTGCCCGCTAGCTCCCTGTGGTCTGGGTGGACCTCCTTTGGTGGTGGTGGTAGAGCCTCAAAGCGTCGCCCACCACCGGCTGCTCGTCCAGCTCCTCTGCCTCGTCCGCCTCCTCTCTGTGGACTGCCACGGTCGACCCTCTACCTCTACCTCGGTGGTCCCTCAACCGTCTTCTGTTCCTCGGCACGGCGGGTCCGGCAGTCACAAGCCATGTGGCCCTGCCCGCCGCACGAGTAGCACTACCTGCCTCTCGAAAGACTGGCTCCTCGCTGTGTGCCCCGCACTACTGAGCCAGTGTCCTGAGGTCGTCTGCCTGAAGGTCTAGTCTGCCTGAACCCCTGAGTCATCCGTCGACTGCCTACTGCAGATGACTCTGCCACGTGCCGCCCTGCGGTGGGTCACGGCGCTGGTGTAGACTCAGCAAGGAAGCTCTTGATCAAAAGAGCATGCTCCAGTACTCCTATCTGAGTCGGTATGCTGAGGGAGATCAGCGATGCCCTGATCTCGTGTCTCAAACCCTACTTGAAGGTCCGGGCCCGGAAGAATGGGTCACGTACCATGTCGGTCGAGTAGCGTGAGAGATCAGTAAATCTCGCCGAGTACCGAGTGACCGTCATGCTGCCCTGTCGCAGCTGAAGAATCTCCTGGATACGCACCGCACGAAGGGTGGCTGGGACGAACTCCGAGCGGAAGAGGCTCTCAAAGTCCGTCCAAAGAAGAGATGCCTTATCGTGCACCTGGAGCATCAAGCTCCACTATCGGCCCACTACTGCGAGCTGTAGGCTCGTAGCGAGGATCACCATGAGGTCTGCAGGTGTCCTCACTAGCCTAAAAACTCGTACCACTGCCTCTAGCCAGTCCTCTGCTGCCTGGGGGTCTGTCTCCCCACGGAACCTAGGCGGTCGCTGGCGCTGGAACTCGTGCAGAGCTCCAAGGCGACGTGCATCGTCAGCGGCTGGTGCTGGAAGCATCGGTGGATCGACGGGTAGAGCTACCGCCGATGCCACTAAAGACAAAGGGCCCTGCACCGAGGCCTCGTCGCTCGGTGGGCTGTCGTCACACTCGACTCTCGGAACCCTAGCTGGCTGCCGTCGTGGGGCCATCCTGAAAAGGAAACAGGTGCGCCATGGTCAGAACAGTATACCTGGTGAGCTGATATAAAGTAATCACAAAGAAAACATTGAAACACACATGCAATCAATGTTTTCGTGCACTAAGTCAGAAAGCAGAAGTCGGGGTCCTAGTGTACGGATATGTCGGCCGCCGCACCAACACTGGACTCCCTGGACTGATAATCACACTCAATACGCTAAACATTATTGCTTCACATAGAAAATATCAGAGTTCGCGGTAGAACCGAACTCCTCTGATACCAATTTGTCACGACCCGTCCTCGGGGCCCGTGCCGTGACTACCCCAAAACCACCTTCCATAGGCCAGGGGCTGGCGACTAGCACCAAGGCGTAAATCCTGGTAAAAAGGGAAGGCATTGCCTTTGTAAAGTAAACAAGCACCACAGAGTAAGCAAGCGGAAAGGTAAACACTGTGTAAAAACTGAGTACAAGTAAATGTGCGGAAAAGTAAATGGGCCAATATACAAACCCAAACTGAAAGTAAAGTACAAATCGAAAGGGAAAACAACAACTATAAAGTAAAAGCCGTTACACCGAGCTGTCCACTAGAGATCCCACCTGAAGGGTGGGTACATATAGCTCCACTGCTCTTCGAGTCCCACCGTCCGCTCCGAGTACGTCCCGCCCAGTGGTTCACCTCCAGGTACCGTCCTACTCAGCAAGCCTCAACCACGATCAACGATGTCCGTCATCTGCAACCAACACAACGTAGTGCGGGCATAGCCCGTGCAGGGGTGAGTATAAGTTACTTTGTAGGGACCCCGAGACCCCTGAAGGTCTCCCAAAATCCATAAAGTATAAACCACAAATGAAGATACAATCACGAAGTAACAACCGACACTACTTAGGTATATGACCATACATATACCTAAGTCATCAATTCCAATATGCTCCGACCTCCGAGCCCAAGTACAACTCAGTCCACACAGGAAAGTAAACGTCTTCCACACAGGAAAGTAAAACGAAATCCACACAGGATAGCACAAATCAATCCACACAGGAAAGCAACAGGATTCAACTCACACAGGTATACTTCTTCAAAGGACGTTACAGATGATATCGGATCCATCTAAGTCATCGGACCCACGAAGGATCGATAGGTAACTAACCCCCGCAAAGACCCACACAGGATCGGGCCCACACAGGACCTGTAGGCGCTGGTTCACACAGGACCGCTGAGCGCAAAGACCCACACAGGATCGAACCCACACAGGATCGGGCCCACACATGAC
Source organism: Viscum album (assembly GCA_963277665.1). NCBI lineage: Eukaryota > Viridiplantae > Streptophyta > Magnoliopsida > Santalales > Viscaceae > Viscum > Viscum album. The sequence goes on from OY728144.1 coordinate 184,717,998, forward strand.
CTGTAGCACTGATCCACGTAGGATCGCTGAGTGTTGTAGTCGTCGTCGAATCCACCAAGGATCTCTGCACTGTCGTCGTCGCAGTCACAGTAGCTGTAGCAGAAGCAGTAGCAGTCACAGTCACAGTCGCAGCCAGCTCTAGGGTTCCCGCACACAGAAAGCTCGTTCGGAGGGTCCGCTCCACGAGCCGAGAGGTTGATACATCAACTGTCACACATTCCAGAGTTTATGTATCCAAAAGTTCCGTATCGTCAACAGGAACTCAACGCAACAGACAGCGCGTCGATCAGACGCCCGGTCTGAGAGTTATTGGCTTTTTCGTCCCAGGGGACCGGTTGGTTTCTAAGGAAAAACCAACCCAACTGTACCCCACCTGTGTCCAAACCTCGGGCGGAGTATGCCAAAAGATCCGTCTCACTAAGAGGAACACAACAAAGTTGACGGCACGTCAATTGGACGTTCATAGCTCAAGATATGAGCGTTTCCGCTGCGAGGGACGGTTGGTTTTGTGTACGAACCAACCCGTCCGAACTCAAAGTAATCCGAATCCTTGAGTGCAATATACCGAATCGACCGTCGTGATCCAATGATCGTATCGCCGCTGACGGTTCGTCGATCAGATGTCCGTAGCTAAAGTTATGGGCAAAAGACCGAAGTCGATTCGAAAACGGGGGGTCCGGGTCCGGGCCGACCCGGCCCGACCCCCCCCCCCCCCCCTGGGTCGGCCCGAACCGGGTCGACCTGAACCGGGTCGACCCGAACCTGGTCCGACCCGTCCCGGCCGGCGGCGCGACTCGGCGCGGTCCGGCGCGGCGGCGCGGCCTGGGCGCCGCTCGGGTGCCACGTGCGGGGGGCAAGGCCCCCGCCCCTCTTTGCTGGAGGCGCGGCTGAAAGCCGCGCCTTGGAGAAACCGGCCCACCTCGTGGTGGCCTGCCTTTGAGAAAAACGGGGGGCCGCCTGCCCCCCTTTGTGAAACCGGCCTCCCCTCTTAATGGGGGGGCATTCAAGTTGGCCGGGGGAATTAAATTCCCCTGGTTTTTCCCCTTCCGGCCGGCCCGAACTGGTCGGCCTGTTCTTCTTCAACGGGACCGGCAAAACCGGTCCACTTCTAGCTTCCGACACCGGCGGCCCGGCTGGCCCCCGGTCTTGCCGTTCCGCCGCGGCCCGGAACCGGCCGCGGCCTTCGTCATCCAGCGCGGTGCGACGGCACCGCGCCCCTCCGCCACGGCCCCACTCCGGCCACGGCGCCTTCAGTTTCCTTCAACGTGGCGCGACGGCTTCGCGTTCTTGATAAAATTTCCGTGGCGCGGCGCGACAGCACCGCGCAACTATAGCCTTGTGTTTCCCGCGTGGTGCGATGGCACCATGCCATCACGTTCATCCACAAGAAAAATAATAAAAATTCAAGAACAATGGAGGGGGGATTCGGCCGTGTTTGTGCGGTCCGGCCCCCCCTCTCGTTAGACGATAACACATAAATATTTATCCTCATGTTTGTCATGCTAGAACCAAGAACGGGAATAAATAAATAATCAACAACAACCCCTACCTCAGTTTCAAGAATGATGATTTTCAACGACCCGTGGAAGACGCGTCGCGGTGGTCAGCGTCACGGAAGAAGGATGTCAATGTCGTGAAGTGAGGATTCGAAGTTCTTTGACGACGATTTCGTCGCGGGAAATCGTTGCGGAAGAGATGACACGGAAGAAGATGTCGTCGGTGTCACGGGAGACGATTCCCGAGAACGTGGCGTTCTTTGTCGATGCTCGAAGGTTCTTCGCGTTCTTCGCCAAAGCTTGAAGAAGAAGAAGAAGAAGAACTCCAATTTCTCTCAAGGCGGCTAGAGAATTCTAACACAAATAAAATAAGCTAAAGTCTTATTTTATTCACACACTTAACAATTTGAATTTCAAAGGTTTGAAATTCAAACAATTCAACTCCATTAATTAACAAAGTTGTCATGTCATTAAAAGAGGAGTTTAAGGGAGTTTAAAAAAAAGAAGGTGAAGAGTTATGCTTCGTGTGGGCCCCACCACACTTAATCCTCCCAATGGAGGTTAAGTGGATGTGGGTCCCACCTCTAACTCCCTTTGGGAGAAGTTAACCAAAAAGTTAAAATAAAAATTTGTATTCCACAATTTTTATTTAACTTATTCTAAACTCCCAAAAACTAACACTCAACCTGAAATAAACGCAACCTCGGAAAAGGTCTCCTTAAGCGAATATCGGCACTGCGAGTTCATCGGTGTCCTTGGAATTTGATTCCAGGCACCGGTTCAAAAGTTGGAAATTCCCGCTCGTTCGTTCACTGAACGTACCCGAGCCAAACTTCGGAAAATGATTCCGGGCACTCCGGGCCTCGGAATCAGGTGCCGTCAGAAACCGTGCTCCTGTAAACTTCCAAATAAAATTATGAAAAAATTTCCCTTGAATTTTACGGGTCTTTACACAAAACCCCAACCTCATTTGCCTCATTTGACCCATCGATGAAACAAGGGGATGTAGCTGACCCTACCCTTCAATTATTAAATCCAATGTATTTTTCATCTGAAGGGTGTGAAATATAATCGACATAAACATTGATATTATAAAACATTCATATTAAATGTTAATACTTTCGCCAATAAATAAACATAATCATAAATTGTTTATTGTAATAAGAAGAATGGTATCAAAATATACATCCCATATAACTAATCATAAATGATATAGATAAATAATACGAATGGTATATTAAAACATATTACTTATAGAGAATAAGGTAAAAAGAGGTTTGTTTTTATTCATGAATAGAAATTCCAAAAATTTAAATTAATAGATTCTTGAGGAATATATCCCTTTCCCTTTGATAATCACATTATAAAACCAATCTTTAACAAAAAATTTTGAAAATACTTATATTTTAAAATAAACTTTCATGATTTTAAAATCATCAATATAACATTGAATGTCCATATAGATATGACACTTTTTCTAATATCACTATTACACCATTTTAAACAATAAAAAACAATAGTTTTACATTCAGGGATCTAATGGTGAAGTATCTTGTGAAAATTAGAATTATTCATCACTATTAGATAGTCATCCTAAACAAAAATTATATCCCTCTTCATTTTTATTGTATAATATCATTTTCTATTTATTACATCTAGACACTTTATGATATACATCAAATAAATGGGTGAGCTAAAATCCTAGTAAGAGGAGAAATAAGGGACAAAACTAAATATAAAATAGGTGTGAATAATAATAATCATCACATCATAAACCTAAAATCATTATCCTAATAATGACAGAAACATTTGGAAAATTAATTTAATATTAAAATTCATAAAAACAAAACATCATGTCATAGTGGTCAAATACCACACATAGTTGTAAACAAATATGGCATCAATTTGATGCAGATCATATGTGCATAATCAAAACACAATAATTATGAAAAAAAAGAATCATGTGTATTCACAATAAAAAATATATCTTGAGATTTTTAAAACTACCCACTAAATTTTATGGCAATATAATTTCAGGTTGAACCGTCACATTATAATATTTACATAATCATGCACCCACATAGAACGTATAAGAATCATATTAATGAAATAACTCATTAAATAAAATGTATTTTATAAGTATGTCATAAATAATGATTTCATCGAATAAATTGGGGTCCCCAAATGAAATAGGGAAAAAATATTTTCTAAAAACATCGTCATTCTTGAGTGAGTATGAAGCTACTCCTGAGGTGTAAAAAATGTTTTTATTAATGAAATTTATTTTGAAAAATATTTTTATTTGGCTTATAAATAAATGTGGGGACATATATATCCCTGAAATTAAAATAGAATAATATTGAAATGATATCTAAGTAAAATTATAGAAATATCCATATTGAAAATAATGTGAAATAGGGGTAACCCAAAGAAAATGAGGCTGGTTCGAGGATCCCCTTACTTTAAATCCTTATTTAATTGATCGTTATTCTGGCTACTGAATATTATAAATAGGTTTATTAAAACATATTTCTATAATTTAATTATGTTTATTTCTTCTAATATTTATCCATTAAAATTATTTTAATATAATTTTTAACAAACTTTGTTATAGATTATTTTTTATAACATATTTTCATTGAATTTTACCATTATCATATAATGTCGCAATTTTTATTCGAGGTCATTTATACATAACTATAATAAATTACATAAGGTTAAGATAAATATAATTATACATATATATAACATAAATAATTTAGTTTTTCCAACAATATGGTTGGTGATTATAATATAATTGGAAATTTCCCCATTCACTGTTAACCAACCATTAGTGGAATAATGTCAAAAGAGTGGTAATGGGGAGAATGACAATCGAATGTGTCATAAATAAAATAATTCAAAAAGGATAATATCATTATAATAATTTTCACATTATGTATACTAAAATCATATAATATTTTAAATTTTAATAAAATTTGGGAAGAAAATAAATAGTAGAATAAAAATAGGGAAGATTTGATAGAAATTCATTCGTTCCTCGCTGTAGCTTCTCTTTCATGACACTAAATATCCCTTGGTATTTAGACTATTTTTAACCAATAACATCCATAGGTATTATAAGGGGATTTAGTGGGAGGATATGGGAATATATTTAGTATTTTCAAGTGAGGAGGTTGTGGGTTTTTAAGGGGACGAGATTAGTTATTTATACTTAAAGAGAGGGGTATTTTTATAATGAAAGATTAATTAAAATAATATATTAAATCTAAAACATGTAAAAAATTATTTTTTACAATATAAATCATAAATAAATAAAAATTAAATGATTAATGTTTAAACTAATTTGTAATGTGAAATCATTTGTTTATTAAAAAGTAATTTGGAAAAGAAGAAAAATTGTCATTTTAATGAGTCACTTTGGACATTAGGTAGTCGAAAATGATTTTTAGGATTAGAAGTTATGTTTATTTTATATTAATGAATAACTTATCAAATTATATATTTTTTCACCAAAACACAATTTATAATATTTATTATGAATTTATCACATGTAAAATGATTTATTTTATGATACACCGGTTATGTGAAAACTATATGTTTAATATTTACCTAAAAATTAAAGGATTTTATACAATTAAAAAAATCATTGGAAATCTTCATCATGTTTATATCCAAATGTATATTAATTTTATCAAAATAAATTATATAAAATTATAATTTTAACAATTATCATATAAAATTATTATTTTTATGAAATTATTTCATGTAAAGTTTATTAAAAATGTACCAATTTTTCATTGAGGTTTTCATTTAAATATTTATTTTTCAGAATTATAATATTTATATTTATTGATGTCACTAATTATAAATATTAATTATATAAAAATACAATATTTTTTTGTTGAATTAATATTCCAATAGTCATATTACTCTTCCTAGCGGTCATGTTACATTTCCCAATGGTATGGTTTCCATAAAAATAATCACATTACCTTTTATAAATACCACCTCATTCATTAACACTTTATATACTACCATTCCTACCATGGTAATATATTTTCATTTCCTAATATTTGGAATTATTTAATATTTTTTTTATTATTATAGTGTTTTTCATAGGAAGAATGATTCTAGCAGATTTGGAAGATCCATATTTTCCCATTATAGTTTTTCAATTTTATATTTTTTCTAAATTATATTAATTTGGATGTTAGTGGGTTTTTTCGTAGACTAATGTAAGAATTTTAATCAATGGATTATATTTTATAGGTCTCTCAATGTGATATGTCTGTATAATTCTTATCTAATGTAATATAACACCCATAAATTTATGAAACAATTATCATTTAATGATTCTGGGTCATTTTATTCTTACACTCTTCATAAATTTAATCCATGAAATTTCAATCCATATTACTGGTTGATAACATGAGATGTTACTTCTATTTCATCATTTTTTATGGTTTCCATGATTCCTCTCAATAATTAAGGTTCCTACATGAAACTTTGACAAGGTAGGTTATCATGTGGATTATAACTTTCTTGCTATGGTCCACAATATTTACTAGATGCTCCTCATAAGAGAGTTTATTCTTCACTTATACATCCTCATCATTAAGTATATTTTAATGATCAGATATGTAATTTCTTAGGAGAGATACATGGACCAGGTAATGAACTTGGTCCATATTGGGTTGGGGTGAATGTTGATAATCCACAAATCCTATATGGTCATGGATATAAGAGGGAATATACCCAGGGACAAGGTTCCACATCTTTCGAAACTATGTGACTCTCTTCCAAAAATATGTTTCAATGAAAACCTTATCTCAAACATCAATATCTTTGTCCCTTCAACTATTGTCAACATATATTTTTTTCAGACTCTGGGAATGTTTTATATGTTTTATGATGGATTGAACATTTTTTACATATCTGGAACTAGATCAAGTCCATAGTATTTTTTTCCCTATCTTCATCCCAACAAGTTTTAATTCCACATCACTTCCTATAAAATGATTTCTATCGATCCACATAAATATATGATTGGGGCTATATTTGTATGATATGTCGACTAATGAGAGATTACAATCCAATCATCCATTGAATTATATTGAACAATTTCATAGCATATCCTTGAGAATCTGAATAATCCTTTAATATTGTCCATTAAATTTGGGTTGATAGTTCATAATGAGATTCAATTCCGTATTCAAATAATGTTGAAGAATTATATTGAATTTAGAGGTGAACCATGGATCATGATTATAGAAGATTGAATGTCGAACCCCATGTAGCCTCAACACTCCCTTGATGTATATCATTGAATGTAATTATAGTAATAAATATTATTGAATAAAGATGTATTGGGTAGTCTTGGTGAGTTGATCGACCACTACCAATATCAAATTGTTTTGTATGGTTTTCTTTTGTTGTATAGTGAAAGAGTACAGAGTGACATTATTCCTTTTCGACATGGGTTTAGGTAATGATTTCATCATACATTAGGACTTATGTCACTGTTATTTAACATAGAGACATACCAAACACCTATTGAGTCAATAAGGTTTTCCTTGTGACTTTTCCATTCCTTCATACATAGGGCATATTGTTTAGTCAATAAGGTTTCTTTATGACATTACCATTTGTTCTTTTTTTGAAAATCAGAAACACCTTATCTCAATTAAATTTTTTTACACTATGTTTTGCTTCTATAAGGAAAATTTCCTTCCCCATGTAAATTTATCCGTACCATATTTTTATTTTTCATATCATAATGTTTCTAAGTATAGAATTCAGTTTGAAACCAAATCGTCAGAATCTTATAATTACCTAGATATGAAGCATTCTGTTTTAGGTTCAGAATTCTCAAAATTCTGTTTATGAACTCTTCTGAGCTCGGACTCTGAATTATGATTTCGAATTCTGGATACGACCTATTCTGAGTTATGACTCCAAATTCAGATTACGAATTATCGATACTAACTCTTCTGAGTTCTAACTCTGAATTCTGATTACGAATTCTGGATATGAAATCTTCTAAGTTCTGACTCTGAATTCTGATTACGAATTTCGGTTATGAACTTCTTTGAGTTCTGACTCTGGCTTCTCTGAATTCAGACTCTTAAATCATATGAGTTCTGACTCTGAATTCTCATGAACTCTGAATCAGAACATTGTTTGTTTCGGTTCTGAATTCTTCTGAATCGATATTCCGAATTTCCTTGAAATTCAGACTCCGAAATTATATAGTGGTGAGGTTCCTAATTCCTAGAAAATAGAATCTGAATATCCTTGTATTATAGACTCCAAATGCAATTTTGGTTAGACTCTGAACTTTTATTTTCTTACACTACGAATATTGAATTTAGTTATGTAACTATATTTTTTCTTACAGTAGTTTTGTTATAAAACTATGTCGTGCATTCAGTTACTAACTAACCGTTTTTTGAGTGACACATGTATAGGTCCCTCTGAAATTCAAGAAAAAAATATGACCATTGGAGGATGGAGCCGACCATTGAAGTCATTCCTATAAATAGGAGCTCATTTGAAAGAGCTGACAACAAGATGATAAATCTAGAGATTACATGGTGCTGAAGTGATTTATGGAGAGAGAATTTCATTCCTTTGTGCGTATTGAACTACTTGTTCAGATTTTATTTATTCGACTCCGATTTTTGTTGTGTACAATTGAGGGCTTCCGAGGATATGAAGATAGATGTCCCGACTACCGTGAAGTTGAGGGCTTCCTTACTAAGGAAGACAGAGGTTCCAACTACCTTAATTTTGAGGGCATGTGGGGATAGCAATACAGAATCTGATCTTTGTATCGAGGACTCACCCTAGTGGGGGTAAGATATACTATCAAGAAAGTATAAATCAAGGGTCTTTTATCCAAGGTTGTTGGATACACTTTTATTTGGGTTAAAAGACTTACTACTTTTAGTTGTTTTGTAATAAGTTTTTCTGATACATTTGTATTGTTGAGGAAATTATAACTACCTTATACTGTCTTATACTAGTACTCTGAAATAGTTAGAATCTATTTTCTTTAAGGTAGAATCTTCATCTTTCAAAATTTTCATAAGGTTTCATTTTCCGAAACCATATTTCTGGATTCACATTCTCGGAATCATATTTCCAGAATCAGGGAAGTGTGTAGAACTAGAGGTTTTGTGAATTATCTTTTTAACCCTCTTAAACATAACCATATTTAAAAGTTCCAATGGAATTTTTAAAAGTATACAATTCAACACCTCTTGTATTTTGAGCATCATTAGATACTCCATACAATATCCTTATTATTTAGATCCCACATTTTGTATTATAGAGTATATCATACTCACATACCATCTCATCAATTGGTATTAGAGGATTGGTTCAATATGAATTAATCTCACAATTAAATTCGTAAGAGAAGTCATCTCCTTCTTTTCCGGAAGCAGTTTTTCGGATTCATAAAGTTCGGATTCATTTTTTCATAGAGATAAATCTAGTTCTATATTTTCCTAGTTTAAAAAAACATTCTATAAACAAGTTTTGTGTGGAATGAAATTTTTCTTAAAGATGGAAGGAATCAATGATGGTTCAATAGAAAATCTCAATCCAACTAGACCACCTATCATTGATGGAAATTACTATGAATATTGGAGAAAACGTATGAAGACATTTATTATCAATACTAGTGTTGATAATTTTTTATGCCTACTGGAGGATATAAAATCCTTGACAAGGATATTAGTACCATTACTAATCCAGAAAAGAATGAATATCAACTGAATTATAAGGTACACAATACTTCTTTTTTCTCCATGTCAAGAAACATATATATAACCAACTTTCATCTTGCGAAGCTGAAAATTGTATTTGGATGAAGTATGATGTTACTCACTTTGGGACTTCCAATGTTATTGAAACAAAAAGATCCAGGCATAGAGCTGAATATCATGGATTTTTCTTTCCTTATGGAGAACCCATATGTAAGGTCCAAAAAAATTCATGACTATTGTGAATAGTTTACAATCCATGGGTGAGAAAGGATTAGATGATGATGCTCTTGTTGATAAGATCATAGAAATCATTCCAAATGAGTGGGAATCCAAGAGGGATTCTATAGATGAAAGTAGAAAGGTTACTCAGATTTCCCTAGATGAGATGTTTGGAACTCTACTTCAACATGAGACTAGAATGAAGAGAGATGCTGAAAACATAAAGAAGAAGAATGGAAATTGAAGTGTTTATTTTACTACAACTTCTAATCATATGAAATCTCAAACTCTTGAGAGAGTTATTAGATCCAAATCTAGGAAGGTTATTATCCTATCTGAATCTAGTGGAAGTGAATCCTCAGAGAATGAATTAGAAAATCTTGCTCGAAGGATGAACATGATAGCTGGACAAAGGAACATTCAATCCATTTATAAGAGGAAAGAAATGAAGTATATGAAAGACTCAGATGTCACATGCTATGAATGCAGTAGAGCTTGACATATAAGACCTGATTTCTCTACGCTTAAGAGAAAAGAACGAAAGGAAAATCATTCTGAAAGAAACAGAAACAAGTACTACAAGGATAAAGAAAATAATTTCATGAAAGGTAACGACACATGGAGTGCCATACTACCTATTGAAAATCATTTTTTAATGGCTATGGTACAAAATAATGAATCAATGAATAATGTTTCTCTATATGAAAATTGTATTGATGATAAATATTATAACTCTTCTGATGAAGAATCTTCTTTCTGATGTAGATAATACTTTAACTACCTATAAATAATTTTATATTATTTCCAAACTCCTTCATATTGAGAACTCAAAACACATGAAAAACCATAATAAGGAAAATTCTAGGAATAATATTCTTACTAAAGATATATAGGATGTTTTCTAAAGATCATGATAAGAAAAATGTTGACTTTGAAAGGATTTCAAAAAATCTCGAGGAAGTATGTTCTGAGAAGAATAAACATTCTAAAGATCTAAAAATAATAATTTATAAGAAAAAAGTTTTTGAGTATAGCTCTAGTTCAAAATTAAATGTTTTAGAAGATAAGAACCTGGTTATCGAATTGAAATCTGAAATCTTTTTCTTGAGGATGTTTTTGTCAAACTTTACCTTAGGTAAGGAAAATTTTGATAAAATGTATTCTCAAATCCGACCTCTCAGTAATAGTTCTGGTTTTGGTTATACTGGTTCTAAACCATTTTTTAGTAACAATTATTTTTTCCCCAAAGTGATCCATTCTTCACTAAGTGTTAGTGTGGTGGAAAATGGGAAAATAATCTCCCTAAATAAAACTCAGTCTTTAAGATTTCATAAAGCCTATTTTTCTAAAAAGATGTGGGTGCCTAAAATTTTACTTTCTGAGATTTTCGGATCCAAGAAAGTTTGGATTCCAAAAACCTAACATTTTCTTATTTTCAGGAAAATAGAGGATGTACCAACAGAAATACATGGTACATGGATAGTGTATGTTCTCAGTATATGATTGGTAACAAAAAATATTTTGAAAATATTATCAAGACGAAAGGAGGAAATTTAACTTTCAGAGATAATGCTCAGGGAGAAATTATTGGTATAGGAAAGATCATTCTTCTTGGAAAATTTTTTATTTCAAATGTTTCATTTGTTAAAGGTCTTAAGAACAACCTCATTATCATAATAAAATTATGTTATGAAGGTTACTTAGTGAATTTTAGGAATGAAAAGTTCTTAGTAAACAATTCCAAGGTAGAGTTTATTCTTTCTGCTCATAGTCAAGAGAATGTTTACACACTAATCATAGAAGACCTTAGTAGCAAAGATCTATCTTGCCTCAGTGCAATGGAGGATAATTTTTGTTTATTTCAAAGAAGGTTAGGACTTTGTAACCTTAGGATCTTATGAAAACTTTCAATGAAAATATTAGTTAAGGATCTATCGGGGTATAGATTTGATTTATCAAATGTTTTTGACCAATGTTAATATGGCCTGAAACATAAATCGTGTTCTAAATTAGTCGGTGAAGTCACAATTACTAATGAAATATAGTTAGCGCATATGGATATTTTTTGACCTATACAAACTGGAAGCATTCTAGGAAAGAATTATGTATTTATTATAGTTGATGATTACACTATATTTTTATTGGTCTATTTTCAATAAAAGATGTCTGAAGATTTTTATTATTTCAAATGTTTTAGAGCCCATGTTAAAAATGAGAAAAACCTTCCATTGAAAACTATTCATAGTGATCATGGTAGAGAATTTCAAAATTCTGATTTTCAAACTTTTTGTAATAGAAAAGGAATTATTCATAACTTCTTAGCACCCAGAAAACCTCAACAAAATGGTGTTGTTGAAACAAGAAAAAGAATTTTCAGGAGATAACTAGAACCATGTTGAGTGAGTATTCTATAGCCAAATATTGTTGGGCAGAAGCTGTATGTACTACTTGTTATACAATAAATCATTTTTCGATTATATATTTTCTTAATAAAACTCTTTATGAGTTATGGAATGGTAGAAATCCTAGAATTTCCTACTTTATGGTTTTTGGTTACATGGTATTCATTCTGAATACTAAAGATAATCTACAAAAATTCGCACCAAAATCAGATGAAGGAATTTTCTTAAGCTACTCCACAACTTCTAAGGCTTATAGAGTTTTAAATAAAAACACTTATACTATTGAAGTGACAGTACATTTTAAATTTGATAAGACTGATCCTTTTATTTTTAAACAACCCAAACCTACATCATCGGATTTGTTTTCAAAAATTTATTATCAAACTTTGATAGAAGATCCTTCTGTTAAGGAAAATGTTCAAGAAGATACTTTTGAAACATTTAACCCAGAATATTTCCTACCCTATGTTGATGAACAGGTCTTACAAAACCCAAATCAGTTGTTTCTTAAGAGTCATCCTAGTGATAGCATCATTGGTGATGTGAATCAACCTATAAGGACTATACGTTCCTTATGAAATGGAGTAGAATATATGGAATTTCTTTCCCAATTAGAACCAAAAATCACTGATGAAGCTTTAGGTGATGATGATTAGATTAAATCCATGCAAGAGGAACTAAATTCATTTGATAGGAATAATGTTTTTACCTTAGTTGAAAGACCTAAGGAAACTTCTATTATTGGAGTAAAATGGTGTTTTAGAAATAAGTGTGATGAAAATGGAATAATTTTAAGAAATAAATCTATATTAATTGCTATAGGCTATAATAAAAGAAGGAATATACTATCAAGAAAGTGATTCTCCAGTAGTTGGACATGAATCTATTCATATTTTACTTGCCTTTGCTGCATTAATCTACTTCAAACTTTTTCCTATGGAAGTGAAATGTGCTTTCCTTAACGGTTATGTTCAAGTGGAAGTTTTTGTTGAACAAACTCCTGGTTTTAAAGATTCAAAACATCTGGATCATGTTTTTAAACTTACCAATGCTTTGTATGGCCTTAAACAAGCCCCTCGTGCAAGGTATGACAGACTTACAAGATTTTTGCTTCAAAATAACTATGTTAAGGGAAATGCAGATGCAACCATTGTTATAATGAAAGATAAGAAAAATGTTTTGATTGTTAAAATTTATTTTGATGACATTATATTTTGTTCAAATCAGCAATCGTTAACCGATTCATTTGCGGATCTAATGAAATCTGAGTTTGAAATGAGTATGATGGGTGTGTTAACATTTTTCCTTGTTTTTCAAATTTCTCAAAAACCAGATAGAATATATATATCCCAACATAAGTATATTAAATATATTCTTAAAAAGTATGGATATGACAACACTAAAAGTATAAGTACTCCCATTGGTACCTCAAATACACATGATCTTGATGAAGCTGGGAAACCAGTAGATCAAACATCTTTTAGGGGTATGATAGGATGTTTACTTTACATGACAGATAGTCATCCAGACTTAATGTTTTTAGTATGATTACATAAAAGATAAAGATAGAATCCTATGGAATCTCATTTAAAGGCTGTGAAAAGATTTTTTTGCTACTTAGAAGTAACAATGGATTTATGACTCTTTTATACTTCTGGAAACAATTTTGTTTTAAACATTTTTCAAATGCTGGCGTTAGTGGATGTAGAATGGGTAGAAAGAGTACATACGGAACTTGTCATTTTTAGGAGATTCATTAGTTTCTTGGTCATGCAAGAAGAAACACTAAGTAGCACTTTCCACTGCTAAATCGGAATATGTAGCAGCTGGATGTGGTTTTTCTCAAGTATTGTGGATGCAACACACATTCACAGACAATGGTATGAGTTTCACTAAGTCTCAAATTATGTGTGATAACACAAGTTCTATTGACCTTAGTAAAAACCCTACACAACACTCTAGTGCAAAGCACATAGAAATTAGGCATCAATTTCTTAGGGATCACACTAAAAAAGAGATATCATTCTTCAATTTATTTGAAAGCAAGATCAACATTCTGATATTTTCACAAAATCAATACCTCTGATATATTTAAATACATTAAATAAAAGTTAGGAATGATAATTGTAAAGTAATATTACTTTTTAATTATCTGTTGAACCAATCTCTTTATAGTAATGAACTCATTTTTCCAGGTGGGTACATTTTCTTGCATGTATTTCACATTTTTTGTAATGAAGTTTATTCATATTTTTTTTAATGAAGTTTTTCATATTCTCGTAATGATGTTGTTCATGATTTTTGTAATGATAGTTTTTCATCTTTTTCGTAATGGTAGTTTTTCATATTTTTTGTAATAAAGTTTTTCATGTTTTTCGTAATGATTTTTTTCATGTTTTTGTTAATAAATTTTTCCATGTTTTTCATAATGATTTTTTTTTTGTTTTTCATAATGTGGTTTTTCGTATTTCGTAATGAATTTTGTTCGTACTGAAAATTTTCATAATAAAATATTTGAACTGAAAATTTTCATAATGAACATTTTCGTACTGAAAATTCTCCTAATGAAAATTTTCGTACTGAAAATTTTCCTAATGAAAATTTTCATAAAAAATATTTTCATAATGAATATTTTCGTAATGAAGATTTTTGTAATGAAGATTTTTTTAATGATGATTTTCTTAATGAATATTTTCGTACTTAATTTCTTTTTGTAGTAGTTTTTTTCTGTAGTAATGTTTTTTTGGAATCTATAGTTCTTCAAGATGAATTTTCCTCAGTACAAATAATTCTCCTGGAAATCCGATTGGTATGACTCCTTCTTGAGTTTTTGTAATAACATTTTACTTGCTGTTAGTTTCTATTGTTTTTAAAATTTCTCAGATTCTAGTTTCTGTAAATCCAAATCTTTTCCTTTAAAAACCAAAAAAGATCCAATCCTACCAAATTTTTCCTATGGCTACATTTTCAACCGTCAGATCAGATCAGAAGAACTCTCATCCATTGGATTGAGATGGGATGTTCAATCGTCGCTTCAACACCTATAAAAGGGGACCAACGATGGTTGTCCCATCTCTGTTTTCAAGGTTTTGCGTGTCGAAGCTTGACCCCACTCCGAAATCTCATTCCAACCTTTTTAGAAGTACCCAATTCTGAATGAATGGTGAATTTCCTTCTCAAGACAGGACTACTGTCAAGCTGATTGTGGAGTGCCAGATTTATAGGGCGATGTTGGTACATCAGAACTTCTTCAACAAGTTTGATTCTATTATTTCAAAGAATACCAAGATTAATCGATGGGAGAGTGTATCCATTTAGATACCGGGGGCTCAAGATCATGTGTATCTAGATGTCTTGATAGTGTTTTATGAGTCATTTTTTTCTTTAAGGAAGATGGTGTAGAAAAATTTTCCTTCAAGAGTTATGAAAATACATATAAACTTTCTTACATCAATGTTGCAAGCTTGATAGGGTTATATTATGAAGGAGAGGCAGAATTTTGTTCCCACAAGCTGTCAGATTTTCAAGGGAGTTTTGTAAAAGTGAAGTCTATGCAATTTCTTGGACTTACAGATTTCAAGACCGTAAAGATTTCTCACTTTTCTACCAACAATCGGATCCTAGAGTTATGGGTTCAGGGTTTTATCATACCAAGAAATGGTGACAAGGAAACTATTACGAAAAGTAATATGTATATCATGGATTTTATGGTAAATCTAAGGAAGATCAATCTGATGAAGCATATTCTCATTACGATAGAGAATATCAATAATGAGAATTTTAGTGCACATATAATCATGTATCATGCCCTAATATCCTAGTTGATTGTTCAGTTCCTTGAATCATTCAAGATCCGTTGTAGTTCCAAGACGAGGAATTGCAATGTAATGTTAATCAGTGACGATACCCTCAAGAATATGATAGTAGGTTTTTATAAGGATTCATGTGAGTTTTGTGATCAACCATAGGATAATGCAAAATCCATTCCGAAAAATGTAGAAGAGGATGGACCATCAAAGAAGGATGGTGAGAATAGAAAATTGAAGGAAGTAGAAGTTGAAGGTGAAACCCCTAAGGCAAAACAAACTCAATCCGAACCTCCAAAACCCAAGAAACCGAAAACCTATCCAGATGATGTCGTTTCCAAATGGAGGGAGGATAAAAAGAATTGAAAGGAATGAGAACCAAAATTTGGTCTAGAGCCTGTTGAGGCCAAAGCATTGAACGAGAAAGTTGTTAAAGAGCTTGAGAAGCAAGAAAAAGAGGAGAATCTTAAGAAGAATATGTATGTGGCCAAAAATTTTCAATCTCTTTTGAAGGCTACAGAAGTATCATCTGAGAGCATTCCTGTTTGGAAATCATTCTTAGTAGAAACATTACCTGAGACTCTGGGAAAGAAGTTTATGACTCTGGAAAAAGTAATTGAAAAGGTTGTTGAAGAAAATGAAGTTGTGGAAGAAGTACCAGAAGCTGAAAACATTGATTATACAGCTGATATGATAATGAAAGTTGAAGACTATCTTGATAAGGAAAGTGCATCCGAAATTTTTTCACTCTGGACTTCTGATGCCGGATCATCGAAACTTGCGACTCCGAGAATTGATGAGAAGTCCGAAGAGGAAGTGAACAAGCCTTCTGAGGAATAAAGGTAAGCTCATCACTTTTATCATCCTGAGGATTTTGAGGCAGGATCTGAGAAAGAAAAAATTTATGAAGATAAGATTGTTCAGTTTTCCAAAAGTGAGCTTGAGTATCTAGATGAAAAAGATGTTCCGAAAACCAACAAGTGGAAAAAAGTGGTTTTTGATACCCCAACCAAAGAAATTATAAGAAAGAAGAAACATGGAGGATATTCTAAGAGGAAGCTGGTCGAGCTAGAGTAAGAACCATCACCACGAAAAGTGTCAGATTTGAAGTCATCAGCTTTAGGACATGGTTTTGTTATTCAATCTCTAAAGTACGTTGTTGACACAATTCCGATCTTTCCAACCATTGAATCTAGATGTCAAATGCTCCAACATAGCATGAATCAGAAATAATATTTTGTATCCATGGTGATGGATAGGTGCATAAAGGTTGAGGTTGATTACAAGATTTGTTTTATCAACTATGAAGCCCACAAAAAATCTTGTAAGAAAATCGTCATTTGGTCGAAGAATATTGTTGAAGATTTGAGAGATTTTGATGACATTCAAAATGATGTTAAGGAATATTTTGGAACTCAAGACAGAAAAATCAAAGATCTCACAAATATATTTGAGAAAAAGCTAACCTTGATAAAAATACCTGGATTTAGGATGTCAATGATCTGAATGGGAAGTTGAATTATGTTGTCCAAATATGGAAAATAGAAAGGGATCTCCGAATCGATATTGAAGAAAAGTTAGTGAAGCAAGATGACCTATTGAAAGTTCATGAAGAGGCTGTAAAGGCTCAGGATTATAGGATCAAATCCTTAGAGAATCAAGCTGAGGAAGATCACAAGGACATAGAGAAGCTGAAGACCATAGTAAAGAATTTGGTATCCAAGGAGAAGGAAGGAAAATTTCTCAATCTGATCTTCTGTTGAATTTTTTACCATGTACAAATCCATTCTATCTTAATGAAATTGTAGCTTCTCGTTTTTTGTTTGGATGTTTGTACTAATATTTCAGGTACTATATTTATTTTCCATTCCCTCAAAATCGTTTTGAAAATCAAAATGGGGGAGAAGGAAAAATAATTCTATGTAAATACAAAATATCCCTATGTAAGGAGGAGTTCTCATTACGAAGATTTTCATACTCAAGATAATGAAAATTCTCATTCTGGAAATTTAGAATACGATTATTTGTTTTTAAAAGCCTAAGGGGAGTTAGTCGTATTCACCATTGTCCATGAATACTACGAGATGAGTTTTATTTGCAATGTCTAGAAAAAAATTTCTAAGTCCATATATTATTTTTCATAAGGATTTTTGTGCTTTCCAAAAAGGTGGAGATTGTTGGGTCATTAAGCTGTTCCTTATGACTTTTCCATTCCTTCATACATAGGGGAGATTGTTTAGTCAATAAAGTTTCTTTATGAATTTACCATTCCTTCTTGTTTTGAAAATCACAAACACCTTATCTCAAGGGAAATATCTTTTTACCCTATGTTTTGCATCTATAAGGAAAATTACCTTCCCCAAGGAAATTTATCCTTACCATATTTTTACTGTTTATATCATAATTTTTCAATGTATAAAATTTAGTTTCAAACCAAAACCTAGGAATCCGATAATTACCTAGATATGAAGAATTCTATTTTAGGATCTGATTTCTCAGAATTCTGGTTACGATGTCTTCTGAGTTATGACTCCAAATTCTGATAACGAATTTTGGATACGAATTCTTCTGAGTTCAGACTCCGAATTCGGATTACGAATTCTGGATATGAAATATTCTATGTTCTGACTCCGAATAATGATTATGAATTCTGGATATGAGCTATTCTATGTTCTGACTCCTAATTCTGATTACGAATTCTGGTAACTAACTTCTCTGTGTTCTGACTCTGAGTTCTCTGAATTCAATCTCTGAACTCTTATGAGTTCTAGCTCCGAACTCTCATGAACTCCGAATCAGAACTTTGTGAGTTTTGGTTCCAAATTATTGTGAATCTATATTCCAAATTTCCTTGAAATTCAGACTCTGGAATTCTATAGAGTTCAGGTTTCGAAATCCTAGAAAACAGAATCCGAATATCCTTGTATTATAGACTCCGGATTCAGTTTTGGTTAGACTCAAAACATTTATTTTCTTACACTCTGAATATTGAATTTAGTTCGGTAAACATATTTTTTAATACACATGTTTTGTTATAAAACGATGTCGTGCATTCAGTTACTAACTACCCATTGATTGAGTGACACGTGTATAGGTCCCTCAGAAATTCAATGAAAAAATATGACTATTGGAGGAGGGAGATGACCATTGAAGCCAAGCCTATAAATATGAACTCATTTGAAAGAGCTAACAACAAATGATCAATCTAGAGATTACATGCTACTGATGTGATTTCTAGAGAGACTATCATTGCTTTGTGTGTATTTAACTACTTGATCAGATTTTCTTTGTCCGACTCTGATTGTTGTTGTGTACAATTGACGGCTTCCGGGGATAAGAAGACAGAGGTGCTGACTACCTTGAAGTTGAGGGATTCCTTGCTGAGGAAGACAGAGGTTCTGACTACCTTAAAGTTGAGGGTTTGCAGGGATAGCAAGACAGACTCTGATCTTCGTATCGATGGCTTACTATAGTGTGGGTACACAGACTTTCTTGAAAGTATAAATCAAAGTAACTTTATCCAAGGTTGTTGGATACCATTCTCTTTGGGATAAAAGACATACTACTGTAACTTGTTTTGTTACATGTTTTTCCGTTGCATTTATATTGTTGATGAAAGTATAACTATCTTATAATTTCTAGTACTTGTACTCTGACTTAGTTATTTTCTATACGCTTTAAGGTATAATCTTCATCTTTGTAAACATTCATTAAGTTTAATTTTTTGGAACCATCTTTCCAGATTCACATTCATGGAATCATATTTCTGGAATCAGGAAAGTGTGTAGAACTGAAGGATTCGTAAATTATCCTGTTTAACCCTGTTAAACATAACCATCTTTAAAATTTCCAAAGTAATTTTTAAAAGTATACAATTCACCCCCCTCTTGTATTTTGAGAATCATTAGATACTCTATACAGTATCTCCATTATTATGATCATACAGTTTTTATTATATAGTATATCATACTCACATACCATCTCAACAACACCTTGAAAAAATCTATGCAATCTCCTATATCATGTTTTCCCACAAAAATTTCTTTTAAAAATCATTGAACATATTGGTACACTTAGTATGTATAGATAAGGGTGAGTTATTTTCATTATCCAATATATCCTTTATTATCTTAGGTAATGGAGGCACATAAATACTTATTCCCAATTAAAGGAGAAAAACATCATCAAATAATAACCCATATTTCTTCATATCATTTAATACATTCACCTTAATTTATATCTCCAGATTATTTATTTATGACACCTTGATCTTCTCTTGGATATATGGTTGGGAAATAATTTTGGAAAGATAATATCTATTCCCTACTATTATGTTTTTAGATCCATCCTTTTCATATTCGTGAAGATATTTTATTTCTCAATCTTCATCATGGATAAAGTAGAAGGTTCTTTCCTAATAAGAGCATATTCTCCCTTGATCAACATTCCCTAATTGTAGTTAATAGAGAAATCATTCTCCTTGATTATCCATATTCATATTATTCTATGCAAGTTGTGAAACATCATTTTCATTATATGCTTTAAAATCTTATAGTCAGTATATGTATCGAACTTCTCACCGTAGAGGGTGGACCACCAACTGTTTTTGGGAGAGATTATATATTCTAACTCCAAATCATGTTTTAGGTAGTTTTTCTCACGAAAATTAAGATTTTATGATCTATATGATATAAATTTGTAATTATGAATGAGTAGACAACCAAATACTTCCTTTTAATATTAGTTGTATATTAAAAAACATCTCCAATTGTTATTAGTGTGAGTAAATGTGTAGTTATTAGCCTCTTCATGATCTCATTTAATCATTCCTCACATTCTACTATGCATATATATTTTACCATTTCTGTGTTGAAATAGTTAGTGGGATAGACAATCATGTGGAATTTCTCAAAAAATTTCATTAGTACCTTTCTATGACAATAATATAATAAAAATATTTGATACTAGTGGGTATAGTCCATTCTTAAATTTTTTTAGTCGTTGAATGGTCAACAAAGGGTCTATAAATTATGGCCACATTCCCCAACAATGTGACTTTATACATCCAAAAGTCCCACTTGCGGAACTTATCATACTTTTTATTTTTCCTTAATATTAATATAATAATCCTTGTATATTCTTTATGTTCCTCCTTGCTCTTGGATATAATCAGAATATAATCAATAGACACTACCAAATGTTTTTTAGGTAGATATAAAGAAAATATTCATAGAAATACAATAATATTTCATGGATGTTAGTTTGTTTAAAGGGAATCACTATGAAATCATTATTCCCAAACCTTATACGGAAGGTTATCTTGTGAATATAATTTTCATCACCTTCATTTTATGATATCCCAAATTAAGTTCCACATTTTAGAAGTAATTATCTCCTCATATTTTATGAATCAATTCATTAATCCTTGGTATGGTGTACATGTTCTTTATGGTGATCTTGGTAAGATCTCAGAAATCAACACAAAAAATCATTGATCCATACTTTTTCTTTACAAAGATCATTAGTGCACACATAGAAGATGTAGTTGGGTGTAATCCCTTTGTCTTAATACTCTTATAGAATCTTCTTTAACTACTCAGGTTTGATCAAAGACATTCATTAGCTGAATTTATAGATAACAACGACTATGGGTATGATATATATTGATCACTATAACTCATGATCAAATGGATGCATGGGTAAACATTCTGGAAATAAATCAATGCATTACCTCATAATGGTAATTTCCTCTATGTTGATACGTTAATTTAACTCAACCTGTTAGGCTAGGTATGCTTCTTCACAATGTATCATCACCCACACCATAGATGTATTTTATAGAGGACATTCATGAACTTCCTTAAATTTGAAGAGGAGCATTGTGTGGTTTGGAATATAGGAATATATTTCAATTACCCAATAGATTATGTGTGATCAATATAATGAGAACCAGTCCATGACTAGTATGTTAACAAATTCCACAAAGGGAAGGATCATGAGATTCAGTGCAAGAATCCCCCCACATACCATAATAGGTAAATATTCCAAAACATGGGTTGAAGTGACTACACAATAAGGTGTTTATAAATATATATATATATATATATATCTCTAAATCATGAAATTGGTGCCTTATGATAGATGTTCTAGAAAAAATTTATGATATAAAGGAATGTTAATGACCAAAAAAAAAATTAAAACTCAGTCCATTATTGGGTGAATAGGATGTGAAAATTTTAAATCAACTTTTTTGTGATTAACCTTAGAAGTTGTGATGGATTAATATTTCCCTTTCTACTATGGCTTTGGAGGTAACTGATACTAATTACCATCAAGGACTTGTGGTTTAGTGCACTCTCTTACATAGTTCCGTTGCTTCCTACATATGGATCATTTATCTATTGGTGGTACCTTCCATTCCTCTATCATTTAGTGAAAATTATTCATATATTTTAGACATTTATATGATTTTGGACTTCTCTTCAACTATTTTAGTGTTTCCATATACCATTGAGGTAGTTTCCATGATGCTACGTTAAAAAATATTGACATGTGGGTTGTTGGGACATCTTTCCACCATTATGGTTTGATCATCCCTCTTGAAAATACATAATTAATTTTATCTCCACAACCATGGGTCCATTATCTAAACTCCATCTCAACTTTGATATCACATAGTAGAGCCTCTTCATTACTCCCAATATCTCATTTATCTTTTATATTTCAAGGTTATGGTTTCAATCCATTAAAAATATATCAATGTTTCTATAATTGTTGATATTAAATGCTAAGTAATATATGATGAGACTGATTACAGTTTTTTTGTGAGTGGTGATAGACCCACAACCCTTTTACATAAGCCCTTGGAACTCTCTATTTCCATATCTTTTCAGTAGTTTTGAGGGAGATTCCTGTCATGAAAAAACTTCTTAATGGTATCCCACTCCATTTCATTCATTTAATCCTTCATGTTCTATAGTAAGCTAGGATGTTACATCATTCGACCGTTTTGGATAACATGGTAAAATTATATTATAATTATACTTTAAAACCACTCAATAGTATAATTTATCACTATAAATTATTTTGATTAAAAATGAACATAGTATTATTTATTATCCCCCGCCATGGATTAGACTATACATTTAGATAATTGACCAACAATGTAACTTTATACTTATTAGAATAGTGGATCAAAGAAAGACCTCCTCAATTGATTTAAACCACTATTCCGTGAAATTTGGATCAGAAGATTCTTTAAAAGTCAATGGTTGTAGACAAATAAAGTATTTAATATCTATTTTTATTTATTTATTAATAGTGTATGTTCTGCATGTTTTGTTTTCTTTTTCATGTCCTAAGATATTTGGTTATGAATCTTCATAATATTTTGAGCTCTATCTCACATTGAAATCTGAGTGTCATTCAAGAAATAGTTTTATTGTCCCTACCACAGGTTCTTCACCTTATTTCTCCTACTTCCCACTATACTCTTAAATATAAAATGGGTTTAACATAACCAAACACAGCATAAAATACAAATTTCATATTTTTTGAAATTAACTGTAAAGGAATATAATATGGAATCTGTATTGTTATATATGTACATAAAAACTTCTAAAATCATCTACATTAATACTTATATGAATTTAGAAGGAATAATTTCATTATATTTTTATTCTTCATAATGTTTTGTAATAGAGTTTGTGATTAACTAAGGAATATCTCTTATATGTGTCAAACAAGATGTGAAATATTACCCCTTATCGTTAACCAGTTCTTGAATGAGTTTAGCTCAATATGATTTTTTCCAGGTTATTAATCCTAAGAACATCTATGCTTGATCACCATCCACTTATAGTATCTAAACATAGATTTCATTTCTCTAAAACCTCATGCTCTGATACAATACTTGGAAATTGGATTCTTATCCATACATAGAAATATAATTATAGTTTTCACTAAAATTTCTAATCCTATTTCTCAAATCAACCAAATTAGTGTCTCCAATACCAACTATAGAGACAATACTTTTATTATATTAAAATTAAATAATTTTAAAGATAAACCCCATAATTGTTATACACTCAAGGATCAAAAAATTAGTATATTGTTAAAATTGGGATCGAAAATCACTATTAAAAATAATAAAAATACATTTATATATAGATTTCTTATTTATCATTAAAAAATATAATGTTCTCCTTTTTACATGTAGTCACATTAGGATATATATCAAAGAAAGTGGTGAGCAAAAACCCTTGTAAAAGCATGAATATTGTAAATAAATCAATATAACATGGGTGAGAATTATAATAATAATTACATTATAATAATAGAATCTTAATCAAAATCATAAGGGAAACAATTTATAAATTCATGGAATGTGGAAATGTTTAATAATGAATCATCATGTCCAAGAGGAAAAATACTAAACATAGTTGTGAACAAAGCTTGAATTGTGTTCACACACAACATATATGCATAATCATAACATAATACTATGAAAATAATATCATAATTCTCATGTATAATATCAATTGTATAATGAGATACATCAAATTTCCCAATTCATTGGATGGCTATATAATTCAGGGCCCACCCATCACGTCAAAGTATTTAAAAAATCTTTCCTTCCATATAAAACATATAACAATTTGTTTCCTGAAATAACACATAGAAAGAAATAGATTTCATAATGTTTTCATAAATAATGATTTCATGAATAAACATGGGGTTCCAAAAATGATATAGGTAAAACTTTTTTGGAATAAGAATCATCATTCTTTGGTAAATAATAGAAAGAATAATAGGAGTAAAAAATATATTTCGGAAAGAAATTCCATTTGAAAAAATATTGCATTTCGATTAAAAAAACAATGTGTCAAAATTTATATCCTAGAAAATAAAATTGAATAATTGAGAAATGATATTTAAGGAACAATAGTGTAATATACATTGAAAAAAATGATTTCAAAAAACGTAACCAAAAGAAAAGGAGTTGGGTTTGACAATCCCCTTTCCTTAAAATCCAATTTATTTTTACCTTTTCTCTATCATAAATAATAATCATATGATTATTGAAGCATATTTATAGAAGTGAATTATGTTCATTTGATCCAATATTTGTGAATTATAATTATTGTATTCTTACTTATAACAATTTTTTTAAAATGTGAATTGTTTTACTATCATTCATTCATTACATTTTACAGTATTGTTATGATGATTCTAGTTCTGTTCGAGTTCATGTACAATTCACTATAAATAATTACATAATATTAAAATACATATATTTATAAATTTATATATCATTAGTAACTAATTTTAACAAACCAATGGTTTTTTATCAGAAAATAATTGGCATTTCTCTTGGTGATGATAATCCAACCATTAACAGAACATTATCAAAACCTCAAAAGGAGAAGTATGACAATTTTTTAAGACATAAATGTAAAACATTAAGTAGGAGAACATGATTATTATAATGTTAAAATTATACGTATTTTTATCTTAAAATATTTTATTTATAAATCAATTGGGAACGAAATAATGATAAGAATACAAATAGAGAAGTGTTGATAGAAACTTACTCTTTTCTCAGTGTAGCTTCTCTTATACAACACTAAATCAAATACGAATTTTGTATCTTGTTTACTCAAAAAAAAAGGCCCTATGTATTATAAGGGAATTGATAGGGAGGTAATGGTACGGTATTTTAATTGGTAAAATATGGGAGGAGTGGTTTTCCGAGTGGAGGGAGAGGGTTTATTTATACTAAAAGAGAGGGGTGTTTTTTTTAATAAAAAAAGAAATAAAATAAAATATTAAAGGTAAAAATAGTAATAGTGACGTCTTTAGAAAATAAATAATATATATATATATATATAATGGTTTTTTAATACATTAACACACCTTATAATTTAAATTCATTACTGTATTAAAAATAAATGTGGAAAAAATAAAAATTGTTATTTGAGGGGATCACTTTTGATTTATGGTTTTGTATTGTGATTTTTAGGTTTGGGAATTATATTTATTTTATATAAATAAATAATTTATGAAAATAAATATGTTCTGGCTGAGCCTCAATTTTAAAAAATTATTAGGTTGTTATAATATCTTGATTGATTCAATTTAAGATACATGTGTTATATTAAAACCAATATTTTTACCATTCACATGAAATTTGATGCATTTAATTGTATTAAAATAAAATAAACCAATGAAACTTTCAACATGTTGTTTCATAAAAAGGTATTAATTTTAATAAAATAAAATTAGAAAAGAGGAATTTTTTATTTTCATGATATTAAAATTATTATTTCTGTGAAATATAATAAAATTCAATTTATTAAAAATTTTCCTATATTTTATTTTGGATATCTAATCATGACATTTAGTTTTCAGAATTATAGTATTTATGTATATATATATTACTCCTCAAAAATACTATTTATATCAAAAATTATTTTTTAGATGTTAAATTACTATTCCAACAATAAAATTAATATTCCCAACTGTTATGTTACAATTTACAATGGTTAGGATACTATGTTAATGTCACACTACCTCCTATAAATACCATATTATTCTGTAAGTTAGTTTTTATTACGATTCTTTTAAAGGTTGCATATTTTAATTTTTTAATATATTGAATGGTTTGACAATATTTGTTTCTTTTATTTACTGATGTTAATAAGTGGGATGATTCGTTCATATTGGGATGATCCATATATCAGCATTTTAGTTTTTGTATTTTCTATTTTTCCCCTTTTAATAATTTTCATTTTAATTGGATTAATCATTGAGTAATGTGACTATTCTTATTAATGAATTAACTTTTTTATCTCTATTGGATCTATGTGTGAAATATATATATATATATATATATATATAATAATATAAAACAAATATATTTACGAAAAATTTTCATTTAAATACTTGTGTTCATTATAGGTCATGATAGTAGGAAATTCCTTGTAATATATATGAATTGAAATAAGATTCCTTTCAAAATTTCTATAAAATCCAAGAGGCCATTATTCTGAAAATGACATGATTAATAATTTTAAAAAAAATTAAAATTCCATTATGGGAAAAATTAAGTTAATATATCATTTGTTAAAATTTAAAAAACTTTTGAAAAACATTTTTAGAAAACGTGTATTTGAAAAAAAATGATTTTCAACCAAAGAGGGAAATGATGATGAATTTTATTAAAAATATTTTCCCAGAAATTTTAAGTAAAAAAGATATGAATATAGTACTATTACATGAAATTTTAATTAATAACTATTGCATAATAAAATGAAATGCTTTTATTAGATAATTATCTGATGATTTCCATCTATTGAAATTCATGTATAAACACTACAGATTAAAATGAGATTGAAACATTTATCTCTTACCACTATGTTATGTTTTGAAGAGTAGGCCCCATGAAAGAAATTACATAAATTGAAACTACAAATTACATAAAATGAAATAAAATAATAATATAAAATATCATAATTAATTATGGTTTAATCATCTAAAAAATCATAAACATAACATAAATATCATATATATATATATATTCATTATATATATTTTTATAGTATTCTGTATAAGTTAGAGATAGAAAATGGATTAAAAATTCATAGATACGGTAGGTCAAACGTACTCCAGAATGTTGATTCCATTTTTCCCAAATGATGGAAAAATGGAAAATTAATATTATTTCAAATTAAAAAATCATTATTATGTTCTATATATCATGTATATTAATTAAATCATTCCTTATTACTATTAATATAAAAAAATGAAAAACTATTCACATCACTTCATGGAGGATGAATTCTAAATGTATTCATAGGTCACACTATTGTTCTCTAATGTATTTTGATGTTAATAAGTTAAATGATATATTATAATTAGGTAATTATGATTCATTCATAAATATCACATAAGGAAGTCATATAGTTTTGTGAGGTGGTAGTCTGTCGTATACGTAAGTGAAATTATCGTATCCACCACGAAATGGAAAGTTAGTAGTTATATATGATATAATAAATCAAGAAGTATAATAATTTCCAAAATATAGTATAGAAAAGTAAAAAAATAATATTATATCCATCCTCTAATGGTGGTGATGGAAAGTCGATTACATCAGTTTACAAGGTGGTAGACCATTGTATACATTATGGATGATTTCATTTCCCATTTGAGGGATGTGTAGACAAATATAGGTTAACCCATTAAAATAAAAGATATCATTATATGTTAGATACTTTTGTTTTTATATTGTCATTTTTTCATATTATTTTATAAAGGTGGAATAAAAAATAAAATGTATACACATATTTAATAATATTAAATATTTTTCGGAAAGCCAATTTAGGATTATATCAAAATCCTTATTATAATGGATTAATAATCAAAATATGGCCTCTAGAATGTGTGAATGGAATTAATGAAGGTATTTGAGATGTTGTTTGATGATCCAATGGGTTATTGATATATGGATGTGGGAATAGAGTGGGTGGTTTTATATAATTAGAGAGAGGGTATACATGAAATTTTTAAAAAGATAATAGGATACCAATATGTTTTTACGGAAAAGTCCCTCACAAAATTACATTAAGGACCCATAGAGGTTATATGATCTAAATATGGATAAAATAGGATTTATATAGTTTTTAGATCATTTTTAACCATTATCATCTTAGTTTATCTTCCGATAAATCCATGTTTACCTTAGAAATAGTAACCAGAATTTACTATTTTTACAATTTATTATTCTCAAAAATTACGATGAAATTAATAGATAATATTAAATATGGTTATTCCGAAAATAGAATCCATATTTCTATAAATCATTCTATAAAATTGGATGAAAACAATTTAAAATTTAACATGCAGCCATGTCAAAAAATGGATTTCCAATAAAAATCATTCAAAATTTTAAAATGTTGTTATATGAGAATTGAAAATTAAATTAATATAGATTTCTTAAATTAGTTCAATTATAATATAACTAATATAATTTTACATTACAACCAAGTTAAAATTTTATATAGTTTAAATGAAATTTGTTTCAATAAAAATTAATAATTTTCATTATTTATTGTAAAATCCAAAACAAAATCGCCCCAAATTTTTTTTACATATAAATTTATTAAACGATTTTTTGTTTTTTTTATTTTTTTTCTAAAATCGAAAAAAAAAATAATTTAAAATTATTTGTGAAATGGATGATTGAATCTCCTTTTTAAAATATTGTTTTTTCCAAAAATATTCTACTTTTAAAATGGATATAATTCTATTTATAATCAATAGATAACTATTTATTTTATTTTATACAATTTTATTCCATATAATTTATAAAAACACAATCTCTTGATTTTGAACTTAGTTTCTAAAATGAGATGTATTTTTTTATAAAAACATTAATAAAAATAAAAATTTCATTTACATTAATAGGATATTTTACCAATCTAGGATTTGGAGAATTCATTGAAAACTAAACATTTCAACATAACTATACAATATGAAATTAAATAAATGACAAAATCTTTAGTGTTTTCCCTCCACATAGAAAAACACAAGGCTGATAAATCAACTAAACTAGTAAATATAAATTTAAAATCTAGGGAAAGCAATTAAAATTCCCAATAAGGGGTGTTAAAAATAATAAATAAATAAAATTAAAATATTTCTTTAAATTAAAAATACTTACATAAAAATAAATTTTCATAACATGGGTATAATAAATAAATAATTTAGAAAACCACCATTTCCCAAAATAGTTATGGTGGAAATGTTCATTGGGATTTCCCCTTTGAAATTAATAATTTTGTGGCGAGACATTCCTGATTCTAGGAATTCCATAATAATGACCTTAACATAAGCCAACTAGTCATAATTCATATGGAACAATGTTCCATTAAGAATTATGGGTTTACTCCACATAACATCTTATAAGATGTAACACCCAGAACCCACACATCTGGATTCCGTACTAAAACATGAAATGTATTTTTTTGTATAAAGGATAACATAAAAATAAAAAAGTACATTATACATTTGAGGACCTTTTCCTATCTAGGTTCTAGAGGATTAGACAAACCATACATACAAATATACAACCCAAAATATTTACATTTATTTAATTCCTTCTTCTCTATCTTCTTATTATCCATTGAAAACACTTTAGTACACATAATAACCTCAAGATATACACATAAAAGGGGTGAGATAAAAGACCAGTAAGAGGATATTTATGAACAGTATAACAATGGGTTATCTAAATCATAACATAGGGAAAGTATCATGAACATTAGAGGAAGAATTAATAAAAGACATGAAATGTGGCAATGCATAAAAATAAAAGATCATGTCTTACTGGTTAACTACCACTCATAGTTGTGAAAATCTATTGCATCATATTTTTTCAGTTTTTCAATTTTACTCCTGATATTCATCAATTTACTCAATGTATTGGAGCACTATATAATTCTGGTCCCACCCGTCACATTCAAACATTCGTATTGTGCTATATAATTCTGGGCGCACCTGTCACGTCATAACATTATCATTATCATGCATTCCACATAAATCATATATCAAATATGAATATAACCTACCCATAAAACGTAATGTGTTTCATCTCAAAAGATAAAATTCATAAACTTTGGGTTCCCAAAATAATGTGGGAATGACAAACTTTATACAATGACCGTCAACCATGAGTGAGAAATTAAAATGGTGTGTTTTTGAAAGGATAGTTATTTTGGAAAATATTTGTTTTAAATAAACTCTAGTGGAAAACATTTATCTATAATAAAATGTAAAGAATTGATGGAAAAATAATTTTATGTAGTTTCCATACAAAAAAATGCAGTGAAAGAGGGAGAACCCATAATATTTTGTTGGGTTCCAGAAATTCACATTACCATGTATCCAAAAAAATTATTCACTTTAATTTCCTATATAACCACATTTGATTAATTAATTACAAATTCTAGAACCATATGTATATGAACATGCTTAATTTTTGTTTCAATTTGTTATTTTTTGGGCCTTTTGATGAGTTATAGAGTTTAAAAACATTGTTCGGGAATGTTCATTTTTATGGTTTTCTCGAGCGGTTCACCTGTATTCATTAAATGGGAGTTAGTGTAAAACAAGGATAACCCTCCAGAACTGATCTTTAATATTATTAATGATATTAAATGAGTTTAAATGATCTTATAATGAATTATATTATATATTATGTGGTTGAATCATTATATAATAATTAAATGGTGATCATTTGGGTTAATTTGGACGGTTTTCCGACCACAAATAACCTGTCAGGTTTAATCATTTAGTAACGTGTACATTACATAGATCCAGAATATTATATTGGATATAACACATATAATATAATTTGGTTCAACCATAAATTAATTTCATGATGAAATTTTAATTAATTAAATCAAATTGAAATCATGTCATCCACGCTGTTAGTAATTTGACACATCACATACAATATTTTTATTTATTAAATAAGTGGTAGAGGAAAATAAGAATGATGATGAATTTTCCATGAAAATTATAAAATATAGAATATAAAATACTTATGTATATTTTAAACCTCTTTTATTATATTAGGGTATGTGACTATAAGTAAATAATAATAATGGAATGGAAAACACATGAAAAAGAAAGAGGATTTCTTACCTATTGATCTCTTATCCTTGAGATCCTCCTTAAAGAAACTAGGGTTGGTCTTTTGATGAGACCAAAAGCTCTTGGATATTGGAGAGGACCAAGGAAATATTCTTGGTCTGAGTTTAGAGAAGGATTTAATATTGGAATGTGTGTGTAATTGAGGGTGTGAAGGGTGGTACTAATAGTGGAGGGGAGAGGGGTTTTCTTAATTTTTTATTAATTATTTTATGAATTTCCACCAAGATAAAGAAAAAGTGAAGATAAAATGACCAAGAATAGTAAATAGTAAATGTGAGTTATAGATTTCGGTGTATACTTCACTTGTGATTTCATGAATAGTGGGTTTAAATTATAATGTATTTATACGGTAAATTAATGTATTTTACTATTCACCAAAAATTAATGTATTTCCGAAAAAAAAACCAAAAATTCACCCTAACCATTTTTTGACGTGTAGAATCAAAAAATGAACTCCATTGAGTGAAAATAATTTTTTAATTATTATGAATATAATTTTTAAATTAAATCACACTTAATTAAAAAATTAATAATTTTAATATATATCTGCCTTTATATCATATTGAAAAATTAACCATGATGTCATTATCTTAAATTCTAAATAATATTAATTAATAATACAATTTACTATTCATTAAGGTCATATTACTATCCAAATTACTATTCATAATGGTATGTTTCTATTCTCCAAAAAAAGAAGTTGGTTCCATCACACTCCAAATAATTTACTGAACACAACTATGTATGTCAGATTTTTGAAATTCAAAATACAAAAGTAACAAAACATAAGTTTAATATGTTGGTTATAAATTTCACATAGTATTCAATAGTTTATTTAAGCACATAGTGTTTCCTATTAAAATCTTGGGATGTTTTATTCTTACCCCCCCCTAAATAAATCGTGCCCTCGCAATTCGTTCATTGTACAGATAATTATTAATTTATATATTGATAATTAAGAAAAACTATTTTCATATGGGTACCTAATTAACCATAAGTTTAAAAGTAAATTTTAAAACAACAATGTCTAATCCCCAATGTTGTCTAGATAGTTTCTCCGATACCAATAATAAATCCTTGAACCCGCACTTCTAGATTCAATACTAAAACATGCTATATTTTTTGTATAAAGTATGATAGAAAAATACACAAAACATTATAAATCTGAGGAAATTTTCTGGTCTAGGATTTAAAGTATTAGAAAAATTCTACCTTAACATTTGTAACACAAAAAATTTATATTTAAATAACTCCATCTTCTCTAGATTATTAATGTCCCTTGAAAATTCATTACTACACATAATCACATGAGGATATATATCAAAACGGGGTGATCTAAAAGCCCCTTAAGAGGATATATATGAACAATATAACAATGGGTGATCAAAATCATAACATATGGAAATAATCCTAAACATGAGAGGAAGCATTAATAAAAGACATGAAATATTCAATGCATAAAAATGAAACATCATGTATTAGTGGCTAACTACAACACATAGTTGTGTACAATTCAAGCATAATGTTCGTGCATCATTTCACTTTTACTCATGAGATTCATCACATTACCCAATGCATTGGGCGCTGTATAATCCAGGTGCACTTGTCACATCGTCACAATATCATTATCATGCATGCCACATAGAACATATCAAATATTAACATAACAAACCCATGGAAATGAATGGGGTTCATCTCATAAGAACACATTCAAAAACATTAGGTTCCTAAAAGAATGTGGGAATAACATACATTATACAATGACCATAAACCTCGAGTGCGAAATAAAATGATTATTTTTTAAAGTAGATTTATTTTGGAAAACATTTTTTTTGACATACACATCAATGGAAAAATTATATATCCCAGAAAAGGTAAGATAATGATGAAAATATTATTTTTATGGAGTGACCATACCAAAAAAGGAGTGAAAGATAGAGAACCTGAAGAAAAAATCTAGGTTCGAGAATTCCCCCTTACTTTGTATCCAAATGATTTATTCACTTTAATGTCCGGTATAACCACATTAGGATCATCAATTTACAATTTCAGAATCTTTTTTACATGAATATGGTTCATTGGGGTTTCATTATGTTATTTTATGGGTCTTTGGATGAGTTGTATTGTTTAAAAACCTTGTTATGAAATGTTTGTTTTTTGGTTTTCTTGAGCAGATCACTTGTATTAAAAAAATGGAAGTTTTTATTGAATGAGGATAACCATACAGAACATATCTTTCATTTTATTAATGGTATTACATGAGGATAAATGATCTTATATTAAATTATATCATGTACCATGTGGATGAATCATTAGATAAGAATTAAATGATGATCATTTGAGTTAATTTGGACGGTTTTCCGACCGCAATGAACGTGTTTTGTTTAGTCATTTAGTAATATGTACATAATATAGATCCAGAACATTAAATATGATACAATACATATAATATAATATGGTTCAACCATAAAAATTGTTTCATGTTATGATCTGAAGGAATTAAGGAAAATTTAAATCACATCATCCACGATGTTGGTAATTCAACACATCACAAACAACGATTTTATTCCATGAATAAGTGGGATAGGAGAAGAAGAATGATGATTAAGTATCTATG
Source organism: Viscum album (assembly GCA_963277665.1). Classification (NCBI taxonomy): domain Eukaryota; kingdom Viridiplantae; phylum Streptophyta; class Magnoliopsida; order Santalales; family Viscaceae; genus Viscum; species Viscum album. The sequence goes on from OY728144.1 coordinate 184,752,027, forward strand.
AAAATGATAAAATCTGGAATATACAAGATTAATGGAGCTATCATGCATGTTGGATAAGAGGAGGGGAGGAGACTATAGTAAAAGGAAAGGAAGATGCATGAAAAAGAAAGAGGGTTTCATAACTCTTGATCTATTCTCCTCAAGATCCTCCTTAAAGAACCTAGGATTGGTCTTTTGATAAGTCCATAAAATCATTTATGTGGTATAGGGGGTAGGGAGGATGCTTGGGTAGAATTTATACAGGGCTTGAAGCTTGAGAGGTGTGAGAAAATGAGGGTATGAAGGGTGGTATTTATAGTGGAGGGGAGAGGGGTATTCTTAATATGTTAATCAATATTTTATTAAATCCCACTGAGATAAGAAATAGTGATGATTCCACAACCAAGAATAGTGAAGAGGTAATGTGATTTCGAGATTCTTGTGCAAACATCACATGTGATGTCAAGAATAGTGGTTTTAAATTGTAATGTATTTATATGGTAAATTATTGTATTTTTCTATTCACCAAAAATTCAAGTATTTCCAAAAAATCAGACAAATTCACCCTAACAATTTTTCAACATGTAGAATCCAAAAATGAACATCATTTTTGAAAAATAATTTCCAATAATTTCTAAATTTAATTTTTAAATAAAATCAAACATAATTATAAAATTTACAATTTTTAATATATAACTGCGTTAATATCACATTAAAAAATAAACCAAGATGTCATCCTCTTAAATCCTTAAGAATATAAACTAATAATATAAATTAATATATATTAAGGTCGTAATAATATTCATATTAATATTCATAATTGTATATTACTATTCACCAAAAAACAATTTGTTACTGTAGAGTCTAAATAACAAACTGAACACAACCCTGTATGTCTGATTTTTTAAATTCAAAACGCTGAAGTCACAAACATTAGTTTAACAGCTTGGTTATAAATTTCACATAACAATATGTAGTTTATTTAAGCACATAGTGTTTTCTATTAAAATCATGGGATGTTACGTTACATAATAATCCCAATTTTCCTAAACATTTTCCAAGGAACAGCCTTTCTCAATAATAACCCAAAACATTTCAATCATATACATATGTGAATTATTTTCTTTAGAAAAAAATAAATTTTCTTACTTCTTTTCATATCGTAATCATTTTCTTGAGATTTTTCAAACCATTTCAAGGAGAATCCCATGCATGAAGAATGCTACAGTAATTTAATAGTTTGAAATAAAAATTTATAATATAATATGTGTACACATAGTTAAAAATTCATGGAATGTCGGTTATAAGTAAGATGATGGTAATACCTATTTTTGGATGACATGAAAAGGGATGAAAATACAATTTCACGGATGAAATGATATCTTGTACAAATAAAATAATCGTTTTATAATATAAAATAATAACTATTATCATTTTTAATCCAAGATTACAAAAAAGTATAAATTATAAATTGATAGATTTAAAAAAAATTACATTGTATATAGATTTTGGAAATAAAACATTAACTCTATTTAATAAGTGAATTAATATACATAAAAATAAAATAATCAATACACTCACTCACACACACACACAGAGATGTAGATATATATATATATATATATATATATATATTTGTGTTTGTGTACATCTTTGTAAACAACATAAACGTATCAATGATAAAATTAATACCCATGCAATCCATATACATTAGGAATAAAAATTTAAATAATAAATCTTATCCTAATTATCCGTAAATTATATAATCAAATAATTATATATATACATATGTATATACATATACGTATCAACATATCTATATATATACACACACATATATATATATACATGTATATGTAATATATATACTCATATAAATGTAATTTATTATAAAAAAATAGTTTGATAAAATAAAATAAATCTTTTCATGAATTAGATGAACATATATTTAAAACATAAATTTAACATTCAAAAATAAATCTTCATGTGAATATTTATCTATAGATATGTTTACATTTGTGTATATACTAATATATTTACTTTGATAAAATTAAACATGAAAGGAATTGAAATCCCTTACTATATTCATATCCAAACTGTGGCTAAGAGATTCTGGACACCAAGAGAGAGAAAAAAGAGGGAGGTCCAACAGTTCTTGGATGTAAAAATAGGGAGATATATATATATATAGTGTTTTTAAAGATTCCTTGAGAAGTTGGGTTTTTTAAACAAATACCTGCAAAATTAATCAATCACGGGTCAACATACATCCTTAATATATCTATCCAATTAAAATTATAATAATATATTATATTTGTTGTTTTTTTCTAGCATTCCCACGGGTCTTCACCAAAAATAATTACACTTTTTAACTTTTTTTTATAATATGATTCATGCCTCTCTCTATGTAAAACTTTTAGTCAGCATATTATTATAATAATTTATTATTTATTGTTTGATTAAATCAGTTCAATTGTTCAAAACACTTTAACATAACTATTTTTAATTAAATATGTGACATTTTTTTTCAAAACCCATTAACAAAACGTTTTGAATTTTTAAAAAATAACAAAATAATATATATATATACTAATATAAAGATTTATATTTAGAAATATATATATATACATAAATATATATATTTTTTAATTAAGTAAATCATATATATATATAATGACAATTATTTTTATTTATAAACAAATTCCATAAATCTCATATAATTTATATAAAAAAATGATAAACATAATATAATATAAATTCATATATTTATAAAATATATAAATGTAAAAATTATAATTTTCATAAAATTAATTTTATTGAAAATTTTTATTATTATTAAATTTATTTTAAAAAAGCAATTAAATAAAACATTTCATTTTAATTAGAAACAAAATAGAAAATTATTATTTTGAATTTATTTGGGTGTTACATATTTCTATTTTTTTTCAATTCTTAGGCACCAACTAAAGGACTATGTTATAATGTTCATGTTTATGTAATAATATTTCAATAGAGTATGGTGTTTTGTTCAAACTGATTGTTGTGTGCCTCGCATGATATCAAATAGATTCAATTAATTTTTTAAAAAATATATCTTAAAGTATTGGTATGTTAGATTCTATTTTATTCTTTTAGTTTTGTGTGACACGTGATATTGAACATGATATTCCTCTTTTAAAATCTATAATAGCTATGAAATGCACCTATTACATAAATTTATTCCTTAAAGTCAACCATGATCACAGAATTAATGGTTTAAAATGCGAAAATAAAATTTTTAGATACCCACATTATAAAATAGGTTAATAAAAAATACTAATCATAATAGAAAATAAATGTACAATGGTCATCCAGAATAACCCATAAGTAGGTTTACATTTAAGAGAACATTTTTGGGATGTAAAGATATGGACATGGAAGAAAAGAATAAATAATAATTGAGTGTGTTATAGATCATTGATAAGAATAAATTAAAGGATCAATCGAATGTTAATTATATAAAATTCATAAATTAATAATGATTTAAAGGACCATTTGATTCATCAAATATGAAGGTAATACGGTAAGATTTTGGTTTAAATTTCATTTTCCTAAATATGAGGAATTATTTAATTATCTATGAAAATTAAAAAAATACACTTACATGATTTCTTTCTATTTTATAATAATGATTTCATCATTTGGTTGTTCTTCAATCAATATTAACATAATATTTTATTATAAGAATTGAATTTCCCAAAATTATTTTTTATTCCTAAAGCACTAAATTTAACATTTAAACGATTGTAAGATCCATCAAAGGTTGAAAAGTATTCTCTCAAATATCTAAATAATTTAAAATACTAGTATGGTTAGAAAATGTTATGTAATAAAATAATATATATATCTCAATTGTTAAGCCACTGGATTAACATTAAATTTATCAATAAAATAATTTATGTACAAATAATGACCAATTAACTAGAACATCACATGGGCCCATGGTAGGGGAAACACCCTTATCACCCATTTTTTCTGGGTTCCTACCCTATAAAATTTCCAAATATGGTTAGTTGTCACTCATCCAGAGGGATCCCATTTTTTCAAAACCATTCTAATATAATTTCATTAGTGTTACCAAATTGTAACAACCCATAATTACCTCAACAACAAAGGTAAGATGAACCATAATAGTTATAAATACCTTCATAAAACCACATAATAATTATTATCTTAAAATCATGAACATATTAAGGTCTATCCCCCTTAAATAATTTTTTCCCAAGAATTTCAACATTCCAATAAATCACTTTTCTTATTTTTGAGTATAATTCAAGATATGCTCTCAAATACATAATGAAAAATCATAAAATAAAATCCATATATATTTCAAAATTATTAGAACCAAAATATCATTCATTGAATACTCTTATATCATAATTATTGAATCCAAATAGAAGCACATTAATCATTCTTCTTCTTTTATTATAGTTGAAAATAATTTACCTAGACCCCTTATATTAGTTTTAGGTATATTTCCTTGTGGCATAGGGGATTCATTTTCATTGTTCCCCATATGCTTAAAGATAAATAATTACGCATTTGGAGATTCTTTATTTCCCTTTAAATCACAATCATGTTTTCGTTTATCCCCACACTTATAAATCACACATTCCCTTCAATATTGTAAACATGTTTTTCTATTCATGGTTTTCAAATGTGTGGAAAAATTTATTTCCATTCATCCCTTATCCATATTTTTATCTACCAACCACTTCTTATCTTACATCATATTGAAGCCATATGACTCGGATAATTTATTCCTTATCTTTATGTAACATGATATTATGTTCTAATATGATCAGAATGTTAAGGAGACTAATTCCCTATTAATAATTATCTTTAGACAATTGAAAAAATGATAAATATTTCTCTTTGGTATTACGTACATATTTCATATCATGCCTTTTTAACCTTATCATATTACCTTCATATATGTTAACATTATCATCTTCTTTTTTTCTTAATGTTATGAGTTTCCACACTATATCCAGTCACTGCTCACAAGGAAAATATTTTTCCTATATGAGTAACTTAAATTTATTACATTCCATGTTTTAAACTTCTTCATCATCTAATGTGTTTTGAATCAATGTCATGAGTTTTTTAAAAATTATCAGAGGTGATAAAATGCAATGAAAAATTTCAACAATTCATTTCATACAATACTGATAAATATATTCTCTAAGGAACATATCAATTCCTCTTCTATGAATAGATTTGTTGTCCCATTGAATAAAGGAGGTTTCTAACTCATAAATAGGTCTAAAAATGTTACACTACATAGTAAGTCAGCATGATACTCAATATGTGCATTGATATTTCTCATAACCTGAGTCATTTTCCCAAATAAATTTATAATTTGATCAATTCTAGTTCTAGTTCCATCTTCAGCTTTATTATATTTTCCAATAGGGAAATCCATATATCTGGTGTGTGAATTGATACGGTAAACATTCCTTATGATAGGTTACATTTATAAAACATTTCATACACTATATTAGATAAAATAATTAATAAACAAAAAATATAATTCCAAAATTAGTGAAATAATTAACAAAAATTAGAATATTTATGATTTCCTAATCTCATTATAATAATCATTGTTTCATGGGTAATTTTTTAAATTATCAAAATATTTTCAAACCCTTTTTAATAGTTTTTAATAAAAATGTAAATTATACCAAACATATCCCATGTGAGCGTCATTATTGGTGCACAGTAAGGCTCTTTTTCATGTACCAGGTAATTTTTGAGTCTAGCCCGATGCGCCTTTTTCATGGTTTTTACCCCTAGAAACATAAGTTCCAAAACCCTATCCACTTTTAATGTACATATAATGATTTACTTCAAATTAAACCACATAATAACCTCCTCAAAAAAACATTATGGTGTTTTTTATATACTTATCCTGAAATTTAATATTATGCTTATGTACTCTAATAAATGTTTTCTTAAATATAGTTATCGGGTTTTCTAATAAACAATGTATGATACCTACTGTAAAAAACCAGAACCCAGTAGCCCTGATTAAGTAGATAAATCATTACATTATCATATATTATAATGAATTTCATATCTAACTACCAAATAGTTTAATAGTATTGGTATGTAGATGAGTTATTAAATCTATTTTTACAAATTAAATCATAAAGTATAACAAAGTGTTTTATTCAAGTGAATGATAATTTCCTCTGACATAACCCTTCATATCAATCATGAAAATCATCTTATCATCCTGAGGAGAGAACCATAAGAAAGGGGTGTGCCCAAATTCTCATAAATGGTTTCATTACAAAATATTAAATGAATGAATAAATAATAATCAAAATGATACTATAAATAATTAAAAAAGTCCAATTAATCAATAACATGACCATAATAGTAAGTGAATAGATAATTATCAAGTAATTTAATATACATGATCACATGAGATTGAAAATTTTCTATAGAGAATATAATTAATCAAATATTCACATGAAAATAAATGATTAGTCTCATTATGAGGGAATTCATAATGCATGACAAAAAACTATACTTTAAAAGCCTCATGGAGAGACATATTACATATATGTGTAAGGCCTCAACAAAAAACCAAATCTTGTTTGCCTCATTGGACCTACTAATTCATCGTGGGGATATAAAATTCCTTTCCCATCACTTACTAAGTAAAATTAATCCATTATCTGAAAGGGGTCTAACTTAATGAACATATACATTCTTATATGTAAAACTACAAAATGAATTGTTAATAGGGTCCCCAACCAGTAAAAATAATCATAAACCATTTAGTCTAATATGAGTAATGGTATCAAAATTGTCTGTCCCAATCAATTAATCATTAACCATATAAATAAATAATAAGTATAGTATCATGATAACATATTTCCAGTGTATCATAATTGAAAATAATGAGGTTTTCATATATGAATAAAAATACAATAAAAATTCAATAAAAATCATTCTTCAAGAAAATATCCATTACAGATTGAAAATAAACATTTACAACTAAAAGGTCCCAACAAATTTGACCATATAACATCATTGAAATTATTATTTGAAACTTGTTGAGTACGATTTAAAAAATTGAGTGGTAATGATAGTGTAAATTCCATACATTTTTGTATAAGTAATAATAATATTCCATTCAAATATACTTTAAATTATTAACAAGCATTATTTGGAATACAACATGAAGATTCCATTAAAAAACATTGTAATAATTAATAAAATTTTAATTTTTCTATATTAATAATTTTAATAATTTAAAAAATATTTTTGAATCCATTTTTATAAAATTTTCATTTTCATGAAATAAGATTTTTTCAACTGATGAGAGAAATGATGTGTGATTTTATTAAAACCATTTTTTCAATAATTTTAATTAACCATGATATAAATATGGTAATATTAAATGAAAAATTCATTATTAACAAGATAACAAGAAAATGATAAGGGGATTCTTAAAAAATTATAATATAATTTCCTTCAATGGAAATTAAAGTATAAATAATCTAAATTAAAATGAGATTCAAACATAAATCTCTTACCGCAAAGGTAACTTTTGAATCGTAAGCCACATGAAATAAATAACATCAAATAAAACATTAAAAAACATGAACATAAATGTATTCATGATATAAAATATAAAAAGTGTTATTATATTCATCACATAAAGTAATATGTGCTTCATATATCATTTGTCACGTGGAATTAAAATATAGATGATAAAACCTTTCCTTATGTTTGATTTCCTTAATTTAGGTCCAAACAATGTGTATAATAAAAATTATTTATTATAAATATATTAATGAACCATATTCAAACATTTGATTCCATACATGATTTAATTGTAGTCATTCATTACCTGTTTATTAACAATTCTTTGTTAAAATTGCTTTTTGCTTAATGATTGCTTCATTTTTTATATAGGTTTTGGTTTTTTAAATTTGGTAATTTCACTTTAATCTTGGTTTAATAATGTACATAATTGTAAATATGATATAAATATAATATATATTAATTCTATATTTATTTAAACTAATCTAAAAATGTTATTAATCGGAAATAGATTACACTTTTCTTCAAGATGGTAGGTCATATGTAAAATATTAATTCTATATTGATTTTATTTGAATCATTGAAAACAATATTAATTCATAGTAATAAAATAATTATTATCTTACATATAAATATATCATATTTTAATTACACATATCCTTATTAATGTACATGTAAAAAAAATTAAAAATATCTGACATCTCTATGTGGAGGCGGTAGTCCCCATGTATGCATGAGTGATGTTATTGTTTTATAATGAATTTTGAAGGTAAGTAGTAATATGTGATATTATATTTCAAGAAATATTGTTTTGAAATTAATATAACATTTATTTAATAATATTAACCTTATTACCTTAAATGTGAAGAGTACGAAAAAAATGAATCACATCGTTTCGCGAGGTGATAGTCCACCGTACACACAAGCGACATCATCATATCCCCCAAAGAATGGAAAGGAAAATGGTATATGTATTTTCATAATTAAAGAAATATAATATTAAAATAAATATCATATAAACAGTTAAATCCATAAATATATCCATATTTTAAATTTGGTGATGATAATAAAATTTTATTGGATCGTGAGACGAAACTTTGTTGTATACATGATTAACGGTTTTGTATTCCATTGGACCAATTGGATATAGATATAGTTGTTTCAATTAAAATAATAACATTTAAGTATAAAGAAGATATATTTTATTGTATTTGAATATTTTAAGATGATTTTAAGGATTTTTAAGAAGAAATAAAACAATTATGCACTTCTAATAATATTACCACTTCATGAGATAACCTATTTAGATTTATACCTAATGCCTTCATATGAGAGTTTCTTAATAAAAATAACTCTTTTAAGATGTGTTAATGGAATTAGGAAATATATACGGGTAGTAATTTTCCATGATAATGTTTTTTTGATGTGTGAATTGGGAGGATAGAGGGTGGCCTTTTATAAGAGGGGGAAAGGAAAGGAATGGACAAATTGAAAAAGGTAAAGTGATACCTACATTATTCTCCATATAAATATTAAAAATGGGTCTTTATAATCAATCTTCTGATATAAGGTCCTAATATGATAATCGAATGGGTTTTGAAAATATTTAGGTCATTTATAACTATTATCTTCTATGTTTAACCCCCATTACACCAATTTTTACCCAATTTGTGAAATTAGTATTTAATATTTTTTCTACTCATTATAGATAAAAATTAATTTTACCTTATTAGATAACATTAATAATTATGAATCAAAATATTGAACATTTTTTATGAATTCATTTCACTTTAGTTTTAGAAATAAATTTAAAATTAAACCTGTATAATGATTGAAAAAATATGTTTTCCAAAGAATAACATTCAAAAGTTAAGAATATTATCGTAACTCATTATTAAATTAATTAAAATGAACATAATAAGAAAACTATTATAATAATTGATATAATTTTACATTAAAAAAATATAAATTGTAATTTAACATTTTCAATAGTATAAATTAAAATGTAGTTTTCAATAAAAATCAGTATTTTCACTATTTATAATAAATTAATATTTTCATAAAATTATCAAAATTTCAGCCTAAGATAATTTTGACATATAGTTTTAAAAAATGAATTTCGTTAAAGTATTTTTTTCTATTAGTTTAAAATTTAATTTTAAATTATATGTGGAATGTTTACCTAAAAATCATTTTAAAAAATATAGTTTTTCAGAATACATTTCATTTTTCTTTATAAATGGTTTTTATTTTATTTATAATATTTACATGACAATTTAATTTACTTTAAATATGTGTAATCAATTTAAATTTAATAACTTAGTTAGTTTTATTCATAACTGCTAACATAACATCTCTATTATAATTTTCATGTTTAAATTATAATATTTTAAAATTATGTCATGTTTCTTTCAAAACCAGTGTTTCGTGTATCAAAAGCTAAAAATGGAATTTAATTTATTTAAAAATAAAAATTTCAGGAATTTTTAGGAGGTTATATTATCTTATAATCATGTTGGATTGTATCATACATGATAGAAAACATAATATTCCTCTTTTAAAATCTCAGGATTTTGCAAAGTAGATATACCTCATCAATGAAGATCGGTGCATAACATATCAGTTTTCCCAAAGAAGACAATTTGAGATGACAATCCCTTTTGGAATTGGAATAATTAAAATAAAACCCCCAAGGATGAACTAATTTTAAATTTTAACTTTAAATAAAATTAATTAAGTAGTATCCATTAAAAAAATGTCAAATGAGTATTATATCCACCTCATAATCATAAATTTGTGCATAAAACGAAACATGCATCAATGAAATAATAATGAGAAAAACAACCCTTACCCATTATCATACTTGATTAATAGTAAGTCCAACCTACAATATAAAAACATTTATTTGTCATAATAATATAATATAACCATTTACACACAGAAACTATCATATATGATCCTCTAATGACATTTCAACACCCATTTATTAATAATTATTTATCAAAATCTTCATTTCTAGGTGATAACTATTTTATTTTTCATGTTTCTTTTCCCTTTGGGAGTATTGGTTCTTGAACTTTGAACATTGTTACATCATCTATAAAATTTTAATCCCTTCATAATTATATTATATAATAATTATATACACATTTATAATGATACATATACAGCGGTGAAGAGGAAGGAAATATATCACTTCATGGAGATGGTAGCTCATATACATGCGCGAGTGATACAAAAACTTTTCTATGGATGAAATAAAAGAATAGTGAATAGTACATAAATTTTTCAGATTCATTAATATATAATATGTAACATATATATCTATTAAATCTATCCTTATATATATCAATGTGAAATGGAATTGGGGAAACCAATCACATTGCTTCATGGATGTGGTAGCCCACATATGTGCATGAGCGATGCTATCATTTTCCAATGGATTATAAGGAAAGAAGGTTGATAAGATATTATAATTTCATAACAACAACTATTTCATAAATTTCATATATATATATATACATTAAATACATCATAATATCTAACGAATTATGATAGTAACATAAAAGGAATCATATTTCTATATGGATTTTGTAGTCTGCACGTATGCGCCAGAGATACATTCATTTCCCATTTGTTGGAGATGCGTGTGTAATTTTGTTTACAATAATTCAAAAATTTAATTATATTTGTTATATTTGATTAATTATTTTTTATGAATACAATAGGTCCACAGAAGGGAGAGTAGTAAATAAAATTTAAAGATCATGATTATTATTTATTCCTCTTCTTTGAAAAACCTCCTTTATATTATAACTTATTCCAGTAAATATTGGTATTATATGAATACTATTGGATCAATTATGAAGTTAATAAATGGTTAATGTTTTTTTGGGTATTTATTAGTGATTTTTAAGGATAGAATGTGGTAAAGAATATAGGATTAGAGGTCCCATTTTATAAGTGAGGAATGGTATATACATATTATTACATAAAATATATCTATAATATAATGTCACCTTCATGAAAATGGGGGAAATAGAAAATTATTCAAACATAAAATAATATATTGTCAAAAAAAATTCCACCACTAATAATTAGACATGTTTATGTGTCTTTTATACCATTACATCTTATTTTACCCCCGATAAACTCGTTATAACCTTAACCATGGTTAAAAAATTTATTCGATTAACTATTCATTATGATCAAATATAAAGTTAAACCTATTAAATTAAATTATTTATTCTGATTAAAAATATGTAATAACTTTTATTATAATTAAGTTTTATAAGTGGGATAAATTAATTATAAGTAAACCAAAAGAACTATACGAAAACTTTTTTTTAGTAAAATACAATTTTAATTATAAAAATGAATTTTCATCCTTTTAATTCCTTATAAAAACAAAAAATATATACTTTTTTAATATATAATCTAAAAAATTAATTCATGCCAAAAATTAATTATGATAAATTTAATTTATTTTGATAAAAACATTTATCCCATGAAAAACTGTTTTTAAGGACATGTGTTTTTAATCCCAAAAATAAACTTATACCAAAATAAAGTATATTGGTGATTATTATTTTAATAATTAGACTATTTATAGTTAAATTATGCTAATGATTCATTAAAATCATCAAAAAAATTTAAATATTTAATTATTTGATATAATGAAACGAAATGAAATAAAAAAAATTATATTTTCACTATTCACTGAAAAATAAATAATTTAAAAAAACTAAAAAATTCTCTCTATGATAATAGTAAAAATATTATTTAAAAAATTATATTCATTAAAAAAATAAATTTAAAATAAATTTTTGAAATTAATTATAATGTTAACGTAAAATATGTAACAAATCCCATTGTTGATGAAAAAATATCTTTGAGGAAATAAATTAATTCACAGAATTTGTGTACTTATTTATTATGAATTAATAATCACATTTTTATTATATAAATCCATTATAAATTATTTTCATGATGTTGGTTTTCCAAATCATAATTCTGATTTAACATTTTAGAAATAATGGACACATTTGAATAATATTTTTAATGTACTTCACAATTCAGTTGAAGCTCAAGGTTGTGTGTTAAGAATGATATCAAGAATATTATTATTATAAAATATATTTTTTGGGTGTAAATTCTCCCCCATTAAATAAACATCATCCCCGAGAAGTTTTACATAATAATAAATGGTTCAACATTTGAAAATACCATTATTGAAAACCCATATAATACAAAGGGATAACAAAAGTTCCATTGAAAATGGGTTGCAGGAAATACAAATTTTACCAGAAATAACACATAATCATGTTCCCAGATAAAGAGACCATCATAAAGAAGTAAAAATACATATATGGATAATAAATATAAATTCATATGAATAATAGAGATATATACAGAGTATATTCATTAAAATTTAAATGACCACAATACTATAATCTAGTGGGCAGTCAAAAGTGCATCAATTCATCTAAAATAATTATAAAAAGGAAAATTCTTTAATTTTCTTAGCCCATTTACCTAGGATACTGTAATTATATTTCCAACAAATAGAAGATAATATACTTAATTTATTTATTTATATATGTAAATATAACTTCATCCTTTTATTCTCTATTTCTATTTTCATCCACCAATTTTCACACCATATTCTAATGATAAATGAAAAATATGAATTTTTCTTGCATGAATCACTAAAATAAATAATTAATAGACCATAATATCAATAAAATGATGAAAATATATTCCTCATGTTTCTATATATTTACCAAAACCAAAATGGTTATCATTGGTTATCCAATATGTATAAATATTTATACGATGAAATAATATATTAATTTCTTAAACCACAAAAATACCAACAAATGTTTATCATAAAATATTTCACTAATAATTAACCTTAATAATCCTCCAAAATATTTCTACCAAATTCATATCCCAAAAAATTAGAAAAAAGGACACTAATTTTCAAAAAATCATCTTACCATTAATCCCTTGATAACATAAATTATCTCTCAATTTCCCATACCAAACAAATGAATACATTTTTCATATATTCTCTTTAAACATTTTAATAACCTAACCCACCATAAAACCTCAATGAAAACTAACATTATTTTTTAAAATGACAATATACTAATTAAAAAAAATAACATACTATTTAATATATTATATAAATATAAAAATACAATAACCTTAATCCAACATAACATAAATAACTTTTTTTATCAAATCACTAATCAAAATAAAGTTCAGCAATACTATCCAATTTTACTTTTCAGTATATATCATCTCTCTATTTGAAATAGACATTATTATATCAACATATGTAACATATTAATGTGTATTTATCCCTAAAATGTGTGTTTTATAAAAATATCATTTCACCACTAAATAAATTTTCTATGTTATTAAAACAATTCTATATATGTTTGTAAACCCTATTTAAAAACCAAATATTGAAAAATCCATAGATGTTTTATAATACGTGTAACCATAATATCATTGACAAAACACCTCTATAGTATAATTCAATAATACTAATAAATAAACACTTAAATCATTCCACTTCAACAATTGTTATAAAATAGTACCACTGACATTATAGGAGTAATACCTTGGATTATGGAATTGAATTAGACAATGTTCAATATAACCCCACATATGAAATTTATCTTTATTTGGTATTTTGGGATGTAATTCATTTCCTTCAATTTAACTCTACATTTTTTAGTGGAATTACTTACAGATTGTCTGTATTTCTCACACCTAAAACGTCTTCCAATTCCCATGATACATTTCCCAACGTACTTCTTCCCATATTCTCGACATATAAGAAACTAATTCTTCCTTCCCCTATGTTCCTCATGAAGCTAAATTTTTCCCTTATTTGGTTTATTTATAAACTCGCTTATGTTTAGGTTGTTAATAATATATTGTGATAACATTTTAATAATATTAAAAAAAATCTTATTCCTTATCTGATTTCATTTGGTTTCTCATGATTGAAAGCATTGAATAATCTTTCATATTTGGTATTAACAAGATAACTCCTTGTTTAATCCATTAACCAAATACAAAGCATATTATTTGTAATAATAATCATAGTGTATAATCATATAATCATGAAAATTATTTTATTGGATATCTAAATCATGTCATATTAAGACCAATCTATGACAGCTTAGGATTAACCTTGGTATTATATATATATTTTATATACATCCCTTTAGAATTGATCATAAATAAAATATGAATTAACCCAGATATATTAACCAATAGTGTTTATCCAGGTTTGTAAACATAGAATAACCATCATCCATCACTGATAACAACATTAATACCTGATCGTTCTAGCTGAGAGTCAATACCCCTTGGTTTATCTATGTCATGGATGAATCCAATTTGCATTTTAAAAATAGTGATGTATCATATAGGAATCCAACACTCAATTATTTACCAAAACATATGATTTTATCCTATAATTACACTTATCCTGAGGGTTCCCATTAAGGATTTAATATCATTGATTTCATAAATAACTAAACTCTACTCTAAAAGAAACTATAATTACACATTTATTAAATACATATATATTACATATTGTTATATTATTTTTCATTAGATATCATTATTACCAATTCCATAACTCTAAAGGATTCCTGTCTTTATAAACCTGAATACACAAAACACTAGTTTTTAAATGATCTATATCATATCTCATTAATTCCTTCACAAATAGAACCCTTATTATACATATCATATTTAATACCATTCTTAATATCATGAGGAAAAGAAAATATTATAATTCTTGATATTGTATTCTTAGTAAGGTCAGATAATGGAGATATAAATCAATGATCATTTTTAAACACAACATGTGCATAAGGGTACAAGAACATGATCTTACTATTTAAAAATGATACCCAATTATTGATAGATCATAATAATGATAAATGGAATGAATATTGTTAGTTTATAAAACATGATCTATAAAAAATCAATTAACATAATCCCCAAGATTATAAAATTGGAATATGGTCATTTTGTAAAACTGTGGAATAATGCATGGAATAATCAGAATTCAAAAAATACTATTTTTTTTGGCTACCCACCAAAGAATTTATCACATTATAGGATTGGGTTAACCACCATTGTAACTATATTTTTCTTGGGATAACCAATCACGAACCCACTTTTGGGCATTCCATAACATCCTATATACCATTTTTTTCATTGGTTTAACCTCCTGTGTACCCTTTGATCTCATAAATAATTAATCATTACCCAATTCATTAGACGGAAAAAACACACGAACTAGTCACATTATCATCATGCATTAATATATATTCCAAAATATCATGGAAGCTTTTAACACATCATCATAACTTATCAAGTGAAAAATAAATATAGTTTCATAATTATTTTTTCATAATAATTATAAACCATAAAAATATTGAATAAATATGGTAACATTGAATCAAATCCACATTAAATCCTATTAAATGATTTCTTTATAAAAATACCCATTCAATTTTGAAATAACTAATTAAAATCTAAAAATTTATCAAATATTAAATAGATAAATTTCTTTGAAAAGAACCATGAAACATATTAACTGTGATTTAAACTAAATTCTTCTTGCAATTTTTGGAAAAAATCATTGATGTTGTGTAAATTAAAACAAATATTTCATTCGCACCTTTGATAAAAAGTACCTCATTAAGAAAAAATGATTCCTCTTAAATTTTTCAATTAAAGTAAATAATGGGTATAATTTTCTTCATAAAATAATTGGTAAATAGTAAATCATTCATGTAATCATATTTAATAAAATATTGATATGAAATAAAAATATTCCCAACCAACGAGAGAAATAAAGTCAATTTTCTGTAAAAACTTTTATTGTCAAAATTTGTACTTATTGATTGAAAGATGAAATGAAATCATGTAATGTCCATAAATAATTAAGGGACATGAAAATTGATAATATTTTCTGGAGGTAAATTATATTACATTATCATATAAATTTTAAGCATAAATAATATTTGTGAAAACATGGATTATAATATAAAACCCTTTCTCATTTCTAACGTCTGTATCATTAACCGCATGAAATAAATAAAATCAAATGGATCATTAAAAATAATTAATAAATATATGTTCATGATATAAATTATAAATTGGGAATTATATATTCCCTATAATAAAATAGGTTTATAATATAACATGTTTCCCAAAGAATACAATTTGAGATGATAAACCCACACAAATTTGGTAACATTTGAATAAGAAACATGTGGGAGAAGCACATTTGAATCATTAATTTAAATAAAAATAATTATGAATTATAAATTATTTAAAAATTCAAATGGTTAGTTTATAAACCTCATAAACATATATAGGTGGATAACATCATGCATGTATCAATGAAACATTATTAGGATGACAGACCCTTACCTTATGTATGCCATGATTCATAATCACTATATCCTCATATATAAAAAAATATGATTTATTATATCTATATAAATAAATTTTTATAATGTAATAATATCATATATGATACAATTATAATATTTAAACACCCATTTATTAATAATTATTTTCCAACATCGTTTTTTCTAGCTGATAATTGTTTTGCTTTTCAAGTATGTTTCCGTTTACATATTATTGTCCTTGAACATTGATTATGGTTAAATAATCTATATAAAATTAATAATATCATAATTATCATAATAAATCATTATATACACTTATATAACCATTCATATAAATAAGTGATGAACATTGATTAGATTATTTCCTCGAGATGATAGTCATTCCACACTCATGTGTGATGTTTCCACTTTTAAATGGATATAATGAAAAATGAGATAAAATATAATTAACCATTATAGAATAATTAATATATCATAAGTATCATATATGTTTATTAAATACTTCTTTATTATAATCCATGTAATTATTAAATGAAAAACTGAATCACTTCACTTCATATTGGTGGTAGTGCACACGTATGCATGAGTGATGTTATGAATTTCCAATGTAATAGAAGGAAATAAGATAGATAAATATTATAAGTCAAAAAAGAATGATTATTTAATAAATAGAATTTATAAAAGTTAAATATATACAAATAATCAAACATGAAATTTCAATATTGAAAACAATGATCATATCAAAACATGGTGGTAGTAATCCACTCATACACAAGAGAAATAAAATCATTTCTCATTTGATAAAGATGATGTGGGAGGTCATTGTTAAAATTTAAAAACAAAATATTAGTATATATTTTTTAATAAATTCATCATGTTTTTATGGATACACTAGTCATAGATATGGTGTAATAAAAAATAAAATTGAAAGAGTATAATTATGATTCATACATCTTTATTGAGAGACCGCTTATGGATTACAGTATAAAACATCAATGATTTATCAATGGAAAATAAATAAGTAACAAGGATTAATGGAATGAATATGGGATTTTTTACTTATTAATTGGTTTATCTATAAGCATAAATTTTTTTGAATAATAGAGGTGAAGACATTCCCTTCTATAAGTGAGAGGAGGGATACACATGGAATTATTTAAATGTTTACAATTAAATAATTTCACCTTCATGATCGAGTGAAAATAAATGGATAATTATAACCAGATATTAAAATATCATGTCAAAATATATTCCCAAAATAATAATTTTAAAATTTTATGTGAAATTATTACCCAATATCTTAGTTTAATACCCCAATAAACCTGTTTTAACCACAACTGTGGTAACAAAAGTTTACTATTTTTTAATATTTATTTGAAAAAAAATAATTTGAAACTATTAAATTATATTAATAATTAGGATTATGAATACATATGTCACGACCCGACCTCGGGGCCCGTGCCGTGACTACCCCAAGCCCGCCTTCCATAGGCCAGGGGCTGGCGTCTAGCACCAAGGCGTAAATCCCGGTAAACAGGGAAGGCATTGCCTTTATAAGTAACAACCACCACAGAGTCAGCAAGCGGAAAGTAACTACAAGTGCAGAAAAGTAAAGGGGGGCCGGAATACAAGCCCAACTGAAAGTACAACTGAAAAGGAAAAGAACAGCAACTGAAGAAAAGACGGCGGCCTCGTGTCGTCCACTGGCAATCCCACCTGAAGGGTGGGTACAGATAGCCTCCAGGCTCCTCGGGTCCCACGTCCGCTCCGAGCACGTCCCGCCCAGTGGTCCGCCTCCAGGTACCGTCCTGCTCCACGCCCCAACCGTGATCAGCGCTGTCCGTCGTCTGCATCCAACACAACAAGGTGCGGGCAAAGCCCGTGCAGGGGTGAGTATAAGCTACTCAGTAAGGACCCCGAGACCCCCGAAGGTCTCCCGAAATCCACAAAGGATATAGCACAAAAGGAAGGTGCAATCACGAAGTAACATCTGACTCGACTTAGGTATATGCCCATACATATACCTAAGTCCCCAATTCTAGCTCTGCTCACGAGCTCAAGAACAACCCAATCCACATAGGAAAGCAAGACTCAAATCCACAAAGGAGAGTAAACAGTAAATCCACATAGGATAGTTCAACACAATCCACAAAGGAGAGTAACAGAAGATTCAGCTCAACCAGGTATACTTTTTCAGATGACGTCAAAGATGATCACTGATCCATCTAAGTCGTCGGACCCACGAAGGATCGATAGGTACTAACCCCCGCAAAAGACCCACACAGGATCGGGCTCACACAGAACCTGTAGGCAGTGGCTCACACAGAACCGGTAGTAAGGACCCACGAAGGATCGGGCCCACACAGGACCTGTAGCACTGATCCACGTAGGATCGCTGAGTGTAGTAGTCGACGCAGTCCACTGAGGATCTCTGCATAGTCGTCGCCGCAGTCCACGAAGGATCTCTGCTCTGTCGTCGTCGCAGTCCACGGAGGATCTCTGCTCTGTCATCGTCGCAGTCCACGGAGGATCTCTGCTCTGTCGTCGTCGCAGTCCACGGAGGATCTCTGCTCTGTCGTCGAAGTCACAGCCAGCACTAGGGTTCCCGCACACAGCGAGCTCGTTTAGGAGGGTCCGCTCCACGAGCCGAGAGGCTGATACATCAACTGACACGTAGTCTGAAGTTGATGTATCCAAAAGTTCCGTATCGACAACAGGATCTCAACGCAACAGACGGCGCGTCAATCGGACGCCCGGTCTGAGAGTTATTGGCATTTTCGTCCCAGGGGCCCGGTTGGTTTTTAGGGCAAAACCAACCCGACCGTACTCCGCCTGTGTCCGATCCTCGAGCGGAGTATGCCAAAAGTTCCGTCTCACTTATAGGAAACTACCACAGCTGACGGTACGTCGATCGGACGTCCGTAGGTCAAGTTATGAGCGTTTCCGCTCCGAGGGCCCGGTTGGTTTCGTGTACGAACCAACCCGGCCGAACCCAAAGTCATATGAAACCTTGAGTGTAATATACCGAAACGACCGTCTCGATCCAAGGATCGTGTAGCCGCTGACGGTTCGTCAATCGGAGGTCCCAGGCCCAAGATATGGGCAAAAGACCAAAGAAGGCCCGAAAATGGGGGTTCTGGGCCCGGGGCGACCCGGCCCGAACCCCCCCCTGGGTCGGCCGAACCGGGTCGACCCGAACCGGGTTGACCCGACCCGGCCCGACCCAGCTAGGCCGGGTCCGGTCCGGCCTGGGCGCGGCCCGGCCGACCGGACCGGCCGGCTCGGCTTCGGCCGAGCGGCCGAAGAGAAACCGCCGCGGGTTTGACCCGCGGCTTGGAGGAACGCGGCCCGCGCGGGCCGCGTGCTGGGTGGCCGGACCGCGGACGCGGTCCGGCGGTTCGCCGCCACCGCGGCCGAGCCGCGGCGGATTCCTCTGGCGGCGCGCCGGGCGCCGCCGCCCCCGGGGGCCGATCTTCACTGCGGGATCAACGGATCGCCCTTGCCGCACGGTTCGTCGTCGTCCGCCAAATCCGCACAACAAAAAGATCGGCGGAGGGTTGCCGGGTCTTGTTTGTTAGACCCGCACCCTCCGCGTTAGTCATAAAATCAACGGGAGGAAAAGAAATAACCAATCAACAATTTTAAATAAATTAAAATTGTTCCGTGATCGGGTTCTTTATTTTAAAAGAATAAACACGGGAAATAAAATATTCCAACAACCCCTACCTCAAAGTCGCTGTCGGACGTGAGGTCGTCGCGGAATCGCTCGTCGCGAAAGGAGGGGATCGTCACGTCGTCGCGGAAGAGACGTTCGTCGCACCGCGGGAAAAACGTCGCACCGACGATCTCCGGATCTAGAACAAACGGATTTAATTAATTAAATCCGTTGTCATTGAAAATAAAAAGGGAGAATTAAACGATCTGTTTCTCACCTTAGTTGCCGAACGAGGATCGGTCGCGGAAGAAGAGGCGTCGCCGAAGAACGTCGCGGGTAGAGCTCGTCAACGTCGCAGATCACGGTGTGCGTCGTCGAATTCTGGTTCCGGCATTCTTCGCGTTCTTCTCGTTCTTCGTGGGGAGGGTGGAGGCTCAGAGGATTCGCACAACGATAGCAATCCTCCAAAATAGACAAGTTTGTCTATTTTATTAATTTGCCAACGAACGCAAACGCGTAAGTAACGACCCATTAAATTCGTTGAATTAATTCAACGAATGAAACAGTCCATTTAATTCACGAAATAAACCGCCCAATTAAATGGTCTGTTAAGAATTAAGGAAAACGCGTCGGTTGACTTTTCAGTTATTTTGACGGGTTTTCGCGGGTGCGTTACTTAGCGAAAGAAACGGCGGGGCTCGTGCGGGCCCCACCGCACAAATATCCTACCAAGGGGTAGGGTATTTCCGGATAGCACCCTATCCGCTTTAACTCAGTTCAAGTGGCTTCCAAGCGACTTCCAAGCAGCTTAAGTGAAATAAAATAAAGTTGTCGCACAACCTTTATTTTATTTCCGACTTAAAGCCCAAAAATTTAAAAACCACGGTTGAGCAAACGCAACTCCGGAAGAGGCGTTTCTAAGCAAATAACGGCGCTGCAATTTCATCGGTTCCCTCAGAATTCGATTCCGGGCACCGGTTCAAAAGATAGAAAAACCCGCTCGTCCGTTCACTGAACGTACCCGAGCCAAACTTCGGAAATTGATTCCGGGCACAACGGGCCTCGGAATCAGGTGCCGTCTGAAGCTGCGCTCTTGTAAAATTCCAAAGAAAATTAAGAAAAAAATTTCCTTGAAATTTGCGGGTCTTTACATTACTCACACCTCAGGGCTTTACGTCCCCGTAAAGATACATCAAAAACTAGGGGAACAAATGGGGGTACTGAGCACGCATCTGAGCCTCCCGCTTCCAAGTGCTCTCCTGGAGGTTCCCGTGCTGCCATCTGATGCGCACAAGGGGAATCGACCGCCCACGTAGGACCCGCTCCTGTCGATCCTCGATCTCCACTGGGACCTCCGCAAAAGTCGCCCCATCGTCCACACCCAGCTCCCCAAAGTCGATGATGTGCGTCGGGTCGTGCACGTATCTCCTCAGCTGAGACACGTGGAAGACGTCGTGCACCCGGTGCAACTGAGGTGGTAGAGCCAGGCGATAAGCCACCTCTCCTATCCTGCTGAGGACCTGGAGAGGCCCGATGAAGCGTGGAGACAACTTGCCGCCTCGGCCAAATCTCCGTAAACCACGTCGAGGTGAGACACGCAAAAAGATGTGGTCGCCATCCTCGAACTCTAGTGGCCTCCGCCTCCTGTCAGCATATGACTTCTGCCGGCTCTGAGCTGTCCTCATCCTCTCCTGGATGATCTGGACCTTCTCTGTCGTGGCTCGGACCATCTCTGGTCCCACGAGTGCTGACTCCCCAGGGTCTGTCCAGCACAACGGTGATCTGCAGGGTCTGTCGTACAACGCCTCGTATGGTGTCATCCCGATGGTGGAGTGGTAGTTGTTGTTGTACGCGAACTCCACCAAGGGTAGGTGGTCCTCCCAGCTGCGAGCCAAGTCGAGAACACATGCACGGAGCATGTCCTCGAGTGTCTGTATGGTCCTCTCAGTCTGACCATCCGTCTGAGGGTGGAAGGCTGTGCTCAGATGGAGCCGCGTCCCGAACGCCTCCTGCAACCCCTTCCAAGGTCGGGAAGTGAAACGAGCATCTCGATCGGAGACGATAGACGATGGCACACCGTGAAGCCGTACGATCTCCTGGACGTAAAGACGTCCCAAGATCTCCACTGAGCCCTGCTCTCTGATGGGTAAGAAGTGTGCCGACTTGGTGAGTCGGTCGACAATCACCCAAATGGAGTCGTGACCTCTGGAAGTGCGTGGAAGTCCAGTCACGAAGTCCATAGATATGCCGTCCCACTTCCACTCCGGGACCTCCAAGGGCTGTACCAATCCTGCTGGTACCTGATGCTCTGCCTTCACCTGCTGGCAGGTGAGGCATCGTGAAACGAACTCTGCCACAGCTTTCTTCATGCCCAGCCACCAGTGCTGTCGTCTGAGATCCTGGTACATCTTCGCCACTCCGGGATGTACCGCCAAGGGAGAAGTGTGAAACTCTCTCAGCACCTCCTCTCGTAAAGCGACTGGTACGAAGGTGCGTCCTCTGAAAAGGATGTCGTGCTCTGCTCCAAGGGAGAAGCCATCAGGCGCCTGACTTTAGGATATCAGTGCACGCCGGGTCTCACAGTCAGCGTCCCCATGCTGAGCCTCTCTGACCTGCTGTAGAAGTGGAGGAGAGACTGTGAGAGACTGAAGAAAGGCTGCTTCATCTCTATCCACGAAGGATATCTGTAAGGAGGCTAGCTGCTCCGTTGCCTCCTCAAGTATCTGAATGCCCGTCCTCCTGCTGAGGGCATCGGCTACCACGTTCCCCTTCCCAGGAGTATAGACTATCTCAAAGTCATAGTCCTGGAGGAACTCAAGCCATCTCCGCTGTCTCAGGTTCAGGTCCTTTTGAGAGAAGATATACCTGAGACTCTGGTGGTCAGAAAAGACTGTGAAGCGCTCGCCCATCAGATAGTGCCGCCAAGTCTTCAGAGCGAAGACCACTGCTGCTAACTCCAGGTCATGAGTGGCGTAGTTCTGCTCATGCGGTCTCAACTGACGTGATCCGTAGGCGATCACGTCCCGCTCCTGCATCAGGACGCACCCAAGTCCAGTCCCTGATGCGTCGCAGTAAACTATGTATCCAACTCCCTCCTCAGACAACCTCAAGATAGGTGCGCTGGTCAATCTCTGTCTCAGCTCCTGGAAGCTCTGCTGACATCTGTCTGACCACACAAAGGGTTTCCCCTTCTTCGTCAAGGCTGAGAGTGGTGCCGAAACTCTGGAGAAGTCTGGCACAAATCTCTGATAGTATCCGGCTAGTCCCAAGAAGCTCCGCACCTCCGTCACGCTCCTGGGTGGCTCCCAAGCTAGCACTGCCTCGATCTTCGCGGGATCCACTGCAACTCCCGCCTCAGAGATGACGTGCCCCAAGAAGTGGACCTCACGTAACCAGAACTGGCACTTTGAGAGCTTGTCATAAAGCTGGTGCTCTCGGAGTGTGTCTAGCACAACTCGCAGGTGGTAGGCATGCTCCTCCTCAGTCGTCGAGTATACCAAAATGTCGTCAATGAAGACCACGACAAATCGGTCGAGGTATGGCTGGAAGATCCTGTTCATGAGGCTCATGAACACTGCTGGAGCATTGGTTACGCCGAATGGCATAACCAAGAACTCATAATGGTCATACCGACACCTGAAGGTCGTCTTCTGCACGTCCTCGTCTCGAACTCTGAGCTGATGATAGCCTGACCGGAGGTCTATCTTCGAGAACCACCGCGCTCCCTTGAGCTGATCGAAGAGGTCATCAATCCGTGGCAGCGGATACTTGTTCCTCACTGTCACCTGGTTCAGGCGACGATAGTCGACACACAGTCGCAAGCTCCCGTCCGCCTTCTTGGCGAACAATATCGGGGAAGCCCAGGGTGAAACACTGGGTCGGATAAACCCCTTGCTCTGCAAGTCCTCCAACTGTACCCGCAGCTCTCGAAGCTCGGCGGGGGCCATCCGGTATGCTGGAGTAGATATCGGGGCTGTCCCGGGGTACAAGTCGATGTAAAAGTCTACCTCTCTACGAGGAGGTAGCCCTGGAACGTCGTCGGGAAAGACGTCCACGTACTGGTCCACCACTGCAGGAAAAACTGGACTCCGCACGTCCACTGCTCCTAGGATGAGGCTAGCCAACTGATGAGAGATGGGCTGCACTCTCCTCCGCGGAAGTCCATCCTATGCTGCAAAGGTTCCCTTCTCGCCGGTGAAGGTAAACCTGCTCCCGTCGGTACGAACACATCGCACCTTGCGCCTAAAACAGTCGATCTGGGCATGAACCGTGGATAGCCAATTCATGCCCAAGATGACGTCGTAAGGCCTCGACGCCGCTACAAGGAGATCCCAGCCGAAGCTCTCGCCTCCTAGAGTAAGCTCGCACTGCCGGCACCAGTGCGTAATCGTCGAGTCTGCTCCCATAGGAGTCTCTAGCCGTAAGGATCGAGCCAACGGCTCAGTCGGAATCTCCGAGCTCCGAACAAGGGCAGAGGCTATGAAAGAGTGACTCGCTCCTGTGTCTATAAGTACTGCAGCAAGGGTGGAATAGACACAGATCGTACCTCGAATCATATCTGGCATGTCGGGGTCGTAGGCCTCCACTGCCTGGAGCTGGGCCTGTCCCTGCCCACCAGCTCCCTGTGGTCGAGGTGGCCCTCTTGGTGGTGGTGGGGGTAGAGCCTGGAAGCGTCGCCCACCACCCGCTGCTCGGCCAGCTCCTCTGCCTCGTCCGCCTCCTCCCTGCGGACCGCCACGATCGACCCTCTGCCTCTGCCTGGGTGGCTCCTCCACCGTCTGCTGCTCCTCTGGTCGGCGAGTCGGGCAGTCACGAGCCATGTGACCCTGCCCGCCGCAGGAGTAGCACAGCCTGCCTCTCGGAAGGCTGGCACTCCGCTGTGTGCCCCGCACTGCTGAGCCGGTGTCCTGAGGCCGTCTGCGTGGGGGTCTGGTCTGCCTGGACCCGAGAGTCATCCGTCGGCTACCTGCTGCCGAAGACTCAGCTACCTGCCGCCCTGCGCTAGGTCTCGCCGCTGAAGAAGGCTCTGCCAGGAAGCTCTCGATCATGAGGGCTCGCTCCAGCACTCCCGCCTGGGTCGGAATGCTGAGGGAGATCAGCGACGCCCGAATCTCCTGCCGCAAGCCCTGCTCGAAGGTCCGGGCCCGGAAGAAGGGGTCCCGTACCATGTCGGTCGAGTAGCGAGATAGGTCAGTGAACCTCGCCGCGTACTGAGCGACCGTCATGCTGCCCTGGCGCAGCTGGAGAAGCTCCTGGATGCGCACCGCTCGGAGGGTGGCCGGGACGAACTCAGAGCGGAAGAGGCTCTCGAAGTCCGTCCAGAGCAAGGATGCCTCATCGTGAACCTGGAGCATCAAGCTCCACCATCGTCCTGCCGCCGCCTGCAGGAGGCTCGCCGCGAGAATCACCATGAGATCCGCTGGTGTCCTCACTAGCCTAAAGATCCGTACCACCGCCTCTAGCCAGTCCTCGGCGGCCTGGGGGTCCGCCTCACCGCGAAACCTGGGCGGTCGCTGGCTCTGAAACTCATGCAGTGCCCTGAGGCAACGTGCATCGTCAGCGTCTGGTACTGGTAGCATCGGCGGCTCGGCGGGTAAAGCTACCACCGGTGCCACTGCTGGCAAAGGGCCCTGCACCGAGGCCTCGTCGCTCGGTGGGCTGCCGTCGCGCCCTACACTCGGAACCCTAGCTGGCTGTCGTCGCGGGGCCATCCTGAAAAGGAGAACAAGAGCACCACAGTCAGAACAGTATACCTGGTGAGCTGGCACAAGTAATCACAAGGAAAACTTGAGACTTTCATGAAGCAGATCAGTATACCCGGTGAGCTGACACAAGTAATCACAAAGAAACTTGAAACACACACGCAATCAATGTTTTCATGCATTAAGTCGGAAATCAGGAGTCAGGGTCCTGGTGTACGGATACGTCGGCCGCCGCACCAACACTGGGCTCCCTGAACCGATAACCACACTCAATACACTAAACACTATTGCTTCATATAGAAAGAAAAGACGATCAGAGTCTACGGTAGAACCGACCACCTCTGATACCAATTTGTCACGACCCGACCTCGGGGCCCGTGCCGTGACTACCCCAAGCCCGCCTTCCATAGGCCAGGGGCTGGCGACTAGCACCAAGGCGTAAATCTCGGTAAACAGGGAAGGCATTGCCTTTATAAGTAACAACCACCACAGAGTCAGCAAGCGGAAAGTAACTACAAGTGCAGAAAAGTAAAGGGGGGCCGGAATACAAGCCCAACTGAAAGTACAACTGAAAAGGAAAAGAACAGCAACTGAAGAAAAGACGGCGGCCTCGTGTCGTCCACTGGCAATCCCACCTGAAGGGTGGGTACAGATAGCCTCCAGGATCCTCGGGTCCCACGTCCGCTCCGAGCACGTCCCGCCCAGTGGTCCGCCTCCAGGTACCGTCCTGCTCCACGCCCCAACCGTGATCAGCGCTGTCCGTCGTCTGCATCCAACACAACAAGGTGCGGGCAAAGCCCGTGCAGGGGTGAGTATAAGCTACTCAGTAAGGACCCCGAGACCCCCGAAGGTCTCCCGAAATCCACAAAGGATATAGCACAAAAGGAAGGTGCAATCACGAAGTAACATCTGACTCGACTTAGGTATATGCCCATACATATACCTAAGTCCCCAATTCTAGCTCTGCTCACGAGCTCAAGAACAACCCAATCCACATAGGAAAGCAAGACTCAAATCCACAAAGGAGAGTAAACAGTAAATCCACATAGGATAGTTCAACACAATCCACAAAGGAGAGTAACAGAAGATTCAGCTCAACCAGGTATACTTTTTCAGATGACGTCAAAGATGATCACTGATCCATCTAAGTCGTCGGACCCACGAAGGATCGATAGGTACTAACCCCCGCAAAAGACCCACACAGGATCGGGCTCACACAGAACCTGTAGGCAGTGGCTCACACAGAACCGGTAGTAAGGACCCACGAAGGATCGGGCCCACACAGGACCTGTAGCACTGATCCACGTAGGATCGCTGAGTGTAGTAGTCGACGCAGTCCACTGAGGATCTCTGCACAGTCGTCGCCGCAGTCCACGAAGGATCTCTGCTCTGTCGTCGTCGCAGTCCACGGAGGATCTCTGCTCTGTCATCGTCGCAGTCCACGGAGGATCTCTGCTCTGTCGTCGTCGCAGTCCACGGAGGATCTCTGCTCTGTCGTCGAAGTCACAGCCAGCACTAGGGTTCCCGCACACAACGAGCTCATTTAGGAGGGTCCGCTCCACGAGCCGAGAGGCTGATACATCAACTGACACGTAGTCTGAAGTTGATGTATCCAAAAGTTCCGTATCGACAACAGGATCTCAACGCAACAGACGGCGCGTCAATCGGACGCCCGGTCTGAGAGTTATTGGCATTTTCGTCCCAGGGGCCCGGTTGGTTTTTAGGGAAAAACCAACCCGACCGTACTCCGCCTGTGTCCGATCCTCGGGCGGAGTATGCCAAAAGTTCCGTCTCACTTAGAGGAAACTACCACAGCTGACGGTACGTCGATCGGACGTCCGTAGCTCAAGTTATGAGCGTTTCCGCTCCGAGGGCCCGGTTGGTTTCGTGTACGAACCAACCCGGCCGAACCCAAAGTCTTCTGAAACCTTGAGTGTAATATACCGAAACGACCGTCTCGATCCAAGGATCGTGTAGCCGCTGACGGTTCGTCAATCGGAGGTCCCAGGCCCAAGATATGGGCAAAAGACCAAAGAAGGCCCGAAAATGGGGGTTCTGGGCCCGGGGCGACCCGGCCCGAACCCCCCCTGGGTCGGCCGAACCGGGTCGACCCGAACCGGCCCGACCCGGCTAGGCCGGGTCCGGTCCGGCCTGGGCGCGGCCCGGCCGACCGGACCGGCCGGCTCGGCTTCGGCCGAGCGGCCGAAGAGAAACCGCCGCGGGTTTGACCCGCGGCTTGGAGGAACGCGGCCCGCGCGGGCCGCGTGCTGGGTGGCCGGACCGCGGACGCGGTCCGGCGGTTCGCCGCCACCGCGGCCGAGCCGCGGCGGATTCCTCCGGCGGCGCGCCGGGCGCCGCCGCCCCCGGGGGCCGATCTTCACTGCGGGATCAACGGATCGCCCTTGCCGCACGGTTCGTCGTCGTCCGCCAAATCCGCACAACAAAAAGATCGGCGGAGGGTTGCCGGGTCTTGTTTGTTAGACCCGCACCCTCCGTGTTAGTCATAAAATCAACAGGAGGAAAAGAAATAACCAATCAACAATTTTAAATAAATTAAAATTGTTCCGTGATCGGGTTCTTTATTTTAAAAGAATAAACACGGGAAATAAAATATTCCAACAACCCCTACCTCGAAGTCGCCGTCGGACGTGAGGTCGTCGGGGAATCGCTCGTCGCGAAAGGAGGGGATCGTCACGTCGTCGCGGAAGAGACGTTCGTCGCACCGCGGGAAAAACGTCGCACCGACGATCTCCAGATCTAGAACAAACGGATTTAATTAATTAAATCCGTTGTCATTGAAAATAAAAAGGGAGAATTAAACGATCTGTTTCTCACCTTAGTTGCCGAACGAGGATCGGTCGCGGAAGAAGAGGCGTCGCCGAAGAACGTCGCGGGTAGAGCTCGTCAACGTCGCAGATCACGGTGTGCGTCGTCGAATTCCGGTTCCGGCGTTCTTCGCGTTCTTCGCGTTCTTCGCGGGGAGGGTGGAGGCTCAGAGGATTCGCACAACGATAGCAATCCTCCAAAATAGACAAGTTTGTCTATTTTATTAATTTTCCAACGAACGCAAACGCGTAAGTAACGACCCATTAAATTCGTTGAATTAATTCAAAGAATGAAACAGCCCATTTAATTCACGAAATAAACCGCCCAATTAAATGGTCTGTTAAGAATTAAGGAAGACGCGTCGGTTGACTTTTCAGTTATTTTGACGGGTTTTCGCGGGTGCGTTACTTAGCGAAAGAAACGGCGGGGCTCGTGCGGGCCCCACCACACAAATATCCTACCAAGGGGTAGGGTATTTCCGGATAGCACCCTATCCGCTTTAACTCAGTTCAAGTGGCTTCCAAGCGACTTCCAAGCAGCTTAAGTGAAATAAAATAAAGTTGTCGCACAACCTTTATTTTATTTCCGACTTAAAGCCCAAAAATTTAAAAACCACGGTTGAGCAAACGCAACTCCGGAAGAGGCGTTTCTAAGCAAATACCGGCGCTGTGATTTCATCGGTGCCCTCAGAATTCGATTCCGGGCACCGGTTCAAAAGATAGAAAAACCCGCTCGTCCGTTCACTGAACGTACCCGAGCCAAACTTCGGAAATTGATTCCGGGCACACCGGGCCTCGGAATCAGGTGCCGTCTGAAGCTGCGCTCTTGTAAAATTCCAAAGAAAATTAAGAAAAAAATTTCCTTGAAATTTGCGGGTCTTTACAATATAATCCATTTTATAATATTTATTTCTATATGATTATGATTTCAATTTTAAGTGAATGTGAAAAATTAATCGAAAATCCATTTTTATAAAAAATAATTTATAGAAACAAAATTGAATTTATATATATTCAATGGCTTGTGAAAACTATAAAATTGATGTTTAAATATTTTCATGATATATAATATATAAATTTCATTAAAAAACTTAACCAATATTTATTAATTTATTTTATTAAGATAAAGAACATTGAACATATAAAAATAGTTTTTATATAAATGTATTTTTATTCCCAAAAGTGATCTTATTCCAAAAAAAGTATAATTAAAATTCATTTTTAATTAATTAGATTATTTATAATTATAGGAAACTTATTTTAAATTTATATAAAAAAAATGTTCTTATTAACTTCTTTTTTTTATTATAATTAATGAAATTTTTACAAAATTAGCATTTTAACTATTCAGTGGAAAAAAAATAAAAATGAGGAAATCTAAAAACATCCCTCTAAAATAATATTAACATGATGATTTCAAATGTTTTATTCATGAAATCAAATAAAATTTCTTATAATGGTATAAATTAATTATAATGTTCATTCAAAAAACATTAATAGAATCCTTTTTTATGAAAAAATTTATTTAATGAAAACAACTTACATTATTCAAAAATGAATAATTATTTATTATGAGATAATAAACACGTCTTCATTATATAAAAACAATATTCATATTTTTCATAAATGGTTTATTCTTATTCATATAGATAATTTAACATTTATTCTATAGTGGACACATTACAAAATATTTTTATAGTATATATCAGTTCACATAATGTTTGGTGTTGCATGATAATAAATCTATCGAGTATAGTATTCTCAAATAAATTTTTGGTGTGTTATACTTTCATTCCAAATACCTACGCTAAAGTAAGTGTCATCATATATAAAATAAAGGTAAAACCATTACTTATCAGTAAATAATGTTACTCATCTATAAACATATAAGAATGACCACACCCATCAATCAAAGATCTATCATCACCTAGAGACTCATGGGATTACTCATACCCTTATAGAAAATAAGTAACCTTAACTAAAAACCAATGTTTGTGAATATACCCTACTAAGAAATAATTATCCTCATCCAAAAACTCTTCGGTATGTTAACACCCTATCAGAAAGTATGTAAGATCTTCTAGAACTCAAGATCTTGCAAGAACCCTACAAAGAAACACATATAGGTTATCTAAAAACCAAGAGTATAAATACCTATTGTTATACACATCATCACATTATAAAATAAGGGAACCCTGTCACACTTTTACTTTCACACATCATACACATATCAAGAATCTTTTCCCAGCTATAGGATCACAAGATCATCACCATGGTACGGGACATAAGGCTCAACATCACATATCAAGTCACACCGCTATATTCTCTTAGCCACTCAATCAAACTCTAAAAATCATTACAGTTGTATAAGTATATCGGGTTTAATACATCTAAATACTTCTCTATTATGTATTTTAATCCACTATTTTCCTCCACAATCATTTTCGTACATTATTGTTAAACCAACCTCAAACAATTTGAACATTGTGTTCTATGTTAACACTCAAATTTAATGATTCCTAACTATCTCCACTTCCCCACTCTTGGGTTAATAAATAATGAAGAATGATCTAGGGTCTCCTAGATATCACAATGATTCATATAAGCTACTTTTATTCCTCAATCTCATTCTCATTCCTAGAGCCTATCATGATCATTTAGAGGGAATCCTGTCACCCAAACATTATATAATCATGTCATGACCTCATCAAAAAAATTATAAAACAACACTGGTATGACTCTAGAGATATATTGTAATTGAAACCCCCATTCCAAGTAACACTATGTTTTTCTACACACCCAACATATCATAAATCTACCTATGATATATCCAGAAAATTTATCTCATACTAGTAGTGGATAAACCCTCACCCAATTATCTATTCAAATAGTTTGTAGTCAATAAGGTATCCCAAGGTTCATTCATGGACTAATCGGCCCAATAATCTTATTATAACACTATCCTCCATATAGAGGATTCTAAAAGAAATGAAATGAGGGCCACTACATTTATTCCTTTTATTTAATTTATACCCATGTAATTTTTTGTACCTCATATATCATTTATCTACTCATTCCTTTGACCATTGGAGGTTGATGAATCAATCAAATTCATAGTGACCATTTTTTCCCATGATACATGTGTCTTTCATTAGGTATATTATTTCCAAGAAAAAATTTGTTTAAATAAATTTTTTATACCCATTATATTAAGAATAAATAACAAATTAATCATAAATAAAATGAATTTACCAAGGTATATTTTCAAGGGACACCAAAAATATATGAAGTCGTTACCTATAAAATAAATGATTATCCACCCTTGCTGTGGCTCACCCAAACTCATATCAACAACTGAGATCCTATCTCAACACATTATTTTCATGTTATTTAGATATAAATCATTCTAGTTAATTTTCCTATTTAAATAAATAATATCTTTTTAAATTAATATAAAAATTTATTTTAATGAGTTATAATTGAATAAAAATTATTTATGTTTTCCCATTTCACTAATATCATGAGAATCTACCCTTGAAAGGCCCATAGGGTACTCTTGACAATATCATGGGAAGAATATCTAACAATAAGAACCAACCCTATCACCAAAATCATTCAATTTAATTTAAAATGATAAATAATATCAGTAAGTGATATACCTTTATATAAACAACATGAAATGTCATATTATCATCCTTTCAGGACATTCATTACCCACTATAAAAAAATACATATAATATTATAATAATTATACCATGTTCCAGTGGAATCATAACTAAAACCCCAATTCTATGATAAAAAAATACCAATGATAATGATTGAGGAAATCAAGAAATAATTGATGATGACCTTAAAATTTTCTTTATATTGTATCTCAGATTATTGGACACTGGAATATAATATGATTATTTTGATATAATTTATTTTTCTTCTGAGATGATGGGATGGGAAATCATGGAGACAACACTATCTTAATAATACAAAAATTATACTTTTTATTTATATATAATTATTTTTAAATGTGGATTCCATGATGAAATCATGAAAAATATAAGTCATTATAACGAAAACCCAATAAATTTCATGAATTATTTCAATAAAAACATTTTTAGTCTTTTATTAAACATCAAGTTGATGGGAAACCTAGGTTTTATCTTTTCAAAACACCATCCCTGAACTGCCCCTAATTTTTGTAAAACATACCACTTCCTAGCCTCCACATTCCAAACAACTCAAGATAACTCCATATTTTTTGAGGCCATATGTGGAATCATATATAGAATTATATATTCAATGACAACGTAAACTTCACAACATGAATTACTCCTCGTATTATGGATTATTTTGACTAGTTGTGAGTGTTTAAATAGAACAGCGGGGAGACTATACCCTTATTATTAACTATTCATTAATGTAAATTATTAATAATAGAATAAATGAATGTAAATTATGGAAGAATTTAGTTTAAGAAAAACTAAAATCACCCCATAAAATTATAAAATGGAATATAATAATCTTTAAATCACGTAAAAAGGCCAATCCCCACATTTGGTGGATCTATATTTATATCACATATAATAATACCAAAAAATAGTTTGGTCTCTATAAAAGATCCCAGAATTTGTCCTAGAATCACCCTAATATAATCCTAAATGATATAATCAATTTTACAATATAGGTTCAATGAACATATATTGATAGTTTATCCTAAAATATGCACATGTAACAAGATTTCTCATATGTGTGTGAGTACAATCTTAGTAGAACGCCATTGATTGGACCATAACATAAGTGAAGATGATGTATTTTGTTACATATGATGGAAGAAACACATAAGTAAATTAACATGTAATAAATCATGGGTTATCATTCACAACCCAGTATATGATAAAATACTAGTTATTCTACTTTTACCCCATATCAAAAGGAAGTGTCTCCCAGAACCTCAATTCTTCATATAAAAAAATCAACCAAACCATTCTTCACAAGGGATGTTTCATGCCCATTCATAACATCTTAATAAAAGTTGGAATCATCCATCAACCCTCTATTCTCACTGATGATATTTAATTAACATCCCAAGACACATCTTAACACTATTTGGGGGATAATGGATTTTGCAACCTTGCCTTCTCACATAAACTGACCATTCACACCAAAATTTTCACCAAATCACTCATGGTGGACACAGACTTCAATAGTATTACAAAAATAAAAATGTTAAATAATTCCTAAAATATCACGACAATAGTGGGGAAATATCACCCAAATCCATTTCCCGTCTTTATAGGCCATTCTAAACATAACAGATCCTAAACAGATTCCATGAGGGCTATTTCCCTGAGAATATATTCATACTCTCTCTAATTAAATAAAATGAAATTACTCTTCAAGAAATATATCATGACATTTATCAAACTATAAATGAAAATATGAATCAATTAGAACATTCCCCATCACTCTGATGCCATAATTAGAGTTCTTGGAAGTCTACACATGTACCAATATACTAGTCAAGTCATATAATTTTCAAAAATAGTTGTAATATTCTAAATAATTCATGGCTCTATTGTGGTAGTAAATAATTGAAACTTCACAAAACTGAATGCAAACGTGACGTTCTAAAACCCTAATAGAAACCCCAAAATCACCACATTTAGAGTTTAGAAAAATAAAACAATGATATAGAGGAATAATGAAGCACCTAGGGATCAAACATAATTACAAACACAAATAGATAATCTTTGAAACACCCAATTATTCAAATGGTCATGGAATGAGATTGGAGGAACCCAAGTCACCAAAGGAATCATGCCCAAATCATCTACATTATTTAAGGATTGGGAATTAATGTGGGAATAAATAATTATGATATTACATATGAAATTACAAGGCTTGCCACTTTAAAAATTTCCTTAAATAAATAGTCCTGACATGACCTAGTGTTCACAAATTTATCGATGTTAGAAAGATAACCCCCAACCCTCGCTAAATCCTCTATTGTACTAATTAAATAATTCATTGAAAAAACACTTTTATACTATATAATTGAATCATATGTCTTGTTCAAATCTTTAATACTCACTCTCGAGTCACTTTAAATAACCAAAATTGCTAAAACACCCCATGATATATTTGGATTAAAATATAAAATTTCATTTACCTTGATATTAAAGGATACATTCCAAACACCCCTATAAATACTTTCATATATAGGGAACTACCCTTAGGAATCCAAGAAAAAAATGCTCTAACCATTGTGTCAACACATCTGACTCCTACTAAAAAGTATCATATATGAACCTTATTTGCTATCATAGTATCCTTAAATGGGGAATTACTTTTACATACTTCATATTCTCACACCAGTCCACTGTCTTCACTAGATTCCCCTCAAATGAAGAATCTATCTCTAATTCAATATTTTCATCATTGATCATGTGTGTAGGATTCAGTTTTTATTTCTATTGTTGCGATACATGAAACATATTATTCATACCTTAATGTCACGAAGAACGATTCAATCAATAATAGTCCAAAAAATTCCACTCCACAATCTCAAATGGACTACTAGATCAGAACCGGGGAATCACCTATATCAATAATATTGATTCCCCA
Organism: Viscum album; assembly: GCA_963277665.1. Classification (NCBI taxonomy): domain Eukaryota; kingdom Viridiplantae; phylum Streptophyta; class Magnoliopsida; order Santalales; family Viscaceae; genus Viscum; species Viscum album. Next base: position 184,787,860 of record OY728144.1, read on the forward strand.
AAAACTATGATGCTTTTAAGAGCACAAAGTAACTTGGGGTGAACTCTTCTGGTACACACCTCTATTAAATATAAAACCACTACCTATTATGGGTGGTATCCAACCAATTTTGGTTCGACCACATAATTATAGTGGTTTATTGCATTGTTCTTATTCCAACTAAAGTTTTCTCTCTCAACACAATCTAAAAAAGTTTATCATCGCAACATTTTATAATGATCCGTGAAAGGTTACATCTAGATTAAATCCTAGAATATATGGATATAATGAAACTATAACAAGTCCAGATTGTCATACTATGTAAAAATTATATTAACTAATAGAATCTTCCACTATATGGAACATCTTATTAGACTTTTTTCCCATATTCAACTATTATATAATATTCATCCTCAGCTGATACCTAATGGAATTCTACAACACTTCGCAAAATCTCAACATGTAGTTAATATTTTGTTTTGATAATATTATTGAGGGAAAGTAAACGCAAAACACTACCAAATGCACATAAACAATTCTCTAATAATGTAATTAATGATTCTCCCAAATGGGAAAGAAATTTAAAACATTCATCAGTTTTTCAATAACTACCCACACCACATCATGATTTTTCAGTGTCCTTGGTAGTCCCTTGATGAATTACATTGTTACCCCATCCATAATTGACACAAACACTATAAGGGTTTAAATTAAACCACCTGGTCATTGGTGATTTATTTCTATCATCTAATAAATAATGCAATGTGTAAAAAAACTCATGATACCTTTTTTTATACCTAGCCACTAGAAACAGCACTAAATATATTTATACATCTTATTTGAGTGTGGTTATACCACCCAGAAAGACTTATGAGAGTCTCTTATTATATATTTTCTTATAGTATTATGGACATCCACCATGACATGGATGTATATCATGTCATATCCATGCTAACTCCTATCTAGGATATGATCATATTCCATGATCATATATACACCCACTATTGAAACATCCACATGATGGTCTATAAGTATAATTTCCAATATCCTCTCATCTTAACAATTACTAACTCATAATTATTTAGACTTATAGATCAGAGAATTTATAGTGACATTATTATTACCTATTGATTATTTGAACTTTATTTCAAATTTCTAAATTTTCTCAATCTAAAATCATTATTAAATATTTAATCCACACTTTTAGAATATATAACTCAAGATCTTGTGGTCCATCTAGATGAACAATATTTCATAGGAGAGATCATTGAACTAATACCTCAAGGAAAAACTCATGACTATTAGATCCAAATCATGGAATTGGTATTTTAACACCTAGAATAATAGTTTATGAGGCTCATAAGTAACCACCTTAAACCTATTCAACAGAACAACCACCTATATGAATCAAGAGGCATTAAAATAGATTATGTAACAAATTCTACGGATTTTAATAATTAGTATCAAAGTATACACTATCCACATTTTGTAATTTTAAAGGATTTCTTCACAAATTTTAGTGAACTAAAATTTTACAACCTTGTTGTACATCCCTTTCAAAAGTACATCAATGTGAGAGAAGCCCTAAAAAATCTTTTGTAATGCCCAAAAAACACAAGGGAACACTATATATCAAATATTTTTCTTTTTTTCAGACCATTAAATAACTACATCAACTTTTTTCGATCAAATTAAAATCCCAACATATGATATAAAATTTATTAGAAACAACGCCTCATTAATCCAAAAAGTTACACTTTAGGTAATTGGATTAAAATTGATGCTCTTAAATAATTCTAAAAAACTAATGGATCTAAGAATGCGACATCTAGGTCTGAATTTAATCAAATATTTCATTGATAAACACTATGAAAATGGATTCTAGATTGATGTGAAAATATGATTCATGAGATCCATGAATACATTTAGGGATTTCACCAAGACAAATGGAGTCACAATGTACTCATACAACTCATACCCTCTCAGGAATGTATGTTTTGGTACATAATCTAACCCACCCAAGAGATGATTATAACTCAATCACATACCTAACATATAGATCCATCGATATCTGCACAACTAGTCAAACAGATCATAATCCCATCTAAAAAATACTAGTTTATTTCCATATAGTAGTTCAATATCAAGTAATTCATGCACAACATGATGCCACCATAATCATATGATAATATCACTAAACCACATCACGAATAGGTACTCAGATGAATAAAACCATTTTCATCAATTCCACCTTGAGTTGTTCGATCACCTCCATCAAATTTATTGATACAATACAAAATGGGGGAATCAATCATTGTGTGGGATAATATTAATTAAAAACTCAATTTCAAATTTTAAAAGAATTCATAATAATACCTATAAAAATTCATCTCATAATAGTCTTCCACTAGAGTGAAAGTGGTTCGAACTATAACCAGGACTGTAGAAATATCCATAACTTTAACATGTTATGTAATACATCCTACTAAACTAAAAATAGGTCCATATATACCGGAATCATCATCATACGCTACCTATAAAATTTATTTATCGACCCCAAATGAGGTAAAAGACACAATCCTTCAAGAATAATAAATGTTTTCATTAATTTTTAGTATACAATACATTCCAAAAAATGACAATTATTACCATATCTAAGATAAAGAAATAACAATTATGCTCAAAACCCCCATCTGGTAATGCACATGTGAGAAACCTCTAATCATAGTCTAACCGCTTCCCAATTGGAATATCAAGATAAAAAACCTATGAAAAAAATCTATGGTTTACCCTAACTCTAATATAACTTAAGGGAAATGAGGGAATGTGAAGCCCTAGTATCTACAAAATATTATGAATGTGTATATATAACTAAAATTGCATCTCTACCAATTGGAAGACCATCAACTAAGTTATCTCGAACTAGTTTCCTGATATATACCATTTTTTTATATAATATGTAACCATTACCCTATCAACCTTGGCTCATCTATTGTACATAACCCTAAGGTGTCTACTAAAATAGCTGATGAGATGCCCAACCAACTATTTGTCTTGAAAATCATGATGTAACTTAGATATCTAAATGTGATCATCCAAAACCATTACATCAAGTCCCATGACTTTATTGAGATGTTGACCAACATCAATTATATATCCATGAAGAAAAGTGATGAATCTATCCCATACTGATATAAGAATTCCCCCTAGTTGACTAGTGTGCAACATGATGTAATGCCCAGATTTCTTACATTGAAATCACATAGTGGGTCCCTCTAGGGGTAAGAATTGATAAAAACCATACCCTACCCTACTTACTACTCGCAGCCCAAGTTTATCTTTTAATATATCCCCTTACTAATAATAGAAAGGTAAATAATATAACCACTCATAAGGCTGCTACTTTTCATTCTAAAAACAGAGAGAAATCCTATAATTTTATTTTATTCTAGACTCTTGGCTATTGTAAGATCCTCAAATAACATCAGAATAAAACAAACAAACCAAAAAAATTGAATTGTATAGATAGATACTAACATCTACCCTTTTGAGATTCATTAAATCTTGCGAACAATCTAACATCAATGTCACTAGGAAGAATATCTGAAATTTTTTGATCCTTAATGATTTACCATAAAAACCCTAATATCTCCATCCTTGGATCATCAACCCCCCCCCCCCCCCCCCCGTATTTGGGAAAGTACCTATAATATATAAGTTTTTAGGTTTACTTGATACTCATTAGGAATTTCCATAATCTTTAACATTCAGATAAGGTGGTTGATGAATTATTCCATATCCTATAAACATTCAATGAAATTGAAATTTGGAAGGTTTTTTTAATATAAATCCTTTGTTCAATAAAAAATAATAATCACCCCTTATTAGAAACCTCTACCTTCCTATGGTCTCATATGAGAAACACCTATATGAATATCCTCCACTTTCTAGAAAGTAGAAGATGCTTCATGATTGTAATTATCCTGACCCTCCTGGACATCTAGAGGTATAATTGGAATATTCCCTAATTTTGGAGCATCTTCACCCTAGTCCCTAGGTCGCACCACAAGATATTAATGAGGTGGGATTATCCAAAATTCTTTAAAAAATACACAAAAATACAATTAAAAGGATCAATATTAAAATAATTTAGAAATTATAATAAACATAAATATATAATGAAATTTTGAAACATGTCTAAGAGGAATACCCATAACCACTAAGTATAACCCCTCATTACATTAAAAAATCATAAACCTGGATCTTCATTACCTTCATATTAGTCACAACCATATAAAATAAATAATGTTCATTTTCATGTCAAATTAATTAAATTCAAAAAAAATTGTACTCGGAAAAATAATAAATATATTATCACTATAATTTAATAAATTAAAACTACATATATCTCATGTAATCATGGAAATTTCACATCAATCTACATCCCTTCATATGATGATGAAACTCACCCACTCGTTCCATTTATGAGAATATAAAATTTCAAAAACATAATAGATAAATAATATAGGAGGAAAAACATGAAACTATGAAATCACATCAAATAAAAACATTAGTGTCATCATACTGATTTGGTTGCTCATTATATAGTCATTGTCCAAAAAACAAGCATATATTATCACCCATGATTCGACAATCATATTTATATTGTACAATGAACTAGATATTATATCAAAATAAAATGGGCTCTTATCCCATTATGTAAAGTCGCAACCTAGGTCATGAGTCCCAATATGAATGGGTAACACGGCCTCATGAATACATCCCAATACGCATAAGGTTGATGACTAGGAGTGAGGGCATAAATATCACTATATGGAGTCTATGTCGTTACCGTAATAGAGCCATTAAAATAATTCCACAATATAAACTTTAATAAAGGAAAATTAAAAAATGAGCTTTGTAAAATCAATAGTTACAACCCCCTATGTAATATCAAAAATGGAATACAGTAACCCTTGCATTAAGAAAAATCATCTAATCACCAAATGACACATATCAATATGTAATATAAAAAAATAAAAAAAATAATAAATGAGGCATCTTGATAAAATATCATAGAATGCATATCAGTATCTTACCAATAAAATATATTAGCACCTAATCATTAGTCCTTAATAGATCCCTTTCCCTTTGTTAAATCCAAAATCATAAAATCTATATATGTAATAAGATACTCATTAATGGTTTGAGTATAAACCTAGTTATAAGGACTTGACATTTTAAAAGAATTACATCATGTTAGATATTATGTATGAAAGAAAACTCTAATTATTGAAGAGAATATAACACCCCATGAGTTTATGGAATATTTATTTACAAATAAATTCAATCTCTTTGATAGCTTGTGATTTCCATTATATTAGGTTTAAATGAAACCCAATACTCAATTGCAATATTATTTTTTAAACATGACCATTACAGATTAATAATTAAGTTAGTGGGTATGAATATGACTAAATAAATTAATATGATTATATTGTTTAGAAGTTTATAAAATAAATTCAATTTTTATTATTAGATTATAAAAAAAATACATTTGATAGACAAAAAAGAAATGTATTCTGAAAAACTATATTTATCTAAAAGATTCTTTAGTTGTGTTTTGATCATGTAAATTAAAATTAATTTTTACCACCTTCAGAAAAATTATTTCAAAAAATAAACATCATTTTTATATCTACATGTCAAAATTATACTTTGGTGGATTTTATATAATTTTCTGAAAAGATTACTTTTCAATTAAGAGGGAAAAATACTAGTTTCTTTTGAAATCATCCTTCTTTTTTAAGATATTTACAGAGATAAACTATATTTTAATTTGTTTAAAATTTAAATTTAGATCAATATATATGAAAATATTAACTAATATATATCATTAGAAAATATTTTATGTTCAATTTAAATATAAAAACATTCTATACCTATGGAAATATTTCATTGGAAAACCCGTGTTTCATCACTTATGTGAGTTTTATTTTATGTTATTTTTTAACCATTAAAAGAATTAGTTTTGTAAAATTATATTCCATATTTATAATCATAATATTTAATATTATATAACATGTTTAACTTAATTTTTTTACAAAATGAGTAGTGAAAATAGTAAAAAATTAATTACAGTGACAAAGGTAAAAATAGGTTTACCATGGGGTTAAACTAAGATGATAAGGGTTATATATGAAATAAATTTTCCTAAAAAAACTATACAGCCATGTATTTTCCTTATCACCTATAATTTTCATGAATAATCCATTTTTTGGCTTATTCAAGATAAAAACGTTGGTAGACATTAACTTTTCAAAAATATGATGTGTCTCATCTCCCCCATTTATAAAAGTCCACCCCTTATTCTCCCCTCTTCAAAAATACATAACCCTTTGGGTCATCCAATACCAGTCCAAAAACCATTCTTAATTATGTAACCAAATCATAGAATCAATATTTTTAAAAATATTCCCTTGCAATAATCCATTATGTATAAACTTAAATAAGCTCTCTTGAGAAGGGGTAAGATTATTAAATGTGTGTATTTATTCTATTTATTCATCCACCAGGTTAAAATAATCTTTAAGTATTATAAAATAATAATACCAGTTTACAATTAATTTTGAGATTCTATTACATTACTTTAAAAACTAATATACATCTACACTTTCATTCAATTAGAAATGACACTGTTGATCTTGTGTATATATTTATACCACCAAACAAACTGATGTTATTATATTTCAATCATCACAATTTAATTTAATATCATATATACTTCTCAAGTGAGTATGGCATACTATAGCCTTGAAAAGTGATTTGATTCATTTTTCTCTTATGATTTACATTGAAGGTACTGATTTCAAAATTAATAAAAATATGTTATATTTATGACCTAAAAATAATTCATTAAATTTAATATCAAATATATCTTTTTACCTTCCAATATTTTGTAATACTATAAAGTCAGTCATGTGTATGTGAGGACTAAGACCACCACATAGGGATGTGAATGTTTTCCCACTTTTTACATGGATGTTCATTAGGATGAATTTATTAAATATAGATTATACATAAAACATAATAATTATTGTTAAAATGTGAAATTAATTTTTCCCTGTTTCTTCCATCCATTGAGTAAATGGAAATATCATTTATGCGTATGTACGACCTACAGTATCAATGAATGATTTAATAAATTTCTTAAATCTACATTTTATAGATTACTATTAATAAATATATAATTAATTTATGATATATTTATATCATGGTTTACATTCCCGATATTATAATACCAAGATCAAATTAAATGAACAAAAATAACAGAACCAAAAAATAAATAAAAAAAATTATTATCACAAGGAACAATGATTTTAGAAAATAACTCTTTATAAATTGGTGATTAAATACGATAAGAAAACGATATAAGGTGTGAGATATATTTTTATGTTTATATAATATATTTATAAAAAAATTATTTTTATTTTATAGGAGGTTTGAACATGTATGAAGGAATTCAGACCTAAGGTAAGGGATCTTTGTTTCAATTTTCCTTCTTTGAGACATATGCTGTAAAGACCCAGAATTTCTGTGGAAAATGTTTTCTTAACTACATGGGAATATTAAGAGACCGTGAAAATTTACAGCGGTTGATTTCGAGTCCCGGTGTGCCTGAAATCAATTTCTAAATTTTTGTTCAGCTACATTCAGTAAACGTACGAGCCAAATTTTATATCTTTTGAACCGTTGCTCAGAACTGAAATATGAGGGCACCGTTGAACTCGTAGCACCATTATTCTCTTAAGAATACATTCACCTCGACAACAGTTGGTCGAGAATAACAGTTAGTTTTTGGGTGTACTTAAAAAAATAATAAAATAAAGTGTGATACACTTTATTTTATTAAGCCGCCAGGTGACTGTTGGTGGTTAAAACCTCCTCGTGGGAGTTGGAGGTGGGACCACCACACCTTAACCTTCCATGAGAAGTTATGGTGGTGGGGCCCACCCGAACATAACCTTCCCTGTGAGGATTAAAGTGGTGGGGACCACTTGAGGATGAAACCCCTTGAACTCCCCATTAAGTGGGGAGAAACTTCTTGAACTCCCCACTTAATGGTGACACCACCCTTAGAGCCTCTTGAACTCCCCTAATTAATTTTGTCCCTACACACAAGAAATAATTAGGTGGAGGCGCTTAATTATATCTCCATTTGAATTCGTTCCAACAATTAAAATAGTAGACAATCTATTATTTCTTTTGGGTTGTCTTAATTCATTTGGTGGAACTTGGGAAAGGAGAGATAGGGATGAAAGCTCCCAACAAAGAATTAAGAACACTCCACCGACGAAAATTTTTGATCCTCTTCGAATTCTTCCCCGGACACCTACCTACGTGGAGCATCTTCCACGAGCTGACGAAACTCGGGTTCAGAAGTTCTTGGCGGACGCGACGAATGCCAATTATCTTCGACTTCTTCCTACAACTCCATCAACGAATGACCAAGGCCTGACAATCAAGGTATGTGGTTTTATTACATGATGATGTTATACCATTTCAGATCTTCTTCATTGGATAGAAAGGGTTTGTTGTGCGGGTGTAAATGATTGACTGCTTATCTTGTAGAGCCAATTGATACCTCCCCAAACACAGAGTTTGCGGGCCAACATAACATGGTCTGACATCCTCCATCGTTTATCCTTATTATGGCGTTCTTCAGCATGGAGACGTAACAATGACGAGGGGACAGAGACAGCAACGACAAAAGCTGTGCAACCCACGGCCTCTGTGAATCGCGCTGCCCCAACGGCATCCGACACCGCCTCCGGTCGAGCCCACGTGCTGCCCGTGCACTCCACGGCTTCCATGCGCGCTACACGCGTGCCCTTCAAGTCTACCCGTGTAATGCCCTTGCCCAGTTGGCCTCCTCGCGCCCTTCCCGGTGCCCCGCGGCCTGCCCGTGCGCCGTCTGTGCTACCTCCACTCCCCACCGGCCTACCCGCACCCCGCCATTTTAACCGAGCCCTGCCCAGTACATCGTGTTCTCCACGTGCACTACCCACATTCCCTACCATCATGCCCACATGTGCTCATACACCGCTGGCCTCCTCGCGCCCTGCCCGGTGCCCTTCCGGCCTGCCCGCGCCCCGCGCGGCCTGCATGCGCCCATTCCGTCGCCCCGCACACCCATCCCACGCCCCAGCTCCCGGTCGAACCGGCCAAGCTACGTCGGCCACCCGAGTCATCCCGCACCATCCTTAGCGGCATCGCTAGACGAACCGGCTCGACTATTTGGGCCTAGCCGCCCGAGCCACACCCAACGTGGGGCTGGCCGAAACGGGCTCGGTCTTCGGGCCGAGCTGCCTACATGGCGACCTCCGTGCTTAACCGCCCCTACAGTCCACAAGGCCGGGACAAGTGGATCAGGCCGAACCTAGCGGGCTGACCTGGTCGACCCAGACCGGGTTGGCCTAGTCTGGGTTGGGCCAAGTCCGTCCGACCGGGTCAGACTGGGCCCAAGCCCACTACTGATCGTTACTTTCTTTTGGTCATATCTTTGGCACAAGATGTCACTTTGATGAACCGTAAGTGGTGCTGGTATACTTGGAACACGACGTCCCATTTGAGAATACCCCACTGGTGTTCAGGGTATATTTGAGATATGGTCAGGTTGGATTGTACACGAATCCAACCGGGACCTCGGGACTAAAATTCTAATAACTCACCGATCGGGCGTCCGATCGACGTGCCGTCTATTGTATTGTGACCCCTATGACGAGGTGGACCATTGGGATTCTTCTAGGTGGGACTTTGTGAAAGTTGGAGTATCGAACGATAGCTTGTGGAGCGGATCTTCCAGAGACAAGGAGGCAGTTGTGCAGGAACCTAGTAGCTGGCTAAGTCATGATAACTGTTGACCGATTCGACTCAGAGTTATTCGAATAGCCTAGTGGGGAGCACCTTGGTGTCGCGGTAGACCCACAGTGGGAAGCACCTCTGTGTGACCATGGGAGACCCATGGTACTCGACACGTGGAGTACCTCAGAAGGCTACGAGGGGAGCGCCTATGTGTGAGCGCAAAAAAACCATAGTGGGGAGCGTCTCTGTGTGAGCACAACAGATCCATGTTACACGACATAAGGAGTACATCAGCCGTCCATGTTAGTCAGATGCGCCTTTATGTGATACGGCAGGCCCACTATACTCGATTGAGGAGGAGTTCTCTATAATCTGAGGGTTCAGAGTAATATTATTCATAGAATAAAATCTTGGTTGAGCCGAGTCAGAAAATTTTGATATCACCCCATGATTGAGATTGATTACTTAATAACATAGGTATACGTATGGGAATATTCCTTAGTGTGTTTATCAATTGATTTATTACTTTTTGTTTCATAATTGTTGGATTTTGTGAGACCTAGAGGGTCTCGAGGTCCCTAATGATTATCATTAAACTCACCCTTGCATTTGTTATGCTCGCATCTCATTGTGTTGGTTGTTGATGACAGAGAATGCTGACTGAGGCTGAGGATAGAAGGACTTGACAGTACCAAGAGGCGGACCACACGGCGTGATGGTACACGGAGGATAGGGACGGATGTTGCGTGCTGTGGAGGCTATCTGTACCTACCCTTTAGGTAGGATTCCCCGGAGGATGTCACCGCACCTGTTTTACTTTTCTTTAGGTGTACTTGTTTTTCAATTTTACTTGTACTTTCCTATTGGGATTTTATTTCCGGCCCCCTTTACATTTCATCACTCCTTTTTCTATAGAGTTTTTCTTAGAGTTTTACTTCTAGCTCGTACTCTGTTGTACGTGTTTACACTCTACCAAGGCAATGCCTTCCCAGTTTAAGAGATTTACAACTTTGGTTCTAGTCTCTAGCCCCTGGCCTTTGGAAGGAGGGTTTGGGGTAGTAATGTCACGGGCCCTCGGGGGATGGGATGTGGAGAATTGGTATCAGAGGAGTCCATTCTACCATAGAACATATGACTCTGAACATTCTTTTCTATGAAGAAATAGAGTTAAGGGCACTGAGTGTGGTTCTCAGTTCAGTGATTCCAGTGTTTATGCGGCAGCTGACGTATCCATACACCAAGACCCTGAATATTGATCTACGACTCAGTGCAAAAAAACACTGATTGCATGTGTGTTCTCAAAAGTTTTCTTTATGTTAGCTCAATCAGGTCAGCTCACCAGGTATAACTTTTGATCATGCTGCATCTGTTCAGGATGCCTCCATGCAGACAGCCAGTTAGAGTTCTGAGAGAGTACACGATGACGTCCCACCGAGCGATGCGGCTCCGATGCGGGGCCCTCTTACAATATTGGCACCTTCGGGTGGTGTACCAGCTGCACCACCACACATTGAAAAGTAGATACCACCATCTGCACTGGCGGACAATGCACGCCAACTGAGTGTGTTGCATGAGTTATAGCGGCATAGGCCTCTGAGGTTACGAGGTGAGACATATTCCCAGGAAGCAGAGGACTGACTAGAGGTTATTGATAGAGTTTTCCGCCTAGTTGAGACCCCTGTAGAGCAGATAGTGTTCTCAGCTACTAGTTTTTTCCAATGAGTGAGAATGTGGTTGGCCCACATATTGATGAGGCTTCAGCACATGGATCGTCGTCCATGATTGTACCGTCATGTAGTGTGTCAGCTATATCACTTCATGTTGGTCAGCAGTTACAACCGGTTGTACCGGTAGATGACACGTGTAGGCTTAGTGCCTTACATGTGTTTCAGTATCAGATACCCCTCAGCTTTCGAGACGAGCCCGACTCACGGGTGGCTGAGGACTGGCCTGAGGAGGTGTCTGAGAGTTCTCTAGAGCTTGTACAGTTTCTTCAGGATGACTTGTCGGTATCTGAGTATTCATCGAGGTGTACCAATCATTCCAGGTACTCGATGAATACAATATGATCAGTGCTTTGGGGCTCGAACTATTGAGCGGGAGTGTTATGGGTCATCCGAGGGAGCACCTTTTCTCTAGATTCTAGAGATAACCTTTGCAGTTGAATGCTCTTTGGCTTAGCAGATACAACCAGTGAATGTTAGCAGTGGGAAAGCATGGAACTGGCCCCAGTCTCGGAGACTTGAACGTGCAAAATGTTTCGAGAAGGCAAAGTGTTAATGATAGATGAATCTGTTGGGTAGCAGAAGTGGAATCTGATCTAGGAGAGTAGCATGAGGTAGTGTACATTTCGACATGTTACAACAACCACCATTTTAGTCCCCTCGAGGCTCAGGGAGCTGGAGGGAAGGGGAATATAGTATCTACATGCAGTCAAGGAGTGTGACCCAAGGCATCTTGGGATGATTCGAGGTACGGTCTATGTCTACTACTAGATGTTGTATCAATAGGCATAGGTACCAATCATTACTTCATTCCACGAATCATGTCCTATACCTAAATTTTCCAGTTAAACAGTTGACAAGACCCTCACGACTAGAGATACCATTGGGAAGAGACTCGATAATCACACATACGTCGACGGTGTGATCTTACCCTTGATGTAACACCCCGAGATTTTTTGAAAAATATTCTTTTTAATTTCATTAATGTCTTGTGTTGTACGCTACACCAAAAAGAGCTTGCAAAACACGCATCCCTGACATTCCTTGCATTACACGCAATCGTGACCTTCCTCGATAGCGTGTTTAGTACACAACACTGAGTTTCACTAAACGAGATATTATTATAATATTATTATGAACTAGCCATTATGAATAGTAATACCCACTTTTTGAAATTTTATGAATTTTATCTTTCAAAATGGACTTCATTTTTGGATTTGGAATATTGAAATTAGCTTAGGGTGAAATTTTGGAACTTTTCGAATAACTTTCATATTCTGATGAATAATGAAAATTACTAAATTTTAATTAAAAACAACTTTTTTAATCGAAATATTTAATATTGATAAATTATTAATTTGAGTTGTTTTAATGTATATTTAGAATATATTTTTACAATTTAATACAATTTTGGTCATTTGATGTTATTTCACATTCAAACCAGACATAAACATGTGTCAATCTATTGATAGTTATTATCTCTTCAAAACACGCTATTTGTTTTGACGACGGGAATTAATTTTTAAATTAGTTAATGTAACTAATATGTTTTTAATTTGGTAAAATAGACATCATTTTTGAATTCATAATATCAAATATATATTAGGCCTAATTTTTGGTATTTTTCTGGAAACATTCATTTTTTTATGAATACTGAAACCACTAAGTGTTAGTTAAAAAATGAATTTTTCATAAAACATAATTTTACCGCTTCTGTGAGTGTAATTTTGAAAATTTGAGAGACTTGGTAAATATTAAGGACTAAAATTTGGTTCAATGAGATGAAAATAATTTTAGGTGAATAGTAACTTTTTACTTTTTTTACCACGGTTAAAAGTAAATAGGGTAATTAAAGGTAAAAATGATATTATTATTACCCTAACACATGTCATAATTCTATTGGATAAGTGTAATTCGGAAAAAAACAACCTTATAAATATAATATGACCATTTAGGAACACTTGGATTAGATAAGGACATTTATTATTAATTTATTTAATGAAAGGTTAAAATAGTTAAAATCAACGTTTAATAACTAAATAATTTTCAATATAGGGATAAACATAATATAAATTAGACTAAAAATATTCATTAGAAATCTAGAAATATTTCCAACATAAATGTGTTTTATTTGTAATTTTTAAACTTAAAATATATTAATTTATTTATGACACAATGATGATGTAGTAATCATCTTATTAATGAAATATTGACATAATTGATGTTATAAATACCCAAATAAATGTACCTTGAGGATTTTTTTGAATTCCACTAATTTTCTAGGTTAATATGAAATGTTAGTATGGATTTAATTAACTGTTTTTGAACTAATAATTCTGTTATGATTTTTAAAAAAATCAATTACTAAATAGTGTCAAAATTGACATAAAATAGTTTTTAAAAAAATATTATATTATTAATTGTTATTTTATTCCCAAAAATCTAAGCATCGGAAAAATGACTTATATAAGGTTATATATATTAATAATAATCAACTTGGTGTTTGTTTTGCTTGTTATAGTAAGTTTATTGACCTTATAGTGTAGGAAAACAAGAAGACACGGTAAATGAAAAATTATTTAACTTAAAGATAAATCTAAATGAAAAGGTTAAAATAGAAACCTAAACTTGTATAAATTAAATTGGATGAGATGATTTCGACCCATCCCCACCTTAGCTTCGAAATAAATCAATTTGGAGCTATTATAAACCGAATATGACTTTCTAATAAAATAATATTTTTAGTTTTTCCAAAGGTGCCCCTCTCCTCCCTTATAAAAGGGAACCTCCTCCCTCTCTTCCTCACACAAAATTGAGCCTTAAATCTCGGCCAAACCCTGCCAAATTATCTTCTGCACTTCCCTAGAAACATCCTAGAGGTTCTAGTCTTCTTCAAAGACCAATGATAGTGCTCGAAAAGGAGGTATCAAAGAGGCGCTTCAAAGAAGAGGTAATGTCCGTTATCGATTCTTTCAACATTATTTCTTATTACACTTCTTCTTCTTTAAAGTTTCATAATGAAGTAATAACATCAGTATCAGAAATATAATGATATTTTATTATAAGTATGAAACAACCCTATTTCACCATCTATCCATCCTACGGAAAATGAAATCACTGCGCGTGCGTACGTACAGAATACCGTCTCCACGCCGTGGTGTAATCTATTTTCCGCCACCACCTTACATGGATTGGTATAATGGTGTATATAAATAACTATATATGGTTATTTTAAAGTGATATTGATTATGTAATATTATACATACACTTCAACACAATTCCACGATCATGGGAATGATATCATCGCTCGTGCGTACGTACGGACTTCCGTCTCCACGAATGCGATGAGATTAATTTTCAACGATTAACCATTAAAGATTGATTATAAAGTATATATAATGAATAATAATGAAATATATGACATAATGAAGCTACTGGATTTATTTATACATATATATATATATATTTCATCTACATAATTCCATTCAATTCAAGAAGGAAATGAAAACAGCGTTCATGCGTACGTACGGACTACCGTCTCCATGAACGGTGTATTTTTTTCCATTTATCGATCTATTATATATTTGTACATTATGAATATATATTATATATAAATCATGTTTTACATTCTGGATATAAGTAATCATGATCTAAGTAATCATATACGACAAATGAAACGATTTTACCCAAAACGTTACTTTAACATGAATTTACAAAAGAACAGGTAATATAAAGTCATAAGTGAACCATATATGATATAATAACAATGAATATAATTATGTAATAATTCAATTACATTATTTAAATCATTATAGAGGTGGTTTGGATACGTATGAAGCATATCGGACCTAAGGTAAGGGATAATTTCGCAAATCTCATTTTTATCCGAGATTGCATATTCGTAAGTATTTACTAGGGTTATTTCTATAAAACATGTCCATGTTTTATAAAAGTGGTTTCATGTATGTTTAAATTCCTTTTTACCAATTTTTGACTTTTACTACATGGTATGTAAGGAATGTATCTTTTGATTACGTTACGAGTTACTTTTTTGACTTTTCTGGAAAAATTACGAGAAGAATGTTTTTTTAACTTATACGGCATGAAAGGATTTTTTTATGGTTTTATAAAGACTTATTTTCAAGAAGCTTCCTCGAAAATATTTCATGAATATTTTTGAAAAAATCTCTTTCTTTTAAAATTGCATGAGGTTTTGTGAAAAGAAATTGATTTTGAAGAAGAAAGGATATTTTCCTCAAGAATTCATTTCAAGTGTTTTATCAAAACCATTTTCTATCTAAGATGAAATTATTTCATATGTGTATGTTTCAATTATAATATGATTTACTTGGTTTCAATTTTCTTATTATGAAATATCCATTTTTTTATATGGATTATGTGATGATGGGATGATGTTTATGAAACCCATTTTATTCTTTGGGTTATGATGAATGTTTTAAGTTTATTTTGTGGCACACATAAGAATGGTATCATTATGAGAGGGGTGAGACCTTTCTCTCCCTCCAATGCATTGGGTAAATATTTATATCTCATGAGATAGACATGGATGGAATGCTATGTTAATCCAGTTCAGTGTTACAGGACTGAAACAAGAAGTGAACTCGATTCATAAAGGGACTTTGTCCACTAAGATGGTCTTGGAAGCAATGCCTTGGCTACTATGGAAATCATAATATGTGCTGAATGATTTCCACAATTACATGTTTTATTTCCATTATATTTTATCATAGTTGATGTTCTATTATTATATATGCCTTACGTACTTCCAGGATTTATGTCTTTGCTCTTGATTTTGATGTTTAAATTTCATGTTCAAGTTTTTGCTTCCAAATGTTTATGGATTGTTTTATGTTATCTATGTTTTCCCTTACTAAGCATTTGAGATCACCCTTTTTTATGTTTTATTTTCCCTAGGAAATAAAGAAAGGTTTTAGGTAAGGTAACAAAAATGGGAAGATCGTTATGCGAGTTGTTGAAGATATTTCAACATGATTAGAAGTTTATATTTCGAGTCTCCAAAGACACTAAACTGTTATGGTCATTGTGTGTTTTTTTTGTCATGTATTATGTATTCCGAAAAATTAATGTAATATCTATGTACGTCAAGCTTCGGGTCTCTACAATTTGTATTAGACGAAAGTTTTAGTTAACCTTTGGAAACTAGGATGCGAAAGCATTAGTGAGATCCCTAGAGATATTTCTAAGTTATGTCTAGGGATGTCCCTAAGGTTAAGTATACGTATAGTTTATAGTCCTAGAATTGCCCTAACGATCATATAATTTAACCTAAGATGTTAGATATTAAGGGTACTCCCCCTTTACTATGTTATTTTCCCTAGCATGATTTTTACCTCTCACACTATTCTTTTTGGGTTTTAGAAGATGGCTGGAACCCGAAGGAACTATGTTGATCAATGCAACAGACAATGCAATGATTGTTCTCCCGAACAAACCAATGTTATGGGAGATGGAGTGAAAAATCTTATTTCTATACTTACACAAGATATTAATCATTTTGGACTTCCAAATGAGAAGAGAAGGGTACAATATTCTATTGAGTCCTTCATGAGGTAACACCCACCTTCTTTCAGTGGGTCTTCCGATCCACTTGTTGTTGAACAATGGATCAGTACCACTGAGAAGAAATTTTCAGTTCTTCAATGTTCTGAACATGATAAATTCATCTTAGCAGTATATCATTTGGAAGGTGGAATCTTATCAAGAATATGAGGCCAAGAGATGAAATTGAGTCCATTGAATGGGATGAGTTCAAGAACATATTTTTCAACAAGTACTTCCCTCGTATTATTCGAACAAATATGGAGAAAGAGTTTCTTGGACTAATGAAAAAGGATGATGAATCTGTTGGTATATATGAAGAAAATTTACAAGGCTTGCAGGGTATGCATCTGGCTTTATCATCCAACTTGAAAGTAAAGTTGATCGATTCTTCAATGTCTTAAAACCAAATCTTCTAAGGGCATTAGCTATAAGAGAATTTAGTAGCTATGAAGAAATTGTGTGTTGTACTATTAAGGTATAAATGGAAGTTGGTGTTACATATCCATCTCATGGTTTTGAAAATAAATTAAAGATGGAGTTCAAGGAGAAATCTCATAATAATGGTGAAAAGAAGATGAATGTTTCCTTATGCTCAAAGTGTGGAAATAAGCATGGTTGAGATTGTCTTAAAGGGACTAGAAAATGTTTTAAGTGTGGAAAAGAAGTTCATCGAGCATATAATTGTCGAAGTAATGGAAAAAGGGTTTCTAATGATGTGAATAAAGAAAAGATTGCAGAGAACGCACCACCAACAATTCAATGCTTAAAGTGTAAGGAAATGGGGCATTATGCTTATAAATGCCCTAATCCAAGGGTTAGTGATGATCGACATGAGTAACCACTTAATGAAAAGGGCAAAGGGAAGTCACATGAGATCACTATTGGCGATGTTAAATATGACAACGATGTGGTGGAATAATTAATTGTTTATGTAATGGGATTCCAAAATAATGTTGTATATAGTATCGTGGAATATTGGAATATTTATGTATTTGTCTATTGTGGTTTTCAATAATTTTATGATACCGGTAACCATGGAATGTGATTGAGATATTTTTGTATAAAAGATTATATATGCATAATGAAGGGATAAAGAGAAAATGGAATGTTTGACAGTATTCATGAGCTCAGGACTGATATAAGGACATAGTTATATCATGGTTTGAGTATATATAATATTGGGGTTTTGGTATGTGGAAAGAGTTAACTTTTGACAGCACTCATGTTTTCACTAAGATTCAATGGGTATTCATTTTTCAAGAGAATACATGATTAAGGCCTTCTAATGTTTGGAATGTGACCAAAAAGACATATCTCATTATATATGGGGATCAATGATGGAATTAACATGCTTGTTATATGAACTCTTTGGTAATCGTTTTCACTATAATTTGAGATTGGACAACAGTATTTTGGATAAGCTTAAATATTGGAATGGATTATGTTAGACATAAGTTATTATTTCTTAAGGATAGAAGTTTTTTCGATATTATTGATCGGATGTTATAGTAATGTAGTTTTACAAAAAAGGACATCCTATAGGATGGGTGAAAACCCAACGCGTAGGACAAGGCTGTGGGAATCGAACCCACAACCGATATGCGACTGGCCTTTATCGCCTACCACTGTCCTAGAGGAAGTCCCTGTTTAGTAGAAACTAGTTTTATTATATTAAGCAGTATGATATATGAATTATAAGTCCATTTTAGGAACAATATATGATTAATCTCACTATAGATGGACTTATGTATTTTTTGATAACTTTTCTAACCTTTTTTTGAGACAGATGGAATGACCCATCATTCTATCACATGATCTGCTAACACTTCATGAATGACAAATTAAACTTCATTTCTTTAAGATATGAAGTGGAAATTGTCCAAAGAATGACCAACGGTGAGACTGTACCAAAATCACGAAAGTATTTCTTCTAATTCCAATTTCATCAACTTTAGGGAAATGATCATGAAAACCAAAAATGTTGACCTAGTGCTCTTATATCTGATGAATCAGATGGTACCTTAGATCTTCAAAAATTTATGGCTCTGTGATTGTTGAATTTTTCATAGCCATGTTCTCTACCACTCTCCATCAGAACATGATGGTTAGATTTTTCTTCTATATCCATATTTTCACCTATGTTCTCCTACCTGGAAACCCAGTGATGAGTTAATTTGGGTAACCGTTACGTTTCATACTTTATTTTTTAAATCTATGTTTTAGTATTCCTTTTTACGATGTGGGATTCTATTAAATAAAATTTCGAGTAGTAAACCATTTATAACCCCGATGAATTTTGAGGGCGAAATTCATTTTAAGGGGGGTAGAATGTAACACCCTGAGATTTTATGAAAAAAATTCTTTTTAATTTCATTAATGTCTTGCATTGTATGCTACACCAAAAAGTCCTTTCACAACACGTATCCCCGAATTTCCTTGCATTACACGCAATCACGACCTTCCTCAATAGCGTATGTAGTACGCAATACCGAGTTTCACTAAACGAGATATTATTATAATATTATTATGAACTAGCTGTTATGAATAGTAATACCCACTTTTTGAAAATTTATTAATTTTATCTTTCAAAATGGACATCATTTTTGGATTCGGAATATCGAAATTAGCTTAGGGTGAAATTTTGGTACTTTTCGGATAACTTTCATATTCTCATGAATAGTGAAAATTACTAAATTTTAATTAAAAACAAAATTTTTAATCGAAATAATTAATATTGATAAATTACTAATTTGAGTTGTTTTAAAGTATATTTATAATATATTTTAACAATTTAATACAATATTGGTCATTGGACGTAATTTCACATTTAAACCAGACATAAACAAGTGTCAATCTTTGGATAGTTATTATCTCTTAAAAACATGCTATTTGTATTGACGACGAGAATTAATTTTTAAATTAGTTAATATAACTGATATGTTTTGAATTTGGTAAAATAGACATCATTTTTGAATTTATAATATCAAATATATATTAGGCCTAATTTTTGGTATTCTTCTGGATACTTTTATTTTTTGATGAATAGTGAATCCTCTAAGTGATAGTTAAAAAAATGAATTTTTCATAAAACATAATTTTACCACTTCTGTGAGTGGAATTTAGAAAATCCGAGACACACGGTTAATATCAAGGACTAAAATGTGGTTCAATGAGATTAAAATTATTTTTTGTGAATAGTAACTTTTTACTTTTTTTACCACGGTTAAAAGTAAATAGGTTAATTAAGGAAAAAATGATATTATTATCACCATAACACATGTCCTAATTCTATTGGATTAGTTTAATTCGACCAAAAACAACCTCATGGAAAACATATGACCATTTTGTCCAACTTGGATTAGATTAGGACATTTATTATTAATTTATTTAAAGACTGGTTAAAATAGTTAAAATCAAAGTTTAATAATTAAATAATTTTTAATATAGGGTTATACAGAAGATAAATGCGACTATAAATATTCATTAGAAATATAAAAAAATTTCCTAATTAATGGTATGTTATTTTTAATTTTTAAACTTAAAATAATTTAATTTATTTATGACACAATGATGATGCAGTAATTATCTTATTATTGAAATATTGACATAATTGATGTTATAAATTCCCAAATAAATGTAATTTGAGGCTTTTATGAATTACACTAATTTTATATGTTAATATGACATGTTAGTATTGATTTAAGTAACGTTTTGAGAACTAATAATTCTTTTATGATTTTCAAAAAAAAATCAATTACTAAATAGTGTCAAAAATGACATAAAATAGTTTTTAAAACAAATATTATATTATTAATTGTATTTTATTCCTAAAAATCTATGGTTGGCCCAATGATTTAGATAAGGTTATATATATTAATAATAAACAACTTGGGGTTCGTTTTTCTTGTTATAGTAAGTTTATTAACCTTATGGTGTAAGAAAACCAGAAGACACGGTAAAAGACAAATTATTTAAATTAAAGTTAAATCTAAATCAAAAGGTTAAAATAGAAACCTAAACTTGTCTAAATTATATTGGATGAGAGTATTTCGACCCATCCCCACCTTAGATTTGAAATAAATCAATTTGTAGCTATTATAAGCTGAATATGACTTTAGAATAAAATAATATTTTTAGTATTTCCAAAGGTTCCCCTCTCCTCCCTTATAAAAAGGCACCTCCTCCCTCTCTTCCTCACAACACTTGGAGACTTCAAGATTGGCCAAAACCTGAAAAATTATCTTCTCCACTTCCCTAGAAACATCCTAGAAGTCCTGGTCTTCTTCAAAGTCCAATTTTAGTGCCCAAAAAGGAGGTCTCAAAGAGGCGCTTCAAAGAAGAGGTAATGTCCGTTACCGATTCTTTCAACTTTATTTCTTCTTACACTTCTTCTTCGTTAGTAGTTTCATTATGAATTAATAAACTCAGTATCACTAATATACTAATATGTTATTATAACTATGAAACAACCCTATTTCACCATCTATCCATCCTATGGAAAATGAAATCACCGTGCGTGCGTACGTACGGAATACCGTCTCCACGCCGTGGTGTAATCTATTTTCCGCCACCACCATACATGGATGGGCATAATAGTGTAAATAAATAACGATATATGGATATTTTAAAGTGATATTGATTCTGAAATATTATACATACACTTAAATACAATTCCAGGATCATGGGAATGATATCATCGCTCGTGCGTACGTACGGACTACCGTCTCCATGAATGCGATGAGATTCATTTTCCATGATTAACCATTCAAGAATTATTATAAAGTATATATAATGAATAATAATGAAATATATGACATAATGAATGTACTAGATTTATTTATACATATATATATATATATATATATATATTTTTCATCTACCTAATTTCATTCAATTCAATAAAGAAACGAAAACAGCATTCATGCGTATGTACGGACTACCGTCTCCATGAATGGTGTATTTCGTTCCATTTATCGATCTATTATATATATGTATATTCTAAATATATATTATATATAAATCATGTTTTACATTCTGGATATAAGTAATCATGACCTAAGTAATCATATACGACAAATGAAATGATTTTACCCAAAACGCTACTTTAACATTAATTTACAAAAGAACGGGTAATATAAAGTCATAAGTGAACCATATATGATATAATAACAATGGATATGATTCTGTAATAAGTCAATGACATTATTTAAATCATTATACAAGAGGTTTGGATATGTACGAATCATTTCAAACCTAAGGTAAGGGATAATTTTTCAAATCTCATTTTTATCCGAGATTGCTTATTCGTAAGTATTTAATAGGGGTATTTCTATTTTACATGTCCATGTTTTATAAAAGGGTTTTCATGTGTGTTTAAATTCCTTTTTACCCATATTTGACATTTACTACATGGTATGAAAGGAATATTTCTATTTTTTACGTTACGAGGTACTTTTTTTACTTTTCTGGCATAAGTACGAGAAGAATGTTTTTTAACTCATATGGCATGAAAGGATTTTTTATGGTTTTATAAAGCCTTATTTTCAGGAAGCATACTCGAAAATATTTCATTACTATTTTCAAAAAAGTTTATTTCTTTTAAAATTGTATGAGGTTTTGTGAAAAGAGATTGATTTTGAAGAAGAAATGAGATATTCTTCAAGAATTCATTTCAAGTGTTTTATCAAAACCATTTTCTATCTAAGATTACATTATTTCATATGTGTATGTTTCAAGTATAATATGATTTACATGGTTTCAGTTTTCTTATGATGAAATATCCATTTGTTTTATATGGATTATGTGATGATGGGATGATGATTATGAAACCCATTTTATTCTTTGTGTTATGATGAATGTTTTAAGTTTATTTTATGGCACATATAAGAATGGTATCATTATGGGATGGGTGGATCTATATCTCCCTCCAATGAATTGGGTAAAGATTTATATCTAATGAGATAGACATGGTTGGAATGACAAGTTAATCTGGTTCAGTGTTACAGGACTGAAACGAGGAGTGAACTCGATTCAGAAAGGGAATTTTTCCACTATGATGGTCTTGGCAGCAATGCTTTGGCTACTATGGAAATAATTACATGTTCTGAATGGTTTCCACAATTACGTGTTTTATTCCCATTATATTTTATCACGGTTGATGTTCTATTATGATATATGCCTTACGTACTTCCATGATTTATGTCTTTGATCAAGATTTTGATGTTTAAATTTCATGTTCAAGTTTTTTCTTCCCAATGTTTATGGATTGTTTTATGTTATCTATGTTTTCCATTACTGAGCATTTGAGCTCAACCTTTTTTATGTTTTATTTTCCTCAAGAAATAAAGAAAGGTTTTAGGTAAGGTAACAAAAAGGGGAAGATAGTAATGGGAGTTGTTGAAGATATTTCAACATGATAAGAAGTTTATATTCCGAGTTTCCAAAGACACTAAACTATTGCGGTTCTTTTGTGTCTGTTTTTGTTAAGTATTATGTATTCCAAAAAAGTAATGTAATATCTATGTACGTCAAGCTTCGGCTCTCTACACATGAGGCGAGAGTTTCGGTCAGAACCTCTAGGTGGAAGCATCGATTCCTTATGACGTTAGTTTGGGTATGGACTGAGCAACCACAGTTCATACACAGATTTACTGTATTAGGAAAATAGGTTGTGGTTTATCTACAACGTTGGGATTAGGTTTTTTTAGTCACTGAAAAAGGAAAGTCAGTCAGAACAGGTTAAAATCATGCATAGGAGGGTGCAGCCGATCACTCTGGAGTCGTCCATCCTTACCCTCATGGTAGCAAGAGCTTTATGTTTTCAGTTCCAAACAGGAGTGAAAGAACATAGGTACATATTTTCTAAATATTTCTCTTGGATTACCCCCTCCCCCAAGGGCGAGGGACGTCTTCTTTGGTTGCATACTACCGATGGTTCGTACCAGACTTCTCTAGAGTTTCAGCACCACTATAATCCTTGAAGTAGAAGGGGAAACCCTCCTTATGGTCGGAGAGATACCAGTAGTATTTTCAGGAGGTGAGGCAGAGGCTGACTAGTGCCCCCATCATGATGATTTTGGAGGAAGGCGTAGGGTACACAGTCTACGGTGATGCATCATGGACCGGACTTGGGTGTTTCCTAATGCAGGAGCAAGCAGTGATCACTTATGGTTCCCATCAGCTGAGACAGCATGAGCAGAACTACGCTACCCATGACCTAGAGTTACCAGTAGTGGTCTTCGCCATGAAGATGTGGCGACACTATCTGATGTGTGAACATTTTACTGTGTACTCTGATCACAAGAGTCTTAGGTATATCTTCTCCAAGAAGGACTTGAACTTGAGACAATGAAGTTGGCATGAGTTCCTCCATGACTATGATTTCAAGATAGTCTATAATCCTATGAAGGGGAGCATTGTTGCAGATTCACTTAATAGGGGAACTAGTATACATCTCTGAGGTGAAGCGACATTGTAGCTAGCTGCTTTATATATATCCTTTGGGGATAGAGATGGAGTAGCCTTTATACAGTCTCTTACAGTCACTCCCCCACTTCTTCAGTGAGTCCGGGAGGCACAACACGAGGATGAAAATTGTGAGACATGACATGCTCATATATCCACATGGAAGGCACCAGATAGATTTTCAGAAGATGGGGAGCATGTAATCCTCTACAAGGGATGTTCCTTGGTACCATTAGAACATCATGAGTAAGTGTTGATGGATTTATACATATCCCCACTTGCGGTACATCCAGGAGTGGTGAAGATGTACCAGGAACATCGGTGACATCACTAGTGGATAGGTATGGAGAAGGTGGTAACTGAGTTTGTATATGGATGCCTCACTTGTCAGCAAGTGAAGCCAGAGCACCCGGTACCAACAGTCTTGGTACAAACTTTAGAGGTCCTAGAGAGGAAGTGGGATGGGATATCAATTTACTTTGTGATGGGTCTTCCACGTACATCCAGAGGACACGACTCGATTTGGGTGATCGTTGACCGACTCACCAAGTCGGTCGACTTCCTACCATTCAGATATCAAGGTTCAGTAGAGACCATTGGACGGTTTTATGTGTAGGATATTGTGTGGCATCATGGAGTGCCTTAATCTATTTTCTATTATTGTGACACACACTTTACTTCCTGGATATGGAAGGGGTTTTAAGAGGATTTTGGGATGGAGCTTCGTCTGAGAACCGCCTCCCATCCTCAGATTGATGGCCAGACTGAGAGGTCCATTTAGATTCTCGAGGACATGCTCTGTGCTTGTGTCCTCAACTTTGGTCACAGCTGGAAGGATCACTTACATTTTGTGGAGTTTTCCTACAACAACAGATATCACTCCACTATAGGGATGGGACCCTTTGAAGCGTTATACGGGCGACCTTGCAGATCACCCTTGTGCTGGACAGACCCTAGGAAGTTAGCACTGGTGGGACCAGAGATAGTATGAGCTACCATGGAGAAGGTGAAGATCATCAAGGAGTATATGAAGACTTCAAAAAGTAGGCAGAATTCGTATTCTTAAAAGAGACGGAGACCTCTAGATTTTGAGGATGGAAACCACATATTTTTACGGGTCTCACCTCGACGAGGTCTACAGAGATTTGGCCACGACAACAAGTTATCTCCAAGATTCATCGGAACATTCTAGGTCCTCAGCAAAGTGGGTGAGGTGTCTTACCTCTTAGATCCTCCACCTCAGATGCACCAGGTGCATGACATCTTCCACGTATCTCTGCTGAGGAGATACGTGCATGACCCTTCCCACATCATCGACCATGGAGATCTAGTTGTTGACGATTGGGCGACTTTAACGAAGGTATTAGTGCATATTGAGGATATAAAAGAGTTTGTCCTACGTGGATGGTCATTACCTCTAGTGCATGTTCGCGGACAACACGGGAACCTCCAGGAGAGAATATTGTAGTGGAAGGCTCAAATGTGTGCTCAGTACCCCCATTTGTTCCAATAGTTCATTTTGTAGCTTATGGGGACGTAAAGCCCTAAGGTGGGGAGAATGTATAGACCCTGAATTTCCATGTAAATTTTTTTCATAAATACATGGGAATTTTTCGAGACCGTGAAAATTTACGGCACTTCATATCGAGGCTCTTGGTGCCCGGAATCAATTTCTGAAGTTTTGTTCGGGTACGTCCAGTAAACGTACGAGCAGGATTTTATAACATTTGTTTTGATGCTTGGAACTGAAATCCAAGGGCATCGTTGAACTCGCATCACTAGTATTCTCTTAATAAGATTTTCACCTTGACGGTAGTTGGTCGAGAATAAAAATCAGTTTTTAGATTTTATTAAAAGTAATAATAAAATACAGTGTTCAACACTTTATATTATTGAGCCGCCATGTTAGTGTTGGCGGTTAAAACCTCCTCATGGGAGTTAGAGGTGGTACCCCCACACCTTAACCTCCCATGAGAGGTTATGGTGGTGGGGCCCACTCGAACATAACCTCTCATGTGATGACTAAAGTGGTGGGGACCACCCGGGGATGAAACCCATTAAACTCCCCTTTGAGTAGGGAGAAACCTCTTGAACTCCCCACTTAAAGGTGCCACCACCCTTGGAGCCTCATGAACTCCCCTAATTAATTTTGTTCCTACACACTTGAATTAATTAGGTGGAGCCCCTTAATTATTTCACCATTTGAATTCGTGGCAGTAATTAAAATAATATACAATCTATTATTTAGTTTGGGTTGGAATCATTCATTTGGTGGAACTTGGGATGAGGAGAGCTAGGGAGAGAAGATCCCTACGAAGAACGAAGAACACTCCACCGATTAAGAATGTAGATCCTCTTCGACATCTTCCCCAGACACCTACCTATGTGGAGAATCTTCCATGAGCCGACGTACCTTGGGTTCGAATGTGCTTGATGGACGCGACGAATGTTGATTCTCTTCATCTTCAAACCG
This sequence comes from Viscum album, assembly GCA_963277665.1. Taxonomy (NCBI): domain Eukaryota; kingdom Viridiplantae; phylum Streptophyta; class Magnoliopsida; order Santalales; family Viscaceae; genus Viscum; species Viscum album. Next base: position 184,814,947 of record OY728144.1, read on the forward strand.
CAACTCCGTCAACGAATGATGAACGCCCGAAAATCTAGGTAAGGTGTTTTATTACATGATTATGTTATACCTATTCTTATCTTCTTCATCGAATAGAAAGGTTTTGTTGTGGACATGTCAAGGATCAAATGGTTATCTTGTTGAGCCAATTGATACCTACCTAAACGCGGAGGGTGCGGGCCAACCTAACATGGATAGACATCCTCTATCGTTTGTCCTTCTTGTGGAGTTCTTCAGAATGGAGACGTAACAAGGACGAAGAAACAGAGAAGGCAACGACAATAGTCGTGCTAGGCATGGCCTCCGTGAATCGCGTCGCCCCACGGTGTCCCACACCACCTCCGGCCGAGCCCACGCACTGCCTGCGCGCCCCGCGGCTTGCCGACGCGCTTCCTGTGCACCACACCGCCTTGCCTGCGCACTGCCTGCAGCCTTCCAGCCTCAAAGCGCCCTTCCTGGGGCCTCGCGCCCTGCCCGCTCGATGATGGTGCGCCCCGCCGGCCCGCCCGCGCGTTTCCCACGCCCCTCCCGCCTAACCGCGCTCTGCCCGGCACTTCGCGGTCTGCCCACGCACTTCCCGCGCGTCCCGCCAGTCTTCCCATGCGGTGCCCGCTCCCCTCCAGCCTCCAAGTGCCCTGCTCGACACCCTTCTAGCCTGATCGCGCCCCGTGCGGCCTGCCCGCGCCCTGCCTGGCGTTATTCGCGGCCTGCCCGTGCCCCGGCTCCCGGCCGAACCGGCCAAGCCGCACCGGCCACCTGAGCCAGCCCCCGACATCCTACGCGGCGTCGCTGGCCGAACCGACTCGACTTTCTGGGTCGACCCATCCAATCTGTGCCCCATGGGGTGCTGGACGAACCGGCCCTGGTCTCCGGGCTGAGCTACCTACGTGGCGACCTCTGGGCCGAACCGCCCCTATAGTCCGCTGGGCTGGGCCCAGCGGACTAGGCCGAACCTAGCAGGTTGACCCACCGAACAGGTCGGGTCAGACTCAACAGGACTAACCAAGTCAACCCAGACCGGGTTGGCCCAGTCTGGGTTGAGACGAGTAGGTTTGACTGGGTTGGACTGGGCTCAGGCCCACTACTAACCGTTGCATTCTTTTGGCCATATCTTTGGCACCGGACATCTGTTTGATGAACCGTTAGCGGCGCTGGTATTCTTAGAATGCGACGACCCCTTTGAGAATAACCCATTGGATTTTGGGGTATATTTTAGATACAGTGATGTTGGATTGTAGGCGAATCCAACCGTGCCCCCGGGACTAAATGGCTAATCACTCACCGACCGGGTGTCTGATCGACACGCCGTCTGTTTCTTTGAGACCCCTATGACAAGCCGTACCTTTGAGGTACTTCTACATGGGACTTCATGACAGATGGAGTATCAAATAGTAGCTAATGTAGCAGATCTTCCAGAGACGAGCAGGAATTTGTGCGGGAACCTAGTAGTTGGCTGAGAATTGACGACTGTTGACCTATTCGACTCGGATTGATTCGACTAGCCCTGTGGGGAGCGCCCTCGTGTCGGGGTAAACCCACGGTGGTGAGCACCTTTATGTGTGTGAGGTAGAACCACAGTACTCGACACATGGAGTACCTCAGTATGCTATAAGGGGAGGACCTTTGTGTGAGCACAGCAGACCCACGGTGGGGAGCGCCTCTGTGTGATTGCTGCATATCCACGGTACTCGACAAAAGGTGTAACGCAACAGTCCATGTTACTGGGAAGAGCCTATGTGTGATGTGGAAGGCCCACTATACTCGATAGAGGAGGATTTCTCTATAAGCCGAGGGTTCAGATTGATACTATCCATAGAATAAAATCCTGGTGGAGCTGAGTTAGTAACTTTTTATTTTACCTCATGATTGAGATGGATTATTTGATAAATTAGGTATATGTATGGGCAGATACCTAAGTGTGGTTATATGTTGATTTCGTACTTTGTGGATTATTGTTGGTGGATTTTGTGAGACCTTGAGGGTCTCGGGGTCCCTGCTGAGTATCGTTATACTCACACCTACACGGGCTATGCCCGCACCTCAATGTGTTGGTTGCAGATGATGGACAACGCTGACTGAGGCTAAGTATAGTAGGACTGGATGGTACCCGGAAGTTGATCACACGGTGTGATGGTACACGGAGGACACAGATGAACGTTGAGTGTTGTGGAGGCTATCTGTACCTACCCTTCAGGTAGGATTCCCCAGAGGACATCTCAGTAGCTATTTTACATTTCTTCAGTTGTACTTGTTTTTTATTTGTACTTGTACTTTCCTATTGGGCTTCTATTTCTTGCACCCTTTACATTTCAGCACTCGTTTTTGTATACAGTTTTTCTCTGTGTTTTACTTCTATCTCGTACTCTATTGTGTATTTTTAAACTCTATAAAAGTACTCCCTTCCCAATTTTAGGGATTTTCGACTTTGGTGCCAGTCGCCAGCCCCTGGCCTATGGAAGGCAGGTTTTGGGTACTCACGGCATGGGCCCCGGGGGGACGGTTATTGACATATGTCATGTTATGCACATATCTTATTTTAAAATGTGTATAGAGATATTCATTTACATGTAACAATATATTTTTATTTATTGTCTTGATATTTTATGTTTTATTCAATTTTACTATTTCATGGCAGATACGATTAAATGTTACTAATGTTGTAATGGTTTCTTATCCGACTTTAACTTTACTGATACGTATTTCATATTCACCACTTAATTCATTTGAGTGGTGTATATAATTACCCATTGAAACATTATATCATGAATTTTACAATAATATTTTTATTTAATTTTTTTTCTTTCATGGGGATTACAATTTAAATTTTAACAAAGTCGTAATGGTTTATTTTAAAATGTTATCATTTATCTAGAGTATTTATGATTAAATTTTTGATGATGAAATATTATCATATATCACCATAGAAACTCCTTAATTTTCTTCTTATATGGTAATTAATTAAATTATCATGTAGTTGATCCATTTTTTAGTCTTTGGAATATAAAATTATTTAGAACTTGCTTTTAAGAAAATATTACTTCATTTTTCTATTCAGTGAAAAATAATTTTCCCCCAATGCCATGTTTACTAAAATATTTCAAAAAATATTATAAAATTATAAAAATGATTTATTCAAGTAATTTTTACCCTTTTTTAACTTTTTAATTTTTTTTGGAAATTATTCCTCTTTTCTTTTTCTGAATGATGTACTTTTTACCCTTTTTACAAAGATTTGAATAGAATGTTTTTAACTTATATGACATGTAAAACATTTCCCAAAGTCTTGACCACTCATTTTTTAATGTTTATTTTATTGGTTTAAAAGTTTCTATTTAATTAAAAATATTTATACAAAATTGTGAACTTTAATTTTTAAATGTGATTTTCAATGATAAAAGGATATTTTCCTCATACATGTTTTAGTGGGTTATTATTATTTTTCTATTCATTAACGTAAACAACATTTATTGTACTTATTATATACTCATAACATTATGTAATGATACCATAATTATTATTTATTTGGAAGGATGATGGAAATTTTGATCGGGGATGAAGTATTTATGTACCATTTTCGATGTTATTGTAAATTGTTTATGATTATACTTTTGATTAGAAAAGTATTAACATTTCATATACATTTTTTTCAATATTAATTTTTAAATTGATTATGTTTCACAAATTTTACATGAGGAATTAATTGGACATAGTATGTGATTTGTGACGCCCTCTATATACCCTCTATGCATTGATAAGTCTCATAATACAAACTAGATTTTGTTTTCGGTCGATTCCTTACACATTTATGTAATATGTCATGGAATGTGGCCTTGATAGTATGGTTATGTTTTCTGACACTATGAATTCTCTCATTAAAAGACTAGTTATTGATGTTCAATGTGATTACTCTCTTATATATACTATCTATGTTGAGGAAAAAATCTCGTGGGATGAGATATATAGAATTATTTGGTCATATATTTTTTACCACATTATGAAAAATTAATTTATTAAATTGAATGTGTTTCACTTATTTACCATGTAATATTGATTATGATTATTTAATCATGATATATTCCACCATATGAATACACCTACTTAGATTTTAATCTCACCCTTCCTTATGAATCATTCACACCATGCCTATATTTAAAGTATGATTGATTATGAGGGTTATGTTTGAGAAAACATTGATACAATAGAAAAAGTACTATGTTGTATTTTATGTTTTCCATTTTAAATAATTTTCAAATATGTATCGACATTATGATGACAACTAAACTATTTTTTCCTTCAATTGTGTTTCATTGTATCGTATTCAAATTTAGTAATGTAACCACCAAATCTCAGCTACATGGTTCTGTGTATTTACTATTGGTATCTAGAAAACATGAAAACAAGATTAAAAAATACATAAATTATATAACATAAGACTCATATTGACTTTTTGGATAATTATATAAGAACATCCATATGTTTTTGTGAGGAATATAATATGTTGTTTTCCTATAAATACATATCTTTTGAATACCATAAGTGGTTTTGGTTCTATTATTGATTTACCTCGGGGTAATAACCCAAAAAAGGTGTCTCATGCTTAACTTGATCACTAACCAATACATGAAAAGTGGCCTTATTGTGCACCTAGTTTGACAATACCATGGGAAATTTGGGAATAATTAACATTTTCAATGAAATCCATTAAAAATTACTTGATAATATATTTTTATTTGAAAACCATTCATAGGAAACCAAGTTTATGACAATGATATTCGACATTCATAAATTTATCAATTTATGTTAAATACTTCACTAGTTTGGGTATTATATATTACGGTTATTAATGTTATTATATAAAATAGATTATTCAATTATTTATAAATAGCTCATATTAGATGGAATGGAAGCCATATAAATTCATTACCCCATGTCGGTATTTCCCTTTGGGGAAAGATAGTGAAGATGGAAACAGATAAACATCTAGAACTGATCAAATCAAAACGATATTCGAGAATCAATCATTAGGTTATGAGTAATAATAAATTTTACATGGATGATCATTGTGATCAACCATGAGGTGTAAAAATGTTAGAAATATTTATGAGTAATAAACATTCGTAATTTAATGGGAATGAAAATAAATTTATAGTGGAGAAGTGGATATGTTCATTAGAAAATATATTTATTGATATAGGAAGCAATGGATGTGATATATTTTTCATAGAAAATTTTCATCTCTAATGAGATTTAAGAGAATGGTTTTCAGTGATTAAAAACACTATGGATGAATAAAAAATATCAAACATGGAATGGAATGGTTTTAAGGTGAAAATTTTAAAAATGTAATTTTCTTATGAGGAACTAGATCATATAGCGATAAGATTCCTGATTCTAAGGAAAAATTAAGATTAAAATGTTGATACGTATGAAGTCAATATTATATGGTTAGAAAAGCATGCTTTAGACTATGTATTTATTTTAAAGAGAATGATTGACAATTCTTTTGATGGGATCACACCAACTCTTCATATGAAACTAGTATCCCAAACATTGTCATTAAATGAGGACATAATATTATGTGGTATAATGATAAATAAACATTTATCTATGTATTATTTCTTTTATGAGAAGTAATATATGTTGAGGGTTGAAGAGAAAATGATTGTTTAAGGGAATAAGGGAAATAATAATTTCCCTCATGTGACAATTGTGGTAAGAAACACCAAATTACTTTCTTGAAGGGGATGGTAGATTACATCATGTGTATAGAGAAATGTCACCATGCTCATTATTTACAATGAATGAAATAATCTACCAATTTTCCATGATTTAAATGTAAATATATGGGTCATACACAAATTAATTCCCCAGGAGTCAAGGGAATATACCTCAAAAGAAGATAATGTATCAAGTTCAAGATTCATACATTACAATAGATGTAGTGGACTGATTAATTTTTTTTTATTTGTATTACAGAATTATTTTAGTGAAGTATTTTCCCAATAATATTTCAGTAATAAGAATTATGAAACGTATAATAATTTCACTATTTTATTGTTTCATTAATGATTTTAGAGATTATATTTAATGGTATTTATGACCAGGAAAAGTGATTCAGTATAATGTTTATCTTCACAAAAAATACATTATTGGAGGAGCATTACACTTAATATGTTCACGATGTTGAGATTATAATTATTATTTATTTTTTATGAAGGTATTTGTGACCATAATTATCTATCTTAACTTTGATGGTGAGGTAATTATGGGTTATTAAAATTTGGTAACATTATTGGAATTATATTAATAATATTTTAGAGAACGAACAACTTGTATTCTAGAAGACAAAACGATACATTTAGGAATGCCTTGTTGATTGAACCAACAACCAAATGGTGATAGTGGTGATATAGAAACCACTGGACTATGTGATGTTCAGGTTAATATTTCATTTGTTTTACTTCAAAAATAATATGGATAAATATTAATGTTTATATGGTGGTGTTGCACCAACCACTGGCCTATGTGATGTTATGGTTAATATTTAATTAATTTTACTTGAATAATTGGATGGATAGATATTAATTTTAATCCAGTGTTGTTATTGTTGAGATTTTTATATTAAAATATTATATATCTATTCCCAACCATAATGTTTCTGGAAAATATTTACAATCATGTATACATACTCTTCACTCTTTTATGGATATTGCTATCATTTATAAGTTAATTTTAGTAAATCAGACATAAAAATTCAGTTTTCGATATTCATTTCTTATAGTAAGAGGTAATGTGTAAATTTAATGAAGATCAACATAAGGATGAAATTTTTATTATAAAATGGAATGATATATAATATTTATATTCCCTTATATTCTTCTTTCATAAAATGATTCCTCAACATTTGGAAAATTATATTCGTACAAAAATATTATAATATTACCTCTATATCTCATTAATAAAATTTTATTTTAAATCCTCTTAGATTTATGGTCTTGAGTTCTTAATATTCCATTTATCATTACATTTCTTATGATGAATGATCTCTATCACCCACTATAATTATTTACGTGTTTCTTCCATATACATATCTTCACATCCAACCAATTCTCTCCAACTTGGTATCCAAGTTATGTATTATTATAGATTACCATTGAAAATCACATTGTGTCCTATAAAAGGGATTATTTATTAATCCCTTTGACAATTTTTTTCTAAAAAATTTATCTCCATTTGTCAAACCCTTAATTTCTGAGATTAATATTAAATTGTGAGGATGAAATTTATTTAAGGGGTGTAGAATGTAATTCCCTGATATTTTAAAAGATGAAAAACATGCTCAATAGTTGGTATGACAGAAAACACCAAGATGAAAATAAAATATAACAACCCAATACTCTAATATATATATATATATATATATATATATATATTTAAATACATTCAATATCTCCAATATCGTTTGATGCATGTAACACCAAGTTTAAACAAAATGTGGTACCCTACTAAAATATTTCTTTATAAACATGACCACTCAAACATAGTCATTAAGTAATCAACTAATAATAATATTATTATTATGAAAAATATATGGTTTCAACATGTATAAAATAAATTCAATTGTCTTTTATGGATTATAAATAAAAATAAATATATTTTGTAGAAAATGTAATATTTTTATAAGAATAGTATTTTTCTAAAATATGGTATAATAAGGCTTTTCAAAAATAATTTAAAATCAATTATTAAAAGTTTTATAAAATTTATTTTGAAATTTATAATTATTTTTTTTTAAAAATACACATCCATATTATTTTTTGGTAATTTTTTTGGAAATTTTCAAAAAAGATTAAATTTTTGATGAATAGTGAAAAACCTGTATTCATCGAAAACAAACATTTCTTTTAAACAGTTTAAAAGGATATATTATATTTTGGATTAGTTATAAAGTAAAATATATATTAATAATCATAAATTTTTTTAAATTTATATCGTTTGGATCAATTTTTATTTTAATTTTTATATAAAAACAATCTATACTTATGAGACATTTTCTATGGAAGCCCATTTTTTCTTCACATGTGTGGGTTTTATTTTCAATTAAATTCTTCAAATTATATGAATTTAATTTAGAAACATGGATTTTGTATTTTTATTCATAATAATTAATATTGTATTAAAATTTAAACGTATTATTTGACCAAAATTAATAATAGTCATTAAAAAATTAATTGTTGTGGTTAATGTAAAAATAGGATTATCGGGGGTGATCTATAGAGATAAGGTTTGAAAATGATTTAAAATTTATCAAACACCAATTTTATATCCATTTAGTACCCTTATAACATATAAGTGTCGAAAATTTCCCATTTTATTATCCTGTGTCATGATAAAAACAAGGGAATTACTTTATCTTTTAAAAACATCCATGTGTGTCCTCTCTTATACTTATAAAAGGCCACCACTCTCCTCTCCAATTAATATTTCCAAAAACCATTTGATTCGAACAATTATATCCCATAACAATTTAATTCTATCCCATAATCCTATAGTCTATACTATTTTAGTAATCCCTCCGATGAAGGCTTTGTGTATATACCTAAAGAGTCTCTCCAAAGAATAGGTAAATTTATTAAATGTGTTTATTTGTTTTCAATATTTTTAAACCTCCTAAACATAATCATAATATGTGATAATATAATATGACCATTATATAATATATATTTTTATCTTGTTGTTTTAATTTTTACAAACTATATAAGTCTCAACATCTATAAAATTAGAAAACAAAATGTTGATCATATGTGTGGAGAACTATTACCTCGTGAAATAGTGTATTTTACTTTCCATCATCATCCTTCATGTATGGATATAATGATGGATATAATTTTTTTCAATTATATTTATTATTTTATTATAATTCTATTAATGTTGATATCACATATTCCTTCTTACTTTCTATTGTATGGGAGATATTATAACATAGCTCATAGGTACAACATATTACCGCCTCGCGAAGTGATGCGATTTGTTTTCTGTCTACACATTATAAGGAAGGGTTTAAGGATAAAATTAATGAATATATTTGAAACATATGAAATAAAAATACATTTTTAAATATAATATTACGTCATAATTTTTACCTTCCAATCCATTGTAGAATAATAATTTTGTTTGTTCGTACGTGTGGTCTACCACCTCCAAGTTTCTATGTGAAATGTTTTTAATTTTTTATATATATGGTTTTTATGAAGGATAAAATTGATTAATTGATAATATATAAAAATATAATAATTATTTTTATAATTTTTAAATAGCACTTATTTTTAGTTTTTTCAATCCTTTGAGAAAATTGAATCAATGTTCATGAATTCGTATGGCCAATCATCTCAATGAATAGTGCAATCCATTTTCAATATATATCTTATAAAGATTACTCTAAATAAATATATGATTAAAATATATGAAATTTTTATATTCTTTATATTCTTTATATTATGTATCCATGATAAATGTAAAATAAATAAAAATTCAAAACAAAAACATTCCGGAAAAAACAATGCAATATTCACAAAAAAATTGTGATTTTAACAAATGATTTTTTATTAAATGGGTGATAAATGACTATAAGTAAACAATATATGTTATGAGATATATTACTATGATCATTTAATAGATATTATATAACGCTATATTTTTTATGAGTTATTTTTCGACATTTATATAGGAATTTATTCATAAGGTAATATATTTTTTTCACAATTTTATATCCTTGAGACATATATAATGTGATACACCTATCTTATTTTATGATGTCTATATGCATCCCCATTTACAAGTAATATCATGATTATTTTTTGTTCTCGTGTTATTTTATGTTTACTTTATTCTTAATCTTTCATAAGGATTGCAATATAATTTTACCAAAGTGGTATGTGTTTCTCGTTACACATTTACTTTCATGAGACATTTATCGTATTCACCACTTAGTTATTTTGCGGTATGTATATACTTTCCAAATGATATTTTATATCATAAAAAAAATTATATTTACGGTATTTAATATTTCATTTAAATTTATTTATTTCATGGTGTCTGCAATTAAAACTGTACCAAAGTGGTAGTGGTTAAATTTACAATCTCATAGTTTTTATAGGATTGTTTATGATTAAATTTCTGATGATGAAATATAATGATTTATCACTCAATAAACTCATTAATTTTACTATCTTATGGTTATTCATGATCTTTTCAAGTAATATTACCACTATCCACCAATTGGTACTTAAAATGACTATGAAATTGTTTTTGAGAAAAGATAACATCATTTCCTTCTTTGATCAAAAATCCATTTTCACCGAAAACCATATTTTTTTAAGGATGTAATAAATTATTATTTTAAAATTATTAAAAATATTTATTAAATAAATATTTACACATATTTTATGTTTTTGGAATTTTGTTCAATGGAAACATTTTATTGTTTTCTGAATGGGGTGTTTTTACCAATTTTAAATATGTTATAAAGAAATGTTTTTTACTTATAAAACTTGTAAAACAATTCATTTCTTAGTGAACACTAAATGTTTGTAGTCATATTTAGAAATATTAGAAAAAATTATTTATAGATATTTATTTTGAAAAAATGTAAACTTTCCCTTTTAAAATCGATTTTTAAGGTGAAAATAATATTTTTCTCAAAAACGTTTTGAATTTAATTTTTATCATATTTCAATTAATCAATGACAGAACCCATTATTTTACTTATTCTTTATTGTTAATTTTATGTAATAATACTAACCATATTGTTTCTATGTATTTTCTATGATTAGTTTCACTAGGGATGTACTATTTTAATATCATTCTACATCTTATTCTTAATTATTTATGATTATGTTTACTAATTTAGAAAGTATATACATATAGTATGCTAGATATTTTATGTGAATGTTTTTATTGATGATATTTCACCCACTTCATATGTAAAATTAATTGGGGTTAGTATGTGATGTTTAGGGCCTCCTATAGCGCCTCAATGCATTGATATGTCTAATGAGATAGACAAGCCTTGTTTTTTGCTGAGGACGTTCCCATTTGTGTAATATGTCATGTGATAAGGCCTTGAACGTATGTTTATTTTATCTGGAATTATGAATTCTCTAATCATGATATTATTTATTTAACTTCCTTGTAGTTTTTTTGAGTAGATATAACATCCATGTAAAAGTATCAAGATCAAGTGAATATTTATATGGAATTATTTGATAATTTTTTTATCCCTATCCTATTATTCTCAACTAATTGATTGTATGGAATTTTATTCCTTTATTTACTTCTACATACTGATTATTATTATTTATTCTTGATAGATTGTATTATTTGCATACCCTTTCTTTGCATTTGAGTTCACCCATTTCTAATATTTCTTTCCCCAATAGGCTAGGATGTGTACTATGATTCATATGAAGGGTTATGCTAGAGAAACTAATAATGCAATAAATAAAATTCTATGTTTTATTAAGTGTTATCATTTTTAAAATGAGATTCGCGTATCTATCTAGTTTACCAACACTAATAAAATATTCAGTCTTTCAGAATGATATTCCTTTAAATTATGCCAATATAATAAATTAAACACCGTCTCTAGGCTACTAGGGACGGGTTCATTACATAGTATAAACTCACCAACGGTCCAATAACATATATAAATCATATACATATAGGTTTATATGATAACATGCACACATAAATTAGTAAACATGTAATAACTTTCGTCATATATCAGGTTGGAAAAGAACCGATGAATTACCAACTATACCAGCATCAACCCCATTCTAGAAGTAAGTGTCTATTGAAACCTCAATGCCTTATATTAAACACCAGACACATCCCATCACACTAAATGTGGTCACCTAGAATAGAAAAATTTCAATAAAAGTTTACCCCCATCCCTGTATCATATTTTATCACTCACGGTATACCATTCATGTACTAGGTCACACCTTATCATTCAAACTGGTGCTACACTTTGTAACTATGAAAATTCACAAAATGAAGGCCATTCGTTGTCCCATGAAAACCCATATAACTCAATGTGGTCATGGACATTTGAAAAATCATATCAAGAAATAAGAAAAATCACGTATGAAATATCACCAAAAGAATATATACACATCACACAAACCCTTTCACTATTATTTTATGCCACTACAGAAAAAAAAATTATCACTCATGCGATCCATTTATCTAGGAAGATAATATTATAATTACTCATTAAACGATATGAAATTACAACTTAGTCAATCCATCATTCCATCTCTCCCCCTCAAAAGGGTCAACCAAAACAATTCAGATCTTTATAGTCACTTATTTTCAACAATTATATTCCTCACTATGCTATATATACCCATATAAAATTCACCGAAGATAACTTCATATGAATTCCATAACATGGTTATGAATTCCAACTTCAAACTCGACTGATCATACTTGATAATTTTGACTACCCAGTTAAATCCCAATCTACTTTGAATGTAATAATATTTTCAAATTTACACATTTAGGTTTTAGAAAAATAAAACACACAGATAAATGAAAGAAATTGGAATTTAGGGATTGGATGACATTGGATATACAAAGAGATAAGCTCTACAAAAACTAACACTTCAAATAATCATGGATGTATATTAAAGGATCCTAAATTCCAAATTGAAGAAGCATCATATCATCTAGGATGACAATGTATCATGAAATAAGAAGGGAGTAAGGAAATATGGTATTTTATGGGAAATTCAAAAGTCTTCACTATTTTAAAATATGCATGTAACATGGTCATGGTGTGTCCTAGGGGTCACATTGTGTCCAATTTTAGACACATGACCTATCCCAATATAAAATAAATAATGGAATGTATTTAATGTTTTAAACCATGAAAACCTATTGAATAAATAATTACAGCAATATAATTAGTCCAATCCTTCATAAACTCACTCCCCCACCATCCCAAACACATAAAACATTTAAACACCAAATGATACATCAAAATAAATTAAATATAATTTTAAAGCACATTGAAATTCAATGGTGGTTACAATCTACTCCTAAACCATACATATTCTTGTGAAATAATATAATAGTTATTTTATAATAATATAAGAGACATTTTATGACTATATAAGAATCATTTTATGACTACATAAAACCCAAAAAAAATTAAATGGAAATCCTTTTATTATCATCATATATATTTATAACTAAATCCATTGAAACCCAAATTTTTTAAATATATATATGGAATATTAGGGGGATTCATATATCTTAAAATCTCAAGGAAATCATTATAGTTCCTTTAAAAAAATATTATGATACCTAAATTTATGACCACTCAACATTCAGTACACTTACTTGTGTACATCCTAAAAATGGATTCCCAATCCATATGAAGATACATTTAGTTACCAATATTTTAATTTTTTGGAATAATTGGAATTTCATAAGTCTCGCCATGGGAGTTATGTATGACTTAATAGAGAGAGGTTTTATTGGGGATAAGGACATATCCAAATTATCCCTCCATTGGAAAATTATTAAACCCTTACAAATCCATTTTAATGATTTCTAAATAAACTCCAACAACTACTGTAACATAAGAAACTTACCAAATTTTTAAACAATTATTATAATTTTTAAAAACTCGTAATCAATGTATTCACATTATATAGATCCACTCATAGACATGTAACTTCCATAGAATAATTTCTTCTATTTAAAGTACACATTCACACATCTTCTATATTTCATAGATATCATAAGAGTAAACTTATATGGAGTTAACGGTCTATCTATTGATTCAATCAGGAAAGTTACCTTAGGGGGGGACTCATTATCACCAGAAGGAATTCCCACTTTTTAGATCTATATTATGTAAACTCAAAAAATGTTGTATTTTTTTTAATAAACAATAACATTCAATCAAAAGAACATTAAACGATAGATAATCAATATCTACTACTTAAAACAATTCCAAAATGTCATAAATGACTCAAAGAAAAATATTAAACCTCTCTAAAACCGTAAAACAATTCTGACCCTCTAAGGAATCCCTAACATCTCAACGGGTACATTTACAAAAATCCAACACATGGATAAATCTAAAACACCACTCTCAAGCCCCGGATTCATCACCCAAGCCTAGAACCATATCGATAAACCTTATTGATCATTGTTCCAAACCATAGATTCTCAATTTGAATATTTTTTCTCAAAATGTCCCATGATTCAACTATAAAAAAATCCCCAAAATATTTTATCATATAATTGTATAAGACATTACAACCATTCTATTATAACATTCTCATCCATGGAAATCCTCATTGATCTTTGTAATATCAGTTATAATGTATCACGGTCAACAATTAATCATAAAATCATCATGTTATATAACATGATATTTAATGAGATTATGTTGTGCATCTCTAAACCGAAGACACACCATATACCAAAATATAATATAGATAATTTTTACCATTGCCTAAAAATGACACTAAATCACCACCACCTATCCATCTAGAGGCACTAATGGGTTAAAAATATATCATATTATAGTCTTTGTAATTACCTATTTTAATGATTTTTCCAAAATGGTATATTCTAAACAAATTTTCAACCCACCATAAGAATAACCAACCCAATATAAACTACCAGATTGAGATCAATATTCATAGTGTGGTCCACATTACTATACCCAATTCCATGAAATTTTATTAGCAGGATTCCACAGTCCAACCATCCCTAAAATACTTATCTACACCATCCAATTGAAGTTCAAACTACCATGTCATGATGTTCAAATTACTAGAAAATTTCAAGAATCATCTAAGACCAACATTGAAGGAGATACATAACATACAGTTTAATTCCATGGTTTGAACATCAACCATCAATCTAGAGTTTGATGTCAACATTTGGACTCCATACAATCCATAAGTGAGTTCCCACATGAAATATACTGAGGATCCTAATGAAATTAGATATACTTGTTTACCATCGGCCTGGTTTCATCTTGAATTTCCATCAAACAGTCCCACAACACCCATGAAACTACCAATATTTGTTTATATAACCCCATATGATAAGAATCCCCCAACAATATGGTGTCATTTATTAACTAAAATGAATCAAAAACAATGATCTCAATGTCATACTCTCTCTGCATATCTATTTAAAATTATTGGATCTGTTCATCCTTCTTATATGCACACATCAATTGAAATCACCAATCACTACCCCTTCTATTCTAACCAAGAACATTGCGCTCTACATCAATTGAAATTTCATTCATAATGAGGTGAACACGCTATAACAATAGATGGTATACTCCCTACTATATGGATTGTCATACATTTCTTCTTAAGAATAACATATGTTCTATCATCACAAAAATTCAAGTCTTATCTATCCATGATCATTCATCCTATCAATCACTAAAACCATCTATCTATGATGTCATAATCTATTATAGGGGTAACATCTACCCTTCACAACAAATTCATAGAAACTATTCTAGAAAGTACCTCATGAAAATCAACATTCCATATCTCTCTCATTATTGTCCATCTATTTATATACCAATAACAACATATATAACTCATGTGAACTACCTTGATCTCATTCAAAAAAATGGGCAAAAACTCTCGTACCACCCGATCAAAGAACCCAACTCATTTTTACATGGGTCGTAGTTCATAAATATAGTCTCATATTCCCTAAAAAACAAAAATTTACCAATTCAAAAAAATTTCATCTCTCTAAAAGAATCCTCATTGATCTCTTTCAATAATCCTAACATCTCCCACTTCTAAATGCTTATTCCCTGATTTCCCACCACTTGGGTGTGCATGTAAAACAATAAATCCTAAACATACTCTCACCACATCACTGAAATAACAACTATAATCAATAGGTTAATTCATTATATTGATAATTTCCTTAATATAATACTTTGATAAAAAAATTAATAAAAACTCGAACTACTTTACATCCTAATATCCTAAAGAATAAATATTCCTATACCACATACGTGATAGTACCTAGAATTCTTCAATATCACAACTGAAAGGATTAAATAATTATTTTTACTTATATAGAAATTGATATGATTTTGAAAAAACATCTATTAGGTTACCCTAACATATCACAAGGCACTAGGCTATCCGAGTTATCCTGTAACTTATAACTTACATCACCCACAGATCACGTGGAAGCACCTATTCTCTTAACTCAAACATCACAAAGAAACTCACATTCTAAAATACCCAATCTATAGTTAGAATATATATATATACACACTCCTATTGAATCAAATTCCAAGATAAACCACCCATTATTGGTCAAAAATTTCCATTGAGAATATGTACATGGTAATACCCCCTCAGGGACCATAATATAATCCTTGAACATATAAAGAAATCTCTTTATTATGGTTCATATTGATTAAAAAATAATCATAAAATTTATTTTATGTATAATTACACCATGAAAATATATAAGAAAACACTATAAAGGTTTTAGTTTACACAATAAGTAACTAAAAATATTTCTATGACAAACATTATAGTTACCAACAAGGGTTTCATCATCAATTCTTCTAGGACTATATTGATCCATTAAGGGTTCACTATGAATCCCTTTCATATAGATATTTTATAACTATCATCATGGAACATCTCACTTCATTATCTACATGACCTGTCATCATAGAAAATATATTTTATTTTTACTAAGTATAACTTCACTAATAAGTCATATAAGAAATAACTATATAAGTTGTTGATAATTTAAATAATTTAACTCTCAGTCATCATGGATATCAATCATGAAAAAGAACACGAATATCAGCTGAAGACTATGGGCCAAGAATGAGGCGCGTACATAAGAATATTTTCACTAGCCCAAGATCCAAAATAATATCACATATATATTTTATCAAATATTCAATTCAATTAATGTTATTTTCTTTGACAGCTTGTGTTTCATGAAACACCATGTTTTTACAAACAACAACATATATGTTAAATAATATTAGTTAATTTGAGAGTAATAAATGATCCAAAAACATGAACTGTACGAATGAGACTAACTAAATTATGAAATATGTATGTTTTACCCATGAATAAAAAATTCCTTTGTTATCAACTAATTAGAAATTGAAATAAAAAACATTTGAATATAAAATAAATTGTTTTCTAAAAAATAATATTTATGTATGAAATGTGTTTTTATCTCAATAAATTAAATTTAAATATATTAAAAATTTATTTTAATGAATTCATATAATATATATTTAATTAATTGTTTATTACTCATCTAATATGTTATCTAAGAAAAGGATAAGAATAAATCTTATTTTATGATTGTAAACTGTTCTTTTAAAAAAAATTGTTCTTTCATGAACTTATTTATAATTAATTATTACCACTTTTAAAAAATTTATTAGTAAAAATAAACATCATATTTAAATTATTATTTAAATATTATCTTAAATTTATTTTTTTATATTTTTCTGATAATATTATTTTTTTCAAATAATGTTTTGAAATACTAATTTTTATTGAAAACTATATTTTTTTTAAATAATATATAAATTAAATTTTGTTTTAAAACATCCAAGGAGTAAAATTATGAAAATTTTATTATTATTGACTCAATTATTATCATTATAATATTTTTATATTGAAAATTAATATAAAAACATTTTGTTCTTTTGAAAAATGTTATTTGAAAACCTATCTTTTTCGCATCTGTTTGTTGGATTTGAAATTAAATTATAGCAATTATATTAATATAATTTTGAAAAATTGATTATGTATTTTGAATCATAATAATAAATATTATATAATAATATTAACATAATTGTTTCATCATCAATAGTAAAATTAGTAAAAATTTAATTACATATTCTAAGGTTAAAAGTTGTTTCTATGGGGTTAAATAGAAAATATAATTTTGAATTTTACATAAAATCATGAAAAATTTCTATTATATGGAAATATTATGACCTTATAGCATCTATATCTCTATAATTATCCATTTTAGTTCCATTAGTTTCATGTAAAATGTTGATATATCTTATTCTTTAAAAAAATTCCAAGTGTGTCCTCTCCCCCCACTTATAAAAGGGAACAAAATCTCTTCTTCTTTTCTCAGTTCCAAAAAATTTTATTTAAAGAACTACCTAGACAAATGCCTCCCCTGATTCAATTCCCACATTTTGGAGTCATTTGTGTTTTTATAAAAGCCTCTTATTAATTATCTTTTTGCTAACCTAAAGAGGTTATCTAAAGAAGATGAATAGTTCTTACCAGAACATATTTATTTTAAATATTCATCAAAATACATAAAATAATCTCAAACTATTCTGAAATAATAACAATATTATCTTAACATATTCATATTTTACTATGTTAGTGTAATAACCTATATCAATCTCCTCTTCCATCAAATGGGAAATGATAATATCAATCATGTGTTTGACGGAGTACCGGCTCATGAAGCATTGTAATTTGTATTCAATAACCACCTATCATTGATAGATATAATGATGTATTTAAAGTATATATATGATATTTATTAAATATTTATAGTTATGGAATTATAATATCAAATAAACCATATTACATTTCAATCCTTTAAAAAGTGAAAATGTTGTTTGTTCGAACATGTAGACAACCACCTTCACAAAGTGATCTAACACGTTTTTAATTTTTATTTCACTTGTATGGTAATAAGGGTAAATATAATCAATATATTTGATATAAATTTTTTTCCTATATGGTTAATAAATATTAATCTTTTTTTTTCTATATATTGAATGAATTAAAACAACATTCATGAGTATATACGTTATATTGTCACGATGAACGATGTCATTAATATTTATATCTCTAATTGTATGGATGAATATAAATATGTCTATAATTAATATATATTATTTTTTTATCATGATTAAAAAAATGTAGATGATGTAACAATGATAAAAAACAATTAAAAAGATTATTAAACCAAAACAAACATAAAATTTGAAGCATTTGTTACCTAAAATATGGATTTCATCAAAGAATTGTCAATGAATGGGTGATAAAAGGATATAAATAAATAATATATTGTAACATTAACATTATTAGGTTACTATTATATATTTTAAATAAATATATATCCATTATACATGAGTATTAAATAAGTATGAAGAAATTTGAGACATGATGTAAGGTATATTTTGTCTCACTTTTATTTCTGTGAGGCAATTGTCATATTCACCACTTTTTTTTATTTGATATATATAATTCTGATGAATTTGTTTTATTATTCTTGTTATGAAATATATATTTAGTTTAATATCCACATATGTCTCCTTATTTCATGGGGATTATGATTCAAAATTTATCATTGTAATGATTTTATGGTACAATCTCATTGATTATAGGGATTTCTTATGATTATTCTTATCAAGAAGAAAAATAATGATCTACCACTCACGAAACACATGAATTTTATACTAATTTTTGTATTTAAAGGGAATAAATTTTTTCCATTCAGTTTCCTGTCTTTAGGAACTAAAGGTATCAAAATAACTGTTTTATATATATCTATGTTATCTCTCTCTTCGGTCGAATTTCCCATGTCCTCTATGTCTATGTTTTCTAAAAATGATCTTTAAGTAATATTTTATCTATTCTAAAAATATTTTGAAATGTAATTTTTACCATTTTTTGAATTTTTATAAACAACTTTTAATGTAATCTTATCATCATTTGTTAAAATGCTTTATATTTGACATTATAGAGAAAATGTGAAAGAAATATATGTTTTAAAATTTATGGTATGAAAGGTATCTTCAAATTCAAGACCAAATAGTGATGACAATATGCCTTTATGAGTATACGTGGTTATTTTCAAATAAAACATTTACATTAATATTTTTTAAATAATAAATAATAAATAAGTGTGTAAATACCCCTACAAAAGTAGTCATATGTTTATAGTTACTTTACTAATTTGAAATAAGATACAAGTAGTAACATCCCAAATGATCTAATAATTTAGTAGTCTTGGTAAATTATATACATAATTAAATCACACTTTTCATTTAAAAACATGAAAAACAACATAATGAAGGAAAAAAATTATACATCCATAAACTCAATCAATGATTCCTTATTATTATCATGGGGAAAGGGAAAACGGTGATCTCAATTACACTGTAAGGGTTATGTAAAACAAATATACAAGGAATCAATAAAGAAAAATCAATATGGAATAGTAAATAACTTAAAAATACGAAATTTAATAAATAAACTGGTTTTCATGAATAGATGATGTATAATTAATATGATAAGGTTAGTAGTTAAAAACAAATGTTCTTTAATCAATAACTTGTGAAAAATACGAATCCATGGATAATTTCAAAGAAAATAGTCTAATGGATAATAATAATTGAATTTGTAATTAAGGTTAATCGTAATATTTGATTACATGAACTTATACATCAATATATCTTTATCTTCAAGACCCATTCCCATGATATTTTAAAACTGTAGGTAAATACCGACTTAATTCCATCCTATAAATTTGTCTCATGATAACTATCGGTGGATTAAGGGGCTATATCTTTTTTTTTTCACACACTTTACTCCATGTTAAAAATATATCTCATATATCAAATGATCTATTTAATTCATGAAAAATATTATTTATCAATAAATATTTATATTTAATAAATAATAAGGATTCAACAACATTTACCAAACCAATCATATAAAATTTAATTTAAAAAACTTATATGCAGAAATGATATAGGGTTTCAAAAAATGAATTTCTATTATAGAAAATATGGATATGTAAGAAAATTTAATTTCCATTGATCACATTAAATCTAATGTTTTAAGGAATATAAAGGAATACTAAATTAATCAAGAATGTGAATGAAAATAATTCCCTCAATCAAAATAATAATAAACTATCCATATACAGAATATTGATGGTATCATTCCAAAAAAACTATCTGAATAATAAGTGATATAAATCGTTCTTTTTGTTGATGAATATAAATTCCATTATTAAATCATTGAAAACATTTAATATGAACATAATATTTTCATATTTGAAATTAATTTTAAAAACTAGATATTAATATAATAGTAGGAGAAATAATTTTTGAAATTAATTCTGAATTATTTCTAATAAATATTAAAATCATTGGGTGTTCATGATGGTGAAATTTTTTTCTTAATTTCATGTCCATTAAAATAAATAATACTTTAATTTTTTTAAGAAAATTTCCAAATTACATTATTTGGAAAATGTGAGAAAGATTAATTTTTTAAAAAAGTAAATTTCTTATAATTAGAAAAAACTTTGTTTGATAAATACTAAGACAATTTTAAAAATATTTTTGATAATATTTTTTGAATCCAAGGATTTAGAATAAAAAATATTTTTATAAGAAGAGAGAAATAAACTCGGGTTTTCTAAAAAACATTTTTATTATTCATTTTTGGTTCTAAAAAGACTAAAATGGTACTATTAAATGAAAAATTCATGAATTATTAAAGGGTACAAAATTAATTGTTTTAGTATACAGAGATCAAATAATTTCTTGAAATGGAAATTTAAGTAAAAAAATACTAATTATAATGATATTGAAATATAAACCCTTATCACATTGGTAATTTTATTAATAATAACCCCCGTTAAATAAATAAAAATAAAGAAACCTTAAATATTATAAATTTAATAAGTTTCATGATATAGCACATCAAATGTCTTTTAAATACACTCATAAAAATAAAAAGGTGAATAATATCAAAAATGTCTTAATCGAATAGAAATTGTGCCAAAAACAATTATAATGATCATATCATAAAGTGAAAATTATTTAATGAATTTATTATTTTTATAAAATTTAAATCCAAATAAAAAAGTGGAAATGTAACATAAGATACTAAAAATTCATTACATAAAAAAATTATATTATCAAATACAATGAATTAGTAATATAACCTAATAAAAAAATTGAGTTATGAAACACTTACCACATGGTAATATACTAGTAAAATCCCATTAAGTGGAATAATTTGAATTGAACCCTAAAATAACATTAATTAATAATTATTAATCATATAATATGTAAAATGGTCATTATATACACCATTTAAAATAAATTAGGTGCATGACATTAAAATATGACTCAATTAAGGGAAATTGAGCTGAAATTAATTACCGTATGCTTCCCTTTTGTTTAAATTGATTTAATCTAGTATATAATTGTTTTAAGAATGCTATTAATAAATACCATAGACATATTCATATTTATAATGTCATGTATTATCTTATTATAACATAATTTCACCAATTTGTTAATAATATTTTAGAATTTTCACTGTTTCATGTGTTAATTACTTTGTTTTCTCATGCATGTTTTTTTATGAATGTACTAGTTCTTGTATAAAATATATCAATAAAGAATATACATAATTATATTAATGTATTAATATAATATTTAATCATTGGTTAAATTTTTAAATCCATTCTTTAATGTTGGAAATGGAAAATTAATCACATCGCTTCGAGGGGACGGTAGATCGTATGCACGCACGAGCGATGATATCATTCCATTAATGGGTGAATGGGTAAAGAATTGGAAATATATTAATGTAAAATAATTAATATAATTTCATATTTTTCATATATATATATATATATTCATTATTTACATCTTTATGACTATCTAGATGATTTGGGGATGGAAGAAAAATTACATCTTTTCACGAGGCCATAGTCTGTCGTACACACGAGGAATGGTTTTGTTTCCCATATGATGGAGAGGGACATGGATAGATATTCTTTCATAAACATAAAAAAATAAAATTATATTTTTATATATTTTTTATTAAAAATTAATTTTTAAGACATTATTTATAGTTGTAAAACAATAAGTAAAAATGGTAGATCATAGCGAAGATAATTATGATCCATTAGAAAACACTTTTGAAATTTTTATTAATGCCCCTAGGGTTGCTGTTTTTGGAAGAATAGAACCTATAAAAATTTTATATAGATTTTTTAGAGACGTTAATGTTGGGTTTTTTAAAGCCAAATGGATTGTGAGGTGTGATGAAAAGGGGACATAGAGAACCCTTTTATAATAGTAGAGTGAATTTTTTTGTAAACACCCAAAACAATTCAATAATGCGAAGTCACTCTAACCCCAAGTGCTTAAAAAATTTATAAATAGTCTATTTCATGGAACTAAATGTCGATAAACATATCGAACACAAATTAATAAACATTTTTATGAAATTATTAATTATCATCTAATTTTACTTAGTTTTATGATTGAATATTTCACGATGGTAGTTTGTTTTTATAACCATTAAAATTTAATCCTTTCATCATAAAATAAAATAAAATTTATAAGACGATTTTCAAAATTTTATTCTTTATATTAAATAAAATTTATGACATAAAAATATTATATGTGTAAAAATTAATTTTATTACAAGCACATGTTACCCTTAAAACCCAGTTTTAACTATAATCATGAAAAATAAATTTTACTATATTTACTAATCCTTATGACTGAAAATTTAGTTATACATATTATATATTATAATTTATGTGTATTCAAAATTTGTAATCAATTTTTTTAAATTCAATTAATATAGGTGATATAATTTATTTTTAAAATAATCCATAAAATATTGTTGAACAAATGTTTTTAATGAAATCAAATTTTAAAGAATAATATGATATTATTTTAACTATATGACATGAAATTATAATTATATGGATTTAAATTCATATATATTGATATATAATATAAAAATTTCATTTATATCATTCCTATTTATTTGTTGTTTTAGTTAATTAAAATGGATAATCATTATGGCCATAAATTAGTTTTCAGATGAAAAAAATTAGACTAAAATAAACTTATTATAATTTGGGAATAAATATAATTAAAATGAAATTAATTATATTAAACATAAATAAATAAAAATATTCTTTTATTCAAATGAAATTCAATCCATAATAGAATATTATTAATAAGAAATTTAATGAAATGAAATAAATGTATTTGAAAAAATGGTATAAATAACTATACACTGAAAAATCAAGCTTCTCCCGCCTGCATGTCATGCCGTGCAGGTGCCTCATGCGAAAGATCCACCTTCACCGTTTCTCACTTCATATGTCGCTCCGGCTCTTAGGAGATCTGAGGTCCTCTGATCGAAGGAAGAAGCGACGACGACTCTAGGGACCAAGTCAGTTGGTGCGGCGGCATTTGATGTGCCGAGGGTTTCGAACCCCGGATCTGCTGAGGCGGCTGGTTGCGATACGTCGAAGGTCCTGATAACCAAATCTAAGATTTTAATAGGTTTGGGATCTCTCTCATCTTCTACTCATTGCAGAAATTTTTACTCTGATGCATGCAAAGCAGAGAAGACTATTAAGAATTCATTTTCAGAGTATGGTGCTGGAGGTTCACGGTGGGCATTGTTGAAGGGGATTCATGGTGATATTCCATTATGTTCACGTTCATTTGTTGATGTGATGAAGGATTCAATTTCTAGACAGAAAAAAATTAGGCTCGTTCGCTGCCTTCCTCCAAGGAATCTCATCATGGAAGAATTCTTTGCAAGGGCGCATCTGCTCATGTAGAGGCCAACGCTGCTGTGCTTGCTGAAAGATTAACAATGGGAAAACATTCTTTAATTGCTCAAATTTTTTTACCCAAAGTTGCACGACCTTGGAAACTTGAGGACTTGTTCTGTATAATTTCAATGCTACGGGGTTTTCCTAGCTGGAAATGTATCTCACTTGGCCGAGGATTTTTTCACTTCTTGTTTCCATCGGATGACTTGAAGCATCATGCTTGGAGCTTTGGTTCACTATTTCTAAAGAATGGGTGGATTCATCTACATGAGTGGTCTTTGGATTTTAATGTCTTGCAAGACAAAAATGATTTTTCTCAAGTTTGGGTTCGTCTATATGGGCTCAACTTGGTCCTTTGGCATCTGAGGATTTTTCATGACATTGGAATGACAATAGGGTCCACCATTCGGCTTGATAAGGAAACTGAGGATGTCAGATATGGCCACTTCTCCAAGATGTTAGTGGAAGTTGATCTCAGCTTCACTCTTCTATAAAAGGTAAAACTCTCCACTCCCTCAGATAATATTTTAATTCATGTTGAATATGAGAAAAAGCCACTCTACTACACTGAATGTATGATTGTTGGTCACTCTTTGCAGTTGTGCCGAAGGAATGCTACTTGTAAGGAGTTTGTGATGAGAGGTCACCCCTCCAACCGTTGTCGACGAAAGGAAAATGATAAAGACACATCTTTTTCCAAGTCTTCTGATAAAGAATTGACTCTCCAAAAGAGACAATTCATATTATTGCAGAGACTTCGGAGAATCGGGTATCTCAAGTGTCTCTTAAGGGAAAAGAGAGTAAACCTCATCATCAAATCACGTGTCTGCATTGGTTGATGACACTAAACAGAATTATGTTCAACAAAATGTTGATTATCAACAGGAAGTCTAGAAGCTTTTGCATTTCTCCCATGTTTCTAGTAAATTGGGAAATGTTTCTGATGATGAAGGGGGAAAGGCTGGATTCACTGGTCCAGGCAGTAGTGGATCTATCACTTTCAAGGATGTTTTTCTAAGTGGTGTGGCAAGAATGACAGATGGAAAAGATTTATCCTCTTTTACTCCAAAGAGTAGACCCTGCAAGGACTACTCACAGACCCATAGGAACGTGTCTACTAGATCATCATCAAAGATGACAAGAAATGTTGAAACAAACTACCTGAAGACCTTTAATTCAGAAAAGTCTCAATCTGAGTGGGAAGCTAGAGACTCTGATTATGAGAATGAAATGTCATATTATGATTTGTAGTTTTGATGAATGGGGGAAATTATGGTTATTTGACCCCGTTCGCCATTTCTTTGTACTTTCTTTCACTTTTAATAAATGGTCAGAAGCTCTGCTTCTGACTGGACCTCTTTAAAAAAACAATATAAACAATTTTTTGAAGAAATGGTATTTTGATTGATAAAATGACATTACTTAAAATATGAGGGAGTATTTACATAAACTTTATCAATATATTTCTATATATTAGGACTTAAATATATATATATATTGTAATTTTATTAATCATATTCATACCCAGTAATTCAACATATAGGTTATAATGGTCATATAAAGTATTGTTTTAGTCGTTTAAGCTCGGTATTGTGTGTTGTACATGCTATCGAATATGATGTTCCTCTATAACAATCTAAGGGTATTATAAAATTATTTCAAATGGAAATAATATTTTCCTCATGAATGTTTTAGAGATATTTGTAATTAATTTATATTCATTGGCGACAAAAACCATTTGTGTTGCTTATTTGTGAATAGGGATATGATCCAATGTTATCGTACATATTATTTTTAGAGATAGTTTATAATTATGAAAATAAGAAATTTATTAAACCAATTTATTTTCCATATTTTATTCTATGATTAATTAAAATTGTGATTATTAATCATATTTATTTTCTACATTTTATATAATTATTAAATTCTCATGAAACCTATTTCTTTTCACGGGTGATGATATGTTAAATGTTTTATGATCTTATTGATCATATTAGCATGATTTCCATTATGTGATGGGTGACCCAAAATTATTTATCCTTAAAGGAATTGGGTAAATATGTATAAATCATTGGTTAATAATGTTTTTATTGAACTTGATTTCATATTCACCGTGTTCTATGTGTACCTGGTTTCATGTATATAAAGTTATGTTTGTACATAGTTTTATATAATAAATTTTCTTTTTAGGCCATGTTTCATGTCCACAAGTTTCTGTGTGGGATTTATTTCATTACCCTAATGTATTTTGGAAACCTTGTTCCTATCCATGAGGTTATTTGTAGAACAAGTTTGATATCTATATGATTGTATGTGGACATGGCTTTCATGTCTGTAAGTTCATGTAATGGACTGAATTAATGTCTATTAATTAATGAGTGAACCTATTTATGTTTATAGATGTTCAAAATTATAAAAACAAATATTTTTTCATATTTCTATGTGAATGATATACTCTCATATCTTATTTTCATTTGTTTTATTTAGGATTTGTGACTTCTGAACTATCTGGATCTACTAAATGATTCATGGGTATGATCTATGTTATGTAGGATAGGGTATTCAATTGAAAATCCCATGTTCTCATACTATTATACTACGATTATGACTTATTGATCTATTATATAAGCTTTTTATACCATTATTAAGAATTTGACATCACCCTTTCTAATCATTCCTTTTCCTATGATTGGAAGAATGGTTTTAAGTAGAAAATGTCAATGAAAATTACAATATTGAGAAATCATTATTGGAAAAATTGAAGATCTTTCATTATATATTAATATTTTATATCTACTCTCTAAATTCATTAATTGATATGGTCCATGGGAATGTATTGGTGAATTTTATTGAATATTCACATAAATGGAGGTAAAAACTTATTATAAAAAATCATGGGTCATTTGAGTTAGTATCAGTGAAAGGATTAGTTAACCATTGGAATAAGGGATGGAAAAACACTAGTGATAACCATATATATAGGTTAAAGTGTATATAAATATATTAGAATTTTTTGAAGGATATAGTCAGTGGGTTCCATGAAATTCCATACATTTATTGATAATACATGTGGATGTGGATCTAGAATAGTTATACCTCAGGGTAATAACTCTAAAAAAATATCAATTGGATTTGACTATAATGTCACCTCATAAAGATGATGGGCATTGTTTCACACCGAATTTGACACTCCTGGGACATGTGTTTTGGATATTCAGAATCTCTTTAAGAACCAACATGAAGTATTTTAATAGATTATGGCCATTAATGACCTTTGGTTAATATTATGGTGTCATGGATTGAAAGGAAGGTGTAAATAATTAAACATCCTAAAAAATATTTTTCAGGATTATATAGTTTCCCACTATGAATATAATTTCCCATATTATGACTTTTAGTTTTTTTAATAAATGATTCTAAGAGGAATTATGTAAAAAATTAATGTAACTTCTAATGCAGTGACCATACTTATGCGAATCCAAAACTCATTGAAGCTAGGATCTAATATTTTTTTACTCTTCTCACTCAACTATCTTGTGCAATAATTTGTAACAAATTTCATTTTGACATTTTGAATTTAATATGGAGGGGGGAACATGCCATTAAGTCATTCATACAAAAACATCCACCATCATTTTAATATACTTTGGGTCCTTTCTATTCGGATTAATGGATCAATGTTATGGAAAATATATATTTTTTATTCATTTCTTAAACGATGAAAATATTGTCCTGGATTTTTTCATTTAGAAGGAGAATAAGATAAATGTGGGAATCTTACAAAGAATATAATAAAAGATGATGAAATTAGATATATGGAAATGGATGTGTTTAACATGATATTTTTTAGAATGTACATCACAATTAATTTGAAAAATAAATTGATAAGGATTCCTTGAGCTTATGAAAATGGATGATGAATTCCTTGGTACATATGAGGAAAACATTGTAAGACATGCAAGTTAAGATTTTTGTTTAATAATTAGCCTCAAAAAAATTGATCAATTCATTAGAGGTTTAAAACCATGTGTCCAATTAGAATTATATATAAGGTACTTTTTAATGTGAAGAAAGCTTTCAATGATCAGTCAAAGTGGAAATGAATGTAGTAAAACCTCACGGTTTTCGTGAAAACAAAGGAAGAAGGAGTTTCATGGAAACTCTCGTGGCATTTCACATGGAGGGAAGAATATGTTCTAACCTACCACTTTCAAATAATGTTGTAAGAAACAGACAATTGAATTCCTAAAATCAGCATGAAGATTATTTTTTTGTGGGAAACAATGCATTTATCAAAATACTATAGAAGTTATGTGAATAACCGGCGAATAAAATAATTGAAGATAGGTTTCAGTAGAATAAAATACCATAATAAAGAATCTAATGAGAATAATAACCCAAAAAACAATTAAGATAATGTAAAATTTGATTTTTATGAACCCAAAATAGAAGAAATTAATCATGATAATTATGAAACACCTATCCTCTACTCCAATTTCCGGAATTTCATGATGATGTTTATATGAAGTAGCCCTATAGAAAGAGTATTCTTCATCATTTAGGGAAATTTGATGTGATTTTGAGAAATTATTATTTTTCACCTTTTGTATTTTAAAATAATGAAATCACATTTGATATTTTGATTCAACCTATGATCATCTATTAGTGAAAGGGAGAACATAGGACTCAAATGGAATTTTTATTGATATTGGAGATTATTTAAAAAATAAAGGAAAAATAATCTTTTTTTAAGAATATATGATTTTTTTTTGAAAATTGTAATGGGATATACATTTTTTATGAGACATTGTGAGTGATTAAATTGATTTCATGATAACTATTATGATGATCATGGAAGGATGTAATATTATATGACTCAAATATATAGGATTTAATATTTCTAAATCATATTTTTTAGGATCCTTAAGTTTAATTTTTTATGTAAAGGGTTATATTTAACATTGGGTTCAATTAAAGATGTTTTAGTATGAAATTCTTTGTATTTATCAATATTGGATATATTTTGATAATTATTTTTGTTCTGAAAAGTATTTAGAGATATGAGTACATCTTTTTAAATATTTTAGGGATATTATGATTTATTAAAATTCAATTTTAGTGATTTAGTCATAAATAAATTCACAATTGAAATTTATTTTCTAGATTAAAAAGGATGTGGAAATTTATAGAATAAAAACTATAGGATGAAAATTTTCTTATTTTATAAAAATATATTATGTTTGTATATTTTATTGGTTTCTATATCTAGATGGTAAAATAATCTATCAACTTTATGAATTGGATATTGAAATAAAAATCGTATACATTTACATTCATTTACAATGTATATACTTCCTTTTCACCAACCATATATTAAGGACATGTGGTGGTTAAAATTCCCTTTAACATGTTATTTATCACAGTTTATTAGTCGCTAGGCATCATACTTTTACTCCATGTCTAGATTTCCACTACTAATTAATGATATCCGATTTGGAAACCCAATTTAGTAATATTTTAAATAAACATTGTATTTTCATTTCCCTCTTTCTTAGAGGAATTATTATTGACCCCTTTTACGATGTGAATTTCCTATATAAGATTCTCCAAATGTCAACTCCATGATTAATGAGAAAAAGTTCAAATTTAAGAGATGATAATTATTAAATGTGGGAAAATTTATCATGATCATATTTTATGAAATATTTTTTTCAAATAAATTTTATTTCTTTGATAGATTGTGCAACATGTAATACAAAGGTTAACTGAACTCTAATACATTATTAAAATATTATTATTTCATGTGAAATTTATAAACTAGAATTTAAATTGGAAGGTATTAATAGGAATATATATATTATAGGAATTATATTTTTTACACAGGAGTAAAAAAAATTCATTGGTTTTCAATTGAATAGAATTTAATATAAAAAACTTCTGGTAGTAAAATATATTTTTTTCTTACACAATATTTTTGTGATCATAATGTTATTTTATTTAAATAAATAAAATTAATCTCTATTGGTGAATTATTTTTGATGAAATTTATATATTATATATATAATCAAATATTTTATCCTTCATCTATTATTTTCTATAATCATGGGATAAGAGTAACTATAGGTTTACTCTTAAGAACTACATTTCCATAAAAAGTTGTTCTCTCATGTGCATATTTTGAAATTAATGTTTCTCACTTTTATAAATTATAATTTAAAAATTATATTAATTTTTCAATCAAACATTGAAAAAATATCTTAGGGATTATTTTTTTTTAATTTTCTAAAATGATTAATTTTTTGATGAATAATGAAAATTACTAATTTTTATCAAACTCTTCATTTTTGTTTCAAGAGATTCAAAAAATAATTTTTTTTATTTTTTTGAATAAAATTTATTATATTATATTATTTTTATCAAACTTTTTATCATTTTAATCATTTATACTCTTAAAATATTATAAAACAACTTTATGTACTTTCAAAAAAGTTTCATTTAAAAATAATGTTTATGTTGCGTCTATGGGTTTGATTTTAAATTAAATTATACCTCTTATGAGACAATAAAATGATAAAATGGAATATATATTTTTAATCATAATATAATATATTATATGATATAATAAACATAATTTTTAGTCCTAAATAATTGTAAAAAAAATTTAAAATTACTAAGGAAAAGGTTTAAACAGGTTTACTAGGGGTTAGACAAACAATTTATGGTTTAAAATGATATAAAAACATGTCTAATTCCTATTATATATCCCCATTACGTAGATATATCATATAATGTTGAGTAATGATCCATTTTTAAAACATTTAGTTTGTGTAAAATTTGTATATATCTTTTTCTTCTAAAAAATTCCAATAGTGTATGCTCCCCTACTTATAAAAGGGAAAACTCTATCCTATCCTATCCAAACATCCATGGCCTTTTGATTCTACCAATACCTTAAATATTTAATTTATCACTTATATTTACATTTCATAGATGAAATTTATTATTTTCAACCCCTTTTAGGAATGATTTTAGTGCTAACGTCACAAGTTGTCCGAAGAATATGTCTCATTCATAATCACATGTTTTTATTTTATTTATTCTTGCACCACATTCAAATCTACTAAAAATAATATGAAATAGTAAAAACAGTATATAAAATATTAAGATATATTATTATTTTAACAGAATAACATATATCTATATCCACTTTCATCAAATGGTAAATGAAATTATCGATCGTGTATATGGTGGATTACAACCTCACGTACTGATGTAATTCCTCTTCCACCACCGTATCTCATATATAGATACATTATTGAATTTAAATTACATATATTATTTTATTTAAATAATAATTCTTATTTAATTATAATATCATATCTATCTTCTTACCTTCCAATCCATTGAAAAATTAATAACGTTGCTCTTGCGTAGGTGTGGACTACCACCTTTATAAAGCGATTTGACCCGTTTTACAATATTAACTCAACATGGATAGTTATCACGGTATATATAATAAATATATATAAATATATATGATATAAAAATATTTCTATTATGTTTAATTAACATTTAATTTCTTTATTTTTATCCATCTATGGAATGAAAACATTTTCCATGCTTACATACAACCAACAATCTCTTTGAATAGTGTAATTCATTTTCATATCCCTACTTCTATGGTTGAATATAAATATGTATAAAATGAATATATATTATATTTATATAATTATTAATATTATGTATATAATTTAACCATAATCCATGTACATTTACCAAAATTACAAAACCAAAACATAGAGAAAAATTGATGCATTTATTATGTGAAACAAGGATTTTAAAAAATAATTGTTTATGAATGTGGGATGAAAGGCTATAAGAAAGCAGTATATGGTATGATAAATATGATTATGGTTATGGAATATATTTATAATATAAATATATATATATATAATTTTTATAATCTATTTTTCAATGTTTACTAAAATATTTAAGTCTTATGTTAAGGGTTTTTAATGTCACTTTTATTTTTGTGATATATATTACATATTCAACAATTTATTTTTTCATGTGGTGTATATAATGCCAATTCATTTATATAATTATTAATATCATGAAATTTATTTTTATTTTAATATCCACTTATGGTTATTTCTTAGATGTTTAATATGATTGAATCTTTACCAAACAAGTAAGTGTTTTATGTTACAATCCTATTGTTTATAGGGGTTGTTTCTGATTATTCTTGCGAAGATGAAATATTATTATACACATATCAAAAAACTCATTAAATTATTCTCATATAATTATTTATATAACATATATTTATTTTCTATAATTTACTTCTTTGTAATACTTAAAGAGATAGAATGAACATTATTAAGGAAAATTAAATTTATCTCTCTCTTTGATAAAAATTATTTTCTCTTAGAAGTCCATGTTTTCTAAAATGGATTTATGATTTTCCAAATATTCTATATATATTGGTTAATTTAATTTTTACCCTTTAATAATTTTAAAATATGGTTTGAAATGATATTTTTTTAAATCTTTTTAAAGAGGCTCTATTGAGTTTTTACAGAAATTATGAAATGAATCATTATTTAAATGTGTATAGCATGAATGGTATTTTTTTCAATAATGAAAATTCAATTTTTTTAAATATCCTATTATAGGTATCCATATTTATTTTGAAGGAATTTTTTCCCATTAGTATTTTTAAAAATTCATATCTTTTTGGGAAGTTCTTTAAAAAAGAAATGATATTTTCCCACAGAATATCTTAATGATCGGTTTTGTGGATTTTCTATTCATTGACAAAAAAATGTTTGGTGTTTATTTTTTTACTAGGGATATGATAAAATGGTAAAATATATATTCTTTATCTATATGTTTTTATTATAATGAAAATATTCTTATGAAACTAGTCTTATAGCATGAGTTGTTCTATGATGAATTCATGAAGTGATTATAAAACCCATTTATTTTCCAAGGGTTATGCCTTCATGGAATTCTTTTAAAACTGATTTATTTTCACATTTTATGATATGATGAATGTTTTATAATATTTTTCCAATTTATTTTTTATGATTTTAGTTAAGTGATAGGTGGGTTGGAATTATATATCGCTCTAATTAATTAGGTAAAGATGAATAACTCTTGAGTTAGTTGTGATCTATGTGGAGGAGATTTCATGTTCAAAATGTTATGTGTAGATGTAGTTTCATGTCCATAATGTTACGTTTTAACCTAGTTTCATCACCCTATGGTTATGTATAGGCCTAGATTCATGTCCATATTGTTATGAATGGAATATATTTCATTTCTATAAGGTTAGGTGTGGACCTGGTTTCATGTCTGTAATGTTACGTGTGTACCTAGTTTCATGTCCATAATATTATAAATAGACATGGTATTCATGCCGATGAGTTAATGGGAGGGGTAGAATGAATATCCTTAACATAATTAGAGAACGTGTTTCTATTTATACAAGTTCACAATGTTATAATCTTACTTTTTAACAATCCAGTGTCTATTTTAAACAATAATGGCTTCTGTTAATTGATTACCTTTATCATTCATGTCTTATAAACAACCATGATTTATTCCAAGACTCAAGGTTTTGATCTTTGTAATAAATTGAATGGTAGTCAACTGTTATACTAATTTTATCATACCCTTATGCTCATTTTATAACTAAGTGATGATGGATATCAACTTTTATTTTCCTTATTTAGAATATATGCACATCTTTTCATATGATTCCTTTCCCAATGTTTTCAAGAAGGGTTTTTTGTATGGTATGTTTATAAATAGTAATAAAATGAGATATCTACATGGGAAACGTTAAAGATATATTATGAAATATGAATATTGTGTATCTATTTTACAAATTCACTAAACTCATATGGCCATTAGGCTTGTATTAGTGAATTTTATAGATGTTAATATAAAAAATGTAATATATATATCTAAAATTCATTGGTCAGTACAAAAACCATAATAAAAATCTTAATAAAAACATCATACTATAATAAATATCTCAATAATAAAATACATAACTGAGAACATCATTCTCAGAACTATTATAACCATGACATCCAAATGAATGGGATTCTAAGCCACACTATTATAAGATCCATCATAGGCTCTATTAGATTAAAATATCAACTATCTACTATGACACCAAATGATTTTATATTATATTTTCATTTAAAAACATTTGAGTTCAGTAACATGATTCACATGGAACACCAAACCAAAATGTACAACCGAAAGTAATATAACAATTAAAATGAATTCATAAATTTTTTGGATAAAATTAAATTTCTCCAAATTATTAAATATATATAGATTTTTAAATAAAGGTCACTATTTATATTTCATATCGATGAAATTTAAATTATTCTTTCTGAATAACTAATAAATTCATTTTTTGCTAACAGTTAATTTTCCTAAAATTTTTTTTAATATAAGACACTAAATATATTATAAATAAAATATATTATATTTATAAATAACATACTAACAATATTTTTATTAGAAATTGATATGAAATAAAAATAAAAATAGTTACTATTTTATAATTTTATTTTCCAATGAAAACATTTTTTATTATATATTATTATTCTTAAAAAATAGTTAAATTTGGAAATTTTAGAAATCAAAATTGGGAAATTTTACTTTATTTTTTCATTTAGAAAAAAAATATTATTTTATAAATAAATTTTAATATTATTTTAAATAAGTATTTTATAGGTGAATAATGAAAAAAATATTGATATTACTAAACTCGTCACTTTTATATAATTATCATATTGCAATATGGAACTAAATGTATATGAAACATTTTTCTATAAAATATTTATATTTATAAAAAACTAATTCATTTAAAATTGTTTTGTTGTATTTAAAATACCAATGTATATCCTTTTTGAATCATATGTAATAATTAAATCTAAATAAAAATTCACTCTCATATATTGAAAAAAAATTTAGTCACATAAATAAATTAAAATTGTAAAAATTCCTTTCATATTGTAGATCTCCATGATCATATTATGCGATAATTTCAATTTTTTTTGAGAATAAAATAATGATTACAATGTTTAATGTTAAAGCCAATGATAATTGTATGACTGTTATTTTCAGAGAATTTTTTTAATAATGATTATTTTTTACCTCTTAAAATAAATTAATATGTTCATAAAAATACTTAAATATAATTTGTTATCCTATATATTATTTAATCTTCAAAAATTAAAATTTTAATATATTAATAGTAAAATTAAGAACACTTAATGGTGAAAACAACTTTTTTTTTCTACAATTCAATTTTTATGTAGTTATTTTTTTTAATTAAAATATAAGTTTATCTCATTTATAAAATTAATTAGATTAAAATATATGAAATTTAGGTTCATAAAATAAGAATTTGTTATGATGGGATATTTTATATGTTTAGTTAATGTAACACCCCAGATAAATAAAGAATATGACATTTTTATATTTATTCATATTTGTGAATAAAATATTAATATTAATTTAAAGGGGATGCTATGCTTGATGGTGTACCCAACACGCAACAACAAATTTCTTGGGAATCCTACGTTGCACTCTAATAATAAAATAATATTATTTTAAATGGTAGTTAACATGTAGTCGTTGTTTTTGCGGGAATGGATAGAAATAACTAAAATATGATTATATATGTTGTTAAATGTTTTTACATTTATCTAATAAAAGATAAAGGCTTAAAATACAGAATGAATTCAATTTTAGGCGTATGTGCCCTTGTTCTCACTAAAGGTTCACTTATCGCCTTTTGATGGAGAACTGTCATTAAATATAGTTTTGTTCACTCTTATACATTCTATTGGACCAAAAAAACACTTCTTTAGAACCGGGACATCAAAATTTACTTTGTGTAAATTTTTGGTATCTTTCCGATAAAGTTCATTTTTTTAATGAATAGTGTAAAATGTTGTATTTTAATTTAAAACATCTTTTTAATCTAATTTATTTATATTATTAGATTATGTTTTGAATTGGTTTTAAAGTGAAATTATAATATATTTTTACCATTAAATCCAATAGTGGTCGTTGAAATTTATTTCACTTTGAAATCAGACTTAAACTAGTGTCAATCTTTTGATACTTATTGTTTCATAAAAACACGCTATTTTTTCTGACAGCGGGAATTAATTATTAAATTAATTAATGTGAATTATATGATTAGAATTTTGTAAAATAGACTCCATTTTTTAATTCGGAATATCAAATATAGCTTAGGTTGAATTTTTGGGATTTTTCTGAAAAACTTCAATTTTTTATGAATAGTGAAACCACTAAGTGGTACTTATAAAAACTGATGTTTCATTTAAATGAAATTTTACCACTTATGTGTTTTGAATTTCAAAAATCTGACTTACATGGTTTTCATTAAGAAGTAAAATGTGGTTCAATGAGATTAAAATAATTTTTTTGTGAATAATAACTTTTATGTTCTTAATCGCTATTAGAGGTAATTAGTGTAGTTTATGGTAAGAATAATGTTTTAATAAACGGAAATGACCTAGACACATGTCCTACCCTAATTGGATGTGTCATGGCCGACCACGAAAATACATGGGTCAACATGGGGACCCCATGGAGCCACTTTTGTTGGAAAATTACATAAATACCTTTTTATTTAATGTTAAAGTAAAAATGACACACACATGAGATGTTTTACTAAAACAATTTTTACATGGGGTTATAAAAGTCATATTTTTTACTATAAATAGTCATTAGATAGCTAAAAATATTTCCTACACCATAGTATTTTTTTATAATTTTTAGACATTAAATTAATTAAATTATTTTTGACATCATGATGATGCATCGATGACCTCATTATTTAACAATTTAAATAAAATGGAAAGATAATGTAATATCTAAGACCTACACATGTCCAAAACCTATTTAATGAGTGGATTTAGAACCCTTATCACCTTATAATCGAACTACATCAATGTGGGACCTTTAAAATCCGAAAAGCTTTTGAAAATAAAGTAACATTTTGTAACATTACAAGAGTGCCCCTCCTCTCCTCTTATAAAGGCCCCCACCTCTACCTCCTTACCCACATTCCAAAATACTTTGGCTCAGACAAATCCTGCCCATTTTGTCTCTTAACATCCCTCTCTAACTCCTAGAGGCCTCACTTTGGGTAGAAGGCTTCCCAAGGAAGCCTTTTAGCTCAAACCAATGGGAGTTACCCGATTTTAAGGTAATGTCTTCACTTGAGTCCTTTTGTTTTATTTTGCTTCTCCAACCACTTAAACTCTTTTTATTCATTTATTTTGTAACAAATACAGTATCATAAATATACTAGGATGTTTTTATAAGAATTATTAGAGCTACACTTTAACACACCTACATCTAATGGTTGAAAAACATACTGTTTTCGTGGATGGCGAATTTCGGCCTCCCGAAACGATGATTGTTCAGAATTCTTTTAACACCTTCAAAGGTGTCCATTAAGATGAAACTATATTTATATATGATAGATAATATTTTTATGTTTTACTTAAGCTTATTTATTTTTCATTTTGGGCATACCTTTGTGGTTTCCATTATGGGTATACGCGATATCTTCATTTTAGGAAGTGCGGACTACCGCCCCCTCAAAGTGATTTGATTCATTAATGCCATATGTGGGATGTAAAAAGGATGGATTTAAAGTTATTATATATGATTTTATACTGTAATTATAATATACCTCTATATAATTATTATTTCTTTCCATTAATGTATGAGATAGAAATGAAAGTAGCGTTCATGCGTATGTACGGCTTACCGTCTCCATGAACGGTGCATTTCATTTCTAATCCCCAAATGCAATGTACTATTATAAGTATAAGGCCCCATCCTTAAACCTTACTTAATCTTGAGTTATTACAAGATTACACATTGAGGATCTTTTCGGGTTTAGAGTTTTAGAGAATTAGATCATAAAACTTGCATTAAATTCCACATATAAACAAAGTGGTTACATAAAGATAATATTCTTCATTCCCATCAATGGAAACACATTTAAAATAAAACATGGATTATTTCTTGACACATCCTTGACTCTATCATCTTATCATGTACCTTTCCCTTGAGCTGTGAAAAACATTTCAAAAACTTGGGATGAGCATAAAAACTCAGTATGGGTTATAAAAAAAACATGGAAAGGAAACATGAGTTCATATATACATAAGAATGAAATCATAATTTACCCATAAAACATAGGCACTTTAAAATACCCAATAAAATCATGAATAAATCATAGAAATAATAAGACATAAAGGTAACTTGAGGCATTCATAACATTCTTACGTAGGGAGTAACCCTCTTGGTTATATTTGTAATACCCATCACAGTGTATTCCATAAAATCTCTTCGGAGAAACCTTAACAATTCACTCCTTCGCATTACCCAATGCATTGGAGAGCTATATCAGGCTCACCCGCCCTTAGTTTATCACGGAACCACCCGTCTTCATAATAATTACCAAGAACCATAACATAATCGTATCACATAAAACATGCATAAAGGAAACATAACATTTCCACATTTCAATCACAAGATATCAATACAACAAAAACACATTGTGAAAACCATTTTCAATACCAAAATAAACGAAAAGTAAAACATGGTATTTATTTTTCTTTTAAAAAGAAGGTATGGCTTGTAGAGGAAGCCGAAACTCAAATAACGGTCACGACGGCGGAGAAGTCGTTGTCGCCGCATACGTACGAAAAAAACATTCCCTTTTTTCGTTTAGTAAACGCTTCGTATAAAAAAGATTCATTTTGAATAAACGTAAAAGTAAAAGGGTTTTATACACCATATAAAATAAATTTGTGTATAAAATAAAATATGCCTCAATGAAAGGAGATTGGGACGAAGTCTCATACCTCGTATCCGACTTGACCCGACCGTTCTTTAATCTCCTGAATAATAAACTTGAGTTAATCTCTACATGCTTAAGAACCTTTTTCAAGCTCATTATTCCTTTTATACCATGTTATGAACATCATATAATCATTTAAGTTAATAATGTTCATTTTGTCGGTATTTGGTTCTTAAGTCTAAAATAGACTTCTTACACTTACATGTTGTTAATTTGGTCAAAGGTTCATTATATCCAAAATGATATTAATGATTTTGATAACATATATATCATATATATTCATCATATTCATGTATTTATAATATTACATCACATTTAGAGGTATGAAATGAAATGCACCGTTCATGGAGACGGTAAGTCGTACGTACGCATGAACGCTACTTCCATTTCTATTTCATATTTTCTGGAATGGAATCATAATGATATAAGAGTATATTATAATTCCAGTATAATAACATATATAATATCATTAACTTTATCCTTTACACATCCCACATATGGTATTAACGAATCAAATCACTTCCAGGGGCGGTAGTCCGCACTTCCTAAAATGAAGATATCATGTTTACCCATAATGGGAACCATAAAGGTATGCCAAAATGAAAAAAACAGAATCTTAAAGAAAAACATAAACAAGTTATATATCATATATAAAAATAGTGATATCATAATGGCCACCTTTCAAGGTGTTAAATGAGTATTGAACAATCATCGTTTCGGGAGGCAGAATTTCGCCATCCACAGAAACTGTATGTTATTTAACCATTTGATGTAGTTTTGTGAGAGTATAGCTCAAATAAATCTTATAACAACATCCTAGTAAATTGAAGATACTGGTTTTGTTACAAAAGTAGTAAATAAAAAGAGTTTAGGGGGTTGGAGAAGCAAAATAAATAAAATGAACATGAGAGAATGAATTACCTTTAAAAGTGTAACTCCTTTTGATTTGAGCCTAAAGGATTCCTTTGAAAGGATTCTGCCCAAAGGGAATCCTCTAGGATGAGAAGAGGGATGTGGATAGAGTAAACGGGCAGGGGTTGGCCGAGCCAAAGGCTTTAGGGGTGTGTGAAATGAGGTAGAGGTGGGGGCCTTTTATAAGAGGAGAGGAGGGGCACTTTTGGAAAGTAAAGAAATATTACTTTATTTGAAAATGTTTTTCGGTTTTAAAAGGTCCCACATTGGTATAATTCGGGGATAAGGTGACAAGGGTTCGAAATCCACTCATCCAATTGGTTTTGGACATGTTTAGTTCATATATTTTACATTATCGTTCCATTTTATTTAAATCGTTAAATAATGATGTCATCGCTGCATCATTATTATGTCATAAATAATTTAATTTATTTAAAATCTAAAAATTATAAAAAAAATACTATGATGTAGGAAATCGTTTTAGCTTTCCAAGGAATATTTATAATCAAAAATATGATCTTTATCACCCCATGTAAAATTTTTTTTTGTAAAACATATTATGTTTGTGTCATTTTTACTTTAACATTTAATAAAAAGTTATTTTTGTCATTTCCCAACCAAAGTGTCTCCATGGGGACCCCAAGTTGCCCCTTGTCTTGTCTCGGTCGGCCATGACACAACCAATATGGTTGGGACATTTGTCTAGGTCATTTCATATTATTAAATCATTTTTTATACCTTAAACTACCCTAATTACCACTAATCACGATTAAAAACTTAATAAGTTACTATTCACCAAAAAAATTATTTTAATCTCATTGAACCACATTTTACTTCTTAATGACAACCATGTATGTCGGATTTTTGAAATTCAAATCACAATGATGGAAAAATTTCATTTAAACAGAAAATCAGTTTTTATAAGTACCACTTAGTGGTTTCACTATTCATCAAAAATTGAAGTTTTTCAGAAAATTACAAAAAATTCACCCTAAGCTTTATTTGATATTCCAAATTAAAAAATGAAGTCTATTTTAAAAAATTAAATACATATAAGTCACATTAATTAATTTAATAATTAATTCCCGCTGTCAGAGCAAATAGCGTGTTTTTATGAAACAATAAGTATCAAAAGATTGACACTAGTTTAAGTCCGATTTCAAAGTGAAATTAATTCCAACGACCACTATTGAATTTAATGGTAAAAATATTTTCTATTTTCACTTTAAAACCAATTCAAAAGATAATCTAATCATATAAATAAATTAGATTAAAAAGCAGTTTTGATGTAAAATGCAGTATTTTTTACTATTCATTAAAAAATGAACATTGTCAGAAAAATACCAAAAATTCACAAAAAGTAAATTTTGATGTCCCAATCATAACGAATAAGTTTATTTTGACAAAAATAGTTTATAAAATTGTCAAAAGATATATTTAAAAAGGGTTTCCCATCATAAGGAAGTAAAACAATCTTTTAAGAATATTAGTGTATTCCATGCATAAGATTGTATTTATTTTCATTTTAAGCCTCTAAAACACTATCTTAATAATTAATAGACATGGATAAAAATATCTATTATTCATTACTTACTTGGGATGTTACATCCTTCCCCCCTTTAGAAAATTGCGTCCCCGCAATTTATTTACTTATCAAATAAATGGGGGTACTTATCCCTCATTGCATTTTCAGATTCCCATGTTGCCTCTTCAATCATGTGGTTTTTCCACAAAACCTTTACCTGCTTAATCACCTTATTCCGTAACACTTGCTCCCTGTGGTCAAGAATCTGGACTGGTTGTTCCTCATAAGATAGGTTCTCTTCCAACTGAACTACTTCTGGACTCAAAACATGAGATGGATCTGGAATATACTTTCTCAACATCAAAATGTGAAAAACATTGTGTACCTGAGATAAACTCGCAGGTAAAGCCACTCGGTATGAAACTGATCCAACTCTCTCTAGAATTTCGTATGGTCCAACGAACCTTGGACTCAACTTTCCTTTCTTACCAAATCTCATCACACTTTTCCAAGGAGAAACCTTGAGAAAAACATGATCACCTACCTCGAAAGATAGATCCTTCCTCCGGTTATCCGCATAACTCTTCTGCCTGCTCTGAGCTGTTCTCATGTGTTTCTGAATCAGCTGAACTTTTTCTGCCATCTCTTCTACCAATTCTAGTCCCATCAACTTCCTTTCACCCACTTAATCCCAGAAAGCTGGAGTTCGAAATCGCTTCCCATATAATGCCTGAAATGGTGCCATCTATATACTGGAATGGAAACTGTTATTATATGAAAATTCAACAAAAGAAAGATGTTGGTCCCAACATCCCTGATAATCCATAGAACAAGATCATAGAATATCCTCCAATGTATGAATTTTTTGTTCTGACTGCCCATCTGATTGAGGATGAAAAGCTGTACTAAAATTTAATTCAGAACCCAACAACTTCTGAAGGCCTTTCCAAAAGTTAGAAGTAAACCTTGGATCACGATCCGATAAAATGGAGAGAGGAACTCCATGTATCCTGACTATCTCGTTAAGATACAAACGGGAAAGTTTATCAAGAGAGAAAGTATCTCGTATAGCAAAGAAATGAGCATATTTGGTCAAGCGATCAAAAATAACCCAGATTGCATTATTACCTCGAGATGTCTTCGGTAATCCAACAACAAAGTCCATGGATATATTCTCCCATTTCCACTCTGGCACTGGTAAAGGCTGAAGCATCCCTTTTTGTAACTGCCGCTCTGCTTTAACTTGTTGACATGTCAAACACTTCACAGTAAAATCTGCAATATCTCTTTTCATTCCATCCCACCAGTAATACTCCCGCAGATCTCTATACGTCTTAGTACTGCCCGGATGAACTAAAAACTGAGAACTATGAGCTTCACATAACAACTCTCTCTTCAATTGTGAATCAACAGGCACACACAATCTCTTCCCAAATCTCAAAACGCAATCATTATCAATGTTGAATTCAGGAAACTTACCTTTCTGAACCAGCTCTACCTTTTTCTGCAACTCACTTTCTTGCTTCTGTGCTTGCTTGATTCTATCTGATAGAGATGATCTCACTGATACCTGAAACAAAATAGAAGGACTTTCTGCACCAACAACTTCTATGCCAAAGTTCATCAAATCCTTAACCAAAGGATCACGTTCCAAACGCAACATTGTTAATGAGGCATTACTTTTTCGACTCAAAGCATCAGCCACTTTATTTTCTTTTCCCGGATGGTAATGAATTGTACAATCATAATCCTTGATTAATTATAGCCATCTCCTTTGTCTCATGTTTAACTCTTTCTGAGTGAATATATACTGTAAACTTTTGTGATCGGTATATATTTCACACTTTACTCCATACAAATGATGCCTCCAAATTTTTAAAGAAAAAATAACAGCAGCTAATTCCAAATCATGTGTAGGGTAATTTACCTCATGAGTTTTCAACTGTCGTGAAGCATAAGCAATTACCTGATCATTCTGAATTAGGACGCAACCAAGTCCCTTCAATGAAGCATCACTGTATATAACAAAATCACCATTCCTAGAAGGTAGTGCCAAAACTGGAGCATTCACCAATCTTCATTTCAATTCCTGAAAACAATCATCACATTCTTTTGTCCAGATAAACTTAACACCCTTCCGAGTTAGCTTACTCATTGGACTAGATAACCGTGAAAAAATTATAACAAACCTTCGGTAATAGCCCGCCAAACCAAGGAAGCTATGAATCTCGGTTACATTTGTGGGTCTTGTACATTCTTCCACAACTTTTGTTTTTGTAGGATCAATAGTTATTCAATATTTAGAAACAATGTGACCAAGGAAAGAAATTTGTTGCAACCAAAACTCACACTTGCTGAATTTTCCATACAGTTTTTTTTCTTTTAAGGTTTGAAAGATAACCCTTAAATGTATTTCATGCTCGTCTTTACTAATAGAAAACACCAAAATATCATCAATAAAAACCACCACAAACTTATCCAAGAACTCATGGAAAATTCTATTCATTAAGTCCCTGAATACAGCAGGTGCATTGGTTAGCCCAAAAGGCATTACTACAAATTCATAATGGCCATATCTCGTACAGAACGCGGTCTTCGGAATATCTGCCTCCTTTACCTTCAGCTGGTGGTACCCCGATCTGAAGTCAA
Source organism: Viscum album (assembly GCA_963277665.1). Lineage (NCBI taxonomy): Eukaryota > Viridiplantae > Streptophyta > Magnoliopsida > Santalales > Viscaceae > Viscum > Viscum album. The sequence goes on from OY728144.1 coordinate 184,859,685, forward strand.
TCTTTGAAAAAAACTGAGCTCCCTGGAGATGATCAAACAAATCATCGATATGAGGCAAAGGATATTTGTTCTTAACAATGATATTATTCAAGGCTCTATAATCAATTCAAAGTCTCATAGAACCATATTTCTTCTTAACAAATAAAACAGGAGCACCCCATGGTGATGTTCTAGGTCTAATGAAACCTTTCTCTAATAAATCTTGCAATTGCTCCTTTAACTATAAAAGTTAAATTTGTGCCATTCGATAAGGGGGTTTTGAAATTGGCGTAGCATCATGAACTAAGTCAACAGTAAACTCAACTTCCCGATCTGGTATTATTCCAGGCAACTCATCAAGAAAAACATCAGGATACTCATTTACCACTGGCACATCATTAATCTGAACAGTTCCTTTATTTTCAACGACGTGTGCAAGGTAACATTAATTTACATCTTTTACAAGTTTCTCGGCCTCTTGATATGTTATCAAAAGTAATGGTTCATTCTTATAAACAAACTGAAAGTCTTTCTGAAAAGAAACTTCTTTAGCTCTACAGTCAATCTTAGCATGGTAGATAGAGAGCCAATCCATACCCAGGATAACATCAAACTCTACTAGAGGTAGAACAATAAGGTTTGCAAGTAGGTTCTTTCCACAGATAAAGATAAGAAGATTCTTATAAATTCTTTTTGCCTCAACATTTCCCCCAGGTGTTTTTACCAAAAGTTCAGGAGTCATTTCTTGAGATGGTATTCCCATTTTACTAGAAAAGGTTTCAGAGATGAAAGAATGTGTTGACCCCGAATCAAACAACACACTGGAATAATCTGAAAAAACAAACAAAGTACCTGATACAACTTCATTTGATGGCCCGACATCTTCTAAAGTAGTTGCAAAGGATTTCACCACCCCTTTCTGCTTGTAGTCTAACTGATTCCCATAACTCAAGCTCCTTGTCAGACACTCGTTTTCATAGTGACCCATCTCATTGCACTTATAACATTTCACTAACTGTAAATCAAATTTGTTCTTACCATAACCTTGATCCTTTTCAGTGCAATCACCAGCCTTATGTCCCATCTTACCACATCAGTAGCACTTCCCAGAATTCAAAAGACATTCCCCAGCATGCCTTTTGCCACATTTATCACAAAATGGAAACTTAGTTCTCTTACCATCAGACTTTTTTGAAGAATTCTTACCTTTCTCCTGCCACCTCGGTCTCTTCATCTGCTGGTTGTTATAGAAAACTTGGTTATCGGAAAACTCCATTTCCACCTTCTCAACACATCGAACAAGTTTTTCATAACTTTTAAACTCATGAGAAGCTAATTCCCTTCGATATTTTGGCTTTAATCCTGAGTAAAAACGATTTATTTTACTATCGAGGTCCCAGATAAAATTTGGAGCATACCTTGCCAATCGAGTGAACCTTTCTTCATAGGCAGCCATTGAGTCTTCCTCTTGCCTCAATTCCCAGAATTTCTTTTCCATCCTAAGTCGAACAGCATTAGGAAAATTATTCTCAAGAAACATATCTTTGAATTCATCCCAGTCAAGAGCATCAATCTCATCGGCGTCCCTGATATTTTTAACCATAGACCACCACTGATCTGTTTCACCCTCCAAACGGTAAATAGCAAGACTAACCTTTTGATTGTCTGAACACCCCATGACATCAAAAATCTTCTCCAGTGCTTTAATCCACCCTTCAGCTAGCACATGGTCAGATGATCCTCTGAATTATGGTGGATGTTGCCTCATGAAATGTTCCACCACTGACCTGTTCCTCTGCGGTTGATCTGGCTGATCTTGTGCATGGATACCACCACCATTTATCGCTTGAGTCAACTGCGCCATTACTGCAACAAACTGTTCAGTTCCAATTCTGACCATCTCGGGATGCTGATTCAGAAGTTTATTTCCTTCCGTATGCCTTCCTAGCACTGCTTCCCTATTTCCTCTGCGGAAAACCATTCTGAACAAACATGTCTTAGATAAAGCAACATGGTAATATTTAAATGCTATATCATTTCAAAAAAAATATTTTTGGATAATCATTTAATAGAATTCTAACTCCTAAAGTTATCTAAACCGACCTTTGATACCAACTATAAGGCCCCAGCCTTAAACCATACTTAATCTTGAGTTATTACAATATTACACATTGAGGATATTTTCGGGTTTAGAGTTTTAGAGAATTATATCATAAAACTTGCATTACATTCCACATATAAACAAAGTGGTTACATAAAGATAGTATTCTTCATTCCCATCAATGGAAACACATTTAAAATAAAACATGGATTATTTCTTGACACATCCTTGAATCTATCATCTTATCATGTACATTTCCCTTGACCTGTGAAAAACATTTCAAAAACTTGGGATGAGCATAAAAAATCAGTATGGGTTATAAAAAAACATGGAAAGGAAACATGAGTTCATATATACATAAGAATGAAATCATACTTTACCCATAAAACATAGGCACTTTAACATACCTCATAAAATCATGAATAAATCATAGAAATCATAAGACATAAAGGTAACTTGAGGCATTCATAACATTCTTACGTAGGGAGTAACCCTCTTGGTTACATTTGGAATACCCATCACAGTGTATTCCCTAAAATCTCTTCGGAAAAACCTTAACATTTCACTCTTTCGTGTTAACCAATGCATTGGAGAGCTATATCAGGCTCACTCGCCCTTAGTTTATCACGGAACCACCCGTCTTCATAATAATGCCTAAGAACCATAACATAATCGTATCACATAAAACATGCATAAAGGAAAAATAACATTTCCAAATTTCAATCACAAGATATCAATACAACACAAACACATTGTGAAAACCATTTTCAATACCAAAATAAAAGAAAAGTAAAACATGGTATTTATTTTTCTTTTAAAAAGAAGGTATGGCTTGTAGAGGAAGCCGAAACTCAAATAACGGTCATGACGGCGGAGAAGTCGTTGTCGCCGCATACGTACGACAAAAACATTTCCTTTTGTCGTTTAGTAAACACTTCGTATAAAAAAGATTCATTTTGAATAAATGTAAAAGTCAAAGGGGTTTATACACCGTATAAAATAAAGTTGTGTATAAAATAAAATATGCCTCAATGAAAGGAGATTGAGACGAAGTCCCATACCTCATATCCGACTTGACCCGACCGTTCTTTAATCTCCTGAATAATAAACTTGAGTTAATATCTACTTGCTTAAGAACCTTTTTCAAGTTCATTATTCCTTTTATACCATGTTATGAACATCATGTAATCATTTAAGTTAATAATGTTCATTTTGTCTGTATTTGGTTCTTAAGTCAAAAATAGACTTCTTACACTTACATGTTGTTAATTTGGTCAAAGGTTCATTATATAAAAAATGATATTAATGATTTGGATAACATATATATCATATATATTCATCATATTCATGTATTTATAATATTACAACACATTTATAGGTATGAAATGAAATGCACCGTTCATGGAGACGGTAAGCCGTACGTACGCATGAACGCTACTTCCATTTCTATTTCGTATTTTCTGGAATGGAATCATAATGATATAAGAGTATATTATAATTCCAGTATAATAACATATATAATATCATTTACTTTATCCTTTACACATCGCACATATGGTATTAACGAATCAAATCACTTTCAGGGGGCGGTAGTCCGCACTTCCTAAAATGAAGATATCGTGTTTACCCATAATGGGAACCATAAAGGTATGCCCAAAATGAAAAAAACAGAAGCTTAAGGAAAACATAAACATATTATATATCATATATAAAAATAGTGACATCATAATGTCCACCTTTGAAGGTGTTAAATGAGTATTGAACAATCATCGTTTCGGGAGGCAGAATTTCGCCATCCATGGAAACCGTATGTTCTTTAACCATTTGATGTAGTTGTGTGAGAGTGTAGCTCAAATAAATCTTATAACAAAATCCTAGTACATTTAAGATACTGGTGTTGTTACAAAATAAGGAAATAAAAAGAGTTTAGGGGGTTGGAGAAGCAAAATAAAACAAATGAACATGAGAGAATGATTTACCTTTAAAAGTGTAACTCCTTTTGATTTGAGCCTAAAGGCTTCCTTTGAAAGGATTCTTCCCATAGGGAATCCTATAGGATGAGAATAGGGATGTGGAGAGAGTAAATGGGCAGGTTTTGGCCGAGCCAAAGGCATGAGGAGTGTGTGAAATGAGGTAGAGGTGGGGGCCTTTTATAAGAGGAGAGGAGGGGCACTTTTGGAAAGTAAAGAAATATTACTTTATTTGAAAATGTTTGTCGGTTTTAAAAGGTCCCACATTGGTAGAATTCGTGTATAAGGTGATAAGGGTTCTAAATCCACTCATACAATTGGTTTTGGACATGTGTAGTTCATAGATTTTACATTATCTTTCCATTTTATTTAAATCGTTAAATATTGATGTCATCACTGCATCATTATTATGTCATAAATAATTTAATTTATTTAAATTCTAAAAATTATTAAAAAAATACTATGATTTAGTAAATCTTTTCATCTTTCCAATTCATATTTATAATAAAAAATCTTATCTTTATAACCCAATGTAAACATTGTTTTGGTAAAACATATTATGTTTGTGTCATTTTTACTTTAACATTTAATAAAAAGTTATTTATGTCATTTCCCAACCAATGTGTCTCGATGGGGTCCCCAAGTTGACCCATGGCTTTTTTGGTCGGCCATGACACAACCAATAAGGTTGGGACATGTGTCTATGTCATTTCATATTATTAAAGCATTATTTATACCTTAAACTACCATATTTACCACTAATCGCGATTAAAAACTTAATAAGTTACTATTCACCAAAAAAATTATTTTAATCTCATTGAACCACATTTTACTTCTTAATGACAACCATGTATGTCGGATTTTTGAAATTCAAATCACAATGATGGAAAAATTTCATTTAAACAGAAAATCATTTTTTATAAGTACCACTTAGTGGTTTCACTATTCATCAAAAATTGATGTTTTTCAGAAAATTTCCAAAAAATCACCCTAAGATATATTTGATATTCTGAATTCAAAAATGAAGTCTATTTTACAAAATTAAATACATATAATTCACATTAATTAATTTAATAATTAATTCCCGATGTCAGAGCAAATAGCGTGTTTTTATGAAACAATAAGTATCAAAAGATTGACACTAGTTTAAGTCCGATTTCAAAGTGAAATTAATTCCAATGACCACTATTGGATTTAATGGTAAAAATATTTTCTATTTTCACTTTAAAACTAATTCAAAAGATAATCTAATCATATAAATAAATTAGATTAAAAAGAAGTTTTGATGTAAAATGCAGTATTTTTCACTATTCATTAAAAAATGAACATTGTCAGAAAAATACCAAAAATTCACACAAAGTATATTTTGATTTCCCAATCATAACGAATAAGTTTATTTTGACAAACATAGTTTATAAAATTGTCAAAAGATAGATTTAAAAAGTTTTTTCCATCATAAGGAAGTAAAACAATCTTTTATGAATATTAGTGTATTCCATGCATAAGATTGTATTTATTTTCATTTTAAGCCTCTAAAACACTGTCTTAATCATTAATAGACATGGATAAAAATATCTATTATTCATTACATACTTGGGATGTTACAATAAGTACATATTTATAATGGATATATATAATGTATGTTAAATATAAATGATGAATATATTTCTGGAATTAAAATATACATACCTCTCATTTAGTTTTAATTCCATTAATATGACAATGAAATGAAAGTAGCGTTCATGCGTACGTACGGCTTACCGTCTCCATGAACGGTGCATTTCATTTCATAGCTCTAAATGATTATGTAATATTATAAATACATGTATATGCTGGATATATATGATATATATGATATCAAAATCATTAATATCATTCTGGATATAATGAACCATTGACCACACGAACAACATGTAATTGTAAGAAGTTCACTTTCAACTAAAGAACCAAATATCGACAAAACAAACGTTATTAACTTAAATGATTAAATAATGTTTCTAAAATGTAAATAAGTGATATAAAATGAATAATGAACATGAAAAATGTTCTTAAGAAAATATAAATTAACTCAAGTTTATTATTTAGGATGTTAAAGAACGATCGAGTCAAGTCGGACCCGAGGTAAGGGATCTTACTCCTCTCTTTCTTTTTAAGTACACTCTTTTATGTCATTCCTTCTAAATCTCATCATTATTGTTATTGGGATGTTCTTTTATATTAATCTTACTGTAATTTTTTTTCATATGATGAGAGACCCTATTCTCTCTCATCAATCCATTTTGGAAGTTTTGAGTGGTGCTGTTAGGCTGCCGAATTTTCGTAAGAGATAAAACCCCTCACTTTATTTTAAAGTAATCTCCTTTATACCACTTCTTTTAAGTTACTATTTGTTATGTTGGTGGATGTTCTTTTATATTCCTCTTTCTGTAAACATTATGTTAATATTATTGGAGACCCTATTTGATCTCATCAATCCATTTTTGTAAGTTTTATGTGGCGCCATTAGGCTGCCGAGTTTTCGTAAGGGATTTTTCATCTCACTTTTATTCCCGTGAGATTTACGCTACATTTGACACAATTTCCTTTGAGTGGTGTATGTAATGCCCAATATTTTACTCATTGTGTAATATAATTTCATTTATGAGTATTTACATCAATGTTGTATTGTCCTTCTTTCACGGGGTTCATGTCTCGAAAGATACCCATGTCAGTAAGGGAACCTTTCACCCTCCTCGTTTTGTAAATGACTTCTTTTGTTATGTCTTTTAATTCACATAATATTATGTTGGGATATTTTCTTATATATCCTTATTGATTTAAATTTTTTGTCCAAGTGATGAGATACCCCTTGTATTTCTCATCAACTCATTTTCTGAATTTTTTAGTGACGTTGTTAGGCCGTCAATGTTTTGCAAGGGAACTTCTTATCCCAAATTTGATTCTTTGGGATAATCTTCTACTCCTTGAATATGTCATTCTGTGAATATGTGTGAATAACCTCTGATTGTTTTACACTTAATATCCACTAATATTGGGTGTATTCGTTTGTCACACATAATTATGTAATTGATTTATCCTTAAACCAAGGATACCGTCTTTGTAAGGGAATTCATCTCAATCTCCTTTCATTGAGGCACATTTTTGTTTTATACACCACTTTCATTAATACGGTGTATAAAACCCTTCGACTTTTATGAATCTTTTTATACAATGCGTTTTACTAAACGACAAAAGGGAATGTTTTTGTTGTACATATGCGGCGACAACGACTTCTCCGCCGCCACGAGTATTATTTGGTATTTGGCTTCCTCAACAAGCCGTAATGTTTTTTAAAATAAAATAAATACCATATACTTTTGTTGTATTTTGGTATTGAAATCGGTTTTGATAAAGGATTCTATTATGTCAATTTATTTAAATGATATATTGTGATTGAAATGTGGAAATGTTATCATTCCTTTATGTTGGTTTTATGTGTTCTAATTTTATAATGGTACATGGACATTTTACGGGTGGTTACGTGATAAACCATATGATGGGTGGTGTCGTGAATACCAGGACGGGTGGTTACGTTATAACCTCCAATGCATTGGGTATGGAAGTAGGCCGTATGGATATTCCATTAAGTATGTATGGAAGTCGGCCGAATGGCTATTTCATTAAGTGATATGGATGGAAGTCGACCTTATGGTTATTCCACTTAAGTATGTTTATGTCCCAAGATACCTTTATATGTTATGTGATCTTTATATGGGTTTTATGGTAATATTTTGGTTATAGAAGCGTAAGTAATGAAATTTTATTCAGTGATGAGTTTTTTTACTACTTCGAAAAGGTGAAAATTATTACTTTGTTAATTTATACATGGTTTACTTGTTGTATTAAAAAAACTAATAGTTTTCATACTTTGTGTATCCCTTACTGAGCTTTTTATGCTCATCCCATGTTTTTGAAATGTTTTCACAGGACTTAAAGTGTAATAGGGTCAAGGATGGGATCAAGGTAAAGTCATGCTACCAAAAATATGGAACTAGACATGTTTCATTTTAAGAGTTTTTATTTTATGGAAACTTAGTAGAAGTTTCTACTTTGTAATCTTTTGAGATGTAATAGTTATGTCCTAATTATCTAAAACTCTAAACTTGAAAAGATCCTCAATGTAAATTATTAATTTAATTCAATATTAAGTAAGGTTTAAGTCTAGGGCCTTATAGTTGGTATCAAAGGTCGGTTTAGATAACTTTAGAGGTTAGGGTATTCTTTAAGCATAAGTGACATTACCATAATGGTTAGGATTTCAGAAAGAGTCATAGTTTTTAGATAAAGTGAATGAGTAAGTATATCTTCCTCATTAGTACATGATGGTTTTGTTGATATACTCACACTGACATTTCTGTTTTTGGGAATGGATGGATCTACCAAGAACCAAAGAGACAACAGGTTTGAAGGAAACTATGGTGGTTATCGGAATAAGATACTAGATAAAATGGGGGATTCAATGAGGAAACTCGTGTTTGTTCTAAACCAACTATCAAGGAGTCAGGATCAAACACTTGAACCTTGGTATGATCTATAATGCATCATGTAGTAGATGACCAATTGATGTGGAAGTTCAGGTAATAATTATAGAGGTAACCATTAGGGTTTATATGATCCTTACTTTTGAGGTAATTATAGGTAATTATATCTTATGATGGAAAATGAAATGCATGAGATAAACTTGAGGTTAAAATATGTTATGATTATTTTTGAAGATTTTATCTCATTTTGGGGAATGTTTTAAGAATTATATAGTTTTGGAAAAAGGACAACACGCAGACCGTGTGATAACCCGTCGCGTCGGACAAAGCTGCGGGAATCGAACCCACAACCAAAGTGCGACTAGTATTTATTGCCTACAACTGGACTACGTGAAGTCCCTGGTTAGTTTGACTGATTCTTTTTAGTTATATGATTTTATGAATTAAGAGTAAGTTGATTTTGGGTTATTTATGAAAATGATTAACCTATCATGGAGGTTATGTGATTAGGTTGATTACTTTTCAATACGAGATGTTAAGAGCAACTGATGTTGTTCGGTGATAAATTTTATGATTTAACTTGGAATACTATGTGACTAAATCCTTAAAATATTTGGGTTTCAATCATAGTTTGGATTAATTTGAATAATTTTTTGGAAAAATTGTTTATCGGATGGTCCTCGTTGAACTTTGGGTTTTGTTGGACAAATTTTGGAGATTAAGAATAGATTTGTTTTTTTTAAATGATTATCCTTTTTGGGTATTATCGGATCTTTTACTAACCTTTTTTGTTTTGTTTTTGGTTAGAGTCTAAAGAAATGGGAAGTATATAGTTCTCTATTGTGGATTAGGTGATTCACTAGAAATTGATTATAGTACTCTTAATGCGAACAAGTCATCGTAAATACTCGTCTTTTGGAGAAAATATGAGTTTGATTAAGGAATCTAGTAAAATTTGAAAGTCAACATGATAAGTGATTATGTTTCCTTATGAATAAATTCATCAATAAAAATTAACTTAACGAAAAAATGTTGTCTATTAACTTTTCCGACTGGGGAATCGAATACTGTTTAACCCATCACATGTTTGTGATTTTCTTATGATTAACTTTATCCTAGACATGTTTAATATCACTCTCCCTAGAGAACATGACCCTTTTCTTTTTCTTTCATGTCCATGTTTTCCTACATGGAATCCTAGTATGGGTTAACTCGGGTGACCTCTGTACTTATCTTTCGTTATTTTAAATTGATTGTTTACCGACTCTTGTTCTAACGTGGGACATTCAAGGATGTTTCCAAGCTCAATTTTAAAATTTCGAGGACGCAATTCCCAAAAGTGGGGAAGGATGTAACACCCCAGGTAAATAAAGAATATGACATTTTTATATTTATCCATATTTGTGAATAAAATATTAATATTACTTTAAAGGGGATGTTATGCTCGATGGCGTACCCAACACGCAACAACGAGTTTCTTGGGAATCCTACGTTGCACTCTAATAATAAAATAATATTATTTTAAATGGTAGTTAACATGTAACTATTGATTTTGCAGGAATGGATAGAAATAACTAAAATATGATTATATATGTTTTTAAATGTTTTTACATTTATCCAATAAAAGATAAAGGCTTAAAATACGAAAAGAATTCAATTTTAGGCGTATATGCCTTAGTTCTCACTAAAGGTTCATTTATCGCCTTTTGATGGCAAACCGTCATTAAATATAGTTTTGTTCACTCTTATACATTCTATTGTACCAAATAAAACTCTTCTTTAGAATCGGGACATCAAAATTTACTTTGTGTAAATTTTTGGTATCTTTCCGATAAAGTTCATTTTTTTAATGAATAGTGTAAAATGTTGTATTTTAATTCAAAACCTCTTTTTAATCTAATTTATTTATATTATTAGATTATCTTTTGAATTTGTTTTAAAGTTATATTAGAATATATTTTTACCATTAAATCCAATAGTGGTAATTGGAATTAATTTCACTTTGAAATCAGACTTAAACTAATGTCAATCTTTTGATACTTATTATTTCATAAAAACTGGCTATTTACTCTGAAAGTGGGAATTAATTATTAAATTAATTAATGTGACTTATATGTTTTGAATTTTTTAAAATATACTACATTTTTTAATTTGGAATATCAAATATAGCTTAGGGTGATTTGTTTGGATTTTTCTGAAAAAATTCAATTTTTGATGAATAGTGAAACCACTAAGTGATACTTATAAAAACTGATTTTTCGTTTAAATTATATTTTACCACTTATGTGTTTTGAATTTCAAAAATCCAACATACATGGTTGTAATTAAGAAGTAAAATGTGGTTCAATGAAATTAAAATAATTTTTGGTGAATAGTAACTTTGAAGTTCTTAATCGCGATTAGATGTAATTAGTGTAGTTTATGGTAAGAATAATGGTTTGATAAAATGAAATGACCTATAAACATGTAATAAAATCATTTGATGTGTCATGGACGACCTAGAAAATACATGGGTCAACTTGGGGACCCCATGGAGCCACTTTGGATGGAAAATGACATAAATACCTTTTTATTTAATGTCAAACTAAAAATGACACACACATAATATGTTTTACTAAAACAATTTTTACATGGGGTTATGAAAGTCATATGTTTTACTATAAATAGTCAATGGAAAGATAAAACTATTTCCTACACCATAGTAGTTGTTTTATAGTTTTTAGACATTAAATAATTTAAATTATTTTTGACATCATGATGATGCAGCGATGACCTCATTATTTAACAATTTAAATAAAATGGAAAAATAATGTATTATCTAAGACCTACACACGTCGAAAACCGATTGGATGAGTGTATTTAGAACCCTTATCACCTTATACTCTAAATATATCAATTTGGGACCTTTAAAATCCGAAACGCATTTGAATATAAAGTAACATTTTGTAACTTTACAAGAGTGCCCCTCCTCTCCTCTTATAAAAGGTCCCCACCTCTACCTCCTTACCCACACTCCCAAAGCCTTTGACTCAGCCAACACATTCCCATTTTGTCTCTCCACATCCCTCTATAACTCTTTGAGGCCTCAATGTTGGCAGAAGTCTTCCCAAGGAATCCTTTTAGCTCAAACCAAAGGGAGTTACCCGATTTTAAGGTAATGTCTTCACTTGAGTCAGTTTGTTTTATTTTGGTTCTCCAACCCATTAAACTCTTTTTATTAATTTATTTTGTAACAAATACAGTATAATAAATATACTAGGATGTTTTTATAAGAGTTATTCTAGATACACTTTCACACACCTACATCTAATGGTTATAGAACATACTGTTTCTGTGGATGGAGAATTTCAGCCTCCAGAAACGATGATTGTTCAACATTCTTCTAACACCTTCAAAGGTGGCCATTAAGATGGCACTATATTTATATATGATATATAATATTTTTATGTTTTCCTTAATATTATGTATTTTTCATTTTGGTAATACCTTTATGGTTTCCATTATGGGTATACGCGATATCTTCATTTTAGGAAGTGCGGATTACCGCCCCCTCAAAGTGATTTGATTCGTTAATGCCATATGTGGGATGTATAAAGGATGAATTTAAAGTTATTATATATGATGTTATAACGTAATTATATTATAACTCTATATCATTATTATTTCTTTACATTAATGTATGATATAGAAATGAAAGTAGCGTTCATGCGTACGTACGGCTTATCGTCTCCATGAACAGTGCATTTCATTTCTAATCCCCAAATGTAATGTACTATTATAAGTACATATTTATAATCGATATATATAATTTATGTTACATATAAATGATGAATATAATTCTGGAATTAAAATATACATACCTCTCATTTAGTTTTAATTCCATTAATATGACAAAGAAATGAAAGTAGCGTTCATGCGTACGTACGACTTACCGTCTCCATGAACAGTGCATTTCATTTCTTACCTCTAAATGATTATGTAATATTATAAATACATGAATATTCTGGATATATATGATATATATGATATCCAAATCATGAATATCATTATGGATATAATGAACCATTGACCACATTAACAACATGTAATTGTAAGAAGTTCACTTTTGACTAAAGAACCAAATATCGACAAAACAAACATTAATAACTTAAATGATTACATAATGTTTATAAAATGTAAATAAGTTATATAAAAGGAATAATGAACTTGAAAAATGTTCTTAAGGAAATAGAAATTAAGTCATGTTTATTATTTAGGATGTTAAAGAATGATCGAGTCAAGTCAGACCTGAGGTAAGGGATCTTACTCCTCTCTTTTTTTTAAGTACATTGTTTTATGTCATTCCTTCTAAAGCTCATCATTCTTGTTATTGGGATGTTCTTTTATATTACTCTTACTGTAATTTTTATGTTCATATGATGAGAGACCCGATTCTCTCTCATCAATCTATTTTGGATGTTTTGAGTGGTGCTGTTAGGATGCCGAATTTTCGTAAGAGATCAAACCCCGCACTTTCTTTTAAAGTACACTCCTTTATGTCACTTCTTTTAAGCTCCTATTTGTTATGTTGGGGGATGTTATTTTATATTCCTCTTTCTATAAACTTTATGTTAATATTATGAGAGACCCTATTTTATCTCATCAATCCATTCTTGTATGTTTTATGTGGCGCCGTTAGGCTGCTGAGTTTTCGTAAGGGATTTTTCATCTCACTTTTATTCCCGTGAGATTTATACTTCATTTGCCACAATTTCCTTTGAGTGGTGAATGTACTGCCAATTATTTTACTCATTGTGTAATATACTTTCATTTATGAGTATTTACATCAATGTTGTATTGTCCTTCTTTCACGGGGTGCATGTCTTGAATGATACCCATGTCGGTAAGGGAACCTTTCACCCTCCTCTTTTTGTAAAATACTTATTTTGTTATGTCTTTTAATTCACATAATATTATGTTGGGATATGTTCTTATATATCCTTATTGATTTAAATTTTATTTCCAAGTGATGAGATTCCCCTTTTTATCTCTCATAAAGTCATTTTCTGAATTTTGTAGTGACACTCTTAGGCCGTCAATGATTTTCAAGGGAACTTCTTAACCCAAATTTGATTATTTGGGATAATCTTGTACTCCTAGAATATGTTATTCTATGAATATGTGTGAATAAACTATGATTTTTTTACACTTAATATCCACTTATATTGGGTTTATTCATTTGTCACACATATTTATGTAATTGATTTATCCGTAAACCAAGGATACCGTCTTTGTAAGGGACTTCATCTAATATCGTTTCATTGAGGAAAATTTTTGTTTTATACACCAATTTCATTAATACGGTGTATAAAACCCTTTGAATTTTATGAATCTTTTTATACTAAGCGTTTTACTAAACGACAAAAGGGAATTTTTTTGTCGTACGTATGCGGCGAAAACGACTTCTCCGTCGCCGCGAGTATTATTTGGTCTTTGGCTTCCTCAACAAGCCGTAATGTTTTTTAAAATAAAATAAATACCATATACTTTTTTTTTATTTTGGTATTGAAAATGGTTTTGATAAAGGATTCTATTATGTCAATTTATTTAAATGATATATTGTGATTGAAATGTGGAAATTTTATCATTCCTTTATATTGGTTTTATGTGTTCTAATTTTATAATGGTACTTGGACATTTTACGGGTGGTTACGTGATAAACCATATGACAGGTGGTGCCGTGAATACCAGGACAGGTGGTTACGTTATAACCTCCAATGCATTGGGTATGGAAGTCGGCCGTATGGCTATTCCATTAAGTATGTATCGAAGTCAGTCGAATGGCTATTCCATTAAGTGATATGTGTGGAAGTAGACCTTATGGTTATTCCACTTAAGTATGTTTATGTCCTAAGTTAACTTTATATGTTATGTGATCTTTATATGGGTTTTATGGTAATATTTTGGTTACATAATGGTATGTAATGATCTTTTATTCAGTGAAGAGTTTTTTTTACTACTTCGAAAAGGTGAAAAGTATTACTTTGTTAAAGTATACATGGTTTACTTGTTGTTTTGAAAAAACTAACAGTTTTCATTCTTTGCGTATCCCTTACTGTGCTTTTTATGCTCATACCATGTTTTTGAAATGTTTTCGCAGGACTTAACATGGAATAGGGTCAATGATGGGATCAAGGGAAAGTCATGCTACCAAAAACATGAAACTAGACATGTTTCGTTTTAAGAGTTTTTATTTTATGGAAACTTAGTAGAAGTTTATACTTTCTAATCTGTTGAGATGTAATAGTTATGTCCTAATTCTCTAAAACTCTAAACCTAAAAAGATCCTCAATGTTAATTATTAATTTAATTCAATGTTAAGTAAGGTTTAAGGCTGGGGCCATATAGTTAAACATAAGTTTCACGGTTAAAAACTAGTTACCAATGTAAATAAATGCGGAAAAAGTAAAAATAATTATGACCACATGAAATCCAAAAATAATTAAACATGTGTGATATTAAATGCATGAGGCTTGATCAACCCATGATTACCCCAAAATCAATTATTCAGAACATTGAGTCATTAATATAGAATAGTGTAATGATATCATTGAAACATAATGGTTTTAACAGAACTTCTATTTTTCAATTAGTATAGGGAATACTCAACCCCTTAATGCCACACAAAATCCTTATAATTACTTCCTAAATGTAAACCTTTTTTAAACTACTATATTCTATATAATTTTCATAATCCTATGGTCTCAAATATTTTTCCTAAACACTACATTTATGTATACACATTCATGTAAAATTTTATAGTACTAATGAAGTTAGGCACACACATTGAATAAATCAGGAACAAGGCAAGGGTTTATTTTTTCAATTTTCACCCATTGAGACATATTTATTATCTTACAACATTATTTAATTTGACTAGTGTATCTAATTTCATTTAATATATTTTTATCATTATTCTCTTGTATTTCAAGATATTTAATCTTATATTCAAATTTCATTCATTCAAGCGGGTTTGACTCAAAAATTTCAAAATATGTAGGTGTTTTTTCTTAACTCAAATATTTTTTTAGTCAAAATGGTACCTTTTAACCACAGTTTTACAATATTAATTTAAATATATTATATGGTGATATTGTAATTCTTATATTTTTAAAAAGATACATATTTTATTTAAAACATTACCTTGATGATTTTATCTCTCAAAATTATATCATTATTAAAAATAATTTTCATCTCCTTTAACATAAGTTCCCCACATTTTATTTTATTTGTATTCTCATAAATGTTATCCTTTTAAATTTTAATCACAATTTTGTGTAATATTCCTTAACCTTTATATTTCCATAAACCTATTTTATAAATAAATTTCATCATCATTTTTATGATATTGGATTTTATAACAAGAATGTTTTAACATTAATTGGGATCTGCTGAAGCAACTTCTTTACTTTTGGGTAACACATTATCTTTTTATTCCCATTTTATATATTTTTTTGTCAAATATTTATTTTTTATTTTTTATATATTTTCCTTAAATATATACCTAGTTTAATATGACTTTCTTTATTGGGGTTAATAAATGTTTTATGTTCCCATAGAATTTCCATATATTAAATAAATATGACTTAAAGTAAAAATAAATCTAATTATCTTATGTCAATAATCACAATAATAAACTTTTTTTAAAACATTTGTATATTTAAAAAAAATTATTTTATATAAAGGAATCATGGTTTAGTTATGTTCTTATAGAAAATAATAATCTATTTCCTTTTTTAAAGATCCTTTACTTATTTCGTAATGCATCAACTATGTAGTTCATTTTAATTACTTAATCTCCATATACATTACATTAAATTACCGAATATTCATTATATATTCATGATCTATAAAAATGATTCAATTATAATAGTTCAAAAAATAATAATTCCTTCTTCTCTAAGGGTTCCTTATGATTTATCATGGAATTTTGACATGAATCAAATTTATAAAACTCACATTATTCTCATGGGTTGGATCATATTTATGATTTATGTATGGTTGTTTCCTTACGTGGAACACATATGTGGAACATTAAATATTTTATGTGTGGGATTAGAATTATATAACCCTCTAATAAATTGAGAAATCCTTCTATCTCATGGGATACCATGTATAGCACATGTGAGGTTGTCCAATGTAAACAATGTTATGTGGAAGGTGGACCTGAAATTATATATTCATCCAATGAATTGGATAAAGAATTATCTTAACACCCCTGACCCTAGCAGCATGGATCAGGTGCCTTACATTATTCCATTGGTGTAGATACAGTTTTTTAATATTGAAGGATTGATCCATTTTGCAGTCCTAAAAAATAGATTACATACATGAACCTTATATTACAATTTAAAACATAAAATACCACATATATAATCCTTTTAGAATGCCATTAATCTCCAACATTAACACTACATATCAGTAATAATAAATATCTAGGAATAATGGGAAATTAAAACATAAGAAATGGGTGATCTCATGTGCTTAAGAAGGTTAATAGTACAACGACTGATATAATGATTAAATAACTATTAGCCTTAAGTAAATGTTTATAATTGAAAAAAAATTCCATAAAAATAATCTTTAGCATAAAATGGATTAAGTAAAAAATATCATAAAATATTATCACATGAGATAGAAAACATAACTATGGATATTATACTAGTCTAGTAGTAACATGGAATATCAATCACTTATCTCATAATGAGGGAATGCAAAATGTTGGATATTATAAACATACCGTCAAGGCTTCCGCCTATACAACATATATAAATGGGTAAAAACCCAAACTAGTTTGTCTCATGAGACCTAAAGATGAATCGAGGGGTTATCATGGGCCCCTCCAAACACATAATATTTCCAACACATTTCTCATATGAAAAAATACACAAAATAAACATTTTTATTGAAAAACTAGAATATGAAATTTTAATACCTTAACCATAAACCATGAATTTTATAAAAAATGAACATATATAGTCAAAATGATCATAAAACATTCAATTAAAAATTTTATATTGTATCATAAGATATATAACTTAATCAAACATAATATTCAAAAAGGTATGTTTTTATATATATAAAATACTCTAATAAAATAGTTATAAATATCTTTATAAAAAATACCCTTTTACTCTAAATTAATTTTTCTAAAAGTCGTGCATATATAAAAGAAAAAATATTATTTATAAAGAATATTTAAAAAGTGTAAAAAATGTTTAAAAACATCAATTATTCATGATGGCTGTAAAATTCACTCATGTTCTATAAGTTAAACATAAACACTCTTTCTGTATTTTTTTTGAAATATTAACAAATTAACTTGTTCAGAAAATGACAATGATATTCATTTAAAACAAATTATAAAAAATTTAACATGGTTAAAAGGCTAATAAATATTTTGGATAAAAGTAGAAACATTTTTGAAAATATTTTTAAGAAGCACGGACATGGATGATAAATATTCCCTAGAAAATATATATAAATAAACAATCCCAAATAATAATGATATTGTGAAATTAACACTTATCATAGTTCTAATTTTCACTATAAGGGTTTGAATCTCTAATATTGTGTTTCTAAAATAATTATTAACTTATAATAAAATTATAATAATATTTATGATATCATATATTATACTTTTATGACAATATATTACCTATATATTGTCAGTACAATGTTAAATCAAAGTTTCAGGTTATAACCTCTTTTTTTAATGTTTATGTTTTGACATGTTATTCTTGATCATATTACTTAGATAATGATTTAGCTACTTCCATAATGAAAAAACTGATTTATATATCATATATAATCCTTATATATTATTTTATCATTTTTTAATATTATTTCATTATTACCATTGTTTAATTTGTTAACTACTTCATTTTCCAGTGTTATTTTGTCATGTAAGTCCTATTTATTTTGCATAGGATGTATTTTATTGATATAAAAAATTATATAAGGTTAACAAAATATTGTATTTATTCATCATATACATATTTGTAATCATTATTTAATGGTTAACATAGAGAATAAATCTCATCGCATCGTGGAGATGGAATGTCATACAGACACATGAGTGATGGTATCATTCCCTTGATAGTAAAGTGGTACGGAATTGGATGGTCTATTAATTTTACAGAATAAATATCATTTCACACTTATTATTTATATCCATTATATTCTATCATAATACCGATCTAAATATGTTGGTAATGAAAAAAAATTACACCATAAAATGGTGACTGTAAGTCATAAATACACACACATGGTAATATTGTTTTTCGAAGGATGGATAAAAAGAGGAATATTGTTTCCCATAGTCATAATAAAATATAAATATATATATGATACTGTATTTTTTAATTTAGTATGAAACCAACATTTGAAGAGTAATTATAAGAATAAAATAACATTAATTATTTGGTAAAACAATTATCTCTTCATCGATGGACTTCATTTGGATAACCTATTAGGGATACTATGGGTGGTATTCTAAAAAAATACCACTATAACTTATCTAAGAATTTTTCCTGGGGAAATGGGTAGATATTGTTTGATATAAAAGGCTTACAGCAGTGTGAGGATGTGAGGTAAGAGGATCACCTTTATAAGATAGGGGAGGGGCACTTTATAGAACTGTCATAATATTAAACTAATATAAATTGATTTTCGATTTAAAATAGAAAAAAAGTGAATTATTTCAAAGATAATTTGATTATGGGTTTAAATAATCTAAAAAAAGTATTTTTATACATTTTAGGATAAAATATTATCCTCAACTTTATGCCTTAAAGCTTAGTTAAACCCTTAAACTCTTCCCGTGACAACTTGGTGTTTTACTTTTTATGGGTAAATATAGTTACTATAAAATTTCAAAAAACCTAGAATAGATTTTTTATGAAATCCTTAACTTTATTATTTAAATATATATGAATTTTATATTTTTATAAAATTTATCAAATTTAATAAAATATTATTTATTTTAATGTATCATTTATGTCCATTTTGAAACTATTCATTATTTGTTTTTTTAAATGTATCATAACATGATAACTTCAAAAATAAACACTCAAATTATATCACTAAAATTACTAATTTTACTATAAAATTACCGTATGACAATAATTATGTTAAATTAAATTTATTTTAATATTTTTAATATCATTTAGTTTATATTTCCATTAATTAAACAATTACTACATTATCATTTTGCAAGCCTTTAATTAAATTATTTCTTATAAAAAAATTGATAATAAATTATCATAATGAAAATAATTCTATTTTATTTCAAAATAATATTTATAGACTGATTTATCTTATTTATTAACCTATATAAAAAATTATTTACTTATTACAATTATGAGTATTCCATTTTTAAATCATCTTTAAATAAAATATAATAAATGTCATATTCTCATCCAAGTGGCTTAAAAAGGTTATAATTTCATCCTAAGGTTGATTTTTGTCTAAAACCACTAAACTATTTAAATTAGGACAAGTGTTATTGTAATTTTATAATTTTATAATATTATTTATACCTTTAATACCTGATTTATCCATAACTATTGTAATTAAAATATTCCTAAATTTTCCTATTGATATGAACAGAAATAAAATAAATATATTTAAATAATTGGACCCAATTATTTTTAATATGGAATCCATTTTTCCTAATTCAAAATATATATTTTTTATTAATTAATTTGAAATTAATTCTGCTGATGGGGTGTGGAAACGAGCTATTAAAACTTAAACCTGAAAAAGATTTAAACTTTTTTATATCTACATTCAATGTAAAATTGATACCAATGTCGTACATTATATTAAATGATAAAAAAATTATCTATTTATACATTAAAATCATTCAGTAATACAATTTATCACTATAAACTATTTTAATGAAAACATTTATTTTCAATTAGAAAGTAGTATTTTCACTATTCTTTAAAACATGAAACCTATCAAAATATACCAAAAACTCAATCAAATAAAATTTATATATTCTTATTTAAGAGAATAATTCTATTTCATCATATTAAAATTATAAAAGAATTAAAAAAATATTTAAAATGGGTTCACCATTATTATGTGATAAAATTACCAATTGGGAAAATATAGGTTTTTATACATAAATTGGGCTAGTTATTCTCTTATACCTATTAAATATATTCGATGAATGTGAAAAATATCCCATTGATTATAATATATATATATATATATCATTAATATAATTTACTAAGTGTAATTAATTTTATTTATTAAGATTAAACTACTTTGGAAAATTAAAAATAAAATTATTTCCCTTATAATCAATTTGTATATATTTTAATTTCTATTTTTTTGGAAACAAATGATTTCTTAGAATATAAAATATATTTAAAAAAGTTAGTTAATACTATTCATGACTTCTAATTTAATGGTTAGATTATATCATATTATATTAAATAATAATATTTTATTAATATAATATTGTTCAGTAAAACTCAGGATTGCGTGTCACAGAAGCAATCCATCCATGCAAAGATGTGAATTTTTATTTAAAAAAAGATAGGGGCCATGCCCCAAATATGTCAAGGGTGTCTAAAATCGTGCAATCCTAAGGAATCATCCTGAACAAAATTAACACACTCTGGGGGGAATGAAGCCAATGAAAAAAAAAATGATACTCAAGGAATCAGGGAAGTCTGGGGAAGAAAAGAAATATGAAACCATGTTACCTTCTCTCTAAGCACGTCTGAG
Organism: Viscum album; assembly: GCA_963277665.1. Lineage (NCBI taxonomy): Eukaryota > Viridiplantae > Streptophyta > Magnoliopsida > Santalales > Viscaceae > Viscum > Viscum album. The sequence continues at coordinate 184,881,035 of OY728144.1, forward strand.
TTCAGTATGAGTATTATAAAACTCCATTCACTTAAGAATAATATATTTGATAACTTAGGGGGTGGAACTCACCCCTTTTATTTATTTAAGAAGAATCAATGAATATGTGTCTTCACTCTTGAGAGTAATAGCATGAGAGCAACCTAGAGATAATCCTTTTAGCTGGTAGCAACTTCTTCTCGAAGGGGGTCACCGGAGTAAAGAAAACAATTAAAGTAAGGAGGACTGACCTATTCATGTCGTACACATCTCCTCCATCCTATATAAAACCATCTTTGCAAGATCCTTCTATGGTCATAACAAGACCCCAGCCAGGAGGAGATCACCTCAACCATTTTCCTTGAGAATGCTGCCCTAGATCCGAGTCACAGATGCAGCTACCTTTCAATAACCTGCATAGAGAGGTATAAAGGTTTAACATCTTGATTGAAGTAGAAATATCCAGTGCCAAATCCCTTTTACGGAAATTAAATTCTAATAGAGTTCTATTTCATCCCTTGTTCATGGCCTTATTTTGAGTTGACCAGATAGTCTAGCTCCAATAAAAAAACAACGCTCAGTCCACACTCCTGAGAAATCAAATCCAAACCAGGAAACCAAGAATCCATGAAGAGATCTCCATATACAAGCTATCAAGATAAGGTTTTCTTTCAAGTAATGAAAACTAACATAGTCTTATGTGCATTAAAATATATATAATATATTAAATATATTTAAAAAGAAAATACTGTAAATTAATATGGTATTACATTTTCCCCACCTTAATTAAACTACATCTTGACAATTTAAACATGGTCTCAATAATCAAGATCTTGATGTTTGAATATAATATTATTGAATAACCCACATAGTAAATGGGTTTAATAAGACATACTCAAAATATGTAGGAAGGGGAACTGTGAACATCACCAAGAACAAAGAATTTTCAATAGAAGAACATTAGAGGTAAAAAGAGATACATACATGAAGTAAAAGAATAAATATTTGTTGGTAATGATTGAGGTCATAAATCACAATCAAATTAATGATCATTAGAAAATTTTGGGCCTCAAAAAAATAAATATTATATGATTAAAAATACCATCTTTTCATAAAAAATAACATCTTTGTTATCCTTTCCTAGAGTTGGGAAACTCATTCACTCTATAATAATGTGACGAATTATATTTACTTGATACATTTCTATAAGAAAAATCATATCCCTTTGTTGTTCCATAAACTATATATACATCATTTCACATCACATGTTTCATAATAGGGTGACGTAATACATTAACCTCTAAAACATTTTCCAATGAAAAAATTAAAAAATTTACTAAATTGTTATCATTTCCAAAATAAACTTATCATTTATCTTTCCACAACATAAAAAAACTATTATTTTTCACATTTCAAACATGTTATTACCTTAATCACGTATTATCTGGGAACATGGTAATAATTTTAATTAATATAAAACTCTATTCATAACCTGAATGATCCCTTATTCCTTAAATAGAAAATTAATTATTAGATATACTCCCTAAATCAAAATTTTTTGTGAACTCCATCAATGATGACGTAAAGGATATTTTCAAAAAACCATTAATCTCTTCAAAGGTAGTCTATACTATCCAAATTTACATTATCCAAATGAATCATCTCTTTATTTCAAAATCATTATCTCAGTATCGAGATCATATTAAGCGATATATTTCACCCAACAATATGTTTTTACAAATGTTTAACTTATAATTGTGTCAGTTTTCTTGGTCATTGGTACCATTCATTATAAAATATCAAATACTTAATAAAATAGTACTGCAATACAATCCTTATAAATTCTATAATTTTTATAACCAGTACATCATTAATAAATAAATCAAATGAAATAATTATTGAAGCCCAACATGAATAAATTAATCATTCTCCTCATTTGTTTTAGTATAATAATCTTGATCATGATCTATTAGACTCTTTTGTGGTATACTCCATTATCGTTGGGGACCTTCATTTCCATAGTGTCTCTTCTCCTTCCAGTTGAAGCATTATGAATTATAATACTAATTTATATCCTCAAAATACTATGAACAATGGATCTTTTCTCTACACTTATAGAAGAAACACATTACTTTTATGTAAGTTTTAGGTGGATTATTTACACAATTATTACCTATTGGAAAATACTTCTTTCCCTTATTCCTTTTATCAAAAAAAATCCCAACTATCCTCTTATTCATATACATCCCTCTAAATCCATAATACATAGAGTAATCATTACCTATCACATTATCACTTGATATTATGTAATAATTTGATTATAATTATTTGGAAAATATTTTCCTATGAAATATTGTATTAAAACCATGAAGGATATGATCCCTCTTAGTCTTTGTATCATGTACATTGCTGAGGTTCATGTTCCGTCTTCTATGCACCATTTCTAAACAATATCATGCACTAAATTATGTTATATATCATAAATCATAAATTAAAACTAATAAAACACATAAAATAAATTGAAATTTTCTCGTTTATAATCTCATACTAATAAACATGTCATCTTTAAGGACATTTTTACTTTTAAATCCTTCATATGGGTTTTAAAGAAAATATAAATTAAATTTTGAATATCCTCAAGGATTGTTAAACTAGGTTTGTAGTAAGCCTCATTGTTATGTACCAGTTTACGCTGAGTCATGCCCCATGAAAAATTCCAGATTTATTACCCCTAGTTACATATATGAGAGATTCACGTCCACTTATAGTATCCATACATGGATGTATTTTTTGGAAGACCCCCATAATCTCTACCATACAAAAATTAATGTATGTTTATCTACACTTTTTCTCAAAATCTATCTTGGGGTTATGTTACCTAATATTTTATTTTTTAAATCTATATCCATGTTTGTTTCTAAACTTTCTCTAATACCAACTGTAACAACCCTGAACCAAGTAGCTCATAGTCGGTGACATACATAATTACATTAGCATACATATAAGTGTTGAATCCCAAAAGACCAATTAGTATAGTAGTATCAAAAAATATATTATATACATAAAAATTTAATTTCAATTCAAAACATAAAATACAACGTAGGTAGAACTTTTAGAACACCATCAATATTGTAGCATAACTCTTTATATTACTCAAAATACATATCATGGAATCTTAGGAAAATAAAACCTAATAAAGGGGTTATCACATATGCTCAGTAAGGGTAAGTATACTATTGATGCTATTATGAGTAAATAATAATAAACATTAAGGAAGTGTGTATAATTGAAACACATTACCTTTAAAAATTATCTTGACCATAATGTGGATAAAATAAATAAACCATATAAAATGATCACATGAGCTATAAAACAAAATCATGGGTGTTATACTAGTCTAATAATCACATCGAATATCAATAACCAATATCATAATAATGGAATTCAAAATTTGATACATCATAAAAAATGAAATAAATGATTTTTCGATGAAACGATACTGAAATGGTAAAAACCCAAACTAGTTTCTCCCAGGAGACCTACCGATAAATCAAGGGGGTATAGCGAGCCCCATCTATAACTTATTAAGTCTAATGTGATACACATAAGAAATCATAAACAACATGATCATTCATATTTAAAAAATGGCTTAAAAAATATTAATACTTTAAACATAAACTATGAATGATATAAAAATACGACATCCACATTCAAAATGATCCTAAACCCTTCAATAAAGTAAGGGATATTGTTTCATAATAGATGAAATTTAATCAAACATAGGTTTTTGTCAGGACCCATCCTCAGGACCAATGTCGTGACTACCCCAAGCCTTCCTTCTATAGGCCAGGGGCAGGAGACTAGCATCAAAGGCGTAAATCCCTATGCTGGGAAATAATTGCCTTTATAAAAAAAATTACACACAATCAGAGTGAACAACTAGAAGAAAAACACTAAGTAAAACTGAATAAAAAGGTAGTGCTGAAAGTAAGTGGGCTAGTACACAAAGCCAATTGAACAACAAGAACAAGTACAAGTAAAAATGGAAAATAGCTCCTGGATCATCCACCAGGGAATCCTACCTGAAGGGTAGGTACAGAACTCTAAAAACTCACCCCTGAGGTACATCATGTCTAGTCCAACTCCAAGAAGCCTCTCATCTGTCACTCTCAGCCCCGATCACTACTATCTGTCGTCTTCACGGAACAGAACAAGGAATGGGTGAAGCCCGTGCAGAGATGAGTATAACAATACTTAGTAGGGGACCCCGAGACCCCCAAAGGTCTCACAGAATCCACTAAGGATAAACCACAGTAGTAAGATACAATCACGAAGTATCAACCAAACCTACATAGGTATATGGCCATACATATACCTAAGTTACTAATCACTGTCCAACTCCAACTCTCGATCCCAAGTACAACCTTGTCCACACAGGAAATAAAGTCAATATTCTCAATTATACTGATTGAAAGACAAGACTCATCTCACACAGGTATACATCCTTTGTAGAGTGATAGAGATGATCATATGTAGTTATGAATTTATCTATGCTGTTAGACCCACACAGGATACAGGACCAGCTAAGCTGTCAAACACAAAAAGGATACAGGACCAACTATTCTATCAGGCTGATAGAGATGATCAGATGTAGTCATTGATTCATCTATGCTATCAGGCCCACACAGGATACCGGACCAGGTAAGCTGTAGGACCCACATAGGATACAGAACCATATATTCTATCAGACCCACACATGATATAGTAACAATTGTCAGAATTGTCGGACCCACGGTGGATCTCGGTACAGTAGTCATCGCTGTCAAACCCACAGAGGATCCGAGTACAAACTTCATCACTATCGACCCCATGGAGGATCTTGGTATAGTATCGTCGCTATCAAGCCCAAGGAGGATCATGTCATCTCAGTCACAGTCAGTCCTAGGGTTTCCACACACAGTACGCTCGATTCCTGGAGGGTCCACTACTCGAGACATGTGTCGATACATCAAATACCATTAAGTCTCAAGTTGATGTATCTCATAGTTCTGTATCATAATAAGTAACCAAACGCGACATCTGGTGTGTTAATCAGATGCCCGGTCTGTGAGTTATTGGAATTTTCGTCCTAGGGGCCTGGTAGGTTTTAGGCTCAAACCAACCCGACTGTACACCTAATGGATCCGAACCACATGTGGAGAATTTCAAAAGAACCTTCTCACTCAAAGAATTTCATCTCCGTAGGCGGTATGCCAATTGGACACTCGTAGCTCTAGATGTAGCTAAAAGGTGTAAACGACTATATCAGGTCCGGGTCCGGTCTAACCTAGTCAGACTGACCTGGTCTATGGGTCCGACCCAGTTTAAGGAAGCGACCCGAGTTGAGGGGTTGGCCTGGCCCGATGAGACGGCCAGGCCCGACTGGCGGCCCGACCGAATGCTGCCCGGCCTAGGGGAGGCCCAGCGGAGGGGTGGCCGGGTTGTGGGTGGCCCGACCGAGGGGTTTCCTAGCTGTGGTGGCCCGGCTCATGGTGGCCCTCCCAGCCACGTGAGGGAGGGGGTGCTGTGCCCCTCTCCAGTTCTTGGAAATAAAACAAGCGCGCTGCACTAGTTGAGGGGTCACTGGACCCGGCTGGTCCCGCTTGTTCGGTTCCACGGGGGCCGGCCCGGCCTGCCGCCCCCGCTCCTCCATCACGGCACGACGGCGCTGCGGTCCTCCTGCTCTCTTGGCGGCACGACAGATCCGCACCCTTAGCACAACAGCCTGACCTGGCCGTGGCCTCTGGCTCCACCACGCGGCGCGATGGCTCCACACTTCTTCATCTGACACGGCCCTCCCAGCCGCGGTTCCTCCTTCATCCGCTGCGGCCCTCCACGCAGTGGTTCTTCTCCGGCGCGGTGCGTCGACACCGTTCCCTTCCAGATCCACCTCCATTGTCAACCAATCAAGAACCAATCGGAGGTATGTCATGCCGTGTTTGTTTGGTCTGCGCCCTCCGCATTAGGTGATAACAACTGACCATCATTGAACCCAAATAAATGATGGGGAATGAGGGTATAATTCATTCATTAAGATAATAAAACCCCCTAACTCGAATTTTTCATTGTACGTTGATGAGTCACGGAAGCAATGGCGTCAATTCGTTGACATCGGGAGGAAACGACATAGTCGTTGGCGATGTTATTTGCAGGCAGCATCTTCCCTTTCCTTGCCCCGGTTGATGGAGAAAAAATATGATGTTTCGCATTCTTTGGAGACGAGGAGCATTATTTTTGTTATTGTTGGAATGAATGGAGTTCTTCAGTGGTTCTCCGTTGGAAGGAATAAGCTCTTCTCTCTCAAGCTTTCTAAAGGATTATGCCAACCCAAAAATGATAAAGGCTGGCCTCATTTAATTCTTTACCAGAACAACACAAAGATTTGTTTAATTAAATGAGGCAACTCATTTAATTATTGCTAAGGGATGGTTCAAATTAAAATTTAGATGAGGTGAAGAGTTTAATTAAAATAAGCTACCTCGTTTCATTAATGGTTGAATTGGCACCATTATGGGGGAAGGTGGAAGGTTTTAAGAGTTTCCCACATTAATGGGAAGCTCAAGGGTTTAAAGGGTGTTAAGAGGGGTTCATTCTAGTGGGCCCCACTTAGTTATATCCTCCCAAGGGAGGTTAGGGTGTGTTGGGACCCACATATAACCTCCAATTTCTGGTTTTAACCACCAACCAAATAAAAATATATTACACATAATTTTACTTAATTTTATTTAGAATCCCCAAAAAATTAACTTCCAACCTCGATAAAACGCAACTGCAGTAAAGGACTTCATAAGCAAATATCGGCGCTGCGAGTTCAACGGTGTCCTCAGATATCAATTCCGAGAACCGGTTAAAAAGATATAAAATCATGCTTATATGTTTACTGAATGTAACCGAACAAAACATCAGATATTGAATCCGGGCACACCGGGCCTCAGAATTAGGCGCCATCAAAAACTATGGACTCGTAAAATTCCTATGTATTTAAGAAAAAAATTTCCACAGGATTTTTAAGTCTTTAAATTCTCCCCACCATAGGGATTTAGGTCCCCGTAAGCTACAACACAAACTAGAGGAACAAATGGGGGTACTGGACAAACATCTGACCCTCCAGCTCCCATGTTCTCTCTTGGAGGTTCCCGTGTTGCCAGCGAGCACGCATGAGAGGAATCGACCGTCCATGTAGGACCCGCTTCTGTCGATCCCCAATCTCAAATGGAACCTCCATAAAAGTTGCCCCGTCATCGATATCTATCTCCCCGTGGTCAATTATGTGGGACGAGTCATGCACGTATCTCCTCAACTGAGATACGTGGAAGACGCTGTGCACCCGGTGCAACTGAAGTGGAAGATCCAAGCGGTAAGCCACCTCATCTACCCTGCTAAGGACTTGAAAATGTCTGATGAATTGCATAGATAACTTTCGGCCTCAACCAAATCTCCCTATACCTCGTCGAGGTGAGACCCATAGAAAAATGTGGTCACCATCCTCAAACTCCCATGGTCTCCATCTCCTCTCAGCATATGACTTTTTTCTGCTCTGTGCAGTCTACATCCTCTCCTGGATGATCTGCACCTTCTTCATCGTACCATGCACTATCTCTAGTCCTACAAGTGCTGACTCCCCTCAGTCAGTCCAACACAGAGGTGATCTGCAAGTTCTGTCATAAATTTCTTTGAAAGGTTTCATCCCAATGGTGGAGTGGTAGATGTTGTTATACGCAAACTCCACCAAGGGTAAGTGATCCCCCCAACCATGACCAAATAGAGGACGCATGCGCGAAGAATGTCCTCAAGAGTCTGAATGGTCCTCTCAGTCTGGCCATCCGTCTGAGGATGGAAGGCAGTTCTCAAGAGAAGCTACGTCCCGAAAGATTCTTACAACCCCTACCATAGCCGGGAAGTGAAATGGGAATCTCAATTGGAGACGATCGTCGATCGAACACCCTTAAGTCATACGATCTTCTATAAGTAGAGGTGTCACAAGCTCTCTATTGATCCCTTCTATCTAATTATTCTGATGTGGGCCGACTTGGTGAGTCGGTCGACAATCACCCAAAGAGAGTCGTGTCCATTGGATGTACGTGGAAGTCCCATAACGAAATCCATGGATATATCATCCCACTTCAACTCTAGGACCTCTAAGGGTTGTACCAATCCTGCTGGAATCTATTCCTCCACCTTCACTTATTGACAAGTGAGTCATCATGAGAAAAAATCTACTACTACCTTCTTCATACTTGGCCACCAATGCTGTCATCGGAGTTCCTGATACATCATTTCTACTCCTCAATGTACTGCTAGAGGAGATGTTTGGAACTCCCGCAACACTTACTCCTGATGTGAAACTGGTACCTTGGTAAGTCCTCTGAAGAGAATGACATGATCCCCACCATCAGAAAATACATTAGGTGCCTGCCCTGTGGATATCTGAGCATGTCGTGTCCCACAGTCAACGTCCCCATGTTGTGCCTCCCTACATGCTGAAGAAGTGGAGAAGTGACTGTGAGAGACTGTAGAAAAGATGCTCCATCATTATCTACAAAGGATATCTGCAATGCGGCCAGCTGCTCTATCTCCTATCCTTGCAGCTGAATTCCAGATCTCCTGCCACTACTGGAAAATTGGGCTATATCCACAGTCAAAAACCATGGCTATAGGGGTCAAAACCGTGGCTATATCGTATATCCACAGTTACAGCTAGCCGTGGCACCTATTGGCATGTCTATAGCTAAAATCTATAGCCACCGTTTTATTGGGCTATTTCCACCATTTTTAAAACTGGCTATAGCCCTATTCCCATAGTTTCACTAAACCGTGGCTATAACCCCCATATCTGTCCACTGTGGAAGTTGGGCTATAGCCACGGTTGTCCCCCGTGGCAAGAGGGTTATATCCACATTTTATAACCATGGCTATAGCCCAATAAAAATGTGTCTATAGCCCAAAATTAATTTACGTCCATCGAGATTCGATCTCTATACCTTCGCTATGTAGAACAAACACCTTTCCACTACTCCACAAACGTCTTTGCACACACACACACACACACATATATATATATATATATATTGTTAAAAAGATTTTTGAAAACTGTGGCAATAGCATGTAAATTGTGGCTATAAACCTTCCCACAATTTTTTCACGGGTTAATTTATTTCCCGCGCAAGGGCGGGAGATCTATAGCCACGGTTCTGATGAACCGTTGCTATAGACCAACCCTATAGCCACGGTTTAACCAAATCGTGGCTATAACCCTTTGAAAAAGACCCTATAGCCACGGTTTCACCCAATCTATGGCTATAACCCTTTTAAAAAGACCCTATAGCCACGGATTGGGTGAAGCCGTCGATATAGTTTTTGAAAAAAACATATAGACACGGTTTCACTAAACCGTGGATATAGCCTTTGAAATTAAACCCTATGGCCATGATTTTGTTTAAAACTGTGGTTATAGCCTTGTTTTCAAGTAGTGTACTAAGAGAATTTGCTAAAATGTTCTCCTTCCCAGGAGTATAGACTCTCTCAATGTCATAGACTTGGAGGAACTCAATCCATCATCTCTGTCTCAGGTTCAGGTCTTTCTGTGAGAAGATATACCTGAGAATCGGGTGGTTAGAGTAGACTGTAAAGAATTCTCCCATAAGACATTGTCTCTAAATCTTCATGGAGAAGACCACTGCTGCAAAATCTAGGTCATGGGTAGCATAGTTATGATCATGATATCTCAACTACCGAAAACCCTATGCGATCACTTCTCGCTCCTACATCCGGACACAACCTAGTCTGGTCCCTTATTCTTCGTAGTAAACTACGTACCCAACGCCCTCCTCCGGTAGCCTCAAGATGGGTGCACTTTTCAACCTCTACCTTAGCTCTTGAAAGCTCTGCGGGCATCTCTCTGACCACACAAAGGGTTTCCACTTCTTCGTCAATGCTGAAAGCGGTGCTGTAACTATGGGTAAGTCTGGCACAAAGGTAAGTCTGGCTGACTCATGAGTGATCCACTACACCCTCTTATGCATGATTCCGTCCTATGCTGGCTGGGTTGTCCTTTTCTCCGACCAAGGAAAACCCCATCCCAACATTGTAGATAAACCATAAACATTTTTCCTAATATAGTCAATCTGTGTATGAACTGTGGTTGCCAAGTCCATATCCAAACTAACGTCATAAGGCATCGATGCTACCACCAAGAGGTTCCAACTGAAAATCTCGACTCAAGGTTCAAATCACACCGCTGGAGTATGTGTGATTATTGTGTCTCCCCCCAAATGTATCTCCAGATGTGACGGTCATGTCAATGACTTAACCAAAAACTATAGGTCTAGGATAAGATTCGTGGAAGGAAGGAATGATTGGTACCTATGTCTATTGATACAACAGCTAGTAGTTGACATAGACAATACATCAAATCATTCTTAGAGCCCTTGGGTCACACTCCTTGACCGCATGCATCTACTATCTTCCCCATCCCTCAAGCTCCCTGACCCTAGCAAGGACTAAAAAGGCGGGTGGTTGTAACATGTTGAAATGTTCACCACCTCATGCTGCTCTCCTTGCTCTTCTTCCATTTCCTTTTCCCTGTAGATTCAACTGTCATTAAAACATCCTCTTCTCGAAACATTCTACATGCTCAATTCTCTGTGACTGGCGCCAGTTTCATGCTTTCCAACTGCTAACATTCACTGGCTGTATCTGCTCAGCCATTGAACATTCAACCAAAAATGTTCTCTCTAGCACCCTAACATTAGTAGGAATGCATAGAGGAACAATTTCAAGCTCAGATATCCTTAAACGCACCTCGCTCAGAGGGCTGATCTCTAAAGCACTGATCGTATCATATTCATCGAGTCCTAGGAAAGATAAGTATTCCTCGATGAATACTCAGATGCCGACACATCGTCCTTCCGATGCTGTATAAGCTCTAGAAAAATCTCAACCACCTCCTCAAGCCAGTCCTCAGCCACTTGTGGATCGGGATCTCCTAAAATCTTGAGGGATATCTGGTGCTAAAACACATGTAAGGCACTAAGCCTACATGTTATATTTACCGGTACAGCTGGTAGTGTCTGCTGATCAACAGATAGTGTTATAGTTGGCACACTGCCCGAAGGTACCATCTAAGAAAACTGTCCATGTACCGAAAACTCATCACTATGAGGACCATCCCCATGGTTTATCACTGAAACTATTATTAGCTAAGATCAACATCTACTCTGCTAGTGTCTCAACTAGGAAAAAAACTCCAGTAATCGCCTCCATCGAGTCCTCTGCTGCCTGGGAATCTGTCGCTCCTCGTAACCTCAGAGGCCTATGCCGCTAGAACTCGTGCAACATGCTCAGTTAGTGTGCACCATCCTCCAATGTGTCTGGTGGAATCTACTTCCCAATGCGAGTTGGTTCTGTTGGTACACCACCCGAAGATGACAACATAGAAAGAGGTCCCTAAACCAGAGCCTCGTTGCTTGATGGGCCGTCATCGTGTAGTCCCTCGGGAACCCTTGCTAGATATCTATACAGTAGAATCCTAATAAGGAACAGATGCACCACATTCAATATGTTGTACCTGGTGAGCTGACTCAAAGAGTTCACAAAGAAGACTCTTGAAAACACACTCAAAATCAGTGTTTTTGTGCACTGAGTCGGAAATCAGAAGTCAGAGTCCTAGTGTATGGATACGTCAGCCAGTGCACCAACACCAGTTTCCCTAAACTAATAACCACACCCAAAACACTAAACACTATTGCCATTAAAATAATCAGAGTCAATGTTCTATCATAGACCCGACTCCACTGATACCAATTTGTCACAACTCGTCCTCTAGACCCGTGCCGTGACTACCCCAAACCTAGCTTCTATATGATAGGGGCTGGTGACTAGAACCAAAGGCGTAAATCCCTAAGTTGGGAAAGAATTTCCTTTATAAAATGAAATCAAAAAAAAATCAGAGTACACAAATAGAAGCAAAACACTAAGTAAAACTGAATAAAAAGTTAGTTCTGAATGTAAGTGGGCCAGTATAAAACCCAACTGAACAATAAGAACACGTATAAGTAAAAATGTAAAACAGCTCCTAGATCATCCACCGTGGAATCCTACCTGAAGGATAGGAACAAAACTCGAACAACACACCCCTGAGGTACATCCCATCTAGTCCATCTCTGAGTAGCCTCTCGTCTGTCACCCTCATCCTTGATCACTGTTGTCTGTCGTCTACATAGAACACAACAAGGTGCAGGCTAAGCCTGTGCAAGGGTGAGTCTAACAATACTCAGTAGGGGACCCCAAGACCCCTGAAGGTCTCCTAGAATCCACTAAGGAAAAACCATCATAGTAAGATAAAATCATGAAGTATCAACCAACCCTACATAGGTATATTCCCATACATATACCTAAGTTATCAGTCACAGTTCGGCTCCAACTCTCAAGTCCAAGCATAACCCAGTCAACATAGGAAGTAATGTTAATCACCTTGATGATAATGGTTGAAAGAAAAGACTTCGTTCATAGATGTATAAATATTTTGTAGAGTGATAGAGATGATCAGATGTAGTTACTGATTCATCTATGTTGTTGAACCCACACAAGATATAGGACGAGATAAGAAATCAGACCCACGCAGGTCACATGACCAGCTATTCTATCGGACTGATAGAGATGATCAGATGTATTCACTTATTCATCTAAGATATCAAACCCACGTAGGATACATGACCAACTAATCTGTCGAACCCACACATGATACATGACCATCTATTCTATCGGACCCACACAGGATATAGGAACAGAAGTCAGAACTGTCGGACCCACGAAGGATCTCGTTATAGTAGTCATCACTGTTGAACCCATGGAGGATCACGGAACAAAATTCATCACTCTCGAACCCCACGGAGGATCCTGTTATTATATCGTTGCTGTCGATCCCACGGAGGATCTTGTCATCTCAGTTGCAGCCAGCCCTAGGGTTTCCACACACAGGACACTCGATTCCGGGAGGGTCCGCTCCTTGAGCCAAGTGTCGATACATCAACTACCAAGAAGTCTCAAGATGATGTATCCCATAACTCCGTCTCATCATAAGTAACCTAAAACGACAGATGATGTGTCAATCGTACGCCCGGTCTGTGAGTTAATGGCATTTCCATCCAAGGGGCCCTGTTGGTTTTTAGGCTCAATCCAACCCGAATGTACCCCAACTGCATCCGAACCACATGTGGAGAATGCCAAAAGAATCACCACGCTCCAAGAATTACATCATCAGAGGCGGTATGTCAATCAGACACCTGTAGCTGTAGATGCCACTAAAAGGTGTAAATGGCCATAGCGGGTCCAGGTCCAGTCCGACCCAGTCGGACTCACCCGACCTGACCCGATCTGAACTGGGGTCTGACCCGGTCCGTGGGTCCGACCCGGTTTGAGGAATTGACCCGAGACCAGGGGTCGGCCCGACCCGAAGAGATGGCCCGGCCCGATGGGCGTCCCGACCCCAGGGCGGATCGACCGAAGACTGCCCGACCATGGGGCGGCCCGTCCAAGGGGCGGCCCTGCTGGGGGCAGCCCGACCGAGCGTGGCCTGGCAGAGGGGCTAACTTGCCGAGGGTGGCCCAGCTGAGGGGCCGCCCAGCCTTGGGTGGCCCGGCCATTGGTGGCCCGACTGTGGTGGTTCGGCTCATGGAAACCCAGATGGCCACGCAAGGGAGGGGTTGTCGCGCCCATCCCTAGTGTGTCGAACAGAACCGGCGTGATGCACCGGTTCAGGGGCCACAAGACCTGGATGGTCTTGCTGGTTCGGCTCCACGGCGGTTGGCCCGGCCAGCTGCATCCGCACATCCACCATGGCACGACGGCTTTGCGGTCCTCATGCTCTCTATGCGGTGTGACGGTGCCACGCCGTCGCCGCCGTGGCCTGACCTGGCCGCAGCCATTAACTCCACTGCATAGTGCGACGGCGCCGCGCTTCTTCATCCACTACGGCCCTCCCGGCTGTGGTTCCTCTTCCATCGGCCGCTACACTCTTGGTCAATGTTCATCTCCGGCGTGGTACGTCGGCATTGCGCCCTTTCGGCTCTGTATCCATCACCAACCAATCAAGAACCAATCGGAGGGATGTCATGCAGTTTTTATTCGTCTCGCACCCTCTGCATTAGGTGATAACAAGTATCCATCATCGAACCCAAATAACCGACAAGGAATAAGGGTATAATTCAAACATAAAAATAATAAAATCCCCCTACCACGTATTTTTTGTTGTACGTTGACGAGTCTCGGAAGAGGCGACATCAATTCATTGGCATCTGGAGGAGATGATTTCATTGTTGGTGAAGTTCTTTGAGGGTGACGCCTTCCCTTTCCATGCCCTGGTTGAAGCAGGAAGAAGATTATGACTGACATTCTTCATAGACGATGAGAGTTCTGTATGTTTTTCATGGAAAGAATGTATTTCTTCAGTGGTTCTTCATTGGAAGGACAAACCTCTTCTCTCTCAATCTTTCAAAGGATTATGTGAACCCCAATAATGACAAAGGATGGCCTCTTTTAATTATTTTCCTCAAAAACACAAATATGTGTTTAATTAAATGAGGCAACTCATTTAACTAATGCTAAGGGATAGTTCAAATTCAAATTTAGAGGAGGTGAAGAGTTTAATTAAAATAATATACCTCACTTCATTAATGGGTGAATTGGAACCATTATGGGGGAAGGTGGAAGGGTTCATGAGTTTCCCCCATTAATGGGAAGCTGAAGGGTTTAAAGGGGTTAAGGGGGGTTCAAGATAGTGGTACCAACTTAGTTATATCCTCCCAAGGGAGGTTAGGATGTGTTGGGCCCCACCTGTAACCTCCACTTGGTGTTTTTAACCACCAACCAAATAAAAATTGGTTACACAATTTTTTACATAATTTTATTTAGAATTCCAAAAAATAACATTCAACCTCGATAAAACTCAAATGCGGTAAAGGTCTTCTTAAGAGAATACTGGAACTGTGAGTTCAAAAGTGTCCTCAGATTTCAATTTTGTGCACCAGTTCAAAAGATTTAAAATCCCACTCGTACGTTTACTGAAAATACCCAAACAAAACATCAGAAATTTATTCTAGGCACACCGGGCCTCAGAATCAGGCACCATCAGAAACTACTGACTCGTAAAATTCCCACGTATTTAAGAAAAAACATTCCACAGGATTTACGGGTCTTTATAGTTTCACCAAATCATAATAACATAGATGAAGATACTCTAATAAAATCTATAGATATATCTTGATAAAAAAACCCTTTTACTTGGAAATCATTTATTTAAAAGATGTGAATTTATAAAAGAAAACATTTTATTTAAATGGAAATTTGTAAACAAGTAAAATAAGTTTCAAAAAATCAAATATTAATGATATTTATAAAATCTTCTCATATCCTATGAGTTAAAAATAATCATTCTCTCTGTATTTTGTTGAAAAATAAATAAATTATCACATTTGGAAAATGAAAAATATATTCCTTTCAACCAATTTTATAATAGTCAGATCATGTTTAAAAGATTTAAAACATAGTTTGGATAATGGTAAAAATATTTTGGAAGATATTATTAAGAATCATGTACATGGATGATAAATATTACCCCGTATATACTTACGTATAAACTATCTCTAAAAATAATGATATTGTGAAATTAACAATTACTGTATTTCTAATTCCTTCCGTACAAGTTTAAAATGATGTAAAATGGATTTAAACATATTTTTAACATGTAAAATACTCATAATAATATTTATGATATCATATATTATTATTTTATGACTTTATATTACTCATTTATTAACAATTCAATGTTAAGAAAACATTTTTGGTAATAACTTCATTGTTTATCGAACATGTTATGAATTTTTTTCATAATCATATTACTTAAAAAATGATTTACGCACTCCCATAATTTAAAACATTATTTATATGTCATATATAATCCTCTTATATTATATTACCATCCGTTTGTAAATTATTTTATTTATTACAATGTTTTCTAGTGTTAACTGATTTCCTATGTTTGTTTTGTCCAATAAGTCCTATTTCATATAAATCTGATATATTTTATTCATATGCATAATTATATTAAGTTGATAAATTTTATATTTATACATCATATATATTTTAATAATAAGTTTTTAATGGTTAAAGTTTAGAATTAAACTCATCTCATCATGGAGACGGTAGGTCGTACATACGCTTGAGAGACGGTATCAGTTCCTTAATGGTAATGTGGTAATTAATTTTATGGTATATCAGTTATAAAAAATAAATATCACATCACATTTATTATTTATTTCAATTATATTCATCATTATACCAATCTAAATAATGTGAAGATGGAAAATAATTACACCACAATGTGGAGATGGTAAGCCATTCGTACGCACGCATGGTGAAATTGTTTTTCAAAGGATAGATAATGGGAGAAATATTTTTATAACAAAATAATAATATCATATTATAATATACATGATTCAATAGTTATTAATTTTTTATGGATACTACATAGGAATATTAATTAGAAGAATGAAATAACTTGAACGAGTTGGTAAAAAAATTACCTCTTATTTGATGGACTTCATTTGAATCTCCTATTAGGGACACTAGGGGTGGTATTTTTATAATATAGGGACATATAAAGATTATATAAGAATGTTTGGAGGAGAAATGGTTCAGGTTTGGTTGAGATTGAAGTCTCAAAATAGTGTGATAGAGTGATGGACGAGGTTCCATTTTATAAGATATGTGAGAAGAATTTAATAGAACTCTCAAATATTAAATTTATATAAATTTATTGTCAATTTAAAAGAGTTGAAATATGATTTATTTAGAATATATAATTTTTATGGGTATAAATCCTCTACCCCAATGATTTTTAGACATGTTTGGCTAACAATATTAAAATTATATTTTGTTTTTAACCGTCAGTTAAACCCTTTAACTCTTATCGTGACAACTTGAATATTGACTCTATGAGGATTAATATAGTTACTATAAAATTCCAAACGCACCCCAAATGGATCATTGATGAAATATATAATATTTTTAATATTATTTTTATGAATATTACTTTTTCTGTGTTTTATATCATTTAATAAAATATTATTTATTTTAATGTATCATTTATGTCAATATTGGAATTATTCATTATTTGTTTATTTAAAAATATCATAACAACGTGATAAATTAGAACAAGAACCACTAATATATAACTAACATTATTAAGTTATCTATTAAATTAATTTATGTCTTTAATTATGTTAAATTATATTAATTGTAATATTTTTATATCATTTATTTGATATTTTCATTAAGTATACAATTACTGCATCATCTTTATGAAATCCTTAAATTATATTATTTATTCTCTATAAATTAAATATTAATTATCATAATGAAGATAAATTTATTGTATTTAAATTTTCTATTTATAGTCTTATTTATCTACTATATAACCCTATAATAAAACCTATTTTCATATTATAATTATGTGTAATGAATTATTAACTTACATTTAAATAAAATATAATAAATTTCATATTCTCACACAAATGGATTAAAAATAATATAATTTAGGTATAAGATTTATTTTGTTGAAACCCACTCATCGAATTAAATTAGTACAAGTTTTAGTGTTAATTAATAATATTATAGTATTATTTTTATCTTTAATTACTAGATTTATCCTTACCTTTGGTAATTAAAATATTCAAAATTTTACAATTCATATTCCAAAAAATAAAAGAAATTGGTTTATATAATATGGACCCACTGAATTAAAAAATGGAATCCATTTTTCAATATTCATATCAAATAACATGTAGTGATTAATTTAAAATTAATCTCATTGTTGGGGTGAGAAAATAGGTTATTAAAGTTTGAACATGCAAAATATTGAGACATTTTTACATTTATATTCATTGTAAAACATAGTCCAATTACCTAAATTGGACTAATTTATAGAAAAATAGTCAAATTATACTTTATAATTATTCAATAGAATAATTTTAAAGTACAAATTATTTTGATGTAACCAATTGTTTTCAATTAAGAATTAGTATATTTAACTTTTCAACAGGTCATTAACTTTTCCTAAAAATAGAAAATAATAAATCAATATAAATTTTTATAATCCTCTTTAAAATAATAAGTTTATTTTTTCTTATAAAAATTATAAATGTTTCAATTTAAAATGGGTTGTCCATTAAAAATCAGTAATATAACCCTTTTGAAAAATAAATGTTTTTATGCGAAGAATTTGGTTACTTTTTATCTTATTCTTATAAAATCTGTTTGGTGAATATAAAAAATTGTTAATTGAATATCTAAAATATATATTTCATTAATATCAATGACTTATTATAATTAACATTATTTATTAAAATAAAACTACTATTTTAAAATAAAAATAAAACTATTTCCTTTATAATCAATTTCTATGTGTATTAATTTCTAATTAATTCGTAACAAAACATTTCAAATTATAAACCATATATTTTCATAATTTAGTTAATACTATTCATAAATAATAATTTAATGGTTATGTTATATCTTATTATATTAAATAATAATATTTTAGTAATATACTATAGTTTAGTAAAACACTGTATTGAATGTCACACAAGCTATCAAGAAAAGTTTTTATTGCCTGTAATAAAAGACAACTCAGTTTTAAATGCATTAAAAGATACAAAATATATTATATTTATTTAAAAATTAAAATATTGTAAATTCTTTGGGAGTGAACCTAATCCACAATGGGACTTTATCCACAATGTTTATGGGAATACAGAGTGATCCCAATCCACTATAGGACATTTCAAACTATGTTTATAGAAATGTGGAGTAAACCCAATCCAACGTGGGATTTTTTACAATGATTATATTTTTAGTTGTCCTTTACATCTGCTTATGACATCATGTTTTTTTGTTTTGTCATATATTTTTTAATATCTTATATTAATTAATTATATAATGTTTCCATGCTTATCTCACACTTTTATTTCAATGAATATGTTTGTTCATTTGTGATTTTATGTCTTTCCTTCATAATATAACAACACTTCTTATTTCCTGAAGTTTTTTTAATATAAAATTTATCCCGGAAAATATTTTATCATATGATAATGATATATACCATGATGAAATATTAATATTTTTTACCTAATAAGAAATTTGAGCTCTCATCTTTCTTATATTACCATTCCCCGTGTTATTTAGATTTTCTTTAAAATATGAGTAGTCTAGAAGGAGTCTAGTGTGGAACAATTATATTGAAATTTTTATCAGTATAGTAAAATAAATTACATATGTAGCTAGTCCACTACTGGAAATTCGAGCTATAGCCACGGTTCTAAACCGTGGCTATAGGCCCTAAAACCGTGGCTATAGGTAATAGCCACGGTTTGAGGAACCGTGGCCAAGTTTGGCGTGGATATAGGCCTAGACCTAGAGCCACGGTTCCAAACCGTGGCTTTAACTCTATAGCCACGGTTCAAACCGTGGCTATAGGTTTAGAGCCACGGTTAAAACCGTGGCTGTATACCTAATGCCACGGTTTCAACCGTGGCTATACTAAAGGCCGGACAAAATCTATAGCCACGGTTTAAAACCGTGGCATTATGTCTATAGCCACGGTTTAAAACCGCGGCAATACATCAATAGCCACGGTTTTGAACCGTGGCTATAGGGTGTCCAAATTCATAAAAAAAAATACCCCCTGGACACACCCTGGACACCCCCATGCCACCCCCGGCCAGTCCCCCCTCCTGCCAGTACCTCCGGACAGCCCCCCGTGCACCCCCGGACAGCCCCCCGTGCACCCCCGGACAGCCCCCCGTGCACCCCCGGACAGCCCCCCGTGCACCCCCGGACAGCCCCCCCGGCCAGCCCCAGCCAGCCCCCCGTGCACCCCCGAGCAGCCCCCCGACCAGCCCCGGACAGCCCCCCGTGCACCCCTGGACAGCCCCCCCGGCCAGCCCCAGCCAGCCCCCCGTGCACCCCCGAGCAGCCCCCCGACCAACCCCGGACAGCCCCCCGTGCACCCCCGGACAGCCCCCAGCCCCCAGCCCCCCCTTCCCCCTGCTTGTCCCCCTGCCAGCTCCCCCCTGCTAGTCCCCCCCTGCCCCCTGCTAGTCCCCCACTGCCCCCTGCTAGTACCCCCCCCCCCCCCCCCCGCCACCCCCCCCTTCTTGTCCCCTTGCCAGCCCCCCTGCCAGTCCCCCCTGCCCCCTGACACCCCCCTGCTAGTCCCCCTGCCCCCTGCTAGTCCCCCACTGTCCCCTGTTAGTCCCCCCCCGCCACCCCCCCCCGCTTGTCCCCTTGCCAGCCCCCCCCAGCCACCCCCTGCTTGTCCCCCTGCAAGCCCCCCCCTGCTTGTCCCCCTGCCAGCCCCACCCCTGCTCCTGCCAGCCCCCCCCTGCCCCCTGCTTGCCCCCCCTGCCAGCCCCCCCCCTTCCCCCTGCTTGTCCCCCTTCCAGCCCCCCCGGCCACCCCCCTGCCCCCTGCTTGCCCCCTGCCGCCACCCCCCCCCCCCCCCTTCCCCCTGCCAGCCCCCCTGCCCCTGCTTGTCCCCCTGCCAACCCCCCCTGCTGGACACCCCCCCCTGTCCGTGCACCCCCGGACAGCCCCCCATGCACCCCCGGACAGCCCCCCATGCACCCCCGGACAGCCCCCCGTGCACCCCTTGCCAGCCCCCCAGCCACCCCCCTGCTTGTCCCCCTGCAAGCCCCCCCCTGCTTGTCCCCCTGCCAACCCCACCCCTGCTCCTGCCAGCCCCCCCCCCCCATGCCCCCAGCTTGCCCCCCTGCCAGCCCCCCCCCCCCCCTTCCCCCTGCTTGTCCCCCTTCCAGCCCCCCCGGCCACCCCCCTGCCCCCTGCTTGCCCCCTGCCGCCACCCCCCCTTCCCCCTGCCAGCCCCCCCGCCCTGGTTGTCCCCCTGCCAACCCCCCCTGTTGGACACCCCCCCTGTCCGTGCACCCCCGGACAGCCCCCCGTGCACCCCCGGACAGCCCCCCATGCACCCCCGGACAGCCCCCCCGTGCACCCCTGGACAGCCCCCCCCGGCCAGCCCCGGCCAGCCCCCCGTGCACCCCCGGACAGCCCCCATGTGCACCCCCGGACAGACCCCATGCAGCCCCCATCCCCCCTGCACAGAACCCCGGAAACCCCCTGCCCCCTGCTTGTCCCCCTGCCAGCCCCCCCTGCCCCCTGCTTGTCCCCCTGCCAGCTCCCCCCCCTGCCCCCTGCTAGTCCCCCACTGCCCCCTGCTAGTCCCCCCCCCGCCACCCCCCCTGCTTGTCCCCTTGCCAGCCCCCCCTGCCAGTCCCCACTGCCCCCTGACACCCTCCCTGCTAGTCCCCCTGCCCCCTGCTAGTCCCCCACTGCCCCCTGTTAGTCCACCCCCCCCCCCCCCCCGCCACCCCCCTGCTTGTCCCCTTGCCAGCCCCCCTGCCGCCCCCTGCCAGCCCCCCCTGCTTGTCCCCCTGCCATCCCCCCCTGCTCCTGCCAGCCCCCCCCCCCCTTCCCCCCTGCCAGCCCCCCCTTCCCCCTGCTTGTCACCCTGCCAGCCCCCCCGGCCACCCCCCTGCTTGTCCCCCTGCCAGCCCCCCTGCCCCTGCCAGCCCCCCCCTGCCCCTGCCAGCCCCCCCTGCCAGCCCCCCCCCCCCCTTCCCCCTGCTTGTCCCCCTGCCAGCCCCCCCCTGCCCCCTGCCTGTCCCCCTGCCAGCCCCCCCCCCCCCCCTGCCCCCCTGCCAGCCCCCCCTTCCCCCTGCTTGTCCCCCGGCCAGCCCCGGCCAGCCCCCCGTGCACCCCCGGACAGCCCCACGACCAGCCCCGGACAGCCCCCCGTGCACCCCCGGACAGCCCCCATGTGCACCCCCGGACAGCCCCCCGTGCACCCCCGGACAGCCCCCTCGTGCACCCCCAGACAGCCCCCCCCGTGCACCCCCGGACAGCCCCCATATGCACCCCCGGACAGCCCCACAGCCCCCCGTGCACCCCTGGACAGCCCCCCGGCCAGCCCCGGACAACCCCCTGTGCACCCCCGGACAGCCCCCCGACCAGCCCCGGACAGCCCCCCGTGCACCCCCGGACAGCCCCCATGTGCACCCCCGGACAGACCCCATGCAGCCCCATTCCCCCCGGACAGCCCCCCGTGCACCCCCGGACAGCCCCCATGTGCAACCCCGGACAGCCCCCATGTGCACCCCCGGACAAACCCCATACAGCCCCCTACCCCCCTGCACAGAACCCCGGGCGTTTATCAAGCGCGCGCAACGCTTAAAGAACGCATAATGAGCCCTACCGCGCAGACCACACGTCCGATTGACGCGCCGTCTGCGCGTGCACGTCGCGAATAATAATGGGATTGTTGTCCTGTGATTTCAGGGCAATCCGATGTCGTCCTCTATGAGTTTGACCGTTAGACGCCTGTTTTGGCCGTTTATGACACCGGAACGGCGTTCCCGGTCACCACGGGCACACGGCACGTCCGATTGACGTGCCGTCTGCTCGACCACATCACAATTCACTCACCCTTTGATGTCGTCCGATTTCAGGCCATTCGGAATTCGTTCGGCCCGTTTGGACCCCCCCACGCGCGTTTATCAAGCGCGCGCAACGCTTAAAGAACGCATAATGAGCCCTCCTGCGCAGACCGCACGTCCGATTGACGTGCCGTCTGCGCGTGCACGTCGCGAATAATAGTTTGAATGTTGTCCTGTGATTTCAGGTCAATCCGATGTCGTTCGCTATGAGTTTTACCGTTAGACGCCCGTTTTGGCCGTTTATGACACCGGAACGGCGTTCCCGGTCACCGCGGGCACACGGCACGTCCGATTGACGTGCCGTCTGCTCGACCACATCACAATTTACTCACCCTTTGATGTCGTCCGATTTCAGGCCATTCGCAATTCGTTCGGCCCGTTTGGACCCCCCACGCGCTTTTCTCAAGCGCGCGCAACGCTTAAAGAACGCATAATGAGCCCTCCTGCGCAGACCGCACGTCCGATTGACGTGCCGTCTGCGCGTGCACGTCGCGAATAATAATTTGAATGTTTTCCTATGATTTCAGGTCAATCTGATGTCGTCCGCTATGAGTTTGACCGTTAGACGCCCGTTTTGGCCGTTTATGACACCAGAACGGCGTTCCCGGTCACCGCGGGCACACGGCACGTCCGATTGACGTGCCGTCTGCTCGACCACATCACAATTCACTCACCCTTTGATGTCGTCCGATTTTAGGCCATTCTCAATTCGTTCGGCCCGTTTGGACCCCCCCACGCGCGTTTCTCAAGCGCGCGCAACGCTTAAAGAACGCATAATGAGCCCTCAAGCGCAGACCGCACGTCCGATTGACGTGCCGTCTGCACGTGCACGTTGCGAATAACAATTTGAATGTTGTCCTGTGATTTCAGGTCAATCCGATGTCGTTCGCTATGAGTTTGACCGTTAGACGCCCGTTTTGGCCGTTTATGACACCAGAACGGCGTTCCCGGTCACCGCGGGCACACGGCACGTCCGATTGACGTGCCGTCTGCTCGACCACATCACAATTCACTCACCCTTTGATGTCGTCCGATTTCAGGCCATTCGCAATTCGTTCGGCCCGTTTGGACCCCCCACGCGCGTTTCTCAAGCGCGCGCAACGCTTAAAGAACGCATAATGAGCCCTCCTGCGCAGACCGCACGTCCGATTGATGTGCCGTCTGCGCGTGCACGTCGAGAATAATAATTTGAATGTTGTCCTGTGATTTCAGGTCAATCCGATGTCGTTCGCTATGAGTTTGACCGTTAGACGCCCGTTTTGGCCGTTTATGACACCAGAACGGCGTTCCCGGTCACCGCGGGCACACGGCACGTCCGATTGACGTGCCGTCTGCTCGACCACATCACAATTCACTCACCCTTTGATGTCGTCCGATTTCAGGCCATTCGCAATTCGTTCGGCCCGTTTGGACCCCCCCACGAGCTTTTCTCAAGCGCGCGCAACGCTTAAAGAACGCATAATGAGCCCTCCTGCGCAGACCGCACGTCCGATTGACGTGCCGTCTGCGCGTGCACGTCGCGAATAATAATTCGAATGTTGTCCTGTGATTTCAGGTCAATCTGATGTCGTCCGCTATGAGTTTGACCGTTAGACGCCCGTTTTGGCCGTTTATGACACCAGAACGGCGTTCCCGGTCACCGCGGGCACACGGCACGTCCGATTGACGTGCCGTCTACTCGACCACATCACAATTCACTCACCCTTTGATTTCGTCCGATTTCAGGCCATTCGCAATTCGTTCGGCCCGTTTGGACCCCCCACGCGCGTTTCTCAAGCGCGCGCAACGCTTAAAGAACGCATAATGAGCCCTCCTGCGCAGACCGCACGTCCGATTGACGTGCCGTCTGCGCGTGCACGTCGCGAATAATAATTTGAATGTTGTCCTGTGATTTCAGGTCAATCCGATGTCGTTCGCTATGAGTTTTACCGTTAGACGCCCGTTTTGGCCGTTTATGACACCAGAACGGCGTTCCCGGTCACCGCGGGCACACGGCACGTCCGATTGACGTGCCGTCTGCTCGACCACATCACAATTCACTCACCCTTTTATGTCGTCCGATTTCAGGCCATTCGCAATTCGTTCGGCCCGTTTGGACCCCCCACGCGTGTTTCTCAAGCGCGCGCAACGCTTAAAGAACGCATAATGAGCCCTCCTGCGCAGACCGCACGTCCGATTGATGTGCCGTCTGCGCGTGCACGTCGCGAATAATAATTTGAATGTTTTCCTGTGATTTCAGGTCAATCCGATGTTGTTCGCTATGAGTTTGACCGTTAGACGCCCGTTTTGGCCGTTTATGACACCAGAACGGCGTTCCCGGTCACCGCGGGCACACGGCACGTCCGATTGACGTTCCGTCTGCTCGACCACATCACAATTCAGTCACCCTTTGATGTCGTCCGATTTCAGGCCATTCGCAATTCGTTCGGCCCGTTTGGACCCCCCTACGCGCGTTTCTCAAGCGCGCGCAACGCTTAAAGAACGCATAATGAGCCCTCCTGCGCAGACCGCACGTCCGATGGTGACTAGGTCTCATAGCTCATCTACCTACAACTTGGAATGGGATGATGACGTCGGGGAGGGGGTATGAAAACGAAATGCTTTATTATGAAGGCAGTTTTATCAATGTCTAGCCCCATCTCCTCTCTTATGTCATCTTTTGTTTTAATAAAATGGATTTAGAGCCTTTCGGCTCGAAGCTTCTTTCTGTCATACTCTAATTCTGTTAAGCCTCTCAAACTTGACACACTGTCATACTCTAATTCTGTTAAGCCTCTCAAACTTCCATCCCTCAATGAGGGCTGCAATTCTGTATTAAAGGATGGGAATGAAAATTACAGCAGAAAAATAGAAGAAATAGGGAAAACAACAGAAGAAATCCTCAGGAGGCCCCCAGGCTGAGGGAGGAAGATCAAGCTAACAAGCCACCAGGCCGATCTTCCGCTGAACTGTAAATGGCCCATAGAAACGAGGGGCAGGTTTCTGAGAAATCTGGCAGGTTAAAGAGTGTTGTTTGTGAGGCCGAAAGCGTACGGAAACAGGATCTCCCACATGGAGGGCAAGGTGACGGCAGTGTATTAGTTTTCTGCTTCATGATGTCTTGGGACCGACTCAAATAATATTTGAGTCCACGATCAAGCAGTGCATGGGCAACAGCGGGCAACTAGATTTCTGATGGAACAGTGTAGGTCTCGTGGCAGCGATTTACCACCTCTGTTTGGTCATCCGTTTGCGGGGTGGTAGGTCAAGCTGAGTTTTAAGTCAGTGCCTTGGAGTTTGAGCAGTTCAATCCAAAAATGGCTTACAAAAATGGGATTGCGGTCGCTGGAATGCTATGCAAACTGACAATCTCCCACACGAAAACCTCGCCCACACTCCCACACTCTTTGCTGTGTAATGGTGTTTTAGGGGTAAAAAATGGCCATATTTAGAGAGATGATCAATGATGACCAGAATCACAGTGCAACCACGGGATTAGGGTAGTCCGGTGATAAAATCCATAGAGAGACCCGACCACACCAGCTGGGGAATTTCCAACGGCTGCAACAGGCCAGCCGGATATAGTGTGGAATATTTATTTCGTTGGCATTTGGCCCATTGGCAAACTGTTGAACCGGTATTTTCATCCCGACCCAATATAAATTGGCAGGCAATTTTCTATACGTGCGGCAAAAACCAGAATGACCCCACTACGGAGACAAATGGAACTCAGCCAGCAATATGGGCACCCATGGGGACGAACTAGACAGCACCAACCGGCCCTTATAACAGAGGACACCTTGCAGAAAAGAGTAAGTAGGAAAGGAAGGAGCATCTGCTTGCAGAGTGATGATGACTTAGCTGAAAAATGGGTCGTCTGAAACGCCTGTGAGCAAGTGGGGCTGAACCTCCCCCCTGTTGGATGTGGCTGGAGCAGGGCCACATCACGGCGTGACCGCGGCGTGACCGCGGCGTGACCGCGGCGTGACCGCAGCGTGTTGGCCCGATCCAGCGACATCCGCGGGGCAGCATCTTCCGACCAGGAGCGAAGGGAGCGGGAGGAGGCTGGAATGTGGGTGAAAGGGGGCTGGTTGCAGGTGTTGGGGGGATGGTGCGGGCTGATTCGAAGGTGGGGGGGCTGTTGCGGGCTGGAATGCTGGTGGCAGCGGGCTGATGACTTTGCTGAAAAATGGGTCGTCTGAAACGCCTGTGAGCAAGTGGGGCTGAACCTCCCCCCTGCTGGATGTGGCTGGAGCAGGGCCACATCACGGCGTGACCGCGGCGTGACCGCGGCGTGACCGCGGCGTGACCGCGGCGTGACCGCGGCGTGACCGCGGCGTGACCGCGGCGTGACCGCGGCGTGACCGCGGCGTGACCGCGGCGTGACCGCGGCGTGACCGCGGCGTGACCGCGGCGTGACCGCGGCGTGACCGCAGCGTGACCGCAATGTGTTGGCCCGGTCCAGCGACATCCGCGGGGCAACATCTTCCACTTAGTTTCAAATAGGATGATATGGATGGCATGAAAGGATGTTTTCTCAGAAGATTTAAAGAAATGAATGCTAATCTGTGATGAATAGAGGATTGGATGACCCCTGATATACCTAATTCGGTGAGGTTTGCAGATCTAGAAATGTGTAGGAATACCTAGAGGAATAAAATATGTCAGACAATTCCAAACCAATGTTTTCAGTTGAATTGAGCTTTTGTACCACCTGCTATGCACGTTTTGTGGAAATATGGATGAGAGGCAGCGATGAGAGGAGATATAGTTTAGGAATGAGGAAATACGAAAAATTATAGAGCTAACCATTCAATGTTTCTCTAAGGAGTAACCGCCGCAGGGTGTCGTCCTGGAGCAGGGCCAAATCACGGCGTGACCGCGGCGTGATCGCGGCGTGACCGCGGCGTGACCGCGGCGTGACCGCGGCGTGACCGCGGCGTGACCGCGGCGTGACCGCGGCGTGACCGCGGCGTGACCGCGACGTGACCGCGGCGTGACCACAACGTGTTGGCCCGGTCCAGCGACATCCGCGGGGCAACATCTTCCACTTAGTTTCAAATAGGATGATATGGATGGCATGAGAGGATGTTTTCTCAGAAGATTTAAAGAAATGAATGCTAATCTGTGAATTATATGTGGACATGTATATAATGAATGTGGACATGTATATAATGATTCTAGAAGAAGTAGTCTTAACTAACTAGATGAATGTATAGACTTTCTGATCCAATACGAAAGGAAACCATAGTTCTACATGAATTATATGTTTTTTCCATCATTCTCCAGAATGTAATAGGGACAAGGAGTGTTCTTTTTACAATATGAAGGGGAATGATGTCTCTAACTATGAAAGTTGGAACGGTAAGATGAATATTCCAATCTATGACTTGGAGAGAAAAATACACTACTGTCCCTTATAATGTGGATAAGATAGGGGTTATATCAGTGTAGAAGGATACTGGGAAAACTACAGACTTAATCACTTCAACATCACCTTAGGATGGTCCTTCTAATGAAAAAAACATGGATTATTCTCAGTGTGTTGTATTTACTCTAGAGGGCCCACCCCCGGGAAAATCCTTGAATGAGGACAATGTACCCCTTCCTGATATAGAGATAAACATTGGATAGAACATCCAGTTCGAGGGGCATGTATTTTGGGGGCAACCTTTCCCTGATTAAATTTTTATTTTATGTTTGTAAAACTACATGGGAACAAAATAATATGTTAATATCACTCTAATCAAAACCAATAACTGAGAAGTGAAGTTCAAATAGATGCCCATTACCAAGAATGGATGTTCCCTCTTGCTTGTCGGTTGCATGCCAACGTGCCCGCATTTGAACCAACACCAACAACCTCGTCCTATGGTAGAAATGATTAATTAGATATATGCATCAATTTGTAACAATAAAGAATTTTTTTATCTAATTACAAACAAAGCATATAACTAATATATTAAAAACAAAAGAAATGAAGAACATAGAGTTCAAACAATCACACAAAATGCATGAATGATACCCACTAGTTACTATATTAACAACTTCAACACATATTCATGGATTTTAATGTAGATGCATGTTAACATTTGAAGTTCAAAAATGATTTTTAGTAAAACATTAAAATAAGCATACACACCAGAATTTCAATACAAAAAGGTAGTAAAAAAGGAAGCAACAACCAACAGATTTAACAAGATGATTTCAGCATACAAAATTTATTAAAAGGCAACTTCCAACCATTTATTTCAACTAAAAAAAAGAAGTGAATTTTCAAGTTTAAGTAGAAAAATCACAGAATTTAAACTATTACTCCCATGGTGTAGATGCTCTATTCATTTGAGATCATTGGAAAAAATTTCCCTTCTTTTCTTGTTGAATAAATACCTTTGGTTTCCAAAATTTCATCTCCTATAAGTGTAAACATATACATTAATTTATAAAATTTAAAGTTCAAAACAGAACAAAACTAGAGTAAAAACTAAGGTAGATTGGTTCAAAGTTACTATGAAATATAACTTCTCTAGATCTATAAAAATCGTTGAATCTATACTTCAATAGGATGTGAAATTATGCTCACAGCTGCACCCCTCCACCCTCCCCCCCTTGCCCCCCTCCCCCCCTGCCCCCCTGCCCCCCCTCCAACCTACCCCCCCTGCCCCCCTGCAACGTGCCCCCTGCCCCCCTGCAACCTGCCCCCCTGCCCCCTGCCCCCTGCCCCCTGCCCCCTGCCCCCTGCCCCCCTCCAACCTGCCCCCCTGCCCCCCTGCAACCTGCCCCCCTGCCCCCCTCCAACCTGCCCCCCTGCAACGTGCCCCCTGCCCCCCCTGCCCCCTGCCCCACTCCAACCTGCCCCCCTGCCCCCCCTGCAACCTGCCCCCCTGCCCCCCTCCAACCTGCCCCCTGCCCCCCTGCCCCCTTCCCCCCTCCAACCTGCCCCCCTGCCCCCCTGAAACTTCCCCCTGCCCCCCTGCCCCCTACAACCTGCCTCCTGCCCCCCTGTAACCTGCCCCCCTGCCCCCTGCCCCCCCTCCAACCTACCCCCTGCCCCCCTGCCCCCCTCCAACCTGCCCCCCTGCCCCCTGCAACCTGCCCCCTGAAACTACTTATTTTGTTATGCGATGACATCTAAGGCATGGACGCAGCATGCTGAAATTTTTATGGAATTCTGCTACTTGTTGAATAATATTTATCTAGGAAAATTATTCTCATAGAGCATAATTTGATGTCTCGACAATTGTTGTTAGCTCGAAGGGATTGAGAATGACCCTCAAGCCTTTCCACAGGCCGACTTGGGTGCTCGGATCAGGGGTAATCCAATTTAGTTTGTGGAATGGATGTTCAAGTTTTAAAAGTTCCAAAATACCCTCCTCTTCTTCCTCAACCCCCACATCTTCTTCTTACCCAACCCCATGTCCCAAAGCTTGACAGCACCCCTCACCATAGATGAACCAGTTTCTAATCCTAGTTCTATGAGCATACCGTAATTTGAGACCCTGGTGAGCTTCATTGCAAGGATGGCGATGGCCTAAAAAACACATCCTGTATAAAATTGATCTCCATCCTTCATCACTTTGGAGCAACCTGAACATTAACACTCTCAATTAGTTATCAAGAACAAATAATTAGAACATTGTTGCTCAAAAATATGAGGTGCATTGAAGGATGTTAAATTACCAATGGTTTAATTATTACCAACTGAAAAAATCAGGAAACAATATAAATTCATCACCCACATCTAATAATTTTATTATTAAATGAATTTAGTTGTGGTACTCTACCTCAATAACATGCACTACTATGATATCTCTAACCTATGGATTGTACCTATAACCAGTTTATTCACCTATATAAACTGATTTAATGTGAATCTAGTTGGATAGTGTAAGATCCTCTAGTGTCCAATGAATAAAGTACCTATTAAAAAATTGGATGAGGAGTTCCATATCGATTATTGATAACATTAAGCATTATCTTTTACAACAGTCAGTTTTGATTTCTTCCATTTTAGGAAAGACATTGTTCATTTATGGGACTTCCTTGGAATGATCCCTTGTAACCCATCTAACCCAAAAAAACAGAGGTAATAGAAAATTGTTTATAATATCATAGTCGGATGCTCCTCGATATATAGAATAGATACTCCCCTATAGATAAGAGTTTCCTCGCAATAGTTTTTACAGTGTAGAAGTTGTGATATTATATATAGAATCATGATACTCCCCTGAATGTTGATTTCCCAAATGAGGCTACCCTCTTAGTGGATCATGTCAAAGAGTATTAGAAAACATATTTTGATGGTGATTTTCAAAGATCGACTGAAATAATGCTTAATAATTCTAATCTTAATTGAGTAGGCCAGGTGGTTGTCTTTATCACACCAACACAAGACGTCTAATCATACTTTTTCCTATTTTTATAAGGTTTCACTGATGATGAGGCAAATTATTAGGCTCTCATTACTGGTCATAAGTTATCAGATGATATTTATTTCCCCCAAATGGATATGAAGGGAGAATCCAAGTTAGCCCTCAAATATATTAATGGTGACCGCGGCGTGACAGCCCCCCCCCCCCCCAAACCTCGGACACCCCTGCCAGTCCCCCCCAGACCCTGGACACCCCTCCCCCCTGGCTGGACAGCCCCTCCCCCTGTTGGACACCCCTCCCCCTGCTGGACACCCCTCCCCCTGCTGGACACCCCTCCCCCTGCTGGACACCCCTGCCCCCTGCCCCCTGCCCCCTGCCCCCTGCCCCCTGCCCCCTGCCCCCTGTCTGGTTTAAGGAATCCACTATGAGAGAACCTCAAGGAGATCACAAATGAATTCCTTCAAAATTAATGGAACTAACAGATGGGGGAGGGGTCTCTCATAGTGGATTCCTTAAACCAAACAGGTTCTAAGAGATCATAAATCAATTCTTTGAAAATTGATGGAACTGATTGAGAGAGAGGGAGCGATTCTCTCATAGTGGATTCCTTGAACCAAAGAGGGTCTAAGATATCACAAATGATTTTCTTGAAAATTAATGGAACTGGAAGGGGGGAGAGAGTTACCAAAACACCGGGTAAATGAGAGGTCTTTTCACGTATCTCCGCACTTATTTCTTGAAGGTCGAAAAGAGTCCTCCCACAAGACGGGCACGAAACATACTCCTGCCACAGTAGTAAAATTCCACACATCAAAATTATCAAAACTACATGATCAACCCAATCATCTTATTATCTAAAACCACATCACGTACCGTCTTTGTATTTCGCATCCTGCAACCTTGCAGTAAGTTGAATGATGTATCCCTCACGAAATCAATGTCCTGATCCAGCGCTTCAATTAGAATCCCGTCCCCGAGCCCATCCACAAGAAGTGCCCCGGCATTAGTGCCAGCTTCGATCACCAACTCATCCCTGAAACCAAGCTACTTGACTCACACCCAATTGAAGAAACCCAGATGAGTTGCAGGTCATGGTATTGTTCTGTAATTACCTATGGATCCTGTTGGGGAATTGAAGATGATGGATTGCAGCGAAGTTCAGAGCATTGCCTTCCAAAAATTCAAAAACACCAGCATGAAAAGAGGGTATACGGTTATTGAAAACCAACTCATTCCTTGCTTTCCAAATAAATGATAACAATCTAACAGAAGCAGACATCATAAGGGCACGAACCTGTTCACTGCACTGGAATCGGCAAATGGAGAGAAGCAGTGCCTCAATTCCCTACAGGTCCAGACAGCAGCAGAAAACCATCTGTACATACTCCCATAGTCTGATTGTGAAGGTGCAATGCACGAAAAGATGAGATAGGGATTCATCCGCATGAAGGCAGAAAAAGAAAAATGGAGGAATGGAACGTGATAATAAAATTAGAGAAGATGCTTTACCTCAAATGGGTAGATTTGAATCTTCCCCCTATAAACATTAGGAACCCAACATTTCAATTTGTAATGGCATAGGAAAACTGTAGAAACATTTGATTCATTTGGTCTCTCATTATGACACCAAGATGGGGAAACCTAAAAAATAGGTTGCAGTGAAACTGAAGTGATAAAAAATGGAATGATAAAGATACCGGCAATGAGGTCGTCGGGAGGAGGAGAGTTCGTCGGAGGAGGAGATTCCGTCGGGAGTAGGGGAGTTGCGGTCGTCCGGAGGAGGGGAGTCCGTCGGGGGAGTCCGTCGGCGTCGGGGGAGGCGCTGTCGTCCGGGGAGGGGGGAGGCGCGGTCGTCCGGGGAGGGGAGTGCGTCGGGGGAGGGGAGTGAGTCGGGGAGGGTTCCGTAGGAGTGAGTCCGGGGAGGGGGGAGGCGCGGCGAGGAGGGCGCGGCGGCGAGGAGGGCGCGGCGGCGAGGAGGGCGCGTCGTGGAGGAGGTCTCGGCCTGGAGGCGTCGGGGAGGGGGAGGGCGCGGTGAGGAATCGCGAGGGGGAGGAGAAGAGCCCGATGGGTTTGGGAAAAAAAAACGGAGCAGCTGGATATAGCCACGGATAGAATATTAACCGTGGCAGTATAAAAGATATAGCCACGGACCTATAAAACCGTGGCTATAGGTCCGTGGCTATAGCCTGAATTTCTAGTAGTGATCCTCAATAACACTAAATCATTTATTTATGGGATATTGATATTATCTCTCACGATATAATCCTTAAATTAGGTAAATTATGTAAAATAAATATATCTGAAGATTAGGTCTGAATATTTGGTATTAGAATAGTGTTTAGATATTTTTTACGATTTTTTAGTTATTTATTGGATTATGATAATAGAAATTTAATGAATACCATAGGGATAAGTCTATGGGATATGTCTAAGTAAATGATAACATCCAAATGTCTTGGTATTTAGATATTGTATGGTTATCCTAGTAAATTAATTCCTATATGGATACTAGAAATTGTATGTGGCTACAGAATAGATTCACCTAAGTGTAGTAATCTACAAAGTGGTAGATTATGTACTAACTCAATCATCGCCTAGTTCATGATGAGTGGGACTAAGACTGTGAAACTGGATAGAAACTCTTTAGGGGTATTCTATAGTAAAATCACATTATCTTTACAATCCATTAAGAATGATTTATTATGATAATGTATAATCTTATGTAATATAAGAGAAATCAACCAACAAAAACATAGATTCAACTAATAGTGACTTAGTTTGAATTGAAATCCTATGAGATTGTTTCAAAGAGAAATGAATTCAATATATTATTATTTCATAAGATAATTTATTGAAAATATCCTATGATGTTAATTATTCTACACATACATACCATATTTTGGTTTTATTAAGGGTTGAGGCCTTAATGAACAAACTTCATAATGGAGTGCCTTGAAAATTGTGTTATTTTACCATTGAGAACGCTAATGGGATAAGATCCATAATTATAAATCTTATTATTATGAAAAATTATATATAAAAATTTATGATTAACAATGTGGACATAGTTGATGTCCCAAAAAACCATAGAAGAGAAGGGTGATGTCTCATGGAAGCTTGGGCAGTAATGAGGATGAAGGAAAAAATGTCTAATTTCCGTCATGTCAAAAATATTTGAAGAAATATATATGGAATTTCTAAAATAAACTAGAATATTATTTATCTATTAAAAAGGATTTAATAGAGAAACTAATTGTTGTGTAAAATGAATATCTTAATGGGAGAGTTGAAGGAAATAATAGAGTTTAACCGAATGTACGAGTACCAGTTAAAGTCCATAACTATGGGGAACTTGGGGATTATCTAAGACAGAAACCTAATCCAAGGTATAATCAGAATTATATTCCTATAAAACACTAAAATATATGGGAAAAAGTTGAATATTATACATCCATGACTACTGAAGTATGTTTAGAAAATTATATGGACTCAGAAACACTAATCTTCCATCCAAGAAACATCCATTGTTGTGTTTGTATCACAATTCAAACATATTTTTTATACCTATAATTTTTTTTAATGACACTAAATGACCACCTTCATGAAGATATGTTATGTTATTAAAAAATAAATAATAATTGTATGATTGTGTTATTACATGTATTCATATAAAGTCTAATATATGTTTATAGAAATGTTATTCCAATAAATTCATTTTATCTTATCTTTAGTAATATTTTATTTGATATTATGTAGGAATTAGTCGTCTCTAGAAACAAACCATGATAATTGGAATGATAAAAAAATGATTTTAAAATTTTAAATCAACCCATGATCACCTATTTTTTCTAGGTTGATTATGCAATCCCTATAAAAAAGTAAACCCCATTAGATTAAGGAATTTAGAAAAAATGGTTGTAAAAAACACAGAATTATTTATATTCCAACTATAAGGAAAAAATGAGTTAACTTACTGAACATAGGATAGTATGGGTGATGCTTTAGTTGAAATAAAATTTGGAGTCATGACTATATTTTAGAAAAAATTGCCTATTTTTATTATTTAGTTATAATTAAATTTGTGAGGATGAACTTTATATATGGGGGATGGTATAACTCCCCATGAATTTAGATATTATATATTATCCTTTAAAACCTAATGTTTATGATATCTTTCATCACACACAAAAATTAAAAAAAAACCAATCCATGGGATCATATGTGGAAATTAAGAAAAATATAATGGAAAAATAATTGTATCAAACAATTTAAATATATATATACAAAAATAAAGATTATTAATAATAATATGGCCTTGATGAAAATTTAATTAGTGTTTCCAAATAAATAATAAATCTATATTTTTCTAAAATATATTTTCTTAAAAATTATTATTTAATATAGGATGAAAAAAATATTATGGAAAAAATATATTAGTGATATGAAAAATATATTAAACTATATTTGATTAGTATTTGATAGAAAAAAATATTAATAATAGTAGATATTTTAAAATGATGGTATCCTTTGAAAATAGTTTTCATTATATATTTGTGGTTTTATTTAAATGTTAAATTATCAAATTTTAGAATTTTAATTTAAAAAAATATACATTTTTTAAAATAAGAAATATGTATTTTGGTTATTTTTTTATATTTCTATAAATTAATTTATTTTTAGGTGAATAGTATAAAAATATGAATCATGCTAAAACCATCAATTTTATGAAATTATCATAATAGAAGAATGGATTAAATTTTTTTGAATCCTTTTTCTAGAAATAAAATATAATTATAAGTAAAATAAAATATTTTGAATTACTATTTTTATTTATAAAACCCATTTATATCATTATGAAAACACAAATAATATTTTCTTATAAAACCAAATTTATTCACTTATATAAGAAAATATTTTTTTCTCACTAGTAGAAATTAAATTAAAAAATTTATTTCATATTTTAGGTCAAAATGATAATATTTTTTAATAAGGTCCAGACCATTTTTAGCTATAATATTATGATTACTTAGAATAATGTTACTGACCATGATAATGGTGACACTTTTATTTTCAACTAATTACATTATTACTATTTTGTAATTTTTATCTAATATAATACCTAAATATCTACATTAATATGAATTTAATATGATTTATAAACATATATTTAAATAAATTATGACCCATTCAATTATTAAGTAATATTAAATAATATTATTACCACTTAATGGTCAAAACCACATTTTAAAAAAAATCTATTTCTAAATATTAAAAGTTTTAATTTAAAAATATTAATTTCTCATAATTAGAAAAATAATTAGATTAAATGGATATTAAATATAGTTTTCACACACCCAAATTTTATAACATGTTCATTTTAAAATATTAATTAGAGCATAAGTTACTTGGATAAAAACTAGTTACCCCATTATAAATAATAAAAGGTAAATTTAAAAAATATAAGATTAATTGAATATAAACATGTTTAAATAATGTGTAGAAATAAAATGTTCAGGATTTAAATACCAAATCTCACTCTAAACTCAATTATCTTACAATTTGAGGTTGTTTAGCCTTGAATATAGTGATTATATCTTCTAAAAGTGAAAGATATTCACAAAAGTTCCATTTTCTCTACTAAAAAAATGCACACTTATACCCGGAATCTCACACCCATTTCTTTGAATATATTCCTAAAACCCTTCCATTTTTATCTTCCTCAATTTCGATCTCATGATCATGGGAATATACTCTAAATTATGTACCTAATACAATAATTTCCATGGATACGATCAATAGAAAGATCACGCTAACAAATATGATAGCCTTATATGAAAAAAAATCAGGAACATGGTAAGAGTTGTGTGTATCAATATCCACACATTGAGAAAATATTATTATCATATTGAATGATTTATTTGGAATCGTGTATCTATAGACCTTCAAAAATTTTAAATCATTATTCTTGTATATTTTTTTTGATATTCAACCTCATATTGGATTTTCATTCTCTGTTGGGATTTGGAATCAAAATAATCCAAATCTATAAGTGGTTTTTATTAACTCAACTTCTTTCTAGAGTCATAATGACTCATTTTCTCTGTTGTTTTGTAATATAAATTTATTTAATTCATTGATGTTACTATAATTCCACTCTTTCATTAATGAGTCATTTATTATTCAAATCATTTTCAATATGAATTTATTTCCCAAAAGGATGTCAATGTTAAGGATAATTTGTATCTGTATTAACGCAATTTTCCTAGCATTCCCCTAATTTATATTCCCACCAATGTTCTCATTTGTAATTGTAAAACTATTTTGTGTTATCTTATATGACCATTATATTTCCCATATAATCTTTTTAAAATAAAATTTTATCATCCTATTTGTGATGTGGAATTTTAGTAATGGGGTTTCTAAACATAAAAAGGAGTCTCTGGAACAACCCTTATTCCTTTTGGGTTTCACATTTTATTTTTTCCCTTTATATATAACTTATTATAGTATATTTATTCATAAATTACAATATATGGTCATTAAATGTATACCTATTTTATTATACCATTCATCGTTTTTTATACATGTTTTATGTTCCCTTTGAACTCCAACATTCATGTAAACCTAATATAATATAAATTTTTCATTTCTTATCTGATATAAAGAATCACCCCCATTATGTTTTTTTAAACCATGACTACAATCTATAAACCCTAATTCATTAATTTTAATACTCTTGGTTCATTTATTTTTTAATGTAATATAATAAGTTGTGTCTTTTTATAAAATATGCTTTACTTATTTCAAAATGCAACACTATAGTAGATCATTTTTATTATTTCATCTTAAGATCCATCTCGTGATGTTTCTAAATTGGAATTATATGTTCAAGAACAACAATAATTTAATAATTCTGAATTTATGAATAAATTTAATTCAATTTTCACTTGGTAATCCTTATAATATTTCATTTGGTTATTCCTTCAATGAAAATTATGAAACCAATTTCAATCACATGGGTTTCGTCATGTTTTTGTTTTATATATGATCTCTTTTCCTAATGTATCAAAACTGCATAAGATTTAAATTATGTTATTTTTGGGAGAAATTTTATATATAAATTCTATTAATTTGGAATTATTTCCATCTCATGAGATTCCATATTTGGTTCATGGTTTTTTCCTATGAACACTATGTTCAATGATTGGTCCTCGGAGGATTATATTTCCCAAAAATGAATTGTGTAAGTACTTATATCTCATGGGATGTTATGTATTGTATTAGGTTTTGATCCTAATTAACAATTTTACTCTTTACACTATGTTAATGGTAAAAGAGAATGCACCAAATCCACCATGGGACTTTGTCAGCTATGATAGTTTTTGTTGTAATCCTTGACATAATCATATGATGTCTTGTTTTATATTGTTGTTGCATATTTATGAAGTTATGATATCCATCCATTATTCCCTATTTTCATGTTTATAACAAATTATTATATCCTGAAACATGTTTTTTATTTTGGAATTGTATGTCCTTCTTACGTAATATATAAAACTCTTATTTCCCGGTATTACTTTAGAAAATAAATTTCTAAATTCTCATCTTTAATGATATGATTATAATATTCCACTTGATGAAATGTTGACATATTTTTTCCATAATGAGTGTCTGATCTCACCACTTTGTTACATTTCAATTACACATGACATAAAGATAGGTATAACATATGATAATTATATGAGTTTAGTAACCCTAAATTATAGAAAAATGTTCAATAGTATTTTAAAGAGAAATATATATATATATATATATAAGTCCCCAAAGACACTAAACCTTATGATCTTGGTATTGTGATATTATTTTTTGATATGTAATTTTGAATGTATGAAAATGATGCAGAAAAAATATATTTTTACCCTGGGACACTATATATACCATTCTGAAAATGGTAACTCAAAAAAATCCATGATTTCATTTTATGATTCCCCAACACAATAGATAACTCAAATATTCTAGGATAGGTGATCGGTTTCAAGACCTCAATCATACATCCTCATACAATAAAGAATATGGACTAGCAATGACGGTCTAAGGTGTTTCTGGGTTGGGACTATAACCTCAAACAAGATTATAAAAAGGTAAAATAACAAATGAACATCTTTAAAAATAAATAGATTATGAGAAATTAACAATCATGTCTATCTATAATAAATTAGGACATGAGAATCCATGAACATCTATCATTATTTTCCAGTTGTTTGGTCACTCAAAAAAAGAACAAAAGTAAAATAATATAAAAATAGGAGACACTACCATCCATGTGAGTCACATAGTCCCAATTATTATTCAAGAAAGCCATTCTGATCATCTAGGAAAATTCCTCATACCAACTTGAAGTTAATAACAATTTGGGTCTTCTCGAGTACAAGTGTGCAATGGCGACCTAAATAGGTTATGATCTAAACTCAGTAGGCCACCACCAATAACATTACTGATATAACCAATAAATATAATTTTTAAATATATGATATTATTATGATAAATAAATAAAAAATAGAATCATAATAAGTTAAACATAATTAATCTACACGTTCAAAGGTGATACATGATATTGACTATACCTACATCAGCTAGTGGAAATTTTCTATAATCATAACACCATCACATGGTAACCAATGGAATATGTTCTCCTAATTAAGAAAAAACATACCACATTATAAAAAATATTTTCATTGCCACACTATTCGAGGAAAAAATTACAATCATATAGAAACTCATGGGCATGACCACACCACACTAGAAAACAAGTAACATTTTTTGGAATCTCATGATAATGAATGCACTATACTAGGAAATATGTATAAATATTTTGAATCATATGGGAATGGCTTATCCCTATTTATAAATATCTAAAATTTTCTATAAAATAAGATTGAAGGTTTTACCATACCAGGAAACAAGTGAACCTATAGAGAAACCTAAGGGCTTACTCACACCATTCATAGAAATAACTAACCTCATCTGAAACTTAGGAGTATGACTGCACCCTACTAGGAAACATATATATAGGTTATTCGAAACCGAGGGGAGGCTCCCCTTATCGGGAAACACATCATGAATTTATATAAACTAGGGTAATATAATATCCATGGGACTATCACATAGAATACACACATCCCAAATCACCACATAATCATAAGCTCCCTATCTCATCACTAGGGTGTTAGCCACTCAGCTTAGTCATACATCTCGCTGCT
Source organism: Viscum album (assembly GCA_963277665.1). Taxonomy (NCBI): domain Eukaryota; kingdom Viridiplantae; phylum Streptophyta; class Magnoliopsida; order Santalales; family Viscaceae; genus Viscum; species Viscum album. The sequence goes on from OY728144.1 coordinate 184,921,229, forward strand.
AGCATGTGTTCCATCCTATCCACTCATACTACATCACAATAGAATACTTGTTTCTTAATAAATTCATGTAGAATCTATCATAATTATCATCTCACTCACATAATAATTTTCTTTGATCCTCCAGACCCATCTCAGGAAATTACTATCAAACTGGCCTTATATCATTGACCTTCATGTTCTAAGGTTAAACCCAAATTTAATATTCTTTTCCTCTCTACACTATCCCCCTCTATGTTTAAATTAATCATGGGGTAATCCAATAGGTATCCATACCTTGCACAATATTCTTGAAACCCTACTTTTCTTCCTCAATGTCATTCCATTCCCATTCCCCGAGATGAAATTCAGAAGACATCAAATACCACAACATACTATACTCATGCTACAACCTCATTGTCCTCTCAATATAGAAATAGTGAAATCACAATAGAGATATGGAATAATTTTCATCTCACTTCCCATGTAACATTAGGTCATTATACTTAACTGACCTATAATAAATTTCCCTAGGTTATACCCACCCAAATACTAATGTACCAATGGAAGAGGACTACTCACCTCACCATATAATCAACATTCTAGTAGGCTATGATGCATCTCATGTTTCAACAACGTTCTATTCAGGAAAATTATTTTTGTTCAAAACACTCCATTATAAATATGATTTTAAGAGAAAATATTCCATGGAACCTATGTTCATTCATTTCATTAAATGTATACCCCTCATAATTCATGTTTCTCAAAGTAGTTTTTATAATCATGGTTTTGACCATCGAAAGTTGATGCATCAAACCAATGTGCATGGATCCTCATGGGCCTATTCATTTGAATCTATCCATAGGAATCTTAGTTTAAAGAGTAAAGTAATTTGAATAAAAATGTTATCACTCAGAGTGACAATACAATATATCATACTATAGATAAATAAAATTCATTTTCTAAAAGGCTGTTTTTAGGGACTACCTACCTTAAAAAAGATCATTCACATTATAGAGAATATTTTCCACCTTCATCAAGGATAATATAATATCCCATGAATAATTGAGATCCTATATCAATTCATAACATATAATTTATTTAATTAAAAAATTTAAATTTAATTTTCCCAATAAAACCAATTATATTTTTTTAGTCAATTTTAGAATAGATTCTGAATATGAATGATTTGATAAAAACTCTCTTAATGATATCGTAGAACTAAAACCATGATCAACCACATTAATAAGGCCCAAGATTTATTCCATAGTGAGTAATGGGATAAATTGCCAATAATCAGAACCTGCTCATTCATAAAAATCCTCATATTTGATTAAAAACATTAAATAAATTCATAAAGTGATGTTTCGTAATTGAAACCACATGATATCAACTTACCAATATATCCATATCCAATAAAAATAAAAATTTACATCATATCACGGTGATTCTAAAATTATTCCTTGGGATCATCACTAAAACCCCTATTTTGAGTTCAAATATTTAAATATTTAGAGGGTGGAAATCAAGTAATAATTGATGGGGAGTTTTTTATTTGCATTATGTTTTCTCTCATATCATATAGAACATGAATCAAAAAAAATATTAAAGGGATATAATCTCATTTGAATGAAATAGGTGGAGTATAATATTCAAGTAAGATCACTTCATTTAAAAATTTCAAATTACCATGATATTTAAATTTAAATATTTTATTAAAATATGGAATTATGGATGAATTTTTGGTCAACTAAATTTTATATTTTTGAAAAACCCTTTTACTAAAACTCATGTTCTAAGAAAACACATTTTTACATCCGTTGAATATCTAGTTGACTGAAATATAGAGTTCTAACTTTTGGTTAACTTGCATATAAACCCCCCTCTATATTTTCTAGACAACAGACCACTTCCTAGCCTTTATTATCGGGAAGAATCATGATAAATACCTCCTTATATGGGGCATTCTCCAAAATATTCCACCACAATATAAAACTATTTAAGAGTCATTTTATGACTATATAGTATTAATTTTCTTTCATTTAATGAGTCACTGAAACACGTAAACATTAAATCCCCCACCATTTTTAATCTTATCTAGATTCAAAACTAAAAAAATTATAAATTTCATTATTTGATGTTATATATGACTTATCATTGGGACCATAATATTAAATGGAACATAAGGACACACTTTTTGTTCCTCAGTAATATAATTACTAATGCCTCAACACTTGACTAGTCAACTTTCGATGCACTTACATTAAAACATTTGTTCCTATACACCAAATCGACTAGAAGATATATAAATTTCTTTATGTTTTAATACTTTTTCAAGGGATAAATTATGTAGGACGCACCAAGGGAGAACTATATGATTCCCATTGGAGTGGTTTCACAAAGCTTAGTTACATGGAACACTTCTCGCCCCATCTCCAAATTCCCTAATTTTATCAATATCATTTTAATGCCTCAAAATTAACTCCAACAACTAAAGTAACTTAATTAAAACTGTTACAATTCTAGTAATTAACATCCTTCAACCAAGATCTCCTAATGGTGAAATAATTAATAATGGATCAAATTCTAGTCTTTTAAAATTAATAAATCCATTTCTTCCATCAAATGTATGTCTTCCCCCCACCTATTATCATAATGGGAACTCATAATATTCACCTTCTAGATAACCCAGGTCCAACATATAGTAAACTCATTTAAGATACCTTCTAAAAAAACTCTAGATCACTCTTTTCAGTTTTTTCATTTTATAGGTATATTTCAAAAAAATTATAAAACACTGTAGTTTTCCCCAAAATTAATGAAGTTTCTCTATGGATCCCTCAACATCATGGAATTGACTGAATCCCCTTCAAAACCATTTCAAATTATGATAAATAAATTTCGTAAATGATAAAAAGTCATTATAGACGTTCAAATAAATTTAAAAACCATAGGGGATCTCCAAAAAACTAAAAATGGTCAATTAACATATGCACAACACAAGTATCGACCTATAGCACCACAACATGGCACGTGATTCATAACCAAAACTGATAACCATATCCAAAAAACATATCCAATTTTACCTTAAATCATAGATTCTAAATATGAATCGTAATTCTCAAAAAAACACTTGTTTTAGTGCCAAAAATCCAAATTTCCATTGAACTTTTTATCATGTAATGGCACGAGACATTATTTTAGGCTTAATAAAGATCCCTTGAGTATAAAAAAATTTGTAATGATTATATGTGAATGAAACCACCCAAATAAATATATAACATTTCTTGAGCATCCATGTACTCTGCAAGGGTTCTAGAACCTGTTCAAATATTAAAAAATAGAGTTCTAGGAAGAAAATAGATGGATTCAAAAAACATTCACGCTAAAATTTTTACATAGTATAAGGGAAAACATCATTTATACAACCATCCATGATGCTCTTTATTCACTAGATAATACATCATCCATGTGAAACATATCGGTTTCCATCTCATGGTATACGTGCATTACTTCCCATTTAGAGAATTCAATGAACCCATTAAATAAATATGAAATTAATCTTTAATGGATTCATAAAAGATTAAAACTGATGAATACTATGGTTGGTAGATGTTCTATTATAGATAAAACATTATATTCAGTTAAGGGTTTTCTTATGTTGCATCACATACACATAGGGTTATGAGAGCACCAAACAATGTTTGAGTTTAGGCTTAAGGAAACATTTGTTCCAACCTATCCTTAATTTATATATATAATGTGTATTTTATTTCATTCCAATCCAATAATCTCACACTTTTATAAAATTCCATAAGAACTTTTTTCCAATCTTGAAAAGTCACTGGGAATAATTCTTAAAAAAATATAATATGGTTTCATCCAAATCGCTTAATTTTGGAATAAAATATGTTTCCAAAATATAATAATTATCTAAAGGACATACTATGTGACCCCTAACCTTTTTATCATTAATAATAAATATGAAATCCATATATTATAGATGTAAGAAAATTGAGGAATCATGAAAAACATCATTTCTATTCAAGCTACTAATGGGAATATAGTGATCTCTATCTAAGATACTCATATCTCAATATAAACATATACACTATAAGATATATCATATAGATTATATGTGTCTCAAAATAATCCTTATTTCAATGACATCATGTCACCACTAGACAATTCACCTTCCAATTAAATATATACCAAATCAACATTACATAATTCACAAAAATAAACTATCACTATGCCAAAATTTTTATTTTGCGGTGGTTTCAACCGCTGCTAAATCATTCTATGGTGGTTTTGGAAAACTATTGTTAAATCGTGTGTCAGAAAATAATTAGCAGAGGTTTTTTAAAACCGTTGTAGAATGGTTTTGTGGCGGGTTTTTAATGATAGTTTAAACCATCGTTAAATTGATTATTATTTTTATTTGTATTTATATTTTATATTTTTTAATTTTTTAACTTTTTTAACTTTCTTTTTAATTTTTTTTATCTTCATAATTTATTTATTTCATTTTTTGTTTGTTTATTGGTTTTTTTATTAATTATTTAATTAATATTTTAATTCTCGTAATTTATTTATTTATTTTTTGTTAGTTTATTTATTTATATATTTATTTTTATGCTAATTCCTTTCTCCAAGCACAAGTCCATGTCCACGTACATGCCAATTCCATATGTATTGCATATATGAAAATTCTGTGTTCAGTGAAATTTGAACCTCTTACCTCTTGCTTATTCTCCATAGACATTACCATTCCAGCAGGCTCTTCATGTGGCCAATAAATTGAATTTAAGATACTTATATATATATATGAATTGGAAAAAATGACATAACAAATAAATAAACACGAAATAATTATTTGTCAATAAATATTAATAAAAAATGATTATTCAATAATCAATAATTAATAATTAATAAGTAATTATTAATATTTAATAATTACTAATGGCAAACTACTAATTAACAAACCGAATATAAATGAATAATAAATAGAGAAATATATAATATGGAAATAAACGGTTAATAAAAAATAGTAAATTATAAATAGTAAATAATAAATAGTAAATAGTAAATAATAAATAAAAAATATTAAATAGTAAATAGTAAATAGTAAATAGTAAATAGTAAACAGTAACTTGTAAATAATAAACACTAAATACAAAATACAAAATAATATATAATATATACTATATAGTTTATATTATATTGTATATAATATATAGTATATAATATATAGTATATGGTATATAATATATAAAATATAATATATAACACATAATAGATAATACAAAATATATAATACATAATACGCAATACATAACACATAATATATAATATATAATATATAATATATAATATATAATATATACTATATAATATATAATACATAATATATAATACATAATATGAAATATATAATAGATATTATATGATATATAATACATAATATATAATATAAATTACCTAATATATAATACATAATATATAATATATAATATATAATATACAACATAAAACATCTAACATATAATATATAAGTAATGTATAAATAATAAATTAAATAAAAAATGATTTATTATATGATAAATAGATATCAAATTAATAATAAATTAATAATTAATAGATAAATTAATAAATAAGAAATAAATAAATAATAAATAATAAATAGTAAATAATTAATAATTAACAAATAATAAATTTATAATTAAAATATAAAAATAAAAAATTTAATAATTTATAACTGGTCATTGATCATTAATAATTTATAATTCGTAATTAATAATTAATATTTAAAATTTTATATATAATTAATAAATTATTAAGAAATTATTTAGAAGTAATAATAAATAATTAATAAATAATGAATAATGAATAAATAAATATTAAATAAATAAATAAAAATGAATGCATTATAAAGTGACAATAAATTAATATTTTGTAAATTAAAAATATTTAGTAAAAAATAAAAAATAAATATTAAATATGAAATAATAAAAAAAACATATATATATAAATTAATAATTAATTAATAATTAGTAATAACTAATAAATAGTAAATGATAATTAATAATTTATATTTAATATTTAATATTATATATTATATATTATATATTATATATTAAATTATTAATAAATAATAAATAATTAGTTATTAATTAATTAATTAGTACTGAATAAATAATAAATAAAGATTAAATTAATAATTAATAAATGAATAATATACTAATAATTTATAATTTATTAATAAATTATTAATAAATTAAAAAAAATTAATAATTAATTTGTATATAATAAATAAATAATAAACAAATAAATAAATATTTAATATTGAAAAAAATACCAATAAATGAATTGATAAATAAATTATAATGGATAAGTCAATCTTAATTAAATTATTAATTAATTAATATTAAATAAATTAATAACTCATAAAATATTTAGAACCTCTGAAAATCCTAAAAACACTAAATTGACCCTAAATTTTGATTGGGACTCCGTTTCCAGTTCAACAATAAGTCTAATCCAAGAGAATAAAATGAGCTTCGATATGATAATTGGTACATGTCGAATGGATACGTGGATCAAAAGTTATAGGAGTTTGAATTTTAAGAAATCGGGGTCTCTAAATAAGACCTATGTTTCGGAGGCCTTCTGGTACTTTTTGGATGAATAGAATGGTGTAAAATACTTAATGGGTTAGAACAAGACCTAAACTATGTAGAGCTCATCAAAGGCTTTGATTTGATATGTTGTAGAGTGCACATGGACACCCGGACTAAAGGTTATGGTCGTTTGAAGATCAATTTTGATTTTTAACATTTGAAATTTTAATATTATTTTCTATTCATTATCACATGATTTAGATCTCACATGGTTTTATCTCATTTGATAAGCTCCGATTTGATTTGTTGTGGAGCTGAAACAGCCTCCCATATCAGAAGATATAGTTGTTTGATGTTAGAGTTTAGATTTTAGGTATTTGTAGATTTGTTTTAGGATTCAGGAAATTATTAACTAATAATTATAAATATTTATTAGTTAACACATTTTAATTATTTATAATTATAATTAATAACATATATTAAATTTTAATTAATAATTCTTTTTTAATAAATAATATTTTTATTTTTTTTACTCAATTTTTCTGCAGTTTTGAAAAACCCACCGTTGAAATTAATTTTTATTTTCTTTTGGTTGAAATTTAAAAAAAATTAAAAAAATCATTTACATAACAATTAGGAGATATTTCATCGCGATGATTTTCAAAATCACTACTAAAACACTGTTTTCTTATAGTGGGTCAATGTCTATGAGTACATCACTCATCATTCATCTTAAAGATGAGCACACTGCATGTCCCTCATCTAGGTAGTTGAACACAACACATGAAACTCTAAAAAGTCATCAAAATAAATTTCCATATTCTATGTAAATCATGGACCATATGTATTTACTCAAATTGCGAGTGAAAAAATTCTCATTTTAGTTATGAAAAAAAAGATGACAAGATTAGAAACATACCCTACCACTCACTGATTAACATTCTATATCAAATTATAATGGTTCTCATGATACATACCACTCCAACTGTAGGAAAAAAATGATTTATAATAAATATAAATCACTACGTATATCAATAATTCTATTACATTCCTTGACATATTCATTGAATGATTGTTCCAAGTATTAAATATCAACTTATAACCTTATGAATCCATTCATTGTACCTTGTATATAATTCATTTTAAGAATTATAATATTTTATTCATGATAATATTAATATATCATCACAATAGATAATAATTCAAGACGATCATCCAGTGGGTATGACTCCAATCCATACTCAGAGGGGTATCAATAGACTATTTATAGAATGTAAATTTCAGCACATTTGAATGAATGATCAATTGATATGGAAATTTTTAAATATACAAGATACATTTATAGAAATTGCATTAATATATTATGTATCTTGTACCAAGATATTTAACATGACTATTATGTTGTTGTGGTAATGATATCATCAATAGATATGACACATTTTCTTTTATAGCCAACCAATGTTTCTAAGAATCACCCCGATAAATGATATCTTGTATGAGATATAATTTATAAATAATGTGTTTTAGCTATTAGAATGATCAGTGTTCCTTATCCCGAGAGATATCTCATTTGTGTTCATAGTAATTCTTTTTCACTCCCTTAATGGGAGGAACCTTCTCTAGTTTATATATGAACTTCGTAGTCCAATAAAATTCCATTAAAATATCTAATGGGGCAATGTAAATTTCCACTATTGTTTAATCTACTATGGAATCATGTTTAAAACATTTTCAATTGATTTCTCCATCATTTAGTAAAAATATAAAACTAAATTGAGTCTTCATATCATCACACACTGGCTGAAAAGAATAATTTGGGTAACCATTTACATATATCTCATCTTCTAGTCTAAATTTTATGAACATATCTGTTGTCCTTCTCAAGAACATAATAATGTTGTTCACAATAATCCAATGAATCTCAAAATGGTTGAATTGGTATCAACTATTTATTCTAATATTACAGGATGCATTAGGTTGAGTACAATTATTGAATACATGATAGGACTTATATCTAACACATAAGTAATTCTATCCATTCTTTCTATCTCTTGATAAATATTCTAATGATACCTATTTTTTTGTCATGTAACACTCATAAAGTCCCCTTTTAGAGTTATTCATACTAAATATCATTATAAATTGTACACTATAACTCTCAGGAATAATTATAGTTATCATCTTAGATCTGTCTCCATAGATACCCATACCTAAAATGCAGGTATATTATCCCATGACTTTCATCAATAAGTACTTACTTATCCTCATCTTTCTAGAGTGAAGAGTTGGAATCAATTTTATGAGCAATAGTATTTCATCCACCTTCTATATCAGAAACACTTTAACACTCCAACTAGTTCACACACACACACACACAGATATATATATATAAATATATTGGAATATTAAATGACCATGATGAAACCAAACTCTTTGATTACAACATCAAACCAGATATTCTAATTATGACAATCTTTCCTCAATGCATAAATGTACTATAGTAGTTTATATACCTTAACATAATCATTATAAATGAAAAAACCTTCAAGATATATAATATACATATCCTCAACATAATTACCATTAAGAAAATTTTATTTAAAATACATATAGTATATCTCATAATCAAAGTATACTGATATGGTGATAAATATCTAATTGGACTGAATAATAACTACATGTGAAAACGTTTCTTCTTAGTCATTACCATGAAATATCATTAAACAAATTTCAACCATGAATGGTTTAAATTTACACACTCAACCATCCATGTCATATTACTTATTGTAAATATAGTTTCACTTTGTGGGTCTTACCCGTTTAGGTGAATTCACCATGTTATAAAATTGGTTTTTGTATAGGGATTTTATTTCAGATTATAAGGATTTATTTCATTTGATGGAATTAAAATCCTTAATGGTCTCCTATTAATTTTAAGGTATATCTCATCTATATATTACATCTTAATCATTATCTAAATGGCATACTTATATTATGAACTTGTATTGGATACTATAAGTCCATTGATGTTATTATATAACATGAATATTTTATTCTTCGAAAGCTATTTATAAGACTAAATAAACATCCTCATTAGAGAATCATATTGTTTATTGGTCTTAAACATATCTATGTTTAACTATAATCCCACTTACTCAGGGACATACGTTTTCATTCTCAATGAAAATTCAATTTTGGGTCATATAGGCATTGAGTTCATTATGATTATAGAAACAATATCACATAATGTCATTGGGATTACCAAAAAATAAGCCTTTGTAAGGTTTAGATTCGATATTTGTTTAATCTAATTGTTAAATTAGTTCATCAAATTCCTATTAATATTTAACCCATAATGGATCATTTCTCAGTCCATATCTATTATAGTTTATTTATTATTATTTTTGATGTAATGTAGATTAGTATAAATATAGTAATCTCCATTGTACAACCCACTAAAGGAGTAGAAGGTTCGCACTAAATCATTATTAATCAAAGAATGTAATATATGTTGTGATTCCTCCTCTAATAAATATAATTCCATTGATATGTTCTTGGCTGAGTGACTTGTGAAAAGATTCCATAATCCCTTTTATGATCCATGAATTCCAAACTCGTATATTCTCTACCCTGATCAGATCTGAGAATCTGAATAACTTTCCCTTGACGATTCTATACATCATTATAAAAATCATATAAAATTTAAAATTTTCGTGCTATTGTATCTTCATAAAAACATATTTTTACTAATTAAATCCATTTTTATATATTTACATGTTCCAAAAACCACCACTTCTTCGAGTACTCAACAGTCTATGCATATCATTATGTACGAGATCTAACAGTTCACTATCACTTTCACCTTTACACTAAAATTTTACATATTCATATTTCTTGTTATATAATATTCATTATTCTGAAATTATTGATGATCAAATGAATCCAATAATCCATTATTATGGAGTGTTTTTATGCATTTATCATTTTCCTATCCATGGTGAAAATGCTAATGATTGGTTGATTGGAATCAATAATGACCTTATTTGGAATTTATAAATAAGATTATCCATATCTAGAATATATATAATATTTACAATATTTCTGATAGCATTTATCATTTCATTCTTACATATATTAAAACTAATGTTTTTAATAGTAAATGAAAATATCATATACTCCAAAAAAGATATAAAATCAAAATTTTCAATATGGTGGGGACTGAATAACAGTTTTAGAGTATTTAGAATAACCAAAATTGTATACATAGTTCATAAATATTAAATTATAAATTAGTTACTCTTATTCAATTACTTACATGAAGATATACACCCCCCTTCATCATCTCTATCATTTCTCCATGTATGACTATATTAGAAAAAATATGTAATACATACCAAGCCTTTAATTCCCGAGAGATACATGTATCGAAATTTATTTCAATAAAATTCAAATTCAGATACATTCAATTCTTAACTTTGAGAAAATTTCTCAACCATAAATACGAATCTCTAACTATTTTATAGGATATAATTATAAGTGATATCATTATGATTATTATAAAGTATTAGATAATATATATATATATATATATATATTGGTTATTATAATGTTTTGTATGTTTCTACTAATGAATTACAATTACTATACTCCCACTAAAAATTACGGCCTCAAACATCATATATCATTAGTGATCCAAGATCAATATTTCTCAATATTTTGGTTCACTTTAACATTTCCCCCATTACATTAATATTTTTATGGGTAGACCTTCCAATCATAATAGTTATTATTCTAGGATAGTTGATCAGAAAAAGTTTATCCAAATCTATCATATGGGTACACTCAACTCTATCACCCTAACATAATTCCATGAGGGTCTCCCATCAAGTGAAAAAAAGATAATTATAAAAACAAGAAAAAACTATATAATTTATTGGAACTCGTATTTTGTATGTGTAAAAAAGTAAAATAATCTAGATTCACTTATTGTTTTGTATACATACACAAGATAATCGATGGGAACTCATCTTTAGCATGCTGAATTATAATATCTAAGATTTTAGTCAAGCTAGTAAACACTAAATTCTCAATCTCTTCCCTAATTGACATTCTATAATTATAATGGAAATGGTTCATGAATATATAAAAATTAAAATTTATAAATTTTAGAAAATGTATTTCATAAAATGGATGTAATTATTTATTTTAAAAATCATAAATTATCTTATGATGTTATGTTCATAATTTTTCCAAATTGGTTGATAGAAATGTTAATAAAAATATAAGCATTTAGAAATAATATGACTTTTATAAAATCATATTGATATAAGAATGGCTTAAATGTTTGTTAAACTATTTTTATAAACCATATATATATTTTCAAAAATTGATCTTAATATTTTAAAAATATTATATTGAATTTATAACCCTTCCTTTGACATTTTTAAACACCAGTGAGGTTTTATTCCAGTAAAAGATGTTTTTTTTAATTTTAATTAATTATGTATTTCAAAATATTAATTATTTTCCCATTTTTTTAAATTAAAATAAACATTGTTTGTTTAATCACAATCTAATTTATTTCAAAAGAACCAATTCTATAGTATATTTTAGTTTAAATACTTTTTTATGCTTAAAAATGTATTGTTTTTTAAAATTGTTTCTTTTTTATTATTGTATACTTATATTAAAAGTAATTTTTACCACCTCTAATAATTTAATATTTTATATCGAATTCTATATTTTTTATAATTATATTCAAATTATGTATTAATTTCTCTTTCATTTTAGGTCATAATGAATATTTAAAGTTGGAATAGGTTGTCACCATAATAAGCGTTAAAATGATTAATAGGGTCGTCAAACTAAGTGATAAGGCCTAAATTATCCCATATAAATTCTAAACTATTATTATATGAGATGCTTAAGATTAAATAATATCCTATCATCTAAATAATATAACTTTTACCACTTACCTATGAAAATGACTTTATATCATTCAAAATATTAGTTTATTTTCAACAATGCAACTCCTCTAATGTATAATGAAAACCACATAACGCCACAATTATAAATGATATTTGAGAAATTAAGATCAAATTTTATTATAAAAAATATTTTAAAATCACCCATATACATTAATTTCAGTTTTTGGTCTCACCAAACTATCATCTATTGAAGTCTTAAGAAGAAATCCAAATGTGGATACTCAAAGAAGAGGTAATTGTCTTAATCAAATTATCTCAAGTTTATTTCCTCTTAAACTTCTTAAAAATATTTTATAATAATCATAAAATAGTTATATATTTCATTATTTTATTTTGATGTTATTATATTGATGTAATAACTATCATATACCTCATTTTTATCCACTCTGAAAGTAAAAAAGCATGTATGCATGTCTTCATACTACCACCTCACTAAATTACATTTTCTATTTTTCATCATAATGTCACCTAGAAGGTTATAAGTACGGGATTAATGAATAATTATTATATAAATGAAAAAAATAAGGTTTTGGGTAAAAAGTAATTATATTCTTTCCAATCATTCAATCCATTCAAAAATAAAAATTTAACTCATATGTAGATGTGGGAAACACCTCCATGAATGACCTAGTTAAATTTTCATAGAATCCTTACATGGATGGTTTTAAAAGTGTATTTTATTTATAAGTATGATATATATGTATTGAATAAAATTATATAGGTGATGATACCATAACTATGGTTTGAGGACCCAAACTGTTAAATAAAAACATGTATAGAAATTTAAAAAGCTAACACCTAAATAATTGATTTTTAATAAATATATTTAGTAAATAGATAAAATAAAATAATTAATAAATTATATGTATTATTAAATATATAAATATGGATCATATATAGATTCATAATAAATATAAATTTATTTTATAGGTGGTTATAACATGTCTGACTATGAGATAATCCATGGAAAGGGTATATGATCTAATATTACTTTTTAATCGGGATTTCGTATGTTTAAATTGAAATTTGTGAAATGTTTTATATTTAAATTTTATATTACATATAAATTATTATAATTTAGTTGTTATTGTTTTTTTTCATGTATTACTTTCATTTTTTTATTATTGTTTCTCAAATCAAGTGAAACAATCTTATTAAAAATTCCAACCTTATTTATTTTTTTAGTGGAGAAATATTTTTATCCACATTCATATGAATTATATTTTTTCAATAGTTTTCTTCTATATATAAATTATATAAAATTAAAAATTTCTATAAACATTAAATTTAATTTAAATATTTTTTTAAAAAATTATTCTTAATGTCTTCCAGATAAGTCATTTTTACATTTCTTTATAAAATTTTGAAGATATTGCTTTCTATTCATTTTACACATGAAATTATTTTTGTATAATCATGACAGCCCATAAATTTTATTCTTCATTTTCAATTTTTTATGTTTTTCTAATTTAATATCAATTCCTATTTTTCTGATAAATTCTTTATACATTAAAATAAAATGATACTATTTTCTTTAAATATTTTAAAGGGATTTAATTTAACTTATGTATATTTTTATCTTCAACAAAAAACATTCTCTCTAAAGAATGGTTTACTTTAAGAAAAATTTATTGATGATATTTTAATATTTTTTTTTAACCTTTTTATTAAAAACTTATCAAATGAAATATATAAGGGATTTATAGATTTTGTTACAAAAAGAGACAAAATATTTAATAAGCATATTTTTAATGTTTCACATCCATTTTACTATTTATATAAACCCAAAACATATTTTAAAAAGATGAATTATATTTTTAAATTATTTTCTTCTTTAAACCATTATTTATATTTTATACCACATTTTTCATATAAGGATTTATTATCAGATCATTCACTTCTCAAAATCTATATTCTCCATTACTCTTCAACGTTATTATTACATTCTTTTTCTCTTTCATGTCCATGTTTTTATATCATGTTTATATTTAATATCATTTAAATATTTAATAATATATAATATTATTATTATATAATGTTTAAATTTATGGAATCCTATAATGAATATTATTTCATTAATTACAAAAAATTGGTGTTCTATATATTTTAATCAATACAAACATTTATTAACAAATAAAATATATTGATTAAGTGTTGTGTTTTTCATTAAAAATTAGAGGCATAAAATTTAAATGCATAAATTATGGATAGGTGTAATTATATACCCTTTACATATGTAAGTGGCAGGTAGGATCTATCATATCCACTTGAAGCATCGAGTAATTTCACATAAGACAATAATGTTGTCCTGAAATAAAAATCAATTGGGTATTTGGTTCCTAACAACCCATTTATTAATAGTGACTTGATTGAGTACTTAATAGGAATATTAAGATTCCATAATTAAGAATTCAATCATTATTATCCATGTGACTACTATTTTGATATTATCAATGGATATATTTCATTCTTAATAAGTTGATTATGTGACTTATTTATTGATTATTTATTATTCTATATAATTTGTGACATTTTTATTCATGGAATACATAAATATACACAACCTTTTACTAATTATTTTATCTCACCATTTACTTTTTCAAAATTCCCTAGGGTATAAATAATGGATATTTTAATTATCTTCCAACTGTACTAAAAGGAATAAAAAAATTATCATGATTTTTATATGTTATGGTTTATATTTTTAGTGTAATATAGAAATTTTTTATGTATCTATCCTCCAAATGATTATAAATTATTTAATTATTTGGGATCTGATATATTTTTTCTTGTACTATGGTAATTATGTAAACACTGAAATTGGGTCAATGGAGTTATGGTTTTACACCTACCCATATTGATGATTATGGTAATGATAAGTGCTACTCTGGAATGAATCTCCCACATAGTATTTGAATAACTATTTGTTTCAATGTATAACCAATTAAATATACATCAAATACTTAATAAATTAATAACTATTTCACCATATAAAATCATTATTTTATCATGTTTTTTCATAGAAAAACCCATGTTTCCCCCCCATCAGACAATCGAGCCGGCCTAAGACGTAACTAATATGTGTTCCCCATCCCCCTAATATGGAAACTACTATTATGGAATAAACTTATAACCAGTGGTAATAGGATTTCCCAATAATCATCATTATATTGTGTTAGAAAGAAATTTATGAACCGTCCATACTTTGGATGTCCCTACCAAAATTAAATTCACATTAAAAATATTTTCAAACAGAGGAATGGAAATAAATCAAATGAATCCCTCTCCTCACTCAAAACTCTCTAACCTATAGAATTTACCACCACCAGTTTCCTTTCCTATGGGTGATATATATATAATGTTCCACATATAATATATAATAATTTAAGAAAAGAATTAATTTTCGGATATTACAATGAAAGGTGAATGAATAATAACATCCAACATATATCAATACAACTTTTCAATCCACCATCACATAATAAAATATCAGCACTCTAAAATAGATAAAACAATAACTGGAACTTGAAGCCAAAATGATATTTATATTAATGAGAACATATGGTCAATAGTCATTCCAAATAAACTACACCAAAAATTTAAGTCTTTAAATAAAACATCCTTATTATTATAGATTGAAATACATTATTAAAAACTAGTTTTTATTTAATATTGATATAAATGAAAAATCTTATTTTATAAAATTTACCTTTTACACTTAATTAAAATAAAAAAATCACTTTAGAAAAAAATTACAACCTAAATAAGACACTCATTTTTAATACAATTTTTTTCCATGAAGGAAAATGAGATTGAAAACCATTTTATTAAAGACGATTAGAGTTCAAAAAATATCATGAAAATGTAAATCAAACGTTGTGCAAGATAAATAAAATGAATAAGAAATTAATATATCTTATAATTTAAAGAATAAATTATGGGAGAAACACCCTAAGTTCAATAATTCTAGGGAAACCTAGAATACACTTCAATATCATATAGAAGGAAATATGGTAACATGTTCCTATCTGTTGGAAAATAAATAAAACTAGGATGTCTAATGGAAATGGATCTCGTCTCATCAAGGTTCACCTAAAAATGTTCTTAAGGTTCCCATGATGTTTGAATACTAAAAACCAAAAATTAGTAAAGTAAAACATTGCTAGAAAATTATATAATTTTTAAAATGTTTTCAAAAAAGTTAAAATACAAGTTCATACCCAAATCACACATCAAATGTTTTTAATTTATTTTAGGTATCCATTGAAAACAGGTTTTAAAAAAAGCATTAGCATCACATTTCAAACCCAATGTTTTCTTTTTACAATTATACTTATATACACTTACATATATATATATATATATATGTCTCTCATTTCACAAATTCATATATTCCCATGTAAATTTGAACATACACATGTATATATATATATATATATGTGTGTGTGTGTGTGTATATCCGTGTATATGGGTATAAACATTCAATGTGTCAAAAGATATTTTAAAGTATCAAAAATTTTATTCAATCCGAATCTTAAAATTATCTATTTATTCTTATAATTTCATGTATTATATGAAATTACAAGTATAATAAAATGTGTACTTGAAATTTCACATTAAAGATACATAAAAACATTCAAAATCTACATAATTCATTGAAAATGACCATTCTTGTTTTTTCTAAAATAACAAGTGTGTTAAATTAATCTAACTGATTTAACGTAAGCTTATTAATTTTATAAATCATTTGAACTCAAATGTAAATTAAGTGAATAATCATTATCCATTAAAATATACCTTAAATACATTTAATATTATCACATCACACTAGTACAAGAGATTAAATATCAAGCAACCAAGGTTCGAGAATTTAATGACCAAAAAATGTGAAACCTACCTTGAATAAAGTAGTAAATCATATACATTGATAAAATGTCCTATAATCAGCCTCAAATGGTGCCTCACATTCTATAAAAAGAGAAAATGAAAAAATAAAATTTCCATAAATGGTTAGGTATTAGCCAAGTATTGCATATAATGAAAAAGTTTGAGAAAATATGCAGGAAATGATGAATAAAGGGATGGTCGTACCTAAAAGAATACAAAAATAATTTTTTTTTAAATTAAGAGAGATGGGGGAGGAATTTTAGTCCAAGGTATACCAATTATCATTAATTAAGGATAACTGTAAAGTTATGGGTAGGGTGTGATATAAGGGACATATGGGAGAGGGATAATTTATAAATATATATATATTATTATGTTTCAAGACATTGTGAAAGGATTATATGAATGTTTGTACAAGCCGTACACTAACTATAACCCCTATTTGGAAATATTTTGTGTCCCACTTAAAAAAAATTCATGATAAAAAAAACTATGTGTGAAAATTTAGTTTGTGATACATTTATACACGAAAGTTTTTTCACTCTCTGCTTTCCATTTCCACTATTCACACACCAACCAAGTGCTTATAAATAAATTCCATGATTTTAAAATATTAAAATGTTATATCCTTGATTTAAAGAAAATAACTAATAATTATTAATAATATTAATTATAATAATATTAATTATTATAGAAATAACGGTTGTGGGTGTGAAAAACTCCTCACCATACTATTTTATACCCCAATACGCTTCATCCAATATAGAATTTATAAATATTGGAAAATATTTGAGCTCCAAAATCATTAATCAATTATTGAAAACCACGAAACATATAAAACTGACAACATCAAAACTATAGAACTAACTAAATGAAATCATATTCATATTTGAAGTTAAATTTGACTCTTGAGGAACCTCAACGACTATAACCATAATCCAGGCACACCCTCACTAAAAAATATAAAAGAGACTCAAAAAATCACTAAAGGATATGTAGTTAAAATTATGATGGTGATCTCACCACCATTTTATTGATCCACTTTACAGTCACCCTCAATTAGGCCTGGGTCTTGACACTTGAGTAGATTGAAACACATCTTTAAGACCCAAAACATTAGTAAATCATAATTCACTATAAGACCCTAAACAATGGTGTGAAAAACCATAGGGTACTATCAAAGATAAATTTAAGACTAATTCCCAGTCTCTCCACCATATAGGCTACTCTAACATGGAAATCCAATTTAATGAGAGATGACCCCAATAGAAAAAAAATACAACTTAAAAGGCTATGAATCAAAGGATTTCAATCGAAATGATCATTAAAGAAAACACACATATTTTAGATTGAATTTATCATAAAAATATCCCAAAACACATATCAAAGTGTATCTTAAACTACAAATTCCCATTGGGAAATGATAATAAGAAATTAAAGAGACAAATTTAAATTTTCCAAATATGCTAACTTAAATAACCTATAACATCGTTCATTCAAATCACAAGGATAAAAAAAACTAAACCATACTTGATGGAAACAATATTTCAAAACATGGATGATGGGTACTTAGAATACCAGAGCCCAACACACTGTAGAATACATGGTAAAATAACCTATCAGGATAGAGTATCTTAATCTAGAATACAAGATGTAGGGAAACCACAAATTCGTTTTTTCCCCTTGAAATCAAAACCCAAAACCAAGACCTAGATTTCATATGTAGGTAATGGTCAATTTTTAACACTCTAGAACTAGGGAATTAATGAATAAATGTATTAGAAATTGAACAGACAAAAACTGTTCAATCATCGTCTTGATAAAGTAATCTACTACCCAAAATACAAATAGATTCTTCTAAGTAACACTTAGAAAAGTCCTCCAACCAAATTATGACACTCCCATACTATATGAGTTGTTGCACATCGTCATATTAAGGAAATAACTTCCCAAAATACATTATATATTTTCATTGGGGTATCAAGATTATTACAATAATTTGATATTTAAAATCAAGGGGCACCAAATTAAAACTCATCCCATAGCAGGTAAACAATATTAAAAATGGAAAATACTAAAGAAACATGTCACAAAAAACAACACATAAATATAAAATAAAATACCAAAACAAATTCCCATTTTAAATAGAAAAATGATGTTTTAATGAAACTTTTCAGATCCTTCCAAAACCGTGAATCCCCCTCTTTTTGAAAATTTAGATTTTACATTATAAAATTCAATTAAAATTTTAAAATCCAAATATATATTTTTTTAAACAATAATTATTTTTCAATAAAAAAAAATCCATTTTTTAAATTGTTTTTACATCCTAAAATTTTAACTAAGTTCAAACTTTTTTAAATCTCAAATTCGTCTTTAAAATTATGATGCAAATCTGAAAGTCATTTTCGTTGTTTATTTTAAAAATATAATCACCAAAATCATATCATTTAATTTAGAAAATACCAATATTAATTTTAAATCTTAATAAATATTTTTTACGTTTACAAAATTTCTATATTCAAATAAATCTAAAACCCAAATATTTATCCCCACTAAAATCATTACAAAAAATCATTTATCAATTTTTCAAAACACAATCATCTTTATTTTTAAAATCAACACGCTCCAATAAAATATCAACCAAAAATATAATGCAATATTGAAACACTATAAGAGGAACATGTGGATGTGTGTTACTTGGAAACATGGTTTATAGGTCCAGGTGTTATGTACGCATAAACCTCTAAAATTCATATTAATCTATACACTTGATATATATATATATATATATATATATATATATATATATATATGTTTCTAGGACATGTGAGCTCCCCTTGTGGCTTTAATATGCTCTTATTTTCATCCCTATAAACAAGACAATCTACAAAATAACGTGGATAACAAAAATTGGAAACTCGAAAAAGCATCCCATTGTGGCTTAGGGATAATTATGAGAAATATTTTTAAAGCCTCTTCCCGAACCTCCTTCCTTATAACCTATTATACTGATCCATAGATCATACATACCCAAAAAAACGTTGGGATACAATAAAACAATTTTTTCATAGAACAACTCATGTCTTCCCTTCATTAGACACCTAATCTTGATCGTGGTATGCCCATGGAATGTTATCGATAACCCCAGGATACAAACTAGTACTAGATGAAAACTGAATAGAAAATAAGAATTGTTTCAACAGATATTCAGAATTACAAAGTATCATAAAAATAAGCACATCCAAACCATAAATTAAATGTCCATCCCAAAATAAAATATGCAAAAAAACCGTATAAATATATAAATGAAAAAATTAAAAATAATATCTATGATCATCCCAAACTCCCTCATGTGTAAAAATGGCCAACACCATATTCCTTTCCACCATACACTATATATACAATGTCCCACCCATAATATAAAGTAATATATGAAAATTCCTAATTTGGTGATGCAATAATGGAATGTAGATCAAGAAAAACGACCAACATATCTTCATATAACTTCATAAGTCACCACATCAAACTAAAATCCAAATTATTTAAGAGTGGTAATAAATTAATTAAAAATTGAAATTAAATTGATATAGATAATCATGAGAAAATAATCTTAGTAGATATAAAATATAAACCAAAACATTAGTTTAAATAATTAAATAAAATATTTATGTTATTCTATATTGAAATACATAATTAAAAATAGGGTTTTTAATATATTCATTTAAAAGATTGTCTAATTTTATAGATTTTTTTTTTAATTTTCTTAAAATAAAAATATTAATTTTAGAAGAATTTTTCAAGGTCAGAATCCTCTTTTAAATAAAACACCCCTTTTTAAACCACTGTTTAACCATTCTTGAATTATGATTTTGAATTACATTTTTTTAATGAAAAACATAGTTCAAGAAAGAATAATATGTTATCAATCAAATGTAGTATAAGGTAAATAAAATGAAAAATAATGTGATAAATTGAAAAAATTAATACAAGAATAATGGGATAATCTCCATTGGGTCACTAAGTTTATGGGAAACCTAGAATACACATTTATATAGAACTGAACAAAATATAGAAACACACCACTGGATAGTTTAAAATGCATAGACTTCACTATCAAATCATTTATAAAAGTATCTAATCCACTTTATATTTTCATACCCATGTAACTAGGTTTACTAAAAATCTTGAATACCAACCAAAACCAGAAAATATTAATGTGGAACATTTATAGAAAATTATAAAATTGTAATAATTATATAAATTATGTAGCAGCCAAGCGAAGATCCAATTCAAAAATTAATAGTTTTAATTTATTTTATAAATTCACATTAAACACATTTGTAAATTTAAGCATAGGGATCACATTTGAAACTCTAATGTTTTATCTTTATCATTATACACATATACACTATCATATAAATATATACATATGATTCACATTTCATAAAACCTCATATTCCTATTTGAATTTGTACATACATGTATATATATATTTATTCCTGTTTATATAGGTATACCCATCATATCAATCAAAATATATTTATAATCATGAAACATTTAATTCCAAACCAATCCTAAAATAATATATTCATATGTGGAATCTCCGGTATTACATGAAATCCAAACTAAAATAAAGGGGTTAATTAAAATATCACATTAAAGATACAAAAAAACCTTTTAAAAAATATTATTTATTCATAAATTCCATTAGTGTTTTTTTAAATACGACTGCGAAATTTATAAATTTATTTTTCCTAATCTTTGATCTTTTAGACATTTTATGATTATAAATCAAAGTCATGAGAATCATGATTTTCCATTTAATTAGACATTAAATATAATTAATATTATCATTTAAAATAAAAAATATCATTAAAACTAAGCCATCAAAGTTTTCAATATTTAAAGACAAAAAACAAGTGAAAACCTACCTAGAATAGAAGGGGAACTCATAACCTTATATTAAAACAACTAGAAATAACCAAAAATCATGTATCAAATACCGAAGAAATTAAAAATTGACAAAATAAATCAAACAATGTTGTTATATATTATCCATGAATCTTGTAAAGAGATGGAAGATGTGAAAGTAAAAAAATTAATGGAAGAATCTATGTGGTAGGATACCATGCCTTATGGAATCAAAACATGATCATGATGAATCTCCAGTTAATAACCATTAAGGGAGTAGGGAGATATAGAGAGGTAAAACCATGAACTCCATGGGATGGTATATGATAGATAGAGGTAAATGGTAGGATGTTTATTTTTTAAGGGAAATAGGGAAGGGTAAATTATAAGAAAACATTTTTAATGTTTTTGGACAGTACACTTTGTTTAGCCACATGTTTGGCCAAAATTTCTACCAATTTTTAACCCCTAATAGAATACCTTGATCTCCCTTCATGGAAATGACTCATGGTAATAAAAAATATGCACCAATTTTGAATTATAAATCTATAAATACATAGACACATTTTAATGTTTTCCACTAACTTTGCACTGACCATGTTCTAGTGTTGAAATCCAAAACATTCAAAGGTATAAAAAATTTATTTAAATTTATGAACATAACTAGTATTTATTAAATAAATGAAATAATAATTAAAATAATAGGATGGGGTGTGACATTATTCCTTTATTATTTCAGGTTTCTAATTTTTTAGTTTTGGAATCAAACTTCCCTCAACCAAATTAATGTCTTCACACAAAATTTATGGGTAACATTTTACATATCCCATAATTGGAATTAATCACACAAATATATATAGTAAAAATATTCATATATATATATATCCATATATATATTACGCAAAATAAACATGATCTCTTTATTTAATGGTTTTGAACTAAATGATATTAAAAAATTTCACAAGGGTATGCTCATAACATCTGATTAATAACCACAAATTTTCTAGAAAAATTAATAAGCCTCTGGAACATTGGTAAATCTACTAAAGAGTCCTTATACTAGGTGATTAAACACTCAATTCAAAATCCAATACATAATATTTTTAATACCTAAATGAAAAACAAATCCAAGAAACTAAATTGGGATAATAAGATCAATAACAATTTGAGGTAAAGCAAGATGAAAATATAAATCTTATTAGGTCTCCCCTAGCATGAAATTAATGGATCTATACCCTAGAATAATTTTAAAACATAATTGTTTTACAAAAAAATATTTCAAATTCATTAACAAAATTAATCATGAATATTCTAAAAAAAATTATAAAATAAATATACCTTTAATTTAATTTACAAGTCATTAGATAGAAAGGTGAAATTTTCATTTTTTTAGTATTTTTAAACCACCATTAACAAATGATACCAATTATAATTTATATAAAATTCATAATTTAAATGTTAAATTAAAGAAGTTACATTTTGACATTTTACATATTTCTGAATTTTCCCCCACTTTGGGGTATATATGTTGTTTCCATTTTAATAAAAGCTTAGGAAAACCATCATCATGGAATAGGTAATGGTTCGTGGTGAAACTCCCAAAATCAAAATATTATTGTCCAGTAACAATGATATTTTTCTGGTTTATCATTCCCTTTCACCATGTCATGGTGACTAGAATATGTTACAGTAAATTATTTTTGATGTTGTTTCATTACATTTCCCTATATGAAGTCCACATCATAGTGTATACCGTGGTTCTTCAGAAATTTACTACAATATGGTACAATTCCTTCCACCATGGAATGATGACAATAATCATTCATTGAAAAATAAATAATTAAACACATTTAATTTTTGGAAGAAAATAGATCTTATAATGATAATGGGTCTTAAGGGATCATCTTATGATCTTAGGCATCATAAGAACCCATGAAAAAAATATTATATATTTTTAATTAATCAAAATATTCAAGGTAACAGAGAGTAGAGTATACCTGTAATGGTTTGTAAATGACCTTCACATTGATATTTAATAGATAATGATTAATTATGATCACTAGAGTATTAAAAAATTATTCCAACCTTTAAGGGGATGACATTGAATAAAGTATCATATAATGTTTCTTGATGATCCTTTATACTTTTAAAGGGTGATAGAACCTTCATAATAATTGATAAACAAAGTACTAATAAGAATAGAAAGATTTAGTTTTCTTTCACACCACATGTATTATACAACATAGGTGATCACAACCCATTATATAGTCATCCTTGATTCTCCAAATTTGGTGGAAATTACATAGGAAAAATAAATGGTATCACGGTCCATCTCATGGTACTCATCAATTTCTTACCATTTTGTTCTTCATTGTACCCATTAAATAATTACAAATGTCGTGTTTAATCTATTAAAATGGGATTTATAACTGATGAAGACCATGAATGGATGATATGGCGGGAGATCTAGAGAAGTACACACATTACGTTTTTTTGACATAGTGTATTGTTTTATCACATCTACACTAAGATACTCTATAATCAAAATATTCTTGATCTTTTTATAACAAATAAACACAGGTTAGTGTCCCATATCACTTTATTTGTCCTACTATAAGGATTGATTTTCATTCACGAGTGTCCCCTGCTATAGACTAGTGACAGGGTACCACTGCTAAATATTTGAGAATAATTTCACCATAAATATCATACATGGCCTTTTTAGGGGTTGTATATCCACACCATAATATAATCTATGATAAAAATAAAATATATTCCTAAATAAATATAAGATGTAAAATCACAAAAAAAATATAATGAGTATAAAGAATACTAATAAATGAGAATTTCTTGACGTAATATACAAAAAAATGATAGTCAGTATATAAACTGGGCTATGTTGTACAATACATATCCAAAATACCAATAATACAATGATGAGTATCCAAAAAGGGAAAAAAGAAACTACCACTATATGGACCTCAGCCACCACCATCACATATCTTGGACGACGATGTAATCATCAAGATGTGTTTTCATTTGATGCAGATCCTTTGACATTCACTATTCCAGATATAACCAAATCCTCATACGCCTAATATAAATTGAATGGTGTGATGAAAATACTAGTTGGATAACACCATGATTAATCATGACACCTTTAACAATGAAAACATATAGTTCTAGTTTGAAAACAAGGCCTTGAAAACCATTTCATTGAAATTAATTTCATATATCATTGGGTTTTGAAAAAAAAGAAATATAATAGAGGAAAATATATAGTAAAAAATTGTTATTGTAATAAATAAATAAATATATAAAATTATTCCATAACTAAACTAAATAATGAATAAAATATGGAATATCAATGACCTATTGGTTATATGTTTTCAATAAAATCTATTCGATCACTGGGATAGAATAAATAAAGATGAAACAATATAAAAGATTCAGCCTCGTGGGGACATAGACCATTGACAAAACCAAGATCATTTTGAAAACTTATAAAAAAACCATACTAAAACCCACAAACATAAAGTTACCCATGTTCACATACAATCACATTTTTAAAATGAAAGATGAACATATAAAACTACCATGGTTTGTATTAAATTTCTCTTTCAAATTCTATTAGATATCCTATCTAAAAAACAAAATTGATCCTAAAATAAAATTTTAAACCATATCGCATTCATAATATTATCCCAAATTGAATACAAATAAAGATCACTGTTTTTTTAGATATTATTCAATTAAAACCATATAATAATAATATCAATGCTTAACAATTTGATCAATCAGGATGAATCAATAAAAACTAATTGAAATCCCCCAAACAAAGGTAAGCTAAAGGAAAAGTATGGTTGTGTAGAGGAACAAACCTAAAATGAGATGAAGTATCTTGAAAATTATCTAAAAACATTTGAAAATGGATGATAGGGTTCTTATGATCATAAACCATAAATAATATTCATATAATCCTCATTCATTACCCTAGGTACATCCCCATTGGGATCTAGGGTTTCTAAAACTCCGTTGAAATCGAAGAACAAGCTGACATGTTTGGGGGGGAGGAAAAGAATGTAATAAATTGATACTAAACCCCAATAAATCAACCAAAAATCATGTATAACTCTATTATAGAAAGAAGGAAATCTTTTTTGGAAATGGGTAGGCATGTACGCCTAAGAGGGGTGAAGATAGAGGAGACTAAGGGTTAAAACAAGGGATATAATATTTTAAACCCTTTTTTTATGATTCTTTGGGTAAACCACATGATTTAGCCCTAGTATTTTCCAAAAAATGTGAAAATTTTGTGAGTAACCTCATTCACCTATCCTTAGTAACCAAGTTCCTAGGTGAACTTGCAATATTTGAATACCATGCGGAGACATTGTGAAATGGAAATTTCTCACCATAGTGTCATTTACAAGGTTGGAAAAATGGTTATCCCAAACTATTTTGTAACTAAGTAAACTACATATTTTCTATGAAATTTTATATTTTTGATAAATAACCCCCATATACCCAGAAAATATAATATAATAAATAAAATTTAGAGATTTTTAAATTCCCCAACCATGATCCATGTATCACTGAGAGAGGGATGGTTGAATCAGTGATATCATTTTATTTTAAGATTCCTTACTAATGAAACAATTGTCGCCTCATGTAAAATATTTCCATTCTTGGTGGAAAAAATCAAAAAATAATCCACAAAAGAATAATGATTTTATAAGGTTAACTACTAAATATGAGTATCAATGTACTTGGTATGGTATGGAAATAATATGATATCAAAAAATCCACTAGAAAAAAATCCTTTTATATAGAATAAAATGAGAAGGATGTATCCTAAAACTAATAAAACACTATATATTCAATTCAATAGTGTATGTATGTATTCTAGCACAAATTATGTATTATAATGTTTTAAAAAAATGTTACTATGCATCTTGATCAACATTCACAAATATGTTCTTTGAAAAAAAATCTCCACTTTCTTAACTAGAAGACAGTAGGAACTTCTTAAATATCATAATGACATTCAATATAATTTCCTAGTCAAATTAGAATGACTAATTATTCAATATGGAAATATGAAATTGTTAGAATACCACATGAATAATTCTTAACTTTTCCTTCTTCAGTCTAGAAATACTAGTTCAATTACTCAGTCCGATATAGAAAATCTTAATATGACCATCATCTTTATTCTCCATTTTTCTGGATAACTTCATTATAAAAACACAATCTAGAATCATATTTTTTCTAGATATACGGAGATTTTATCTTGTATTTTTAAAACAATTCATTTCTTAGATTACACAAACTATTATCCTTTTTATAGGAATTCCAATGTGGTTTAATAAAGATTCTGAAAAGGTTTTCCCATTTAACCAAGTTTCTAGATTCTTTAGTCATCCTTAAATCTCGAATCTCTATTTAACTTCTTCTATACCATTTCAAATATTCAAATCTCATTTATTTTTAGCTATCTCTATTAATTTTTCAACACCTTTTTGATTATTAAAATCTCTTTGATTTTTGGATCACATATTTACTTCTTCAACACATAAAAATTTATAACACATCTTTAGTCTGATTCAGATTCCGATTTCGATTTCCAAATATGACTTCTTCATTACGATGAAGACTTTTGGTCACTATGATTTTCTTGAAACACCTAAAAACAATTCATAACTGAAGATATATCATTATTTTTCTATGCAAAACCAAAAATTCTATCATACCATTCTGAATACCTCATTAAAAGTAATCATATGTCCAAAAAAGATTGTTCATTACTTTTCTCTAAAAAAATGTACGAAGGGATATAAATGTCTTCTCATTAAAATTTTCAAAAAACCAACCCTCATTCTCATTTCATCAATATGATTAATACAACAAATTATTTCTAACTAGTTCAATTACTTCTAGATTTTATTTTCTTCAGACCAATGATTGTACCTGAATTCACTTTGATGAATTATTTTCAACTATATTACAATGATTTTTTCCCAAATGAAAGAAACACTAAGAAAATCAATGTTATTATTCTTTCTCTTGAACCGATGGTAAATAAAAACAACCAATAATTTATCTTGATGGAAATGGTTGAAATAATTATTGATTGAACTCTGACTTTCTTTTTGTATTAACAACTAAACACATTACTTATTTTTCCTTTTCATTGATTACAAAACTCTCAACAAAAAAAATATACCTCAAATTATTATAAGGGTATACTGAGTATGATAGACTAGTATCAGTAGCTTAGAGTTCAAAACATTATGTTTTTTATGAATACATTACTAATGATATTATAGAAATCAACTTATTTCACTTTTATGATTAAGATTCATCATCAAATTCTTTCAATAAAGATTTAAATCTTTTGGATTTTTCTCTGACTAAAAACTAAAACCCTTAGTTTCTCTTATTATGATCATGAAAAAGATTCACAGGCTCCAAAAAAATCTAAATCTAATTATATAGTACCAAAATTATTCTACTTCATCAACTTCTTTCTTAAAGAAACATTTTTATTATAAGAATGAATTCTTTCATGGTAGTGATTATATTGAATATCATCTTTTGCATCATATTGCTTATATTGTAGTGTATTGTAAATTACCATTCCTTTAGAAACCTTTTCGTTCTTTCTAATCAAACCTGAATACAACTAGACTAAGTAAAATTTTCCTGAATATGATTGGTACTTTTTTACCTTCATTCATCTAGCTAGAATCATATGTTTTACAACATATTTATGATTTTTTGTATTAAAAAACAGCAAAGAATCGTTTGATTCGTATTAGAACCACATAGACTCTAATACAACACCTCATTATGATATTCCATTCATATCAAACCAAATATAAGTCCAATTATCCTCCTATCCCAATAAACATATTCTTAATACATTAGAAATTCTTAATCATTTTGAGCCTGGTGTTCTGAATATGATGGTCAGTCCAATCATCATGAAAATGGTTATATATCTGATTCTAATCTTTTACACACAATATTCCTCCATCCATATTAATATTAAATTTACCAATAATAATTCTTTTCATCAACATAATCAACATATTTATCTATTCAAAACAAATAAAATTAATACACAACTTGGTACTAACAATATCCTCCATTTTATTGGTTATTAATACCCACATCAATACAGAACAATGACTTATTAAAAACAACCACATGAAGTTTTAGTTTCTCATTTTTTTCTTCTTCCTCCTCATTCCCATACATTTATTACTTCCTATATTACTTATATTGATCTATTTTCTTTATTTATCCACAGTATTGACAATAAAATTTAATAAGGTCATCACGATAAGTTTCCCACTTATTGACAATTGACCTCATTTCCAGGGGTTGGAACTTCTTTAGGGGAACATAAGTATTACATGGGGTTCCTAACAAAGAGCCTTTAACTAAACAACTATAATCATATGTGGGAGAAATAAATTTAGAAAACAATAGTGCATAATAAAGGTTATCAATGATTTCCATTACACAACATTCATGTAATACATTTTCATGTCTCTCTCTATACTCTCATAACTTGGTAAATCATTGAAAGAATTTTTTTTATGAAAAAATAATATCGTACCTATCTCAAAAAACATATCACAAAGTTCTAGTGAATAAAAACAAAACTATTCAAAAAACTCATATTTTTGTAACCTCATTAGTTTCTTTTGGAAGAATAGTAAGAGAATCATCAACCCCCGCTTCCTCATTTCGACTCCTCCATTTCCTTGAAAATTAGTAAAAGTATGCAAAAAAAGTTGGAATAATGGGGAAACAAAATTGTTTATTAGAATAAATTATAGGATTGAGAGTACTATTTTCATCTTGTTTTTCCCTTTTCCTTCAATTTTTCAATGTATTGTTTTCATCTATCTATTTATCCTTCATAGATTTTGTAGCAAATTTCTTATTATCTATAGAATCTCTTAATAATAATGACATGTTTTTATCAAATTTGGTAACATAATTGTTAAAAAAAACTGTAACATCCACCTTATGTCCACTTCTTTAGCTATAAAGATAGTCAAACAACTTTTGGTAACATAGACACCTTCCTCATTTCTCTGGAATCCTTTCTGATTCTTACCAACATTCAAATTATTGTTTTCCGAATTTTTTTCAAACATCCTTACGATGATTCTTCCTTTGATAGGACTAACTACACCTCAATATTTTCTTTCTATAACTCAAGGAAAAGTTTTAATTTTTTTGTTTGAATAAACTAATATTATACAGGTGTTTGAATCCACCAAAATTCTTGTACAACCCATAGAAGGAATACATTCTTTTGAAACTTACACACTATTTATAATTTTTGTTATGTTTCTCACCAACCATTTCATCTTTATTAATAAAACATTGTTGACCAAAAACCATTATTTTATCAACTGGATTCATCATTTTCACATAGTTTATCTTTTTAACCTTATCGAAACGAGAAGTGATAGAATCATTTTTAGACTTAGGTTTTTTAGAAACTTATGACTTCACAATTTTTTTGGTTTTGAAGATATACATAACCTTCCTAGTTTCCTTTTTATCAGAACCATTTCCATATTTCTTCTCAAACTTTTAAGGTTACATTTAATATCCTTCTCAGTTTCATCTTTAAGAGAACAATCACAAATTTAGAGGTATTATAATGTTATAGCCTTTAACGTTACATAATCTTGAGTTAAATTAACTTCTCACATTGAGGATCTTTTCAGGTTTATAGTTTTTGAAAATTAGTCCATGACTATTTCATAACATCACAAATATCACAAAGTAAAAATGTCTACTCAATATCAATTTTTGGATAATCTAAAACATTACCAAATAAATCAGGATCTCTTTTTCTTGATAAAAATCTTCATAACAATGATCTTGACTTCTATATTTCTCTTAACCATCATTATATCCTATGAAAAAACTTCAAAAACATGGGATGAGAATAATAATATCAATAAGGGATATAAAATAAGTAACGAAACTGTTATTCCATGGATACTTAAAACCTATGGGAACATTTTCACAATATCATAATTTTCACCCATAATACATAAAATCATTAACATACCACATAATTTCATAAGATTCATTAAAAACTTCTTGGAAATCATTAATCATAAATTTAAATCATGAAATCAATATCATACTTACAATGTATCTTTTACACCTACATAGGGAGTAACCATAAGGGTTTCATTTGGAATACACATCATAGTATTTTCCCTAAATCTATTCGGATAAACCTAATTTTCTATCTCTGTCTCTTTACTCAATGCATTGGATAGTTTTTATGGGATCACTAACCCTTGATTTTATCATGGAACCACTATTATACATAAGAAATGCCCAATAAACTTTACATAATCATAACACATAAAAAAAGCCTAGTGGAACAATCAAATTCTCCTCATTGCAATAATAAGATATCATCTCAATATATTGATATAATTTATCCATTCTCAAAACCATTTTCAATACCAAAATACTCGATGTATTTATTTTAGTTTTCAAAACATTAATGCTTATAGAGCATGACAAACATCAAATAATGGTCACCTTGGTTGAAATTTTATTGTTTCCAGATACCTAAAAATATGTTTCTTTTTTTCATTTAGTAAAACAATTCATAGAAAAATAACCCTTTAAAAAACCCTTAAATTAAATTAAATGTCAAATGGGTGAATTATACACCGTATTGAAATATGCCTCAATGATAGATGACCGAGATGAAGTCCCTTAATATGAGTCTAACTCATCACGTATAATCTTTATATTTTGGAATAGTAAACATAGGTTAATTTATACTTTATTAAGAACCTTTTTTGGGTTTATTATATATTTTATATTCCTTATTAACATTTTGTAGATGTTGCATAATTATTTAAGTTCATATCAGACATTTTGAGTCAAAAGAGAACATGGTTTGATGTCACTGGTCCATGAGGTCATAATTCCTTCATCTACAATATAAAATTCATTATATTATTATCATCTATGTAAATAAATTATACCTTTAAATAAATCCATGAATTATGGTTATGAAAAATTAACAACGTTATAATCATGTAGACGGTAAGTCATATGTACGCATGAATTCCATTTTACATTTTTCATTGATCATTATGGATATAATTTAAGTATTATTTTATATTTCCATAATGATCATAAAATAATTAATATCGTATTAGTCTTTTAACTATACTTATATATATCATACAAGTGATATAATGAATAAAAAGGAGTCACATCACATCATGGTGGTGATAGTTCACACATACGCACGAACAACACTATCATTTTTATGCACATGGAAAGTAAGAAAGTAATAGATAAATTATTACAATAAAATTATTAGTATGTAATGAATATAAAATATGAACATTAATTCCACTACTGTAACTAGTTATGAGAGACGGTTAACAAAAATGAATAATATCGGTTTGTGGAGGTGATAGTTTACACGTACGCATTAAGGATCAATACCTTTCCCATTTAATAGAAGTGGATATAGATTTATGTGATGATATTAACATAATAAAATATCATTATATTAAGGAAACTGAAGTTATTTATTCCTCGTGTATGAAGGATATTCAAAGTATGTGGACAAGGAAATAAAATAGAAACACTTAAATATAAACATTATCATTCCCTCGTATGATCACCATTCTTAATACCATAACACCTCTATGATGGGTGTTATGCCTATGATAAGTCCTAAATAATATTATTAGGAATTATAGTAATGGTTTTGGGTTGATATGTTTTGAACAAAAATGTTTTGTAAGATTGAGTATTGAGATGAATGAGTTCCTTTTTAAAGGGGAGGGGAGGGGATCCCTTACAATTATTAAAAGTGTTAAATTATTATATATTACATTTTGATTTCATGTAGGTCAAAGTTGATTTATTTATAAAATAGGATAATTAATTGTATAAATATAATCATTCATTGAGAATAATATAATTTTTTAATCCATATCTTTTTTATTTATCCTTTTTAACATTTACAATTTTATCAAGTAATATACACTTTGAGAGATAAAATAATTACCAAATCCAGACAAACAACCAATGAATGAGTCAATATGAATATTTCTAGAGTTATCTAAACATTATTGTTTAATTTTTTATTTTTGATAATTTTTATATCATTTAATTAAATATTTTGCATTTTTAAATATGAATTATGTCAATTTAGACACTATTCACTACATGACTATTTAAAAATATCATAAAAACTTGATTACAGTGAAAAAAATACATTATTTCAATATTAACATGTCATAGTCATCCAAATTTTATTTGGATGTTATCAAATATTTCAAATTATTTTTATTTTAATTTTATTCATATCATTTATTTGATTATTTCTTTCATAAATCAATTATGGTATCATCATTGTGTCCTAATTAAATTTAATTATTTAATTCATAAAAATAATAAATAATTTACCCTTATTCTGGTAATATTTTCATATTTCTAATTTCTATTCCTATTTGATGATATAACTTATATTACCCCATATTAAATTTTTTAGTAAGAATAGACATATTTTATTTTAATTAAAATTAAATGTAATAAATGTCATAATCACACCCATGTTGCTTCCAAAGGTCACAATTTCAGCCCAAGGATGTCAATGGTCGATAATAACACATCAAATAATATTATGACAACTGTTAGGGTTATTTTATAATATTATAATATTAATTTTACATTTAATTACATTATTTATCGTTAACCCTCATAAAAAAATACTTATGTTACTATTCACCCAAAATTATTTTGATATTATTGGACCACATATTTCATACTAAGTACAACCATGTATGTGCATTTTTTGAAATCCATTTCACATAAGTGGTTAAAATATATTTAACACTAATCCCATTGAGGGATCGAGAAAATGAGTTTTTAAAGTAAAACATTCAAAAGTTCATATTGTTTTCATTTAATTTTAATTTTAAATTTCATCCTTTTAACTAAATTTTATTAAATATTTAATAATTCATCTAATAATACTATGAAACAATGTAAAAGGATAATCTATTAAAATTAATAAATAAGGCAAAAAATCGGTTTTGAATTAAAATATAGTATTGTTCAATTTTCATTAAAAATTAATATTATCATAATAATACCGAAAGATCAACCAAGATAAATTTTTATGTCTCCACTCTAAGGAAAATGTTTATTTTGTCAAACAAAACATAATTTTTTTTTTAAAAAAAACATTATTTTGAAAGGTTTCTCTATCAAATTGTGGTAAAACTACCTTTTAAAAATATTAGAGTATTTTATACCTAAAATTAGATTTATTCTCATGTTAAGACTCCAAAATATATTGAAAAGTGTAAAAAAAATTATAAACATGTCTAAACATAATGTAGATACATCGGTTCATTCCCTTCAATACAATTTCTAGGGGATAACCACCATTTAAAATATCATTATTAATAATACATTATTTTTTTGTATAACTTAGTCGTGTGTGCAGAATAAGATTTTGGAGAAAATAGTTGTTCAATGTTAGGTATATTATCAGACATAGAATCCAATTTGACGTGTAATTAAAATATAAGTCATAAATAATAATTTATATAAAAAGGTATTATTCTATAATTACCTAGGAATATAAGTCCTTCCCCCTTTTGGAAATTATATCATCAAAATTTTACATACATATCAAATAAGTGGGGATATTTCTCCCATATTGTATTTTCATATTCTAGTGTTGTGTAATCAACCATATGGTTTTTCTGAAAAACCTAAACCTGATGAATTTCCTTATTCCACTACACTTGCTCTCTACAGTCAAGAATCTGAATTGACTGTTCCTCATAAGAAATATTTAGTTCCAAATAAACTATTTAGTGACTCAAAACATGATATTGATCCAAAATATACTTTACTAAAATTGATACACAAAAACAATTGTGTACATGGGACAAAATAGGATATAAAGCCACTCGGTAAGAAATAAATCCAACTTTCTCAAGGATTTAAAATGGTTCAATGAAATGTGGAATCAACATCCTTTTCGTACAAAAACATATCACACATTTCCATGGAAAAAATTTGTGAAATACCTAATCACCTACCTGAATAGAAAGATCCTTCATCCAGTTTCATGTCCAACTTTTCTTCCTGCTCGGAGATGTCCTCACGTGTTTCTGAATCAAATGAACTTTTACTACTGTATCTTCTACCAATTCTAGTCCCATCAAATTCATTTCACCTACTACATCCAAAAAAGATAGTTTTTTATACCTATTTTCATAGAATTCCACAAATGGATCCATTGGTATACTGGATTGACAACTATTATTATAATAAAACTCAACCGAAGAAAGATGTTGATCCCAACTTCCATAGTAATTCATTGTAAAAGTATATAGCATATCGTCCATGGTCTGAATTGTTTATTATTTATACCCATCTAATTGTGGAAGAATAGTGTTGGACATATCATGTCATATTCATGTTTTAAGGATCAACAATATTATTCAGTCTAGAAACATTATTAGTTTTGTGTAATCTATCTCACATTGAATGTACAATTTTTTATTAAACCTATCAAAAGATATTAAGTTCTGTTCAATCAGTTTGATTACTATAAACCATGATTTACATTATAATGTTTTTTGGATAAATTATTATGTCTAAAAAATTCTATGAATATCAATGCTTAAGTATGAACACAGATATTTGGCTATGTCTGAGACACCGGGAGTCTGCCACCGGTTATGTTTTTCTTGTAAAAGAACCAGACACCGTGAACTAGACAATATAACCAGACATTGTGACCATGAGACATTGTGTCCAACCAGACACCATGACCGTGATACACTATGACCAACTAGACACTGTGACCATGAGACACTGCTTCAAGAAGACACAGGTTCAGGGAAACATCGTTCCATGACATATTGTGACACTGTTTCTTAATTTGTTTTGTCATTTTTCAATTTAATCTATAACTTTCATATTTTAGGTTTTTAAATGAACTTAAATAATTCTTGTTTCTTTGTAGACATTCCTCCTGATAGTACGATGTATGAGGTGCAGAATACATGCATTCTGTCGGCTCCAACACATGCCCTCCAAGATAAAATAGTTGCGCTGCCAAGAAATAACAAACATGAAAGTGAAACAAGCGGGTGTGATCACAAAAATCTATCACACACTTAGAGAATATCTTGAAGAAATAATTTTCATGTGTGACTTGATGCTACTTAAGAACACCTGAAGAATACTTGAATCCTAGTGGAGATGTTATCTTCACCATGAAGAACACACGAAAATATTTATATCCTGTGAAATTCTGTTTTCCATACAAGGACTTCATTTCTGCATCATCATCATCCTAGAAGTACAAATCTACAAAGAATAACACTCAGATAACTTATAAATTTATCCCATAATTTCTGATCTATTTTGTATCATATTATTAGCATTTGTGTTGTGTGTGTATCTGTATAAAAACACACTATGTATCCTAGATTAAACTGAAGGATGCAAGATATCCTTTCTCAAACATCCTTTTACACTTGTGTATACCCACAAATAAGTGTGGAAGAGGTCCATGTGTGGCCTGCTAGTTTTTACCCACAAAGAACTGTGGAAGAGGACATATGACCTTGAAATTCTTGTATGAACCCCGATCTAGGTTGTGGATCATTTTAATTTATATAAACTACCTGTTGATAGGTGATCACCAAGTGGAGTGGATTAGGTCTTGGATGGAGACTGAGCCACTTGTTTCATATCCACTATTCTATTTAATATATTTTTCTTTATTCTATTGTATAATTATGAATTATCAAAATTCACTTTGATAGTTAATCTTTGAATGAAGTTATTACTGTTTCCCCTTATTAAAATATCATCAAAAGTAATATTAATACCCAATATTAAGATTACCGATACTTTATCAATCTTATACGAAGTTATTTGAATAATCAAACTGTCATAACAATATATCATTGATTAAATGGGTTGTATAAAACCTTATTAGGGAAATATTTGAAGAATACTTTTTGAAAAAAAATTATAGTTACTCAATTCCCCCCCACCCTCCTGATTAATATACTCCGACCAACATTTGGTTTCAAAGGCAGTTTATTAAGACTCTATTATTAACCTTATTCAACTATGATTGTAGTCGTACTTTAATGATAATTAAATTTCAATTAATTCTAAAATTATAGCTCTTTAAAAGTATTTCATTATTATGGTTAATATATTGAAAGGTTCTACAACCAACAGACCACAATTGGTTCATGGAACCAATTATGCTCCATGGAAAATTAAGATGAAAATGCATTTAGAAAGTATGGGTTTTAAAAATTGGTCTTCAATTATACATGAATATAATATTCTAGCTACTGATAGAAAAAATTTCTATGAACCTACCAAAACTTTTTACAATAACAATTTCAAAGCTATGAATGCTTTATATTTCTCATTATGAGATGAAGAATTTAATAGAATTTCTTCTTATAAAACTTCTCATGAAATTTGGGATACTTTATCTGTTTCACATTAAGGAACTTATAGTGTGAATGAAATGAGACTAATACTTATATGATTGAATATGAAAACTTTAAAATGAAACCTAATGAGTCTATTTCTGACATGTATCTTATGTAAAAGGAAATTATCAACACAATGATTTCACTTGGATGAGAATTCACTGCCAAGGAACAAATCATGAGAATTCTCAGATGTTTACCTGACATATATAGAGTAACCTTTGTCTCTATTAGATAATCATGTGACATCCATAAGCTACATGTAAAATAACTCATTATGAGACTGATGATGTATGAAGAGGAGATGAAATTCAATAAGGAAGAGGAGGTTGAACCAAAAAGAAAATTAGTTTCATTCATGACCACCACCTATAAACACAAAGACAAAGGGAAATTGGAAGCTCCTGTAGAGAGTTCCATTAGTGGACAATCATCACATGATAGTGATGATAAGATGTATCAATTATCCAGAAGATTCAAAATATTTTAAACTAAGAATAACGTTTTTAGAAATCCCAACTTGAAGGGAAGATATGATAAAAAATAAAGATGGATGA
This sequence comes from Viscum album, assembly GCA_963277665.1. NCBI lineage: Eukaryota > Viridiplantae > Streptophyta > Magnoliopsida > Santalales > Viscaceae > Viscum > Viscum album. Next base: position 184,959,745 of record OY728144.1, read on the forward strand.
ATGAATGGAAAATAAGTGACAAGACTAATGAAATTATCTGCTATGTATGTAAGCGCAAAAGACAAATCAAGGATAACTATCCAAATCTCATGTACAAAACAAAATATGAATACAAATACAGAAAGTATAAAAATGAAATGAAAGAAACCGAGAGTGCTCTTGAGGACAATTCGAGTGACTCAAAAACATCACATGATGAACATGATAACCAAGACAACATGTGTTTTATGAAAAACACATCTGAGGTAACACTAGACTCTTCTGTACATAATTCATACTATTTTAGAGATGATAGTGACTCTTAGAATATGTTTAATTAATAAATATTTGAATACTATAATATTCTTGAAGAAACATTCAATAAACTAAAAGATAAATATAAATATTTGACGAAACATCATGCTCTTACAGTGACTGTTAAATCTGAACTCACAACTGAAAAAGAAAAAAATGCTCAACTAATGAAGGAAAACAATGAATTAAAAATTTCGAATGAGAAATTGAATAATTACTTAGAAAATATTACCAATGTAAAAAATACACTTACTCAAATGTTAGGTAAACAAATTGCCCCTAAATACAATACTAGCATATATTACCTTCATGGAAAAAGAAATCTTGGTAAAACAAAATTTGATTCTAAATCTAGGACATACATATTTTCTCCCAGTTCTGGACACAAATCAACTAGTTCAAGTTACGATACACCTTATAATTTTTCATGTTTTTCTAGATCGAATAGAGTTTATTTTTAAAATACTTTACATATTTCTTATAGGAAACCTATGAGGTAGATATGGGTTCCTAAAGAAGTTATCACTATTGGTACTAGACTCAAACAATTTTTTGTACCAAAATCGGTTTTTGATTGATCATTCTATAGGAAAGATGCGTGAAGAGTTCCTATAAAAGTCTATGGTAATTGGACAATGTGTGTTCAAGACTCATAATAGGAGACTACTCATGCTTCCAGAATCTAATAAAAATTGTTGGAGGGAAAGTAATTTTTTATGACAATGCCAAAGGGATGATTATTGACCTTGTCCAAATCAGTAAGTCTAACTCAAATTTAATTTCTAAAGTACTATTTGTTTATGGATTGAAATATAATCTACATAGTATCTCACAATTGTGTGATGACAGATTTCATTGTTAGATTTGAAAAAGATTCTTGCAATGTTTTTAATTCTAAATAAGAATTGGTGTTTTCTGCATTAAGAAATGAAAATTTATATTCCAATAAAATATATTCATTAGTTTCTCAAAATTCATCATGATTAAGTGTATTGTATAAAGAGTCTTGGATTTAGTATATGAGACTAGGACACTGTAATATTCACTCCCTTATAAAGATAACTAGAAAAGGCCTAGTCAAAGACCTACATAAACTTGCATTTCCAAATGATAAAGTGTGTAATCCTTGCCAAAAAGGAAAACAAAAAAAATCTCTTTCAAACCAAAGAAATATGTGTCAACTTATCAAACTCTTGAATAGGTCCACATGGATTTTTTTGGACCATATAGAGTTTCTAGTTTAAATGGGAAGCAATATGTTTATGTTCTTGTACATGAATTTCGTAGATATACTTGGACCATCATTCTGGCTCACAAAAGTAAAGCTTTCTCTTACTTTTCCATATATTACAAGTTTATAGAAAATCATAGTGGACATATAATTAAGAACATATGAAGTGATCATGGCTGTGATTTTGAAAATTAGGAGTTTGAATCATTTTTCTCAAAAAATGGCTAGAGTCAAAACTTCTCTACCCCTAGAACACCTCAACAAAATTGAGTTGTAGAAATAAAAAATAGAACCCTATAATAGATTTATAGAAAGATTGTTAGTTAATATTACCTACCTATTTATTCTTGTGCTGAAGATGAAAATATAGAATGCTACATAATCAAGAGATTATTGACTAGACCCATTCATAAAAGGAATCCTTATGAGTTATCGAAAAATCGTAAACCCAATGTTACCTACTTCAATGTTTTTGGTTTCAAATTATATATGCTTAATACTAAGTACAATCTTTCCAAATTTTCATCTAAAATTGATGAAGGCATCTTTTTAAGATATTCAATTTCCAGTAATGCCTATAGAGTGTTTAATAAAAGAACTAAATGTGTGGAAGAATCTATCCAAGTTAAATTTGATGAAACAGATCCACATGAGCCTAACACCATTATAGAGAACATGGAGGATGATGTATCATATCTGAACATTAATTCAAAATCCTCAAACCATCCTATAAAAGAATCTGTGAAAACATCCAATTCATGAAATTTCATAGACTCAAGTCACAATGAACAAGAATCTATTGATGAACCTAAATCACTAGTCTTTCATTTTCTAGAGTTGTTAGAACTCTTAAGAACCATCTCTTAGATGTTGTTGTAGGAGAATTATACAAAGGAACTCAAACTATAACTTCTCTTAGAAATTAGGTTGAACAACAACTCTTATTGTCACAACTTGAACCTAAAAACATTAATGATGCTATAAATGATGAATTTTGGGTAATGAAAATGGAAGAAGAACTTGATCAATTTGAAAGGAATTTTTTTTTGGAAACTTGTTGAAAGACCCAAGGACACGTTAAACATAGGCACTAAATGGGTTTTTATAAATAATCTAGATGAAGCTGGTAACATAGTTAGAAACAATGCTATATTAGTTTCACAAGGCTATAGTCAAGAAGAAGGAATTGACTTTGAGAAGACCTTTGCACCAGTAGCTAGACTAGAAGCCATTAGAAGACTGATTGCATATTCTACCCATCTAAATTTCAAACTATATACAATGGATGATAAGAGTGCATACCTAAATGGGTATATAGCTGAGGATATATTTGTTAAGAAACCTCAATATTTTATAAATCATCATTTTCCAAATCCTATTTTTAAATTATAAAAATAGTTATATGGTTTAAAACAAGCTCCAAGAGAATGGTATGATAGGTTGAGTAGTTTTCATATTTCAAAAGTTTTTTCAAAAAGAATAGTTGATCCTACCCTTTTTATAAAACGAATTTTTAATGATGTTTTATTTGTTCAAATCAATGTAAATGACATTATATTTTGATTCGCATGAAATTATTTATGTATTGATTTTTCTAAATTGATGAAAAATGAATTTTGAATGAGTTTAATGGGTGAACTAAAATTCTTTCATGGATTTCATATCTTTCAAAATAATGATGGTATTATTTTAAATAAATGTAAATACACTAGAGTTTTTCTAAAATATTTTGGATTGGATAGCACTGAAAGGGGTGACACTCTAATGAGTAACAATTTTAAGTTGTATCTTGATGAACATGGAATATCGGTTGATCAATCCACTTATAGAGTAATGATTGGATTTTTACTCTACTTAACTTCTAGTCAACCTAACATTATGTTTAGTCTGTGTAAGGGTGCTCATTTTCTATAAAATCTTATGGAATCTCATTTAAATGTTGTTTAGAGTATTTTTAAATACCTCAAGCATTCACCCAATCTAGGACTATTTTATCATAGAAAATAATCATTTGAATTAGATTGTTATTCTGATACTGACGTCGGTGGATGTAAGTTAGATAAAAAAAGAGCCTCTGGAAAATGTCATTTTTAGGCAAGTCATTAGTATCAAGGTGTAGTAAGAAACAAAATTTTGCTTCATTATCTACTGTATATGCTGAATATATAGCTTCTCGTAGTTATTGTGCACAAATGTTTTGGAGAAACACACATCACTAGATTATGGATATTAATTCAAGCATGTTCCTATTAATTGTGACAATAAAAGTGCTATTAATATATCAAAAAATCTTGTTTCACACTCTTGGACAAAGTATATTGATGTAAGAAATCACCTTTTGAGAGAACATTTTAAAAAGGGTGATTTCTATTTGGTATTTATTGGAACTAAATATCAACATGCTATTATATTCACCAAACCATTAAATTTATAATGAATATACTACATCAAACATGAATTAGGTATGATAAATATTAAGTAAATATCTCACTGTTTCATATATAACTGTATCATATCTTACTATTTCATATCATAATGTTTCGTATCGTACTGTTTAATGTATACGGCCTCACAATTAGTATTTCTCAGTCACTTTCTGACACTTACTATTTTAACAATATGGTCGCACAGTCTAAAAATAACCCATGTTACTGTCTCACCATTAACATTTGTTACTGTCTCACAATGATTGTTAGTTACTATCTCACCGTAATAATTCATCATTATTTTATTTAAAAATTAGAACCTGTATAGTGGTGATTACTTACTTTACCCTTTTTCTTTCCCGTTCTTTTTTTGCAATGATTGGTATTCTTAAATGATAAAATAAATGAAGTTTCACTCATTCTTCCCTTGAACACCCATCTATTCTCTCAAATTGTAACCCTTCTTCAACCCTTCAACCTTTCTCAAATCTTCGGTGAATGCCCATGATGAAATGTCCTTTGTCGTCGACTCCTGAGAAATACTGTTAAAAAAAGAAAAGCATCACGCCTAGGTTATCACCCGAGGGACCTCTGAAGCCAAATATGGCGAACCGAACTATAGTTCATGAGAAAGTGATATTCCATAAATGGATTTTGTTGAGTATGTCTCTTGTTTTAATGTAAAGAATGAGAAAGGAGGTCAAGATTGGTTTTCAAAGGAAGACAAACCAATCTACCCAATGCTAGTTGCACAATTTTAGCAGTTTGTACAATTTTCAATTGATTTTTTAGATGGATATGTTGTAAGAATTTGGAAAAATGGCCAAAGATGCACATTATCTTCAAGGTTATGGGATTCATGCCTTAGCATACCTCATGAACATATTTTTTATGATTACAATAGAGGACCTCCACCGCCAAGTAAATTCTTTGTTTTGGAAGATGCCTTGAAAAGTATAACTAGAAATGACACCAAGAGGAGAGTTATCGCTGGTGAATTGGATGGAAAATCTAGAAACATGTTTACGTATATTCAGAACATGATTATCACCAAAAAAGGTGATTTATCTATAATTAAATATCAGGACTTATTTTTTATTCATCTCTTGAAAAATGGACAGAAAATTAATCTTTGTATGTATGCCATACACCACATGTGTGAATTGATCAAGACAACATATAAGTCAACCTCTCTATTCTATTCTCAGATTATATCATCCATGTTACATCCCAAAGGACTGGTAAGATCAAATAAAGAAGTTATCATGGATTATGATTTATATCTTTCAAAATTTATTATAAAGAGGATGAAAATATATTGGAATCTTAGGAAAAAAGAGTGGGAGGAAGACAATGATAGAATTTATGAAAAGTTCAATCCAGTGGAGCATCCCTCAAGACCAAAAGGTACTTCTGATTCTGGTTTGGATGTAGATGATGTAGTTGAGTATTATGAAGAAGAAGAATAATAAGAGGTTATTGTGCCTTCTAGAGACACTGTATTTGACAAAGAAGATAGTACTCATGCTCCTCAAGTTGTAATTGAGAAAGAAGTCCATGCTCCTAAATGTGTTTCTAATCTGGAATACCAACCCAAAGTTGAAAAAGAATCAGTTTCTAAAGAAACCAAAAAAGATTTTGTAGAAGAACATATAAGAGAAGAAATTCTTTTTATTCATGAATCATACCTTGAGGAACTCCCAGTGGAACAATCTGTTCCTGAAGTCATTCTTTCCGCTGACGAGAGAATGGAACAAGCCTTTCAATTGGATCGAAAAGAAGTTATTGGAGAATAAAGGGATGAATTCATGGAAATAAATCAAGGTCATATGTCATTGAGTCCAGAGAAGGATGCAACTATTGAGGGAGAGAAGCTCCCCAATCTAGAACCTGTTGAGGTTTGAAACCCATTGATCAAAGCTCAGTGAACACATGGTTTACATTTCTGAGAAATTTTGATGTGAATAACTCCCATGAAGTCTCATTCAAGGGACTTGACCATTCCAATATGTTTGAGATGAAAATAGAATCTGCACCTAAAGTTATCTCTTCCAATGAACCTGAGCTAGTCCCAGCTTCTACCTCTGATCCTTCACCATAACCTTTATCCTTGTTGTGTAAAGATGACCTGAATGAATTTGGAGGGACCCTTTTTCCTGGGGTTGATAAAATCCTGAATTCCCAACTAGCTACCGTAAAAATTCTATGTGATATAGATGCCTAACTATTATTTGAAATCTTCATTTGTAAGATTCAACCCAAAATGATTCATGATATTTAGGAAGTCAGAGTTGAGAACAAACTGCATAGTGATAAAGTACAGACTCTAAGAGGTATGGTTGAAAAAATGCAGAAAGTGCTGAATTCATGATCAGATCCTAATTTTCATCCTATTGAGAATATTACTCCTCAAACCCCATAGGATATTACCACTCTAATTCAACCTCATTTAGCTTCCATAGTTGAGAAAGTGGCTGAAAGAAACAAAAATAATTTGAAAAATAAGTGTGTTCTTGTTGTTGGTCTTCACAAGCTAACTGATGAGTATAAGGGGTGACTTCAGAAAGTGATCAACCAACTGAAATCACTTACCTCAGTTGTCACTAATTCTACTACCTTTGGTCATTCATCTCAATATTCCTTAGATACTGATCTGTTTCGAACAGTGGTAAAATAGGATCATCCGGCTATTCTTAGTGGTTCAAAAAAGAAATATATATCTGAAGTTATCAAGAAAAGTTACAAAGTTCTTGATTTGGTTCAAATCCATTATAAGATAGCTAATGATTCTCAGTAAGAAGTTTCCAAGAAAGTTGACTTCCATTTCAGCTAGATCTTCCCTAAGACTAATTTGATCAATAATTTCAAGTACCTTGTAGAAAATATGAGGATTCCTCCTATTACACAAGATTTAAAGGCTCATTTTCAAATGCATACAGAGTTCACTGGTCATTTGGAAATGTTTATCGAGAGAAATTTTGACAATGAAAAGGTCATACAATATCATGGAGAAATCATTACTGAATTTATCAAGCTTCTAAGGCCATATATTCATGAACAGAGTACTTTCATAGTTGCTCCTACTATTTCCCCATTGAGATCTAGTTTTCCAACCTCCACCTCTACCCTAGCCTCCACTTCTATGTTTGTCAATCCGGCCCTAAGTCAGATCTGGTCTGTAATCCATGATCAACAATTTCCTCAATCTTCAATAGCACCTACATTGGTTTCGTCTGTCTATGAAGGTCCTCCTTTTCCTTCTTTGGAAACCATATCACTCCCTTATTCTACCTCAAACATTTCTTCTCTGGCTTCTTTTTCTGATCCTTCTACTATGGGAAATGAAAAGACCGGCTATTGATGATGAACAATGACTAGTCTTTTTCGATTTGAATTTTGTTGCATTTGTTTTGTTGTCTACTGTTTGTATGGAACCTCTTTTTCTCTAATGCATTGTGAACTTTTATTCTCTTTCTCTATTCACTCTTTTTAATAATCCCAAAAGGAGGAAAAATATATATATGTAATATGATCATTCTGAATATGTAGTTTGAAAAAATATACACTCTAAATACAAATTATTTGGGACCATCAAGAAGGGAAATATTATTGGACTCCTCATGTCTTAATCATGTTTTAATGATCACAAATCATATTCAGTCTATAAACCTTGTTAATTCTGTGTAATCTATCTCACATTGAATGTAAAGTTGTTTAGTAAAGCTATCCAAATATATTAAGTGCGATTCATTCATTTTGATTACTGTACACAATCTTTGATTTAGTTTATTTTTTTTGATAAATGATTAATTTTAAACCATTCTATGAATATCACTACTTATGTCCAAATACAGATATTTGGAGAAATCTGAGACACCGTGAGTCTACCACCGGTTATGTTTTTCTGGAAAAGGAACCAGACACCGTGTACTAGACATCGTAACCAGATACCGTGAACTAGACACTGTAACCAGACACCATAACTGGACACCATAAACAGACATAGTAACCAGACACCGTGAACTAGACAACGTAACCAATCACCATGACGGTGAGACACCATGACCAACTAGACACCGTGACTATGAGACATTGTGACCAACCATACACCGTGACCATGAGACACCTCTTCAAGAAGACACCAGTTCATGGAGGCACCGTTCCATGACATAATGTGACACCATTTCAAAATATGTTTTGTCATTTTTTTAATTTAAAATATAACGGTCATATTTGAAGTTTTTAAATGCACTGACATAATTAATGATTCTTTGTAGACATGTCGACTGACAGTACGAGGTATGAGGTGCAGAATACATGAAACATGTCAGCTCCAACACATGCACTCAAAGATAAAATAGTATTTTGGCCTAGAAACAACATAAATGAATGTGTAACAAGCGGGTGTGAGCACAACAATGAATAACACAATTAAATATTTTCTTGAATAAATAATTGTCACGTGCAACTCAACACAACTGAATAAGACATGAATCATACTTTAATACCATAGTAGACTAAATATTCACCATGATGATCACACAAAAAGCTTGCTGACCTATGACACCATGGTTTCCATACAAGGACTTGATTATTTAATCTGCATCATCCCAGACTTCCAGAGCTGCAAAGACTAACACTCAGATCAATTCTAACTTTATCTCATAATTTCTTCTTTGTTGTGTATCATTTTATTTGGTTTCGAGAAGTGTGTGTATCTTTATAATGACACTATTTGTCTCATGTATTAAACTGAATAATACAATATATCTATTCTTAAACATACTTTTACACTTGTGTATACCCACAGATAAGTGTGGAAGTAGTCCATGTGTGGCCTGCATGTTTGTACCCTCAAAAAAATGTGGAAGAGGTCGTGTGACCTAGACAGTCCTGTGTAGTGTTCTGAACCCCAATATAGGTTGTGGATCATGTTTATTTATATAAACTACATGGTGGTAGTTGATCACCATGTGTAGTGGATTAGGTATCAACTTGAGACTGAACCACTTGTTTTATATCTGTTGTGTTGTTTAATTTTGTTTTTGTTGTTCTAATGTTTAATTATGAATTCACTATATTCACTTTAATAGTTAATATTGGATTCAATTTATCATTGTTTTTCCTTATTAGAATAGATTCCAATATAATATTAATACCTAACATAAGGATTACTAAGACATAATCAATCTTCTAAGAAGTTTTTTGAACTTCCAAACTATCATAATAGTATAACCTTGATTAACTGGGTTGTATTTAACATTATGGGGGGAATCATTTAACAATACTTTTTAAACAAAAAATTTTATAGTTACTCAATTTACCCTCCCCCCACCTTCTTGAGAAATATAATCCGAGAAACAAAAAGATGTACCAAAATTTAATTCAGTAACCAACAAATTCTCGTGGCCTTTAGAGAAGTTAGAAGTGAACTTGGGATCACGATCAGATACAATGGAGAGGGGGACTCCATGTAACCTGAATATCTCTTAAATATATGACTATTAATGTTGATCTGTAGATAGATTATCTCTAATAGGAATAAAATGATTAGATTTATTCAATCGACCTAGATCTCCTTGTTACCTAGAAAATTATTTGGTAATACAACTATTTAGTCCATGGATATATTTCCCCATTTAAAATATGGAACTGGTAAAGGATGTAGAATCCCCTTTGGAAACTTTCACTCTGCCATATCAAGCTGAGAATTCAAACACTTCATAGTAAGGTAAACAATATCTATGTTCATTCCATCCCACCATTAATACTCTCAAAGGTATTTGTACGTCTTAGTAATGCTATGATGAACCAAAAAAGAAGATCTATGAGCTTTACATAAATTCTATTTCTTCAATTATGAATCAGAAATCACACATAATATCTTCCGAAATATCATAATGAAATATGTATCAATGTTAACTTTAGGAAACATACCCTTTTGAACCAATTCTCACTTTTTCTATAATTCACTGTCCCTATTCATTGCTTTATTAATTCAGTATGATAGAGACGATTGCACTACATCCTGAAACAAAACATATGAATTTAATACAATAATAACCTCAATGCGAAATTTTATCAAGACAATAACCAAAGAATCACGTTCCAAATGTCACATTGTTAATGTAGAATTTTTTTTTCAAATCAAAAAATTATCCACCATATTTTCTTTTCCTAGATGGTAATGAATCATGAAATCACAATCCTTGATTAGTTCCAACCATATTCTCTATCTCATGTTCAATTATTTTTTAGTGAATATATACTTCATACTTTTGTGGCCAGTATATATTACACATTTTATGCCATATATATGATGCCTCCAAATTTTTAATGAAAAAAATTGCACCTAATTCCAAATAATGTATAGAGTAATTTAACTCATGAGAGTTCAAATAATGTGAATCATAAGCAATTACATAATTTTTCTATATTAGGACACAACCAGGTCTTTTTAATGATGCATCACTAAATATAAAAAGTTCAATATTTATGGAAAGTATGGCCAGAAATGAAGCATTCACCAGTCTTCTTTTCAATTATTGAAAAAAATCATCACATTAATTTTTTTAATTAGAACTTGACCCCATTTAGAGTTAAAAAGTCAGTGTGTTAGAAAATCGTGCCAAATTTTCTATAATCTTCCTGTAATAACCTTCGAAAACCTGAAAACTATGAATTTCAGTTATATTTGTGGGTCTTTTCCATTTATCAACAAATTTAGTTTTAGCAGGATCAATGGTTATGCCATATATAGAAATAATGTAACCAAGGAATGAAATTTTTTTCCACCAAAATTCACTCTTTCTTAATTTCACATACAATTTCATTTTTTAAGGTCTGGATTATTACCCTTAGATGACATTCATGCTCCTATTTACATTTATAATATATGAAAAAAATTATCAACAAACACAACCAAAAACATATCTAAGAAGTTATGGAATATTATTTTCATAACATCCCTAAATACATCAGGTTAATTATAATATACTAATGGAATAAATAAAAATTCATAATAGACATATCTCATACGAAATAAAGTGTTTGAAATGCCTAATTAATTTACATTCAACTTATGGTACCATAACCTCAAGTCAACCTTTGAAAAATATTTTGCTCCATAGTGATGATAAAACAAATCATTGATATGATGTAATGGATACATGTTATTAATAGTGATGTTATTCAAAGCTCTATAATCAATGAAAATTCTCATTGAACCATCTTTGTTTTTTAACAAACAAGATAGAATCACCACATAGTAATGTACTAGTTATAATGGAACCATTATCTAATAAATCCTACAATTTATTTGTTTACTATAAAAGTACAATTCGATCCATTTAATAAGGGGGATTTGAAATTGGATTATCATCATGTAGTAATTCAATAGTGAATTGAACTTCTCAATTTGGTATAATACCATAAAACTCAATGGGAAGGAAATCAAGATACTCATTTAACACTACCACATCATTAATCAGAATTGTTCCTTTGTTTTCAAAAAAATCTAAAAAGTAAAATTCATTTATATATTTTAATATTTTCTTAGCTTCCAGTTATGTTATAAATCATAAAAGGGTCCTTATTTTACAAAAATTGAAAGGTATTAAAAAAATAAACACTTTAGATCCTCATTTAGTCATAGCAATGTAATTAGAATTACAATCTATAACCAGAATGACATCAAACTTTAATAAATGAAAAACAAAAAGTTTTATAGGTAAATTATTTCCACAGATTAGGATATGATGATTCTTCAAATTTATTTTCACCTCAACGTTTCCCCAATGTGTTTTTACCATATGTTTTGGATTCATTTCCTAAGATGGAATTTCTAATTTACTAAAAAAATTCCAGAAATGACATAATGTGTAGACCCTAAAATAGACAACACTTTGGTATAATATGAATAATAAAAAATTTACATTATACCACTTCATTTGATATCCCAACATTTGCGGATGTACTTGAAGAAGAAATTCACCACACCTTTCTACTTATAATTCGGCATCTTCCCATCATTCAAGTTCATCTTCAGATTCTCATTTTCATAATTACCCATCTCATTATGCATAAAACATTTTACTAGATGTAAATAATATTTTTTCTTGCCACTAACTTGATCTTTTTTTGTGAATCTATGAGCCTTTTGTCCCATTTTACCATATCAGAATCACTTTTTTAACTTCAGAAGGAATTCTATAGAGTGTTTTTACAACAATTTTCACAAAATATAAACAAAAGTTTCATACAATAAGGATTTTTTTAAAGAATTATACATTTTTCATTCCATATCGACCTCTAATTCTATTGATTGTAAAAGAAAATTTGATCATCAAAAAGATTCATTTCCACCTTTTCCTCAAATCCAAGAATCTTTTCTTAACTTTTTAACTCATGAGATGTGAACACCCTTTGATAAATTGTATTTAATACTGATTAAAAATGATTGATTTTACTATCAATATCCCGAATTAAATTTGGACCATACATTTCTAGTCAAGTGAATTTATCTTCGTAAGGAGCCATTGATTCATCCCACTACCTCAATTCCAATCATTTTTTTCATCCAATGGATAACCTCATTGGGGAAATATTTCTCAAGAAACATGTTTTGGAATTCATCCCACTTACAAGAAGAAATATCATAATTGTCCCTAATATTCATAACTGTAAACCAGCACTAATTGTTTTCACCTTCAAAACCGTAAACAACAAGACTAACCTTTTGATTTTATGAACACCCCTTGACATCAAAATTATTTTCTTGTCCTTTAATCCAAACATCACCATAAAAGGGGTCAGATGATCCTTTGAGTTGTGGGGGATGTTGCCACATGAAATGATCAACTACCAATATGTTCCTATGTGGCTGATCTGGAAGATCTCATGGATATATACAACCACAATTTATCTCTTAAGTCCAAAACTTCATCACTACAATAAACTATTCAGTTCTGATTCTTACAATCTCTGGATGCTGATTTGAAAGGTTGTTTTCCTCCGAATGGCGTCCCAACATAGCTTCCATGTTTCCTCTATGGAAACACTTTCTATAAAAAGTCAAAGTAACATTGTAATATTCAAATTCTATATCATATCAAGTGGACCATAAATTAAATGTCATTTTTGGATATTCTAATAACAATATCATAACCACTAAAGTTATCTAAACTATCTTATGATACCAACTATAAGGCCCTAGTCTTTAATGTTACATAATCTTGAGATAAATAAAGAATTCACAATGAGGATCTTTTAAGGTTTATAGTTTTATAAAATTAGGCCATAACTGTTACATAAAATCTCTAAAGTTATAAAGTATACAAATCTACTAAATATCCATTTTATCGTAATCTAAAACATTTCAAAATAAATCATCATTTCTGTTTTTTTATAAGAATATTCATAAAATTTATCTTGACTTATTCTTTTCTCATATCCAACATTATATCTTGTGAAAGCAACATTTCAGAAACTTGGGATGAGTATAAAAATCTGAGTAAGGGATTTACATAATCAATGAAACTATTAGTCCATGAATACTTTAAACCCATTAGAGAATTTTCACAAAATCATTATTTTCACCAATAATACATACACTCTTTAACATATCTCATGAAGTCATAATATTCATAAAAAACATATTATCAATCATATATATTATATATAACTTGTGGCATCCATTTTATACTAACATTTTTGCTTTTATAGCTACATAGGGAGTAACCTTCATGGTTATATTTAGAACAATAATCATACTATATTACATAAATATCTTAGGATAAATATTATTATTTAACTCTGTCTCATTTCCCAATTCATTAGAGATCTATCATGGGCTCACCATCCCCAAGTTTATCATGGAACCCTCCAAATACATAATCAATTCCCTTGATCCTTAATATAATCATAGCACATAAAAAATCAAAAAGAAATATTAAGAATTACACATTACAATGATAAGATATAATTTCAAGATATTGATATAATTAACCCATTATAAAAATAAAAGTCAATACCAAAACACATGAAAAGGTAAATGTTATTTATTTTTCTTTTAAACATTTACAGATTATAAATAATGCCCAAGATGAAATTAAGCTCACGACGGCGGAAAATTATTTTTTTCCTCGTGCGTTTAAAAATTTATATTTTTTGTTTAGTAAAACACTTAATAGAAAATAATCCCTTCAAAAACTTTTGAATGAAATTAAAAGTAAAAGGGCTTAATTATACACCATATCAAAATATGCCTCAAGGAAAGGTGATTGAGACGAAGTCCTCCAGCATTGGTCTAACTCATCACGTACAATATTTACATTCCTGAATAATAAAATTTGGTTAATTTCTACATGATTGAGAATCTTTTTGAATCTTATTATATCTTTTATATTACTAATTAACATGTTGTAAAAATTACAGAATTATGTATGTTCATATCAAACGTTTTGTCGATATTCTGTACTTGATTCAAAATTGAATGTGTTTTGATGTCACTTGTCCATGTGAAAATAATTCCTTAATCTCCAGAATAATATTCATAACATTATTATAAACATTATAAATAAATTATAAAATTAAATCAAACCCTGAATTTTGGTTTTGAAAAATACACAACATTATAATCATGGAGACGGTAAGTCATACTTATGCATGTGTAACATTTTCCATTTTTCATTGATCATTATGGAAACAATTAAACTATAATTTCATAATTTTATATTGATTATAACATAATTAATATAATATTAATCTTTTATATATACATATATATATATCATACAAGTGACATAATTAATAAAAACGAGTAGCATCGCTTCGTGGAGGTTATAGTTCACACGCACGCACGAACGGCGTTATCATTTTTATGTCTGTGGAATGATAGAACATAATTGATATATTATTATCCTAGAATGATAAATATGTTGTGAATATAAAATATGAAAACCAATTCCATTATTATAACCATTCATGAGATACGGTTATGAAAAAATAATTAGATCGGTTTGTGGAGGTGATAGTTTAGACGTACGCATGAATGATTAATTCCTTTCCCATTTAATGGAAGTGGATATAGATTTAGGAAATGATTTTTAAAAAACAAAAAATCCATATATTTAATATAATAAAGTTATTATTTACTCACAAATGATGGATACTTAAAGGAAATGGAAGAAAAAATTAAATTGAAAAACATAAATAAAAACATCACCTTTTATTTGGACGATCTCCTTTACTAACACCATAGCACCTATAATAAGGGCACCTAAAATAATTCCTCTAGAATGTGGGGAGGGATTATATGTAGGGTTTAAGGAATTTAATGGATGATCCAAAATGTTTTTGATGTGTTATTAATAGAAATGAATGGGTTCATTTTATACGAGAGCATAGGTGCACTGTTGGAACTATTAAAAGTATTAAATTAATATAAATTTTATTTCAACTCAAAATTGTTCCAAAATGATTTAGTTATTAGATAGGATAATTAAAGGACAAAATATAATAACAAAATCTGAATTAGTTATGTATTTTATATTTTTTTAATCCTTATCTTTGGATTAAAACTTTTTAACTCTTACCCTTTTATCGTTTATTTTATAGTTTGAGAGTTACAATAATTACCAAATCATTCCAAAAGACTAATGAATGGGTTATAGTGGAAATTTGTAGATTTATGGACACATATTTTCCTAAACATGGATTCTTATAAATTTTATATCATTTAATTAAATATTCTATACATTAAAATATGAATTATGTCAATGTTAACACTATTCCTTAAAGGACTTTTTTAAAATAAAAAATTGTTAACATCAAAAAAATACTTTAAATAAATACTACCATGTCATAAAAATCCATCAAATTCATGGATGAAATCAAATGTGCTAAATTGTATTTATTTTTATTTTATTAATATCATTTATTTTATTATTTCTTCATTAATTCAATTATTGCATCATCACTGTGTCATAATTTAATTTAGTTATTTAATTGTCTATAATTATAAATAAATTACCATGATGTGGGTAATATTTATATATTTGTAAGTACTATTCATAATCTGATATATAATTTATATAACCCCATTTTAAACAATTTTGGTACGAATAGATATATTTATGACATATTTGCCTTTAAATTAAATGTCATAATCACACCCAAGTGGCTTCCAAAGATAATAATTTGAGCCCATGGATGGTCACAGTTGATAATAATTCATTTAATAAGATTAGGACTTGTGTAATAGTAAATTAATAATATTATAATATTAATTTATAGTTTAATTACACTATTTACCTTTAATCGTGGTAAATAAAGTAGTAATGTTATTATTCAAAAAAAATATTTTGATCATATTGGACCACATTTTACCTACTAAGTGAAACCATATATGTATATTTTTGAAAATTCAATTCATAGATGTTGTTAAATACCGTTTTACACTAATCTCATAAACAGAATGAGAAAACAGGGTTTTTAAGTAAAAAGTTCAAAAGTTCACATTGTTTTTTATTTAATTTTAATTTGAAATTACATTCAATAAAAAAAGTTGGATTAAATGATAAATAAATCATCTAATTATAACTGAAAACCATGTAAATGGATAATATAAAAATATAAATAAATTAACAAAAAGGTTGTTTAGAATTAAAATGTATTATTTTAAATATTCATCAAAAAAAGAATACTTTCAGAAAAATACAAAATATTCAACCAATAAAAATTTTGATATGTTGAATCTAAAGAATAATTTACTCTTTCAAATAGGGAAAAAATTGAGAAAAAAATGTGATTTAAAAATGGGTCTCCATCAAAATGCTGTAAAACTACTTTTCAAAAAATTAGAGTACTTTATGGTTAAAATTTGATTTATTCACATTTTAAGCCTCCAAAATATATTGGATGAAAGTAAAAATATTTAATAAACATGTGTAAACATAATATTGTTAGTCATGTTCATTCCCTCCAATACAATGGCTTGGCATTAAATACCATTTAAAATAATATTATTAATAATATATTATTTTTCGGAATAACTTAGTCATGCATGCTACAAAAAAATTTAGAAAGACCATTATGGAATGTTTGGTACACTATCGTACATAGAATCCACATTAAAATAAAATTAATATCTAATTATTTAATTATAATATATATAAAAAGTCTTATTTTATAATTACCTGATATGTTACAAATATATTTATCAAAATTTGTGACTGTCTATTCATCTTTAGAAAGTTTTTGTTGGAAAAGTTCGTAGACTTCTTCATTTTCCATCAACATTACTTTTAGATGTTAATTATGAATCATTTAATTCTATATAGGCTTATTCAAATAATTAATTTCTTCTAAAAACTTTATTTTCTCATCATGAAAGGATTATTTATTGTCATTTGAAGAGTCTTAACTTGTCAACATCCCAATTTCTTTCTCAAGCATCCCAATCTTCCTCACACATGTTTTCAATTAATCTTTCATTTGAAATTAAAATTGAATTTCTTTTTCTTCAGAACTTCTTTTTTTGAATTATTCATCATTTATTATTTTAATGAATGTATTCTCTTCGACCTTCTCAACATACTTTTCATATTTAGCTTTATTATATTCGTTCCCAGAACAACTAATGCAAGAAAAACTCTCTTTATTAAATATTTCAATAAAAATGTCTTCTTTATCACCATTTCAAAATTCTTCACAACCATAATCCTTAAAAAAACTTCTCCTTTTGGATTTGGATAAATTCTTAAAAATCTTCTTAGAATAGGAATTTTTTATGACCACCTTTCTCCCTATATCGTCTAGGTATTATTTCTTCTTAATCACTTTCATCTTCATCATTTTCTTCTTCATCACCTCTTTATGGAAAACTTGCAAAAAATTGACCAATGGCTCCCAAAACAAAATTTTTTAAGGGGGTTTCATTTTATACCTTAATATACATCTTTATACATTATTAAAGAATAAGAACTAAATATTATCATGTTTTTTACACACCTAATTTTCAGGATAAGAATATGTAACATCATCTTTTTTAAGAACCTTCTTAAAAAATTACTTTAATGCTTTGAAATAAATTTCTATTCCAAAAATTTTTTATCTCTTCATCAAACATTCCTTTATCATCACATATGTGATGAGATTACTATGTAGTTCCTCAATAAATATTGTATCAGGGTCTCTATCTTCTAATGATGAAATATTGCCATGAAACCAATCAGGAATAATTCTCAAGATATTTTCTACAATTGTAGGGGCTTATAAAATTTCACTAAGACATCTAATAGTGGTAAAAATGTAATTAAATATGTAAAATAAGTCATAAAAATAATCTTAATCACCAATATTTCGATCTTCATAATTCAATTTACAAATATTTAACTTTTCCTTCTTTAATTGTGTAATTTAATATTCCCTTTATAAATGATTGTCTACATATCCCATATTCCATTGGTAGTAGAAACACCTTGTACTCTCAAAAACACACATTCAAAGAGTGATGATAGTAAATCATTCATTTATCTTCCATCATTTTCATTTTTTTATTTATCAAAATTTATGATAGAATCATTCTAAATACAAGGACGACAACCAACTGCAGCCGCTTTTCGAAGATCATACACATGGGAAATAAGATATGTTATCATTATTAATTTCTAAATATGATAATTCCAATAATTTAACATCACAATCCCATTACTATTCACACAATTCATATTTTCCATAACAATGTTTTTTTGAAAAACATCCTTAAATAGTATGATAATGGAGCTTTCTCTCTGATAACATTTGAAATTTCCCAACCAGGATCCAAGAATCACTAAGAGGGTTTGGAGTGAATCTGTGAAATATTTTTCTTTTAATTTTCCTATCTGACGAAATTATTAATTCCTCCTATTAAATATTTCGTTAACTGATGAAAATGAATCAAACACATGTCCATAAGAGCATAATAAATTTCAATGTTGACTAATCTACATCATTAACTACATGATAGTTATGGTATGGAAACAATATGATACAACACAATCCATTGGAAAAACATTTTCGGGTGTAACACAATGACTAGGATATTCAATTACACTAGTTTATCACTAAGTAAACAATTCAGTAGTGTATGTGTATTTTCTATCAAAAATGATTTTTTATAATGTTTTTTTATAGACATGTTACAATACATCTTGATCCACCCTTAAAAATATGATCTTTCAAAACATTTATTTACTTTCTTATCTAAAAGATAGTATTAAATTCCTTGGATTCGTAAGGATACTCAGTCTAAATTCTCATTCTAATTCCCATGTCTGGTTTCTCAATATACATATATGAATTTGTCAGAATACCACTTGATAAATTCTTGGCTTCTTATCTTCAGTCTGGAAAACCCAGTCTTATTGTGTAACATGGTCTATACACTCTTAATATGATCATTTTACTTATTCTCATTCTATCTGGATTACTTCTTTGAGAAAAAAAAATTTTAAAGCTTCTTATTGATAGATATATAGAGATTCTCACTTCTATTTCAAGATCGATGCAAGTCTTAGAATACAAAATTTATTCTCCTCCCTTTATTTACATGCCAAAATTATTTAAACGTGATTTTGAAAAGGTTTTACCACTTCACCAAATTTACTAAATCTATCATCCATAAATCTTTTATCTATATTTTACTTCTTTAACTTATTTTTAAGTCTTCAAATATCTTTTATTGTTTATCTATCTTTTTCTTCTTCATAACATTTTTGAATATTCAAATATTATTTATTTTTAGATCTCTCTTTGACTTCATCATTGCTAAATACTTTCTAAAAAATATTTATTTTTATTTTTATTTACATTTATGAATATGATTTCCTCATTATGATAAAGACATTTGGTTGCATCAATTTTCTTGACCAACATGAAAACAAATATGAACAAAAGATATTTCAATACATTTCTCTATACCAAATGAAATATTATTTACCATTTGGATTAACTCATTACGATAGAAGATTATTTTCAAAAATATTTTCTTCATTACTTTACTCTTCACCAAATATAATAAATTAATCATGTCTTCTCAATTTGATTCTCAGAACCAACAACCATTCTGATTTCATCATTGTGATGGAGAAAACCTATTCGTTCAAAATTATTCAACTGGTTCTACATCTTTTCATCCTCAGATTCATTATCGATCATTAATTCACATTTACGACTCGGTGTCAACTCCAATACAATGACACTTTTCCCAAATCAAGAAACGCTAGAAAACAAATCAGGACTATTATTATCTTTCTTAGCCCAGTTTTTATGAAAAATAAAAAACATTTCATATTAATAGAAATGGTTGAAAACATTTTTTATTGAACTCTGAGGTTCTTTATTTTTTTCCCCCAATAGATTTCTTTTTTTTCCTTTTCATTGTTTCCATAAAATCTCATAAAAACCAAATACTCATATGATGTTTATGATGGTATAATCAGTGTGATGGATCTATATCATCATCTTATACTTTCCAAAGTTATTTTTTTTATAAATATGATAATAATGATTTTTTAGAAATCAGCAACTTTCTCTCTTCTGGTTATGATGCTTCATTAAATTCTTTCTCCAAACATTTAATTTTTTGAATTTTGTAATGACTGAATACTTAAACCATAAGTTTCTCTTATAATGATCAAGAAAACATTTCCAACCTTCAAAAAAATATTAATCAGATTATATAAGAGCTGATAGATTCTAATTCAATGACTTCCTTCCTCTATAAACATTTTATTATAAGTATTGCTTCCTTTGTGAATTTTAAAATGTTGAATGTCAGGTTTTTCATCATTTTACTTATATTTGAAAGTATTATAACATTACATTCCTCTAGAAATATTTTATTTCCTTCCAATAAATCCTTATTAGGATTGGAATGAATATGATGGGCCTGAATACAATTGATAGAACCTTTTCTCACCCTTTATTTCATCAAGATATCATCACATGTTTTAAAAAATACTTATGATTTCTGTCATTTATAAGATAAAAAATCATTGTAAAATTAATATTGGTGTTAGGTGGACTCTGAATCAGCTCCTGATTATGCTTTTTATTTCATTCCTGACATAAATTGATTCTGATGAGGATTTTATTTTAGTAAACATCTTCCCAATCCGATGGAATTTCTTAGGAATTGTGAGATTGATGTTATAAAGACAATGGTCAGTCCAATATTTATGATAATGGTTCTAAATATAATTCTCATCTTTACTGACAACATTCCTCAATCTAGATTTCTCTTAATTTTCTCAGCATACTCTTTTTATTCAATATAATCAATATATTTATCTATTAACAATAAATACTATCAAAACACAACATGTCCCTAACACCAATGACTCGGTGGGTCACAAAAATTATCCACATAATTCAACCTTATATCACAAAAATATCTTAATGGTTTGTTTTCTATATGATGAAGTTTCCATTAATAACTCACCATGTCCTCACACTCCCATGTCTCATAGTATACTCTCCCATTTTTCTATAACACATGGACAAAGGGGATCTATTTATTGAGAAACATCTTAAAATATAATCCATAATATGCAAAGGTTTCTTAATAATGAAGGTGTTATGTTATAATTCCAGTCTATCCCATCTAACAATGTGAGATGGTTCTTGATGGTATGTCTTTAACTAGAAAACAATGATCATGTTATGAAATGATTTCATCTGTATGGTGACCTAGGCTTCCCGTAAATAGATATTACATATGTTTATATGAATAATGAACACATTACATAAACATGTCCATGAGGACTACAATAGTTTACTGTATTTGGAGACCATGTAAAAAAATAAATTTTTTGAAATATCTTCAACGTCTCCCATAATGATCACACCCTTTAGTACTGTTGAAAAACATGTCCTACATAAAACCATTCTCCATAAACTTATTAATGGAATCATAAGAAAGAGAAATTTCATATTCTTCATAAGGTTAAAAATGGAAATATGTAGTAATAAAATGAACCTATGGGTATGATAACACGATCATTAAATTTTGAAACCATACAATTCCTATAAATGGGAATAATATCGAGTCATGGAATAATTATTTGAAGTTTATAAGACATGAATCAAAAGGAAATCAAATAATAGGATCCATGAGAGAATAACATTGTTATAAGACACTAATTTGTGGCATACACAATATTTTATAAATTTGTGAACATGTATACATAGATAAAAGATCACTCATTATTTTAAGGACATGAAATTAATACGTATTTTAAAATTATGGACATGAAACCTAGTCCACAGAAAACATTATGGATAGAAATCAAGGTACACACATAAAATTATAGACATGAAACATGGTCCATGCATAACATTATTAACATTAATGAAATGTCCACAAAAAACTCAGTGAACATGTAATCAGGTTCATGCATAGTAGTGTTAACATATAAGTAGGTTCACAAATAACATTGTAAACACATAATCATGTAAAATTCCCCCGCGAGTCATTTAATTAACATGGGATATGATCAAATTAGATTAATTGTTTCCCAAACTACACTTGCTACAAATGAGTAGTATTGTGAAAGTGTGGGGTTGATCCTGTGTGGAATTGAACAAGATGATTGAATATAAGGATTCAAACCTCACGTGTAGGAGTCCTCACATGTTGATTGATTTTGGAAAAAAAATAACAAGGGAATTGGGGTTTTAGATTATATATAAATAAGGTATTAGGATCAATTTTGGGGTTTTGATAAAAGGATATAATTATTTATAACTTATTATGGTCTTATGGATTATGTTGTAAAGAAATAAAAGGTCACTAGTTTACCATAGTAAAACCAAATAGATCTATATAGTAGGAAAATAATCCTCAGTCTAGGGATTGCTACAACCTATATGAATAAATCATATATTCTAAGGCAGAAATTATCATTGGATATTGATCATAAACTATTCTACTCCAATTAGGTGAGGGTTTTTCATTAAATATGTCCATCATTAGGGTTTATCAATATAAATAGATTAAAAAATTATTTTTTTCAAGATTTTTATCCTTCAGGATACCAACTGGAGAATAATATATTCATTAAATTCAGACACTCTTACTCTTGACCCCTACCCTAGGTGGTTTATTCACTCATGATAGAATTGACAAATAATGGGTTAAGAATTCAAAACAAGTTCAATAATAATAAATTGAGACCAAAAATTTACATATTAGGCATTAAATAATAATAAAATTAAACCTAGAATCAATAACAATTTCAACCAAACACTTACATGAAATAAGAATAGGAATGAACACATCAAGGGTTTGTCGTTGATCGGTGATTGAAATGGGGAATGCACATAACATGGCTCAACAATATAAAATAATAATGAAAACATTTCAAGTTTATAAATGGTTATTGAATATATGTAATATAGTAAAATAAATGGATGTATGTTTAGTTTTAGAAGAGTGGGATGAATAAGAATGAGAGAATAATGAGAGAAAAAAAATTGTTCATCATTTTTTCTAATGTTCACTTTCCTGAGGTTAATAAATTGGATATTGCATGATGTATAATGGGTCTTTACATTAAGTAATTATAATCAAATATTTTCTCCATGATTTCTCAATCCTGTGGGAATTTCACATGAATCTCATCCTAGATATTTGAGATGTAGAAATTGACACCTATTATGACATCTAACTGGACTTCATGACATATTTCTTCATTTAGGCATGATCCTTAAAGTTGAAATTGAGATTCAAACATTATATGATGTGTATTAGTGACTCCCATCAGGTAATATCTTCATGGATTTTAATTCATTCATGTCTTGATTCAAGGATTTCCATAGGATATCAGAGATGGATACATGTCATGTAAGTGAATTTCACCTAGTGTAATGTTCATTTCTAGTCATTTTCTCTAGATTTTTATTTTTAAACATTGGAAAACTATTTCCTAAAATAATTAAGACATACTCAGTTAATTATCGTGTAAAAAATGAAAATCCTTAATCAAATGAATAAAAAAATATATATAAATTCAAGTGATTAAAATCCCCCGCACATGAAAAATTTATAGTCTTCATGAAAATATATCTCAACAGGGATTTAAAGAGGTAAGAAATTTTTAGAACATGAAAAATTCATCAAAACTATGAAAATAAAACTTAGTGTATGTATAAAAATTTATTCTTTAAAATAATCCATGCTTAGAAAATTAGTTATGCATCATAGATTATTCGTTTTAATAAATTATTAACATCTTGGTTACAATTTCATAAAGCTTCTTGAAATTCAATACGTATTTCCAATTTATGTCACAATGAATTTTCTATCGTCACTTAGGGTGAAATAAAATTAGATTTAGGTTATACCTTTAATACATGTTCTTAACAATAGGACAGAATTGGTTCTATCATCTCTACTTCATAAATAAAAAAACAAAATAAATTACGATGGCATAAGAAAAAAGGATCAAGTAACTCTATGGATGAGGGTATGTCAATAGAATGTGAAAAAGACAAGCTCAAAATGAGGATAATGTAACAGCCCTAGATTTTTATGAAAAATATTCTTTTAATTTTATTAATGTCTTGTGTTGTATTCTACACCAAGATTACCTTGCGCTATACGCAACACCTTATTAGCTTGCAGTATACGCACCACTATTCTTAGATCGTGTTACACACAATTTTGATAATAGTTATTCTACACAACATTGAGTATATATATATATATATTCAATATATAAATGAAATATGGTTGGATTCTGTTATACTAAACAACGAAGGATTCTTTCACAACACGCAACCCTGACTTGACTTGCATTACACGCAATCGCGACCTTCCTCGATAGCGTGTGTTATACCCAATACCGGGTTTTAATAAACAATGTTATATTATTATAATATTGTCATGAACTAGCCGTTATGAATACTATTAACTAAATTTTGAATTTTATAACATTATTATTCATCTTACACATTTCTAGAACATGGTATAAGAACAAAATAAATTTTTCGGGTAAAATAAGTATTTTTCAAAAAATGCAGTTTTGCCGCCTTTTGATGGCGCACCCACATTAAATCTGGTTTTTGACATGTTTATAAGTTCAATTTGACAAAATAAAATTATTCTTTGGAATCACGAAATAAAAATTTACTTTGGATAAATTTTTCATATTATTCTGGTAACTTTCACATTTTAATGAATAGTAAAAACACGCTATATTTTAATTAAAAACAACATTTTTTCATCGTAATATCATATGTGGTTAAATTATAATATTGAATGGTTTTAAATTATAAATAGAATATATTTTTACCATTTAATATAATGTATGTCATTAGCATTGATTTTACCTTGAATTCGTAGGTTAAATCAATTCAATCTTTTGCAATGTTTTAAACAAAAAACCCATTTTGATTTGACAACGGGATTAATTTTAATTTAATTTCTGCAACTTCTGTGTTTTGAATTTTAAAAAATGGATTCTATATTTGGAATCATTGGGTCCAAATTATGTTAATAGGATACTTTTTATTTTTGGGAATTATGAATAGTAACTACGGTAAATTTTATTTACCATAGTTAAAGGTAAATCGGGTAATTAAGGTTAAATATAATATTTTAAAATTACCCTAACAAATGTCAAAATTCTATTGGATGAAACAAAAACGACCCATATCACCTAAGGGTCGGATTAGATTAATTTAATTAAATTTTTTCAATGAAAATAATTTAATTATTATTAAAACCAAAGAATGTGACAACATGTCACTTTCTTAAATATTATAAGTATAATAATTTTAATCTAGTGATAAACTTCATGAAACATCGAACATGAATAGTCTCCAGAAAGCTAATACAATTATCTATATCATAGGAATATATTTAGAATTTTTAGGGATTAAATAATTATCATTTATTATGACAGAAAAATGATTCAGTAATTGTCTTATTAATGAAATATTGACATAATTGATGTTATAAATGCCCAAATAAATGTAATTTGAGGCTTTTTATGACCTACACTAATTTTCTAGGTTAATATGACAAGTTATTGTTGATTTAAGTAACTTGGTTCGAACATATAATTCTGTTATGACTTTCACAAAAATCATATATCAAATAGTGTCAAAATTGACACAAAATAGTTTTTAAATCAAATATTATATTATTACTTGTTATTTTGTTCTTAAAAATCTACGGTTCGGCCAAATGACTTAGATAAGGATATATATATTAATAATAAACAATTTTGGTGTTCTTTAGGCATGTTATAGTAAGTTTATTAACCATATAGTGTAAGAAAACAAAAAGACACGGTAAAAGTTAAATTATTTAACTTAGAGTTAAATCTAATTGATAAGGTTAAAATAATACCCTAAACTTGTCTAAATCCTATTTGTTGATATAATATCGACCCATCCCCACTTTAGCTTCGAAATAAGACCCTTTGGAACCATTATAAACCGATTTTGACTTTAATATAAAATAATATTTTGAGATATTCCTAAGGTGCCCCTCTCCTCCCTTATAAAAGGGCACCTCCTTTCCCTCCTCCACACACCAATTTGAGCACTCAAGCTCGGACAACCCCTGAAAAAATCCCTTCTCCACTTCCCTAGAATAATCCTAGAGGTCCTGGTCTTCTACAAAGACCAATATTAGTTCCCTAAGTGGAGGATTCAAAAAGGCGTTCCAAAGAAGAGGTAATATCCATTACCGATCTTTTCAATTTCTTTCTTCTTCAACTTCTTCTTCTTTAGTTGTTTCATGATAAAGTAATAACATTAGTATTACTTACATACTGATTTGTTATTATAAATATGAAACAACTCTAATTAACCTTCTATCCATTCTACGGTAAAAGGAAATCACAGCGCGTGCGTACGTACAGAATACCATCTCCACGCCGTGGTGTAATCTATTTTCCACCACCACATTAATTGGATGGATATAATGGTTTAATGAGTAACTATATATGATTATTATAAAGTGATATTGATACTGAAATATTATACATACACTTCAACACAATTCCACGACCATGGGAACGATATCATCGCTCGTGCGTACGTACGGACTACCGTCTCCACGACGCGATGAGATTCATTCTCAATGATTAACCATTCAAGAATGATTATAAAGTATATATAATATGTTCTAATGAAATATATGACATAATATTGATACTGTATTTATTTATATTTATATGTATGTCATCTACTTAATTCCATTCAATTCAATAAGGAAACGAAAACAGCATTCATGCGTACGTACGGACTACCGTCTCCATGAACTGTGTATTTCTTTCCATTTACTGATTTATTATATATGTATATTATGAATATATATATATATAAATCATGTTTTATATTCTGGAATTAAGTAATCATGATCTAAGTAATCATATGAATAATTACAAGTTAAAAACACGAACGACAAATGAGACGATTTTACCCAAAACGCTACTTTAACATGAATTTACAAAAGAACGGGTAATATAAATTCATAAGTGGACTATATATGATATAATAACAATGAATATGATTCTTTAATAATTCAATAACATGATTTAAATCATTATACAGGAGGTTGGGACACTTACAAAGCAAGTCATACCTAAGGTAAGGGAAATATCACAATCTCATTTTTATCCGAGATTGTCTATTCATAAGTATTTATTGGGGTGTATTTTATCATCCACATCCATGTTTCATCAATATGTAATATTATTTCCATCCACCTAAAATTGTTTAAATCCATTTTTACCCTTCGGTGAGTTTTTAGTAAAAGAAATGAAAGGAATCTTTTGTCTTTTTTCGTACGAGGTACTTTTTGACTTTTCCGACAAAAGTACAAAGAATGTTTTTTTAACTTATACGACATGAATGTATTTTTAAAACATTATTTCCAAGAAGCTTCCTTTACATGTTTTAAAGTTCATTTTTAATCATCTTCTTCTTTTTTAATGTTGTATGACATGTTATGAAAGGAAAAATGTTTTTGAAATAGAAAGGATATTTTCCTCAAGAATGGAGTTCAAGTATTTTATCAAAATTATTTTCCATCTAAGAAAATAAAAGGGTTCTGTTTTTATCCCTATTATTACGTGGATTTGATTATGTTGTGATGGAAATATTTTTATAAATTCCTTTATCTTATATGAATTGTTTTATGATGTCATGTTGTTTAAGAATTCCATTTTTATTTCATGGGTCACGCTATGATGTATGGTTTATGATTATGTGGCACACATAAGAAAGGATTCATTATAAGATGGGTGTGACCTATATCTCCCTCTAATGCATTGGGTAAAGATTTTATATCTCATGAGATAGACATGGCTGGAATGGTAGGTTATACCGGTTCAGTGAAACAGGACTGAAACGAGGGTTACTCGATTCAGAAAGGGACTTTCTCCACTAAAATAGTCTTGGCAATGAGTCTTGATTAACAAGAAATGATTCTCTATGATTATCTGTGAATGCCACAAAGTTTCATGTTTTATGTTATGATTATTGTGATTACATTTCACTGCCATGATTTACCCCATGTTATGAAATTATGATCTCTTTGCAGGTTATGATTTCCAATAGTTATGTGCTTATGTATATGATGTGATTGATAATTCTTTTGTTTACCCTTAATGATCATTTGAGCTCACCCTTTTATGTTTTCTTTTCCCCAGGATATAAATAAAGGTTTTAGGTAAGAAAAAAAGGGGAAGATCTTTATGGGAGATATTGAAGATCTTTCACCACGATTAGAAGATTACGTTCCGAGTTTCCAAAGACACTAAACTATTACGATCCTTGTGTGTGTGTTTGTTTTGTACTAAGTATTCCACAAAAGTAATGTAATGTTCATGTACGACAAGATACGGGTCTCTACAGTTGGTATCAGAGGAAAGGTTTAGTCAACCTTTGGAAACTAGGATGCAAGAACTTTAGTGATATCCCAAAAGTTATTTATAAGGTTTGTCTAGGGATGTCCCTAAGGATAAGTATACGTATAGGATACAGTCCTATAACTACGGTAACGATCTTATAATTTAAACTAAGAAGTTAGATATTGAGGATACTCCCCCTTT
Source organism: Viscum album (assembly GCA_963277665.1). Taxonomy (NCBI): domain Eukaryota; kingdom Viridiplantae; phylum Streptophyta; class Magnoliopsida; order Santalales; family Viscaceae; genus Viscum; species Viscum album. The sequence goes on from OY728144.1 coordinate 184,988,808, forward strand.
ATAATGTTGTTTTCCCTAGCATGATTTTTTCCTCTCACACTATTCTTTTTGGGTTTTAGACGATGGCTGGAACCCGAAGGAACCGTGTTGATCAATGCAATGGACAATGCAATGATTCTCCTCCTGAACAAACAAATGTTATGGGAGATGGAGTGAAAAATCTTATTGCTATACTTATAGAAGCTATGAATCATTCTGGACTTCCAAATGAGCAGAGAAAGGGACCAATATTCTATTGAGTCCTTCATGAGGCAACGTCCGCCTTCTTTCAGTGGGTCTTCTGATCCACTAGTTTCTGAACAATGGATCAGTACCACTGAAAAGATATTTTTAGTTCATCAATGTTCTGAACATGATAAAGTCATCTTAGCAGTATATCGTTTGGAAGGTGAAGCTGATCAATGGTGGAATCTTATCAAGAATACAAGGCAAAGAGATGAAACTGAGTCCATGGAATGGGACGAGTTCAAGAACTTATTTTTCAATAAGTACTTCCCTCGTATTTTTCAAACAAAGATGGAGAAGGAGTTTCTTGAACTAAAGCAAAAGGATGATGAATCTGTTGGTATATACGAAGCGAATTTTACAAGACTTGCAAGGTATGCATCTGGCATTATCATCCAACCTGAATGTAAAGTTGATCAATTTTTCAATGGCTTAAAACCAAGTATTCGAAGGGCATTAGATATAAGAGACTTCAGTAGATATGAAGAAATTGTGCGTTGGGCTATCAAGGTAGAAATGGAAGTTGGTGTTACATATCCATCTCATGGTTTTGACAAGAAACGAAAGATGGAGTTCAAGGATAAATCTCAGAATAATGGTGAAAAGAATTTGAATGTTTCCTTATGCACAAAGTGTGGAAAGAAGCATGGTGGAGATTGTCTTAAAGGGACTAGAAAATGTTTTAAGTTTGGAAAAGAAGGTCATCGAGCAGCTGAGTTTCGAAGTAATGGAAAAAGGTTTTCTAATGATGTGAATAAAGAAAACACTACAGAGAACACACCACCAACACTTCAATGCTTCAAGTGCAAGGAAATGAGGCATTATGCTAATAAATGCCCTAATCCAAGGGTTAGTGATGATCAACATGAGCAACCACTGAAGGCAAAGGACAAAGGGAAGTCACATGCGATCACTATTGGCAATGTTGAATATGACAACGATGTGGTGGAATGATTAAGTGTTTACGTAATGGGATTCCAAAATAATGTTGTATCATTGAGTATTGCAATATTTATTGATGTTGTATTCAAAGTGATTGAGATATTTTTTGGAAATAAGATGATATGCGCATAATGAAGGGAAAATGAGAAAATGAAATGTTTAATAGTATTCATGAGCTCATGATTGATATAAGGACTAAGTGATATCATGGTTTGAGTATATAGAATTTTGAGGATTTTGGTATGTGGAAAGTGTTAACTTTAAACTGCATTCATGTTTTCACTAAGGTATTCAAGAGAATACATGATTAAGGACTTTGAATGTTTGGAATGTGACCAGAAAAACATATCTTATGATGTATGGGGATCAACGATGGTATTAAATCCCTGGTAATCGTTTTCACTATGTTATGAGAGTGGATTGCAGTATTATGGATAAGCCTAAAGATTGAAATGGATTATGTTGGACATATGTGAGTATTGTTTAACGATAGAAGTTTTTTTTATTCGATATTATTGATGGGATGTTATAGTGATGTAGTTTTAGAAAAAGGACAACCTGCAGGACTGGCGACAGCCGATCGCGTCGGACAAGGCTATGGGAATCGAACCCACAACCGAAGTGCGACTGGCCTTTATCGCCTACCACTGGCCTACAGGAAGTCCATGTTTATTAGAAACTAGTTTTATTATATTAAGCAGTATGATATATGAATTATAAGTCCATTTTAGGAACCATATATGCTTTATCTCACTATAGATCGACTTATGTATATAATTTTTTCTAACCTTTTGTTTGAGACAGATGGAATGACCCGTCATTCTATCACATGATCTGCTAACACTTCACGGATAACAAATTCAACTTCATTTATTTAAGATATGAAGTGGAAATTGTTCAAGGCATGAACAACAGTGAGATTGTACCAAAATAAAGAAAGTATTTATTCTAATTCAAATTTTCAACTTTAGGGAAATAATCATGAAAACCAAAAATGTTGTCCTAGTGATCTTATACCTGATGAATCAGATGGTACCATAGATCGTCACAGATTTATGGATTTGTGATTACTGGATTTTCCATAGCCATGTTCTCTACCACTCTCCATCAGAACATGATGGTTAGATTTCTCTTCCATATCCATATTTTCACCTATGTAGAAACCTAGTGATTAGTTTATTTGGGTAATCGTTACATTTCATACTTTAGTTTTTAAAGCCAAGTTTTGGTATTCCTTTTTACGATGTGGGTTTCTATTAATGAAACTTTCGAATAGTAAACCATTTATAACCCCGACGAATTTCGAGGGAGAAATTCATTTTAAGGGGGGTAGAATGTAATTGCCCTAGATTTTTATGAAAAATATTCTTTTAATTTCATTAATGTCTTGTGTTGTATTCTACACCAATATTACCTTGCGCTATACGCAACACCTTATTAGCTTGCAGTATACGCACCACTATTCTTGGATCGTGTTACACACAATTTTGATAATAGTTATTCTACGCAACATTGAGTATATATATATATATATATTCAATGTATAAATGAAATATGGTTGGATTCTGTTATACTAAACAACGAAGGATTCTTTCACAACACGCAACCCTGACTTGGCTTGGATTACACGCAATCGCGACCTTCCTCGATAGCGTGTGTTGTACGCAATACCCGGTTTTAATAAACAATGTTATATTATTATAATATTGTCATGAACTAGACATTATGAATAGTATTAACTAAATTTTGAATTTTATAAAATTATTATTCATCTTACACATTTCTAGAACATGGTATAAGAACAAAATAAATTTTTCGGGTAAAATAAGTATTTTTCAAAAAATGCAGTTTGGCCGCCTTTTGATGGCACACCCACTTTAAATATGGTTTTTGAAATGTTTATAAGTTTAATTGGACAAAATAAAATTATTTTTTGGAATCAAGAAATTAAAATTTACTTTGGATAAATTTTTCATATTATTCTGGTAACTTTCACATTTTAATGAATAGTAAAAACACGCTATATTTTAATTAAAAACAACTTTTTTTCATCGTAATATCTTATGTGGTTAAATTATAATATTTAATGGTTTTAAATTATAAATAGAATATACTTTTACCATTTAATATAATGTATGTCATTAGCATTGATTTTACCTTGAATTCGTAGGTTAAATCAATTCAATCCTCTGCAATGTTTTAAACAAAAAACCCGTTTTTATTCGACAATGGGATTAATTTTAATTTAATTTCTGCAACATCTGTGTTTTGAATTTTAAAAAATGGATTCCATATTTTGAATCATTGGGTCCAAATTATGTTAATAGGATACTTTTTATTTTTGGGAATTATGAATAGTAACTACGGTAAATTTTATTTACCATAGTTAAAGGTAAATCAGGTAATTAAGGGTAAATATAATATTTTAAAATTACCCTAACAAATGTAAAAATTCTATTGGATGAAAAAAAACGACCCATATCACCTAAGGGTCGGATTATATTAATTTAATTAAATTTTGTCAATGAAAATAATTTAATTATTATTAAAACCAAAGAATGTGACAACATGTCACTTTCTTAAATCTTATAAGTATAATAATTTTAATCTAGTGATAAAATACATGAAACTTCGAACATGAATATTATACAGAAATCTAATGCAGTTATCTACATCATAGGAATTTATTTAGAATTTTTAGGGATTAAATAATTATCATTTATTATGATAGAAAGATGATACAGTAATTGTCTTATTAATGAAATATTGACATAATTGATGTTATAAATGACCAAATAAATGTAATTTGAGACTTTTTATGACCTACAGTAATTTTCTAGGTTAATATGACATGTTATTGTTGATTTAAGTAACTTGTCTCGAACATATAATTCTGTTATTACTTTCAAAAAAATCATAGATCAAATAGTGTCAAAATTGACACAAAATAGTTTTTAAATCAAATATTATATTATTAATTGTTATTTTGTTCCTAAAAATCTAAGGTTCGTCCAAATGACTTAGATAAGGATATATATATTAATAATAAACAATTTGGGCTTCGTTTGAATGTTATAGTAAGTGTATTAACCATATAGTGTAAGAAAACAAAAAGACACGGTAAAAGTTAAATTATTTAACTTAGAGTTAAATCTAATTGATAAGGTTAAAATAATACCCTAAACTTGTCTAAATACTATTTTTTGATATGATTTCGACCCATCCCCACTTTATCTTGGAAATAAGTCCCTTTGGAACCATTATAAAACAATTTTGACTTTAATATAAAATAATATTTTGAGATATTCCTAAGGTGCCCCTCTCCTCCCTTATAAAAGGGCACCTCCTTTCCCTCCTCCACACACCAATTTGATCACTCAAGCTCGGCCAACCCCTGAAAAAATCCCTTCTCCACTTCCCTAGAATAATCTTAGAGGACCTGGTCTTCTTCAAAGACCAATCTTAGTTCCCTAAGTGGAGGATTCAAAGAGGCGTTCCAAAGAAGAGGTAATATCCATTACCGATCTTTTCAATTTCTTTTTTCTTCAACTTATTCTTCTTTAGTTGTTTCATGATAAAGTAATAACATCAGTATTAATTACATACTTATTTGTTATTATAAATATGAAACAACTCTAATTAACCTTCTATCCATCCTACGGAAAAAGGAAATCACCACGCGTGCGTACGTACGGAATACCGTCTCCACGCCGTGGTGTAATCTATTTTCCACCACCACCTTAATTGGATGGGTATAATGGTTTAATGAGTAACTATATATGATTATTATAAAGTTATATTGATACTGAAATAGTATACATACACTTCAACACAATTCCACGACCATGGGAACGATATCATCGCTCGTGCGTACGTACGAACTACCGTCTCCACGACGCGATGAGATTCATTCTCAATGATTAACCATTCATGAATGATTATAAAGTATATATAATAAGTTCTAATGAAATATATGACATAATATTGATACTGGAATTATTTATATTTATATGTATGTCATCTACTTAATTCCATTCAATTCAATAAGGAAACGAAAACAGCGTTTATGCGTACGTACGGACTACCGTCTCCATGAACGGTGTATTTCTTTCCATTTACTGATTTATTATATATGTATATTCTGAATATATATATATAAATAATGTTTTATATTCTGGAATTAAGTAATCATGATCTAAGTAATCATATGAATAATTACAAGTTAAAAACACAAACGACAAATAAGACGATTTTACCCAAAACGCTACTTTAACATTAATTTACAAAAGAACAGGTAATATAAAGTCATAAGTGGACCATATATGATATAATAACAATGAATATGATTCTGGAATAAGTCATTAACATGATTTAAATCATTATACATGAGTTTGGGACACTTACAAAGCAAGTCAGACCTAAGGTAAGGGAAATATCACAATCTCATTTTTATCCGAGATTGTTTATTCGCAAGTATTTATTGGGGTGTATTTTATCATCCACATCCATGTTTCATCAATATGTAAAATTATTTCCATCCAACTACAATTGTTTAAATCCATTTTTACCCTTCGGTGAGTTGTTAGTAAAAGAAATGAAAGGAATCTTTTGTCGTTTTTCGTACGAGGTAATTTTTGACTTTTCCGACAAAAGTAGAAAGAATGTTTTTTTTAACTTATACAGCATGAATGGATTTTTAAAACATTATTTCCAAGAAGCTTCCTTTACAAGTTTTCAAGTTTATTTTTAATCATCTTCTTTTGTTTTAAAGTCGTATGACATGTTATGAAAGGAAAAATGTTTTTGAAATAGAAAGGATATTTTCCTCAAGAATGGAGTTCAAGTATTTTATCAAAATTATTTTCCATCTAAGATAATAAAAGGGTTCTGTTTTTATCCCTATTATTACGTGGATTTGATTATGTTGTGATGGAAATATTTTTATGAATTCCTTTATCTTATATGAATTGTTTTATGATGTCATGTTGTTTAAGAATTCCATTTTTATTACATGGGTTACGCTATGATGTATGGTTTATGATTATGTGGCACACATAAGAAAGGATTAATTATAAGATGGGTGGGACCTATATCTCCTTCCAATGCATTGGGTAAAGATTTTATATCTCATGAGATAGACATGGCTGGAATGGTAGGTACACCGGTTCAGTGAAACAGGACTGAAATGAGGGTTACTCGATTCAGAAAGGGACTTTGTCCACTAAGATAGTCTTGGCAATGAGTCTTGACTAACAAGAAATGATTCTCTATGATTATGTGTGAATGCCACAAAGTTTCATGTTTTATGTTATGATTATTGTGATTACATTTCACTGCCATGATTTACCCCATGTAATGAAATTATGATCTCTTTTGCAGGTTAAGATTTCCAATAGTTATGTTCTTATGTATATGATGTGATTGATATTTCTTTTGTTTATCCTTACTGAGAATTTGAGCTCACCATTTTATGTTTTCTTTTCCCCAGGATATAAAGAAAGGTTTTAGGTAAGAAAAAAAGGGGAAGATCTTTATGGGAGATATTGAAGATCTTTCACCACGATTAGAAGATTACGTTCCGAGTTTCCAAACACACTAAACTATTACGATCCTTGTGTGTGTGTTTGTTTTGTACTAAGTATTCCGCAAAAGTAATGTAATGTTCATGTACGACAAGATACGGGTCTCTACAGGTAATATCAGATGTATAATGAATGAATGTCATGAACAATGTAATGAAATAACTGTTACCATAACAACTTAAATCCATGTTCCAAATAGCTCAAGTTTGATCCATGAATGTATTATGTGATTCTAATAGGTATCATGTCATTTATTTTTATGTTCTTGTTATTTAATTTTTGGAAAGACATGTTTAAGATAGTCTCACTTTCATCCCTTAACCACATATGATCCTTTATGGAATTAATGTGTCTATAAATAGTGATTTTGACCATCTATATACATTTCCCAATCATCTATTTTGTATTATTAAATTGAATGGGATAGATTTCAAATACCTAAAATTACACATGGATCATAATAAAAGTCTGATAAGAACCACAATATATCTCCTCTGTAAAATAATCTTATTCCCATTTTCTGAAACAAAATCTCACACTTGTTTGATGTAGTGTATTATAAAATAAAATGATTGGGGTATGAAGGGATAATCATCTTTGAATAGATTCATCCAACAAAGGTAATTCATAGCAACTACGGGCCTAGTGAATGAAATATGTATGGTGGGTCTCAGGAATAATATATCAACAAATATTTCCTCAAATATATTTCAATTCTAATTGCTTATTTATAGCCTCAATAAGATCTCAAAGCATGTTTTGATAGGTTTTCATGTCTCAGGTGTCACTCAATAAATATGCACATAAAATAATATTCTATCATAGGATTTATATCCTCTTAGGAATTGGAGTAAATATATAAAACATGAAATCACTTAGGGTGTGAAATCAAGTAATTTATAAATTAAAATATACCTTATTTTTTAAAATTTGAATTAAATTAAGAAACATGGAATTCATTCAAAAAATATAAATAGATTAAAAACATGGATTTCTAAAAATTCCCTTCTTAAATTTTTTTTTCATTTAAATAAGTGTAATGAGTTTCAAGTTTACAACATGCTTCTAATGAAAAATGTCCACTAGAAAAATGAAAACAAAAAAATAATTCAACTCTATTGAAATTAAAACTCTAGAAATACTTCCGACACATATATTTGGACAATTTCTACAATGTCCCTAGATGTTTCATTAGAGGGGTATCACAGATAAAGTGTATATTATGGAAATAGAAATTTTGAAAATTTAATAATAAGGTATCAAGAGCTCCCAATAATTAGTGTCATGACATAGGGAAATTTCCACAATCTCTGATTTTGGAATTGGGATACATGTATATTTGGTTAGAAATAAAAAACCTTTACTTGATAAAACATTATTCTAGAAGATTGAATGGTTTTTAAGAAGAAAAAATATGGTGCACACAATGAATAGAAATGAAAGACATTTTATATAAATTAATTTATGTTTACATAATAAATATCAATGTAATTCCGGACTAAAAATATAATTCTGAAGAGGAAATAAAAAAATCATAAGATAAAATAATTATAAAAACATAATAACTATGTGTTTCCTCTCATAAGGTGATAATAAGTATTCATTAGCCAAATGGATGGACCAAAGTCTCAGTCAATATCATCCTCTATCATAGATATCAACTATATTCTTTCATTACTATTCATTATAACCTCTACCAATCATGGCCTTTTTTAGTATTGTTCCCATCAAGATCATTCCATGAATGGATATTGTGTGGTAAGAAGGGTCATTGTACTCATATCGGTGATGGATAATGAGCATGGATCTATTGTTGTAGCTAATGAAGATAGAAATCAATATCAGAAATATGCAGAGTCACACATAGAACAAGATATGTTGGTGGGGGAACATTCTCAACAATTACCATTAATGAAATAGAGGATCGAGACAAGGATACTAGAAGAATGTAATTAATTGAAAAATAATCCATTTAAAAGAAAGATAAAATAATATCCCATATATATATATATTAGGGGAAAATATACAATGTTGAAAGGGTGTATAGATAGTAAGAAACATGAGCACCCTGGCTATATAAAAAAATGGTGGAGGGGGCTTGAGTGGACTATTAGAAATTAACAACATGAAGTAGATCATCTAAAATCTAGTATCTAAAAGTGTGTGGCTGCATCTACCCGGAACAGTCAATGGATGTAATAGAAAAAGGGTATTTGTGATCATCTATTAAAGGTGGTGTCGTGGTGATGGCAGTTATATATATGGTGGGTGGTATGGAGGTACTAATTCAGAGTGTGATCATGTATTTGGAAGCTAGATCAATGAAAGGAACCTCTACTGGTGGGGTAGATATGGGGTCATTACCCCATCGGGCCTTCTCTACTGGATACACTTACTGGGAAGTAGGGTTTGTCAGCTCTGTAGGTGGGTGGTCCAGGGTAGTGGATGAGGTAGGTGTGGTAGATGAATAAGGTTTAGCAGAGTCCAGTAGTGGATAAGAATCTCCTTGATGTGACTATGAGGATGAATGTATAGTGAAATGAGAGAACTATAAGAAAGGGATATGTAGGTACTGGGAGATCCAACATATATTCTCAAGGATTCGTGGGTCCATATCCCAGAAGTCTTCAAGATACGATGGGGAGGGTGGAAAAGTAGGACAGGTGGAGGTGGTAGTTAGAGGAATATGGGTGGTTTGGGATTAGAAATGTAACGTGTAAGTGTTGGGTTGGAGGTGGGGTTTGTATGTTGTCCAAGGCCTGCGGCATGTTCTCCTTGTACTTCATTAATAGCCTCAACTAGTCCTACCTCCCACCGATAGGTGTCACTATCCTTAGATAGCTGATGCATCATGTATGTCAATAGGATGTCAATGGAAAACATAGGACTGAGGGTGGTCATTGGAATGATGGTGTCAAAAAGAATTGGATGAAGGGATAAATGGGTAATGAAATATCCACCAATTAGCATGATTCACCTCTATTGTGTATGAGCTATGAATCAGAAGACAAAATAAGAGGTTATGTTGATAGTTGGTCCTCTAATGGATGCAGCAAGGATGATGACATATGTCTGAATAACTCTTTTAGTACTATCATCATGATCAAAAAAAGAATGCTTCATTTCCTTATGAAGGATGTGGAAAATGAGACCTCATATTTGGGTTGACAACATAATCATGGCATAATTCACAATTTGAGAATCTCAGGATTCATCTGCCAGAACCACTTTAAATCTGCTTTTATAGCTCAATAGACAAGGTGGGGAATACATCGGATTTGAAAAAATCATGAGTATAATTTGTGAGACCTATGAAAAACTTCTCAAAATGTAGCTAGTTGGGTCCACCGCTTAATCTGGAGTTGAGTTTGTTAACTGAAACCTCAAAACTGGCCTAAAACAAGACAAATAGCACTCAATAAGTCTACTTACGTGAATCGATGATGTATAATACCTAAATTCTATTGATGATATGGAACACCTATGGGTTGATATTCCAGCGATCAAGGATGTCCATATAAATTTTATAGTTGGTCATCATAGGTTTTCTATAGCTGGTTAAGTGTAACATGGTTCTAGGGGTCTCAAAAGACTAGGATGGGGTGTATGTGTGGGTGATCATCCTCATTCAATCCACTAGAGTTGTATTAATATTACTATGGAACCTCTGGATCCTTAAGGTCTATAGTGGAGGTGGAGAGTGACGATTCATGGGATACTGCTGGTGAGGCACCTCATCTATGCTCTGTTGGAAGCAGATCACCATGCTCTAGTGCGGGATCAGCAAGATGAGTTCTCCAGGTCTTCATACATTCCATTCGGATGTAGAGTTAGTTGATCAGAGTTGAGGATGAATAAAGAAGGGAGATAAAATGGGAGTCTTGGGAATGGAGTGGTAGGGCATAGTTATGATCATTGAGAGTGGGTAAGGAGGCTACGAACCGTGAGGGGGAGGGGTCACGTGTCTTGAACCCTGGGATCATGACTTAAAAGGATTAGGGAATTATATTACATGTATTTAAGTTACACAATGTGTAATTTTTAATTTGAAATTATTTCCTTCATTAAAAATTTATATCATGAACTTTGAATACAAGATGTGTAATTGCTTCTTTTTTCTACTCTAATGGTTGAGCCTTCTCCTTTTCTTTTTGAATTCTCCAAGCTATCTTGAGGCTAAATATAACCTAATCTAGATAAAGGTAACCTAACCCTATATTTCTCCCAGTCATTTCTTCATTTAACATTGAGATCAATACTCTTTGATGCTCAGAGGACTTTTTGTCTGATGACACAACCCTCATGGAATGGATCTTGATATATTTTCAACCTTTGAACATTTACATTGAATGTTAGTCCACGTTATTTATGAATGTCATTGGTCCCATAAATAATTACTTGAATGATCTTTAATGTGGTTTGACCATATGCATTTGAGCATTCCTTGAAATAGATTTCATATGAATTTAAATAATAAATATTTATTCCCTGGAACAAAAAATCATCTCGTAATGCAATGATCATGTCAATTCGCTATTTTTTCTTTGTAGATCATGTAATTTTCCAAAGGATCATTTCTAATAGCTTCAGATTCATCTAATTGTAGTATGCTACCATCGCCAGGCTTTTGAAAATCCAAACCGTGATTTTTAACTTCCCAATATGAGTGATGCTAAAGTTCTACTAGGAAATGACATGGATTTCCATATATCAATCAGAAGGGTTTAGTACCAATGGGTGTATTCTACGCAGTGAAGTATGGCCATAGTGCATCATCTAAATTTAGACTCCAATCAATTTAACTTTTGTTTATAGTCTTTTCTACGATTTGATTGATTTCTCAATTTGAACATTCAACTTTCTTACTTGTTTGCAGATTGTAGGAATTTTATAAGTTTTAATTAATTCCATGTATTTCCAAAAGTTCATTTTCCATTTTATTAGTAAACATGTTTCTGATCATTTATGATTAATCTCGGAAAACCAAAACGTGAAAACACATTTTTCTTTAAGATTTCATGACTACTTTTTCATTTCATATGTCATAGATTCAACTTCTACCCATTTAGAAATCTAGTCAAGGCCAGCAAAGTTATAGTAATTTCCAAGTGAATTGATAAATTGTCCTATAAAATCTATTCCCCACACATATAATATTTATAATTCTATTATTGAGTTTTGAATAATTTCATTCCTTTTTAATGGTTCTAGTTCGTTGGCACAGATCACAACATTGAATATAATTGCTTGCATCTCCGTGGAGTGTGGGCCCTAAAATTATACTTTTTTAATATCTTTGATACTATTAATTCAAATAAATTATTTCCTATAGTTGATTATGTATGACACATATCTAACACCCTAGGGATTTTATCCTCTAGGATGAAACATCGTAATAATCCATCACAACAACGCTTAAAATTGAGTGGATCATCCAAGTAGTAGTGTGGCGAATCAATTAAAAATCTTCTGATTTTCTTGTAGAAAAGGTTTGGGTGTAAACAACCCATTGTGATATAATTTTAAATATCTACAAACTTTGGTTGTGATTTTATACTAAATATAGTTTCATCAGGGAAGTAGGCCTCGATTTGTAGATCGTCATCAAATTTTATAAGTGGCTGTGGAATTCATGACATAAGATCAGTGAAAACATATTCTATTCTATTGGTGCCCTTGATGAAGATGTCAAACTACTATAGAAATAAGATTCACCTTATCAGTATTATCTTTTCATCCTTTTTATTCATCAAATATCGTAGGGCAGTTGGTGAGTGTACACAATGACTTTCTAAAAAACCATATAAGAGTGAAATTTTATGAAATCATATAATACTTATAAGAGATCTTTCTCTAAAGTTTTATAACTCACAAGAACACCATTCATTGTGTGACTATAATAGAATATGGGGTAGAATATTCGACCGAATAATTTCCTAGGACAATTCCAATAGTGAAGTTGTTGGCATTTCACATCAATTGAGACTATTTTCCCAGTTTAGTGAAATTATTTTTGGAGATACTACCATGATTTTCTTCAAAGTTTTAAATAAACATATAAATTCATTAGTGAATTCAAAAAATTATTATTTTCATTCAAATTGTGTCTATGGGAGGGTTTATTTTGAAAAATCTCTCCTAAATTATCGATAGAATCTGGTTTGGCCTAAGAGAAACTTATGCGTTTAATTTTTGAGTGCTCCAGAAAATCATGGATCAATTTTATTTTTGTAGGATCCACCTACATTCCATCCTTGTAAATTTTTGGTCGATGTACAATGCCTCCTTTCAACATAAAGTGAAATTTTTACCAATTTAAAACCATACACTTATCTTCATAGTGATTGAAGACTGACTTAATAAGGTTTATAAAGACCTAAAAATATCATCAATAAACTGAAAAATCTTCCTTGAAAATTTATAGAATTCCTCCTCCATGTCATCGAATATATTTTTCGCGCAACTTTGAAAGTTTTCTAGTGGATTAAATAAACTAAATTATATGTGTTTGTAGTCAAATGTTCAAAATGTTCATGTGAATATTGTTTTATAATAATCACATGTGTTGAATGAATTCTGATTTTATTCCAAATTTCTATTTATGAAATAGAAGTATTCTTGTCAGATTATTTTCTATAACATTTGACCCATGAAGGGTAAGGGGAATTTATCTTTTTAGGTTTCCATATTTAGGTTTACATAATCAATGCATACTCTCCATCGAGTGATTGTTTGATTTGAGATCAATTCATCTTCATCATTTTTTTCAATGGTGAGAACCCCTTTCATTGGTATGACTTATAGAGGGCTCACCAAATCACTATCAGTCATTGAAAAAATTATTCCAGGATCCTTAAGTTTCCATACTTTTTTCATAACTAATTCCTCCATTGGTGGCATGAGTCGCCTTTTTGGTTGGTTTTTGGGTATTTCAACTTCTTCTAATAAAATATTATGAGTGCATAATGAAGTACTGATTTCATTGATATCATACAAACCCCATTTAATTGATTTATTTTGACATTTTAACACATTAATTTATTTTTATATTTATGACTAAGAAAATTCAATGTTTATAATGACTACTAATTTAGTGTTAGTTTCAAAATATAAAACCTTGAGTGTGCTAGGGAGGGATTTTAGTTATGGTTTCATTGGCTGACTACCCAAGGTTATTTATCCTGGAATGTTTTCCCATGTAATAGTTTCTAGGTAGTTAAAATTCTAAAAGACATATTATTGCTTCTCATCATGCTGCATTTCATCACTATCTGCATGAATGATTAATTATTTACTTCTTTCACCTATGAGAAAGATATCTTGGTATTAAATATAATCATCTACATGGTTTTCTCCTTTTTCTATGTCAAACACAATTTGTTCATCACTAACTCGGAAGATGAGTCTTCATCGATTATCATCATTCAATTCCTTTGGAGTGGACTGGAATGGTTGGCCAAATATGATTAGAATGTATCCTTTTTCTTCCATGTCTATAATGAGAAAGTCCTCTAGAAAAATGTACATGCTGATTTTTACTAAGACATCCCCAAGAAGTCCCCGAGGATACATTACTGATCAATTGTTAAATTGGAGTGCCACTCTAGTCAATTTTATTTTCTCATGTCCCATATTACAAAATAAACTCATATTCTTGTGGTTTATGTTGGCTCCAAAATCACATATGCCTCTTCCAAAGTTACATTTTCCAATTTTGAATGGGATTGTGAAACATCCAGGATCTCTCATTTTCGATGGAATATTTTGTTGAAAATTATCATATCACTCTTCATTTAGTGAGAAGAGTGCTAGTGATTCATTTTTTATTTTTTTTAAATCATCTCCTAATAAAATTTCCCATAGGTACGCAGTTGACCGATTTCCTCAAAAAATGGAATTATAATGTGAAATTCCTTGAACATATCCAAACATTTCTTTTATTTTCCTTCAATAATTCCATTCCTTAAACATTATATAAAATGGATTCATGGTTTAAAAGGTGGTGGTGAATGTATACTTTTTATTTTGGTTGTTCTTAAATTGTTGTTTTTATAGAAGATGGTTCTTCCCAAGGTATATTTTGAGAGGTTTTAGTTGTTTTTCATCATTTTCTTCCTCTATTTCCATTGTATGCTTTTGGGGTTCCTAAAAAAATTCTTTTCTTCTACATGGTTGCTAAAAGCCTATCACTTTTCCACTTCTCATTACCACTACCATTCACTCTTCTATGGATTATGTTTCCATATTACATGGTATAGTACCTAGAAGTCGATGTGAAAAGCACTTTGAGATCTTACCCATTTGATGCTTGAGATTACAAAGATCTACCCTTTGATTTTGCATATCAGTATCTCAGGTGGACATTCTCTGATGAACCTTTTAAAAAAAGTCTAGAAGTAGAGATTCTACTTTTTTTTAAAATGAATGATTTGTTGTGGAGGCCTTGGTGGAGCTATTTGAAATTCTTTTTCTGCTCTATGAGGGGAGGGTTGTTTTGTTTCATGGTGCAGTGGTTTTAATATAGGATTCATTTTTCAATATCTTGATGGTACTGGGTTCATAAATGGTGTATTACCACTTCTTTTATGATAATACCCTTGATAACTTTTCTTTATTTGTTGAACGGGTCTCTACTGCTAATACTATTGTGGTTGTTAAAATCGTTGATTTTACTGATTATAATTAATGTAAGTAAAATTTTGTAAGTTTTCCCTCAAGACATGTTATCTTCTCCTGATATAGTTAGGGCCACAACACATTTCTCATGATTGAATTTCCATTATAAGGGTAGGACAGTTAGGTGGTGCTGCAGGTAGTTAAAAAGATTCAATATTCTTGTTCAAGGCCTTTAATTTTGTAGCTAGTCAATTATTTTTCCCAATATTGTGGAATACATGTCAGGTTGGTCCACGATCACTTTCCATGTACTAGCATTATGGTAGAATTTATCTCAAATTTCTCATCATGTAACAGCCTAAAATTCTATGTTAAAATTTTATATTCAATAGTGGTTAAGACACGTAACACCAAGTGTAAACAGGTAATATATTAACCCAATATATTAAAATATATTCACTATCTCAAATAGATATAATATAATCAATATATTTTAATTCACACAAAACCTAGTTAGCTTGTGTTACACAAAATAGAAAACTTCTTTGATGGCTTTCAGTACATGAAAGACCGATTTTTGATGAACATTAATATTTTATTGTAATATTATTGTATAATATAATAAGATTTCACTTAGCTTTTATATATAGTAATAAAGAACTAATGGAAATAAATGGTTATCAATAACATACAATTAATCCATTAGTTACAAATTAATTAGAAATTAATATGAAAACATATCGAATGTAAAGGAAAATATTATTATTATTATGATCATAAAGCTATTTTACCATAATAAATTAAATTAATTAGAATTACTGAGTTATTGTTATGTAATATATATTATATATTCAATCAAATATTTTTTATATTCATCAAAAGTATTTCATAGGATCAGTATAAAAACAAACATAATTTTATCCATAAAATACTATATTTTTTTATAAAAAATATATTATAGCCTTTTAGTGGATAACCCTTACTAAATATGAATTTTTAATTTATAATTGATTTAATATTTAATAATAATCAAAATAATTGAAAATGAATCCTGAAAATTATGTTATTTGGATTTTATTATATTTTCTTGAAACATTTCATTTTTTCAATGAATAGTTAAAATAATAAATTTTAGTACAAAAATTCTTTTTCATATAATTTATTTATAAGTATAAATTATGTTTTATATAGGTTTTAGTGATTAATTAAATAATATTTTTATAATTTCATCCAATTTAGATCATTGTGATCATATTCACTATGAAATTGGATATAACAACATTACAAACATTGGGATGTCTTTAATTTAAAAACATGAATTGTCGTCCCGCCTACGGGATGAGTTTTAAATTAATTTTAGCCACTTATATTTTAGGAATTTGGAAAATTGTATTCAATATTTGGAATAATAATAATTTATAATCTCTAAAAATACCAAGTATTTTGGACTAAAAATATTTATGAAAGTAATAAATATTAATTACAATTATTAAGGTAAAATTAAGATTAAAAAACGAAAAAACCATTAATTTAAAGGACCAAAGGACCTAATCACTTTTCTAACTCCAATTTTATATCTATACCTCATCCTTTGACCATCCATTATTGAGTTTTATGACATTGTTTTTTTAAAAACGTGGGTACACCAAACTTCTTTTCCAAAATACTGACTGGGTCATTTTCCTTACCTATAAAAGTCCACCACCTCTACAACTTCGTAAAACCTATGAAACCACTTAAGTGTGGCTATTATCTAACATATAAATATTAAAAATTTACTCCCTTACTCATATAAGTCTCTACATGGGAAAAAATAAATCCAAGGATTCATTTTGGTAGAAACCCAAATAAGATACCCAATTAAGAGGTAGTGTCTTCGCTCTAGATCTCAATTTTCATTCCCATTCTCAACAATGAAAAATATATTTTTTACATTATTATATAACAAAAATAGTATCCTAAATATTATATCATATTTTATTGAAATGGTTTTTATCTACACTTCTACACACATCCCTCTAATGTATAACGAACATGTTAATTCTATGTTTGACAAACTACGGCCTCATGAAACAATAGTAATTAATTTTCCCTTTACCACCTATCATGGTGGCCATTATGGTGTACAATTTTATTATATATGATATATATATGATGTTTATAATTTCTTTAGATTCTATAATTTTATTTTATAACATAACTTTATTCTTTCCATCTTATCTAAATACGATAATTTCATTTGAGGAGGTGTGGACTACCACCCCTCCAAGCAATATGACTCATTCATGACATACATGGAATGTATAAACGATATTTTTAAGAAAGAAATGTAAAATATATAACATATATAGAATTATGTAATTATAATATATATATATGAATCATTTAGTTCTCATTCTTTTTGAACAACAATGAAATGTAAGCAACGATCATGCATATGTACGACCTACCATCTCTGTGAATGGTTCATTTCCTTTCTTATCTCCAAGACTTATAGAATATTATAAATAAATATTTAATATATATATATATAATAATTAATTAATTGTTTACATTCTTTATATTAAGAAATCATGAAATAATTAATAATAACAACAAATAACAAATCAGGACATACTTGAGAAAACATGGACATTAACACCTGAAATAGTCAAAATAATGAAAGATTGTAAACAAAAAGGTAACAAGATATTATAAGAAATTAATATATGATATTATAAACATTATTATGGTCCTATTATAGGTAATTAACATATTTTAAATCATCATACAAGCTGATAAATACTACAAAACAAAAGTAATTTTGATTTTAGGGATTTCATCTCAATTTACAATCTAATTAGACTTATTTTTAGTTATGCACCTACTTTCTTTTATATGGTGTATATAATTCCATTTAACACATAATATCATGAAACTAATTATTTTAAGGATATTATAAGTATCATTTAATGTCATACCTTCATTGTTATTATTATTTAAATGTTCAAATGATGTATGGGACACTTTAGAATGATTTAAATTATTCTACTCAAGATTCTTCTTAATGATTATCTTCTCAATCTCACTTCTTTTTGTGGTTTTTAAATTTATCTTGAAACAGTAAATTTATTGTAATAATTATTCATTGGAAATTTACTTGAATACCCATATTCTTATACAATGTATCTTACTGTTTCCTAAACTGTATGTCATCTTACATAAAGTGTTTACTCTGACAGTTATTTGATTAAATGGGGAATAAATAGTAAATCTGTATATCCCATTAAATATGGTTATTTTATAAGGTATATTATTTATTCTTATTATTTAATATAAGGAATAATCTAGAAAAGAAATGATGGGTGGATCCTGAAAATTATATAGTTCCTCGTTTCATCGTTAGGTTCTCATGAGACAAATATTTTGGACAAATTTAATGGGGTTCTATCTATAGATTCAAACTGTCTAATGAAATGTCTTGAAGTTATAGGTTTTCATGTGCCTTAGACATGAATTCCATTAAGAAATAATTTCCCTTATTTAGTTCCTGTTATTATTTATCCATGATATTTTTCATCTGTATATCTTGGGATAAATTTTATTTTCATTTCATTAATTAAATGAAATTAGTTTTTGTTTCCTAACATAACATATTGTTTTTTCCTTATCTAGTTGTTTGAATGGCATAATTTATCAATTATTTACAGTTAAATATTAATTTATTTTCATTTATTTGTTATTTATTCTACTTAAATTATAATTACTAATAATTTTTTCTCGCCCTTATTATGTTTTATTTCTCTATGTTATGATGATGTAATATTTGAATATGATTTCAAGGATGAAATGTATTTAATTTTATTATGTATAATGTTTGTATTCCCTATTTCCCAATGTATTATGGGTATAATTTATGTAATATTTCATTCTATGGCTACTAAACTAAATTTTACTTCATGATTAGTTCCTTGTAATATTGCTAATGTAATAAAATATTTCACCAAATTCATGCTTCTGGGGTTAGGGTGTTATAGTTGGTATAAAAGGGAGTTTTATAATCAACATTAGAAACTAGATTTAGAGAACATATATTAGGTAATATAACCCTATAATATAATTTGATGATGAGTATAGAAGAACATCCTAGAATTTTGGTAAGTTCGATATTATGCGATTATTCCTAAAAATACATCCATGTCTGTATACTACAAGTGGTTGTTGTTCGAGAATAGATATAAATTAGAGAAATAAATTTGATAAGTTGTTCTGGAACTAAATTGGGTTAACCTGGTATACGACAATTGGCCTTACATAGCATATAGTTTTAGACTCATCTGGGATACTAGTATGATGGTTCACATTTTCATTACCAACCACTATGAACGATTTAGAAATTATAATATCCTAAAGAATCCATGTTTATGATTATGAGATTAGCTATGCATAAATTTATTAATCTATGATACTCTGTATTTATAGTTATACATTGTTCATAATTTTATGATCTAATCCAGTATATTACATTTTTTTATAAATGGTGCCTGGAAGGAAGAATGGTTTTAGTAATCATACAAAATATATATATTTCCCAACTATGGAAACCAATATAGAAATTATTGGGACTAAGAATATTTTGGATATATTAGGGACTCTCAATCGGATCATGACATGAAAACTTACCCAGATGTAGAAAACTATTCCATAATGAGATTCTCTAAATTTGGACCACTTTACATGACTAAGGACCCCGTCTTTTAGTGGGACTACTGATCCCATGAATATTGAGGAATGGATTAAGTGTTTTGAGATGATATTCATGGAATTAGGATGTAGTGAAATGGAAATGGTTACACTTTCAGTGTATTTTCACCATGGTGAGACTGATCAATGGTGGTCCTTGATCTCGAATATTATATAGGGGGAAGAAATAGAATTCATGGATTGGATATCATTTAAGGGTGAATTATTTGATAAATATTTCCCCCGTGATCAACTAATTGAGATGAAGAGGTTGTTCCTTCGAATAAAGATATAATAATAAGAGAGTTTTTCATATTATGAATCTACCTTTACAAGGTTATCCATGTTTTCTACAGATTATATATACAACAGAGATTTCAAGATCAACCACTAATTTAAAAGACTTATGATAACTCTCCAAAGGTAGCTAATACCTAAAAATGATTCTTCATATAACGAAGTAGTTTTATATTCAATAAAGATAGAGAAATAATTCTCTAAGTCATATATATTCATGGGAAACCAACTGAAGAAGGGTTATTTTGAACACCAGGAAAAAGGTAATGTCTTAAAGAAGATGAAAGGAAAAAATTATCTTCCAACATCTAATTACTATGGAAATAATCAACTTGGTAATTGTTTGAAATGATTGGGAGTTTTTTATAAGTGTAGAGACAAGGGTTTCCTGAAAAATTAATGATAAGGATAAATATAAAATACTATTGTTCAATGATACAAATTTAAGGATATGGGGCACTAATAAAATGAGTGCCCCAAAATTCCAGAGAATAAAACTCAAAAGAAGCTAAGAGAACAGGGTCAAGCATGTTATATTGACACATTTGAAGTGGAATGATTTATGTAATCCTATATTTATGTCTATGAAATATGTTGTAAAGGAATCTTATTTATGTTATTATCATCATATGATTTATGAAATATATAAGGATTGTAATACCACTCATTTTCATTAAGAATTTGTGATCATAATTTGAATGGTACGAAGATAAATTATTCAGTAGGAAGATAAATTTTTAGAAGGCCCATGATTTTGGGAAAGAAAAACCTTAATATGTTCTAAATGTGGAAATAATGATGAATAAATGATAGATTTAAAGCAGTACTAACTACCTCATAACCGATTAATGACTTGTTGACAAGTGTTCTATTCTATAATTGAAAGAGTTTACAACACCTTTTTATCTAATAAATATGTACAATAATATGTGTCTTATATAATGAATAAGTAATATTTCATGTTTCCAAAATAGTTTTACGGTTATTTGAATTATTACCAAATTTCAAGTGATTACAAGATTAACATGTTTTGAATGTGAAAATTTGGAGATTATTCATATCGATTCAATGATAATAATAAGTTCATTTTGAAAATTCAGTTTCCTTCCTTATAAATAATTGGATCATAATATTTTGGAAAAGTAAACCATTTATGAAATGGTTAATCATTGGATAATATTTTATAGGTCAATTTATTAAATCACCATTTAATGCATCATGTGATAAGAGATTAAGTATAAATAGTTAATGGAATAATCAATGGAATAGTTTATGTCATAGAATTTTATATTTTCTTATAGTGTTAATGAATTCATTAACTGTATAAAAAATGATATTTGAAACAAAAAATGTTGTCTTATTACCATCATTTTTATGATATCAATGTAATATATTAACACCTCCGGTTTATGGTTTTGTGTTCAACATTGTTCATCTAAAAATTTTATTTATAACTCTCCATCGGTATTTCATTATTTTAATTTTCTTACATATCCATGATTCCATTTCACAACTATGTTCTCATACTAGGGAACCAAGTTATGTGACTATTGTACCCTCCTTTCTCTCTAATTAAGAATATGTGTTATTAACCAAATTTATGATGTGGTTTTTTCAATAATAGTTATTTACTAATATAAATCCATTGATTACTAAGATAAATTTTAAATTTTGAGGATATAATTTAATTAATGTTTGGGGAACGTAACACAACAAAATTCTAAAGTTCAATATTATATCCAATAGTGTTTATGACACGTAACACCAAGTGTAAAAATATAATATAATAACCCAATACATTACAATATATTTAATATCTCAAATAAATATAATATATTCTATAGAATTTAATGTGCACAACAGTAAGTTAGCTTGTGCTATACGCAAGAGAAAATTTCATCAATGTCTTGCATTACATTCAAGAATGAGTTTTACTGAAAAATAATAAATTATTGTAATATTATTATTTTATATAATAAAATATAAAAAATATTTTATGAAAATTAATTTCAAAATCATGTAAATATATGGTTAAAATAAATATAAAATTAATTTAGGAGTTACAAATTAATTAGAAATGAATATGAAAACCTATTGAATATAAAAGAAAATATTATTATTTTTATGCTCACAAAAATATTTTTCCATAATAAATTAAGTTAATTAATATTAGTGATTTATTAGAAGGTAATATATGTTATATATTCAAAAAACTGTTATTTATATGCATCCAATATATTTGATATACTCAATATAAAAAACCCATTTTATGGATAAAATACAATATTTTTTAATTAAGACATTTCTGAAACCTTTTAGTGGAAAACCCATATTAAATATGAATTTTGACTCCTGAATTGATTTTATATCTCAAAATTAACATTATATTTAAAATAAACACATAGGAAGTTTGTTAAGGTGAATTTGTGATATTTTTCGGAAATATTTTTTATTTTAATGAATAGTTCAAAATACCGAATTTTAGTTCAAAACAAATTTAGCATGTACTTTATTTATAATGTTAAATTATATTTGTTGATTGTTTTTAAAATGTATTTAAATAATATATATATATATATTCGTTAATTCAATCTGGGTCATTAAGATCATTTCACATTAAAATTTACTATAAAAACATAGAAAATGATTAGAGATTTTTTCTTTAAAAAGCCACATTTTCGCCCCACCTAAAAGATGAATTTTAAACTAATTCTTTCCACTTGTAATGGAAATTTTAAAAAAATTGATTCTATATTTGGAATTAGTATTATATATAATGTTACATACTTTTTAATTTTTTTTCAAATTGACTAGTTAATGTAATTAAAATCAATTTTAATTATTGATTTGAAATTAAGCTTAATAACATACTAAACCATTAACTTAAAGGCCTAAATGACCTATCCAGTTTTAGAATAACCATTAAAGGGAAATAATTCAAAAATAGCCATAAATTATTCTTTTTGGTTGGTTTTTAGGACTTTTTCTATCTAAAAAAGCAGGTACACCTATCTTCTTTTCAAAAATTACAAGTGAGTCATATTCCTTCCCTATAAAAGGTGACCACCTTTACCACTACCTGACACCCATAAAACCAGTTAGTTTTATTAAATATATATTCAATACACTTTCTAACATAAATAATATCCTCTTAGAAGCCTTTTTTTTGGGAAGAAACCATTCCAAGGAAGCATTTTGGTCTAAATCAAAAGAAGTTACCTAATTAAGAGTTAATGTCTTCTCTCAAGCTCTGTAGATTTATTTATATTATCTAACCCATAAAAACTTATTATTACAATATTATATATCAACAATAGTATCCTAAATACACTAGTATGTTTTAATTTGTTTTAATAACACAAAGACACACCTAAAGCTAATGCATAACGAACATATGATTTCTATGTATGACAAACAACTACGTCACAAAATGATGATTGTTCATTTTCCATTTACCGCCTCTCATGGTAGCCATTGTGATGTAAACTATGTTTATATTTGATATATATGGTATTTATAATTTCATTATGATTCTTTAATTTTAATTTATTACATACCTTTTTTCTTTCCAACTTGTGTAAATATGATAATTTCATTTGAGGAAGTGTGGACTACCGCCCCCACAAAGAAATATGAATTTTTCATGCCATACGTGGAATGTATAAAGGATGGTTTAAATAAATTCATAAAACATATATATCATATATATCATTCTGGAAATATAATATACATTTATGTCATTTCGTTATCATTCTTTTAATACAAAAAATAAACTAATGTATTGTTCACGCATATGTACGTCTTACCGTCACAATGAATGGTGTATTTATTTCTTATCACCAAACCTTATAGATTATTCTAAATTAATATGCACTGAATTTATAAGATAATTTATTCATGTTTTAAATTTAGAAGATGATTAAATAATGATGTAATTAATAATAATATAGAATAAAAATTCAGAGCATTATTGACAAAACTATGCAATTAACACCAGAAATTTTCAAAATTGTAATAGATTTGTTAAAAAATGGGTAATAATATATAATAATAAATTAGTATAAGGTATTATGAATATGTGTATGCTCTTTTTATAATTTAGTAAAATATATAAAATCACAATATAGTAGAATAAATACCCCATAATAAAATGATTGTTAATGTAAAGGATTTTATCTCAATTTATAATCCATTGAGACTTATTTGTAGTCATGAACCTAGTTTATTTTATATAGTTTATATACCCCCCATTAACATAAAATGTCAGATAATCCTTATTCTCAAGATATTATAAGTTTAATTTAATGTCATAACATCATGGGCATTAGTATTTAAAAGTGTCAATGTGGTATGGGACACATTTGAAATGTTTAAAATTATTATCCTCAAGTGTGTTCATAATGATTATATTTGAAATATCACTTCCTTTATTTATTGTTAAATTTCTCCTAAAATTATCATATTATTTTAATAATTTTTCATTGTTAAATTACTTGAATATCCATATTCTCACACAATGGATATTAGTGTTTCATAAACCGTATACAATTTTACATATGGTGTTTACATTGACAGTTATTCAATTAATTGGGGAATAAATAATAAATCTGTATTTCTCATTCAAAACGGTAATTTGAAAAGGTATATTATTTATTTTGATAATTTAATGTCATTAATAATTTGGACTGTAAATGGAGGGTAGATCCCATTCATTATATAGCTAGTTGATGAATCTACATGTAATCATCATCCAAATAAGATGGATAAACTAAACAATTTTCTATCTATAGATCTAAACTGTATCGTGAATTGTCCTAATAGTATTTGTTTTCATATTCCTTAGACATGACAGACATTAAGAAATAATTTCCCTCATTTATTTTTATTTATTATTCATCCATGAGATTTTACGTTGACATATATATAGATGCATCTCATTTTCATTTCAAAGATTAAATGGCATGAGTATGAGTTTCTTACCTTGTTATATAGATTTTAACTTATCGTGTAATTTTTATGGAATGTGTTATAAGTTTTTTATCTTTCTATTCTAACTAACTCTCATTGATTCAATATTTATTCCACATTAATTACCCTTACATATTATTTGAGTTTACCCTTATTATGTTTCATTTCTCTAGGTCAAGATGAAGAAATCATTGAATAATATTTCAAGGATGTAGTTTATTTCATTTTATTATTTTTCATGTTAACTATTTACCAAGGTTTTATGTGAATCTTTTATGTAAAATGGATTTTCAAGACTGCTAAACTGAATTTTCCTTCGGGATTGATTTCTTATAATATTCCAATGTAATAAAAATGCACATGCTCCAGGATTCTAGGGTTGGGGTATTAAAATTCCAACCTTGGGTTTTTTAAATAGCTTCCCTACATTAGAAGTGACATCAATGACTTTGTGAGGAACTATTTGGATGCCTTGATAAAAAAAATTGTAGTTGTATCCACATATCTTGTCTATGGTGTGGTGAAATCTGAGTGAGTCCTTTTAAATGGTTCTATGCTTCGTATGAGGACTCTCTATCAGTTTGTGGGAATTTTTGTATGTCATTCCATAGTTTAAAAGACCATATAGGCAGGAAGTACTTCTCTTAGAATTTATTAGCTAGTTCATCCTAGGTTGGGATGGACTTGGGAAAATGAATTTTGAGCCATCCCTTAGTTTGGTCTAATAATGAGAAAGTAAATACTCTTAGTCTTATAGAATCAGAGGATACTCGTTAGTTCTCAATGGCATAATAGACTCCTGTGAATTTTGAGGTATGTTCATGGGGATCTTTGTATTCCACTAAACTGTCCCACATTCTTTATCATATGATTGGTTCTAGTTTTGGTCTTGAATATTTTTTCATGAATAAGATGAAGTACAATTTTAGGTGTAGCACTATTGATATATATAAATACATAATCCATAATGGTGCGTTCTTTATGCACTTGTTTATAACCATGTAATGTAGGTTGCATGTTGGGAATGTTTTGTGGGATGGGACCTGTAGGATTGATGTGGTAAGCCATTTTTAAATAGTGGTGTTCATAGATGCACCATTTAATTTATAGTTTGAAAAAAATTTGATCTTTTCCATCAAATATCATTAAACGAATAAAAGGAGCATGATTCATGCACTAAGCCACCTTGAAAAAGATACAAGGGAATCCAAAAGAAAAGGTAAAATAAAATAAAATAAAATAAAATATAAAGTATTAATGGGTGATTTAATCTATGGTTCTTTCCAATTATTTCCCTAAGAATCACTTTAACACCCCAATATTTTATAGTACGTTATTTCATCAAAGTAATTCAACAACTTTCACTACACACAACACTGAGTTCAAGTGCAAAAAAACTTACCAAACTAGCCGTTCAAAAGAGTTTATGGATAGTGTTAACTGAATTTTTAACTATATATAATCCTTATAATTTTAGAATCCATATTATGAGTTTCATAGACATAATGTAAGAACTAATTCATTTCTTTCAGATAAAAGATATATTTTTCAAAAAATACACTTTTACCACCTTTTAATGGTTAACCCTTTTTAAATACAATATTTGAAACTTTTATATATTCAATTTGACAAAATAAACTTCCTCTTTAGAATCGGGACATAAGAATTTAGTTTCAATAAATTTGTAGTGTTTTTCTGATAACTTTCATATTTGGGTGAATGGTGAAAAATACTATATTTTAACTGAAAACAAACTTTTTAATAAAAATATTTTATAGTGTTAAATTATACATTATAATGGTTTGTAAATGTAAATATATTATATTTTTACCATTTAATCTAATTCTGGTCATTTTAAGTAATTTAACTTCGAGATTGGACATAGACAAGTGTCAATATTTTGATAGATATTGTTTCTTAAAAATACACCTTTTGGTTTTGTCAACGGGAATTAATTTTAAATTAATGAATGAAACTTCTATGTTTTTAATTTCTTAAAATGGACTTCATTTTTTGATTCGGAATATTGAAATTAGCTTATCTTGAATATTTGGTATTTTTCTGAAAACTTTCAATTTTATGAATAGTGAAAAACAATGAGTTATAGTTTAAAACCGAAATTTTATTTAAATTATTATTTATTGAATACAATTTAATTTTATGTCAAAATAGATACATAATACCTGTATAACATCAATTTAATTCATTAGTTTCTAGTTATAATAATTTTAGTTATATAAAACTTTTATTGAATTTTTCACCGTCTTTTACCCACCTCCTAGGAGAATTTGTACATTCTCATAAAACATAATTTTACCACTTCTGTGAGCTGAATTTTGAAAATATGAGAAACACGGTTAATATAAAGGAGTAAAATGTCGTTCAATATGAAAAAAAATATTTTTTTATGAATAGTAACTTTATACTTTTATTTGCCATGGTTAAAAGTAAATAGAGTAATTAATGGAAAAATGATATTATTATTACCCTTACACACGTAATAATTCTATTGAATAACTGTAATTCGACTAAAAATAACCTTAGGAATAAAATATGACTCTTCAGATCCACATTTATTTGATTAAGACATATATTATTGTTTAATTTAAAGAAGAGTTAAAATCAATGTTTAATAACTAAACCATTTTTAATATAGGGTTATATATAACATAAATTCGACTATAAATATTAATTATAAAGATAATACTATTTCCTAGATAATGGTATTTTATTTTTAATTTTTTGGGATTAAACAATTAAATTTATTAATGACACAATGATGATGTCGTAACTACCTTATTAATTAAAGAATCAAATATATGGTATTATAAATATTAAAATAAATATAATTTAAAAGTTTTAATGAAATACACCAATTTTCTAGGTGAATATTACATGTTATAGATTATTCAATTTATTGTGTTTGATGTAATCAAGTTGTGATGTCTTTCAAAAAAAACAAAATACCAAACTGTGTCAAAATTGACATAAATTAATATTTAAAACAAATACTATATTATCGGTTGATATAATATTCATAAAAATGTATGGTTTAGGAAAAGGGACTAAATAATATTATATATTTCATTAATGAGAAACTTGATCTCCTCTAGTATGTTTAGAGTATGTTTATTAACCATAAAAAGTAGTAATACAAGAAGACACGGTAAAAGTTAAACTATTTAACTAAGAGTTAAATCTAAATGATAAGGTTAAAATGGTAACCTAAACATGTATAAAACCTATTGGTTGAGGTTATTTTGACCCATAACCACCTAAGTCTCGAAATAAATTCATTTAGAACCATTATAAACCGAATATGATTGTATAATAAATTAATACTTTAATCTTCTCCTAAAGTGACCCTCACCACTCATATAAAAGGGAACTTCCCCTTCTCTCAAATTAACACCTCCAATGCCATTTGGATCGGCTAACCCTTGCACATATATCCTCCCAACTATCCTAAATTCTTCCTAGAGTCTTTTTTTGGTCATAAATACATCATAAGGATCCCTTTTGATCAAATCAAAAGGAAGAACCCGAAGACGAGGTAATGAGTTCACCACCCTCTTTCAAGTTCTCTTATTCTTCCTATTAATCATTCTTTGTTGTTTCCATTGGAAAATAATAACTCCAATTTATTATATATACTGTGATGTTATTATAAATATTTCACAACTATATTCATTATTCTATCAATCATGTGAATGATAATGTCACCATACGTGTGTACGTACGGCTTACCGTCTCTACGCCATGGTGTAATTTGTTATTCAACACTATGTTATTTGGATGGATATAATGATGAGTAATATGTATATAAATAATGAAAATAACATGCTAATGTCTCTTTAAAATTAATATACTATCCAATTTCATACCTTTAAGGAAATTATATTGTCGCTCATGCGTACGTACGGATTACCGTCTCCACGACGCGATGAGATTCATTTCCACGTTCTCCATTCATTGATGATTACAAAAATATATATTACTAATAAGTATGTAATATATAAAATAATAATTCTAATGGATATATATATATATATATATATGTACTTATATATATCTTATTCAATTAGTTCTGTTCAATATGATATGAAAATGCAAACTGCGTTTATGCGTACGTACGGACTACCGTCTCCATAAACGGTGTTTTTGATTTCATATATCTATATATTATAAATATTTATATTCTAAAAATATATGATATATAAATCATGTTTTATATTCTATAATTATTTAAATCTTGATATAAGTGATAAAATCAAGAGTAACACGTTAAAACATGTACGATAAGGAAAATGATTATTACCCGAAATGTTAATTTAACTTGGAAATTATTATTAAATGTGTAGTATAAAGTCATAAATGAATCAAGTATGATATCATAAATATTAATATGGTTCTGGTATAATTTAATAACATAATACAATCTTCATACAGGAGGTTAAACATACCCTCGACTAAAGGAAAGTGCAGGGTAAGGGTTAATTTCACAATCTCTTTTTTATCCGAGGTTCTTTTTACGTAAGTATCTACTGGGAAATATTTATTATTCATGTCCATGTTTCATAAAATAGTTTTCAAGGGGATTATTTTAAGGGAATTCTTACTAAAACATAATTTTAAATGTTATAAACATTTATTCTTCTAAACCATTCTCATTATTGTCAATTGTTTCAAAATGGTTTTAAGGATTTATTTAAATGGACATGAATGCTTGAAAATGTTAATTACGTTAAAAAGTTTCAAGTAGTATGGGACACATTGATTCAAAAAAAATTTATTTAAATGTATTCCTTTTTAAATTGTGTGACTTTTAAATGTTTTCATGAAAAATGGATATTTCTCTCATTGATTTTTACAAATCATTTTCATCTATGTCAAATTATATTAATGGGTTTTAAACTTGTTTGAAGTTGATTTATTATGATACAAATATTCCATATAGTATTGAAGGTTTTGTGATATGTGTGACTGTGGATGTGTTATTCTTATACCATTCACGGTTTATGGGTAAATTATTGACATTTTTTTTGATAGTTTTAATACAAATTTTTATGTAATGTTTAAACATTTTCATATGAGGAATGCATTGGACATAGTAAGTGACGGGTGGAGCCCTCTATAACTCCTCGATGCGTCGGTAGGTCTGATGATACAAACTAGTGTCTTGGCACAAGGCCTTGGCTATGTGGTTATGATAATCTCGAATTATGCATTACATCATTATAAAAGTGTCTATTGATATTGCATGTGATTATTCAACTAGTATAATATCCATGTGAATAATTAAATGGGATTATTTTATAGTAGCCTTTCAATATTATGATGATGCTTATGTTTAAAAATGTTTTTTAGTCTTATACATTGCCTTAAATGTTTATGATTATTTATGAATTGTTTTTCTATATTGTTATCCTTACGGAGCCTCTGAGCTCACCCCTTTCTATGTTTTAATTCTCTCAGGATTCCAAGTGTATTATGATTGATAAGCAGGGTTAAGCAAGGGGATTAATGGCGTTCTCAAAGAGTCATTTATGTTGTGTTTTCTTTTCTAAAGTATAATGTAACATCTATTATGTAATCTATTTTCCAAGACTGCTAAACTAATCGGCCTTTTGGGAATTGATTCCTTGTAATCATACAAATGTATTAAAATAATGCACCGACTATAGGTAACTGGGGTCAGGGTGTTACAGTTGGTATCAGAGGAAGTCTAACAATAACCTTGGAAACTATATTTAGATAAACTCTGATTATAGCACATTACCCTAAGATATACTTTGAGGATTAATATAGAATAACTTCCTATAATTTTGATAATGTATAGATTTTGTGAGTTTTCCAAGAAAATACATCCCTGTATAGATACGAGAAGGTAGAGGCGGCTATGGCACAGATGTACCTAGGGGTAAAACCTGAAAACACCACTTTGAGCTAGACTCGAATGGTAAATGGTCCAAGACAATGGGACTTGATGCAATCTTGGTTATGAGACTCCTGGGGGATATTCTAAGGATAATTCTCATTTTCATTACAAATCATTATGAAGGATCAGCAAGTATATACGTCCTCAAATAAAATATTTTTATGGTTTATATCCATAAACTATTCAATTTATGTTAGGTATTTTACCAGTTTGTAATTATTCATAGCAATTCATAAACTAACCTAGTGTATGCCATTGTATAGAAATGGCGCCTAGTAGAAGGAATGTGAACTCCATCGATATGTATGATCCAAAGAGTAAGAAGGATCAAATATTTCATGGTATTAATCCAAAATTAATAAGGGAGATACTCTCCCATATATTCTCAACATATGAAGAAATGGTATCATGTGTTAATAAGATAAGTAAATAAATCTCTGAGTCCTATGGCATTGAAGGGAAAAAAAGAAGAAAAAGCTGGAAGAGAGAAAGATGGATAAATGGAAGATGGAAAAAAAGAATTTTCTCATATGTGAAAACTGTGGGATGAAACACCCTGTAATTTGCCTAAAGGGAATGGGAGTTTGTTATATGTTTGGAGAAAAAAGACACCAAGTATGTGAATGTAAGGGTAAGAAAAAGGTTTCAAATGTATAATGCTTCATCTGTAAGGAGATGGGACACTACGCGAACCAATGTCCAAATCATCAGAGTATTCCCCAATTGATTCTACTAGATAATAATCAAGTTATGATACCACCAATGATGAAGAGGAATGATTAGAGTTCTAATGTTGTTATTAAATAATTATGTCATTTGAGTTTTGTATGAATGATGTACTCGTTATAATACTTATGGAGTATATAAAGATTGTACTACAGTACTATTTCATTAAGGACTTGAGATTGTGTGCAACCAGGAAAAGTGACTCAATAGCATGTTAAATTTTTGGAAAATATATGGTTGAGAGAAAGATAAACCATAATATGATTCTGATACCAAAGTAGTGATTTTGGAATAATACTTGTTTGATTTGGATAAATTATATTGGATATTCTTGACTACCATGAAAGTGATTAATGATTTTCATATTCCATAATTGATTTAGTTTACAAAATTTTTGTATAGAAGGAGTATATCCAGTATTCTATAATTAATAATGGAGCATGAATGTAATCAATAAGGATTTATGGTAATTCAGGATGTTGTAGTGTTTTAAAAGATTACATGATGAAGGTGTTCACATGTTATTACGTGGAAAAAAGGATCTTCATTGTGTTTAACATCCCTATAAATTTTGGACTGTGAGTTTGGACATCAGTATTATGGATAAGTCTAGTTTGAGATTATTTTCATATTTTCATAAAAAGGACAACCTGGAGGTCAGGCGGCAACTCGTCGAGTCCGGCAAGGCAGCGAGACATGAACCCTCAACCGAAGGGCAACAAGGGTGTACCGCCTACAACTAACCCACGTGATGTCCAGGATTGAATAATGTAGTTTTTTTAAAGGGTCTGGTAAATGAATTATAAATTCATTTTTTTGGAACGCTATATGAATAGGATAAATAGAAAAAATAATTGAGTTATATAATCTTTTATAGTGAAATATGAGTTTGTGGTAGAAATTAGTTAAGGATGGAACTCTATTGAAAAGTATACATTTTTTCTTACATTATTCTATGAAGAAATAAATTCTTAAACGTTAGGTAAGGAATATTAAAACCAAAAATGTGTTATCCTAATACCTTATGTTTTGTTGAACTGATGGTATTTTAAATCATCATAGATTGGTGGCTTTGAGGCCCACAATTATAATTTTGTTTGTGATTGATGACCTCAACCACTCCCTATAAATATTAATTTTTTTCCTCCAATTATGTGTCTCTAATTTTCACAAATGTTCTTCTAATTGAGATCATCATTTGGTGGTGACTTTTTCATTTCCCTTTCACTCTTATTATGACTAAATTTTATTAACCCAATTTTCGATGTGGGTTTTCCACAAAGGTATTTTTCTATTTTGAACCTTTTATTTTTCAAGAAAAATTTAAAATTATGAGGACTCAATTTACTGAAGGTGGGGAGAATGGAACACCCCAAGATTTCATAGTACATTATTTCTTAAAATTAATTCAATAACATTCACTACACACAACACCGAGTTCAAGCGCACAACTACTTAGAAAACTATCCATTCAAAAGAAGTTATGAATAATATTAACTGAATTTTTAACTATATATAATTCTTATAATTTTAGAATACATATTATGAATTTCTTAGACATAATGTAAGAACTAATTAATTTTTTTTAGATAAAAGTTGTATTTTAAAAAAAATGCACTTTTAACACTTATTAATGGTGAACCCTTTTAAAATCCAATATTTGAAACTTTTATATATTCAATTTTACAAAATAAACATCTTTTTTATAATCAAAACATAAGAATATAATTTCAATAAATTTTTGGTGTTTTTCTAATAACTTTTATATTTGGGTGAATATGAAAAAAACTATATTTTAACTGAAACATTTTTTTTTATTAAAAATAATTTATAGTGTTAAATTATAAATTTTAATGGTTTGGAAGTATAAATATATTATATTTTTACCATTTAATCCAATTGTTGTCATTTTAAGTAATTTCTCATTGAGATTGGACATAAACAAGTGTCAAACGATTGATAGATATTTTTTCTATAAAATACGCCTTTTGGTTTTGACAACGAGAATTAATTTTAAATTAAGAAATTCAACTTATATTTTTTTAAATTGGTAAAATGTACTCCATTTTTGGATTCAGAATATCGAAATTATCTTAGGTTGAATTTTTGGTATTTTTCGGAAAACATTCAATTTTTGATGAATAATGAAAAAACTGAGTTATAGTTTAAAACTGAAATTTTATTTAAATAATTATTTATTTAATTTAAATTTATTTTAGATCAAAATATATACATAATACCTATATATGTTCAATGTAATTCATTGGATTCGGTTTATAATGATTTTTGATTTATAAAAATTTTATTGAACTTTTCACCGTATTTTACCCACCTCCTAGGAGAATTTGTAAATTCACATAAAACGTATTTTTAACACATCTGTGAGATCAATTTCTAAAATCAAAGAGACACAGTTAATTTCAAGGATTAAAATTAGGTTCAATAAGATAAAAATAATTTTGGTGAATAGTAACTTTTTACTTTTATTTACCACTGTTAAAAGTAAATATGGTAATTAAGGGTAAAATTGATATTATTATTACCCTAAAACATGTCCTAATTCTATTGGATAACTTTAATTCGACCTAAAACAACCTTAGGAATAAAATATTACCCTTTTTTCCACATTTATTAGATTAAGACATTTATTATTATTTAATTTAATGAAGAGTTAAAAGAGTTAAAATCAATGTTTAATAATTAAACAATTTTTAATATAGGGTTATACAAAATATAAAGTCGACTTTAAATATTCATTATAAATATAAAAAAATTTCCTACATAATGGTATTTTATTTATACTTTTTAGAGAATAAATAATTAAATGTATCAATGACACAATGATGATGCAGTAATTAACATATTAATGAAAGAATCAACTAAATTGTATTATAAATATTATAATAAATATAATTTCAAAGTTTTTATGAAATATAATAATTTTCTAGGTTAATATTACATGTTAGGGATTATTAAATGTATATTTTTTTAACTAATCATGTTTTGATGACTTTCACAAAAACAAAATACCAAATAGTGTCAAAATTGACAAAAATTAATATTCAAAACAAATACTATATTATTGGTTGATATAATATTCCTAAAAAATTAATGTTTGGCAAAAGGTCATAAATAATATTATATATGTAATTAATGATTCACATGAGGTTCTCTTGGAAGTTTATTTTACGTTTATCAACCATATATAGTAAGAATACAAGAAGACACTGTAAAAGTTAAACTATTTAACTAAGAGTTAAATAAAAAAGATAAGGTTAAAATGGAAACATAAACGTGTCTAAAACCTATTGGTTGGGTGGATTTCGACACATAACCACCTAAGGCCTAAAATAAATTCATTTGAAACCATTATAAACCGAATATTATTATGTAATAAATTATTACTTTAATCTTTTCCTAAAGTGACCCTCACCCCTCTTATAAAAGGGAACTTCCCCTTCTCTCCAATTAACACCTCCAAATCCATTTGGATTGGACAACCCCTAACCAAATATCCTCCCAACTATCCTAAATTCATCCTAGAGGGCATATGTTTGTCTGAAATCCAACCTATAGAGCCCTTTTTATCCAATCAAAAGGAATAACCCGAAGAAGAGGTAATAATTTCACCACCCTCTTTCAAGTTCTCTTATTCTTCCACTTAATATTTCTTTGTTGTTTCCATTATAAAATAATAACTACAGTATCATCTATATTATGTGATGATATTATAAATATGGAAAATCTATATTCATTATTTTATCCATCATATGAATGATAATGTCACCAAGCGTGCGTACGTACGGCTTACCGTCTCCACATCATGGTGTAAATTGTTATTCAACATTATGTTATTTTGATGGATATAATGATGAGTAATATGTATATAAATAATGAAAATAACATGATAATTAACTGTAAAATTATTATACCATCAAATTCCACACCATTAATGAAATGATATTGTCGCTCGTGTGTACGTACGGATTATAGTCTCCACGACGCGATGAGAATGATTTCCACATTCACCATTCATCGATGATTATAAAAATATATATTACTAAAAGGTATGTAATATATGAAATAATAATGCTACTTGAGATATATATATATATATATATATATATTTGTACTGACATATATCTTATTCTCTTAGTTCTGTTCAATACGATATGAAAACGGAAACTGCGTTTATGCGTACGCACGGACTACCGTCTCCATAAACAGTGCTTTTTGATTATATATATATGTCTATTATACATATTTATATTCTAAATATGTATGATATATAAATAATTTTTTATATTCTAGAAGTATTTACATCATTATCTAAATGATACAATCAAGAGTAACAAGTTAAAACCCGTATGATACAGAAAATGATTATTACCCGAAATGTTAATTTAACATGGAAATTATTATCAAATGAGTATTATAATGTCATAAATGAATCATGTATGATTTAATAAATATTAATATTATTTTGGTATGATTTAATAACATACTAAGATCTTCATACAGGTGGTTAAACTTACCCTCGACTAAAGGAAAGTGCATGGTAAGGGTTAATTTGACAATCTCTTTATTATCAGAGGTTGTTTTTACGAAAGTATCTATTGGGACATATTTATTATCCATTTCCATGTTTCAAAAAATATATTTCAATGGGGTTATTTTAAGGTACTTCTTACTAAATCATCATTTTAAATGTTATGATGATTTATTCTTCAAAACCATTCTTATTAATGTTTATGTTATCAAAATGGTTTTAAAGATATATTTAAATTGACATAAATATTTTAAATGTTAATTACTTTCAAAAATTTCATATTACTATGGGACACATTGATTAAAAATGTATTTAAATTTCTTCATTTATAAATTGTGTGACTTTTAAATGTTTTCATGAAAAATGGATATCTCTCTCAAAGAGTTTTAAAAATCATTTTCCTCTATGTCAAAATCCGTTAATGGGTTTCAAACTTGTTTGAAGTTGATTTATTATGATAAAAATATTCCATATATTATTTAAGGTTTGGTGATATGTTTGACTGTCGATGTGTTGTTTTTATACCATTCATGGTTTGTGGGTAATGTACTGACATTTTTTATGTCGGTTTTAAAATGATTGTTTATGTTATGTTTAAACCTTTTCATATGAGGAATGAATTGGACTTAGTATGTGATGGGTGGAGCCCGCTATAGCTCCTCGATGCATTGGTAGGTATCATGAGACAAACTAGTGTCTTGGTGCAAGGCTTTGACTCAATCGTATTTGTAGTCTTGGCACAATGCCTTGACTATGTGGTTATGATAGTCTGGCATCATGCATTCCTTCATTATAAAAGTTTCTATTGATATTTCATGTGATTATTTGACTAGGAGAATATCCCTGTGAATAATTAAATGGCATTATTTTATTGTATCATTTCCAGATTATGTAGAAGTTTAAGTTTAAAAAGGATTTTGTTTTATTCTTATACATTGCCTTAAATGTTTATGCTTATTTATGAAAGTTTCCACTATATTTTTATCCTTACTAGGCATCTGAGATCACCCCTTTATATGTTTTAATTTTCATAGGATTCCAAGAAGATTATTATGATTCAAAAGTAGGGTTAAGCTCGGGGATTAATGGCATTCTCAAGGGATCATTTATGTTGTGTTTTATTTTCTAAAGGGTAATGTAATGTCTGTGTATGCAATCTATTTTCCTTGACT
The DNA here is from genome assembly GCA_963277665.1 of Viscum album. Taxonomy (NCBI): domain Eukaryota; kingdom Viridiplantae; phylum Streptophyta; class Magnoliopsida; order Santalales; family Viscaceae; genus Viscum; species Viscum album. Next base: position 185,026,545 of record OY728144.1, read on the forward strand.
GCTAAACTGATTGGTCTTTCAGGACATGATTCCTTGTAATCATGCCAATGTATTAAAATAATGCACCGACTCTGGGTAACTAGGAGCAGGGCATTACAAGCACGAATTTCATTTATTCCCATGAAGTTGAACCAAAATTGGAAGCGATCAAATGAATCTTTTAATTATCATGGGCTACAGTCATGATATATAAATTGTTTCCCTAACTACACTTAAAACTCATGTGTATTATAACGATAGTGAGTGGTGGGTCCCATTTGGAATTGAACTAGCTAATATGAACTAAGGCTTAAAACCATATGTGTAACAGTCCCTACAAGTTCATTGTGTTTGGGAATAACTAAGACTAAGGGAATTGGGGTTTCAGATAAGTGAAAGAGAATGCATCATTGTCAATTTTGGGGTTTAGATTAAAGGATAATCATAATCCTAACTTGGTATGGTCTTAGGCTTTAGGTTGCGGAGAGGGAAATGGTCACTAGTTTACCATTGCCACACCAAATATATCTATCTAAGAGGAAACTATTCCTTGGCCTGGAGATAGCTACAAACTTGATTCATTAAGCTTACATTATAATGTATAAATTATCACAGGCTATTGATCAAATCTTATTCTAGTCCAATCTAGTCAGGTTTGTTCATTCAAACGTCCCATGGTTAGGGTTTCTCAAAATAATTCGATAAACAAAATTAACCTAATTACTATCCTAAGGGTTACCAATTTGAAAATTAAAGATTCATTATATTTAGACACACCTACTCTCGACCCCTACCCTAGGTGGTTTTGCCCCTCAAAAAAATAATTAATCAAAAAATAGTTAAATAATTGAAAATATTTTCAACATACTAAAAAAATTAAGATCCAATAATTATAGATCATTAATTCATGAATTAGAAATTTATAACTCGAATCAATCACAACTTCAACCAAAAACATCCATGAAACAAGAATAGGGAAGAGGGAAGCAAGGGGTTGGTCTTTGATATATGATTGAAATGGATAACACACGTAACGTATCTTGATAATATAAAATATTGGTGATTGATTTTCATGTTTAATCCTATTTGATTTAATAATCATAAAAAAAATGATGCATTTTTTGTTTTGGAATAGAGGGAAGAAGAATAAAAAGAGAATAATGAGGAAAAATAACTATGTGTTGAATGTTCTATCCATTTTTTCTTTGATGGAGGTAAATAATTGGGAAATTACATGATGCGTAATAGGTCTTCATGTCGTTTAATTATGATCTAATATTTTCTCCTTGATTTTTTAATCGTGTGTTAATATCTCAAGAATCTCATCATGGATCTTCGAGATTTGTAAATTGACTCATTTTACAATGCGTAACTACTATTCCAGTCTTATTTATTCCTTCAGTGTGAATCTTCAAAGTGGGAATTGAGATTAAGATGTTACATGACATGTATTGGTGATTCAAGTCATGTAATTTCTTCATGGTTTGTAATTCTTATAGGACTTTATTTATAACCTGTCATTTTCTTTTAAATATGGCTATATGTCATGTATGTGATTTTTACAAATTGTAATTAACATTTTGTGGTCCATTTATCCATATTTTCCTTTGAAGATTTCGAAACATATTTCCTGAAATAATAACACATACCATGTGAATTATCAATTAAAACATTGATACTACTTATTAAAATGAAACCAGAATGTATATATGATTTTATCTAATCATCAGCTTCACACATATTATATTTACTCATTATTTTTTCCTTTTTTACACAATTCATTTGAGGCAGATATAGGTCTCACCTATCATATAATGAATATAATGTGTTTTTGTTCTGCAGGATCATAAAACATTCATTATATCATAACCCATGAAATGAAATGGTTTCACAAAAACATGTAATCATATCCTAGGCTATAGAAGGTAGACTGTATTCACAATCCTTTCATCATTTCTTCATGGCATAACCAATGAAAAAATGAGTGGGTTTCATTTCAAATTTACAATAGTATAAACTATGGATGTTAAATGGGCATTATAAAGATCATTTATAAATAAACCATTCAAAAAATGAATAATAATGGCATCTTTGGTATATATCCCCAGTAAATTATAAGTTACATCAAAGGATGTCATCAGAGACAGAGAATGATTTTGAAAGGTTATGTGGATCATTTCGTGAGGAAAATATGTTTTCTTTGGAAAACACATTTTAAAAAAAACATATAATAATTTGAAAATGTGTTTCTTTAAAAATTCATAATAACATAAAAGGAATCATCAAAAAAAATAATGGTCATGATGGTGGAAAATTTTTATCATTACATACCCGTTAAAACAACGATTAATTGCACATTTTCTGTAAAACCCAAATGTTAATAGTTTAGAAAATAAAATTAATATACCATTAATTTTTCATAAAGTCGATAATGGGTAAAAATATTCATCTATAAATCATTTTAATATTGTTAAAAAATTTAAAAATATTTTTTGAAAACATTGTTTTGGAAGAAAGGGGTTTTTTATCGAAGAGAGAAACAAAGATATTTTTTCTTAAATAAATTATTTTGAGCTATTGATTGCATAAAGAGTGAAAAATGAATGGAAAACAAATATTCCAACAATATAACTATAGGAGAATAAAATTAAGGATTTTCTTGAGAGATGTATCATAATATATTATCATTGGGAGCACAATTATAAATAATCCCGATAAACAATGAGATTGTGTCATAAAACTATTACCAGATTGGTAACATATAATCATAATCCCCATGAAATAATAACATTCAGTGAATCTTATAATATCATGAAATGAATTTTATTCATGATAGAATATTTCCAAGGGGGATTATATACACCATGCATAATAAACAATTCATTAATTTTTATATGTCTCCCAAAAATTAAATATTGATTAGAACTCCCTTACCTTAAATATCAGCTTCCTTAATACACATTAAAACCAACAATATAATATATATATAAGTTTATTATAAATCTATTATACAATGATACATACATACATACATATACATATATCTATATATATATATTATAGACCCAAGCTTGAAGTACAAGGACATTACATAACTTTTTTTCCGAATATATAATACATAACAATAAAAAACACCCAAAGACCGTATTAGTTTAGTATCTTTGGAAAAACTGAAAATAATCTTCTAATCAGGGTGAATGATTTTCAACAGCTCCCATAAATATCTTCCCCTTTTTTTATTACCTAAAACCTTTATTTAAATCCTAGGAAAAAGAAAACATATAAAGGGTGAGATCAAATGCTCAGTAAGGGTAAACATAGAGAACATAAAACAACATATAATCATTTGAACGTACAAACATGAACATAGAACATCAAAATCATGAGTAATGACATAAATATTGGCAGTACAGAAGTCATAGATCATAAAGGAACATTAATCATGATAAAATATCATGGGAATAAAACATGTAATTTTGGATAACCATTAAGAACATGATATGATTTCCATAGTGTCCAAGGCATTGGTGTTATGACCATTATAGTGGGAAAAGTCCATTAATGAACCGGGTTTAATTGCCATTCCAACCCTATAATACTGGACCATATTTACTTTATGTTCTAGACATATCTATCTCATGAGATATAAATCTTTACCCAATTCATTGGAGGGAGATATTGTTCCCACCCATCTCATAATTATATCAGTCTTTCGTGTGCCACCATATAATCAAAAATCATTCATCATATCCCAATGAATAAAATGGGTTTCATGTACATGATCCCATCATAACATAATACATATGAAACAATGGATATAATTTCATCATAAACAAAATAAAACCATGTTTATAATAGGGGAATTATACATGAAACATATCCATATTAAATAATGTCTTCTTAGATGGAAAATATTTTTGATAAAACACATGAAATGAATTATTGAGACAATATCCTTTCTTCTCCAAAATCATTTTCTTTTCTCAAAATGCCATGCAATTATTAATGAAAATAATTTAGTTGAAAATAATCATGAAAAATGTAGAGGTATATTCATGGAAATAAGGTGTTATGAATCTCTAAAAATCTGTTCATGTTGTATAAGTTAAAAAAATGATGTCCTCGTAATTTTTCCAGAAAAGTCAAAAAGTACCTCGTATGGTAAAAAAAGAAATATTCCTTCTATACCATGTGGTAAAAGTCAACAAAGGGTAAAAATGAATTTAAAAATAAATTTAATAATATTAAAAACTTTATGAAATCATTTTTCTGAAAAATGGGAAAGGATGAAAAATATATCCCCAGGAAATACTTATGAATAAACAATCTCAGATAAAAATGATATTCCAAAATTACCCCTTACCATTTATAATTGGTGGAATCATACGTGTCATATAATAAAGAAAAATAAATGTATATTTAAAAATCATATCCATCATGATAAAAATCATAAAACATTCATGGGAAGCATAAACACCATACAAAATAAATAGATGGTGATTAACGCATGTGACTAACAGAAATAAAAGTGGGACGGAATAATCCCTTACCTAAGGTCTGATTGCTTTGAATATATCTGAAACTCCAGTATAAAGATTTAAATAATGTCATTGACTTATTCCATAATAATATTCATTTTTATGATATCATATAAGGTCATATTCTTATCAATTTTTTATTAACATTTCATTGTTACTCGTTATTCGGGTGTTAACTACTTTATGTTATTATGATTGTTTTGTTCAATAAAATATTATTCCACTTTTTAAGTTATAGTTATATCATTTAAAAAATTCTATGAGTATAATATATATCATATTAATTAATTTAATTTAATTTATATAATCAGTGTTCCATGAATATCATTTAGAACGAATAACATTAAATCGTGGAGACGGTAGACCGTACGTACGCACGAGCAGCGATATCATTCCCATGACTGCTGAAATGTATTGAAGTGTATATGGTATAATATTTTCAGAATAAGTATAATTTTACAATAATCACATATGGTTATTTCTTCCATAATTATACACATCCAAGAATGTTGGGGAAGAAAAACAGATTACACCACGACGTGGATATGGTAATCTGTACAAACGCACGCGTGGTGATTTCGTTTTCCATAGGATGGAATGATGGTGAAATATGGTTGTTTAATATTTATAATAATGAATCAATTTATTATTTATACTTATTTTACTACTTTATAATGAAACAACAAAAGAAGAGGAAGTGGAAGAAGAAATAAATTAGAAAGAATCAGTAAGGGATATTACCTCTTCTTCGATGTACCTCTTCTAAACCTCCTCGTAGGGAAATAAAGATGGTATTTGAAGAAGTCCAGGACATTTAGTATGTTTCTAAGGAAGTTTATAAGGGATATATTCAGGGTTTGGCCGAGTTTTAAAGATCAAAATGGTGTGAAGAGGAGAGGTAGGAGGTGCCCTTTTATATGAGATAAGAGGGGCACTTTAGGAAACGCTCAAAAATATTAATTTATAATAAACTCAAACCCCACCTAAAAACCTCGAAAAATGACTAAAATTAAAAACATAGATGAGATAAGGTTTTACCAACATCAACCAATCAAATTTAGATATGTTTTTATATTATTTTAATCTTTATCATTTTGATTTATCCTTATTTAATATATTTAAGTTTATTTGTGGTAATAATATTATAAATTTTAAATGGTTATAAATACTTACATATGTGTTGTGAATTCTCCATAATTGGATAATTTATAAACTTTTAGACCATATAAATTTCAATATATAATTTTTAAATATTTCTGTGAGTTTGAAACAATTTAATAATACGTTATTTTTATAAAATATCAATAGTGTCAATTTGGAAACTGTTCATTTATTTGAATTAAAATAAAATCCAAATAGATGATTTAGTCGAACCACAATATTTAACCAGTTCCTAACATGTCATATGGATATAGATAATTCATGGATAACATTAATTATTTCATATAATATTTATTTTAATATTCTGGAAGCCATTTATTTGACATCTCTCTTAATAAAATAATTACTAAAACATTTTTGTATACTTATTTAATAAACTTATTTGTTCCTTAAAAATTAAAAATAAAATACTGTGATAAAGCTAATTATTATATATTTTATAAGAATAATTTTTGTCAAATTTTTCTTCTAAATCAACCAACCTTTAAAATGTTATCATTATTAAATTTTGAAGGTGACAACTTTGACATCATTTAAAAATAAAATAATATAAATGTCATAATCTGTTTTATAACGCTCCAAATTGTCCAGAAGTCATCACTTGGATGATTATGATGTATATATACGAGACCAATATGTTTTGGTCATGTTTTCGGGACTTTGGATGAGTATTAGTATTTTAATAAAAACTATATTATTGATTTTCTAATAAATAAATAATTTCTACATCATTAATGTATAAGCTATTAAGGTAATTATATATTTCATTAAAATTACAAAAAAATTATGATGATAAATATAAAAATTAACTTTAAAATTATTATTTATAATCTAATTTATATTTTTTATTACCTTTTATTAAAAATTATTAAATTATTAAAGTTTGAGTGAGACATATTTCACTTTCATTTAAATAGAATAAATTAAACATCTTAATCTCATCCAAGTGGGTTCCAATAGATTCCATTTCGACCCTAGTATGTTTTATATAGAATTAAAATCATCCAATGATATCAATACATGTGTCAGTATAATTTTAGAAATATTATTTTTAACCTTAATTAACTCATTTACCATTAAATGTGGTAAATAAAATTTACCGTGGTTACTATTCAAAATGCATAAAAATAAAAGTTATCTATTTACACAATTTGAACCTCCTGATTAAAAATATGGAATCTATTTTTCCAAATTCTAAACACATAAGATGAAGTAATTAATTTAAAATTAATCTTGTCGTCGAAAAAAACAGGTTTTTATTTAAAATAATGCAAAAGATTGAATTCTTTTTACCTATCAATTCAATGTAAAATTAATGATAATTACATACATTATATTAAATGGAAAAAATCTATTCTATTTTTACATTAAAATAATTCAATATTATAATTTAACCATCTAAATTATATAGATGTTAAAAGTTGTTTTTAATTAAAAATTAATGTATTTTTACTATTCATCAAAATATGAAAGTTAACAGATAAATATTAAAAAATTATCCCAACTAATATTTTATATTTATATTGAAATGAATAAGTTTATTTTTTGAAATTGAAATTATAAACTTGTCCAAAACTAGATTTTAAATTGGTGTGCAATCAAAAGGCAGCAAAACTGATTTTTTTTTTTTGAAAAATACTTATTTTACCCGAAACATTTATTTGGTTCTCATACCATCTCTAGAATATGTGTAAGATGCATGATAATGTTATAAAATTTAAAATTTGGTTAATAACATTTATAATGGCTTGTTCATAATAATATTATAATAATATATCGTTGTTTACTGAAACTCGGTATTGCATACAACAAACGCTATTGGGGAAGGTCGCTCTTGCATGCAACACAAGAAAAGAATAGTATTGTGTATACTACAAGCTAATAAGTTTGTGTGTGTGGTGCAAGATAATCTTGATGTAGCATAAAACACCAGACATCAACGAAATTAAAAAGGAATATTTCTCATAAAATCTCTGGGTGTTACATTCTACCCCCTTAATATGCATTTTGCCCTCGAAAATCGTCAGGGTTATAAATCGTTTACAACTTGAAAGTTTATTTTATAGAAACCGACATCATAAAAAGGAATACTAAAAAATAATTTAGAAAAGGAATGTTAGAAACATAACGGTCACCCAAAGTCACTCAACACTGGGTTTCCACATAGGATAATATAGGTGAAAATATGTATATAGAAGAGAAATTGAACCATCATGTTTTGATGAAAAATGGTAGATAACATGGATATGAAAAAGTCAAATATCACAAAGACATAAATATGTGACGATATAAGGTACCATTTGATTCAGCAGATATAAGGGTACTAGGACAACATTTTTGGTTTTCAAGATCATTTCCCTAAAGTTGATTAATATTTGCATAAGTAGAAATACAAACCTAAGTTCAGTGTAATATCATCGTTGTTCATTCCATGAACAATTCCCCCTTCATATCTTATTTAAAGAAATAAAGTTGAATTTTTCATCCTTGATGTATTATCATATCATGTGATTGAATGATAGGTCATTCCATCATTCTCTATCACAAAAAAGGTTAGCAGAAGATATTAAATATAAATAAGTCCATCTATGGTGAGGTTAATCTTATAAGGTTCCAAAAATGGACTTGTACTTCATCTATCATACCATTTAATAAAATAAAACTAATTTCTACAAATGAGATACTTCTAGTAGGCTAGTGGGATGTGATAAAGTCCTGTCGCACTTTGGTTGTGGGTTTGATTCTCGCAACCTTGTCCGATGCGACGGGTTGTCACCCGTCCTGCGGGTTGTCATTTTTAAAAACTATACAATTATAACATTCCATAAGTTATATAAAAAAGTTATAGCATTAAAAAATACTATCTGATGTCCAAGATAATCCATTTAAATCATTAGGGTTATCCAAAATACTTCTGTCCAATCTCGTAGTATAAATAAAAAGATTACTAGAGATGCCATCTACCAAGCAAGTGAATACCATCATTTACCATCGTATATCATAAGATATATCGTGTTGGTAAAATTACAAACATTTGAATCCCATAATAATGTATTCTATTTAAACATTAGTTACCATAGAACCTTAGTGAAAACATGAATGTTGTCAAAAGGTATCTCTTTCCACATACCAAAATCCAAAAATTTCTATATACTCAAACCATGATATGACTTTGTCCTTATATCAGTCATGAGCTCGTTAATATTGTCAAACATATTATTTTCTCTTTATCCCTTCATTATGAGCATATCATCTTCATTCCAAAAATATTTCAATCACTTTTCAATGTTACCGGTACCATAAAATTATTGAAAACCAATAAATAGATATTCTAATATTCCATGATACTATAAATGAGATTCCACAACACTATTTTGGAACCAAGTTAAATAAACACTTAATCCTTCCACCAATTCGTTGTCATATTCAACTTCACCAATAGTTATCCCATGTATAGTCCCTTTTTTCATTTCCTTAAGGTTTTTTTGATGCAAATCATCATTAACCCTTGAATTAAGGGATTGGTTAGGTAATGCCCCATTTTTTCACTTGTAGCATTGAAGTGTTGGTGGTGTGTTCTCTATAGACTTTTCCTAATTCACATCATTAGAAACCTTTTTCCCATTACTTTGGCACTTTTATTCTTTATGGCCTTCTTTTCCACACTTAATTCATTTTCAAGTCCCTTTAAGATAATCTCCACCATGCTTCTTTTCACACGTTGATCATAACGAAACATTTTTCTTCTTTTCACCAATGTTTTGGGATTTTTCCTTGATCTCCGTATTTATTTTCTTGTCAAAGCTATGAGAAGGATATATAAAACCAAATTTTAGTTCTACATTGATATCACAACACACAATTTTTTCAGAAATACTGAAGTCTATTATAGTTAATGCCCTTCGAAGACATGGTTTTAAGCCACTGAATAATCGATCAACTTTACATTCATGTTGAATGATAAAGATAGATGCATAACTTTCAAGCCTTGTAAAATTCGCCTCATATATACCAATAGATTTATCATCCTTTTTCTTAGGCTTAAGGAACTCCTTTTCCATCTTTGATCGGTGAATACGAGGGAAGTACATACTGGAAAACAAGTTCTTGAACTCATCCCATTCCATGGATTCAATTTCATATTGGGGACTTGAATTATTAATTAGAGTCCACCACTGTTCTGCTTCACCTTATAAATAGTAAACAACCAAAAGGAATTTTCCGTTATTTGAATAGATAATTATGGAAAATATCATTTCAATGGTACTGATTTATTGTTTAGCTACAAGTGGACCTGAATTCCCACTGAAAGAAGGTGGATGTTGCCTCAGGAAAGAATCAATAGAATATTGTTCCCTAACCTGGTCATTTGGAAGTCTATAATGATTCATATCTTAAGTAAGTATAGTAATAAGATTTTCCACTCCATTTCCCATAACATTTGGTTGTTCAGAGGGACAATCATTGTATTGCCGAGTGCATTGATCAACATGATTCCTTCGGGTTCCAGCCATTATCTAAATCCCAAAAAGAATAATGTGAGAGGATAAAATCATACTTGGAAAACAACATAATAAAGGGGAAGTACCTTCAATATCTTACATCTTAGGTTTAATTCTAAGATTTTTACTGTAATTTTACGACTATAACCTATACATATACTTATCTATAGGGACATCCCTAGAGATTCCTTAAAAAAATCTCTAGGCATCTCACTAATGTTTTCGCATCCTAGTTTCGAAAGTTGAAATAAATCTTCGATCTGATACCAACTATAGAGACCAAAGCTTGACATACGTGGACATTACATTAATTTTGCAGAATACTTAATAAATAAATAAAAACACCCAATGATAGTATTAGTTTAGTGTCTTTGGAAACTCAAAACATAATCTTCTAGTCACGGTGAATGATCTTCAACATCTACCATAAAGATATTTCCCTTTTGTTCTCATTCCTAAACCCATTCTTTAAATCATGGGGAAAAGAACAGATATAAAGGGTGAGCTCAAATTCTTTGTAAGGGTATACATGGAGAACATAAAACAACCCATAAACATTTGAACGTAAAAACATGAACATAAAACCTCAAAATCATGAGTAATGACATAAATCTTAGCATTACATAAGGCATAGATCATAAAGCAACGTTAATCATGATAAAATTGCATGGGAATAAAATATGTAATTGTGAAACCCCATTATTCACATGATATGATTTCAATAGTAGCCAAGGCATTGATGCCTAGACCATTATAGTGGACAAAGTCCATTACTGAACCAGGTTTACTTGTCGTTCCAGCCTTGTAATACTGAAGCAGGCGTACATTCTGTTCTATTCATGTCTATATATTGAGATATAAATCTTTACCCAATGCATTAGAGGGAGATATAGGTCTCACCCACCTCATAATGAAATCATTCTTTCATGTGCTACAAAATAATCATAAATCATTCATCATAACCCAATGAATAAAATGGGGTTCATATACATCATCCCATCATAATATAATCCATATAAAACAATGGATATAATTTCATCAGAAAGAAAATAAAACCACTTAAATAATAGGGACATTATAAATGAATCATACAAATATTAAACAATTTCATCTTAGATGGAAAATAGTTTTGATAAAACACAAGAATTTAATTATTGAGGAAAATATCTTTTCTTCTTCAAAATCATTTTCTTTTCTCAAAATGACATGAAATTTTAAAAGAAATGAATTTCATTTAAAATAATCATGAAATATTGGAGAGGAATCTTCAAGGAAATAAGGCATTATGAAACTATCAAAATCTGTTCTTCCATATATGTTAAAAAACGTTCGCCTCGTACTTTTTCTAGAAAAATCGAAAAGCACCTCGTATGGTAAAATAAAGAACGATTCATTCCATAACATCTGGTGAAAGTCAAAAAAGGGTAAAAATGACTTTAAAAACACCTGAAATAAAATAAAACATTTAATGAAATCATTTTTATATAACATGGACATGGATGATAAATATATCCCTAGGAAATAGTTACGAATAAATAATCTCAGATAAAAATGAGACTGAAAATTTATCCCTTACCATTTATAATTGGTCAAATCATATGTGTCATAAAATAATGAAAATTACATGCATATGTAAATATCATATCCTTCGCAATAAAAATCAAAAAACATTCATGGGAATCATAAACACCATACAAAATAAATAGAAGGATATTAAGGCATATGTCTCAAAGAAATAAAAGTGACATTAAATAATCCAGTAACTTAGTTCCAATTTCATTGTATGTATCCGAACCTTCTATACAATTATTTAAATAATTTCATTGACTTATTACAGAATCATATTCATTTTTATGATATCATATATGCTCATATTTGTTTGGGATTATTTGTAACATTTCATTGTTACTCGTTATTCGGGTGTTAACTACTTTATGGCATTATGCATCTTTTGTCGAATAAATTCATATTCCTCTTTTTAGGTTATAGTTATATATTTTACTGAAATTTATTAGTATAATATATATCATATTAATTTATTCAATTCATTTAAATAATCATTATTTAATGAATATCATGTAGAATGAATAACATCTCATCATGGAGACGGTAGACCGTACGTACGCATGAGCGGCGATATCATTGCCATGACTGTTGAATTGTACTGAAGTGTTTGGTGTATAATATTTTTAGAATAAGTATAATTTTAAAATTATCACATATTTTTAGTTCTTCCATCATTATAAACATCCAATTATGTTGGTGATGAAAAATAGATTACACCACAGCGTGGAGATGGTAATCTGTACGTACGCACGTGCGGTGATTTCATTTTCTGTAGGATGCATTGAAGGTGAAATAGAGTTGATTCATATTTATAATAACATATCAGTGTATTATGGATAGTTATGTTATTACTTTATGACAAAAAAACTAAATAATAGGAAGTAGTAAAATAAATAAAATTGAATGAATCTGTAACGGATATGACCTCTTCTTTGACGTGCCTCTTCTGAACCTCCTCCTAGGGAACTAATTATTGTATTTTAAGAAGTCCATGACCTCTAATATGTATCTAGGGAAGTTGATAAGAGAAATGGGCAGGGTTTGTCTGATTTTGAAAGATCAAAATGGTGTGAATAGGAGAAGGTGGAGGTGCTCTTTTATAAGAGATTAGATGGGCACTTTAGGAAACTCTTAAAAATATTAATTTATAATAAACTCAAATCCCATTCAAAACATCCAAAAATGACACCAATTCTAATATTAGATGATATAGGGTTTTAATCTCATCAACCAATAAAATTTATTTTGTTTTGAGTTTATTTAAACCTAATCATTTTGATTTATTCTTATTTAATCTATTTAAGTTTATTTGTTGTAAAAATTTTATAGATTTTAAATCTCTATAAATACATACTCATCTGTTTTGAATTTTTCCTAATTGAATGTGTTATGACATTTTCGACCATATAAATTTCAATATTTAATTTTAAAATATTTTTGGGAATTTTAAACAATTTAATAATATTTTATTTTTATAAAATGTCAATAGTGTCAATTTTGAAACTATTCATTTAGTTGAATTTATATAAAATCCAAACAGATGATAGAGTCAAACCAAAATATTTAATAGATTACTAACATGTCCTATGAATCTATAAAATTCATGCATCACATTAATTAGTTCATATAAGATTTATTTTCATATTCTTAAAATCATTTATTTGATATTTCTCTTCATAAAATAATTACAACAACATTTTTTTTATAATTATTTAATATACTTATATGTTGCATAATAATTACAAATAAAATATGGTGATGAAGATAAAACTAATATATATCATAATAACACTTTAGTCGAAATTATATTCCAAAACAACCAACTTTTAAATTTTTATCTTTATTAAATTATGAAAGTAACAACGTTTACATCATTTAAAAATAAAATAAAATAAGATAAATAATCTGTATTATAATCCCCCAAATGGTCAACAAGTAGAAACACGCATAATTATTGTGTATATATACTCTTAAAATAAGGTTTGGTCAAGTTTTTGGGCCTTTTGATGGGTAATGTTGTTTTAATAAAACTATATTATTGATTTTTCACTAAATAAATAATTTCTGTATCATTAATGTATAAGCTATTAAAGTAATTATATATTTCTTAAAAATTAAAAATAAATTATCATGTAAAATTAAAAGAATTTATCCTTCAATTTAGAATTTATAATCGAATTTATATTCTGTATAACCTTATATTAAAAATAATTTAATTATTACAGTTTGAGTGAGACATATTTCCCTTTCTTTTAAATAAAATAAATTAAAGGTCTTAATCTCATCCAAGTGGGTTCCAATATATTTCATTTAGACCCAAGTAAGTTTTAAACAGAAATATAATCAATCAATTATATCAATACAAGTGTTACAGTAATTTTATATTATTATTTTTACCCTTAATTACACGATTTACCTTTAACTATGGAAATACAATTTACCGTATTTACTATTCATAATGCCTAAAAATAAAAGTTATCTATTTAAAAAATTTGAACCACCTGATTCCAAATGTGGAATCCATTTTTCAAAATTCAAAACACAGAAGATGCAGTAATTAATTTAAAATTAATCAAGTTGTTGAAAAAAATGGGTTTTTATTTAAAACATTTGTAAAGATTGAAATGTTTTTACCTGTGAATTCAATGTAAAATTAAAGATAATGACATAAATTATATTAAATGATAAAAATATATTCAATTTATACTTTAAAACCATTCAATATTATAATTAAACCATATAAATTATCATGATAATAAAAGTTGTTTTTAATTAAAATTTAGCGTATTTTCACTATTCATCAAAATATGAATGTTAACAGAAAAATATTAAAAAATTATACCATGTCTATTTTTATATCGTTATTGCAATGATAATGTTTAATTTTTTCAAATTAAACTTATAAACATGTCAAAAACGACATTTAAAATGGGTGTGCCTTTAGAAGGCGGCAAAATTGCATTTTTTGAAAAATACTTATTTTACCTGAAAATTTTATTTTGTTCATATACCATGTTCTAGAATACGTGTAATATGAATGATAATGTTATAAAATTAAAAAAAATTAAAATAATATTCTTAACGGATAGTTCATAATGACATTATAACAATATATCCTTGTTTTCTGAAACTCGATATTGTGTATAACACACGCTATTGTGGAAGGTCGCTCTTGCATGAAACAGAAGCCAAGAATAGTGTTGCGTATGCTACAAGCTAATACAGCATTGTGTATAGTTCAAGCTAATCTTGGTGTAGCGTACAATACAAGACCTCAAAGAAATTAAAATGAATATTTCTCATAAAATATCAGGGTGTTACATTCTACCCCCCTTAAAATGAATTTCGCCGTCGAAATTCGCCGGGGTTATAAATCATTTACTACTTGAAAGTTTCATTCATAGAAACACACATCGTAAAAATAATTACTAAAACATAATTTTAAAAAGAAAATATAGAAACATTATAACCACCGAATGTAACTCAACACTAGGTTTCCACATAGGAGAATATAGGTGAAAATATTGATATGGAAGAGAAATCTTACAATAAATATTTTATGAAGATTGTTAGATAACATGGCTATAAAAAATCCAAAAATCACAAAGACATAAATTTGTGATGATCTAAGGTACCATCTGATTCATCAGATATGAGGTTACTAGGATAACATTTTTGGTTTTCAAGATCATTTCCCTAAAGTTGATTAATTTTTGAATTAGGAGAAATACTTATATGATATCAGTGTAATATCATCGATGTTCATTCCATGAAAAATTTCCACTTTATCTATTATTGAAAAAAACGAAGATGAATTTTTCATTCTTGAAGTATTATAATATCATGCGATAGAATGATAGGTCATTCCATCAGTCACTATCAGAAAAAAGGACAACACAAGATATTAAATATACATAAGTATATCTATGGTGAGGTTAATCATATATGGTTTCAAAAATAGACTTATAATTCATTTATAATACTGTTAAAAAAAACTAATTTCTACAAATGAGGGACATCCTATAGGCCATTGTTAGGCGATAAAAGCATGTCACACTATGGTTGTCGGTTCGATTCCTGCAACCTTGTCCGACGCGATGGGTTGTCGCCCGTCCTGCAGGTTGTCCTTTTTCTAAAACTATACTATTATAACATTTCAGAAATAATATCAAAATGATATTTTCTTAAACAATACTATTTGATGTCCAACTTAATCCACTCAAATCTTTAGGCATATCCAAAATAATTCTGTCCAATCTCATAGTATAATGCAAACGATTACTAGAGAGGTCATCTACTGAGCATGTGAATACCAACATTTACCCCCGTATATCATAAGATATATGTTATTGGTCACATTCCAAACATGTGAATACCTTAATCATGTATTCTGTTGAAACATGTGTTACCATAAAATCTTAGTGAAGACATGAATGTTGTCAAAAGTTAACTCTTTCCACATACCAAAATACCAAAATTTCTATATACTCAAACCATGATAAGATATTGTCCTTATATTAGTCATGTGCTCATTAATAATATCAAACAAATTATTTCCTCATAATCCTTTAATTATGTGCATATCATTGGCATTCCAAAAATATTTCAATCACTTTTCATTGTTACCAGTACCATACAATTTTTTAAAACCTATACGTAGATATTCCAATATTCCATGATACTATAAATGAGATTCCACAACACTATTTTGGAACCTTGTTTCATAAGCACTTAATCATTCCAGCACTTCGTTGTCATATTCAACATCACCAATAGTGAATGGATGTGACTTCCCTTTTTCCTTTTCCTTAAGAGGTTGTTGATGTCGATCATCATTAACCCTTGGATTAGGGCATTGGTTATCATAATGAACAATTTCCATGCACTTATACCATTGAAGTGTTAGTGGTGTGTTCTCTGTAGTCTTTCATCTATTGAAAGCAATAGATACATTTTTCCCATTACATAGGAACTCAGTTGCTCAATGAACTTCTTTTCCACAATTAAAATATTTTCTATTCCCATTAAGACAATCTCCACCATTCTTCTTTCCACAATTTGATCATAAAGACACATTCTTATTCTTTTCACCGTAGTTTTGAGATTTTTCCTGGAACTCCATATTTTTTTTCTTGACAAAACTATGAGATGGATATGTAACACCATCTTACAGTTCTACCATCATTTCACAATGCACAATTTCTTCATAACTACTGATGTCTATTATAGCTAATGCCCCTCGAAGACTTAGTTTTAGGCCACTGAAGAATCGATCAACATTACATTCAGTTTGGATGATAAATCAAGATTTGTACCTTGAATTCCCTATAAAATTCACCTTGTATATACCAACAGATTCATCATCCTTTTTCTTAATCTCAAGGAACTCCTTTTACATATTTGTTCGTAGAACACGAGGGAAGTACTTATTGAAAAACAAGTTCTTTAACTCATCCAATTCCATGAATTTAATTTCATATTAGGGCCTTTTATTCTTAATTAGAGTCCACCACTGGTCTTATTCACCTTATAAATGGTAAACAACCAAAATTTATTTTTCATGTTTTGAACAGCGAAGTATAGAAAATATCTTTTCAATGGTACTAATCCATTGTTCAGCAACAAGTGGATCAGAATACCCACTAAAAGAAGGTGTATGTTGCCTCATGAAGTACTCAATAGAATATTGTTCTCTGTTCTTCTCATATGGAAGTCTAGAATGATTCACAACTTGGGTAACTATAGTAATATGATTTTGCACTCCATTTCCCATAACATTTGGTTGTTCAGTAGGACAGTCATTTCATTTCCCATTGCATTGATCAACGCGATTTTTTTGGGTTCCATCCATCGTCTAAAACCCAAAAACATTGTGTGAGAGGAAAATATAATTCTAGGAAAATAACACAATCAAGGGGGAGTACCTTCTATATCTAACATCTTAGGTTTAATTCCAATATCGTTACAATAATTATAGTACTATAACCTATACTTATACTTAAACTTAGGGACATCCCTAGACATACCTTAGAAATATATCTTGGGATCTCACTAATGTTTTTGCATCCTAGTTTTTAATGGTTACCTTAACCTTCACTTTGATACCAACTGTAGAGAACCAGGTTTGACGTATATGGAAATTAAATTACTTTTGTGGAATACTTAATACATAAAAAAAACAAACACCCAAAGACAATATTATTTTAGTATCTTTGGAAACTCATAACATAATCATCTAATCATGGTGAATTATCTTCAACATCTCCCATAAAGATCTTCCCTTTTTTTACTTAAAACCATTCTTTAAATCTCGAGGAAAAGAACACATATAAAAGGTGAGCTCAAATTGTCACGACCCGTCCTCTGGGCCCGTGCCGTGACTACCCCAAGCCCGCCTTCCATAGGCCAGGGGATGGCGACTAGCACCAAAGGCGTAAATCCTGATAACTGGGAAGGCATTGCCTTTATAAAATAAAACAAGCAATACAGAGTAAGCAAGGGGTAAAGGTAAACACTAAGTACAAAGAGAGGTGATGAATGTAAAATGGGCCAGAATACAAACCCAAAAGAAAGTACAACAACAACTAAATGAAAATACAACAGAAAAATGGAAAACAGCTGAAAGAAGGAAACAACTCCTAGGCCGTCCTACTCAGATCCTACCTGAAGGGTAGGTATAGATAGCGCAGCTCTTGGATCGTCCGCCACGGATCCTACCTGAAGGGTAGGTACAGATAGCTTCCTCAACGCTCTCGACCGTCAACCTCCTCTGTGTGTCGTCTGGCCGTGAAGTCCCCCCTCCAGATACTGTCTCGTCATGTAGTCCACCTCCGGGTACTGACTCGTCCTGTAGTCCACCTCCGGGTACCGTCCAGTCCTCGAACACTCAGCCTCTGTCAGCAATGCCCGTCATCTGCAACCAACACAACGAGGTGCGGGCATAACCCGTGCAGGGGTGAGTATAACGATACTCAGTAGGGACACCGAGACCCTCAAGGTCTCACTAAAACCAACAATGATAACCCCAAAAAAGATCTCAACAGATAACCTCTAATTTGGTATATGCCCATACATATAACTAAGTTATCAGGTAACCCATCTCAATCATGAGGTAACACAAAGATTATGAAAGCAACGGATAACCACTACCCAGGTATATGCCCATACATATACCTAAGTTATCAAGTGGCCCATCTCAATCATGAGGTAAACACAAAAGTCAAAAGTCTCAGCTCAAACTAGGATTTTCATTATCGAAACCGTAACTGCTAAAGAGCTCCGTCTATGGAGTGTACAGTGGTCCTGTCATGACTCCGAGGTACTTCTCACTAACCTAAGACTGCTGAGGTACTCCTCCTGTCGAGTACCGCGGGTCAGCCACCCAGACACAGTAGTGCTTCCCGCCGGGGTATGTCACCCAAACACAGTAGTGCACACCCCCATGTAGCCTGCTGAGGTACTCTCCGGATGAGTACCGCGGGTCTGCACTTTCTCACAGGTAGTGCTCCGTCTGCCATGGGTCTGCACCTCAGAAAGTAGTGCTCCGTCCACTGGGCAAGTCAACTCACTCCAAGTCGAGTCAGTCAAGCAGTCGTTAGGTCTCAGTCGGCTACACGGTCTCCGTACTCTTCACGCTCGTCTCTGGAAGGGTCCGCTCCACGAGCTACAGGTCGATACTCCAAGTATCTCAAAGTCCCACGAAGAAGTATCTCAATGGACCGCCTCGTCATAGGGGTCTCAACGCAACAGACGGCGCGTCAATCGGACGCCCGGTCTGTGAGCTTCTAGCCTTTTCATCCCAGGGGCCCGGTTGGTTTCGTGAGCAAACCAATCCCGGCCGTATCTCAACTGTACCCCAAACTCTAATAGGGTATACTCATAGTGACCGTTTCTCAACGTGATCACCAACACCACTGACGGTTCGTCAAACGGACGTCCAGTCTGAAAGATATCAGCTTTTCCGTTCCAAGGTCCCCGTTGGATTTCGGGTGCGATCCAACCCGGCCACTATCCAACTACAACCAAAACTCGGGCGAAGTATGCCAAAGGTTACCTCTCATCAAGAGAAATTCAATGAAACAGATGGCGCGTCAATCGGACGCCCGGTCTATTAGTTATTGGCTTTTTCGTTCCAGGGGCCCGGTTGGTTTTGTGAGCGAACCAACCCGACCGCACTCCGAAGGCATCCAAACCTCGAGCGGAGTAACCCAAAAGATCCTTCTCACTTAAAGGAATCCATCAAAGTCGACGGAACATCAATCGGATGTCCGGAACTCAGGTTACGAGCGTTTCCGCTCCGAGGGCCCGGATGGTTTCGTATCCGAACCAACCCAGCCGAACCCAAAGTAATATGAAACCTTGAGTGCGATATACTGAAATAACCGCCTCAATCCAAGGATCGCGTTGCCGCTGATGGCGAGTCGTTTGGAGGCCCGTAGCTCATGTTACAGGATTTTGACCGAAAGTGGTCCGAAAACGGGGGTCTGGGCCCGGGGCGACCCGGCCCGACCCCCCCTGGGTCGGCCGAACCGGGTCGACCCGAATGGGCCCGGCCCGGCTCGGTCCAGCTCGGTCCGGCCCGACCGGCCAGTCGCGGCTTGTCCAGCGTGGCCGAGCCGAATCGTGGAGAGGGGTGTCCCCCGCCCGCCGCTAATTGAGGTCGGCGGTTCGCCGGCCGCCTCCCTTCCGGCGGCGCGCCGCCGCCGCCTTCCGAAGACCACCGGACGCGCTCCGGTGGTCCGTTCCTTCTGCCGTCTTCGCCTATGGTACCCCCGGGACCCCCACCATCACTGCAAAGTGATTCAAACGCCAAAACGGCCTGCTTCGTCATCGCCCGTCAATCCGCATGTCAAAACGAAACGTGTCGTCTTTGTGGTTCTCCGGCGCGGCGTGTTGGCGCCGTGCCCCTTCGCCGTGGATCCGCTCCGGCCACGGCGCCTTCGACTTCCTTCGACGCAGTGCGACGGCGTCGCATTCTTGTTCGACTTCTCGGTGTGGCGCGACGGCGTCGTGTAATACTTGCCGAGCGATTCTCACGTGGTGCGACGACATCACGCCATCCCGTTCCATTCTCAAAGAAACAATCAAGAACATAGGAGGGGGTTAGGCCGTGTCTGTGCGGTCCAGAACCCTCTCGTTAAACGATAACAAATAGTCGATTAACCACTAAATTCGACAAGCTATAATCAAGAACGGAAATAATTTAATAAAATAACAATAATCCCCTACCTCGGTTCAGGAACGGTGTTCGTCAACGACCCGCGGAAGACGAGCGTCGCGGAGGTCGAGCGTCGCGGGGAAAGAACGTCGACGTCACGAAGCGATGATTCGAAGTCGTTGACGACAATTTCGTTGCGGAAACCCGTCGCGGAAGAGACGACGCGGAAGAAGAACATCGCGTCGCGGATACGGCGTCACAGAAGAACCGTGTTCTTCGGCGGAGAATTCCTTCGTTAAAGAATAGTGTTCTTCGTGTTCTTCATCGAGGAAGAAGGTGTTCCTTAGCTTTTTCTCCAAAAAGCTCTCCAACAACCCAACACCAACCCTCAATAAAATAAGTTCTAAACTTATTTTATTAATACAACAAAGCATTTTAAATTCAATTGTTTTAACTTCAAAAACATACATGTAACTCACCAAATTAATTACAACAAGTTGTCAAATATTAAAGAAGGTGAGTTAATGGGGTGTTAAGAATGTGAGGGGTTAAGAGGGGTTAGGGAGTTGGGAAAAAAATTGAAAAGGTGGCGGGTTCGTGTGGGCCCCACCCATTTAATTATCCACACATGGGAAGTTGGGTGGATGTGGGCCCCACCACCAACTTCCCATGGGAGAAACTAACCACCTTGAAAAAGAAATAAAATTGATTTAACAATTTTATTTACTTTTTAATTAAACCCCATTAATTAACTTCTTCTCCCGCACAAACGCAACTACGGTAAAGGTTCCCTTAAGCGATAACCAGCGTTGAGAGTTCATCGGTGCCATCGGATTTCAATTCCGAGCACCGGGTCAAAAGATAGAAAATCCCGCTCGCTCGTTCACTGAACGTACCCGAGCCAAACTTCAAATATTAATTCCGGACAAACCGGGCATTGGAATCAGGTGCCGCCAGAAACTACGTTCTTGTAAAATTCCAAAAAAAAATTAGAAAAAATTTTCCTTGAAATTTCCGGGTCTTTACATTACTCCCACCTCAGGGCTTTACGTCCCCATAAAGCTTCAACACAAACTAGGGTCACAAAAGCGGTACAGAGCATGCATCCGAGCCTTCCGTTCCCATGTGCTTACCTGAAGGTTCCCGTACTACCAAAGAAATCTCACCCGGGGAATCGATCGTCCTCGTAGGATCCACTCCTGTCGATCCTCGATCCCCACTGGAACCTCCGTGAAAGACATCCCATCGCCATCGTCCAGCTCCTCATGGTCGATGATATGTGAAGGGTCAAGCACGTATCTCCTTAGTTGAGATACGTGGAAGTCATCGTGCACCTGGTGCAACTGTAGTGAATGGGTCAAGCGGTAAACCACCCCGCCTACCCAGATGAGAACCTAAGAAGGTCCGCTGAACCTCGGAGATAACTTGCCGCCTTGGCCACATCTCTGTAAACTTCGTTGATGTGAGACCCGTATAAGGACGTGATCGTCATTCTCGAACTCAAAGGTCTCCAACTCCTGTTTAGAATAGAAACTTAAAACGACTGCTCCCACGAGGGTAAGGTTGACCGACTAAAGAGTTATCGGTCACACCCTCCTGTGAAAGAGTTTATCCTGTTCTTCCTGGGGTTTCCTTTTCTCCAACCAAGGAAAACTCATCCCGATGTTTTCCTAAAACCGTCAATTTGAGTATGAACAGTTATTTCCCATTCCATACTCAAACTAACGTCGTAAGGCCTCGAAGCTGCCACCAAGAGATTCCAACTGGAACTCTCGCCTCGAGGGTCTGACCACACTATCGGCATAAGTGTAATTATCACGTCTCCTCCCAAGGTATCTCTAGACGTGAGGGTCTAGTCCACAGCTTACCAGAAACTCTAGGTCTGGAACAAGATTTGTGAAAGCAAGGAATGATTCATATCGAAGTCCGTTACTACAGTAGCTAGTAGTGGACACAGACTGTCCCTTGAATCATTTCTTGAGAAATTGGGTCACACTCCTTGACCGCATGCAGCCGCACCCTTCCTCCTCCCTCCATCTCCCTGAGCCTGGCGGGAATAAATAAGGCGGGTGGTTGTAGCATGTTAAGATGTACACCACCTCATACTGCTCTTCTAGCTCTGCCTCCACGTCTGCTTCTTCGTAGATTCATCTATCCTTAAAGCTTCCACTTCAATAAAATTTAACACGCTCGAGTCTCTAAAAATGGAGCCAGTTTCCTGTTTCTTACTGCACTGTGCAGTCTTCATTCGATCCTGGATGATCTGCACCTTCTTTGCCTATGATCTGAAAGAGCTGCTAAAATTTCTATTTTACTGAAAAGAGAAACTCGGTCTCACCCCCTAGATGAACCACTCCCATTGCCTAATACAGTCAATCCTGACATGAATTACGCATTCATGCTATGGATGACGTCGTAAGGCCTCGATGTAACTACTAAGAGATCCAACTGTCACTCTCGCCTCCAAGGGTCGAGTCACGCTGTCGGCATCAGTGTGAGGTCAATGGGTCTCCTCCAGTATAAATCTCGAAAGTGAGGGTAAAGTCAACAGTTTTAATCGGGACCACTCAGTATCAACCCAACAAAATGACAGGAATGTAAAGAAAGATAAGTGTCTTTTTTTTATTATTGCTGCTCATAGTACAAAGACACGAATACAACAGAAACATGGAACTAGAATTACAAGGGACGTATCCACTAGTTCCGTTCCTGTCCACATGCCCCCGGAGCACTACTGCCTTGGTGGCTCCTCCAACGCCTACGGATCAACTGTATGAGGAGTCGGACAGTCACGTGCCACGTGACCCTTCCCGCTGCATGAGTAACACAGCCTGTTTCTGGAACGCCTAGCTCTGTTCCCACCTCGGGTGCCCCACACCACCGGTCCTAAAACCCGAGATTTTCTAACTACTAGTCTGGTCCTCTTGGACCTCTGCATCATCTGTCTACTACCCACAGATGACTCAGCTACTGATCGAAAAACACGCGGCAAAGGCAGAAGCTCCTGTACTCGCTCGGGGTGTAGAGCTACTGGAAAAAACTCCACCCTAAAGAAGGTCTCTAAGTCTTACCATGAGAAGGTCATCCCGTCGCAAAACTGAAACACGTGTCTCCACCACCTGCCTACTGCTGCCTGAAGGATGCTGGCAGCAAATATCACCATGAAGTCTACCGACGTCCCCACTAGCCTGAAGACTCTCACCACAGCCTCTAGCCAAACCTCAGCCGCCTACGGGTCCGTCTCTCCCGGGAACCTGGGTGGCCTCTAGCGCTGGAACTCGTGCAGCGCACTCAAGCGTCGTGCATCGCCTACTGCTGGGGCTGGTGGAATCGGTGACCCAACGTATGGTAGTACCGCTGGTGCCTCTGCTGGTGCCTAAACTTCAATAGGGCCCTGTACCGAAGCCTCGTTGCTCGACAGGCTATCAGCAGGCACATCCCTCTGGGCTCTAGCTGGTCGTCCGAGAAAAGGCATCCTGAATGAAACAACGTGACACAGTCAAATGATTATACCTGGTGAGCTGAACTTTTTGAGCTATTTTAAGGGAAAACCTTTTAAAACACACTTGCAATCAGTGTTTTCGTGAACAATGTCGGAAATCAGTTGTCAGGGTCCTGGTGTATGGATACGTCGTCCGCCCGCACCAACACTGGACTCCTTGAACTAAAAACCACACTCGGTACCCTTAACACTATTGCTTCATAGAAAGAAAATATCAGAGTTATAAGTTCTACGGTAGAACCAACTCCTCTGATACCAATTTTTCACGACCCGTCCTTGGGGCCCGTGCCGTGACTAACCCAAGCCTGCCTTCCATAGGCCAGGGGCTGGCGACTAGCACCAAAGGAGTAAATCCCGATAACTGGGAAGGCATTGCCTTTATTAAAGAAAACAAGCACCACAGAGTAAGCAAGCAGAAAAAGTAAACACTAAGTACAAAGAGAAGTGATGAAAGGAAAATGGGCCAGAATACAAACCCAAAAGAAAGTACAACTACAACTAAACGAAAATACAACAGAAAAATGGAAAACAGCTGAAAGAAGGAAGCAGCTCCTGGGTCGTCCTCCTCGGATCCTACCTGAAGGGTAGGTACAGATAGCGCAGCTCCTGGATCGTCCGCCACGGATCCTACCTGAAGGGTAGGTACAGATAGCCTCCTCAATGCTCTCGCCCATCAACCTCCTCTATGTGTCGTCTGGCCATGAATTCCCCCCTCCAGATACTGTCTCGTCATGTAGTCCACCTCCGGGTACTGACTTGCCGTGTAGTCCACCTCCGGGTACCGTCCAGTCCTCGAACACTCGGCCTCTGTCAGCACTGCCCGTCGTCTGCAACCAACACAACGAGGTGCGGGCATAGTCCGTGTAGGGGTGAGTATAACGATACTCAGTAGGGACCCCGAGACACTCAATGTCTCACTAAAACCAACAAGGATAACCACAAAGAAGCTCTCAACAGATAACCTCTACTTAGTTATATGCCCATACATATACCTAAGTTATCAAATAACCCATCTAAATCATGAGGTAACACAAAGGTTATGAAAGCAACGAATAACCACTACCCAGGTATATGCCCATACATATACCTAAGTTATCAAGTGGCCCATCTCAATCATGAGGTAAACACAAAGGTCAAAAGTCTCAGCTCAAACCAAGATTTTTATTATCGAATCCATAACTACTGAAGAGCTCCGTCTCTGGAGTGTACAATGGTTTTGTCACGACTCCGAGGTACTTCTCACTAACCTAAGACTGCTGAGGTACTCCTCCTGTCGAGTACCGTGGGTCAGCCACCCAGACACAGTAGTGCTTCCCGCCGGGGTATGTCACCCAAACACAGTAGTGCACACCCCCAAGTAGCCTACTGAGGTACTCTCCGGACGAGTACCATGGGTCTGCACTGTCACACAGGTAGTGCTCCATCTTCCATGGGTCTGCACCTCAGAAAGTAGTGCTCCGTCCACTGGGCTAGTCGACTCACTCCAAGTCGAGTCGGTCAAGTAGTCGTCAGGTCTCAGTCGGCTACACGGTCTCTGTACTCCGCACGCTCGCCTCTGGGAGGGTCCGCTCCACGAGATACATGTTGATACTCCAAGTATCTCAAAGTCCCACAAATAAGTATCTCAATGGACCGCCTCGTCATAGGGGTCTCAACGCAATAGACGGCGCGTCAATCGGACGCCCGGTCTGTGAGCTTCTAACCTTTTCATCCCAGGGGCCTGGTTGGTTTCGTGAGCGAACCAATCCTGCCCATATCTCAACTGTACCCCGAACTCTCATAGGGTATACTCATAGGGACCGTTTCTCAACGTGATCACCAACGCTGCTGATGGTTCGTCAAACAGACGTCCAGTCTGAAAGATATCAGCTTTTCCGTTCCAAGGTCCCGGTTGGATTTCGGGTGCGATCCACCCGGCCACTATCCAACTGCAACCAAAACTCGCGTGAATTATGCCAAAAGTTCTGTCTCATCCAGAGGAATTCAACCAAATAGACGGCACGTCAATCGGACGCCCGGTCTGTGAGTTATTGGATTTTTCGTTCCAGGGGCCCGGTTGGTTTCGTGAGCGAACCAACCCGACCGCACTCCGATTACATCCAAACCTCGAGCGGAGTAAGCCAAAAGATCTGTCTCACTTAGAGGAATCCATCAAAGTCGACGGTACATCAATCGGACGTCCAGAACTCATGTTACGAGTGTTTCCGCTCCGAGGGCCCTGTTGGTTTCGTATCCGAACCAACCCGGCCGAACCCAAAGTAATCCGAAACCTTGAGTACGATATACCGAAACGACTGTCTCGATCCAAGGATTGTGTTGCCGCTGACGGTAAGTCATTTGGAGGCCCGTAGCTCATGTTTTGGGCTTTTGACCGAAAGTGGTCCGAAAACGGGGGTCTGAGCCCGGGGCGACCCGGCCCGACCCCCCTGGGTCTGCCGAACCGGGTCGACCCGAACCGGGTCCGACCCGACTGGGCCCAGCCCGACCCGACCCAGCTTGGTCGGGCCCTACCGGCCGGCCGCGGCTCGGCCAGTGTGGCCGAGCCGAATCGCGGAGCGGGGTGTCCCCCGCCCGCCGCTAATTGAGGCCGGCGGTTCGCTGGCCGCCTCGCTTCCGGCGGCGCGCCGCCACCGCCGCCGCCTTCCGCGGACCACAGGATGTGCTCCGGTGGTCCGTTCCATCTTCCGTCTTCGCCTATGGTCCCCCTGGGACCCCCACCTTCACTGCGAAGGGATTCAAACGCCCAAACAGCCTGCTTCGTCGCCGCCCGTCAATCCGCATGTCAAAACGAAATGCGTCGTCTTCGTGGTTCTCCGGCGCGGCATGCTAGCGCCGCGCCCCTTCGTCGTGGCTCCACTCCGACCGCGGCGCCTTCTACTTCCTTCGACGTGGCGCGACGGCATCACATTCGTGTTCGACTTCTCAGCGTGGCATGACGGCATCGCGTAATACTTATCGAGCGATTCTCGCGGGGTGCGACGACACCACGCCATCCCGTTCCATTCTCAAAGAAACAATCATGAACATAGGAGGGGGTTAGGCCTTGTTTGTGCGGTCCGGTCCCCTCTCATTAAACGATAAAAAATAGTCGATTAACCACAAAATTCGACAGGCTAGAATCAAGAATGGAAATAATTTAATAAAATAACAATAATCCCCTACCTCGGTTCAGGAATGGTGTTCGTCAACGACCCGCGGAAGACGAGCATCGCGGAGGTCGGGCGTCACGGGGAAAGAACGCCGACGTCGCGAAGCGATGATTCGAAGTCTTTGACGGTGATTTCTTCATGGAAAACCGTCGTGGAAGAGACGACGCAGAAGAATAACGTCGTGTCGCGGATACGGCGTCGCGGAAGAACCGTGTTCTTCAGAGGAGAAGTCCTTCGTTGAAGAACAGTGTTCTTCGTGTTCTTCTTCAAGGAAGAAGGTGTTCCTTAGCATTTTCTCCAAAAATCTCTCCAACAAACCAATACCAACCCTCAATAAAATAAGTTTTAAACTTATTTTATTAACACAACAAAGCATTTGAAATTCAATTGTTTGAATTTCAAAAACTTACATGTAACTCACCAAATTAATTACAACAAGTTGTAAAATATTAAAGAAGGTGAGTTAATGCGGTGGTAGGAATGTGAGGGGTTATGATGGGTTAGGGAGTTAGGAAAAAAATTGAAAAGGTGGGGGGTTCGTGTGGGCCCCACCCTTTTAATTATCCACACATGGGAAGTTGGGTGGATGTGGGCCCCACCACCAACTTCCCATGGGAGAAACTAATCACCTTGAAAAAGAAATAAAATTGATTTAACAATTTTATTTACTTTTTAATTAAAACCCATTAATTAACTTCTTCTCCCGCACAAACGAAACTACGGTAAACGTTCCCCTAAGCGATTATCGGCGTTGCGAGTTCATTAGTGCCATCAGATTTAAATTCCGAGCACCAGTTCAAAAGATAGAGAATCCCGCTCGCTCGTTCACTGAACGTACTCGAGCCAAACTTCGGAAATTAATTCTGTGCACACTGGGCCTCGGAATCAGGCGCCGTCAGAAACTGCATTCTTTTAAAATTCCAAAAAAAATTAAGAAAAAAAGTTCCTTGAAATTTCCGGGTCTTTACACAAATTCTCAGTAAGGCTAAACATGGAGAATATAAAACAACCCATAAATATTTGAACGTAAAAACATGAACATAAGACATCAAAATCATGAGTAATGACATAAATCATGGAAGTACATAAGGAATATATCATAAAGGAACATTAATCATGAAAACATAACATGGGAATAAAACTTGTAATTGTGTTAAACCATTAAGAACATGATTTTATATCCATAGTAACCAAGGCATTGCTGCTAAGACTATCATAGTGGAAAAGGTCCATTTATGAACCGGGTTTACTTATCGTTCTAGCCCTGTAATACTAAACCAAATTTACTTTCCATTCTAGCCATGTCTATCTCATGAGATATAAATCATTATCAATTTCATTAGAGGGAGAAATAGGTCCCACCCAACTCATAATGAAATAATTCTTTCATGAGCCACAAAATAATTATAAATCACTCAACATAACCCAATGAATAAAATGGGTTTCATATACATCATCCAATCATAACATAATCCATATAAAACAATGGATATAATATCATCATAAACAAAATAAAACCATCTAAATTATAGGGACATTATACATGAAACATATCTATATTAAATAATGTCATCTTAGATGGAAAATCGTTTTGACAAAACACTTGAAATGAATTTTTGAGGAAAATATCCTTTCTTCTTCAAAATCATTTTCTTTTCACAAAATACCATGAAATTTTAAAATAAAACAATTTTGTTTAAAATAATAATGAAATCCTATAGAGGAAGTTTTATGGAAATAAGGCATTATGAAACTTTCAAAATATGTTTATGCCGTATAAGATAAAAAATGTTCTCCTCACACTTTTTTCGGAAAAGTCAAAATGTACCTCGTATGATAAATGAAAGAAAGATTCCTTCTATATCATGTGGTAAAATTCAACAAAGGGTAAAAAAGACTTTAAAAATAAAATAAATAATATTAAATATTTTATGAAAACATTTTTATAAAACATGGACATTGATGGTAAATATATACCAAGGAAATACTTATGAATAAACAATCTCAGATAAAAATGAGATTGAAAAATTATCACTTACGATTTATAATTAATGGAATCATACATGTCATAAAATAAACAAAATTACATGCATATGTAAATATCATATCCTTCATAATAAAAATAATAATCATGGTAAGCATAAACATCATACAAAATAAATAGATGGTGATTAAGGAATATGTCTCACAGAAATAAAATTGAGATGAAATAATCCCTCACCTTAGATCTGATTGCTATGTACATAACCAAACCTCCTCTATAATGATTTAAATAATGTCATTGACTTATTTCAGAATCATATTAATTTTTTTGAAATCATATATTGTCATATTCTTATCTTTTAATTAGTAACATTTAATTGTTACTCGTTATTCGGGTGTTAACTACTTTATGTTATTATGAATGTTTTGTTAAATAAATTCTTATTCCTATTTTTAGGTTATTGTTATATCATTTACAGAATTTTATTAGTATAATATATATCATATTAATTCATTAAAATAATTTATATAATCATTATTCAATGAATATCATGTACAATGAATAACATCACATCATGGAGACGGTAGACCGTACGTACGCACAAGCGACGATATCATTCCCATGATTGTGGAATTGTATTGAGGTTTATGGTGTATAATATTTTCAGAATTATTATAATTTTACAGTAATCACATATCATTATTTCTTCAATCATTATACACATCCATGAATGTTGTTGATGAAAAACATATTACACCACGACATGGAGATGGTAATCCATATGTATGCATGGGAGGTGATTTCATTTTCCGTAGGATGGACTGAAGGTGAAATATGATTGTTTCATATTTTTAACAACATATCAGTATATTATTGATACTGATGTTATTACATTATAATTAAACAACTAAAAAAGAGGATGTAGAAGAAGAAATAAATTTGAAAGAATCAGTAAAGGACATTACCTCTTCTTCGACGTTCCACTTCAAAACTTCCTTTTAGGGTACTGAAGATAGTATTTGGAGAAGTCCAGGACCTCAAGTATGTCTCTAGGGAAGTTGATAAGAGATATGGGTAGGGTTGCGCTATGTTTGAAAACTCAAAAGTGTTTAAAGAGGAGGGGGAGGAGGTACCCTTTTATAAGAGAGGAGAGAGCACTTTAGGAAAATCTCTAACATATTAATTTATAATAAACTCAAGCCCCTACTAAAAACCTCCAAAAAATACTCAAATTAAATATTTTGATGCTATAGGGATGTAATATCATCACAAAATCAAATTTAGACATGTTTTGATTTTATTTTATACCTTATCATTTTGATTTACCCATATTTCATCTATTTAATTTTATTTGTGGTAGTAATATTCTTAATTTTAAATCATTATAAATACTTACTTATGTGTTGTGAATTATCCTTAATTGGATACTTTATGACATTGTAGACCATATAAATTTAAATTTATAATTATTAAATACTGTTTTGAGTTTTTAATAATATAATAATATGTTGTTTTTATAAAATATCAATAGTGTCAATTTTGACACTATTCATTTATTTGAATTTAAATAAAATCCAAAAAAATTTATAGAGTCAAAACAAAATATTTAATAGATTACTAACTTGTCATATCCATCTAGAAGATTTTTGGAGAACATTAATTAGTTAATATAGTATTTATTTTATTATATTTAAAACCATTTATTTGATATATTTCTTAATAGAACAATTACTACAACAATTCTGTATAATTATTTAATATACTTATTTGTTTAATAAAAATTAAAAATAAAATACTATGATGAAAATAAAAATAATTTATTTCGTGAGAATAATTTTAGTCAAATTTATATTGTAAAACAACCAACTTTTAAAATGTTATATTTATTAAATTATGAAGGTGACTACTTTGACATCATTTAAAAATAATATACTATAAATTTCATAATCTATTTTATAATGCTCCAAATTGCCTAAAAGTCCATAATTGGATGATTATAGTGTATATATACCCGAAAAATAAGTTTTTTCAAGTTATTGGGCCATTTATTGGTATTATTATTTTAATAATAACTATATTATTGATTTATCAGTAAATAAATAATTTCTCCATCCTTAATGTATAAGCTGTTAAGGTAAGTATGTATTTCTTAAAAAATTACAAATAAATTACCATGATAAAAATAACTATTTTAGATTTCAAATGAGTATTTGTAATTGAATTTTTATTCACAATAACCTTATATTAAAAATAATTTAATTATTAAATTTCGAGTGAGACATATTTCACTTTATTTTAAATAAACTAAATTAAAGGTCTTAATCTCATCCAAGTGGGTTAAAATAGATTCCATTTCTACCAATGTATGTTTTAGAGAGAAATATAATCAAATAATTATATCAAGAAAATTATTAGGGTAATTTTATAATTTTAGTTTTACCCTTAATAACATGATTTACCTTTAACAGTGGTAAATAAAATTTACCGTAGTTACTATTCATAATGCCAAAAAATAAAAGTTATCTATTTAAACAATTATAACCTCATGATTTCAAATATGGAATCAATTTTTCCAAATTCAAAACACAGAATATTCAGTAATAAATTTAAAATTAATCATGTTGTCGAAAAAACAGGTTTTTATTTAAAACATTGCAAATGATTCAACTGTTTTTACCTAGGAATTCAATGTAAAATTAATGATAATGAACTAATTATATTAAATGGTAAAAATATATTATATTTATACATTTAAACCATTCAATATTAAAATTGAACCATATAAATTATCTTGATGATAAAATTTGTTTTTAAATAAAATTTAGCGAATTTTTACTGTTCATCAACGTATAAAATTTAACAGAAATATATTAAAAAATTATCCCAAGTAAATTTTAATATCCTTATTAGAATGAATAAGTTTATTTTTTCAAATTGAACTTATAAACATATAAAATAGTTAATTTTAAATGGGTGCGCCATACAAAGGCGCCAAAACTGCATTTTTAAAAAAATACTTATTTAACCTGAAAATTTTATTTTATTCTCACACCATGATCTAAAATAATTGTAAGAGGAATGAAAATGTAATAAAATTTGAAACGGGGTTAATACTATTCATAACGGCTAGTTCATAATAATATTTTAACAATATATCATTGTTTAGTGAAACTCAGTATTACGTACAACACACGCTATTGAGGAAGGTCGCTCTTGTGTGCAATACTAGACAAAAATAGTGTTGCATAAACTACAAGCTAATAAAATGCTTTGTATAGTTCAAGATAATCATGATATAGCATACAACACAAGATATAAATTAAATTAAAAATAATATTTTTCATAAAATCTCGAGGTGTTACATATATCATACCATATATTTCTTTCTTATGACCATCTATAACCTATAAATTCTGAATTCTCAGTTATATTCGTGTTTTAGGAAACAACTCATTTGTATTTTGTGTATGTTTTGATTTTTTATTTTTGGTCTTCTTTAATTGATCATGGTTCCATAATATGAAAAATTATATCCATTATATAAATATCATATATATTCAATATATATTTATTTAAATTAATCAATAAAATTTAAAGATTGAAAATGAAATTCATCGTTCATGGAGACGGAAGGTCGTACGCATGAACATTGTTTCCATTTTCACAAGGGATAGAATGAAAAAAATTTGAATAGTACATTACCATTAAATAATCGTTTATATTTCATTTATAACACATATCATCATTAATCCCATCCATCTTACTTTCCATACAAAGTGTGAACGATTCTCATCACATCGCGAGGTAGATGTCCTCCATACATATGAGTGACTTTATCGTATTCCCACAAAATGTAATGTATCAAGGTATTTATGATATAATAATATCATAAGTATAATTATATCATAAAAATTATATATAATCATTTAGTACATCATTATAACCATCCTTGAGCAGTGGTAATTTAGAAACAAATGGCATTATTTCATGCGATGGTAATCTTCCATACACACAAATGATGATTTCATAAGCCACTTGATGGAAGTGGAGATTATTGTAGGTAATTACATAAACATAATGATTATTAAGTATATATGATATAATTTTATTATTATATTGTATTTTTTTATAAAAAATGGATGTTGAAAAAAAAAGATAGAAAAAGAATGAGATTAGTAAAGACAATTACCTTAGCTTAGAATCACCTCCTTTTGATCTCTTATTAAGGACCCCAGTGTTTGTCTTTGGGAAGTACCAGAGGCTATAAATAATGTTGAAGTATTTTGGGGAGTTATTTTTGAATTATTTTTCTAAAATATATGACTTGGTAAATTTAAATAAGTGATGGATGGTGGTTTGCTTTTATAAGTGGGGGAAGGAACCTACATAGAAACTACATGGAAATTTCATAAAACAATACAAAATAATAATGTAACACACATGAAAAGATCTTCCGAATGACCCTATATGATAAATTGGGAAGTATATTGGGGAAATATTTATATAAAATAATATTTTTAAATGTTTTTCTATTTTTAACACTTATATATATTATTTAACTAATTAACCCTTTTTCCCAAAACCATGGTAATTAATTTCTAGTTTCTTCACTGTTAATTTTGATAAAAGAAATTATGTTGAAATTTTTATATAATATAAATTATGATGGTTCTAAATATGGAATATATTTTTCCAAATCTGATTCAGAAAAGTGGGTAGTTTTAATTTAATATAAATCCAAATGACGCGATATAAAAGTTAGTTTTCAAAGAGAAAAGGCTCAGTTATACATTTCTTATATTAAAATATCATATGAAAATAATTCCAATGATATAAATTGAAATTGTAGATATATAATTGAAGTAATTTTATATTAAAATATATTTTAATGTACATTTTTCTTTATAAATATGATAGATTAAAATGAATTTTTCAATTAAAAATTAGTATTCTTCACTGTTATTTAAAACATAAATAATTTATAAAAAATATCATTAATTATTTCTAACATAATTATTGTAGGACTATTTAAAATTAATTTCATTTATCAAATACTATTTCTAATGTTTTAGAAAATTAATTTTGTTGTTTTTCACAGAAATATGTTTTATTAAAATAATATTTTTAAAACATATTAAAACTTTATTGAAAATTTTTGATTTTTTTTCAATATGTTTTCATTATAGAAACAATTATACATGATATTTTAAAATTATTTATTATAATTCATATCACTATGTTTAATGGCTAGGTTATAACAGTTATATTTTTATAATATTAATTATATATTATTCATTTGATAAAACACAGATTCGTATTTAATAGAACTTTGTGTTTCCTATAATGAAGGATTAACTAGGGTGTTGTGTGCAATGTAATCTATCAAATAAATTTGATATATTCAAAATAATAATATTTCCTAAAAGCTCGAGGTGTTACATTCTAGCCCAATTAAAATGAATTTCTCCCTTAAAATTGGTCACTCGAATAAAAACAAATGAGGACACTTTTACATCATTGTTTTTTCAGGTTATCACAATACTTCTTCAAAAAGGTTGTTTCACCCCAAAAATTTGAGTTGGTGAGTGGTCTTAGTTCATATAACTTCTCTTTATGATCTATAACCTCCAAGACTTATTACTAATAAGAACTATCTTTCTTTGGTTTAATACCCATTTCCTTTAATATTTCATTCATGGCCTCTTAATCATCAGCACTATAACCATTAATCATACTATCATTATGATTCTATTCAAGATATTTCTCCTTATAACATTGATTTTCACAATGACCATAATTTCTACATTTAAAAAGTTCATCCTTTAATAATACTTTTCAGAGACCAATATCTGCATCCATTGTGTTAAATGAATGTTTCATTTTCCCATAGATAGTATTTACCTTATTTCATTTTTTTCACAATCTAATCATCTTATTGTCCCTTTGAGGTATTTTATTAAGTTAATCTTTCCACAATAATTACATATAAAAAATTGATTCTTCATTCCCCCATGGTCTCCACCACCCAAATTCTCAATGAACTTTATCCTTATCTTATCTGATGGGTATGAGAGTTGATTAATGTGCATGTTATTAATCATATATCAAGATCATAGATTAGTCATAATCATAACATATTTAACACCATTAATCGCACAGTTT
This sequence comes from Viscum album, assembly GCA_963277665.1. Classification (NCBI taxonomy): domain Eukaryota; kingdom Viridiplantae; phylum Streptophyta; class Magnoliopsida; order Santalales; family Viscaceae; genus Viscum; species Viscum album. The sequence goes on from OY728144.1 coordinate 185,062,245, forward strand.
GGTTTATCACAAACACATTTTCTATCACATTAAACATTAATCCAGTTACAAATGGTTTACCCCATTTAATAAAATCAAAAAGAATAGTGTGAGTAACAATAATCATAGTGGGAAACCAAGTAGTCTAAAAAATCATGTATAAGATATCTAAATAAAGACACCATATTTTAAATATATGAAACATTCGTTTTATCCTATGTAATTGATATTCATAATCCATTTAAATTATTCTTGATTTTTCATAAATAATATTTTAATTAAAAAAGAATATCCCTTAGGAGTGTAAAACCATGTGTGTAGCAAGGCCAATTGTTATGCTCAAACTGTTGATCATGTCCAGCTCAATGCACCCTTTTTGGGTTATAACCCCAATGTTCCTCTATACTAGAGTTGCATCCACATGAAGTATCCAGACAGGGATGTGATTTCTTAGAAGCCACATGATCTATACATTTAAAAAATTCCATGATAATTTCCAATAGTTTTCGTCATCCTTAGGCTTATCCTTAACTAAATTACTAGACATATACTTGGAAATATACCCAGGGATGTCACTAAATTTTTTCTCATACTAGATTCTAATGATTAACTTAACCTTTTATCTGATACCAATTATATCTAACTGTGATCCTCATTAATAGTTATTACATATTTATAGATGAATATTCAATACATTACAAAAACACATAATTGAGCCCTATAATAGTTTAGGGTCTTTTGATACTAGGTATACAATCATCTATTTTCATGAAATATATTCAGCATCACCCATAAACATATTTCCCTTTAGTACTCATCACAAACATTCCTTACTTAAAATCATTGTTCATAACCTATAGAAAGGAAACATAAGAATGAGTGAGATTAGATTATAAGTAATGGTAAATGAGGGAGATATGTAATAATAACTAGAAAATAATGGTTTGATAACATGAACATAAAATTTGAAAACCATACCTTGCATATAAACCATCATAATATTGAGTCATGGAATAAATATTGTAATTATATAAGACATGAATCATTTGGGAATCAATGAACATGAGCCACAAGATCATAATAATGGAATAAGACACAAATTTCTGGCATACAAGCCAATTTATATCATTGGGAACATGTAAAAATAGTTAAATGTTAACTCATTAAGTTAAGGAAATGAAATTATGCCCTCACATATACATATGGACATAAAAATAGGTCCACATATAACATTATGGACATGAAACCAGGTTTATTCATAACATTATGAACATGTGACTATGTCCACCCATAACATTATGGATGTTAATTACCAATATACGCATAACTCTTTGAAAACGTTATAAGGTTAACATATAAAATTATGAACATTTTATTAGGTTCAATCATAAAATTCTAAAAATTTAATCAAGTTGAATATAACATATTTAATAATTAGTTATGAATATTTACCGAATGCATTGGAATGAGATATAGGTTCAACCCATCACATAATGGAATTCATGCATATGTGTGCCACACAATCATAATCTATTAACCATATCACAACCCATGAAATGAATCGGGTTTCATAAAAAAATTATCATATCATAGTCTATATAAAATATGTAGGTTTCATAATCATTTAATCACTTCAGCATATCATAACTTTTGTAAAAGGAGTTTGGTTTATAATAAATCTGTCACGGTATATCCTATGGAAGTGAAATATATTGCATAAACATTTTTACATGATAAATAATTTATATAAATAATTAATATGGTTTAGTTGGTTCATATCCAAAAAATATCATATGTTACATAAAAGGATATAATATTTTATGGAGAATGATTTTAAAATTTAACATGGATCATTTCATGAGGAAAATAACCTTTCTTTGAAAATAACTTTAAAATAATAAATTGATAAAATATGTTGAAATATTTTATTTTAAAATAATCTTGATAACATATAACAAAAAATTCAATAAAAATATTGGTCTTGATGGCAGAAAATTCATGTCATGAATTACATGCTAAAACAACGATTACTTTAACATTTGTGGTAAAATCCAAACAATAATTGTTTATAAAAATAAATAAATATTCTTTTAAAATATTAGTTAAAAGGTCACTCATGTTTCAAAATATATTTAATATATTATATTAAAATTTCTAGGAAAATTAAAAGAAATTAAGCGCATTTCTTTTATGAAAAATGTTTTTTTGACTAGAGAGAGAAATAAATACATTCTTTCTGTAAAACATTATTTTAAACTCGTGAGTAAATAAATATATAAAATTGATTGGAAAACATGTGTTCTGATAAAATAAGAATAGTGGAATAAAATTCATGATTTTATTTGTTGATATATCTCTAGATTTCATCATTGGAAGAAAAATCATAAATAATCCTTATAAACAATGAGATTGTATCATATAAAACATAACAATTTGGTAACATTAAGTAATAAGGACCATGAAATAATATAATTACTTGTAACATAGAATATCACAAAAATAATTTTATTCATTATATAAAATGTAATATGGTTTGTATATTAACCTCTAAAAGAAATGTAGAGACCCGAAGCTTGACGTACATAGACATTACATTACATTTGCGGAATACTTAGTACATAACAAAAACACACACACAAGGATCGTAATAGTTTAGTATCATTGGAAACTCAGAATATAATCTTCTAATCCTGGTGAAAGAACTTCAACATCTCCCATAAAGATCATCCTTTTTTATATACCTAAAACCTTTCCTTATATCCTGGGGAAAAGAAAACATGAAAGGGTGAGCTCAAATGCTCAGTAAGGGTAAACAAAAGAAATATCAATCACATCATATACATAAGCACATAACTTTTGGAAATCATAACTTGTAAAAGAGATCATAATTTCATAACCTAGAATAACTCATGGCAGTGAAATATAATCACAATAATCATAACATAAAACATTAAACTTCGTGGCATACACACATAATCATAGAGAATCATATCTTATTAGTCAGGACTCATTGCCAAGACTATCTTAGTCGACAAAGTCCCTTTCTGAACCGAGTTACCCTTGTTTCAGTCCTGTTTCACTGAACCGGTATAACCTACCATTCCAGCCATGTCTATCTCATGAGATATAAAATCTTTACCCAATGCATTGGAGGGAGATATAGGTCCCACCCATCTCATAATGATACCATTCTTATGTGTGCCACAAAATCATAAACCATACATCATAACATAACCCATGTAATAAAAATGGGATTCTTAAACAACATGACATCATAAAACAATTCATATAAGATAAAGGATTTCATAAAAATAATTACATCATAACATAATAAAAACAATGTAATAATAGGGATAAAAACAGAACCCTTTATTATCTTAGATGGAAAATAATTTTGATAAAACACTTGAACTCCATTCTTGAGGAAAATATCCTTTCTACATCAAAAACACTTTTCCATTCTTAACATGTCAATCAATTATAAACTAAAAGAAGTTTATTAAAAATAAACATTAAATCTTGTAAATGAAGCTTCTTTGAAGTAATGTTTTAAAAATCCATTCATGCCATATAAGATAAAAAACATTCTTCACGTACTTTTGTCAGAAAAGTCAAAAAGTACCTCGTACAAAAAATGAAAAAAGATTCCTTTCATATCTTTTAATAAAAACTCACCAAAGTGTAAAATTGGATATAAACTATTGTAGAAGGATATAAATATTACATGTTGAGGAAACATGGATGTGGATGATAAAATACACCCCAGTAAATACCAAAGTATAAACAATCTTGGATAAAAATGAGATTGTGATATTTCCCTTACCTTAGGTCTGATTTGCTTCGTAAGTGTCCGAACCTCCTGTATAATGATTTAAATAATGTCATTGACTTATTCCAGAATCATAATCATTGTTATGATATCATATATGGTTCACTTATGACTTTATATTACCCGTTCTTTTGTAAATTCCAGGTTAAAGAGCAGTTTGGGTAAAATTGTTTCATTTGTCGTCCGTGTTTTGACTTGTAATTATTCATATGATTGCTTAGATCATAATTACTTAATTCCAGAATATAAAACATGATTTATATATATTCATAATATACATATATATAATAAATTGGTAAATGGAAAGAAATACACTGTTCATGGAGACGGTAGTCCGTACGTACGCATGAATGCTGTTTTCGTTTCCTTATTGAGTTGAATGAAATTAAGTATATGACATACATATATATTCACATAAATCTAGTATCATTATTATGTCATATATTTCATGATTACTTATTATATATACTTTATAATCATTCATGAATGGTTATAGTGGAGAATGAATCTCATCGCGTCGTGGAGACGGTAGTCCGTACGTACGCACGAGCGATGATATCGTTCTCATGATCGTGGGACTGTATTGGAGTGTATGTATATTATTTAAGAATCAATATAAATTTAAAATAATAATATATAGTTATTATTTACACCATTATACCCATCCAAGTAAGGTGGTGGTGGAAAATAGATTTCACCACGGCGTGGAGACAGTATTCCGTACGTACCCACGCGCGGTGATTTCGTTTTCCGTAGGATGGATAGATGGTGAAATAGTATTGTTTCATACTTATAATAACATATAAGTATATGAGTGATACTTATGTTATTACTTCATAATGAAACAACTTAATAAGAAGAATTGGAAGAAGAAATAAAGGTGAAAGAATCGGTAACAGAAATTACCTCTTCTTTGAAGCACCTCTTTGAGTCCTCCTCTTAGGGCACTAAAATTGGTCTTTGAGGAAGACCAGAACCTCTAGGATGTTTCTAGGGAAGTGGAGAAGAGAATTTTACAGGGGTTGGCCGAGAATGAAGGCTCAAGGTTGTGTGAGGAAGAGAGGGAGGAGGTTCCCTTTTATAAGGGAGGAGAGGTGTACATTAGGAAAATATCAAAATATTATTTTATATTAAGGTCAAATTCGGTTTATAATGGTTCCAAAGGGTCTTATTTCGAAGATAAAGTGGGTATGGGTCGAAATACTCTCATCCAATGGGATTTATACAAGTTTATTTTATTAGTTTAACCTTATCAATTAGATTTAACTCTAAGTTAAATAATTTAACTTTTACCGTGTCTTTTAGTTTTCTTACACTCTATGGTTAATAAACTTACCATAACAAGCCAAAAGAACCTCAATTTGTTTATTATTAATATATATAAACTTATATAAGTCATTTGGCCGAACCTTAGATTTTTAGGAATAAAATAACAATTAATAATATAATATTTGTTTTAAAAACTATTTTATGTCAATTTTGACACTATTTAGTAATTAATTTTTGTGAAAATCATAACAGAATAATTAGTTCGTAAAAAGTTAATTAAATCAATACTAACATGTCATAGTAACCTAAAAAATTAGTGGAATTCATAAAAAGTCTCAAATTATATTTATTTGTGCATTTATAACATCAATTATGTCAATATTTCATTAATAAGATAATTACTGCATCATCTTTGTGTCATTAATAAATTAAATTATTTGATGTCTAAAAATTACAAATAAAATACCGTTATGTAGGAAATATTTTTAGCTTTCTAATTAATATTTAAAATAGAATTTATCTTATGTATAAACCTATATTAAAAATGTTTTAGTAAATATATTTTGATTTTAAATCTTTTAACCCTTCTTTAAATAAATTAATAATAAATGTCCTAATCTAATCCAAGTGGGCCTAAATGGTCATATTTTATTCCTAAGCTTGTTTTTGGTCGAATTACACATATCAAATAGAATTGGGACATGTGTTAGGGTAATAATAATATCATTTTTACCCTTAATTACCCTATTTACTTTTAACCGTGGTAAATAAAAGTATAAAGTTACTATTCACCAAAAAATATATTCATCTCAATGAACCAAATTTTACTTACTGACATCTACCGTGTCTCTCGGATTTTTGAAATTCCACTCACAGAGGTGGTAAAATTAAGTTTTATGAAAAATTCAGTTTTGTTAACTACCACTTAGTGGTTTCACTATTCATCAAAAATTGAATGTTTTCAGAAAAATGCAAAAAATTAGGCCTAAGATATATTTGATATTACGAACTCAAAAATGATTTCTATTTTACCAAATTCAAAACATATCAGTTGCATTAATTAATTTAAAAATTAATTCTCGTCGTCAAAACAAATAGCGTGTTCTTAAGAGATAATAACTATCAAAAGATTAACACTTGTTTATGTCTGTATTAAATGTGAAATTACATCCAATGACCAACATTGTATTAAATTGTAAAAATATATTCTAAATATAATTTAAAACCACTCAAATTAATAATTTATCACTATTAATTATTTCGATTGAAAAAGTTGTTTTTAATTAAAATTTAATAATTTTCACTATTCATCAAAATATGAAAGTGATCCGAAAATCACCAAAATTACACCCTAAGATAATTTCGATATTACGAATCCAAAAATAAATTCCATTTTGAAAAATAAAATTTACAAAATTTCAAAAAGTGGTTATTACTATTTATAACGGCTAGTTTTAATAATATTTTAATAGCATATTGTTGTTTAGTGAAACTCGTTATTGCATACTACACACGCTATCGAGGAAGGTCGTGATTGCGTGTAATGCAAGGCAAGTCAAGGATGTGTTTTGTGCAAGCTCCTTTTGGTGTAGCATATAACAAAAGACATTAATGAAATTAAAATAATAATTTTCATAAAATCTCAGGGTGTTACATTCTACCCCCCCTTAAAATGAATTTCGCCCTCGAAATTCGTCGGGGTTATAAATGGTTTACTACTTGAAAGTTTCTTTAATAGAAACCCACATCGTAAAAAGGAATACCAAAACCAATCTTTAAAAACAAATGTATGAAACGTAACAGTTAGCCAAATAAACTAATCACTTGGTTTCAACATAGGTGAAAATATAGATATGGAAGAAAAATCTAACAATCATGTTCTGAGGGAGAGTGGTAGAGAACATGGCTATGGAAAATCCAACAATCACAAATCCATAAATTTGTGATGATCTAAGGTACCATCTGATTAATCAGATATAAGAGCACTAGGCCAACATTTTTGGTTTTCAAGATCGTTTCCCTAAAGTTGAAGAATTTGAATTAGAATAAATACTTACTTTATTTTGGTACAATCTCAGTGTTGTTTGTGCCTTGAACAATTTCTACTTCATCTCTTAAATAAATGTAGTTGAATTGGTTATTCGTGAAGTGTTAGCAGATCATGTGATAGAATGACGGGTCATTCCATCTGTTTCAAACAAAAGGTTAGCAAAAGTTATTAAATTTACATAAGTCATTCTATAGTGAGATTAATCATATATAGTTCCTAAAATGGAATTATACTTCATATATCATACTGCTTAATATAATAAAACTAGTTTCTACTAAACAGGGACTTCCTGTAGTCCATTGGTAGGCGATAAAGGCCAGTCGCACTTCGGTTGTGGGTTCGATTCCCACAGCCTTGTCCGACGCGATGGGTTGTCGCTCGTCCCGCAGGTTTTCCTTTTTCTAAAACTATATTACTATATCATCCTATCAATAATATCGAAAAAAATTCTATCCTTAAACAATACTAACTTATGTCCAACATAATCCATTCCAATCTTTAGGCTTATCCATAATACTTCAGTCCACTCTCATAATATAGTGAAAACAATTACCAGAGATTTAATACCATCGTTGATCCCCATATATCATAAGATATGTCTTGTTGGTCACATTCTAAACATTCAAAGGCCTTAATCATGTATTCTCTTGAAAAATTAATACCCATTGAACCTGAGTGAAAACATGAATGCAGTTAAATGATAACACTTTCTACATACCAAAATCCTCAAAATTCTATATACTAAAACCATGATATCGCTTAGTCCTTATATAAATCATGAGCTCATGAATACTGTTAAACATTTAATTTTCTCCTTATCCCTTTATTATGCGCATATCATCTACATTCCTAAAATATCTGAATAACCTTTCATGGATAGTGGTACCATTAATCATACACTTTCAAAACTCAAGGAAAGACAACAGTGTAACAATCCCTAGATGTATCTTTATTCCATAGTACCATGAGATTTCTTATACAACATTACACATGATAAACATGTAATCATTCCACTACATTCTTAATCCATTGATCGATCTTCAACAATTCTTTCATCTCACATATCATTTGTAGTCTCTTCATCATCATTAACATAAATACTACCCATACGACCATACTGATTCTCTTCATGAGACTTTCCCTTAGGGCATTGGTTTGAATAATGCCCGTACATTCCACATTTAAAACATTTATCCATTGTTGATGTCGTAGAAATACCATTATCCTCATCCCTGGTGTTAACTGAACCTTTTCCTTTTCACTTACTGGCTTTGTGTCCTTATTTTCCACACCCAAATCATCTACCAGTTCCTTTGAAACATTCTCCTTGATGCCTCTTCCCACATGATTTACATATGGGAAATTGAACTTTCTTTCCTCTATGATCATCATGAAACTCCATCTTTCTCTTGTTAGCCGAGTCAAGAAACTTACCAAAGTTTACTTTATTGATCATATTATGAGATTTCTGATTCGGCATAATAATGATGTTTGGACTTCCAAATCCCATTTCATTTGGTTTCTCATGAAGAATATCATTCCATTGTCCAGCATATCCTCCATTATCGTGAATCATCTTGTTTCTAGCCATTTTCCAAAACCCAAAAAGAATAGTGTGAGAGGCAAAAATCATGCTAGGGAAAAAACATAATAAAGGGGGAGTACCCTCAAAATCTAACATCTTAGGTTAAATTCTAAGATTGTTAGCGCAATTCTAGGACTATAACCTATACGTATACTTAACCTTAGAGAAATCCCTAGCCATACCTTAGAAATATCTCTAGGGATCTCACTAAAGTTCTCGCATCCTAGTTTCCAAAGGTTGACTAAACATTTCCTCTGATACCAACTGTAGAGACTCAAATCTTGACGTACAGAGACATTACATTACATTTGCAGAATACATAGTACATAACAAAAACACACACACAAGGATCGTAATAGTTTAGTGTCTTTGGAAACTCAGAATATAATCTTCTAATCCTGGTGAAAGATCTTCAACATATCCCATAAAGATCTTCCTTTTTATACCTAAAACCTTTCCTTATATCCTGGCGAAAAGAAAACATGAAAGGGTGATCTCAAATGCTCAGTAAGGGTAAACAAAAGAAATATCAATCACATCATATACATAAGCACATAACTTTTAGAAATCTTAACCTGTAAAAGAGATCAAAATTTCATAACCTGGAATAACTCATGGCAGTGAAATGTAATCACAATAATCATAACATAAAACATTAAAATTTGTGGCATACACACATAATCATAGAGAATCATATCTTATTAGTCAAGACTCATTTCCAAGACTATCTTAGTGGACAAAGTCCCTTTCTGAACCGAGTTACCCTCGTTTCAGTCCTGTTTCACTAAACTAGTATAACCTACCATTCCAGCCATGTCTATCTCATGAGATATAAAATCTTTACCCAATGAATTGGAGGGAGATATAGGTCCCACCCATCTCATAATGATACCATTCTTATGTGTGCCACAAAATCATAAACCATACATCATAGCATTACCCATGTAATAAAAGTGGGATTCTTAAACAACATGACATCATAAAACAATTCTTATAAGATAAAGGATTTCATAAAAATAATTACATCATAACATAATCAAATCAATGTAATAATAGGAATAAAAACAGAACCCTTTATTATCTTAGATGGAAAATAATTTTGATAAAACACTTGAACTCCATTATTGAGGAAAATATCCTTTCTACTTCAAAAACACTTTTCCTTTCTTAACATGTCAAACAATTATAAACTAAAAGAAGTTGATTAAAAAAAACATTAAAACTTTTAAATGAAGCTTCTTTGAATTAATGTTAAAAAAATCCATTCATGCCGTATAAATTAAAAAAACATTCTTCTCGTACTTTTGTTGGAAAAGTCAAAAAGTACCTCGTACGAAAAATGAAAAAAGATTCCTTTCATATCTTTTACTAAAAACTCACCAAAGGGTAAAATTGGATATAAACTATTATAGAAGGATATAAATATTACATGTTGAGGAAATATGGATGTGGATGATAAAATACACCCCAGTAAATACCAAAGTATAAACAATCTCGGATAAAAATGAGATTGTGATATTTCCCTTAACTTAGGTCTGATTTGCTTCGTAAGTGTCCGAACCTCCTGTATAATGATTTAAATAATTTCATTGACTTATTCCAGAATCATACGCATTGTTATGATATCATATAAGGTTCACTTATGACTTTATATTACCCGTTCTTTTGTCAATTCCATGTTAAAGAGCATTTTGGGTAAAATTGTTTCATTTGTCGTCCGTGTTTTGACTTGTAATTATTCATATGATTGATTAGATAATAATTAATTAATTCCAGAATATAAAACATGATTTATATATATTCATAATATAAATATATATAATAAATTAGTAAATGGAAATAAATACACCGTTCATGGAGGCGGTAGTCCGTACGTACGCATGAACGCTGTTTTCGTTTCCTTATTGAGTTGAATGGAATTATGTATATGAAATACATATATATACACATAAATCCAGTATCATTATTATGTCATATATTTCATGATTACTTATTATATATACTTTATAATCATTCATGAATGGTTAAAGTGGAGAATGAATCTCATCGCGTCGTGGAGATGGTAGTCTGTACGTACGCACGAGCGATGATATCATTCTCATGATTGTGGGACTGTATTGGAGTGTATGTATACTATTTAAGAATCAATATCACTTTAAAATAATAATATATAGTTATTATTTACACCATTATACCCATCCAAGTAAGGTGGTCGTGGAAAATAGATTTCACCACGGCGTGGAGACGGTATTCCGTACGTACGCACGCGCGGTGATTTCGTTTTCCGTAGGATGGATAGATGGTGAAATAGGATTGTTTCATACTTATAATAACATATCAGTATATTAGTGATACTTATGTTATTACTTCATAATGAAACAACCTAAGAAGAAGAAGTGGAAGAAGAAATAAAGGTGAAAGAATCGGTAACAGAAATTACCTCTTCTTTGAAGCGCCTCTTTGAGACCTCCTCTTAGGGCACTAAAATTGGTATTTGAGGAAGACCAGAACCTCTAGGATGTTTCTAGGGAAGTGGAGAAGAGAATTTGGCAGGGGTTGGCCGAGCATGAAGGCTCAAGGTTGTGTGAGGAAGAGAGGGATGAGGTTCCCTTTTATAAGGGAGGAGAGGGGTAAGTTAGGAAAATCTCAAAATATTATTTTATATTAAGGTCAAATTCGGTTTATAATGGTTCAAAAGGGTATTATTTCGAAGATAAAGTGGGTATGGGTCGAAATCCTCTTATCCAATAGTATTTAGACATGTTTGGGTTATTATTTTAACCTTATCAACTAGATTTAACTCTAAGTTAAATAATTTAACTTTTACCATGTCTTTTTGTTTTCTTACACTGTATGGTTAATAAACATACCATAACAAGCCAAACGAACCCCAAGTTGTTTATTATTAATATATATAATATTACCTAAGTCATTTGGACGAACCTTAGATTTTTAGGAATAAAATAACAATTAATAATATAATATTTGTTTTAAAAACTATTTTATGTCAATTTTGACACTATTTAGTAATTGATTTTTGTGAAACTCATAACAGAATTATTAGTTCGTAAAAAGTTAATTAAATCAATAATAACATGTCATATTAACCTATAAAATTAGTGGAATTCATAAAAAGTCTCAAATTATATTTATTTGGGCATTTATAACATCAATTATGTCAATATTTCATTAATAAGATAATTACTGCATCATCTTTGTGTCATAAATAAATTAAATTATTTGATGTCTAAAAATTACAAATAAAATACCATTATGTAGTAAATCTTTTTAGTGTTCTAATTAATATTTAAAATAGAATTTATCCTATGTATAAACCTATATTAAAAATGTTTTAGTAAATACACTTTGATTTTAACTCTTTTAACCCTTCTTTAAATAAATTAATAATAAATGTCCTAATCTAATCCAAGTGGGCCTAAATGGTAATATTTTATTCCTAAGCTTGTTTTTTGTCGAATTACACTTATCCAATAGAATTTGGACATGTGTTAGGGTAATAATAATATCATTTTTACCATTAATTACCCTATTTACTTTTAACCGTGGTAAATAAAAGTAAAAAGTTACTATTCACCAAAAATTATTTTCATCTCATTGAACCAAATTTTACTTACTTACATCAACCGTGTCTCTCAGATTTTTGAAATTCCACTCACAGAAGCGGTAAAATTATGTTTTATGAAAAATTCAGTTTTTTTAACTACCACATAGTTGTTTCACTATTCATCAAAAATGGAAAGCTTTCAGAAATATGCCAAAAATTAAGTCTAAGCTATATTTGATATTATGAACTCAAAAATGATTTCTATTTTACCAAATTCAAAATATATCAGTTGCATTAATTAATTTAAAAATTAATTCCCGTCGTCAAAACAAATAGAGTCTTCTTAAGAGATAATAACTATAAAAAGATTGACACTTGTTTATGTCTGGTTTAAATGTGAAATTACATCCAATAACCAACATTGTATTAAATTGTAAAAATATATTCTAAATCTACTTTAAAACCACTCAAATTCATAATTTATCACTATTAATTATTTCGATTGAAAATGTTGTTTTTAATTAAAATTTAATAATTTTCACTATTCATCAAAATATGAAAGTTATCCGAAAATCACCAAAATTTCACCCTAAGCTAATTTCAATATTACGAATTCAAAGATAAATTCCATTTTGAAAAATGAAATTTACAAAATTTCAAAAATTGGTTATTACTATTCATAACGGCTAGTTTTAATAATATTTTAATAGCATATTGTTGTTTAGTGAAACTCGTTATTGCGTACTACACACGCTATCGAGGAAGGTCGCGATTGCGTGTAATGAAAGGAAAGTCAAGGATGCGTGTTATGCAAGCTCCTTTTGGTGTAGCATAAAACACAAGACATTAATTAAATTAAAATAATATTTTTCATAAAATCTCGGGGTGTTACAAGAAATGAGTGGTAAATTATCATATATCTCCCAGAAATAGAAGAATGAGTATAAATCCATTACATTATGTATCGACTTCCTTTATATGAATAATAAAATACTATATAGTAAATATAGGTTTATTTTAGATCTATTAAGGAACCATAATTGTATATATCATACCATATATGACTTTTTTACCTTTTTTTACGTGTTAATTAACAATTCCAAGTAAAGTCATGTTCATGGAAATAAATTTTGTGCTTTTCATGCATGTTTCAATTTTTTATTTTCAGTCCTATTACATTGAGTATGGTTCCATACACTACATTATGATAAAAATTATATAAATATCACATATATATATATATATAATGTATATGTATTTGTGTAATTACATAATAGTTAGATAGAGAAAATTAAATATATCATTCCGAGAGACGGTAGATTGTACGTACGTTTGAAAATTGTTTCCATTTTCTAGATAGATTGTAAGAAATAATGGAAAATAATATATTACCAATAAATAATAATTTTCATATCATATATATCAAATATTTAAATTTACACCATTTTTATTACATTCCATGTAACGCTTGAATGAATCACATCGCTTCACGAGGCGGTAGTCCACCATACACAAGGGTGACTTTATCATATTCCCCTGAAATGGAAATTATAATGTTATGTGTGATATAATAATAAAATAAGTATAATAATAACATAAATTTAACATATCAAAATTTAATCCCTCATTATAATTATTTTCGAGTGGTGGTAATGGAGAACTGAATGACATCGGTTCGTGAGAGGATAGTCTTCCATACACATGAATGATAATTTTGTAACTCATTTGATAAAAGTGGATACAAATTTAGGTTATTAAATAAACATAATAAAATTTTAGTAATTTTTAGATATTTTTTTATTATATTTTAACGTTTAAGATATAATTGAATGTGTAAGAAGAAGTAATAAATAGAAGAATCTTATTGAAGACTATTACCTTTTCTTAGAAGCACCTCCTTTGGTTCTCTTATTAAGGACCCTTGTGTTGGTATTTTGGGAGGACTAGAAGATCTATAATTAAGATAAGGATGTTTTGGAGGTACTTTGGGAGGATTTTTATGAAGAATATTTCTTTATAAGTGTAATTAGGTAAAGGGTGTTGGCGGCCGTTTATAATTTGGGGAAAGGAAGCCACATAGAAACTACAATGAAATTTCCCAAAAGATTACAAAATAATTATTTAATTCACATAAAAAAAGAATACAAATGACCCTAAATTATAAATTATGAAATATAATATAGAAATATTAATATAATATATGATTTAGACATGTTTTGTGGAATTTTTAACCATTATCATTTTAGTTTAACCCCATCATAATCCAATTTTTGACATAACCGTCGTAATTAATATTTACTTTTATCAATATTCCTTCGGGTCAAAAAAATACATTAACCATATTATATAATATATAATATGAATATTAAAAATATGGAATCCAAATTTTCTAATTCATATCACATAACTAGAAATATTAATTTAAATTTTTTCCAGCATACACGACGGGATGTTAGATTTCAAAGAGAAAAGGTTTCAAAGTACACAAGGTTTTTATATCAAAATTCAATATGAAAATTATTCCAATTACAAGAATTGTATTAATAAATATATAATTGAACTTATTTTACATTTAATACAAATTAAAATGTAATTAAATATATAATTACTTTAAACAAAACATTATATTCAATTAAATTTTAGAAATCTTCATTATTCATCAAAGAATTAATCTCTTCAGAAAATATCCTAAAATAAACCTAAGCTAATTTGGATATGATAATTTCAATATTGATGTTTATTTTTTCATATAAATATTATAAAAGTAGAAAAGATAATTTTTTCTGATATTTGTTTAGAAAATAGTATTTTTAAAAGCATATAAATTATTAATGGAAAATTGTAGTACATTTTTGTACATATGTTTTTCATATATAAAACAATTATTAATAATATTTTCAATTTTATTATTATTATTCATATCTCTATGTTTAATGTCACTGTTATTACATTAATTTTTGAATAATATTTATAATATATCTGATTTCTTTTAAAACATAATTTTGTGTGTCATACAAGATAAACTAAGTGTTATGTGCAATGTAAGGTTAACTTGGTGTTACATGTACCGTAAATTATCTATGATATTTAAATTTTTCAAAAAACAAAATTTATAAAAACATGGTGTTTTATAGTCAAATCTACAAAGGATAATTGATAATCCAGCTTTCAATGATGCACTATAATCTTTAAATTGTCAATGTAATGCAACACCAACATGCTCTATTTACCCAAATAATAAGGCTTCAATTGAAAAGAGAACTCTAGAAACATAAAGTCACTTTCATCAAATTAAAACTCATGATGAAAATGGACACTATATGATTTCTTGTGACTTTATAACAACCATATTTTTTCCTCTTTAATTAATTTTTTAGTTTGATGGCTTGGTCCATAAGAAACACTGAAACATAGAATAATACAAACCATGATATAATCTACATAATATTATAATGGATAAACACCAGTAACTGAATTCTAAATAAAAATAAATATTTTTTACTTGATTAATTAATGTAGGTAAGAAACTAATCAAATAATTACATACGATTAAAATATATAAATATTGATATTTCTAATTTTTAATAATTAATTATTAGCATTGATTTTAAAAGAATCGAAAATATAAGAAAAAAATGATTTCTTATAAAAATATTTTTTTTGAATATGTATTATTTTTTTGATTTAATGTTAAATTTTAAGTCCTAAATTGGATAAAATAAATATTTGTTTTTGATTTATCATAGTCACATTATCTTAAGATGATGTTTTGAAATTTTTAAGTAGTAATTAATCCTCCAATTAATAGTGAAAAAATTCATTTTATTAATGTAGATACTTTTTTAAAAATATATGAATAATTTGAAATATTTTGAAACCCATTATTGTAAAAATAATATATTATAAAGAATAATAAATCATTTTCAAATAATATCTAGATTTTATAAACCTACGATCAACTTTTTTATATTTATGTAGTGATTTAATGAAAATATTTTTTCAGTTCTTTTGTTTAATTAATTAATAGAAAATGAAATTATGTTTTTTATTTCTCTTATTTTAAAATAAATAACAATTTAGTGAAAATAATTGTTTTAAATTAAGTGGAATAAAAAATATTCATAATTCTACCCTAAACATAAATCTTTTTTTCTTCGAACTAATCTTCTATAAAAAAATATATATTTTAGTGTTTCATGTGCTAACATTAAGATTAGATTCCATAGATATATAATGTAAAATTTAAATAATCTGTTTTTTTAATTTAACATAATAATTTTCATATTATTTGATAATTTTAATTTAATTGTTTGGTATAGAATTTATATTTCGTGAAATAAATCTAATTAACATGATTATAGTGATATAATTTTTTTTACTATAGTTTGGATAATATCATTTAATTTATATCGAGTAAATTAAAAAAAATACATTAAATGATGAATGAAATATTATTTATAAACCCATAAAAACATTAACAATAATTTAATTGGTAATCAATAATAATAAGTTTAATAATTCATAATGATCACAACATCTTTTTCAACTAAAATGGATTTTCTGGACATTAACTATTTTAATATTAAATTTAATTTTATAATTTTTAGAAATAAAATTAGATTAAAAATATTTAGACTTTTGTTCCACAAAACCCAAATATATTTATTGGGTTATGTTATTTATTTAATAAAACATAAAAGGCATAGTCAAAAACATGAATGGTAGTCTAATAGTAAATAAGTAAAATATAATAGATTACATTTAAAAATCCTTTATAAATTATAAAACATGTGTCAAGACACTTTTTTGTGACTTGTTGGACCAAAATATACCCCACACTAAATAATTTTAATTCTTTCAATCTATTAACCAAGGAATTATATCAAGAAATTATTGAAAAATGATGAATGCTTCTAAAAGTACACAATTTCTCCCCATATAAAATGATACCACTACCACCCTTCAGAGATGCAAAACATATTATAATTTCTTCATGAAAAACTAAAAATTTATACTCCCTATAAATCCTCCTCACAAATATAATCCCATGTCCACTCATTTGTTTCCTGATCCATTTAATTTCATGGGAACTTCTAGGGAGAAAATCAAGTCTCCAAAATAAGTGATATATCATATTACAATTTTATTCTTAATATTATTCTTACAATATATAAAATCATCAAAATAATATTAATATATCTGTAAAATAATTATACTTATAGGTTTCTATATTATTGGTATGACCCTTATTAAATAAATTTCATCCACTTCAAAAAGAACATTTTTTCTGTATTTTGCGGAATTCCACCTCCACAAAGCAATGTCAGTTGTTTTTTATTGAATCTTTTCATGGATGGTTTTATTGGTTGTAATGATGAATAAAACATATATATATATAATATAATTATGATCCATAAATTTCAATTTAATATCCACCTCCACCCCTCTCATGCGTTGATAAATGGGAATCCCAATCGTGTGTACACGTGGATTATCACCTCCACGATGAAACCTTTTCCATTTTTCATCTAGATTTTCATACTGTATATAAAAATATAAAAATAAGGTTCATTGTAAAAGAAATATAAAAATTATATCTTCATTTATATATTATAATGATATGATCTCAAAAGAAACACTTACATATTCTTACTTCTCAATAGAGTTAAAGTGTGTTCAATTTTGGGCTGATTTACCCACCTATGTAAACAATGAAATAAAATATGATTAAGGATGAGAATGGGAATAAGAAAACTAATATTATTTAAATATAT
Source organism: Viscum album (assembly GCA_963277665.1). NCBI lineage: Eukaryota > Viridiplantae > Streptophyta > Magnoliopsida > Santalales > Viscaceae > Viscum > Viscum album. Next base: position 185,080,296 of record OY728144.1, read on the forward strand.
GAATAAAATGATTACTTGAAAAATATTTATTAAATATTCTATTAAATATATAACTTATTATTAAATAAATTGTTTAGTTTGGTAAAATTACTAAAATAATTCCTTATCAATTTAGTGATCACATAATGTAACCAGAACACATATAGAAGTAAATGATATAATTTAAAATAAATTTAATTTATATATTATATTCTATTAAATGATATATAAATAATTAACTTGGTATCAAATGATGGGTACTGATATCTAACCAAACTTATGTGAAATAATTAAAGTTATTAACACCTCATGTTGATAAAAGATTACAAAAATATAATTCATAAAGAGAATTATCATTAATGAAGATTATAAATAGAAATTTATATAAGAAATGTTTTGAAATAGTTAAATAATATATTAATTTTTATTATAAAAGAAGTTAAAATCGCTTCCATTTCCATCAAGGGTAAGAGGGAGAGACTTGGAAACTCAAACTTCATTCATTGAGTTAAAAAATATATAATTTGAACATTTTTCCTATGAATTTCTAATTTAAATGATGTTACATTATTTAATTTTTGTTAATATATTTTTTTGAAATCAATACAATTTCCATGAAATTTTTTATTTTCATTTTTATTGAAAATAATGGATACTTTTTGAAAAGAGACATCTGACCATGTGTTTTACAATAGTGAAGAAAAAATGTTCTTAAATTGATATTTTTAGGATTTGTTTCCATTATATTAAGAATATCATTCACTAATGTAGATATATTTTAGGATTCACCCTATTTTACAGACTATTTCTGATAAATTCCATATGATTATAAAATCCATTAACCATGTCAAAAAATAAAGGATTTATGTTCCGCTCAATAGATGAATATGTGGAAAGATTTATAGATCTTAAAAAACTATCACTACATGCATGCTTTCATTACCCATTATTGGTGAAGGGTTTATAATTTATAGTTATTTATCAATGAATTTATAAGAATACATCCTCATAAAACATCACATTGCTCTCCAATTAACGACTCATGAGAAAAATTACTCGCTGCATGATTCATAATTAGTTGTAGTAACCTCTCCATTAAACATTTTATGGCATCCAATTTATGGTGAGAAGTGTGATATATACACCTATAAAATGATATAGAATTTTATATTCACACATAAAGATATAAAAAGTTCTAGAGTAGATGGTTTAGAGATAATCCAATATCATGACTGCTTGATACATTACCCGTTGAAATAAAAATATGGTGGATTATTCTCTATGTAGAATAGATCATTATGAATTATCCATGATTGGGGATTAAAATGATTCAATACCCAGTGATATAAAAAATATTAATCTAGAAGTCATAAGGTAATGGTTGAAATATTTCTGTCCCCATTTTTCTTCTCAACCCTGTATTCTTGTAATGGTCAAAGAGGTCTACAAGGATGATATAGATCTACAGAAGAAGGTTAAGAATATTCTAGAGACTAGCTTTTATAAATTGGGTGTTATATGTCTTTGGTTACAAATATGTGTCCTGTTTATACTAAAACTGAAGGAGATTATTAATGACACGCATATCTCTTCCTTATCAGTATATCCTAGAGACATAAAGATATATAGATACCAAACCAAAAAATTATTATCAATGACATGAAGATTGATATATTGAAATATATATCTCGATTCATTGTATATCACGAAGTTAAAGAAGAGTGATAGAATCCTACATGGATGATGCAACCATTACCCATACCTGCATAGAAATGGGAAAAATTACAATGGATTTTGTTTTAATAAACCTATGAATATCTAATGGTAACCATGAAATATGGGAGGAACTATATCACATTATAACTTCATCAATTACATTTCAATAAATAATGATTCCACACTAGATAATATTTCAAAGGTATACATTAAATAGAGTGTTAGGATTCGTAGAATACAACTCTCTATAGTACCTGATTGAGATTGGATGTTTGTATCAGTATCCTATAGAAATCTTTAGATGAATTTGGATAAATTGTTGAGATTTACCATTAAAAATAATCATTAGACACATGGTTAAAAAAATATAATTGTTCAAACTATATATGATATGTTTATATCTTATTAAATTGATTTTCAAGGATGTTTGGATCTACATATTCCTTTGATAAATTTATCATATAAGCATATTTTCGATACTGCAATCCAAATATCACCACATGATTTTCCATGTGGGAAGAGATGCATAACTCCAACATGATAAGATGCTTCTGGGGAATGAAAGCTGATAGGGCCTAAACTCATCCATGAAATGATAATGAATTTCAAAACCATTCAAAAGAATATGAGTATGGTGAATATTTTATAAAAATGATATATTTCAATAATCTTTGAAGATATATTTAATTTTAGGTTGGTGATAACGAATTTATATAAATATATTTTAGAAAATTGGCTATGAGATTTGGGATGAAGTATAAGCCTTTCCATGTATACATAAATCCCTTTGATATCGTAAAGTATTTCAGGGTTTCATCTTATCACCTATAACTCCCTCCATATCTCTATAATATACTTGATGTGTTCCATGTATTGATTTTGATAAATTACATACCCAATATTTCACATTTACAATAATAAAAAGTTATGAAAATATAAAATGAAATATCATATAAGGATAGATATTAGATTTTTTTTGAATATATAAGCTCTTGTAGAACATTTTCACTCTTATGGGCAATGTTCTATAGTGTAATAAAAAATTTTAGGTGCATATATAGAAGCACAAGGATGTAATCAATGAAAATTACTATCTATTTTTAGATTTTCTTTAATTAAATTCCATGGAACAATTTATTTTATGATCATATAATTTAAAAACCTGAGTTTCTCATCCTTAATTATGTATTATGTTTGATATCATTCTCGACATGCAACCCCGAATCCAAATGAATGTAAACCAAAATAATGCAGTCGAAAGATTAGAACGTGTTAGTAGTAATAACAAAACTATAAAAGATATAAAAATAAATTCATATTTAATCAATTTTTATGTTTAGAAAAATAATAAACAAAATTATTATGAATCAAATTTTTTAAAAGGATAATTTTCACATATTATATATTTATTTTTAGTACAGATTTTATAATAATAGATATTATATAAAAACACATTAATTCGTATAAAAAGTTTGTTTTAAAAAAAAATTCTGTTTTTTTAATTTAAAATTTCTGGATGATAATTTGAAAAAATTATTATCATTTTTTATTTATCATAGTCATACTATCTTATGATGAGTTTTTGAGTTTCTTCAGAAATAATTACTATTTTAGGGAACTGTGAAAATACTAATTTTATTAATGTTGCCACTTTTATGAAATTATTTGAATAAATTAAAATACATTCAAACAAATTCCAATAAAAAATAAACATTACAAAGATTAATAAAAAAAATTAATTTTTTTTTTAATTTTATAATCCCTTGATCAACAATTTCTACATTTATGTAGTGACTTATTTAAAATTATTTTTGACTATTTTGATTAATGATATGTAATATCATTAGAAGAAGTTTCTTTCTTTTATTTTCAAATAAATACAATTTTAATGATAATAATTGTTTAAAATTTATTTGAATAAATTTAATTGATAATTAAATCCTAATACATATCAATTTTCTTAAAAGTAAAATTTTTCAGAAAATGTGTTTTTATGTGTTTCGTGTGCTAATGTTTAGAATAATTTCCATACACATATAAAGTTAATTAAGTAAATTTATTATTAAATTTTAGATAATAATTTTCATATTAATTAATATGTCAAATTTTATTTCTGGGAATAAAATTTTGACCATTACGATTAATACTAATTACCCATATAATGGTCAAATAATTAATATTTATTACAATTTTTGTTTTATTTTTATCAAGGAATTTATATAAAGTAAATTAAATGTAAATAAATTAATTAATGTATCTTATAAGATGTATAAACACATAAATATATATATTAACACTCATTTATTCAGTAATCAAAAATTAATTAGATCAATAATCCATAAGGTTCAAAAAGCCTTTTTTCCACTAAAATAGTTTTTCTACACATTATATATTTCAATATAAAATATATTTTTTTATAATATTTAAAAAATCAATTGTATTAAATATATGTTAAATTAGATTCAACAATAACAAATATTTTTTATTTATATTATGTTATATTTTTAATAAAACATAAAATCATGTAGTTAAAAACAAGTTACCTTGTTTAAAAGTGAAAAATAAAATTGGTAATACAAAATTTAAAAAACTATATTGTATATAAAAAACATTTGTGGAAACACATTTTTATTCCTTATTTGACATAAAGACACCCCACACTCAGTAATTACTAATATTGTGATCCATGGACCTTGGAACAGTGTTATGAAATTATTGAAAATTGAATTTTATTTCCAAAAAAATCCATTTTTCTCCGCTTCTAAAAGGATACAACAACCATCATTCAAGGATAATATTATTCGTAGAATTCATCTTTTATACATTTCCCTTTTAATTTCCCAAGAAACCTATTCCAAAACCTAATATCATTTTCACTCAATTTTATCAATATCCCTTCAATTCCAATGGATCTTCCAAGGGTAAAATCAAGTCTCTAATATAAGTGTTATCTCTCCTAAAGAATTTATTCTTAATATATATTCAAAATATCATACAATAAATATAATATTATGACTTAAATATAATTTATATTATAATTTTTTTTATATTATTGTTACATCCCTTATTTAACCATTTGTTTCCATATATAAAAAATAACATTGTTAGGGTGTTACATAGACCACCTCCTCCAGAAATCGATGTTGATTATTTTTAATTTTCTAATTTTCATAGTTAGTCTTAATGGGGGTAATTTTAAATAAATATAATATTCATATTAAATGTTTGATCCTGAAATGTCTATTTAATATTCATCATCACCCCTCGGGCATGCTTATAAATGAGAACCATAATCATGCGTAAGTATGAATTACTGCCTCTATGAAGAAACATTTTTTTGCCATTTAGATTATATTAAATTATCTAAAAATTTTGAAATATATTTTTACATCAAAAAAATCTAAATACTAGCATTATTATTAATTTATAATGATATTTGTTTCAAAATAAATTCCTCCTTAAATATACTCTCCAATTGATTTAAATTGTGTTCAAGATTGGTTCAGTTTTTTCACCTATAAAAGTATGATATAGAATAATTTTATTGGTGATTATGGGTATAAAAACCCAAAACATTCATACATAAATTTCCCATATTATTAGATGAACATTCATTACATAACATTATAATCAATCTTATAATTGTATTTGTCTAATGTATTCGAAAACATGGATACAAAAACAACTTGTTCATAGGAGAACTACATAATCTCCCACTAATTTAATAATTATTAGAACAGTTCGTTGGAATATCACACTTGAAATCATTATTCATGACCATTGGGAATTAAACATATGAAATGTTGATCTCATATGATCAATAAATAAAAACAAGGGATGTATCAATGGTCAATTAAAACTAGAATCAGAATAATGGTATGAGAACATGATTATAACATCTAAAAACCATAACTAGTATATCATAGATAATAATTTTGGGTTATAGAATAAATCCTGTAAATTTATAAGACATTAATTATAAAGGAATCAAATAAAAGTTTCCATGGATTTATTAAATTATAATAAGACATTAGTTTTTGGTAAACAGAAAAGCATGGAAAATCATTTCTTTAGTCAAGGATCACTTCTAGGACTATCACAGTGGATTGATTCACACCCCATTACATCGTATCATTATTCATGTTTCACTCCCAAAACAATAATAGTTGATAGATTCCCTTAATGAATTGGGTTCAGTCCCCATTTCAGCCGTTGTTATCCAATGAGATATCAATCTTTACCTAACACATAGAGGGCTATATAATTTCAGACCTTCACATCACATAATCATAATCAATTCCTATATGTGACACATGATAAAAAATAATTCATAATATATTATAACCTCTATAATGGAAAAAATATCAAAAACATTTCCACATTTTACTCTATTATATACCATGTAAAATAAATGGGTTTCATACCACCTCATCATCACTAATAAAAGCCAACCATAGAGACATTGAGGTCGGTATTCTTGGATCATAACCTCATACATAATAAGTAACATAAATGGATTTTATCATAGATGAGAAATACATTAAAAAGGTCATGATATAATTTCATTAGGAAAATACCATTTTAACATTAAAATAACTCTTTAAAAATTTAATTTTTTCGAAAATATTAATGAAAAACAAATTCTTTATAAAAAGCCTTTGAAACATTTAAATGAAGATTCAATATATTTAATACTCATGAATGTGGTAAATTACATTCATGTCATATATGTTAAACCAAATATTCCTTTCACATTTACAATAAAAATAAAAAAGTACCATGTATGGAAAATGAAAAGAATATTAATTTTAAAACATTTTAAAAAAATAACTATTGGGTAAAAATGGAATTAAAAATTCAGGTTTAATATTATAAACATTATTGAAATCACTTTAAAAAAACATGAACATATAAATATAATAATTTTCGATTGAAGAGAGATAAATTTAGGTTTCCTTAAAAAAATCATTTTCTATCATGAGTATATCAATAGAGGAAAATTAAATGAAAACATATAATCCTCATAATTAAACCTAGTGGAAAAAATTCATGATTTTATTGAGATATATATTACCGAATTTAATCATCAGAAACTTCATCATAAAAAAAACTAAAAAAAATGAGATTATAACATCAATCTATTATGGGTATAGTAACTTCTGAATTACAACCTCATGAAAGATAGGAAACAATATAGATTGTCCAATACTAACAATTTTCTGATAATAAGAATAAATACATTCATGGGTATAATATACACCTCACCAAATAAAATAATTGTGCATATTTCATATGCCTCATAGAAATATAAGTGAGGCGACAAACCCTTATGTCAAGTAATTTTTTTCTCATAAATGTTTGAACCAATTGTATAAAAAATATATATTTATTATATAATTATTACATAAACATAATCATATATATCATTTCATATATTAATTACTTATAACATCTTATCACCTATTTCATTTTATTTTTTCATTGAAATCGTCATTCTATGTGAAATTGCTTCATTTTTTACGCATGTTTCTTTTCTCAAGTACGTTTTCTTGTACTTTGGACATGGTTACACAATAATAATAATATAAATTATAAATTTATATATATATATATATAATATACAATTTATATCTAGATACATCAATTAACGTTATAAATAGTAATATTAATTACATCATTTATAGATGTGGTAGGTCACATGTGTGCAAGAAGTTTGTTTTATTTTCTTGTAGGATAGAAAAAAAAGAAAGCTAAATAATTATTTAAAATTTTAGAATCATTATTATATCATATAAATGATATCTAATCCTTACATATATCCTTATTACCATCCATGTTAATCAAAAATGAAAAAAATCACATCACATCATAGAGATGGTAGTCCACTCGTATGCATGATTGATGTTATTAATTTTTAATAGATGAGGACGTAGGAAGGTAGATATGATATTATAATAATAGAATCAAAATTATATCATAAATATAACATAAAAATATAAAACCCATCATGAAAACCAACAACGTAATATGTTGATTGAAAATTAATAATATTTACACGTCGATGCAGTAGTCCACACGTACACACGAGTAATACATTCAATCCCCTTTTTATGGAATATAGGTTGTATATTAGTGTTTTATTAACAATAATGACATTTAAGTATATATAGGATACTTTTTATATTAATTTATGATTAATGTCATAGATTTAGAGAAGATATAGGATGAAATAAATTGAAAGATCTCATGTTAGACAATTACAACTCCTTTGGTTAACCTCTTTTAGATCGTTCCTTAAGGGCATATAGAATAGTACATTAATAATATTATAACCAATAATTAGTGGATAATGATGTTAAGTAAATATTTTGTTAGTTTTTTGACTAGATATATGATTCATGGTGGTATAAAGTTGAGAAATTATGGGTCTCCTTTTTTAATGCCCCGACCCTAGTTACCCAGAGTCAGTGAATTATTACATAACATTGGCATGATCAAAAAAGATCAAGTTTCAAATGAAAGATTAGTATAGTAGCCATGGAAAAACAGGATACATTCATAAGATTTACATTAGATTATAAAATGAAAAACTACAACCATGTAGTCTCTATTGTAACGCCCCGACCCTAGTTACCCAGAGTCGGTGCATTATTACATAACATTGGAATGATCACAAGAAAGATCAAATCTCAAAAGACCGATTGGTTTAGTAGCCTTGTAAACACTAGATATATTCATAAGTTTTACATTACATCATAAAATGAAAAACTACAACAACAACATAAAGTCTCCATAATTCACACTCATATCCCCACATAATATCCCTGCAGGTCATTCATAATTTACTTCTTCACTTCTTGGGAAAAATAAAACATAGAAAAGGGGTGATCTCAAATGCCCAGTAATGATAACAATATAGCGGAACATTCAAAAATAAGCATAAACATTTAAGGCAATGAATTACTAAAACAAAAGCCTTTTAAACATGAAATTCAACATAGTATGGAAAAAGTAAAATGAAATAATTCCATTTACTTGTTCACATGGATATTCTACTAATCGAATAATCACATGAAATATCAATAACCACTTTCATAATGTTGGAATGCATAATGCTGAACTTTAATTTCTTTGTCAAGGCCTCGTCCCAAGACCTTGGGGCTAACTGTAACCGGAACCCAACCCAGAGTGCCTATAATAACCGGACACCAACCCGGAGTGCCTCTAATAACCGAACACCAACCCGGAGTTCCTATAATAACCGGAGACCAAACCGGAGTTCCTCTAATAACCGGAGACCAAACCGGAGGGCTTACTTTTACCGGTCCCCAACCCGGAACATACTTGTCTAACACATTCATCTGAATGAAGGGTTGAAATATAACATAAACATTCGGATTACAAATAACTTATGAAATATCAATACTCTAAACAAAAACAATGAGTGACATAATAATAACTTATCCACAGTAAAAAATAGCACAAAACCTTCAATAAAATATGGATGTTTTGTATCATAATAAATCAACTTCAAATAAGCTTAAAAGCCATCAAAGAATGTTGACATAGATGAAATCAAAACTATTTTAGAGAAATATCTCTTTTTTTAAATCATTTTAGAAGTAACATAATTATAAAATAATACATTCAATTTTAAAATATTCTTATAAGCTTGTAAGGAAAGCTTTGAAGATTTTATAATGGTGGAAAATAACCGCACCCGCCGTATAAGTTAAAAAAACATTCTTACCTTAATTCTGTCGAAAAGGTTAAAAGGACCTTGTTTTGAAAACGACGGAAAGATTCCTCTTATAAAAAGTCAAAAAAGGGTATAAATGACTTTAACCCATATTATTGTAAATAATAAAAATGTTTTGAAATACATTATTAAGAAACATGGATGTGGATGATAAAGAGATCCCAGTAGATTATTACGTATAAACAACCTCGGATAATGAAGAGATTGTGAAATAACCCTTACCAATTTGGTAACTTATGAAACACACAACCCATGAAAGAGGTATTATACAATGAATATGTAAATACACATAGATTAGAGTGTATTACACGAAGAATATAATTATGGGCAGTACATACACCACACAAAAGGTGATGGTGGCAATATGACATGAATCTCACGGGAATAAGGAGTGAGATGAAAACCCCTTACCTTGTACTTTTCCTTGGTTGGGGTAGGTTAACCTCTTCTATAATGTTGAAATAATTGTTACTAAATTATACAAGAATCATATACATTAATATGATATCATATATGATCTTTTAATATTGATTTGAAAATAATATCTTAGTATTATCGTTGTTTCGGGTGTGAACTTACTTGTTTTCTTTTGTATGTTTTGTTATGTAAGACATGTTTGTAAAGGATAGGTGGTATATTATTTATATCCAGAATTATATAAAGTCCTTAAACATCATTTTTAAATCATCAAATGATAATTATACTTGAATGGATACGATGGAGAATGAATCTCATCGCGATCGTGGAGACGGTAGTCCGTACGTACGCACGTGTGATAATATCATTCTTTTGATATTAAAATAATATATAAATGGATGGTATATCATATATACAGAATCATTAAAATGTTATATTTATTATTTACATGAGTTACATATCATTATTATACCCATCCAAAATAATAATATATTAAATAACAATTACACCACGACGTGGAGACGGTAAGCCGTACGTACGCACGTATGGTGACATGTTATTCAAAGGGTGGATAGAATACTGAATATGGTTGTAACATATTTATAATAACATCACAGTATATATATGATACTGGAGTTATTATTTTATAATGGTAACAACAAAGGAAGAAGATGTGGAAGAAGAAAGGAACTTGAAAAGTGGTGGTGAAAACATTACCTCTTCTTCGGGTTCTTCCTTTTGATGTGATCAAAAGGGGTCCTTAGGTTGGCTTTCTGATCAAACTAAGGACTCTATGTTGTATTGAGGGATGTCGGGAGAGTATTTTGGCAGAGTTTGGCCGATCCAAAAGGCTTTGAAGGTGTGAAGAAATGAGAAGCAGGAGTGCCCTTTTATAAGAGGGGTGAGGGGCACCTTTGGAAAAGCTAGAGATATTAGTTTATAATAAATTCATATTCGGTTTCCAATGGCTCCAAAGTTGACTATTCAAAGATTAAGGTGGGGATCGGTCGAAAACAACTCAACCAATAGAATTTTGACAGGTTTGGGTACTTATATTAACCTTATCTTTAAGTATTAACTCTAAGTTAATTATTTCACTTTTACAATGTCTCTTTGTATTTTTATATAATATGGTTAATAAACTTACAATATACATCCAAGAGACCCCCAAGTGGTCCATTAATGATGCACCTATCATGATATAAGTCTCTTGGCCGAACCTTAGATTTTTATGAATTTAATATCAATTAATAATATAATATTTGTTTTAAGAACTCTTTTATGTCAATTTTGACACTATTCAATAGTTGATTTTTTTGAAACTCATAACAGATTGATTACTTCGAAAAAAGTAAATTAAATCAATCCTAATATATCATATTATCCTATAAAATTATTTTAATTCATTAAAAGTTTCATATTATATTTATTTGGGTATTTATAATATCAATTAATTTAATTTTTAACTATTTTAGTAATTACTGCATCATCATTGTGTCATAAATAAAATAAATTATTTAATGTCTATAAATTATAAATAAACTTTATTTATGTAGTAAATCCTTTTATCTTTATAATGAATATTTATAATCTAAAATCCAACATATATAGCCCTATGTAAAAATTGTTTTGCTAAAATATATATGCTTCTGTCATTTTTGTATTCATTTTAACTTAATTAAAATAAAGTGTCCCTATCACCTACAAGTGGCACCATGGGGTCCCCAAATCGACCCAAATATGCCTATGGTCGAACAGGTATCAACCAATAATTCTAGGACACTTTTTAGGGTAATTTAGTATTATTATAGTATTATTTTTTAACCCTTATTTACCAGATTTACCCTTAACCATGGTAAATAAAATATTTACCGCAGTAATTATTCAAAATGTCTAAAAATTAAAGTTACCTATTTACACAATTTGAACATCCTGATTCCAAATATGAAATCCATTTTTCTAAATTCAAAACGCAGAAGTTGCAGAAATTAATTTAAAATTAATTCCTGCTGTCAAAACAAAAAGCGTGTTTTTAAGAGATAATAACTATCAAAAGATTGACACTTGTTTATGTTCGGTTTAATTGTAAAATTATGTCCAATGAACAAAATTATATTAAATGGTAATACTATATTCTAAATATACTTTAAAACCACTCAAATTCATAATTTATCACTATTAATTATTTTGATTAAAAAAGTTGTTTTGAATTAAAATTTAGTAATTTTCACTATTCATCAAAATATGAAAGTTATCCGAAAAGTACCAAAATTTCACCTTAGGATAAATTCGATATTCCGAATCCAAAAATGAAGTCCATTTTAAAATATAAAATATATATAATTTCTAAAAGTAGGTATTACTATTCATAACGGGTAGTTTGATCGGTTGTGGTGTGTGTTAAAACTCGAAGTTGCGTACAACACACGCTATTGTATTATTCAAAGGAAAGCGTACCATGGAAGCTTGGGATGTTTCATTTTAAATTTTTTGATGTCCCAATTTAGTCAAAAAGTTTAAAATATTATATTTAAAAAGGGTTCACTATTAAAAGTTGATAAAAGTTAAATACTGAAAATGAATTTGTTCATGCATTATATCTAAGAAACTCATAATATGGATTGTAAAATTATAAGGATTATATAAAGATTAAAATTTAGATAATACTATTCATAACCTCTTTTGAATGGATTTTTTTTGTACGTCATGGTGTGATTGAACTCGGTGTTGTGTGTAGTGCAAGTTATTGAATTATTTTGAAGAAATAACACTCTATGAAATCTTGGGGTGTTACATTCTCCCCTCCATCAATAAATTGCGTCCTCGCAATTTGAAATTGTTCTTCGAAAATAAAAGGTTGAAAATAGAAAATATATTTGTGGGAAAACCCACATAAGAAATTGGGTTACTAAAATTTAGTCTTAATATGACGAAAAGAGAAATGAAAGGGTCACCACCAAATTATGATCTCGATTAGGAGAACATTGGTGGAAGTTAGAGACATATAATTGGAGGAAAAACGTAAATATTTATAGGTAGTGATTGAGGTCATCAATCACAAACAAGTATAAAATTGAGGTCCTTAAACTCGTTAATCTATGATGATTTGAAATACCATCGGTTCAACAACACATAGGGTATTAGGATAACACATTTTTGACGTTTCAAAATATCTTAGTTGAAATCCCACATCGAAAAATGAATTAATGAGGCCTCTATTTAAAACAAAGAGTGGAAAGAATGAAGATTACCGAAAATAACACATACTAGGGTTCCATGTAGGAAAATATGGATATGGAGGAGAAATCTAACCATCAATTATCTGATGGAGAGTGGTAGAGAACATGGCTATGAAAAGGCCAAAAATCCCAAAGCCATAAATTAGTGATGATTTAAGGTACCATCTAGGACAAAATTTTTGTTCTAATTTCCTTTTATTAATGTTGAGGAATTTATTTATGAGATTGGCTAAGATCATAAGGAGATATACTTACTTTATAATTAGAGTTTTATCCATTAATAAATTCCTACCACAAACTCATCTTTCACTCTAAAAGATAATAGAATGTAATTTTTTTCCTATTTATACTATTTGTATAGGGTTCCAAAATAAATGAATTTATAATTCATCTACCAGATCTTTTAAAAAAACTACTTTATTTAATCCAGGACATCTCGTGGGCCAGTGGTAGGTGTTACACCCTTGTCGCCCTTCGGTTGCGGGTTCAAGTCTCACAGCCTTGCCGGACGCGACGGGTTGCCACCCGACCTCTGGGTTGTCCTTTTATGGCAATCCAAAATAATCCAAACTAGAACTATCCAAAATACTTCTTTCCAAACTCACAGTCAAACATTTATAAGGAAAGTAAACATAATTTAGATCCTTTTTACCCCATAATAGCATATGAATACCTTCATCATGTATTCTTTTAATACACTGAAACATCCTGAATTACCATATTTTTTATTGATTACATTCATGCTCCCTTATTCCATATAGAATGCTGGATATACTTCATCAATCCAAAAAAAAATTAAACCCCAACAATGATGGAATATACAAATCATTAATCAGTTCAAAGGTAGTCAAGAATATCCAATATAATTTTTCCAAAATAATAATGTATTATTCGAAAATCACTACCTCGGTATCAGAACTATATTATGGTTTATCATTCTCTCAACCATATATTTTCCAAAAATTTATCCTGCTATTGAGTCACATTTCTTTGTTCCACACAATCTCAATTCCTTAATGAAATAGTACTGCAGTACAATCCTTATATACTCTATAATCATTATAACAAGTACATTGTTGATACAACACTCAATTGACATAATCAACATAAGAACACTAATCATTCCTCTTCATCTGTGGTAGTATCATAACTTGATTATTATCCAATAGCATCATTTGCGGCATAGTCTGATGACTGGGACATAAGTTCGCGTAGTGTCCAAACTCCTTGCAAATGAAGCATTGTACATTTGAAACCATTTTCTTACCCTTGCAGTCACGTAATTTGTGCCCTTTTCCTCCACACTTATAACAAACACCCATTCCTTTCAGGTAAGTTCCAGGGTGTTTCTTTCCACAGTTACCATATATGGGAAAATTCTTCTTTTTCCTCTTCCCTTTATCCATATTTCCCTCTTCCATCCTTTTCTTCTCTTACTTCCCTTCAAATCTATAGGACTCAGTAAACTCTTTACTTATCTTATCAACACATGATATTATTTCTTCATATGATGATAATACATGCGAGACTATTTCTCTTATAAATTCTGGCTTAAGACCATGAAATATATGGTCCTTCTTTCTCTTTGTATCATGTGCATTGCTAGATTTCTCATTCCTTCTACTAGGCGCCATTTCTAAACAATGGCATACACTAGATTAGTTTTTGAATCAAAATACATAATCCCATACTTATAAAACACTTAACATAAATTGAACTATTTATGGATATAATCCATAATCATAAAAAATATTTTCTTTGAGGAAGTAAATACTCATAAACCCTTCATAATGATTTGTAAAGAAAATGAGAGTTATCCTAAGCATATCCCCCGGGAGTGTCGTAACCAAGAGTGAAGCAAGGCCCGTTGTCGTGCACCAGTTCCCGTTCGAGTCTAGCTCAAAGCGGTGTTTTCGGGGTTTACCCCTAGGTACATCTATGCCAAAGCCGCCTCTACCTGCTCGTATCCAGACAGGGATGTATTGCTCGGAAAACTCAAAAAATCTCTACAATACCAAAATAATAGGATGTTCTTCTATACTAATCCTCAAAGATCATCTTAGGTCTACGTGCTCTAATCAGAGTTTATCTAAATCTAGCTTCCAAGGTTTGTACTAAACTTCCTCTGATACCAACTGTAACGCCCCGACCATAGTTACCCAGAGTCGGTGCATTATTACATAACATTGGCATGATCACAAGAAAGATCAAATATCGAAAGACCGATTGGTTTAGTAGCCTTGGAAACACTAGATATATACATAAGTTTTACATTACATCATAAAATGAAAAACTACTACAACAACATAAAGTCTCCATAATTCACACTCATATCCCTACATAATATCCCTGCAGGTCATTCATAATTTACTTCTTCACTTCCTGGGAAAAATAAAACATAGAAAAGGGGTGAGCTCAAATGCCCAGTAAGGATAACAATATAGAGGAACATTCAAAAATAAGCATAAACATTTAAGGTAATGAATTACTAAAACAAAAGCCTTTTAAACTTGAACTTCAACATAGTATGGAAAAAGTAAAATGAAATAATGCCATTTACTTGTTCACATGGATATTATACTAATCGAATAATCACATGCAATATCAATAACCACTTTCATAATGTTGGAATGTATAATGCTGAACTTTAATTTCTTTGTCAAGGCCTCGTTCCAAGACATTGGGGCTAACTGTAACCAGAACCCAACCCGGAGTGCCTATAATAATCGGACACCAACCCGGAGTGCCTCTAATAACCGGACACCAACCCGGAGTTCCTCTAATAACCGGAGACCAAACCGGAGTTCCTCTAACAACCGGAGACCAAACCGGAGGGCTTACTTTTACTAGTCCCCAACCCGGAACATACTTGTCTAACACATTCATCTGAATGAAGGGTTAAAATATAACATAAACATTCGGATTACAAATAACTTATGAAATATCAATAATCTAAACAAAAACCATGAGTGACATAATAATAACTTATCCACGGTAAAAAATAGCACAAAACCTTCAATAAAATATGGATGTTTTGTATCATAATAAATCAACTTCAAATAAGCTTAAAAGCCATCAAAGAATGTTGACATAGATGAAATAAAAACTATTTTAGAGAAATATCTCTTTTTTAAAATCATTTTAGAAGTAACATAATTATAAAATAATACATTCAATTTTAAAATATTCTTATAAGCTTGTAAGGAAATCTTTGAAGATTTTATAATGGCGGAAAATAACCGCACCCGCCGTATAAGTTAAAAAAACATTCTTACCTTAATTCTGTCGAAAAGGTTAAAAGGACCTTGTTTTGAAAAAGAAGGAAAGATTCCTCTTATAAAAAGTCAAACAAGGGTATAAATGACTTTAACCCATATTATTGTAAATAATAAAAATGTTTTGAAATACATTATCAAGAAACATGGATGTGGATGATAAAGAGATCCCAGTAGATTATTACGTATAAACAACCTCGGATAATGAAGAGATTGTGAAATAACCCTTACCAATTTGGTAACTTATGAAACATACAACCCATAAAAGAGGTATTATACAATGAATATGTAAATACACATAGATTACGGTGTATTACATGAAGAATATAATTACGGGCAGAACATACACCACACAAAAGGTGATGGTGGCAATATGGCATGAATCTCACGGGAATAAGGAGTGAGATGAAAACCCCTTACCTTGTACTTTTCCTTGGTTGGGGTAGGTTAACCTCCTGTATAATGTTGAAATAATTGTTACTAAATTATACAAGAATCATATACATTAATATGATATCATATATGATCTTTTAATATTGATTTGATAATAATATCTTAGTATTATCGTTGTTTCGGGTGTGAACTTACTTGTTTTCTTTTGTATGTTTTGTTACGTAAGACATGTTTGTAAAGGATAGGTTGTATATTATTCATATCCAGAATGATATCAAGTCCCTAAACATAATTTTTAAATCATCAAATGATAATTATACTTGAATGGATACGATGGAGAATGAATCTCATCGCGTTCGTGGAGACGGTAGTCCGTACGTACGCACGAGCGATAATATCATTCTTTTGATATTAAAATAATATATAAATGGATGGTATATCATATATAAAGAATCATTAACATGTTATATTTATTATTTAAATGAGTTACATATCATTATTATACCCATCCAAAATAATAATATATTGAATAACAATTACACCACGACGTGGAGACGGTATGCCGTACGTACGCACGTATGGTGACATGTTATTCAAAGGGTGGATAGAATACTGAATATGGTTGTACAATATTTATAATAACATCACACTATATATATGATACTGAATTTATTATTTTAGAATGGTAACAACAAAGGAATAAGAAGTGGAAGAAGAAAGGAACATGAAAAGTGGTGGTGAAAACATTACCTCTTCTTCGGGTTCTTCCTTTTGATGTGATCAAAAGGGCTCCTTAGGTTGTCTTTCTGATCAAACTAAAGACTCTAGGTTGTAGTGAGAGATTTTGGGAGAGTATTGTGGCAGATTTTGGCCGAACCAAAAGGCTTTGAAGGGGTGAAGAAATGAGAAGGAGGAGTTCCCTTTTATAAGAGGGGTGAGGGGCACCTTTGGAAAAGCTAGAGATATTAGTTTATAATAAATTCATATTCGGTTTCCAATGGCTCAAAAGTTGAATATTCAAAGGTTAAGGTGGGTATGGGTCGAAAACAACTCAACCAATAGAATTTTGACTGGTTTGGGTACTTATATTAACCTTATCTTTAAGTATTAACTCTAAGATAATTAGTTTCACTTTTACAATGTCTCTTTGTATTTTTATATAATATGGTTAATAAACTTACAATATACATCCAAGAGACCCCCAAGTGGTTCATTAATGATTAAACTATCATGATATAAGTCTCTTGGCCGAAACGTAGATTTTGAGGAATTTAATATCAATTAATAATATATTATTTGTTTTAAGAACTCTTTTATGTCAATTTTGACACTATTCAATAGTTGATTTTTTTGAAACTCATAAAAGATTTATTACTTCGAAAAAAGTAAATTAAATCAATACTAAGATATCATAGTATCATATAAAATTAGTTTAATTCATTAAAAGTTTCATATTATATTTATTTGGGTATTTATAATATCAATTAATTTAATTTTTCACTATTTTAGTAATTACTGCATCATCATTGTGTCATAAATAAAATAAATTATTTAATGTCTATAAATTATAAATAAAATTCATTTATGTATTAAATCTTTTTATCTTTCTAATGAATATTTATAATATAAAATCCAACATATATAACCTTATGTAAAAATTTTGTTTCTAAAAGATATATGCTTGTGTCATTTTTGTATTCATTTTAACTTAATTAAAATAAAGTGTCCCTATCACCTAAAAATGGCACCATGGGGTCCCCAAATCGACCCAAAGATGCCTATGGTCGAACATGTATCAACAAATAAGGATAGGACACGTTTTTGGGTAATTTAGTATTATTATAATATTATATTTTAACCCTTATTTACCAGATTTACCCTTAACCATGGTAAATAAAATATTTACCGCAGTAATTATTCAAAATGTCTAAAAATAAAAGTTACCTATTTACACAATTTGAAAATCCTGATTCCAAATATGAAATCCATTTTTCTAAATTCA
This sequence comes from Viscum album, assembly GCA_963277665.1. Lineage (NCBI taxonomy): Eukaryota > Viridiplantae > Streptophyta > Magnoliopsida > Santalales > Viscaceae > Viscum > Viscum album. Next base: position 185,099,076 of record OY728144.1, read on the forward strand.
AAACACAGAAGTGGCATAAATTAATTTAAAATTAATTCCCGCTGTCAAAACAAAAAGCGTGTTTTTAAGAGATAATAACTATCAAAAGATTGACACTTGTGTATGTTCGGTTTAATTGTAAAATTATGTCCAATGAACAAAATTATATTAAATGGTAAAACTATATTCTAAATATACTTTAAAACCACTCAAATTCATAATTTATCACTATTAATTATTTTGATTAAAAAAGTTGTTTTGAATTAAAATTTAGTAATTTTCACTATTCATCAAAATATGAAAGTTATCCGAAAAGTACCAAAATTTCACCTTAGGCTAAATTCGATATTCCGAATCCAAAAATGTAGTCCATTTTAATATATAAAATATACATAATTTCGAAATGTAGGTATTACTATTCATAACGGCTAGTTTGATCGGTTGTGGTGTGTGTTAAAACTCGAAGTTGCGTACAACACACGCTACTGTATTATTCAAAGGAAAGCGTACCGTGGAAGCTTGGGATGTTTCATTTTAAATTTTTTGATGTCCCCATTTAGTCAAAAAGATTAAAATATTATATTTAAAAAGGGTTCACTATTAAAAGTTGATAAAAGTGCAATACTGAAAATGAATTTGTTCTTGCATTATATCTATGAAACTCATAATATGGATTCTAAAATTATAAGGATTATATAAAGCTTAAAATTTAGATAATACTATTAATAACCTCTTTTGAATGGCTTTTTTTTTTGTAAGTCATGGTGTGATTGAACTCGGTGTTGCGTGTAGTGCAAGTTATTGAATTATTTTGAAGAAATAACACTCTATGAAATCTTGGGGTGTTACATCTATAGGCCACACTCATATCCCTTAGACTATCCCTGCCGGTCAGTCATAATATACTTATTCGCATCCAAGAGAAAATAAAACATAGAAAGAGGTGAGCTCAGATGCTTAGTAAGGATAAAAATATAGCAGAAACATTCATAAATAAGGAGAAAATTTTAAATAAATGTAAGAGTTCAAAAAAATCCATTTAAACATAATCTTCAAAATAATATTTCAATGTTAAAATCAAATAATTCCATTTACCTCTTCACATGTATATTATTCTAGTCGAATAATCGCTTGGAATATCAATATCCACTTTCATTATTAATGAATACATAATGCCAGACTTCATAACCACATAGTCAAGACCTTGTTCCAAGACTACAAATAATATTTTTTTCAAGGCCTTGTGCCAAGAAACTAGTTTGTCTAATGAGACTTACTGATGTATCAAAGAGCTATAACGGGCTCCACCTGTCACTTAGTAAGTCCAATGCATTCCTCATATTAAAAGGTTGAAACATAACATAAACATTCGTATTAAAACTAACATATGGAATTTAAATACTTTCTAAATATCCATGAATGGTGTGAAAATAACACATCCACAATCAAACATATCACAAAACCTTTAATACAATAATGAAGTTTTGTATCATAATAAATCAACATTTATAAATCTTAAAATCCATCAAAGGATGTTGACATAGATGAAATCAAAACATTTTTTTAGAGAAATTTCACTTTCTATTTGGAAATAATTTAAAAGTCATATAATTATAAAATAAAACATTTATTTTGAAAATATTCTATTAATTTTGTAAGGGAAGCTTCAACGATGTTATAATGGCATAAAATAGTCTCACCTGCCGTATTAGTTAAATAAATCCTACCTTAATTTTTTCAAAAAGGTCATAAGGTACCTTGTTTAGAAAATGACAGAAAGATTCCTTTAAAACCATTTTATAAAAAGTGAAAAAGGTTATAAATTACTTTAAACAATTGTATAGTAAACAGTAAAAATGTTTTGGAATAAATTTGTAAGAAACGGGGATGTGGATAATAAAGAGGTCCCTGTAGATACTTACGTAAAAACAACCTCCGTTGATAAAGAGATTGTGAAATTAACCCTTAACTTGTAATTTTCCATGGTTGAGGGAACGTTAAACTCCTTTATAACATATAAATAATTGTTATTAAATTATAAAAAAACTATATACATAAATATGATAACATATATAATCTTCAAATATTACTTTGTTACTGATATTTCAGTAGTATCATCGTTTCGAGTGTTAACTGATTCATTTTCCTTTATATGATTTGTTATATAAGTAATGTTTGTTATGTATAGGATGTATATTATTCATATTCAGAATGATATTAAGTCTTTAAAAATTATTTTTAATCATAAAATGAAAATTATTCTTGAATAGATATGATAGGGAATGAATCTTATCGCGTTCATGGAGACAGTAATCCGTACATACGCACCAGCGACAATATCATTCTATTGAAATTAAAATCATATATTATTGGATGTTATATCATATATACAGAACCATTATCATGTTATATTTTTTATTTACATAATTTATACTCATTATTAAACCCGTCAAAATGATTAACTGTTTAAATAACAAACTACACCCTGACGTGGAGACAGTAATCCGTACGTACGCACGTATGGTGACTTTATCATTTATAGTATGGATAGAATAATAAAAATGGTTGTACCATTTTCATAATAATATCATAGTATATGGAATATAATAGAGTTATTATTTTATAATGGAAACAACAAAGAAAGAGGAAGTGGAAGAAGAAAAGAAATTGAAAGTGGTGATGAAATATTTACCTCTTCTTCGAGTTCTTCCTTTGGATTTGATCAAAGGGGATCCATAAGTTTCCTTTATGACTAAAGGAAGGCCTCTAAGATGAATGGAGGACATTTTGGAGGATATGTTTTTAGGGGTGGGCCGATCCAAATGGCTTTGATGGTGTGAATTTGAGAGAAGGGGAAGTGCCCTTTTATAAGAGCGGTGAGGGGAACCTTACGTAAATATTGAAATATAATTTTAAAATAAAATCATTTTCGTTTTATAATGGCTCTAAAATGAATTATTTAATGGATAAGGTGGTAATGGGTCTAACAACTCTCAATCAATAGGTTTTAGACAGGTTTTGGTCACTATATTAACCCTATCTTTTAGATTCTACTCTTAGTTAAATAGTTTGACATTTACCATGTCTCTTTTTATTTTTATATTATATGGTTAATAAACTTACTATAAAATTCCAAGATAACCCCAAGTGGTTAATTAATGATACACCTACCATTATACAAGTCTTTTTTCCAATTCATAGATTTTTTGAATTATTATATCAACCAATAATGTTGTATTGGTTTTAAAAACCCATTTATGTCAATTTTGACATTATTTAATAATTTATTTTTGTTAAAGTCCTAAAAACTTTATTACTTAGAAATAAATACATTTCATCTACACTAACATTTCATATTAACCTAAAAAATTAGTTGAATTCATTAAAAGTCTCAAATTAGATTTATTTGGATATTTATAATATAAATTATTTTAATATTTCATTAATATGATAATTACTGCATCATTATTGTGTCATAAATAAATTTAACTATTTATTGTCTAAAAATTATAAATAAAATACTATTATGTATGAAATATTTTTATCTTTCTAATGAATATTTATAGTCAAATTTAAATTGTATATAACCCTATATTAAAAATATTTTACTTATTAAACATTAAATTTAACTATTTTAACTATTATTTAAATAAAATAATAATAAATGTCCTAATCTAATACAAGAGGACCAAAGAGGTTCATATTTTATTCCTATGGTTGTGTCTGGTCGAATTATACTTATCCAATATAATTTGGATATGTTTTAGGGTAATAATAATATAGTTTTTACCCTTAATTACCCTATTTCCTTTTAACCGTGGTAAATAAAAGTAAAAAGTTACTATTCACCAAAAAATATTTTAATCTTATTGAACCACATATTACATACTGATATCAACTGTGTCTCTCAGATTTTTGAAATTCAAATCACAGAAGAAGTAAAATTAAGTTTTATTCAAAATTGGAAATGTTCCTAGGAGGTGGGTAAAACACGGTAAAAAGTTCGATAAACTTTTATATATTTGATCTCATTATAAAATGACTCAAATGAATTACATTGAACTTATATAGGTATCATATATCTATTTTGACCAAAAACATTATATGAAATAAATAATTATTTAAATAAGACGGTTTTAAACAATAACTCAGTGTTTTTCACTATTCATCAAAAATTGAACGTTTTCCGAAGAAAACTAGAAATTCAACCTAAGCTAGTTTTAATATTTCGAATCCAAAAATAAAGTCCATGTTGAAAGATTAAATTTTTAAAAATTTCAAAAAGTGGTTGTTACAATTCATAACGGCTAGTTTGATTGGTCGTGGTGTGTTAGAATCTCGAAGGTGCGTACAATTCAAGGCGTTGCATTATTCAAAGCGAAACGTACTGTGGAAGCTTGGGGTGTTGAATTCTTTCCTCTTTCAAATAACTTTTTCCTCGAAATTTATAAAATATTACTGCATAAAAAAAATTAGGGTGGTTCTTTATCATAAGTTCCTCGGATCCCATGTTTCCACTTCCATCTTATGGTTTCTCCATAGAATATTTACCAGACGGATCGTCTAGTTTCTCAGCAATTATTCTCTGGTATAAAATAATTTTGAATGGATCTTCACAATAAGACGGATTAGGTTCCAGTTCAATTTCCTCATAGGTGAGTACATGTGTTTGGTCAACCATGTATTTTCTCAACCGTGATACATGGAACTCATTGTGAACTTTGGAGAGACTTGGTGGCATTAACAACCAGTTTTCTATAGCCCCAATTCGTTCTAGAATTTCGAAATGTTTGATGTACCTGGGACTTAGTTTACCCTTATTACTGAATTGTGTAACTCTCTTCAATGGAGGTACCATCCAGAAAACATGATCACCTACCTGAAATTTTTAATCCTTCCCTCGGTTATTGGTATATCTCTTCTCCCTACTTTGTGCTATTTTTATGTGGGTTTGGATAACCTTCACCTTTTACATCGTTTACTCAACAAGTTCTGTGCCTACAGGTTTTTTTCACCAACATCATCCCAACCAGTTGGTGGGTGGCATCTCTTTCCATATAACACTTAATATGGTGCCATATGAATACTTGAATGGAAGATATTGTTATAAGAAAATTCTACCAAAGGTAAATATTGATCCAACATCCCTTAACAATCAAGTGAGCAAGATATCAACATGACTTCTAAGGTTTAAATAGTCTTTTCTGATTGTCTATTAGTTTGAGGGTGGTATACAGTGCTCAAACTAAGTTTAGTATCCAAGTATTTCTGAAGACTTTTCTAGAATCATGATGTAAAATGGGGATCACAATAAGAAACAATCGATAAGGTTACTCCATGATGTCTTACAACATCATTGATATATAGCCTTTCTAGACGTTCATGTGGTAAATCTTCTCTTTTTGCATTAAAATGTACTGACTTGGTAAGACAATCAACAATGACCTATATTGCACCATTCCATATAAGAGTATTTGGTATCTCCATGACAAATTCCATCGTAATAATATAACATTTCCACTCAGGTATGGGTTGAGGATGCATGACTCCTCTAGGTTATTGCCATCTGGCTTTCACTTAATGAAAAAGCATATATCTTGACAGAAATTCCGAAATCTCCCTCTTCATGTTGTCCAACCAAAAATGTTCCTTCAAATCGCTATACATATGGGTGCTACCTAGTTGTATATAGAAATTGGAGTTATGAGCATCATCTAAAAATTCCCTTTTTAGATCCGGTATATCAGGAATAGAAATTCTATTCCCAAATTTCAAAATCCAATCTTCATATATGAAGTCACTCAATCTCCCAACATTCACATCTTTAATATTCTTTTGAAATTTCCTCATTATCATCCTAATAACTTTTTACCCTTTCTATTAAAGATGGTTTGGAAACCATTTGAAAAGTATTGATGTTTTACCTTCCATGATTATTCCCATATCCATTTTCAATATATCCATGAAAATAAGATCCCTTTCAACTATCATCTTGTTCAAAACTCCAGGATCTTTTCTGCTCAATGAATCTGCCACCTCATTTTCCTGCCCTGGGTGGCAGTGTGTTTTGAAATCATAATCCTTGAGTATTTCAAGACATCAACATTTCCTCATGATGAGTTTTTTGTGAGAAAATATACTTCAAACTCTTGTGATTAGTATAAATCTCACATTTTTTACCATAGAGATAGTTTCTCCATATTTTCATAGAAAAGATTACAGCTTCTAACCCAAGATCGTGAGTAGGATAGTTTTTCTCATGAATTCTTAGCTGTTGTAATGCATACACAATAACTCTATCATACTGCATAAGAACACAACCAAGTCCTTTCTTTAAAGCATCACTATAAATAACAAACCCATTATTCCCCGATGGTAGAGTCAGGATAGGAGCATTGACTAGTCTTCTATTTAGTTCTTCAAAACATTCTTCACACACTTTTGTCCAAGCAAATTTAACCCCTTTACATGTGAGATTTATTAAAGGGTTAGCCAACAGGGAAACATTCTGAATGAAATGTCGATAATAACCGGGTAAACAAATAAAACTACGTACCTCTGTTATACTTGTTGGTGCTCGCGATTCTTGGATTTCTTTGGTCTTTGAAGGATCAACAGATATTCCATCCTTAGAGACAATATTTCCTTGATAAGAAATCAGCTGAGGCCAAAATTCACGTAAGCTAAATTTCCCATATAATTCATTTATTCTCAGAGTCTTTAGAATAATGAGCAATTTATTTTCATGGTCATCGTAGCTTTTGGAGAATACCAAGATATCATCAATAAATACCACAACAAAGTCATCAATATACTCCTTGAAAATTCTATTCATTAGATCCATGAAGACATAGAGTGCGTTAGTCAATCCAAAAGTCATTACTGTAAACTGGTAATGCACATACCTAGTTCAAAATGTTGTTTTCTGAATTTCTTACTTTTTTACACACAAATGATGATATGAAGATCAAAGGTCAATATTTGAAAAATATTGAGCTCCATGAAGTAGGTCGAATAAATCATCAATGTGAGGTAGAGGATACTTGTTCTTTATTGTTATAGCATTGATCTCCTTGTAGTCAATGCACAACCTCATAGATCCATCTTTCTTCCTAACAAAAAGAATAGGTGCTCCCCATGGAGAAACACTCTGGAAAATAAATCCCTTATTACTCAATTCCACTACAAATATCATTAGTTCAACTAATTCCACTGTGACCATTCTATAAGGGGTCTTTGATATGTTCCCTGAACTAGGAATTAAATGAATGGAAAACTCAATTTCTCTTTCTGTAGATTTCCAAGTAAATCTTTTAGAAACACATAGACATATTCTTGAACAATAGGTACATCCTCTATTTAAACATTCCTTTCCACACCCACAGTTATTTCATTCTCTTCCTCCACAACAATTGAATTTAGTCAAGCTACTGGGGTGGATCTAGATAAGAATTAGCTGGTGACATCTCTACTCTAATGATAAGGTACTCCTTATCATCATTGAAAATTGTAACCTCATTCTTTGTAAAATAAATTTTCTCATCATGGTCTGAAAGACAATCCATACCGAGGATTATATCAAATATAGTCATGGGTATGAGGATGAGATCAGCAGATAAATAACATTTATATGTCCTAATGGTAACTAATTCAGAAAACATTGTTGTGATGATACTTCCCTTAGGTGTTTTGACTGACAACTCCCTAGTTATGTAAAATTGAAAATTTCTAATTTTCTAAGAAAATTGGGATTATATGAAATAGTGTGATGATCTAAAATCAAATAAATCATTTTATAAACAAGAGGAAACCATTAAATTACCTGCCACCACATATTTCATAGCCTCAACCATAGAAATAGTAATAACATAATCTTGGCCTAGATCCCTTTTCCTTTTCTAAGGTAAGTTTCCTTGGCGCTTAAGACATTCATTTGAATAATTATACCTTTCTCTAAAATTGTAGCATTCAACGTTGATAGCCTCTTTCTTCCCCTTGCAATCACGAGCTTGGTGGCCTTTTTCCCCACACTTGTAACAGACTCCCATTTCCTTCGGAAAAGTACTAGGCTGTTTCCTCCCATATTTACTGCTAAATGGATATTCAAAGTTTCTCGTCTTCCCCTTATTTCCATTTCTAGATTGTCCAGTAGATCTATTCTTCTCATACTTTGCTTTAAATTCGTAAGACTTAGAGAATTCATTTTCAGTCTTCATAGGACATGAGGCAATATCTTTGTATGACAAGAAGGATTGTGACACTAATTCTCTCCAGAGAAATGGTTTTAACCCATCAAATAATAGATCAATATTACTCCTTCGGTTTCATATATAATCTTTTTCGTGCCTTTCTAACCTTGTAAAGTTATCCTCATACATTGTGACATTCTCATCCTCCTTTTTCCTGAGACTCAGAAATTGCCTTTCCATATCTACTCGATGGTCATGAGAACCGTATTATTCTATGAAAAGAACTTTAAACTCCCTTCATTCTATATTTGATACTTCATCATCTTATTTTGTGTTTTGAATCAACGACCACCATTGATCTGCATCTCCCATGAGGCGAGAAACTTCCATGACAAATTTTTCCCTTTCACTACTCCCCAAAGAGTGAAATATTTTCTCTAAGAAATTTATCAATTTCTCGTTACTAATGGATTTTTACTCCCATTTAATTTTGGTGGTTGTTTCCTCATAAAGCGGTCTAACATTTATCTTCTATATTGTGGATCTAGGAGCTCCAAACAGGTAAGTTTATTATTCATAACTAGAGTGAGTTGTCCCAGTATGGTGATTCTCTGATCATCACTAGTTCTTCCCCATCTCCAGTATAATTATCTTGACTATGAGGGAAATCCCTACATGGATTTCATGCATTGATACAGTTACCATTCCTTCCACTGGGTTCCATTTTTAAATAATGGAATAGACTAGATTAGATTATGAATCGCAATACATAATTCCAAACTTGTAACAGTTAACATAAATTGTACGGTTTATGGATATAATCCATAATCATAAAAATGTTTTCTTTAAGGAATTATATACTCATAAACCCTTTATAATGGTTTGTAAATAAAATTATAATTATCATAAGCATATCCCCCATGAGTGTCGTAACCAAGAGTGCAGTAAGGCTCATTATTGTGCACCGGTTCCCATTTTTAATTTATCTCAAAGCGGTGTTTTTGGGTTTTACCCTTAGGTGCATCTATGCTAGAGCTATATCTACCTACTCATATCTAAACAGGGATGAATTTCTTGAAAATCTCAAAAAATATCTACAGTACAAAAATTCTAGGAAGTTCTTCTATATTATCCCCAAAGTCTATCTTTGGGTTTTGCTCTCTAATTAGAATTTATCTAAATATAACTTCCACGGTTTGTACTAAACATCCTCTGATACCAACTGTAATTCTCTGACCATAGTTACCCTGATTTGGTGCATTATTACATAACATTGGCATGACCACAAAAGATCATGTCTTGAAATTCCTATTAGTTTAGTTTCCTTGGAAATACTAGATATATTCATAAGTTTTACATTACATTATATATTGTTAAACTACAACAACATAGTCTCCATAGGCCACAGTCATATCCCATAGAAAATCTCTGTCAGTCAGTCATTATATACTTCTTCGCATCATGGGAAAAATAAAATATATAAAGGGGTGTGCTCAAATACTCAGTAAGGATAACAATATAGTGGAAACATTCTTAAATAAGAATAAACATTTAATGAAATGTATGACTAGAAAAAATTCCTTTTAAATATGAACTTCATAATAATATGGAAAAGATAAAATAAAATTTTTCCAATTACTTATTCACATTGATATTCTACTAGTCGAATAATCACATGCAATATCAATAGCCAATTTCATAGTGATGGAATGCATAATTCCAGAATTCAAAACTACATAGTCAAGGCTTTATTCCAAGACTACATATAAGATTTTGTCAATTCCTTTTTCCAAGACACTAGTTTGTCTCATGAGAGATACCGATGCATCGAGGAGCTATAGTGGGCTCCACCCACCACTTATTAAATCCAATGCATTCCTCATATGAAAAGGTTCAAATATAACATAATCATTCCTATTAAAACTAGCATACAAAATGTAAATAATTTCTATATAAACCCCGAATGTTGTCAAAATAACACATCCACAGTCAAACGTATAAAAAATCCTTAAATACAATATATAAGTTTTGTATCATAACTAATCAACTTCAATTAAGCCTAAAATCCATCAAATGTATTTGACATAGATGAAATCAAAACATTTTTTAGAGAAATATCTATTTCTATTTTTAAATCATTTAAAAGTAATATAATTTTAAAAGAAAACATTTATTTTGAAAATATTTTTATAAGCTTGTAAGGTAATCTTAGATGATGTTATAACTGCAGAAAATAGCTGCACCCTCCGTATAAGTTAATAAAGCATTCTTACATTACTTTTGTCGAAAACGTCATAAGGTAACTTGTTTAAAAAATGACGGAAAGATTCCTTTCAAACTACATTATAAAAATTAAAACAAATGAATAAATAACATTAAACCATAGTCTAGTAAATAATAAAAATGTTTTTGAAAAGATTTTTTAGAAACATGGATGTGGAAGATAAAGAGGTCCCAGTATATACTTACTTAAAAACAACCTCGGATAATAAAGAGATTGTGAAATGAACCCTTACCTTGTACATTTCCTTGGTTGAGGTTACATTAACCTTCTGTATAATAGTTAAATAATGTACTTAAATTATTCAAGAACTATATACATAAATATGATATCATATATGATCTTATAATATTTCTTTGCTAATGATATTTCAGTAGTATCATCGTTTCATGTGTTAACGGATTCATTTTCCTTTATTTGATTTGTTATGTAAGTAATGTTTGTTATGGATAGGTTGTATCTTATTCATATTCATAATGATATTATGTCTTTTAACATTATTTTTCATCATAAAATGAAAATTAGTCTTTAATGGATACTATGTGGAATGAATCTCATCGTGTTCGTTGAGACGGTAATCCGTACGTATGCATGAGGGACAATATCATTCTTTTGATATTAAAATCATATATAATTGGATGGTATATCATATGTAAAGAATAATTATCATGGTATATTTATTATTTACATCATTCATACTCATTATTATACCCATCCAAATGATGAAGTGTTTTAATAACCAAGCACACCACGACGTAGAGACAGTAATCCGTACATACACATCTATGGTGACATTGTCATTTATAGGATGGATAGAATAATGAATATGGTTGTACCATTTCTATAATAACATCAAATTATATAGATGATACTGGAGGTATTATTTTATAATAGAAACAACAAAGAAAAAGGATGTGGAAGAAGAAAAGAACATGAAAGAGGTGATGAAATATTTATCTCTTCTTCAAGTTCTTCGTTTTGATTTGAACAAAAGAGATCATTAGAATATCTTTTTCACTAATTGAAGTCCTATAGAATGAAGGGAAAATAGTTGGGAGGATATTTGTGCTGTTTTTGGCCGAGCCAAATGGCTTTCAAGGTGTGAATTTGAGAGAAGGGGGAGTTCCCTTTTATAAGAGGGGTGAGGGTCACCTTAGGAAATAATTCAAATATTATTTTAAAATAAAATCATTTTTGGTTTCTAATGGCTCCGAAATAAATTATTTAAAGAATAAGGTGAGGATGGGTCGAAAATATCTCAACCAATAGGTTTCAGATAGGTTTGGGTCACTATATTAACCTTATCATTTAGATTTTACTATTATTTAAATAGTTTAACATTTACCGTGTCTCTTTATAGTTTTATATTATATGGTTAATAAACATTCTATAAACATCCATGATAACCCAAAGCTGTTAATTAATGATTATAATATCATTATATAAGTTTGTCTTCCGATCCTTATATTTTTTGGATTATTATATCAACCAATAATATTGTATTTTTTAAAAAAACTCATTTTTGTCAATTTTGACATTATCTAATAATTGATTTTTTAAAAGTCCTAAAAACATTATTACTTCAAACTAAATATATTTAATCAACCCTAAAATTTCAAATTAACTAATAAAATTAGTTTAATTACTTAAAAGTCTCAAATTATATTTTTTTGGATATTTATAATATCAATTATTTTAATCTTTCATTTATATGGTAATTACTGCATCATCATTATGTCATAAATAAATTTAATTATTTAATGTAAAAAAATTATAAATAAAATACAAATATGTATGAAATCGTTTTATCTTTCTAATAAATATTTAAAGCCTAATTTATATTGTGTGTAACCCTATATTAAAAATGGATTAGTTATTAAACATTGAATTTAACTCTGATAACTCTTCTTTAAATAAAATAATAATAAATGTCTTAATCAAATCCATGTGGACCAAAGTGGTTCATATATTATTCATAAGGTTTTTTTTGTCCTAATTATACTTATCCAATAGAATTAGGACATGTTTTAGGGTAATTGTAATATCATTTTTACCCTTAATTACCATATTTACTTTTAACCGTGGTAAATAAAAACAAAAATTTACTATTCACCAAAAAAAATATTTTCCTCTTATTGAACCACATTTTACATGATAATTTCAACCGTGTCTAACAGATTTGTAAAATTTAACTCATTGAAGTGGTAAAATTATGTTTCATACAGATTTGGAAATGCTCTTAGGAGGTTGGTAAAAGATGGTAAACAGTTCGATAAAATGTTATATATCTAAACTCATTGTAAAATGACTCCTATGAATTACATTGACCTTATATAGATATTATATATCTATTTTGACCAAAAATAAATTTTAATAAAATAAATAATTATTTAAATAAAAATTTGGTTTTAAATAATAACAAAGTGTTTTTCACTATTCATCAAAAATTGAAATTTTTCTGAAAAATACAAAAAATTAACCCTAAGGTAATTTTGATATTCTGAATCCAAAAATGATCTCCATTTTGAAAGATAAAATTTATAAAATTAAAAAATGTTGGTATTGCTATTCATAACGACTTGTTTGATTGGTCGCGGTATGTTAGAATCTCGAAGTTGCGTACAATGAAAGGTGTTGCATTATTCAAAGGGAAACATATAGTGGAATCATGGGGTGTTACACCTTTTATAATTTGGGAGAGGATACAATTATAATTTATTAAAATATTAAAATATAAGAATGTTGTCTCTATAAAAATTATTCTGATTGTCCAAATATTTGAATAAGAATATGATAAGTTTGAAATATCATCATTAAATTAAATTTAGTCATTTTATGGTGTCACTATAAAACATTTCATTTGGTTTCACCCTTTCAATAAATGATTTTATCCTTTACCACAGTTGCAATTATTTCACTATTAAAGGTTTATAATTTTACATATAAGGTAAAAATTGGCTCATAAATGAAAAATTTATGGAATTTTATACCATACACTGTACTAGTTTTCCTCTTATAAACTTTTATTATTATTAAATAATTAAAAAAATATTAACATTCATAAAATATCAATAATGAAAATTTTGAAAGTATTAATTTAATTTGACTTTATAGAAAACTAGAATAATATGGAATTTTAATACAATAGTTTTCACCCTTAAAAATACATTATTATTAAATATATACACAATTTTGGAACCATAATTCAACTGTAAAAAATTATTCATTATTTTATTAAAATTATTTACTTTGATTTTTCTACAGCTTGTAGAATACTCTGTTATCATTCTATAAGCATTTCATGTAATTAGATAATCACTAAAATTTAGAAATACAAACAATAAAAATATATTTTTAGTATGAAAAAAATAATAATTTATATTCATTCCTGATGTATTTTTTCCTTATGTGAACATAAAATAAAAATCCATATGAAAGAGAGTTATATTTTTTATTTTTTTTACCGAAAATAATATAAATGTCTATATCCAAAAAAAATTACCAAAATCCCATATATTTTATGTCATTCGGCCTATGTACAATGTAATCTAATAAACTGAAATGAAATAAAGTTTTTTATATATTTTTAACTCTTATCACATTATTTTTAACCTTAATTACATGATATATTCTTTACCGATGTGATAAATTTTACCATTGTTACTATTCATAAAGAACCAAAATTTAAGGGAGCTATTTACCAAATATGGACCTCCTGATTGAAAAAATAGATTCTATTTTTAATGATTAAATTCAAAGAAGTGTAATATTTCAATTTTAATATAAATTCATAATATCTAATGATATAAATTTTCAAAAAAATGTGTTTTAGTGTAAAATTTTACTTATATAAAAATCATGATTGTTAATGATTCAAATAAAATAAATTGAATTATTATAAATAAAATAGATAAAGTTTCACATTAATTTAAAATAATAAATATAATAGCACTTTAAAATTTCATTATTTATATAAAATAAATGATAGTAATTGAAATAATGGTATTTTTTAGTATACACTAAAAAACTAAAATTTCTGAAAAATCATTAAATTTCACCCAAAGTGAATTATGATATTATATATTCAAAATATAATATTTTATAAAAAATATAATATTTCCATAATTTAACTAAATTTCATACCCATAATATTCAATAAAAATAATTATTTAATTAAATTCCTTCTTAATGAATAATATGACTTCTTTAAAAATTGAGTTCATATTTCCAAAGAGTTAATCAATAAACATGTGTTGAGTAAAAAAATTATATATATATATATATATATATATTACATAATTATATTACTCACATATATATTATCCAATTTAATGACTATGTTATAATGACTATATTTAAATAATAATAGATTAATAAAATATCCCAATTTACTTAAAACTCGATGTTACTTATTAAGAAACCTGTTGATCCCATTATTATTTTGAACTACATTTTTAGAGAGTTACATTCCACCTACCCCCTCCCCCCACACTAAAATAATTTCACCCTCGTAATTTTATCTCAGTAATGAATGGTTTAGTGTTTTTTAATTCATGTAATAAAACCCCACATTATAGAGGGGGATAATTGAACTTATTCTAAACAAAGAAAGTGGAAAACATAACGGTTACCTAAAATGTACCATATTAACGATCCTAGATAATGAGAATCAAGGTGTGATGTTAAAATATACACATATAGGATAAAATTATAATCCATAAACTAATAGAGAGTGATAGAGGCCATAGTCCTGAGAAGGTTAAGGACAATAAATCCAAAAATCTATTATTAGAGAAAGGGTCATCGAATCATTAGAAATAAAGGTAAAATTTTAACATTATATTTTCATATCCATTTAATAATGATACATAATTATTTTATTATCAATAAAGGTAAAATGAGAAAATATTCTTACTTTATTTATTTCCATATCATAAGCATTATTTCATCCTTTTTCGCTTCGGTCATTTTACACTTCATCTCTTAGTCAAATAAATTAATATCCAAGATAAATATTTCATTCTTGAAAGACTAAAATTTCATTTTAATAGTTTTCAAGGTCCATAAATGAATTATAATTCATTTTTTCTATGTCTAGTTTTCATAAAAACCAAATTGGTTTTCACAAGTTATCAAATATATATAAATACAGTACCTTATTTTCTAGAACCACACCAATAATAATCAATGTTAAATATAATCCATTCCATAATTTGTTAAACTAAATACTCCTCCCAAGTATTCCTGCCTAAATTAAAAATTCAAAAAATTAGAAGATTTGATCCCATATTTTTTTCAAGATCAACATTATCATTTTTCAATTAAACAAGAAGTTTATCAGAATGTCACATACCAAACATGTGAATAACATGATTCTCTTAAAACATCCTAATAAGTTGAATCACCATAAAACCTGATTGAAAATTCAAATGCTCATAAAAATTAACAATATCTATATTCCTTAAATAAAATCATATACTATTATATAAATTTCATTATTCAAACACTATAATAAATTTCATCAAAGTGACCTCAATTAATTTTACATCAAATCGCTGTGTAATTTCATTATTACCAATATTATCCCCTTTAGTTCATCAATGTCAATAATCACATTATTCCTACTAAAAATTATTAATTCAACATTTGGAAATATTATGGGATATATTTTTCCTCAATATTTTGTTCTATGATAACATCACATTACCATTAAATATTTTTTTCATGGTTATCGGGGTCATTCAACATGTTCTATCAAATGCATAACAAAATAATACTGTGGGAAAATATTTAGTTGTTGCATGACTCGTATTCCAAGAATTTCCTTGATATAAAACTTCTACCACCTAATTATTGACCCTGAATTCAAAATTCAATCAATTCACTAAAGAAATTAGTATAATAAATCTATTACCTTAGTCAATGACTTAAACCTTAGACCGGATAATTCTCTTGAATAATTCACAAGTTCTCCACAGATAAGAAATTTAATTGCCTTCAAATTCATTGCTTTATTGACTTCATTTCAACATATAAAAAAACCTTCTATTCTTTTGATACATTCTCCAAGGTTCTCTTTACCACATTCTTTCTAGGAATAAAATTGAAATTTATTTCCTCTATGGTCAATACAACAAAAATATAATTAATATTCCATCATTACAATAAATGACACCTTAGATATAAATTAGGAATTCCTTGGTTATAATATAATCAAATCATATATAATGGTTCAAAAATAAAATTTTAATTAACAAAGTCATTTCACATGAGAGTTCTAAAATATGTGTGTAGTAATATTAGACTAATTATGGAACAGAATGGTGGTCGAGATATACATAACAAACTCTGTCTGGGGTTGTTACCCCAAGAATAGTCTATTCCAAAAATTATATCCACTTGTAATATCCAAACATCGATGTTTTTCTAAAAAATACACAATTCTTCAATTAATTTAATTTATTATGGTTTTTATACATATGATTATGCTAAGGGTTCTCGGTATCTATTTCTCATCAATGCTTCCAATGGTAAGTATATTTTTTCTAACACCAAAAATAGAGACCGATATATTTCATACATAAATATCACATCTTATTTAATGAATATTCTATACATATAATCATGATCTACACCAAAATAATATAGGTCTAGTGTCTTTGGAAATAAGAATACACAAACAACTTATACAATATATATCTACATCATCTTCAATAAAGTTCCTTATAACTAGATTCCTTCTTAGTTATATAATACTGATAACATTTCTCTATACCTAGGAGAAGAGAAACATAAGAAAGGGAAATACTTAACGATTAATATGTGGTAATAAGGGAGATATTAGTGATCACATAAAAAATATGAGAATAATGGTATGAGAACATAGTCATAAAATTTTGAAAACATACACATATCTCATATATAATAATAATGAGTCAAAGAAAAATTCTTATGTATCTATAAGAAATAATTCATAAATTAATCAAAGAACATGATCCATGAATTCATAACATTGGAATAAAACATACATTTCTGTAATAAACATAATCATGGAAAATAATTTTTTTATCCAAGGATCATCTCTATGTCTATAATAGTGTATTTGGTTTACTATACATCCCATCATATCCTTAGTAATGTTTAATCTCATTATTATCGTAGTGGACAAAGCCCCATACTAAACTGGGTTCACTCACCGTTATAGTCCTTAATATATCGTGAGATATCAATCATTACCCAATGCATTAGAGGGATATATAATTATAGGCCCACACATCATATAATCTATTCTATTCATATTTTTTCCACATGATCAAAAATCATTTATCTTATATCATAACCCATAAAAAGTAAACAGGTTTCATAAACATTTCAATATTTCATCATAACATAACCCATTGAAAATAAGTTAATTTTATAAAAATATCATCATCATAATCATAAACCACCCAGAGAAAGAATAATTGTTTTATCCTTGTATCATAACCACTATAAATCATAACTAATAACAAATGATGTTATCATAGATTAAAATTTTCTATAAAAGATAACTAGAACATTTCTTCGAGAAAATTACATTTTCTCTTTGAAATCACATATTTAAAAAAATGAAATAAAAATGAAAATATTTTCATTGAAAAGATAATTGGAAGCATGTAAATTAACCTTTAAATCACTATACAGTCATGACAATAGAAAATTCCATTTATGTCATGTACATATAAAAATATACCTTTCTCATTTTTTATAAAAAGTCAAAAATACCTCATTTATAAATGAAACATATATTCATTATAAAAAATTAAAAGTAAATCATGGTTAAAATGAATTGAAAAATAATTTTAGATTAGTAAAAACATTTTTTATTTTTCTTAGAAAACATGGACATGGCAGAACACTGAATTTTGATAGAAGAGAAAAATAAATCTAATTTTCCTTAAATATTTCTTTTAGTATCATATGTATATAAAGAGGAAAAAGTGAAAAATAATCATGTAATATATAAAAAATCTATTTTATAAGAAAATTTGTGAGTTTATTGAGTGATATATCATTGAATTTCATCATCTGAAACTTAATCATAAACAATCTAGATAAAAAATGTGATTTTAACAAAAAATCATTACCACATTGGAAGTATTTAATTCATAACCTCGTGAAATAGATAACCATACATGGATTGGAAAATATTCATAATTTGTATTATAATAATCATAAAATCAATTCATGTTTATTTTATACACTACAAAAAATTAAATAAGTGGTGAAATTGACATATGTCTCACATAAATAAAAATGAGACAAGAAACCATTACCTCAATTAACTTCTTTCATCATATGCTTAAGAACATCATGTATAATAAATAATGTTGTATTGTAGATTAATTCCAAAAACATACTCAAATATATATATCATACCATATATTATTTACTAATAAATATTTTCCTACAATTATTAATATTTTTTCTTCAAATCATTGATCTTTGTTATAACTACTTCGTTTCTCAGGAAAGTCTCAATTATACAATCCTAGTTCTTGAACATTTATCATGGTTATATCATTTTAATAAATTTAATAATAATATAAATATAATATATATTAAGAATATATATATATATATGGTTGTCCATAAAATATGGATATAAAAAATGAATTACACCATTCTTGGGGATGGTATGTCATATGTATGCATGAATGTTATTTCTATTTTTCAACAGATAGAACAATATAAAAGTAAATAATAATTTAAATTTAGATATTAATTATAATATCATATATATATATATATAATATATATTAATTATATATATCCTTATTATCATCTATATAAATCAAAACTAAAAAAATTATATCGCTTCGTGGAGCTGGAAGTCCACACGCACACACGAGTGACAAAATAATTTTCCAATAGATGGGAAAGTATAAAGTTAAATCAGTTATTAAAACCCCATAATAATAAATATATTTTGAATAAAATAAAAAAAATTAAACACATCATAAGAACCATCAATGAATGATTGTGATGGAAAATGACTTGTACTTCTTTGTGGAGGTGGTAGTACATAGGCATGCACGATCGATAATTTCACTTCCCATTTGATGGAATAGAGGGTGTATATTGGTGGTTACATAATCATAATAATATTTCAATATATTTAGGATACAAATTTTTCTATTTTATTATGAATACCATATATTTAGATTATTTTTAAGAAGAAATAAATAGAAATAGGCCACATAAGACGTTTACCTCTCCTTCGGTTATCCTCCTTTAGATCCTTTCTTAAGGACCCATAGAATGTTATTTTAAGATTACTAGAACCTATAATTAGTGGATTGGGAAGTTTATAATTGTTTTTTCTATGTTTTGGAAGAGATATAAGACTCAATATGGTGTAAGGAAGAGAAATGAGAGGAATATATTTATGTGTGGGGAGAGGACACACATGGATTTTATTAAATGATTAAAATATAATAAATTCATTCTCAAGAAAAATGAATCAGAATTTTCATATATTTGAATAAAATGGGCCTAATGTAAATATTTCACCATAAAATTAAGTTTATCCACATTTTTAGGACATTCTAATCCTTATCTTCATGTTTATCCCCTTTATTAACTAATTATAATCTAAGTTACAGCAACAACTATTTCAAGTTTAAAGGGTGATAATTTTACATAAAAGGTAAAAATTGGTTCATAAATGGCCTAAAAATGAAATTTTGGACCATATATTAAACTACATGTAATATTTAAAGATCCTTTGGATTATTAAATAATTAAATAAAAAATATTTCTCATAAAATATCAATACTGTTAATTTTGACACTATTCATTTAATTTTATGATAATGACATCAAGAAATTGACTGTATTATAATGTAACACTTTTAATCATTAATATTAAATTATTACTAATTTTTAAATTTTTTTGAACCATAATTCAACCCAAAAACATTTTTTAAATATTTTTAAAATTATCTACTTTCATTTTTCTGCTATTTTCACAAGCATTGTGGGAGCATTGTATAATCATTTAAGATAATTATATAATCACTAAAAATTATAAATAAATTAAAATCTTATTAATCATTTCATTATACATTAAATAACCATTAATATTCACCCATTACTTATTCTTCTCCCACGTATAAGATAAATATAATTTTAAGAGAGTGTCATTTTGTATTTTGTAATACTTTAAATAATATAAATGTCATTATACCTATATAATAAAACCAATGTGTTATATATTCAAAAATAGGATTAATAATATCAAATTAATATCATAATATAAAATAAATTAATGTGTTGGAAATATTTTTAATGATTATTCACATTATTTTTTACCATATTTACTCGATTTACGCTTTACTATGGTGATAAATTTTACCAATGTTTCAATTCATAAAAAACAAAAAAAAATGACTTATTAACAAAATTCATGCATAAATATTCAAAATATGGAATCCATTTTTAAATATTCAATTCAAAAAAATTTATAATTCAATATTGATATAAAAATGTAAAACACAAAGAAAAACTGTTTTTAGAAAAATAAATTTTACGCAAAAAATGTATCTTATATAAAAATCGTTAATATAATTGATTCAAATGGAATAAACTAGATTATTCTAAATAAAATGGATAAAAATTAAACAAAAGAACAAATCAAAAATATAATATTATATTTAAATTAAATTATTTAATTAAATGATACGGATGTATTGAGAAATCAATATTTTTCCCTATTCACTAAAAAATCAATCTTTTTATGAAAATACTAAAATTTCACCCTATGTGAATTCCGATATATTTATTTTAAATAAAATTATTAAATATAATTTCAAAGTGGAAAAAAATTATAATTTCTACAAAAATACCGTAAAAAATATTTTTTGTATAAAATACCTTTTGAAGAATAAAATGACTCAGTTAAGAATTTAGTATTATATCCTAATAATAAATCAATAAATTTATATTTAATTTGAACTTTATAATTTTATTTCATAAATTTTTAATCACATTCATACCCACCAATTAAAAGGTAATGTTATAATGATCACATTTAAATAATATTATTTTTTCAAATATCTCAATTCATTTAAAGCATGATGTTACGTGTTAGGAAAGATATTGAGCTTATTATTATTTTAAAGTAAATTTGATTGGTGTTGTAATGGGAAGAAGAAATATAATATTTTTATAATATATTATAATATTATGATTTATATATTATTCTAGAAATATTATTTTAACTATTTAAATTATTATTATAGTAAACTCTTTTGTTCGTTGAAATATTGAAATAAGTCATCATCAATTTAGTTTTCAGATAATGTAACCAAAACACATATTGAATGAAAAAATAATATTTTAAATAAATATAAGTAATATATTGAAGAGTCTTAAATAATATATCAATAATGAACATAGTATCAAATGATGGGTTGTGATATAAAAATTATTAAATACTTGCTAAAGAGTTAAAGTTATTAACACCCGTTGGTTTAAACATATTAAACAAATATAATACATGAATACTATAATGACCCAAAGTGTTATAAATAAAATTCCCCTTTTGTTTTAATTAAATGTATTATTATTTAGTATGGATATAGAAAACACATTCAATTTTTTTTGTTTCATTATATCTTATCATATTTTACTGAACCTTAAGCATCATTACCATTGTTAATATTTTCATTGAACAATGCTCATAAGGATAGTATACATATATGGTTTTAATAAATCCAATTAATACAGACAAAGGAAGTGATGACCTCAACCCATAGGATTTTACCATATGAAGCCCATTTATCAGATCTTATAAGGGAGATATAATCTTTATGATTTTACCTAGACCAAGCCCAAGATTAGATCCAATAACTTTAGCATGAGGGAAACTGTTTATGGGATATGTTCCAGCTCATCATGATCATGGCCCAAACCATGTTCATCGAACTGCCCCATGAAAGTCCCATCATCATGAACCTTACCCTTAGGCCCTTTGCTGGTGTATAAAAGGGATATGTATCAATAATTGAGAAATATGAGTTTATAAATTATTTTGTATAGAATAATGAATATATTTTCATCCTATTATTGTTACTTTTTAAATGATTTTTTCTTTGATATAATAGATCACAAATAGTATTTTTTTTGTTAATATTAAAATTTAATTAATGAATTGATTTTTATGAATTAATGGATTTTTGAAATAAATAATATTCTAAAAATATATTATTACTAAATAATTTTTATCTGATATAAATGGTCATATAATTTTAATTAAGTCAATCATAATTTTTTATAAGGGTTCGAAAATTGTTAATGTCAACAAAACCCATCATTTATTAATAACTATAAATTTTATTTTAAAAGTGAAAATTTAAATATTTAAAAATATTTTTAGATAAAATATATATTATTTTTTAATTATAACATTAAAATTATACAATGGGAATGGTTCCATAATTTTCAAAGACAGTCAAATTTTTGGGTAAAAATTTAAAAATTCATAAATAAACTTTGTGTATTATGACATCATAATGTCCCAAAAGTGATTTAATAAATTTTTAAAATTGAATACCTAACCAAATATAAGTTTTTCCTTAAAAATAATGTAATTTTATGTTTATTTGGTTTATTTTATAAATCCATTATGAATCTTCCAAAAATATTAATATATTTTATGGTTTTGAAATCATTTCTTAAAGATATTGATTCACCTTCACATATAGAAGGGTATTATTTTATTATGTTAATACCATGGCCTTATAAAATAATTATAACCACTATAATTTGGATAAAAACAAGGAAAAAATGTGGGATGGTTTGTGGTATTGGTTAATTAATTTTATAGAGTCCAATAACTAAATAATATAAAAAATCCCCCTATTTTCCTATGTATACACACCTAGGATTCCATTTCGTTTCACTAAAACTCTAAGTAACTCATCCATACTCTTCCCTACACTCCCTAGATTCCTCCCAAGGAACCCTGATGCTCTCAAAAATCTCTTACCAAGCATTTGGAGTCACACACTCAAGAAAGGGACCTTCCTCTCCCCCTTTCAATTAAAGCCCATTCTTTGGTATCTATCTTCTTAACTGAAATTTTGTATAATTTAATTTATTTATAAACATCACCTTATTATAAATATTATTTTATTAAAATGATATATCATTTAATCTATCTCATTTTTACCTTTTCCTAAGCTGTAACTATGCAAAAATTCCATAAGGGATTTATCTCTTCCCATTTCCATGCAACACTTCATTAAAGTTGTATCTGCTTAATTTCATTTGATTATTTTGGGATATGTTATTCCATATTATCCTTAATTTAAATTTTATTAAAAAATTTATTTCCCCCTTTCAATTTCATTAATCCTCCCATTATTTTTTATATACACTCATTACCATGCCAAAAATATTGTTAGGATTATTTTCATTGTTCATGTTCCTTCTTTAACTTATGCATATATTTACAATTTATAATAATGGAATTTTTATTTTTAATGTTCATACTACTTTACAATGTATGTATATTTGATTGGATACCCCTTTATCTATCATAAATCAATTTTTATGATACTTATTATGATGTTTTTAAGATGTTGAAATATCACCGTGCATTTCCAGGCCAAAACAAGTGTATCTTGAATATTATACCTATTTCTTATCATGTTTGTAGGGCCTTAGGCACATATAATTTTTATTTGGGAATAAAATTATTTATTTCACACTCCTTTATTATGAAATAAATTATTATGATGAATGAATCCATGTACAATGATCTATGTGGCACACATAAGAATGAGAATGAAAATAATGTGATGGGTACACCTAGAATTATATAGCTCTCCAATGCATTAGGTAATATTTAGTATCATGATACATTATGTTGGGACAAGGAGTCAACCTAATGCCTTTATGGGACTTTGTCTTTTATTATTTCTTGGCAGTTATCCTTGACCTATGATTATGATGTTGTTTTTAAAGTTGTTTCCACATTTCCCATGGTTTGGTTATCATGATATATCATGTCTCATTGTTCATGTTGATGATTCCTATTAGTTTTATTCTCCATTAATATGATTATTTTCTAAAATTTATCACATTATTCTATGATTATTCCCATATTTGGATTTATATTCCATCCCTTTCTTATGATTTCCCCTTGGTTATATCATGTTGTTTTAAAATGGCTTATAATTTTACAAGCATGTTACGGAATTTTTCAATAATGTTGTTAAATTGTATGTTCAAGATCTAATTATATGTACCTAATTCCCAAAGACACTATGATTCTAAATCTTTTGGATTTTATTATGTTTAATTCTATGTAATAAATCATCTGCTCATTTTAAATAAAGAGAAGGGTTATTATAGTTGGTATCAGAGAAAAAATTTAATTATTTTTGGGATTAGGATTAGAAAACAGTATTGAAAGCCTCATAGATAAGACCATGTATTTAAAACATCACTAAATTTAGGTAAGTATAGAATAAGTGGTTTATCCAGCTTATACATCACTGTCAATATACTACAAGTGGTGTGGTTCTGGCCCTGATGTTCCTATGGGTAACAACTCCGACAAGGTGTCTAGTGCCTAAGTAAGGTAATATATTACATGACAATGCGCCTTACTACTCACCTGTTTTAACACTACCGACGGATATAATATAGAAAATTCATAATCCCATTACAAACCAATATCATGGGAAAAAATAAATTAACAACAACAATATATGTTATGAAATTGATCATGGATAATATAGATTGAAGCCTACAAATTCATAAGATAAGTAAATAAATGTAATTTTTAATTTAACCACTTACATTTCTTGGATTACACTTTATATGTGTAATAGTTTTAAAAAATGCCCATCACTATTTTTCCTTTTATTCTATACAATGGGCATAAATAGGAGGAATCAGGTAAAAAATTAAATGTGACGAGCAATATGATGGTTGCCCCAACGAGATATCATACCTGATGGGAGAAGGAATCACAAGATTATTTATGATACTCCCCCATCTAACTCATGTTTAGAATAGAATCCAAAATCCGAGGAAACATCCAACCCCCCCCCCTAAGATAGAAAAATTTGTGATTGATGGATTTATGTGATAAAGGCCTCCGACCTAAAATGGATAATCCGATCCCTTGAACAAAGAACAATGTACCAACTCCATTGAGACAATCCTATCCATCCATAAATGTTCTGATTAAAAGAATATTCTACTGGTTGTTTATCATATAGAAGGATAAGATAATCATTGGTGGAAATTGATCAAGAATACAAAAATTGAGGATGATATTAAAGTGATGGAGTGAAAGGAAATATTGAAAAAAAAATTGATAAATATTTTCCTTGAACTCTCTAACATAAATTGGAAAGATATTTATAAGACCTCAAGAAAGACAATGAAAAATCTATCAGGGTGTATGATCCAAATGTCACAATAATCGCAAAATATGACTCTAGATTTTTAGTTACCAATGATTGTAAGGTTGAAGACTTATTTTTTGTGCTAAATCCTTGTCTGGGAAATGCTATATTGATCTATGGATCTGATATCTATGAGGAAATTTTACTATGTTCCCTAAATGCTGAAATGGATATTAGAAAATTTCAATGGTATCACGAGGATAAGAAGAAAAAGTTGGTGTTTAACTTTGGAAGTATGATGGAGAAATTTAATGGGGCTATTAAATTTCAACATCTATCTTCTTAAGGATGCGGAAAAAAGCACCTTGTAAATTTCCTAAGGGGGAAGAGGAACTACTTTGGTTGTGGGAAGGAAGTGAACCAAGCTAACAATTTTCCATATAAGAATCTAGATAATGAGATAGAGTAAAGGAATGTTATGTTCAACCATTAGTGAATTTTGTATTAATTCAACTATAAGTAAGAATATAACTTTTTAAACCAATTCCCTAATCCATGTATTTTTTGAGGCAACCAACAACCTGAAAGGTAACAAGGGTGATCTGTTTCCATCACATTTGCTGAGGTGGATCCTAACAATGATGTGGTGATAGATATAAAAGTTATTTATTCAATAATATGGAATATAATTTTCGATTCTAGTTATACACATTCCATCATATCACGAATGTTTAGTAGAATAATTTAAAAACCACTGAAAAACATGGAAGTAAAGTTGTTAGTAAACATGGAAAATGGGGAAGTTATTGCTTCCCTAGTATATAACTCCTCCACAATCACAGTTTGTGGGATAGACTTCCAAAAAAACATTTTCATACTCTATTTCCTAGAAGTTGATTCAATTTTTTTTATGTATTTGATTTACCTATATATAGATAACATAAATTTCCGTGAGATGGAAATCACTCTCCATATTGAGAATAAACCCCCTAATTCTGTATAAGTACAAATATGATGATGAATCTAATTTAGAACCAAAACCACAAGAATGGATATTGTTTCCCTATATTCCAATGTATCTAGCTAAAATTATTAAGTATATATAAAGAACCATCCATGAATACATACATATTTTGAATAAATATGATGATGCAATTCCTAATGATTTTTATAACTTTCCTCCAATTTAAGAGGTTATATTTTCAATTAAGCTTATACATGGCATTTTATCCTTTTCTAATTCTCAATATCAAGTAGTTGTTTCGGAACTTGAGAAGCTGAAAAAACTATAGGAGATTCTAGGTAATTTTTTCATATGCCTAAGTGCCTCACCATGGGTTTCACCAATCCTCTTCATCAAAAATAAGGATGGAAGAATGTAACATTGCATTGATTATCATGAGCTCTATTAGATAATAATAAAGAACTAGTACCCCTACCTCATATTGATGACATGTTCAATAAACCATGTGGTGCACAATAATTATATTTGGTGGATCTATAGTTGGGATAATAAAAAGTTAGGGTGAAGAAGTAGGATATCCCCAAGAATATTTTTCGTACAACTTGCAGGAACTATGAGTTCATAGTAATTCCATTAGGACACACTAATTCTCCAACAATAATTATGGACTTGATGAATACAGTCTTTTGAGATTACCTCAACTAATTTTTGGTAGTATTTATAGATGATATTATAAAATACTCCAAAATAATGGAGAAGCATGTGAAGCATGTGAGAACAGTTCTAAATGCCATAAAAAGGGAGAATCTTTATGCCAAAACAAAAAATGTTTGTTCTGGTTAAAGTAAGTCCCATTATTGAGGAATATCATTACAAGAAATGCGATATCAATGGACCCTTCAAATAAAGAAGAAAATAAAGGGTGGAAGCGGTCAACATCTATGACAAATATCCATAATTTCTTCAGATTATCTTGGTATTATCACCTATTTGTGATAAATTTATCATGATTGTGAAACTATCTAACCAATATAACATGGAAAGGATTCAAGTTATCCTGGAATTATGAATGTGAAGAGAGTGTCAAGGAGATAAAAAGGTGGATTATAACTTCCCCTATTCTCACGCTACCCTCAAGTGGAGAAAATTTCCTTGTCTTTATCGATGATTTGAAAAAGGGATTGGGATGTGTGTTAGTACAGAATGACAAATTCATACCCTATGATTCAGGGCAGTTGAAAGTTAATGAACAGAACTACCCAACACTTAATATGGAGTTGTCTGTTGTGATATTTATATTGAAAATATTGAAATATTATCTATTTGGGGATTAGTATAATATATATATATATATATATCAAATAATTCATAATGATATATTCACACTGAAATAGATGAATATTTACCATTGAAGATAGTTAGAGTTGATCAAGGACTATGAATTCAAAATTCCCTACCATCCTTTGAAAATGAAAATAGTGAAATATGATCTAAGTATAAAGTATCCCATAATTATATCATTAATGGTAGTAAATAGGGATCTGGTCTTCTTATACATGAATAGGATGGACATTGGAATCATAAAGAAATGAACCTCATCAATTAATTCACAAATGAGTTCTCTACCATACTTTCTGGGGAGGTAAAAAGATGGTAAAAAAACAATATGTGGTAATTGAAAATAATTTGAAAACTATAAATAAATGGAAATCCTCATATTTTAATGTTATTAAAGAATGAACTGTGAGATTTGGTTCAAGAATATGTGTTCCAATAAATATTGAGTTAAATATGGATTTGTTGAATGATGCACGTAGTTCTAATATATCCATTCACCCAGGAAGAAAAAATTTGTATTAAGATCACTATGAGTGCAATTTATGGGAAAATATGAAGAATGTGATCACTAAATATACATCAAAGAACATGTTATGTCATCAAGTGAAGACTGAAAGGCAGAAGTCTAAGGGGATGATGCGACCATTACCCATACAATCATGGAAATGGGAAAACATAACCATTTATTTAATCATCGGACATATGAATACATCCAAAGTTAAAAAAATTATCCAGGTTGTTTTGAATCATCTTATAAAGACTGTACAATTTTTTACAATTTCAGATGATTTCTCAATGGATCAACATGCATTTATATACATCATATAAGCAGTGAGGATGTGTGGAGTACCACTATCTATTGTACCTAATAGAGATCCATGATTTTCACTTTTGTTCTAGGAAAGACTCTAATGTTCTATAAACACTAAATTCATTACATCCTATCATCATAAAACTGATTGGAAATCTGATCGAACTATCCAAACACTTGAGGAAATGTTGAGAGTATTCTCAATTAACATCAATGCATGATGGGGTCAACATCTTCCTCTGGTTGAGTTCCCTTACGACAACATTTTATACTTGAGCATCCAAATGGATCCATATAAAGATCATTGTTGGAGGAGGTGTATAACACCTTCATTTTAGGATTATGTTGGGGAACAAAAACTACTAGGTCCTGAAATGGTATTGGAAATGGTTGAAAAGGTTAATACCATTCAGCAGCACATCGTGGATTCTCATAGTTGATAGAATAGCTATTATAATTATCATCTATAAGACCGTGGGTTTTATGTTAGGGAAAATATATTCCTCTGTCTATCTCCATTGAATAATGTGATGATATTTTAGAAAAAATGAAAGCTTGTCCAAGATATATCATCTTGTTTTAGATCCATGATCACATCTGAGTGGTGGCGTACCAAATTCTACTCCCACCAAAGCTATATCAACTATAGGATGTATTCCATGTACCCATTGAGAAAGAACATGACCAACCACTCATATGTACTCAATCCAGATGTGGTACAATTGGAGAATGATCTCTCATATAAAAATCATTCAGTAAAGATATTAAATTGTAGTGACAATGTTCTACGAACTAAGATAATTCATCTTGTCAAATGTCTTTGGAGAAACTAAAATTTTGAAGAAGAAACATGGGAACTGGAGTAAGTGATGAAATAAAGTTACCATCATCTGTTTAAGAGTGGGAAATGAACATTTCTAGGGTGAAATTTTTAAAGGGGAGAAGATTATACAACCCAAAATTTTATAAATAAAATTTATCTTATGTTTTAATCAAATGTCTTATTATGTAATGTTGAAATAGAAAAAATAATTCCTTTTTTGGTTTTATTATATCCTAAAAGATTTAAATGATCATTAAAAATCATTACCACTATTAATATAGTCATTGAATAGTGATCAAACGAATAGTATAAATATAGGGTTTTAACAAATCTAATTGAAACAAAAAAGTGATAGTCTTAACTTGTAGGATTGGTGTAACATCATATCCCTCCTCATTGGATTGAGAAGGTGATGGAACATTACTTGGATTTAAGAAACATCCCAAAGGAAAAAAAGGATATAAATAAATTCCAACGGCTTCACTAATAGATGTGTGATGATTTTCCATTCTAAAATAAAATAATAAACCAATATACCATAACCAAATGAACTAATACATGATGTATGATATTAAAGATATAAAACTCAATGTAACCATTGGTATTAAAATCAATCTAAAACCATGTACCATTGAGGAAGACTATAATATCAAATTACACAGTTGATGATAAATTAATCAAAACTCAAAGACTCCAAGAAAACCAACACCTTGCTATAACTCCAACACCATTCCAAGTATCATGGAGCACCACTAAAGAAGTGTGATACTTTACCATCTAACATGTCTCAAAAAATAACATTTTTCAAAGCACAAAAGTTACAAATCAGGGGTGAGTAAGGAAACTCGGGAGGTTTCCCCCGAATAAATTTTCGACTCACTCAACTTTGATATTACACATTAGAAAATTTATATAAAATTGTTTATATAAACTATTAAAAAAATTTATATCAAAATATAAAACAATTTCCATACTCATTTTTTTCTAAAAACCAACCGATTCCAATGGAATGAAATAAAACATGTCATTATAACCATTTGATTAATTTAAGTAACAATACATATTCTATATCACATATCCACACATAGAGAGTCTCACCCACACACAAGCTCGGTGTTACCATTATGGTCAAACTTCACATCCCAAACTCGTAACATTTGATGGTGGTACTTCATGACCAATATCAGGCCATTCCAAACATGCATAACAATTTAATACATATCATATTCCAATATAACCATTTTTACATAATTCAATTATTTAATAAAACAACATTTTTATTGAAATCCATAACCATAACCCGACCCAATAAAACCAACCTTCTATTGAAAATAATTTCCCAAAAATCCATTTAAACAAAACTCATCTTCTATTGAAAACTATTTTCCAAGAATCAAAACCAAATCACCATATTAAAATCCTATTACCAAATTCTCTTTTGTCCAAAACACCGAATTTTATACAATACCACAAACTGTTACCAAATAAGGCATCCAGTAATAAATTCAAAACAATTTCACAATAAATTTAACATAAAATAATAATATAAAATCATGTAAAAATTTATAAATTTAAGATTCTAGAGTGAATCAACCTACCTTGGGATTCTTAGTGAAAATGAAAAATAGGACAATAAAATCCATGAAAACATGTAAAAACTCTAAAAAAGCACCTTAAACCTCTTCATAAATCAACACAAACGAAATCTATGATCATATTTGGCATCCAAAAAATTAGATACATCCAAAAAGGAAGTATATATAATAAACTGATAAACAGAGATAGGTATATCTATGGAAAACCGAGAAAACTACAAAAAATGAAAACGTGTCGATAGAAGCCTTTAGATTACATCCATATCAATCAAAAAATCCTCTAATACCTTTTGGGGGACAACATATAGGGTTTGGACCATTTTGAAGAAATAAAAAGGGATTTATAGAAGAAAATTAGTTAGATCAACAATTTTAGGATCTCACTTTTTAATTGCGCACGGTTAGTCATGCTGTTAGGTAAACTGTGCACTAGTTGTATCCCATCTTCTGTATCAAGGGGGGACTCACATGATTGTCTTGTATGGTTATCCAAACCTTTAACTAACCAAGAAAAATATCCTTATTCCACATTTCATGGATTTTCTTAGGCGGCCACATGGTTTTGTAAAAAATGTGTGCCTAACTATGTGCATTCCCTTTAGTCCATGTCTCATCTTGCACAATTTTTTATAGGTGTTGTATAGTTTTCAAAAACTGTGTTCCAACTTTTCACCCCGAGAAAATCTCCAAAAACATTCCAAAATTATTAAAAACCCTCTGAAATGTCACTCAAATACTTTATATACTTAAATAACATAAATAAGGGTTACTTACTTGAAATCAGGGGTGCTAAAATCTCCCCACAATTTTCATTTCCATCCTTATAAAGTAGAAAATTATAATTTCCCTAAAATATTTCAGGCCATTTCTCTTTCATTTCATTCTCATGTTATTATGCCTCTTCTTGATTCTGACTATGATGCCACCAAACCCACCTTAGGTCGATTATTTTCACATATAATACTATCTCTTAAGTATCCATAATCCACACTAACTTGTCCACCAGCAAAGCATCTGGATCTAGGTCAATGCGATCCCATCGAATCACACGGTCAAGAATAGGTTTAAATTTTTTCATTTAAGATTGATGAACCACATTATGAACTGCACTAAACCATGGTGGAAATTTCAATTGATATTCCACCTCACGAACCCATTCCAATATCTCAAAAGGGACTATGTATCGGGGAGATAACATTCCCAGCTTCCCAAAATTTCAATATATAATCCTTGGAGAGATCCTCTAGAACTTATGATCACTCATCGTGAATAACAATGACCATAGAGGAAGATCCACATATGATTTCTGACATCTCTGGGTAGTCTCCATCTATTTCATGATCCGCTGAATCTTCTCTATTGGTTCTTAGACGAGGCTTATCCTAACGAGTGTAATCTCACTTACTTCCACCCAAAAAAGTGGACAATGAAAAGGATTACCATACAATGATTCAAAAGAAACCATATGTATTTAGTCCTGATAAGTATTATTATATGAGAACTCTACTAATGGAACATGATCTTCCCATGAGCCACCAACATCTATTACATAATCCTACAACACATATTCCAATGATTGTATCGTTCTTTCATATTTCTCATCCATCTAAGGATGACACACTATGCTCATTGTCAACTAAGTCCTAAGGGATTTCTTAAATTATTTCAGAATTGACACATAAACCTTGAATCTCTATCAAATATGATTGAAACTAGTGTTTTATGCCTCTTTACCACTTCTCATATATAGATTTTTGACAAGTCCTCCACCATATGAGATTCATGAATAGGGATGAATTGAGATAACATTGTGAGTGGATCCACTATCACCTATATGGCATCATATTTTCAATCCATTTTCAGGAGCCCTATTACAAATTACATATCTATTTGCTCCCATTGCCAAACTATAATATGTAAATACTACAACATTACTTCTGGTGTCCAATGCTCCCCATTAACTTGTTGAAATGTAAGGAATCTCACAACAAACTCAGGCACCTTCCATTTCATACCGACCCACAAAAACATTTTCTTTCAACACAATATATATCTTATGTATTCTAGGATGAATATCCCATATTTAATAGTGGTAATCATGAAGAATTGATTCTTTACAAGCCCTCGGTATGACAATTGAATATTGAAACCACAACACGAATCTATCATACACATTTCATCCCTCAATGATCTCCCAACTATTGTGTTTTGATCTCATAGTCACACATTCTTCATTGGATGTATTTTCCTCTTTAACTACCTCCATTAAATTAGGAATAAAAGAAACTGGAAAGAAGGCCATGACTTCACCTCGATCTTTAGATTCCATGTTCATGTCAGTTTAGACCAACATCAACTTCCAATCATTTGATGCATCTTAAGCCAGTTGATCATATGAAATTATTCTTAAAGCATCATCCACTTTATTTCATTTACCCAATGTATACATGAATTAAAATTCAAAAATGTTAAAATAATTCATGTATCTTATTTTTCTTATATTCAAATAACTTTTTTAGTTGAAAATTTTCAACCTCTTATGATTCATAAACATAGTAAATTTCTCACCAAATATATAGTGACGCCATGTAATGAAAGAATATACAATGAAAAATAGCTCTATATCCTGTGTTGGGAAATTATTGTCCTGAACTCACAACTCCCTAGATCTATAAGTAACAACATGATTCCCTTTCATGAGAACAAATTCCAACCCAGATCTTGAAGCATGATAATAGTCCATGTTCCCTTATCCTAATTCTAAAAAAATGAGGATTGGTGTGGATGTAAGGTGAAATGTTTCCTCTTGAAAAGAATTTTAGCATTATTTGATACATTATAATAGAATATTCTTTATTGTCAATGTATTCATAGTTAAAACTAGTAGGCATAAGTCACGAACAATCCACCGTTGCTAAACATGTAGACTAAGAAAACTTCATTTCTCAAAGAAATTCATTTGAAATTTCCAAGAGATAACATCTTCTATCTTTTCTGGGTCCAAAAAAATACCATTTTTAGAAATTACATGTCCAATGAAACATACCTCTTGTATCCAAAAATCACACTTTGATAATTTTGAATACATACGTTAAACCCTCAAGATTCCAAACACACCTGCCAAGCCTTTCTCATACTCAACCATTGTCCTTGAATACACCAAGATGTCACCAAAAAACACCACCAAAAATAATCTATATATTTTTGAAATAACTAATTTATCAATTACATAAATACCATAGGTGTATTCGTAAGATCTAAGTGCATTACCACATACTCATAGTGGCCATATCTACGTCTGAAAGTTAACTTTGGAATATCCTCTTTCCGAACACACAATTGGGGATATCCTGATCGCAATTCAATACTAGAGAACTGTTGAGATCCTATTAATTGATCACAATAATCATTAATTCCTTGAATTGGTTACATTTTATCTATCATAACTTGTTTAATGTTATGATAACCCACACACAACCATAGAGATCCATCAGACTTCGTGATAAAAAATGGTGATGCCCATAGAGACATACTCAGTTGAATGAATCCTTACTTTCAAGATAAAATATTTGTACATTCATTTCCCATAATTATGTTGGTTTCATTTGATATCGAGTAAGTGAAATAGTACTAGTCCCCTGATTGATATCAATTGTAAACTCCACTTCTCTCATAGGTGGAATCTCTTATAAATTTTTTTGGAATCACATCTATAAACTGATCCATCACTACTAGAGAAATATTCTTCTAAATATCTTCCCTTGGTGAGAAAGACAATGCTGCCAACTGGTATGAGATCATTCCAACTGCTGGTTCAAAAAAGCTCGTTTCAGCTTCCTTTACATTTGGGTATCCTTGAATTAGATGCACGATACCATCAACTGTTGTAAAATTGACCTTTCTAGTATAATGGTCAATGTTGGTACAATATGATTTCATCCAATACATACCTAGGATTATATAAAAAATATCCATCTCAACCTCACTAAAATAACATTTCATCTAGGATTCATCAATAATTAAAAAACATGATCTACACACAAAGACATGACACTCTCTCTGACCAAAAATATGTTTGATGTTTCAAAACAGAAGGCATAATTTACCGATTTAAACCCAAAAAACCAACTACACAAGATGAAATAAAGGAATGGGAAGAAGTCTTACGAAAAAATTATTGCATAAAGTTATAATTAAAAATAATTGTACCTCTCACTAATGCTGGTCTATTGATCATCCATGATAAACTGCCCATCTCTATATAATTGCTTTACTGCTAGAATTATTTCTATATTTCTCTACTATGGTTTCACTTGTCGAAGATTCACCTTATTCCTGGAATAAACATGACTTTATTTTTTCTACTAATGAGAGGTATTTTACTTCCTTTTCCTTGTCGAAGAATACGACGTCTATGAAACCAAAGAAGTGTCTTGGAAAACTGAACATGGTGCACTGTGAAAATAGAGTTGATAATTCCAAATATTATTTCCATTATGGAATGATGTAGGCAGTTTTGGTCATTCACTATTCATTTGAGTGAGTTATCCACTGTGGAAACATCCTTGATTAATCATGGGTCTTGGAGGAAGATTTAACGATCCCTCCCTCAAATTATGATTCATTCTCCCACCTTGGAAATAGGTTTTACTCTTCCTCTTTCTCATAGTATTATAGTTCCCACCATTTTCCATATGTATCAACATATTTCCTCCTCTGATATCTCTTGAGATGTCCCATTCATCCCATGCCACTCCATTAACCATTTTTGTATAATATGTAATACAAACCACAACAATTTTCAGTAAATATCTTGCCTCAGCCTTGATATAATAATGCGTTCCTTAGAGGACACACTATAAGCAAATTCATGTACAAAGTTGTAGCACCCCAATATTTGATAGTGTGTTATTTCTTCAAAATAATTCAATAACTTGCACTACACGCAACACCGAGTTCAATTGCACCATGAATTACCAAAAAGCCATTAAAAAGAGTTTATTAATAGTATTAACTAAATTTTAAACTTCATATATTCCTTATAATTTTTCCATATTATGAGTATCTTAGACATAATGCAAGAACAAATTCATTTTCAGTATTGCACTTTTATCAACTTTTAATAGTGAACCCTTCTTAAATACAATATTTTAAACTCTTTGACTAAATGGGGACATCAAAAAATTAAAATGAAACATCCCAAGATTCCATGGTACGCTTTCTTTGAATAATACAGTAGCGTGTGTTGTACGCAACCTTGAGTTTTAACACACACCACAACCAATCAAACTAGCCGTTATGAATAGTAATACATAATTTTTGAAATTATATATATTTTATATTTCAAAATTGACTTCATTTTTGGATTCGGAATATCTAATTTAGCCTAAGGTGAAATTTTGGTACTTTTCGAATAACTTTCATATTTTGATGAATAGTGAAAATTACTAAATTTTAATTAAAAACAACTTTTTTAATAAAAATAATTAATAGTGATAAATTATGAATTTGAGTGGTTTTAAAGTATATTTAGAATATATTTTTACCATTTAATATAATTTTGGTCATTGGACATTATTTTACAATTAAACCGAACATAAACAAGTGTCAATCTTTTGATTGTTATTATCTCTTAAAAACACGCTTTTTGTTTTGATAGCGGGAATTAATTTTAAATTAATTTCTGCCACTTCTGTGTTTTGAATTTAGAAAAATGGTTTCCATATTTGGAATCAGGATGTCCAAATTGTGTAAATATGTAACTTTTATTTTTAGACATTTTGAATAATTACTGTGGTAAATATTTTATTTACCATGGTTAAGGGTAAATCTGGTAAATAAGGGTTAACAAATAATATTATAATAATACTAAATTACCCTAAAACGTGTCCTAGCCTTATTGGATGATACATGTACGACCATAGGCATATTTGGGTCGATTTGGGGACCCCATGGTGCCACTTGTAGGTGATAGGGACACTTTATTTTAATTAAGTTAAAATGAATACAAAAATGACACAAGCATATATCTTTTAGCAAAACAATTTTTTACATAGGGTTATATATGTTGGATTTTAGATTATAAATATTCATAAGAAAGATAAAACGATTTCCTATATAATGATATTTTATTTATAATTTTTAGACATTAAATAATTTATTTTATTTCTGACACAATGATGATGCAGTAATTACTAAAATAGTGAAAAATTAAATTAATTGATATTATAAATAGACAAATAAATATAATATGAAACTTTTAATGAATTAAACTAATTTTCTAGGATAATATAATATATTAGGATGGATTTAATTTACTTTGTTCTAAGTAATCAATCTGTTATAAGTTTCTAAAAAATCAACTATTGAATAGTGTCAAAATTGACATAAAAGAGTTCTTAAAACAAATATTATATTATTAATTGATATTAAATTACTAAAAATCTAAGGATCGGCCAAGAGAGTTATATCATGATAGGTTCATCATTAATGGACCACTTGGGGGTCGCTTGGATGTATATAGTATGTTTATTAACCATATTATATAAAAATACAAAGAGACATTGTAAAAGTGAAACTAATTAACTTAGAGTTAATACTTAAAGATAAGGTTAATATAAGTACCCAAACCTGTCTAAATTCTATTGGTTGAGTTTTTTTCGACCTATACCCACCTTAACCTTTGAATAATCAACTTTGGAGCCATTAGAAACCGAATATGAATTTATTATAAATTAATATTTCTAGCTTTTCCAAAGATGCCCCTCACCCTTCTTATAAAAGGGCACTCCACCTTCTCATTTCTTCACACCTTCAAAGCCTTTTGGTTCGGCCAAACTCTGCCCAAATACTCTCCCAACTTCCCTCACTACAACCTAGAGGACTTAGTTTGATCAGAAAGCTAACCTAAGGAGCCCTTTTGATCAAATCAAAAGGAAGAACCCGAAGAAGAGGTAAAGTTTTCACCACCCCTTTTCAAGTTCCTTTCTTCTTCCACTTCTTATTCCTTTGTTCTTACAATTATAAAATAATAACTCCAGTATCTCACATATACTGTGATGTTATTATAAATATGTTACAACAATATTCAGTATTCTATCCACCCTTTTAATAACATGTCACCATACGTGCGTACGTACGCCTTACCGTCTCCACGTCGTGGTGTAATTGTTATTCAATATATTATTATTTGGATGGGTATAATAATGATGTGTAACTCATGTAAATAATAAATATAACATGTTAATGATTCTGTATATATGATATATACCATCCAGTTATATATTATTTTAACACAAAATAATGATATTGTCGCTCGTGCGTACGTACGGACTACCGTCTCCACGAACGCGATGAGATTCATTCTCCATCGTATCCATTCAAGTATAATTATCATTTGATGATTTGAAAAATGATGTTTAAGGACTTGATATCATTCTGGAAATGAATAATATACAACCTATCCTTTACAAACATGGCTTACATAACAAAACATATAAAAGAAAACAAGTAAGTTAACACCCGAAACAATGATAATACTAAGATATTATTATCAAATCAATATTAAAAGATCATATATGATATCATATTAATATATATGATTCTTGAATAATTTAATAACAATTATTTCACCATTATACAGGAGGTTAACCTACCCCAACCAAGAAAAATTACAAGGTAAGGGGTTTTCATCTCACTCCTTATTCCCGTGAGATTCATGCCATATTGCCACCATCACCTTTTGTGTGGTGTATGTACTGCCCATAATTATATTCGCTATGTAATACACTCTAATTTATGTGTATTTACATATTCATTTTAGGATACCTCTTTCATGGGTTGTATGTTTCATAAGTTACCAAATTGGTAAGGATTATTTTCGCAATCTCTTCATTATCCGAGGTTGTTTATACGTAATTATCTACTGGGATTTCTTTATCATCCACATCCATGTTTCTTCGAAATGTATTTCAAATTTTTTTTACTATTTACAAAGAATATGAGTTAAAGTCATTTATACCCTTATGGGTTTATAAAGGAATCTTTCTGTCGTTTTCCAAACAAGGTGCTTTTTAACCTTTTCGACAGAATTAAGGTAAGAATGTTGTTTTAACATATACGGTGGGTGCGGTTATATTCCGCCATTATAAAATTGTCGAAGCTTCCCTTACAAGCTTATAAGAATATTTTCAAAGGAAAAAAGTATAATTTTATATGGCTCTTAAATGATTTCAATAAAAATAGATATTTCTCTCAAATATATGAAAATCTAGTGCAAATGTATATGTATTTAACGAAAGCTTAAAAATGTTTTCAGAAAACCCGACTCTCGAGTGTGGTAGACAGGAAGGGATTGGGAGTGGACTCATCATGGCCTGTAATTAGTCGAGCAGTCTCAAAATGAGTTATTTTGTTTTCAGAAGCTTGCATAATGTTTTCAGAAAAACACTGGAGTATATTTTAGCAATTTAAAACATAAGTATCTTCTAAAAAAATTGCATCGGTTGGTCTCATGAGGCAAACTAGTGTCTTGGCACAAGGCCTTGACAAAATCTTATTTGTAGTCTTGGCACGAGGCCTTGGCTATGTGGTTATGATAGTCTGGAATTATGAATTCCATCATTATGAAAGTGGTTATTGATTTTGAATGTGATTATTTGATTAGTAGAATAACCATGTGAATAAGTAAATGGAATTATTTCATTTTATTTATGCCATACTATGTTAAAAGTTCAAGTTTAAAAGGCTTTTGTTTTAGTTATACATTTCCTTAAATGTTTATTCTAATTTATGAAAGTTTCTGCTATATTGTTATCCTTACTGGGCATTTGAGCTCACCCCTTTTCTATGTTTTATTTTTCCCAGGAAGTGAAGAAGTAAATTATGAATTACCTGCAGGGATATTATGTGGGGATATGAGTGTGGATTATAGAGACAATATGTTGTTTTAGTAGTTTTTCATTTTATGATGTAATGTAAGACTTATGAATATATCTAGTGTTTCCAAGACTACTAAACCAATCGGTCTTTCGAGATTTGATCTTTCTTGTGATCATGCCAATGTTATGTAATAATGCACCGACTCTGGATAACTGGGGTCGGGGCGTTACAGTTGGTATCAGAGGAAGTTTAGTACAAACCTTGGAAGCTAGATTTAGATAAACTCTGATTAGAGCACTTAGACCTAAGATAAACATTGAGGATTAGTATAGAAGAACTTCCTAGAATTTTGGTATTGTAGAGATTTTGTGAGTTTTCCGAGAAATACATCCATGTCTGGATACGAGCAGGTAGAGGCGGCTCTGGAACAGATGTACCTAGGGGTAAAAACCGAAAACACCGCTTTGAGCTAGACTCTAACGGGAACTGGTGCACGACAACGGGCCTTGCTGCACTCTTGGTTACAACACTCCCGGGGGATATGCTTAGGATAACTCTCATTTTCCTTACAAATCATTATGAAGAGTTTATGATTATATACTTCCTCAAAGGAGACATTTTTATGATTATGGATTATTTCCATAAACTATTTAATTTATGTTATGTGTTTTACAAGTTTGGGATTTGGTATTATTATTCATAAACTAATCTAATGTATGCCATTGTTTAGAAATGGTGCCCAGTAGAAGGAATGAGAACTCCAGAAATGCACATGATCCAAAGAGAAGGAAGGATCATATCTTTCATGTTCTTAAGCTAGAATTTATAAGAGAAATAGTCTCCCATGTATTATCATCATATGAAGAAATAATATCATGTGTTGATAAGATAAGTAAAGAGTTTACTCAGTCCTATGGCTTTGAAGGGAAGCAAGAGAAGAAAAGGATAGAAGAGAGAAAGATGGATAAAGGGAAGAGAGAAAAGAATAATTTTCCCATATTTTGTAACTGTGGAAAGAAACACCCTGGAACTTGCCTGAAAGGAAAGGGATTTTGTTAAAAGGGTGGAGGAAAAGGGCACAGAGTACGTGACTGCAAGGGTAAGAAAATGGTTTCAAATGTACAATGCTTCATTTGCAAGGAGTTTGGACACTACGCGAACCTATGTCCCAGTCATCAGACTATGCCGCAAATGATGCTATTGGATAATAATCAAGTTATGATACTACCACAGATGAAGAGGGATGATTAGAGTTCTTATGTTGATTATGTCAATTGAGTGTTGTATCAACAATGTACTTGTTATAATAATTATGGAGTATATAAGGATTGTACTGCAGTACTATTTCATTACGGACTTGAGATTGTGTGGAACAAAGAAAAGTGACTCAATAGAAGGTTAAATTTTTGGAAAATATATGGTTGAGAGAAAGATAAACCATAATATGGTTCTGATACCGAGGTAGTGATTTTAGAATAATACCTGATTGATTTGGATAAATTATATTTGATATTCTTGACTACCTTGAAGCTGATTAATGATTTGTCTATTCCATCATTGTTGGGGTTTAAAACATTTCTGGATTGATGAAGTATATCCAGCATTCTATATGGAATAAGGGAGTATTAATGTAATCAATAAAGATTATGGTAAATCAGGATGTTTTAGTGTATTAAAAGAATACATGATGAAGGTATTCATATGCTATTACGGGGAAAAAAGGATCTACATTATGTTTACCTTCCTTATAAATGTTGGACTGTGAGTTTGGACAGAAGTATTTTGGATAGTTCTAGTTTGGATTATTTTGGATTGCCATAAAAGGACAACCCGGAGGTCGGGCGGCAACCCGTCGCGTCCGACTAGGCTGCGAGACTTGAACCCGCAACCGAAGGGCGACAAGGGTGTATCACCTACCACTGGCCCACGAGATGTCCTGGATTAAATAATGTAGTTTTTTATAAAAGATCTGGTAGATGAATTATAAATTCATTTATTTTGGAACCCTGTACGAATAGTATAAATAGAAAAAAAATTACATTCTATTCTCTTTTAGAGTGAAATATGAGTTTGTGGTAGAAATTTATTAATGGATAAAACTCTAATTATAAAGTAAGTATATCTCTTATGATCTTACCCAATCTCATAAATAAATTCCTCAACATTAATAAAAGGAACTTAGAACAAAAATGTTTTCATAGATGGTACCTTAAATCATCACTAATTTATGGCTTTGGGATTGTTGGCCTTTTCATAGCCATGTTCTCTACCACTCTCCATCAGATAATTGATGGTTAGATTTCTCTTACATATCCATATTTTCCTACATGGAAACCTAGTATGTATTATTTTTGGTAATCTTCATACTTTCCACTCTTTATT
The DNA here is from genome assembly GCA_963277665.1 of Viscum album. Lineage (NCBI taxonomy): Eukaryota > Viridiplantae > Streptophyta > Magnoliopsida > Santalales > Viscaceae > Viscum > Viscum album. The sequence continues at coordinate 185,141,721 of OY728144.1, forward strand.
TTAAATAGAGGCCTCATTAATTCATTTTTCGATGTGGGATTTCAACTAAGATATTTTTAAACGTCAAAAATGTGTTATCCCAATACCCTATGTTTTGTTGAACCGATGGTATTTCAAGTCATCATAGATTGATGAGTTTAAGGACCTCAATTTTATACTTGTTTGTGATTGATGACCTCAATCACTACCTATAAATATTTACGTTTTTCCACCAATTATATATCTCTAATTCCCACCAATGTTCTCCTAATCGAGATCATAATTTGGTGGTGACCCATTCATTTCTCTTTTCCTCATATTAAGACTAAATTTTAGTAACCCAATTTCCGATCTGGGTTTTCCCACAAATATATTTTCTATTTTCAACCTTTTATTTTCGAAGAACAATTTCAAATTTCGAGTAAGAAATTTGTTGAAGGAGAGGAGAATATAACACCCCAAGATTTCATAGTGTGTTATTTCTTCAAAATAATTCAATAACTTGCACTACACGCAACACCGAGTTCAATTGCACCATGACTTATCAAAATGCCATTCAAAAGAGGTTATGAATAGTATAAACTAAATTTTAAACTTTATATAATCCTTATAATTTTTCCATATTATGAGTATCTTAGACATAATGCAAGAACAAATTCATTTTCAGTATTGCACTTTTATCAACTTTTAATAGTGAACCCTTTTTAAATACAATATTATAAACTTTTTGACTAAATGGGGACATCAAAAAATTAAAATGAAACATCCCAACCTTCCACGGTACGCTTTCTTTGAATAATATAGGAGTGTGTGTTGTACGCAACCTTGAGTTTTAACACACACCACAACCAATCAAACTAGCCGTTATGAATAGTAATACCTAATTTTTGAAATTATATATATTTTATATTTCAAAATGGACTTCATTTTTTGATTCGGAATATCTAATTTATCCTAAGGTGAAATTTTGGTACTTTTCGAATAACTTTCATATTTTGATGAATAGTGAAAATTACTAAATTTTAATTAAAAACAACTTTTTTAATCAAAATAATTAATAGTGATAAATTATGAATTTGAGTGGTTTTAAAGTATATTTAGAATAAATTTTTACCATTTAATATAATGTTTGTCATTGGACATAATTTTACAATTAAACCGAACATAAACAAGTGTCAATCTTTTGATAGTTATTATCTCTTAAAAACACGCTTTTTGTTTTGACAGCGGGAATTAATTTTAAACTAATTTCTGCCACTTCTGTGTTTTGAATTTAGAAAAATGGATTCCATATTTGGAATCAGGATGTACAAATTGTTTAAATATGTAACTTTTATTTTTAAACATTTTGAATAATTACTGTGGTAAATATTTTATTTACCATGGTTAAGGGTAAATCTGGTAAATAAGGGTTAAAAAATAATATTATAATAATACTAAATTACCCTAAAACGTGTCCTAGCCTTATTTTTTGATACATGTACGACCATAGGCATATTGGGGTCGATTTGGGGACCCCATGGTGCCACTTGTAGGTGATAGGGACACTTTATTTTAATTAATTTAAAATGAATACAAAAATTACACAAGCATATTTCTTTTAGAAAAACAATTTTTTACATAGGGTTATATATGTTGGATTTTAGATTATAAATATTAATTAGAAAGATAAAACGATTTCCTATATAATGATATTTTATTTATAATTTTTATAATTTAAATAAGTTATTTTATTTGTGACACAATGATGATGCAGTAATTACTAAAATAGTGAAAAATTAAATTAATTGATATTATAAATAGCCAAATAAATATAATATGAAACTTTTAATGAATTAAAATAATTTTCTAGGATAATATGATATATTAGGAGGGATTTAATTTACTTTGTTCTAAGTAATCAATCTGTTATGAGTTTTTAAAAAATCAACTATTGAATAGTGTCAAAATTGACATAAAAGAGTTCATAAAACAAATATTATATTATTAATTGATATTAAATTCCTAAAAATCTAGGGTTCGGCCAAGAATCTTATAGCATGATAGGTTCATCATTAATGGACCACTTGGGGGTCGCTTGGATGTATATAGTAAGTTTATTAACCATATTATATAAAAATACATAGAGATATTGTAATAGTGAAACTAATTAACTTAGAGTTAATACGTAAAGATAAGGTTAATATAAGTACCCAAACCTGTATAAATTCTATTGGTTGAGTGGTTTTCGACCTATCCCCACCTTATCCTTTGAATAATAAACTTTGGAGCCATTAGAAACCGAATATGAATTTATTATAAATTAATATTTATAGCTTTTCCAAAGGTTCCCCTCACCCCTCTTATAAAAGGGCACTCCTCCTTCTCATTTCTTCACACATTCAAAGCCTTTTGGTTCAGCCAAACTCTGCCCAAATACTCTCCCAACTTCCCTCACTACAACCTAGAGTCCTTAGTTTGATCGGAAAGCCAACCTATGGAGCCCTTTTGATCAAATCAAAAGGAAGAACCCAAAGAAGAGGTAATGTTTTCACCACCCCTTTTCAAGTTCCTTTCTTCTTCCACTTCTTATTCCTTTGTTCTTACCATTCTAAAATAATAACTCCAGTATATCACATATAATGTGATGTTATTATAAATATGGTACAACCATATTCAGTATTCTATCCACCCTTTGAATAACATGTCACCATACGTGCGTACGTACGGCTTACCGTCTCCACGTCGTGGTGTAATTGTTATTCAATATATTATTATTTGGATGGGTATAATAATGATGTGTAACTCATTTAAATAATAAATATAACATGTTAATGATTCTTTATATATGATATACCATCCAGTTATATATTATTTTAATTTCAAAAGAATGATATTGTCGCTCGTGCGTACATACGGACTACCGTCTCCACGAACTCGATGAGATTCATTCTCCATCGTATCCATTCAAGTATAATTATCATTTGATGATTTGAAAAATGATGTTTAAGGACTTGATATCATTCTGGATATGAATAATATAAAACCTATCCTTTACAAACATGGCTTACATAACAAAACATATAAAATAAAACAAGTAAGTTAACACCCGAAACAATGATAATACTAAGATATTATTATCAAATCAATATTAAAAGATCATATATGATATCTTATTAATATATATGATTCTTGAATAATTTAATAACAATTATTTCACCATTTTACAGGAGGTTAACCTACCCCAACCAAGGAAAAGTACAAGGTAAGGGGTTTTCATCTCACTCCTTATTCCCGTGAGATTCATGCCATATTGCCACGATCACCTTTTGTGTGGTGTATGTACTTCCCATAATTATATTCGCTGTGTAATACACTCTAAATTATGTGTATTTACATATTCATTGTATGATACCTCTTTCATGGGTTGTATGTTTAATAAGTTACCAAATTGGTAAGGGTTATTTTCACAATCTCTTCATTATCTGAGGTTGTTTATACGTAATTATCTACTGGGATTTCTTTATCATTCACATCCATGTTTCTTCGAAATGTATTTCAAAACATTTTTACTATTTACAAAGAATATGAGTTAAAGTCATTTATAACCTTATGGGTTTATAATGGAATCTTTCCGTCGTTTTCCAAACAAGGTGCTTTTTAACCTTTTCGACAGAATTAAGGTAAGAATGTTGTTTTAACTTATACGGTGGGTGCGGTTATATTCCGCCATTATAAAATCGTCGAAGCTTCCCTTACAAGATTATAAGAATATTTTCAAAGAAAAAAAGTATAATTTTATATGGCTCTTAAATGATTTCAAAAAAAATAGATATTTCTCTCAAATATATGAAAACCCAGTGAAAATGTATATGTATTTAATGCAAGCTTAAAAATGTTTTCTGAAAACCCGTCTCTCGAGTGTGGTAGATAAGAAGGGATTGGGAGTGGACTCATCCTGGCCTGTAATTAGTCGAGCAGTCTCAAAATGAGTTATTTTGTTTTCAGAAGCTTGCATAATGTTTTCAGAAAAACACTTGAGTATATTTTATCAATTTTAAACATAAGTATCTTCTAAAAAAATTGCATCGGTAGGTCTCATGAGGCAAACTAGTGTCTTGGCACAAGGCCTTGACAAAATCTTATTTGTAATCTTGGCACCAGGCCTTGGCTATGTGGTTATGATAGTCTGGAATTATGCATTCCATCATTATGAAAGTGGTTATTGATTTTGCATGTGATTATTCGATTAGTAGAATAACCATGTGAATAAGTAAATGGAATTATTTCATTTTATTTATGCCATACTATGTTAAAAGTTCAAGTTTAAAAGGCTTTTGTTTTAGTTAAACATTGCCTTAAATGTTTATTCTTATTTATGAAAGTTTACGCTATATTGTTATCCTTACTGGGCATTTGATCTCACACCTTTTCTATGTTTTATTTTTCCCAGGAAGTGAAGAAGAAAATTATGAATGACCTGCAGGGATATTATGTGGGGATATGAGTGTGGATTATGGAGACAATATGTTGTTTTAGTAGTTTTTCATTTTATGATGTAATGTAAGACTTATGAATATATCTAGTGTTTCCAAGACTACTAAACCAATCGGTCTTTCGAGATTTGATCTTTCTTGTGATCATGCCAATGTTATGTAATAATGCACCAACTCTGGGTAACTGGGGTCGGGGCGTTACAAAGTAGACTACATTCCGTAATTTTTCCTCATTCTCCATGATAGAAAAATTTCTCTTCTTTCATTCTAAAGAGGTATGTTGTTCTTTTAATTCATTATTTTTGAGGATAGAATTGTTAAATAAAAAATTATTCAAAAACCATCCATACAGGGCCTTGGTCTTATTTATCCTAAAATACTAAATCCCTCCACCAGCGTTCAAGATCATCCAGTATATAGGTTTCTATCTTGGCTTTCCATTCTGCTTGGGAGCTGATTAAATAAAAGATACAATTCATCCATTTCAGCAACACCACTACCTTTTCTAGTTTAGAATCACCCAGAAATATGAGTGGATTTTGTTTCATGAATTGTATGCAGTGATCCACTTTTCTTGGATCATTCTCCCCCCCATTCCCACTGTCCACAGTCTAAAATGCTTGAATAATACTCTAAACTAGTTTTTATTTCACCTATGGATTATGTGAAACTATATTCTCAGGATCATTATATGGTTGTTTTCTATAATGCCTACTTGGCCCATTTTATATTCATAAAAAACACCATAATTCACACTCTCTTTCAACTGAATGCTTAAAATTTATAATTCTATCGTAACATAATATCACAAAATTTCATTACAATATAAATTATTTTCTATGTTCTACCATTTTTCAAAAATCTCACATTCTTTTTGAACTCAAATCATTTTCAAAATATCACAAGGATGATCCTTTTCAAAATATGACATCTAAAAACAACATTCACTATTTTCAAAAATCAATATATTACCCCAAATCATAAATCATTACTCAAAATAAAATATTCCCTCATAGTGGGATGTCTTTTCTATAATTCATTTCATGATCCTATCATTTGATAAACCCATAAAAATGAGATTCCAAATCCTATAAGTGTCTCCAAACAACATATGTACCCAACACCCCTATAACATGATTTTCAAAATAAAAAAATAATTATTTATTTTTATGCACTACATTTCTTATCCCAACAATCATACTCCTTCCTTCCATCACTCCACTGAGAATAGACTAGAAAATAGTTCAACTCCAAGAACAAAATAATTGGAAACCACTTGTTCTAGAAATATAATTGGAAGGATCTAGATAGATATCACTTATAACGTCTCACCCCTTATTATTGGATTGAGAAGTGATGGAATGTTAATTAGGCTTATGAAAAGTCCATAAGGTAGAAAATGTTGGTAATACAGTCCTTGGGATTCATTATCAGAGGGATGATGATTTTACATCTTAAAATAAAATTTCCAACCCTATATAACCATAACCAAAAAAACCACTACATAATGTGTGATATCAATGAAATAAAAATAAAAGAAAATATTGATCTTAAATCCATCAAAAACCATGTACGGTGGCATAAGACTACAAAATCAAAGTAAAAAGGTGAAGACAACGCTATAAAAACTCAAACACTACAAGGTGACCAAATCCAAAATCCTACTCCAACTCCTTCCCAAGTATCCTAAAGCACCACTAGAGAATTATAATAATTTACCTTTTCACACGCATTGATAAAAAAACATCTACAAAATCACCAAAGATACAATGAAGGGGTGAGTAATTATACTCAATAGGTTTTACCCGAATGACTTTCCTACTCATGCCTCTATGATAGGAAACCTTAGAACATTTATATAAAAAATTTAATACAAAACAATTCAAACATGTTATATCAAAATATAAAACAATTTCCATACTAAAATTGTTTTCCCAAAACCTACAAACTCCCAAGGAAATAAATCAAACATGTTGTTATAACCATTTGATTAATTTAATTGGAATTACCCATTCCATATCACATAGCCACACACACACTCTCTCTCACACCCACACACAATATTTGTGTTACCATTATGGCAGAACATTCTTCCATAACCTATACCCTTTGATGGTTTTACTTCACGATTAATATCAATCATTTCCTTTCACTCTTAACCATTTAAGCCCTATCACATTCCAACACAACCATTTCCACACAATTAAATAAATTAAATAAAACCACACATTTGTTGAAACCCATAACCACAACCCAGTTCAATAAAACAAAACTTTTATTGGGGACCATTTTTCCAAAAAACCATTTCAATAAAAATCATATTGTATTAGAAACCATTTTAATAGAATCAAAACCAAATCACCATATTAAAATAATTATTTTCAATTCATGTTACCAAATTCACCTTTTTCACACCCACTCACTTTTTCACAATACCACAAACTCTCACTATATAAGTAATCAAAAAATCATTTCCCATCAATTTTACAATAAATTTAACAAAAAAAAAATTAATTTGAAATAAATCAATTGAGTTATAAATAGATGATTTGATAGTGAATCCACCTACCTCTAGAATCTTTGTGAAAATGAAACAATTTATGAAAATTTCCATGAAATTGGGTTTAAATCCAAAACCCACCATAAATCTATTCCCCTATAAATAATACAATATAATAATATTTTGCATCAATAAAATACACTTATCTATAGTAGAAGTAGATCTAAAAAACCAAGGGAGTGGGATAAGAAACCAATAATGAAGAATCGCACAGAGAATCTGGATTAAACGTACTAATAGAAGGCTTCAGATCACCCCCAAATTGATGGGATAATCCTCTGTTGCATTTGGAGAAGAAAATATGGAGTTAGGTCTATTTTGAGTAAAAACAAGGTAGATGGAAATGAAAATGAGTGATATAAAAAATTTTAGGATCTCACTTTTAAACCGTGCATAGTTAGTCGCACGATTAGATAAACTGTGATCTAACCATGTGCTAACTTCTATCTAAAAAGGAGATAGAATGGTTAGAGAAACCGTTCCCCAAATTTTTCAAATATCTGTGTCCCACATTGCATGGTTTTTCCTAGTCGGCTACAGAGTTTGTAAAAACTATAAATATTTCCATGAACATTCCCTTTAGCCCATTTCTCATAATGAATTGTTTATTATTGGTGTTTCATGGTTTTATAAACCAACACCAATAATGCACCCTTCTAAAATTCCCAAAACATACCAAAATTCTTCTAAACCCTACCAAACGTCACCTAAGAACTTCATATACTTAAAAATCATTAAGAAAGAGTTACTTACAAGAAATTGTAAGTGCTACAATAATACCATATAAAGCCCATTTATTAGAAAATATAAGGTAGATAACACCAATGGGATTTTCCCTTGACCAAACCCAATATGATATCCAATGACTTAAGCATGGGCTAAAACGTTTCTTAGGTAAATTCAAGCTCATCGAGATCATGGGCCAAACCATGTTCGTCGAACCACCCCAGGAAAGTCCCATCATTGCTCACCATACCCTTAGGGTTTTTTTGGTGTATTAATGGGATATGTATCAAAACCCAAGAAATAGGAGTATGTACATTATTTTTTATAGTATAATGAACACATTTCCATCCTATTATTATCAATTTAAAAAATGATTTTTATTTTCATACAATAAAACCCAAAAGTATTTTTGGTTAACATTATAATTAAATTAATGAATTTATTTTTAATGAATTAATATACTTTTGAAAAAAATAATATTTTAAAAACAATTATAATTCAATAATTTTCCTCAAATATAAATGATCATATAATTTTTATGAATTCAAATGTAGTTTTTATATGGTTTTGAAAACTGTTATTGTCAAAAAACCCATATGTTCTTAATAAATGTAAATTTTATTTCAAAATAAAAAATTAAAATACTTATAAAATTATTATATATTATGAATATTATTTTTCAAATTGAAATTTTAAATGTATCCTATGCTGAATTTTTCTTAATTTTCTAATATAGTCGAATTTTTGTGTAAACATTATAAATAATATAATTATACTCTGTGTATTATGACATCATAAGGACCCAAAAGTGATGTAACAAATACTATAAAGGGTATCCACAACCAAATACATGTATTCCATTTAAAATAATGTTATTTTATGTTTATTTGGTTAATTTTATAAATCCTTTATGAATCCTGAAAAACAATTAATATATTTTATGGTTTTAAAATCATTTTCGTAAGTGTATGACATGTATCTACGTAAGAAAGGGAAATATTTTGTTACGTTAAGATCTGAGACATATTATATAATTACAAACACTTAAATTTTTCATAAATTTTGGGAGGAAACTTTGGGATGGTTTGTGGTTTTGGTAATTTTATTATGTAGAGTCCAAAATTAAAATAATAATGAAATCCCCTGCTTTTCTTATATAAACCCACCCATGCTCCTATTTATATTCACTCGAAATCCTTGTAAATCATCCCTACTTTCACCTCCACTCTCTATAATCCTCCAAAGTTTCCCTTATCTCTCAATAATCTCATCCCAAGCATTTGGAGTCACACACTCAAATAAGGGACCTTCTTTTACTCCTTTCAATTCAACAACCTTATTTGGTATTTTTCTTCTAAATTGTAATTTTTTATAATTTAATTTATATATAAACATACCATTACATTTTAATTGATTTTATTTTAATTAGAGATCATTTACTCTCTATCATTTTTACCTTTATCTAAGCAATTAGTGTACCAAAATTTCGTAAGGGATTTCTCTCTTCTCATTTCCATTGAACACTTCTTTTACATTATATATCTTAAATTCTGCTGGTTTATGTTGGGATATGTTATTACATATCACACATACTACACATTGGACATAAAAAGGATTAGAAACCCCTTTGTCTCTCATTAATCCTACGATGATCATTTATATAAACCCTTTACCATGCTACAATACAGTTAGGATTCTTCTCTTTATTCATGTTTCTTCATTACCTTATGCATCTATTTTCATTTTATAATGAACGAATCAATTATTTATCATGTCCCTATTATTGAAAATTGGATATCTATGAGATGAGATAACCCTTTCACTCTAATCATCCATTTTTTATGAATCTTTATGTGATGTCAATATGCTGCTGAAATATCACTATGATTTTCCATGCCAAAACAATTGTGTAGTGAATACCATACCCATTTACTATAGAGGGTGTTAAAATTTATGAATATATAATTTTCATTTCATACATACATGAATTTATTACACACTCCTTGATAATGAAATAAATTATAATGATGAATGAATCCATGTAGTATGATCTTTATGGCACACATAAGCATGAGAAATAAATGAATATGATAGGTGGGATTAGAATTATATATCGCTCTAATTCCATGGGAAATAATTAGTTTCAGGATAAATCATGTGGTAATAGGGAGTAAACCTGAATCATTTATGGTAATTTTTTCATTATATTGTCTTAGAAATTCTCCCTGACCTATGTTTATGATTTAGTGTTTAAATATATAGCCACATTTCCCATGTTATGATTATCATGCTATATCAAGTCTCATTGTTCATTTTTATGGTTCCAAAAAAATTTATGCACCATTGATAATACTATTTTATAACATGTATCACCTTATTCCTTTTTTATTCCCATATTGATATTTATAGACCAAACATTCCTTATGCTTATCCCTAGGTTATCCCATGCAGTTTTAAAAATCCATGGAATTTTAGAATCAAGTTAAGGATGTTTTCAAAAATACTTTTGTATCACATTTTTTAGATGTTTTGTTCAATACCTAATTCCCAAAGACACTAGTATTCTCGATCCATTAGGTTGTGTTCAGTGTAATTTTATTTAATAAATCATGTATTAATGTTAAATAAAATAAGGTTTATTTTAAAAATAATTTTAATTAATAAAGACAATAAATAGAGATATATAATATTAAGGTTATAAAATATTTTATTATTTTTTAATCATTACAATAAATGAGGTCAATTAACTTACATGAAAATAAAGGGTAAAATTAAGGTATTTGGTAACTCAAACTCTTTTCTTTGAGTTATTCAATATATTATTTGATCTTCATTTTTTTCATAATTTCCCTTTCAAATGTTGTTCCTTTTTTTTACTTATTGGAAAAAGTGTTTTTTAAAGCAACTACATTTCTATGAATTTTTTCCTTTTCATTCTTCGTAAAATAGTGGAATCTTTTCTAAAAGAAACTCGTAACCAGGTATATTATAATGGTACATAAAAAATGTTTTAAGAACCATAGTTTTATGTTTTTTCATTATATTAAATTGATATATCTAAAATGGTGTTATGTTTCGTGATTCACCCTGTATTATTTTGTTATTAAGTTATTATTTTTGGGTTGTGATGTTCCAGACCTGGTTCAATAAAATGTAACCAAAATCTATTGGCCACAAGACCTAAAACGCACCTCCATGTATGCTAAAGGCTATCAATTAGTAGTTAGGGTCCATGGTAAAACAGTGGAAAGACTATACCATCATGATCAAAGTGTAGAACATAGTGATAAAAATATGAATCAGTAGATTAATCACAAAAGATAACTAAATACTGTAAGAGAAATGATCCATCATATAAATAATCCTAGAATCACATCTATCAATGTCATAAACCGGATGATGATCCTGAAATGTTGTATATAAATATTAATATAGAAGGATAATGGGATCATTAATAGTAAAAATGATATATAAAAAATACTAAAAGATGAAACCCTTCATCTAGAGGCATATCAATCATAGGCTTGGTCCTATAGCACTATACCTCATCCTAACAGGGTAATAAAGAATCCATGGTATGTCTCTTTATATTTTCCAAACCTGTATCCATGATGTCTGTCATGGTACCCAATGATGGACTAAATAGGTTATGATATATACTTAGTAGTCCACCACTAAGGATGTCTAATTCCATCTAGTTCCTAAATATATATTAAAAATGTAAAGGTAAAAGTAAAATTTTTAAATGAAGTGTTGTAATAAATTAACCCACATAGGTCTTGGTTCCCATTAACCACCCATCAACTACCAACTACTTTGGGCTAAGACTAAATATCTCATATTAAATAGTTAGTCCTGATTTAATTTAAAATAAAGTATCCAAAATCGAATCATATCCAAAGCATCCCCCTTGAATCATTTTTGGTCCAAATATGTATGATAAGTTCATTTTAAAAATATAAAGCACTAACTAAATCCAGGCTTATCCCTTTGCATATAATTCATGTCATATAATTAAATCAATGTGATGGTAAAGAAACTTGATCCCTTCCCTATAGTTATTAATATGTAACTCATGTATCACTCCAGGCATAACATGAACCCATCACCTTATAAGTCTATCATAAAAATTCATCCTAAAAACCCTAGTTTCTCTCTAGGTGTGGTATAATTTATCCCCACTCTAAGGATTTCCTTGGTAGTCTATAAAGATATCCCATGTTTCTCTAACGGAATATATAATGATCTTCCACTGAGCCCATCCTTGTCATTCCACATTGGGAGTCCATGAATCACTCATGAAATATATAATGTTATACCCTATGAGTCTATCCATGGTATTCCACAAAGGGAGTCAATGTATCACTCATGGTGTATATATTATGCTTCCATGTGATTCCATTCATGGTGTTTGTATTATAACACATGTGTCACCAATAGTGCATGATATGTTCGTTTACAATTCATTTAATTCTATAATCCCAATAATTCCATTTATGGAATTCCATATCAGAACCCATATTTCACTCTTAACATTGGAATATTAATGGTTATGGTCCTGAATTATAACCATACAATTTAGGTTCACATTGAATTCAATTTTACATCACATTAAAATAACAATAAACTATCTTTAAAATGTTGTCTCAAATGATGGCCTAGGAATAGAAGGTCAAGTAGCCCATGATTTCTCTCATTCATATAAATTGGGATTTTTGATTTTATGATCTTATCAATTCTAATAAAGAAGGGAAAAAATAACTCTATCAACTAGATGATAAAAGAAGAAAGAGAAAGAGGAATGAAGAACTTTCGAGGGGATATCCAATGTGATAAACATTGGTCCGAATAGAGTCCAGAGAGAAAATAAATAACAAATCCTAGATTTAGGCATGGATGATACTTCAATGGGAGAGGGTTTTTGGTTTTAGAGGAAGAATGAAAATGGGATAGGGGTTTATATAATTGAGGGTAAAAATGAAATTTCACTGTTTTTTAATGGTTTTCATATTTTGTATATATTTTTGGATAAAACATGCACCAACCATGTGATAGAAATTGTCCCAAGACACCACACACATGGGCTAGGTGCATAGTTTATCTAAAAATACGTATCCAATGGGAAAACCCTATCATAAAACATATATAAGACTTGTATGATTGTTTGATCTGGGATGCACTATTTTGAAGAACTATGTACCCCAAATAGAGAATTGTGCCACCCTACATGGATAAAGAAAACTATGAGGACTAGGAAGAATGGTTTTCACTAACCATGTGTCCCACCTACTTCACTAACCATGCTTCTCCCAAGAGCCAGGGATCATGCCTATGTCAAAGACCTGTACACCCCTTCCCCCCACGAAACACTCATAACTTCATTAGGAACATCCATTAGGATAAAAATAAAAAACAACATTGAAAATTAAAATGTTCCATACTCAATCAAAATTCAGTTTCTTTTAATATTCCCCCATGAAGAAATTTAACCCTTGGTTGACCATCCTATAGTGGTTATGTGTTATATAATAATAATTTAGTAACATACGCAAGTACATTGGCCTCACACATCCAATTCTCATACTATACATGTTCTTACTTCTATAGCACCCTCACTGGAGAAACTGACTAAACTCAGAGACTCATCTTCCCCAGATCAAAAATAAAAATAGGTTTCTCCTAAAACGATGCATAAAAATACACTTCAACCTCCTCAAGATGAATAATATGAGATGTATTTGAATGATATCACTGAACATGAGATCAATGGAAGACATCATGAATGGAACAATACCTCTAAAGCAACTGTAACTAATAAGATACCGGCTCAAATATAGCCATTATATCAAAGCACCTAGATTAATGAGGTGATACCTGCCCTTGTTTGAGAAAAATGTTTTCCCTAGTCTAGGTTAAACACATAAGAAAACCCAACTATCTACCTCAAACAATCATGTTTATTGATGAAGATTAGTGTATTAAGTTGTCCTTCACTGAAGGTGTCATACCCAACTCCATTTCCATATATTTAAATAATTTTTTTGTAAATTTGTACTTGAGGAATTTTTGGTCCATATACACCAAAAAATATCTCTTATTAAAAAATTCCTACAACAACACAAGGTGTGGATAATAGAAGCTAACTCAAGATCATGCGTCATTAAATTCATATCATGTGTCCTCAATTGGAGAGAACTAGATACCTAAAATCTCTCCTCATACATAAAAAATACACCCATCCCATTTCTAGACTCATTACAATAAACCATATTTCTTTGGCCTTGGTCTATCATAATCAAGATCAGCATTGAATTCAATTTCCCTTTAAACTCTTGAAAGGCTGTTTATTAGTATTCTAACCATAAGAACTTCACATATGTCTTAGTAAATACAATTAGAGGTTCTTATAGGATTGAAAATTACTAAATGAATCACCTATAAAAACCCTTTATCCCTAATAAACTCAGTATCTCAATGATGTTCTTCAAATTCTCCTAGGAAACTATAGCTCTCGCCTTATTTGGATCAACTAAATCATCTATCTCTGTGAAATTGTGACCTATTAAATGAGATTTATCCATCCAATAATATCATATTTTAATATAAGAATATTACTAATTCTCTCTCAGTGTATACAATATGATCTCAATATGTTCAGCATGGTGATGTCGAGTGTGATCAAACACCTAGATTTCATCCATGAAGAACACCACAAAATAATCTAGACACAACTATAAAACCTGGTTCATCGGTTCCATGAAAACTATTGGAATGTCATTGAGACTGATTATCTGGGCCAAATACTCATACAATCCATATATATGATGGGGTGATGTACATGGAATATTTGATAGTCTAACATGAAGGACCCCGGGACACCCTGAGAGGGGAGGGGTGAATCAGGGTGACCACTTTTTCTTTTAATGTGATGGATCTTGTTCCCACGTTGGTAGAAACATGTTGAACTTGTATGATGATTATGATCAGAAAGAAAACATTCACATGCACAGATAAGACACATCCCTTTTTACTTGGTTCACCACTAAGGGTTACGTCCAAGGAGCATACGCCGACATGTTGTCGGTCGTACCGAAATCCACTATGCTTCACTAGATTCGAATTACAAAGGTTTAGGTACAGACACTCTGTCCCAGGCTCACTGCCTTTACAATTGTTCAGGGATAGCTCACTGCGTCCCTTGGGTCACTCCCGTTGACTCCCCCTGGATCACTGCCGTTGGTGAAGTCCCACTCAGTTTATAGACGTAAAGGTTTCTTCATAATTTTCATAAGAATGCATCCTTTGTTGTATGTAGTTGCTATATTGAAGTCTTATTCTCTCCAGAAGAAGAATATCACTTTTCCTCAAATGTATCGGGTAGTCTCCTAGATTTTGTGCAGCTCCAAACAGGCCGGTGAGCTTCAGCAAAACCAGGCGCGCTTCTCCAAGACAGTCGCGCAAGTCCCACTACGGCGCGCAAGTCCAAACTGACGCGCAAGTGACATCAACGCACTTGCGCGACTCTTCCTTCCCCGACTACAAACTTGCGCGGTCCACTTCCTTTCTCTTCCAAACCGCCTTGGGCGCACAGCCAACAACCGGCGCGCAAGCTCTACTTGGGCGACAAAACTACCACCTGCGTGACTCAACCACCTGC
Source organism: Viscum album (assembly GCA_963277665.1). Taxonomy (NCBI): domain Eukaryota; kingdom Viridiplantae; phylum Streptophyta; class Magnoliopsida; order Santalales; family Viscaceae; genus Viscum; species Viscum album. Next base: position 185,157,118 of record OY728144.1, read on the forward strand.
GCGACGAGAGCTCGAACAATATAGAAGTATTGAGCTCCGTGAGAAATGAGGAGGGGTGGTCCAGTATTTATAGGCAAACTGGGCCCCCTGCGCGTAGGTGCGCAAGTCCCTCGACGGCACGCAAGTCTTGTCTTCAAAAACCTCTGTCGCGCAACTCACTTGCGCGACCCAACCAACACTTGCGTGACCTTCTTTCCTTAGCCAAATTTTGATGTTATGATCCTCAAAAACATATGGCGCGCAAGTCTTTTATCCTCCAAGATCTCGGCGCGCAAGTACCCTTTCCAAGAACACAATACTTTATTGGAAGATTTTCAGGCCCAAAAAATTGGCAAACACTGAGAAACGGCGCCACCTTCACTACTGTTTTCTGCTTGAACGATATGATCTCTTTGTTGCTACACATTTTCCACTGAGGATTGACAAGAAACACAAAAAATACGCCAAATCATGCTTTGAAGACCCTGGTTCCAACATAACATTCACCTGATGACAACCTTACCTCTAATCAATCGTATTGAACACCCTTTCTACTTGTATCTGGTAGAAGTGGTTTTGTATAAAATGTAATGGATACTGGTTATTAAGCGTACGAAATTTTAACCTATGTTAATCTCTGAATAGACTAAGGGTACCATTTATAGTGTTGACCAAAAAGGGCTGGTGAACCCCTTTATGATGTATTGGGTGGTATAAAATCCTTATCACCAAAATCCTCTAGCAACAACCTTAGATCCTAAAACACCATAGAAACCATCCAATAAGTAATAATGGATACAGGTGAAAATCATGAATCTAGATATAGATTAAAATATACCTCTCTCTCAAGAGGTACTCTACAAAATTCGACTTGAAAAACATGCCATAAAAAATCTAATAATATTGGAAATTCATACTAATATGTTCCTTGATCATCCTGATAAAAGCCAACAATTTAGGTTATCATCTTAGATAATCTTGGATGCTTAGAATCAAATTTTCCTAACTAGAAATCACAAACACCATTGTGATGAATATTCTCACCCTATAGTGATGTAAAAGTCACCCTTCGAGGATTTTAGACAATATGAGCATGATAGGGTGCCAACCAGTTCATCCTGAGAATGATTTCAAACCCTATAATTTGGAGTAAAAAGAAGGCTCATATGAAGTGACACCCACATTTTTCAAGAAGTCACTCCATTTACTAGAATACTATCTCTAATTGAATTCCTAAAAGAGTATCGAGGGTCATCACACTATAGTAAAACTAAACATTGATCCCAACATTGTCTACAACTATCACATATATGACGAAATGGGAAGCACCTCTATTGAAAAGAGAAATTAAAAAAGTATAGGCTCTTAGAATAGTACCTTTTATTGTAGAATATTTCATACTGTTATCATTAGGTATTTTATACACTATATACATTTAGGATAATATGTAGCTCTAAGATATATCTTGTCAACCTTGTGCAGGTCCGCTATGCTAACATTGTAAGTCTAGTGTCTGGCTACCCCAACTATCAACACTGCCTATGTTTGATCTTCCAATTACACTTCATCTTCCTACCAAGATATAATCTAATATATTTTTCTATAACATGTAGTTTGTAAAAACCCTCTCCCAATAGGTATTAGAGGAATGGCTCTACAAAATCACTGAAGATGACTCATCTATCTGTAAGACTGACACTCACCTTGTTCCCTATTACACTGGGATTTTGTATACTAGGGCCTACCATATAGATGGAATCCCACCTGGAAACATGAGTAAGTTCTCTGGATAAAAATATCACTACATGGAACCTCCAAAGGATGATTCCTTCTATTGGTCTATATAGCTCCTTGTATAGGTGTTGAACCGCCCTGGATCTCACCTCATCCTCTCTCAGTTTATGCTTTGTGATAACCTCTAATTTAATATACTTGGTACAATAGTAAGATGAAAAATATTCATTTATGATCAGATGTCTCACCTAGTACCACCCTAAAATTTCTATTATTTTGATAATGCATTACCTAATAGAACAGGTTTCAAGCACTGGAGCTTCGTGAAATACAAAATATTCTCCTTGAATGATAAATATCCATGCTTCACATGCACAAACTTTATGGATCTATTGGCCTTGACATATCATTATATAATTAATTATAAAAGGACATATGAAAGTCTCTCCAAGACATATCCTGATTATAATCTATATATGTAATAATATCCCACCATATCTAGGTAGAATCCTGAAGCATGTACGTAGAAATCATCACTCTCCTCTCAGGAGGTGTCTCCGGATTCTTGAAAATTGATATCATGTAATTTGTCCATCACTTCATAGAATGTGGACATCTATCCCCTGAAAACCAAGGTGGGTTCTACTGCTAAAACTCATGCCTCAACTCTTCCACAGTCATTCCAGATCATGGGCCCCCCTATACTGTCTTCATAATGTGTAGGAAACCCTTATGAAACTGGGAATTAGTACCCATATCAGGTATAATTATGGGCCCATCAAGTTCCATTATTATATTTTCTACAAGTAGCCTAAGGCCCACCACCTCCGAGGCATGGTCATCTCTAGCCTTAGAGAACACGACTTGATGTTATCGTGGTTGAATGTTTCTCTAAATGAAAAAAAGACACATAAATAAAATATTTAACAACTAATGAAATAATATATTTAATAATATGATATGTATAAGACTCTCTATATAATAATCACTCCCCACTTCCTATTCCTAAAGTTATGCCCTGGGTACATACAATTTATTTTAAAATAAATATATGTTTCCTACTGAACAAGAACCATTAAATAGAGATTCAAATTAATTTTAAAAGAATTATGTGCTTCCTACTTCCCACTACTAAGGTCGCGTCAAGGTCATGTTCTCTTCTATAAGTCAAAGGTCCATATATACAGAGTTTGATTTTCAATTTATAGTGGAAAACACACATTATGTTACAAATGGAATTTCTATTTAATAGTTATCGTTTCATTTCAAAATTATATTTCTTTTAATTTTCTAATCATTTATTTAGAAAAAATTTAAGATAGTTTAATTATATGGATCACATTTTCAAATTTATAAAGCCCCACACACTTTATAAATTTAAATGTGGTTTCCATTTAATAAAATCCAATTATTTATCAAATCCTTGGATGAACTTTTAGCACAATTTCATAGAGATGTCAACAATGAAACCAAAAAATGATACAGGAAAATATTGTTGCAATATAAACATGACGTGGAATGTGCATGACCTATAAATTCCCAAGTTCCAATAATGATTAATGATTAAATACTTCCTTTCCATATCAACCAAGGGTAAAAATCCATAGTCATAAGGATCATAAAACATCGATTATATAACCCATTGGTGAAATCAAAAAATCTGTAATAAGAAACAGCTGATACCACTGCTCCCATCTCATTTATTTGAATTTTCACTGTATGTGGGTAAGATAATGCCAGACACAGGCTCATGAAGAAATCATAATATGTCATATTTTTCCATTCTAAACTCTTAATTAGTAAGGAATGTAAGGTAGAGGATACATATATGATACCACTTTGTGATGTCCTATAACTAGTTATCTAAAAAGTAACTGAACATTGTTGGCCACTACTATGGTCAGGTAAGAAATAGAATTTTAAAATGAAACGGGAACCGTTAAATAGAGATTCCAATTAATTTTAAAAGAAATATATTCTTCTTACATCCCACTACTAAGGTTGAGTCAGGGTCAAGTTCTCTTCTATAAGTCAAAGGTCCATGTATACAGAGTTCAATATTCAATTTATAGAGGAAACACAAATTAACATTCAATTGAAATCTCTATTTAACAGTTCCTATTTCATTTCAAAATTATATTTCTTTTATTTTTTTACTCATTTATTTAGAAAATATTTTAGATAGTTTAATTATATGGATCACCTATTCAAATTTATAATTCCCCATAAACTTTATAAATGTAAATGTGGTTCCCATTTAATCAAATCCAATTATTTATCAAATCATTGGATGAAACTTTTTCACAATTTCATATAGATGTCAATAAAAGAACCAAAAAATTGCTATAGAAAAATCTTGGAGCAATATAAACATGACGTGGAATATGCATGAAATATAAATTCCAATGTTCCTATTATGATTAATGATGTAATACTTTCTTTCCATATCATGCAAGGGTAAAAATACATAGTTATACGGATCATAAAACATCGATCACATCACCCATTGGTGAAATCAAAAAAACATGTAATAAGAAAAATCTGGAAAAACATGTCTCATCCCATGTAATTTGGATTTTCACTATATGTGGATTAGATAATTCCAGACACAGTATCATGAAAAAATCCTAACATGTCATATTTCTCCATTAAAAAATCCAAATTACTAAGGATAGTAAGATAAAGGATTCATATATGATACCACTTTGTGAAGTCCTATAATTAGTTCACTAAAAATTAACTGTACCTGGTTGGAAACTACTAAGGTCAGGTAAAAAATAGAATTTTTAAATGAAACTAGAACTGTTAAATAGAGATTCCAATAAATTTTAAATAAAATATACATTTCCTACTCCCCACTACTAAGGTCAGGTCAGGGTCAAGTTCTCTTCTATATGTCAATGGACCGTGTATAAAGAGTTCAATTTTCAATTTATAGAGGAAAACACACAATATGTTACAGTTGGAATCTCTATTTAACGGTTCCCGTTTCATTTCCAAATTCTATTTCTTTTAATTTTAGAATAATTTTTTTAGAAAATATTTATGATAGTTTAATTATATTGATCAACATTTAAAATTAAAAAACCCCAAAAACTTTATTAATTTAAATTTGGTTCCCATTTAATCAAATCCATTTATTTATCAAATCCCTCAATGAAATTTTAGCACAATTTCATAGATATGTCATAAAGGATCAAACAAATGCTATAGGAAAATATTTTTGCAATATAAACATGACATAGAATATGCATAACATATAAATTCCCAAGCTCCTATTATGATTAATGATGCAATACTTCCTTTTCATATCAACTAAGGGTAAAAATACATAGTCATACGGATCATAAAACATCAATTACATCACCCATTGGTGAAAAAAAAATATTTAATAAGAAAAATCTGGAACAACATGTCCCATCCCATGTAATTTGGATTTTCACTGTATGTGGATAGGATAACGCCAGACACCGGCTCATGAAGAAATCTTAACATACCATATTTCTCCCTTTTAAAATCCAAATTAGTAAGGATAGTAAGATAAAGGATACACATATGATATCAGTTTGTGAGGTCCAATAACTAGTTCACCAAAAATTAACTAAACCTGGTCTGCCACATTACCTTAAGCATTCCTCCACGTAAACTAGGGGATGCAGACTACCGAAGAGGGTCAATGGTGGAACATGGGTTGAGTATACCCTAATGATAAGAGTGTATAAAAATGGTATAATAGTATCAGTAAATAGAATAAGTATAAAATATAACCAATCAAGGAAAGAGTAATCATCCATCATATAATTAACCAAGTAATCATATCCATCAGTTTCAAACAAAAAGTAGTGATCAAGGAATTCTTTAAAAAGGGAATTAAAGGGGAATTAAGGGATCATTAATATACAACATGATATGAAAAAATTGATCAAAAGACAAATTTTATCTCTTGTAGCATCTAATGCATTGGCTCAATCCTCTTCCCACTTACAAAATCCTTGAAAGGTAAATAATCATCCATGAGTGGTTTCCTTCCCTTTTCTCAACCTATATCCATGAACACATTCCAAGTACACAATGATGTCCCAAATAGGCTTTGATAGATAAACTGTAGGCCACCATTATCGGTTTCTAATTCCTTCCCGTCTATGAATATATAATAAATAACATGGAGGTAATAGTAAAAGTGGTAAATGAAATCAGGTAAGAAAATAACCCACATAGGTCCATGTTAAAATGGAAGACTCATTCTCTACTACCTGATTCAGCCTATGCCAGAATATCTATGAGTAAATAGAAAACATGATTTAATTTATAATAAAGTCTCGATACCTCGATCCTAGACCAAGAATCACCTAAGAATCATATCTTGGATATATATGTATAATAAGTCCATTATAACAATGTAATCCTCTGAATGAATCCAAGAATGTTCTTTTTCAAATTAGTCACATAATATAATTAATACTAAATGATTGAAAAGAAACTTGATCCCATCCTTAATGTTATAAATTTGAAACCTAGGTTTCCCTCCATGAATGACATGAACCCATCACTTCACATTCTTGTCTTATGAATTTCTCATGAGAACCCTATTATCACTCTTGGAATGCTATCAATCCATCACCTTCTAAGTCTATCATTGTTGGTCCACAAGGGTATAACAAGTGTAACTCGTGGGGTGTATAATGATCTTCCCTTCAAATCCATAATTGGAATTCCATATAGGGAGTCCAACATTCACTCAAGTTGCTATATATTTCTTCCCTATATGTTCATCCTTGGTGGTCCACATATGGATTCTAAGTATCATCCATGGTGTATATTATTAAAATACATGAGAGTATCTCTATTGTTTTCATAGGAGAAACATTGTTTCTCTCATGTATCATATAAGCTCATTTACAATTAATTTAATTTAATATGATCTATGAGTATGTTTATGGTGTTCCGTGCTGGAACCCAGATTTCACTCTCGACATGGAAATATGAATGATCATGGATCTGAAGTCTAACCATGTGACTTTAAATCCCATTTAATTCAATTTTCCATCATATTTATATAATAATAAACTCACCTCATATAGTGCCTCAAATCAAATCCTAGTATTAGAAGGCCTAGAATCCCCTTAATTTTCTCATTCATTAAAATTGGAATTCTTATTTTTAAGATCATCTCAATCCTAAGAGATAAGAGACCATGGAAAAAAGAATACGGACATGGTCATTCATTCACAATTTCATCCATTTTTATTTAACTTCCTAAATATCATTTAACATCACAAAAGTAGTGGTTAAAATAAAACTCATTTAGAAGTAAATCAAACTCATAGGCCACCCATGGTCAATTTATCCAAATTAGAAATGCACCATATGGGTTTCTATATTCAAGGTGATTAACCATAAATTAGATATAAATAGGTATCATGGGTCATATAGGTAATGAAAAACCATTTAATTTAAGAATAATTAGTTTTAACAAGCATTAATCGAAAAAACGATGTGTGGCACAATGGTGTAATACATAAGCACTGAGAATTTAATGGAAAATAATGAGACCACCTACCTCATCTTAGTATTAGAATCCTCATCCATTGTTGGTGTCTTATATGACCTAGAATAGAATAAAATGGTTAAAATGACCAATTCCTTAAAAATAGAGAACATGAAACCACACTATAATAACTCCATCAATGGAAAGATAATTGTGAAATGTACAATTGTAATAATGATATTACTTGTGGATATCCAATACAATTGATGGAGGTCTTATTTTAATCTCAATAGAGAATAAATCAAAAATCCTAACTTTAGGAATGGCGGAGGGTTTAATGGGGGGAGGGATATTCTAAATGGGGGGCTAAATAAAAGGGATAAGGTTTTTTAAAAATATTTAGGGGGAATAAATCATTCCACCATTGTTAAATAGATTCACACTTTGGTTGCATGGTTGGACTGACCATGTGACAACCATGGGATAACTAATTACCCATGAAACCCCTCGCATAGGCTAGGCGCATGAATTTTCTATCCTTGTGTGTCCCATGAAACACCCCTCTACTAATAAGTCTGAAAAACTCACAAGGTCAAGTATCGTGGACTGCATGGTTATGGAAAAATGTGGGGTCCCAAATAAAGAATTGTACTACCCCACATGGTTAATTCTATCTTGGTGGAATAGGCTGAATGGGTTCTTCTAACTGTGTGGCCCATATGCTTCTCCCAAAAGATCGGGCTTCAGGCTCCATAAAAGATCCAGACACCCACCAAACTCTTGTAACTTTATTAGAAACTTCTATTATTATAAACATAAATAAAAACAATGAAAATTAAAAGGATTCATACCTCAAAGAAAATTTGGGTTCTTACATGGGTTATTAGGTTTTATGTTTCAATTAATTTAATTTATGATGTTAATTGGATTTTTTTTAAAATCCTTTTTATTTACTTGGGTTCTTTATGTATTGATTTAAAAATTTCATGAAACTTGTTTTTTTATTTGGGTTATTTTGTGATGTGAATATGATTTTCTAGCATATAAATGTATGTATTTCAGGTAAGGTGATACTTATAACTCATTATAATGCATTGGGAAAAGGCTAATATCTCTTGAGATATAACTAATATGTGAAAAGGTTAGTTGGAATCTAGTTTCAAAAAAGGGTGAGTGTAAAGAAAATTTGCTATACCCACAATTTTAGGAGTGAACAGGTTGGCATGAATCCTAGTTTATCAAGTTAATAAATCCAATTTTCATTATTATACCACTTTTTTTCATATTGTTCATGGATCATGTTATATACATCATGTTTTTTTCATTCCCTAGTAAAATATTTTCCAGTCGATTTATTATGTCTATATTTAATGATTATAGTAAACACATATTGATTTATGTTTCTTTTAAATCATATATTTTTCCATATGCATTATTTTCCACATATTCATGATTTAATCTTCATAGACTTTGTTTTATTATATATAACTTATAATTTATCTCACCCCTTCTTAATTTTTCTATTTCCCAGGATTTGAATAGGATTATGTCACATGGAATTTCTTTGAGGGGATTTATATTATGGAAAATTATATATATCTTTAGAAATAATAGTGTTTATTTTTATAGCTTCTATGAAACTATATATTCAAGTCATTGGGTTATGAGACTATTTTTTAATGTAATAAATAAAAAAAATTTAACATACTAATTATTTAAATCTAGCATGGTCACATTATGATCTTTTCTATCTCCAACATTTTATAAATCATTGTAATCTTGGTCAGCATCTTCTAAATGATGTATAGTCCAAAAAATCTATTTTTTTTCCATTATGACTATCACATAGGGGACCAACACACCCATACGTACATCATATTGTTGGGATCCATCATTAGCAAGGAATAATAGTTATTATTATCAGATAAATCAACCAGGGATTAGGGATTCTCTCTAGAGCCAACTAAATTTATGGACACATGTACATATAATATCCTCTATGATTTGGATATCCAACATTACATGGTTATAAATCTATGGATGGTATGTCATAAAAATTTTAAAATGGGAACCCAAAGATTCTTGAAGTCCCTTATAGAAGTTGGATGTGATGTGTGGGTCTTGGTCTGAACTGATCTTTAATGACACCCCATGAAGCTAAAAAACATCATATACAAAGAGGCATCCAGCGCAATCCACCACTATAGATTCTTTGATGGGCATGAAATGTAAAACCAATTTTTTTAAAAAATATTTATTTTAAAATAAATTCAATATCTTTAATTTCTTTTGATGCACAAAACACTTGGTTTAAATGAAACATGATACTCTATTAAAATGTTATTATATATTCATGGCCATTATAACCTAGTTATTCAAATGTTGGGTATGATTTAGACTAAATAAATTATGAAATATATGTTTTAAAAATTTATAATATAAATTCAGTTTTAATACTTTTATTATAAATAAAATAAAAACCATTGGAAATAAATATATATGTTTTTTTCAAAAACTATTATTTTCTCCAATATGAGGATTAGTCACACTTTGTAGACAAAATATAAAACTAAAATTTTCAAGTTTAGAAACATTATTCCAAAAAATGAAATTCATTTCAAAAAACATGATGCAATTATAATATTAAGGTAAATTGATGCGATTTTGTAGAAATTTTAATTTTTATAAATAGAAAAAATACAATTTTTTACTAAAAACTGCATTTTTGATTGAATAATTTACAAGACACATTTTATTTTAACATGTATTTAATGTAAAATTATATAATTTCTTATATTAGTTCATCAAAATTAGTAAATTTTAATTAATTATATATTGATCTTTTATATAAAAACAATTTCAACTTTTGAATGTTTTTCTTTTGGAAACTCATTTTTTTATACCTCTTCGAGATTATTTTTTTAATTAAAATATTCCACTTTTGTGAATTTAATTTATCAAAATGGATTAAATATTTTCAATAAAAACAATAAATATTATCTAATATATTTTTTTAAAAAATAATAACCATAATATATGTTGAAAATAGTGAAATTATTTACCATGATTAAGTTTAAAACTGCTTTACCGGGGGTTAAAAAGAAAATATAACCGTCCAAAATGAACCAAAACATACCAATTTCGTATTTTATATCCATATATAGATCTTATATATTAAAAGGTTATAAATGGATCCATGTTGAAGTTTTTTTTAATAAGAAACACAGGTGGAATTCTATCTTTCCAAATATTCCAAGTGTGGCATCTCCCCAACTTATAAAAGGCCACCCCCACTCCTCACCTTTAAATACATAAAAACCCATTGGTTACACAAATAAATTCATTTATAAAATCACTAAATCCATATCCTCATCTTATATATTTTTTTCATAAACCAGACCAAGGAATGATTTTGGTTCAATCCAAAATAAGTAGTTCGAATAAGAGGTAACATCTTTAACGGAGCATTTTATATTTTTTTATAATTCAACCTCTATAAAATATTATTAAACCATAATTATATAATATAATAATTATCTTAAAGATAAATATAATTTCATAGGATTATGTATTGACCTAAACCCTATAATCCTCACTAAAATGGGGAAATAAATCATTGATCGACTGTATGAAAGACTACCGTCTCGCAAACTGACATAATTAATTTTTCATTACCGCATATCATGTAATGATATAATAATGAATATTATTTTAATATATGATATTAAGGATATAATTTTACTTACTAAACTATAATATGAAATATAACTTCTTTCTTTCCATTCTATAGAGAATACGATAATGTCGCACTTGTGTACAGTGGACAACCGCACAATGAAGTAATGTGATTCATTTTACAGTCACACTATATATGGAATGTAATAAAAAATAATTTGATATTTATATTTGAAATTAATAAAATGTTAAAAATTATGAAAAATTAATATATAATATAATTTCATACCAGATTATCCAGTTAATAAAAAAAGCATTGTTCATGTGTACGATGAATTACCAATTTTCAAAGCGATGCGATTTGTTTTTATAACTAAATCACATGAATAATATGTTTAAGGTTATTTAAAGATATAATATGTTATTTATCATATTACTATAATACAATAAAGATATAATAAAACTTACCTTCTTTCCATTTTTATTTTTGAAAAATGCAAATGTTACTCATGCGTACGTACGACCTATCGTCTCCATGATTGTAACATAGTTAATTTTTTAAAACCATATTTCATGGTTTGTTTAAATAGTACAACTTATATATAATAATAATAATATTTTATTTTTTAAGAATCTATAGATGACTAATTAATATTCTATTTTATCTTTTTCAACTTAACAAAGTGGTTTTTGACATATAATTTGTCTATTGTAAAAATGATCGATGTGAAATTAATTGGTTAAGTAATGGAATATTATATAATAAAAATTCAAATAATATTAATAAAAAACATCTTAAAGGTATTTAATAATGTAAATAATTTAAAAATGTTTATTAATTTTCAAGATAAATAACACACATGATAAATAAAACACGAGGTAAGGGATCTCTCTAAACAACCCTTTCAATCAGGTTTTGAAATTTATCACTCTAACTAACTATATCAATATCTTTAATGTTATGAAATACATAAAATTATATATATATATATATATATACATATATGTCACATATATATATCCCTTATTCTACCTTCCTATGATGGGGTAATGCATGCCATATGACCATTTCTCAAATTCTTTCATTATGAAATTTCCTTTGATTATGATATGAACCAAGATTATGCAATACATTTTATTTTTAGGGGAAATTATTATGTTATTAATTATGACTGATTTACTTGATGTGTAAAACTTAGATCATGAACATTGTATTTTGGGTGTTCCTAGATATCACTCAAATGCATTTAATAAATCATTAGTATGATGAGGCATCATATATGGGATTCAAGAATAAACCTTTTCCATTACGTGATTGTTTTCCAACATGTGATGTTTTCAAGGTAGTTATCCTTGACTCATTTTATGTAATTTTATATTTTTACGACATTTACTAAGACTCCATGATCATATGATACCACATTATTTGTAAAATTATTCCATACAATTACTCAGTATCTCTATATTTTATGATAACATGTTATGCCTTTGACTCTCATATTTTATTTATGTATCATGTTCCTTCCCTTGCTAATGTTTTTAGCTTACTCCATTCATTATGTATTACCCAGGTTATCCAATTCAATTTTAGGAGATCAAATGGATTTTATGATCTCACAATGGATAATATAATTAGGATATAATGTTTTATGTTCCTTTTGATGTAATATGGACCTAGTTTTCAAATACACTAGGAATTTACTATCCACATGTTCTATTAATGGATATTTATTTTTAAGAAAAAAGTAATAATTTCTGAAAAATGGTTGGGTCACAATAGTTCGTATCAGATAAAAGGATTAGATAATCATCATAAATAGGATGAGAAAACTATATTGAGTACCCTTGGGACAATCATATGGATTAATATAAGGATAATTCTATGTATATGAAAATTTCATTGAATATTTTTAAAGGATATAGATTGTGATTTTCACATAAATAAATCGATTTCTGGATACTAAAAGAGGATGTGTCTCTATCACAGAGCAACACAGTGATTATAACCCCAAAAAATGGGGCATTGAGGTGGACTCAACAATCACCCAGTGTGCAACAATGGGACATGATACACACCAAGTTTGAAACCAATGGGGGGTATTACGTGTAAATTCAAAAACTTTTTACAACCCATTATGATGGACATGAATGAATTTTTAGGTTAGAAAACCTAATAGTTAAAATTTCCATGGATAATAAATTTTGAAACATATACACTAATAATTTGGTACATAATAATCATTACTCATTTATTAATTTTAGGTTTATAAGTTACCATTTAGTATTTGAATGCATGCTCTTCCTTTATTTTTATTTCTTTTAGTTAATTGTGAGAAATATGGGAAACTTTTATAAACCCTAACATGATAGGTAATGCAGTTATTTCCTCAATTATATGAATACCCATATGAGATTGGTTACTCATAACTTCCTGGAATTACTAGATAAACTAGATCATGTTGTGAATAATAACATTAATCATAAGAAATTACCTACCACTCCTAAGAAGGATCAAGTTGTAGTTGAACCTTCAATGTGATAAAGTCTCCATATCTTTATTGGATTTTTGATCTCCTCATCACTAAAATATATATTAACTCCATTGAGAATATTTTTATGTCCTCCAATGAGTTTATAATTATAATGTTGTAATGGACATCTATTTCACTGAGGGAGATGGTAATAAGAGGTGTAAACTAATCACACGCACACATTCTAAATGGGATATTGATTCTATCGAATGGGAAGAATTATTTTTAAAAAAGCCTTCAATATTTTCCGTAAAATATAAATCTTAAAATTTAGAGGGAGTTCCTCAGTAAAAAAATATTGTAAGAAGAGTCTATTAGGGCATATGAAGGAAATTTCACAAGTCTTTCATGGTACGCCTCGATCATTTTTTACCACACGGAACCTATGGTGGAATTCTTCATTAGTTGGTTAAAGATTATTATACAAAAACATTTATTGATTCCCTACTTTGTCAGTTATGAAGATATTATCCATTGATCACTCAATGCTTAGATTAGGATTAGTTATTTTCAATGGTCTCAAGGACTAGAGAAAAAAATGTAAATGGCATTTCCCTTAGTACAATAAATAGATAAATACTTTAGTGGAAATAAAAATCAACATACCACCGGTAATAACTATGAGAAAAATAATATAGGAAACTACCTAAAGGGTATCATAATACGAATCAAGTGTAGAAAACGAGGGGAATCAGACTAATAAGAGCATTAAGTTATTGAAGGATACATCTAATGAGGAAGAATATAGGAAGGTTAAAATCAACATTATGCCTTCCATATAGTGTTTAAAATATAAGAAACAATGGAATTATTCAATTTAGTGCCCTAAACAACGGGTTTTCAGAGACAATCATCGACAGAAACTTATAAATTTTTAAGGAAAGTGGTATTCTATGACTAATACTGATGTGGATGAAGAAAAAAATGAGGTGATATGAATTATGGTTATTAATATAAGAATAGTGACCGTAATATTTTATTCAGGTTCAATGAATTATTTCATATCTTGCATGTCAAGTAAGAATTATTCAAAAACCACCTCAAAACATGGGGGTTGAGCTATCTGCGAGAAAAAGAAAAATGAACGATGGTTGATTGCCAAGTAAATAAATTCTCTCCACTCAATTTTTGTAGACATAATCTTTAAAAAAGACTCATCTTACTTACTTTATTACAGTTTCATGCTATTGTGTAGAGGTATTTGATATCCTTATATATATCCAACATCAATAGTCAATAGAGGGAGATCACTCATCATGACCCATGTCATCTTATAATTCTATAAAATTTTTGCGAGGAAGATGAATATCCCTTGTAATATTCAACTCAATCATGGATATTAATTCCTTATTATCAATAATATATAGCCCATGTTATTTATACAATGGGAAGAATCATGCTTGAATATATTCCCATTGTGATTGATGAATGTTGATTTCTTCCTTGAGGATTTTTCCTATCTTCCTCCTAATTGAAAGTTTGAGATCTCAATAAAACTTATACAAGGATATCTACCATATACAATACTCCTTAAATAATGGAAACCATTGATTTTGAGGAATATAAGAAGTAGTTACAACAGAATCTGTAAAAGGATTTTATACGCCTCAGTTCTTCACTTTTGGGTGTGTCGGTCCTCTACATCAAGAAGGATTGGTCCATGTTCCTCTATATTGATTATCACGAACTCAATAAAATCATGATAAAGAAAAAGTAACCGCTAACATATATATATTACTTGATTGATCAACTACGTAGAGCTCATTATTTCTCTATGGTGTATATTCATTCCAGATATAACCAATTAAGGGTCAAGAAGAAAGATATTCCCAAAATTTCCTTTTGAATAAGGTATTGAAACTATGATTTCATAGTGATGTTTTTAATACTCACTAATTATACATAAATATTTATGATGATAATGAATAAAGTATTTCTGGATTAACTAGGAATTGTTTTGGTAGTGTTTATAGATGATATATTGATATAATCCAAGAGAAAGGAGGGGCATGAGGATAATTTTAATGCTATTCTAAGGGATTTGATAAATGGGAACCTATTTTAACATAATAGAAAATGTGAGATCTAGATTAAGGATGCAATGAACCATAAATTTCAAGGAATGTTTTTTCATAAATTCTTTGAGATTTTATGAGTACGCAGTTTTTTGACGGCACCTGATTCCGAGGCCCGGTGTGCCCGAAATCAATTTCCAAAGTTCAGCTCAGGTATGTTCAGTGAACGAACGAGCGGGTTTTTCTATCTCTTGAACCAGTGCTTGGAATTGAAATCTGAGGGCACCGATGGAACTGCAGTGTTGGTAATTGATTAAGAGGACCATTACCGAAGATGTGTTTGCTTTGGGGAGTTGTTAAAAAAGGTGGATTAAATAAAAACTGAATAAAATAGTGTACAATTTTATTTATTTTTCTATGGTGGTTTTATCCTACATGGGTAAGTTAGGGTGGGACCCACTAGCATCCTAACTACCCATGTGAGGATAAATGTGGGGTGGGGCCCGCATGAGCCCCAACCCTTCACATTCCCTTAAATCCCTTAAACCCCCCCCATTTAAACCCTTGTATTTAATTAAGTGACTCCACCTCTCCCAACTCTCCCACATTAATTCATGTCAACACACATTTAATCAATTAATTGATTTAAGTGTTTTAATTTTTTAAATTTGAATGCATGGTGTAGTAAAATAAAATAAGGGGAAGCTTATTTTATTTTGGGTTAGCTTGTTGTGTTGAGAAATGGAGGAGAGAGCTCTAGTCCCTTTTGAAGAACTTCGACTTCAACGAAGAACGCCAACTATCCGACGAAGAACGATGACTTGTTGGCCCGGTTTCTTCATCCTCTTATTCCTCTGCGACAAGGGAGGAGACACCGACGATGACAGAAATGATTCCATCATCCATGGCGCTTGACAAACACGAAGTCCTTTTGAGGTAGGGATTAAGTTCAATTTTAATGAATTAAAATTTTTCATTGTTTGTCGTTGATTATCTCGTTTACTTTGGAAGAATTTTATCGACGTAACAGCAGGAGATCGTACCGCACAGACACGGCCGATTTCTCCTCCCCTTTTCCCTTGTTGACCATCGTTGATGATTGTGGTGAAGGCGGTGCGGTGTCGTTGCACCACGTGGGAATGAAGAGGACCGCGGCCAGAGCGGGCCGCGGCAGCAGTGTGTTGTGCCGTCGCGCCGTGCCGGAGAAGCCAAGGGAGGTCGCAGCCGGGGTGGGCCGTGATGGAGGGGTGTGGCGTCGTCACGTCGTGCCTATCAAACGAGAGCCACGACCTTAGGCCGAAGTGGTCCAGGCAGGGGCGGCTGGACAACAGGCCGCCGGTGTCTCAAGGAGGCGGGACCCTGAAGGGTCCCGTGGTGGCTCAACCGACCGGCCATAAAGGCCGGCCATTTTTCAGAAAACCAGGGGGTAGTAACCCCCCCAACCAGTGCATAGGGTGGACCCCACAGGTCCACCGTTTCAGAAACCAGGGTGTGGCACCCCCCTTTGTGCCCCGCTCGGCCAGCGTCAAGCTGCGACCGGCTTCCGAGCCGGGCCGCAGGCCGCACGGGCTGGGTCGTCCGCGCTCAGCCGGATCAGGCGGCGCCAGCCGCGGGCCGGGCCCCCCCAACCGGACGGGCAACGCCCAATCTGTCCGGACCCAGACTCGGGTCGGGTCGACCCATTTTGGGCTCACCCAGGGGGTATTGGGCCCGGTCGGACCTGGCCCAGACCCCCTATTTTCGGACCCGTTACGTTTAAACGGACATATCTTGTTCTATGAACCTCTGATTGACACACCATAAGTTTTGTAGGGATCCTTGGATCGAGACGGTCATTTTGGTATAGTACACTCGAGGTTTCAGTGATGTTTTGTGTATGGACGGGTTGGTTCGAACCCGAAACAAACCGGGCCCTTGGAGTATAAACGCTTATAACTTAACGATCGGACATCCGAATGACGTGTCGTCAATTACGCTGAATTTATCTTAGTGAGACAGTTCTTTTGGATTACTCCACTCGAGGTTTGGACACAGCTGGAGTACGGTCAGGTTTTTTTAGCTTAAAAACCAACCGGGCCCTGGGACGAATAATCCAATATCTCTCAGACCGGGTGTCCGATTGACGTGCCTTCTTTCGCGTTGAGTTCCTAATGATGAGACAAAACACTGTGATACATCAAATCCGGACTTCGTGACAGTTGATGTATCAACCTTCTTCGCTTGTGGAGTGGATCCTCCCGGAATCGAGCATGTTGTATGCGGGAACCCTAGAACTGGCTACGACTACGACGATGATGATGACTCTACTGGGATCCTACGTGGGTTCGACAACGAGGATGAATGTACTTCGATCCTCCGTGTGTTTGGCAGCGATGGTTACTGTACATGGATCCTACGTGGGTTCGGCAGTGACGACTTCTGTACTTCGATCCTATGTGGGTTTGGCATAGGAGATGATTCAGAAGCTACATCTAATCATATCCACCCCTCTTCGTGAGTAGTATACCTATGTGATATTATTCTTGACTTTCAATCATTATCTTTGATATGATTGTCTTGATTTCCTATGTGGACTGAGTTGTAATTTCCTGTGTGGACTGGGTTGTACTTGGGCTCGGGAGTTTGAGCCGAACTAGAATTGATGACTTAGATATATGTATGGGAATATAATTATGTAGTGTTGATTGATAATTCACGTTTGTCTTATTCCTTTGTGTATTATTTCTTTGTGGATTCTGGGAGACCTTCGAGAGTCTCGGGGTCCCTACTGAGTATTGTATACTCACCCATGCATGGGCTATGCACACACTATTTTGTGTAGGATGTAGACGATAGAAAACACTAATCAAGGTGGAGTCTTGTGGAGTGGGGCGATACCTGGTGGTGTACCACTTGGCGGGACGTACTCAGAGTGGACGGTCAGACCCGAGGAGCCGATGAGACTATCTGTACCCACCCTTCATGTGGGAATTCCGGAGGATGTCTTGGTGGTTGCTGCTTTACATTCAACTATTTTTTAAAAGGTTGGGGCTGAAGCCTCAATTTATTATTTAAAGAAAAGAACTCTTTAGAGTGGGTAGAGGGTTGTGAAAAAATTGGTATCAAAGGAGTCAGTTCTACCATAGAACTCAAGACTTTGATAATTTTTTCCATGTGAAGCAATAATGTTTATATTATTGAGTGTGGTTATCAGTGTAGGGAGTCCAGTGTTGGAGCGGAGGCCAACGTATCCATACACCAAGACCCTGACTTCTGATTTCTGACTCAGTGTACGAAAACATTGAATGCATGTGTGTTTCAAAATTTCACTTTGTGTCAGCTCACCATGTATATTGTATTAATCGTGGCGCACCTGTTTCTTTTCAGGATGGTCCCATGACTGCAACCAGCTAGGTTTCAGAGCTTTGTGTGAGATGGAAGCACACCGAGCATCGAGGCCCCGGTGCAGGGCCCCATTACAGCGGAGGCACCAGAGGTACCTCTACCAGCAGAGCCACCGATGCCACCAGCCCCAGCAGCTGAGAGAGCACGTCGCCTGAGTGCACTTCACGAGTTTCAACGTCATAGGCTGCCTAGGTTCCACGATGAGACAGACCCTCAGGAAGCCGAGGATTGGCTGGAGGCTATCGTCTGAGTCTTCATATTAGTAGGGACACCAGATGACCTCATGTTGATCCTTGCGGCGAGTCTCCTGCACGCAGAAGCTGGTATACGGTGGAGCCTAATTCTCTAGGTTCACGACGAGGCATCATAACTTTGGACGGACTTCGAGAGCCTCTTCCACTCGGATTTCCTTTCATCCACCCTTCGTGTGGTGTGCATCTAGGAGTTACTACAGCTGTGACAGGGTAACATGACAGTATCCCAGTACTCGGAGAGATTTACTGATCTCTCGCGCTACTCCATGGATATGGTACGTGACCCATTCTTTTGGGACCATACCATCGAGTCGGGACTGAGGCATGATATCAGGGCTTTGATGATCTACCTCAGCATTCCGATGCATGCAAGAGTACTCGAGCGATCCCTTCTTGTGGAGAGCTTTCTTGCTAAGCCTACACCAATAGCGAGACCCACTGCATGGTGACACGTAGCGGAGTCTTCTGCAGCCAGCAGTAGAAAGATGTCGCAGAGGTCCAAGCATACCAGACCATTAGGTGGGAAACCATAGGATACTGGTTCGGAGGTGCGGGAAACATGCAGTAGATCCAGTCATATGAGAGGAAGATAGTGCTATACATGCGCCGGGCAGGGACACATGGCTCGTGACTACCCGACCCGCTATGCAGAGGAGCAGTAGAGAGTTGAGGGACCACCCAGGCAGAGGCAGAGGTTCGACCGTGGCGGTCCGCAGGGAGTAGGCGGACGAGGCAAAGGATCTAGCCGAGCATTAGGTGGTGGACAACGCTTCAAGGATCTACCACCACCACCACCAGGAGGTCCACCCCAACCACAGGGAGCTGGCGGGCAGAGGCAGGCTCAGCTTCAGGCAGTGGAGGCCTATGACCACGGAACACCTGAGATGATTCGAGATACTATCTGTGTCTAATCCACCCATGCTGCAGTTCTTATAGGCATAGGATCGAGTCGTTATTTCATTTCCGCTGCACTTGTTCATAGCTCAGAGATTCTGATAGAGTCGTTGGCTCGATCCTTAAGGCTAGATACTCCTACGAGAGCATACTCGATGATCACGCACAGGTTTCGGCAGTGTGAGCTTACTCTAGGAGGTGACATCTTTGGCTAGGATCCTTTTGTAGTGGCGTAGATGCCTTATTATGTCATCTTGGGCATGGATTGGTTATCTACAGTCCATGCTCAGATCGACTGTATTTGGCGCAAGGTGCGGTGTGTTCGCCTAGATGGGATAGGTTCACATTCACCGGCGAGAAGGGAGCCATTACAGCGCAGGATGGAATTATGCATAGGAGAGGGCAACCTATCACACATCGGTTGGCTAGTATCATCCTTAGAGTAGTTGATGTGAAGAGTCCGAGTTTTCCTGTTGTGTTGGAACAGTATGCAGACATTGTTCTTGACTATGTTCCAGGACTACCTCCTCACAGAGAGGTGGACTTCTATATTGACCTATACCCCGGGAAAACCCCGATGTCTACTCCAGTATATCGGATGGCTCACGCTCTTCGAGATCAACAGATACAACTGGAGGACTTTCAAGGAAAGGGATTCATTCGACCCAGTGTTTCACCCTAGGCTTCTCCGATTTTATGTTCCATGAAGGCAGATGGGAGCCTACGACTGTGTGTCGACTACCATCACCTGAACCAGGTGACCGGGAAGAACACGTATCCACTTCCGATGATATATGATCTCTTTAATCAGATTAAGGGAGCACGATGGTTCTCAAAGATAGACCTTAGGTATGGCAATCATCAGCTCAGAGTTCGAGATGAGGATGTGCAGAAGATGGCCTTCTGGTGTCGGTGTGGCCACTATGAGTTCTTGGTTATGCCATTCTTCATAACCAACAATCCAGCAGTGTTCATGAGTCTCTTAAATAGGATCTTCCAGCCTTACCTAGATCGACTTGTCGTAGTCTTCATCGACGGCATATTGATTTACTCGACTACTGAGGAGGAGCATGCCTACCACTTGTGGGTTGTATTGGACACACTCCGAGAGCACCAGATTTATGGTAATCTCTCGAAGTGTCAGTTCTGGATTTGAGAGGACCACTTCTTGGGGTACGTTATCTATGAGGTGGGAGTTGCGGTGGTTCCTGTGAAGATCGAGGTAGTTCTAGCTTGGGAGCCACCCAAAAGCGTGACAGAGGTGCTGAGTTTCCTAGGTATGGCTGGGTACTATCGAAGATTTGTGCCAGACTTCTCCAGAGGTTCTGCACCACTTTAAACATTGAAGAAGAAAGGGAATCCCTCCGTGTGGTCATATAGATGTCAGTAGCGCTTCTAGAAGCTGAGACAGATATCGATCAGTGCCCTCATCTTGAGGATACTGGAGGAGGGCTTAGGGTACGTAGTTTACTGCGATGCATCAGGGACCAGACTCGGGTGTGTCCTGATGCAGGAGTGGTCATTGATGGCTTATGGTTCACGATAGTTGAGGCATCATGAGTAGAACTATGCTACCCATGACCTGGAGTTAGCATCAGTGGTCTTCACCTTGAATATGTGGTGGAACTATCTGATGGGCGAGCGCTTTACAGTCTACTCTAACCATCAGAGTCTCAGGTACATCTTCTCGCAGAAGGACCTGAACCTGAGACAGCGGCGATGGCTCGAGTTCCTCCAAGACTATGACTTTGAGATAGTCTATACTCCGGGGAAGGGGAGCGTAGTAGTTGATGCTCTCAGTAAGAGGTCGGGAATTCAGCTACTTGGAGAGGTGACAGAGTAGTTGGCCTCTTTGTAGATATCCTTCGTGGATAGAGATGGGGAAGGATTTCTACAGTCGCTCATAGTCATTCTTATACTACTTGAGTTGGTTAGAGAGGCATAGCATGGGGACATTGACTATGAGACGTGACGTGCACAGATATCCATAGGATAGGAACCTGGTGTATTTTATGTAGGATAAGAGCACGTCATCCTTTTCAAAGGACGTACCATGGTACCAGTTGCATTACAGGAGGAGGTGCTTAGGGAGTTTCACACTTCCCCATTGGTCGTACATCTAGGTGTTGCGAAGATGTACTAGGATCTCATACAAAATCACTGGTGGCCGGGTATGAAGTAGGTTTTGGAAGAGTTTGTTTCACGATGCCTCCCCTGCCAGTAGGTGAAGGCAAAGCACCAGTTACCAGTAGGCTTAGTACAACCTTTAGAGGTCCCAGAGTGGAAGTGGGATGGGATATCTATGGATTTAGTTACCGGACTTCCACGTAATTCTAGAGGACATGACTCCATCTGGGTGATCATGGGCCGACTCACCATGTCGGCCCACTTCTTACCTCTCAGAGAGAAGGGCTCATTGGAGATCTTGAGACGCCTCTACGTTCAGGATATCATACGGCTTCATGGTGTGACATCATCTATCGTCTCCGATAGAGATGCTCACTTTACTTCCCGGCTTTGGAAGGGGTTTTATGAGGAATTTGGGACGCAGCTATGCCTGAGAACTGCCCTTCACCCTCAGACGGATGGAAAGACGGAGAGGACCATTCAGACTCTCGAGGACATGCTCTGTGCATGTGTCCTCAACTTTGGTCGCAACAGGGAGGATCACCTACCTTTAGTGTAGTTTGAGTACAACAACAGCTAGCACTCCACTATCAGGATGGAAACACACGAGGCATTGTATGGCTGACCTTACAGATCACCTATGTGCTGGACAGACCCTGGGGTGTTAGCACTCGTAGGACCAGAGATGGTTCAAGCGACAATAGAGAAGGTGCATATCATCCAGGAGTATATGAGGACTACACTGAGCCGACAGAAGTCCTATTCTGATAGGATGCAAATATCACAAAAGTTTGAGGATAGCGACCACGTTTTCTTACAGGTCTCACCTCGATGAGGATTATGAAGATTTTTTCAGGGCGGCAAGTTATCTCCACACTTCATCAGACCATTCCAGATTCTCAGCAGGATAGGCGAGGTGGATTATCTCCTGGATCTTCTACCTCAGTTGCACCGGGTGCACAACGTCTTCCACGTATCTCAGCTGAGGGGATACGTGCATGACCCAACACATATCATTGATCACGAGGAGCTGGACATGGATACTGGAGAGACATTTGCGGAGGTCCCGGTGGAGATCAAGGAACGACAGGAGCGGGTCCTATGTCGACGGTCGATTCCTCTGGTGCGCATCATGTGGAAACATGGGAACCTCCAACAGAGCGCATGGGAGCAAGAGGCTCAGATTCGTGCACAATACCCTCATTGGTTTCCCTGGTTTATGATGTAGCTTTACGGGGATGTAAAGCCCTGAGGTGGGATTAATGTAAAGACATGTAAATTTCATGGAAAATATTTTCTTAAATTATTGGGGATTTTATGAGTACACAGTTTCTGACGTCACCGGATTCTGAGGCCCGGTGTGCCCGGAATCAATTTCCAAAGTTTAGCTTGGGTACGTTCAGTGAATGAACGAGTGGGTTTTTCTATCTCTTGAACCGGTTCTTAGAATTGAAATCCGAGAGCACCGATGGAACCGCAACATCGGTAATTTCTTAAGAGGTCCTTTACCAAAGATGCGGTTTCTTTGGGGAGTTTTTAAAAAATGTGGATTAAATAAAAAGTGAATAAAATTGTGTAATATTTTATTTATTTTTTTAAGGTGGTTTTATCCTACATTGGTAAGGTAGGGTGGGACCCACTAGCATCATCACTACCCATCTGAGGATAAATGTGGGGTGGGACCTGCATGAGCACCAACCCTTCACATTCCCTTAAACCCCTTAACCCCCCCCCCATTTAAACCTTTGTATTTAATTAAGTGACTCCTCATCTCCCCACTCTCCCACATTAATTCATGCAAACAGACATTTAATAAATTAATTGCTTTAAGTGTTTTAATTTTTTATATTTGAATGCATAGTAAAGTAAAATAAAATAAAGGGAAGATTATTTTATTTTGGGTTAGCTTGTTGTGTTGAGAATTGGAGAAGAGAGCTCTAGTACCTTTTGAAGAACATCATCTTTAACAAAGAACACCAACTCTACGACCAAAAATGTCGACTCAGCATCCTAGTTTCTTCATCCTCTTCGTACTCCGCAATAAGGGAGGAGATACCGACAACGACGGAAATGACTCCATCATCGGTGGCGCTTGACAAACACGAAGTCCTTTCGAGGTAGGGATTATGTTCAATTTTAATGAATTAAAATTGTGCTTTGTTTTTCATTGAGTATCTCGATTACTTTGGCCGAATGTTATCGACATAACGGGAGGAGATCGGACCGCACAAACACGTCCGATTTCTCCTCCCCTTTTTCCTTGTTGACCATCGTTGATGATTGTTGCGAAGGCGGCGTGGTGCCGTTGCACTGCGCAGAAACGAAGAGGACCGCGACTGGAGGGGGCCACGATGGTGGTGCGCGGTGCTGTTGCGCCGCACCGGTGAGGATGAAGGGACCGCGGCTAGAGAGGGACACGGCGGATAAGGGGCGCGGCATGTCGGGCCATGGAAAAGGGGCGCGGCGCAGTCACGTCGCATCGGTCAAACGAGAGTCATGGCCTTAGGCCGCGGCGGTCCAGGAATGGGCGGCCGGACAACCGGCAGTCCATAAAGGACGGCCATTTTCAAGAAAACCAGGGGGTCATAACCCCCGACCAGTGCATAGGGCAGACTCCATGGGTCCTCCGTTTCGAAAACAAGGGGGCGGCGCCCCCCTTTGCGCCCCGCTTGGCAAGCACCGATCCGCGGCCGGCTTCCGAGCTAGGCCGCTCGAGCTGGGCCGGCTGCGCCCAGCAGGGCCGGCCCACGCCAGCCACGGGCCGGGCCCCGCAAGCCGGGTCGCACCGTGCCTAATCGGTCCGAACCCGGACCCGGTTCGGGCCGACCCAAGGGGTATTGGGTCGGGTCAGACCGGGCCCTGACCCCCTATTTTCGGACCAGGTATGTTTAAATGCCCATATCTTGGGATATAGACCTATGATTGACGCACCGTTAGTTGCGTAGGGATCCATGGATCGAGATGGTCATTTAGGTATATTACAGTTGAGGTTTCGGTGAATTTTATTTACGGCCGGGTTGGTTCGAACCCGAAACCAACCAGGCCCTTGGAGCGGAAACGCTTATAAATTAACGACCGGACATCCGAATGACGTGTCGTCAATTACGTTGAATTCCCCTTAGTGAGACGATTATTTTGGCTTACTCCACTCAAAGTGTAGACACAACTAGAGTACGGTTGGGTTGTTTTAGCTTAAAACCAACCGGGCCCCTTGGAAGGAAAAGCCAAAATCTCTCAGACCGGGCGTCTGATTGACGTGTCATCTGTAGCGTTGAGTTCATAATGACGAGACAGAACTTTGTGGTACATCAACTCTGGAATTCGTGATAGTGGATGCATCTACCCTCTTGGCTTGTGGAGTGGATCCTCCTGGAATTGAGCGTGCTGTGTGCGGGAACCCTAGAGCTGGTTGCGACTGCGACGACGACGACGAATGTACTGAGATCCTACGTGGTTCCAGCAGTGTGGATGACTTTACTTGGATCCTCAATGAGTTCGGCATCAATGATGACTGTACTTGGATCCTACGTGGGTTCGGCAGCGATGGTTACTATACTTGGAACCTACATGGGTTCGGCAGTGATGACTTCTATACTTGGATCCTATGTGGGTTCTACAGAGGAGATGATTCAGAGGCTACATCTAATCATCTCCACCCCTCTTTGTGATTAGTATACCTGTGTGAGCTGAGTCTTGACATTCAATCATTATCTTCGATATAATTGTCTTGCTTTCCTATGTGGATTCACTTGTACTTTCCTATGTGGACTGGGTTGTACTTGGGCTCTGGAGTTAGAGGCGAACTGGAATTAATGACTTATGTATATGTATATGCATATACCTAAGTACTGTTTATTGATACTTCATGTTTGTCTTATTCCGTTGTGGATTATACCTTTTTGGATTCTGGGAGACCTTCGGGAGTCTCAGGGTCCTAACAAAGTATCGTATACTCACCCATGCATGGGCTATGCCCACACTACGTTGTGTTGGATGCAGACGATAGACAGTACTGATCAAGGTGGAGTCTTGTAGAGCGGGATGGTACCTGGAGGTGGACCACTTGGCGGGGCGTATTTAGAGCGGATGGTCGGACCTAAGGAGACGACAAAACTATCTGTACCCACCCTTTAGGTGGGAATTCCGGAGGACGGCTTGGTGGTTGCTGTTTTACTTTTAGCTGTTGTACTTCGTTTTCTCAATTGTACTGTACTTTTAGTTGGGTTTCTATACTGGCCCATTTACTTTCTAGCACTTACTGTGTACTCAGTTTACGTAGTGTTTACTTCATCTTGCAACCTCTATGGTGTTTTTTTCTTATATAAAGGCAATTTCTTCCCTTATATCTGGATTTACGCCTTTGGTTCTAGTCGCGAGCCCCTGGCCTATGGAAGTCGGGTTTGGGGTAGTCACAGCACGGGCCCCAAGGACGGGTCGTGAAAAAGGAAGTATCATTATTGGGGAATATTAGCTCTATCAAATGGATATCTTTGGGCCCTTATAAGGAAAATGAAATCAAGGAATATACTATAAAATCATCTTTAATGGAGTCCCATAATTTCCTTAGATTATCCGGGTATTACAAATTATTTTTGAATAAAATTTCATAATTTTAAAACTCACTAACCAAGCTACAAAAGAAAAAATTAACATGTTTTTTGAAACATGGAATGTGAAAAGTGATTTAAGGAGTTGAAAAGGAGGCTTATCACTATCCCAATACATATAATACCCTTCATCATGTAACTTTTTTATTATTTACAGTGATGAATCAAATAGAGATTTGGGATATATATAATAATCATAATTGGTAATTTGATAGCCTATTACTCAAGGTAATGGAATGTTCATTAACAAAACAATCCCATTTTTAACATAGATTTGTCTATTGTGATATTTGCATTGAATATCTGGTGAAATTATCTCTATGGAGAGAAGTGTGAAATATGTAAAGATAAATACATCCAAAATTTTATTTTCACTTAGGAGCTTAATGTAAACCAAAAAAAAGGTTAGAGTTCACCAAGGAAAATTAAATCTCAAACCATAACTATTCTAAGAAAGAAAAAAATTGTGGTAGATGCTATGAGTAGAAAGAATCCAACAATTTTATGAATTATGATAATTTAATTAGATCTAATATTCTTATATTTCTGAAGGATTTGTATGTGAATAGTAAAAGAATCGGCATCCAACATTTCTCAAATAACAGCTCAATAATATATTCTTGAGATGATCATGGAGTCCTATAAAGATTTTGGGGTGCTACATAAAAAGGGAGAAAGTATTATAGAGTTTAACTTTATTGATGATGGAGATGTTGTTTTTGGAACCCATTTATGTGTCCAATAAAAATCAGATCTGAAGAGGGAGCTTCTAGATAACGAATATATATCCTTATTATCTATTCATTCTTGAAGAACTAAAATGTATAGATATTTTAATTAAACCTTCTAGTTGGATAACTTGAAGAGGGAGGTTGTGGAATTTGTATCTTGATTCATAGTATTCCAATGTGTCCATGTTGAAGGACCAAAATCTATGGGTATGATAAAACTATTTCCCATATCAGTATGTTAATGGAAGAACACAACCATTTATTTCACCATTGGAATCCCCAAGAAACCAAAAATTAAACTAACATTATCTTAGTGGTAGTAGATCAACATACAAATTTGGCACATTTCACTATTACTGAAGAATTTTTTCCTCTTTAACAACTCGCAAATATATACATATATGCAGTGATAATATTTAATGGAGTACCACTATTTATTTTATCTAATATAGATTTGTGGTTTACATCTATTCTTCGGGGTATCACTTATCTTGTTCACAGATGCAGGAGTCTTATCTCCAATCACCTTATTATTACTCACTCTTGGTAGTAAGGGAATATGTTGGTGGGATTCCTAGACTCACGGGACTCCACTGATAACTCTTGTATTGTCTTTAATACCATATGGACCTTCCCCTAGAGTTTTCTATTCTTGTGACAGCTATTGTTCTGGTACTACATTATTTTAGGCCCCAGTAATTGTATTCCCCCCCCCCCTCTTTTTTCAATAAAAAATATTAATGTTGGATGGATGGTTTACCTCTAGGTTTTGTAGATTCCATTACAAAGAGTTAGATACATAACTCAATTTCATCACATTTTATCACCCACAGACAATTGGTCAATCTAATAGAACCATACTAACTCTATATGATATATTGAGTCCTTGTTTAATATATTTACAAGAATGTTTGGATCAACACCTTCCCTGTTAGATTTCGAATATAACTATAATTTCCATTCTTACATTCAAATGTAACCTTATGAGGCTATGTATGAGAATATGTATTGAACTATGGCATGTTGGGATGATTTTAGAGATAGAAATTTGATGTTACATGATCTTTCAAAATAGATGATATAGAAGGTCCAAACCATTCATCATCACATTAAATCTATAAAAAAATTGCTATAATATCTATACGGATGATCATCGATGAGACATGGGGTTTGAGTTCACAGATAAGGTGATCCTCCATATCTCATCGTGGAAGAAAGTGATTTGGTTAAAGAATAATGGAAAATATAGTCCAAGATACATCAACCCTTTGAGATCCGTTATTGCATTGGAGTAGTGGCCTACCAACTTGCACTCTAACCTAATATATCTCAAGTACATGACGTGTTCTATGTATCTCACTTGAGGAAGTATATGTCAGACTCATCACATGTATTGAATCAAAATGTGGTATCACTAGAGAAATACCATTCATTCTAGGAGCTTCTGGTGAATATATTATATCATAGAGATAATGTTCTACAAAATAAGACAACTCGCCTGGTCAAAGTTCTGTGGTGAAACTACAATTTTGGGGAAGCAACCTTCGAACTAGAATAGTTGATAAAGTAGAAGTACCCACATCTTTTTTCACTTTATTATGTAAAATGAGATTTTAGGAGAGAAATTATTTAAGGGGATTTAAATTAATAATCTAATACTTAATGATATATTTTTTTAAATAAATTAAATCTGTTCATCATCTTGTGATGCACACAATAGAAAAATTAAATGAAATGTGATACTTTATTAAAATATTATTATATAAACATAATCATTATGATCTATAATTAAAATTGGCGGGTATGAATAAGAAAAATATATGAAACTTATGTTTTAAACATGTATAAAATAAATTAAATGGAAATCTATTGATTATAAATAGAAAAAATACCATTTGAATGAGAAATAAATGTTTTCTGAAAAATATTTCCTCTGAATGAATGATATTCACGTTTTGAAAAAATAATTTAAAATTAATTTTCTAAGGTTTTTAAAAATTTATTTTACAATGTTAATTTAATAAATTCATTATTAACATTAAAATAATCAAAGGGTATAGTTTTTTTTCTTATGAAAAGTTTCATTTTAAAATGAATAGTGAGAAATAAATATTTTCAATAAAAACTACATTTTATTTTAATTTATTTAGTATAACCATTTTATATTAATGTAGTTTTAAAAGTAAAATTATTCAATTATATATTAATTAATCTAAATTAAGTCATTGTAATCAATTCTATATTTAATTTTTATATAAAAACTTTTTCAACTTTTGAATGTTTTTCTTTTAGAAACTTGTTTTTCTGACATGTTTTTGGATTTGGTTTTAAATTAAAATCATCCAATTATTTGAGTTGAATTTGGTAAAAGGATTCCATTTTTTGAATCCGAAAAATTTATATTAACTCATAAGGGTAGCTTAATTTTTTACCCTAATGATAAGTTAAAATGGAAAATATTATTTATCACTACAAAGGTTAAAAACAAGCTTAGTAAGGGTTAAACTAATAATATAAGTGTTAAAATTGACCAAAACATGTCTAATACTTATTTTATAGTCAGATATCTACACTATATATTCTGGGGATTGAAAATGGTCCATTTTTATCCTATTCTTGGAGACAAATGTGGGTGGCATTCATTGTTTTAAAATATTTCAAGTGTATCCTCTACCCCACTTATAACAGAACAGACAATATCCTCTCCTTTCTAAACATCCAAAACAAGTTATTTCAAAAAATAAATTTTTAGATAATTTCTATACCTCCCTCCCCTCATCCAAGAATCCTTGTTTTGGTTAGTAAGTGAACTTGGAAAGGTTTTTTTAACCCAAATAATTTTTCCAAAAAAAGTGGTAACATCTTTAACTGAGCATTTGTGTTTATTTTTTATTTCACCTAATTAAAATCATATTAAACCATAATGATATAATACACTCATTATATTCTATAGACTTTTGTTTTTCCTTTTTAATTTTTGGAACTAAAACCACCACCTCCTCCCTTGAATGGGAAATAAATATATTGATCATTTGTATAGTTGTTTATTGCCTCACGAAACAACATAATTCATTTTCCATCATTGCTTCTTACAGATGAATATAATGATGTATATAATTTTTATATATTATATGTAATATGTAATTATAATTATTTAATTTTAATATAATATAATACTTTTTCCATTCCATTCCATATAAAATAACATAACATCTCTAGCGTGTATGGTGTTCTACCACCTCGCGAAGCGATGTGATTCATTTTTCACTTATGATTTACATGATAGGTAAGAGTTAATAATTTTATTTATATATATATATGATATTTATGAAATATTAATAATTAATTAATATTAATATATCATATAATTTCTTGCCATATCATTCTTTGAGTAAATTATAACAGTGATCGTGTGTACAACGAACTACCGCGTCACAAAGCAATGCGATTATATTTTATTTCTGAATCACATTGATTGTATGAGTAATGGTATTTAAATAAATAATATTGATATTTATGATATAATTATCATCCTTAAAATATAAAATAACACTTATCTTTCTTCAATCGTGATCTTTAAAAAATGGAAACGTTACTCATGCATAGATAGGACCTACCATCTCCATGATTTTAAAGTTGTTAATTTTTCATAACCTTATTTAACGGTAGGTTTTAAAAGTATAATTTATGCATAAAAAAATTTAATTATATTATTCGTACAATTTTATAGATTATTAATTAATAATATCATTGACCTTAGTCAACTTTAAACTATGATTTTAGACATGTGAGTCTGTTATCATAAAAACGAATAATGTGAAATTAATAACTAAAGTAGTTGAATATGAAAAGGTAAAATTTAAAGTAAAAGGAATATTATACTAGAAAAGGATATTGAGAAAGTATAAAATTAACATAAGTTGTTTATTCTAGAATATAATTAACACACATTAAAAATCAGGCTAGATAAGATGAATCTCTCTAAACCACTATTTCCTTGGTGTTATGAAATTTATCTCTCTAACACACATTATCTATTTATTTAATGTTATAGAAATATTATAAATTATATATTCATATATGTATCTAATACGTATAACTATATTATTATTCATTCTTTTTATGGGTCAATACATGCCTTATGACCATTTCTCAAATGCTTTCATTATGAAATTTCCTTGGATAGCGATATGAATGGTAAAGACCTAGAAATTTTTATAATGTTCTTAAATATATGGAATTATTACGTGACTATGAAAATTGATAGCACATTATTCTATGACCTGGAGAGCCCGAAACAGAATTTTGAACTTTTTTACGGTACTTTCAGTAAACGTGCAGATGTGATTTTATAACATCTGAAATGGTGCTCAGAATTGAAATCTGAGGGAATCTCTGAACATGTAGCACCTGGATTTTCTTTGGTGAATCTTAACATTGTTCTGAAATTGTAATACAGAAGATTTATTTTTTCAGAATTTTGGGAAAGAGTAATAAAATAACTAAAGAAGTTGTTTTTTTTAAACCATTGAGCAATGGAAGGAGGACCGCAGAGTTGGTCGGTCATTAAGTGACATGTTACTCTTTGTAGTGTAACCGCTATGCTCAGGTAATTAATGGGTTCTTTATTTGTGATTCATTTAATGAATCATATAAATGAACAAAAACGTAAACCCTTTAAGTACAAAATTTAATCAATCCATTGGGAGGGATTTCAGGAATGTGGGACAAATCTTCAACATACCTATGGTGATGTATTCCCCCAACAATGAAAGGAGATTTAATGATGATATTGAGGATTCGATCCACAGATCAATGAACGCCGATGAACATCATCAAACAACAGATCCTTATCCTTAGTTATCAGTGGATCCATCGTGTTCAATGTAGGGGAGTTAATCTTTTTAAGTGTTTAAAGATTAATTGTACCTCATTCTTGAATAATATAGTGAACCTGGATCAACCAACTAACAGGTTGATCTTCAATTCGCTTGAATTTGCAGGAGGTTGATGTGGGGTTTCGTTATGGGGTTTTAATAATTATTATTCTTTCCCTTGTTTAAAATTATAATGTGTAGCGCATGGGCCGATCTTAACAAGGCCCGTAGCCTACACTAATCTTGGTTTTTTTGTGTTCTTCATGGGAGACCGAGCAACATAGTGTCAAGGAAAAACAAAGGACCACACAATGAAGAAGACATCTCGGGGGGCCTGTAGGTACCGAAGGGAATGAAATCGGACCACCAAAGCTACACTAGTGGCCCGTTGCATCACCACCGACATGGCACCACTGGCGCAGTGGCACCGGCGACCAGCAACCGTGAGAGGGGGTGGCGCCGGCATGTGTCGCGGTGAACATGGGTGGCTGGGAATCACTGGCCATGATAAAGTCGAGCGTTGTGTCGTATCAGCATGCCGCAGAGGAGACGCCACAGCTCTGGCCTTGTTTCTAGGTCCTGCCCTAGACCGGTCCACCGAACTGTTCAACTAGAGGGGCAGTGCCAACCTGGTGTTGCTGGTTGGAGAACCGAACATACCACATTCATTTGGGAGGGTAGCAGACCATGCACCCATCTAGATTTTCAGGATAGTTCCGCGGCCCGTCGGGCTACGCCCAACTAGTCCCGTAGCCTAATAGGCCAAGCCCACGGCCCAGCCGACAAAAGTAGTCCTAGTCAGACTAAACCGCGCCCAAGTGGCCTGGTTGGGCCTAGTGGGTCCATGTCAACCAGTACAGGGTTGGGGTCAGGTCAGGGTAATCCACCCAGGTCAGACCGGACCCAGACCCACATTGTCCATGTTTTTCTTAAAGGGCCATCACTTCTAAACCTTTCTTCCATTTGATGAACCATATTTGGAGTTGGAACCCTTAGAATGAAGAGGTCATTTTGAAATACTTCACTTGATTTTTGGAGAATGTTGTAGTACTGCTAGGTTGGATCGAACCCGAATCCAACCGGGCCCTTTGTACTGAAATGCTTATAACTTATAGACCGAGAATCTGAGGGACGCACCGTCTATTCCATGGACCCCTTAAGATATGGCATTCATTCGAGTTACTTGTTTGTGATACTTTGTGGTGGTTGAAATGTGTCCAGTTGCTTGAGGAGCAGAATCTATGGAACTCAAGCACACCAAGTGTGGGAATCCTGTAGCTGGAAGTCAAGTGAAGAGTTACCCTCTGTGGATTGGCATCAGAGTGACCATGTGTAGATCGATGACTTACGACCCTCTATGGATCAACAATAGTGTGACTCGACAAGGACCGACCTTAGATCATCCCGTCATGGATCACTGACATATGACCATGTGTGAATCGATGACTTACGACCCTGTGTGGATCAGTAGTAGTGAAACCTGACAAGGAACAGCCTTAGAGTGGCTCATTTTGGATCAGCTACTTATGACATTGTGTGCATCGACCATTTACGACCCTCTGTGAATCAATGAATTATGTCCCTATGTGGATCAGTGACTTACGACCCTATGTGGATCAGCAATAAAACAACTTTTTCATGGTTCATCAGTGGAACTTCTCAACGAAATTATATGATTAAGCCTTATGAATATTCACCATTATTCCCATTATTTAATTTATATACCTGGTGTGATCTTTCTTTTACCTTGTGCTTTGTGATTGACATAATGATTTGTAATTTTATATTTGTTGAGTTCTGGGAGACATTCAGGGGTCTTGGGTCCCTACTGGGTATTGTTATACTTACCTGTGCACCGGCTTCACTCGAACCTTTTTGTGTCATGTGAAAATTACGGACAACTTTGACGTGATTTGGGAGCTAGGACTAGACGATGCACGGAGGTGACCGGTTGACATGGAGAGTTATAGTGATGAGTTGTACCTACCCTTCAGGTAGGATCCTTGGAGGATGACCTCAGGAGTTGTTTTTTCTTTTTTGTACTTTCTTTTAGTTGGGCTTGTACACTATCCCATTCTTCGTCAGTTCAGACATTTACATTCTGCAGTTACACTACGTGGTTTACTCTTGTGGTGTACCTAGTCTCTGTGTTTGATGTTTTAAAGGCAATTCCTTCCCTTTTTAGGTATATTCCATCCTAGTGCTAGTCACCAACCCATGGCCTGTGGAATGCAGGATTGGGGTACTCATAGCATGGGCCCTGGGGGATGGGTCATGAAAAAGTTTTATTAAAGGTCTCGGTTCTACTAAATAACTTTGACTCTGAAATTTTCAATTGGGTAATAATGTTATGTTTTTTGAGTACGTTTTTTAGTTTGGGGAGTCCAGTGTTGGTGGGGTGGCCAATGTATCCATACACCAGGACTCTGAGTTCTGATTTTCGACTCGGCACACAAAAAAACTATTTTTTTAAAAATGGCTTTATTTTGACCTCTTTTAAGTCACCTCACCAGGTATAACTTGTTGACCATGGTGCATCTTTTTCTTTACAGAATGTCACTGCGTAGATAGCTAGCCAGGATTCTAGTGAGAGACCATGATAATGGCCAACCGAGCAATGAGGTTTCAGTGCAGTTCCCTCTTATGGAGATAGTACCTTCGTGTGGTGTATAAGAATCCCCACTACCCGTAGGGAACTAGCTTCCACCAGACCCACCAGTAGACAGTTCACACCAGCTTAGCATGCTACAAGAGTTCCAGTGGTAGCAGTCTTCAAATATTGATCCACAGGCATCTGAGGACTGGAAGGTGGTTTTGGAATAGATTTTCTATTTTTCCAAGACACCATAAGACCATATGGTAGTCTAAACTACTAGCCTCTTTGAGGAAAAAATAGAGATATGGTGGAAGAGGTATGGATTCAAGCGGGGAGGTCCGTAGGGGAGCATACTGTGCTACTCTTGTGGTGGTAATAGTTTCATGGATCATGACTACATGAACATCCACACAAAAAATAAACATGAATTTGAGGGACCACTAAGGAAGAGGAAGATATTCGAGTTGGTAGGTCAGTAGGGTGGCAGACATGTTAGTGGATCTGGTCGTGCAACACGTGGTGGGTGGAAATTTGAGGTTCTACCGCCACCACCTCCAGGTGGTCAACCCCGACCTCAGAGAGAAGGTGTATAGAGACGAGATCAGCTTCAAGAAGATGAATCCTACAACCACGATGCTCTATAGATGATTTGAGGTATCATATGTGTCTACTACACCCTAGTTTTAGTTCTTATAAACCTAGGTGCCCATCACTCTTTTATTGTCCTAGTTCTTGTTCAGAACTCATAGATTCTGGTGGAGCCATTGGCTCGATCCTTACGATTAGACACTCCTACGGGAAAGGATTCCATGATTACACACAGGTTCTGTTAGTGTGAGCTTACTCTCGGAGTTGAGAGCTTTAGTTGGGATCTCCTAGTTGCAGTGTCAAGGCCTTACTACGTCATCTTGGGTATGGACTACCTATCCAATTTCCATTTATAGTTCGACTGTTTTAGGTGCAATGTGTGGTGTCTGTGAGGATGGGACCATTTTTTCCTTCATCAGTGAGAATGGAACCATTGCATCTCAGGATAGACTTTCTCGGAAGAGGGTGCTGGCAATCACCCATCAGCTATCTAGCCTTACCCTCAGAGTAGTGGATGAGAGGATTCAATGATATTCTATAGTGGTGGAACAGTATGCTGATATCATTCATGAGATTCTTCTAGGACTACCTTCTCATGGATAGGTAGACATATACATCGACCTATAGCCATAGACGTCACCGATATCTACACCAGCATATTGTATGGCTCCCACGGAGCTTCGTGCGTTGAAGGTATAGTTGGAGGTCATTCAAGGGAAGGGGTTCATAAGACCCAGTGTTTCTCCATGGGTAGCCCCGATTTTATTCACCAAGAAGGCTGAAGAGAGTTTGTGAATTTTTTTAGACTTTCGGTGCCTAACCCTAGTGACTGTAAAGAACAAGTATCCATTCCTAGGGATTGTTGATCTCTTCAATCAGCTGAAGGGAGATTGGTGGTTATTAATGATAGACCTCAGATAAAGCTATCATCAGCTTAAGGTACGAGATGAGGATGTACCGAACAAGGCCTTCAGATACCAGTATGGATATTATGATTTCTTGGTGATTCTTTCAGCATGAAAAATGCCCCTGTAGTGTTCATGGGACTCATGAACAGGATCATTGAGCCTTACCTTGATGACTTCGTGGTGGACTTCATGGATGACATCTTGTTGTACTTAGCATTAGAATAGGAGAACACTTCTCAACTATAGATTATTTTGGATACACTTTGAGATCACCAACATTATGTTAATCTCTTGAAGTTCCATTTCTGGATACGGGAGTTCCACTTTCTAGGACACGTAATCTTGGAGGTTGGAGTTGCAGTGGACCTGGAAAAGATAGAGGTAGTGCTTTCATGGGAACCACCCAAGAGTGTGATCAAGGTGTGGAGATTCTTAGGGTTGTATAGGTCCTAATGAAAATTCGTACCTAACCTTTCCCAAGTATCATCACCCATGTCAGCTTTGAAAAATAATGGACATCCTTTCTTGTGTATAGATAGATGCCATTAGAGTTTTTAGGAGATGAGGCAGAGACTGACAAGTTCCCACATATTGAGGCTACCAGAAGTGAGTGTTCAGTATTTAGTGTAATGTGACACATCAGGGACCGAACTAGGATGTTTCTTGATGCAGAAGAAAGTGGTTATTACATATGGATCATGAAAGATGAGACAGCACGAGCAGAACTACTCTGCCAATGAACAAGAGTTAGCAATAGTGGTGTTATCCTTGAATATGTGGTGGAACTACTTGATGGGTGAACGGTTTAATGTCTACTCTGATCGAACTAGTATCAATTATATCTTCTAATAAAAGGACCTGAACCTGAGATAGCGGTGATGGATGGAGTTCCTCCAAGACTATATCATTGAGATAGTCTACACTCATGGGAAGAAAAATGTTGTGGAAGACGCACCCAACATGAGGTCTGGTATACAGTTGCTGAGTGAGGAGATATAGTAGTTATCTGCATTGCATATATCCTTCATGGATAGTGATGGAGAAGATTACCTCCAAACTAGGACAGTCACTCCCCCACTCCTTCAGTGATTTAGGAAGTCACATCTTGGGTACATTGACTATAAGACGTGATGTCCTTAGATATCCTCAGGATAGGCTCCTGAATAATTTTATGAAGGTGGGGAGCATGTCTTCCTTTTCATAGGACACAGCATTGTAAAAGTGACCCTACAATAGGATGTGCTGAGAGAGTCCCCAACATCCCCTTTGGTAGTAAATCCAAGTGTGGCGAAGATGTAATAGGACCTCCAGCATCAGTATTGGAGTCCTAGGATGATGAAAG
The DNA here is from genome assembly GCA_963277665.1 of Viscum album. Lineage (NCBI taxonomy): Eukaryota > Viridiplantae > Streptophyta > Magnoliopsida > Santalales > Viscaceae > Viscum > Viscum album. Next base: position 185,194,848 of record OY728144.1, read on the forward strand.
TAGTGGTAGAGTTCATTTCCTAATCCCTCATTTTTCAGCAAGTGAAGGCCAAACATCAGGTTCCATTAGGCACAGCACAACCACATTAGGTGCTGGAATAGATGTGGGATGGAATCTCTATGGACTTCGTGGCAACAATACCACATAAATCTAGGGGCCATGATTCCATCTTGCTGATCGTTGACCGACTCACCAAGTCGGCCCACTTCCTACCCATTCGAGGGTAGAGATCAATAGAGGGCTTGGTACGCCTCTACGTATTAGACATAGTTCAACATCATGGGGTTCCATTGATGATAGTATCAGATCGTGATGCTTGTTTTACATCCCGTTTTTTGGAAGGGGTTACAGGAGGCATTCGAGGCTCAGCTACATTTGAGCACCACCTTTCATCCATAGATAGATGGTCTGACAGAGTGGACCATACATATGTTTGAGGAAATGCTCCATGCATGCGTCCTTGATTTCGTACATAGTTGGGAGGATCATTTTCCCTTTGTAGAGTTTTCATAAAACAATAGTTATCCCTCCACCCTCAGGATGACACCGTTTTAGGCCTTATACGAGAGACTATGCATATCACCTCAATGCTGGACAAACCCAAAAGAGTCAGCACTAATGGGTCTAGAGTTGGTATGGGCTTCCACTGAGAAGGTGAAAATCATCCATGAGAGGTTAAAGACTGCATAGAGCATACCAAAGTTATATGCTGATAGAATATTGATACCCTTGGAGTTATATGAGGGATAGTATATCTTATTACAGGTCCAACCTTGACAAGGTTTGAAGTGATTTGGATGAGGTGGAAAGCTGTCTCTGAGTTTCATCATACCTTTTTAGATTCTCAAAAAAGTTAGAGAGGTTTCATACTGAATAGCTCTTCCCCAATGATGCATATGGTGCACGGCGTTTTCCACGTTTCTTAGTTGATGAGATACATGCATGATCCATCACACGTAATGGACTGGGGAGAGCTGGATATTTACGATGGGGAGACTTTTGAGGAGTTCTAAGTAGAGATAGAGGATTGATAAGAGTGGGTCCTTGGGGGACGTTCGGTAACTCTGGTGCGAGTTTAGTTAAAACACGGGAACCTCTAGGAGAGCACATGGGAGCGTGAGTTTAAGATTCGTTTTCAGTATCCCACATTGGGTTTCTTAGCCTTTGTTGTGGCCTTGGGGGATGTAAATTTCTATGGTGGGAAGAATGTAAAGACCTAGAAATTCCATATATTTTTTAATTATATAGATTAACTAGGGACTGTGAAAATTGATGGAATGTTTTTGGAGACCCAAAGAGCCAGGAATGGAATTTTTATCTTTTATTAAGGTACATTCAGTAAACATACTGATAGTATTTTTTAACGTTCTAATGATTGCTCAGAATTGAAATATGAGGGCACCATTGAACTCGCATCGTCGAGATTCACTAAAGCGAAGTTTAAATTTTTTTCAGCAAAAGTCGGACAAAAAGGTTATTTTTCGGACATTCGGAAAAATAATAATAAAATTAATAATGAATTTACGTTATTCTTTTTTCAACTGCTGAGAGATTTTGACGGGACCAGAGAGTTGTTTGGTCATTAAATATAGGTCATTAAGTGACCTATCACTCTTAGTTGAGTAACTCCTATGCTCGGGTAATTAATTGGTTCTTTAATTGGGGTTCATTTAAGGAACAATATTAATGAACCAAAAGATAAACCCATTAAATCCAAGATTTAATCAATCCATTAGGATGAATTGGAGGAATGTGGGATAAATCTTTGACATACTTCCTATGATGTCTTCCTCCAATGAAGAATATATATTTGACGACATTGTTGAGGATTCGATCTGGAGATCAACAAACGTCGACAAAACATCTTTGAACAAGATTCTCCTCCATTGTAAGTGAACCCAACATGTTTAAGGTATGTGAATTAATCTTTATATGTGTTTAAAGATTCATCATACCTATTTATAGAATAATATGATGAATAAAGGTCAACCGACTAATGGGTTGATCTGCGATTCTCTTGAATTTTTGGGAGGTGGATGCGGGGTTTAATTATAGGGTTTTAAAGATTATTATTCTTCACCGGGTTTTAAATGATAAAGCATAGGTCATTGGCTGATCCGAAAAAGTCATGAACCCTCCGTCAATCTTGGTTTTGTTATGTTCTTCGTGGGCGATCAAGAAACATGGCGGAAATGAAAAACCGAGGGCCAAATAGTGAAGGTGGTGTCCTGGGAGGCCCATAGGAACAGAGAGGAATGAAATCAGATTACCGAAACTTCATCGGTGGCTCATGGAAGCACCACCAGTGACGGCGACTGGAGGTGGCTGTCGTATCTCACTGGCCATGAGTGGGTGGCAGCGCCCACAGGCACCGTGGTTGATAAGGGGCGGTCGGCCATCGCTGACTACAGAGGAGATGCTGCAGCTCCAGCCACGGTGGGGGAGGACCATGTCTGCGGGTTCCTCCCTAGACCGGTCCACCGGACTGGTCAGCATGAGGGGTGGCACCAACCTAGAACCTCAGGATAGAGACCCTGAATGGACCTTGTCCATTTAGGAGGGGAGTGGACCCCATGCCCAGCCAGCGGGTCGGGGTTGTTCTGCGGCCCATCAGGCTGGGCCGGTCCCGCGACCTGGCAGGCCAGACCAGGCCCAACCAATTTGGGATGGGCCTAGTGGGCCAGAGTCGACCCTGACGGGGCCAGGTCATATCAGTTTGACCAGGCCAGACCAAACACAGACCCAATTTGACCAAGTTTCACTTAAAGGGCCATAACATCTAAACTGAACGTCTGTTTGATGAACCATCTATTATGTCGAAACCCTTAGAACAAGGAAGCCCTTCTGAAATACATCACTTGGGTTTTGGAGAAATTATGATTATGGTCTGGTTGTATTGAACTCTAATCCAACCAATCCCTCAGTACTGAAATTCTTATAACATACAAACCGAGCATCTGATTGATGTGTTGTAAGTTGGGTTGGAACCCTTCAGACATGGCGGTCCTTTAGGTTACTTCTTTGTGAGACTTTGTGTAGTTAAAATTTGCCAAGTATCATGAGGTGTAGAATCTATGGAAGTCAAGTGCACCATGTTTCGGAATCCTGTGGTTGTCTGTCAAGTGAAGAGTGACCCTTTGTGGATCGACATCAGAGTGACCATTTGTAGATGAATGACATACGACCCTGTGTGCAGTAGTAGTAGCCCGACCCAATGATGGCCAGCCTTAGATCTTCCAATCATGGATCAACGACTTATGAACCTGTGTGGATTAATGACCTATGACCCTCTGTGGATCAGTAGTATCATGACCCGATGAGGACTAGCCTTAGAGCGTCCCATCTTGGATAATTGAATTACGACCCTCTGTGGATTGACTACTTAAGGACCTGTGTGGATCGAATACATACGACCATATGTGGATTAGTGACTTACATCCCTGGGTAGATCATTAATAGAAGAAATTCTTCATGGATCGTCAGTGGAACTTCTCAACAGAATAAGATGATTTAGCCTTATTATTAATCATCATTATTACCATTCTTTAAGTTATATACATGGTTTGAGATATATTTTACAATATTCTTTGTGATTGGGATAATGCTTTTTGGTTTTTCCTCTATGGAATTCTAGGAGACCTTTGGGGGTCTTGGGGTACATATTGGGTATTATTATACTCACCTCTGCACAGAATTCTCCACCACCTTGTTGTTTCGTGTACAGAGGATGGACAGCTTTGACGAAGATTTGGGAGCCATGACTATATGGTGCACGAAGGTGACTGGTTGATGTGGTGAGTCGTAGTGATGAATTATACCTACCCATAAGGTAGGATCCTTAGTGGAGGACCTCAAGAGCTGTTTTTACTTTTTGTTTAAATTTCATTTAGTTGGGTTTGTATATCATCCCATTTGGCTTCAGTTCACACATTAACGTTCAGTGGTTATACTACATGGCTTACTCTTGTTGTGTACGTAGTCTGTGTGTTTGAAGGTGTAATGTAAATTCCTCCCTTTTTTAGGGATATTCCATTCTGGTGCTAGTCTCCAACCCCTTGCCTATGGATGGAGGGAATGGGGTAGTCAGGACATGGGCCCCAGGGGACGAGTTGTGACATTAGAAAGATTATGAAATCCATTTTTTCCATGGGTATTATTATGTTATGACTTATGAATGATTTAAATTATTTATAGCACATATATCATGAGCATGTTATAATGTGTGATCCCATTGAGTTCTCCAATTCATTGAGTAGATCATTAGTCTCATGATGAGTTATGTTTGGGATTAGTTAGTAAACCTAATACAATATTGGACTTTGTCCACCATGTAATATTTTCTATGTGTTTGACCTTGACAAATTTTTTTCATGTTATATTTTTTTGATACATTTACTATGATGATAGGATCTTAAGATACCATGTTCTTTATGATATTTTTCATTGTAATTACTCCTGATCCTTAAAATTTATGATTTTATTTTATAACATTGACTCCCATGTTTTGTTTCTTTACCATGTTTATTCCCATACTAATATTTTCCCCTCATAACCTTATTTATACATTCCCTAGGTTATCCCATGAAATTTTATGATCTCAAATGAATTTGTGGATCTTATTATGGATAATAAAATAAGGATGATGAGTTTTATGTTCATTTTGATGTAATATGAACCAATTTTTTCAAAGACACTAGGCCTTATTGATCCTTTTGTTACATTAATAGATATTTCTATTTAAAAATAATATTATAATATGTGTAAAATGATTGGGTCACCATATGAAATGATCATATTTTAATAATAAGTCAATGACTAACAAAATGGAATCCTCCCCATTATGAGACTATGAAAATTCAATAACTAAATACAGAGATATCATATCCCATTTCCACAATGGGACTAGAATATTATTCTAAAACCTGGTTAGCTGATGGTGTTCATCTTTAATTATATGGTAATTGATACATCGAGAAACCAAGACATTGTTGCTCAATTCATTCTAGATCACCAATATCATCATGTAATATCTAATGAAATCTTATATGAATGATCCCACAAGAGTGGTGACCACTACTCATTTATTCCTTCCAAAAGAAAATAGGGAATACTATCCAATTTTAAAAATATATAGTGCCATTAAGAGACTAAAAATTTACACTGACAACTCCCAAAATTTTAAATCCTTGATTATCTATAAACATTCATGATCCTCAACCATCTCAAACTGGACCTGGTCATAATGGGAGGAACTAAGATACGTATTACTCAATACTACCCACTCATTTCCTTCTTCCACTTTCAAATGAATCTTAGAAAAAATCTCCTTAGAAACCATTATTCTTCAGAATAATTTTTTGCTTGTATTTCTAAATTACAGCTTAGTGAATCATCCACCAAATTCAACTTTCCTGGAGTGTATTCCAACAAAAATAGAAGGTATGAAGGTATTGTACTGACAATGTCATCTTGAGATTCCGGACATTTTATGTAAATATATACTTTCTTATTTTATAATCAGGGTATACTACTAGAAATATGGTCTTTTGAGCACCTTTACCTATAGCGACTGCCACTGGCGGTCGCTAGGTTTCCCTAAAAAACCAGCTTCAAAGCCCCCCCCCGAACCCTTCCACCCTCCCCATCACCGCGCGGCCTCCCCGTCACCGCCATCCCAGGTCTCTGCGCGCCCTACCCCACTGCCACGCACCATCCCTCACTGTTGTCCCCGTCTCCCTTCCACCGGCCGCCGTCCGCCCTCCGTCGGCCTCCCTCTACCGCCCGCCCTCCGTCGTCCGCCCTCCGCCCTCCGACCACCCTCCGCCCGCCCTCCGCCCTGCCCTCCATCTCTTCTGGGCTTCCTCCGCCTCTTCCCTCCAGCTCCGGCCGCCCTCCACCCTGCGGCCGCCCTCCAGCCTCCCTCTGCCCTCGGGCCTCCCGCCACCCGCCTCCGGCGGCCCTTCAGTAGCCCTCTGGAAGCCCTCCGGCCACCCTCGGGCCTTCGGTCTCCAGCCCCTCCAGCCTCCGACCTCCACCCTCGGCCATCCTCCCGCTCGTCCCTCCCCTCCCCCATCACCCCAAACACCCCCCCCCCCCCGCACCCCTCCAACCCCCATCCCCTCCGTCTTCTCCCCCTCCCTCGCCGCACCACCGCCACCCATCCCCTCATTCACCGTCCTCTCCGTTGTCGCACCGCCGCTGCCCGGTCCCCTCCCTCCCCGCACGACCTCTACTCGTCCCCTCGCTGCTGCCGCCCGTCCACTCCGATTACCCCTATCCTCGGTCCACTCCCTCGTCATCCCACCCTCTCTACATCGTCGCCGCCTCAACGCCTCCTCTCCTCTGGCTCCCCGTCGCCGTCGCCGCCTGTCCCCTCCCTCACTGCACCAGCTCCGGCTCCGGCTCCCCACCACTGCCTCACCTCTCCCTCGCAGCACCGCCTTCGGCTCCCCTCCCTTCCAGGTTTGTAGTGAAATCAAGTATGACATGGGCTTCCACATACATTATTATTTTGTAAATGGTTCAAAAAAATTAATTAGTATTTATTTTAAATATATTTTATATGAAAAATGAAAATGTAATAATTCTTGTGTAAGGGATCTTATTATGGATAAGAGTTGGATTGTTCTTCCAAATCGAACGTCTAGAGAGTATTTCAGTGGAATTATGTAGTTTATTGACTTCACCAGAGGATTGGAAAGTGACTATATTAGTTGTCCATGTAGAAAATGTGCTCAAAGATATCAATTCACACGAGATACTGTGAGGGAGCACCAATTATTTAATGGATTTCTAAAAAATTATAAGAGTTGGACTCGTTATGGAAATGAATATGTTCGTTTTCAAAATACGGATGCAGTTCAGATGGATGTTGATGCAAGGATGAATGATCCAATGCATGAAATGCTTATTGAAATGGTACGTGGGTTGGATCTTGAAGGAATTAACATCCAGAATCTTGAGACCGGTGAGATAAATCATTGCTCTGGGGTAGATCGTGATTTGAGGAGGTTTTATGAAGCAATTGATGATTCAAAAATAGAATTATATCCTGGATTTACTTCTTACAATAAATTTTCATTTATCATGGAGTTGGTTCATTTAAAGACTTTGAATCATTGGTCAGACACATCATTCGACATCCTGTTGGTGCTATTGAAAAAGGTTCTTCCTATCGACGATAAGATTCCTGAGTCGTATTACCATGCTCGTAAGCTGACATAGAACATATGTTTTATATAAGAGACTACAGATGCATGTGTAAACAACTGTATGTTGTTTAGAAAGGAAACTGCCCATTTGGATATTTGTACGGTTTGTGGTGCTTCCAGGTGGAAAGAGAACAGGGGAAATCAGACTCATCAAAGTCAGATTGTGATATAGGGGAAACTGATTACCGTAAATCAAATGCGGTACTTTCCCCTTAAACCAAGGTTGAAAAGAATTTTTATGTCATCTAAAGTTTCTAATTTAATGAGATGGAATGCATAAAGAGTTCATGAAAGTGATATGTCAACCCACCCAGAAAACTCTCATGAATGGAAGGATTTTGATAAGAGACATCCCGGTTTTTCCAAATATGTTCGTAATGTCTGACTGGGATTGGCATCAGATGGTTTCAATCCATTCAAGTCTATGGTTTGTGCAACTCATAGCACATGGCCCGTGGTGTTGGTTCCATATAATCTTCTTCCGTGGATTTGTATGAAGCAAAAATTTATATTACTTTCCACTCTAATTGATGGACCAAAACGTCCAGGTGATAAGATTGATGTTTACCTTCATCCATTGATTGATGAGTTGAATGAATTTTGGGGCGATGGTGTGATGACTTATGACTGTGAAACGAATGAAATATTCAAACTATAGGTTAATTTATTGTGGACAATCAATGACTTCCCAGTTTATGCAAATTTATCAGGCTAGAGTACGAATGGAGAATTTGCTTGCCCTTGTTGCAAAAAAAGTAAAAAACTGTATGGCTTAAGCATTCCAAAAAAATGGGCATACATGGGTCACAGACATTTTCTCCCCCCTCAGCACAGGTTCAGAAAGGACAGAGTAGTATTTGGTGGTTCTATAGAGTTCATCCCAGCACCAATGAACATGATAGGAGTCAAAATGTTATCGCAGATTGAAGAAGAAAACAACCGCATTGTATATGAAATTCAGGATTTGGTGGCACCTCCGGTACGTAATATTCGAGCTGTGGGTAGGCAGCGCAGTCACAATTGGAAAAAGAAAAGAATTTGTTATAGTCTTTCGTATTGGAAAAATAACATGCTGAGGCATAATTTGGATGTCATGAACCTTGAAAAAAATGATTGTGATAACATATTGAGGACCATTTTAGGTGTCAGTGGAAAATCAAAGGACCATGTTAATGCACGTCGTGATTTAGAAGAAATGGGTTTAAGGAAAAAGTTGCATTTACAGTTAGCTGAGGGAAACAAGGAATATATGTCTGTTGCACAGTTTACGATGACTAAAATGGAGAATGAGACATTTCTTTCCATTTTGATGATGCTCAATGTGCCAGATGGTTACACTTCTAATATTTCAAAGTGTGTGAATCTGACGAGCAAGACATTGCAAGGGTTGAAAATTCATGACAATCACATACTACTTCAGCAGTTGATTTCAATCGCAATTTTTGATTGTTTATCCCCCAATGTTGTTTAGCCATTGATTGATATGAGTAATTTTTTTAGAAATCTTTTTTTAAGAAATCAACGAATGAGTGGTTTAAAATGTTTACAGGACTAAATTTTACTTACGCTTTGTCACTTTGAGAAACTATTTCCCCCCTCATTTTTCAATGTTATGGTCCACTTGAAAGTGCACCTAACTGATGAAGTAATGGCTACTGGTCTAGTGCAATTCAGGTGGATGTATCCTATTGAGCGGTATATGAGTACATTGAAATGATTTGTATGCAATAGAGCTCGTCTGGAGGCATCAATAGCCAATGGTTATTTGATGGATAACTGTACTAATTTTTGTGCAGAATATCTTATGGATGTTGAAACACAATTAGATAAGCCCTCTCGGATTCAGTATGGTCCAGATGGAGAAGAAACCACATATGATATGGACAACATCGAGTGGATACAAGCGTGTCGATATATCTTGTTCAATACTCCCTCAGTTGCACCATTAATGCAGTAATTTTCTTATCACTTTTATTGTTTAACTTTTACATGTTTTTTTGCATAAGTTGACCATTTAAACATCGTGTTATGATTTGCAGGAAACACATTAATGAGATAAAAGAAGAGATGTATCGTGCGATTGAGTTGCAAATTCAACAGTCTCATTATGCGTCATTTCATGATTGGTTGAAGAATTATGTACGTATAAATTGATTTTCATTTTGAGTGATGTATTATACTAATTTCTTTCTTCATATATCATTATTGAATTCTATAAATTATGTAGGTTCATAAGTTGAGGGAGTTAGGGGACCCCACGCTAACTGAATAATTTATCCAACTGGCTGAGGGTCCATCTATAACGGCTCGTCGTTATAAATATATAGATTCTATTGGTTTTAGATTTTGCATTAAAGATGTTGAAAACAAAATATCAACACAAAACAGTGGCATCAGTTGTCCATTTGTCGATCGGAGGTGTTGTTTGACCGCGGTGACCAGAAACGAATTTCCGGTGTCATAAAACCCAAAAAACGGTGTCAGACGGTCGAATTTGGAGAAAACGTGATCCGAATGACCTGAAACCACACTAAAACATTAGGAATATTATTCGTGATTTTTAGGAGGAGAGGGCATAACAATCGGACGTGCGGTGCGCGTGGTACAGCCGATTGTGTCATTTTCAGCAGCTCGGCGCACGAAAATGGCGCGTTGGGGGGTCAAAACCACCCAAACGACGTCGGAATTCCATGAAACCGTACGATAATAGCCGTTGTGTGAATTGTAAAATGGTCGTGCATATGGAACGTCAATCAGAGGTTTCTTTTGACTGTGGTGACTAGAAATGCGTTTCAGGTGTCATAAAACACCAAAAATAGTGTGAGACGGTCAAATTTAGAGAAAACGTGCTCTGAATGACCTGAAACCACACAAAAACATTAGAAATATTATTTGTGATGTTAGGAGGAGACGGCATGCCCATCGGATGTGCGGTGCGCATGGTAAGGCCGATTGTGTTGTTTTCTGCAGCTCGGTGCGCGCTAAAATGGCGCGTTGGGGGGTCCAAACCACCCGAACAACCTCGGAATGCCATGAAACTGGATGAAAACAGCCGTTGTTTGATTTTTGAAATGTTCGGGCAGACAGTACATCAATCGGAGGTGTCATTCGACCGCGGTGACCGGCAACGCGTTTCTGGTGTCACAAAACACCAAAAACAGCGTGAGACGGTCGAATTCAGAGCAAACATGCTCTGGATGACCTGAAATCACATGAAAACATTAGGAATATTATTCTTGACGTGTAGGAGGAGATGGCATGCCCATCGAACCTACGGTGCCCGCGGTACAGCTGATTTTGTCGTTTTCAGCAGCTCGGTGTGCGCTAAAATGGCGCGTTGGGGGATCAAAACGACCAGAACGACCTGGAATTCCATGAAACCGTACGACAATAGCTGTTGTGTGATTTTTGAAATGGTTCGGTATAAGGCATGTCAATCGGAGGTGTCTTTTGACCGCGGTGACCGAAAACGCATTTTCGGTGTCATAAAACACCAAAAACGGTGTGAGATGGTCGAATTCAGAGCAAACATGCTCTGAATGGCCTGAAACCACACGAAAACATTAGGAATATTATTCGTGACATATAGGAAGAGATGGAATGCCCAATGGCCGTGCGATGTGTGCGGTACGGCCAATTGTGTCGTTTTCAGTAGCTCTATGCGCGCTAAAATGGCGCTTTGGGGGGTCAAAACCACCCGAACAACCTCGGAATTCCATTAAACCATATGAAAACAGTATTTTTGTGATTTTTGAAATGTTCGGGTAGACGGCACGTCAATCGGAGGTGTCGCTTGACCGCGCTGACCGGAAACGTGTTTCTGGTGTCATAAAACACCAAAAACGGCGTGAGATGGTCGAATTCGGAGAAAAAAAATGCTCCGAATGACCTGAAACCACACAAAAACACTAGTAATATAATTCGTGAAGTGTAGGAGGAGACGACATGTCCATCGGACGTGCGGTACCTGCGGTACGGCCGATTATGTCGTTTTCAGCAGCTCGTCGCACGCTAAAATGGTGCGTTGGGGGGTCAAAACCGCACGAAAGACCTTGGAATTACATGAAACCGTACGACAATAGCCGTTGTGTGAATTGTGAAATGGTTTTGCATACGGTACATCAATCGAAGGTGTTGTTTGACTGTGGTGACAGGAAGCGCGTTTCTTGTGTCAAAAAACACCAAAAATGGTGTGAGACGGTGGAATTCGAAGAAAACATGCTTCGAATGACCTAAAACCACACGAAAACATTAGGAATACTATTTTTGACGTGTAGGAGGAGACATCATGCCCATAGGACATACGGTGCGCGTGGTACGACCGATTGTGTTGTTTTCAGCAGCTCTGCGTGCGCTAAAATGGCGCGTTGGGGGGTCAAAAACACCTGAAAGACCTTAGAGTGGCATGAAAACGTACTACAATAGTAGTTGTGTGATTGTTGAAATGTTCGGGCAGACATCACATCAATCAGAGGTGTCGTTTGACCGCAGTGACCGAAAACACGTTTCTGGTGTCATAAAACACCAAAAACGGCGTGAGACGGTATAATTAGGATAAAACATGCTCCGAATTACCTGAAACCACACAAAAACATTATTCATATTATTCGTGACTTGTAGGAGAATACGGCATGCCCATCGGATGTGCGGTGCCCGTGGTACGGCCGATTATGCCATTTTCAGCAGCTCGGCGCGCGCTAAAATGGCGCGTTGGGGGGTCAAAACCACCCGAACGACCTCATAATGCCATGAAACCATGCGACAATAGCCGTTGTGTGATTTTTGAAATAGTCAGGCAGACGGCACATCAATCGGAGGTGTCGTTTGACTACGGTGACCAGAAATGTGTTTCTGGTGTCATAAAACACCAAAAAACGGAATGAGACGGTCGAATTCGGAGAAAACGTGCTCTGAATGACCTGAAACCACACAAAAACATTAGGAATATTATTCGTGACCTGTAAGAGGATATGGAAGTCCCATTGGATGTGTGGTGCACGCGGTACGGCCGATTGTGTCATTTTCAGTAGCTCGGCGCGCGCTAAAATGGTGCCTTGGGGGGTCAAAACCACCTGAACGACCTCAGAATTCCATGAAACTGTACGAAAACTGCCATTGTGTGATTTGTAAAATGATAAGGCAGACGGCACATCAATCGAAGGTGTCTTTTGACTGTGGTGACTGGAAACGCGTTTCCGGTGTCATGAAACACCAAAAACGGCGTGAGACGGTCGAATTTGAAGAAAACGTGCTCCAAATGACCTAAAATGATATAATTTCCTAAATTGGGGGTTTTAAATTATTATAGCACCATGATTTGATGTCAGAATTAATTTTATTATATGTATATAATAACTGAATAATTATGTCCAATTTACGTTTGTTTTGTTTTGTAGTTTTTTCGTCTTATTATAGGTTTATTGAAGTAGAATACTGAAATGAATGGACCTTCTCGGATCGTTGAATCACCTTTATCATTTATTGTTTATGAAGATCTTGATTTTTATGCTCGTTGAAATTCTTTTTCATTTTTTATGATTTTTACCTTGTTTTATCAACTGGCTGAGGGTCCATCTATAACGGCTCATCGTTATAAATCTATAGATGCTAATGGTTTTCGATTTCACATTAAAGATGTTGAAAATAAACAAGCAACAGAAAACAGTGGCATCAGTTGTCCATTTGTCGATCAGAGGTGACGTTTGACCACGGTGACCAGAAATGCGTTTTCGGTGTCATAAAACACAAAAAACAGCGTGAGACGGTCGAATTTGGAGAAAACGTGCTCTGAATGACCTGAAACCACACTAAAACATTAGAAATATTATTCATGATGTGTAAGAGGAGACGACACGCCCATTGGACGTGTGGTGCGTGTGGTACGGCCGATTGTGTCATTTTCTATAACGCCCCGACCCTAGTTACCCAGAGTCGGTGCATTATTACATAACATTGGCATGATCAAAAGAAAGATAAAATCTCGAAAGACCGATTGGTTTCGTAGCCTTGGAAACACTAGATATATTCATATGTTTTACATTACATCATAAAATTAAAAACTACTACAACAACATAAAGTCTCCATAATTCACACTCATATCCCCACATAATATCCCTGCAGGTCATTCATAATTTACTTCTTCACTTCATGGGAAAAATAAAACATAGAAAAGGGGTGAGCTCAAATGCCCAGTAATGATAACAATATAGCGGAACATTCAAAAATAAGCATAAACATTTAAGGCAATGAATTACTAAAACAAAAGCCTTTTAAACTTGAACCTCAACATAGTATGGCAAAAGTAAAATGAAATAATGCCATTTAATTGTTCACATGTATATTCTACTAATCGAATAATCACATGAAATATCAATAACCACTTTCATAATGTTGGAATGCATAATGATGAACTTTAATTTCTTTGTCAAGGCCTCGTCCAAAGACCTTGGGGCTAACTGTAACCGGAACCCAACCCGGAGTGCCTATAATAACCGGACACCAACCCGGAGTGCCTCTAATAACTGGAAACCATCCCGGAGTTCCTCTAATAACCGGAGTCCAAACCGGAGTTCCTCTAATAACCAGAGACCAAACCGGAGGGCTTACTTTTACCGGTCCCCAACCCGGAACATACTTGTCTAACACATTCATCTGAATGAAGGGTTGAAATATAACACAAACATTCAGATTACAAATAACGTATGAAATATCAATACTCTAAACAAAAACCATGAGTGACATAATAATAACTTATCCACAGTAAAAAATAGCAAAAAACCTTCAATAAAATATGGATGTTTTGTATCATAATAAATCAACTTCAAATAAGCTTAAAAGCCATCAAAGAATGTTGACATAGATGAAATCAAAACTATTTTAGAGAAATATCTCTTTTTTTAAATCATTTTAGAAGTAACATAATTATAAAATAATACATTCAATTTTAAAATATTCTTATAAGCTTGTAAGGAAAGCTTTGAAGATTTTATAATGGCAGAAAATAACTGCACCCGCCGTATAAGTTAAAAAAACATTCTTACCTTAATTCTGTCGAAAAGGTTAAAAGGACCTTGTTTTGAAAAAGATGGAATGATTCCTCTTATAAAAAGTAAAACAAGGGTATAAATGACTTTAACCCATATTATTGTAAATAATAAAAATGTTTTGAAATACATTATTAAGAAACATGGATGTGGATGATAAATATATCCCAGTAGATTATTACGTATAAACAACCTCGGATAATGATGAGATTGTGAAATAACCCTTACCAATTTGGTAACTTATGAAACATACAACCCATGAAAGAGGTATTATACAATGAATATGTAAATACACATAGATTAGAGTGTATTACACGAAGAATATAATTATGGGAAGTACATACACCACACAAAAGGTGATGGTGGCAAAATGGCATGAATCTCACGGGAATAAGGAGTGAGATGAAAACCCCTTACCTTGTACTTTTCCTTGGTTGGGGTAGGTTAACCTCCTCTTCTTCGGGTTCTTCCTTTTGATGTGATCAAAAGGGATCCTTAGGTTGGCTTTATGATCAAACTAAGGACTCTAGCTTGTATTGAGGGATGTTGGGAGAGTTTTTTGTTAGAGTTTGGCCGAACCAAAAGGCTTTGAAGGTGTGCAGAAATGAGAAGGAGGAGTGCCCTTTTATAAGAGGGGTGAGGGGAACCTTTGGAAAAGCTAGAGATATTAGTTTATAATAAAATCATATTCGGTTTCCAATGGCTCCAAAGTTGACTATTCAAGGGTTAAGGTGGGTATGGGTCGAAAACAACTCAACCAAATGAATTTTGACAGGTTTGGGTACTTATATTAACTTTATCTTTAAGTATTAACTCTATGTTAATTAGTTTTACTTTTACAATGTCTCTTTGTATTTTTATATAATATGGTTAATAAACTTACAATATACATCCAAGAGACCCCCAAGTGGTCCATTAATAATGAACCTATCATGATATAAGTCTCTTGGCCGAACCTTAGATTTTTAGGAATTTAATATCAATTAATAATAAAATATTTGTTTTAAGAACTCTTTTATGTCAATTTTGACACTATTCAACAGTTTATTTTTTTGAAACACATAACTGATTGATTACTTCGAACAAAGTATATTATATCAATTCTAATATATCATATTATCCTAGAAAATTAGTTTAATTCATTAAAAGTTTCATATTATATTTATTTGGGTATTTATAATATCAATTAATTTAATTTTTCACTATTTTAGTAATTACTGCATCATCATTGTGTCATAAATAAAATAAATTATTTAATGTCTATAAATTATAAATAAAATTTCTTTATGTAGGAAGTCTTTTTATCTTTCTAATGAATATTTATAATCTAAAATCCAACATATATAACCCTATGTAAAAATTGTTTTTCTAAAAGATATATGCTTGTGTCATTTTTGTATTCATTTTAACTTAATTAAAATAAAGTGTCCCTATCACCTACAAGTGGAACCATGGGGTCCCCAAATCGACCCAAAGATGCCTATGGTCGAACATCTATCAACCAATAAGGCTAGGACACATTTTAGGATAATTTAGTATTATTACAATATTATTTTTTAACCCTTATTTGCCAGATTTACCCTTAACCATGGTAAATAAAATATTCACCGTAGTAATTATTCAAAATGTCTAAAAATAAAAGTTACCTATTTACACAATTTGAACATCCTGATTCCAAATATGAAATCCATTTTTCTAAATTCAAAACACAGAAGTGGCAGAAATTAATTTAAAATTAATTCCCGCTGTCAAAACAAAATGCGTGTTTTTAAGAGATAATAACTATCAAAAGATTGACACTTGTTTATGTTCGGTTTAATTGTAAAATTATGTCCAATGAACAAAATTATATTAAATGGTAAAACTATATTCTAAATATTCTTTAAAACCACTTAAATTCATAATTTATCACTATTAATTATTTTGATTAAAAAAGTTGTTTTGAATTAAAATTTAGTAATTTTCACTATTCATCAAAATATGAAAGTTATCCGAAAAGTACCAAAATTTCACCTTAGGCTAAATTCGATATTCCGAATCCAAAAATGAAGTCCATTTTAAAATATAAAATATATATAATTTCGAAAATTAGGTATTACTATTCATAACGGCTAGTTTGATCGGTTGTGGTGTGTGTTAAAACTCGAAGTTGCGTACAACACACGCTACTGTATTATTCAAAGGAAAGCGAACCGTGGAAGCTTGGGATGTTTCATTTTAAATTTTTTGATGTCCCCATTTAGTCAAAAAGTTTAAAATATTATATTTGAAAAGGGTTCACTATTAAAAGTTTATAAAAGTGCAATACTAAAAATGAATTTGTTCTTGCATTATATCTAAGAAACTCATAATATGGATTCTAAAATTATAAGGATTATATAAAGCATAAAATTTCGATAATACTATTCATAACCTCTTTTGAATGGCTTTTTTTTGTAAGTCATGGTGTCATTGAACTCGGTGTTGCGTGTAGTGCAAGTTATTAAATTATTTTGAAGAAATAACACTCTATGAAATCTTGGGGTGTTACATTCTCCCCTCCATCAATAAATTGCGTCCTCGCAATTTGAAATTGTTCTTCGAAAATAAAAGGTTGAAAATAGAAAATATATTTGTGGGAAAACCCACATCGGAAATTGGGTTACTAAAATTTAGTCTTAATATGAGGAAAAGAGAAATGAAAGGGTCACCACCAAATTATGATCTCGATTAGGAGAACATTGGTGGCAATTAGAGACATATAATTGGAGGAAAAACGTAAATATTTATAGGTAGTGATTGAGGTCATCAATCACAAACAAGTATAAAATTGAGGTCCTTAAACTCATCAATCTATGATGATTTGAAATACCATCGGTTCAACAACACATAGGGTATTGGGATAACACATTTTTGACGTTTCAAAATATCTTAGTTGAAATCCCACATCGAAAAATGAATTAATGAGGCCTCTATTTAAAACAAAGAGTGTAAAGTATGAAGATTACCGAAAATAACACATACTAGGGTTCCATGTAGGAAAATATGGATATGGAGGAGAAATCTAACCATCAATTATCTGATGGAGAGTGGTAGAGAACATGGCTATGAAAAGGCCAAAAATCCCAAAGCCATAAATTAGTGATGATTTAAGGTACCACCTAGGTCAAAATTTTTGTTCTAAGTTACTTTTATTAATGTTGAGGAATTTATTTATGAGATTGGCTAAGATCATAAGGAGATATACTTACTTTATAATTAGATTTTTATCCATTAACAAATTCCTACCACAAACTCATCTTTCACTCTAAAAGATAATAGAATGTAATTTTTCTTTCTATTTATACTATTCGTAAAGGGTTCCAAAATAAATGAATTTATAATTCATCTACCAGATCTTTTAAAAAAAACTACATTATTTAATCCAGGACATCTCGTGGGCTACTGGTAGGTGTTACACCCTTGTCGCCCTTCGGTTGCGGGTTCAAGTCTCGCAGCCTTGCCGGACGCGACGGGTTGTCGCCCGACCTCCGGGTTATCCTTTTATGGAAATCCAAAATAATCCAAACTAGAACTATCCAAAATACTTCGGTCCAAACTCACAGTCCAACATTTATAAGGAAGGTAAACATAATGTAGATCCTTTTTACCCCGTAATAGCATATGAATACCTTCATCATGTATTCTTTTAATACACTGAAACATCCTGAATTACCATATTTTTTAATGATTACATTCATGCTCCCTTATTCCATATAGAATGATGGATATACTTCATCAATCCAAAAAAATTTTAAACCCCAACAATGATGGAATATACAAATCATTAATCAGTTCCAAGGTAGTCAAGAATATCCAATATAATTTTTCCAAAATAATCATGTATTATTCGAAAATCACTACCTCGGTATCAGAACTATATTATGGTTTATCATTCTCTCAACCATATATTTTCCAAATATTTATCCTGCTATTGAGTCACTTTTCTTTGCTCCACACAATCTCAAGTCCTTAATGAAATAGTACTGCAGTACAATCCTTATATACTCCATAATCATTATAACAATTACATTGTTGATACAACACTCAATTGACATAATCAACATAAAAACTCTAATCATTCCTCTTCATCTGTGGTAGTATCATAAATTGATTATTATCCAATAGCATCATTTGCGGCATAGTCTGATGACTGGGACATAGGATCGCGTAGTGTCCAAAATCCTTGAAAATGAAGCATTGTACATTTGAAACCATTTTCTTACCCTTGCAGTCACGTAATTTGTGCCCTTTTCCTCCACACTTATAACAAACTTCCATTCCTTTCAGGCAAGTTCCAGGGTGTTTCTTTCCACAGTTACCACATATGGGAAAATTCTTCTTTTCCCTCTTCCCTTTATCCATCTTTCCCTCTTCCATCCTTTTCTTCTCTTTCTTCCCTTCAAATACATAGGACTCAGTAAACTCTTTACATATCTTATCAACACATGATATATATGATGATAATACATGCGAGACTATTTCTCTTATAAATTCTGGCTTAAGACCATGAAATATATGGTCCTTCTTTCTCTTTGTATCATGTGCATTGCTGGATTTCGCATTCCTTCTACTAGGCGCCATTTCTAAACAATGGCATACAATAGATTAGTTTATGAATCAAAATACATAATCCTATACTTATAAAACACTTAACATAAATTGAACTATTTATGGATATAATCCATAATCATAAAAAATATTTTCTTTGAGGAAGTATATACTCATAAACCCTTCATAATGATTTGTAAAGAAAATGAGAGTTATCCTAAGCATATCCCCTGGGAGTGTCGTAACCAAGAGTGCAGCAAGGACCGTTGTCGTGCACCAGTTCCCGTTCGAGTCTAGCTCAAAGCGTTGTTTTCGGGTTTTACCCCTAGGTACATCTGTGCCAAAGCCGCCTCTACCTGCTCGTATCTAGACAGGGATGTATTGCTCGGAAAACTCATAAAATCTCTACAATACCAAAAATATAGGATGTTCTTCTATACTAATCCTCAAAGTTCATCTTAGGTATACGTGGTCTAATCAGAGTTTTTCTAAATCTAGCTTCCAATGTTTGTACTAAACTTCCTCTAATACCAACTGTAACGCCCCGACCCTAGTTACCCAGAGTCGGTGCATTATTACATAACATTGGCATGATCACAAGAAAGATCAAATCTCGAAAGACCGATTGGTTTAGTAGCCTTAGAAACACTAGATATATTCATAAGTTTTACATTACATCACAAAATGAAAAACTACTACAACAACATAAAGTCTCCATAATTCACACTCATATCCCCACATAATATCCCTGTAGGTCATTCATAATTTACTTCTTCACTTCCTGGGAAAATAAAACATAGAAAAGGGGTGAGCTCAAATGCCCAGTAAGGATAACAATATAGCGGAACATTCAAAAATAAGCATAAAAATTTAAGTCAATGAATTACTAAAACAAAAGCCTTTTAAACATGAACATCAACATAGTATGGAAAAAGTAAAATGAAATAATGCCATTTACTTGTTCACATGGATATTCTACTAATCGAATAATCACATAAAATATCAATAACCACTTTCATAATGATGGAATGCATAATGCTGAACTTTAATTTCTTTGTCAAGGCCTCGTCCCAAGACTTTGGGGCTAACTCTAACCGGAACCCAACCCGGAGTGCCTATAATAACCGGACACCAACCCAGAGTGCCTCTAATAACCAGACACCAACCCGGAGTTCCTCTAATAACCGGAGACCAAACCGGAGTTCCTCTAATAACTGGAGACCACACCAGAGGGCTTACTTTTACCGGTCCCCAACCCGGGACATACTTGTCTAACACATTCATATGAATGAAGGGTTGAAATATAACATAAACATTCGGATTACAAATAACTTATGAAATATCAATACTCTAAACAAAAACCATGAGTGACATAATAATAACTTATCCACAGTAAAAAATAGCACAAAACCTTCAATAAAATATGGAAGTTTTGTATCATAATAAATCAACTTCAAATAAGCTTAAAAGCCATCAAAGAATGTTGACATATATGAAATAAAAACTATTTTAGAGAAATATCTCTTTTTTTAAATCATTTTAGAAGTAACGTAATTATAAAATAATACATTTAATTTTAAAATATTCTTATAAGCTTGTAAGGAAAGATTTGAAGATTTTATAATGGCAGAAAATAACTGCACCCGCCGTATAAGTTAAAAAAACATTCTTACCTTAATTCTGTCGAAAAGGTTAAAAGGACCTTGTTTTGAAAACGACGGAAGGATTCCTCTTATAAAAAGACAAACAAGGGTATAAATGACTTTAACCCATATTATTGTAAATAATAAAAATGTTTTGAAATACATTATTAAGAAACATGGATGTGGATGATAAAGAGATCCCAGTAGATTATTACGTATAAACAACCTCGGATAATGAAGAGATTGTGAAATAACCCTTACCAATTTGGTAACTTATGAAACATACAACCCATGAAAGAGGTATTATACAATGAATATGTAAATACACATAGATTAGAGTGTATTACACGAAAAATATAATTATGGGCAGTACATAAACCACGCAAAAGGTGATGGTGGCAATATGGCATGAATCTCACGGGAATAAAGAGTGAGATGAAAACCTCTTACCTTGTACTTTTCCTTGGTTGGGGTAGGTTAACCTCCTCTTCTTCGGGTTCTTCCTTTTGATGTGATCAAAAGGGATCCTTAGGTTGGCTTTCTGATCAAACTAAGGACTCTAGGTTGTAGTGAGGGATGTTGGGAGAGTATTTTGGTAGAGTTTGGCCGAACCAAAAGGCTTTTAAGGTGTGAAGAAATGAGAAGGAGGAGTGCCCTTTTATAAGAGGGGTGAGGGGAACATTTGGAAAAGCTAGAGATATTAGTTTATAATAAATTCATATTCGGTTTCCAATGGCTCCAAAGTTGACTATTCAAAGGTTAAGGTGGGGATGGGTCGAAAACAACTCAACCAATAGAATTTTGACAGGTTTGGGTACTTATATTAACTTTATCTTTAAGTATTAACTCTAAGTTAATTAGTTTCACTTTTACAATGTCTCTTTGTATTTTTATATAATATGGTTAATAAACATACAATATACATCCAAGAGACCCCCAAGTGGTCCCTTAATGATGAACCTATCATTATATAAGTCTCTTGGCCGAACCATAGATTTTTAGGAATTTAATATCAATTAATAATATAATATTTGTTTTAAGAACTCTTTTATGTCAATTTTGACACTATTCAATAGTTGATTTTTTTGAAACTCATAACAGATTTATTACTTCTAAAAAAGTAAATTACATAAATCCTAATATATCATATTATCCTAGAAAATTAGTTTAATTCATTAAAAGTTTCATATTATATTTATTTGGGTATTTATAATATCAATTAATTTAATTTTTCACTATTTTAGTAATTACCTCATCATCATTGTGTCGTAAATAAAATAAATTATTTAATGTCAATAAATTATAAATAAATTTTATTTATGTAGGAAATCGTTTTATATTTCTAATGAATATTTATAATCTAAAATCCAACATATATAACCCTATGTAAAATTGTTTTTCTAAAAGATATATGCTTGTGTCATTTTTGTATTCATTTTAACTTAATTAAAATAAAGTGTCCCTATCACCTACAAGTGGCACCATGGGGTCCCCAAATCGACCCAAAGATGCCTATGGTCGAACATGTATCAACAAATAAGGATAGGACACGTTTTAGGGTAATTTAGTATTATTATAATATTGTTTTTTAACCCTTATTTACCAGATTTACCCTTAACCATGGTAAATAAAATATTTACCGCAGTAATTATTCAAAATGTCTAAAAATAAAAGTTACCTATTTACACAATTTGAACATACTGATTCCAAATATGAAATCCATTTTTCTAAATTCAAAACACCGAAGTGGCAGAAATTAATTTAAAATTAATTCCCGCTGTCAAAACAAAAAAGCGTGTTTTTAAGAGATAATAACTATCAAAAGATTGACACTTGTTTATGTTCAGTTTAATTGTAAAATTATGTCCAATGAACAAAATTATATTAAATGGTAACACTATATTCTAAATATAATTTAAAACCACTCAAATTCATAATTTATCACTGTTAATTATTTTGATTAAAAAAGTTGTTTTGAATTAAAATTTAGTAATTTTCACTATTCATCAAAATATGAAAGTTATCCGAAAAGTACAAAAATTTCACCTTAGGATAAATTCGATATTCCGAATCCAAAAATGAAGTCCATTTTAAAATATAAAATATATATAATTTCGAAAAGTAGGTATTACTATTCATAACGGCTAGTTTGATCGGTTGTGGTGTGTGTTAAAACTTGAAGTTGTGTACAACACACGCTACTGTATTATTCAAAGGAAAGCGTACCGTGGAAGCTTGGGATGTTTCATTTTAAATTTTTTGATGTCCCCATTTAGTCAAAAAGTTTAAAATATTATATTTAAAAAGGTTTCACTATTAAAAGTTGATAAAAGTGCAATACTGAAAATGAATTTGTTCTTGCATTATATCTAAGAAACTCATAATATGGATTCTAAAATTATAAGGATTATATAAAGCTTAAAATTTAGATAATACTATTCATAACCTCTTTTTAATGCCTTTTTTTTGTAAGTCATGGTGTGATTGAACTCGGTGTTGCGTGTAGTGCAAGTTATTGAATTATTTTGAAGAAATAACACTCTATGAAATCTTGGGGTGTTACATTTTCAGCAGCTCGGCACGCGCTAAAATGGCACGTTGGGGGGGGGGGGTCAAAACCACCCAAATGGCCTCAGAATTCCATGAAACCGTACGACAACATTCGTTGTGTGAATTGTAAAATGTTCATGCAGACAGAACATCAATCAGAGGTTTCATTTGACCGCAGTGACCGGAAAGGCGTTTCTAGTGTCATAAAACACCACAAACGGCGTGAGGCGGTCGAATTCGGAGAAAACGTGCCCCTAATGACCTGAAGCCACACAAAACATTAGGAATATTATTCTTGACGTGTATGAGGGGGCGAAATGCCCATCGGACGTGCGGTACGTGCGGTAAGGCCGATTGTGTCATTTTCAGCAGCTCGATGCGCGCTAATATGGCGCGTTAGGGGGGTCAAAACCACTCGAACGACATCGGAATGCCATCAAACCATATGACTACAGCCGTTGTGTGATTTTTGAAATGGTCAATTAGAAGACACGTTAATCAGAGGTTTCGTTTGACCGCGGTGACCGGAAACGCGTTTCTGGTGTCATAAAACACCAAAAATGGCGTGAGACGGTCGAATTCGGAGAAAACATGCTCCGAATGACCTGAAACCAGAAGAAAACATTTAGAATATTATTCATGACATGTATGAGAAGACGAAACTCCCATCAGATGTGCGGTGAGCGCGTTACGGCCGATTGTGTCGTTTTCAGCAGCTCGGTGCGCGCTAAAATGGCGCGTTGGGGGGTCAAAACCACCCGAACGACCTCGGAATTCCATTAAACCGTACGACAACAGCCGTTGTGTGATTTTTGAAATGGTCGGGAATAGGGAACATCAATCAGAGGTATCGTTTGATTGTGGTGACTGGAAACACATTTTTGGTGTCATAAAACACCAAAAACGGCGTGAGACGGTCGAATTCGGAGAAAACGTGCTCCGAATGACCTGAAACCACACGAAAACATTAGGAATATTATTCTTGACGTGTAGGAAGAGAAAACATTCCCATTGTATGTGTGGTGCGTGGGGTACGGCCGATTGTGTCGTTTTTAGCAGCTCTACGCGCGTGAAAATGGCATTTTGGGGGGTCAAAACCACACGAACGACCTCGGAATTCCACGAAACCGTAAGACAATAGCCATTGTGTGATTTTTGAAATGTTCGAGTAGACGACATGTCAATCGGAGGTGTCCTTTGACCGCGCTGACCGGAAATGCGTTTTTGGTGTCAAAAAACACCAACAACGGCATGAGATGGTCGAATTCGGATAAAACGTGCTCTGAATGACCTGAAACCACACGAAAACAATAGTAATATTATTCGTGACGTGTAGGAGTAGACGGCATGCCCATCGGACATGCGGTGCGTGCGGTACGGCCGATTGTGTCGTTTTTAGCAGCTCGGTGCGCGCTAAAATGGCGCGTTGGGGGGTCAAAACCACACGAAAGACCTCGTAATTCCATGAAACCGTACGACAACAACCGTTGTGTAAATTGTGAAATGTTCATGTAGAAGGAACGTCAATCAGAGGTATCGTTTGACCGCAGTGACCAGAAACGCATTTCCGGTGTCACAAAACACCAAAAACAGCGTGAGACGGTCGAATTCAGATCAAACATGCTCCGAATGACCTGAAACCAAACGAAACCATTAGGAATATTATTTTTGACATGTAGGAAGAGACGGAATGCCCATCAGACGTGCGGTTCTCGCAGTACGGCCTATTTTATCATTTTTAGAATCTTGGAATGCACTAAAATGACACGTTGGGGGGTCAAAACCACCCGAACGACCTCAGAATGCCATGAAACCGTACAAAAATAGCCGTTGTGTGATTTGTGAAATTTTCGGGCAAACAGCACGTCAATCGGAGGTGTCGTTTGACAGCGGTGACCGAAAACGCGTTTCTGGTGTCAAAGAACACCAAAAAAGGCGTGAGACGGTCGAATTCGGATAAAACATGCCCCAAATGACCAGAAACCACACGCAAACATTAGAAATATTATTCGTGACTTGTAAGAGGAGACAACATGCCCATCGGATGTGCGGTACGACCAATTGTGTCGTTTTCAGCAGCTCGACGCGCGCTAAAATGACGTGTTGGGGGGTCAAAACCATCCGAACGACCTCGAAATGACATGAAACCATACGATAACAACTGTTCTACGATTTTTGAAATGGTCGGGAAGACGGAACGTCAATCGGAGGTGTTGTTTGACCGCGGTGAACAGAAACGGGTTTCAGGTGTCAAAAAACACCAAAAACGGCGTGAGACGGTCGAATTCGGAGAAAACGTGCTCCGAATGACCTGAAACCACATGAAAACATTTGGAATATTATTTGTGATGTTTAGGAGGAGACGAAAGGCACATTGGATGTGTGGTGCACGTGGTACGGCTGATTGTGTTGTTTTCAGCAGCTCAGTGCGCGCTACAATGGTGCGATGGGGAATCAAAACCATCCAAAGGACCTCGGAATGCCCCAAAACCGTACGACAACAGCCGTTGTGTGATTTTTAAAATTTTCAGGTAGACAGTATGTCAATCGGAGGTGTTGTTTAACCGCGGTGACTGGAAACGAATTTCAGGTGTCATAAAACACCAAAAACGGTGTGAGACGGTCGAATTCGAAGCAAACGTGCTTCGAATGACCTGAA
Source organism: Viscum album (assembly GCA_963277665.1). Taxonomy (NCBI): domain Eukaryota; kingdom Viridiplantae; phylum Streptophyta; class Magnoliopsida; order Santalales; family Viscaceae; genus Viscum; species Viscum album. Next base: position 185,220,524 of record OY728144.1, read on the forward strand.
ATGATAGAATTTCTTAAATTGGGGGTTTTAAATTATTATAGCACCATGATTTGATGTCATATTTAATTTTATTATATTTATATAATAACTGAATAATTATGTCCAATTTATGTCGGTTTTGTTTTGTTGTTTTTTTGTCTTATTGTATGTTTATTAAAGTAGAAGATTGAAATGGATGGACCTACTCAGATTGTTGAAGCACACTTATCATTTATTGTTTATGAAGATCTTGATTTTTATGCTGTTTGAAATTGTTTTCCATTTTTCATGATTTTTACCTTGTTGTATCTCTGATTTTGCACCGTAAAGAAATAAAACACAATTCGTACATTTCATTAAAAAATGAAAAATATTTTATTTAATATTATATATATATATATATATATTTCTTTAATATATATATATATATATATATATTTTAGAATATTTAAAACATATTATATATATATATATATTTAAAATATTTTTTTTAATACTATATATATAAATATTTTCTTTAATATATATATATATTTTTTATTTAATAAATATATATATTTATATTTATATTTCATTCAGTAGGAATTTTTTTTAAAATAGAATTTCTCAGGCTAGCGACCGCCAAGCGGTCTCTGATGGCCAGAATTTCGGCCACCTATAACGACCGCCATTGTCGGTCGCTATTGGCCTATAGCGACGAAGCTAAAGCGACCGCCAATGGAAGAGGTAGTAGCTCCATGTTTTCAGAGCATGCATCGCCCCTTCTAATTCAAGATCATGAGTGGGGTATTTATTTTCAAGGGGGAGAAATTGAATTATTCATAAGATATCATGTAATATTCTAATATTAAAAATCACTATCACCATATATTTATGATATCACAATATATAGCATAAACTATTCCTAGTTATAATAGAATCAGTATAGGAGGTTCAGTTTTTATAAAATTTAGATATAGAAAAAACTCCTATCATTTCTCACCCCAATAAAATTTCAAACCCCTTTTAGTTCTACGTTGTTAAAAGAAAATATAAACTATAGAATTCTTGAAAAATGCTATTGTAATATTCTACCAATAGCAATAATCTCTATATCTTAAACATATTATGAGGTCTCTTCTAAGATATCATAGCCTAAATCATCTCTAGGTCCACCAAAATTCAAATTCTAATACAACATGACAAAGTAATCTTACTTATATGATCTATAATTGGAATTTGGAGAGATTTTTAAATGAAAATTAGTCAGTTGTGGTTTTTAAAACAATTTATAAATGGACTTAATGTTCCTCATTCATCATTGATTAAACAAAAACCTCATCAAAAAATACCGCCACGAAAGCATCAAGGTACTGGTGAAAAATATTATTCATCGGAGAAATAATGACTGTAGAAGAATTTGTGTGACCAAACAACATAACCAAATTCTCCATAAAAACTCATATTAGCTCTGAAAGGTGGTCATAGGAATATCTACATCCCATATCCTTAATTAATGAAACCCAATATATGTGCCAATCTTTGAAAACTAATGGGAACCCTTGATGTAATAAAACAAGCTATCAATATGAGGTAATCAATACTTATTTCTTATTATCACCTCCTCCAGCTTCCAGTAGTCAATGTAGAGACAAAACATTCAATAATAGACCTAAACCCACACTCTTGAATCTAGTGATACAAAATAATATTTATATTTGTTTCTTTGATATCGATAAATTTTACCCAATATTATCTATCCAAAACATAAAAAATCAAAAGAAAATATTTGATAATATATATATATATATTTCCAAGAAAAATTTAGGATTATGTTTTTAAGGAATTAAGAAAACCCTTATATAACATTAAACATGTCTTTATGTTTTCATTTTCCCACTATCCCACCTTTTCTTATGAAATATAATGCCTTAATATTCACTATGATGAAACCCTTATAGAAATATCATTGTAAAAATATTACTTTATAACCTGCAGAAAACAAATATAAGATGGTTGTTATCAAATTAATGATAATGGTAAACATCTGTATTAATAATTTAATATTCATATTTAGCACAATATAAGAATAATTGTATGAGAACATATTAAAAGTTAATGATAATTACATAAGAAAATTCATACTTCTAAAAACCTAGATAATTCTTCATGTGACATGGAAAAATGATTTAACATAAGACAATAGTCATATAAGTCAACAGCCATGAGCTCTATTGCAAAAATACTTCTGTAATTGATCTATTAGAAAACATATAATGAATTTATAAGCTATATAGGTACCTTGGAACATAAAATTTTTATTAATTAAATCATTTAATGAGATAATTCCCATATCTATTATTAGTGAATTGTAACTAGTGAACTATATCATCTCTTATAAGTAACTAATTATCATTTATATTCATTACCTCTTACAGGAAGCATATCTATATTTTAACTTAGGAGTAACTTCCATTGAGTTAATTTTGACTTGTTTCTCAATGCATTGGAGCGCTATAAAAGACTCACCCATCACATATCCAAAAAATTCACCTAAGTATTTTCAATCCATCAATAGGTATTATTTCATTAATAACTTACAAGTACCATATCATGAATCAAACAACATTAATGATTTCATTTAATAAAACCCTCATATCTTGATTTTACCATAAAAAAGAAACGGTTATAATGAGAATCCTCTTTAAAACATTACCATAAACAATTCATATAAAGGATGTGAATTGTATAATAATATCATATCTCTAATGAAGCATATGAATCATTAAATTATATAAATATAGATGAAAATATTATTAAAATAAAATTTGATACATTTTATTTAAAATATAAAAAAATAATCATTTCATTATACCATTAAAAATAACGATTCATAGAATATTTAGAGAATTATTTTAATTGAAAATAACACTAGAAAATTATAATGGAATATTCAAAGTATATAAGGGTAATGATAGTGGTAAAATTCATTCATCTCCTATATATAAAAAAACATTCCTTTCATGAATTTACAAATTAAAAAAAAATAAGTAGTTTGCCAAAATTTCAGAAAGATCAATTTTAAAACACTTTTAACAAAATTAATTATTTATACAAATTTTCTTTCCAAAAAATTTCAAGTATAGGTATAAACCTTTATAAAAAAAATTAACAATATGAACATGGAAACAATTTTTTTTGAAAAAAGAGTAAATATGGATGAATTTTCCGTAAAATCATTTTCTCAATCATTTTAAGTACCTATTAGAAGAGATTGTACTAATTATTAAATAACATTATTAATAACCACATTAGAATAAAATATATGTGGTTTATATATTAAGGATCATATAATGTCACTCAATAAAAATTTAAAATAGATAATACTAAAAATAAATGATCTTTTAAAATAAATCCATTACCACATTGGTAAATTTTGAATCATGCCCACAAAGAAAGAAATAAATTCAAATGAAACAATAAAGGTAATGAATATAAATATATTAATGATATTTCATATCATAGTTTTATATATATAACATATTACGGAAATAATTGGTGAATATTGAATACGTCTCACAGAAACAAAAGTGAGATGAGAAACCATTACAAAGATCATAACATTGAAGTGAAAATTAGTCAATGAAATGATTATTTGTAACAAATGTAAATCTATATAAAACAAGTGGAAATAATAAAGAAAAATAATAATAAGTAATTAAACATATAATAATTTCATAAATTATAAAATGAAGTAGTAATATTACCCAATGAAAAGAAATTTACTTATGGAACCTCTGACCTCAAATCCCAACTTGCTATATATGTCCATTCACTCTAGTATAATATGATTATATTAATTATATACTTGTTTATAGACCATTTAAATTTTTATTAACTTATCATTAAAACATATATTTCATTTATTTAAATAATATATTTAATTACATAATAAATTAATTTCACATTGGATGTTTTTAGGATGTTCGGTTTATTATTGAAAAATGAATTCAGTATGCTGAATATGGTAGAAGTGATAAATCTTCCACAATATATAGAAGAATAATAATGAAATAATTATCATTTTTATACATAAAATAAAATTTAGATTCATCCATAACAATTGTTTATGAAAAAACATAATACGTCAACTCAAGAGGTGTTAGAACGAACATACACAAATGCGATGTTTTTACATATAGTTGTATGAAAAATAAATAAATGGAATAAAATATTATCCTTATATAATAATTAGCATGTTATAAAAAAAATCAATAAATACATCCCATTTTCATCCTTTAGAGGTGGTTTTAGAAATCTATGTACATCTCTACGTGGAGATGATTGTTTGTATGTACACACGTTGGATAATTATATTTTAAAATATTTGAATTGTATTATGATAAATGATTTATTATCATTAAAAATATAATTATTTAATTAAAATAGATTTTATTTATAAATTAAATCTACCATTATACCAAAATTATAGGTGATGATGAAAAATTAAACATGTCATTTTATGGAGGGGATAGTCCACACGTACGCACGAACGATGTTTCCATCCACCATTTGATGTAAAAAAAAGATAAAAAAGTTTGAAGATAATAGTAATAACATTTTAGTATATTGGATATTATGGAATTATTTTTTTCATCATATTTTATGAACATATTAAGGAGGAAGAAAAATAAGTAAAATGCAAAGGCTAAGTTAAGAGTCATAGATCTTCTTTATAAAACCACATTTTATATACACCTTATGCATTCAGGGTTTAGTTTTTTATGATACTAGAGCCCCTAGATAAAGTATTTTAAGGTTAATAAGGTATATATGTATAAATGTTAGTATATATATTGATAATATTATGTTCTTAAAAGAAGTATAGGATGTTGCCTTTCATATATTTGGGGACAGACACCCTTAGAATTACTGAAATTATTAAATTAATATAAATTAATTTCCATGGAAAAGTTACACTAAGAAAACATATTTATAATATAGTATTTATATGAGTCTAAATAATCCCATCCAATAAATATTATATTATTTTATGTGATGTTAAAAACCTTATAACTTAGTTTAACCCCTCCATAACATTTTTTATGATTACCATGTTATCAGTGTTTTTCTCTTTTTAGGGTCAATAAAGTTACAATAAAAGGAAAAGTGACCCATGTGTGTATAATGCTTGATATTTCAGTATATATACCTTAAAAGTTTAAAAATATAATATTTATATTAATTTTTTATCATTTGATAAGATATTATTTAACATAATATAATAATAAAGTCATTTTTTGAGACTATTCACAAATTTTGTCTTTCACTAAAATCAAGATAGAAATATAATTCAGATATAAAATTTTAAAATGAATCTAACACATTATATGTATCTAAAAAATTCTTCTAACACCTCATATCACCCAAAAAAGTATTACTATTATAATTTATCAAATCATTTACTTTATTTTACTAGTGTATGTACAAGAACTATGTTCATGTTGCGTAAATATTTAAGATAATTTTTTCATCACTAAAAATAAAATTTAAATTTAAATTTAAAAATTATAATTCAAATAACTATTTATTACCTAACATAAGTTGTTTTTATCTATATGAAATAATATTATAGATATTAATACAATGTGAGGGATATTTTTTATTTATTCTTAACTTAAAATAATATTATGGTTATTATCAATGAAACATAAAACTCAATTTACATATCCTAGAATATTGGAATATTATAGTTGAAATAAACTAAAAGAATTAAAATATATTAGGTGTATTATAAATTTTTAGTTCTTTATCAAGTTATTTTGGAACATAATTAACTGATTTACATTTACAAAGGTACAAATATTTACAACAGTTACTATTTACATTGACCAAAATTAAATGGGAAATAATTAAAAAAAATTAATTCCCTAATTGAATATATGATATCCATTTTATCAAATTAATTTTTATTAATAGTAATTGATTAATTTTAAAATAATCTAGCAAAACGATATGAAAACATTTTATCATGAAAAATGCATTTTAAGTATAAAGATGTTTTTATAAAAATAATTAAGCTTAATATCAAGTATAATGTAATTAATAAGATTATTTTTAATAAAATTTAACTAATTAAATTTTGAAATAAATTCAAATCAAAATTCTACATTGTAAATACTTTAATGGATAGTACTATTTTCTGTTAAATAGTTATTTTTCACTATTCAGAAAAAAATTACTCTTTTCTGCAAAATCCTAATATTTCACCCTAGGATAAATTGGATATGATTATTACAAAAAACGATATTATTTTTAATAAATAATATTTCTAATTTTGGATGAAACAAATAATAATATTCACTCCCAAAAATCAATAAAACCCATTTTTTAAGAATCATATTTTTAAAGAATAAAACGATGATTAAAATTTATGTTCCTATTTCCTATGAATTTATCAATACATTTTTATTTACTATGAAAATTCTATATAAATATATATATTTCTTAATTTTTTTACTGTTATTTGAAACATAAAATTCAACAAACAATTATAATGATCATATAATAATACTTCATAGTCACTAAAGATCAGTGTTGTGGCTCATGTACGTTTTCCATGATTGTGTTCTTTGAAAAAAACAATTTATTAAAATCTCTCAAGCATTAATAAATTCATCCATTGAAATTTTTTCTTGAAATTGGTAATAAATGTTTTAACTTATAAAAATACCTTTTCATGAAAACCCACATCATTAAATGATCAATTGTACCTCCTTTTAGAAAAACGGAAAGGTAAATATATAGGTCATCTAGAAAATAAAATAACTTGTTTCCAAATAAATTAAAGTTAGTGAGATATTAAAATATGAACATGGTGAGGAAAATTAATTTCCAAATAATGATGTTGAGTGACAGAGAATGTTGATCACCAAAAACATAATGATCAATAGAAATTCAATGGTTATAGAACTATAAATAAATGAGAAATGAGAAATACCATCAATTAATTAGAAATAAAGGAAATAAGATATCTTTTTTATTTGAAGATATTTTTCTAAAATTGAGGAATTTTTTTGGATATATACTAAGAAGAAAAAAATATAGTCTTATATGATTTTGTTACAAATTTTAAATAAAATTTCATTCTTTGGTTACACTTTGATCAATTTTCACTTTTATCAAATATCTTATTCTAGAAATTAATATTAAATATGAATTTCTCATTCCTAAAGCAAGAAAATAAAATTTAAAAGTATCATATAATCAAAAAAAAGGTTACCAAGTTATTCTTCCCACCATTAAACATTATTGAAAACAAAAATAGTTATAATAAGGTAAGATAATATCCAAAATAAAAAAACCTACATATGTATAAATAATACATTAATCTTTAAAATTCAACAATAGAACCAAAGGGTCACCTTATATCATTTATTAATTAAATAACACTATATCCAAATGAACCTAAAAAACTACACATTAAAGAATGTATTAAGAAAAAATTTTGTCTCCTACCATTCATCTTATGTCCCCAAAATTAAAAGAGGATTATTTTTAAATAATCCTTCATGTTAAACCTAAATGATACCTATAAATCAACCTAATAAAACATCTTAGAAAATATCATTAATCACCTTCAAATATCATCACATAAAACCTCAAAATGGGTGTATATTCCTCTGAATAAATGATCTTCCTTAAAATATTAAACATAGTATGGTATCCAAAACTCCTAAGTTAACGTCGTAGGAAAACATTCGTAATCATTGAAGTTAACTGCACCATAATCTGATACCATATATAACAACCCCAAACCCGCACTCATAGATATGGTTCTAGAAAGATCGTCATTACATTTCTGGATTTGAGACATTTAAACATGACCCAATTTTATCCATCCAAATGATAACACATTAAAAGGAAATATCCGATCGGTTATATTCCCTTAGACCGTTTAGGTTTAGTGTTATATAGAATCAAAAAAAATCCAACATAACATTACTCATGTATGTATGTAAGAATTTCCCCAACTATACCTAGATTTTATTATTCTACCTTATGTCTTCATCATCACCCATATAAAAACTATATATAGATAAATTAGTTAACACCAATATTTATAACCTAGAAAGAAGAAACATAAGAAGGGTGAGATAAAATTCCCAGTAAGGGGAAACCTATTCTTTAATAATTTAATAAATTTGGTGAGTGCAATATGATAATAATTTTATGATAGCATGTTGATGGTGTATATGTATTAAATTGTAGAATCCATATACATAAAAACAGGTATCATAAAACATGTTCCATGTTAACAATATTTAATATAATTCAAGAATCCTATAAGTCAACAATCATTATATTTGTGAAATAATTATTTGAGAAAATGGTATTTTATAACTTATAAAAAGTGTTGAAAAATTGTGTAGGTTTCTTTTAATATCAAAAAATCATCATGGAATCACAGAACTCGATAATTCCCATAACTATTAGGAGTGAATTACAACCTGAAAACATAAAGTTCTCTTAGAATTAACTTATATTCAGTGAATATTGTTATCTCTTAAAAGTAATGTAACTTTATCATCTCTGAGGGGGTAACATTCATCTATTTAACCCCATCTCATCTCCCAATATATCCACGGTCTATAATGGACCCACGTGTCACATATTGGACTATTTTCTTTATAGTTTTGGGTCCACTCCAAAATCCCTCTTTCATCAATAATTTCCAAGTACTATAACGTGAAAAAAACACATGGATTCTTTCATTTCATAAAATTAATCATAGCTTGATTTACCTATGAATAAGAAATAAGTTTTAGGAAAATCACATTAAAACATTAACATAAATAATTTAGGGTAATAAAGATAATGGTATTAAAATATCATTAACAATTGATGCATTTGAATCATTAAAGAATTTTAATATTGATAAAAGTCCTTTAAAATATCATTAAAATCATTTCATTGAAAACATGGGAAAATAATATATTCTTTCAGTTCCTTTTGAAACAAAAACAAATATTGAGAAAATTATTTTATATAAAAAATAGAATATTTTGAGAAACCATAAAATAAGATAATGGTTATTATGGTAAGAAAATATTCTTATGTTGTATACATTAAAATAAAATATTCATTTCATACATTTGAGAAACATAAAAAATTAATTTTCTAGAAATCATTCAGAAATATTTATTTTTCAAGCATTATAAATAATTTCAATGTTATCGAAAATGAATATCTTAAAACATTATAGGTATATGTAAAAACAATCCCAATGTAAATTTTGAAGAGTATATACATGGGAAAAAATGTTCATTGACCAAAGAAGAAATGATGATTACTTTTCATTAAAATCATTTTCCCGATCATTTTATGTATCATTGAGAGAAAAATGGGAAAAATTCTTGAAAATATCTACATAAACCATATGATAATAAAATATCTTTGGATTAAAGGATTTTGACCATATAATTTACCTAATGTAAATTTCACAAAAACAATCCCAATAAAAAATGAGACTGTAAAATGAATCTATTATTGCATTGGTAAATACTGAATCAAAACCCCCATGAAATAGGTAACATAAAATGAAATATTAAATACAATGAATATGAATTTTATTCATGATATATCATATAAAATTGGTTTTATTTACATCACATGAAATAATTATATGGTGAATATGGTATATGCCTCACAGACACAAAAGTGAGATGAAAATGTCATACAAAGTTCTTAACATTTTTTGGATAGAATGAGTACCTTACCAAACGTACATGAATCCTTTATTGAACAATAAACAAGAATACAAGAGTTTAAATAATTTTTTTTACATCATTCCTTTTTTAAAAGAGTGAAGAGATCCTTATGAACATCATTACACCACGTCAACATCAGAGTAGTTATCCATTTATTAGTGATCCCTCCACCTAGGTAATTTTCATCACTATATGCATGCATCATGATTTTGTTCGTGGAAGTGGGAGTGTTGATGAAATTTCTCTATTAAGAAGTCATCTTTCATTAATGATGAATAATTCTATATCTTACTTATTTCATAAAAGTTATGGATTCATATTCTAGACATAAGTTGAGGTAGCCTTGATTATTTTCAATTTACAACACATTTATGATGTCAGTCCCTTCATAACCAAGGGGTGTTGTGTTTATTCAAGGACCATAAAGGCATCTCACTGATTCATCGTTATAATTTCTAAAAATTTGACTCTAATATAATAGAAAGTAAATAAATTGAGTTGAGAAACCCCTTACATCAGGTCTCAACATTCAATATATGTCCTTTCACATCGATATAATAATATTTATTAATTATTTACCAATATTGTAAAATTTTACACCATTTTTACCTTATAATTAATCAATTTATTTCATCTATTTCACTGATATATATATTTACATAATTGGTTAATTCCACATTGTGTGTTTTAATGATGTTCGGTTCATAATTGAGAAATGAATTTGCTATGTTGACCATGGGCAAAGAGGTAATTGTTACAACTTATCTAGTATAATAATAACTAAATAATTTCTATTTTTGGCATCAAATACAACATTAGAGTCATTCACAAATAATATGTTATGAACAACAAAATACATCATCTCATGAGGTAGTAGTCTGTACGTACAAATTAGCTATGTTGTATAATTTTATTCGAATGAATGTAAATAATTAAAATATAATATTACATTTTAAAATTAATTACATTCATTAAATATCAAAACAAATTAGTTAAATATACCCCCATTACCTTCCTAGAGGGTCAGTTTTTGAAACAAAAAAGTACATATTTATATAAATATGGTAGTTCATAATTCTGTACATGAAGTTATTATGTTTTTAATGATTGAAATATAATAAAGATATAAGATATATTATCTTCAGATAATTAATATTATTTCATAAATATCACATATATATATACAATAAATTCATAACAAAAAAATATATGACAATTGGTTATGGAAAACAAAACGCATCATTTTGTGGGGGTGGTATTCTAAATGTACACATGAATGATGTTTTCATTCACCATTTTATGGAAAATGAGATGAAAATTTGTTTTTAAAATGTCATAATAACATTTTAGTATAGTGGAGATATTTATTTGATTATATCATGATGTTTTAAGAATATTTGACTAACTGAAAATTACTTTTTATTATTATCACAACACTTTTAAGAAAAAAGTGAGAAACCACAAAAACAGTCTAAAAAAAGAAAAAAATAGAAGAAGAGAAGAACCAGAACCAAATACCGGACCTGCTCCACCCCCGCAAATATGCCATTACAAGAAGCCTTCAGCAACACGGGTCCCTTCGGCAAGCAGTCCCTGGAGAATGCATAGGCATTGTACCGATTGACGATCCATACCCTTTCAAGCCTCCCAATCCAAAAGGACCACGCCAGTGAAGACTCTGCACTCTGATCGCCTTCTGGAATAGGTCCAAGAGAGCTGGAATAAAGCACCAAGCCTCCAAAGAAAGGAATACAACATGAAAAACCAAAAGACAATAAAGTGCACACAAGAAAACCTCTCAAACCACCTGATCAAGACAGTCATATTAGACTGAATCATTAAAGAGAAAATTAATATTACATGAATTCCTCTCACTAAAATGTTTCCAGGATAAAGATAGAACTTGAAGGTCAGAAACCTCCATAATTATCTACTCTAACTCAGAAGCATGTTGATCCCAGGTATGTATGTACTCCTCAACATTGATTTCCCCTCTGTTAAAACCACCAACTAGAATTGTGTCCTGATTTTCAATCCATGATAGTTTTTCCTCATTAAGATAAACCTCTAGCATCCTCCCCATCATTTTAGCTGCCTCCTCCTCCGATGCGTTGAGCATCAAGATCTGCTCAATCACTTCCTCTTCTGAACTACAAAAGAGAATCAAGTCTTCTTCCTTTTCTCCTATCCCAGGATGGTGTGGAGACTCCACGTCTACCTTCTTATCATCCAACTTCTTCACAGAGCGGGTCTCCAAAGGTGGGGGGTAGCGAGGAGTAGTCCTTCATCCCCTTTTTCTTTTTGAAACTCATGTTGTTTTTTGGAATTGTGACCTCTTCGGCTGAATAGTCCAGTTCATTCAGATTGGATTCCTTCATGCCAACATCGTCTTTCTCACCTGGTGTAATGTGTTCCAAAATCACATTATCCTTTGATAATCCTTAAAATCTGTCACATAGGGGGACTAAGGTTCGAATCAAGCCTGGACCCCTTCTCTAGTCCACCATTTGTAGCTCCCTTCCTAGTGTAAAACCACTACCACCCGAATTCTTATTCGGTGTACCCAAGCCAATCTCCTCAACAAGAAATATTCGACCAGCTGCCTCAGCCTGGTTGTCCTGTAAGAATCCATGCCCCATGAACTGATGCTGCATATTAGTGTCCTCTAAAGCCACCTCACAATTTGCTCAATCATCTTTCTCCATAAGCCTTTCCGCGTTGATATCCGATTGAGAAACACCTGCAAGGCTATCCTGTTCAGACCTTCCATTTGCATTATCGATCGAAACAATGTCTGTCCTACTCACTCCATTGAGGTCACCTAACAACTTGCAAAATATGCCTTGTACTTTCGGCCCAAGAGGCAAAGCAAGTGGCTTTTCCGACCTCACCTGATTTCCAGCACCTTGAATCATTGAACCTGAGCCAACTGAATTAACACCTGCCTCTTTTTCATCCTGGACCACACTATCATTATGGATGACTTGGAAAAGGCCTAATAAATCACTGCCTTGAGGGGATCTATTGATGGTCTCTCCACTAGGTTCTTCCAACAACGAATTCACCACTATGTGATTCTCCATGATGCTACGATCGCCATTTTCACATTCCCAGAAATGCTACAATCGCCATTTCTCATATTCCTCTAGGAGCCAGCATCCCTTGCCCCCCGCTTGCATTTCTCTAGTGAGTGGCCCAGCCATTTGCAATCGGAATAATAATGAACCCATGATTCATATATAACCCGATGTTTATAAAATTCCTTTCATTTAAGTTATATAAATCACTTTTAATATAATCTTTCCTAATGAGATGAAAAACATATTATCAAGAAAATTTCATTTTATGTTTTAAAATAATTTATTCAAAAATTAAGCATAGCATATATCCTAATGAAAATTATGGTATTATTATTAAAAAAAATTAATAATTAAATTTTAAAATAAATTCAAAAAATGGGACATTTAAAATAATTGAATAGAAAATTAAATTTAATATAAGATTAGTATTTTTCAATATTCCATGAAAATTTAATCTTTTCATAAAAATATCAAAATTTCACCCTATGAAAATGTTGATGTTATTATTTAAAAAATAATTTAATTTTTATCAAATATAGTTTATAAAATTGGTTTAATTTAGTTTTAATATACTCTCCTGAAAATAAATAAAAACCATTTCTTATGAAAACTTATTTTTGAATCATAAAATGAATTTAAAAAATTGAGTGCTTATTTCTGTAGAATTTATCAATAAATTCGAATTGATTAGTAACTTTATATAAATATAATAATAATAATTTTTTACTCGAAATCATACACAATAAATAAATTGCTAGGTTATTATGGTCATATGATAATATTTCACAGCCTTTAAATATTGGTGTTTCATGTCATGTACGTTATCAAACATCATGTTATTTTAAAATATAAAGGAATTAAAAAATAGGTTTACCTTATTCGAAAATATAATTGGTGATTCCTATAGTGACAAACATGGTATTATGGACCCTTTACTCCCAAGTGTATCTAAAATAATATTTAACTGCCTTAATTTTGCAAGGGTCATTCGATAAAATTGAAAAGATGTATAGAGCATCCCATAAAGTAATTAAATAGAAAAATATACTTCTCATTGAGTAGATAACACTATAAAATCACAATGTAAGAACTTAGGGTACCATTCCTCCTCCCGTGGGAGCTATTCAACTAAACATCATTCAATGACATTGAGAAAAATCTCTAAGAACCGGCATGATAGAGAGCCCACTACTGGGACAATGAGACATACTCTACCTGACCTAGAGTCCCACACACCATAGAATACATGAGTGTGTCCTATAATATAATGGAATGTAACAATATAATGGTAGCAATCAATCTGAGCATTGGAACTCACCATCTAATCCATGTTTTAGATATGGTCAAAAGTTTCCATGTCGTGGATGACAAAATCCCCAAACAACCTCAACATTAGTGATTATCATAGGCACTCAGGGAACTTAAACCCTATCTCTATGCACTATCATTGAGTAATTTTGAGATCCATAACATATTGCATCACCCTAGATCAAATTTCCAATGAATCATTCAGTTTATTAGAGATAATCAAATGGGATGCAATTGTTCCAAACAAATCTAGATTCAAAAATGAAGAAATGAACATCGTAATGATGATGTTAGACAATCCTTCCATTGACTACTATAGATTGTGATTCACCATATATAAGTTTCCATATTCAATACCTCAAAAAGTTTCCATAGGGGTATAACAAACATCATTCACATGGGAATGTGACTTGTCCACTTTACAAGCAACAGAGTACACTTGGGAATCCTTGGTATTGGTGGAGCCCCCATTACTACCCTAAGTGAAATACCTTCCAAAGTATTGAATGGTCCCAAGTTAACAAAATTATGATTGAAATTTGGATATTATATGAAAATAAGACATGGAATTCCCTATCATTTCATGCCAAAAGTGAGTAACCATCCTTCTCCCTGATAAAGCCTCCCAAATAGGATATGAGGGGTGTTTTACACTCCCACCATGACCATTAGTGATTCATAATGCTCCCAATTTTACCTAGAATATGATACATAAATTCCAACTATTATGGTAGGATAATAACTAATACGAGTTAGTCCATCTATATATACATCTATCATGTCTACCTTATCAACCTCTTCAGCATAGGTTACAAGACATATAATAATAATCTTAGACGTTATCCGTAGAATCAACCCTATTTCAAAGAGATGCACATTCAAGTAGTCGTATGCTAGGATATTAGATGAAAGGTACACCAATTCAGTAAAACAAGTGGAATAATCTATCACTGATGAATTACCCTACTTCAAGTTCACAAACTATTTTTCCTTTACCACTCATTGGGTCTCCAGGTAGAATTTTTTGTTAATCATCATTATGAACTTGATGTAGGGATAAAACTAATAAATATTTGAATGTAAAATTGAGTCACACCACTTTAGTTTTCGACCTTCAATCACATAGGTATAACATACTAATTTCGATATTTTAGGGGTTTTGACAAATAAAAAGATAAAATCAGTTTTTCTATGAACTCTTATGGTTCATGGGGCCCCCACTCACCCTAATATGAATGTGGATTATAGTTTGTGAACTCCTGATCATGATCCATTATTATAATATACCTATGTTCACTACCCTACTAGAGGGACTACAATATCCTGATTACTGATTCTTATATCCTGGAATCCTGAGGTGTATTTCCAATGGATTATCCTCTACAGCTTCCCCTCTAATATTCCTAGTTATCCTTCTATGAGGCATGTTCCAAAATCATAAAACTCCAAAATAAAATCAATAGAAAACACATTTACATATAACACATTCAAAATAACATAAAAAATATATCCAAAATACATATTAATCATAATAGATTTCAAAACGCATTAAATAAATCACAAAATATATATAGTTAATAGTTAATCATGACTAACTAGGTAACTCGAGGTATATCCTGGAATTGAACAGGACATGAACCCTCTTAAATATCCACTCAATCCCCAACGATCCTAATATATAATACTTCACTATCCAAATAAAATCCGTCCATTGATATCGTTGTGTATAAACCAACCCGGGTCTTCCTACCATGTCACCCGAGTTATCCTAGTAGATGGCATGTGGTATATCCCCGATCTCCCCAGACCAGAAACTAGCACCAAGGTGCCAATGTTGACTTCGAGGGAATGATTTCATTCTCCAAAATTATACATGAACCATATAAAATTGGGATGTCCATTCCCACAGAAAATATATAATAATAATATAAGACAAATGAAAGAGAATATAATAAGTATCCAAATAAAACCTAACTATCATATGGCATATAACTAAAATGGAACGTCCAAACATCACATACACAAACAAAGTAGTTAGAATATGTCTTGGGAAATTTACTCCAATACCTAACCAGAAAAATCCAAATATGAGGATCGAAAAAGGGTTATACAAAACTAGATCTATGAGGACCTTAACCACCACCCTGAAAAATCCATGATAATGATATCAACATCAAGATACCTTATGAAGTGATGTCGCTCCTTTTTATTTCCATTTTCCGATAAAATCATGTATTATTTCATCACATAGGAAGGGTATCAAGAAAATCCTACTTGGATTACATCATGAATCTATATACCATCTTTCATAATACAAACCATTTAATTATTATTTCAAACAACATCATGAAATCAATTTCATTACAAAAATTTCATAAATTCTTTAGTTTTCAAAATTTATCATAAATATATTAATGGGAAATAATAAGCAAGCAATTTTATCACAATAAAACAATAAATGGGAATTATATAAAAATAATCCATAAAATATTGGAATTAATGGTTCAACATGATGAATATCCACTATATGGGATCATGGTGTTTTATGATTTTTCATTGATCACTTTGCAAACATATATGAACCCAAAAAATTTCATAACACATGCTTCTCAAGGACTCTATAAGTGGACCATAACTAAAACATGACTAGGTTTAGATAATCATCCCTCATAAAACACACACACCTACAACCACCAATGTTTACCCATAGTCACATTAATGACATAAAAAATGAACATAGATAGGAAACATGGTTTTTATTAAATCCCGCATTCAATTTTCTCAGAAATACCAGTTAAGAACAAGAATTTTCATTAAATAATTTTATCAAACGTCTTGAGATAATATTTTTTTTCAAAATGAAAACTAAAAAAAATAATTACATTGTGTATATGATCCAGTCACAAACTTATCACAAGTATATAATACATAAATAATAAAACCAAGTATGATAAATTAATAAAAACCAAAGGAATACCTAATAAACAAGGTATGTATATAGATACATCTACTTAAAAATATATGAAATGTCATTGGCTTCATATAAAAACATTATTAATGGCAATATATGGTTCTCAAGATCCAAAAACACAATAAATTTTAATAAAAAAATCCCCATTCATAACACAAGTATCAGTGCCCTTGGGCATTAGGATTTCTGAAACTCTATGGAAATTGATGAATAATGTGAGATCGGAAAAAAAGAGAGGATATTTGCAAAATAAATGGAGTGTTACCTAAAATATCAAGAAATAATCATTAAGAACACAATAGAGGAGGGAGATCTTATTTAATAAGGATGAGGGTTATATTCATAACGTGGGGAAAAATTAAAGGATGAGAATTAAAAGTAGATAGGGTATGAAAATAAAATTTTTACAACCCTAGGAATTTAATAGTGTTTGTCCACATAGTTTTCCAAAACAAGCACCAACCATGTGGGTTACCTCTTTCAATTATCTTAAGTTGTAAAATTTTTAAAAGTCCTATACAATTTGAAAAATCATATGGAGACTATGTGAAATGGAACTATCTCCGAAAATACCTATGTTTATGGTTAGATGGACAATCTTTTCTAATCATAGAAAAATCATGTTCACTTCCTATTATTTCTATAAAAAAATATTTTTAATAATGAACCCATAGAAACTATGAAAGTCTTTAAATGTAATGGAAAATTGAACAAAAATACATACCAATGACACAAAAGCTTTCACACTCAATCCTAATTACATATTGGTACCAATGCATCCTAAATTCATATTCATCATACGCATATGATTTTATTTCACATCCAACAAAATCCACCATAGTCTTACTTCATATCTAAATAAAAGGATACAAGCTCCCCTATCATTCTACACAGTTCTCTTACCTCAAACACAACATAAAAATGAATATTTATTCTTGGAGATTAATCTACTATATTTTATTTCAAAGAGTGTCACGGATCTCTAATTTATGTCCCTATAAAACAATTTCCACTTTTACTCCAATAAATTCATGTCTCACTAAGAGAATATATACCACATGCTCTTGTGTTTAAAAAATACCTCAACTCACTCTTTTATGAGGTAATGATGCTTGAGTTTTAGAGTTAACACTATCTATTCAAACAACAGTCTCAATACACCCTGAGAATGGGTGAATTATGGGGTTTAATTCTTATTTTGTTCCACTTTATCTTATAATAATGATGGAAATAACATCTCAAACCTATAAATATTCAAACACACAAAATATTTTAATTATGAAATTAAATTTAAGGATATAAATATTTTACTTGGATCAACATAAAGTCTTAATTCATGGATTATATGCTGATGGTGTTTTAATGTACCAAGGGATAACACTACTCACTATATTTGTAAAACAATTTAAGAAATACCCACTATTTTTCCTAGGGACACTACCTCATCTTATCACATAGTGCACTTATTTTTTTATAAAGAATGCCTAAAAATGCAATAGGATGATCACATTGAATGATTATTTTCAATTGATGAACACCATACCGGTAAGGGTGATGTCTCTAAACTTATGTTCCTCCATAAATTCTTAATATTAAATGGATATTCTGATAACAATATCCCTTATATCTGATTCTATATATCTATCAATAATTTTATATATACTTATTCCTATGACTCCTATAAATAAATATTCCATCTCTCTAAATTTTGATATGTTAATCCTTCAGATGTTATATATTGATTGGATCTTCAATCCATATATTAATCACACATAAAATTGACTAAGAAAACTACAATCCTGTGAAATCTAGTATGGATTTAAAATTATATAATATCCAAGATTTCTATTCTTTATTCAAGGAATTCCTTCATAATGGAATACAATTATTAGAAACACTCAAATTCCAGCATAAATTCATTCATCATAGAGTCTTATAATTAAAAAACAATATTGACACACTATGGAAAAATATCATATTTAAATCAATTAATTATAATAGCATGATCATCTCAAATATGCTCATGCCACAAACCAGTCATGGTGTAGTCCTACATATTGTGGCATGAATTTATGCCTCTAAAAAATTACCCTCATAAAATTTTACCCATGATGTATCCTTCGTGACATTATCAGGTTGTTAGTGATATAGTTTTCTTATCATTAATATTAATGCAATAAGTGAAATATGAACATTTCCTGAGAAGTCCAATAGTCTATCACAATCAATTTTTGGAAATTGTTTGAATAAGTAACCCTTTTTTCAGGAAGGTGGCCCTTACATACCAACCATTCTTGCCACAATTATTTTTATTGAATCGTGATTTGTTTATGCTTGAACGTTATCTTCTTTATAATTCCCTGGACCTCATACCATTGAAATCCTATAAACTCCCTACTTCAATTGAATAAAATATAAAAATAAATCCAAAAATAAATCCTATATTTGTAATATTATTACATATTGGATTTTTTTCAATTAACCCAAGTTAAATATATATTCAATATCAATAATAATCTATGTGACATTTTTACTTATCCATACATGCCTCTATGGTACCCCTATTTTAATTCACCACTTCAGAAATACAATTAAATTGATTTCTAAATTTTTATATTGGATAACATTAATGAGATAAATAAATTATTTCATCGTTACTTACTAGGGAAATAGTTATTAATAAATTATCAAATCCTACATGAGTTTAATATTATTTTATGAAATAAGAGTACATGTCAATTTATTAAATGAAATCCATTATTTTGTAACAATATTTTGTTCATATTATAATTACCCATGGATTGTGTCTCCCCTAACATTATTACACATGACACAATATGAAAAATTTGAAAAGAAAACCCAACATTAACATAAATAATTATGTACAATGGGTAGAGATGACTTTTTGAACCACATTATTCTAGGAGTGGTTGAACACTACAGTTCAACTAATGATTTTAAAATTCACTTATGGCCAATGGTTTTGTGAACATGTAAAAAACATTTTTATTAGAATTTGTATATTCCATATTGATAAACGCTTTCTTAAACCTTTCATTAATTAATTTGTATTATATCTGAATATCCTTCCTTCATGAATATTATAATAGATTTTTATTCATCTCAATCAAACTTTGGTTATCACAATAGACTATTATAGGCTTCTTAACATTTTCACAGTGATATTATAGTTATTTTTTCCTCCATATCATTTTTCTACATGATTTTGTTACATTAATGTAATTCACTTTTTTTAGTAATAGAAATACTTCCATTCTTTTTACTGATCCATCTACTGCATTTTCTTTCAATAAAAAGTAATTCTACACTGTTGTATTTTCTATCCAAAATATCTCCATCTCGGTTTTTATCAGGGTGTGCATACAAATATTTATAATTTAATGAAAAATAAATAGAAATTTAATTTATTGTTCATTGAATATACCTAATTATCTATTTCACAACCAATACATGTTACTCTAGATAACTATTAAATATTACAAACAAACTTTTTAAAAAAAAAATATAAATGGTCCTACCATTACGAGATAAAATAAGCCTGTAACATTTTCTAGTAAATTTTTGGATGGATATCTCTTGATTATTGTTTTTTTTCTTGGTTACCAACATAGTTGGTGCTAAAAATGGTTATCCCACATGAATTTCAAACATTTTTAGTAGTTAATTCACTTATTTTTCTTATGACACATATGTGTATCTACCATTTTAACAACATTGTTTTCTAATAAAATATTTTAGTTCTATTAACATTGGCATTTGAAACTCTATTATCATGAATTATATAAATTTCACTATTTATTTCAACTTTATTTATCTGAATATGATGTCATAAACATAGAAAATAACTATGAATTACACTTCAAAGGTTTATTTCACATAAATCTTGTGATCAACTCCAACTCTATTAAATTAAGGTTTTTTGTAAGAAAGTATCTGACCAAGGATACCACGCCCGAGGTTCCTATTTCAAGTATTACAAGGCCTTCTTCATCCTAGTCACCATTAATGAATTGTCACCAATTAGAAATACCACTATTTGTCAAATATAGACTTCTTTATTGAAAATTCCATTTTAAAATTATATATTGATTTCCTTTTTGAAGGTTCCAAATTTTCTCTATCAAACCATGATAAATAATATTCTTATTGACTCATGTCTCACTACTGATAAAATTTTTTCATCCACATCAATTCCATTAACTTGTTCATAGCCCTTATATTCCAGTCATTATTTGTTTCATATCACCTTTCCATGCACAATATATTTATTTTTGAACACTAATTTATCTCCTATGAAATTGTGATGTGTAGGACTATTCACAATATCCGAAGTCTAATGATTTCCTATGTTTTCTAATTTTTTAATCATGGACATGGCCCATGAGTCACCTTTCACTGATTATTTAAATAATGGCAACCCATCATGAGATAATTGATTAGTGTGCTCAAGAGTTCTCATCATATTAGTTAGTGTTTACTAGATTTACCACCTATAATATTTAACTCATAAATATTAATTTCCTATTGATTTTTTGAGTCAATGGTTCAAACCCTTTGTATACTTATTATTATGTTAATTTAGTATCATAATAATTTTCGCAATTTTGACTATGTTTTCACTTTTTTTGATATCTATTTATTCTCCTCCACTGTATTAATCAGTCAAGTATTGACTAGTAGATATTTTATCATCATTTTAATCAAAAATGTTTATACCATCACTTTAAATTATCATTTTTATCCTTGTTTGGGGAACTTATTGTTTTTACTCTTGAAGGAGAAGCCAAAAATAGCCTTTTTTCTGCCATATATTCATATTTACCGTGCTTTCCTTGTTTTTTTATGTAACACTTTTTACCCCAAACTTTAATGTGAATGAACATTATGTTTCTTAAATACCACATCTCATAGGGAATATTATTACCCACATGGATTATTAAATCCCAATTTTTAGGCACAATTCTTCTTTTATGACTTCCTTAAAATAGTGAGGATATATTCCACTTTTGATAAGCATTCACTTTTCCATTTTTTTAACATTTTTCATTATTTTTCTATACCGTTTTATTATGGTGTTCTCATTTGTGTGACAATTTATTTAATTTTATGCTTTTTTATTTAACATTATATCACATAGGAGGTGTATTATATGTTATTTCTATACTTTATATCCATGATATTTCTCTAGGATTCATTCTCATATCTTCTATAAACCTAATTAATACATTTAATAACTTATATATTTTCATACATGAATGCAATATAATAAATTTTAATATAATAATTTAAAAAAATATGATGAATTTTTTACAATATACTATAATAACCTTAATAGTACTATATAAATTATTTTGAATAATATCAAGAAGTTTTTAGGTCCTATTCCTTTTCATTAAATAGTGATTTTTCACTATTTTCCTTCTTATACAGACATCATACGTCTTAAATCAATTTCATCTCAAATTAGTAATGTCATTCCTAACATCAGATGTCACAAATATCTCGTGATTCATTGTTTAATATATTTTAGAGTTTGATAACAATGGATTTTTATTCTTATATCGTAAGGATACAAGTGTTCACCTTGAAATCCAATTGGATTAGATTTTCATTGGTTCTTCGTCCCTTCGATAATGATGTTATACTTTTTCCTTTGATATAACCTCCCTTCCAAATGAATTTGACCTCAATCCTAGAGTCACAAAGTTAACTAACACTCAATAAGTGTTGTAGAATATTTTCTGAATAAATTATTTTACATCACTTCATTACATGATCTTGTTTAGTGAATATTTTAGCAATATATAGGCCTTAATATAAATTTAGTGGCTAAAAAGATATCTTAATGTTCTATATCGTTATATTTACCATGATTTACTTCATTGTTTAACTAATAACACTTAGTTTTGATCACATTAAAGTGATTGAACAATGAATTTATTTCATATTAAATATGATGTACATTCATAGTTTCTCTTGGACACATCAAATCCTAGTTTATTATAAAAACTACAATATTCATGACATCATTTAAATAATGATGAGAGAAAAAAATTGATGAAAAATTAATTTTTCCTGTTTTTTATCCTTAAATTTCCCATTTCCATAAAATTTTTTCATTATCCCCACTAATTATATTTCAAATATAATTTTATGCTTCCCTGATTAATCATTTACCTCGAGATTTGTGAACACCTTGAAGATTTTAAATTGAATAATTTACAACTCTCCTTGTTTCATTCTAACCACTTCTTTTATCCCACATAATACCCTCATCCACTTCTTTATTTTATTGTATCAATATAATACAAAACCTTCTTCTATAATCATCAATAAATTTGATTTATAATATTTATCATAATATGTTTTAAAAATCATTAAGGTAAAACATATATAACTATGAATTAGATATATAATATTTGAGTCTTGCATCTTTTTTTATTTGGGATTTCTCACTCTCTTATAAATGATTGATATTTAATCTTGATATTTAATATCAAATTTAGAATTTCCACCACATATTTCAAAATTATGAAATTTACCATTATTTTTTATTGAATATGTCTGATCCTTTATTTTTCTAAGGTTTTTTTCTTCTCATGCAATTATGGTATAAGTATTCTAATTGAAATCAAAATGAAATACATTGTTGTTGGTTATTTATACCATAATTAATGAATGTAAAGGTTTTCCTTTGATTAAAAAACCCTTCTGATTGAATGTTTCCTCAAGATTGAAGTCACAATGTTGAGGAACACTAAATAAGTTATATCAATGATCATAAAACTAAAGAACTTTTATATTTATTATATCATCTAAATATGGCCACGTATTTGATTTTCCCTTTATTTTTAGTTCACTTCCATTTCCAAATCTAACCATACCATTAACATGGATGATTAAAATTGTCAAGAGATTCAAATTACAAGTAATTTGGTAGGAATATATACTATAAAGTATCCAAGTCCTGTTTTTTTGTTTCTTCAAGAAAAATTACATTTAATATAACCATATAATGCGTTCTCTTTTATTTCTAAGAGATCGCTGGTTAATTTGAAGAAAAATGTGGTATCTTCTCATTATCTTAAAAATATGTTATGATTTTACACTCCTTTTCTTACAATATATAGAAATTATTTTTCCGGTTGAACCCATTCAGTTTTCTAGATTCCACCCTCTTTTTTATTCTATAATAGAAATTTTGGGTCACTTATTACATGAAATTTATAGATTTGAGACCAATGTTAGAAAAACTATAATATTATTCACAACATAATTTTTTTTGTTCTTTATATGTTTGTATCAATAATTTTTCAATCATATGAGATTAACCACTCAAGTATCTCTATACCTTCTTGTATAAGGTCATTATATGACTAAAATAGACACAAATTAAGGGTTCCCTATTGGAAAAGGTTTTGTCATTTCTTTTTCTCTTTATATTTCAAGTCAATGGGTAGTTTATTAATTATGTAAAATTCCTTGGTCAATTATATTTGTAATTATTTTTTTTCATTAAATTATCCATTACAAAAGACATATCTTTCCTTGGATGTTTATATATCATGAATGAGGCCACTCTTTCCAGCAGTCCTAATATTTTACTCATTTATGATTTTAGAAATGGTATGTATATCACGTCCTACTACTTCAATACATTATCTATCATTGATATTCCTATGTTACAAAACGTTTTGACACAATCAAATTTTAGTCCAAACTCATTCTACCTTAGAAATTAAACAAAATCTTCTTCTGCATATTTAACATCTTTAATCATCTAATTTTTTCATATATGATGATAATCAATAATTATGAATTCTTCATTGATCTTTACATTAATATTAACCAATTTTATAGATGTTTCTTGATATTTTTTATGTTATTCCAAAACTATTTCATACTTATTAATTTATGTTTTTAAATAAATACTTTTATTTTTATTTTTTCTTTACTAGTCCATTGATATTTTAGTGGTTATTGTATTGAATTTATTACTCTTCAAAGGAATTTTGATGTTTGATTTTGATGTCAATGAATCCTATGAATTAGTATACTTCATCAATTTAAAATTAATGTTCTTATCATTTCCATCATAATATATACCTTTTCATAAATATATTTTTCCTCATCATCTTTAACATGTATTTATCCTCTTATTTACTCCTTATTCAACATGTGTTTCTAAAAAATGTATTCGTGGTTGAATTCCAAAAATTAATTTTTCATCTTATGAGAAATTTTCTCTACTATATTGATACAACATCATACATAGAAAAATTATTATCCATACATGGATATAATTATATGATAAGTCCATACATTCAAAAATTAAATCAATCCAATGTTATCTTAACTTTATACCTCCATTTTCTTCAAATGAGTTCTTTTATACAAGTCATAAGAATTTGTTACTAACATCATAACCATTACTTAGGGATTTATATTTATATATATTATTTATGTATTTAAAAATAATATCTTTTTATGAATGCATGTACGTTATTTCTATTTTTACATGATATTTATAATCCACTATCTCATTAGGATATAATTATATGTGATCTGGTACATAAATATCCAATGCCTTAGAATTATATAAATCTATTTATTTATTGATAATTTGCATCATAATTTAAGTATCATTAAATTCATCACCAATAATTTGGATTCCTCAAAATTATTTATTAAGATGGAGAAATAAACCTTCAATATTCTCATTTAATCTCATCTTTAAATAAATATATTTTTTATACAATATATTATCTTTTTCTCATATTCCATTACTGTATCATTTATAAATGATATTGAATTTATCTAAAATTGATTTTATTGAATTAAAAATAATCACCTTCATAGATATTTTATTAGATAAGGCTCTAGATAAGTAATTATGTCTATTTTCATTAAAATTGAGTACTTTCCTACAAGCTTTAATCATTAAAATTTTTATAACATATCCGACATTTATTCTATGAATTAAAGTTGTAAAAACATATATTCTAATAAATAATAAGTGGCCTCTCATTTAATTATTCTATATATATAAATTTGAACCATCTTTAAAATTAGAAAAAAATAAATTACCTATGATTTCCAGTGTACTAATAATTTAATGAAATATTCATCATGCAAGAACCTTATTTCCCTAAAATAATTTTTTGTAACCATTGTCCCAATGCATCCTAAGATGATGGTGGATTAGGGTGTTTGGTTGGTCTTGCATTTCATTTGATCTCATTCTTCTATTAGAAAGAACATCACAATCCTTATAATATTAAACACCTACACATGATATTTATATGATAAATTTAATTATAGGGACATGAATATTTTAGTTGGTTCACCAAAAAAGGATAATCCAAGGACCATACACTGATATTATGTCGATGTACCATGAGATAAAACTACTCAATATATTAATTATAAAATATTATGAAGGATTAACAACCAATCCTAAGGACACACCTTTGTATTATCTCTTTATAAATAATATATAGATAAGGAATACCTGAATATGTAACATGCTTTTAACTTAAAACTATCTATTATAATAAATGATCCCCACACTATAAATTTTTTTGTCCTTATGATTTTACTCCTCCATAAGTTCCTAATCATTACTATATTTTCTAATGAAAATCTAAATTCTCTCTAGTTTTCTAGTAATATCAGTTATTTTATTTACCTTTATTTCAGTCAATCTTTATATAAATAAAGGATTCATTTCCACAAATTACATTTCCTTAATTTTTTATTTATTGAACAATGATGGAGTTTTAAAATATCTCACTAATAACTCATTAAATCTAAAAAGTGAATTATAATCCCATGAAATTCAGGATATATTCTGAATAATAATATTTCCTAAATTTACCTTCTTCATGGTGTCACATACTATGTCATGGATATTCCCTTATTTGAAACCCTCATATTTTAGTGTGAAATCTTTCAGCATATAGTGATTCTTGTTGACAACCAGATCAATAAAATCTATCCAAATCTCATATTTAAATCAATAAAATATAATGACATAATCTCATAAAATCTTCTAAATCATTGAACCAATCTTGGTGTTGTCCTACCAATTGTTGTATGAGTTTATTCCTCATATAAAATACATTTCCATGGTGTTATACTAGGAATGTACCCTGCACGGCATGACCATGTAGGCTATAGTGATAGAATCATGTATTTATAATAGACATGCCTTGAGAATCCTGGAAGAAACATGATAACTCTTGAAAAATATTACACCCAATTTTTGGATAATGTTTTAATAAATAAACCTTACATATCATTCATTTTCCCTTACTATAATGACCTGAATAGTTATAAATAAAATTTCTCTTTTTGATTTAATTAAATATATTATTATGTAATATGGTTATGAAAACCCATGATTATAATTTTTTTTATATCCTATAAAATTTAAAATACCATTATGCTTTATTACCATTGATAATATAGCTGGTGAATAGTAATCACATTATAAGTATAAATATAGGGTTTTAACAAATCCAATTAACCCATATGAAGGAAGTGATGGCCTCAACCAGTAGGATCATACCTTTTGAATCCCATTTATTAGAGATTCTGAGGGATATTTCATCTTTTGTAATTCCCCTTGACCAATCCTAATCTAATATCCAATAACATAAGCATGATCAGAACTATTAATGGGATAAGTTTAGGCTTACCTACATCATGGCCTAACCCATGTACTTCGAACCACCCCAAGAAAATCTCACCATTGTGCAATATACACTTTAAGTGTTTTTGGTTCATTAAATGGATATGTATCCGTACCCTATAAATTTTTTTAATTATGTTATTTTTTATAGAATAATGAACTTATTTTCATCCTCTTACTATTTCATTATAAATGTTTTTTATATTGATACTATAAAAAATTAATAGTAATATTCACTAATATTCAAATTCAATTATGGGATTTATTTTGGTGAATTAATTGATTATTGAAATAAATAATATTTTGATATTATTATTAAATAGTTTTTATTGAATATAAATTATCATAAAATTATTATGAAGTCAAATTTAATCTTTACAAGGGTCTGAAAACTGTTATTGCCAAAAAACCAAGAATTTCTAAATAAATTTTTTTTTTATTTTAAAGTTAAAATTAAAATATTAATAAAAGTATTTACAAAAAATTAATATTATATTCCGTATAATAATTTTGAAATTATCCAATGGTGATTTTTTTATAATTTTCTAAGCGTCTAATTTTTGGGTGAAAATTAAATAGTGTATAAATATACTCTATGTATTATGAAATCATAATGAACAAAAATTGATGTAATAAATACTATAAAACATATCCACAACCAAATATATGTTTTTATTTAAAATAAACATATTTTATGTTGATTTGATTAATTTTATAAATACATTATAAATCCTCCAAAACCATTAATATATTTTATGGTTTTAAAATCATTTCTTTAAGAGTATTACTCACCTCTACATATTAAAGGAAACTATTTTATTAATATGAGAACATGTCTATAAAATAATTAAAAACACACCCATTTTATAGAATCCATGGTCAAATATCATGGGAAGATTTTTTGTTTTGGTTATTTTATTATAGTGTCCAAAACCTAAGTTTGAGAAATATTAAAGAAATCCCCAATCGTTTACTATATAAACCACCCAACATATTATTTATCATCACATGAAATACATGGAAAATATAATTACTATACCCTTACCTCTCTATAGTCCTTAAAATGATCACCCAATCCCTCTAGAAGCACCTCCCAAGGATTTGAAGTCACACACTTATGTAAGCGATTCACAATTTCTCTTCTTTATTCATGTTTCTTTATTATCTTATTACTTCTATTTACAATTTCTAATTTTGGAATATATCTCTAAACATACTTATTACTTCCCATTTTATGTCCAAGTGATGAGAGACCCGTTTCACTCCCCTTAAGACATGTTATTAATTTTTAAGGGACGTAGTTAATCTGTCGAAATGTCACCATGATTTACCATGCAAAAACAATTGTGTCGTGAAAACCATAACAATTTCATGTAAATGATATTAAAATTTATACACTTATACATATTTTAATTGGGAATTAAATGTTTTTATTCCACACTCCTTGATCATGGAATAAAATAAGGTAGTGAATGAAACCATTTTTTATGATCTATATGGAACACTTATGAATAAGAATTAAATTAAAGTGGAGAGTTCACTCAGAATTATATAGCTCCCTAATTCATTAGTTAATATTTAGTCTCTTGAGATATCATGTTTGGATATGGAGTTAACTTGGTTCGTTTATGGAATTTTTTCCCATCAATATTTCTCAGAAGTTATTATTGAACTATGTTTATGATGTAGTGTTTTAAGTTGTCACTACATTTCACATGTTATGATTGTCAGGTTATATCTTGCCTTGTTGTTCAAGTCTATGATTCCCAGCCCTTATTCCATATTATAATTCTTATTTTCTTACATGTTTAATTTTCTACATGTTATCTCATTTTTATTTTCTTACTGCTCTTTATATCTCACCACTTTCAAATGTATGTCCCAAGGTTATCCAATGCAGTTTTAAGAGAAAGAATGTTAAGGAAGTTTTCAATAAGGTTGATTTTTTTCCTTGTTCTGTAATATACCTAATTCTAAAATAAACTTGAATTCCCAATATTTTGGGTTGTATTAAGTGTTACCTTATGTAATAATTCAATAATTAATGTGTAATAAAGAGAAGGGTTTTTGTAGTTTCTATAAAAGGAAAGGTTTAGCTATTTGTGGATTCTGATTAGAAAACTCTAGTGAAATCCTTAGGGATAAGACTATATATAAGGAAAAAACTCTAAATTTTGGTTAGTATAGAGTAATTTTTTATCACGAAAATACATCAGTGTATGGATACTACATTTTCACATTGTTCTAGCATAGTTGTACCTAGGGGTAACAAATCTGACAAGTTGTGTTAGGCCTAAATCAGTGTAACCTAGTACATGAAAATGGGTGTGATTGTGAACCTATTTTGACATACCCAATGTGATATGCTTTTGTAAAATAAAAATCTCATTAAAAAATATTAATATGGAAACAAAAATTCTCATAAGAATATATGTTTTTAAATAGATCATTTATAATATTGATTAAATGCTATATATTAAAATGTTAAGAAAATAAATTTAATTTTTAAGTAATCACTTTAATGTCATTAAATTATTGTTATGTTTTTAATAGATTAAATATATTTGTCACTAATTTTACCACATATTATAACAAATGTCGAGAAATAAGAGGTGTAGTGTAAAAAATAAATGTGATGGGAAATTTGATGACTATCTCAATAAGATGCTCAACTCGATGGGAGAAAGAATCGTGAACTTCATAGAGATAATATCTCTACCGACTTAGGTTCTAAATAGAATCTTAGATCTTGATAAGCATCAAAACCCCCAA
Organism: Viscum album; assembly: GCA_963277665.1. Taxonomy (NCBI): domain Eukaryota; kingdom Viridiplantae; phylum Streptophyta; class Magnoliopsida; order Santalales; family Viscaceae; genus Viscum; species Viscum album. The sequence goes on from OY728144.1 coordinate 185,251,097, forward strand.
AATAAGAACAAGTTGTGATTAATTCCTTTATATGCCAAAGGATTCCAAATTTCAATGGATAATATGATCGAATAACCACAAAATAATGGATCAACTCCATTTATAATATATTATACATCTTTCAATGTCCAACACAAGAGAAGGTTATACTGGTTGTTTTCCATTTGGAGGGAGAAGCTGATCAGTGGTAGTTTTTGATTAATAATAAAAATCTTGATGAAGATATCAAAGTTATGGGGTGGAAGGAATAAAAAAATTACAATAAATATTTTCCTCACACTATCCATCTTAAAATGAAAAGGGATTTCTGATCCCTAAAGAAAAAAAGATGATAAATAAATTTTGGCGTATGAGGAAAAATTCCAAAGGCATGGATGATATACCTCTTTCATTATTGTTACCCCTAAATGAAAGACTCTCCACTTCGTTCATGGTCTAAAACCTAGTGTACAAAAATCATTTTCCATCCATGACATTGATGCTATGAATAAATTTTCTAATGTTCCCTCAATGTAAAAATAGTGACTGGTGAATCTCAAGGGTGTCACGAAGATAAGAAGTGGAAATTGGATTTTAATTCTAGTGGGATATGCTGAAATATAATGGTGCCATGAAATTTAAACATCCCACTTATAAAATGTGAAGAAAGAAGAACCTTTTAAATATCCTACGGGGATAGAGTAAATGCTTCAAGTGTGGGAGGGAAGCACACCTAACTAACAAATACAGATAAGAGAAACCTACTAATGTGATAGAGTAATGGAATGCTCTGGTTAACCCTCAGTGCATTGTTCATTGTTTCAACTACAATGAAATAGGGAACTTTTAAAACCAATTCACTAAGCCAAAGGTTTTCTAAGATAGCCAATAACCTCCAAGGCATCATGGGAGATCTTTTTTCCATCACAACCACTGAGGTGGATCCTAAAAATGAAGCAGTGATTGGTATGATAGTTTCATTCATGAATAGTGAATGTATATTTTGATTATGGTTCTATGCATTTATTTATATCATGAAATTTTAGTAGAACTATTCAATCCTTACCACAAATCACAGATGTATAGCTATTAGTGAATACAAAAAATTGAGAAATTATTGAATCCGAAGTATATAACTCTTCCCATATTAATTTTTGTGAGATTAACTTCCCAAAAATCATTTTCATACTACCTTTTGTGTAATTTAATGTAATATTCATGGATTTTCATTCCCAATATAGAGACAACATAAATTTCCGTGAGAATGAAATCGTTCAATGTATTTTGAATCAACATATGATTCTATACAAATTAAATGAGGGTGATGAATATTCATTAGAACAAATATATCTAGCATGGATATTTATTTCTAAGTGTAAGCATATCTAGATCAAATGATTTAGTCTATGGGAAGAACCATCCTCAAATACACGGTTATTTTGAGGGAGTTCACTTATGTGTTTCCTAAGGAATTGTCTTTTCTTCCTCCAAGTTGAGAGGTTGAATTTTCAATTTATATTATGCCTCGGGTGTTATCATTATCCATGAATCTATATAGAATGTATATTGTGGAATGTGAGGATATGAAAAAACAACAACATGAGAATCTGGATAAAGGGTTCATACGCCCATGTGCATTACAATGGAGTGTACCAGTCCTCTTTGTAAAGAAGAAATATGGGTCTATGAGCTTTGCATTGATCGTTGTGATCTCAATAAGACCACCATAAAGAATTATTATCCTCTTCCATCGATTGATAAATTGTTTTATCATCTATGTGGAGAAAACGACTTCTCCAAGATGGATTTGTTGTCAGGATATTACTGAGTTTGGGTGAATAATAAGGATATCCCCAAGACTACTTTTAGTACAAGGTATGGGCACTATCAGTTCACAGTAATTCCATTCAAAATCACTAATTCTTTAACAACCGTTATAGACATGATGCATAGAATATTTATAGATTACCTCAAAAATTGGGAGTCTTTATAGATGATATTATTATATAATCCATAAGAAAGGAGGAGCATGAGGAGCATCAGAGTACTATGATAAAGACCTTATGAAATGATACATTGTACACCAAGTACATAAAATGTGAGTTATAGTTGAATGAAGTATCATCATTGTGTAACATCATCACAAAAAATGTGATATTTTTCATCTCTTTAAAGATATAAGTTATTGAATAATGGTTGAGGCTAATAGTTGAAACTGAAATCTATAGTTTCATGGGATTAGATGTGTATTTTCAGCATTTTGAGAGAAATTTCCCTTGATATTCAAACCCTCTAACCATGCTAACTATATAGGGATTCATGTTTTCATAGAATAATTAAGGCAAAGGGAGATGCAAGGAGATAAAAAAGGAATATTTTCACCACATTGTTCCCACACTATCCACAAGTGTATAATTTTTTTGGTATTTGGAGATTCTTAGATGAAGGGGTTGGGATATGTGTTAATGCACAATTACAAATTTATAGACAATAATTCGTGTTAATTGAAATTTCATGAATAGAACTAACAAAAAATAAACTAGTGATGGAATCAATGATCTTATCTTCTAAAATATGGAAGTATTATCTATTTTGGGAGAAGTGTGAAATATATACAGATAAAAAAATCCTCAATTATATATTTATCTAGAAGGGGTTTAATATGATCCAATGAATATGGTTAAAGATGATAAAGGATTATGAATACTCATTCCACTACCATCCTAGGAAAGAAAATAAAGTGGAAGACACTCTAACTAGAAAGGATATAATAATTTTATCCATGATGATAATTGTGATGGGTCTTATCTTCTTAGATTTGGAAAATATGGACAAGGGAATCATAAAGGAAGGAACACCATCAATACTATAAAAAATGATTACTCAACCACCTCTTTTGTAGAATATAAATGATTATCATAGAGATGAAGTGAGAATTCAGATGACAATAGAAACTATAAGAAAAAGGAAATCCTCATATTTCAATATTAATGAAGAATGAGTTGTGATATTTGGGTCAAGATTATGTGTACCATCAATTCCTGAGTTAAAGGAGTTGTTGGATGATGCACATAGATCAACCTTCTTGATCCACCCAGGAAGCACAAAGATGTTTCAATATCTTTATGAACACTATTGATGGGAAAATATGAATAATAAGATCACCAAAATTTTAAGAACCCGGAGCTTCGGTTTTAGGTACGGATCTCTTTTACGGTATTTTTTAGGAAAAATGGAGTATCTGGAAATTTTCAGAGTACACGCCGTGTACTTTATGAGCACATGCTGTGTACCCCTCGGCCACTCTAAGCTGTGTGTTGGCTGAGACCGAGCCACACACACGGTGTGTATCCGGAAATTTTCAGAGTACATGCTGTGTAATTTATGAGTTCACGCCATGTAATCCTCTGTCACTCGAAGACATGTGATTGGTCGTGTCCTGGCCACACACAAGGTGTGTAAGGCTGAGGTGGAGGCCCGTTATTTCAGGGTACGGAACATTGAAGTACACGTCATGTACTCAAAAAGTACACGCCGTGTACTTTATTTTTATTTCATTAATCAGACTGCGGTTGTGCATAATGCTCGTAAACACCTTCTTCTCCACCTAATTCCATCCAGAGTGTCCGAGGAGGCCGAATCATCTCCGAGCCACCGATCTCGCACCGGTTGTCCGAATCGAACTCCTTCGATTGCAGAAGAATCGCAACGGTGAGTTCATGGTTATTCTTTAACCTCGTTTCCTAATTCTTCCTCTCGCATGAGTTATCTACGGTTGATAATTTTAGATGTTTTTGCAGATATACTCTGTTCTAGGCTGATTCACGGGCTGAGGTTCAAGTATTTCGATCTCCAAGGATCGAGGTAGGTGGTTTTTTTCCTATGTTGAAGATCTTTGAGTTTTGGTTGCAAAAGTGATGGATACCCATGTATCGGGTATCCCAGGTTAGGGTTTTGATCCTGTTTATTTATCTTTCTTAGATTTCTTTCATGATTGAGGTTATTAGATGATTAATAATTGCTTGTTGGCATGTTTGAGGATCACCCCATGGGTGTTTTACCTTGTTTTTGTTGTTGTTTTCTGTTTGGCATGGTTTGCCTACGGTGGAACCCCTATTGCATTGCTAGTATGCATGTTGAGTTGATTGCATGTATTTCCTGCTGTTTATATGCTTGTGGATGTATTTTGTAGCTATTAACCAAGTAGTTGTTTAACTTACTTAGGGCTGCTAACAGTCAATTACGCACGAATGGACTGCTCAGGGTTGTGAGAACCTGGTGTGGGAGATCAAAGAGGGAATATATGAAAAAGTTCTTCCCTAGAGGGTATGTTGGTTTTATATGCATACGCAAGACCTACAGGGATCAGACATTGTGCTCCCCAAGAGTGTTCTTAGTTTACCAACGCATCGTTACCACATGGGGAATTAGACGTAAGTGCTTCCTCAGAGAGTTTGTAGCTATTATTGCAAGACCATAAGGGAATTGACGTAAGAGCTTCGCAGAGTGTATGTGCCTTGTTTTATTGCTGGACTATAGGGGTCTGCTAGTTTAAGCCACCCAGAGAGTAAGTGTGAATTTTCATGGTTGGTTGTGACGAGTCCACCAAACCAAAGAACAAGCTTGGGATTTGTACTGCTTGTGTTAGGTAGTCTTTTTAGATACCTGTTGTGTTACTTTCTTATCTTGTAATAAAAAACTTTGCTGGTTTTCCCTGGTTTTGTAATTATATGAATTTGAATGCTATTTGGTAGAACTTTTTACTACATTGTTTACCTTTACTTTTTCTATATCACTCACTGATAGTAGGGCACAAATCTTGTGGTGGTTGCCTACTGGGATTAGTCTCACACCCAGTTTGGGTCCTGCTTTTCAGCCCAAACAGATTATATGGTTGCAGGTTTAGGTATGGATTGTGGCCCTTCCACCTCAGCTACTTGATTGCTAGTCAGAGTTGGAGAGCATGGGACCGGGTCTTGGCCCGCGATACTGCTGGAGTTGCTGTTTACTTTTAGTACATTGGGTTCAGTTGTATTTCAGCATTTTGTTTTGCTTGCTGCTTTCCATAGACACATGTACCATCCTGCATCATTGTTATATCAGACCTTTCTTTTACTTTAAGTTCAGTGGTTTCATGCAATTTACTACTTACTCTATTGTGTATGTTCATTCTTCCGCTGCATACTTTACCAAATGAGGGCATAGTTTCCCCTCTGACTCACCAAGGCCCTCGCTGCTAGTCGGCAGCCTCTGGCATTTGGGGAAACGTGCTTGAGGTCATGTGGCGAACCAGGTACGGGGCGCCATTGGAAGGGCTCCGGATTTGGGTTGTTACAAAGTGGTATCAGAGAATTTTTCCCTCTTTCTATTGCCTTACTGTTTTGTGACCATAGCTAGAGATAGGAAGAACTGGGTAGTTAGTTTTTAATTGTGCTCGGGAGTAATTAACCCGTGTATAAGGAAAATCAATATTTCCTCGTAATTACATTTTTCAGTTTTTTCAAGTGTTACAGTTTATTATATTTCACCGTTGGGTGATGTACATGTTTTGTGTTGTTAAAGTTTATATGATTATGGATCTATTTGGTTTCAACCTAATGAGATGAGGGTGTTCCATCTCCTGCATCATATAGGAACCGGGTAGGAAATCACTGGTCATGCATTTTATCATGCCATCTAGGGTGCATTACAATTTCATGATGTTGTGATAGATGTCGTGATAGATTATGCAAGCCATTGTGGTAGTTCCTGTTATATAAATACTTGTTGCATTGATAGAGTATTACTTCTTTTACAGCCTGTTTAGCATGGGCGCCAGGCTCTGGTCTTGGAGGTGTTATGGGCCCCCGAGGATCGTAATTTGGCGAATCATTGTTTTTTATGTTGTTTACTTGTCGTATGCGTTGTGATGATGCCATTCTTTGATTCGCAGGGAGTATGGGCCCCCACGGATCGGAATTTGGCACATAGATGGTTGTTTTTCAGTGTTTCTGGCGTTCGGAGCAGTTTTAGAGCTACTGCCTGAAAAAAACCCAGAATACACGGCGTGTACTTCCTTCATACACGCCATGTAGTTTTTGAACCGTGTTACTATCTGTGTAAAAAAACATGGGGTGTTGGAAAATCTTTGGGGACACATCTTGTACCTTATCTACACATCATGTGGTAGTTAACCGTGTACCCGGCCGTGTCGCCAACAACACGGGTCGGGGAAGCTCATGTAGTGCACACCGTGTGTTATAACGACATGTCGTGTAGGTTTATTCTGGGTACCCGGCCGTTTCACGAACAACACGGGTCGGTGTTATCCATCCTTATACACGCCGTGTTTGTTCGGAACATGCCGCGTAGGGGATCAACCATGTAGCCAGCCGTGTAACCTGCTACACGGGTCGCCGAGCCTGTCTATTACACACTGTGTGTTAGAAGAACACGCCGTGTAGTTTTCATCTAGGTACCCGGCCGTGTCACGAACAACACGAGTCAGTGTTATCTCCTCCGATACACACCGTGTTTGTTTGGAACACGCCGTAGAAGGGGTTTGTCATGTGGCCGTTCATGTAACCTGTTACACGGACCGCCGAAGCCTGGATTCTACACGCCGTGTCCTTAGTGCACATGTCATGTAGTCTATTTTTTGGAGGACCTTGTACGTTAGTTGTGCAAGGAGACTCGGGCAGGGTAGTGGAGTCCAGGTACAAATTGTGTTTTTGGATACCACGCCATGTAGTCTGGAAAGTTACATGACCGATGGTGGAAGAATTGCAGGCCCACATAAATGGAATTAATAAACATGTCGTGTAGTATAAATACATGCCGTGTAGTTCATTTTTTCAAGTTTAAGTGTTTCTATATCCTGTTCCCATTTTGTACTCTTGTGATTTCTGTTCTTGTTGATCCTAAATCTGGAGTTTGTTTTTGAACTTTTCAGGGTTATGGAACCAAGATGTCCTCCGGTTGCACGCCATGAACCAGGCAGTGGCAGTACGCCTGATACGGCAGACCAGGGACTACCTGTAGTTTCGCCGATTGTTCCGGATATGGCACCTGCAGTGATTCCGGACACTGATGCAGACGCTCAGTTTAGAGAGGGTTTCATAAGGTTCATGCATACCTTCTAGGGAGCTTATCATTCTTCTCCGTCTATGGCAGAGCTGACGTGAGTCTTCCAGCAGCAGCATCCTCCCACTTTCACAGGGGATGGAGGACCTCAGGTTTCACAGTCATGGCTAGAAACCATGCTTTCCATCTTCGAGCATCTAGAGACACCCCCCAGATAGACGGGTGATTCTCTCAACTTACATGCTGTGAGATTCTTCCAAGAGATGGTGGGATATATTCTCACAGGAACGGTTCCTGCAGACTATGGCTTGGGACGAATTCCAGCATACGTTCTACGACTACTTCTATCCAGCGACGCTGAGGGCCGACAAGGACAGGGAGTTCATGAACCTGCATCAAGGTACTCTTTCAGTTATGGAGTATTCCTCCCGCTTCACTGAGTTACAGTGTTTCACTCCTGTTCTGGGAAATGGTGAGCTGTTTTTGGCGAGGAAGCTTGAGGAAGGCCTTAAACCAGAGATCAGATCACATGTGAACATTTTTTGGTTGACTTCTATTAGTCTGATAGTCACCTAGGCACTGATCACTGAATGAAATCTGAGGGAGGCTAGAGCTACTGACCAGGGCAGTTCGGCATCCAAGGCTGAGTCATTTCATACTGACAGCAGGAATCGCCACCAAGAGTCTACTCGAGGTGACTTGAGGAAACGAGGTATATATTCTGGTAGACAGGATCTTCCTTCTGGAAACCCAGTGCTATGTTATCACTATGGAAAGATCGGGAATAAGAAGCCTAAGTGCCCGAGAGATACAGTGGATTGCCGAGCTTGCGGCAAGATGGGTCATCTACAGCATTTTTGCAGGGTTCTTATTCTAGCGGCTAGTGAAAAAGGATCTGTTTATACCCCTCGTTAAGGAGCAGGATTACTAGTCCCACAGTAGACTGGGGGATGGAGTTCTTCAGGTCGTTCAGGCTAGGGTAGAGGTCGCAGACATGGTGGTTAGGCTCATGGGGGATCAGCTCAGGGATATCAGGCTACTACACAGGGCCGCGGTACTGTCCAGACGTTTTAAGTAGATCATATTCATCCAGAGAACGATCCTGGACCATCCAAAGTTCGAGGTACGATCCTAGTAGCCTCAGTTTTATCTGCTGCACTTTTCAATACTGGAGCTCCTCATAGCGTTATTTCTGCACACACTGTGGAGAGCCTTAGACTCACTGTCCTTACTTCTCAGGATACTTTGGAACTAGACACTCATTTGGGACATAGAACTATTAATGTGCGTCAGTGTAGGGAGTGCCCCCTTGAGGTTGGTGGGTGTCACTTCGTGTGGGATCTTTATGTCCTAGAGATGACAGGTGATGATGAAATACTCATAATGAACTGGCTAGTTCCTTTTCAGGCCTTTGTCGACTGTTATCGCCGTAGGGTGAGTTTCACATCACTAGAGGGCAGGTCTTTTCTTCAAAAGGGAAAATGGGATGTCCAGGAAAGCATAGCTGGACCAGAGCATCATGGGGTGGGCAGAGTTACTGCCAAGATTTCCAATTTATACCTAGATGATCAGGGGACCTCTCAGATGTATTTTCCTCTGATGGTTGACGCTTTCCATATGTATTTCCAGAAGTCTTCTCAGGTTTTCCCCCGGAGCGTGAGGTAGACTGCTCGATTGAGCTTGTATCAGGAGGTTCACCGGTATCCATACCTCCTTATCGGATGGCTACTCCTGAGTTGCAAGAGCTCAGGAAGCAGTTGGAGGAGTTGCAGGCTTAGAGTTTCATCCGACCCAGTACTTCCCCTTGGGGTTCACCTGTGTTGTTTTCGAAGAAGGTGGATGGTACCATACGGCTTTGCGTGGATTATCAGAAGTTGAACCAGTTGACGGTCAAGAACCAATATCCCTTTCCAAGTATTGAGAATCTCTTTGATCAAATTCGAGGAGATTAGGTATTCTTGAAGATCGAATTATGATCTGGCTATCATCAGATGTGCATTAGGCCTTCAGATATACCCCTGATAGCCTTCAAGAGAAGGTATGGCCTCTTCAAGTATACGGTTATGCCGTTCGGCCTTACAATCATGCCATCAGTTTTCATGGAACTGATGAACCGAGTGTTCCATCTTTACTTGGATTCCTTCTTCGTGGTCTTCATGGACGATATCTTGGTGTACTCTCACACTCGACACGACCATGCATCCCATCTTGAGATCGTTTTGAGTACACTGAGGGAGCATAAAAATTATTCAAAACTCTCAAAGTTCCACTTTTGGATGAATGAGATTCACTTACTAGGTCATGTAATATCAAAGACAGGAGTATCAATAGACCTAGGGAAGGTGAGAGTAGTAGTCACCTGGGAGTAGACGAAGAACGTCTTCGAGGTACGTAGTTTCTTGGGGCTGGCTGGTTACAACAGGCGGTTTATACAAGACATCTCACGCCTAGCAGCACCGTTGAAGGACTTGACTAAGAAGGGGGTGAATTTTGTTTGGTCAGAAGCTTGTGACTCAGCCTTCTAGGAGCTGAAGGGGAGATTGACTTCAGCACCGATTCTAGTTCTTCTAGAGCCAGGAAATAGTTATATAGTTTTCTGTGATACATTTGGCATCAGTCTTGGAGAAGTGCTTATGTAGGAAGATCGTGTTGTCGTGTACGGATCTCGGTAGTTGAGGCCACATTAGAAGAACTATCCTACACATGATTTGGAGTTGGCTGCTGTTGTTCATGCTTTGCATTGTTGGAGGCATTATCTCATGGGAGAGCATTTCTTGGTATATACTAACCACAATTCCCTCAAGTATATCTTCATGCAGCATGAATTGAATCTGAGACAACGGAGGTGGGTCGAGTACCTACAGTCTTTCGACATTGAGATTGCTTATATGCCTGGGAAGGGCAATGATGTGGCGGACGCACTGAGCAGGAGGACTCAGTTGTAAGTAGTTCAGAAGACAGTAGTGAGTGGCAGCTCATGGAACTGTTCTCTGAGATGCATCTGGAGGTACACGACAGACAGGGTCAGACGGTTCTTTCTTCCGTAACTATTACCTCTACCCTTTTTGATCGAGTTCGATTGAGGCAACTATCAGACCCTGAGGGCCTAGACCTACAGGAGGGTATGTCATATGGAGACCCTACTCTGGGGTGGAAAGTGGGTGATGACAAGGTGCTACGTTTTCATGGCTGCGTATGGGTTTCAGCAGACATACATGAGGATATGATATGGGAGTCTCATGCCTCAGCTTGTGTAGTTCATCCTGGTGTCACCAAAATGTACCAAGACTTGCACCATCAGTATTAGTGGCCAGGTATGAAGAAGGATGTGGCTGTTTTTGTTATGCGGTGTTCCACCTGTCGGTACGTGAAGGCAGAACATCAGCGACCAGAATGGAATTTGTAGCAGTTACCCATTCCTGAGTGGAAATGGAATGATGTCGCGATGGACTTCTTGACAGGGTTACCGAGATTCCCTCGAGGAAATGATGCAGTTTGGGTTGTAGTGGAAAGGCTCACGAAGGTTGCACACTTCTTGCCGATCAAGGAGACCTTCAGTGTTGATGATCTAGGATGGACGTACATCTAGTAGATTGTACTTATGCATGGAGTTCCACACTCCATTGTTTCAGATAGGGATGCGTGTTTTACTTCGCACTTCTGGCAGGGGCTACAGAGGGAATTGGGTATACAGGTACTTTTGAGTACAGCATACCATCCACAGACTAATGTTCAGTCTAGGCATACAATCCAGGTGCTTGAGGATATGCTCCGAGCTTGCATTTTAGACTTTGGCGGTTCTTGGGAGAAGCGTATTCCTCTGGTGGAGTTCACCTACAACAACAGTTTTCAGGCGACTATTCAGATGACACCTTACGAGGATTTGTACAGTAGGCCATGCCGATCACATTTATGATGGCTAGAGGCAAGAGAGGCGGCTTTGCTTGGGCCTCGTCTTGTTCAGTAGACTTCAGAGCAGATAAAGATGATTCAGAAGAAGATGGATACAGCGCAGTCTTGAAAGAATTCTTATGCTGATAAGCGAAGACGACCTCTGGAGTTAGAGGTCGGGGATCAGGTTTTCCTGCGTGTCGCACCAAGGTTGGGACACAAGAGGATTCAGAGACAGGGTAAGCTTTCACCGAGATACGTCAGGCCGTTTGAGGTTCTGGAGAGAGTCGGTCTGGTTGCTTACAGGTTACAGTTACCTCAGACATACCAGGCTATGCACGACGTCATTCATGTTTCTCAACTTCGACGGTATTTCTCAGACCCGTCTCATGTTTTGAAACCCGAGGAGGTTGAGTGGGAGCAGTATGCATCTTTCGAGGAGCATCCTATCAGGATTGTTGATCGTAGTACAAAAGTGCTCAGTGGCTGGTCTGTTCCTCTGTTACGGGTGTTATGGCAGCACGGTCGTATATAGGATGAGACTTGGGAGAGGGAGGCTGATATGCGATCACAGTGGCAAGAGTTGTTCGAGGTTTCTTCTTCTATGCCTTGCTAGGGAAATTCGGGGACAAATTTCTTTAAGGGGGAAGTTTGTAAGAAACCGAAGCTTCGGTTTCAGGTACAGATCTCTTTTACGGGCTTTTTAAGAAAAAATGGATAATCTGGAAATTTTCAGAGTACACGCCGTGTACTTTATTAGCACACTTCGTGTACCCCTCGGCCACTCTAAGCTGTGTCTTGGCTAACACCGGGCCACACACATGGTGCGTATCTAATGATTTTCAGTGTACACGTCGTGTACTTTATGAGTACACTCCGTGTACTCCTCTGTCACTCGAAGTCGTGTGATTGGCCGCGTCCAGGCCACACACACAGTGTGTAAGACTGAGGTGGAGGCCAGTTATTTTGGGGTATGGAAAATTGAAGTACACGCCGTGTACTCAAGAAGTACACGCCGTGTACATTATTTTTATTTCATTAACCGGACCAGGGTCATGCCTAATGCTCGTAAACACCTTATTCTACACCTAATTCCATCCAGAGCATCTGAGGAGGCCGATTCATCTCCAAGACACTGATCCGTCACCGGTTGTCCGAATCAAACTCCGTCAATTGCAGAAGAATCGCAGCGGTGAGTTCTTGGTTCTTCTTTAGGATCGTTTCCTAATTCTTCTTCTCGTGTGAGTTATCTGAGGTTGAGAGTTTTAGATGTTTTTGCAGATCTACTTCATTATAAGTCGATTCACGGGTCGGGGTTCAAGTATATTGATCTCCAAGGATCGAGGTTGGTGGTTTGTTGCCCTACATTGAAGTTCTTTGAGTTTTGGTTTCAAAAGTACCGGATACCCATGTATCGGGTATCCCAGGTTAGGGTTTTGATCCTGTTTATATATCTGCCTTAGATTTATTGCATGATTGAGGTTATTATATGATTAATAATTTCTTGTTGTCATGTTTGAGGATCACCCCATGGATGGTTTTCCTTATTTTGGTTGTTGTTTTCCATTTGGCAACGTTTTCCTATGAGGCAACCCCAATTGCATTGCTAGTATTCCAGTTGACTTGATTGCATGTATTGCATGCTATTTATATGTTTTTTGGTTGCATTTTGTAGCTATTATCCATGTTGTTTTTTAACTTACATAGGGCTGCTTACAATCGATTACGCACAACTAGACTGCTCAAGGCCGTGAGAACCTGGTGTGGGAGATCAAAGAGGGAATAGACAACTAAGTGCTTCCTTAGAGGGTCAGTTGGTTTTAGTTTTGTATGCAGGACCTATGGGGATCAAACTTTCTGCTCCCCAAGAGTGTTCTTTGTTTACCCACGCATCAAGACCACAGGGGTAATTAGACGTAAGTGCATCCTCAGAGAGTCTGTAGCTATTATTGCAAGACTATATGGGAATTGACGTAAGATCTTCCCATAGTGTATGTTCCTTGTTTGATTACTGGACTATAAGGGTCTTCTAGTTTAAGCCACCGAGAGAGCCAGTTTGAATTTTGATGGTTGGTTGTGATGAGTCCACCAAGCCAAAGAACAAGCTTGGGTTTTGTACTGCTTGTGTTAGGTAGTCTTTTTAGATACCTTTTGTGTTACTTTCTTATCTTGGAATAAGAAACCTTGCTGGTTTTCCCTGGTTGTGTAATTAAATGAATGTGAATGGTATTTTTTAGAATCTTTTACTACATTGTTTACCTTTACTTTTTCTATATCACTCACTGACAGTAGGGCACAAATCTTGTGGTGGTTGCCTACTGGGATTAGTCTCACACCCTATTTGGGTCCTGCTTTTCGGCCTAAATAGATTATATGGTTGCAGGTTTAGGTAGGTATTGTGGCCCTTCCACCTCAGGTACTTGATTTCTAGTCGGAGCTGGAGAGCATGGGACAGGGTCTTGGCTCGCGATGCTGCTGGAGTTGCTATTTACTTTAAGTACTTTGCTTTCAGTTGTATTTCAGCATGTTGTTTTGCTTACTTCTTTCCATAGACACATGTACCATTTTGCATCATTGTTATATCAAACCTTGCTTCTACTTTAAGTTCAGTTGTTGCATGCTATTTACTGCTTCAGCTATTGCGTACGTTCATTCTTCCACAGCATACTTTACCAAATGAGGGCATAGTTTCCCCCCTGACTTACCAAGGCCCTCGCTGCTAGTCGGCAGCCTCTAGTGTTTGGGGAAATGCTCTTGAGGTCATGTGGAGAACCGAGTATGGGGAACCATTGGAAGGGCTCCGGATTCTGGTCATTAAAAAAAAATACATCAAGATGTCTTGTATGTTAGTATGTGATTATGAAGGAATAAATCCATGTGGATGATGCAACCATTACCCATACCTACATGTAAATGGGAAATTCACTATGGACTTTTTCACTACTATTCTGAAGACATATAGAGAGAATAATGAAATATGGTTTATTGGGTATCATCTTATAAACACTGCACACTTCGTTTTGATTTGAGTGGAATAATCCCTAGATCAAATTTCACAGATATACATTAGAGAAGTGGTTACGATTCTTGGAGTACCACTATCAATTGTATCGGGTCGAGATTCATGATTTACCTCTATGTTCTGGAAGAGTCTCCAACACACTTTAAATACTGTGTGGAAATTCATCAAATCATATCACTCTTAGACTGATGTCCAATTTGAGCAGACTAACCACACACTTGAAAATATTTTGAGAGCATGCTCAATTGACTTCAAAAAAAGATGGGACCAACATCTCCATCTGGCCGAATTCTCTTAAAACAACTGTTTCCAGTCAATCAACCAAATGGATCCCTTTTAATCCCCTTTTGGGAAGAGTTTTAGAACATGAGAATGCTAGGATGAAGTTGGGGAGCTAAAACTATTGGGTCCCAAAATGGTCTAGAAAATATATTAAAAGGATAATACCATTCCTCCATAAATCATGGCTACTTGGAGTTAACAAAATAGATATGCTAAAAATAATTTATGATACCTAGAGTTTTATGTTGGAGACAGGGTATTCCTCTATATATATCCATAGAATAAATTGATGATATTTTTAATGATGGGAAAGCTTAGTCAAAGATAAATTTTCCCTTTTGATATCCTCAATCACATTGGAGTAGTAGTCTATCGACACGAACTCCCATGTAACCTATCTCAAGAACACGATTCATTCCATGTAACGCTCTTGAAAATTACAAACCAAACCCCTCAAATGTACTCAATCCATAGGTGAAACATTATTGAATGGTCTCTCATATGAAGTGCAGCCAGTGAAGATATTAGATTATAGAGACAATGATATTTGAAATAAGATAATGATCCTTATAAAGATGCTATAAAGAAACCTCATGGTTTAGGAAGCGATGTTGGAACCAGAGGATGTGATGAAATAGAGTTATCCTCATATTTCATAGTGCGGTAAATGAAAATTATTAGGGTGAAATTTATTAAGGAGAAAATTGTAACGACCCGAAAATTTATATATAGAATTTCCTTTTTGATTTAATTAAATATAATATTATTTGCTCTAGTTGTATGAAAGATATGAATTTTATTGGATTTATTATATCCTATAATATTTAAAAGATCTTTAATGATCATTACCATTAATAATATTGGAGTTCAATAGTGATCACTTGATTTGAATAGATATAGGGTTTTAAAATATCCCACTTACATAGGCAAAGGAAGTTATGGCCTCATCCAGTAGGATCATGCCCTATGGAGCCCATTTATCATATATTATGAGGGAGAGAAAATATATGGGCTTTTCACTTTCCCAAAATTAGGATGATATCCAACAATATAAGCATGATATTAACCTTTTATGGGAAAAATTGAATCTCATCGAGATCATGAATCAAATCATGTCGGTCGAACCACCCCTTGAAAGTCTCAGGATCATTCACCCTAACCTTAGGGTTTTTTATGTACTAAAATGATATGTACCAGGATGCTAGAAATATTATTATCCAAATTATTTTTGTATATAATAATGAATATATTTTCCTCCTATTATTATAACATTATAATTTATTTTTATTTTGATACTATAAAACACAAAAAACTAATTCTGTGTTATATTCAAATTCAGGTAAGGAGTTCATTTTGATGAATTACTGATTTTTTAAATAAATAACATTTTAATATTATTATGAAATAATTTTTGTTAAATATAAACGATCATATAATTTTTATGAGGTAAAATGTATTTTTCATAAGCATTCAAGAACAGTTACTTTCAAAAAACCCAAACATTTGTTAATAAATGATGGTTTTACATTAAAATTAAAAAAATTAAACTATTTTGAAAATTATTTATATAGAATGAATATTAATTTTTAATCAAATCGTACAGATATTATAATGGTTAATTTTTCATAATTTTCGAATACAGTCAAATTTTTGTGTAAAAATTAAATACCATATAAATATACTTTTTGTATTATGACATCATACTGGCACAAAAGTGATGTATTAAACAATATAATATGAATTTACAAAAACACATTATTTTATAATTAAAATAACGATATTTTATTCTTATTTATTTAATCTTATAAATCCATTATGAATCCTCAAAAACCATTAATATATTTTATGGTTTTAAAATCATTTCTTTAAGAGTTGACTCATCTCTACATAAGTAAGTGTATTATTTTCATAATTTAAGTCCATGGACATAAAAATAATTATAGAAAATATGGTTTTTTAGAAATCATGGTAAAACCTTAGTATGGTATTTGGTTTTGGTTATTTTATTATATAGAGTCCAAAACCGACATTTGATAAATATTAAATAAATCCCCACACTTTTCCTATATAAAATCACCCAATATCACATTTATCATTACTAAAATTCCTTCTATCACATCATTAATCTTTCGTCCCATCTCCATAGTACTCCCATGGTGCAATCAAGATCTCAAGAATCTCTTCCCAAGAATTTGGAGTCACGCACACAAGTAAAGGATCCCCACCTTCTCTTCTTTATTCCAGTTTCTTCATTATTGTATGCCTATTATTTCAAATTCAAAATTTTGGGATACATATTTCAATTCTCCAATTACTTCCAATTTGATTTCCAAATGATTATAGACCCCTTTTTCTCTCATAAACCCATTTTATAAATTTTATGTGACATAATTATGCTGTCAAAATTTCACCATTATTTTTCCTTCCAAAACAATTTTGTTGTGAATTACATACTCATTTACTATCAAGGGAATTCTCCATTATACACTTATACATATTTGACTTGGTACTTACATGTATATATTCCATGATCAATGATCATGGAATGAAATATGATAATGAATGAATCCATGTAGTATGGTTTATGTGGCACACATAAGCATGGGAATGAAATGAAAGTGACGAGTGCGCCTAAAATTAAATAACACTCCAATGAAGTGGGTAATGTTTAGTCTCATGAGACGTAATGTTGGGATAGGGACTAAAACTTATTCCTTTATTGGAATTGTTTCATCATTATTTCATATAATTTATCCTTAAACTGTGTTTATGATGCAGTGTTGTAAGTTTTTGTCTCGTTTACAGTGTTATGATTATATTTATCATTCCAAAATGTAAATATTTATGATTCTATCCCCTTTTTCCCCATTGATATGCCTATTTTATAACATGTACTATTTTCCTCATGTTATTTAATTTTTAATCCATTACTAGGCTTTATATCTCACAATTTTTTATGTACGTCCCCAGGTTACCCCATGAAGTTTCAATTACAAGCATGTTAAGGAAGTTTTCAATAAAGTTTATGTTTCCGATTATTATGTAATGAACCTAATTACCAAATAAACTATAAATATCAATCATCTGTTTTTTTATTATTTGTGGCCTTATTTATGAAATCTAGAATTAAAATGTAATACTTAGTAGGTTTTTCATACTAACATGCCAACCAATCATGGTGGGATCTTGTTCTTTCACAGTGACTTGTCCAGATAAACCTTATTAATGAGAAAAGTAAATCATAAATTGAAAAAAATTAACATAATGATTTTGGTTATAGTGAAATTATTTGTTCGAACCACTATATTTTATTCTCTATTATTATTTTTACCTTAGATCATCTAACAATTAAAAACAAAAAACATCAATTAACATCCAATTGACAAAATAAAATCTCACATGACAACCTATGGATGAATCATTAGTTTCAATTCCTACAATCCCTCCATACATGATATTGTCCAATTTGTATCACTATCTAAAGGAATCAAAATTCATTGTGTTGAGGTAGTATTTCCATATGATATTTATATCATCCCATGTAATCATTCCTCAACCTATGTGGGACTCAAAATCTAGCCTCACTGAGAGTCCAGTTAGGGTCATGATGTAATCCCTAACAGCCATGTGGGAGATTAGTTACTTCCATGTCACAAACCTCAAGGATAAATGTAATAAATAACTCCAACAATATCCCACATATAATTACCTGAGTGGTTTGAACCCACACCCTATATTCTGATATGAAATACATGTCATATTATCCATCCATACATGATACTATTTAATTTGACTCGCTATCACAAAACCTTAAATGAAATCATGTAGATGTTTCATTACAATATATTAGTTATATAATCACATGAATTTACCCTTTCTACTATGTGGTACTCAAGACTCAACCCTGTGGAATTAGTTTTATGGTCATATCATGAATCCTAGAAGCCATAAAGGAGAAAATTTTGTCCCATGTCATGAACATCAAGGAGTGTTGAACTACTTCATTTTAGCACTACCAAAATAATCTCATGATCAATGATAAATTACAATATCCAATATGATATAATTATTAATAAAAATATTATATCATTTCTCTCTCCTTCATAAAAATGTATCCCATATAAAGAAGAAAATAATTAAAAAAACTCAAACATAATTCCTTCCTCTAGAAGATAATGAAAGAGATCACCAGACATCATCTCATTCAAATACATAAAGACCACCTGACATTGATGTGACAACATAAAATCACTTTTCAACTATTTCAATGTTGAAAATGTTTCCATACACTAATATAAGTTCAATCCAAACTCTATGTAATATCTTACATGATCATGTAAAATGCATCTACATAATGCACATGGGTGATAAATTAGAAACAACTAGAGAAAACATCAATTGATCAAACACCATGCTTGGTTGATACATGACATGAATAAGGAAATAAACCTCACATGAATAGAAAAAAAACTTGGGGAGCATCACTTATATGTAATCTCATTGTATAACCTCCATAATATCCTTAAATTATTAGCAAAACCCACCCATTATCTCAGATACATAATGACGTCCCCCATGAAAATCGCCAAAAAATGGCCTATGAACTCACATAACACTGTTTTCATCAATCCCATGAAACTCATTGGTGAATATTTAAAGTAAAAAAGGAATCATTATGAATTCAATGTATCCATAGTGACATGTAAATGTTTCTTCTGGAATGTACCCCTCCTACACACTCATTCGATGATATCTCATTCAAAAATAAATCTTTGGGAACTGGATAGCTCCCTTCAACTTATTTGAATGTTCTTTAATCCTGGGGAGGGAATATTATTTCTTCATTATAACCTGGTTCATCCAGAGTTAAACTATTCATATCCATAAACTACATTCTTACTTCTTCTCAAATAACTCTAGTGAACCCCATGGTAATACATTGGGTTCTATGAAATTTTTATATAATATGATATCAACAAATATACATAATTCATATATCTATGCAGGTGATATCATATAATTATATATATAAATTAGAGAGACATTGAGTTGAAGCTCTATATCAATCCTAATTTCATATCTATGGGGTATTTATATAACCACTTCATGAAAAATATATGAAAAATCCCCAAAAATATTGAAAGCTACTTTATTTAAAATTACAAGGTACTCAACAAACATATTTCAAATTGAGATGAAAGGGGTTATAAATGTCTATGAATCACTCAATAATTCTTCTCATTGAAAAACTTTACAAACTCGCCATCCATATAAATGAAAAAAACTCTCCTATAATAGAAATAAATGGTATAATGAACTGAATAAAATCATTCCATATTAATAATGATAATCATTTAGATGTATTCAAAATAATAATTATTATCCCATAGATTGGTGCATCCCGATAATCAGTATGAAGCCTCAAAACACCTCAAGAAAACTTGATTAACTCACAGTAAGTGTGGATAACAACATGGGAACTATATGCTTTCTAACATTGAGACTCTTTTCATAGTCTAAGACAAATGAAATTAAGGTGTGTGAATATCCTAATTTTATAAATGTATAAAATATGGTAGAATAAAGATAAATGGTATACAAAATGACATTATATATTCATGTACTAGTAACACCAAAAGATGAATCATCCCCAATCTTTCACTCAGTCTCAACATCCCTGATGAAATCTACCACCTCACCCACACTAAAATTTATATAGCTTATGATAGGGAACATAATAGGGTTGTCCAATTCCAACACTATAACCCCTATATATTACAAAATCCTTTGTATCTAACTTATGGTGATAAGATTAGGATGTAAATTTTGGTTCAGCACTCAACAAAAACATACTACATACTCTATAAAAGTCATTAATAAGGGTCTAGAATTTATAATTCTAATGCCCATGCATACTATAGAAATAAAAACCCATATTATATCCTGGTATAATTCTATGTGACAGAGATATACCCTATTTCCAAACATATATATAATGATGTTTTAACTTGAATGAACTATATTATATTGTATTATATTCTTTATCCACAGGAATATAATATGTCATTGATATATATGTCAAATCAAACTACCATGGAAAATATTTTTAATGTTAAGTGTTAAATTTTGAGTCTTCCTTATATTGGATATCATTAATAACAATTTGTTCATTAAATGAAATTCTTGGGAGAGTCATAATAATTAACTATTATAAATGGGTTTTTAAATAAGATTAAAAAAATACATTTATATATGTATGAATAAATCCAGTGATAACCTGAGATTTTCTTGAGAGGCTATAAAAATATGAAAACCCCATCTATATGGTGTCGTTAAATCCATTTCAATTTTCCCATACATGCAGCATTCTTCATCCACCTATATTTTTATCAAGAGGAAATAAAATCTCATAAGATAGTGGTGTTGAGTAGATCATTTAGAATTAATTTAAATCACGTTTTTATAATTGAAAATATCTCACTTTATTTGTTTGTTTTAAACGAATTAAAAAATTCAGATTTTATTTATTCCCTATAATGTGATCATTGAAACGAAAAAAAAATTACATGAGTGAATCTTGAACTATTTTTATTAGAAAATAATGGTTGCTCATTAATTTTTTATCATTTATTATACCCTTATAAATTATTTACATTAATTTTGATTCTCAAGAAATGATTTTGGACAAACTTTCATGTCAGTATTAGTTGAGTTATAACTCATACACTAAATAAATTATCTGAAACTTCTCAAATTAATTGTTCTTTATTATTATTTTATTTTTTATTAATATTAATTTTCTTTTTAATTTATTTTGATTATATTTTTTTTATTCTATTTTAAATGTCTTCTTGAGAGTATGTCTTTACATTATTTGAGTCTTTTTCAACCTTACAGAAAAATATGTTTTTACCTTTTGACCAAAATTTTGAAAATTAGGATTGTATATCTAATAATTGTAACATATTATCTAGTCATTATGAATGATTTTATAAACCTTAAATGATATATTTCTGACAATTTTATGTAAATTTTTAAACCATTACTTAACCTTATGATGATGTTTTCTCATCCTTATGTGATAAACCTGAAGGTATTTTTCATATAAAGAGGAACCTTATTGGGTTATTGTACCTTATGAAAATTATGATCCTTATACAAATATGAACCTTATTATAAGAGATAAAATCTTACAATATTGTATATTGTATATTATTTATTTATTTTATATTAATTATGGTTGATATATTTTGGAATTCCTTATTTTTGACTCAAAATTACATATTGGATCAAATGCTATTTCACATTAATTATTTGGGAATTCCTACTTGAATAAAGCTTAATAATTTAGAGTATCATTCAATATATTTATTATTGATAATTTTAAAAAAAAATTCTATACAGTATAGTTTTTATATCTTGAGAGTATTGAAAAACACTGGAGAATAAATTCAAGTGAATTATATAATTTTCCATTTAGAAAATGAATACACATAATGTTTCTCGAAAATAAGAAACACATGGAAATGATTAACTCTAAATTATTTTATTAGGATAGAGTAATATTTGTGGATACTAATTCATGAAATTTAAATCGAAATGAATGTAATTTTAGAAATTATTGTTGCATGACATAATTTTTTTTTTAAATATGTCATGAATGATGAAACATTATAAATAGAGTTTTATAGATCTAGGTTAGAAACTATTTAGGGTATTTTAAATATTATAGTGGAAATATTTTTGTGATCACATTCAATTGGAATTTAGAATTGAATCATTTACCCTATAGAAACTAAAATTTGAATTTATCTATGTTTTATTAACCCTCATTATCTATATATTTAATTCTAGTTTATATAGTACTTTATTATTCCTATTTCTTATGTGTGTGTAATTCGTTTTTATGAATTTCATTACAAAATGGGCTCTTAGATTCATGTTACACTACCCATTAAATAGAATTAGTTGGTTATGATTACCAAATAAAAAAATAATTCTTATTGGTTTTTGTTGGTCTGATAAAAGTATGGGGTTTTAGTTAATCCTTATTCTGAAAAAAGGAAAGGTTAGTTCATCTTCTATTTAAAAAGAAGGGTTCTTGGTTGTTCCTTTAGCTAAATAAAGGTAAGGATAAGAGTTATGACTCCATGGTGAAAAGGATTTTTCAAATGGTTATCACTCCCCTTCAAATGATAGGTCGCATTATAATGGGTTATAATACCTCACATTATGATTGTGTAGTGTATATGTATGATAACATTGACACAAAATATTTTTAAAAAATTCATATTTTTTATTTTTTATTTCTTAAATTATTTGAATTATTATATTATCATTAACAATTTATAAATTACCCAATTCACACTAATTCTTGACCATTCAACCATATTTATATTCAGGATGAATATTTTTATCAAAACCTTAACCATCTAATTATAATTAATGTTATATATATATATACATATTTTATTGTTATAAACTATATCCTAGACATAACCACTTAAGGAAGAGATATTTTCATATAACAAGAATAAGTACTAATGATGGTCTGGATCCTTAAACACCTTCCTTATTAGATGGTATAGGCCATTAATATTGGGAGGATTATATTCCAGACAATCTTAAGAATCCTAGAATTTCTAACCGTTTCTATGGAAGTGAACTAACGCACCCAACGGTCGATCTTGCGGAGAGATGAGTTTTGCTCGATCGCTCAAGTCGGGTATATCGGTCTTCGTTTCGAAACGCCCAACTGTTCTTTGTCCAACGATCCATGGACCTACTTTCCAAAGTTAGGTGTTCGCTGGGAAATTCGGCCAGCGATACTTAAGAAAACATATTGGTCGAGAGGATGGGAATTCGGGCTCATCACACCCTTTTGGGGAGAATTATTGCCTGTTCTGGGACTCTCTTATAGATTGAAGATGTATTCATATGTTCGTGAATCTTTCATTTATACTAAAGCATAGTATCCATGGATTATTCCTGGTTGGAAATGGTCAGAAAAACGTAGGGATTCGGAATCATTTAGGCCTGAGGTTTACCATCCCTCATTGGATTAATGACTCCGGGGAGTTTGGACTCATTGGTGCTCTGGAGTTTATTGTCATCCAGGGGGGACAGATAACAACTTGAGCATTTGGATCGAACTCGTGATACGGGCTTCCTACGTATCCTTGTTGGAGGAATCAGAATCCACGTATTTCGGTAGTGCATTTTAACATCATGTGGGGTGGAGGATCCGAGCTTACACTCTGAGGTGGCCCAATCAGATGGTGTATGTGGCTTACACTCTGAGGAAGACCATAGAGTTGATGAACCAACATGAAGGGGTCGGAACAACCGGGTGCTGTGCTTGAACCTCGTGGAGTCTTCCGACGTACCATACCTTGACATAGATCAAAGTCCTCATAGTTCACATGATGTTGGGGGTCAGGGTCGGTGCTTACTCTAAGCCCACATAAGTCATGCTCGGTGTGAGAAACAAGAGGTAGCAGAGACTTGACCATCACGTCGCGAAAGGTGCGTCCATGGGAAGTGGAGTGGAGATTAAGCATGGAGAGGCCCAAAGAAAAGTACATTGGGACTTACTCCAGGATGGAGGCCCGATGGTGAAAAAGCCTAGTGGGAGAGGTAAAGGGTAACGAAAACCCATGTGTCCATCTCCCCTCTTGGTCCTTGGCACCATGGAAGTATGGAGGAGCATGGGTGCTACCTATTGAAAGAAAGGATAGGAGCTTACACCATAGAGGTTTCCCTGTCATTCCGAGAAGAGGGGAGAATTACTCACCACTGGCGTTGAAAGGAAATTCAAGTGGGGTCCCCCACTTCTGGCAAGTGGAGAGGCATAAATGAGACTCCTGGGCTCGGACCCTGCACTACCGTGGATATGTGAACCCTAGAATGTTTCGAGAACCCACTCAAGGGACGAATCAACCCCATTTCGCTCTCCTACTGTGGGTATGTGAACTCAATGTAGCATGCTGACGCACCTGGAGATTGCATCATACAAATCTGGTGCCTTTGGAAGAGGCCTCAGCTCGAGGACGACGAATAGGCCAATGAGGGGGTTGCGAAGGATCAGCCTGGATTGGATGAGTTTTATCTCACTCGAGGAATGGGAAAACCGAATGATTTTTCGGGCCACATGGGTGTATGAGGAGTGGTACCCTTAGCGTAGGGGGGTGCTACGCGGCTGGAGAAGTCGTCCACGTACCAGGGTGGTGCACGGACTGATAGGCATCCCGTGTACCAGGGTGGTACGCGGCTTGATGTTCGGCATGTGTGCCAGGTTGGTACACTATGTATTCCATGCGAGCAATGGCAGCCAGGGGCGACGCCGGTCGAGGGTTCGTCACTCAGGGCTTCTCCCGTGTAGGAGGGTGCTCTGCGGTGTGTCGGATCAAAAAAAAGGCATAAACTACCTGGTCCATGGGAAGTACATCCACGGAGGGGCCATGGCTCTCGGTCTTCTTTTTCATTTTATATTTGGTCTGTGGTTCACCAATTTTCTATGCATTTTATTTTCCTTATTAATTCACTTCCAGTTTCATACCTGTTCTGGTTCACGAATTGGAAATTCGTTGTTTGCGAAATTTGAAGCTCCATCCTTCGAAATCTTTCCACCTGAATCTGATTGATCTACCTCTTCTCCCCCTCTATCTCCTTTTATTGAGTGGGGAAAGAGACGTATCTGTGGTCATGTGTAACTTTTTGTGGATGACCATGACAGGAAACCCGGTATATAGATGACTTGGTTAATCCGCAACTCGCGGGGGGCATTGAATTCACCTTCCCCGCGAACCAAACTAGTTTGGGGAGTGCTTCGTGGCCATGTAGGAATCCACCTCTATTCCGTGAATGATGGCGTATACGGTCCGGGCCGGTTGACGTGGTTCATGGCATGGGTGGTTTGTGACGGTGTACCGGCTTGGCGCTCGTCCTGCATCACGCCGGTGGAGGGTCCCCGCCTCTATTCCGCAAACGACAGCGGTCCACAGAGGGGGCGTCTTTCTGAACTGGCCACGTACTGTCAATATTGGACCGGTACGCGGACCGGTTCGTTTTTTTCTAACCATTGGGTATTATCCACATTGTTGCCCAATTTCTTTGAGGGAAATTGGGTAGAATGCTCTCTTGAATTAAAGGGATTCTCATTCTCCATTGTAATTTTTTCAAGACCCTACAAATTCCCCCGATCGGAATGAGGTCCAGTCGGAATGAAGAGGAGACTATTCCGATGTAGAGTGGTCCTGAAACTTGGATAGTTTGTGGTAGGGGAGTAGACCTGGTAGGGGACCACAAATATAAATAAGGAGGCCCCTACCCTTTTTCTTATTCCAAATTCCTTGTAAACACGGAGATCTTTCTTTTCGTCTCCACATGCTTGCTCCTTCATGAAACTCCTCGTCTGCAAACCAGGTTCCATTTCCATGAACCATTCCTCATTCACGCCTTCCTTCACCCGCGGACCAATCTCCCAGTTGCGAACTAACACTTTTAATCAATTAAAAAGTAAGTTACAACGGGCCACGTAAGAACTCGCTACGTGGTCTAGATGGTCCATGGACAGGAAATATTCCAGACATTGAAAATTTCTTAAGTATTTCGAACATAAACATTTAAATCCGAGATTGAAATTCCATAGAGCAGCCTGGTTCACAGTTTTTTGAACAATGAACTATGGGCCATAGTACCACAGACTTCTTCCACGTAGGGTTGGTTTGTGGGATGCAGCCGTTGTGAACTACCTTTTGAGGCCTGCTTGCAGACCTCATCAAGAAGGATCCTTGACGGAGTCCTTTTCCATATACTTGGTATTTTTGCCCAGATTTTATTATTTCGGACTAACCATTTGCCTTGTTTTTTGTGTAATACATGGAGAAAATATGGTTCCTCCTCGACCTACACCCAGGACTTCAGCCAAGACACTTCCAATTGGTGATCAATTCATAAAGGATGTGGCCTGCTCTGTTCAGGATGGAATTCACCATTCTCCACTGTACCCCTTCCTTGCCAACATTCTCTCCGAGTCACAGCAGGAGTACCCATTTTCCAACATCCTTCCTACTTCCAGGTTCAGTTTACTATCTGATACACCGATTCTGGTACCATCTCGTGACAACAATCCCACAATGATATGGTAAACAATCAACATGGTTGGTCAGTGGATCGGGACCTCTAACCCAGAGGGGCGTTTAAGTCATTGGAATGAGGGTGGCCCTTCTAGGTTCGCCAGAGCTGTGCAGAGTTTGAAGCGGAATTGTGAGACGTAGGTTTATATGAAACTTCCTGGGTGTCCCAAACCTATACCCATCGGCCCCATTCCCTTGTCAAGCAGCTTTTGAGCCGTTGGAGTCCAGATTCCAACACATTCCATCTTGTACATGGGGAGGTGGGTGTCAGTCTTTGCGTTGTCTTCTAGATTTCAGGGGTCCCCATTGTTGGAGGCATGTATGATGAATTCCTGCCTCCCCCTTCTATGTGGGTCGATGACGAGAGGACTCCTCCCTTAGTGAAGTAGCTTATTGATCTGGCCTGGGAGCATTCGAAAGATATATCTCTGAATCAACTTGTCCCATATCGTGAATGGATCAAGGATTTCTCCAGAGAGAACAAGTTCATGCCCCTTCCACACAGGCCAACGACCTGTCTTACGATGGAGTCTCGAAGGCAGAGGGAAAGCTATTGGCTGATCCTGGGGGAAGGCCAGTTCAACAACTGGGGATTTGAACTTGTTCCGGACGTTGATCGGCTGCTCCATCTGGAGGCATTTCTGAACATGTTCTTGAGTGACTGGCTATTGATTGTACCAGGGACTGGTGGTGTGCATGTCTCTACATTTGTTATGGTGTAACAGCTGGCCATTGACAATGTCATAAGCATGGTTGTCCCAGTATTGGATAGGATTTGTCGGTTTCTTAGCAATAGTACTGAGGGGAGTCGGCCAAATTGGGTAGCCGGCCCTTTTCAAATTCTCTGGGGATGGTTGGGAGCGCATATTAATAACAACTATACATTCATCAATCCTTTTTAGATTTCGGGTACTGTATTCCAGTCATATTTGCAACTGACCAGCGAGGATATGCTCGAGGAGAGGGTGGCCCAAGAGAAGGATGGAAAACAGACAGTACATAATATCCGTCTGCTGTCAAGATGGTTCTCTAGTTTCGATCATTTAAATTTCCGACCATATCCCTCCCTGACCGGTGCAATCATGAACAACATATCATAGAAATTTTGCAAGCATGGATACCTCTTTTCCCTACGAGAAGGTATTCTGGTGGCTCGTATCAGCGGGGAACTAATCTGCGAGGGGTATGCACCATGCCGATTTGGACATCAATTTGGATGCGTCTAGGTGATGTTTCCTCCTGCACTCAATGGGGCCCGCGGGAACAACCATCTAATGGTGGCCAGAAAATTATGGTCATTGTTCATCCGAGAGGATACTGGCTACGAGTTTATGACCCCCGCACTTGCAGACTCCATTCCTTTTTCATCAAAAATCTATGCTGACTCTTGGGTGCAATCGTACCCGAATTCTCAGTTAGGGCTGTGGGTGCCCACTATCTCGAGTCCTAAGCCATTACAGAGCAAGAGGAAGTGAAAGGGGGATAGTGCCCCAACCATATAGGGAAAGGTCCTCTGTAGCCCTGTTGGTCTCATGCTTCCGAGGAAGGTTTTAACAGACAGATGTGTCCCCTCACATGCCCTCAAAGCTGCCCGGAGAGAGTTGGCCATTCCTGCTGATGCTGCCTTCCCGACGGCCTGGGGCCAATGAGACGAATTCAAACACAAGTCCTCCTTTCGCAACCAGTACCCCCGTTATTTTTGGTAGCATCTCCAAGAATCAGAAATGGTGTTCGATGGACTGGGCTACATATCTACTCCTGCTGACATCCTTTACAATGTGGACCCAGAAAGAGTCAATCGGTATCTCCGGGACCTCGAGACCTACATTCATGCACGACAGATTTATGCGGTGTTAACCCACTGAGTCCAGGACCTGTTGTAATTGGTGACTGATGAGGAGGAGGAAGAGAATGTTCACTCTTCAGGGGGTGATGATATCACTGGTTCCCCTGCTACAGCTGAGGCACGAGAATTCCCCCATTCCAATGAGGTCCCGCCCACAAGTAGCTCCCGAGAGTTCTAGGGTGGTTGTGAGATCTAGAAAATTGCCACGGTTAATAGTTCCCCCACCAGCCCCTGTCGTTGCTTGACCCTATCAGTTCGATCCCACCCAGTTTTTTGTTCCTATTATGGCAGCATTTCCATATGCGTGGAGGATTTGGGATGACCTGAGGGTCAGTCACTCAGATGAAGAGGTTTGGGAATTACTCCAAAAGATCTCTCTCGAGCTTCTGGGTATTAGAACTGTCTTTGATCTACCTTACATGTTGTTGGAAGAGGATCTGGATGAAATAGTCACCTCATTTATGGAGATGGATTCATACATTCATTCACTCTGAAAATGGATTTATGGGTCTAATCGGGTGTCCTTGAGGATAAAACATCCTAAATCGTCTGATCCTGAAGAAGAGGATTCCCTAATCGCCCGTTCAAGCATTCTTCCTCCTTTACTGTGAAAGTTATAAAGTTTCTTCCCTTTATGCAGGGTGCCGAGGAATCCTAGGGGGAATTCCTTCCCTGGAGTATACTCCTTGTGGTACCGCAGTAGGCGAACATACACCTTTGACTACAAGGGTCTCCTGGTGCAGCTGAGCACATGGAAGCAACCATCGCTGATCTAACTAGGGTCTTTCCTCCTCCTGCTCCTCCCAGCGTTTGAGTGGAGATTTGTCCCCTAGGCAGATCCAGAGATGTCGGCAGGCGTCCCGACTATCGGAATGGCTCAGACATGGAATGACGGGTAATCATGATTCTCGTTTCCTCGATTACCACATCATATATTCTGACTTTCCAATTATTAATAGTATTGGTGCTATGGTGTAGGGCCAATTGGAGACCTGGCTGTGGATGCCCAAGTAATCGTACCTTCTTCCCCTTTATTATTTGAGGGACCACCTATGGCCATACCTGAGCATGAGAAGATGGTCGCCCTTGCTGAAGGGGCTAGAGATACGGATGCGTTCCTTCTGTCTTCATCAATCAGAGATATGTCATAGGAGGAACAACTGGAAGCCGAGACTCCTGTTGATCATAAAACCTCTATAATTGCAGGGGATGGTGGGGTGCCCTTGATTACTGTGGAGGCCCCAGATCTGACGGGGTAAGCTACCTCAGAGCCAATGGATCCCATTGGGATGGGGGAAGAGACTTTCATCAGGCCAGTTTCCGGAAACCCAGAGCGGTCCATCATTTTGTTTACCAGGGGAGTAATTTCCCCGAGCATGATCTTCGTAGATGACCGCTTGAGGAAATCTTTGGGAGTTTCTGGCCTTGGGAGTGGCCTTAGGTCCTGGACACCACTTGGGGTTCCCAGGACTCCCTTGCCTCTCGAAGATGTAGCGTCTTCCTCGAGCGGTAGCGGCGGCGTAGAGCTTGAGGGCACCGACGCCTTGATGATCGAGGGTAACATTCTCAATATTAT
This sequence comes from Viscum album, assembly GCA_963277665.1. Taxonomy (NCBI): domain Eukaryota; kingdom Viridiplantae; phylum Streptophyta; class Magnoliopsida; order Santalales; family Viscaceae; genus Viscum; species Viscum album. The sequence goes on from OY728144.1 coordinate 185,280,892, forward strand.
TCCATTGACTCCTTTCTCTTCCATTTTCTGATTAGGGATACTTATCTGTCTTATCGACTTTCACGATTTAGGACCACGACCTTCAGGACTGGCGATTTTGTCTTCGGATCCAATTGTGCCTGTGACCACAACCACCTGGGGAGAAATTGCCACGGCGTCGGAGTTTGAGGGTGAGGGTGCATCGGGTACCTACTTAGTGATGTTCATCCCAGAGTATGTATCTTAATCCGGGAGTGACTCCGAGCCTGATCAATGAGTCCTTTCCAGTTTTCAACCTGCTTGCCAAAGGGCATGGGAGAAAATTTGGAAGCTGATCTCTCAGACGCCCTTGGCCGAGATGCCGACTAAATTGCTGAAGATGCGCAATCTGTTTATGCTGCTTGGATTAGATGGATTTGACTACCAGGGTATTTATGATATAGTAAAGGAGGTGTTTGCTAACTAGGAGAGGATTAGTGGATTTGAATCTCTCCTTTCTGCTGCTGTATCTGAATCCTACCTTTCCGCGACCTGACTGCTTTGCCTAACAGAATCTCATGATCATGTTGGGGTGGTCGCGAGACTTCGGGGAGAAGTCATTAAGCAGCGTTCTCGACTAGTGGTGTTGAGGATTGAAATACAGCGGCTGCAGTAGGAGGAGACTAATTTCAAATCCATAATTGATGAAGGGGAGCGGTATATGGAGGAGGATATGAGGGCGATCTCAATGGTGGCACAGGAGGCGAAAGCGCTGCGGGATGGTGCAGAAGCTGAGACAGCCTTGCTACAGAATCCCTATCAAGCAATCGAGGATTCTCATCAGTCCCTGACACAACTTTGTGAATCTTCTGAAAATCACCAGTAATAACCTTTCATGCCAGAGGAGGCTCTGGATTGTGGATGCCCTTCTCATCAACTTTGTTATGGAACAGAGAGATGTTTCTCCTTAGCACTCTTGTTGCCTTCTCCTATGATAGAAATTATTTGACATGATTGATGTATATGGTAATTAACCGAACATATAATAATCAGAGTTCAGGACAATTGATAAAATAGAAATGAGCTCTAACATTTTCCTGGACCACGGGATCCAGTGAGTATAGTTTGACTATTACATGGGTTTTGTAGAAAAACCCCCACAAACCTTTTTTATTTTCTGTTAATACCCTAATTTTTCCTGGGCCCATTTGGTGTGGACCCAAAAGGTACGGCTTGGCTTTTTCTAGGTTTCCCTTTTTGGGTTTTCGTCCTAACAGGCTTTGCGCCTCTTTTTGTGAGCAGTTTAAAGTCTCACCGAAAAGACTACCATTACTGATGCTTTAGGTCGAACAGCTTTGACCAGATATAGTGGGGTGAGGGCCCCAATGAGGTTTGGATGATTAAAAGATGTCTCAATACCCTTCAGAGACATGTGTGGTATAGCATATTTATATTTGAATGACATTCAGGGCATGTCTCAAGGCATGGGAGCCATATCAGCGTGCAGAGGTAGGAAAAGCATCTCCTAAGGAAGACTTGCCTTTGTTAGACGGGTCAGGGGAGATCAATATGAAGAGCCACTGAGGGAATGGTATGCATAGTCATGCAATGGTGTCCTTAAGTCAATGACTATCCATTTCTGATGGCCTGAGAACTTCATGGAAGTCCAGCTTATGGAAACCACCACGGGTGGCTCGGAGTGTATGAAAACCACCAGGGGTGGCTCGGAAAGTGTGTGTGACGTCTAAAAGGGTTTGGGAACATCTGTATTAATCCGAAGTGTGGACGCAGGGTCCATGTCCTATGCATTTAGTTAGCGTAGAGGATGGTTGGATCTTGGCACTGTTTAAAGGCATGCAGCTTGGACATTCTTTAAAAATTGAATGGCTTCTCCTGGTTCTCGGTAATCTCATCAGAAATGATCCAGCGTATTTAACAAGGTTTGTGAAAGAAGTTGGTAAACTGTAGCTCAGAGGGTTTCCAAATCCTGGGGTGGATATGGGGGCTCAGAGGCCAAGAGACGTACGGAGAGAAGCATTGACTAAAGAAATCTTGCATTTGGTAGACCGGTCAGGGGCGACCAATATGCATAGCTACTAAGGTCATGATATTCATAGTCATGAAAATGTTTCCTTAGGTCAATGATTGTATTCTCCCGATTGCCAAGAAACTTCAGGGAAGTTGAGATTCGGGACTATTAGGGGTGTCTTAAAAGGGTTTAGATCCTCCTTGGTATAGAGATTGGTTTATGAAGAGATGGTTCCTGGATATGAGAGAGAAAAATGGGCTAAATTTCTCTGGAATGGGTGAAGTCATCCCTTCTCACGCTGGTGTGAGACGGTGGTTTGTGCATGTCTAGCATGTGCACTGAGGGACACAAGAAATCCTCCATTCCTGACTGAACCCATGAAAGGTTTGAACCTGCAGTTTAACGTCATGTGGCAAGGACGGAAGGTATTTTAAATTCCGTGCAGTTTAACGTCGTGCAGCGAGGAAAATGGGGAATTTTTTATGATGCTATGCAGTTTAACGTCGTGCAGTGTAATAGCCCGAGATTTTATGAAAAATATTCTTTTTTTATTTCACTAATGTCTTGTGTTGTACGCTACACCAAAAGGAGCTTGCACAACACGCATCCTTTACTTGCCTTTCATTACACGCAATCGCGACCTTCCTCGATAGCTTGCGTCGTACGCAATACCGAGTTTCACTAAACAACGATATGCTATTAAAATATTATTAAAACTAGCCGTTATGAATAATAATAACCACTTTTTGAAATTTTATAAATTTTATTTTTCAAAATGGACTTCATTTTTGGATTCGGAATACCGAAATTAGCCTAGGGTGAAATTTTGGTATTTTCTGAAAACTTTCAATTTTTGATGAATAGTGAAACCACTAAGTGGTAGGTTAAAAACTGAATTTTGCATAAAACTTAATTTTACCGCTTATGTGAATGGAATTTCGAAAATCCGACAGACACGGTTGATATCAGTAAGTAAAATGTGGTTCAATGAGATAAAAATAATTTTTTGGTGAATAGTAACTTTTTACTTTTTTTACCGCGGTTAATAGTAAATAGGGTAACTAAGGGTAAAAATGATACTAATATCACCCTAACACATGTCCTAATTCTATTGGATAAGTTTAATTCGACCAAAAACAAACTTAGGAATAAAATATGACCATTTAGGCCCACTTGGGTTAGATTAGGACATTTATTATTAATTTATTTAAAGAAGGGTTAAAATAGTTAAAATCAAAGTTTAATAAGTAAATAATTTTTAATATGGGGTTATACGTAAGATAAATTCGACTATAAATATTCATTAGAAAGCTAAAAATATTTCATACATAATGATATTTTATTTATAATTTTTAGACTTTAAATAAATTAATTTATTTATGACACAACGAAGATGCAGTAATTACCCTTTTAAGGAAATATTAACATAATTGATGCTCAAATGAATGTAATTTGAGACTTTTTATGAATTCCACTAATTTTCTAGGTTACTATGATATATTAGTGTTGATTTAATCAACTTGGTTCGAACATATAATTCGGTTATGACTTTCACAAAAATCATATATCAAATAGTGTGAAAATTGACACAAAATAGTTTTTAAATCAAATATTATATTATTAATTGTTATTTTATTCCTAAAAATCTATGGTTCGGCCAAATGACTTAGATAAGGATATATATATTAATAATAAACAATTTGGGGTTCGTTTGGCATGTTATAGTAAGTGTATTAACCATATAGTGAAAGAAAACAAAAAGACACGGTAAAAGTTAAATTATTTAACTTAGAGTTAAATTTAATTGATAAGGTTAAAATAATACCCTAAACTTGTCTAAATCTTATTGGTTGATAGGATTTCGACCCATCCCCACTTTAGATTAAAAATAATACCCTTTGGAACCATTATAAACCGATTTTGACATTAATATAAAATAATATTTTGAGGTATTCCTAAGGTGCCCCTCTCCTCCCTTATAAAAGGACACCTCCTCCCCCTCCTCCTCACACCAATTTGGGCACTCAAGCTCGACCAAACCCTGCCAAAATCCCTTCTCCACTTCCCTAGAAACATCCTAGAGGTTCTGGTCTTCCTCAAAGACCAATTTTAGTGCCCTAAGAGGAGGTCTCAAAGAGGCGCTTCAAAGAAGAGGTAATTTCCGTTACCAATTCTTTCACCTTAATTTCTTCATCCACTTCTTCTTCTTAGGTTGTTTAATTATGAAGTAATAACAACAATATCACTCATATACTGATATGTTATTATAAGTATGAAACAATCCTAATTCACCATCTATCCATCCCACGGAAAACGAAATCACCGCGCGTGCGTACGTACGGAATACCGTCTCCACGCCGTGGTGTAATCTGTTTTTCCACCAACACCTTACATGGATGGGTATTATGGTGTAAAGAATAACTATACATAGTTATTACAACATCATATTGATTCTGATATATTGTATAATCCACTCCAATTCAATTCAATAATTATGGAAATGATATCATCGCTCGTGCGTACGGACGGACTACCGTCTCCACGACGCGATGAGATTCATTCTCCATGTTAACCATTTAAGAATGATTATAAAGTATATATAAGAAATAATAATGAAATATATGACATTATAAAGCTACTGGATTTATGTATATATATATATATGTATGTCATCTACTTACTTCCATTCAAGACAATAAGGAAAAGAAAACAACGTTCATGCGTACGTACGGACTACCGTCTCCATGAACGGTGTTTTTCATTTCATTTATCTTTCTATTATATATATATATATATACTGAATATATATGATATATAAATCATATTTTATATTCTGTAAGTAAGTAAATCATGATATAAGTAATAATAATGTCAAGAACAACAAGTCAAAACACCTACGATAAATGAAACGATTTTACCCAAAACGCTTCTTTAACATGAAATTTACAAAAGAACGGGTAATATAATGTCATAAGTGAACCATATATGATATCATAACAATGAATATGATTCTGTAAAAAGTCAATGACATTATTTAAACCATTATACAGGAGCTTTGGACACGTACAAAGCAAATCGGACCTAAGGTAAGGGAAATATCACAATCTAATTTTTATCCGAGACTGTTTATACTTTGAAATTTACTGGGGTGTATTTTATCATCCATATCCATGTTTCCTCAATATGTAATATTATTTCCATTCACCTAAAATTGTTTAAAACCTATTTTACCCTTCGGTGAGTTTTTAGTAAAAGATATGAAAGGAATCTTTTGTTGTTTTTTGTATGAGGTACTATTTTTGACTTTTCCGACAAAAGTATGAGAAGAATGTTTTTTTTAACTTATACGGCATGAATGGATTTTTAAAACATTATTTCCAAGAAGCTTCCTTTACAAGTTTTCATGTTTATTTTTAATCATCTTCTTTAAGTTTAAAATTGTATAACATGTTAAGAAAGGAAAAGTGTTTTTGAAGGATATTTTCTTCAAGAATGAAGTTCAAGTGTTTTATCAAAATTATTTTCCATCTAAGATGATAAAGGGTTCTGTTTTTATCCCTATTATTACATGGATTTGATTATGTTGTGATGGAAATATTTTTATGAATTCCTTTATCTTATATGAATTGTTTTATGATGTCATGTTGTTTAAGAATTCCATTTTTATTACATGGGTTACGCTATGATGTATGGTTTATGATTATGTGGCACACATAAGAAAGGATTCATTATAAGATGGGTGGGACCTATATCTCCCTCCAATGCATTGGGTAAAGATTTTATATCTCATGAGATAGACAGGGCTGGAACGGTAGGTTATACCAGTTCAGTGAAACAAGACTGAAACGAGGGTTACTCGATTCAGAAAGGGACTTTGTCCACTAAGTAGTCTTGGCAATGAGTCTTGACTAACAAGAAATTATTCACTATGATTACGTGTGAATGCCACAAAGTTTCATGTTTTAAGTTATGATTATTGTGATTACATTTCACTGCCATGATTTACCCCATGTTATGAAATTATGATCTCTTTTGCAGGTTAAGATTTCCAAAAGTTATGTGCTTATGTATATGATGTGATTGATATTTCTTTTGTTTACCCTTACTGAGCATTTGAGCTCACCATTTTATGTTTTCTTTTCCCCAGGATATAAAGAAAGGTTTTGGGTAAAAAAAAAGAAGATCTTTATGGGTGATTTTGAAGATCTTTCACCACGATTAGAAGATTATATTCCGAGTTTCCAAAGACACTAAACTATTACGATCCTTGTGTGTGTGTTTTTTGTTATGTACTAAGTATTCCGCAAATGTAATGTAATGTCCATGTACGTTAAGCTACGGGTCTTTATAGTTGGTATCAGAGGAAAGATTTAGTCATCCTTTGGAAACTAGGATGTGAGAACGTTAGTGAGATCCCTAGAGATATTTCTAAGGTATGTCTAGGGATGTCCCTAAGGAAAAGTATACGTATAGGATACAATCCTAGAACTACGGTAAATATCATAGAATTAAACCTAAGATGTTAGATATTGAGGATGCTCCACCTTTATTATGTTGTTTTCCCTAGCATGATTTCGCCTCTCACAAAATTCTTTTTTTGTTTTAGTTAATGGAGGGAACCAGAAGGAATTCAGATAACATTGAATCCAATGGAAAAATTGGTGACTATGAGCAACAAAATTGTGTAATGCCTAGAGATAAAGATATTGTGATTATGCCGAATCAGTCATAGTGATATATGATTAACAAGGTGAAATTTAGTGATATGACTAATTCATCAAAGAAGAGGAAGATAAACTATTATTCATGTTCGCATGTTGAGGAGCATAAAGAAAGGAAGATTGAGATTTCTAAGGAAGGGAAGAAGAACCTTGAGGAATACCTCAAATGGAGGGACCGATGTTATCTGTGTGGAGAAAAGGGTCATAGAGTGACAGATTGTTATGGAGTTCAATGTCTTATTTGTGGAGAACATGGGCATTACCCAACTCAATGCCCTGACCTAAAAAGATACTTCTAAATCAAGGAAGGACTTATTCTAGGACAGTCATTGAAGTGGATGGACTGAAGTGTTTATGTATTGGTATTCAAGAATAATGTTGTTGAGGTACTTTTATGGTGTATTGGAATATTTATGTATTGGTCTAATGTGGTATTCGAAGTGATTGAGGTATTTTTGGAAAAAAGATGATATGCACATAATGAAGGGAAAATGAGAAAATGAAATATTTGACAGTATTCATGAGCTCATGATTGATATGAGGACTAAGTGATATCATGGTTTGAGTATATAGAATTTTGAGGATTTTGGTATGTGGAAGGTGTTAACTTTTAACTGCATTCATGTTTTCACTAAGGTATTCAAAAGAATACATGATTAAGGACTTTGAATGTTTGGAATGTGACCAACAAAACATATCTTATGATATATGGGGATCAACGATGGTATTAAATCTCTGGTAATCGTTTTCACTATGTTATGAGAGTGGACTGCAGTATTATGGATAAGCCTAAAGATTGAAATGGATTATGTTGGACATAAGGGAGTATTGTTTAAGGATAGAAGTTTTTTTCGATATTATTGATGGGATGTTATAGTAATGTAGTTTTAGAAAAAGGACAACCTGCAGGACGGGCGATAGCCCATCGCTTCGGACAAGGCTGTGGGAATCGAACCCACAACTGAAGTGCGACTGGCCTTTATCCCCTACCACTGGCCTACAGGAAGTCCCTGTTTAATAGAAACTAGTTTTATTATATTAAGCAGTATGATATATGAAGTATAAGTCCATTTTAGGAACCATATATGATTAATCTCACTATAGATCGACTTATGTATATAATTTTTGCTAACCTTTTGTTTGAGACAGATGGAATGACCTGTCATACTAACACTTCACGAATAACAAATTCAACTTCATTTATTTAAGAGATGAAGTGTAAATTGTTCAAGGCATGAACAACAGTGACATTGTACCAAAATAAAGAAAGTATTTATTCTAATTCAAATTTTCAACTTTAGGGAAATGATCTTGAAAACCAAAAATGTTGTCCTAGTGATCTTATACCTGATGAATCAGATGGTACCTTAGATCGTCACAAATTTATGGATTTGTGATTACTGGATTTTCCATAGCCATGTTCTCTACCACTCTCCATCAGAACATGATGGTTATATTTCTCTTCCATATCCATATTTTCACCTATGTGGAAACCCAATGATTAGTTTATTTGGGTAATCGTTACATTTCATACTTTAGTTTTTAAAGCCAAGTTTTGGTATTCCTTTTTACGATGTGGGTTTCTATTAAATAAACTTTCGAATAGTAAATCATGTATAACCCCGACGAATTTCGTGGGCGAAATTCATTTTAAGGGGGGTAGAATGTAACAGCCCGAGATTTTATGAAAAATATTCTTTTTTTATTTCACTAATGTCTTGTGTTGTATGCTACACCAAAAGGAGCTTGCACAACACGCATCCTTGACTTGCCTTGCATTACATGCAATCGCGACCTTCCTCGATAGCTTGCGTCATACGCAATACCGAGTTTCACTAAACAACGATATGCTATTAAAATATTATTAAAACTAGCCGTTATGAATAATAATAACCACTTTTTGAAATTTTATAAATTTTATTTTTCAAAATGGACTTCATTTTTGGATTCGGAATACCGAAATTAGCCTAGGGTGAAATTTTGGTATTTTTCTGAAAACTTTCAATTTTTGATGAATAGTGAAACCACTAAGTGGTAGGTTAAAAACAGAATTTTTCATAAAACATAATTTTACCACTTCTGTGAATGGAATTTCAAAAATCCGAAAGACACGGTTGATATCAGTAAGTAAAATGTGCTTCAATGAGATAAAAATAATTTTTTGGTGAATAGTAACTTTTTACTTTTTTTACCGCGGTTAATAGTAAATAGGGTAACTAAGGGTAAAAATGATACTACTATCACCCTAACACATGTCCTAATTCTATTGGATAAGTTTAATTCGACCAAAAACAAACTTAGGAATAAAATATGACCATTTAGGCCCACTTGGGTTAGATTAGGACATTTATTATTAATTTATTTAAAGAAGGGTTAAAATAGTTAAAATCAAAGTTTAATAAGTAAATCATTTTTAATATGGGGTTATACATAAGATAAATTCGACTATAAATATTCATTAGAAAGCTAAAAAGATTTCATACATAATGATATTTTATTTATAATTTTTAGACTTTAAATAAATTAATTTATTTATGACACAACGAAGATGCAGTAATTACCCTTTTAAGGAAATATTAACATAATTGATGCTCAAATGAATGTAATTTGAGACTTTTTATGAATTACACTAATTTTCTAGGTTACTATGATATATTAGTGTTGATTTAATCAATTTTTTTCGAACATATAATTCTTTTATGACTTTCACAAAAATCATATATCAAATAGTGTCAAAATTGACACAAAATAGTTTTTAAATCAAATATTATATTATTAATTGTTATTTTATTCCTAAAAATCTAAGGTTCTGAACAATGACTTATATAAGGATATATATATTAATAATAAACAATTTGGGGTTCGTTTGGCATGTTATAGTAAGTGTATTAACCATATAGTGAAAGAAAATAAAAAGACACTGTAAAAGTTAAATTATTTAACTTAGAGTTAAATCTAATTGATAAGGATAACATAATACCCTAAACTTGTCTAAATCCTTTTGGTTGATAGGATTTAGACCCATCCCCACTTTAGCTTCGAAATAATACCCTTTGGAACCATTATAAACCGATTTTGACATTAATATAAAATAATATTTTGAGGTATTCCTAAGGTGCCCCTCTCCTCCCTTATAAAAGGACACCTCCTCCCCCTCCTCCTCACACCAATTTGAGCTCTCAAGCTCGGCCAAACCCTGCCAAAATCCCTTATCCACTTCCCTAGAAACATCCTAGAGGTTCTGGTCTTCCTCAAAGACCAATTTTAGTGACCTAAGAGGAGGTCTCAAAGAGGCGCTTCAAAGAAGAGGTAATTTCCGTTACCAATTCTTTCACCTTTATTTCTTCTTCCACTTCTTCTTCTTAGGTTGTTTCATTATGAAGTAATAACAAAAGTATCACTCATATACTGATATGTTATTATAAGTATGAAACAATCCTAATTCACCATCTATCCATCCCACGGAAAACGAAATCACCGCGCGTGCGTACGTACGGAATACCGTCTCCACGCCGTGGTGTAATCTGTTTTTCCACAAACACCTTACATGGATGGGTATTATGGTGTAAAGAATAACTATACATAGTTATTACAACATCATATTGATTCTGATATATTGTATAATCCACTCCAATTCAATTCAATAATTATGGAAATGATATCATCGCTCGTGCGTACGTACGGACTACCGTCTCCACGACGCGATGAGATTCATTCTCCATGTTAACCATTTAAGAATGATTATAAAGTATATATAAGAAATAATAATGAAATATATGACATTATAAAGCTACTGGATTTATGTATATATATATATGTATGTCATCTACTTACTTCCATTCAAGACAATAAGGAAAGGAAAACAGTGTTCATCCGTACGTACGGACTACCGTCTCCATGAACGGTGTTTTTCATTTCATTTATCTTCCAATTATATATATATATATATATACTGAATATATATGATATATAAATCATATTTTATATTCTGGAAGTAAGTAAATCATGATATAAGTAATAATAATGTCAAGAACAACAAGTCATAACACCTACGATAAATGAAATGATTTTACCCAAAACGCTTCTTTAACGTGGAATTTACAAAAGAACGGGTAATATAATGTCATAAGTGAACCATATATGATATCATAACAATGAATATGATTCTTTAATAAGTCAATGACATTATTTAAACCACTATACAGGAGCTTCGGACACGTACAAAGCAAATCGGACCTAAGGTAAGGGAAATATCACAATCTCATTTTTATCCGAGATTGTTTATACTTTGAAATTTACTGGGGTGTATTTTATCATCCACATCCATGTTTCCTCAATATTTAATATTATTTACATTCACCTAAAATTTTTTAAAACCTATTTTACCCTTGGGTGAGTTTTTAGTAAAAGATATGAAAGGAATCTTTTGTCGTTTTTCGTACGAGGTACTTTTTTTGACTTTTCCGATAAAAGTACGAGAAGAATGTTTTTTTTAACTTATACGGCATGAAAGGATTTTTAAAACATTATTTCCAAGAAGCTTCCTTTACAAGTTTTCATGTTTATTTTTAATCAACTTCTTTAAGTTTAAAATTGTATGACATGTTAAGAAAGGAAAAGTGTTTTTGAAGGATATTTTCCTCATGAAGGAAGTTCAAGTGTTTTATCAAGATTATTTTCCATCTAAGATGATAAAGGGTTCTGTTTTTATCCCTATTATTACATGGATTTGATTATGTTGTGATGGAAATATTTTTATGAATTCCTTTATCTTATATGAATTGTTTTATGATGTCATGTTGTTTAAGAATTCCATTTTTATTACATGGGTTACGCTATGATGTATGGTTTATGATTATGTGGCACACATAATAAAAGATTAATTATAAGATGGGTGGGACATATATCTCCCTCCAATGCATTGGGTAAAGATTTTATATCTCATGAGATAGACAGGGCTGGAAGGGTAGGTTATACCGGTTCAGTGAAACAGGACTGAAACGAGGGTTACTCGATTCAGAAAGGGACTTTGTCCACTAAGATAGTCTTGGCAATGAGTCTTGACTAACAAGAAACGATTCTCTATGATTATGTGTGAATGCCACAAAGTTTCATGTTTTAAGTTATGATTATTGTGATTACATTTCACTACCATGATTTACCCCATGTTATGAAATTATGATCTCTTTTGCAGGTTAAGATTTCCAAAAGTTATGTGCTTATGTATATGATGTGATTGATATTTCTTTTGTTTACCCTTACTGAGCATTTGAGCTCACCCTTTTATGTTTTCTTTTCCCCAGGATGTAAAGAAAGGTTTTAGGTATATAAAAAAAAGAAGATCTTTATGGGAGATTTTGAAGATCTTTCACCATGATTAGAAGATTATATTCCGAGTTTCCAAAGACACTAAACTATTACGATCCTTATGTGTGTGATTTTTGTTATGTACTATGTATTCCGCAAATGTAATGTAATGTCCATGTACGTTAAGCTACGGGTCTTTATATGCAGAAAAGTCAGAGATGATGTGCAGTTTAACGTCGTGCAGCCAGGACATGGGGAATTTTTAAACCTAGGAAATTTCTTGTAGTTGGAATAATTTCCCTAGATGTTTAATGCTTGGTCTTTGAAGTTCACGCCATGCAGCCAAGATATGTTTCGTGCAGTTTCAATCTTCATGCGGTAAGGACGTAGTTTCAAAGGACACTCTTGATTAGAATGTAACTGTGCTTGAATATCTCAGAATGACCAATATGTGGAGAGGGGTTGATGGTGTAAATCGTGCTTCCAGGGATTCTTGGATCAGGAGAGATGATATGGGCGCTATGAGGCCGGTAAGAGTACGGGGCTAGGAAGAGTGTCTCCTGAGAAAATTTTGCCATTAGTAGATGAGCTAGGGGCTATCAATATACAGAGCCACTGAGGGCATGGTATGCATAGACATGAAAAGGTATCCACATGTCGATAACCTTCCACTTCTGATGGCAGTGAATGATTATGAGGATCTGTGATTGACCGGTCCACGAAGTCTGTCGTTTGGTAAGGAAATATCTGGACATGTCATGGATGTTTGTACCTGGTTGCTATTAAAACTTGAAGAGTTCACTGTGCTGATTTATCTTGCACATGGGGTGCACCTTTACTCCATGCAGTTTAACATCGTGCGGTGAGGATGAAATACTCTTAGTTTAACGGTCGTAGAGTTCAGACCATTGGGTGACTATTGCTACAATTACCCGGAAGGCAACTGAGTTAGGAGGCTCTGCTATACTTTGAACTAGTGTGAGGTAATGAGGGTGTAAACTGTAACTTTGGGGTTTCCCTGATCAGGAGGTTTTGTATGGGGTCTCTGAGGCCGGTATGTGTATGGGGCTAGGAAGAGTACCGCCCGAGGAAATCTTGCCTTTGGTAGATAGGCCAGGGGCTATCAATATTCAGATCTATTGAGGGCATGGTATGCATAGTCATGCGAAGGTGTCCACGGGTCGATGAATTTCCACTTTTTATGGCCATGGATGATTATGAAAATCTATGATTTATCACAGTACAGAGTTGTAATATGGGGATAATATTGTTCAAGCATACAAGAAACATCTTTACAACAATTATCCATCGAGTCAAAGTAGCCTAGCCCTAACTTGATGTTTTTAGATGCAGATCATCATGTTAACCATGTGTGGATACATAGGAAAACCATATAAGGATACCCTGGAAACGTTTGGATGTGAGAGGGGAACAAACTTGTAAACTGCTGCTCCATAAATTTTTGGATCGGGAGATATGATATGGGGGCCCTGAGGCTGGTAAGTGTACGGAGATAGGAAGATTACCACCTGAGAAAATCTTTCCTTTGGTAGATGGGCCAGGGGCTATCAATGTGTAGAGCCAATGAGGTCATAGTATGCATAGTCGTTCAAAGGTGTCCACAGGTCTATGACTTCCCACATCCGATATCCATGAATGATTATGAAGATCCTCAATTATCCGGGTCGTGGAGTCTGGTGTATGGAGAGGATGCATACAAACGCTCCAGGAGTACTCCCATTCCATTTCGCCATATATATTGGGTGGTTCGTGATGCAGTCCTTGCAGTTTCACGTTGTGCGATGAGGACGTGGTTCATGCAATTTTAACGTCGTGCAGTGAGGACGAATGTGAACTGACGTGAAAAGGGGGTTCTGTGCAGTTTACCGTCACGCATTAAGGACGAGGGGTATATATACCTGTGTTTTCTTTTATCGGCGGTTGGGATGGGAGGTAAGATACTGGAATCACTACGTATCCTGCGATGGAAGGAATTAAGCCTTACATAGTTCTTTTTGGGGATTACACCCCGTGTGGGTCTGGTCCGTACGAGGGAGAGGGGGTATTTTTAGCTTTATTTGGGGTGGCTGGGCCAGGATGTGGAATTATGGCGTCACTAAATATCCTACGAGGGCATGAATCGAGTCTTAAGTAGTTCTTTAAATGATAATACATCCTGTACAGGTCTAGTCCGTACACAGGGGAAAGGGGAATTTTCAATCTTTCTTATCCGTTCAGTTTAACGTCGTGCGGTAAGGACTAAGAATACACCCCGTGCAGGTATGGTTCTTATATGGGGGAAAAGGGGAAAATATTTTTATTTCGTTTGGGAGTGGCTTGGTCAGGATGGGGGATCCTGTCATCACTACGTATCCGAAGAGGGAAGGAATCAAGATGTACGTAGTTCTCTGAAAGGGATGCACCCCGTGCAGGGCTAGTCCGTACACAGGGGAAGAGGGAATTTTTAACATTATTCAGGGTTGGTTGGGCCAGGATGGGGGACCCTATAGTCGCTACATATCATGTGAATGTAGGAATCAAGCCGTACGTAGTTCTTTGAAATCCATGCAATTTAACGCCGTGCAGTGAGGAAGAAATACTCTTAGTTTAGGGTCAGAGAGTTTGGACCGTTGGGGCTTGGTAGTTTAACGTCCTACAGCTCGGATGATAGGAACTTGTTAGTTTAATGTCCTACAGCTCGAACGATAACTTCTTTTGATTATGTGAAATACTTCTTCAGAAATCTGGAATTTGTAGGAGCGGTATTGAATTGCCCATCCATGGATATCAGATAATATGCTCCATTGGAGTAGACCTTGTGTATAACATATGGTCCCTCCCACTTGGGCTCCAACTTTGGAGGTTTCTTTCTGGGTATCATTGGGGCCAGAGGACCAACACCAATTCTCCTTCCACGAAAGACCGAAGACGAACCTTTTTATTGAAGTCTCATGCAATCCAGTTCTAATATACTTCCAGATTTTGCAAAGTGTAAAACCGCTTCTCATCTAGTTGTTTCAATTCACCTAGCAGTTTTCAAAATTTCTCATCATTGGATAACTGATGATAGATGGAAACACAGAGCGAGGTATATTGGAGCTCAATGGGAAGGACCTCTTCTGGTCCATACACTAATGAGTACGGAGTAGCACGAGTAGTACTGCAGATTATGGTTTGATAAGCCCACAATCCATGAAGAAGTTCATCCGGCCATGATTTATTGACTTTGTCCACCATTTTCTGAACAATGTTGGACAGAGTCTTGTTGAAAGGCTCTATCTGTCAGTTGGCCACTACATGGTAGTGGGATGAGTGGTTATCCTTGATACCATATTCTAGTTACATTTTCTCCAATTCATCCGAGAAAAGGTTGGTGCCGTTATCCGTCAATATGCTATGATGGATGCCTAATCTGGTGATGATATTGGTTTTCACAAAGCTGAAAATGTTTTTCGCCCCGACTTCTTTGAGGGGTACATCTTCAGCCCATTTGGAAAACAAGTCGTTTGTTGTGAGGATATACTTCAGTTGTTTGGTTGTGGTGGGAGGATATGGTCGCACGACGTCCATTCCCCAGATGGAAAATTTGAAGGAGTACTTATCCTGATGAAGTAACTCCAGGGGTTGGTGAATGAAGTTGGCATGAATTTGGCATGAGTGGCATTTTGCAGTAATGTGCTCGCAATCTCGTTCCACGGTGGGCTGATAGTACCCATGCGTTCGAAAATGATAGAAAATCATAGACCCTGACTGGTGTGCTCCGCGTACTCTAACATGCACTTCTGTCATGACGGCAGTGGTTTCTTCTCCATCAATGCATCTGAGGACTCCTTCGAGGCCTCATTTGTAGAGGACCTCTAGCTGACTCGTGCCACCATATAGGACAAATTTGATCGCCCTTCTCCGTATTTACTCTCGTTATGCCCTGTCTGATAGAAGTTCTCCCCTTTTAAGATATTTTGCAATAGGGGTCATCCAGCCAGTGGTAGGGGAATTTGGCTCGGGGATAGGACTGACTTCATTGATTTCTTCCGTCTTAGTCTGAACAAACGGAAAGACCATTCGACAATGTGAAATACTGATAATTGTTTCATCCTAGTCTGGGATAGCTAGGGCGGTGGCCGCGTTACCTAATGCACCGGCCTGGGAATTCTAAGATCGAGGAATATAGCTCAATGTTGGTTCTGTGGAGAATTCCTCCATTAACCCTCAAACATGGTCAAATTGGGGAATAATCTCCTCTGTTTTAATAGAATAGTCACCATTGACTTGCTTAATGACCAGTTCCGAGTCACCTTTTACCTTAAGGTGTTCTACTTGTGCCTAGTGTGTGAGCTCTAGGCCTACAATGAGGGCTTGATACTCCACCTCATTGTTCGTACATCCTTCTGACAGGAGGAATGAATATGGCAAGACTGCCTTTTCTGGGGACATGAGTATTATCCCCAAACCCACCTTGTTAAATTTGGGATCCTCCATCCTTTTCCCGGACTGGATTCTGGATTATCCATTGATGTACATTTCCCATTTTGGGCGCTCCTCTTGAATTGAGAATATGTCTTCATCAGGTAAATCGACGACTGGTGCGGTGGTCCCTGTCGTGGGGTTCTCTTCCAGAAAATATGCTAACGCCTGGCCTTTGATGGATTTCTGAGGCACAAACCGGATGTCAAAATGTTGTAGGATGACTGCCTATAAGGATATGCGCCCAGTCAGCATTTGGTGGTTGAGTATGTACTTGAGCGGGTTACTATGCAAGACCAAATAGACTTCATAATGCTGAAGATAATTTCACAATTTTTGAACTGCAAAGACCAATGCCAAAATAAACTTCTCAATGTTTGAGTATCAAGTTTCAGCATCGATCGTGGTTCTGCTGAGGTAATAGAGACTATTTTCACTGTCGATGTCATTTTTCTACGTGAAGAAGGCTCCCAGTGACCGCCCTAGGGCCGCCATCTATAGGATAAGAGGTCTTCCTTAAACAAGGGGCATGAGCACTAGTGGGATTAAGACGTACTTATTTATTCTGTCGAATGCCTCTTGGAAGTCATCTGTCCATTGGAACATAACCCCCTTTTTCATTAACCTGGTAAAGGGAAAACATTTGCCCTCCAGGTTGGCTATGAGCCGCCTAATGTAGGCCATGTGTTCTTAGAATCCTCTCAACTCAGTGAGATTTCAGGGAGGTGGTAGGCGAAGGATATCCTTTTTCTTTTCAGGGTAGACATCAATGCCACGATGGCGTACGACGAAGCCAATGAACTTCCCTGAGGTAACCCTGAAGGCACATTTCAAGGGATTCATCATCACGCTTTGTTGTCGAAGTTTGTTGTAGACGGTTTCAAGGTTGGATAGGTGAAATGAGTGTTGTCTTGATTTGGCCATCATGTCATCGACATAGCATTCGATGAATCTCCCCATGAATGGTTTAAAGATACGATGCATGGCATGTTCATATGTGGCGTCGGAGTTCTTGAGACCAAAGGGCATGACCCTGTAACAGAATATCCCTTGAGGGGATCTGAAGGCAGTGTCTTCTTTGTCTTCTCAGGCCATACAAATCTGATTATACCTAGAATAACCATCCATGAAGGATAGAGCCTCATACTCGGCCGTTGCGTTGATTAATAACTCAGTAATTGGGACCGAGAAGTCATCTTTCGGGCAATGCCGATTGAGATATCTGAAATTGATATAGACATGGATTTTTCCATTCTTTTTCTTGACGAGGAAAATTTTTTCCAACCATATAGATTATTGGACCTCTTTAATGAATCCCAATTTAATAATCTTATCGACTTCAGCCTCTATTTTGGAAGCTTGAGAAGGGTACATTCTTCTGGCGGATTGTTTATAGCCTCGGTGGTCCTCTGGCAGACCTAAGTGGGGAATTTCCACTTCAAGATCAAGTCTCGGCATTTCTGTGTAATTCTAGGAAAAAAACTCCTGGTGTTGCCTCATGAAATAAGTATACACCTCGTGCTCCCCATGATACATGGCTGTAATAATGAGAGTGGGCCTCATGTCTTCCTCAGTACCCAGGTTTATTTCCCTGAGCTCTTCCACAAAATTGGAGATACCTTCCTCAAATGCGGGAGGTGCATCCCTGAGATCTTCCTTGTCTTCTCCCCCACATTCTCATTTTCTTGATCTGGCGGGGGGGAGTTTCCAGCATGTGCTCTTGGGAGTCTGGAGGCGAGGCACTGTGGGTGTCCCTTCTCAAGTATTCATCCCCAAATCAAGGGTTAGGGATCGTTACCCCATTGTCACGCTTGGTCGTTATGGCTGAATTCATGAGGAAAGTTGAGTGTGTGTCCGGGCTTGAATCCCTTCTCTCAACATGGTTTATGGGCAGTATGTAGTCTCTACAGAGCAGCTTGAGGGGGTCATCCGGAACTATTTCTAGACCATTTGGAGAGGGGATCCACTCAATACCATTGAGAAAAGGCTTCTTTTTCTTTTGCTCATAAAACCAGGCATCAATGTTGTGTGACTCGGAGAGCTCTAAAGGGGCCTTATCAGTGTGCAATGTCCAACTTTTTCCATTGACGCAATACTTGATACACTAGTGGTAGGATGAAGGAATGTCCATGTGCTTATGGGGCCACGTCCTTCCAAGCATGGCATCAAATGTTGTGTTCTGCAGGACCACCAAGAATTCCGAGTAGGACCCAAGGTCGCCAAAATGGGTTTTTAGCTTGATTTGTCCCATTGGCTTCTGTTCACTCTTGTCATAACCCAATAGAGTTGTGGCTGAGGGTACTAGGTCATCCTCACTATAGCCCAAATTGCGGAGTGTCTGTAGGGGAAAGAGATTAACTCCAGAGCCATTTTCAATAAAGACTTTGAAAATATCAACATCATTTACTATGTCAAACACATAATCTGGTTTGATATGTCCTTATATGATGGAATCTTCATCTTTATCGGTGAAGGAAATCACTGTATTGCATTCAGTCGGGCCAGTCTCTGTCTGGTAAATCTTGTCGGAATCTACCTCAATTGAAACTCATGGGGGCTGAGCAGGGCATCTATAAGTGCCTCCATGAGATCTACTGACAAACATAGGGCATCCAAGATTGACAGTTTTGCTGGTACTGATGCCAGCTGCTTAAGGATATCATATTTTGGCTCCACTGGCCGACACTTCTCTGTTGGCGGGAGAGTTTTAGCAGGCAGCATGGGAGATGGAATACGGGATGAGGAGGGAATGGCCAGAGGGTTGGATGTCGATGGTGTTCCCACGTTCTGGGGACTTGGCACGACCAGTTTGTTTGTGTACACTAGGATGCTAGACACTTGTTCCACCTTTGATGGGTACCACAGAATGGCAGGGCCAGAGTGGCCGCTTGTGGAGGTGGAGGGTTACTCTTTCTCATTTTGAATCTGTTGAAGGGCTCTCCCATGGGTTTCCACGATATTAATAGTTTGTTCTGTGGTAAAACCATAGGGTTGGTTTCATCCGCGGTTGCGACTCCCCTAGTATCCCCTGCTTTTGGGATTCCTCTTCCCGGACCCTTGTGTTGGGAACTCGGGATCGTAACCATACCCTTTGTTAGGGAACGATTCCATTAGATGTATGAGGTTGATGTAACCAATGATTGGGTCCTCGTCCTGTGATAGGTCAACCTGGTCGGTTGTCCCTAATGGTGCCGTTTGGTTGGTTGGTGCCTGTGGTACCTAGTTTTGGGGGATAAAATCAGACGGTCTCGGGTCTATCTTCGGCCTCGTTGTGGACTGCTCCTCTTGCGCTTGTCTCCTCCCTTCTCAATTACGCCTCGATGACCGACTCATGGATGGTTGTGAAGCTGATATTTTCGGCTGTGTGGAACAACATTAGGGGATGTTGGCGGTAACACCAGATGTCGTAGTTGAGCTCGGAGTATAACCTGAGCTTGGTTAACAGTCTTCCAAGTTATCTAATCATCAAATTTCTACCCCTTCTTGCTGGTGAATTCTTTCCACCAATCCCCTTTATCGGAGTCGGTGGTAGAAATATATGTCACATGTGATGGGGGTTGTCCCAGCTCGACTTTCCCAGAGTCTACCATCCTTTACAGGAGGTCTTTGAAGACGAAGCATTCTTGGATATTGTGCCCCAACATTTGATGGTCGGGACAATAATCTAGCCTATCATTGTGGCGGACTTATTTGGGCTTCCTTGGCTCAGGGAGGTGGATTAAATTTCAATTCATGGCAGCGATGAAGTAGCCGCGAAGTTGGTCCTCTCAGAATGAGTATACTTTTTGTCTTCGTTCCTTGAAATAGTTCTGCTTCGATCCTCTCTGATCGTCCCACATGGGCGAAGGAATCAACTGATATACAGGGGGCCCTTGACTATTTGGTGGAGGCCTAGGCAGTGGAGTAGGCGCATGGGCTGGCTTGAGCGTGACAAAGGATGCTTCAGCTCTAATTATTCTCTCTGTAGGGGCCTGTGAGGCTAATTGGGACTTCAGATTGGTCCACTGCAGGGATTCTTAAATTCACTGGGCAATATTTGAGATATTTTGGAAGCCATGGGTGCAATCCACTAGTATGAAAAGTATAAGGCCCCAGCCTTAAACCTTACTTAATATTGAATTAAATGAATAATTCACATTGAGGATCTTTTCAGGTTTAGAGTTTTAGAGAATTAGAACATAACTATTACATCTCAATAGATTACAAAGTAGTCACTTCTACTAAGATTCCATAATAAAAAAAACTCTTAAAAGAAAAATTTCTAGTTCCATGTTTTATATAGCATGACATTCCCTTGATCCCATACATGACCTTATTCCACATTAAGTCCTGTGAAAAACATTTCAAAAAAAAAATTGGGGTGAGCATAAAAAGCTCAGTAAGGGATACAAAAAGAATGAAAACTGTTAGTTTTTCAAACATCAAGTAAACCATGTATATTATATCAAAGTAATGCCTTCACCTTCATGAAGTAGTAAAAAAAATCTTCACTGAATAAAGTATCATTACTTACCTTTTTGTAACCAAAGGATTACCATAAAACCCATATAAAGAACACATAGAATATATAAAGGTAACTTGGGACATAAACATACTTAAGTGGAATAATCATACGGTTGACTTCCACACTTATCACTTAATGGAATATCCATACGGCCAATTTCCATACATACTTAATGGAATAGCCATACGGCTGACTTCCATACCCAATGCATTGGAGGTTATAACGTAACCACCCATCCTGGTATTCACGGCACCACCCGTCATATGGTTTATAACGTAACCACCCGTTAAAATGTCCAAGTACCAGTATAAAATCAAAAAACATAAAACCAATATAAAGGAATGATAACATTTCCACATTTCAATCACAATATATCATAAATATATTGACATAATAGAATCTTTTTTTCAAAACCATTTTCAATACCAAAATACATAAAAGAGTATATGGTATTTATTTTATTCTAAAAACATTACGGCTTGTTGAGAAAGCCAAAGATCAAATAATACTCGTGGCGACGGAAAAGGTCATTGTCACCGCGTACGTTAAAAAAACATTCCTCTTTGTTGTTTAGTAAAACGCTTCGTATAAAAAGATTCCTTTTGTATAAAAGTAAAAGTCAAAGGAGTTTATACACCGTATAAAAAAAAGTTGTGTATAAAACGAAATATGCCTCAATGAAAGGAGATTGAGACGAAGTCCCTTACAAAGACAATTTTTAAAATAAAATAGATATATTATGTGTATTCACTATAGGTACACATAATGAAAGTAAAAATACAAAATAAGACATAATAATATAATGACATAATTTGAAAGTTGGAGATTAACCCAAAGAATGGATGTTGGGTTAAGAAGTTCCCTTTCCTCGGGTCCGACTTGACTCGATCGTTCTTTAACGTCCTGAATAATAAACTTGAGTTAATTTCTACTTGATTAAGAACCTTTTTAGAGTTCATTATTCCTTTTATATCACATATTTCCATGTTATAAACATTATGTAACCAATTAAGTTAATAATGTTTGTTTTGTCAATATTTGGTTCTTAAGTCGAAAGTTGACTTCTTACAATTACATGTTGTTCATGTGGTCAAAAGTTCTTTATATCCAGAATGAAATTCCCGATTTGGATATAATATGTATCATATATATCCAGAATATACATGTATTTATAATATTACATAATCATTTAGAGGTAAGAAATGAAATGCACCGTTCATGGAGACGGTAATCCATACGTACGCATGAACGCTACTTTCATTTCTTTGTCATATTAGTGGAATTAAAACTAAATGAGAGGTATGTATATTTTAATTCCATAATTATATTAATCATTTAGATATATCAGTAATTATATATATATACATTATATACATGTAATTTTAATAGTACATTACATTTGGGGATAAGAAATGAAATGCACCGTTCATGGAGACGGTAAGCCGTACGTACGCATGAACGCTACATTCATTTCTATCTCATATTTTAATGGAAAGAAATAATAATGATATAGAGGTATATTATAATTCCAGTATAACATCATATATAATAACTTTAAATCCATCCTTTACAGGTCCCACATATGGCATTAACGAATCACATCACTTTTAGGGGGTGGTAGTCCGCACTTCCTAAAATGAAGATATCGTGTTTACCCATAATGGAAACCATAAAGGTATGACACAAATGAAAAATAAAGAAGCATAAGTAAAACATAAACATATTATATATCATATATAAAAATAGTGACATCATAATGGCCACCTTTGAAGGTGTTAAATGAGTATTGAACAATCATCGTTTCGGGAGGCACAATTTCGCCATCCACGGAAACCGTATGTTCTTTAACCATTTGATGTAGTTTTGTGAGAGTGTATCTCGAATAAATCTTATAACAACATCCTAGTATATTGGATATACTGGTGTTGTTACAAAAGAAATAAATAAAAAGAGTTTAGGGGCTTGGAGAAGCAAAATAAAACAAATGAATAAGAGAGAATGAATTACCTTTAAAAGTGTAACTCCCTTTTGATTTGAGTCTAAAGGCTTACTTTGAAAGGATTATGCCCAAAGTAAATCCTCTAGGATGAGGATAGGGATGTGGAGAGAGTAATTGGGTAGGGGTTGGCAGAGCCAAAGGCTTGAGAAGTGTGTGAAATGGGGTAGAGGTGGGGGCCTTTTATAAGAGGAGAGGAGGGGCACTTTTGGAAAGTAAAGAAATATTACTTTATTTGAAAATGTGTTTCAGTTTTAAAAGGTCCCACATTGATATAATTCGTGGATAGGGTGATAAGGGTTCTAAATCCACTCATCCAATTGGTTTTGGACATGTGTAGTTCATAGATTTTACATTATCTTTCCATTTTATTTAAATCGTCAAATAATGATGTCATCGCTGCATCATTATTATGTCATATATAATTTAATTTATTTAATGTCTAAAAATTATAAAAAAACTACTATGATGTAGGAAATCGTTTTAGCTTTCCAATTACTATTTATAATCAAAATTTGTACTTGTATAACCCCACTCAAAAATTATTCTAGTAAAACAATTTATGTTAGTGTCATTTTCACTTTAACATTAAATAAAAATATATTAATGTCATTTTCCAACTCAAGTGGCTCCATGGGGTCCCCAAGTTGTCCCATGGCTTGTCTGGGTCGGCCATGACTCACCCAATAGGTGTAGGACAAGTTTCATGGTGTTTTCACATTCTTATAATACCATTTTTACCTTAAACTACACTAATTACCTCTAATCGCGATTAATGAAAAAAAGTTACTATTCACCAAAAAATTATTTTAATCTCATTGAACCCCATTTCACTTCTTAATGACAACCATGTATGTCGGATTTTCAAAATTCAATACACATTAGTGGTAAACTTTCATTTAACTGAAAAATCAGTTTGCTTGATTACCACTTAGTGGTTTCACTATTCATCAAAAATTGAAGTTTTTCAGAAATTTACCAAAAATTCACCCTAAGCTATATTTGATATTGCAAATTCAAAAATGAAGTCCATTTTACAAAATTCAAAACATATAAGTCAAATTAATTAATTTAAAAATTAATTCCCGTTGTCATGACAAATAGCGTGTTTTTGTGAAACAATAAGTATCAAAAGATTGACACTAGTTTAAGTCCGATTTCAAAGTAAAATTAATTCCAACGACCACTATTGGATTTAATGGTAAAAATATTTTCTAGTTTCACTTTAAAACCAATTAAAAAGATAATATAATCATATAAATAAATTATATTAAAAAGAGGTTTTGAATTAAAATACAACGTATTACACTATTCATAAAAAAATGAACTTTATCAGAAAGGTACCAAAAATTTACACAAAGTAAATTTTGATGTCCCGATTCTAAAGAAGAGTTATATTTGGTCCAAAAGAATGTATAAGAGTGATCAAAACTATATTTAATGACGGTTCACCATTAAAAGGTGATAAGTGAACCTTTAGTGAAAATTAGAGTATATATGCCCTAAAATTGAACTCTTTCCGTATTTTAAGCCTTTATCTTTTATTGGGTAAATGTATAAACATTTAAAAACATATCTAATCATATTTTAGTTATTTCTATCCATTCCCGCCAGTACAATGGCTACATGTTAACTAACATTTAAAATAATATTATTTTATTACTAGTGTGCTACGTAAGTTTCAAAGAAACTCATCGTTGCGTATCGGATACGCTATCGAACATAGCAACCCCTTTAAAATAAAATTAATATTTAATTCGTAAATATTAATAAATATGAAAATTATTTATTCTTTATTTACCTGGGATGTTACATCCTTCCCCCCTTTTGGGAATTGTGTCCTCTCAATTTTATTCACTTATCAAAATAAGTGGGGGTATTTATCCCTCATAGCATTTTCAGATTCCCATGTTGCCTCTTCAATCACATGGTTTTTCCACAAAACATTTACCTGATGAATCACCTTATTCCGTAACACTTGCTCCCTGTGGTCAAGAATCTGGACCGGTTGTTCCTCATAAGATAGGTTCTCTTCCAGCTAAACTACCTCTGGACTCAAAACATGAGATGGATCTGGCATATATTTTCTCAACATCGAAACGTGAAAAACATTGTGTACCTGAGATAAACTCAGAGGTAAAGCCACTCGGTATGCAACTGATCCAACTCTTTACAGAATTTCGTATAGTCCAACCAACCATGGTCTCAACTTTCCTTTCTTACCAAATCTCATCATACTTTTCCAAGGAGAAACCATGAGAAAAGCATGATCACCTACCTCAAAAGATAGATCCTTACTCCGGTTATCCGCATAACTCTTCTGCCTGCTCTGAGCTGTTCTCGTGTGTTTTCTGAATCAACTGAACTTTTTCTGCCATCTCTTCTACCAATTCTGGTCCCATCAGCTTCCTTTCACCCACTTCATTCCAAAATGCTGGAGTTCGACACCGCTTCCCATATAATGCCTCAAATAGTGCCATCTGTATACTGGAATGAATGCTGTTATTATAAGAAAATTCAACCAAAGAATGATGTTGGTCCCAACTTCCCTGATAATCCATCAAACAAGCTCGTAGCATATCCTCCAATGTCTGAATTATTCGTTCTGACTGCCCATCTGATTGAGGATGAAAAGTTGTACTAAAATATAATTCAGTACCCAACGACTTCTGAAGGCCTTTCCAAAAGTTAGAAGTAAACCTGGGATCACGATCCAATACAATGGAGAGAGGAACTCCATGTAACCTGACTATCTCTTTAAGATACAAATGGGAATGTTGATCTAGAGAGAAAGTATCTCGTATAGAAAGGAAATGATCAGATTTGGTCAAGCGATCAACAATAACCCAGATTGCATATTACCTCGAGATGTCCTCGGTAATCCCACAACAAAGTCCATGGATATGTTTTCCCATTTCCACTCTGGCACTGGTAAAGGCTGAGCATCCCTGCCGCTTTGCTTTAACTTGTTGACATGTCAAACACTTCACAGTAAAATCAGCAATGTCTCTTTTCATTCCATCCCACCAGTAATACTCCCGCAGATCTCTGTACATCTTAGTAATGCCAGGATGAACTGAAAACAGGTAACTATGAGCCTCACATAACAACTCATTCTTCAACTGTGAATCACAAGGCACACATAACCTCTTCACAAACCTCAAAACACAAACACAAACTTATCCAAGAACTCATGGAAAGTTTTATTCATAAGGTCCATGAATACAGCAGGTGAATTGGTTAACCCAAAAGGCATAACTACAAATTCATAATTGACATATCTAGTACGGAACGCAGTCTTCAGAACGTATGCTTCTTTTACTTTCAACTGATGGTACCCCGACCTCAAGTCAATCTTCGAAAAATACTAAGCTCCCGGGAGCTGATACCACTTCATTCGATGGCCCAACATCTGCTGAAGTTGTTGCAAATGATTTTACCACCCCTTTATGCTTGTAGTCTAGCTGCATTCCCCCAGTTGAGTTCTTCGTTGGACACTCGTTTGCATAATGACCCATTTCATTACACTTAAAACATCTTACCGTTGGCTTTTCATTTCCTGCTTGATCATCTTCCTTACAGTTACGAGCAATATGACTAGACTTACCACACTGAAAGAACTTACCAGACTTGGATAAACATTCTCTAGGATGCATTTTACCACACTTCTCACAGGATGGATATTTGGTTTTCTTACCTCCTTGCTTCTTTGATGAATTATTCCCCTTTTCCTACCAACTAGACCTCTTATTCTGTTGTTTGTCATAGAACACCTGATCATCGGCAAACTCCATTTCTACCTTCTCCGCACATCGAACAAGTTTTTCATAACTTTTGAATTCACGAGAAGCTAAAGCCCTTCGATACGTTGTCTTTAAACCTGAGTAAAAACGGTTTATTTTACTATCAAGATCTCGTATGAAGTTTGGAGCATACCTTGCCAATCGAGTGAACTTTGCTTCATAAGAAGCCACTGAATCATCCTCTTGCCTCAATTCTAGGAACTGTTTTTTCATCCTAAGAAGAACCACCTTAGGAAAATATTTCTCAAGAAACATACCTTTGAATTCGTCCCTGTGAAGATCCTCAATCTCATAACTATCCCTTATATTTTTCACCATCGACCACCACTGATCAGCTTCACCTTCAAAACGGTAAACAACAAGACTAACCTTTTGATGTTCTGAACACCCCATGACATCAAAAATCTTCTCCAGTGCTTTAGTCCACCCTTCAGCTTGCACAGGGTCAGATGATCCTCTGAATTATGGGGGATGTTGCCTCATGAAATGTTCCACCACTGACATGTTTCTCTGTGGTTGATCTGGCTGATCTCGTGCATGGATACCATTACCATTTATAGCCTAAGTCAAATGTGCCATCACTGCAACAAACTGTTCAGTTCCGATTCCGACCATCTCAGGTTGCTGATTTGGAAGGTTATCTTCCTCCTGATGTCGTCCCAACATAGTTGCTTTGTTTCCTCTGCAGAAAACCATTCTGAACACAGAAATATCTTAGGCAAATCAACATGGTAATCCGTAAATGCTATATCATTTCAATCATATTATAATTTAACACTTTTTTAACTCCTAAAGTTGTCTAAACCATCCTTTGATACCAACTATAAGGCCCCAGCCTTAAACCTTACTTAATATTGAATTAAATGAATAATTCACGTTGAGGATATTTTCAGGTTTAGAGTTTTAGAGAATTAGAACATAACTATTACATCTCAATAGATTACAAAGTAGTCACTTCTACTAAGTTTCCATAATAAAAAAACTCTTAAAAGAAACATTTCTAGTTCCAAGTTTTATATAGCATGAAATTCCCTTGATCCCATCCTTGACCTTATTCCACATTAAGTCCTGTGAAAAACATTTCAAAAAAAACATGGGGTGAGCATAAAAAGCTCAGTAAGGGATAC
This sequence comes from Viscum album, assembly GCA_963277665.1. Taxonomy (NCBI): domain Eukaryota; kingdom Viridiplantae; phylum Streptophyta; class Magnoliopsida; order Santalales; family Viscaceae; genus Viscum; species Viscum album. The sequence goes on from OY728144.1 coordinate 185,308,801, forward strand.
AAAAAGAATGAAAACTGTTTGTTTTTAAAACATCAAGTAAACCATGTATACTATATCAAAGTAATCCCTTCACCTTCATGAAGTAGTAAAAAAAATCTTCACTGAATAAAGTATCATTACTTACCTTTTTGTAACCAAAGGATTACCATAAAACCCATATAAAGAACACATAGAATATATAAAGATAACTTGGGACATAAACATACTTAAGTGGAATAACCATACGGTTGACTTCCACACTTATCACTTAATGGAATAGCCATACGGCCAATTTCCATACATACTTAATGGAATATCCATACGGCCGACTTCCATACCCAATGCATTGGAGGTTATAACATAACCACCCGTCCTGGTATTCACGGCACCACCCGTCATATGGTTTATAACATAACCACCCGTTAAAATGTCCAAGTACCAGTATAAAATCATAAAACATAAAACCAATATAAAGGAATGATAACATTTCCACATTTCAATCACAATATATCATAAATATATTGACATAATAGTATCTTTTTTTCAAAACCATTTTCAATACCAAAATACATAAAAGAGTATATGGTATTTATTTTATTCTAAAAACATTACGGCTTGTTGAGAAAGCCAAAGATCAAATAATACTCGCGGCGGCGGAAAAGGTCGTTGTCACCGCGTACGTTAAAAAAAACATTCCTTTTTGTCGTTTAGTAAAACGCTTCGTAGAAAAAGATTCCTTTTGTATAAAAGTAAAATTCAAAGGAGTTTATACACCGTATAAAAGAAAGTTGTGTATAAAACGAAATATGCCTCAATGAAAGGATATTGAGACGAAGTCCCTTACAAAGACAATTTTTAAAATAAAATAGATATATTATGTGTATTCACTATAGGTACACATAAAGAAAGTAAAAATACAAAATAAGACATAATAATATCATGACATAATTTGAAAGTAGGAGATTAACCCAAAGAATGGATGTTGGGTTAAGAAGTTCCCTTACCTCGGATCCGACTTGACTCGATCGTTCTTTAACGTCCTGAATAATAAACTTGAGTTAATTTCTACTTGATTAAGAACCTTTTTAGAGTTCATTAATCCTTTTATATCACCTATTTCCATGTTATAAACATTATGTAACCAATTAAGTTAATAATGTTTGTTTTGTCAATATTTGGTTCTTAAGTCGAAAGTTGACTTCTTATAATTACATGTTGTTCATGTGGTCAAAAGTTATTTATATCCAGAATGAAATTCCCGATTTGGATATAATATGTATCATATATATCCAGAATATACATGTATTTATAATATTACATAATCATTTAGAGTTAAGAAATGAAATGCACCGTTCATGGAGACGGTAAGTCGTACGTACGCATGAACGCTACTTTCATTTCTTTGTCATATTAGTGGAATTAAAACTAAATGAGAGGTATGTATATTTTAATTCCAGAATTATATTCATCATTTAGATATATCATTAATTATATATATATACATTATATACATGTAATTTTAATAGTACATTACATTTGGGGATAAGAAATGAAATGCACCGTTCATGGAGACGGTAAGTCGTACGTACGCATGAACGCTACTTTCATTTCTATCTCATACTTTAATGGAAATAAATAATAATGATATAGAGGTATATTATAATTCCAGTATAACATCATATATAATAACTTTAAATCCATCCTTTACACGTCCCACATATGGCATTAACGAATCACATCACTTTTAGGGGGCAGTAGTCCGCACTTCCTAAAATGAAGATATCGTGTTTACCCATAATGGAAACCATAAAGGTATGACACAAATGAAAAATAAAGAAGCATAAGTAAAACATAAACATATTATATATCATATATAAAAATAGTGACATCATAATTTCCACCTTTGAAGGTGTTAAATGAGTATTGAACAATCATCGTTTCGGGAGGCACAATTTCGCCATCCACGGAAACCGAAGGTTCTTTAACCATTTGATGTTGTTGTGTGATAGTGTAGCTCGAATAAATCTTATAACAACATCCTAGTATATTGGATATACTGGTGTTGTTACAAAAGAAATAAATAAAAAGAGTTTAGGGGGTTGGAGAAGCAAAATAAAACAAATGAACAAGAGAGAATGAATTACCTTTAAAAGTGTAACTCCCTTTTGATTTGAGCCTAAAGGATTCCTTTGAAAGGATTATGCCCAAAGGGAATCATCTAGGATTAGTATAGGGATGTGGAGAGAGTAATTGGGCAGGGTTTGTCCGAGACAAAGGCTTCAGAAGTGTGTGAAATGGGGTAGAGGTGGGGGCCTTTTATAAGAGGAGAGGAGGGGCACTTTTGGAAAGTAAAGAAATATTACTTTATTTGAAAATGTGTTTCGGTTTTAAAAGGTCCCACATTGATATAATTCGTGGATAAGGTGATAAGGGTTCGAAATCCACTCATCCAATTGGTTTTGGACATGTTTAGTTCATAGATTTTACATTATCTTTCCATTTTATTTAAATCGTCAAATAATTATGTCATCGCTGCATCATTATTATGTCATATATAATTTAATTTATTTAATGTCTAAAAATTATAAAAAAAATACTATGATGTAGAAAATCTTTTTATATTTCCAATTACTATTTATAATCAAAATTTGGACTTGTATAACCCCACTCAAAAATTATTTTAATAAAACAATTTATGTTAGTGTCATTTTCACTTTAACATTAAATAAAAATATATTAATGTCATTTTCCAACTCAAGTGGCTCCATGGGGTCCCCAAGTAGGACCATGGCTTGTATTGTCCGGCCATGACTCACCCAATAGGTTTAGGACAAGTTTCATGGTGTTTTCACATTCTTATAATACCATTTTTACCTTAAACTACACTAATTACCTCTAATCGCGATTAATGAAAAAAAGTTACTATTCACCAAAAAATTATTTTAATCTCATTGAACCACATTTTACTTCTTAATGAAAACCATGTATGTCGGATTTTCAAAATTCAATACACATTAGTGGTAAACTTTCATTTAACTGAAAAATCAGTTTGCTTGATTACCACTTAGTGGTTTCACTATTCATCAAAAATTGAAGTTTTTCAGAAAATTACCAAAAATTCACCCTAAGCTATATTTGATATTCCGAATTCAAAAATGAAGTCCATTTTACAAAATTCAATACATATAAGTCAAATTAATTAATTTAATAATTAATTCCCGATGTCATGACAAATAGCGTGTTTTTGTGAAACAATAAGTATCAAAAGATTGACACTAGTTTAAGTCCGATTTCAAAGTAAAATTAATTCCAATGACCACTATTGGATTTAATGGTAAAAATATTTACTAATTTCACTTTAAAACCAATTCAAAAGATAATCTAATCATATAAATAAATTATATTAAAATGAGGTTTTGAATTAAAATACAACATATTACACTATTCATAAAAAAATGAACTTTATCAGAAAGGTACCAAAAATTTACACAAAGTAAATTTTGATGTCCCTATTCTAAAGAAGAGTTATATTTGGTCCAAAAGAATGTATAAGAGTGATCATAACTATATTTAATGACGGTTCACCATTAAAAGGTGATAAGTGAACCTTTAGTGAAAATTAGAGTATATATGCCCTAAAATTGAACTCTTTCCATATTTTAAGCCTTTATCTTTTATTGGGTAAATGTATAAACATTTAAAAACATATCTAATCATATTTTAGTTATTTCTATCCATTCCTGCCAGTACAACAGCTACTTGTTAACTAACATTTAAAATAATATTATTTTATTACTAGTGTGCTACGTAAGTTTCAAAGAAACTCATCGTTGCGTATCGGGTACGCTATCGAACATAGAAACCCCTTTAAAATAAAATTAATATTTAATTCATAAATATTAATAAATATGAAAATTATTTATTCTTTTTTTACCTGGGATGTTACAAGCAGTGTTTGCAGCTCATCTAGAAGGTTATCGATGCATATGGCGAGCATATCGTCTTGGGGAATTGTGCTGTTCGGAGAGTAGGTCAGACCCTTCCATCTGGTGATGAAATCTGAGACCCTCTCGGTCTCCCTCTGTTTACAATTCATGAGGTCACTGACCGTTGTTTTCGGCAGCTTTGAGCTGAAGTGGAACATGAAATTATATTATAGGTCTTCCCATATTTTTATAGACTAAGCTGGTATATTCTTATACCAGACAAAGGCATATCCATGCAAGGTCCGCACGAAGCATCTGAGGTTCACTACTTCTTCTTGTTCCGATGTTCCCATCATAGGGTTTCAATAAGATGCGTAGGGAATCAAGTGCTGTTCCAGATCTCCTAATCCATTGAAAATATGGAATACATGGCTCCCAAAATTTGGTGGAGGAGGCGTGTTGCTCACCCAATTTGGGTAGGGCTTTCGCTCTGGATATATCGGAGTGTGTCGACCTTCTATTGCTTCCAATCGAGATGTCAGTGCCTTGATGGTGCTGGCGAGTCCCTAGTTTACATCCTGTTGGGCCCAGGCATGGGTAGGTGTAGCCCGGGGCATTTCTTGAGGATTCAGTTCGGCCGTCACCAAGGGTGCATATGCCGTTTGTGAAACCTTCGGAGGGTTCATACATACTCTCTCCAGTTGCTTCACAAGTGGAGGGAAATCTTGGTACTCACCTGAATCCATGTTCAGGTAGTTGGACGAACCGGGCGCCTCATTGGGAAGGGCAAACCTGGGTCTTTGAGGTGCACTTTCTGGGAGTGCAAGGTGTGGCACTTATTGGAATGCGCATTCAATAAGACGATTCCATTGGAGTAGCTCAACATTAAGCCACCTCAATTCTTTCATTTCTTCTTCCTGTCAAGTGAATCTCTCTTCGAGTGTAATTGGATCGTTTATATCGATAAGATGAGGCGGGTTAAGGGTAACTGGTCCTTTTTTATTATCCTTATTGGAAGCTCGTAGGGTAAGAAGAGGAGGGTTAGCTGGAAGGGCGTCCATATTTACGGAGGCCCTCTAGTTCCAGGTGTGCGCACATAGTGGTTTGTTGTGAGTCACATCTTGACTGGAATCATCGTCTCCCGATCCATATAGATTTGCATCATCTCGGGTGTCACCCGTGGGGTTAGCCTCTATGGCGTTGATGGATGCATATCGTGGGGTGGAGGAGATTTTATTTTCGAAATTGGAAGAGGATCTCCCATTCCTTTTACTGGTCCTCCCCTTATTTCCCCAGGATTGCTTTCGGACTCCTTGACGAAGGGTGACACGGTGATTTCCTTGATACGACCTCACGGTACGCCTCCCTCTTGAATGGGATGTTGATTCAAAAGACGAGATATGGCAGGAACCTCCTCTTATGAATGTCCTCCATAGACGAGAAAATATTGATTCTCATGGGGGAGGTTGTTGTTGAGGTGGTAAAAATGACCCCAGCCTTGAGGGCTGCGGTTGGCTTCGTTCCCAGGATGTTGAGTCTCTTCCTTTTTTTATTGGTCTTACGAGTGCATTTTTTGGTAAAAATGACCCTAGCCTTGTATGCTGGGGTTGACCCTGGATTGCGGTAGCGGTTTCTTCCATCGCTACTTGTCTGATATTGTGCGCCCCTATTCGGGGGTGAACTGGATATGGTGCCAAGTTCACCTATGAACAAATCCCTTCTTGGGAGGCAAGCAATGACTGGTGATTTGCCTCTCTTAGGGGAGAGGCATGTCGCATGCTTTCAGTGGTATGATTTAGGATCTCGTGAATGTCTTGTTCTGATTGGGCCTGACACTTTTGGGACTTACTCAACGCCTGTCTCTGCTGGGTGCGTCGTCATTCCCGAATAGGGAGACCACTCGATCGTTGTCTTGACGTGATGGTGTTGCAAAATATTACGCCAAATGGGTTATTCTGTAAGGGGAGCAGAGTGAAATCAAGAGCTCCATGTTCTCCCCATACTCTGATATGGAATCCCATCGGAGCATCACCAATTAGGCGGCGCAACTGGTGCAGTTCACGGAGGCAGGCTAAATCAATACTTCCTTTACGCCTCTCAGGTCGGGGTTGCCGCGCCGGAGGAAGAGCTTCTAGGTCGATGTGATGCAGGAGGTCTCCTATTGTCTTGACATGGTCTGCATACCCATCATAGGGCATGAAACTTGATTTCAGCCGATGGAGGGTTGTCTATATATTGGAGTGGATGTCGTGTGCACATTCTTCTAACAAATTTCTGGGTATGTTGAATAAAGAGGTGGTCATGGGACAAAACATAACTGGTACGTCATCTCTGGCCAGTCGTTCCATCAGGTGCAACATGTCGGCATACTCCTCCGCTAGTGATTCATTTTCCTGGTCATCCCAACTGAGACACTTACCGATAGTGTGGTCGGAGACAGTGGGGCCGGTATGTATTGAATTATCATGTGGGTGATTCTGATGTGGTCCAGAAGATAAACGCGGCCTCGGGCCATCTCTTGATTGAAGAAGGGTGTCGTTGGTGACTTGATGGGAATCTGACATGATCGATCACGTCCTTCTATGTGCCTCGGCATATGAGGGATTTTTTGTGCTTGATTCGGTAGGGGGAGTACCTTCCTATCGATATGATATGTCACTGCAGGGAGGAAATTCGCAATGGAGGCTGCAATGGTGAGGAATACCATTATAGTTTCCACATAGAGAGAACATGCGGGGTACACCCTGGGGAGGGCCTTTAGAATGTACCGCAACGAGGGGAGACCCTTCTTGTTGACCGGCGTCTAGGCAGGGAGGGAGTCCACTATCCGTGTTGTAATGGTGAGGGTTAGTATTACTACCTGACGCCTCACTGCATAGAAGAAATTTGTAGTGCATACCCTGGGGAGGACCTCCAAGGCGTATCGCAGCGAGGGGAGGACCTTTTGGATACGTAGAGTTGTAACGGGGAGGGCCTTCGCAACAACTATCATCATGGTGAGGATGACCATCCTGATTTGATATTCAATGTGTATCATGGGGAGGACCTTCAAGACACATTGCAACAAGGGGAGGAAATTCTTGTTTCTTGGGGTCATTGGGGGGAGGACCTTCGAAATGGCGGTCGTGGTGGTGAGGACTACCATCACAGCTGCCACAATGATGAGGACTACCATCATAGCTACCGCAAGGAGAATATATGAGGGGTATACCCTGGGTAGTGCGTTTAGAATGTACCGCAATGAGGAGAGGTCCCTCTCGTGGCTTGACGTCTCTACCGGGAGGACCTCCATTATCAGGGGGGCGAGGACTACCATCGTGATCTGATGCCCGACTGCATGGAGTTTCATTGCAACGTAAACCCTGGAGAGGACCTTCAGGGAAGGCCACAATAAGGGTAGGGACTTCTTGTCGTGATGAGAAATCACTGTGGGGAGGGCCTCCACCTTTGTGATGATGATAGCGAGGACTATTATCAGAATCTGTGGTCCCACTGCATGGAGACTGTTTGCAGTGTATACCCTGGGAAGGACCTTCAGGGTGGACCGCAGCAAGTGGAGGGCCTTATTTCTTCTCGATATTTTGGTCATGTGGAGGGCTTCCATGACTCGCATCATAATAGAACCTCTCGTGACCGATTATTATATTACCGTGGGGGAGGCCCCCACAGGTGATCTGGGGAGGACCTTCAGAGTTTATGGTAGCGATATTGTGGGGAGGACCCCAAAACTGCTACTGCCTCTCCCATAATATGGTAATGGGTGGGTAGGGTTCTAAGCCTTCTAAATTTTCTTAGTAGCATGGGGAAACATAGATTCTATAAGAGCGGATTCATGAACCTGATCTTTATTTTATGGCTGCCTTCGGCGCGTTTGGGGCGCTTTCTTACAGGCAGTGGGGACCGTCTTCTTTTGATAACGGCCTCCACCTTTGTGTCCCTTTAGAATTGGTCCACGTGATGCTATCGGGATATTCCAACGAACATATTGACTTTTAGAATGGATATAGGGCTGATCTGGAGCATCCACCATGATGGACGGGTGACCTCTAGTTGGAACGGGTGACGTTGCATGATCTGGTTGCCCTTGTATCGCGGAATATGGACGATGACCCTCCTTGGGAGAAGCAGGGATGCAGATCTGCTCTGAGGTGGGTATCTCATCTCTTAGATGAGTCGCCTCAATTGGGCAGATGGGCTCACGAGCCCGAGTCCTTACTGTTTTCACTAATGCAATTACATTCTGGAAAGTCTGCAAGATATGATCCGGTATCGATACCGACTCCTCCATCATTTCCAAGATATGAAGAGATAAATCTTTGGCTGGAATAGGTATGAAGGACCATTTCGGTATTGGAGTAGGATCATCCTACTCCATTCCTTTGGTGGTCAGTGGAATCTGACAATTCTCCTATGTCGGGGCAGGTGAACTAGTCTTCCCTTGTGCCGAGACATGCAGGTTTATCTCTCCGTTTTCCACCACATCAGGATGATGGAATTTACTTGCATCCACAGGGAGATGGCCCTGCATATATTGGTTTCCCACCATATCCAGTAGGTGGCCTTTGTTGGCAGGGAGACGTGTCTGCCTATTAATTGCTGCCAAATCATGGTGGTGGGCTTTGGTGATTGCCACCATATCGGGATGGTAGGCGTCAGGATCATTTGCTAGGAATGGGTCCTGCAAGCATAGGGTTTCCACCACGTCTGGTTGGTGGGCTTCATGACCCTTGGCAGGGAAAGGTACCTTCTAGGTTGGTCCAGTCCTGTGTGAGAGATAGGATTGATGGAGCTCAGTGGCGATGTGTGCCTGCTCATATGATGCAGCCATGTCTGGATGGCCGACCTTGGAGGAGCGAAGAGGTGTATGTGCTTGTTCGCGATACGTCTCTGTGGCTGGGTAGAAGAGCTCCTCCTCAAGAAAAAGGGTGATGATCGGTCCCTTGTTGTACATGCGTGCCCTCATCGGGCAGTTCGAGGGGCCAGAGCTCGGGGAGTGTGGGCCCGGATCCTCGGGGTGACAACCTTCTTAATGTGAGGATATTGAGTCGCGGCATAAAAACGATGACATATTCCTGAAGGGGCCTTAGAGAAGAACCCCTGTTTAGCGGGGATGAATCCTTAGTGTCGACCTCATCTTCCTCCCTAAGATAAAGGAGGTACGCATTGTCTTGTTCTGGGGATAGACTCCCGAAATGGTTTGAGACTGCAACATGAGCCACCTGGATCTGCTTTCGCGGCCGCTGTTGGGCCGGCGACCAGCGTGTCTTGATGGATTGGAGGGCGTGCATGGCAGCCTCCATCGTCTGGAGAGTACCATTTAAGTGGTACTCTCGAATCAACGCATCTGAAACCCAGCATTGAAGACGCTGAGTAGGTGATGGGGTCCTTCATTAATGAGGAATTTCGGTCATTGCATAGCTTGAGGCATGCACCTGTGATTTCCACTGTGATTCCATTGAATCGAAGGGAATTCTGATTGGTACCTGTAAAATATTTTAAAAAATACAAATATAAAACCCGTCAAAGCAGCATCTCATGATCCCATGCATAATTAATGACCTTTTTTGGCCCTCCTTATGAGTATAAGGGGGCACAAAGTGAGATTAGGTTAAATTTGTCTTGCTTGGTTAATGATTCACGATGGGTTCACCATTTTTTGTTTCAAACTGTTTATATGGGATGGGACAGACGCGCCCAACAGTCGATCTTGCGGAGAGCTAAGTTCTGCTCGATCTCTCAGGTCGGGTATATCGGTCATCATTTCGAAATTCCCAAAAGATATTTGTCCAATGATCAGTGGACCTGATTTCCAAAGGCAGGCGTTCGCTGGGCAATTCTGCCAATTATGATTAAGAACTCACATTGGTCGAGAGGATGGGATGTCGAGCTCATCGCACTATTTTGGGGGGAATTATTGCCTGTTCTTGGACTCTATTATAGATTTTAGACGTATTCATTTGTTCGTGAATCTTTGGTTTATTTCCAAGAATAGTATCCATAGATTACTCCTGGTTGGAAATGGTCAGCAGAATGTAGGGATTCAGAATCATTTAGGTCTGAGGTTTACCATACCTCATTGGATTAATGACTCTGGGGAGTTTGGTCTCATTGGTGCTCTAGTGTTTATTTTCATCTAGGGGGGACAGATAACAACTTCAGCATTTGGATCGAACCTGTGATATGGGCTTCCTACAAATCCTCGTGGGATGAATCAAAATCCACATAGTTTAGTAGTGCATTTTAACGTCATGTGGGACGAAGGATCGGGACTTACACTCTGAGGTAGCCCAATGAGATTGTGGATAAGGCTTAAATTATGAGGAAGCCCGTGGAGTTGGTGAACCGACGTGAAAGGGTTGGAACAATCGGGAGGTGGGCTTGACCCTTGTGGAGGATTCCTATGTACCATGCCTTGACAAGGATCAAAGACCTCGTAGTTCACAAGAGGTTGGGGTCAGAGTCGGTGCTTACTCTAAGCCCACGTGACTCATGCTCGGTATAAGAAACAAGAGGCAGTAGAGACATGACCATCACGTTGCGAAAGGTGCGTCCATGGGAAGTAGAGTGGGGATTACGCATAGAGTGGCCCAATGAAATAGATATTGGGACTGACTCCAGGATGGAGGCCCGATGGTGACAACTCCCAGCGGGAGAGGGAAAGGGTAATGAAAACCCTTGTGTCCATCTCCCCACTTAGTCCTTGGAACTGGGGAAGTATGGAGGTGCATGGGTCCTACCTCCTACAAGAAAGTCTAGGGGAATACACCAAGGAGGATGTCCTGTCATTCCCAATATAGGGGAGAATTACTCACCGCTGGCATCGGAAGGAAATGCAAGCGGGGTCCCCCACTCCTGGAAAGTGGAGAGGCAGAAAGGGGACTCCCGGGCTCGGACCCTACACTACCATGGGTATGTTAACCCAAGAATGTTTCGAGAACCTGCTAAAGGGATGGAGTAACCCCTTTAAACTTGCTTACTATGGGTATGTGAACTCAAAGTATCGTGCTAACACTCCTGGAGATTACATCATACAGATCTGGTGGCTTCGGTAGAGGCCTCGGCTCGAGGAAGATGAATAGGCCAATTAGGGGGTTGCGAAGGATAATGCCGAATTGGAAGGGTTTTATTTGACTTGGGGAATGGGAAAACGGAATGAGTTGGCTTGCCACATGGGTGTACAAGGAGTGGCACCCTTCGCGTATGTGGGAGCTACGTGGCTGGAGAAGCCGTCTGCGTACCAGGGTGGTGCACGGATAGATAGGAATCTTATGTTCTAGGGTGGTACGTGGCTTCAGGTTCAGCTCGTGTGCTAGTTTGGTACGTAGCGGGGTCCACGCAAGCAGTAGCGGCCAGGAGCGACGTCGGTCAGGGGTTCATCAGTCAGGGCTTCGCCCGCATAGGTGGGTGCTACGCGGTGTGTCAAATCAAAAAAGTGAATTAAACTCCTTAGTCTACGGGAAGTACATCCGCAGAGGGGCCATGGCTCATGGTATTCTTTTTCTTTTAATTTTAAGTTCTCGGTTCACCAATTTTCTATGAGTTTTCAGTTCCTTATTAATCTGTTTCAATTTTCATACCTATTCTGGTTCATGAATTAGAACATCGCTATTTTCAAAATCCTAAGCTCATTCTTTTGAAATCCTTCCACCCGAATCTGATTGATCTCCCTCTTCTCCCCCTCGATCTCCTTTTATTGAGTGGGGAAAGAAACATATCTGTGGTCATGCATCACCTTTTATGGAGTCCCATGACCGGAAACCTTGTTTACGAATGACTTGGTCAATCTGAAACTCGTGGGGGGCATTGAATTAACCTTCCTTGTGAACCAAACTAGTTCGAGGAGTGCTTCATGGCTGCGCAGGGCTACGCCTCTATTCCGTGAACAACGCCTAGGGCGGTCGGGGCCGGTTGACGTGGTTCGAGGCTGGGCTAGTTCGTTACGGTGGACCAGTCTGGCGCCCGTCCTGCTTCGAGCCCGCGGAGGGTCCTCGCCTCTATTTAGCGTACAACAGTAGTCCGCGAAGGGTACGGCTTGCTGCACCGGCTGTGTACTATCAATATTGGACATGTACGCAGACCGGTTCATCTTTATCCAACCTTTGAGTATTCTCCTATTTTTTCCCAATTCCTTGAGATAAATTGGGTATAATCCTCTCTTGAATTAAATGGATTCTCATTCTCCTTTTCAGATTTTTCAAGACCCTACACCTAGTATTAATCGTTAGACCATACTGTTGAAATATTGCACATTACATGAAAATGATCTATATTACTTTATTTTTATGCTACAATTTCATATTTTATGAATTACATGGTTTTAAATATTTTATATTATTTGATTTTAAAAACTAAATTTAGGCATATTTCTACTCAAAAAACTACCCAGGATATATATACATATTCCTACAAGTCACAAATTATGGATATGATAAGTTAAATATAAATAAACATTGAAAGTTAAGAGCTGAGGATCAACATTTAAAATTTAGAGATGAAAATATTTTTTTATCATAACTTTCATAGATTTTCTAGTATTATAAATTGAATGCGTATTTTAAGTGAAACATTGGATAATATTATTATTACTGAAAGATATCTTAGAGATACACCTAAGTAATTATAGGATTAAAATATTGTCATTGATGAGATAAATAATTTCAAATAACATAATCATGTATACTAATACCTGGTTTATATGGTGAAAAAAAAGTTACAGATGATATTTTCCGTTTTTAAATAAATGATTATTGTACAAAAAAATCACTTATACTTTTTTAATCTTGTTATCATTAAATAAAGGATACTTTTTTTGTGGAGGTTCTCATTACACCAAAAAATATGAATTAGAACAAAAAAATAAAGATAATGAATAAATTACTAAGAATAAAGGGTTTTCATTTAAATATAATATAAATGTTTCTGATTACTCATATTACTCTAAGTAACAGGGAATTAAAAATGATGAATTTTTTCATTTTAATGAATTAATATAAAAAAGAAATAAAGGGTAAAATAGAAACAATAAAAGTTATTTTCCTAGAAAGGATCATAAAGTCTGTTTGATAGGAAATTTTTTTCTTAATAATGTTCCATTTGTACATATTTATGAATATAGAATAAAACTCAACTTTAAGAATATATTATTGAAGTTAAAGAATGAAAAGAGGGAAAAAGGCATAAAAAGGGTAAATTTTCTTAGAATATGGATGAATATGTACCACAAACACAAATATAAATTAAGTGAGTGGTTTTAGAAAAGGAGATTGAAATTATATGTCTAACAGAATCTAAAAATCAATTGATTGATATTGAATTGGATTCAGCATAATTTGATTCTAAAAAGGCATTGGATGATGATTTATATGATGAAATTAAATGGTTAAATATGAATTTTCAAGAATATAGACCTATATAAAATGATCAAAAAAATTTAAGAAAATGTTAAGGAAAACAATATTACTATTAATAAAAATGAAAATCTATGGAATCTTTATTTTAGATCAAATGATAAATTTTATGTAGATTAAAAAATTATAAAAATGAAAACCCGAAATTCTAATATTATTTTTGAAAAAATAATGAGGAATAAGGGAAAACATTTAAAACATATTTAGAAGAAAAGTACAAGATAAAAAATATTAGTTATAAGATTAAAACATAATCTTTCCACTATTATTCAAGGTAGAGAAAAATATTATTAAATAATTTATAAGAAAAAAATGAAACAAAATTGGTCATGGAATTGATAATCAATTCCAAAAAAACATAATGAATTATTTATTAAAATATCAAAAGGAAGTGTTTCTAAAGCCACATGTTTTATATTTATAGTGATTGAAAATTATGATGGTAAATTGTATTTGATATTTCAACATTATATTGTATAGAAAAATCCTTTATTTATAACTCCACTTCCTTAATATAACATACGAATACATTATTAAAAAAATCATTCCTAGGAATTCTTTTTCTAACTTGATTTCAACAAAGTTTTCATAGGTACAAAAAATGTCTTAAATTTGAATGTATAATATATATTTATTGTGGGTTTGAAAAGGGAAACATGGTACATTGATAGTTGATAGTTGATTCTAGCTGAATGTGATATGATATGCATCAAATATTCTATCATTCAATATACTAGAAGGACGCAAAATAAATTTTTGAGTCAAATCGAAAAGGTAAAGTAAACGGTTTTAGGGAGGTTTTGATTTATAAATCTATGTCATTTAAAATTTATTATATATTTAATTCTTAATATATACATTTATTATTATTTCATAATTATTTTATTATCGAATTCTTGTAAAATTTCAATATGATAAGTTTTTTTTAATTTTAATATGTCATGTTTTATACAAACCAAAAATACTATATATATATATATATATTCTATCAATTATATTAAACTAATTGAAAACCAAGTTATGTGTTTGAGTTTTATATAGTTAGAAAATATTATATGGAATATGAGGCTTGTGGATTATAATTTTAGGTTAATAAAAAAAATTACCATTAACTAAACATATTTATAACCTACGTAGATAAAGTGGCACTACAACTATATCATAGATCCATGAATTTACATTACAAAAACATAACGGTTGTTTTAGATAAATAAAGAAAGTTAAAACATTAAGACCCTTATATATAATTCAACATCATTTACTTGGACCTAAAAAAATATTAGTCTTGGAGGTAAAATATAGGTTTTTATAATCATGGATCCTTTAGTAGACTTTAATGAGAATATTTTATTGATCATAAATCTAAAATTGATTCAACATTTTCTTCTAATTTCATGATACTTTAAAATGAAAATTGTTAATTAAAATTATCCATTAGAATTTATAGAGGATCTTATTTTATATTTTTATAATTTTAAATGTTTTTTGAATAAAATGGTCAATCTAATATTTTTTCATCCCCTAGAATATAAATACAAAATGGAGTAGCATAATGGAAAATTTATATCTTTATAATAATTTTCTAGAACCTTATTAAATATTATTAAAACATGTTAGTAATTTTAGTGAGAATCAATTAATATATATAACAATGTTTCCAATACAATAATTTTAAGATGTATTTTAAATAAGGCATCTCATGAACTTTGGAAATGAAGAAAACAAAACAGTTGGATATTTTATCGAATTCCATTGTAAAGTCAATATTATTAAAAATAAATATTCTTCATATAAATTTGATTATAAATATAATTAAGGTATATTTATTTTAATTAAATTATTATTAATGAATATATAGTTTATAAAAAACAACCATTGTTTTCAAATATCCTATACAGGTTGAATTTTATGATAATAAATTAAAAGAAAATAATAGGGATTTAAATCTTCTTGAAAAAGAATATAGAGATTTTAATTTTAGAGTGGATGAACATAAAAATGAAAATGAACATGCTAGTGGGGAGATTTTACATCATGAAAAATCGTAGATAACACATTAATTTTATCTTATAGGTAAGATTATTGGAAATTTGAATCTAGAGTAAAATCCCAAAAGAACATTATTAATATTTTTATAGATAATGGTTTCATTTTTTTTCTTCAGGATATTTATGGAGTTTTAACATATTCTAATTTCATATTAGTAATATAAGAAGAATTAAAAAATCTCTGAAATTATTTTTTGACATTATATGTGTCACATAAGGATCAATGAGTAATTGGGACTAAATGGATATTTTGGAATGAACTTGATGAATCGTGAAATATTAATGGAAATAATTAATGATTAGTTTCATAAAGATATTTTTATGAGGAATTTGTATATTATATTGGTAGTTTTTCATTGGTTTCACAGTTATAGTTTATTATAATTTTTTACAACACACTAGTTTTTGATGGATTTCAAATGTTATTCTCTAAATGGATTTAATTATTATGAATTTTCTTTAAAACAACCAATAATATTAGAAGATAAAAGAGTCTTAATCATGTTTTAAAATATTAAATATATATTTATGGAGATAATAATCCCCAAGATAATTGGGTGAATTATTTTCTTGATTTATTTTGAATAAAAGTTTCGGGAAAGTTAAAGTTGATACTAAATGTTTATTAATAAAGGTTTTTAAAAAATAATAATTTATATTTATATTAATGATATTATTTGCTGATTTTAAAATGACTATTAACTTAAATAATTTTTATAATTAATGAAAAGTGAATTTGATATGATTATTATGGGAGAATTAAAATTCTCTCTTAGACCTCGAATTTATGAAATTTATGATGGGTTGTTTATTAAGAAATATAAATATGGTAAAGAACATGTTAAATTAAATTCCTTGTAATTATTGATGATAAAATAACCCTATGAATACTTTATGTTAATAATATTTTGTTCATTCTAGAAAATTAATTGATAATAAAACTTTTTTAGATATATCTTTTAGTTAATTATATTTAACTGCCACTTGGAAGGATTGAATGATTATTGTTTGTATTTTATCGAGATTTCAAGGTGTCCCTAATGAAGGTCACCTTAAATCTATTGAAATAATTATAACACATGTTAATGGTTTTTTAAATTTTGGTTTATTCTATCCCAATGAGACTTATTTTTAATAAAAAAATGTATTTATATTCTGATTCTAGTGGATATAAGTTAGATAGAATGATTATTAGTATAATTTATCATGTTTTATGAAAAATAATAATTTTTTAATGTTTAATTGAAACAAATTACAGTTTATTTATCTACAGTTGAATCAGGTTATAAATATTTTTCATATTGTTATTATTAGTCATTTTTGTTGAAAAAAAATTAACATATTTTTATGTTTATTTTTATATGTTTCCTATTTAATGTGATAAAAAAAATTCTATTGATATTTATAATGACCCTTTACATAATTTTAAAACATAACATAGTGAAATCATCTATAATTTTATAATATATCATATAAAAAATTGAATTTTTTTTGAATATGTTCTAAATAGTGATCAGTTTTTATATATTTTTACTAATACTTCAGATTTTACTCAAATTAAAAAAATAATGTCTGAAAATTGTATGAGGAAAATAAAAAAAATTATAATCGTTTGGGTTAAATTATTATAATATATATTCTTAATTGTTTCCATGGATCCATCAAATAATTTATTTTTTCAAACATTACTCCATATAGAGTATAGGCTCCTTCAAGATGGATAAAATAAATTCACCTTCAGAATCAATCTTCGTGTTAACTATATTAGTATGGAATTCATCATTGTTATGATCTTTATCCATGATGATATTGTGCTATTTAATATATTTTATTCTATTCATTTGTGTTTTACATGAATCTATTTCAATACTATAAGCATAATAATCAGTTTAAATTCCTTTTTTCTATCTTTTTACTCACTATTGTTTACTTTTATATTTCCTCGAATATATTATCATGTTTTTATAGATATTTTATGGAATTAAAAGTGCTTTCAGTAGGATTTTTCAACATTTTTAATTAATAATATTTTAATATATGACTATAAGTTTTCTTAAACATGGATACACAGTTATGAAATTACTATTTTATAAATGACGAAAATAATGTTAATTTAAGGGTGATACTTTTTAATCATTCTACTTTTAGCTCTTTACCTTCATATTAGAATTTATTTATTTCGTTGTTTTACATTAGGGGGATATTCATTCATAAAATGATTTTTTAAAAAAAATTCTTGTTTGAAAAAATCCTCTATGTGTTCTGGGTTGTGTTTTCCGACATTGAAGTGGAATAAATATTCAATGTCACATTTTTAGTCTTTCACAATATAATTTTTTATTTCTAGAAGTGGTTTTTATAGGGTCAACTGTGGTTTGAAGTTAATTTGGAAAATTTAGTTGATCGTTAATTTTTAGAAATTTTGATATGTCCGCAGTGTGTAAGAATCCACTTTTGGTATGTATAACCATCATTTTTTGAGTTGTGTAAGGATCATCATGTTTTTATAAAATTCATCTATACCATATAACCATGATTTTTCTCTGTGTAAACATTTTATCCTCAATATAAAAAACATTTGAATCTATGTAATCATCATCTATGTAAACATGGTTTGTATAAGAATCATTCCTAGATTTATAAATATCATCAATGTAAACATTTTTTGTATAACCATAAAGGTTGAGGTGGATAATAATAATGCCTTTGAAAATTTTGTTGGCCTGGAATTCGTATAAGCAAAGTCATGTAAGCATCATTACATTATTATTTATCTAGAAAATAGTAACCTTAATCATTTTAAATTATTTTCATCAAAACAAATATTATTTTTATGAATGGATAAAATAGAGCCTTTATTCAAGGGATATTTAAAAAAAATGAATTTTTCAATACATATTTATTAGTGATTTTGTAATATTTTTTGTGTTCACAATATGCCAATAAATATTTAATGATATTTTTTTGGGATATTTATAACTTAGTGATTCATGTATTTTTTTAAAAATGTTATGTATATATATTTTAAAAAAATTATAATATATCATTTTAAGCTTCATGGATGGAATTTAAATATGAGAAGAAATCATTGTTTTTACTATGAATGTTTTGTCATTTCTGTAAAGTTATAAATATTTTAAAAAAATGGAAAATGAATAGAAAAGATATAGTTACAAAGAATATTTGAAGTCTTTATCGATTTAAAATAAGGGATTTTTTTGTTAATATAAAAATAAGTTATGGTAAAAGGGGAGACTTTTAGTTGGTTTCTCAAATAACATAAGAGTAGTTTTACATCACTTTTCATCAAAATAATTTTTGTAATAATGGAGTGTGGATAATTTCATGATGATATATTAAGGAAAAGTAAGGGCATATCCAATCCTTCTATGTAGAAATATTAAATATGAGGATGAGATGTTCCTAGGTGTGTGTTCTCAAAAGATTATTTTTTATATTCTAATAAATTTATACACCATCTTGAGTGTATTTTATCATCATATTTTCATGTAGAATAATATCAGCATAGTTTTCATGAGAACCAGTCTCTAAAGAAAAGTAGTGTGTTTTTAAAGGTGTGTGAGGGTAGTGTGCCTCTATGTGTTCAAGGTTGTAAACCCTGAGGTTCACTACATCTACTATAAAACTATTTATAATTTAAATTAGTTATATTTAATGTCTTTGGTGCATAGGAATAATTTTGTGCATACTCTAATTATAATCTCCTTTGGTTGAAAAATGTAAAATTTATTATTTATTTTATTTTAAAAAAAATTAATATCCTAAGAAATAAAAATATTTCTTCCTGATAAATAACTAACAAGATCATTACTCCATATCTATCTCTATCTCTCTATATATCAATATATAAGTATAAGTAACCACTAGGGTAATCCCTATTATTGAAGGAAGAGACTTCTAGTTATGAAAAAACTAAATGTAACATCGTATTTATTCTTTGGGAATGGATATGTAAATATTTGTGTGTGTGAGTGTGAGTGGTTTCAATGCATATAATTTCTAAAATAATGGGTAATATTGAATCCAATTATAATGATCACAATTAATGCGTAACGAAATCAAAATAAATCAATTCATTTGAGGGATATTTCACCAAGAACATCTAGATAAAGGTTATGATGTGACAAACCTCTCATGAAAATTTGGAAATGATCAATAGTATTTAATAATTAGATTCAAAAGTGTATGAAGCTAAGTTATATGTGTTGTGGAATAATAATTAAGATCTATAAATAATAACAAATGATACAATCAATGTGTTTTTTAATTGAGTGATTTATCTTGTCATAGATATATGTTATCTTTATGAAAAAATAGATGATGTACTATTCTTTAAATTAATCTTGAGTATATTTCCCCCATGGATCAATATAAATATTTTAATTCTTAAATATTAATAACTAAATCTAATATCATTGGAAAAGCTGTATATTACATTTATTTATTATGATATGATGGAAATTTATAATGAAACAGATCCCAAATATGACTCTCAAGACATATAATTCAAGCCTTTGAAGAAACTTTCAGTCAAATAAGAACTCACGGATAAGGAAGTTGATAAGATGATGTGATTAATTTTATCTAATCTAAAAATGGGAAATATAATGAATAAGGGAAATCTACTACTCAGGTTTCATGATGTGGAAAAGTTGGGAGTCTTTTTTAATGGTGTCCAAATAATGTTTTGGATGATGTTGCGGAAGAAGAACCTGAAATCATGTCATTCAAATGTTTGAAAATAAAGTGGAAAATAGTATAAATTCATCCAAAAATAGATCCTTCCATAAAAATAATATGAGGAATCAAAAGAAATAAATTTAGATTATATTGTGTACTATATAGACATAAGTGACGAAAACCCCATGCTTATTGTAGACAAGTAATAGTAGGACGATAATAATGATATAAATGATTGAATCTAAGGAATAGTTGATTGTGAGGTTGCACATGAAGTATCACATAATAAAATATACATCTAGTGTTATAATGAAAAGAAGGATAAGGGTGATTTAGGGGAATCCAAGATTTATATTCCACAACAAGATGAGGATAATTTCGAATTGAAAGTAGAAAGTGAAAACCCTAAATTTGGAAATTTAGGAATATTAAAATAAATATGTTTAATTTATACCCAAGGATAAATAATTAGATCAAATCATTTATGGAAAAAGTAATTATATGAAATAGTCGGTAAAATTAATTTATCATAATAAAAAAGATAAGTCATTAGGTGGAAATATATATGTGAATATCTAGAAAGAAACCACAAACCGTGGATAGTATTAGGGGAAAAGTGAATCGACCACTAAGGATGTTCAAATGGTTTACATTAAAGAATTTATTCATATTACTTGTGTTCAATTATTTATAGAAAATGAAATTTTATTTATTATTAAATAAAAAAAATTAAGGCACTGATAGTGAATTTTAATTCTAAATCACCACCACCCTAGAAAAATATTAAGTTTCATTGTATTCAAATTAGTACTATTAATAATGAAAATGAAGAAAAGAAGTAATCAAATATCAAGTACTATTATTCTTTGAATTTAGTAAAAACCTAATATTTATGATCTTCCATATAATGGTAACTCAAATGGAAAAAACGTAAAATCGAATAATATTTTTTTCTTACTCTTGGTATCATTTTTCTGGGTAATTCATTTTTGTGAGGTTTTCAGAAAGAAGTAGTGATTTTTTCATCCCAATCATAAAGAAACGTGACTAATGAGACACAAATAAGTGGAAAAAAATAAATATCATCATTATTAGGAAATTTTAAAACTCAAATTAGATTTCGGGTTTTATAATATGTGGAAGAACATGAAGTGCTAAAGGGGAAGAAACATTTATCTTTATCAAAAAATTCAAACCAGCAGTCATGGGTAATAAAACCTACTCTAATAACCTAGATCCATTGTTTACATTGATACATTATCGTGTATATATATATGGGGTAAAATCCCAAATTAGTAATCTATTTATTTTTTCTGGAGAAACAGAAATACACATGATACCCATTTTATATTGGGAATAAAAATAAATCATAGTAATGGAAAATATTTTCCATCCTTGAACTCATCCTAAGAATTCTTCCTCATATCCTAGGTAAATGAAAAAATAAGGATTGGATAAAATTCTCAATAAGGGTCATGTAAATGGAAGATATTATAAACCATTATAAAATAATCATTATGTTCTAGTAAAAAACTAAACACACATGGTATTTAATAAATAAATTGAAAATAATAATTGGATTTAAAGAAATTAATATGTAATGGTTAATAACTAAAATCACATTTAATTTGATCAATAAAGTTAAAATTAAATGCAAACATAGATAATAATAATGTGAAAATATTATATATAATAAAAAAAATAACTAAATTATCAATGATGTAAATGATTAATTATTCGACATCATGATCATAGGTATCATGATGCCTCTACTGTCAACATCTTTTATAAGATAGTTTAAAACTATGGGTAAAAATCCACTTAATTTGGCCAACTGATTTATCTCATGTGACCTATTGATGCATCGAGGGGATATGTAATTAATGTTCCATATTTTCATCCAATAATTCCAATTAATTCCACATATGAAAGTGATAAAAAATAATCAACATAAAAATTTGTATTTAAAAACTAAAATATGAAATTTCGATATGTAACCCAATCAACAAACATAAAAATAACCCATCTATATTAATATGGTCAACTGTAATAAAATTGTAAATACCAATTAAAATTGATCATAAACCATCCATATAAATAATAAATATGGTATCAATATAATATAACCCCATTGGATCATATGTAAAATAATGTTTTTGTGTTATTTATGAATATAAATATGATAAAATTTCCATCAAAAAATTTTTAAACCAAATATCGTTTTCACTTTGAAAATAGTTCTTAAAATATAATTATTCAAAAATATATTAAAAATAATTTTGTTCTAAAATAACATTTTAATCTTATAACATAATATTGTAAATATTGAGTACCAGTCATGTAAGGAAAATTTGTACATGTCATATAGGTTAAAAAACATTCTTTTCACACTACAATAATATGGACAAAAAGTAACCCATTTGGAAAACAACAATAATATTCCCTCCAAAAAAAAAATTCGAAAATGGGTAAAAAAATTAAATAAAATTAATTTCTAGAATATAAAAAACATTTTGGAAAACATTTTTATAAAATTTGGATTTGGTTGGAAAGGATTTTCAACCAAAGGGAGAAATAAATTCATATTTTCTTAAAATCTTTTCTCCATGATTTTAAGTATTAATGAGATGAAAAATGATAATATTAGATGAACAATTTCAAGAATAACTATAGGATAAGAAACAATATTTATTTTAAGTTAGATATATCAAATAATTATCACAATGAATACATAAAAAATCATGAATAATGATTGGATAGAGAAATAAACACTAACCACTTTGGTAATAATTGAATCATAAGCCCAAAAAAATAAATAGCATAAAATGAAACATTTTAGAAAATTATAAATATATTATTGATTTCAAAAATAAAAATTTTCATTATATAATCCACAAAAAAAAAGAATAAGTGGTGAATTTGGCATATGTATCACGAAAGTATATGTGAGATAGGAAACCCTTGCAATGAGCGTACTGTTGAATTTAAATTGAATAGATTGATAAATTATGTTTATAAAATGTATATATATTTATATATGTTGAAATAAAACATAAATTACTAAAAATTAATTACAAACAGAATATTATAGTATCATATACATTCAAAAAGTAATATATCCCAATGAAAAGAAAATTGGTTATGAAATCCCTTGCCCCTTGGTAATTTTCACATAAAATATACTTGGATAAAATAATAAAAAAAAACTCAAATTACTATAAAAGATGTTTTATTCCTGAGATTACATGTAAAATTGGTATTATTTACCCCATTTAAAATAAATGAGGTTCACAGCCACAAAATATGCTTCAATGAAGGGAAATTGAGATAATGTCCCTTACCCCACGCTTCTATTTCCCTGAACATGATTTAATATCATGTGTAATGATTTTAATCATGTTAAAAATATATAACAAAATAATATTCATATTTATAATGTCATATATAATCCTATTATAACATTTTACTACCACTTTATTGATAATATTTCATTATTTTCATTATTTCGGGTGTTAATTGCCTTGTTTTCTCAAGCGTGTTTTGTAATAAAATTTTCTGATTATTGTAAAAATGATATATATAAATAATATTAATAATAATATTAATTTTATATATTTCATATTTAATCATTATATGCCTTCTTATAATCATTCAGTATGTTTCTACTTCGAAAATGAATTGCATCTCTTCGTGGAGACAGGATGTTGTACTTATGCACATGTGATGATATCATTAACCTAATGTGTGAAAGGGTAAGGAATTGGGTGATATATTAATTTTTAAAGATAAATATAATTTCATATATATCATTTAATGTTTTTTGAATTTATCTTTATCACCTTCCATGTGAAGTGTATGTAGAATACGAATCGTGTCACTTCGTGAGGTGATAGTCTTCCATAGACACAAGCAGTGTTATCATATATTGAATGTAACACCCCAGGTAAATAAAGAATATGACATTTTCATATTTATCCATAATTGTGAATAAAATATTAATATGACTTTAAAGGGGATGCTATGCTCGATGGCGTACCCAACACGCAACAACTAGTTTCTTGGGAATCTTACGTTGCACTCTAATAATAAAATAATATTATTTTAAATAGTAGTTAACATGTAGCCGTTGTAATGGAGGGAATGGATATAAATAACTAAAATATGATTATATATGTTATTAAATGTTTTTACATTTATCCAATAAAGGATAGAGGCTTAAAATACGGAAAGAATTCAATTTTAGGCGTATATGCCCTAGTTTTCACTAAAGGATCACTTATCACCTTTTGATGTTGAACCATCATTAAATATAGTTTTTTTCACTCTTAAACATTCTTTTGGACCAAATAAAACTCTTATTAAGAATCGGGACATCAAAATTTACTTTGTGTAAATTTTTGGTATCTTTCCGATAAAGTTCATTTTTTTAATGAATATTGTAAAATGTTGTATTTTAATTCAAAACCTCTTTTTAATCTAATTTATTTATATGATTAGATTTTATTTTTAATTGGTTTTAATGTGAAATTATAATATATATTTACCATTAAATCCAATAGTGGTCGTTGGAATTAATTTCACTTTGAAAACAGACTTAAACCAGTGTCAATCATTTGATACTTATTGTTTCATAAAAACACGCTATTTGCTCTGACAACAGGAATTAATTATTAAATTAATTAATGTGACTTATATGTTTTGAATTTTGTAAAATAGAATTCATTTTTGAATTCGGAATATCAAATATATCTTAGGGTGAATTTTTGGGATTTTTCTAAAAAACATCAATTTTTGTTGAATAGTGACACCACTAAGTAGTACTTATAAAAACTGGTTTTTCCGTTTAAATGAAATTTTGTCATCTTTGTGTTTTGAATTTCAAAAATCCTACATACCTGGTTTTCATTATGAATTAAAATGTGTTTCAATGGGATAAATATAATTTTTTGGTGAATAGTACCTTATTAAGGTTTTAATTGCGATTAGAGGTAATTAGTGTAGTTTAAGGTAAAAATAATGTTTTAATAATATGAAATGAACATGACACATGTCCTAACCTCATTGGATGTGTAATGGCCGACCAAGACAAGCCATGGGTCAACTTTGGGACCCCATGGAGCCACTTTGGTTTGGAAATGACATAAATAACATTTTATTTAATGTAAAAGTAAAAATGACACAAACATTATATGATTTACGAAAAAAAACTTTACATGGGGTTATAAAGATCAGAATTTTGATTATAAATAGTCATTGGAAAGATAAAACGATTTCTTACATCATAGTAATTTTTTAATAATTTTTATACATTAAATAAATTAAATTATTTATGACATCATAATGATGCATCGATGACATCATTATCTGACGATTTAAATAAAATGAGAAGATAATGTAAACTCTATGACCTAAACATGTAAAAAACTTATTGTATGGATTTATTTCGAACCCTTATCACCTTATCCACGAATTATATCAATGTGGGACCTTTTAAAACCGAAACACATTTTCAAATAATGTAATATTTCTTACATTCCAAAAGTGCCCCTCCTCTCCTCTTATGAAAGTCCCCCACCTCTACCTCATTTCACACACTCCTCAAGCCTTTGGCTCGGCCAACCCCTTCCCATTTACTCTATACACATCCCTCTCCTCATCCTAGAGGATTACCTTTGGGCATAATCCTTTCAAAGGAAGCGTTTAGGCTCAAATCAAAAGGAGTTAAACTTTTAAAGATAATTCATTCTCTCATGTTCATTTGTTTTATTTTTCTTCTCCAACCCCCTAAACTCTTTTTATTTACTTTTTTCGTAACAACACCAGTATCTTAAATATACTAGGATGTTTTTATAAGATTTATTAGTGCTAAAATCTCACACAACTACATCAAATGGTTAAAGAACATGCGGTTTCCGTGGATGGCAAAATTCTACCTCCCGAAACGATGATTGTTCAATACTCATTTAACACCTTAAAAGGTGGCCATTATGATGTAACTATTTTTATATATGATATATAATATGTTTATGTTTTCCTTAAGCTTCTGTTTTTTTTCATTTTGGGCATACCTTTATGGTTTCCATTATGGGTAAACGCGATATCTTCATTTAAGGAAGTGCGGACTACCGCCCCCTCAAAGTGATTTGATTCGTTAAATACCATATGTGGGACATATAAAGGATGGAACTATGATATTATATATGATATTATACTGGAATTATAATATACCTTTATATCATTATTATTCTATTCTATAAAATACGAAATAGAAATGAAAGTAGCGTTCATGCGTACGTACGGCTTACCGTCTCCCTGAACGGTGCATTTCATTTCTTACATCTAAATGATTATGTAATGTTATAAATGCATGAATGTACTGGATATATATGACTTATATGATATCTAAATCATGAATACAATTCTTTATATAATAAACATTTGGCCACACGAACAATATGTAATTGTAAGAAGTCCACTTTTGACTTAAGAACCAAATATCGACAAAACAAATATTATTAACTTAAATGATTAAATATTGTTTATGACATGGTAATAAGTAATATAAAACGAATAATGAACTTGAAAAAGTTTTTTAAGGAAGTAGAAATTAACTCATGTTTATTATTCAGGAGATTAAAGAATGATCGAGTCAAGTCGGACCCAAGGTAAGGGATCCTACTCCTCTCTTTCTTTTTAAGTACACACTTTTATGTCATTCCTTTTAAAGCCCATGTTTCTTGTTATTGGGATGTTCTTTTATATTAAACGTACTGTAATTTTTATTCTCATGTGATGATAGAACCTATTCTCTCCCATCAATCCATTTTGGAAGTTTTGAGTGGCGCCGTTAGGCTGCCGAACTTTCGTAAGAGATCTAACCTCTCTCTTTCTTTTTAAGTACTCTCCTTTATGTCACTTCTTTTAAGCTCCTCTTTGCAATGTCGGGGGATTTTCTTTTATATTAATATTTCTGTAAATTTTATTTTAATGTGATGAGATATTTTATTTGATCTCATCAATCCATATTCGGAAGTTTTATGTGGCGCCGTTAGGCTGCCGATTTTTCGTAAGGGATTTTTCATCTCACTTTTATTCCCGTGAGATTTATGCTACATTTTCCACAAATTCCATTGAGTGGTGTATGTACTGCCCATTATTCTACTCTTTGTGTAATATACTTTATTTTATGAGTATTTACATCAATGATCTATTGTCCTTCTTTCGTGGGGTGTATGTTTTGAAAGATACCCATGTCGGTAAGGGAACCTTTCACCCTCCTCTTTTTTAAAAGACTTCTTTTGTTGGGTCTTTTAATTTACAGATTTTTATGTTGGGATATGTTCTCATATATCCTTATTGATGTAAATTTTATGTCCAAGTGATGAGATACACTTTTTATCTCTCATCAACTCATTTTGATGTGATGTCGTTAGGCTGTCAACGGAACTTTTTAACCCAATTTCGATTTCTTTGGATTCAACATGTAGTCATTGAATATGTCATCCGTTGAATATGTGTGAATGACCTTTTATTGTTTTACACTTAATATCCACTTATATTGGGTGTACTTATATTTGTCACACTTATTTTTGAGATTGATTTGTCCGTAATTTAAGGATACCTTCTCTATAAGGGATTTCATCACATTTGACATTTCTATTGAGGGTTCATTGTTGTTATGCACCAATTCACTCTTATATGGTGTATATACTTTCCTTTGGAGAATTATATCATGAATACATTTATTCTCATGATATTATAAAGTTCTGATTAAATGTTATTCCTCAATTATTTTATTCAAGTGTCTCTAATTTTGGTAAAACCCCTTTAACCAAAATATTGTTTTAAATGTTTTAATTATTTGTTCTTATTAATATCCATGTTTTAAAAATGGTTTTAAGGATTTATTTATATGGATATTAATGGTTTAAAATTTTAAGCTTCAAGGTGGTATGGGACACTTTGATTCAAAAATCTCTGTATTAAATGTTTTAAATGGTTTTGGAAATGATTTATTTTTGAATGGATTCATTATTTCAATATACTAAAATGTTATATTGATTGAAATGTGGAAATGTTATGTTTCATTTGTGCATGTTTTATGTGATACATTTATTTTATGGTTCTTGGGCATTGTTATGAAAACGGGTGGTTCCGTGATAAACTAAGGGCGGGTGAGCCCGATATAGCTCTCCAATGTATTGGGTAATGCGAAGGAGTGAAACGTTAAGGTTTCTCCAAAGAGATTTAGGGAATATACTGTGATGGGTATTCCAAACCTAACCAAGAGGGTTACTCCCTACGTAAGAATGTTATGAATGCCTCAAGTTACCTTTTTGTATTATGATTTCTATGATTTATTAATGGTTTGATGAGGTATGAAAGTTCCTTTGTTTTATGGGTAAAGTATGAATTCATTCTTATGTATATATGAAATCATGTTTCCTTTCCATATTTTTATAACCCTTACTGAGATTTTTATGTTCATCCCAAGTTTTTGAAATGTTTTTCACAGGTCACAGGAAAGGTACATGATAAGATGATAGAGTCAAGGATGTGTCAAGAAAGAATCCAAGTTTTATTTTAAATATGTTTCCGTTGTTGGGAAGAATGAATCCTATCTTTTATGTAACCACTTTGTTTAAAGGTGGAATGTGATTCAAGTTTCAAGATATAATTCTCTAAAACTCTAAACCTGAAAAGATCCTCAATGTGTAATCTTGTAATAACTCAAGATTAAGTAAGGTTTAAGGCTGGGGCCTTATATTGAATGTAATAAAAAGTGATAATTTAAATGTGATATTATATTTAAATTATTATAATTAAATCATAAATACTACATATATACATTAAATATATCATTATATCCAACTGTGAGAGGTGTTTTTGAAAAACGAGTTATATTGGTTCGTGAGCCGGTAGTCTGTTGTACACATGAGAACCAATTTTGTTTCCATTAAATTGAAAGGGAGATGCATAAATATTATTATATAAACATTATAACATATTATTATATAGTAGATACTGGTGTTGTTATATTATATGTTCCAATAATAAACTTATGGTGAAAAAAGAATAATGAAAAAGAAATATATTCATTAGGAAAATTAAATTCTCTTAAAGAAACCTCCTTTGGATCACTTTTTTATAGACCCTAGGTATGGTATTTTGGGAATAATAGAAAATATATAGTATGTATAAATATTTTTAGGATACAATTGGTTTGTTTATTTATATAAAAATGGATTGATAATTGATAATAAGTGAAGGGAGTAAGTACCCATTATAATTGATGAGGATTTAAATTTTTGTAAATACCCAAAACTATAAAATAATGGAAATTAACTATGAAATAATGTCCCCAAAAAATTGATAAATAATATAATTTAGTGATTATATGTTATATCAAAACCCTCACTGCACAAAAAAATGTTTTAATAATTTATTCCATATCATTTATGTTTACTAAATTTTATTATTTTAGTTTTCAATATGTTATCTAAACTTTTTAACCTTGGAAATTTATACATTAATCATAAAATAAAATTATAATTTTATATAATTTTACCCACTAATTATATATAAAATCAAAATTTTTCAAATAAAATTTCTATATTTGTGGATAATTAATTTTAACACAATAGCCTATAAAGTGGAAAACCTCCTTTTAACCTTACCCTATGTAACTAAATTTTAATGTCTTTTCTAATAGTTATGGATAAAAATTGATTTTAACTTTTTAAATTGATATTAATTATGTTGATTAGAAATATGAAATACATTTTATAAAATTATTCTTACATTATTAAAAACTTTTATTTTAAAATAAACCCTCAATTCATGTACAAGAACGGGATTTTAAGAAAATATTTTTTTCTACATAAGATGGTCTTATATTAACTATATGGATAAAAATCATAATTAGATTATTTTATATTTATATATTTATATCTATTATATAAAAATTTAATACAAATAATTCATCCTTAAATATTATTTTAATTAATTAAAATGGACATAAATTTTTCCTTTGAAAACAAATACAGCCTCATGGAAAATAAGAAAATTTCTTAAAAATATTACATTTTTCCTCCAAATGTACTTATGATTATTTATATTAAATTTATAGTTAATTTATTTATAATTAAAAAATACTATAATAAATATTAAAATACAATTATAAATTATTAATTACTGATTTTTTTATTCTTCATAAAATCTTATTTCAAATGGAAATTTTCAAATATTAATTCCCAATTTGTTTCAAACAAGTTGAAAATTGATATTCATAATATAAATATATATTTTTTCTATGAAGTAATATAATTTTCATTTTATTATAGTTCTATTAAAATATAATGTCCACTTACTGAAATTGAGGTTTAGGGTTGCGTATATCGTAAACTATCATTGAGCTTGGTTTTATTTAAATGTAAATATATTGTTATGTCTCGGGGTGCTACATTTTTTCCTACGAAAAAGGTTTCTACATAAAGAAATTATTGATATAAGATTTTTTTTAAAATGATGGTAATTATTATTCATAATGTCATCATTTTCCCATGTTTCTTCCTTTATTTTATGATTTCTCCAAATGATCTTAACTATTCGAGTCATCTTATTCTATAATAATTATTCTCAAGTATCAAAAAATTTAGATGGGATCTTCATAGTAATGTAGATAGGGTTCCCATTCTATCTCTTAAGAGGTTATCACATGCCTTGGTTATGGTATTTACTTTCTTAACAATGATATATTGAACACATCAGGTACTTTAGAGGAATTTGGTGTAATTTATAATCCATAGGCCATAAATCTAATTGATTACTAAATTTTAAAGGCTATGATGTATTTAGGGATCGGATTTCCCAACTATAAAAGCCTTGTGTCACCCTTCCATGGATTAATTTAAGAAAACATTATCTCCTACATGAAATTTTAAATGCTTCCTCTAGTTGTTGGATTAACTCTTGTGCCTACTAAGACATGCTTTAATATGAGACTAAATAATCATTACATTTATTGGTTTCTCTTTAACAATTTCTCGGCCTATAAGTTTCCTTTCACCAAATTCATTCCAACATGTTGGAGTGTGACATCTCTTTTAATATAATTCTTCATATCATGCAATTTGATTACATAAATAGAAACTAATATTATATCCAAAATCTACCAAAGGTAAAAATTAATCACACATACCTTGAATGTAAAGTGAGAACGACCCCAAAATTTATTCCATTATTTGAATGTACCTTTAGGAAAATTCTTCTATTTTTGGGATTTTTGGGGGTACAAAAAATGAAGCTCAGTATCAATATCCTTTTGATGAATCTTCAATAATTTTATGGTAATTAAGGTATAATGATCAATTTCAATTGAAATAGGCGCACCTTGTTATCTTACTACTTCATTAATATATAAGATTTAGTGTAGATAAAGAGGCCAATATTTTATTATAAATATGAATTATTTAGATTTGGGTAGGCGATAAAGATAACCAATATTTTATCATTCTTTCCATAGTCTTTGGTACTCCTATAACAAAGTCTATTTTAATGCCATCACATTTCCACATAGGAATAGTAAGAGGATTCATGAACCCTCTATGATGTTTTCTCTCAGCCTTAACTTATTGACAAATAAAGAATCTTGATACATAATCATAAATTTCATTTTTCATGTTATCCCACCAAAAACCTTCCCTCAAATTCCTTTACAACATGGTTCTGCTAGGGATTATAGAGAACTTTTAACTATGTGAACCATAAAAAATCCACTTCATCTGTGGTTTATATGGAAACCATAGCCTGTTTCCAAATTTAATAATTCTTTATTCAAAAAACAATATCTGCAAATATTCCATCATTTAAAAAATTAATTTTCTTCTGAAACGTCTCATCATTATATTGATAAATTTTTCCCTTTTCTAATAAATATGGTATCACAATAATTTGGAAATGGATTTATTTCAACCCTTCTATAAAACATCCAATATCAATGTTAACTATATCCATTAACATACGATCCATATCAATTCACATTTTTGTTATAACACTTTGATCTTTCCTACTTATGGAATCTTTTATCATATTTTATTTCCCTGGGTGGTAATGTATTTAGAAATTGAAATCCTTGAGTAGATAAATCCATTTTTTTAACTCATGTTGAGATGCTTATATAAAATGATGTATTTCAATCTCTTATAGTCTATGTATATCTCACATATTTGACTATAAAGATAATGTATCTGTATATTTCATGAAAATGTTTCAGTTAAAAACTAAAGATCCTGGGTTGAATAGTTATATTAAGGGGTATTTAATTTCCTTTATTCATATGTAATACCTTTTTCATTTTCCAAAAGTACAAAATCTTGGTCCCTTCTTCAATGCATCAATATATATCATAAACCCATCATTTCCTGATGGTTTATTCAAAGTTTTAATATGGACCAATCTCCTCATTATTTCTTAAAAAATTTCTTCACATTCCATTTTTCATATGAACATAACCCATTTACATTTTATCTTGGTTAATGGGTTACCCAATAAGTAAATATTCATCATGAATAACTAATATTAACATGTATAACCAATTAAACTACATAAATCAATTATATTCATTGGTATAAGACATTATATAAGAGCCATTATCTTAAATTGATCAATTGAGAATCTGTCCTTTGAGGGAATATAGGAAAGAAAAGAAACTTCTTTAAGGTATAAATCACACATTATAAATTTCATATATAACAATTTCTATATAAAATTATCAATAATGACCTTCAATTGATTTTCATGGTTCTACTAGATTTCTATAATACACTAATATATAATTATGGAATACGACAATAAAATCAGTAAGATATTACTTGAATAATTTTTCACTTATGTCTATAAAAATATATGGTGCATTAGTTATTCTAAATGGAATTACTATAAACTCATAATTTATATACCTCATTCAAAACTAATTTTTTGGGGATGTCTTCCTTCTTTAATCTCAAAGGATAATACTGATAATTAAGGTGAATATTATAAAAATATTTGTCATTAGGAATTTTACTGAATAATTCATCAATATAAGGAAAATGATATTTGTTATTTATCATAATAGAATTTATTTCACCATAATCAATTCATATCCTCATGGATCCATATTTATTTTTCTGGAAGAGAACATTGGACCCCTAGGGTCAAACGCTAGGGGTGAATAAATACTTTTACAGAATACTCCACTAGGTGAATAGTAAACTACACTAATTCTATAGTTGTCATTCTCCATTAATTCATTGATATTAGTCTAGAATTATAGATTAAATCAATAGTAAACTCAACCTCACATTCTATTGTATGTCTAGGTAATTTCTCATCAAATACATCAATGTATTCATGTAAAATAGGTACATCCCCAACTTGAAAAATTAATTTATACACCTGAAGATTATTTTCTACTTCCCCATGAATATCATTTAGAATACCTACATGGAATGTATCTAGACATGACTCAGATGATGAAGTTTCTACAGTACTGATAAGTAATTAAAAATATTTATCATGAACTATAACTTCCTTTTACATATAATAATCTTTTCATAATATTTTTATAGAAATTACATAACAAGGATTATGTAGAATTCAATCATATATATGATAATAAATATATAAAAATAGATAATTTTTCTATGTCATTATTGGAACTTCATGGCACATCCTTGTTGTAGTGACACATCCACTAGGTGATTCGTATGACAAATACCTTATTATGTTTCCAAGGAAATAATTAATTTTCTTGGGAAACATGTAATATGTAAAAGTGTGAGAGGATCCAAAATCAAACAAATTGTGATCTAAATTTGAATATATGATTAAATTATCTTTGAAAACATATTTGATAATATCAACCTCAATTGTAGCAATCACAAAATATTTCCATTGTTCCCTTAGCCTCTTTTGTGGTAAGATCTCTTGATGCTTTGGACATTGGTTTGGATAATTCCCCAATTTCATTACATATTATGCAATAGATGGTAGTGTTTTATTTCATCCATTTTTACTATTCAACTTAATTATCCTTATTTTAACATTATAAAAACTCACATTCCCATAAAACATTTCCCCTGATAATTATATCCATATTTATCACAATATTAAAATAGATTAGTTCTCTTTTTCTTCTTTGATAGAGTCCCATTTTCATGATGCTTATTAATCTTCTTACTTTCTTTATTTCCTTTAGAAAAATAAGATTTATAAAATTCCTTCTCCTTTTTTGAGGGAACAAAAAAATGTTTTATAAAATGATGAAAATTTTAGAGAGATCATATCCCTTTATAGAATTTTCTAAACTCTTTTGAATAAATGGTCAATATTTCTTTCTGTATTCCATATGTAATCTGAAGAATACATGACCAATCTTTTAAAGGTTACTCATACTCCACAACACATTACTCAAAATTATTCTCTAAGATAAGGAAATTTTTCTTCATTTTAGTTCATTTATTCTTAAGGAAATATTTTCAATGAATTTTTATTTAAAATCATTCCATTCATTTTGTTATATTTCCTCTTATTCCCATGTATTCTAAATTAATGACCACCTTTGATCAGAATCACCTTTGAGATATTACACTGCAAGTGTAACATTTTCTTTTTCATCGCATCCCAATGATTTAAATATATTCTTATGGAACTTAAACCATTACTCAGCTACCACAATATTAGAAGTACCACTAAATTATGGGGACTTCTACCATATAGAGAAATCAAACATCATATAATCATGTTATGGAATAATAGGTTGCCTCATTTGTGAAATTTTATTTCTTATAACATTATTAAGAATCCCTAATATATCCATGATCTAATAAGATCTAATACTTTCTATATTAGTTTTCTTAGTAGGTAAATCTCTTTATTTTCCATGATTATACATAACATTCTATATTCTTAGTTCCTTTTCTGAAAAATGGCATATACTGGATTACCTCCAAAAATTATTATTTTTAAATTATAATGTATATTTTTACCTGTCACTATAAATTTAAAATTTATTCATTTTTTAATCTTCAAATCATAAACTTTGAGTCTTTCGTAATGTGATTATTTTTATATCCTTCATAATAGTTTGTAAATAAAATTTAAATTATCCTAATAATATTCCCTAGGTGTTTCAAAACATGTGTCTAGTAAGGATAATTTAAATTCACTAGGTTACACATGATTCAATTATAAAACCCTTTTTCCATGTTATTACCCCTTGGTACACCTTTTCTAGAACCATATCCTCTTCATATAGTGATGTATTTCTTGAAAAAACCACATAATCCCTTCCTTAACAAAACTATATTATGTTCTTATATACTTATCCTAAAAGTATACCATATAGTTATATTCCATAATCAATGTTTTCCTTAATCTATTTTCAATGTTTTCTACTAAATTCACCATGATACCAAGGCTTCAGTAACCTGTATCTATGTACTAAACTATTACATTAGAATAGATACAAGCAGTCAAATCCCAAGGGACTAATAAATTGATAAGTTTTATAGAACTAGATACATAAATGATACCCATTTTACATAGGGAGTAAATGTAAAACATTATATTGTAAATAATTTTGAATTCCTGAAATCACCCTAAGAATTATTCTTCATATCCAAAGGAAAATAAAAATATTAGGGTGAGATCAAATGCTTAGAAATTGTCTTGTACGGTGGAAACTATCATGAATCAACAAGGAAAAAATAACTATGCCTTGGTAAATAATTTAACAAACATTACATTTAACAGTTAACATGATAATCATAATTGGATAAGATATTATAATTATGTAATGGTAAAAAACTCAACACAGATTTCATTTAATAAAATAACTGAGAATGAAATACATCGAGTGATAGTATCAATGAAAAAAATATCATGGAAAATAACAGTAAAAAATTATAAACAATTTAAACACCAAATTATTGAACTTCAAGATATCATAGATCATGATAACACAACTATCAATACCGATTTGAAGATTGTTTAAACTATGAGTAAAAACCCACTGAATTTAACCAATTGATTTATCTCAAAAGAACTATTGATGCATTGATAGGCTATATAATTTTGAGAAACACCAATCAAATAATAAGTCCAACTCATTTATAATATTAAAGGTTAGAAATATAATTAATGTAAACTTTCATATTGAAAAACTATCATACAAAATGTTAACACATACCCTAATCAATTAATATAATCATAAACCTTTTAGAGTAATATGGTGAATGGTGATAAAATTATACAACCCCAATAAAACGTATTTCAAACCATCCATAGAAATAATAAGGTTTATATAATTATAATATGTCCCTTGTAGATTATATGTACAAAAAAGTATTATTTCATTAATGAAAAGAAATACGAAAAACAATTCATTAAAAACATTTTTTAGAAAAATAACCTTTTCACTTTGAATTTTTTTATTTAAAATTTACAAAATTATTTTGAAAATATGTTTATATTAAAATATAATTTGAATCATATAATGGAATATTTAAAACATTGAGTGGTCTTGAAATCTGTAAATTCTATACAAGTCATATAAGTTAAAAAACATTCCTTTCACACTTTTCAAGAAAGGTTAAAAAGTGCCTCATTCAAAAAATTATTGGAAGACAGCTTTTTTCATAATTATTCAAAATTCAAACATGGGTATAAATATATTTAATAGATAATTTCATTAATGTTTAAAATATTTTTAGAAAACTTGTATTTTGATGAAAAAGAACTTTTGAACAAAGAGATAAATAATGTCATGTTTTTTTAAAAACATTTT
Organism: Viscum album; assembly: GCA_963277665.1. Lineage (NCBI taxonomy): Eukaryota > Viridiplantae > Streptophyta > Magnoliopsida > Santalales > Viscaceae > Viscum > Viscum album. The sequence goes on from OY728144.1 coordinate 185,345,690, forward strand.
CTCAGTTATTTTCAGTACCAATGAGTTTTAAAAGTTTACAATTACATGAAAAACTTCATGAATAAATATTGGAGAATAAAATATATTTAATTTAATATGTAAATTTAAATTAATTCCCCCTAATGAGATATAAACAAAAATAGTCTCGATTAATAAAAAGATTGTGAAATACACCCTTACCACATTGGTTTTGTTTAAATTATAATCCCCAAGAAAGAAATAACAACTGATAAAAATTTAAATAATATTACGTGAATTAGATTAATTATATCACATATCAAAAGGGACATTATATACACTACACAAAAGAATAGGTGGTGAAAATGTCATATATCTCATCGAAGTAAAAGTGAAACATGAAACCCTTGCAATGTTAAAATCATTGACGTGGGGATTAATCCCTGGACATGTTATGTGTATCCATTTTATATACAAAAATTTAAATAAAAAATAACATAAAATTATCAAAATATATTACACATTTAATCTTATAATTAAAGACAATAGAGAAGTAATATATCCTACTAAAAAGAAATTGAGTTATGAAATTCCTTGCCAATTAGTAATTTTACACTCAAACTCCAGTGGAAAAATTAATTAAAATAAATACTCAAATTACTATGAAATATTAATGATTAATTATATTACATGTAAATGGGTCTTATTTAAACAATATAAAAGAAATTATGTTCACAATTATGAAAGGAAATTGAGATGAAATCCCATAACACATGCTTACATTTGGATTTACATGATTTAACCTCATGTGTAATGGTTTTAAGAATGTATTATATTTATTCAAGAAAACTATTCATATTTATAATATCATATATGATCCCCTTTAAACATTTTAACACCTATTTATGAACAGTATTTCATTATTCTAATTATTTCGTGTCTAACTTATTGTGTTTTCTCATGTATGTTTTGTTATGAATGATCAAAATATTTTACACTGGATATATATCAATCATATCCATAGTTACATTAATGTTATAAATATCATATTTAATCATTATATTAATTTTTATAATCACTCATTAATGTTTTACTTTAAAAAGGGATCGCATCGCATTGCGAAGACGGTGGGTCATGTGTATGAAAAAGTGACAATATCATTCCTATTGTGGGAAAATAGTAAATAACTATGTGATATATTAATATTATAGAATAAATATAATTTCATTCATATCAATTAGTTTTATTAAATTTTGAGTTATTACATTCTATATGAAGCGTAAGTGAGAAAATGAATCAAATCGCTTCGTGAGGCGGTGGTCTATCGTACACACGAGTGACATTATTGTATTTTAAACATATTAAAAATTAAAAAGGTAAAATTTTAATTATAATTACAAAAGTAAATTTATAACATAAATATCTTATATATATATATATATATATTAAATGCATCATTATATTCAATAGTTATATGTTTTTATGGAAAATGGGTTACATCAGTTCGCAAGGTAGTAGTCCATCATACACACGATCGACGATTATGATTCCCATTCAATGGAGCAAGATATGTATAAATATAATTTCATAATCATAATCATAATAATATATAATTATATATTAGATAATATTTTTTTTTATATTTCAAGTTCTAATACATAATTGATGGTGGAAAATAAGAAAGAAAACAAAAAGTGCTTCGTTAAGATGAAAAGCTTCTCTTAGAGAAACATCCTTTAGATATCTTCATAAGGACACCACGGATGGTATTTTGGGAATAAAATATCTTATAAAATGTCTCTAAGTATTTTTTAGGGATAATTTGGTGGGATTTGGTTGAGCCAGATTTCTTAAGATGTGTGATGAAGTGAGGGGATTGAGTTACCTTTTATAATTGAGTAGTGGCATTTTTGTTAATACCAAAAATATTCAACAATGAGAAGTAACTCTCACCCAAAGTTCCTCAAAAATTGATAAATAATGTATTTTTGGGATTATATGGTCTATAAACACGTGAACCACACACAAAAACACATTTTTTAAAACATTTTATTTTCCATCCTTTAAGTTTACTAAATTTTTCAATTTTATTTTTCACTACAACAACTAGTCTTTAAAACCAGGTAATTTATCCATTAATACTAAGATAAAACTATCCTTATTAGATAATTTTAACTCAATAATTACAAATATTAATTATAATTTATCAAATTAAAATTATATATGTTTTTATATTTAATTTTTACACAATCTCATGTAACACACCAAACCTCGTTTTAACCTTAATCAAAGTAATTTATTTTTAATTTCATTTATAATAATTAAGGAAAAAATTAATTTGAACTTATTACCTAAAATTAATTATTATTGTTATAAAAATGTATGGCATTTTACTAATTTCAACTCACATAAGTAGTAAGATTTATTTTAAATTAAACCTGTAATTCATGTATAAAAATAATTTTACAATAATAACATTTTTCAAGCATAATATGATCTTATATTAACTATATGTATAATAATAACAATTAAATGGATTCAAATTTATATATTTATATACATAATATAAATAAATTTTATATCAATCATTCATCATTAGTGATTATTTTAATTATTTAGAATGGATAAACCTGAGTCCTTTTAAAAAATATAGTTTCTTGGAAAATAATCATTTTTATGAAACATATTTAATTTTACCTCAATATATTATTATATTTATATATATTAAACTAATATTTGTCAAATTTTTAATTCCACATAGTATAATACATTTTTATAAATAAAATGTGTAATAGTTAAATACTACATTTTTTATTATTCATAAAATATTATTTCTAAGAGAAGTTTTCAAAAAATCATTCAATGATTATCTTGACCAAAATTTCAAAATTTATATTCATCCTAAAAGTTTGTAATTTTTTCCAGGAAATATTAAAATTTTCATTTAATTATAGTATTACTAAAATGGAATTTTCACTTACTATAATTGAGGCTCTAAATTGCGTGTATCGTAAGCTATTAAAAAGTTTAAATTTATTTAAAAGGAAACATATCATAATGTATTCTGGTGTTACATCATGGTTGATTAAGGGAAGAGTTATGAAACAAAAAAACTCAAAAACATCATTAATATAATTTGATAGGTCTTAAATTTGGATTCTGGATACTGGGTACACATCCCATGGGATGGTAAATCAAGTCCACGTCATCGATGTTTAATATATCCATGATGTAGTTTTATACTTCATTGAAAATGTGGTATAAATATCATTGGCTCAATAACAACCTAGGTTATTTTAAAAGACTTTCAATAAACTTAATGTAATTCCCTAACCCTAGTTACCCAGAGTTGGTGTATTATTACATAACATTGTCATGATCACAATAGATCAAGTCCCGAAAGACAGATTAGTTTAGTAGCCTTGGAAATACTAGATACATTTATAAGTTTTACATTACATTATAAAATTAAAAACTACAACAACATAGTCACCATAGTCCACACTCATATCCCTTAGACTACCCCTACAGGTCAGTCATAATATACCTCTTCAATTCCTGGGAAAAATAAAACATATAAAGGGGTGAGCTCAGATGCTCATTAAGGATGACAATATAGAGGAAACCTTTATAAATAAGAATAAACATTTTAGGCAATGCAAGACTAGAAAAAAATCCTTTTAAACATTAACATAAGAATAATTTGGAAAATATAAAATCAAATAATTCCATTTACTTATTCACATGGATATTCTACTAGTCGGACAAAGACAAGAAATATCAATAGCCACTTTCATAATGATGGAATGCATAATTCCAGACTTCATAACCACATAGTCAAGTCCTTGTGCCAAGACTACAAATAAGATTTTGCCAAGGCCTTGTGCCAAGAAACTAGTTTTTCTCTTGAGGCATACTGATGCATCGAGGGGCTAGAGTGGGCTCCACCCGTCACTTACTAAGTCAAATGCATTCCTCATAAGAAAAGGTTTAAACATAACATAAACATTTGTATTAAAATTATCATACGAGATGTCAATACTTTATCCATAAACCATGAATGGTATAAAAATAACACATCTACAGTCAAAAATATCACAAAAACATTAATAAAATACATAATATTTGTATAATAAATCAACCTTTATCATGAATAAAATCCCGTAATGGATGTTGACATGGTTGAAAATGATCAGTAAGAATCATTGAGAGAAATATCCATTTTTATGGAAATCATTTAAAAGTTAAATAATTTATAAAAAAATTTGTTTAAAAGTTATTTTTGAATCAAAGTGTCCCATACCACTTTAAAAAATTTGAAATAAATTAACATTTTAAAACATTGATTCCCATATAAATAAATCATAAAACCTATTTTGAAAACATGGACATTAATGTGAAATGTTTTGAAGAATACATCTTTAAAACATTTAAAATTATGTATAGTAAAAAGTCCCATAAAAAGAATCCCTTTTAAAACTCATTTATGAAACATGGACACGGATAATAAATATTTTTTAGTATATAATTACATAAAAACAACCTCAGATAAGAAATTGAGTGATAACATAACCCTTACCTTGTACTTTTCCTTGGTCGAGGGTACGTTAACCACCTCTTCTCTGGGTTCTTCCTTTTAACATGATTAAAAGGGCTTTGTAAAATTGATGTTTGACTAACATAAGGCCTTTAGGATAAAGGAAGTACATTTGGGAGGATATTTGGGTAGGTTTTTGCCGAGCCAAATGGCTTTGAAGGTGTGAATTTGTGAGAAGTGGAGGTGTCCTTTTATAAGAGGTGTGAGGGGCACCTTAAGGAAATATTGAAATATTATTTTTTAATAATATCATTTTCGGTTTCTAATGGATAGAAAATGAATTATTTAAAGTATAAGGTGGGGATGGGTCTAAAACCTCTCAACCAATAGGTTTTATACTGGTTTGGGTCACTATATTAACCTTATCTTTTAGATTTAACACGTTTAAATAGTTTGACATTTACCATGTCTCTTTGTATTTTTATATTATAAGTTTAATAAAGTTACTATAAACATCCAAGAGAACCCAAATTGGTTAATTAATGATAAAAATATCATTATATAAGTCTTTTGGACAAACCATAGATTTTTAGGTTTATTATATCAATCAATAATATTGTATTTGTTTTATAAACTCATTTCTGTCAATTTTGACATTATTTAATAATTTATTTTTGTTAAAGTCCTAAATAATTTATTACTTTGAACTAAATACATTTAATCAACCCTAACATGTCATAGTAACCTATTAAATTAGTGGAATTCATTAAAAGACTCAAATTAGATTTATGTGGATATTTATAATATGAATTATTTTAATATTTCATTAATATGGTAATTACACCATCATCATTGTGTCATAAATAAATATAATTATTTAATGCCTAAAATTTATAAAAAAATACTATTATGTAGGTAATATTTTATGATTTATAATTAATATTTATAGTCGAATTTATACTGTGTGTATCACTGTATTAAAAATGGTTTAGTTATTAAACATTGAATTTAACTCTTTTAACTCTACCTTAAATAAAATAAAAATAAATGTCCTAATCTAATCCAATTGGACAAAATAGGTTCATATTTTATTCCTCAGGTTCTTTTTGGTCAAATTATACTTATCCATTAGAATGAGGACAAGTGTTAGGGTAATGATAATATCATTGTTACCCTTAATTACACTGTTTACTTTTAACCGTGGTAATAAAAGTAAAAAGTTGCTATTCACCAAAAATTATTGTCATCTTATTGAACAACATTTTACATACTGATATCAACTGTGTCTCTTTTATTTTTGAAATTAAACTCCCCGAAGTGGTAAAATTAAGTTTTATACAAATTTCGAAATGCTTCTAGGAGGTGGGTAAAAGACGGTAGAAAGATCGATAAAATTTTATATAACTAATCTCTTTATAAAATGACTCCAATGAATTAAATTGAACATATATAGGTATTATGTATATATTTTTACCTAAAATAAATTTAAATAAAATGAATAATTATATAAAAAATCATTTTTAAACAATAACTTAGTGTTTTTCACTATTCATCAAAAATGGAAATTTTTCAGAAAAATACCAAAAATACACCATAATCTAATTTCGATATTCTGAATCCCAAAATTAAGTCCATTTTTAAAGATAAATTTTATAAAATTTCGAAAAGTGGGTATTACTATTCATGATGGCTAGTTTGATTGGTCGTGGTGTGTTAGAATCTCGAAGTTATGTACAATGAAAGCTATTGCATTATTCAAAGGGAAGTGTATTGTGGAAGATTGGGGTGTAACATTGTTCCCTCCGAAAAATAATTTCGTCCTAGAAATTTCTAAAATAATACTGCATATAAAGATTCAGTTGGTTCTTCAACATTAGTTCCCCAGGTTCCCATGTTTCCTCTTACATCTTATGGTTTCTCCATAGAACTTTTACCAAACAAGTCGTCCGGTTTCTCAGCACTTGTTCTCTAGTATCAAGAATTTTGACAGGATCTTCCCGATAAGACAAATCAGGTTCCAGTTCAATTTTCTTATAGGTGAGTACATTCATTGGGTCAGGCATGTATTTTCTCAACAGTGATACATAGAACACATCATGAACTTTGGAGAGACTTGGCGGCATTTCCAACCGGTAATCTACAGCCCCAATTCATTCTAGATTTTCGAAATGTCTGATGTACATGGGACTTAGTTAACCCTTCTTACTGAATCGTATAACTCTCTTCCAGGGATATACCATCAAGAAAACATGATTTCCTACCTGAAATTCTAAATCCTTCCCCCAGTTATCGACATAGCTCTTCTGCCTACTTTGTGCTGTTTTGATGTGGGGTTGGATATCCTTCACCTTTTCCATCATTTCCTCAACATGTTCTTGGCCTACAAGTTTTTCTTCACCAAAATCATCCCAACAAGTTGGTGTGTGACATCACTTTCCTTATAACTCTTTATATGGTGCCATCCGAATACTCAAATGGAAGCTATTGTTATATGAAAATTCAACAAAAGTCAAATATTGAACCCACATAACATGAAAGTCAAGTGAAGAAGATCTCATTATGTCATCTATGGTTTGAATAGCCTGTTCTGATTGTCCATCGGTTTGAGGGTGGTAGGATGTGCTCAAATGATGTTCAGTATCCACGGCTTTCTAAAGACTTTTCCAGAATCATGATATAAAATGGGGATCACGATCAGAAACAATTGATATGGGTACACTATAGAGTATTACAACTTCATTAATATATAGTCTTGCTAAACGTTCATGTGTTAAATCTTCTCTTATATGAAGAAAATGTTCTGTCTTGGTAGGATGATCAATAATGACCCATATTGCATCATTCCTTCTAGGTGTCATTGTTAGCCCCATGAAAAATTCCATCATAATATTATCCCATTACCACTCAGGTACGGGAAGAGGTTGGATGACTCCTCTAGGTTATTGCATGCTATCTTTCACTTGTTGAGAAACCATACATCGTGACATAAAATCAGAAATATCCCTCTTCATGTTGTCCCACCAAAAATGTTCCTTCAAATCTCTATACATCTTTGTTCTACTAGGGTGTATAGAGAAATTTTACCTCTGAGAATCATCCAACAATTCCCTTTTTATATCAGGAATGTTAGGAACAGAAAGTCTCCTCCCAAATTTCAAAATTCCATCTTTATATTTGAAGTCACTCACTCTCCCATCGTTCACTGCATTAATTTTCTTTTGAAACTCCTCAACATCAGCTAGAGAACTTTTTATCTTTTATAGTAAAGATGGTTTGGAAACCTCTTAAAAAATTACATATATTTCACCTTCCATGATAATTCCCATATTCATTTTCACTAGATCAATGAAAATAGTATCCCTTTCAATTATCATCTATTTCAAAACTCCAAGATCCATTCTTCTCAAAGCATCTTCCACCTTATTTTCTTTCCACAAATGGTAATTTATTGCGCAATCATAATCCTTGATTAGTTAAAGAAATATCCTTTCCCTCATATTGAGTTCTTTCTGTGAGAAAATATACTTCAAACTCTTGTGATCAGTATATATCTCACATTTTCACCGTAGAGATAATGATACTATATCTTCAAAAAAAGGAATACAGTCACTAACTCAAGATCACGAGTAGGATAGTTTTTCTCATGAAATTTTAGATGTTGTGATGCATAGGCAATAACTCTATCATTCTGTATAAGGACACAGTCAAGTCCTTTCTTTCAAGAATCACTATAAATAACAAACCCATCATTCCCCAATGGTAGATTCAAGATATGAGAATTGACTAATCTTATATTTATTTATTCAAATCATTCTTCACAATCTTTTTTCCAAACAAATTTAACCCATTTACATTTGATATTTTTTAATGGGTTAGCCAACCAAGAAAAATTCTGGGAGAACTCTAGATAATAACCTGTTAAACCAATAAAATTGTGGACCTCAGTTATACTCGTCAGTTTTGGCCATTCTTAGATTTCCTTGGCCATTAAAGTATCAATAGAGATTCCATCCTTTGAGATAATATGGCCTGGAAAATAAATCCTTTGAATATAGAATTCACACTTGCTAAATTTCCCATAAAATTCATTTCCTCTAGGAGTCTTCAGAATAATTCCCAAGTGATTTTCATGATCTTCATAGATTTTGGAGTATAACAAGATATCATCAATAAATAACACTACATATTCATTTAGTTATTCCTAGAAAACTCTGTTCATTTGATCCATAAAGTCCTAGGGTGAATTAGTCAATCCAAAAGGCATTATTGTAAACTCGTAATGCCAGTACCTGGTTCATAATGTTGTTTTTGGAATATCTTCCTTTTTCACACACAACTGATGATATCTTGATCGTAGGTCAATCTTTGAAAAATATTGAGATCTATAAAGTTAGATGAATATATCATCAATGTGAGGTAGGGGATACTAGTTCTTTATTGTTATAGAACTGATCTCCCTATAGTCAATCAACAGCCTCATTGATCCGTCTTTCTTCGTAACAAAAATAATAGTGGATCCCCATGAAGAAACACTTGGGAGAATAAATCCCTTATTACTCAATTCCTCTGTTTTTTTCATTAATTCCACTAATTCCACAGTGTCCATTCTATAAGGTGTCTTCAATATGGGCCTTGAACTAAGAATTAAATAAATGTAAACCCAATTTCTCGTTCTCGAGGATGTCAAGGTAAATGTTCTGGAAACACAACAACATATTCTTTCACAATAACTATGTCATCCATTTGAGAATTCCTTTCCTGACCCACAATTAATTTATTCTTTCCTCCCCAATAATTGAATGTAGGTGAGCTACTGGGGGTAGATCTAGATAAGAATTATGTGTGACGTTTCTACTATAAAAATAAGGTACTCCTTATCATCATCAAGAATTGTAACCTCCTTCTTCTTACAATAAATTTTCGCATCTTGGTCTGAAATCCAATCCATACCAAGGATTATATCAAATTCAGTCATGGGTATGCCGATGAGATTAGAAGATAATGAACATTTATATACCCTAATGGGAATTGATTCACAAGATTTTTTTTGCAATGATACTTCCCATAGGTTTTTTGATTGATAACTCCCTTGTTAAGTCAAATTGAAAATACCTAATTTTCTTAGAAAACTGGGAAGATATAAAACAATGCAATGATCCAAAATCAAATGAATAATTTTCTAAACTTGAGGAAACTATTAAATTACCTACCAACACATCTTTCGAAGCTTCAACCTTAGTAGTAGTGATAACATATGCTTATCCTTGATCCCTTGGCCTTTTCTGAGGTATGTTTCCTTGTCTCTTAAGACATTCATTTGTGTAATTCCCCCTTTCTCTATAATTGTAGCATTCAACATTGATAGCCACTTTCTTCCCTTATAATCATGAGTTTAGTGGCCTTTTTCACCATACATCAAATAGACTCCCATTCCCTTCAGGAAAGTACCAAGGTGTTTCTTCACATATTTTCTATAGGATGGATATTCAGTTTTTCCCTTCATCCCCTTATTTCCATTTCATGAGTGTTCAACACATCTCTTCTTCTCTTTCTTTGCTTTAAAGTCGTATGACATAGAGAATTCCTTTTTCTTTTTTGATAGCACATGAGAAAATATCTTCGTATGACTAGAATTATTGTGAGACTAATGATTGCTGGAGAAATGGTTTTAATACATCAAAGAATCGATCAATATTACTCCTTGGGTTACGTATAAAATCTGTTGCATGCCTTGTTAACATTGTAAATATAGCCTCATAATTTGTGAAATTCTCATCCTCCTTTTTCCTCAGACTCAGAAATTTCCTTTCCATATCCACTTTATGGTCATAAGGAAAGTATTTTTCTAATAAAATCTCATGAAACTCCCTCCATTACATATTGTATACTTCATCATCTTCCTTTGTGTTATGAATCAATGACCACCATTGATTTGCATCTCCCATGAGGCAGTAAACTACCATGATAACTTTTTCCCTTTAGCTACTCCCCAATGCATGAAATATTTTCTCTATGGAATTTATCCATTTCTCAACTACTAATGGATTTGTACTCTCATTGAATGTTGGAGGTTTTTGCCTCAATAAGCGGTCTATCATTGATCCTCCACGTTGTGGATCAGGGTTCTTCATAAGTGTAAGGTTATAATTCCTAACAAGAGTGAGTTTTCCCAGTAAGGTGATAGGATGATCAGCACTAGTTTCTTCACCAGCTTCACAATAATTATCTTGAGTAGGAGGGAAATCCCTACATTTATTGCGTGCATTGATACAGTTTCTGTTCCTTCATCTAGGCGCCATTTCTAAATAATGGCATACACTAGATTAGTTTATGAATTGAAATACATAATTCCAAACTTTTAAATTAGTTAACATAATTTGAAAAGTTTATGGATACAATCCATAATCATTAAAATGTTTTCTTTGAGGAAGTATGTACTCATAAACCCTTCATAATGGTTTGTACTGAAAATGATAATTATCTTAAGCATATCCCCCGGGATTATCGTAACCAAGATTGTAACAATGCCCGTTGTTGTGCACCAGTTCCTATTCGAGTCTAGCTCAAATCGGAGTTTCAGGTTTTACCCCTAGGTACATCTATGCCAAATCCACCTCTTCCTGCTCATATCCAGACAGAGATGTATTTCTTGAAACACTCACAAAATCTCTACAATACCAAAATTCTAGGATGTTCTTCTATACTAATCCTCAAAGTATATCTTAGGAAAATGTGCTCTAATCGTGGTTTTTCTAAATCTAAATTCCAAAGTTTGTACAAAACATCCTCTGATAACAACTATAATTCCCCGACCCTAGTTACCTAGAGTTAGTTCATTATTACATTACATTGGAATGACCAAAAAAGATCATGTCTCGAAAGACTGATTAGTTTATTAGCCTAGAAAATACTAGATATATTCAATAGTTTTTCATTACATTATAAAATAAAATACTACAACAACATAGTCTCTATAGGCCACACTCATATCCCTTAGACTATCCCTATAGTTCAGTCCTAATATACTTCTTCGCACCCTAGGAAAAGTAAAACATAGAAAGGGGTGAGCTTAGATACTCAGTAAGGATAACAATATAGCGTAAACATTCATAAATAAGAATAAACATTTAAGGCAATGTAAGAATAGAAAAAAAGTCTTTTAAACATGATCTTTAGAATAATAAGAAAAATATTAAATCAAATAATGCCATTTACTAATTCACATGGATATTTTACTATTCTAATAATCACATGCAATATCAATAGCCGCTTTCATAATGATGGAATGCATAATTCCAGACTTCATAACCACATGGTCAAGGCCTTGTGCCAAGACTACAAATAATATTTTTTCAAGGCCTTGTGCCAAAACACTAATTTGTCTCCTGAGACCTACCAATGCATCGAGGATAAATAACATGTTTTATCCATCACTTACTATATCCAATGAATTCCTCATATGAAAAGGATTAAACATAACATAAAATTTTTTATTAAAACTAGCAGACGAAGTGTCAATACTTTATCCATACACCATGAATGGTATAAAAATAACACATCTGCAGTAAAACATATCACAAAACCTTCAATAAAATATGGATTATTTTTATAATAAATCAAACTTTTTCATGAATAGTATCCCGTAATGGATGTTGATATAGATGAAAATGAACCGTAAAAATCTTTGAGAGAAATAACCCTTTTTTTATGAAATCAATTAAAAGTCACATAATTTATAAAGTAAGTCATTTAAATGATAGTTTTGAATCAATTTTTATGATAATAATTTGAAACTTTTGAAAGAAATTAACATTTTAAAACATTCATGGCCATATAAATAAATCCTAAAACCCATTTTGAAAACATGGGCATTAAAGAGAAATGTTTAGAAGCATAAATCATTAAAACATTTAAAATGATGTTTAGTAAAAAGTCAATTAAAAATAATCCCTTTGAAAACTCTTTTATGAAACATGGACATGGATAATAAATATTTCCTAGTATATACTTATTTTAAAATAACCTTGGATAATAAAGAGATTGTGAAATTAACCCTTACCTTGTACTTTTCCGTGGTTGAGGGTACGTTAACCTCCTCTTCTTCGGCTTCTTCCTTTTGATTTGTTCAAAAGGGCTCTTTAGGTTGGCTTTATGACTAAAGTAATGAATCTAGGATGAACGGAGGATAGTTGATAGGATATTTGGGAAGGGTTTTTCTGAGCCAATTGGCTTTGAAGGTGTGAATTTGAGAGAAGGGGAACTGCCCTTTTATAAGAGTGGTGGGGGTACCTTAGTAAAAGATTGAAATATTATTTTATAATAAAAATATTTTTGGGTTATAATGGATCAAAAATTAATTATTTAAAGGCTAAGGTGGGTTTGGGTCTAAAACCTCTCAACCCATAGTTTTTAGATACTTCTGGGTCACTATATTAACTGTATCTTTTAGATTTAACTCTTTGTTAAATTGTTTGACATTTACCATGTCTCTTTGTATTTTTATATTTTATGGTTAATAAACTATCTATAAACATACATGAGAATTAAAAGTGGTTAATTGATGATACACCTATTATTATATAAGTCTTATGGCTGAAACTTAGATTTTTAGGATTATTATATCAATCAATAATATTGTATTTTTTTTAAAAATGCATGTATGTCAATTTTGACATTATTTAATAATTGATTTTTATTAAAGTTCTAAAAACATTATTAATTAAAAATAAATATTTTTAATCAACCCTAACATGTCATATTAACCTAGTAAATTTTTAGAATTCATTTAAAGTCTCAAATTTTATTTATTTGGATATTTATAATATCAATTAATTTAATCTTTCATTAATATGGTAATTACACGATCATCCTTGTTTCATAAATAAATTTAATTATTAAATGTCTAAAAATTATAAATAAAATTAAATTATATAGTAAATCGTTTTATCTTTATAATTAATATTTATAGTCTAATTTTTATTGTGTGTAACCCTATATTAAAAATGGTTTAGTTATTAATATTTGAATTTAACTCTTTTAACTCTTCTTTAAATAAAATAATAATAAATGTCCTAATCTCATATAAGTGAACCAAATAGGTTCATATTTTTTATTATGTTTGTTTTTGGTCGAATTATACTTATCCAATAGAATTAACACATCTGTTAGGGTAATAATAATATCATTTATACCCTTAATTACCCTATTTACTTTTAACTGTGGTAAATAAAAGTAAAAAGTTACAATTCACCCAAAATTATTTTCATCTTATTGAACCATATTTTTCTTACTAAGATAAATCGTGTCTTTTTTATTTTTTCAATTCAAATCATAGAAGCGGTAAAATTATGTATTATATAAATTTGGAAATGCTCCTAGGAGGTGGGTAAAAGACAGTAAAAAGTTCGATAAACTTTTTATATCTAAACTCATTATAAAATGACTCAAATGAATTACATTGAACATAAATACGAATTATATATCTATATTGACCTAAAATAAATTTAAATAAAAACATAATTATTTAAATAAAAAAGTCTGTTTTAAACAATAACTTAGTGTTTTTCACTATTTATCAAAAATTGAATGTTTTCAGAAAAATACCAAAAATTCACCCTATGATAATTTTGAGATTCTGAATCCAAAAATGAAGTCCATTTTGAAAGATAAAATTTATAAAATTTAAAATTGTGGGTATTACTATTCATAACGTCTTGTTTGATTGGTTGTGGTGTGTTAGAATCTTGAAGTTGCATACAATGCAAGCTATTGCATTATTCAAAGGGAAACGTATCGAGGAAGCTTGGGGTGTTAAAATTAATATATAATGTTTGAAGTTATTTTTCATACTATATTGAGTGTAATCAAATTATGTGACTCATTACCTGATGTGGAATCCAATAACAAGACATGTGTTGTTAAGGAAATATTTAGTTTTTTTGTTTTTCTATATAAATAAGCCATAGGAAATATTTACCTTATTAGTGAGAATAATTTTTTAATGTTTTCCAAGGAGGATAAAAATAGATTTTTTCATAATAATTTTGGCCATTTGATCCAAAATAACTGTTGAAAATATGGTCAAGAAGGCGGGTTCTTTATTTTATCCTAAACTCCCATGTGATGACACTCACACATGTGATTCTTTCCAAAAGGGAGAGTATTTCCCAAAAAACATACTAGATAAATAAAGTAAAATCATCATTTTTAAAATGTTTAGATCCTGAAAATTTTTGTCATCCAATGGAACCAAATGAATTGGATAAAAAAAGAACTAAATCTTATTTATTTATGACTGCAGTATGATATTATAGTTTATGGTGATTACCCACAATACCAATTTATTCAAATATATCACATAGTTTTATATAATAAATGAAAATATTATTGGGGTTATAATAAAAAATATCCATGTCTATAATGTAATGTACTTAAAAAATAACCCTATTGAATAATACATATAATATTATATGATTCAGAATCAAGTGTCCGTGGTGAGGACTCTACCGAAAAATTTATTCATTGAGAAGATAAACTGAATTATAAACAATATAGATCATATTATTCATAGAGATAATTTCCAACTAAATGCATTTTTAAATATAAATATATCTCTTGATATAAATCAAAAATAGGGATTTTTTATATTTGAATGTGGACTCTACTCCCTATGAAATTTGGTATAGGAAGAATCACATTCTTATGTAATTTTGATTGTTTGTGACTCATATTAATATTATCAATAAATAAACTCATATAATGTTCAAATACCATGGGTATAATGTTAGTCAACATGTATTGTCCCCCAAAAATAAATATTTATATGTTCTTGGACAAAAAAAGGAAAAATAATTGAGTGAAAAGATGTTATAGTTGATGAAAGAAAGAATATTTTGAAGATATACAAGAAACTTTAAAATTATGGTAATCCTATCTTCCACATAATGTTTTTAGATTGTTTTTCAGAATAATGTGATGATAATATGTACAAATAAAGGGGATTTTAAGGGGATTTAGATAACTCAAATGATAGCATAGATGATGAGGAAAATATAGAAATTAAAATAGCTACATCTAGAAAAAACACTATGATACAAATCACTAAGAATAATATTATTGATGACTAGAAAACCCCAGTTCAAAATAGAATTATGAATGAATAATGTCAAAAATATCTTCTATATAAAGTTAAATATAATATATTTAATGAGTATTCTTGGTATGAAAGCAGGATCAATGTGATAAATGAATAACAGGACTAAATAATGAGTCACGAGAAATTGTTCTAAGTCCATAACATAAGAACATCATCAAAAAAGAATCAAATTATTTTGGTACTAATTAATGGGTATGGAATAACTTTTAGATTTTTGAATAATTAATAATGCTTTTATTTTCAGATTACATGATATGTGAATTTTATTTGTCTTTTATTGCCTAGATAACATTCTTCTTTAGCTTACATGTGGTTTAAGGGAATAACGGGACACCTATTTCTCAAAATAAATATTCCAACGTTTTTTAAAAATGTTCAAAAAGAAAAATTCAATGCCAATGAAAACTATGATAGTGACCTAGTTGAAATTAATAATGGATTAGGATTCAAAGAAGATTGATGTGACCCATTACAGGTAGATCATTACTATTTTTCTATATTTTATATCCCCTCAATTGGATATCGTGTTTGGTACATTTTATGTTTCCTTCTAGAAATTTTTTCCGAAATAAATCTATATTTCTGTTGTAAAGAGAATAATCCATTATATCAGACACAAGGTGGAATTTTTGATGCATTATTATACCATTTTTTGAATACGTAACTGGGTTATATTAATAAAATTGGTAAGGTTTGGTAGATGAAAAAGTCATCTTTTAGAGGTTTATTTTGCTATGGATATTTTTTTAACTCCTAGATAATCAAGAAGAATGATTTCATCTCATTAAAAATGTAATAGATAGAGAATATAGTAGTCACTTCAGCTTATAACAAGTCAATATGGATGAAAACAAATCTTTAGGACATTGGGTTGGAAGTGGCCTCTCGTATTCCCAAAAAGTGTGATAAATCGAGTGTTATAAATCATATCACAAATTTGATTAATCATTTTAGGACAATGAACATCTAAATAAAATGAAATTTTATGAAATAGAATGTGTAGTGACATTATGAAGGCTATATTTCATAAAAATAATGTCTTTATAAAATATTAGGGAAAAGAAATATCCTATTATGAGTTATATAAAAATCATTCATTTACGATTTATCTAGAAAATCATGACATGTTGTGTTTTGAATTATTTTTATTTAATCAATAATAAATATTTTTGAGGGATAAAATAAATCCATTATTCAAAGGAATATTGTGGGAAAAATAATTATCTGATTTTAATATATGTCTAAATGTGATTTTGTGATCTATTCTTTTGATGAGAAACATGCCAAAAATGTTTCCTATAGAGACATAGAGGGATATTTACAATGTAGTGATATATGTATTTTTATACAATGTTTCCAATCAAAAATTTAATTTTTTGTCATCTACCATTTTAGGCGACATTGATAAAATTAAAAAATCATTGGAAATCTTGGTTTTTCCTTTAAAAGTTGGGTCTCTTAAGGAAAAATTAAAAATTTTCTAAAAATGGTAAATAAAGAGAAATAAAGGTAGGAAAAATATTAATGGACTCCTAAATTGAGGATATTTTATTTATTATAATGTCTAAAAAATAACAATAGATTAATGATATTGAACCTAAGTTGTTCATTTTTTGTAATAAGGTGTCAATGTGTGTTTGGTGTATATGCATGGAGTGGTGATGTCTAGAGAATTTTTATTTATCCATGTTGTAGAATTGGATTTCATACTTGGACAATTCCAAATCATATAAAATTAGATGTCACACTTAGATAGTTCTTGGTATTTATAACTCGGATTGTTTTTTTGTGCTGATCATTAATGACTAAAGACATGTGCTATGAAATTTTCACATTGAATACTATAAATTAATTCCATGTAAATATTTCGTTTCATGATGATGTGATGATTTGAAGAATTCCATGTAATGTTTTTTATCATTACATTTATTGAATATGGGATCTTGTGGTTTTATGATGAGTTTATATGGATTAAAATTGAAATTTTACATTGTACATAAAATTTACTAAATATGTTCTTATTAAATCCTCATATAAAAATACTGTTCTAACCCACTAGCTATCCAAGACAACCAAAACCAAGGAATGTGTTATACCCATATGTCAACTACACCCAAGGGAGTATTTCTCGAGCCAGCAAGCAGGTGTTAGGGGATGTATATAATCCCTAATATAGAAGGAATATGTATAGGGACCACAGATCTCAAACCAATATGCGTGTAGGGTCTGGGCTAGAGGGGCCACAATGGAACATATCAGAGGTAGTGCCACTATGAAGGGATTCACATCTATATAGTGTTCAGGTATTCTAGCATTTTAGTATGATCTTTTAATTGGAAAACTGAGGCCCTGGTGTATGATGACTTCAATGTGGGGCAGCACCTCATGGGTATCGTTCACCCATTGATTAAGAATATGGAAATTACATCATCCATTCAATATGATCTCCGAATTTAAATGGGAACTATCTGATCTTCACAAGATATCTCCTTCCTCCTCCTACGTATGATCTCTTCACGAATAAAACCCTCATGAATGAGGGTTTTCCAACCAAGGACCTGCAATATCTTGCTCCATGAAAGAATATCCAAGACTATTCTAGAGTTCAAAAAATCCAATATGTTTTGATTTACACAATTAAATATAATGTTTTGGGGTGATTCCTTATTGGATGAGTGATTTATGTTGAAATTGTTTCATATATTGTTTACAGCGGTAGAACTATACATGATGACACTGGTTTGCGGTTGAAAAATAATCCTGTGAACAACCAAAAATGACATCATATGTGAGTGGTGATGCTTCTCAGGGATGCCTTTTTGAGGAAATCCATGTGTATGAGATAGTTGAGTTTTCGATTGATATAGATGAGTTCGACGAAATGTAGATAGTTTGTGGTCGAAGTATGTGGATTCCTTGAAAACTAGTTTCTTTTTTGGATTTGGTACTTTGCAAGTAATGTTCATCGAAATAATCCATGCAATACCCAATACGAATATTTGTTATTAATTTTTAGGAATCCAATCATACCATGCATTAGAAGGATCACTTATGGACTTCCAACTAGTATGAGGTGACTATGAATTATGCCCCTATGTGGACAGTGGATTTTTTATGAGGTGTTTCCAAGAATATATATGGAGATAGAATGCTTTATACTTCTTCATACATTCTCATAATAATTTTAGGATAACTAATTCGATAACGACTGCATTTATGGATATAAATTGATGGGTTGCTTCATGAAAAAACATTAGTTGAATGAGAATAATAAAACTATGCTAGGGAAATGAAGTACAATTCATTAATTTCTGTGAAAATATTTTTTTACTCCCAGTATTTAAATCAAGGTGGGTTCTAACCAACCACAATAAAGTGTAAGATCAATTTTGACACCAAACCTGGAAACAATACTATGTTCCTATGTCATTTATTTTTACTACATTTAGGATAGGATGATTTATCATCAGAGCGGATTGTATCCTAATAGACGAACTGTGGTTAATTTCCAAAGAAACAAATTGTAAAAATCACTACGGATTCACCCCCTCCCTTGTAGGGGTGTAACTCCTCCTACGAACATAAAATGGTATTATATCTCCATGTTCCATCTATCATAATCAAATAAGTACTACAGATGGTTGAGTACTCCGACACAGTCATGCCCTCTTGTAGAAGATGTAGAAGCACCTGGATCCGCTCTAACCTCAGCGTCACTAGATATAACTCTTCCCTGAAGAGATGCTCAAACTCTACCCACTAGAGTGTCTCTCCATCATGGGACTGTGTCACCAAACTCCACCATCACCTGGCCAAACCATGCAGAAGGCTCACCGCTAGGACCACCATCTGATCTGGGGGTGTTTTCACGAGGTAGAAAACTCGGGTGACTTCTTCAAGCCAGTCATCAGCTACCTGTGGGTCTGGATCACCACGGAACCTTAGAGGTCACTACCTCTGGAACTCCTGTTGGGCACTCAGCCTGTGCGCAACCTCATCCTGCACTGCCGGAAAAACCAGCTGCTCGACAGGTGGTGGCTGAACTGGTGGACCACCTGGAGGTCCAACCTCAGAACCTGTGCCCTGGTCTATAGCCTATACATAGGGCAGATTGTCACCAAAATCCCGCTACGGAACCCTCACTGGCCGTTGTCGTAGAGGCATCCTGGAATAAAATCATGATGCTCCATAGTCAAAGAGTATATCTGGAGAGCTAAATCAATAAGAATAAGGGGAACCCAAAATAAACCCATTCCCCTATGATGCATGTACCTTTATTTCCCTACGACTAGTGTCCAAACGTACTGAGTCGAAAGGTAGGTTATCATAGTCTTAGTGAATGGATATGTTGGCCACTGCACCAACACTAGAGTCCCTAGCCTGAAATCCGAACATGAAACATCTTGACATTTCCGCTATGCAACCCAAACCAAACTCACAGCTAGACTAGATATGCTCTGAGATCCCAAAGGTGGAACCTCCTCTTATACCACTCTATCATGACCCGACCCAACGGGGCTTCAGCCATGACTCCCCAAGTCCACCTCCAGTAGGCCAGGGGCTGGAAACTAGCGCAGAGTAGGAAATCACACACATGGGATGCATTAGCCTAAGGTACTTGTACACACACACACACACATACACCTCCATGAAACAGTGCATAGATATATAAAAATGAAAAGTAAAAGCATGCTTATATCTATCCCAAACCAGAGTACAACAAAAGTACAAAAGGAAAAACAAGGCCCACCAAAAGAAAACTACAAAGGTGTCCAACCTGCTCAGAATGAGGGAAATGCTGGAAAAAGCACCTGCAGGTAAGCCCCTCAGCAAGGCTGCAGTAAACCCCCTAGTCGGTTGCGCACACTAAGCACCGCCTTCTCCAGGTCCTCCTGGAACTCCGTCAAAAGGCATGTGGTCTGCAAAAAACACAAACATGTGTGGGAAAAGGCCATGCAGGGGTGAGTATATAAAATACCCAGTAGGCACCCCAAAACCCCAAAACGAAAAGGAGAAACTGAAAGGCAATAGTCAGCTCATCCCAGCCAGAGGGAACCCAAATGAGAGAGAAACTCCATCTCGAGACCATACTCATCTAAACATGACTAGTCATCTTATCTCAGGTGTATTCCCATACATACACCATGAACAATCCAGATATACTCACCTCACGGACCAAGCCACATGAGGTACCGACCTCATCACCAAAAATGGTTCACAACCAGGAGAGCACACTTCACAGTCACTTTCATCCCAGATGACACTAATCCAAGATATACACTCCATCGGTTCCCACACTAACACGTCAGACGCTCACTCGAGAGATCACGCTCGTCAGATATTTTCACTGAGGAAACCTTGCTGAAACAATATAAACACCAAAGTCCTCATCTAGGGGATCAATCCTAGGGTCCGCCAGGTGATACCAGAACCCACCCTGGTATACAAAGATCTAACAGATAGGGGATCACTCCCAGGGTCCACTGGGGGATCCCACAACCCAATCTGGCATTCGTAGATCTCAAAGAAACGGGATCACTCCCAGGATCCGCTGGGGGATACCATAACCTGATCTAGCGCTTATCAGAAACACATCAATCAGAGAGAGGATCATCAACCATGTCACGATGTTCAAGATGATACCAAAACCCTATCTGGTACATCTCGCGCAGCAGGGGATTGAACTGACGATGTCGTAACCCTAAAGAAACCAAGCACTGAGTAGGGGATCGTATAACCAACGATACCGCAACCCTACTATAATCCTCATGCTGAGTAGGGGATCATATAACCGATGAGGCGTCAGCCATATTGAGCACAGAACACTGCGTAGGGGATTATATTATATATGATGCCACAAACCCTACGGGGTTAACCCGCTAGATAGGGGATCACCACCCGTGGATAAGTGGTCATAGAGATACCAAGAACCTGATCTAGGGAAACGATGCTAGAGAATCTTACTCTAGGTCCACCAGAGGGATTCCACAACTCTAACCAATTAAACATCTCATTGAGAGGTTCACAAACCTATAATAAGTTTGTGATGTCATGCAAACCCTCGTAGGAATGAACAAAGGGATTACCATCATCCACTGCTAGTCCAAACGTCGCTAACCTGAGTGACCCACAACAACACCACACTGCACACCTGCAAGGCTGATACTAATACCACCATCGCAATCCATGCGGTAAAACATGCATGATAGGCTGTTTACTCGCCTGAAATGGATAACCGATGAAAAAGGAACTATTCACCGTAACTAGCCCATGTGGGGCCCACAACACGATCCTAATGCTCTTCAAGAAGATCACGCCATTGTGTTCCAAACGGAAAAACACACAGTATCGACTAATCGAACACTCCAAACAAATGTTGAGGGAAAATGACATTTTTTCGTAAAACGTGTAAATCGGGACTTGTGGGGCACACACCTATTTTTTTAGCACGAACAATGAATAGAGCATCTCAAAAAGTCCGTATGAGGACTAGGGTCACGTTTCCACTGATGGAACGTCAATCAGACGTCTGGTTAGAGAGGTACGCCTGCTGCACACTTTAATAACTATTTATTATTATTAAATTAAAGCATTTCGGGTCACCCGCCTTCAAGAGAAGAACCCAAAAATGAAAAAACCCAACTCAAAACGTATGTCTCGCTGACACAACCCCGTGGCCACTGATGGAGCTTCAATCAAACGCACCATTAAAAAGTTATGCCCCCTTGAACACAAGGGGGCCCAAATAGGGCCAGTCCACCCTGGCTGGCCCGGTCCAGACCGCCGGCCCGCGGCCCAGCCGCCGGTCTGGTCTAGCTCACCGAAGCCCGTCTGAAATCCACTGGACCCCTCGGGTCCCGTTCCTCTAAGTAGACCGGTCACTTGGCCAGTCTTTGTCCGCACTCCGCGCCAGAAGGACTCAGTGAATGGGGGTCCTTATCCGCCGCTCCCCCGAGGTCAGCGCCTCTGGGTCCTCCCAAAGGCGACAGGCCAAGTGCCACTTCGCCTGCTGAGCACACTGCCCGAAACCGGCTACCCGCACTGCATCCACCTCTCCGCCCCTCCGCCGGCTCCCCTGAAACCACCTTATCTGTGCCGGCCACACATGCCACTGCCACCCCGCTCTGAAGCCTGACTACCCCTCTCCTGAGCACTGTGCTCCCCGCTCCGCCGGAGCTACCCCGTCCACGCCGGCCACACCCAACACCGAACTGGACACACCTGATGCCAAACCCTCCGGCCTCCGCTCGTCCGACGGCCGCCGCGCTCCGCCGCTCCTCCGGCTTGACCTCCGGCCGCCGGCCCTTGCCAGAGTCGGACCTTCCATCGGCTGCCACAACTGCTCCGGCTACCCAATTTCAAATCTGCAGGTGGATTTGGAGTCCTCGAGACGAGGCCTTTGCAGCGCCTACCCTCGATCGCCGATCCATCAAGGTTTTGGTGCATCCAAAGTTTCAGTCAAAGAATGACGAAGAACACGTCAAACACGGGTTTTAGAACAGGACATGAACGGTAACCGTGTTCGTTCAGCCATCGTCCCAATTCTAAAATTGTAGAATTAATCGAATGAATTTGAAAAAAAAACTCTATAAAGTTTACGAATGGGTGTAAAAACAATATAAATCCTATCTCGATCTGGTCGTTCTTCATTGGCGATGCGCCCGCTGCGATCCCACTTCGATCCGCCGGAGTTCGCTCCTCAATCCGACGAAGAACAGCGAAGAACACCGATGAAAGAGAGAGATATAGAGAGAGAGAGAAGGGAAATTATGGATTTCCCCTTAATTCAACACTTATATGAATTTATAACATCTTTAAGACTTTGCCGACAGGTGAGGATTCTGAAACCTCCGCGCCGACCAATTTTATATCACACCTAGGAAAAACACCCCATTTTGAACGCAACGAATGTCTCAGATTATCATTATGAGACTTCATTTGAAATTTATTTAAGGAGAACCCCAGTGATAAATATCACCAAGAAAT
This sequence comes from Viscum album, assembly GCA_963277665.1. NCBI lineage: Eukaryota > Viridiplantae > Streptophyta > Magnoliopsida > Santalales > Viscaceae > Viscum > Viscum album. The sequence goes on from OY728144.1 coordinate 185,369,326, forward strand.
TATTTTAAAATGACAATTTTTCCTTCAGGTGACATCTCTCATAGCTGGCCCACGCCCGCAACTTTTACACCCTTCCTAGGGTAAACGGCATGCTCCAGACGCAACAGTGCCCTCAGATTCCTATTCTGAGCTACTGTTTAGGATAAAACGCACCCTCTCCACATGAATAGTATAAAAATACTGAATATTTTTATAAAATTAATTCTGGGCACACTGGGCCTCAGAATCGCATGCCGTCTTCGCACCTAGCTCAGGAATTATGCTTAGGAAAATTCCAATGTTTGACAGGGCCAAAACCCGAGTCGCTACAGAATCAACCCTGCCCTTTTCATGCCTCACATCCATCTTGAGGAGTCATCCATACAAATTATATAACCAAAAATAAGACTCAATCCACTCATCCTTGATGTAGTTAAGGAAGAGATCTCCAAGCATCATCAATCTAGTATTATTTACCCAATTTCTGATAGTGAATGGGTAATTCCAATTCAAGTTGTAACTAAAAAGGGTGGGATAACTGTTGTCACAAATTAACATGGATAGGTGGTCACAACCAGATTGAAGAACAAATGGAGTGTGTGCATTGATTACCGAAAATTGAATGTTGAAATAGAAATATATAGCCACCCACTTCCATTCCTTGATCAAATGCTGGAACAATTAGCTGGAAAGTCACACTATTGCTTTCTTAATAGATACACTGGCTACTTCAAAATCCCAATCGCACCTCATGACCAAGAAAAGTCTACTTTCACTTGCCCCTTTGGAAAATATGCATATAGTAGAATGGATTTTGTCCTTTTCAATGCTCCTACAACATTCCATAGGTGTATGATGAGAATCTTTTCTGAATTCATTGAACACTACATGGAAGTATTCATGGATGACATTACCATTTATGGTGAGTCATTTGAATCGTTCTTGCATTGTCTCTCTATAGTCCTTAAAAAGTGTGTCAAGTGTAACCTCGTGTTAAATTTTGAAAAATTTAACATTATGGTTTCAAATTGTATTGTTCTAGGGAACATAGTTTCAAAAGATGGTATTGAATTCGATCATGACAAAATTTTAAGTGATCCAATCACTTCCAGAATCCACATCTGCTGGAGACATCCGTTCCTTCATCTGTCATGCTGGTTTCTATCGGAGATTCATCCATAACATCACTAGGATTTCTTTCCCACTCACTTAGTTGCTCCAATATGATGTCACTTTCCATTTAGATGAGGTTTTCCAAAGATCCTTCATTGAACTCAAAATTTCTCTTACATATGCCCCGATAATCTGACCGCTAGATTGTTCCTTACCCTTTGAGTTGATGTGTGATGCTTCTGATATGGCCATTGGGGCCGTTCATGGTCAAAGAAGAGAAAAGATTAATCATTTCATATATTATTCCTGAAAAAACTTGGAGAAAACTCAATCTCACTACACTGTCACTGAAAAGGAACTTTTATCAGTGGTTTTTTCAATAGAAAAATTTTGGCCCTATCTCTTAGGTTCCAAAATCATCATCTTCACAGACCATTCTGCTATAAATTTATTTCTCAAGAAAAGTGATTCCAAACCAAGGTTAATAATATTGATCCTAATGATACAAGAGTTTGACCTTGAAATCAGGGATAAACCAGGAAAAGAAAAAACTATGGCTGATCACTTGAGTAGAATTTTTAATTCTTCTCATTCTGAAATAATTGATCCAGAATTTCCATCTAAGAACCTTTCAACTCTCACTCCAAAAATACCATGGTATGCCCCAATTGTAAATTACTTGGTTTCTTGTGTTTTTCCTAAAATGGTTTCAAAATAACAAAAAATAAAGTTGAAAATTAATTCAAAATACTATTTTTGGGAAGAAAATAAACTTTGGAAAATTGGGGTAGACATGTTAATTAAGAGATGTGTTGATGAAGATGAACATCTCTTCATCTTAGAATTAAGTCACTCACTTCCTGGAGGTGGCCACTTTAGACCAAAAAGGACCTACTGAAAGGTCCTAGACTCTGGATTCTTTCGGTGGTCACTCTTCAATAACTCACACGAGTTCTGTCAATCATGTACCACTTTCCAATAGTTTGGCATAATTTCTAAAAGAAATTAAATTTCCCAAAATCATTTAATCTTATGTGAGGTCGTCGATGTTTGGGATATCGATTTCATGGGACCATTCCCCCCTTCTAGTGGATTTTCATACATTCTTCTTGCGGTTTATTATGTTTCTAGGTGGGTTGAGGACAAACCCACTAGAAAGGTTTATTCACATACTATTAGTGAGTTCCTAAATACACACATCTTCCATATATTTGTCACACCATGTTCCTTGATAAGTGACTTAGAAGCCAATTTTTTATAATAGAACCATGGAATATCTTTTGAAAAATAATGTTGATGTACATAAAACATCAACTAAATATGACCCCCAAACAAATGGCATGGCTAAACTTTCAAATAGATAAGTGAAAAGAGTGCTTTGGATAATTGTAAATCCCACTAGAAAATACTGACCTAAAAGACTTGGTGAAGCACTTTGGGCTTATCTAACTGCCTATAAAACACCCATTGAGATGTCTCCTTTTAGGCTTGTTTTTTGGTAAAGAATTTCATTTACAATTTTAATTACAACGTAAGTATTTTTGGGCTGTGAAAACCTGTAATTTTGATTGTGAGAAATTTTTTGAAGAAAGATTGTAGAAATTAGATGAACTGGAGGAACATCGACTTGAATCCTATGAGAATTCCAATCGGTACAAAGAAAATGCTAAGGTACTCCATGGAAAACACATCCTAAGAAAGGTATTCCATGAAGGTGAAAATGTATTGCTTTTTAACTCTTGATTTCGGATTCCCCTAGGTAATTTTAATTCTCCTTGGGAAGGTCCTTTTATTGTTTCTCATGTTTACCTATTTGGTTTTGTGAAAGTCCAAGACCCATATTCTAAAAGGACATTCACAATTAAGGTACATCAGTTAAAACATCGCAATGAGAGAACTCACAATCCTAGAACAACATCGACATCCATTGGATCTCCAATTTCTACAGTTGACCCCCACTGGATAGAGATGGTAACCCACTAAATCCAAACCAGGGGTCACCTCTTTCCCTTTAACTCGTCTTCTCTCTCTCTCTCTCTATTTCTTCTTCTTCCTTCCTCAGTCTCGTTTTGTTTTTTAAACACTTTCCTCATCACATTTTTTATTTAATTTTTATCTTTTGTGTGGTTGTGTAATTTAAAAACACTAAAAAATAATAAATAAATAAAAAATGTAAAAACAAATGAGTCATATTTACTCACCATCAAGTTTTGACATTTTGTCCAACCATTTTGGGGAGTCAGAAGACATGGTTTCTTCTCAAAAAATCTAGTGTTTTCATAATATATTTGGATGAACAATATTGTTTCAAATCCAAAAAAAATTGAATGATCATTTTTTGATTTGGAAAATGATTTTCGCCGCCCGTGAGGAAAAACATTTTCTTTCATTCCAAGTCTAAATATGGCCATCTTTTCAAAATGTGTGTTTTCACCCCCATTTGTGAGTCTTGAGGTTATGAACCTTCAATCTGAATTTCTTACTTTAGTGTTCATTAATATGATAGAGGCATTTTTTGAACCACATGAGAAACACAACAGCTAAATAGCCTCCCATTTCCCTTACATTAATCCTCCTTTTGAAATCCCCTTCAATCCTATGAAAAACTTTTCTTTGATAGCCACATTACAATCCCAATACCTTTTCCCACCGAATATCAACATGAATTTTCATTGCATAATTTATTAAAATTTAAGTGTGGGGGGGGAATGGATTTCACTTTGGATACCCATTGTTGATTTCACCATGTTATCATATGATTGAGGGAAATAATCCATTTTAATGTGGGTGGGAGGTTGTCATTCAATGAGTTTTAGGGAATGTAATTTACTTTCATTTATGTAATTTTGTAAATGTTATTGACAAGTGTTAAAAACAAATCAAAATAAATCAAAAAAAAATAAAACGAAAATGGGTTGTGTCTTGGGTAGGTAAAAAATCACACTTACTCAACCTTTGACCTTGTTATAAATATTACGTATGTTATCGTGAAGAGATTAATCATGGGTTGGGAGATGAGTGTGATATCTATTTCAAGTTCAATTTTCTATGAAATAAAAAAACAATTAACACTTATATCATTGGGAAACATTTTGTGGTTTGTAAATATTTTATCTTATCTCCCACTTTAAATTTCCTCCCTATTTTGTGTCTTATTTCACATTTTCATTCCCTCGTAAATATGTTCTTGAATTTCCTTTCATGTATCATTTAAAAAAATGTGCATTTCTTTTTCTATGTTGGTGTTTACCCCCCTTTTTTCCTATATTTTGGATATCATCTTCCTTCCATCCCATATCCATAGAAAAACACCTAAAAATACATCTTGGTTTTTTTGAACTTTAGGATAGGGAGTGGAAGCTTAGATCTCTTACAAACTCTAATATTTTCACTTTTTGTTGGTGAATGAGCAATGCTCCATAAATTAATTTTATCATCTTGAGAGGAGTATGTTTTGTGTGCCAATATTTTCCATTTCTAAATTTGGGCATGAATAAAATGGATTTTTTGAACATTTTTTCTATAACAAATTTTGGTGTAATTAAATATGGATGAGTGAAATTTTCTAAACCTCCCTTGAGTGGGGAAAAAAATGTTAATATTTTTTGGTGAGTGAAAAAGATTTTGTAATTTGTTTTATATTTTTTGCACATGAGGACATTCAAAAAACTATGTTTGGGTGATTTGATGTTATTAATATTTTAATAACTTTTTATATACTCCCTTTACTAATTTTATATGAAATGTGCATAATTTGTGTGAAATATTAATTTTTAAATATTAATTATATTTTTTAGAACTATTTGAATTAATCCAGATTCAAGAATGTTTAATTTTTTAATAATAAATCACATCCTATATATCCCAGTTGCATGATTTAGGTTTTTTAGGTTTCATTTCTCATATTCAAGAATTTCATTAGAATGAACCTTAGGCCAAATTGTCCATTTGGAGGGTCATATGGTCCACACAAAAAGTCCCAAATAATCTATGAATAAACTAAATAATCAATGAAGATAGAATTACTGGGATCCCTCCAGAATTCCAAATTCTTTAATTCTCCTCCAAAGGTTGGTAGACAATTCCATCCATCTTGGATAAAACATGCAAGGACCAAATCAAAATACAATGGGTCCAAATGATGCTTTCAATTCCATCCCACCATTCTAGATGGAAATTAAAATCTAGACACTATTCATGACATAGATCATGTTGTAATCATCATATCAAGCTACAATTTTGCAGTGTGAAAAAGGAGATATTGGAGGAAGACTATGTTGATGAAATTTTTCAGATTTGAAGGAATATTCCTATTGATAAACCCAATCACATTTTAGCCTAAAAAAGTATGGATTGAAATAGAGGGCTTGACTTTGTTTAATCCAACCTCCATAATTTTGGTTCCATAAGTTCAAATAACTCCAAATTTTGGAAGAAGTGGGAAAATATCATTTTCCACAATTTTTAATAAGAGGATATCTTGAAATTCAGCTGTCAGAAAAGCCAAATTGGTGATACAAGTGGAGGGACATATTGGGAATAAAAACAGTCCACTTCCCGAGGCTATAAATACATCCCCCTTATCTCCTTCAGAGGAGTTTTCATTTTAGAGCAAAGGAGGATAGGTTGGAACGACCAAGGTTTTGCCAAAGGATTGGGAGGATCTTCCATACTCAGGTTGTTACTTGAGAAACCATTCCTCCTTTCTTAATTTCATTTACTTTTATGTGGTTCTTCGTTTGCAATCCTGTAAGTGTTTGTTTTTTGTAATTCTATTTTAATGCAAGTTTCATCTTCAATATATCATATTCTCATCCACCTTATATTGTTTAATATTGTTGTTCTTAAAATATTATAAATACAATTTTATCCCCTTCCCTTATTTTTCTTTCTCATTCAATCTAATGTTCGTTTTTAATTATCATCATTGTTTGTGTGTGTGTTCCATGCACCACTATTTTCTTATCCCTTTATTTTTCTTATCTTATTTAATTATCATCATAATGATTTTAACTAGATTACTAATCATTTAAATGGATGAGTAAATCTCTCATTGGGGTGAGTTATAATTTAGGGATATTAAGTGATCAAGAGCATTTTCTCGATGATTATTCATTGAATTAACATTGTGTATGATCGAATAAACATGTTATGGATTAATGACATATTTTGTTTAACGTATGGATTCCATGGATTATTGGAACAATAAATAAACAACCAAAATCAAGTACTGATTGAGATTAGAATCCTTGTTATGTTAAGTCTTGGGTTAAAGCCTTAACACTTATGAATTCCAATCAACGTCAACTTGTGACATGGGTGTTAATTTAATGCAATAAAAAGCAAGGATCAAGGATATAACAAGCTTAAATACCTATTGATGAAATCACCCCAATATTTATCAAATTGTTAAATAAATCTTAATAAATCATAATCCATAAATTATTTAATAATCTCTGCAACCATAACCCCCAAAACAGAATACAATCAACTATTAAAAAGTATAATCACCGAGGATCCGACCCTAGTGCTGCTATAAACATTAGTAGAGCACCAGAACCTTGACTGGTTGATAGGAAACAATCATCCATACTTTAAGCAAGATAAGTGGCCTTGGTGCACTTATATTCTTCTTATGTCTCTGATTAATTTAGTTACTCCCCATTTGTAATACGATCTTCATTTTGAGTAACCAAGGATGAGATATTGAGAAATGACATACATTTTCCAATGAAATATTCTTCAAGAAATTTCTATTGAAATTTAATTTAATTCCAACTATTGTTGATACTAATTGAAATAATAATTTTGGCATCTTCTCCATGGTTTTCCCATCAAGGGAAACACTCCTCTACATCTTCATCATGGGTGATCCTTCATCATTTTAATATTTTAATATCAATTGAAGAATCTTCCAAGAATAGAAACTTCTTCAGCTTAGCTATCAGGAGTTGACAACATTAACTACTTCTTAAGTTCCTTCCTGAGCACATTCTTCACCTTCAATTCACTATATTATCAGCACAAATACAATACAAAAATTATTAAGAGAATAAGGTGGTTCATCCTTGCTTATTCAATGTGAGAAGGAAGGTTGAGATGGTTTTCTTAACCAAGATAATCTATTTTCTCCAGTCTTCATGCTCACACATATGAACATCTTTGCTTATTCATGCTGATGTGGCATGGATCTCATCACATTCTCTTTTTCATTAATGGGAGAGTAGTTCTTATTAACATCTATTATAAATGATATGTTCTTACTCCATTTAAGGACTGCTTCTTGCTCTGGTATTAATGTTAAAAAGGCATTGGTAATGTGACCAGATTTCATACATCTCTCACACAGAACTTATTTAACACATGTGTTTCCTTTGGTTTTCAATCTCTCGTGCACTTTATCTTCATCACATGAAAGTTTTACTTTTCCTTCATAACTATCAATGGCCTTTTCATCATCATGTTTCCTAATTCTTTCCAAATCTTCTGTCCAGATGACCAACATGTTATTTTGAACTGTGGCAGTAGGTTTGGATCTTCGACATGGGTTCATCTGAGTTTCATCCTAATTAGATTATTTATTGGATGAATTTCTCTTCAATTTCATGGGTCAAAAGTCCAGGGTCTTCTCATCTTCCCTACTTGAGATATTCTTAGGGAATTTTTTTTTTCACAATATTCTTTTGATTTCTTTCCAAGGTAGTTGATTCATACTTTGCCGATGTCATAGGTATTCTCTTATTATCAATGATGAATGCATGTTGAGATGGTCATGTACCTACCTTGTGACCATTTTCAATGCATACATCAAAGATGTTATCAAGCATTCCGAAATATTAGTGGTAAACATATGCTTCTGGATATGTAGATGTTTTTTCTTTATCTCTAGCTTTATCCCCCATGAGGTTGGCTTCCTTTGTGCATTTACATTATAAGGTTTGTACTAATAGTTTAACGCATAGTTACTAAATCTATTGCATCACCACCACTGTTCCAAAAAATCTCATCTTCTTGATATATTTAGTATAAGGTTATTGGGCCTTCTTATTAATGTGTTGTGCTCTATCTAGGGAACCATGTTCTATATTCTTCTTCCTATCTACCCTAGCCATGGTGGTAGGATTATTCTCCTCACATTTCCTTATCTATACTTGTTTAGAGTTTTTATTCCAACCTACACTTTTGTAGAAAAATATTTGGAAATAATAGTACGAGTTAGTATGGATGGTACTTCAATTTCTCAGCTACTTGTGATAGATCATTGAGTGAAGTCATGATCTTCTTATCACATGTATAATGACTTTCAACTTTATAATCCTCCAGTAGAAACTGAGTATCAATAGAAACTGTTTCCTTCTTTTGTAAAGGTTCAATACATGTCTCCTAAAGATTGGTCAACTGAGCTTTCAATTTTAGAATTTCCATATTAAGGATAATATTCTGATTATCAATCATGATCGTATTATCTTCACAAGCCTTTATTAATCTTTCAACCTCATCTTCATGCATCTTTACTTGGTGTTTTAATAAAGAGTCATCTTTCATGAATATCGTGGAAGTTTCTTCCAAATATAAACTCTTCAATTTGGTGCTCTTATTCATCTCAACTTCAATTGAATGGATATTTTCTTCTAGAGTCTCATTAAATACCTCTTTTTCTTTAATTATTTAATATGTTTGGTGAGATTTAAATAATAATGATTTTTTTCTTCCAATTCCCTTTCCATATTATCAGCTTCTCTTTTGAGTTGGGTGATCTCGGCCTGTATACATTGAAAAATTCTACAAACATCATCTACTCATTCTTCAGGAATATCATGCAGATAAGTTATTAATTTCTAAAAATCACTTGAGAATGAAATAGAAGTGTCTTCCTTTCCTCTGGTAGAAACCCGAGCCACCTTATCTTTGATTTCCAAGCATGATATTTCTTCATTATTGGAAAGGAATGGAGAACCAGACAGTGAATATTTTTTGGACATGAGGGATTTCTTTAACTGTCTCTTATCATTATTTTTCTTGTTTTTCACGACCTTGCTGGATTTAGAAATCTATTCTAAGATGACTGAATCTTCCTTAATACTGCACTTTATTTTTGACTTAGGAAATAAAACTCATATCCTCTTCTAAATAGAATTACTGTAGAGTATCCAATATACGTTAACCTATCTATGATTCCAATGGAAGGAACCGAGACCACCCTGAGGGGGGGGGGTGGATCAGGTTGTCCACCATTTCTCTTCTCTACTGGATCTTGTTCCCACATTGTTAGGAACCCTTTTTTTAAAACATGTATGATGGATATGTGCAGTAATTAAAACATTCAATGTACCGTGCCTATTAAGTTTACCTCTCATGTAATGTGTATTGTGCATGTTCTGTGTACTGTGCCTATTCTGTGTAATGCACCTATTCTGTGTACTGCACTTCATCTCTGTATCGTGCATGTTCTGCGTACCCCACCTGTTTTGTGTACCGCCCTTCATCTGCGTACTGCGCTTGTTCTGTGTACTATGCATGTTCTGCGTACCGTGCTTGTTATGTGTACTGCACCTGGTCTACGTACCACGCCTGATCTGCTTACTAATCATGCTCTGCCTACCACACCTACTCTGCCTATCGCACCAACTCTGGGTACAGCGCCTACTCTGGGTACCATGCCTGCTGCATACCGCGCCTGCACTGCGTACCGCGCCTGCTCTGTGTACCGCGTCTGCTCTGCGTACCGCGCCTGCTCTGCGTACCGCGCCTGCTCTGCGTACCGCGCCTGCTCTGCGTACCGCGCCTGCTCTGCGTACCGTGCCTGCTCTGTGTACCATGCCTGGTCTGCGTACTGCGCCTGGTCTGCGTACCGTGCCTGTTCTGCCTATCGTGCTTGTTCTGCGTACCAAGCCTCTTCCGCATACCGCGCCTGTTTTTCATACCCCATCTCTTCTGCGTACCGCACCTAGTCATCGTACTACATGTCGTACCATGCCTGCTATGTGTACCACGCCTACTCTTCATATTGCGCCTGCTCTGCATACCACACCTACTCCACACACCGCACGTCTGCGTACCGCATGTGTGTACCGCCTTCACGAACCGCATGTGTGTACCACCTCTGTGTACCGCCTGTGTGTACCACGTTTGCATACTGCCTTTGCGTACCATATCTGTAGAGACCCGAAGCTTGACGTACATGGACATTACATTACATTTGCGGAATACATAGTACATAACAAAAACACACACTAAAGGATCGTAATAGTTTAGTGTCTTTGGAAACTCGGAACGTAATCTTCTAATCGTGGTGAAAGTTCTTCAATATCTCCCATAAAGGTCATCCCTTTTTTCTACCTAAAACCTTTCTTTATATCCTGGGGAAAAGAAAACATAAAAGGGTGAGCTCAAATGCTCAGTAAGGGTAAACAAAAGAAAAATCAATCACATCATATACATAGCTTTTGGAAATCTTAACCTGCAAAAGAGCTCATAATATCATAACATGGGGTAAATCATGGCAGTGAAATGTAATCACAATAATCATAACTTAAAACATGGAAATTTGTGGCATACACACATAATCATAGAGAATCATTTCTTGTTAGTCATGACTCATTGCCAAGACTATCTTAGTGGACAAAGTCCCTTTCTGAATCGAGCAACCCTCGTTTCAGTCCTGTTTCACTGAACCGGTATAACCTACCATTCCATCCATGTCTATCTCATGAGATATAAAATCATTACCCAATGCATTGGAGGGAGATATAGGTCCCACCCATCTTATAATGAATCCTTTCTTATGTGTGCCACATAATCATAAATCTTACATCATCACATAACCCATGTAATAAAAATGGGATTCTTAAACAACATGACATCATAAAACAATTCATATAAGATAAAGGAATTCATAAAAATAATTCCATCACAACATAGTCAAATCAATGTAAAAATATGGATAGAAACAGAACCCTTTATTATCTTAGATGGAAAATAATTTTGATAAAACACTTGAATTGAATTCTTGAGGAAAATATCCTTTCTTCTTCAAAATCAATTTCTTTTCACAAAACATCATGCAATTTTAAAAGAAATAGATTTTATTGAAAATAGTCATGAAATCTTTTAGAGTAAGCTTCATGAAAATAAGGCTTTATAAAACATTAGAAATCTGTTCGTGCCGTATAAGTTAAAAAAAACATTCTTCGTACTTTTGTCGGAAAAGTCAAAAAGTACCTCGTACGAAAAACGACAAAAGATTCCTTTAATACGTATTACTAAAAACTCACCGAAGGGTAAAAATGGATTTAAACAATTTTAGGTGGATGGAAATAATATTACATATTGAGTAAACATGGATGTGGATGATAAAATACACCCCAGTAAATACTTACGAATAAACAATCTCGGATAAAAATGAGATTGTGATATTTCCCTTACCTTAGGTCCGATTTGCTTCGTATGTGTCCGAACATCCTGTATAATGATTTAAATAATTTCATTGACTTATTATTGTTATGATATAATATATGATTCACTTGTGACATTATATTACCCATTCTTTTGTAAATTCCATGTTAAAGTAGCGTTTTGGGTAAAATCGTCTCATTTGTCGTTCATGTTTTTAACTTGTAATTATTAATATGATTACTTGGATCATGATTAATTATATCCAGAATGTAAAACATGATTTATATATAATATATATTCAGAATATATATATATATATAATATCGATAAATGTAATGAAATACACCGTTCATGGAGACGGTAGTCCGTACGTACGCATGAACGCTGTTTTCGTTTCCTTATTGAAGTGAATGAAATTAAGTAGATGACATACATATAAATTTACATAAATCCAGTATCATTATTATTTCATATATTTCATTAGTACTTATTATATATACTTTATTATCATTCATGAATGGTTAATCATTGAGAATGAATCTCATCGCGTCGTGGAGACGGTACTCCGTACGTACGCACGAGCGATGATATCATTTCTATAAGTATTGAATTGAATTGGAGTGGATTATACAATATATCAGAATCAATATGATGTTGTAATAACTATGTATAGTTATTCTTTACACCATTTTACCCATCCATGTAAGGTGGTGGTGGAAAATAGATTACACCACGGCGTGGAGACGGTATTCCGTACGTACGCACGCGCGGTGATTTCTTTTTCCGTAGGATGGATAGATGGTGAAATAGGGTTGTTTCATACTTATAATAACATATCAGTATATGAGTGATACTGATGTTATTACTTCATAATGAAACAACCTAAGAAGAAGAGGTGGAAGAAGAAATAAATATGTAAGAATTGGTAACGGTAATTACCTCTTCTTTGAAGCGCCTCTTTGAGACCTCCTCTTAGGGAACTAAAATTGGTCTTTTAGGAAGACCAGAACCTCTAGGATGTTGCTAGGGAAGTGGAGAAGAGATTTTGGCAGGGGTTGGCCGAGCTTGAGTGATCAAATTGGTGTGAGGAGGAGGGGGAGGAGGTGTCCTTTTATAGGGGAGGAGAGGGGCACCTTAGGAATATCTCAAAATATTATTTTATATTAAAGTCAAAATCGGTTTATAATGGTTCCAAAGGGTCTTATTTCGAAGCTAAGGTGGGGAGGGGTAGATATCCTATCAACCAATAGAATTTAGACAAGTTTAGGATATTATTTTAACCTTATCAATTAGATTTTACTCCAAGTTAAATAATTTAACTTTTACCGTGTCTTTTGTTTTCTTTCACTATATGGTTAATACACTTACTATAACATGACAAACGAACCCCAAATTGTTTATTATTAATATATATATCCTTATCTAAGTCATTTGGCCGAACCTTAGATTTTTAGGAATAAAATAACAATTAATAATATAATATTTGATTTAAAAACTATTTTGTGTCAATTTTGACACTATTTGATATATGATTTTTCTGAAAGTCATAACAGAATTAAATGTTCGAACCAAGTTTATTAAATCAACATTAATATATCATAGTAACCTATAAAATTAGTGTAATTCATAAAAAATCTCAAATTACATTTATTTTGGTGTTTATAACATCAATTATGTCAATATTTCATTAATAAGATAATTACTGCATCATCGTTGTGTCATAAATAAATTAAATTATTTTATGTCTAAAAATTACAAATAAAATACCATCATGTAGGAAATATTTTTATCGTTCTAATTAATATTTATAATCTAAAATCCAACATATATAACCCTACTTAACAATTGTTTTTCTAAAAGATATATGCTTGTGTCATTTTTGTATTCATTTTAACTTAATTAAAATAAAGTGTCATTATCACTTACAAGTGGATCAATGGGGTCCCAAAATCGACCCAAAGATGCCCATGGTCGACCATGTATCAACCAATAGGTTTAAGACACGTTTTAGGGTAATTTAATATTATTATAATATTATTTGTTTAACCCTTATTTACCGGATTTACCCTTAACCATGGTAAATAAAATATTTACCGCAGTAATTATTCAAAATGTCTAAAAATAAAAGTTACCTATTTACACAATTTGAACATCCTGATTCCAAATATGGAATACATTTTTCTAAATTCTAAACATAGAAGTGGCAGAAATTAATTTAAAATTAATTCCCGCTGTCAAAACAAAAAGCGTGTTTTTAAGAGATAATAACTATCAAAAGATTGACACTTGTTTATGTTCGGTTTAATTGTAACATTGTGTCCAATGACCAACATTATATTAAGTGGTAAAAATATATTCTAAATATACTTTAAAACCACTCAAATTCATAATTTATCACTATTAAATGTTTTGATTAAAAAAGTTGTTTTTAATTAAAATTTAGTAATTTTCACTATTCATCAAAATATTAAAGTTATCCGAAAAGTACCAAAATTTCACCTTAGGCTAAATTCGATACTCCGAATCCAAGAATGAAGTTCATTTTGAAAAATAAGATTTACAGAATTTTAAAAAGTGGTTATTACTATTCATAACGGCTAGTTTTAATAATATTTTAATAGCACATCGTTGTTTAGTGAAACTCGGTATTGCGTATTACACACGCTATCGAGGAAGGTCGCGATTGCGTGTAATGCAAGGCAAGACAAGGATGCGTGTTGTGCAATCTCCTTTTGGTGTAGCGTACAACACAAGATATTAATAAAATTAAAAAGAATATTTCTTTATAAAATCTTGGGCTGTTACATTCTACCCCCCTTAAAATGAATTTCGCCCTCGAAATTCGTCGGGGTTATAAATGGTTTACTATTCGAAAGTTTCTTTAATAGAAACCCACATCGTAAAAAGGAATATCAAAACCAATCTTTAAAAAAAACAAAAGTATGAAACGTAACGGTTACCCAAATAAACTAATCATTGGGTTTCCACATAGGAGAACATAGGTGAAAATATGGACATGGAAGAGAAATCTAACCATCATGTTCTGATGGATAGTGGTAGAGAACATGGCTATGGAAAATCCAACAATCACAAATCCATAAATTTGTGATGATCTAAGGTACCATCTGATTAATCAGATATAAGAGCACTAGGACAACATTTTTGGTTTTCAAGATCATTTCCCTAAAGTTGATGAATTAAAAGAAATACTTACATGATTTTGTTACAATCTCACTGTTGTTCATGAATTGAACAATTTCCACTTCATATCATAAAGAAATGAAGTTGAATTTGTTATTCGTGAAGCATTAGCAGATCATGTGATAGAAGGATGGGTCATTCCATCTGTCTCAAACAAAAGGTTAGCAAAACTTATATACATAAGTCGATCTATAGTGAGATTAATCATATATGGTTCCTAAAATGGACTTATACTTATAATAAAACTAGTTTCTACTAAACAGGGACTTCCTGTAGGTCAGTGGTAGGCGATAAAGGCCAGTCGCACTTCGGTTGTGGGTTCGATTCCTACAGCCGTGTCCGAAGCGATGGGCTGTCGCCCGTCCTGCAGGTTGTCCTTTTTCTAAAACTATATTACTATAACATCCCATCAATAATATCGAGAAAACTTCTATCCTTAAACAATACTAACTTATGTCCAACATAATCCATTCCAATATTTAGGATTATCCATAATACTGCAGTCCACTCTCATAACATAGTGAAAACGATTACCAGAGATTTAACACCATCGTCAATCCCCATATATATGTCTTGTTGGTCACATTCCAAACATTCAAAGGCCTTAATCATGTATTATCTTGAATACCTTAGTGAAAACATGAATGCAGTTTAAAGTTAACACTTTCCACATACCAAAATCCTCAAAATTCTATATACTCAAACCATGATATTACTTAGTCCTTATATCAATCATGAGCTCATGAATACTGTTAAACATTTCATTTTCTTGTTTTACCTTCATTAAGCGCATATCAAAAAATATCTAAATCACTTTGAATACCACATTAAACCAATACATAAATATTCCAATACTTCATGATACAACATTATTTTGGAATCCCATTACATAAACGCTTAATCATTCCACCACATCGTTATCATATTCAACATCGCCAATAGTGATCGCATGTGACTTCCCTTTGTCCTTTGCCTTCAGTGGTTGCTCATGTTGATCATCACTAACCCTTGGATTAGGGCAATTACTAGCATAATTCCCCATTTCCTTGCACTTGAAGCATTGAAGTGTTGGTGGTGCGTTCTCTGCAGTGTTTGCTTTATTCACATCATTAGAAACCCTTTTTCCATTACTTCGACACTCAGCTGCTCGATGACCTTCTTTTCCACACTTAAAACATTTTCTAGTCCCTTTAAGACAATCTCCACCATGCTTATTTCCACACTTTGTGCATAAGGAAACATTCATCTTTTTTTCACCATTATTCTGAGATTTCTCCTTGAACTCCATCTTTCGTTTCTTGTCAAAACCATGAGATGGATATGTAACACCAACTTCCTTTTCTACCTTGATAGCGCAACACACAATTTCTTCATAGCTACTGAAGTCTCTTATAGCTAATGCCCTTCGAAGACTTGGTTTTAAGCCACTGAAAAATCGATCAACTTTACTTTCAGGTTGGATGATAATACCAGAAGCGTACCTTGCAAGTCTTGTAAAATTCGCTTCATAGGTACCAACAGATTCATCATCCCTTTGCTTCAGTTCAAGAAACTCTTTCTCGATCTTTGTTCGGAGAATACGAGGGAAGTACTTATTGAAAAATAAGTTCTTGATCTCGTCCCATTCCATAGACTCAATTTCATCCCATTGCCTCGTATTCTTAATAAGATTCCACCATTGATCAGCATCTCCTTCCAAACGATACACTGCTAGGATGACTTTATCATGTTCAGAACATTGAAGAACTGAAAATATCTTTTCAGTAGTACTAATCCATTGTTCAGCAACTAATGGATCAGTAGACCCACTGAAAGAAGGTGGACGCTGCCTCATGAAGGATTCAACGGAATGTTGCTCCTTCCTTTGCTCGTTTGGAAGTCCTGCATGATTCATAGCTTGAGAAAGTTGTGTGAGCATGGCTACAAGATTTTGCATTCCGGCTCCCATATCGTTTGGTTGCTCAGGGGGACAATCATTGCATTTCCCATCACATTCCACATTAACACGGTTCCTTCGGGTTTCAGCCATCGTCTAAAACCCGAAAAGAATAGTATGAGAGGCAAAAATCATGCTAGGGAAAACAACATAATAAAGGGGTAGTACCCTCAATATCTAGCATCTTAGGTTAAATTCGAAGATCATTAGCGCAATTCTAGGACTATAACCTATACGTATACTAAACCTTAGAGACATCCCTAGACATACTTTAGAAATATCTCTAGGGATCTCACTAACGTTTTCGCATCCTAGTTTCCAAAGGTTGACTAAACCTTTCCTCTGATACCAACTGTAGAGACCCGAAGCTTGACGTACATGGACATTACAATACATTTGCGGAATACTTAGTACATAACAAAAACACACACTAAAGGATCGTAATAGTTTAGTGTCTTTGGAAACTCGGAACGTAATCTTCTAATCGTGGTGAAAGTTCTTCAATATCTCCCATAAAGGTCATCCCTTTTTTCTACCTAAAACCTTTCTTTATATCCTGGGGAAAAGAAAACATAAAAGGGTGAGCTCAAATGCTCAGTAAGGGTAAACAAAAGAAAAATCAATCACATCATATACATAGCTTTTGGAAATCTTAACCTGCAAAAGAGCTCATAATATCATAACATGGGGTAAATCATGGCAGTGAAATGTAATCACAATAATCATAACTTAAAACATGGAACTTTGTGGCATACACACATAATCATATAGAATCATTTCTTGTTAGTCATGACTCATTGCCAAGACTATCTTAGTGGACAAAGTCCCTTTCTGAATCGAGCAACCCTCGTTTCAGTCCTGTTTCACTAAACCGGTATAACCTACCATTCCAGCCATGTCTATCTCATGAGATATAAAATCTTTACCCAATGAATTGGAGGGAGATATAGGTCCCACCCATCTTATAATGAATCCTTTCTTATGTGTGCCACATAATCATAAATCTTACATCATCACATAACCCATGTAATAAAAATGGGATTCTTAAACAACATGACATCATAAAACAATTCATATAAGATAAAGGAATTCATAAAAATAATTCCATCACAACATAGTCAAATCAATGTAAAAATATGGATAGAAACAGAACCCTTTATTATCTTAGATGGAAAATAATTTTGATAAAACACTTGAATTGAATTCTTGAGGAAAATATCCTTTTCTTCTTCAAAATCAATTTCTTTTCACAAAACATCATGCAATTTTAAAAGAAAGAGATTTCATTGAAAATAGTAATGAAATCTTTTATAGGAAGCTTCATGAAAATAAGGCTTTATAAAACATTAGAAATCCGTTCGTTCCGTATAAGTTAAAAAAAACATTCTTCGTACTTTTGTCGGAAAAGTCAAAAAGTACCTCGTACGAAAAACGACAAAAGATTCCTTTCATACGTATTACTAAAAACTCACCGAAGGGTAAAAATGGATTTAAACAATTTTAGGTGGATGGAAATAATATTACATATTGAGTAAACATGGATGTGGATGATAAAATACACCCCAGTAAATACTTACGAATAAACAATCTCGGATAAAAATGAGATTGTGATATTTCCCTTACCTTAGGTCCGATTTGCTTCGTATTTGTCCGAACCTCCTGTATAATGATTTAAATAATGTCATTGACTTATTATTGTTATGATATCATATATGGTTCACTTGTGACATTATATTACCCGTTCTTTTGTAAATTCCATGTTAAAGTAGCGTTTTGGGTAAAATCGTCTCATTTGTCGTTCATGTTTTTAACTTGTATTTATTAATATGATTACTAGGATCATGATTAATTATATCCAGAATGTAAAACATGATTTATATATAATATATATTCAGAATATATATATATATATATAATATCGATAAATGTAATGAAATACACTGTTCATGGAGACGGTAGTCCGTACGTACGCATGAACGCTGTTTTCGTTTCCTTATTGAAGTGAATGGAATTAAGTAGATGACATACATATAAATTTACATAAATCCAGTATCATTATTATTTCATATATTTCATTAGTACTTATTATATATACTTTATTATCATTCATGAATGGTTAATCATTGAGAATGAATCTCATCGCGTCGTGGAGACGGTATTCCGTACGTACGCACGAGCGATGATATCATTTCTATAAGTATTGAATTGAATTGGAGTGGATTATACAATATATCAGAATCAATATGATGTTGTAATAACTATGTATAGTTATTCTTTACACCATTATACCCATTCATGTAAGGTGGTGGTGGAAAATAGATTACACCACGGCGTGGAGACGGTATTCCGTACGTACGCACGCGCGGTGATTTCTTTTTCCGTAGGATGGATAGATGGTGAAATAGGGTTGTTTCATACTTATAATAACATATCAGTATATGAGTGATACTGATGTTATTACTTCATAATGAAACAACCTAAGAAGAAGAAGTGGAAGAAGAAATAAAGATGAAAGAATTGGTAACGGTAATTACCTCTTCTTTGAAGCGCCTCTTTGAGACCTCCTCTTAGGGCACTAAAATTGGTCTTTGAGGAATACCAGAACCTCTAGGATGTTGCTAGGGAAGTGGAGAAGAGATTTTGGCAGGGGTTGGCCGATCTTGAGTGCTCAAATTGGTGTGAGGAGGAGGGGGAGGAGGTGTCCTTTTATAGGGGAGGAGAGAGGCACCTTAGGAATATCTCAAAATATTATTTTATATTAAAGTCAAAATCGGTTTATAATGGTTCCAAAGGGTCTTATTTCGAAGCTAAGGTGGGTATGGGTCGAAATAATATCAACCAATAGAATTTAGACAAGTTTAGGATATTATTTTAACCTTATCAATTAGATTTAACTCCAAGTTAAATAATTTAACTTTTACCGTGTCTTTTGTTTTCTTTCACTATATGGTTAATACACTTACTATAACATGCCAAACGAACCCCAAATTGTTTATTATTAATATATATATCCTTATCTAAGTCATTTGGCCTAACCTTAGATTTTTAGGAATAAAATAACAATTAATAATATAATATTTGATTTAAAAACTATTTTGTGTCAATTTTGACACTATTTGATATATGATTTTTGTGAAAGTCATAACAGAATTAAATGTTCGAACCAAGTTTATTAAATCAACATTAATAGATAATAGTAACCTAGAAAATTAGTGTAATTCATAAAAAATCTCAAATTACATTTATTTTGGTGTTTATAACATCAATTATGTCAATATTTCATTAATAAGATAATTACTGCATCATCGTTGTGTCATAAATAAATTAAATTATTTTATGTCTAAAAATTACAAATAAAATACCATCAAGTAGTAAATCGTTTTAGCTTTCTAATGAATATTTATAATCTAAAATCCAACATATATGACCCTATTTAACAATTGTTTTTCTAAAAGATATATGCTTGTGTCATTTTTGTATTCATTTTAACTTAATTAAAATAAAGTGTCATTATCACTTACAAGTGGATCAATGGGGTCCCAAAATCGACCCAAAGATGCCCATGGTCGACCATGTATCAACCAATAGGTTTAAGACACGATTTAGGGTAATTTAATATTATTATAATATTATTTGTTTAACCCTTATTTACCGGATTTACCCTTAACCATGGTAAATAAAATATTTACCGCAGTAATTATTCAAAATGTCTAAAAATAAAAGTTACCTATTTACACAATTTGAACATCCTGATTCCAAATATGGAATCCATTTTTCTAAATTCAAAACACAGAAGTGGCAGAAATTAATTTAAAATTAATTCCCGCTGTCAAAACAAAAAGCGTGTTTTTAAGAGATAATAACTATCAAAAGATTGACACTTGTTTATGTTCGGTTTAATTGTAACATTTTGTCCAATGACCAACATTATATTAAGTGGTAAAAATATATTCTAAATATACTTTAAAACCACTCAAATTCATAATTTATCACTATTAAATGTTTTGATTAAAAAAGTTGTTTTTAATTAAAATTTAGTAATTTTCACTATTCATCAAAATATTAAAGTTATCCGAAAAGTACCAAAATTTCACCTTAGGCTAAATTCGATACTCCGAATCCAAGAATGAAGTTCATTTTGAAAAATAAGATTTACAGAATTTTAAAAAGTGGTTATTACTATTCATAACGGCTAGTTTTAATAATATTTTAATAGCACATCGTTGTTTAGTGAAACTCGGTATTGCGTATTACACACGCTATCGAGGAAGGTTGCGATTGCGTGTAATGCAAGGAAAGACAAGGATGCGTGTTGTGCAAGCTCCTTTTGGTGTAGCGTACAACACAAGACATTAATAAAATTAAAAAGAATATTTCTTTATAAAATCTTGGGCTGTTACAATATCTACCAACTGCCTCTGCATACTTCCTTTGCATACCACCTATGTGTACCGCCTCTACATAACGCCTCTGTGTACCTCCTCTATGGACCACCTCTGCGTACCACTTATTCCTTCTTCACACTTCTTTTTGAAATTCTACAAATTATTTTTTCTCCCGCATACCAAATTTCCTTATGAAAAATATCTTCAAAGTACTACTCCTTCCAATTTTGTGAACAGTTTCATCTTTCACATACCACTTTGTCCTACGTAGAACCTCACTAGTGTACCAATTTCAGAATTATCCAAGTTCTACCACAGTGATGATATTTTCTTATCAAATTCGATCTTTATTAATGATGGTATTAGCACTCCTTATATAGACAAATAACTTCGCAAATTTCTCCAATCCATTTTACCCATATTTTTAATGTGGGAAAAACTTCACTGCATACTAAACTTCATCCGCGTACTGTAATCCTCCACCGCATACTGCGACCCTTTGGTGAATGGTGAACATTCACCACATACCGTGTGTTTGTCAGTCCACGTACTACATATCTCCCACCAACGATGAGCCATTCCGTATACGACAACTCCTTCCATGAAGAACCAGTTTTGGTATCGCGGCCCATTCTAAAAACTATTTCACCTTCACCATATATAGTTCTATGACCCATTTTCGGCAAAATTATGCATACCACATGTCTTCATCATGTACTATCACTATGAAATTTTTTAGGTTCTACAACCTCCTCCACGTACCATTGCACACCTTCACCACGTACTGTCACTAAGAACCGTTTTCAGTTCTATAAACTGTTCCTTGTACCTTTCCGCATATTGTTCACTCCTATGTGTAAAACCTTCTTCAGAAAGCTCTACATACCATTCTGTGTACTGTTCACACCTAACCTTTGTTTTCCATCAGCAAGCTCCAGATTTTGAGGCCCAAAAATTTGGAAAATTCAGGAAATAAACACCACATTAAATATCTACTTCGGCGAGAGCACCAAGGCTTCTTCCCTTTCATCTAGTTTCTTCAACGATCTATAGCATTCATCACAAAATCCTTCCACCATGATATATACTATTTGAATGATCAGTTTCAGCATCGTCAGATTCTCTAGGGAAAGTACGGAAAATTCCCAACATCCCTACCTTCCAGCAACATCAGTCTCTCCAGTAAACACTGAATATGACTAACATCATCTACCCAGCTCTTTATTATCATTCCTAAATCGTCAAATCACCATATGATCCCTCATAAAATGATGGATATCTCTTCAGGAAAGCTCCAGTATGGTCTCTTCGAATACTGATATGTGGCATGATCACTTTATAACTTGAAGCCCTTTAATACTCTAGGACATGGTTTCATTGTTGTATACAATGTATCACCTTTGATACATGTTTTTTGAACATAATATTTTTTCAACAATCATCTGAATTATAACTCTCAATAACTTTGGAGTTCTTCATCATAGTCTTCTTCGATTTGATCATCATTGACAACTGTTGAAAAATATACAACCTTATACACTAAATGGTCCCATCAAATATGAATTGAGATATAATATAATTGAATATGAAAAATTAAACGGAAATTGAATTTCTTATTGTAGAGAACTTGTCCCCGACCTGACCCTAGGTGTGAGATGTATGCAATATCTCTTTCTTTTATATGATCTATACATCACCCAAACCTGACCTAAGGAGTAGAAAATGGGCATGGTTCATATATAGGAAGGATTGTACCTATCCTATTTCAATATCTATGCTTTGAGTTTTAAACCATGAAAATTCTCTTTTTTGAGGTGTGTATTTGACATTGTAGAGGCATGCCACCACCAGGTACTCTAGTTGAATTACACGAGGGTGGAAGTGATCATGCTCTAGAGGTGGTGGGCCATGGGCTACTAGTAGATCCTCCAATAGTGCTAGCTATGGCACTAGGGACGGTACCATAAAAAAGTGATGAGGCAGAGTTCTATGAAGTTTTCATTTGATTCATACAGATCATTCATGGAGAACCGCGGCCTTCTCCAACTATGGTAGAGTTGATGTGTGAGTTCCAAGTATAGTATCTACCCATTTTTTTAGTGTATGGAGGACCATAGGTAGTGGATTCATTGATATATGACATTCTATATATCTTTGAGCATCTCGAGACACCTACCAATAGGAGGGTAAAAGTTTATAATTATTATCTATGTGATTCCTCCAAGAGATGGTGTTATGTAATTACTTAGATGGATCGTCATCAAAAGATGGCATGGAGAGATTATGGCCTTCTATTTTTACTTCTATATCGAGATGTAGAGGGATGATAGATAGAAATAGTTTAGGCACTTTGAGCACAGTGCATTATTAATTATGGATTATTTGACCCATTTTAAGATCTAAAGTGCTTCACACATATTCTGATGGGTGAATAGTTATCTAAAGTAAGGAAATTTGAGTATGGTGTCATGTATGACATTTGATCACATGTGAATGAATTTTGGTTGACTATCATTTATGGAATAGTTAATCAGGCGCTTACTATAATGTGTAATCTAAGAGAGGCTAGGGGTGCGAGATAGGGTGATTCAACGTCTATATCTGGATCTACTTCAACCAGTAGTAAGAAGCATCATATGGGGAATCCATGAGGTGATGTTTTTATCCATATAACATACTTATCTATCAAGGTGATGTTCCACTAGTGTTCTGGTCTAGGAAATATGAGACCTCAGTGCATGAGAGACCCAGTCGAGTGCTGATCTAATGGAAAGATGGGTCATCTACAATGCTTTTTCAGAATGTTTCCTCCAATAGCCAGTGAGAGAGGTTCTTAAATCACTCCACATGCAAGAGCAGGGTCAACTGCTTCTCTTTAGGAATGGGGATGGAGTACAACTAGACGATTAGGCTGAGGTGGTGGTCATTACTATCATATTCAAACCTGGAATTTGTAGTGACAGTAGAGGAGATATTCTCATGGTAGTAAGGTTGTATTATAGGTTCATATATCATCCCATATATATATAGTGAAACCAAAACATGAGGAGTCGAATCTTAGACCTTCTACTACCAGAGATACTATTCTGATAGCCTTTACTTTAGAATCTACATATTTCGATAAATGCACTTCTCATGGATTTATATTCGTGCCCATTATGGAGATCCTTTGTCTTAATTTTCAGAAATATGATGGATTTATGGTGATTGATACTCTATTGGGGATTTGAATGTAGGATGTACGTCTCTTTAGGGAGTTACCCCTTGAGATCTGTGGGTATCACATTGTATGGGACCTCTTTTTCATCAAGATGACATGTTTTGACATCATTATTGGGATGGACTGGTTCATTCCCTTTCATTATTTAGTTGATTTCTATTATTGAAGGGTGACCTTCACATCACTAGAGGGTGAATAGTTTATTCACAAGGGTGAATGGTATATCTTGGTGAGCTGAGCTGGACCTGAACATCATGGGATGGGCTGGATGATAACCCAGATTGAATGTTTATATCTTGATGATCATGGAACACAATTGGTATATTTTCCTTCAGTGGTTGATTATTTCAAAGATGTTTTCTCGGATGACATTTTAGAATTACCTCTAGTGATAGTGGTATAGTTATCAATCGATCTAGTTCTGTGAGATACACTGGTATTCATTCCACCTTATAGGGTGGATACTACCGAGATGTAGGGGCTCAATAGGTAGCTATAGGATTTAGAGTAAAGGGGGTTTGTCTAACCCAGTACTTGTCCACAAGGTTCTTTAATCATTTTTGTGAAAAAGGAGGATGGTAACCTCAATCTATATGGGGATTACGAAAAATTGAACCGAATGATGGTTAAGAACCAGTATCCTTTTCCACAGATAGATGATCTATTCAACCATCTCCCAGGGGATCGGGTGTTCTTGAATATTTATTTGAGATTGGGTTATTATCGGTTACGTGATAGACCGTTAGATATAAATTTCACAATATTTTTTAGTAGGTATAGTCTATATGATTATCTGGTTATGTCATTCGGTCTAAAAAATCTGATAATAGTTTTCATGGTATTTATAAACTGAGCTTTTTCATTATTATCTATATTCATTGATCATGGTATTAGTGGATGATACCATGGATTATTCTCACACTTGACATGACCATGCAAAGCATCTTGATATTGTATTGGATACAATGAGAGAGTATTAGTTATAAACTAAGATCACATATTTCCACTTCTGGATGGATTAGATTCATTTCATAGGTTACATTATCTCAAATATAGATGTATTAGTTGACCTAGAGAAGGTGAGAGCTATAGTTTCCTGGGAACTTCCCAAAAATTTCTCTAAGGTATGACATTTCTTGGGGCTGGATGGAAATTATAGGAAATACATACAGGACTTATCACGCATAGTATCACCACTTATGGGAAATACTAAAAATGGTGTGATGTTTGTACGGTTAGATTCATGTGATAAAACCAATCAAGAGTTGAAAGGGTTATCGACTTCAGCATTGATGTTGATTTTTCCAGAGCTAAGAAGGAGTTACACTCTTTACTGTGATGGATAAGGCATTAGAATTAGAGCTGTTCTTTTGTTGGGAGATAGAGCTGTGGCGTAAGGGTATAGGCAGTTGAGTCCACATGATAGGAGTTACCCGATGCATGATAATGATTTGTTTATAGTTGTAAATGCTCAGCATTGTTAGAGACACTATTTACAAGAAGAGTGTTTTGTGGATTACACGGACCACAAAATACTTGATTATATTTTTACCCAGCGAGATCCGAATATGAGGTTGTAATGGTGGGTTGTGTACCTACAGTGTTTTTTACTTTGAGCTTGCCTAAATGACTGGTAAGGGTAATGTTGTGATTGATGTACTAAGTAGAAGGACTCAGATACAACCAGTTTAGCAGGCTAGTAGTTAAGGGAATCTTATGGATACATTCTCTAAGATTCACTTGGAGGTATAGGATAGTCAAGGGAAGACTTATATTTCATCATTAGATGTGACCACCACCCTTATGGATAGATTGAGGATGAGGTTGCTATCAGATTATAAGGGACCAATCCTACAGAAGCATGTGGAAGTTGAGGACCCTGGTTGGACCATAGGCAAGGATGAAATTCTATGTATACATGGAAACATATGTGTTTTTGTAGAAATATATGAGTATTTGATTTGATACTTTAATTCTTTATCTTGGGCAATGAATCCTTAGTAATCGGTATTAGAAACATCTCAGAAGTGATTCATGACATGCATGGTAAGCTCACCTGAGAAGTGTAGGAAGGGAGTTCTCTATTGGGTCATTTTTCTATAGTGAAATATGGTGATATCCTTGGATATATAATAAAAATGAAATCAATCATGTGGAAAATGATTCATCCTATCATCATAGAGCTTAATAATCAAATAAACTGGAGTGTAGGGAGGGGGAGATAAGCTTCTGGAAACAGAACTTGGTAGGTGATAAACTCTTTTCTCAGGGTGTCCCACCTCATACATCTCTCTCATGAAAGTGATCCATCACCCTTCATTTACTCAGGATGTTATTGTCACTATTCAGTGGAGAACTCTCGGTATTATCAAGATATCCGCAGCCTCGGACTCATTTGTCTTCTCTAGGTCAGCAACAAGCACTTTCTTAGCGAAGGATTTCTACAGAGTGATAGAATTGCCAACTGATATTGATGTGTGGGGAGAGGTGCTATGGTGTAATGATATTCCCACCAAATATGCTTTCCTGGTGTGGTGTGTTAGAAAAAATGAAATATCCATGGATGAAAATTTCAAGAGAATGGCTGTAAACATGGTGTCTCAGAGCTCATTTTGTACTGATCCTAAAGAGGAAATCATCTATCATCTATTCATTGAGGGACATTGGGAATGATATGTTTGGTGCAGGTTTGGTAGTTTTATAGGTACCACATCTCACTATTTTTCATCCACTAAATTTCTCAACCTTTGGTTTTGAGGGACGGTGAATAATCATATGGAAAGAAAATCCAGAGCATGCATCTTGGTGGAAGGGTTTTGGTGTGTCTGGAAAGCAAGAAAAAGAGTCTGGTTTGAGGGAATTTCAAGCTCATATGTGGCCATATCCATTAGAATTATAAGCTTAATGATTGACTTGGGCCACATCTTCAAGTACTAAGATCAATATCTATCTCTAAGAATGATCATGGGGACCATCTCATTCAATACGATCCTGCCCGAACTCCTCTCTAGCAGATGGGTCAAGTGTAATCCTCCCATTTCTAGGATAAAACAAAATATCGATGGGACTTATTGTTATAGAATAGTGCGGGGAGGTGGTTTAGTCTGTGATAATAGAGGGTCTAGTCTCTTTTCATTCTCGGCCCACTTTGGGATTGGGTGTTCTCTTCAGGCTGAAGAGAATGAGTTACATGTAGGCCTTGAATTGTTCAAGGGGAGGAAAATACACATTTTTGTGCTAGAAATGGAGTCTCAGGTGTTGTTTAAGTCTCTTAAAGTCCACTACTCTACCCCATGGTTGATTATCTACCAATTCCATAAGAGTATAAATCTAATCAATGAAGTCATGTAGGTTTCCCACACTTGTCGAGAAGAAAATAGAGTGGTCAACTATCTCACCTCAAAATTTCCCTTCGACGAAGTCCTTTTCTATTTTGATAATAAATCATCTTTTTCTTATGAAGGTATGGACATTATTATTGGGTACAGACTTGGTCTGCACTTATTTATTCCCCCTTAGCCCCATTTGTATTCGGTTCCCAAATCTCATCCTTTCAATAAATAAATTATTTATTGTTTAATCACAAGCTCAAAAAGGGTTCTCATTTCCTGCCTATCATGGATACTTTTTATGTAGAGGATCTTGTGAGGTTGTATATTTGTGAGATAGTAAACCTTTAAGAGTTTTAATTCACTATCAGTTTACATTATGATGTCTGGTTTACATCTCGGTTATAGTAGGGTTCTCATAGGGTGTTGTGTATACAGGTGTTTCAGAGCACATAATATTACCCTCAGACCAATGGCTAGTCAGAGAGTAAAATACATGTGTTTAAGGACATTCTACGAGCATGTGTCCTGGATTTTGGGAGCTTATGTGAGAGTCACGTACTCCTAGTTGAGTTCACTTAAAAAAAATATATTTCAGGATACAATTTAGATTATGACTTATAATTATTTATAATATAGGCCATGTAGATCACCCATGTGTTATTTAAAGGTATAAAAGAAAGTTATGCTCAGACCTCATCTCATGTAGAAGACTATAGAGATTGTTTAGATGTTTCAGAAGAAGATGGATACTTCGTAGTCTTTAAAAACTTTTATACTGATTATCATCGATGAAAGATAGAGTTTGAGGTCGAGGATCAAGTCCTTTTATGTGTTTCACTGAAGATAAGACATAGTCAGATTAAGAGATAGGATGAAATTTCCATGTGATATGTTAGGCCATTTGAGTTTCAGGGGAGAGTCAGGCTGGTAGCCTATCGGTTTCATTTAAATCATATGTATTGATTGATTCATGAAGTCTTCTACATATGTTAGATGTGATTCTATCATTTAGACCCATATCATTATTTTCAACCTACGGAGGTTGAATTACTGGTAGATATGTCCCTTGAGGATCATCTTTTTCTTATTGTGGATCATATAATGAAGGTTATCTTAGGCTAGTTAGTTCTTTTAGAATGGGTTATATAAAAGAATTAATGTATATAGGAAAATACTTGGGAGTGGGAGGTTAATGTATGAGAATAGTGGTAGAAGTTGTTCTCAGATTATGCTTCACCACCATTGCAAGGGAAATTAAGGGATGAATTGCTTTAAGGGGGAAAGTTTCTACGAATCATGTTCTTCATGAGGTAAAAAATCATTTTATATATATCAATTTATGCTTAAATTATTAATTATAGCCTTATGTGAAACCCATTTGTGTTTGTAGAGGTATAGGGGGTTTTGGGGGCTTGTTCGGAGCCTGAAACATAACTTTTGGGGTGAAACAGGCCTGTCACATAGTTAGTAGAAACCATGAAAAGTAGCCTTCACAGTTACTACTGATCGAGTGAGACCTGGGAAGAGAACAAGAGGATCCTACATGGTTTGATAAACTATGTGATTTAAGGTGCACACCCTTACAAGATCTTTTTTTATGGTGTCTTGAGATAGGGTTTGCTCATGGTTTTTCAAACTGTGCAAACTAACTGTGCGAGTTTCCCTTTCTTACAACTGTTGGAACACGATGGGTACATGGTCTCGAAAAATGTGTGGTTGAACCATGTAGACCAGTATTTTGGGTGAAATTTTATATTTTTCTTTAAAATGTTCTATAACATTACCCCAAATTCTATTTCTTCCTCTGCACAACAACTTCACCCTTTGAGATCACCTCCTTGATACGTAATCTAGAAAGAATATGACATTCTCTATCCATGCATTGAATAAAGATACTTAATAAGAATAAAATACTTCTTAGAAAGATCCCATTTTCCTTTGTGTCTTTCATCATTTGGTTTGCTATCAGTTGTGCTATTTAGGTGCAAGAAAATATGCCATATTTCTAGGGTTCTCATTTATTCATAATTTTTATACCGACCCTAGTCAAATCTGGAGCTAATACTAAATGATCACCCTACTAAGAACATACATTATGTGGTCTTGTGATCTTCCCACCAAGTTTATGTGTTTATATATATGTCATTGTGTCGTACACTGATATTTCTGATCGTTAGCCTTGAATGGGATTTTAATCCCTGACTAAAAGGGATTGGTATAACCTATGTAATTAATGATCCATTTTTATTAATTATTAATTCTTATAAACCTTGAATTGGAACCACACTTTGGGTGTGTTGTTAAATTAAATAGGCCACCAGGGGGAATATGAATTTATTACCTTTAAGGTGTGTCGTTACCACGTTTTATTGGATGTTGAATGATGAATTAAATTGTGCGTTGTAAATTGTAAATTTAATTGATTAAATAAAGGGTGTGTATGATCATGTCCCTATGATTTGGTTTTATATTTTATTTTTTAGTCATGACTTGTCTTTTTATAATGAAATTCCTACAAGAGATAATTAAGAGGCTAACACTTCTAATATTATCCCATTCCTTGAGTATATATCTGAGGTGAGGTTTAAATGAATTGATAATGATAATGACCTTGACATAATTAAGTGATGTTTAATTATTTATTATAATATATGGGGTGACACATGGTTTCTTATATGAACTCCATGAATGGACATATATGGATACTCCCTTGATCATGCCTGAGTGACACTTGGAATACCTAAAGGACTTCTATGGATGGACTCATGGGGGGTGACTTATATACGCCAGAGTGATACTTGGACACCAAATGGATTGACAAGGATAGACACATGGGGCAGTTGATCATATACACCATGTGTGAAACGTGGGATCCCTTAGAGGTCCTACAAGGATAGAATTAGGGAGTGGTTATGTTACACCACACCCAGAGCGATACCAGAATTACATTAAGGAATTAGTAGGAAGGGATTGGAAGGTGGTTGGTTTATGATCTGCCTGAAGAAATACCTGGATTCCAAATTAGGAATACCAAGGACTGAATCAGGTTAATTGTTGATTAATTAATGAAATGTCTTACATGATGTGTCCTTTATGAGAAATCAAAATCTTGGATTTTTGCACAGAATTATACCATATTGGTGGCTTGATTAGGCACATATTGTTCACATTCTTAAGGGGGATGTTGGGAAACATGGTAGGTCCCTATAATTATTAATTAAATGATACTATTTTATTAAATGATTTTGATTATAAAATGATATAGGACATACTATGAATTAAAGAAATTTTTTGGCTTAGGTCAAAGAAGGTAGTAGAGGACATGTGTTTATAAGAACCCTAACCTCTATAGTTTGTTCACTTTCAGTACTTCCTTTACATAGTTTACAACTTCCTGCACACTATTATTATTATATATTCAGTAAATGGATGGTATTAGACCTTTGAGTTGTTTCTTATTAAGATGTATCCCCCCCCTATGTGGGACATAAATGGGTACATAGAAATATTATATGATTGTAGGTATGGATAAAGGAAAGTGTCTTTCTATAGGTTTTTAATTGCCTCTTAGGAGTAAGAGAGAACTAGACTGAGCTGAGGCTCATGATGCTATATGGGATACTTTTTTTTAACTTTTTGGTATTTTTATATATGTATTGTACACATATCATGTTACTAGTTTTGGATGTTTGAATGATACTTGACATGTATTAATCATCCTCTGTATATGAGATCACTTCTAGATTTTTTTTTCTAAATTCATGTCCTGTTTATTTGTCATCTATCTAATTGATTTACTACTTATTCTACATATATGATATTTTATATCCAATTTTTTACACTCTAGTGATGAGAGAATAGTCTCCCCACAAACACACCCTATTCCATCTCTACTAGTTAGTAGTCTCTAGCATTTGGGAGATGTGTATGAGGTCATGTGGCCAACCGGCCTCACGACACCTTTTAGTGGAATCTGGTTCTAGTACGTTACACTTTTTATGAATTAAAATTAATTATATAATCCATGCTAATAATCATGTCAAATATGTCAAGTTAGAGCTCTATGAAGTCCCACTCCACATCATAGTCCACTATAATCACTCATAAATTTGTTCACGTAAAACCTTGTTTGGACCTCTTTCCTAACAAAATGGAAAGAACCAATAAGAACTGTATAATGTCCAAAAAAATCCCAAAACATAAAATATATACTGGAGATATAAAATAATGATTTTCACTAATAAAAAAATATTGTACAATAGAAGATGAAATAATGATCATACCACTAATTCTGGTTGGCCCTGCTTTAGATTCCTATGATGCATACTCCACCGCATAAAGACATTTGGTATCATCTTATACCTGAGCATTATAGAAAACATGAAACCCTCCATATCCTAAGGATAAGAACCAAAATCCTTGGTAGCATTTGTATGAACCTACGAGCCCTTTTTGAATGTGAATACATCCTTACTACCTTGAGACGTCATGTCAAAACATTATTTCAGTTGTCAAGATAGTCCAAAATGATAAGACTTATTGGAATCCTACATAGAATTAGACTTGGTATGACCATAAACCCAACACTGATAGAAAAAACATTATTCTATCTAAAAAAATCATCCAAAATAAGTCCTGAATAAAAAAAAGATACCCTTTCACTTCATTTTCTGTCCAAAAGATACCCCCTTTCTAATAACAATACCATCTAAATCTCATCCAAAACCTATTTTATAGTTATTTGGGCCTCTAAAAAGATGAATTTTCATCTACATATGTAAAGGATAGAAGGAACAAGATAATAAATATTGATAGAATATCATCCCACAACCCCAACTCAATCTTCTGAGCCTTCAGGTAATCATTTGTGATTAGATTCAGTGTCAAGTGTACAGACTCATCCAAATGGATGGAATAATCCAGAACTATATGTTCTTTCAACACTAAGGCCAAAAAATATCATCTATTTTACGCATATAATGTATTAGGATAATACTATTTGTTGAATATTTTCATGAAAGAAACCAATGTAGGATACTCATGCATCTTATCTTGTACAATAGATTCCCACCATCTCATTCCCGATCCTTCAAAAATATTCATGGGAAAACCCACCTTATATTCCTCAAGAGTCTTCAGAAAGAGGAATATCCTCAAAATACCCTCATGTATTTATTCATATTCCAATAGTCCCTTTTCACCATGTAAGGTAGGTGGATGCATCTTTTTAAATTCCATGTCGTGATCCACTACTCATCTGGGGTACTTGCAACCATCTTTCTCCAAAGTATGAATGGCCTGAAATATAGCATTTACTAAAGAAGTCGCCACTTGAAGATAAACCTATAAATAATATATCATATATTCCCCACTCATATTTGGTAGTTATCTTCTTGGTTTAACTTTCAAACTATCATAATATAAAAATCAATTAGATATGAGAAGATTCTAAAATCATTGGACCAATATCAGGCATCGATATCAATGATTGAAAAGAATAATAATTTAAATAAATTTTGAATTATTTAAATATAATATGACACTAAAAGAAATACTAGGTTTATTCAAATAAACATCCCATACTATTAATTCAAATAACCTCAAACCCCAAGTCTCAAACAAAGAAAAAAAATCAACCACCAATGGTAACTCGAGTTCATACATGGAAGTGAACTAGAAAGGCCCATTCTTGTACCTACTACCCAAATTATGATAGTGCTAAATTATATTTATCCAAGACATAGAACAAAACTCAGGTACTATTAACACCCTTTAGGTTGGGAATTTCATATGATACCAATTTAAAACAAACCAACATTGGTCAACTAAACTATCCAATAGATATTTCCATTCCATGGTGAGTTCAAACTAAGAAAATAGATTCAAGTTTTGAATATAACTAAAATAATTATTAAAACCAGAGTACAAGGATGAATAAATAGATACCAAAATATCCATACAACCCAAGAAAAATATTCTAAACTAGAAAATTATGATAAGACAAGACTGAAAAGTCTATATGTGACTATCTATCACCTAAAAACCATACCACTATAAAAGAAACATAGGAGAAGAGAACTTGGCATGAAACATGATTCCCTTACCATTCCCTGATTCCTGAAAAACAAGGTCTAAAACCATAATGGAAAAAGTAGGTTGTTATCATAGAGCCTAGTAGTATAGCACCAAATAATTTATAAAAGTTCAAATATCAATAATTCACATTTTCTAGCCTTAAATAAAAAAAATTAATTTATAAATAAATTTAATAAAAACCCATTTGTAAAAATTTCATGTAGTTTCCATAAATTCATACCACATTCTCCAAACTCATGAGTATATCCAGTATAAAAAAATAGGTAAATGAAACATGTGAGTAAATATCCATGAAATAAAAAATCATAGGATAAACCATGTATAAATGAAAACTACACCATTTAGACCCTAGACTATGGGAATACATACTAGACATAAAAGAATCCTAAACTAGGATTAAGTAGGTTCTAACTAATATTGAATTCTTCCTCAGTAAGTCAATATCACAAAAGTAACCCCTAGATTCTCCACACAAATTGGGGTCACCTATGTCCATTTACCACCTAACCCAAGGCTCCCAATGTGCTATGTTTGTTCAAAAAAAATTATAAACCCTTGTTCATATTTAATTAAACCCATTTCCCCCCAATATAAATTCATTTTAACAAAAATATTTAGAATGTTAGGAATTAGAATCACATTTATAGATACACCTACCTCTTGAAAGACAAAAACCTAACTGCATTCAACAAAAGAGGTTGAAAAACAGTAGGCTGACCTTTGAATGAGAAGGAATGAAAAGAAAATAGAAAACATCAATAGAAAACACCAATATATTTTGAATATAATATGAAAAAACACCCAATGCCACCGTAGTGACCAATGTAAATGATAAATAATAAATACAACTTATTGGGGATGTTTGATGCAACCACCAGAGGAATCAAATGCCAAACAGAGCAATCTGGAGAAGGGAGATCACCCAAAATCACCATTGGGTATGAGATAGAATCCTTCACACTGAATGATAAAATAATCAGGCATGCAACATGTTTAAAACCACAAGACTAAAGGAATTCATATAGTAAATATATTTCACAGTGTGAAATCCCATGTGTCAAAAATATACTGAAAAATGTGTCACCTATGATTAAATTAAATCCTGATCAAAATTTTCACATCGTGTAAAAAGTTTATGGATATTAAAATTATCATTCCCTACAAAAGATTCATGGAATCTTCCCTAATAAATATTATTTTTGAGTAACACATTCACGATGTGAATGTGTCCAACATGAAGTTATCAGCTATGTTTTTTGAACGAGATCTCTGAACCCAAACATATGGTTCTCTAGTCCCAAGAAGCATCCTATAAAGTAATTTTGTCAATTATACTTGGGATAAATTATTTAAAAACATACATCCCTAAACATTAGTTATTTTCCCTAGAAAAGGCACTTTATTCAAAATAATCTCACAATGTACCCATAAAAAAAGGAAACCAAAAACAAAATTCAAATCATACTAGAAGGAAGGTAACATGGTGTTAAAAATATTACTAATATAATGGTAAAAATATATTTAAATAACCTTAATAAATTCATTAATGTTATATATATTCATTAAATAAATTTTTATAACCATGAATATAAGGTAGTGATTAAAAAAGAAATACGTTGTTCATTGAGGTAATAGTCCATATGTAACACATGAAAAGTTTTTATTTTCCAATAGATTGAAGGGTGGTAGATAATAGTTGCTCCATAAAAATAATAAAATTTAATCATACTAATGATTTAGATGTTATTATATTATTATTATTAATAAATATTTCGATGAGGTGGAAGAATAATAAAACTTGAAATAATTCATTTAAGACAATTCCATCTTCCTTGAATATCCTCCTTTGGGATTCTACTTAATGGTTCTTAGATTGGTATTTTGGGAAGAAAAAAGACTAGATAAAATGGGAAAAGTGTTGTGGAGTTATTCTTGTAAGAATATGTATGCTAATTTGATCATATTTTGTGCATAAGTGAGGTGGTGAAGTGATCATTTTTTAAGTGAGAGGAGTGGTAATATCATAAATAACTATTTTCTTAATATATAATAAATATAATACTAAAGTAAACTAGCAGAAAATAATAAAAATTTCAAATATAGGATAATTTAGGTCAATAATTCACTCCCAAAATCAAATAAATACACACTTTTGTGATATTTTCAGCCTTATCCTTTAGTTTAAACCCCCTTTTTCATTTTAGCCTTTACCGAGGTGACTATCTTTTACCATGATAACTTATTTTTATGAGTAAAAAATAAAATGGGCTTGTAAAAAAAACTAGATATTATGATTTCAAATAGCAAAACCATTTTATAAGATTCAATTTATGAAAGTGTTAAAATTAATTTTAATCCTAGAACACATAATGCATACAAACCATTTTGAGAAAAAAAATTTATCTTTAAGCATAAAAATGAATTAATTCTCATTAATGTATACATAAAATCTAATATTTTATTGATAATTTATTTGATTAAATATATTATAAATAAATTTCTTTAAAATAAATCATTATTATTCATTTAATTTAATAATATGAAAAATATTTTTCACACATAAAAATAGTTTTCTGAAAAATAACTTTTTTACCTAAAAATTATTTTATATTCATCTCTAGCTAATTGATAATCAATGTATAAATTATTATTAATTTATATATAATTATAGAAAATAAATTTTAGTAATTTTTAAACATCAAATGAGAGAACATTTTCTTATAAATAAAATTATATATTATATAATAAAAATAATGTTTATAAATAAAAAAATCTTGTTTACTATGTATTGTTAGATTAGTATTCCATATAATTACTTAATCAATATATGGATGTTATTAATCTATATTATTAATCATTACTTGAATATTTATGAATAAATTTTATTTCTATTATTCCTCAAAAGTAATTAATAAAAAATGTTCAATATTGTTTCCTTAAATCAAATATATTTTCTTAAATGAATTTGAACCATTTTTAGATAAATACAAAATATTCGCCATAATAAAAGTTTGATAAGATAAATAATGAAATTATATTAATTTTATAAAATTAAAATTATGAAAATATTTTTTTAATAAAACTGTATAATATATGGAAACATATATTATTAAACATAAAACATATTTTTTTTTCAAATGGGAACCCATATCATTGTTTCATGCTTTAATAAAATTATTTTTTAATATGAATTTATATAATTAACCTGAATATCAATTTTAAGATATTTAATAACTAAATAATTATTTCAATAGTTCCAAATAAGTAATTATGTTAATATAAATTTAATTATCCTTTAAATAAAACATCGCTTATGAGATGATGTAAACATGATAATCTTATATGAATTATGAATATCTAATCAATTATATGATATCATTTGACACATGATATAAAAATATATAATTATTTAATTTATATATATACATTCATGATCATGAATATTTATAAGACATAAAAGTAATATGTTATTAAGAATATATGGACTGCCAACATATTTACAATGATTGTATTTCCAATGACTATAACGATGATTTCAGGCATAGTGGATGTACGAAATTAAGAGTTTCTAAATTGGCTATTTGTCACAATCAATGGATACATTCTAATTTACATGGAAAAAACATGATGAACCATAAAATTAAATATAATATTATTTTTTCAAAAACTAAAAACAAGAATAGAGGATCTTTTCAGGTCTAATTCTTAATTAATTTATTTAAATAATGAATTTCATTTCATTGAATTCTTTATCCGTTTTCAATGATCGGTTGAAATCCTCTAGCCATACCATCATTGATTCATTGTGATAAAGGGTCGATACCAACTTTTAGTGATATACATGAGTTCCATGAACATATGATCCTCACATAATAATCTTCTAGGTTCTCTCACAGATTGATATAACACTTCTAGTGATCATTGTTTTTTCACAGTAGAATCCTTCAAGGTGAGAAGGAATCACTCTGGTGGATGAGGAAAATTTATCTATTATTTTTTTAAAATTCTAAGGGAGGTTCCCTATAGTGATTGATAGAATATTCTCTATAAATTATTCCACACAAACATAAACTTGTGGCTAGGGTTTTGTAAAATACCATAAATTTATTGAAATATAGACAGAGTTAGAAAATAATAATTTTACAAGCGTCGTTATTATTTTATTAATCCCAAGTTAGCCACATATCTACATATTAATTGAATTATTATTATTTAGTTAACAGGGGATAATCTAATAGATAAAATAAATATTATTTCCTGAAATGAATTATTTAACTTTTATTCAAATAATATTTAATATGAAATTTCTCACATGACTATTAAACTCAGACTTCCAAACCTCATCAATATTTATTGAATCTTGAATAGTTTTTTTAAAAGGAACAAGTACCCTTTTATTAGAAAAAAACAAGTGAAACAAGGAAAGTAACAGATGAAAAGACAAAACAACAAGGCTATTGTCGTCCAAGATTTTTCTTGATTTTATCAGCAATCTCATGTTCTTTGTTGTGAAAAGCACCCCAGTCCATTCCATGACTGCGTCCACGCCCACGTCCACATCCACGTCCTCTTCTGTGAAGTGCTTCTAAATATCTTGCTTGCTGTAAGAGAGTCTCAATATCTGTATCTGAGTCTGAGTTTTCAGACTCTGTTCCCATACTTGCTACTGGTTCAGCTATCTCCTGCCCCTTCCCATGATCTTTAGCTTGCCTCCCACGTTTTGTTTACTGCAAAGAGTTCTCATCGTCTGCTAAATGGTTCTGTTCCTCTTCCTTTGCAGTGGCATGTTCTACCCAACTACTATAGTTTACTGGGGGCTTTCCTAATTTATCTGCAGCTCATTTTTTGTCTTTGGCCTTACATGAGAGGTAGGAGAATCTTTTGCAAGAAGAATATTTCCAGTGTCATGTGATGTGCAACTAGTGGTGGCTAAAGAAACCAAAGGAACCTCCTTAGTCCCACTGTCAAGTGAGTGCACTGAGTTTTGCATAATAGCCTAGAAACGAGGAAGGGGCAGAGCTTTCGATAGGATAGTGCTGTCAACTTTCAATTTTTCAGTAGAAACCAGAAAAAAATCATGGGAAATAGCCTTTTTAGGAGAAGTCTCCGGTGTCACCTGGGTTGACCTCTCATGATTTGAGTGTGCTGCTACAAATGCAGGAGGAAGGTTGTTGTCGGATTCCAATTTTTCAGAGGATAACAGTGTACAGTCTAAGGAATTATGAGATGGAGACCCCTCAATGTCACAAGACATTGTGTAATTAAGTCTAACAGGCAACGGTGGGAGTTCAACCGATCCTTTTTCCACAATGGCAGCCCATGAAGCACCATGTCTAGAGGGGGACCCAACCAAAAACTGTCTATGGTCAGTAGGTCCCTTCTAGGAGGAACTAATGTCTAAAATAGGACATTGAGGGAGAGCAACAGCAGAAGGTTTTCCAATTAAAACAGGTAGGCCTTGGTGTGTAATATCCTTTGAACCAGAATCAGATTTTAGTTTCTTAAAACATGTTCCATGATCATGTCCTCGTAAGGAACAGAAATTTCATGTCAAAGACTTCTTACAGGTATTTTTGTCATTCCCAATGGTCCTACAGTCTGGAAAAAACTGAGGTAAGTTCTCAAATTCAATCCTTAATTAAAGTTCTTCTTCATTAGTAGAAAGAATGACTTTATCAATCAATGTGGAGGAAAGGTCCACTTCAACTAAGAATCTAGTACAATGACCATATCTAGTAATTTCTGTCTCCCTATCCATTTTGATTGGGAACCCAATTTCCAATGCAATATCATAAAGTATTCAGGGGTGCCAAAGAATCCAGTTAAGGCCAAATACCTTCACCCAAGCTTGGACTGTTAAGTTTCCAATTTCCAGTGGGTTGAATTTTTTATCCCATTCATGGATGTGCAGTGCCCCTAGCTTAAAAGGAGAGAGACATGGCCCCAAGAACGCAGCTTGAGATCTTTAGAGGGGAAGAGTAAATGTATGTATCCTCTCTCTAAGGAGACACACTTCCAATTTTTAATGCCCCATATCGCGGATAGCCTCTGGGTGAGTTGATCAGCCTTCCATGGAACAACACCTAGTGCATGACTCTTTGGGCCCCTTACCACATTGCGTTATGATACACTACATAAATTCCAAGGTTAGAATCTAAAATCCGGATAAGGATTCCATAGAGAAATAATTTAATGTCATAATGCACTATGGAAAAAAATGGTATTATCGACGGGTTATTTGCGACGGGAATATGTCCCGTCGCAAATAACCCCAGCAATTGGGGTATTTACGACGGGGATTATGCCCCGTCGAAAATAAATAGTTATTTGCGACAGAATATTCTCACCCGTCGCAAATGGTTTGGCTCGAATGCACGCCAAATCGTGCGAAAGATATTTGTGATAGGATCCGCTTCCCGTCGTAAATAACCGGTGGCGGCAATTGGTTATTTGCGACGGGAAGGGGTTACCGTCGCTAATAACCTGGCGGCAGGGGTTATTTGCAACGGGCCCCGTCGCAAATAATCCCTTTTATTGCCGCCCATAATAAATGTGGTCGGGGTTATTTGCGACGGTCCCGTCGCAAATAATACCAATCGCGACGGGAAAACGTGGTATTAGCGACGGGTTATTTGCGACGGGAATATGTCCCGTCGCAAATAACCCTCGCAATCGGGGTATTTGCGACGGGGAAAGATATTTACGACGGGATCCCCTTCCCGTCGCAAATAACCGGCGGCGGTAACAAGTTATTTGCAACGGGAAGGGGTTCTCGTCACTAATAACCTAGCGGCATGGGTTATTTGCGACGTGCCCCATCACAAATAATCCCTTTTATTGTCGGCCATAATAAATGCGGTTGGGGTTATTTGTGATGGTCCCGTCGCAAATAATACCAATTGCGATGGGAATACCGTCGCAATAAACCCCGTCGCAAATAGTATAACCTATAAATACAGCCAGCTTTGACATGTTTTCTGAATCTGAACTACTAGTTTATATCTGTTGAGTGAATTTTGTTTTGCAAGTCGATTTCAAGGAGGTTGCGGGGATCATCCTACAAGTACAAGAAATCGAAAGCTCGAAAACCAGTTTAAGGATTTTTTCTGAATTTTAATTTAATATTTATTTAATGTTTTTGTTTTATATTTTTACATTAGTTTTTATTATTTCTTATTAGATATAATTATGTTGTATTAAGGTATTAAATTTGATATGTTAGATTTAATTATTAGTAATTAACAATATTTAATAATTAAGTGACTGTAATTAGTAATTAATAACTTTAATTTTCATTAAAGATAGTAATTAGTAATTAATGAATGTAATTAGTAGTTAATGAATGTAATTAGTAGTTAATGAATGTAATTAGTAGTTGATGAATGTAATTTGTAGTTAATGAATGTAATTAGTAATTAATGCATATAATTTGTAATAATTGGAATAATTCAAAAAATAGTAATAATTAGAAAAAATTAACAATAATTGGTAATAAGTAACATTAATTAGTAATAATTAGTAATAATTAATAATAATTACCAATAATTACCAATAATTACAAATAATTAGTAATAATTAACAATAATTACCAATAATTAGTAATAATTATTAATAATTATTAATAATTGTCAATAATTACCAATATTTACCAATATTTACCAATAACTGCCAATAATTGTCAATATTTACCAATAATTAGGAATAATTACCAATAATTAGGAATAATTTCCAATAATTAGGAATAATTACCAATAATTAGGAATAATTAACAATAATTAATAATAATTACCAATAATTACCAATAATTACCAATAATTAGGAATAATTACCAATAATTGGGAATAATTACCTATAATTAGGAATAATTACCAATAATTAGGATTAATTACCAATAATTAATAATAATTACAAATAATTACCAATAATTACCAATAATTAGGAATAA
The DNA here is from genome assembly GCA_963277665.1 of Viscum album. Taxonomy (NCBI): domain Eukaryota; kingdom Viridiplantae; phylum Streptophyta; class Magnoliopsida; order Santalales; family Viscaceae; genus Viscum; species Viscum album. The sequence continues at coordinate 185,410,928 of OY728144.1, forward strand.
TTACCAATAATTACCAATAATTACCAATAATTACCAATAATAACCAATAATTACCAATAATAACCAATAATTACCAATAATTAGGAATAATTACCAATAATTAGAAATAATTACCAATAATTAGGAATAATTAGTAATAATTAATAATAATTACCAATAATTACCAATAATTAGGAATAATTACCAATAATTAGGAATAATTAGTAATAATTAATAATAATTACCAATAATTACCAATAATTAGTAATAATTACCAATAATTACCAATAATTAGGAATAATTAACAATAATTAGGAATAATTACCAATAATTGCCAATAATTAGTAATAATTACCAATAATTACCAATAATTAGTAATAATTAACAATAATTACCAATAATTTGTAATAATTACCAATAATTACCAATAATTACCAATAATTACCAATAATTGTCAATATTTACAAATAATTAGGAATAATTACCAATAATTAGGAATAATTAGTAATAATTAGGAATAATTGCCAATAATTAGGAATAATTACCAATAATTAGGAATAATTACCAAAAATTAGGAATAATTACCAATAATTAGGAATAATTACCAATAATTAGGAATAATTACTAATAATTAGGAATAATTACCAATAATTAGTAATAATTACCTATAATTATAAATAATTACCACTAATTACAAATAATTACCAATAATTACCAATAATTAACAATAATTAGTAATAATTAACAATAATTAGTAATAATTAACAATAATTAGTAATAATTAACAATAATTAGTAATAATTAGTAATAATTACCAATATTTACCAATATTTACCAATAATTGCCAATAGTTGCCAATATTTACCAATAATTGCCAATAATTGCCAATATTTACCAATAATTAGGAATAATTACCAATAATTAGGAATAATTACCAATAATTAGGAATAATTTCCAATAATTAGGAATAATTACCAATAATTAGGAATAATTTACAATAATTAAGAATAATTACCAATAATTAGTAATAATTACCAATAATTAGTAACAATTAGTAATAATTAAGAATAATTACCAATAATTATGAATAATTAGTAATAATTACATAATTGGAAAAAACTAGCGTGATCATTATCTTTCTAAATTATCTTTTTATCTCTATATTGGTTTTAAGAAAACATCTGTCTCCACCAGTAATATTTGAATTCTTTTTCAAAATTATCGACCTACTCACCAATAGGGAGGTGAAAGTGAATGCAAATATTACATGTGGAGATAGAATGTTAAACACTAAGATGAAAGGAGAATTGTAACATAATATAGAAAATTATATTATTTTAATATTAATAAAAAAATACTAATAATGTAATAATGTTATTATTATATAATTAATATTTATGAAAAAATAATATTAGTATTATTAAAATAATAAAAAATTTATAAAATATTAAAATTATCAATATTTGTAACTGGTTTTTCTTTATTCTTAACATGTTCAATTCTTAAAGGGTCAATCTTTAGGTCTATCCGAATAAAAAGTCTGTGTCAGTCGTGTCTGATGTAAACTCTATAATTATCTTTGCTTGTGTGTTTTTTCTAAAAAATTATTCAAAACCAGTAATGATTTTATATTTTATTGAAAAATATAGAACAACGAGGTCGTCAGCAGTCATTATTAGATGACCACATATGGATAAATCAACGTAGAATTCCAAATGGTTCTGGTTTAAATCTAGTATATATAGAGGGTGTGGAGACTTTTTAGCATTTGCGGCATCAAATCCAGAATTTGTTTCAGAAGGCACAATAAAATGTCCTTGTAAAAAATGTGCAATAAGAACATTTGACACGTTTGATAAAGTTGGGGGACATCTCTTGTGTTTTCGTTTTCAACCGGATTATGTTTTTTGGTATCAACATGGTGAACACAGTTCTATAGAAGGTGATACTAACTTGATTCCGGATCTATCCTGGTTTCAAAATTTAGTACATGATGTTGTTGGTCCATCTATTCAACATACAGAAACTCAAGATGATATTGATTCAACTCCTGAGTTGGCACACTCTAAATTTTATGAGTTGTTGAGGTCTGTTGAGGATGCGTTATATCCTGGTTGCAAGATAAGAAAATTAGAAGCAGTTGCAAAATTTATGGCTATCAAATCAGATAATGGAATGTCAAACACGTGTTTTGATCAAATATTTTCTTTGGTTAAAACACTGTTACCCGAAGGAAATGTTTTGCCTGTAAATTAATATGAGAGTAAGAGGCTGGTTCAGAATTGAGGACATAGTTGTCAGAAGATTCATGTATGTTCAAATGATTGAATTTTATATTATGGGGAAAATGATTCGTCGGATATTTGTCCCACTTGTGGGAAATCGAGGTATAAAGAAGCTCAACATGGAAATTCTGGCTTGATTCCTGTAAAATAGTTGAGATATTTTCCTCTTACATCCAGACTTCAGCATTTATTCATGTCTAAGAATACAGCGACAATGATGTCATGGAACAAAACGAATATTTCAACCTGTAAATGCTTGAATCATTCGGCCGATGGTGATTCATGGAAACATTTTGATATAGTGCATCCATCCTTTTCATTAGAATCCTGAAATGTGCGATCGGGTCTTTCTATTGATGGTTTTTGTCTATTTGGATCTTATGGTAGTTAGTATTCATGTTGGTATGTCTTTTTAACTCCGTACAATTTACCTCTATGGATGTTGATGAAGGAACCCTATATCCTTTTGACCTTACTAATCCTAGGACATCCGAAGAAGAATATTGATATTTATTTGAAACCATTTATTGATGAATTAAATATACTGTGGAGTACTGGTGTCAGTACTTATTATGTAGCTGTGAAACAGAATTTCATACTAAGAGCAACATTAATGTGGACAATCAGTGACTTCCCGGATTATGTCATGTTATCTGGCTGGAGTACACATGGGACGAAATAATTTCCTTAATGTATGGGAGAGAACAAGTCATTTATGCTCGTCTATGGAAAAAACCTTGCTATTTTGACTGTCATTGCAGATTTCTTCCAGCTGATCATCCTTTTCGCAGAAACAGATCTCATATTAGAAAAGGCACAGTTGAAAGGAATGGACCTCCAAAAATGCTATCAGGTATGGAGTTAAAATCAACTTTATATTCATTACCTCCCATCACATTTGGACCCACAATAAACAAACAGAAAATTTCTGGTTTTGGGACAGAACACATTTGGATAAAACGTAGCATATTTTGGGATTCGAAACATTGGTCTAATTTTTTGGTCCGCCACATGTTAGATGTCATGGATATTGGGAAGAACTGTTTGGATAATTTTTTTCATACAGTTTTGGATACACCAGGAAAGAGAAAAGATAATGTAAATTCACGATTAGATCTTGCTCAATTTTGCAGGCATCCAGAACTCGAACTGTTTGAGAATGTCAGAACAGAAAGGTTAATGAAACCAAAATCATCTTATATATTGTACAGAAAAATCCGCTTATTATTTTGTCAATGGATTGCAGATTTGAGACTTCCAGATGGACGTGCTTCTAATTTTTTGGTAGATGTGTAAATAATGGTCATATTACCCTATTAAAAAGTCATGATTGTCATGTTATAATGAAAAGACTTCTACCCATTGGATTAAGAGGTCTGTTGAATTCTGTGATATGGGATTCCATAATAGATGTATCATATTTTTTTTGTGACATTTGTGCGGCAACAACAGATTACGATGCTCTATGCAAACTTGAAGAACATATTGTTGTAATTATATGTAAACTGGAAAAACAATTCTTGTCGTCTTTCTTCGACTCAATGGAACATTTGATATTACATTTTCCATATGAAGAAAAATGTGGAGGTCTGATACAGTTTTGATGGATGTACCCATTCAAAAGATGCATGCAGAAATTGAAAAAAAAGTACGTAATAAAGAATCTGTTGAAGGATCTATTGCTGAAGCATATTTGCATGAGGATATATCTTTTTTCTGCTCCCACTATTTTGAATATAAGTATCCTTCAAAACACAACCATATGGGACAGAATGAGGGGAATATTGATGAAATCGACAATCAATTATCTGTTTTAACCATTCATAGCTTGGTTTTGGTGGATTTTATGAACGATGAATTTCAGATGATGAACATCACCGAGCTCATATGTATCTTCTGCTCAACTATGAAGAGATGACATCATTTTTACTGTAAGTGCTTCTATTACTTATTCTAATATTTATGTTAAAATAAATAACTTTGTTTTTTCTAGATTTTATCATAATCATATCAAGAAACAACTTCCAAAAATTACAGCAGCTGCTCTCGAAGAACGCAGACAAAAAAAATTTCTCAGTGGTTTGAAATACTGGTAACATAAATTTTTCATACTTTAACATCTCCTTCAATTTATAGTTTACTATATTGATAATTATTTCACAAATTTTCAGGTGTCTCGACATGCTGATAAAATTGAAAAATGACTTTGTATATTGAGTAACCCACCATCCAAAATGGTGAAATCATATAATACATATGTGGTGAATTGTTTTTGATTTCATACCCATGCATATGGGGAATCAAAAAAACAATGAACAATGGATTTTCCTTGAGGGGATCTCATCATAGAGAAAATGAAGTTGACTTTTATGGGATACTTTATGAAATCATTGAACTCTGTTATCTAGTACACCATTACATAACGATGTTCAAATGTCGGTGGTTGGATACTGAGAGAGGCGTGCATGTTTATCCAACTCATGAATCATCGATATTAAATGTAAAATTGTTCTTGCAGTAAATGAACGGTTCTTACTAGACTAACAGGCACATCATGTTTATTATTAAAAGTATTGTGCTAGGTCAAGAGACTTGACGGATTGGTGGAGCATAATAAAAATGAAAATTCGAGACAATCAGTTTAGTCAAAGTGAATTTTCTTTCACCGAAGTGCAAGGAATTGAAGTTTTTCAAGAGAGTTCTCAAAATCATTCTTTGTTCCAAAGAGACATGAGTATCGATGATGACACCCCTCAATTAAGAGTCAGTGATGATGATGATGGTGGTAATGACGTCACAAATGAATTTGAAATGGTAAGAGATGAAGCAACTGGAACTCAAATGGATATCGATGATATTGAGGAGGAATATGAAGATGACATTGACATATATGAAGTTGATGATGAAGCTGAACATTGATAAAATTCAATGGCAGTTATATATAATCATAACTAATATATATGTATATATAATAATAATTATCAATTATTTTCTAACAACATTTGTTTTCTGTTTCAGATGGACGAGGACACATTTTGTGAGTTGGTGGATGCTGACCTATCTTTCGATGTGGACGTGTTGCTGGAACCTGACCCTCAGCCTGAAGGCGCTTCAGGGAGTATGCAGAGGGGGTGCAGTCTTGCATGACTGATGATTCTTGACCCCATCCCCGAGCGACATCCACATCTTGGGTTCGATCCACGCATCCGAAGGTGTGATAACCTGTGCATTTTACTAAGATTTCATTAATCTATTACATAATAAAGCTTTGATTATTGTTTTTATTGTTTTCTGCATATAGCAGTCGGACAGGGCAGCGCTATTTTGCGCAACTATTTTTCTCATCCATGGATGACATGGGAGCATATTCCTGTTGATGTGCAGTAGGCCATGTTCGGACATTGGTTGGTACGTACATAAATAAATAATTTTTATTTTGAAATTTATTTCATTTATAACTTGATATTTTGAATTATTTGTAGGGTTTATGGTATCCGACCAATGATACCATGCATGACCCCATCCATGAGGCATGGGAGGTGGCCATGCGTGATTTTTTCGTCAGTTTTTTCACAATTTAAGAAGAGCTGCCATGAAGAAAGTAGGAGTGTCAGATTTTGGCAAGTCATGTAGAGCACACTGACCAGAGTACATTTCATCCCACGTATAGGATGGATTATGTGCACACTGGTTGAGTGGTGTCTTTCAGAGGAGATCATCGGTGGGGAGGCAGAATCAGGGGAGACAGGAGGTGACTCATCGAGCTGGGAGTCGTACTTTCAGTACTCATAGACAACATTTGGTACGTAGATTTTTTATAAATATTTCATATAGCTTTAAATATTAACAATTTATTTTATATTCTTATAGGTTATCGAGCATCTCGATATTACGGAGTACGACGTATATCGGAGGATGTATAGTGATCCATCTACTGGGGAGCTCAGAGTTGATATCCAGCGTCACATCATGGTCAGTATTATTTGTTTTCAAGTTTAAAAAGTAACTGTATATAATATATTCACAATTTTAATTTTAAATTCCAACTACATGAGTTATATGAGACCGCAGTGTCACAGACCCGGCCGGAGGGTCAGGCTGAGGCATCAAATCCGACCAGTGGCCATCAGTTTGATGAGGCGGCATGGATGCAGGCCACCCAATATAACTTCGAGAAGGGCCGGGTAGTTGGTATCAGCTCTCGACTGACTCCCGGAGATTATTATGGTAGTGTTGTGATGTCGGCGTCCAGGTCGAGAGGAGCTCGTGCATCTTCTTCCGCTACACAGTATGAGGATCGGTTGCGATCTCAGACTGAGTTGATAGAGAGTCTCCAAAAGGAGTAGGAGGAGATGCATTGGCAGTAGCAGTACCATGAGGAGGAGTGCCGACGACAGTAGCAGGTGTACGAGTAGAAGATGAGTCGGTGGCAGCAGCAGCAGCAGGAGCAGATGGAGTACATGTGCCGACTCAATCATGCCTTAGGGATAGAGTTTCCTCAACCAGCAGTCCCCCCCCCCCTCCTTCAGATTAGTTATTGATTAGATGTTATAAAGATTGTAAATTTAAAATATGTCATTTTTTCTATTCAGAGTTTCTTTCTCTCTTATACTGGTGTCAATATTGTATTATTTAATTTCTATTTATTTTTAATACTTTATTATTTATTATTGGTATTTATTTTAATGTTTGTTTATTTTATTAATAATAATATTACTCTTAGTATTTTATTATTTGTTTATATTTGTTTTTTCAAATGTTGATAATTTTCATATTTTTATTTTCTAAATATTTTAATAATATTATATTTATTATTTTTAATACATAAAAAGTTTCAAAAATTATAATTAAAATTATAATTTTTTAATTATTTATAATAATATGAATTCGGTATATTATTATTTTTATATAATATTATATTTTTTATATTACAATATTAATATGATTAATAATATTATTCATATTTTATAATATTAATTTTATATATATATATTAAATTTCTTTAATATTTTAATTTAATTATAATTTTTTAAATATTTGAATGATTTTTTGTTAGAATATTTGAATGAATTATAATTGTATTATTACTATTATAATATTAATTAAAAATTTTATTAATAATTTAATTTTTTTATTTTTTTATACATATTTGCGACGGGATAATCATCCCGTCGTAATAGGTAATTGTAACGGGACGGTATCCCATTGCAATTAAAATTTTTAAATTTTTTTTAAATTTTCTATTGCGACGGGAATATTTTCCCGTCGCAATAGGAAACTGCGACGGGCCCGTCGTAATTACTTATTTCTTTTAAAAAAAAATTTAACTCTTTCGTGACGGTATTCGTGGCCCATCGCAAATAAAATTTGTGACGGGCCCGTTACAAAAGTGTTAATTAAAGTTTTTAATATATATATTGATTAGTATTTGCGATGGGACATATTACCATCACAAATAATATTTTTAACGACGGACCCGTTGCAAATAGTGTTAGTTGCGATGCCATTTACCGCAACGGGTCATTTGCGACGGACCCCCGTCGCAAATAGGCTTTTGCGACGGGGTCCCTTCGCAACTGACCCTTCGCAAATGGGCTTATTTCTAGTAGTGATGACATACAAACTCATATGAACGTACACTATGTAATATAAACATTTTATCTCAATGTGTCTTTGATTTTCCATAAATAAATTTTCAAATAACATCATAATGGTCATAGACTTAATCAGGCAGTCTATTCCAATCAAAGAGCATAAGATATCAACGTTCATTCTTGAATAGAAGGGATAAATTATTTCTGGCATTATTCATTAATATCATATCAGTCAAAATGCACCTAATGTACCCAAATTTTCCATGAACATATATAGTCATGGTTTATAAAAATACATCAAAGTATGTGACTCCGGATATGTATCAATTAATAATCATAATTGTTATGGACTATTACACATGTTTTATGATTTTAAGATCCAATGACACATACAAATATTCATTTCCTACTTCTGGGTCAAGTTATCATAATCTCCTTTTATTTAGTTTATTAGGGATGAACTTCATGGGAAGAAGTCTTAATGACATATGAGGACCCTACCATAGATTTCATATATATATTTTTTCCTTTCAAATGATATCATCTAACCATATAATGTGTATTTAGGAAAACGGTAATGGAATTTCTAGTTTATCATCAGAGCGGGGAATTACTATGACCTTTTGGGGAGACACATATTCTAAATAAATTGTAACATACTACGTCCCACATAAGAGTAATCATAATGTGATAAATATTTATAATTTATTTAAAACCATTAATAAAAATAATCATAATGTCTATAGAAGATGTTTTGAGGTCACCAACTCCAATAAACTCCCAACTTCATAGAGCTAACTGCTAACAACTTTGAGTCCACTAACTATCACATGATATTTATTCTGCTAATGAGAAACATATTTATTTAAGGGGTTAACCAAATTTTCTTTCATAAAAACTCTATTAAATACATCCTCATACATCTGAAAAAAATTACTCATGTGTTTAGGATTATATATTATGGGATTTATCCTTTCATGTGACCTTAGATCCATTGTGGGGGACTCCATTATGGTGTTATCACAACACTGTGATCATTACTTCTTGGAACCAAATAAAGCACTTGGATATAGTTATGAATCCAAACTAATTATTTAGTTGTATATAATTCAATTATATATTCAGAATCTTTAATATAATTGGACACAATTGTCTATTTGAAATCATCCTGCTCACAGCTCCCCAATCGAAATTGGAGACATATCTCAACAGTTAATTTATATCATTCTCATCTATTTAAAATATAGAATCAATATATCCCTTGATTACTAATTCCTTATCTCCACAATATACTTGGAAAATATCCTTAGTATATGTTAAATACTTAATGATGTCCTTAAAAACAAACCATTGAGGGTCTCTTAGATCATCTTGATATCTCCAAACAATTATTAAGGTATTGGAAAAAATCATTCCTAGTACATAACATGGAATAATTGATTGATCCTATCACATATGATTATATGATACTAATCACCATCTATATCTCAATTGATTCTGAGAACAAATTTACAGGAAGAGATTTATACTATGTGACATTATATCCAATTCACTCTTAGATTGTTACACACTAAATATATTTATTATATGGTTAATATATATAACACGACTTAGTCCAAGTAGGATCTTTGGTCTATCAAAAGTGGTATTGATCTTGAGAATGTAAGATGATTCACCTAATACATTCATAAAGAGGAACCTTTTCAATCATCCCTTAACTTATTATAGGATTGGTATGTCAGTTCCAATAATTAATATGTTATGAACATAAACTATAAGAAACATGACCACACCATCACCTTTAAACACATGGATCACATTTATTCTTATGAAACCAAAATCACTTATGGATTCATTGAACCATATATTCCAATGATTCTTGCTTCTATTCATAAAAAGATCTATAAATATTTCATATATTATTTGGATTACCTATAGTCACAAACCCTTCAGGATGTGTCATATAGAGATATTCTTAATGATTCGTATTATGGAATATTGTTTTTACATCACTCTACCAAATATCCTATTCATTGAATTGTGCTATAGAAACCAAATTATTTTGACATTAAAATTATTGAAAATGTTACATCACAGTCAATTACTTTATGAATTTTAAATTTGTTATCCACAAGACATTGTTTTTAGGTACTTAGTTTACCTTACATGTCATGTTTACTCTTGAATACCCATTTTCACTAATTGAGATTTAATTCCAATGGAAGATTGAAAAGAGACTAGACTTGGTTCTAATAAATGTAATCCATCATAGAAATCATATATTCTTACCATATTTTAGCATCTTATATCCCTACTACCTTCTTATAGGAAATAGTATCATTACATTGAACCAGAAATGAGTCACCATCCACAATGACTAGAAAAACATATATGTCTGATTCTCTAATATATCTCGTTCTCCGATGATGTACTTCTATTTCATAAACATATACTTCCACAAAGACCTATGAAATATATTAATATGCCAAATCATGTATATCTTGATCATAAAATTTACCAAAATTACTCTTTATATAACTTTATTTCATCCTAGAGTAGTAGGATATAGTTCGACTATGATTCTTTTATCTATAGGTCTGTATATATAATGTCCTTATGTTTCATTATAATGTCATATAAAGGTAAACTTAGAGCCTCTAGAGGATAATTTTTTGACATTAAGGCCTTAACAAATTCCTCACATCCTCATTCATGCAAGTTTGACAATATGGGCTCCTTCCAAGTCCGCAACAGGTCTGGGATATCGTTTTCTACTTTGTTTGGAACTCAGATTAGTGTATATACTGTAGTTTGTAATACATATCCCCAGCATGATAATGGAAAATATGCATGACTCATATGTGAAAACCCTATGTAAACCAAGGTACAATTCCTTATTTCACATAAATTATTCAAATGCGGTGTATAAGGACGTGGGAGTTGTGATATGATTTCACAATCTGAAAGAAGGTCGGCAACCTATTGGTCAAGATATTCAACACCTCAATCAAATAAATGTTTCTTTATATTATTAACAAATTGATTCTCTACTTAATTATTTAATTCCTTGAATTTTTGAAAGGACTCAGTCTTATACCTCATTAATTATACGTATCAATATCTACTTAAACTATCAGTGATAGTAATAAAGTAGGAATACCCAACTATATATTCCACTAGAAAAGGTTTGAAGACATTACTGTGAACTAATTATAAAATCTCTATATCCCTTTAAATTTTCCCACTAAATGGTGGATTAATACTTTTTCCTCATAAACAATCATGAAATTTATCAAGTGGTTTTATGTCAAAAGTGTTTAAATAAACATCTTGATAGATCTTTTTCAAATACTTCTCATTTACATGACCAAGATGGTGATTCCACAACTAGGTATTAAATGATTCATTCAATCATGATTCATTATATATTTAAAATATGTATCCTATAGTGACCCTACATTTTACATATATTATTACATGATTTTAAGCATAATTAACCCTCAAATAAAAACCAATGATCATAATTTCTAGTGTCTTTGGATACAAGGTATATAAAATTGAAAACATGGATATTGAATAAAAATATTTATATTAAGATTACATAAATATATCCTAACATTCTTTGAGCTCCTACATCTACAAAGGATAACCTGGGGAGTATATAGACAAAACAGATGAGATAAAAATCCTAATAAGGGAATAACCCTAGGAATAAATCATAAAATATGGGTTATATTGCATAACATGATCACAAAAAATAGAATGGAACATTAATAAACATATGGAATCATAACATATATAACATTAGATCATGTGATCATGGAAACATAAGAATGTGGTAGAAATATATAACATGAAACAAACACGAGTCAAGGATAACTTCCAAATCTATATCACATGGTGGAAAAAGTCTCATAATGTATTAGGGTTACACCCCAATCCCAAAAATGAAATCTCATGAGACTAAAAATTACCCAATGAATTATAGTTCTATCAGTGAAAAAATATCATAACATGTTCAAGAATATGTGTTCCACATTAATAATCAATCATAGTGAATAAACATAAGGGTTACTCATTGGAAGAAATGATTATTATAATCAGGTCACAAGGAAAAAACAAAAGACATATCATAATGGTGTACATGAAAAAATGGATTTAAAACATACATGGAGATTAATAAGATAAATAGGAATATATCAAGACAATTTATGTCCAATAAATGTGAAAACATGTTGAAAAAATGGTTAGGTAACACTGTAAATGTGCATATTTAAGGCGATTTAGGAAAAAGAATAATGATTTATTAAACGGATACATGCATATTTTTTGCATAAAAATAGAAATGAAATTTGATATGTTTTGATGATAAAAATTTGATTTTATAAAAATATTTTTGGTTTAAAATAATTTATGTACTATACTTGAAAATGGGCATGAAATATAGAATTTATATTTAATACGAGTTTCTTATCATAAGTAATTGAGAAGGATACCTTATGAAAATGTATTTATCAATAAAAAATGATCAACTAATCTAGATACATATGTGTGGAATATTTAAATTGAATTTATATTACTTAAATAAGAATAGTGAAAAAAAATATATTGAGTTAAATAGAGAGAAATTGTATCCCAAAGGTAATTTGGACGTTCAGAGAGATCTTGTACCTTATGTTCGAAAGCATTCTTCACATTCACATAATGTCCTGGATAATAAAATTATTTTTATAAATTAATTAATTAAGAACCTATTATATCATTACTTGATTTATTATTATTTTATGAAGTTTATTTATAGCCATTTTTATGAGTTATAATTTTTAATTTCATCATTTTCAGAGCGTTCATTACATGGTTTTCCAATCGGTTCCCTTGAGTATATTATGGGAGTTCTTGTCAAATTGAAGAAAAGTTTTTAAAGTGGAATTAAATGGTATTAATATAATTGTATAATTTTAACTTTCCCAAAATATCAATTTATTTTCTAATATGTGGATGAATAATTTGATAAAATGTTAATAATAAACGTTTAGTTTATTTTGACTGCTCTTCCATCATCATGAACTTGTTTGTTTTAATTATTTAATATTATGTATATATATTTGTTCCATAACATGAAAATGATATAATAAAACTTTTAAAATCTTTTTTATCCATTAAAAAAAATTCATGACCATCCTTGAAGTTGGTAATGGAAAACAAAATATCATCCTCCATAAAGAAGGTGAATCGACATATCTCGGATGATGTTTTCATTTTTATGATAAAAGGTGAAGAGAAGATAAATTATTATGGATATTTCATTAACACAATAAAATTTAATTATAGGTATGGTAATTGATTTATCATGAAATTTTGGACAGGTTAGGTGAGGATATGGTACAATAAAGAAAAGGATTTAAAAGAGAAAGAATGAGGATTTTACCTCTTGAATATCGTCTCCTTGAGAACCTCTTTAAGGCTCGTGGGTTTGGTATTTTGTTGATAAAATATGATCTTGACAAGGGTAAGAGTATAGGTAAGTTAATGGGGGTAGAATACATAAAATCTACAAGGATTTTAAGGTGTGAGGAGAAAGGGTGGTGAGGCGTGTTATTTATAGGGGCATGAGAGGGGTGTTTTTATTATTATATTAATTAATTTATTATTCTGGATCAAGACTATCAATAGTGTTGATCCTTATCACTAAATACATTAAATAATAAATGATAGTTTGATATAATGGTTCTTACATTATCCATACATCATCTATGACTCAAAAATTCATGTATTTAGCTTATACCGTAAATTATCGTATTTCAATATTCACCAAAAATTAAACTATTTTATAATAATCCCTAAATCTATCCTTAACCATTATTTGAAATTTAGAAATAAGAAATGAAATTTATTTTATGAAAATAATTTTCTAAATATGATAAATTTAATTTTTAATTAAAATAATCATTTATTCTAAAAATATCAATTTTAATATTATAACCAATTTTTCGACACTTTGAAAAATTAATTAAGGTATCATAAAATCATCTTGTAATTGTAATAAAAAAATATTAATTTATGAATATTTTTTATGAAAATAAGTTTTTTTTAAAATCACAATATTAGTTATAAAATAGATAATAAACATTTATGTTTCAAAAAAAATTACAACACTTAATTTATCATTTTTAGAATATTTAATTACTTATTCCATGATATCATATTTTCATTTATACGATACCTATATTTTATTTATACATTTCTAAGGTGAGGTTACTATTCTAATGGTTGGATTACTATTCCAATTTGTCACATTACTTTCCCAATGGTATAGTTTCCTTAATTTCTATAAATACATCTTACTTTATTCATTCTTGATTCACTTTTATTTTATCTCAAGGCCATATATACCTTTATATTCAAATTGAATATTTTATTATTAAAATTATGTTTTATTTCTGCATATTTTTTCATCAGTGTTTTCATTCTAGTGGATCAAGTAGATCAAATATTTTCCATTATTAATATATTATTATTATATTTATTGTCTTGCTGTAATATTCAACATTCTCTTTAAGAACCCAGTTCTTCTTAAGAGGTACTATTTCTACCATTCTTTTTTCTTTTACTTGTTTTTGAGAAAACAAGGAAAACTGGGAAAATGTTATGTTTTAGTAGAACATGTCGTGTACTTCTATGTACACACCGTATATATCTAGTTGTGTAGGATGCAGATTCATGTTCTGTGAGTTTGTTGGACTGGGAGATAATAAATGGCCCCTACATGCCATGTACTCCTTAGTACACACCTTGTAGTCATTTCGGTAAGGTCAATTTGGGGTGTGTAAAGTAAGTCAGCGATGTTATGAACAATAAAATGATATAAACACTGTGTATACGGATTTACATGTTGTGTACTTCTAAAATTTGGCTTCAAATGGGAAGGGGCCTCATTTACTCTACTTCTAGATAGAGGAGTCACTGGGTGAAGAAGAATGAACTGTGAGAACATTTCCTTCTCTTGTTTCATCGTCTAGAACCCGAATTAAGTGGTGTTAGTCTTGTTGGATTCCTCTCAGTTAGATATTTTTTCTCCTTGATCCGTTCTTGTTGATTTATGTTCTCGAGGTTGTTATTCAAGGTTTAATTATTTACCTCTTTTCATAGATATACACCATTATAGGATGATTCAAGTGCCGGTGTCAGATTATATCAGTTATATGACATCGAGGAAGGTGGTCTCGTGCCTCTCTTTAATTGTTCTTGTGTTTATATGTGTCGTTGTGATGTACACCCTTGTATAGGGTGTTTCTTTTAATGGAAATTGATCCTTCTTAAAATATAAATGTTTTTGTGATAATTAATTCAATGAATTAAATCATGTTTGGCACTGTTGAATAGTTAAGGGTCGTCTCATGGGTGTGTTTCCCTCATATTACTGGTTTGTACATTTCTCCCAAGGATGTCAATGGGATTGATTTCTTTTTGCCTTTTGGGTTGTTTAAATGAAAATGATTATATCTGAAATCACAACTGTGTTATAATTGTGAGCTTTTGATTATGGTTTTGGGATTGTGGTTGCCTCTTTGTCATGCAGTGTTTTTTTGTTAAGTAGGTTGGAATATTTTATTGAGTTTTAAATGGATAAATGGTAAAAAGCATTGGGTGATACATGGGTTAAGCATAGAACGCCATGGACATACTTGAAAGGATTTTGTTTTCATGTAATTAGTGACACTTGGGATATATAGTAGGACCACTATGGAAGGAATAAATTGACATTAATTTATTCATTGAGTGATACCTTGGGGATCCCTAGTAGGACCACTGAGGAAATACTTGATTGAACTTATACCAATATAGAGAGTGATACTCAGGCTCCATAGTAGGACTATTGAGAATGAACTTGTAGGATTTCAGTAGAATTATACCTACAATGATACTTGATTCTAACTTTGGAATCTCAATAATAGACTCATGTTATACTTAAATGATGAAATAGATTGAATTGTGACACGTATGCCAAGTGAAAGAATAATCTTAAGTTCATACATTACTTACTTGATAGATGGTCTTATGAGAAAGCTATTGTTCTTAAATTGCTACATGGGATTTTAGGCTTATGCCAAATTTCCAAATTTTAAATTCGTTAAGTAAATTAACTACTAATGAATATAGTAATCTTTATAAATTAATACCAGTATTTTGTAGGGTTTTTTACTTCTGAGTACATACTACTTACTACTTTTCTTTACTATACACAACTATTGCATATACTCACTGAAAGATTGGAAGAGACCTTTGGTGGTTTCCTACTGGGATTTATTTCTCACACCCTCTTTGGGTCATGTTTTTTTGGCCCAAATAGACTTTGTTGATGTGGGTGTCAATAGGAGAATGGCTCCTATTTCTGGTACACGATTGTTTCTTAGGAGCAGGAGAGCATGGGACCAAGCCTTGGCTTGTGATTCTACTGAGTCACATTTTGTTTTACTATACATTTGTATTTTATCATATTTGATTGTAGTGTATTGTTTTTTGGATACTTCCTTACAACATGTAACATGCTGCATTATCATTTGTATGGTTGAGAATTGGATATTTATCTATCATACTTCCATTATTTTGTTTCAATTTCATGTTGATTACTCCTTTTACTATTTGTTAATATTTATTCCGTTCTATTACACTCTACTAATGAGGGAATAGTTTCCCCACTATCACACCCTAGGCCCTCGCTACTAGTCGTCTACCTCTGGCATTTGGGGAAATGCATTTGAGGCCCTGTTGGGAACCGGTCCGGCTATCGGTTTAGTCGTAAGATGGGTCGGGATGTTACAAAGTGGTATTATTGGACTTCTTCTTCTTTGACATTATATTTGGATCCAATAGAAAGGATATGATGGAAAATGGATTTGGTAATAATCTATTCCTGGGAGTAGCTAACCAATGTACATTGAAAAAATGAATTACCTCGAATGAATTATGATTTTCTAGTTTTACAATTTTACAAATTTCACCATTGGGTGAAACACTTGATTTATGCTATTAATGTTGATACAATTATGGGTTCTATTTTAGTTGCGGCCTGAAGAGATGAGGCTATTCCATCTCATGCATCATATTGGAATTTGTTATAATGACATGCCATGAATTATGCCATGCCATCTTGAATGCATTAGTTATTTCATTCTATTGTGATAGATGATGTGATAACTATTCTTGCAGTTATGATAAGTGTATTAGTACATGCTGTGGTTTGGATTGAGTGGATGCCAAACTTTGGTTCCAGAAGTGTATGGGCCCTCTTGGATCAGAATTTTGGTGGATCATGATACAGTTTTTATATATATTTTTATTTTGATATATTTTTCATGGGCTCCAAACATTAATTCGTGGTTAGTATGGGACCTCACAGATTGGAATTTGGCATCCCACTTGTTGGTTTCTCTAAAAAGTAGGGGTTTTCTTGCAAATCTGGACATCCTTCCCTAAAAACCCTGTATACATGGTGTTTAGTCTACCCTAAACACGCCGTGTGTTGTTCCTCTTTGGGGAAGAATGTGCTCAAAAATTTAAGAAGAACACATTGTGTACCCTATGTACATGCGGTGTAATTATTAACCCTATAACATTTTGTGTGAGGAAGTAACACAGGATGTCTAAATTTTACTTGGACACACTGTGTGCCTTTATTACATGCGGTGTAGAAGTCGACTATGTATCAGGCCATGTGACTAAAGACACGGGTGGATGAAAATTTTAATGTACACACTGTGTCTAGGTTAAAAAAATTGTGTAGTAATATACCA
Source organism: Viscum album (assembly GCA_963277665.1). NCBI lineage: Eukaryota > Viridiplantae > Streptophyta > Magnoliopsida > Santalales > Viscaceae > Viscum > Viscum album. Next base: position 185,428,580 of record OY728144.1, read on the forward strand.
AAAGAACCATGTAGTTATTGTTGTGTAGAAGTACCTAGGCAGAAATGAATCTCAAGTACACACCATGTCTCTTGGGGAACATTCCGTGTACATGGGGTGTTACATGAATATGTGGGGAAGAGGAACACGCCCATGTAAAGACCATGGATAACAAGATGTGTAAGGATTTATATACACTGTGTACTCCTATTTTGAAAAACCTGAGTGTTGTTCCTTCTATGTCCCACTTTTCACTTCTGAGTTACAGTTTTTCCCTTCGTTAAACTTGTTCTGAGGTGCATGTGCTGGGATTTATAGAGAAATCACACCACGATGACCTTGAGCAGTGTTCCAGGAGAGTGGCAGTGATTATACACTAATGGTGGTAGGCCATGGGCTTCTGATGGATCCTCCAGTTGTTCCAGCTTTAGCTCAATACATTATACCAGACATGAGGTTAGAATCACAGTTCTGAGAAGGTTTTGTGAGGTTCATGATGACCATACAAGGAGCACCGCAAGATTCTGCATCTATGGTAGAGCTGAAGCTTATATTCCAGCAGCAGCATTCGTCTAATGTTTTAGGGGATGGTGGACCATAGGCTTCAAAATCATGGTTGGAATAAGTACTGACTATCTTCTAGCATCTGGAGATGCCTCTTGATAGGAGGGTGAATCTCATGACACATATTATGCACGATTCTACCAATATATGGTGGGACGTTTTCACTCAGGCAGGGAATCATCGGAATATGACATGGGAAATCTTTCAGACAACCTTATATGATTATTATATTCCAGAGACGCTGAGGGTTATCCAAGCATGGGAGTTCATTCACCTGTAGAAGGGCACACTATCTGTTATGGATTATTCTCCCCGGTTTACTGAGTTTTAGTGATTCGCACCTATTCTGATGGGTGATGATGTATCGAAAGCTAGAAGATTCGAGGATGGTCTCAAGTTTGAAATTTGATCGAAGGTTAATGTCTTTAGGTTACCTTCTATATCTGCTATTGTAAATCAGGCATTGATTGATGAGCGCAACCATTGAGAATATGGGGGTGTGTGATAGGGAAGTTTAGCACCGATATTTGGTATTGTATCGATGGTAAGAAAGAAGCGTCGAATGGAGTTTTCTAGTAGGGATATGAGCATCCAAAACTTTTCTTCTGGTAGTCAGGTGAGATGATACCAGTGCGGTAGGCCAGGACATCTGACGCCCCAGTACCTGAAGGACCTAGTTGAGTGTCGATCTTGAGACATTATGGGTCATCTACAATGCTTCTGCATGAAGTTTCCACTATTGTAAAGTGAGAGATGTTCTGTACAGACTCCACGTACAAGAGGAGGGTCAGTATATTCTCACCAGTTTGGAAACTAGAAGACGTCAGGTCATGCAGAACAAGGAAGTGGGTGTGTCTATGGTATCCAGACACCTAGATCATGGCAACAATAGGGTGGTTCAGCTCAGGGTATCTAGGCTATGTCACATAGCCATGATACAGGTCAGACATGTAAAGTGAAACAAACCCAATGGGATCAGGATCCCCGACCTTCTACTATCAGAGGTACTATTCTAGTAGCCTTTGTTTTGTCTTCTATACTTTTTTATACAGGTGAAACACATAGTTTTATATCTACACCCATTGTGGAGATCTTTGGGATCTGTGTTTATACCTATGAGAATGTGATGATGCTAGACACCCTGCTAGGGATCATAACGGAAGGTGTGTGTCAATGTAAGGAGTTACCCCTAGAGATAGGTGGGTGTCACTTTCTTTGGAACCTCTGTGTCTTAGAGATGATGTGGTTTGATTTCATCCTTGGAATGGATTGGAAGGTATCCTATCAGTTCTTCTTTGACTTCTATCACTGTAGGGTGAGTTTCACGTCACCAAAGGGCATGTATTTTCTAAACAGGGGTGAATGGGATGTACAGGTGAGACGAGATGGACCTGAGCATCATGTGATGGGTGGGATGACATCCCAGATTGTGAGTTTATATCTGGATGATTAGGGAACTTTTCTGGAATATTTTCCTCCAGTGGTTGATTGTTTTGGGGATGTTTTATCGGATGAATTCATAGGCATATCTTTGGTTAGAGAGGTGGAGTTCACTACCATTCTAGTGCCAGGAGTTGCACTAGTATACATTCCCCCTTACAGGATAGCTATGACAGAGTTGCAAGAGCTCAAGAGGCACTTGGAAGATCCAGAAGCTAAGGGTTTTTTCTGACCCAGTACTTCACCTAGGGGTTCACCAGTCCTTTTCGCAAAAAATTCAGACAATACCCTTAGGCAATGTGTGGAATATCAGAAAATAAACCAATTGACAATTAAGAACAGGTATCCCTTACCACGGATTGATGTCCTATTTGATCAGTGTTGAGGAGATCGGGTGTTCTCGAAGATTGAATTGAGGTCAGGATATCACTAGGTATGTGTTCAACCAGCAGACATACCTCGTACAACATTTTTTAGAAGGTATAGTCTCTATGATTAATTGGTTATTCCTTTTGGTCTCATGAACGCGCCAGTAGTTTTCATGGTGCTGATGAACCATGTGTTCCATCCTTACCTAGATTCATTTGTGGTGGTTTTTTTGGACGATATCTTGCTGTATTTTCACAATCGACATGACCATGCCAAACACCTTGAGATCATTTTCAATACACTGAGATAGAATCAGTTATATGCTGAGCTCATAAAATACCACTTCTAGATGGATCAGATTCACTTCCTAGGTCACATCATCTTAGAGACTAGAGTATTAGCGGACCCAGAGAAGGTAAGAGCAGTAGTTACCTGAGAGTAGACCAATAATGTTTTTTGAGGTGTAGAGTTTCTTAGGGATAGCTGGTTACTACCAGCATTTTATATAGGACTTCTCGTGTTTAGAAACACTGATGATAGGCCTAACTAAGAAAGGTGTGAAGTTTTGGTGGTCATATTCTTGGGATGTAGCCTTTCCGGAGCTAAAGGGATGATTAACATCAGTGTCGATACTGATATTTCCCGATCTGAAAAAATGTTACACTATGTACTATGATGCCTCAGGTACTAGGATGGTAGTAGTTCTTATACAGGGAGATCGAGTAATTGTGTACAGGTCTCAATAGTTGAGTCCACATGAGAGAAATTATTCGATGCATGATCTCGAGTTGGAAACAGTTGTTCATGGTTTGTTCTTTTGGAGACATTATTTAATTGGGGTGGGGGCATTTTGTGTTGTACACAGACCACAAAAGTATCAAATACATCTTCACTCAGGGTGATTTGAATATGAGACAATGACAGTGGGTGGAATAACTTCAGTAGTATGACTTTGAGCATGCATATATGCCTATAAAAGGCAATGTAGTGGCTGATGCACTTAGCAGGAAGACTCAAATACAAGCAGTGAAAGAGGATAGTGGTCAGTGGTAGTTAATGGATTTATTATTTGAGATGAATTTAGAGGTTCACAAAAGTCATGGAGAGAAATATCTTTCATCTTTGGCTATTAACTCTATGCTATTGGACAGAGAGAGGATGAGGCAGCTAGCTGATTCTGAAGGCCTAGTTCTACGGGAGAGTGTGGAAGGTGAGGACCCTCATCTTAGATTGATGAAAATATAAGATGATGTTCTGCATGTCCATGGACGTGTGTGGGTTCCTTGGGATATACGTGATGAGCTGATGCGAGAGTTTCATGCTTCTACATAGGCAGTAAATCCCAGAGTCACAAAGATGTACTGTGACTCGTGTCATCAATACTGGTGGTCGGGTATGAAGTGAGAAGTAGATGGTTTTGTTACAAGATGTTACACCTGTCAACATGTGAAGGTGGAACATTAGTGGCCGACTGGACTTTTACAACAGCGTCCCATTCCAGAGTGGAAATGGGATGATGTCGCGCTGGATTTTGTGATGTGGTTACCAAGGTTTCTTATAGGCTATGATGTCGTGTGGGTTGTACTGGACATGCTTACGAAGGTCACTAACTTCTTAATGATCAAGGAGAACAATGGTGTTGATGAGCATGGGAAGCTCTATATTGGAGAGGTGGTACGACTTCATGGAATTCATCATTCTATAATTTCATATAGGGATTCCCACTTTACTTCTCATTTCTAGTAGATATTTAAGAGGGCACTGGGTACACAGGAGCTTTTAAGCACAACTTAACACCCTCAGACAGATGGCCAGTCCGAGTGCACGATTCAAGTACTGGAGGACATGTGGCATGCATGTTTCCCTGACTTTGGGGGATCTTGGGAGAAACATATACCCCTGGTTGAGTTCACATATAATAATAGCTTCCATTATACTATTCAGATGGTGCCATATGAGGCTTTGTACGGTAGGCCATACCAATTACCCTTGTGTTCACTGGAGGCATAAAATGAAGCTATGTTGGGACCTCATTTGTGTATGAGACTACGGAGCATGTTCACTTGATTTAGATATTGATGGATACAGTGCAGTCTCTTCAGAAATATTATGTTGATCGAAGGAGACGACCTCTTGAGTTTGAGGTTGGAGATCAGGTTTTTGTATGTGTTTCATCGAGATTGGGACATAGGAGGATTAGAAGATAGGGTATGCTCTCACCGTGATATTTCAGACAATTTGATATTTTCGAGTGATTCAGGTTAGTTGCCTATCGGTTATAGTTGCCTCAAATGTTCCATGCTATGCAGGACGTCTTCCAAATATCTCAGTTGCGCTGCTATCACTCAGACCCATCTCACGTTTTTTAACCCGATGATGTTGGGCTCCAGGTTGACACATCCTTTGACAAGCATCCGATTTGTATTGTTGACAGGAGAACGATGGTTATCTGAGGCCGGTTAGTTCTTTTCGTACAGATGCTATGGTAGCATGGCTGAGTATAGAACGAGACCAGGGAGAGGGAGGTCGGCATATATTCTTAATGGCCAGATTTATTCTCAGATATTCCTTTACCACCATTGGAAGGGAAATTTGAGGATGAATTTCATTGGGGGGGGGGGGGGGGTTGGTAAGAACCCAGTTCTTATTATGAGGTACTATTTATACCTTCCTTTTTCCATTGTACTATTTTTAATAAAACAAGGAAAACTAAAAAAATGTTAATTTTTAGTAGAACACACCATGTAATTCAGTGTACACACTGTGAATATTTGGCCATGTTGGATCGGGTTACAATGTGCTTGAGTTTGTTGGCCTTGGATAGAATAAAAAACCACTACACGCCATATACTCCATAGTACACATAGTGTAGTCATGTCGGCAAGGATGGGGTGAGACGTGTAAAGTATGTTGGAGAAGTTGTGAAAAGTAAAATGATATACATTCCATGTATATGTATTTGCATGTCGTGTGCTACTGAAATTCAGCTTAAAATAGGCAGTAGCACCATTTTCTCTTCTTCTAGATAGAGGAGCCTCCAGGTGAAGAATAAGGAGCCGTGAGAACATTTCTGTCACTCGTTTCATCCTTCAAAACCTAAATCAAGTGTCGTTGGACTCGTTGGATTCTGTTCGGTATGAGATTTCTTGTCCTTGAGCTGTTCTTTTTGATTTATGTTCCTGAAGAAGTTATTCATGGAAGAATGATTTACCTCTTCTCATAGATCTATGCCATTTTAGGATTTTTCAAGGGTATATGTTAGATTATATCAGTTATACGACATCGAGGTAGGTGGTCTTGTGCCTCTTTTTAATTGTTAAGGTGTTTATATGTGTCGTTGTTCCACCTACCCATGTATAGGGTGTTTCCTTGAAATTAAATAGATCTATCTAACTATATATATGTTGTTGTGACAATGAATTCAATGAATTGAATAATGTTTGCATTGTCTATTGGTTAAGAGCCTCCCCATGGGTGTGTTTCCCTCAGATAATAGGTTTGGCCATTTCAACCAAGGCTTTCAATGGGAATACATTCTTTTTCCCTTTTAGGTTTGTTTAAATGATCTTTATTATATATGAAATTGATATCATTTTAGAATTATGAGATTTTGATTATGTTTTTGGGATTGTGGTTGCCTCTTTTCCATGCAGAGTTTTTGCTTCTTGAGCAGGTTGGAATATTTTATTGAATTTTAAAAGGATAAATGGAATATAACATTGGGTGATACATGGGTTCAGTTGTGAATGTCGTCGATGGACTCGAGAGGATTTTGTTGTTATTTCATTAGTGAAACTTAGGCTCCATAGTAGTATCACCATGGATAAACCAAATTTATATAAAATTATACATAGAGTGATACCTTGGGGCTCCCTAGTAGTACCACTAAGGATAGACTCGCTTGAAATTATAACAACATCGAGGGTGATACTCGGCTCCCTAGTAGGACCACTGATAATGAACTCATAGTATATGAGTAGAATTATACCTACAATGATACTTGAATTCCATCTTTGGAATCTTAGGAAGAGACTCATGTTATAATTAAATGATTAAATGGAAGGAATTGTGACACATCTTCTAGGTCAAGGTACAAGATTGAGTTTAGGATTTACTTACTTGTTAGGAGGTCTTCTGAGACTTTTTTTGTTTTTAATTTTCTATGTTGGATGTTAGTCTTAGGCCAGATTTCCTAAATTTAAATAATTCAACTAAATGAACTACTAATGAATATAGTAAACTCTATAAATGAATACTAGTATTTTGTATGGTTGCTTACTTTTGAGTGCATACTACTTACTGTATTTCATTACTATACATAACAGTTGCATATACTCACTAACAGATTGGAATAGACATTTGGTGGGTGGCTACTAGGATTCATTTTCCACACCCTGTTTGGGTCATGTTTTTGGGCCCAAACGGACTTTATTAGTCTAGGTGTCGATAGGGGAATGGATCATTTTTTAGGTACGTGATTGTTTCTTAGGAGAAGGATAGAATGGGACCAAGCCTTGGCTTGCGATGACTCTGAGTCTCATTTTGTTTTACTGTACTTTTTTATTTTATCATACTTGATTGCAGTGTATCCTATTTTGGCTGTATTCTTAGAATATGTAACATGCTACATTATCATTTTCTGGTTGATACTTGGATATTTATCTATCAGAATTCCGTTGTTTTGTTGCAGTTTCAGGTTGTTTACTGCTTCCGCTATTTGTTACTATTTATTCTACTTTGTTACACTCTACCAATGAGGGCATAGTTTCCCCACTATCACACCATAGGCCCTCGCTTCTAGTCGACAACATTTGGAATTTGGGGAAATGTTCTTGAGGCCATGTCGTGAACTAGTCCAGTTATTAGTTTAGTTGTAAGCTAGGTCGGGACATTACATTTTCATTGGTTTATTTTTTTACTAAAGTATAATTATTAATTTATGGGAATAGTGTTTTTATTAGGTTCTAGATTTGATGTATGTTCTTTATAAAACATGATATAATTTTTCTAAGTGAAATATCATTAATAAAATTCAGGGTTGTTACATTCTTCACCCATTATTAAATTTCACCCACAAAATTTCATTTTACAAAATAAGGTTAAAAAAGGGGAGGTTAATTATTCTTCACCACTTCATCCAGATCCCATGTTTCCTCTCTATACTTACGGTTCCTCCATAATAAATTGAACAAGTGGGTAGTGTTGTTGAGTAGAACGTTATATCTATAGTCCAAAATCGTCATTGGTTTCTCCTCATAAGAGGGAACATTTTATAGCTTTACTACCTCTGATTTCAGTACATGTGAGGGATCTGGTATGTACTTACATAAGAGGGATAAATGGATTACATCCATGTACTTGAGACATTATTTATGGAAGTGCTAATTGATGGACCCCATAATCGACAAAATAAATAATCTCAAAGGGTTTGATGTACCTAGTACTTAGCATTCATTTCTTCCCAAATCTCATGACTCTCTTCCATAGAGATATACAGGGGATACCATGTCACCAACCTCAAAATCTATGTTCTATCGATGATTACCTGCATAGCTCTTCTATCAACTTTGGATGGCCCTACTGTTATTCTGAATGGTTTTCTCCTTTTATACTATTTATTAAACCATTTAAGGTCCCAACATCTTACATTACCCAACTTCAACCTAGAATGTCAGTGTTCTACAGATTTTCCCATAAAGGGCTTTATATGGGGCCATTTAGATGCTTTAGTGGAAACTATTATTGTAAGAGAACTCGACCAGAGGGAGATTTTGGTCCCATACTTCTTTGAAGACCATAGAACAAGATCTAAACATGTCTTATAATGTATTAATATTCCTCTCATATTGGACATTAGTTTGAGGGTGATAAACCATACTGAAGTTTAACTCAGTATTTAGAGAATGTTCTATATTTTTTTAGAACATAAGGGTAATTCTCAAATCATGTCTGATATAATATATAACGGTAATCTATATATCCTCACCACTTCTTTGATGTATATTCATGAATTTTGGTTGAGTAATAAGTCCTCTTGGATCTAAATAAATCAATAATTCATTGTAATATGATCTACACTGACCCATATAGCATTATTTCATTTGGATGTCTTCATAATTTTAGTGAAACATTACATGGTGATTTTTTCCCATTTTCATTTAAGTGTGGGTAATGGTTGCATCTTAACTTTAGAATTTTTTTCAACATTCACTTGTTTACATGCCACGAACATTAAGGTATATTTATAGATATCATTCTTCATATTTTTCAACCAATACTACTCTCATAGATCTCTATACATATTTGTATTCCTTGGGTGTATAGAGAAGGTCAAGCTATGTGAATCATTAAAAATGTCTTTATTTATATCAAGATTTGACGGTACACATATTCATGAACCAAATCATACTACTCCTTCCACATCAATTTTGAATTATGAGGATTTACCATTTCTGATAGCCTTTACCATCTTATAAATTTCCATATCATCTCTTTGATCATTCTCTGTATTCTATAGAAGTGATGGTTAAGAAATCATTACAGAATGTATTGATAATGTTATTTAATTATCCCCATGCCGATCCTTTTTAAGTCTAAGAAGATTGGATCCTTCCAAATTCTCATCATTGATAAAGTTATAGTATCCTTTCTATCTATAGAATTTTCCACTTTATTTTATTTACCAGGATGGTAGTCGATTGTGTAGTCATAATCCTTGATGAGTTCTAACCACCTTTTCTAGTTCATATTAATATCCTTTTGTGTGAATATATTTTTTAAGAAATTATGATCATTATACATCTCACACTTCTCCCCATATATATAATGTCGAAATATTTTCGCCATAAAGATCACATCCGCCAACTCCAAATAGTGTATTGGAGATTTTTTCTCATGAATTCTCATCTACCATTAGGCATAGGTTATCACCTTATCATTTTTAATTAGTATATAATATAATAATTTATTTTAATAATCACTATATACCATAAAGACTTACCAAATTTTTGATAGTTTAAGTAATTGGATAGTGATAAGCCACTTTTTCAACTCTTTTAAGCAATATTCACATTCACTGGTCCAAAAAAGATACTATCTTTCATGTAATATAGGTTAATGGATTTTAAAATCATTATAAGTTCCTCAAAAATCATCAGTAGTACCTATCTAGACCATTGAAACTATGGATCTCTATTACAGATGTTTTTATGGGTAACTCCTTGATTGCCCATGTTTTAGAAGGGTCCTTCAATATTCATTTACTGGTGAAAAAATTCCCCAATAATGATACTTACACCATCTAGAACTTAGATTTATTTTACTTTGTACATAGTTTCTTCCTTCTCAATGTATTTATCACAGTTATCAAATGCTCCCCATGATCCTCCTTTATCTTTGAGTATATATGAATATCATATATAAAGACTAACACAAATTTTTTGTGGTAATCTCTAAAGAATATATTCACTGTGTTTATGAATATTTTGGGTTCATTGGTGAGTCTAAAAGGAATCACTATTAAATCATAGTGTTCATACCTCGTTTGAAAGGTAGTCTTATATATATCTTCCTTATTCACCTTTATTTGGATATATCCCAACCAAATATCTACCTTAGAAAAATTGTTGTCCCCAACTAGTTGATCGAAAAATCCATCTATCCATAGCAGGTGATACTTGTTCATTATCATGATTTTTTTAAGTTCACGATAATAAATTTTGAGGTGCATTGATCTGTCCCTATTTTTTATGAAGAGTCCTAGTTCACCCCTTGGTGAAGCACTCAGTTGCGTAAAACCTTTGTCTTAAATTTATTGTAACTACTTCTTAAATTCCTTCAACTCATTGGTTTCTATCCATTAAGGTGTCTTTGATACAAAAAATCCTCCTGGTATAAGATCAATTGATAAATAAACCTCTCAGTCATGAGGAGGACTAAGAAGTTCTTCAGGGAACACTTTATTTTTGTCCCTCAAAATGGGCATGTCTTCTAGCATGATCTTATCCTTTTTCTCAATCATTTGAGCTAGATATTCTTGGTGATAAGGCAATAATATCCATAGTTGAGATCATGATTCTAAAGTAGATTCATCATCCTCCTTAATCTTTTACAGAAATGGAGGATTCCTTAGGATGTGAAAAGTGATCTCTATTTCCCAAATGTTGATGTTGTATTTATATAAATATAGCCAATCCATGCCTAGTATAACATATAAATGCACCAAAGGATGTAGGATGATATTTTTTTGTAGGTTTAGTCCACAAACATTAATCGGAAAGGAGGTACATACTTTTGATGTAATAATATCACCATTTTCTATTCTTATAAATAACTCAACCATTATATTTTTTTGTGGTGTTTGAAATGTTCCACTAAAATTTCAATATATGAAATTATTCATAGAAATAGAATAAAATAGTATTTTCACTATTCTTGAATTAATAAACAATGTACCTATCACCAAATATTTTTCAGGATTTACTTCATCTGTAGTGATTACATATTCCCTTCCTTATTTCCTTAGAGGTTTACACTATATATTTTCCCCAACAACCATTGAATTTGTTCATTGGATTGTATATTTACCATTTTATTTATAGTTAAATAAATAGAAAACAATCATAGTGTGTATATAAACCTTTGCTTAAATTTCCTTATTAGCGGGTTTCTTCATTTCACATTGACAGATATTATCTTGTTTTCCCTCTCTTACACACATGAAGCACCTTTTGGTTCCGCTTATGTAGTTTCCAAAATGCTTCTTCCCAAAATTTCGGAAAGTGGGATGAGATGTTTTCTTTCTTCTAAAATATTTTTCTATTGGACCTCATGAAGATAAGTCTGTCTTATATTTCTTCTCTCTAATCCCATGAGACCTCTATGAATCTCTGATATCCATATCTACTTTGAGGGAACATTGAAAATTTTCTTTATAAATTTCAAATTCCCAAATAGATAAGGATTTTTAAAGACTCATTTTCAACCCAATAATGTATCATTCCAACTTACATTCAATTTTGATTACAATTTTGTAAGCTTACCATGAAATCTTTGTGAAGTTTTCCTCATATTCTCTAATAAGATCATCTTCCTTTTTCATTACACTAAGGAACTCTCTCTCCATCTTAAGATGGACATTTCATGGAAAATAATTATTGAAAAATATTTTCTAGAATGCATCCCATTCCTTGAAATCTATTTCCTCGTTATATTTGGTTTTATTTAATAGTTTCTTCTACTAATAAAATTCCCCATAAATTTGATAGACCACTAGTTTAAATTTCTCTTCTTCCAATCTCTAGTTCGCATTAGGTTTGGAATTTCATTAGTGAATTTGTAACATTTTCTATCAAATTTATTTTTGGAATGAGTTCCTCTATTTCCTTCCATTAGATAAGAAAATGAAAATAGAATTAGGGGGCTTCAATACTTAGTTAATAATAATATAAAAATAAAACATTTAATATATAAGGATAAACTTGTAAATGAAACTAATATCACAACTTATGATTAAAAATGTTTTAATTTAGGTTATCCATGGTGATAGAATTATCCCCAGTGTTCTTACTAAATTTTTCTAGTCCTAATCTCCAAAAATATCTAGACTATGCTCTAATACCAACTATAGAATCCATAGACATCTACACATACTATTATATGGTTTTATGCATGATTAACCATCAAATACACACCAAGGATCGTAATTTCTATCGTCTTTGGAAGAAAAGGTGCATAAAATTGAAAAATTGGATATAGAATAAATACCATTATATTAAGATTAAAAAATAACTCATTACTTCGTTTTAGCTCCTAAATCTTCATAGGATATCCTAGGGAATACATAGGAAAAATGTATGAGATAAAAATCCAAGTAAGGGAATAAATATTGGAATAAATAATGGATCATGGGTTAAAAGGAATAACATGATGGAATAAGAAGAAATGGAACATGAATAAACACATGGAATCATAACATATGGAAAATGGGATCATATAATCAGGGTATTACATGAATGTGGAAGAAACATACAACCTGGAATAAATATGAGTCAACTCTATTTTACCGGACTATATCACCTGGTGGAAAAAGTTGCAAAATTGATTAGGATTAATCCCCAGTCCCATACATGGTGTCTCATGATACTAAAAATTAACCAATTCATTGGAGTGCTATCTTGGAACACCCATCATAACACATTCAATCATATGTGTGCCACATAAATAATTAAACCCAATGAATAAACATAAAGATTTCCCATGAGAAGAAATGGGATTCATAATCATGTCTCAAGGAATAACCAAAAGATGTATAATAATTGTGTCCATGAAAGAATGTATTTTCATAATAATTAGAAATTAATTAGGTAAAATAGTTATATATCAGGATAAATTATTTCCAACATAAGTGAAATCATGTAGAAATAATGGTTAGGTAACATTGGAAATGTGCCTCTTTAACACAATTTAAGGAATAGAATAAAAAGTTTTTAAAAAAGGATAAAGCAATAATTGATTGCATAAAACCAGAAATGAACCGAGATAGTTTTCATGAAAAAAGGATTGATTTTATAAAAATATTTTTGGATTAAAACAATTTATGGATAGTACTTGAAAATGGGTAAGAAATGAAGAAGCTCCCTTTAATCAGGCTTGCTTATCGAAAGGAATTGAGAACAGAAAAATATAAAACATGCATTTCCCCATAAAAATGATGAATTTATTTGGATACATATTTTTTGGAAATATTTATTGACTTTAGAAAAAATAAAAAATAATAATGAAGAAATATATTGAGGTAAAGTGAGAGAAAGAATAACTAAAGGTAATTTGGATGTTTACAGAGATCTCATACCTTATTTCTGAATTCATTCTTCACATGCATGTAATCTATAGGATAGTTAAATTAGAGTCATTAATTACTTAATTCAGAACCTATTATACATGTATTCGATTTATTGTATTTTTATCAAGTTAATTTATGATAATTTTGATGAGTTATAATTCATAATTTCATTATTTTGGGAGCATTTGATTCATGGTTTTTCAGTTGGTTCCCTTGAGTATAATTATAGGAGTTCTTGTCAAATGGAATAAAAACACAAGAAGTGTAATGAAATGATATTGAATTGATTCCATTATTTTTAATGGTACCATATTTCATTTTATTTTTTGATATGAGGATGATTGATTTGATAAAAGGACAATGAAAAACATTTAGTTTATATTAGCTGTTTTTCGATCATCACAATCTAGTATTTATTTATTATTCAATATTCTCTATATATATTAGTTTCAGTACATGATAAAAGTTATAGTATTATTTTTACAATTTTATTTAACCATTATAATGGTTTTATGACCAGCCTTTAAGATGGTAATGGAAAATGAGAAATTGTCTTCTACGAAGGCGGTGAATCGACACATCACATATGGTGTTTTCTTTTCTAAGATAAAAAGGGGATATATAGAGTTGAAGATAGATATTCCATTAAAATAAATAAGAACAAATTTCCTAGATCAACAAATAGAATAAAATTTTGATACGTGGCTTCAATGAAGGAAATACGAGCTTGGAAGAGCATGTGGATGCATGGGAATAGATGGCCTTCCAATTTGATGAGTTTATCACAAAAAATAAAGACATATAGGTAACGTATATTAAATGGAAATTATATAACCTTATTCAATCCAACTATTTTAATTTTATTGGGTAGGACCAAGCTTACCCCTTTGAGGTATGATTTTGTTTTGACATAGTGTACCTGGTTTCCCACTTTTCACTTAAAAGTGATTTCTTGAAATAAAAAAATTAAATTAATTTTAATGATTTAGAGTTCTATATAATGGTTCTTAGATAATCCATACATCATCCATGACTCAAAAATTCTTGTATTTAACTTATATAATAAATTATCATATTTCACTATTCACCAACAATATAAGTATTTTAGAAAAATATTAAAAAATCACGTTAACCATTTTTCTATGTTTTGAATTAAAAAATCGATTATATTCTCTAAAAATGATTTTATAAATCTTAGAAATTTAATTTTCAATCAATATCATCATTTATTTGAAAAATGTCGATTTTGATGTTATAACTAATTTTATGACCCTTACAAAAATTAATTAAGGCCTCATAAAAATATATTATAATTATAATACATCAAAATATTTATTTAAGAATATATTTTTTGGAAATAATATTTATTTTAATTCATCATATAAGTTATAAGGATGTAAATAAAAATTTATTTTTCACAAAAATACCAACACTTAATCTATCAGTTTTATATCATTTATTTTTTTAATCTATGATATCATATTTTCATTTATATGATGCCTAAATTTTATTTATAGTTTTCATAGCTGAGGTTATTATCATGACTATCGTATTACAAAACCTAATGGTCACATTATTATTCCAATGGATAGTTTACTATTCCAACGATATAGGTTCCTTAATTTTTATAAATACCTCTTATTTTATTCTTTCATAACTCACTTAAATTTTATATCAACTTTATATATACTTTCATATTCAAAATGAATATTTTACTATTAAAATTATGTTTCATTTCTAAATATTTTTTCATGAGCTTAATCATTCTGGTGGATCGAAAATATCCAAAATTTAGCATTCTTATTGTCTTATATTCTTTTTATTATCCCACTGCAATCTTTGGATTGTTATTGGTTTATTTTCTAAATAAATTATAGTTATTCATTTATGAGAATAATTTTTTTTATTGGGTTATATATGTGATGTATGTGTTTTATACTACATGCCATAATTATAAGAAGGTAAATCTCATTGATAAAGTTATGGGTCGTTACATAGTTTTCATAATTTAAAACATAAATATCATTTTTTAGTTGTGTCATATCATAAAAAATCCATTGTTTTAAAAGAATGATTTTTTATTTCCAAATTTGATTATAAATCAATCCATTTAATGGAAAAAGTAGAGTTTATTTTATTAGTAACAATATGCCCATAGTAAAACTTCTCTAAAACCAAGATACGTTATATTGAAAATTTGATGTGGTAGTCTCTAATGGCTATAGTATCCATCCAAGATCTATTAGAAAACTGTAAATCCATATATCCTCTGTCAATCATCCAATATATAATTTTTTAATATATTTAAATACAAATATGATCACCACAAGCTATATATAATAACAAAAATTATAGACATATAAAGATTTCACTCGATAATGAATGCACCTAATGTTTCTCGTTGTTTATTTAATTAGGAAAGTTATTATTCTAGAGGCCAATCTTTCAACATAAAAAATTTACCACAACATTTTCATTTACCTATCTTTGGATTTTTCTTTTCTTGTAAGGAAAATTATAAGGATCCTTATACATGGAATGTGTATTTTGTCACTATACCTTGTTCTTTATTTTATTCATAATAAGGACCTTAAGTTTTTCACGCCTCATATCCTTATCAACATGGAGAACAAATTTAAGGAGTTAAAAGAGATAATTATCACTATTTATCATATTATAATTGATAATAAAACTACATAAGATATTAGGGAATGAAGATAAAATGAGATCTATATTTGGCTCATCAATGAAATTAAATCCCATGATGTCCATGCGCTCAATGTATCTAATCAGTTTGAATACATGGGGACCAACTGGTGTCAAATATCTTGTATTTCATGAGAATAATTAATTACAAATATCATATGCCTCTTGTATTTCCTTCCCTTGATAAATATAATTAAGGTGATACATGATGTTATACACATACATATCTTCACATTTCTTTAAAATCTGATTGGAAATGGATGAAAACGTAAATAATTGTACATTTCTGGAATCATCCAAATGTTCTATAAAAAACTTAGTTCCTCCTCACTATCCTATTTACCAGGTTCCATAGGAATGAAATTTTATAGTACATATTTGTTTTCATGATATAGTATAACACGTAAGTGTCTATACCATTACTAGAAATTTGAGTCAATGATAAGTTTATCCTTCTATAATTTTGATCATGATGAAATTATTGAAGTCACATGGTTTACAATTTTTATAATAAATAAGAGAATATATTTTATGTCATTATCTAGATTATACAATTTAAAATAAATTTAATAAAAAAATTTAATATCCCTCTATTATATCAAACTCT
Source organism: Viscum album (assembly GCA_963277665.1). Lineage (NCBI taxonomy): Eukaryota > Viridiplantae > Streptophyta > Magnoliopsida > Santalales > Viscaceae > Viscum > Viscum album. The sequence continues at coordinate 185,445,088 of OY728144.1, forward strand.
AATACCCCCAACCATTAGTTTCTGAATATATTATCACTTGAATATTCTAGTGGAATGTTTCCACCCATTCATTATTATAACCTATAATTTAAAAATAAAAACTATTCAAAGATATTAAGTAGTCATAACAACCCAAACACATTAACTAATATCTCCTTGATCAATTGAGTGGACTCGCACATTTAAAAATCATATGCATGGATTTCATCAACACTTTCCTCTAAAATGGTATTGGGTATGCTTTGGCCATTACACCCAATAAAAATTTGGTTATGTTAACCTAATAACCTAATAAGGATTTCTCAATAAAAGTAACTATAAAAAATATAGCTATCAAAAAACTTCATTCTTTGGGTAACTTACTATTCAAGTAATGTACGGCTTGCCTAAATTACTATTTAATTTGATGTATTTTTATATTTATTTATAAACTACCCACTTTATCTTATTTCATTCTTGTTAATATTAATTAGATTTTAATTAGTTGATTATCCATATCTTGATAATGTTTATACATACATTAATTCTATTTTAATTATATCTTGTATGCTTGTAAATTAATTTATTTAATGATTAAGAATCCATAAATAAATAACCATTAAACAGACATAATTAAAATAAATAAAGTGTAATAATACATAGATTTCATAATCGTTTCTTTATCTAGAAGATAAAAAAACCTTGAATTTGTGGAATAAACTCCTAGAACAATGCTTAGTTCAAGTTTTAGTATTCCACCAGTACTCTTGTGTTCCTATTAAGTTGGTTTTTTCTTGGTTCTAAACTTGTACCGTCTTCACCCACCTAGGAGATCCATCCATTACATATGAATTTTCTCATACATTGATTAGGGAGCCGAATTATTGGTTAAAGGAGGATTATATAAAATAAATTAAATTCCCACATTTTATTACATAATGAGAAGAGAGGAGTGACACACAATCCATTATTAGATTTACTAAATTATTAAAAATAATGAAATAATAATAAATTAAATAAATGAATCACTTACACAAGATTTTCTAAGATCATATTCATAAAGATACATGTATCAAATATGTAAATCTACACTATCCATCATCCAATTATATTTATTCTTTATTATCATGAAAAATTTAGTTGAATTAAATAAATTATTTAATTAACTAAAAAACTAATTTTTTTAGTGACCATTCAAAGAGTCAAGTAGAAACACATTTCAATATCTACCATGGAAAATAAATGGGTTTACCTGAATTAATGGATAATTAAATTGAACTAATTGAGAATTTATTAATTCGAAAAACCTTGTTAGATAATCAACAGACCAACTTCTAAAAATATAACTAGGTTTTTAATGTTTCAATTAATTATTCATTATGTAATCTAATTTTGTTCACTACTAAATGACAATATGGAATGTAATAATGATCTACACACTATTTTTTGACTTTCCATATAACTATGATAAACTCTTAGGGAATCTTAATGTATTCGGGCTAGGATACACAACATGTAATAATGATCTACACGTCATGTTATCCTTTTCCCATGTGCCCGTACAACTATCCTTTTGACTCAAAGTTCTCTTCAAACATAGAGATTAATAATTAAAAAGTCATTTATACAAGATACACACTACATGTAATAGGTAATGTATTTTAACACACAGTTAGTGTGAATCTTGCTGATAAACTATATATACTGAACAAAATCTACACTAGCTACATGCCATGTGATCTGATATATTATATGTTAGGATATACTGGTTAATAAGTGGTTTATATTAAATTTGTTGTGTTTATTTTATTTCATGGTGTATTTTGTATCCTGTTACATGTACAGGTGTAGTGAACCTTAGTACATGACCAACACTTTTTTTCACGGGCCTTGTATCTGTGTATATTGTCCACAATCTTTACACCTCCTAACATAATCTCTAATTGTTCGTCATATATTCATACTCTATTTAAGACTGTATGAATCGTGAATGTATTATATTAATATGGGTAAAACATCTTAATTAAACATCAAATTAGATAATGAATAAATGATAAGAAAAATTTACCAATTATGTATATGTATCAATGTATAATAAAAAATTATAAATTATTATGTGACCACTCTGATACCACTTGATGGTTCCATTTATAAAAACATAACCTGATAGGGGAGTTTCCAAATTAGATTTTTTTCATAATGAGTGGTAATTAAAATATTTAAATGGAAAACATTTATAGCCAATTATATTATTGTGATGATAAATTGATGAAAACCTTTAACCAAGAATCATGGATCATTTCAAATATAATTTATAATAAATTTATTCAAATGAGGAATCCAATATTATGGAATTGTTTCTTCTATATAGATGGCTTGTTGAGAACCATTTATTGTACCATTGTCACATTAGAGTAATCAAGGGAATATTCTCTCTAGCAGGGATACACTTGTATTCCATGAACTTTTGATCATCATCATATAACACTCCATGTGTTAGCATGGACGAATCTAATACTTGTGATGATTGCTGTTGATCGCAATAGAATCCCTAATGGTGAGAAGGGATCACTTTGGTAGAAGGGGATAATTGTTCTACATTATTCAGCGAATTAATAGGTAGGATATTTCCTGATCATGATATAATCTTATCTATAAATCATTATGCCCAACAATTAGCATGTGGCTAGGGTTTTATAAAATTTCTTAACTGGGTTTTAATAAAGCTAGGGTTACAAACACATAATTGCAAAATATCCCTTATTATATTCTTAGTACAAAACTAACCCCATTTCAAAATAATAATAGAACTATTATTATTTACATGACATGTGCTAAGCTCATAGATAAAATAAATATGTGTTCTTTGAATAAATTATTCATCATTTATTAAAATACTTTTTGAAATGAAATTTCTTAGAGGACCACAAAATTTTTTCCACCAATGCTCCTAAATATGTATCAGAACATGAATAATATGGATTTAATTAATTAAATAAATATCACTACATTATTCGCTGATAAATTAATAATTATTATATTCACAAGACTAGTGAATAAATATTTATTAAATATTCTTATAAATAAATAAATAATTGTTAACTTGAAAATTATCGAGAATAAATAAAATTCATATATTCACATAATTTAAAAAATAATTACCCAATGAATGAATAAATATTAAACATTGAACTCACATATATTCTCCTGAATAACTCGTGATTTAATATTTACAATTAAACTATTATGAATTATTATTAAAACATTCACTTGAATAATATTTATCCAACATTCTAAATTCATATATAATGTAACTGAGGTTATGAATACACATACTGTGTGACCCTCTAGGCCCTTTACTCAATAGCATTAGGCTAATGTACCTAATTTTCAAGGATCTCATTTAGTAACACTTCATGAATCCCATAGAGAAATAAGACAATGTGCTCAGGACATAAAACCTCCTACGAATGTACACTATACAATATAATATTTTTCTCTTGATATCTATAATGAAGAATGTTTCATGTCAATGACATTAACTGATGTCTCTTTTATTGACTTTCTAGAAATGAATTTACTGATAACAGAACCATGGACATGGAATTAATGAGATATTTTTATTCCAACTATATTGATTGATATATCAAATTCTATTCATGAATAGATGGGAAAACATTTCTTTTATTATTCATTAATACCATATCTATTGTGGAACAACCATCATACCCAACTTATCCATGAACATATTTCATCAGGGTTTATGGAAATATATCAAAGTATGTGACTCATGATATATAATAATAATAATCATAATTTTTAAGGTCCATAAAAAAATTATAGACAGGAACATCCAATGACTCATAAAAAGGGGGTTTCCAACTAGAGGATCAAGTTCTAATAATCTTCTTTCCTGAGATTACAATAGAATAACTTCATGAGGATAAGTACCAATAAATTAGGATCATCCTACTCATAATAGCGTGTATCATTTGTGTCCTATAAAATGATATCATCTGAATATAAAACATGTATTTAATAATACTATCATGGAACTTATCTGTTTTCATTATGAAATAGAATGTTTATAACCTTTTGGTAAAAAACGTACTCTTACGACATTATCACATACTGTGTCACACAAAAGAACAATAATTATCTGATAATGATTTATTAATTATTCAAAAGAATTAATACAAGTAATCATAAAGTATATACATGTTAGTTCTAGGGAACTAAATCCAACCAAATTTCCAATACCATTTATATAATGGTCATATTTTATCCCTATATATAACCTTAGAGAAACTTTTTTAATTATTCAACCACTTTTTTTACTTATCTAGAAGAATATATATTCCATTTATAATTATTTTCATTATTTCCATAATTGGAATTTGGGTATTTATATTCATATAAACCCAATAAGATAAATATTTTTTGTGGTATTTATATTTAGTTGTGTTTTTATTCTTCTCATAATTCTTATAATGATGTTTCTATTGTATTATCATAATGTATTAATATTTTTCCCCAATTGTAATATTTTCTCTCAATATAATCTATTTTAGTTTTTTTTTCAATTTTTTGAGACAAATAATTTATTCAAAATAATATTAATTAAAAGGAAAAAATACATTTTAAAATAATGGGTTCTTATACTAAGGGATATATTAATATTGTGTGATTCTCTTTGGATTAATGAATTCATCGGCTACTTCCAATTTTGTCATGCAACACATGTTTAATTTTTTTATGGGAAAAATTGGGAAATGTTATGTTGATAAACTAGTTGTAAATCCTCTACAATGGTAGGATTATATGTCTAACATCAAGAAGGTGTTTACCAAACTTTAGCAAAAAAAATTGAAAATAAATATACTGAAATTTGTATTTTCGGTCACATTGGGTAACTTTATTATATTTTTTATCCATTACAATATAAAATTTAAACCCAAGAAATATAGGGAGATAACAAATATTAAACATCCTAAAAACCTCCTTGAATTTATGAGGACTTCAAGGAAGTATTTCCTAAATGGTACACATAAAAGAAATCCCTAATAATAAAGGATTATGATTTATGAAGTTAATAAAGAATGAGGTAACTTATAAGTGGGATAAAGTATTTCATAATCCCTTTGATGACCTCAAGAATTATATTTTACCCAATTTGACATTGATTCTGCCCATAAAAGGAAATCCATTTATCTTCTATATAGAAACCATGGAGTGGTACCTTGATTTCAATCTTATACATAAGATTAGTACAATTAAAGATAATATCCTCTATTATCATAGCCCAATAATTTTGGATGATGATACTAATGCACTGATACTGAGAAGATTCACCTTGAATAAATATTTGGGGTAAAAAATATTTGATATTATTTGTGGCAACATGAGGTAAACCTAATTTCTCATGTGGAGACACTCAAATATATACTTTGTTATCCTATGTTTATAAGAAGATTAGAAAAATGGGATGTCATCATAAACCTATTTGAATCCCATTTTGAATCCCATGAGAGGCTCATGAGACAAGTGTTATGTCGTACTTGAGATTCTATAATAGTAAATAAACATTTCACTAAAATATTATTTCATAATGAACACTTTATAATTTCTTCATAATAGTAAAAAAATATTAATACAAAAAATAAGTATTTATATTTATAATAGAAGCTAATAATAGAACCATAACGCAAGCAGAAATATACTAAATTGCCATAATCTTGTACTCTGGTGGATCATACTGGAATAATAATTATTATTATATGAGGTACATTTTTATTAAGAAGAAAAAACCATTTAAATAATCATGGTTTAAGAACTTAGATAATGGTATTAATGTATTTATATTATGGACTATATATATAAGGATTAATATGAACATTAGTCAACTTGAACATTGTGAATTATGGACCTTATGAATTATAACTATTTTTCAATATCAATATTGGGAATTATTAACATTATTTAACATGATCATTAATAATTATAATCCTTAGTTGTATCGTGATTATGAATAGACCATTAGGATTAGTCTATATTAAGGGTAATAGATAATGTTAATTATGATATAAGGGAGGAAATGTGGCTTTAACCAGTAGGAACAACCCTTATGATGTAAATTTATTTGATCGTGGGATAGTTTTAGTATCACTCGGTTCTCCCTTAACCAATCTAAATCGTAACTATAATAACTGAATTTGGAGCAGAACCATTTGTAGGAGAAGTTCATGTTAGTGGAGATAATGAATTGGTCTATTTTGGATGAACCACCCCATTAAAGTACTACCATTTCATACTCTACCATTAGTCAATATTCTAGTTTGATTATAGTTTATGTATCCAGAGGTTTAGTTGTTTCCTAATGTAAATTATTTAAGAATTTGAAAGAATGTTTATTCGTAGAAATTATTTTTTATATGCATCAAGCTAACATAAAAGGTAAAATATAGTTAATTAGAGAAATATTTTGATAAAATGAATTGAAAATTTCGAATCAGGATATTGAAATTATCTAGTGGGTGAAATTTGTAAATTTTTTATTAAAATAGTAAAATATGGTAAAAATGTCGGAATACTATTAGATACAAAATATGTGTTATGTATGAAATTATATTTATGTAATCATTACTCATTTCTGCTAATGATGTGAAATTTCACTATTTTTGGCACTAGACACTATAGTGGGGGATTAAGGGTGGTAGTGGAGTGTAATGGTTGTGACACATCATATTTTTTTTTAAAGTTATGTTTGGTAGTGAATATGACATTACGACACCATTCCTAAATGAACCATGAATTATTATTATTTAAATATGACTATTATAACCTAGTTTTTATATTAGAGGGTACGAATATTATTAAATTCTTTATGAAATATATATTAAGGTCTTAATCAATATATATATATATATATATATATTGATAAATTCTTAGAAATTATTCTACAAATTCTTAGTAAAGTCATTTTATTCTTTAAAAAAATGTTCTCTTTAAAAGTGGGATTTATTGATTTTTGTGAGAAAATATTATAAATATTTTTTGGAATCTATAGAAATTTAATTTTATAAAAAGTATATCAATTTTTAACTCATCGTATCAAATTTATCTTGGAATGAATTTTTGGGATTTTTTGGAAAAGAATGAATTTCCTTTGTATAGTGAAAACATCATATTTTCATTGAAAATCGTATTTTTGTTTCAAGAATTTATATAGTTGTGATTTGTTTTACAATGTTTTATATGTAAAATTAGTTCTAGAATATTATTAAGAATCCCATTTAGTTTATTTGAATCAATTTTATGGTAGAATTTTGTAAAAAAATTACTTAAAATTGATTTTTTTTCTAAAAACTATTATTCATTGTGTTTTGAATTATAATGTTAAATTAATTTTTGACACTAATAGAAATTTAATATTAAAAAATGGATTCCATATTTGGAATCAGGATGTATAAATTTGGTAAATATTTCCTTTTTATTTTTTGTCATTATGATAGTAACCAAAGCAAATAATTATCACCAGAGTATGGGTAAATCAAGTAATTATGGTTAAAATATATGAGAAGGAATAAATAATGACATTAACACTATCCTTTATCGTATTGGATGACTTTATTTCTTATACATAAATCCTATTTTCAAAAACATGGAAATTTTGTTTCTTATTTCATTGTTTTTTACCTTTATATTATTATTTGTTAAGAAATCCTAAAATGTCATTCTCTTTGTTTTATTATTTCTAAATTTTTGAAATAGGTATAAAAAGAGGATATTTTCAGTTATAAAAGGGTCATTTGGAAGATAATTTTTTTATGATTGTAATTTATTTCTAATTTTTATTAATGAAATAATTACCTTAAATTCTTACCCAACACCAACATAGTATTTATTAAATTAACAGAAAAATAAAATAAATGATTTTAAAAATAATAAATTAATAAAATTTGAATGAATTATTTTTTTCAAATAAAATATATAAAAATCAAAATTGTGTGATGTTTTGATTTTTTATATTCTAATTCCTTATTTATCTTTATTTTTTTATTGTAAAATTTAATAAATACTATCGAAAAGGACGTTGATGATATTTTATGTTATATAATATTTTATTAAATGATTTCAAAATACTAAAAATGCTATCATATGACATGTGATTTTAATATTATTTAAAATAACAACCATTATTAATTTATTTGTTAATTTTTCTTTTATAGTAACTATATGGACCCCTAAAGAGTAAACTATTTTTTATCATGGTAGTTGTCAAAAAGGGTTAATGCGTGTTAAAAAGGAATAAGAGTAATAAACTAATATAAAATTGTAAAAAAATTATTTAATGGTTATTTTTATCCCATAAAAATACATTCTTTGAATTATATTAGTTTTGAGCTCTTTTTACATGAATATTTAATAATATTAATTTAATACATTTGGTAATTCCAAAAGTTCTTCTCCCCTCTCTTATAAAAGAGAACCTCTAATCATATTTTATTCACCCTTAACAATCATTTTGGTTCATAAAATACCTATAAAAATCCCTTACGTAAATCCCTCATGACATCTTAAATCCTTGTTTTGATCATAAATCCAACCTATAAGGGATTTAGGTATATTTCTAAAGAGGTTTTCTAAAGAAGAGGTTTGGTTCTTAACCTAGTGATTTCATTGGATTTATTCATCAGCCTCATTAAAATATTCCTAAAACATAATTATATAATAAAATAATTATATCCCATATTATTATATATTATTATATTAATTTCATAACCTTAATCCATCACCTCTTACGTGGAAGGGAAAACAAGACAACCGTTCGTGTGTACGACAGACTATCACCTCACGAACCGATGTATTTTTTTCATCACTTCCTCTCAGATATAGTTATAATGATGGATTTAATGTGTATATATGATACTAATTAAATATTAATCATTATTTAAAATTAATATATAATATATTTTATTACCTTTCCAATCATTGAAAAATGATAACATTTTTTGTCTATACATGTGGATTACCAACTCTTTAAAGGGATGTGGTTCATTTATCATTAAATAATCACATGAATGGTATATATAAGTGTATTCAAAGAAATAATATGGAATTTATGATATATATTTAATTATATTAAGGTAGATTATGACATAAATTATTTCCAAAATGATCGTTGAAAAATTGAAATGTCAATCAAGCGTATATACAGCCTACTATCTCTTTGATTGTAACATAGTTTATTTTTAATTAATATAATTCATTGAAGGTTTTAAGTGTATAATTTATATAAAAAATGATAAATATTTCATGATTATTATTCTATATATTATTTAATAATGACCTCTTTGATCATAGTTAACCTATCAAAGTCATTTTCGAAATGCAATCAAAATATCATCAAAAAATCTGATGTGTACTTAATTGATTACATAATTAAATATAACTAGGTGATAGATAAAATAAAAGGAATAATAAGATTGAAAATTTTTATTAATACATTAAATAATTAATATGATTTTATTATTTATAACGATAAATAATTTACATGACGATTCAGACTCTAGGTAAGGTATTTTTGTCTCACTTTTAATTTTGTGAGACACATGTCATATTCACCACTTGCTTCTTTTATGAGGTGTATATACTTCACCTGAATTTATTTTATTAATTATATAATGATAATTATGTGTATATAAATATCTATATGAACTTATATATTTCATGGGTCTTATGATAAAAATGTTACAAAAGTGTTAAGGGTTTTATTTTACAATCTCATTGTTTATCATGGTTGTTCATGATTAGTTTCTGATGAAGCCATTTTATGATCTAACACTCAAGAAAATAATGAATTTTGTTATACCCTATTTATTTATATAGAATACATACTTTAAATTAATTTTAATCTCTTTATTAAATTAATAAACTAAAATAATATTTTTAAAGAAAAATCGACTTTATTTCTCTCTTCGTTCAAAAATGTTTTCTCTTCCATGATCATTTTTTATAAATATATTTACAAATTCGTTTTCTAATATTCTACTATTTTATACTAAAATAAATCTTTTCAAATATTTAGTTTTAATTAATTGGGTTAACAATAATATTCTTATTATTTTCAAAACAAGGAACGTTTTAATTTTTTTAAAAACTTTATGAATGAAAAATTTTCTTTTAATTTATATGTCCTGAATGGAATTTCCCACTATCATGAACACTCAATACATTGAATATTCCTTTAAATTTCTCATTTTTCTTCTCAAAAATTCTTAATTACTTAATATTTTTATTTTTTTAGATTTTACATAAGGGTACTCTCTTGGCCTCCCTTTTTCTTTGAGTTATGACCTTTATCTCTCAAAATCTATTTCTCTCACTATTTTATGTCATTAAATGTTTTTTAATTCTATATATATGTCTCTCACATATATTACTAGTATTTTTTCACTTCCTTTGAGGGGTTAATATAATTTTCCATACTTTTGATACATAGATATTACATCTAAATAGAATAATATTCATTACATAACCTAACATGGCCACACAAAAACTGTATAGGTATAGTGTCTTTACAAAAATGGAAACACAAAAAACTGATTCGTAAAACATCTACATCATCCCCAGCATACTCTTCATAACTAGAACCATTTTTTATATATCATACTCTATACCTTTCATCATATCCTAGGGATAATAAAATTATGAAATGGGTTATATCAGATTCTCTATAAGGGTAAACAAGGAAGATATAAATCATAACATAATAGTAAGGAATAAGAACATAAAAAACATTTTAAAATTATATCCTATATATAAAAGATCATGTTATTGTGTCATGGAATAAATCATAGAAGTTTATAAATAATAAAAAAACATATTCCATGAAATCATAACATAAGACATGGAATTATGGAGTAAACATAATCATAGAAAATCAATTCTAAATTAGTCAAGACTCATTTACAAGACCATCAGAGTGGAAAAGTTCCTTTACTAAAACAGGTTCGTCCCGTTCCAACCATGTGTTACTGAACCGGGTTAAATACTCATTCAAGTCCTATATATTTCAAGAGATATAAATCTTTACCCAATTCAATAGAGGTAGATATAGGACCCAAACACCACATAATGAAAACCATACATATTTATTCCATAATAACATAATTGATTCATCATATCAGAACCTATAAGAAGAAATGGGTTTCACAAACATTTCATTATAACATAACTTATGGAAGAGAAATATAATTCATAAACATAATTACATTACAAAACATAAACCATTAAAATAAATAATAACAATGGTATCATTGTTTCGTATCTATAGTAAATCTTAAATAATATTAAATAATGTTTTCTTAAATCAAAAATTATTTTTAAAGATCCCTTGAAATAATTCTTGGAGCAAATATTCTTTCCATTTTGAAAACACATTTTTTTAAATTCACACAATTATAAATGAAATTTTTTTTCTTTGAAAATAAACTTATAATATTAAAAATAAATATTCATGTGATTAAGGAATTATGAAAGCAGAAAAATTAATTCATGTCGTATGAGTTAAAAAACATTCTTTCTGTATTTTTTCTTGAAAAGTCATATAATACCTCCTTTTTAAAATTACAAAAACATTAATTCCAAATATTTTATTAAAAATTTACGCATGGGTAAAAAATATTATAAAATTTTTTATAATAATATTAAAAAAAATTTTAAAATTTTTTTTAAGAAACATGTACATGGAAGAGAAATATTCACCAGTAGATACATACATATAAATAATCCTAAATAAAATGAGATTGTGAAATTAATCCTTATCTTAGGTATTATTTCATTTGTAAATATATAAAATTACAATATAATGTTTTAAATAATTTTATTAATTTATACCAGAACCATATTACTATTTCTTATATCATATTATCACCATTTTGTTAATAATATTTTGTTATTACCCTTCTTTTGGGTGTTAACTGCTTCATTTTGCTATACATGTTTTATCATATAATTCTTGGTTTGTGTAAATAGGATATAGTTATATAAAATAAATAATTATATCATGGTAATTTATATCATATTTATTCATTATATACATTTAGATAATAATTCATGAATGGTTATTACAAAAAATGAATCGTATCGCGTTGTGGAGATGGCAGGTCGTACATACGCACAAGCGACATTATCATTTCCTTAGTGGTGAATGGGGATGGAATTGGAATTTATATTAATATCTTTAAAAATAAATATCATGTTAAAATCATCATATATGTATCTATTATTTCCATTATTATGCCCATCTATGTAATGTAGTGATAAAAAACCGATTACACCACGACGTGGAAATGGTAAGTCGTACACACACACATGTAGTGCTTCCACTTTTTATAATATCGATAAATGGTGGAATATATTTGTAAAATAATAAAAATAACATCTAATAATATATATTAAACTGGAGTTATTACTTTATAATGTAAAATATTATTATGAAGTAAAAGAAGACATAAACTTGAAGGAGTCGGTAAAGATGATTACCTCTTATTCAGCAAACAACCTTTAGATCATCTTTTAGGGGCACTAGGGTTGGTATTTTGAGAATAAATAAACCATTATAATGTATATAAATAATATTATAATAGAAATTGGTAGTGTATGATTGATATTGAAGGATCAATGTGATGTGATGAAGTGATGGAGGAGGTATCCTTTTATAATTTAGGCAAGGGGTACTTTTGGAATTTCTCAAAGGATTAAATTTTAATAAATTCATTTTCTTCTCTAAATGTCAACAAATGTTAATGGATTAGAATATAAGATATTATAAGGTTTTAATATAATAAATAAATATATCATTAGATAGGTTTTGGTATTATTTTAAACCATAACATTTGGATAAACTCATAGTTAACCAATTTTAATTTTAACTACAATAAAAAACGTTTCATTATTAAAAGCCAGTAATTTTTACTTATGTGATTTAAATTGGACCATGATGAAAAAATAAAAAATTTGAGACCATATTATAATAATTTCGTATTTTTAAATATTTTTTTATGATATTTAAATAATTTAATAAAATATTATTTTGATAAGATATCATTAGTGTCAATTTTAACCCTATTTATTACATGGACTTTTAAAAATGTCAAGATAATAAGTTAATAATGAATAGAATAATATACTATATCCTTAATAGTTCAAGTTCATCAAAAAAAATTTGACCAGATTAATTATCTCAAATTATATATATATTTCCATTTTTAATATCATTTATTTGATGTTTGCATTAATAAAATGATTAATGCATTAACGTTGTGTAAGAATTTACGTTAATTATTAATTCACTAAAAATTATAAATAAATTACCATGAAATTGATAATTATTTTTTATTTTTAAATACTATCTATTAAAAAATATATCTCTATGATAAACTTATATTAAAAATGATATAAAATTTAATAAATTAATGTGACATATTTGAATGTTTATTAAATAAAATATTATAAATACCATAATCTCATCCATGTGGCCCAAAAATTAAAAACTAAATTTATATCATGAAAATATATTTATTAAGTTAAAAATTCAAATTTATATTCATTTATAACTTACCTTTTCTCCCATATGTACACATAAGGGATATTTAAGATAAAGAAAATTGCATTTTGTGACTTTATTTGATTTGAATATTATATAAGTCATTTTTTGGGAAAAGTGTACATTAATCAACTTAATTAAAATACTTATGTGTTAAGGGTTGAATTTTATTCATCCAAAAATTTTAGGGTCATTTTATAGTCCTTATCATTTTTTAACATAAATTATACAATTTACCCTATATCATGTTAAAACAAATTTACCAAGTTTACTATTTATATTGGCCAAAAAATAAAAAGGAAACTATTCACTAAATTTGAACCACGTGTATCCAAATTTTACATACATTTTTCGAAACATGAAACAAAAAGTCATAAAATTTAATTTCAAATAAAACATGTAAACTGCTTAGAATACATTTTTCCAAAAATATTTCCTTTTTAAAAATAAATGTTTATAATAATTATTATATAAAATGATTTTCAAATACCATAATTGGATTATTTTAAATAAAAAATAAATAATTAAAATTTAAAACTAATTCACAACATAATTAGACTATTTAAAGTAAGAAAATATAGTTTTCAAGGAAAATTAGTATTTCCAATATTCTATGAAAAAAAATTTCAGAAAATTATATAAAATAAGTTTATATAACTTCAAGAAATTAATATTCCCTCATAAAACGATTAAAAACTCCTTTTTTATGAAAATGTATTTTTGAAGAATAAATTGAATTTACTAAAAATTGTCTGATCATTTTCTGAGCACTTACCAATACATTCATATTGATTTGGGCCTTTATGTTTTTTTCAAAAATTATTTATTCATGTTTATTCCGGATAATTTCATGGCTAGTTTATAATGGACATATAATACTTCGAGGTTCATGCAACACAATAAATCAAATTATTTAAAGATAAATTTTTGATTAAAACTATTCATTTGTTACATTCTATCCCCCTTAAGATGACTTTCTCTCCCAAAATTCATCACTCTGATATAAACATATTTGACTACCTCTGGCTCATCGCATCCTCAGGTTACCATGCATCTTCCTCAAATTCATGATTACACCATAAAACTCTAACTAAACAAGTTGTCTTCTTTCCTAGAACATTTACTATATGCTCCAAAATCACTATCAGTTGTTCTTAAAAATAATGATCATGCTCTAGCTGTATGAATTATGAGTTTAGTACATGGGAAGTATCATATATGTAATTCCTTAGGATAGATACCTAGAACACATCATGAACTTGAGTGAGATTTAGTAGAAGATCCAATAAATATTCTACCGTCCCAACATAATAAAAAATTTCAAAATGATTGATATAACTAGGTATTAGTTTTCCCTTCATTCCAAATCTCATCACTATCTTCTAGAAAGATATTTATATAAATAACTTTTCACCCACTACAAACTCTAGGTATTTTCATCTATTGACAGTATAATATGTTTTTTCAACTATAAGCAGTTCTTATGTTTTTTTGAGTGGATCTAACCATCTCTACCATATCTTTAACTATATTAGGTCCCAAAATATTTCTTTCCCCAACTTCATCCCAACATGCTGGATTTAAGAAATTCATACCATAGAGGGATTTCTAAGTATCCATCTGAATACTAGAGTGAAAGATATTATTGTAATAAAATTATACCAAAGTTAAGTATTTTTCCTAAACATTATTTAAATACATAGAGAATGCTATCTACATGTATTATAGAGTTATAATTTTTATCTCAGTAAAATCATATTTCTATGGATGATAAGTAGTACTAAAACAAAACTATATATCTAGATCCAGCTCAAGACTTCTCCAAAACTTCAAGGTAATCCCCATATCACGATCATATATAATTGAAAGTGTAATTATATGAAATGATACCAATTATTTAATATATAAACTAGAAATTTGATCAAGGGAATGTATTCTCTAATATTAATGAAGTGTTATGACTTCATAAGGTGATCAATTATAATCCTTGTACCAATATAGACTTTAGATGTTTTGGGAAGTCTAATGAAAAAAATACATGGTGATGTTTTCACATTTCCATTATGGTAAGGTTAATGGTTTTAATATCCCCATAGAAATTTGTCTCTTATCCATAAATCATTTACAAAATAAGCATGGAGAAACATACAATGCAATATCACTCTTCATACCATCCCATTAGAAATAGTTATTTAGGCCCCTCCACATCTTTGTTCTTCGAGGATGAAGAGAGAATGAAAAACTATGAGCTTCATCCAATTCCTTCTTCTTTGAATATGATATGGTGGGATAGAAACACAGTTATTGAACCATATTATTCCATCACTATTAATGTTTAAATCATGAACATTTCCAACATTCTTCCGAAAATTTACATATTCATTCCGTGCCTCCTAAATATTCACCTGTATAGATGGTTGAACATTCATTTTATATAGATAATATTTCCCTATTCCTTTAATAATTCCTAATCCATCCTTTTAAAATCTATAAATATTTTATCGTTTGTGATCCTCATCTTATATAGGTTAGCATAGTCCTTTCAACTCAAATCATCAACCACCTTATTCTATTTCTTAGGTTGGTAATGTATTGGGCAGTCATAATCATAATTCAACACCAACCAAATTCATTAGTTCATATTAAACACTATTTTAATGAATATATATTTTAAAATTTTATGATCAATATATTTGTCACACCTTTCTTTATATAGATAATACCTCCATCTATTTAATGAAAAAAATTACAACAGCTAACTCCAAATCAAGATTTGTGTAATTGTTCTCATGGATGTTCAATTTTTTGAGGCCTATGATGTCACCATATCATTTTTAATGAAATAACATCTCAGAAACTTCTTTGATGCATCACTATAGATCATAAAATTTTTCCAATATAGGGTAGTGTGAGCACAAGGTTATTAATGACCCTTTTTCAGCTCCTTGAAAGTTTATTCACATTCCTCATTCCATAAGAACTTAACTTCTTTTTGAGTCTATATAGTGAGTGGATTATATAATTTTGAGAAATATTTCACAAAACATCAATAATATCCATCCAAACCAATAAAATTTCAGATATCAGTTACCATTGCTGGTCGAGGCCAATGTTTAATGTTTTCTTTCTTTTCTGGATCTACAGATACAACCACTCTTGAGATTTTGTGACAAAAAATGAAATTTTATGAAGCCAAAATTCACAGTTGGTATACTTTTCATAAGGAATATCGTTTATGAGGTTCATTAGTATAATCCTAAAATGATATTTCTTTTCTTCCATTCTCATTTAATATACAAGAATATCATTTATAAATACTACCACCAAATGATCAATATAGTCTCTAAAGACTCTATTTGTTAAATTAATGAATATAGTGGGTGAATTAGTAAGACCAAAAGGAACCACTATAAATTTATAATGTATATATCTTGTATGAAATGTCATCTTGGGTATATCTTCCTTATTAACCCTCAATTAATGATATTTAGAATGAAGATCAATCTTGTAAAAGTATTTAGCTTTTCGTTGTTGATCAAATAAGTCGTCAATATGGGGGATTGATATTTTTTCATGATAGTGATCTTGTTATGTTCTTTAAAATCAATGAAAGGTTTCATTAATCCATCTTTCTTCTTAAAAAATAGAATAGGTGCACCCTAGGGTTATGCACTAGGGAATATGAATCACTTTTCAAGATTCCAATGGAGTTTCTACTTTAATTTATAAAAATAAATTGGGGAGATTCTATATGGAGTCCTTGAAATAGGCATAGAACTATGTATTATTTCTATTGAAAATTAAAATTCATGATTTTGTGGAATACATGAAAATTTTTCTAGAAAGACATCAAAAAACTATTATACAATAGGTGTATCATTAATGAAAAGTTTCTCCCTAACCGTCTGAGATAGCTAACCATTATTTATCGGAATTAATACCCATAACATGGAATTAATTTCCATTATAAGTCCATATTCATCCTTTCATTGATAGATGATCACTGATTTATTCAGAATATGAATTTTTAATTCCCTTTCTTTACAATTAATATGTTCTCTATATAGAGAATTCTAATCCATTCCAAGAATAAAAATTAATTCAACTATTGGGATAATCATGATATTTTCAAGAATCACTTTCCCACAAATTTCAACCAAAGAATAATTATAAACATATGATGTGATCCCTATTCCATTAGTAGTTTTCATAGCTAACTCAACATCTAGTTTTTGAGGTGATATGGTCATACCATAAGAAAATTATTTAAAAATGAAATAGTGGGTGGATCAAAAATCAAATAAAACATTATCTTTCATAGAGTGGATGATATTTGTACCTTTTACCACTTAAGTTTCATACCCCACATCAATAATAGTGATCACATGTAATTTTCCTTTATCATTGGACTTAAGAGGTTTCTGACGTTGA
The DNA here is from genome assembly GCA_963277665.1 of Viscum album. NCBI lineage: Eukaryota > Viridiplantae > Streptophyta > Magnoliopsida > Santalales > Viscaceae > Viscum > Viscum album. The sequence goes on from OY728144.1 coordinate 185,463,107, forward strand.
TCATTATCGATATACCTTTGATTTGGGCATTGATTATCAAAATTACAATTCTTTCACTTAAAACATTTATGTGTGGGAAGTTCATTTAGGGAATCCTTTTCTTTATTCACATAATTAGTTAACATCTTCTCATTACATCAGAAATCAATTACTTATTGACCTTTCTTTCCAAATATAAAACATTTACTAGTCCCGTTAAGACAGTTTACCCTATGTTTCTTTCCACACATTAAACATCAAGGAAATATAATCTCCTTTTCAACAATTATTTTATAAGTTCCCTTGAATCCCATTTTTTTATTCTCATCAAACCCATAATATTGATGGGAAATTCCAATATCCATTTCAAACATGAGAAAAATCAAACAATTTATTTATATATAATAAATTTCCTTATGGATAAATGCGTTCATAGACTTAGTTTCAAGCCATTTAATAATCGATTAACCTTTCTTTCAGGTTGTACGATAATTCTATAAGTGTACCTTTCAAGTTTTGAAACATTTTACCCATAGGTACCAAAGAATTCATTATCATTGTTTTTAATCTCAAGAAACTTCTTATCTATCTTGATACAAAGAATACAGGGAAATTACGTAATGAAAAATAAGTTCTTGAACTCATCCCATTCCAAGGAGTCAATTTCATCACATTGCCTCATATTCTTGATAATATTCCACCACTATTTCACTTGACTTTCCAAATGATAGAGTTCCAAAATGACTTTCTCATGTTTCGAACATTGGAGAATAGATAATATCTTTCCAATTGTACTGATACATTTTTCTGCCACTAGTAGACCAAAAGGCCCAATGAAATAAGGTGGAAATTACCTCATGAACGAATTAATAGAATTTTGTTCCCTCCTGTGTTCATTTGGTAGTGCAGCGTGATTCTTATCTTGAGAAAGTTGTGTGATAATAACAAAAATATTATTCATTCCATCTCCCCTAAAATTTGGGTTTCTTAGGAGGACAATCATTTCATTTCAAATCACATTTATCATTAATGAAGTTACTTCGGGTTCCACCCGTTGACAAATAACAAAACCCATAGTGCGAGAAACACTAATAGAAATCATGGAAACTTTATTATAAAATTTAAATTTGTGAAACCTTAGGTTTAATACTAGGTTACTCATGATCATTAACAACACTATAGGATTATCTATTCCACTTATAATTAACCTTAGGGTTCTTACTAAGGTTTCTTCATCCTAGTTTCCAAAGGCTAACTAAACTTTTCTATGATACAAAATATAATTGCCCATAATTTTCATACATAGATATTACATCTAAATAGAATAATATTCATCAAATAATATAAAAAAAAATTCCACAACTATATAGGTTTAGTTTCTTTAGAAACATGGAAAAATAAACAAATGATTTACAAAACATATACATTGTCTCTAATTTATTTCATCATAACTAAAACCCATTTTGACATATCATACGTAATACCTTTATTCATATTCTGGGAAAAAGAAACACATGAAATGGGTGAGTTCAGATTCTTAGTAATGTTAAAAAATTAATATATCAATCCTAAAATAATCATAAAGAATAATAACACAAACAAAACATCTGAAAATTATATCCTGTGTATCAAATATCATGATAATGTAACATGGAAGAAGTCATAGAAGTTCATAAATAATCAAGGAAAATATTCCACAAGATCTTAACATAAGAAATGAAATTATGGTATAAACATAATAATATAAAATAATTTCCATATTATTCAAGGATCATTTCTAATACCATCATAGTGGACAAAGTCCTTTACTGAACTGGGTTCACTCCCCGTTCCAGCCCTATGTTACTGAACCAGTTTCAATTCTCCTTTCAACCTTGTCTATCTCATGAGATATAATTATTCACCCAGTGAGTAGAAGGGTGATATAGGTACCACCAATCACATAATTAAAAACATACATATGTGCTCCAAAAGAACATAATTCATTTATCATATCAAAACCCATAAAAATAAATGAGTTTTATAAGAATTTCATCGTAACATAACTTATGGAAAAGAAACAAAATTCATAAACATCATTCCATAATACATATAGACCATTAAAATAAATAATAATATTTTTTCCTTATATCATATCCTTAGTATTTCATAAATAACAACAAGTAATGTTATCTTAAAAGGAAAATAATTTTTTAATATCACTCAAAATAATTCTTGAGAAAAATATCCCTTCCATTTTAAAAACAATTTTTTTTAAAGTTGTGAAATAGTAAATGAAAATATTTTATATTAAAATAGCAGTATAATTTTATAATGTAATCTTCAATTCATTATGTTTTAATGAAATAATAAAAATACATCCATTTCATATAAGTTAAAAAACATTCCTATGATTTTTTTTTGGAAAATTTACAAAGTACCTCGTTTGGAAAATAAAAATGATATTCCTTTCAAACTGTTTAGTAAAAATTCAGACATGGAAAAAATGGATTTAAAAAATTTCATAATAATGGTAAAAAAGTTTTGAAAATATTTTTAGGGAACATGGTCATGGAAGAGAAATATTCCCCAGCTGATACTTATATATAAACAATCCTGAATAAAATGAGATTTTGAAATTAAACCTTAACATAGGTCTAGTTTCCTTTATATTTATCTAAAAAATTTATAATGGTTAAAATTATGTTATTATGTTATATAATAATCATATTCATACTTATTATATCATCTTATCACCTATTTGTTAATAATAGTTCATTATTACCATTCTTTTGGGTGTAAAATGCTTCATTTTTCTATGCATGTTTTTCCATATAAGTCCTGATTCTTGTCCATAGGATATGGTTGAATCATATAAAAAATTATATTAAGGTAATATATATCATTTTTATTAATTATATAAATTTATATAATCATTATTTAATGGTGATCATGTAAAATGAATCGGATCGTCTCGTGGAGACAGTAGGTCATATGTACACACAAGCGGTGGTATCATTCCCTTAATGATGAATGGGGAATGAAGTGAATGGTATATTAATTTTTTGAAGAATCGATATAATTTTATAATTATTATATACGTATATTTTTTACATAATTATACCAATCCATGTAAAGTGGTGCTGAAAAAAAGATTACTCTACATCATGAAGATTATAAGTCATATGTCTGTATGTGTAGTGATTTCATTTTTTGTAGGATGGATAAAAGGTGGAATATTTTTTAACTATAAAAAATCAAATCTAAACAAATATATGATACTTGATTTATTACTTTATAATATACACAGCACATAATGTTGAATTAGAAAAAGAAATAAACTTGAAATAGTCAGTAAAGATGATTACCTCTTCTTCAGTGAACTTCTTTTATATCTCCATTTAGGGACACTAGGGTGGGTATTTTTAGTATAATTGAACCACTAGAATGTATTTAGGTAATGTTAGATATAAATTCTTATGTGGTGGTCTATCATGAATTCTCAAAGTGATGTGAAAATGTGAGGGAGTAGGTATCCTTTTATAATTGAGGTGGGGGCACTTTTCGAATTTCTCAAAAGATTTATTTACAATAAATTAAGTTTTTATCCAAATATATGAAAATTGACATGGATTATAAGATAATATTTTTTATGTTTTTAATATCATCAAAAAATGTATTTTAGAAAAACTTTGGTGTTATTTTACAACTTATCATTTTCATTAACCCTTAGTTAACCTATTATAATTTTAACTACAACAAACAATTTTTCGATATTAAAAGGATATAATTTTTATTTTTATGATTTCAATTGGACCATAAATGAACAATTTATTAAATTTTATACTTTATTATAATTATTTATTAATTTTAAATATTTTTATTATTTTTAAATTATTTAATAACATTTATTATGAAATATATCATTAGTGTCAGTTTTTATACAATTTAATACATGGAATTTTAAAAATATAAATCTAATATGTTAATATTGAACAAAATATTTTATTATATATAGATAATAGGTCAAGGTAATCTATAATTTTTTATCACATTAATTATCTCATATTACATTTATTTTATTATTTTTAAAAACATTCTTTTTTGATATTTCTATTAATAAAATAGTTAAGGCGTCGGCGTTGTGTCATCATTTAAGGTAATTATTTATTCACTAAAATTTATAAATAATTTACCATGATTTAGATAAATATTTTAGATTTAAATATAATATTTATGATCAAATATATATCCTGAATAATTATATATTAAAAATGATATAATATTTAAAAAATGAAATATGACATATTTATATTTTTGTTAAATAAAATATTATAAATATCATAATCTCATCCATGTGGACCAAAAAGTAAAAAATAAATTTATATAATGAAAATGTGTTTATTAATTTAGAAATGGACATGTATATTTGTTGATAACCTACCTTTGTCCCTATGTAGACACATAAGGATATTTAAGATAAAGAAAGTGATTTTTTTTGACATTCTTTGATTTAAATACTATATAAGTCATTTTTATTGATAACAATCCCTTAAAAAAATTACTTACATTCCCCGGGTATTAAGGTTTTAATTAACTTCATCCAATAAAAATTTATCAACTTTTAGGGTCATTTAATTGTTCGTAACACTTTAGTTTTAACCTAAATTACCCTATTTAACCATTACCATGGTAAAAAACCTTACCAAGGTTGCTATTCATATTTGTAAAAACTAAAATGAACCTTGTCACTTAATTTAGAGCTTATAAATCCGAATTTTACACAAATTTTTCAAAATTAAAAACATAAAAGTTTTAGAATTAAATTTAAAATAAAACCAGTAAAATGCAATGAAAACAATTTTTTCGGAAAAAATTCATTTTAAACAATATTTTTTTAAATTTTTTTCCACTAAATCATTTTCAAAACCCATAATTATATTTTTCTAAATAAAAATAAACTAATTATATTTTAAAATTTATGCAAATATTAATTTTACCTTGTACGGAATGAAAATATAGTTTTAAATAAAAATCTATATTTTAATATTCCTTGAAAAAAATGTTTTTAGAAAATTATATAAAAAATTTAAGATAATTTTGACATTAAGAATTAAAAAATGAAATTTATTTTTCAAAATAAGTATTATATAACTTCTTAAACTTAATATTCACTCGTAAATAAATAAAAAACTCATTTTGGAGGAAAATATATTTTCAATGAATAACATGGATTTAGTAAAAAAAATTGTGATAACTTTTTAAGAACTTATGAACACATTAATATTGATTTGAAACATTATATTTATTTCATCAATTCATTATTCATGTTTATTCTTTAAAATAATTGGCTAGGTTATAATAGATGTATAATATTTTTCGATCAGTACAATGCAAGAAATCAAATTATTGAATGAGAAATATTTGATAAAAACTATTTGGGTGATACATTCCATCCCCCCTTAAAATGAATTTATCCCTCAAAATTAATCACTCTGATAGAAACAAATGTTGGAACCTCTTCCTCATCACATCCTCAGGTTCTAATTTAGCTTCCTCAAATTGGTGGTTTCTTCATATAACATTAACAAATGAGTGGTTTTATTTTGTAGAACTTTTTCTCTCTGATCCAGATTATCTATATATTATTCTTCATAATAAATATACTACTATAGTTATTTGACTTCTGAGTTTAGTACATGTGAAGGATCAGGTATGAACTTCCTCGTGAGAGATACATGGAACATATCATGAACTTGAGATATAGTCAGTGGAAGCTCCAATATATAAGCTACCTTCCCAACATTATACATAATTTAAAAAGGGTTGATATACCTAAGGATTATCTTTCCCTTCTTTCTGACTCTCATCACTCACTTATAGGGATATATTGTTAGGAATACATTTTCACCAACATCAAACTCTATGTATTTTCATAGATTTTCAGCATAACTTCTTTATAGACTCTTCACTGCTCCTATGTGATGTTGAATAGATAAACCATTATCTGTAATTTCTTAAACTAGATCAGGTCTTGATATATTTCCTTCACTAAATTCATTCCAACAGGTTTTAGTTCTACATCTCTTACCATAGAGGGCTTCATAAGGTTCCATCTAAATACTACAGTGAAAGATATTATTATATTAAAATTCTATAAAAGGTATGTTTTGATCCCCAAAACCTTTTAAATACATAGAGTAAGCTCTCAACATGTCTTCTATAGTTCGAATTTTTCTCTTGGACTTACCACCTATCTAAGGATGATATGTCGTGCAGAAACAAAACTCTGTATCGAGATGCAGCTAAAGTCTACTCCAAAACATCGTGGTAAACCTCATATCCTAATCAGATACAATGGAACGTTCTATTCCATAAAATATTGCCACTTAATTAATATATACTCTATAAATATAATAAAAAGAATAATATTCTTTAATAGAAATGAAGTTTTCCGACTTCATTAGGAGATCAACTATAACACATATAGAATTATGGTCTTGAGATGTTTTGGGAAGTCTGATGAAAAAACCCATGGTGATGATTTCCCATTTCCCTTATGGTATAAGTAATGGACGTAACATCCCCTTATAGTTTTGTCTCTAAGTATTAACTTTCTGAAAAAACAATCATGTAGAAACATACTCTACAATATCACTCTTCATGCCATCCAATCAGAAATACTATTTTAGGTCCCTATACATATTTTTGATTTCATGATGAATAGATAATGATGAACTACGAGACCCATCCAACAACACCTTCATTAAATATGTTATGGGATGGATACGTGCAAGGTTCCAAAACCTTATTATTTCATCACTTTCAAATTTGATCTCTAGAAAATTTCTCACCTTCTTTTGAAACACTAAATCTTCCTTCTCGGACTCTTTAATATTCACTTGTATAGATGGTTGTAAATTAATTTGAGCTAGATAATATTTCTTCCCTTCCTTTAATATTTATATATCCATCCTTTAAAAATTAAAATAATATTGTATCTTTTTTTATCCTAATCATAGATAGGATAGCATGGTTCTTTTGACTCAAAGCATATGCTACCTTGTTTTCTTTCTCAGGGTGGTAATGTATTGAGTTTTCATAATATTTAATCAAATACTCTTATTTTTTATTGTATATTCAGATTTTTTTGATTGAAATATATTTTATATTTTATGACCAGTATATATGTCACACCTTTCTCTATATTGATAATGCCTCCATATTTTAAAACCAAAAAGCACCGTAATTGACTCAAAATCATGAGATGGGTAATTTTTCTTATGTATCTTCAATTTTCATGAGGTATAATATATCAATATATAATTTTTAATGAGAACACACCAAAAACCCTTCTTTGATAAATCAATATAGATCAAAAGTAGTTCTCTACTATAGGGAAGTGTGTGTGTCGGTGCACTGACTAACCTTCATTTTAGATCCTTGAAATTCTCTTCACATTCCCTTATCAATATGAACTTAACACCTTTTTGAGTTAACATGGTTATTGGATTATATAATCATGATAAATCTATAAAATAAAACATTTATCATATATATCAAACCTAATAAAACATCATATATGAGTTACTTTTGTTGGTAAAAGCCAATGTTCAATAACTTATGTCTTTGTTGGATCCACAAATATACCTTATCTTGAGATTATGTGACCAAAAACTAAAAATATTTGAAGAAAAAAACACACATGGTAAATTTTTCAAAAAGATTCTACTTTATCAGAGTCTTCAGTATAATCCTAATATGATGTTCATGTTATTCCTTGATCATTGAATATAAAATAATATCATCAACAAAGACTACCACAATCTGATCTAGATAGTATCTAAATAATCTATTAATTAAATCCATAAAAATAGTGGGGGTATTAGTAAGACCAAAAGAAATCATTATAAATTTATAGTTTTCATAAGTTTTATGTGATGTTTTCTTGGGTTTATCCTCTTTATTAACCCTAAATTTATTATATTTATTCCAAATATCAATATTGAAAAAGTTTTGATCTCTATGTAGTTGATCAAATTTGGCATCAATATAGGGGATAAGATATTCGTTCTTCATAATGATCTTGTAAAGTTGTCGATAATCAATACAAAATCTCATTGATCCATATTTATTCTTAACAAAAAAATAGGTTCACCCCACGATGACATGCAAGGGTATATTAATTCCTTGTCAAGATTCTCTTGGAGTTTCTTATTCAATTCATGCAACTCAATTGGGGTCATTTTATAACGAGTCGTTGAAAAAGGAATATCACTAGGTATGGATTCTATTGAAACAAAATACATCATTATTCTGTGGAATAAGTAGAAATTTTTCTATAAATAAATCAACAAACTCTAATACAATAGGAGTATCCTTAATTGTGAGTTTTTTTTTCCAACCACCTAAAATTGATAACCTTTATTTATAGTAATTAATACCCTAAATATGGAAGTAATTTCCATTGGAAGTTTATATTCATCCTTGTATCAATTGATGATAATAGATTCATTTGGAAGATGAAATATTAATTCAATTCATTAGAAATTAATATTGCATCTATATAGAGAAAACCAATCCATGCCTAGAATCAAATTGAATTCAAATATAGGGAGAATCGCAGGATTTCAAGGAATAATGTTCCCATAAAATTCAACTAGAGAAGAATTATAAACTTGTGATGTGACTATTTTAACATTAAAAGTTTTCATATCTAACTAAAAATCTAGTGGTTGAGGTGATACGGTGACACCCTTATAAAATTCTCTAGAAATAAAAGAGTGGGTGGATCGAGAACCAAATAAAACATTAACTGCTATAGAGTGGTGTTATGTGTACCATTCACCACTTCATTTTCATACTCCACATCACCAGTGGTGATCCCAGGTGATTGGCCTTGGTATTTATACATAATATGTTTCTAACTTCAAATATCATCTATAGACCTTGGATTTGGGCATTTATTATCATAATGTCCATTTTCGTTACAATTGAAGCATTGAAGTGTAGAAGGTGAATTTTGTGCATCCTTTTCTCTATTATATCATTAGTTAACGTCTTTCAAATAATTTGGTAGTCAATTGTTCTTTGACCATCCCTTATACACTTAAACATTTACTATTCCCCTTCGAATATTTTCCTCTATGTTTCTTTCCACACTTTGATCATAAAGGAAACCTCATCTTCTTTTACCCATGTATTTTATATTTTCCATTGAATTTCATTTTTCTCTTATTATCAAACCCATAATATTGATGGGTGACTCAAATCTCCATCTCAACCTTGAGAGAACATCAATTAATTTATTCATAGCTACTAATGTCCCTTGTGGATAACACCCATCAAAGTATTGGTTTTAAGCCACCAAAGAATCGATCAACCTTACTTTCAGGCTGGATAACAATTCCAAAAGTGTACCTTGAAGGTTTTTTAAAATTTTCCTTATAGGTACAAATATATTCATAAAACATTTTCTTAAGCTCAAGGAACTCCTTCTCCTTATTCATATAAATAATATGAGCACAGTAAGTATTTAAAAATATGTTCTTAAACTTGTACCATTCCATGGAGTCAATTTCTACTCATTTCATAGATTTCTGGATAAGATTACACCATTGATAGTCTTTAACTTTAAAATCATAGACTTCCAAAATGAATTTATCATGTTATGAACATTGGAGAACTTAAAATATCTTTTCAGTGGTACTAATTAATTGTTCAGCCAATAGTGGAACACCGGACCCACTGAAGGTATATGGACACTACCTAATGAAGGACTCAACATAATGGTGTTCCATCCTTTTATCATTTGGAATTATAGAATGATTCATTTCTTGAGAATGTTTTTTGAGAATAGAAATAATATTTTTCATTATGTATCCCATAACATACGATTACTCGGGAGAAAAATCATTGTAATACCTATAATATTCAGCATTAACATAGTTCTTTTGGGTTCTAGGCATTAACTAAAACCAAAACACATAGTGTGAGAAACACTAATCATGAAAAATTCAAATACCTTATAAAATTTCAATTTTTGATTCCTTAGGTTTAATCCTAGGTTATTCATGATCATTACCAAAACTCTCAAATTTTACCCTATACTTATACTCATCCTTAGAGTTCTTACTAATGTTTCTTCTTCTTATTTTCCAAAGGATAACTAAACCTTTCTATCATACCAACTATAATGGCCCATAATTTTTATACAAATATATTACATCTAAATATAAAAATCTTTATTTCATAAGATAACAATACAATGCTATAACCATATAGGTTTACTGTCTTTGGGATCTTAGAAACATTAAAAACTTATTCATAAGACATTTACATCATCTCCCACTTATTCCTTTATAACTAGAACCATTCTTGACATATCATACTTAATACCTTTATTCATATACTGGGGAAAAGAAACATATGAAATGGGTGATCTTATATTCTCAAAAAGGGTAAATAAGGAAGATATCAATCATAACATAATCATAAGGCATACAAACAGAAACAAAACACTTCAAAGTTATTTCATTCAAATAAAATATCATGATATTATATCATAGATTAAATCATAGAAGTTCATAATGAATCAAAGAAAATGTTTCAAGATATAATAACATAATTCATTGAATTTTGGAATAAACATAAGTATATAAAATCATTTCCATATTAGTCAAGGCTCATTTCCAAGACCATTATAGAAAACAAATTCCTTTATTGAGCAGTGTTCACTCCCTGTTATAGCCTTGTGTTACTAAACCAGGTCCACTCCTCATTTCAGACATTTTTATATCATATGATATAAATATTGACCTAATGAATTGGAGCGAGATATAGGTCCCACCCATAACATAATGAAAACTATACATATGTGTTCTCTAAGGATTAATTTTTTATATCAAAACCCCTAAAAATAAATACGTTTCATAAAAATTTCATGCTAAAATAACTTATGGAAAAGATACAAAACTCATAAAAATTATAATATCATAAACATAAACCATTTGAAGAAATAATAAAAATGGAATCCTTGTATCATATCCCTAGTAAAGCATAAATAACATCAAATAATATTTTCTTAAATGGAATATTATTTTTAAAGATGCCTTGAAATAATTCTTGAGGAAAATATCCTTTACATTTTGAAAATATTTTTTTATGAAGTTGATAATCTATAAAAGAAAAAAATTCCTTTTCAAATACCCCTATGCAAATATAAAGTAATATTAAATTAATTAAGGAATCAGTAATGTGGAGAAATATGTTCCAATCGTATAATTAAAAATAACATTCTTTTTGTAATTTTTCATGAAAATTCACAAAGTACATCATTTGGAAAATGGAAAATAGATTCCTTCAAATCCATGTAGTAAAAATTCAAACATGGTAGAAAAGAACTTAAATAGATTTATAATAATATTAGAAATATTTTTGAATTTTTTTAAAGAAACATGGACATGGAAGAAAAATATTCTCCAGGAGATACTTACATATAAACAATCCCAAAAAATTGAGATTGTAAAATTAACCTTTACCTTAGGTATGATTCCCTTAATAAATATAAAAAACTCATCTTTAATGTTTTAAATAATAATATTAATTTATACCAGAACCATATTCATATTTCTTATATCATCTTATCACCCATTTGTTTATAATATTTCATTGTTACCCTTCATTTGGGACTATTAACTGCTTCAATTTCCTATGCATGATTTATTATTTAAGTCATAACTCTTTCATATAGGATAAAGTTAAATAAAATCTAGAATTATATTAAGGTAATCGATATCATATTAATTTATTATATACATTTATATAATCATTCTTCATTGATGATCATGGAAAACGAATCGCATCACATCGTGGATATGGTAGGTCGTACGTATGCACGAGCGATGATATTATTCCCTTAGTGGTGAAAGGGGAAGGAATTGGACGGTATATTAAATTTTTAAGAATAAATATAATGTTATAATTATCATGTATATCTATTATTTCTATCATTATTCCCATCTAATGAAGTTGGTGATGAAAACAGATTACACCATGGCGTGGAGATGGTAAGTCATACCTACGCACGTACAATGATTTCTTTTTTTCATAGGATGAATAAAAGGTAGAACATTCCATGAAAAAAATAACATCTTATAATAGATATTATAATGAAGTTATTAATTTTTAATGACAAAACATGAATACGAAGTAGAAGGTGAAATAAATTTGAATGATTTGGTAAAGACGACTACATCTTCTTCGAAAAAATTCCTTTAGATCTCTTTTTAAGGACAATAGGGTTGGTATTTTGAGAAGACAATAACCTTTATAATGTGAATAGATAAATTTATAAGATAAATTGGTATGGTATGGTGATTATTTGAGGCTAAAAGTTACGTGAAGAAGTGAGAGAGGAAGTATCTTGTTATTATTGAGGTGAGGGGCACTTTTGAAATTTCTCAAAATACTAAATTATAATAAATTCATTTTAAACCAAATTCACCAAAATTAAAATTGATTCTAATATAATATAATATAATGTTTTTATATCATCATCCAATATATTTTATACAAGTTTTGGTTTTTTAATATTATTTTTTGATTAACCCTTAGTTAACTGATTTTAATTTAAACTATGGTAACAAAATTTTCAATATTAAAATGTTGTAATTTTTTTATGTGACGTAAATTGGACCATAAATTAACTATTAATGAAATTTTAGACCATATTATAATTATTTTATATTTTAAAATATTTTTATTATTTTCAGATAATTTAATTATATATTATTTTGATAAAATATCATTAATGTACTTTTTGAAACTATTTATTATGTGGACTTTTAGAAATATAAAGATAATAAGTTATTATCAAAAAAATATATATTATTATATCCCTAATATGTCAAGGTAATATAGAAAATATTTTGATCAAAGTAATTATCTACAGTTATATATTTCTCAATAAATATTAATAACATATATTTTATATTTCCATTAATAACATAATTACTTCATCAACATTGTGTATGAATTTATAGAACTTATTGATTCACTAAAATTTATAAATAAATTACCATGATGTATATAAATTTTTGTATATTTGAAAATACTATTTATGATCAAATATTTATATCAAATAACGTTATATTAAAAATTCTATAATATTAGAAACATGAATGTGAAATCTTTGAATTTATATTAAATAAAATATTACAAATATCATAATATCATGTTTGTGGCCCAAAATGTAAAAAATAAATTTATATCATGAAAATATTTTTACTAAGTTAAAAGGACATTTATATTCATTAGTAACCTACCTTTTCCCCCTGTGGACACATAAGTTATATTTAAGACAAAGAATGTGACATTTTGTTACTTTCATTGTTTAAATATTATATAGGTCATTTTCATGGAAAATTTCCATTAAAAAACTTAATTTAGATACTTAAGAGTTAATGGTAGAATTAAAATAATCCATTAAAATTTTGGAAAGTTTTAGGGTCGTTTTATAGTTCATATCATCATATTTTTAACCTAAATTACCCAATTTACCTTTCATTGTGGTAAAAACGTTTACCAAGGTAACTAGTCATATTGGTAAAAACAATTATTTCCTAAATTTATACGTTATGAATAAAAACTATACTTCTGTTTTTTGAAAATCCAAAAGAAATTTTTTTTAGAATTTAATTTAAAATAAAACTGATAAAACAACATCAAAATAATTTTTTAAGAAAAATACCCTTTTAAACATTATTTTTTTTATAATAAATTCATGTATAAACTAATTTTCCTTTTTTTAATTGGATTATTTTATATAAAAAATAACCAATTAAGGTTTAAAATAAATCCAAAACATAAATTTTTCTTGTAATGAAAGAAAATACAGTTTCAATAAAAATCAGTATTTTCACTATTCCTAGAAAAAAAATGTTTTCAGAAAATTATATAAAATAATTTTAAAATAAATTTTATATGATTACTTCAAAATTTAACTTTATTTTTTGAAATCCTTTTTCAATAACTCTTATAAATTAATATTCACTCATTAAAAGAAGAAAAATTCATTTATGCAGAAAACAAAACTTTGAACAATAAATGGACTTTACAAAAAACATTGTGTGATAATTTCATAATCACATAAAAATACATTCATATTGATTTGGACCATTATATTTATTTCACAAATTAATTATTAGTACTTATTTCTTCAAATTTAATGGCTAGGTTATAGCAGACATATAATATTTTCCTCTTCGTGCACTATAAGAAATAAAAATATTTATAGAGAAATATTTGATAAACATTATCCGATTGTTATATTTAATAAATAACTTATGTTCATTTATAAAATTAATTTTTTAAGATATCTATTCATATTATTACATGAAGCAAGATTATGATACCCATTTATTTCAATGGGTAATTCTTATGGTTATAACTTTTCATTGATTTCCTTTTATGACGCACATAAGCATATACATGTTATGATGGGTTCACACATATAGTGATTTCATGTATTGGGTAATGTTTTTTTAATGAGATGTTACTTATGGGATTATAGAGTAAACCTAATACATTATGGGACTCTTTCCACCATGTAATGTTGTCATGGAAGTAAGCATTGACTTATGCTTATGTCATGTTTTATGTTGCTTCCACATTTACAATCCTTCCATGAAGCAAAAAGTGTGTTATTTTCCAATAAAATACACCTCTATCTAGATATTAAAAGTGTACATGGTTTTGGAATATAATAATCTTGGGTCAAAAAATCTAGAAATTTTCGGTTGACTATATCTCAATCATCATCCAGGTGCACAGTGAATGGGCTCTTATTGTGCACCATGTTTGACACATTTGAGGGATATGATATTGCTAATTATAATAATATTCATAAAAAACAAAGAAATTATATAGTGTTATATAATAAATGTGTTTATTTCTTCTCCTTCTATTGAAAATAAAATTTCATCAATATATTGAATATCATTAATCTCAATTAGTAACTATTATATATAACTTTGTATAAATCTTTTGTCTGTGGTACTTTTTAAAAACTATGAATACCTAAATCTTCCATATATGTGTTGAGGTAATTCACCTATATATTATTACTAATTCATTGACTGGGGAAATATATTAATGAATCATGTAATCTATTATTCCATATAATAATATCATGTTTCATTTGTTCCATCAGGATAATATTCCATCTATTTATATGTTTTTTCACCTATAAAAATTATTCCATTTATATCCTATATTAATTTAGTATGTTATGGAATGCATTGAAAATTTATGTGACTGGTGGGGCCATGAATTATATAACCCCTCAGTGCACTGGTAGATCTTGTGAGAAAACTAAGATAGGGAAATATAATTTTTTTACCCTTTATGTATAATGTCTTGGAAAATGGTCTTAAAAATAAGATTATTATATCTAAAATTATTAAATTACATCTTTTAGATTATTTTTGTGATCCATATGATCATATATTTCTATTTATTCAATAGATTACACTTATGTATACATTTTTATAGAATCAATTTTACGCATCATGTTGCCTATGACATATTCATCTCTTGTTATCTTTCATTGTTTTTTTTCCTTAATAGGAACATAATATCACCACATTTACATTGATTCCACATATCCCTAGGTAAACTAGTGGAATATTATGATTATACAAGGATATAATTATCGTCTAATTACTCATACATTTATGTTGTAATGTTTTAAAGTAAATTATCTAGTCTCTTGAGTAATACTAAATCGCGATCCTTGGATTCTAATATCCAGTAATCCTTAAGAAATTTTATAAATAACCCACAAACTCAAGGAAACTGGGTTGGGGGAATTACATGCTGGATGATTTCAGTGCTGCAAACCCTTCTAGGGATGAATCATCAGTGGACACAAAACTCCCTGATGAAGAAGTTTTCTTGGTCAATGAAACATGAAAAGCATGGAAAATTTATTTTCAGGGTCCTTGTCATAGTCTAAATTGGAATAGGATGGTGGATCAGAGAGTCAAATGTGTTATTTTGAGTATTCTGTTCATTTACCTAAAAAAAGAAGGTATGTCACATCATTTCCTTCTATGAGAGGGGTATACTAATAATGATTGTGAATATCAGACTCCCATCATAGGCTTGTAATTGGATTTATAGATATCAATTTCCAAAGTATACATCAATGGTGAGTTGAAGTTGGTATTCCATAAAATAAATGGAGAATTTATCATTAATAAAGAATAATTGATACCCATCCATAACTACATACATGAGTTGGTGTCACAGTTTCCTTCAAAACCAAAACTATCTAATATTATGTACTCACAAAATTCTTAAGATGATTCATTTGTTAATGTAGTTACCACCTGAGTAGATCTATATTTATATCAGATTATGACACATATTACATATCATAGGATGGTCTATTAATTCATCAATAATGATATAGAGGAGATCAATGAATATAATACAACCTTGAGTTAAATGGAATCATCATCCTAATCAGTTAGCATAATAGCCAATTGGATTTCTCACATAGTAGAGTATGTTCAAAAAAGGTCTCTTCCAAAGGATCGAGCTAACAAATCAAAAATATATTAATGAGTAGTAAATTTCCCCCTATAATAGACCAAATTCCGAAAAATTTCTCAAAAAATAAGGATTTATGGGTTTCCTTCTCATATGAATTTAAGGGGAAGAGTCCCTCACCATTATGTAGGGGGTCTATTTTTATTTCTATGGTGATCATCAGATAAGAGCCAAAATTTTCCACCAAATTATGAGACTAAGATATTTATGACCATCAATAATGCTTGATTACATGGAATTAACCAATAAGTGTAATTTATGTTATATACATGATTAATTACATCACTAAACTATAAATTTATGGTACATTTAAAAATAATCATACACATTTATCATTTGGGTGATAGATGACATGCGCTCATACCCTTTAAACACCATTAAGAAGTTCAAGTCCATCCTTATTACTACTGAATTCCTCTCAAAATAGGAAACAAATATGCCTAACAGATATCAAGTAAAATGATACAATCATTCATTCAATTCCAACATCATTAATAGATTTAGAGTCCCTCATACACTCCTAATAGATAATGTAAATAATTATTTTTCCTCCAAGATGAAGAAATTATACATTGATTACTCCACTCAATTTAATCAAACATCCATATTCCATATTGAGGTGACCAAATAGATAGAGACTTTATTAATAATCTATCCAATATGTTTTAGAAAATGGTAAATAAAGACAATTATTATTGTATGGATTTTATTATTCCTTATTTGGGGGATCTTTACACCACAACCCATACTTATATATAGGATTCCCCATATTAACCGGTATATAGTAGTGGATTCTCCCATGAAAGTTTAGATACCCTCACTTTACATAGTTATTTATGTCTAATTTAATAAATATTAATGATTTAAAATCTATCTTAATGAATTTTAATGACTTGATGCGAAAATATTATCCACACTATTTAACCTTGGAGTTCATATATCTTGTATCTTTTGAGAATTTAATAAGTAGTTTATCCTCTATTGGTTCATCCAAGGGGAATTGGTGTTGTATCTAAGAATTCTAATGGTAAATATAAATAAACCCATGAATATTGATTATAAACATGAAAAAATTTATATCATATAAAACTTATACTCTAATAGAGCATATTCCATTATCAAAATGGGGGGAGAGAATATCATTCAAACCAATAATGAATGATTTATCAATAAAACATGGTATGAATTCATGTTTGGTTCAAAGTCCTCATTGAATTAAATTAAACTTTATAATATATCATCCTTTTTGTATGACATTAAACAGTATGAAACCAAGTCCCTGTCACACATCCCTAAAATACTTTGTGTAAGTTTTTATCTTGTATGGCCCTTAAAATTCTTGTAGTGGTTTAATTTTTTTGAATTTATTTTCTTACATAAGAGTCTAATCTATGTAGGAGTATAAACATGTATTTTACCCATCCATAGTCATACACTTGTACCAAAAAGTTCCCTAATATTTTTAGAAAAATATCAATATTGATTCTTGTTCTTATAGGATATATATTGATTACCAAATTTCTTATCTTAGGTCCCACTATAAATTACATCCACTTTAATTTTTGCACAACCTCATGGTTTTCAGGGCCCTCACTCATTCATATTGGTTCCTATAATAACCTTATAATAGATAAGACCATTGAATTTTTATATAGATGAGACCTCACCAATTCATATAAATTAAAATTTTCATTATCTCGTTATGTAACCCATACATTTCACTAATTTTCCCATATGTAAAATATATATTTTAATAGAGGACACTTTGCTAAACTAAAATGGCTTGATTCCTTTTTATAGGTAATATAGTGATGTTCATACCACAAATTTTGATCCCAACAACATATTATATCCTATTCAAATTCTCATTACATCCTAGTGAGTGGACTATTTTTAATTCACGTCAGTTTTACTTAAATGACTCGACACTAGGATGGTATCATTTTATCCTCCCATGTATATGATCGAGATCTATATAGATATTGTTTCTCAGAGCTATAAGTGGATTGGTTCTTGTTTTATGTAAGATACATAGTAATTTTACAACAACTTATCTTAGACCCAACCACAATCCTTCACATTTATCAAATACCTTATACCAAATTTGTGTTTATACCTCTTAAATTCATGGAAAGGTATCCATCCATTCAAAATCCACATTATTCAGTTGTTTAATCCCTCAAATATTCTCATCTGGTTTACAACAGTTACCTTATCCTAAGATATAAACATTTTATTTTCTCTCCCATTTATATGATCTACGTCTATTTAGAGACCATTTAATCCCATAACTATATGTGGCTTGATTCTTTTCTTCATGGGATATATAGTGATGTCTAAATCTCCAATTCTAGAAAAACCATAAATTTCGTCATTAAAAAGCCATGTCATAGTGTATATTCTTCTTGTTCACTTCAAGTATTTATGAATATTATTATACATTTGTATGGAAATTTATCTTCCTAAAACTATGTGTGGCTTGATTCCTATTATTATGGGATACATAGAAGCATATGAACCCTCTATCTTGGTATAAACAGAAACCATCAACCACTTGTAATCCTCTTTAACATTCCATAACAACCCAATCTTGGTTAGTTATTTATAGTGACCCTCACTTATCATACATTATCATTACATAATTTTTTGGAATACTTAATATATTACAAAAACATATTCCCAATGACTGTATTAGTTTAGTTCCTTTGTAAACATAGAAATGTTAACACTGGTACATAAGTGAGCTACATTATCTCCCAGTAGGTTCTTTAGGACTATCACCCTTCTTAGACACATCATACATAATACATATATTCATAAGCTAGAAAAATGAAACATAAAAAAGGGGTGAGCACAGATTCTCACTATGGGTAAAAAATGGTGATATGTAAGCATAAAATGATAATTAGGGTATGAGAATGTGATCATGACTTTAGAAGATAATATCCTATATAATAAAGATCATAAATATGAATCATGGAATAAATATTGGAAGTCCATAAGACATGAATCATAATAGAATCAGGATCTTAAGCCATGAAATCATTACTTAGTAATAAGACATGGAATTTTGGTAGACACATAAGAATCTAAACTCATTTCCATAGTAGTCACGGAATTTGTGCCAAATCCATCTTAGAAGTATGGGTTCACTCCCCATACCATCTTGGTAGTCAAGGTTCACTCCCATAATCATCTTCATGGAAAAATTCCTTTACTAAACTGAGTTCACTCCCCATTCCTACCATGCCTATCTCATGAGATATAAATCTTTACCCAATTCATTGGAGGGGGATATAGGTCCCATACATCTCATAATGAAATCATACCTACATGTGCCAAAAGATAAAAAACAATCATATCATAACCCATGAAGTGAAATGGATTTCAAAAACATGTTACCATATAATAACTTTTGGAAAATAGGCAGTGTAGAGACCCAAATCATGATGTACATGGACATTACATTTCTTTTTCGAAATACTTAAAACATGACATAAACAGACGCCCAAAGACCATATTAGTTTAGTGTCTTTGGAAACTCAGAACTTAATCTTCTAACCATGGGGAAAGATCTTCAACATCTCCTGTAAAGATCTTCCTTTTTTGTTTTCTAACCTAAAACCATTCTTTATATATTGGGGAAATGAAAACATAAAAAGGGTGGGATCAAATTCCCAGTAAGGGTAAACATGGAGAACAGAAAAACAATCCATAAACATTTGAACATAAAACATAAAAAGCTTGAGCAATGACATAAATATTGGAAGTACATAAGGCATAGATCATAAAGGAACTTTAATCATGATAAAATGGAATGGGGATAAAACATGGAAATGTGGAAAACCATTAAGCACATGATATTATTTCTATTGTAGACAAGGCATTTCTTCCAAGACCATCATATTGGAAAAAGTCCATTAATGAACTAGGTTTACTTGCCATTCCAGCCCTGTATTACTGAACCGGATTCACCTTCCATTCCATCCATGTCTATCTCATGAGATATAAATCTTTATCCAATGAATTGGAGGTAGATATAGGTCCCACCCATCACATAATGAAATCATTCTTTCGTATGCGACAAAATAAACATAAATCATTCATCATAATCTAAAGAATAATATGGGTTTCATAAACATCATCCCATCATAACATAATCCATATAAAACAAATGGATATCATTTCATCATAAGAAAAATAAAACCATGTAAATAATAGAGAAATTATACATGAAACATAAACATACTAAATAATGTCATCATAGAGGGAAAATAGTTTGCATAAAACACTTGAAATGAATTCTTGATGAAAATATCCTTTCTTCTTCAAAATCATTTTCTTTTCTCAAAATACCTTGAAATTTTAAAAGAAAAGGACTTAGTTGAAAATAATCATGAAATCTTGTATAATAATATTCATGGAAATAAGGAGTTATGAAAACATGAAAATCTGTTCATTCTGTATAAGTTAAAAAAACATTCTTCTCGTACTTTTTCTAAGTATGTCAAAAAGTACCTCGTATGTTAAACAAAATAAATATTCCTTTCATACCATGTGGTAACAGTAAAAAAAGGGTGAAAATGACTTAAAACATACATTTAAGAATAGTAAACATTTTATGAAAACATTTTGAGAAAACATTGATATGGATGATAAACATAACCCCAGTAAATAGTTACGAATAAACAATCCCGGATAAGAACGAGAGTGGAATTATTATCCCTTACCATTTATGATTGGTGGAATCATATGTGTCATAAAATAAAGAAAATTACATACAATAGTAAATATCATATAATTAATAATAAAAAACATAAAACATTCATGGTAAACTTAAACACCATACAAAATAAATAGGTGGTGATTAAGGCATATGTCTCACAGAAATAAAATTGAGACAAAATAATCCCTTACCGTAGGTCCAATTTCTTATGTATGTGTCCGAGACTCCTATATAGTGGTTTTAAACAAATTATTAACCTGTAAAATAACCATAATAATATTTATGATATCATATATGATTCACTTACGACTTTTTATTACCCGTTCATTTGTTAATTCCATGTTAAAGCAGTGTTTTGGGTAAAAGCGTTTCATTTATCGTACGTGTTTGGAATTTTTTTTCTTGATATAATTAATTATATCATGATTTATTTACATAAATAATGTAAAACATTATTTGAATATAATATATTTTCAGAATATAATATATATAATAGATCGAAAAATGGGATGAAATATGCCATTCATATAGACGGTAGATCGTACGTACGCATGAACGTTGTTTTCCTTTCCTTATTGACATGAATGGAAGTAAGTATACTACATACATGTATATACATAAATCCAGTAGCATTATTATGTCATATATTTCATTATTATTCATTATATATACTTTATAATATTTCTTGAATGGTTAACATGGAGAATTAATCTCATCGCATCGTGGAGACGGTAATTCGTACGTACGCATGAGTGATGATATCGTTCCCATAATTATTGAATGGAATTGGAGTGGATGATATAATATCTCAGAATTAGTATCATGTTATAATAATCATATATAGTTATTATTTCCACCACTATACCCATCCAATTAAGGTTTTGTTGGAGAAACAGATTACACCACGGCGTGAAGACGGTATGTCGTACGTATGCACGCGCCGTGATTCCATTTTTCGTAGGATGGATAGAAGGTGAAATAGGGTTGTTTAATATTTATAATAAAATATCAGTATATGAGTGATACTTATGTTATTACTTTATAATAAAATAAAAAAAGAAGAGGAAGTAGAAGAAGGAATAAATTTGAAAGAATCGGCAAAGGATATTACCTCTTCTTCGACACGCCTCTTCTAAAGCTCCTCTTAGGGAACTAAAGTTGGTCTTTGAAGAAGACCAGGAACTCTAGTATGTTTCTATTGAAGTGGAGAAGAGAAATTTACAGGTTTTGGCTGATCTTGAAGGCTCAAAATGTTGTGAAGAGGAGAGGGAGGGGGTTCCCTTTTATAAGAGATGAGAGGGGAACTTTTGGAAACCTTTAAGATATTAATTTATAATAAATTCAATCCCCTTTTAAAACTTCCAAAAATGACTCAATTAGAATATGAGAATATATTGGGTGGTAATATCATTAAACAATAAATTTTAGACATGTTGGGAATTTATTTTAAACATTATCTACTTGATTTGTCCTTATTTAATCTATTTAATTTTATTTGTGGCAATAATATTCTAAATTTTTAATTGTTATAAATAATTAATTATGTGTTTTGAATTGTCCATAATTGGATAAGATCTGAAATTTTAGACCATATAAATTTCAAATTATAATTTTTAAATATTTTTGTGATTTTTAAACAATTTAATAATATGTTATTTTTATAAAATACCAATAGTGTAAAGTTTGACAATATTCATTTATTTGAATTTAAATAAAATACACACAGAGAATATATTCGAACCAAAATATTTAACAGATTCATAAAATTTCATATGTTTCTATAAAATTCTTGGAGAACATTAGATAGTCTTATAATATTTATTTTATTATTTTTAAAACCATTTATTTTATATTTATCTTAATAAAATAATTACTACAACATTTTTGTATAATTATTTAATATACATATTTCTTGCATAAAAATTAAAAATAAAATACTATGATAAATATAAATCTAATATATTTCATTATAATACTTTTAGTCGAATTTATATTCTAAAAAACCAACTTTTAAAATGTTATGTCTATTAAATTATGAAGGTGACAACTTGGACATCATAAAAAATAAAATAATATAAGTGTCATAGTCACTTTCATAGGGATCCAAATGGTAAAAATATAGACCTTTGGATGATTATGGTTTATAAGTACATGAAAAATAAGTTGTAGTCAGGTTTTTTGTCCTTTTATGGGTATTATTAGTATAATATAAACTATATTATTGATTTTTCACAAAATAAATAATTTCTGCATCATTAATGTATAGGCTATTAAGGTAATTATATATTTCTTAAAAATTTCAAATAAATTACCAGGATAAATAAAAAAATTATCTTTCAAATTAGTATTTATAACTGAATTTATATTCTGTATTACCATATATTAAACATAATTGAATTACTAAAGTTTGAGTGAGACATATTTCACTTTCAATTATTTAAAATAAATTTAAGGTCTTAATCACATACAAGTGGGTTCTAATAAATACCATTTCGACCTAATTATAATTTTGGATGAAATATAATAATCCAATTATATTAATACAAGTGTTAGGGTAATTTTATAATATTATTTTACCCTTAATTACCTAATTTACCTTTAACTGTGGTAAATAACATTTACCATAGTTACTATTCATAATGCCCAAAAATAAAAAGAAGCATGTTAACATAATTTGGACCTAATTATTCCAAATATGGAATCCATTTTTCAAAATGAAAAACACATAATTTTAACAAATTAATTTAAAATTAATCCCATTGTCGAAAAAAATGAGTTTTTGTTTAAAACATTACAAAAGATTGAATTGATTTTACCAAGGAATTCAATGTAAAATTAATGCTAATGACATAAATTATATTAAATGGTAAAAATATATTATATTTATACTTTAAAACAATTTACTATTATAATTTAACCATATAAATTATCTCAATGAAAAAAAAATTAAGTAAAATTTAGCGTGTTTTTACTATTCATCAAAATAAGAACATTGTCAGAAAAATATCAAAACATTATCCAATGTAATCTTTTATATCATGATTCAAAAGAAGAAGATTATTTTTTAAAATTTAACTTATGAACTTGTTAAAAATTATATTTAAAATGGGTGTTCCATTAAAAGGCATCAAACTGCATTTTTTGAAAAATACTTCTTTTATCTGAAAAAATGATTTTGTTCTCAAACCCCATTATAGAAAATGTGTAAGATGAATTATAATGTTATTAAATTAAAAATGTAGTTAATACTATTTATAATGGCTAGTTGAAAATAATATTATAACAATATATCGTTTTTTAGTGAAACACGGTATTGTGTACAACACACACTATCGAGGAAGGTCTTTATTGCGTGTAATGAAAGACAAGTCAGGGTTTCATGTAGTGCTAGCTTCCTTTGGTGTTGCATATAACATAATAAAAATATATTTCATCTATACATTGATCAAAATATGTACTTGGTGTCTTGTAAAAATGAATTTTATTCGAAAGAACATGAAATTGTGTGCAACACAAGACAAGAATAGTGTTGCCTATACTATACGCTAATACGGTGTTGTGTATAGAGCAAGCTAATCTTGGTGAAGCATACAACAAAAGACATCAAAGAAATTAAAAATAATACTTCTCATTAAATATTTGGGTGTTACATTCTACCCCCCTTAAAATGAATTTTGCCCTTGAATTTCATCGGGGTTATAAAGGGTTTTCTACTTGAAAGTTTCTTTCATAGAAACCCACATCGTAAAAAGGAATACTAAAAAATTAATTTTAAAAATGAAAGTTAGAAATATAATGATCACCCAATGTAAATCAGCAATGGGTTTCCACATAGGATAATATAGGTGAAAATATGGATGTGTAGGAGAAATCTAACTATCATGTTCTGGTGAAGAGTGGTATAGACCATGGCTATGAAAAATCCAAAAATCACAAAGCCATAAATTTTTTACGATCTAAGGTACCATCTGATTCATTAGATTTGATTGTACTAGGACAACATTTTTGGTTTTCAAGATCATATCATTAAAGTTGATGAATTTTCTCATAAGGAGAAATACTTACTTGATTTTAATGTAATATCATTGTTGGACATTCCATGAACAATTTCCACTTCATCTCTTATTTAATGAAATGAAGTTGAATTTTTCATTCTTGAAGTGTTAGTAAATCATGCGATAGAATTATAGTTCATTCCATCTGTCTCTATCAGAAAAACTGTAGCACAAGTTATTAAATATACATAAGTCCATCTATGCTGAGATTAATCATATTTGATTCTTCAAATTGACTTATACTACATCTATAATACTTCTTAATAAAATAAAATTAATTTATACTAACCAGGGACTTCCTGTAGGCCAGTGGTAGGTCATAAAGGTCTATCACACTTCAGTTATGGGTTCGATTCCCACAACCTTGTCCTACACAATGATCTGTTTCCCATCCTATGGGTTTTCCCTTTTCTAAAACTATACTATTGTAACATTTCAGAAATAATATCGAAAAAAAAGTTGTAGCCTTATAAAATACTATCTGATGCCCAACTTAATCCATTCCAATCTTTAGGCTTACCTAAAATTATTCTGTCTAATCTCATCGTATAATGAAAAAGATTACTAGAGAGGTAATCTACCAAGCATGTGAATACCATCATTTATCCCCCATATATGATAATATATATCTTGTTGATCATATTCCAAATATGTGAATACCTAAATCATGTATTCTCTTGAAACGTGAATTACCATATAACCTTTGTGAAAACATGAATACTATCAAAAGTTAACTCTTTCCACATACCAAAATGCAAAAATTTCTATATACTCAAACCATGATATTACTTTGTCCTTATATAAGTCATGTGCTCTTGAATACAATCAAACATATTATTTGCTCCTTATCCCTTCATTATGCGCATATCATCTTCTTTACAAAAGTAATTCAATCACATTTCATGGTTACTGGTACCATTTAACATATACATTAGAATACTCAAGGAAAAACAATAGTGTAACAATCCTTAGATTTTTATTTATTCCATAATACCATAGATTTTTCTTTATAAACATGAAATCATTCCACAACCTTCTTAAACCATTGACCGAGCTTTATCATTTTATTCCTCAACACTTCTTTCATCTCATATATCATTTGTAGTGTCTTCATCATCATCAATATAAATACTACCCATATGACCATGCTGATTATCTTCATGAGATTTTCCCTTAGGGAATTGGTTTTCATAATGCCCGTACATTCCACATTTAAAACATTTAACCATTTTTTATTTCTCAGCAATACCATTGTCCTTGTCCATTGTGTTAAAAGAACCTTTTCCTTTGCAATTACTAGCTTTGTGCCCTTATTTTCCACACCCAAAGCATCTTATATTTCCTTTGAAATATTCTCCTTGATGCCTCTTCCCATATGATTTAAATGAGGGAAATTGAACATTCTTTTCTCTATGATCATCATGAATCCCAATCATCCTCTTATTAGCCGAGTCAAAAAACTTTCCAAAGTTGAGATTATTGATCATATTATGAGATTGTTGATTAGGAATTATAACAATGTTTCTTCTTCCAAATACTATTTCACTTGTTTTATCATGAATAATATCATTCCATTGTCCATCATATTCTCCATTAACATGAATCTTCCAGTTTCCAGCCATTTTCTAAAACCCAAAAAGAATAGTGTGAGAGGAAAAAATCATACTAGGAAAACAAAATAATAAAGCGGAAGTACCATCAATATCTAACATCTTAGATTTAATTCTAAGATCTTTATCATAATTATAGGACTATAAACTATAACTATACTTAACCTTAGGGACATCCCTAGTCATACCTTAGAAATATCTCTATGGATCTCACTAAAGTTTTCATATCCTAGTTTCCAAAGGTTAACTAAACCTTCGCTCGAATACCAACTATAGAGACCCAAAGCATGAAGTTCATGGAAATTACATTACTTTTGTGGAAAAATTAATACATGACAAAAAAACATGCCTAAATACCGTGTTATTTTAGTGTCTTTGGAAACTCGGAACATAATCTTCTAATCATGGTGAAAGATCTTCAACATCTCCCATAAAGATCTTCCTCTGTTGTTTTCTTACCTAAAACGTTTCTTTAAATACTGGGGAAAAAACATAAAAAGGGTGAGCTCAAATGATCATTATGGGTAAAGATGGATAAAAAAAACAATCCAAAAACATTTGAACATAAAACATCAAAATCTAGAGACCCAAAGCATAACGTACATGGACATTACATTACTTTTTCAGAATACTTAATACATGACAAAAACAGATGCCCAAAGACCATGTTAGTTTAGTGTATTTGGAAGCTCAGAACATAATCTTCTTATAATGGTGAAATATCCTCAACATCTCCCATAAAGATCTTCCCCTTTTGTTTTCTTACCTAAAACCTTTATTTAAATCTTGGGGAAAAGAAAACATAAAAAGGGTGAGCTCAAATGCTCAGTAAATTTTTCGTATCTTAGTTTCCAAAGGTTAACTAAACCTTCGCTCTGATACAAATTATAGAGACCCAAAGCATGACGTACATGGAAATTACATTACTTTTACGGAATAATTAATACATGACAAAAAAATATTCCCAAAGAATGTGTTAGTTTAGTGTCTTTGGAAACATGGAACATAATCATCTAATCATGGTGAATGAACTTCAACATCTCCCATAAAGATCTTACCCTTTTGTTTTCTTACCTGAAACCTTTCTTTAAATCATGAGGAAAAGAAAACATAAAAAGGGTGAGCTCAAATTCTAAGTAAGGGAAAACATGGATAACAAAAAAACAATCCAAAAACATTTGAACATAAAAACATGAACATAAAACATCAAAATCTAGAGCAATGGCATAAATCTTGGCAATACATAAGGCATAGAAAATAAAGGAACAGTAATCATGATAAAATGGAATGGGAATAAAACATGTAATTCTAGAAAACCATTAAACACATGATATGATTTCGATTTTAGCCAAGGCATTGCTACCAAGACCATCATAGTGGAGAAAGTCCATTACTGAACTAGGTTTACTTGTCGTTCCAGCCCTGTATTGCAGAGCCAGATTCACTTTCCATTCCAGCAATGTCTATCTCGTGAGATATAAATCTTTACCCAATTCATTGGAGAGAGATATAGGTCCCACCCATCTCATAATGAAATCATTCTTATTGTGGCACAAAATAACCAAAAATCATTCATCATAACCCAATGAATAATATGGATTTCATAAACATCATCCCATCATAACATAATACATATAACAAAATGGATATCATTTGATCATAAGAAAAATCAAACCATGTAAATAATAGAGACATTATACTTGAAACATAAACATACTAAATAATTTCATCTTAGATGGAAAATAGTTTTGATAAAACACTTGAAATGAATTTTGGAAGAAAATATCCTTTCTTCTTCAAAATCATTTTATTTTCTCAAAATGCCTTGAAATTTGAAAAGAAAAGGATTTAGATTAAAATAATCATGAAATATTGTAGAATAATATTCATGGAAATAAGGAGTTATGAAATCGTAAAAATCTGTTCATTCTGTATATGTTATAAAACATTCTTCTCATACTTTTTCCGAAAATGTCAAAAAGTACCTCGTATGGTAATCAAAAAAAGGTTCCTTCCATTACATGTGGTAAAAGTAAAAAAATGTGAAAATGACTTTAAACATACATAGAAGAATAGTAAACATTTTATGAAAACATTTTGAGAAAACATTTATATGGATGACAAACATAACCCTAGTAAATACTTAAGAATAAACAATCCGGGATAAGAACGAGATTAGAATTATTGTCCCTTAACATTTATAATTGGTGGAATCATATGTGTCATAAAATAATTAAAATTACATGCATATGTAAATATTATATCCTTCACAGTAAAAATCATAAAACATTCATGGGAAACATAAAAACCATACAAAATAAATTGATGGTGATTAAGGGATATGTCTCACAGAAATAAAAGTGAGACGAAATAATCCCTTACCGTAGGTCCAATTTCTTCCATATGTGTCTGAGACTCTAGTATAGTGGGTTTAAAAATATTATTAACTTTTAACAGAACCATATTAATATTTATGATATCATATATGATTCACTTAGGACTTTATATTACCATTTCATTTGTCAATTTCATGTTAAAGCAGTGTTTTGGGTAAAAGCGTTTCATTTAACTTATGTGTTTGGACTTTTTGTTCTTGATATCATTACTTATACCATGATTTACTTAATTTAATAATGTAAAACATTATTTATATATAATATATATTCAGAATATAATATATTTAATAGATCGATAAATGGAATTAAAAACACCATTCATAGAGACGGTAGGTCGTACGAACCCATGAACGTTGTTTTCCTTTCTTTATTGACTTGAATGTAAGTAAGTAGATGACATAAATGTATATATACATAAATACAGTATCATTATTATGTCATATATTTCATTATTATTCGTTATATATACTTTATAATCATTCTTTAACGGTTAACATGGATAATGAATCTCATCGTGTAGTGGAGACGGTAATCTGTACGTACACACGAGCGATGATATCGTTCCCATAATTATTGAATGTAATTGAAGTGGATGATATAATATCTCAGAATTAGTATCATGTTATAATAATCATATATTGTTATTATTTCCACCATTATACCCATCCAAGTAAGGTGGTGTTGGAAAAACAGATTACAGCACGATGTGGAGACTGTAAGCCATACGTACGCATGCGCTGTGATTTCAATTTTCGTAGGATGGATAGAAGGTGAAATAGGGTTGTTTAATATTTATAATAACATGTCAGTATATGAGTGATACTTATGTTATTACATTTTAATAAAACTAATATAGAAGAGGAATTAGGAGAATAAATAAATTTGAGACAATCGGTAAAGGATATTACCTCTTCTTTGACATGCCTCTTCTAAATATCCTCTTAGGGCACTAAAGATGGTCCTTGAAGAAGACCAAGACCTCTAATATGATTCTATGGAAGTGGAGAAGAGAACTGGACCGGTTGTTTCCTAGCTTGAAGGCTCAAAATGTTGTAAAGAGGAGAGAGAGGAGTTGCCCTTTTATAAGAGAGGAGAGGGGCACTTTTGGAAACCTCTAAAATATTAATTTATAATAAATTCAAAACCCACTTAAAACATCCATAAATGACTCAATTATAAGATAATATGAGATAGGGTTTTAATATCATCAACCAATAAAATTTAGACATGTTGAGAATTTATTTTAAACCTTATTAGATGATTTATCTTTATTTAATCCATTTAATTTTATTCGTGGTAATAATATTCTAAATTTTAAATTGTTATAAATAATACCTTATGTGTTGTGAATTTTCCATAATTGGAATTTTTATGAAATTTTAGACCATATAAATTTCAATTTATAATTTATAAATATTTTTGTGATTTTTAAACAATTTAATAATATGTTATTTTTATAAAATTTGAATAGTGTAAATTTTGACACTGTTAATTTATTTAAATTTAAATAAAACACACACATATAATATATTCGATCCAAAATATTTACTAGATTAATAACATTTCATATGTTTCTATAAAATTTGTCGATCACATTAAATAGTTCATATATTATTTATTTTAAAATTTTTAAAACCATTTATTTGATATTTCTCTTAATAAATAATTACTACAACATTTTTGTATAATTATTTAGTATACTTATTTTTTTTATAAAAATTAAAAATAAAATAATATGATGAATATAAATCTTATAATTTTAATAATAATACTTTTAGTCTAATTTATCTTCTAAAACACTCAACTTTTAAAATGTTTTGTTCATTAAATTATAATGGTGACAACTTTGACATCATTTAAAACAAAATAATATAAGTGTCATAATCGCTTTTATAAGGCTCTAAATGGTCAACAGTTCTACCTTTGGATGATTATGGTTTATATGTACACGAACAATATGTTTTGGTCACGTTTTGGGGCCTTTTATGGGTATTAGTAGTTTAATAAAAACTATATTATTGATTTTTCACTAAATAAATAATTTCTGCATCATTAATGTATAAGTTATTAAAGTAATTATATATTTCTTAAAAATTAAAAATAAATTACATGGATAAATAAAAACATTTTATATTTCAAATGATTATTTATAACCTAATTTATATTTTGTATTACCTAATATTAAAAATTATTTAATTATTAATGTTTGAGTGAGACATATTTCTCTTTCATTGAAATAAAATAAATTAAAGGTCTTAATCACATGCAAGTGGGTTATAATAAATACCATTTCGACCAAAGTATATTTTTGGAGGAAAAATAATCATCCAATTATAATAAGACAATTGTTAGGTTAATTTTATAATATTATTTTTACCCATAATTACCTAATTTACCTTTAACTGTGGTAAATAAAATTTACCGTAGTTTCTATTCATAATGCCCAAAAATAAAAATTAGCCTCCTAACATAATATTTACCTACTAATTCAAAATATTCCATCCATTTTTCAAAATTAAAAACACATAAGTTGCAGTAATTAATTTAAAATTAATCCCGTTGTCCAAAAAAACATGTTTTTGTTTAAAACAGTGCAAAAGATTGAATTGATTTTACCTATGAATTCAATGTAAAATTTATGCTAATAAAATAAATTATATTAAATGGTAAAAATAAATTCTATTTCTATTTTGAAACAATTTACTATTATAATTTAACGATATAAATTATCTCTAAAAATAAAGTTGTTTTTAGGTAAAATTTAGCGTGTTTTTTACTATTCATCAACATAAGAACGTTGTCAGAAAAATATCAAAACATTATCCAATATAATTCTTATATCCTGATTCAAAATAAGAATTTTATTTTGTAAAATTTAACTTATAAACCTGTCAAAAATTAAATATAAAATGGGTGCACCATTAAAAGGTGGAAAAACTGCATTTTCTGATAAATACTTCTTTTATCTGAAAAATTGATTTTGTTCTCATACCTCATTCTAGAAAATTTGTAAGATTAATAATAATGTTATAAAACTAAAAATGCGGTTAATACTATTCATAACGGCTAGTTCATAATAATATTATAACAATATATCATATTTAGTGAAACATAGTATTGCATACAACACATACTATCATGGAAGGTCTTATTGCGTGTAATGCAAGCCAAGTCAGGGTTGCGTGTAGTGAAAGATTCCTTTGGTGTTGCGTATAATATAATTAAAATATATTTCATTTATACATTGATCAAAATCTATACTTGGTGTTGTGTAAAAATGAAATTTATTCAAAAGAACTTGAAATTGTGTGCAACACAAGCCAAGAATAGTGTTGTGTATACTACAAGCTAATACGGTGTTGCATGTAGCGCAAGATAATCTTGGTGAATCATACAACAAAAGATATCAAAGAAATTAAAAAATTAATTATCATAAAATCTCGGGTCATTACAGGAAGTTTTCATAATCATTTCATCAAATTATAACTTGTGAAATGGATGGGGTTCCATAAACATATAACCTATGAAAAGGAAACAGGTTTCATAAATATTTAACTTGCAAAATACAAACAAGTTACATAAAAATCATGTCATAAAAACATAAACCATTCATAGGAAGAATATGAATGGAAACTTTGGATCATTCCCCAGAAAGGAATGATTAACACCAACAGATGTCATATTACATGTAATGTAATTTGGAAATATCATTTTAAAAACATTTCTTGAGGAAAATATCCTTTATTATTTGAAAAATGATATTTAAAAATATAAAACATTTTTTAGATCCCATTTTATTTAGAATAGATTTACAAACTTATAAAGTAATATTTTAAATCCAGATAAAATTTTTAAAATAATTTTTCCATGAAAATTAACTCAAATTAAAATTTTAATGACATTTTTGAAAACATGTTTTTTTAATAAAATAGATTTCCGAATGAAAAGAGAAACGAGATCAGATTTTATTAAATGATTTTCTTAGTTGTCATAAGTGATAAAGAATAGTAAAATGGTACTAATACATGATGAAGTAGTGTATAAATTTAATAGAATAAAATAATTAAGTTTTATGGAGAGATGGATCATAATATTTCAACAATTTAAGGAAAATCATAAATATTCCCGATAAACGGTGAGATTGTTGCAATAAACGCACACCACATGATAACTTTGATTCAAATTCATCAGGTAAGAAAATGAAATTACATGAAGATTAAAATATCATTTGAATAATTATATTCAGGATATAACATGTGGAATATCATTATATACACCTTGTAAAAGAATATAGCTGCATAACAAAACATGTGCATCTAAGAAGGCAATTTCAGAAAAAAAAACTTCATTATAGATTTGGTTAATTTTGAAACATAAAACCCTATGAAAGAGAGATCATAAAATTGATATTATAATACCCATAAATTTTAGGTTATGATTCATACAATATATTAATGGGAATTATATACATCACATAAAATAAGTTAGTGGTGAATAAGACATAAATCCCATAGAAATAAAATTGAGATGAGAGAACCCATACCTTATGTATTGACTCTCATCGTACTCAACCAAACCACCTGCATAATAAATATATGTTTATTATACATACATTAAATAAATATATTATTATATATAATATCATATATGAATTTATTATGGCTTTATATTACCCATTTATTAATAATTCAATGTTAATGTTACGCTTCGGGTAATATCTGCTTTTTTTCATTCAGGTTTGGACTTATTATTCTGGATCCACTTACATAGATATTGATTTAATTATTCCTAGAAATTAACACATTATTTAAATTACATATATATATAGTATATAAATATTTATAATAATCTATAAAATATAGAAATATGAAATGAAATACCCCATTAGTGTAGATGGTAGGTCGTATGTATGCATGATTGTTGTTTCTGTTTTATTATCGTATTAAAAGGTATAATGTAATTAAAATATATGAATATAAATATATATTATCATCATATTATAAAACATATTTCATATATATCATATAATATCACTAAACGCATCCTTAATACATTCCATGAAAAGTGTGAATGAATCACATCGCTTTGAATAGGCAGTAGTCTATACATTCACAAACAAAGTTATCATATTTTAAAAAATAGAAATCATGAAGGTATGTTTTATATAATAATTAAAATAGATTAAATACATCATAAATATAATATACATATATATATATATATTATAAAAACAAATTTTTATCATAATTACCACCCATTATAGGGGGTGAAGTAAAAAATAAACAACATTATTCTGCAAGGCGGTACTCTATTGTACTCACGAATGGTAAGTTTGTTACCTATTAGATGGAAGATTTTGAAAGATTATGTCTAAAAAATACAATATAAAAACTAAATATATTTATGATACTTAGGTTCTTATAAAATAATGTAAAAATAATATTTTAGTGGGAGTATAATGAAAGTAAAATAAAGGATCATAGGAAGAATTTCACCACTTCTTTGGGTAACTCCTCTTGGTTTTCACAAAAGGTATTCCTTGATTGGATTTATACCCAAAATAAGGATTATTGGATGAAGGGATGTGATTTGAAAATATTTTTTGGTTGTTTTTGGCCGAGACAAAAGGTCTTGAAATGTGTAAATATAGGGGACCAATGAGTTCCTTTTTATAGTGGAGGAGTGGCATTCTTGTAAATTTTTTAAAAGGGGATTACATGCATGTTTTCCCATTTCAAGTGCCTCCAAAAATGGTAAAAATAAATTAAAAGGGAGTACATAGTCTTCATATTAGTA
This sequence comes from Viscum album, assembly GCA_963277665.1. Taxonomy (NCBI): domain Eukaryota; kingdom Viridiplantae; phylum Streptophyta; class Magnoliopsida; order Santalales; family Viscaceae; genus Viscum; species Viscum album. Next base: position 185,498,262 of record OY728144.1, read on the forward strand.
GCCAATGGATTTTTGAAATGTTTCTAGGCCATTTTGGGTTTTAAGATTAAGGTTTAGTCCTTTACTAAGAAAATTTTTCTCTTAATCGCTATAATTAATTTTAATAATTATATCTAATATTTTGGGTAAAAAAACTATTTACCTTGTTAAAAGTTATAACTTATTTGAATTCCAAATATTTATTTAATTTATCCAAATTCATACCCCATAAGTGAAAAAATTAATTTAATATTAATCTCACAAACATTTCATGACATCGAGTTTGTTTAAGCGAAAGGTCCAAAAGTTTGAAATATTTTTATATCCAATTTAAATGTGAAATTCATTAAAATGAACTTAATTGAATTAATTGATCTAAATTTAATCAAATGAAACTTTAAAACCAATTCCAAATATAATTTAGTCAGATAAATTATTTATATGAAAAAATTGACTTGAATAAAAATTCAGTATTTTCCTCTATTTATCCAAAAAATGATATTTTTTAGAAAAATCCCAAAAAATCCCTCTATGATAATTTTGAAATTATTATTTCAAAAATAAATTTTATTTTATAAAATTAAATTTCTAAAATATTCTAAAATTATTTTTATTATTTTTCACCAAATGACATAAAAAGATGTTCATTTGTGGAAATAGTTTTTTCAAACATATAAAGACTTTAAAAAAATTACACGTTTAATTATCAATGAGTTTTATTTATATAAAAAAATTATAAATAATATTTAAAAATTAGGTATTAATATTTATATTACTAATTTTTACAGCTAGGTTATAACTATCTCATTGAAATAATTATAATAATAAAATATTGTTTCATAGTAACTCAATATTGCATTTAATGCAAGAAATGTCAGTGTTGTGTATAACATATGATTAATTTTTTTTACCATATAACAAAATATTAAATTGGTGTAGCGTGTAATAAAATACATCAAAGATAATTAATTTATTGAAAAACAATTCACCCAAACTCATGGTGTTACATTCCACCCCCTTAAAATTAATTTCCCCCCCCCCCAATTCCTCATTTTGATACAAATAAATGAGGATAATTATACCTATTCATATCCTCAAGTTCCCCTATATCTTCCTCTAACTGGTGATTTCTACAAAAAACTTCGGTCAGGTGAGTAGTATTTTTTATTAGAACATTCTCTATATAATTAATAATTTTAAATAATCAATCCTCGTATAAAAGATCCTACTCCAGCGGGATGACCTATGAGTTCAGTACATGTGAAGGTTTAGGTATGTACATCCTTATGAGAGATACATGGAACACATCATGAACTTAGAGGAAATTTGGAGGAAGTTCCAAGTGATCAGTTCTTATCCTGATATGATCAATAATTTGAAAGTGACTGATATACATGTGGCTTATTTTTCCATTCTTCCTGAATCTCATAAACATATTCCATGGAGAAATTCAAAAAAACCTTCTCACCAACTTCAAATTCTAGATCATTTTAATGATTATCACCATAACATTTTTATTGACTTTGATTTTTCTTGATATGATGTTGAATGTTACTAACCTTATCTTCCATTTCTTCATCTATATCAGGTCCCAATAGCTTTATTTATCCTACATCGTCCCAATATGTTAGAGATCAAAATTTCTTCCCACAGAGGGATTCATAAGGAGTCATCTGAATGCTTGAGTGAAAGTTATTGAGGTAAGATAACTCAACTAGGGGGAAGGTGTTGATCCTGACCACCTTCAAAATCCAAATGACAAGACCTAAACATATCTCTAGGGTTTGGATTATAATATCAAAATTAAAATCCATATGAGGATGATAAGAAGTTTTGAAACTCAATTCTGTATCATGTGATTGATTATGAAATCTACCGAACTTTGAGGTAAACCTCAGATCCCAATTTGATACAATGGAAATTGGTACTCCATGAAACCTTACCACTTTCTAAATATATATCCTGGAAAGTTGATCTAGTGAGAATTATTATTTGATAAAACTGAAGTGTGCTTATTTATTAAGGAAATAGACTACCGACCATATATAATTAAACCCTTTTTTTGTTTTGGGGAGTAAAATGAAAAAATATCTAATGATGTTCTCCTATTTCTAGTCTGGTATGGGTAATGGATGCAACATCCCCTTAGACTTTTTTCCTATTAGCATTAACTTACTGGAATACCAAGCCCAAAGATACACACTCTATTATATCCCTATTAATTCTATCTCACCAGAAGTATACATTCAAATCTATATACATCATCATACTTCTAGGATGAATAGAGAATGATGAGCTATGAGATTCCTCTAAAACCTCCTACTTCAAATATGGTATGGAAAGAACGCATACACAGTTCTTGAACTATATCATTCCATCATGATAATTGTTAAATTATAGAACATTTATAACCTCCTTTTATAGCTCTATATATTGATTATATTACACTTTAATCTGTACATGGATGGAGGGTTGAATATTTAATTGAACAAGATAAGATTTTCCCCTTTCTTCAAGATTCCTTTTCCATCCTTTTAAATTTCAGAAATATTTGATCTTTTTTTATCTTTATCATGAATAATCTAGCATGATCCTTTAAAATCAAAGCATCAACCCACTTGTTTGCTTTCCTAAGGTGGTAATGCATGGATCAATCATAATCCTTTATCATCTCTAACCATCTTCTCTATTTCATGCTCAAATAATTATATGTGAACATATATTTTATACTTTTATGATCGGTATATATATATATAACTTTTATCCAAAAAGATATTGCAGCCATATCTTTGATGTAAAAATTACTGTTGCTAACACAAAATTATGAGTTGGATAATTTTCTCATGAATCATTAAATTTCATGAGGAATAGGATATAACCACGTTATTCTGCATAAGAAAACATCCCAATACCTTTTTGTATTCATCACTAATAATTAAAATCTATTCTCAACTATAGAGAGCATAGCTGTGTTAACCATCCTTTTCTTTAGTTCCTTGAAATTTTCCTCACATTTATTTGTCCATGGGAACATGGAACCCTTTTGATTAACATGGTCAAATGATTATATATTCATGATAAATTCACTAAAAATAATCTATAATATCTATTTTAACCAACAAAACTGTAGAGACCCGAAGCCTGACGTAAATTGACATTACATTACTTTTTCGGAATACTTAATACATAACAAAAACACACACACAAGGATCGTTATAGTTTAGTGTCTTTGGAAACTCGGAATAAAATCTTCTAATCGTGGTGAAAGATCTTCAACATATCCCATAAAGATCTTCTTTTTTTTACCTAAAACCTTTCTTTATATCCTGGGGAAATGAAAACATAAAAGGGTGAGCTCAAATGCTCAGTAAGGGTAAACAAAAGAAATATAAATCACATCGTATTCATAAGAACATAACATTTTGGAAATCATAACCTACAAAAGGGAGCATAATTTCATAACATGGGATAAATCATGGTAGTGAAATGTAATCACAATAATCATAATTTAAAACATGAAACTTTGTGCCATTCACACATAATCATAGAGAATCATTTCGTGTTAGTCAAGACTCATTGCCAAGACTATCTTAGTGGACAAAGTCCCTTTCTGAATCGAGTAACCCTCGTTTCAGTCCTGTTTCACTGAACCGGTATAACCTACCATTCCATCCATGTCTATATCATTAGATATAAAATCTTTACCCAATGCATTGGAGGGTGATATAGGTCCCACCCATCTCATAATAATACCATTCTTATTTGTGCCACAAAATCATAAACCATACATCATTGCATAACCCATGTAATAAAAATGGGATTCTTAAACAACATGACATCATAAAACCATTCATATAAGATAAAGGAATTCATAAACATAATTCCATCACAACATAGTCAAATCAATGTAAAAATATGGATAGAAACAGAACTCCTTATTATCTTATATGGAAAATAATTTTGATAAAACACTTGAATTGAATTCTTGAGGAAAATATCATTTCTTCTTCAAAATCAATTTATTTTCAAAAAACATCATGCAATTTTAAAAGAAAGAGATTTTATTGAAAATAGTCATGAAATATTTTGGAGGAAGCTTCATGAAAATAAGGCTTTATAAAACAGTAAAAATCCGTTCGTGCCGTTTAAGTTTAAAAAAACATTCTTCTCGTACTTTTGTCGGAAAAGTCAAAAAGTACCACGTACGAAAAACGACAAAAGATTCATTTCATATCTTTTACTAAAAACTAACCGAAGGGTAAAATTGGATTTAAATATTTGTAGTTGGATGGAAATAATATTAAATTTTGAGGAAACATGGATTTGGATGATAAAATAAACCCCAGTAAATGCCAAAGTATAAACAATCTCGGATAAAAATGAGATTGTGATATTTCCCTTACCTTAGGTCCGACTTGCTTTGTAAGTGTCCGAACCTCCTGTATAATGATTTAAATCATGTTATTGACTTAATCAAGAATCATATTCATTGTTAATATATCATATATGGTCCACTTATGACTTTATATTACCCGTTCTTTTGTAAATTCATGTTAAAGTAGCGTTTTGGGTAAAATCGTCTCATTTGTCGTTCGTGTTTTTAACTTGTAATTATTCATATGATTAATTAGATCATGATTACTTAATTCCAGAATATAAAACATGATTTATATATATATATATATTCAGAATATACATATATAATAAATTAGTAAATGGAATGAAATACACCGTTCATGGAGACGGTAGTCCGTACGTACGCATGAACGCTATTTTCGTTTCCTTATTGAATTGAATGGAATTAAGTAGATGACAAACATATAAATATAAATAATTCCAGTATCATTATTAGGTCATATATTTCATTAGTACTTATTATATATACTTTATAATCATTCATGAATGGCTAATCATTGAGAATGAATCTAATCGCGTCGTGGAGACGGTAGTCCGTACGTACGCACGAGCGATGATATCGTTCCCATGGTCGTGGAATTGTGTTGAAGTGTATGTATACTATTTCAGTATCAATATTACTTTATAATAATAATCAATAGATACTCATTACACCATTATACCCATCCTTGTTAGGTGGTGGTGGAAAATAGATTACACCACGACGTGGAGACGGTATTCCGTACGTACGCACGCGCGGTGATTTCATTTTTCCGTAGGATGGATAGAAGGTGAATTAGGGTTGTTTCATATTTATAATAACATATCAGTACGTAAGTAATACTGATGTTATTAATTTATCATGAAACAACTAAAGAAGAAGATGTTGAAGAAGAAATAAATTGAAAAGATCGGTAATGGATATTACCTCTTCTTTGGAACGCCTCTTTGAATCCTCCACTTAGGGAACTAAGATTGGTCTTTGAAGAAGACCAGAACCTCTAGGATTATTATAGGGAAGTGGAGAAGAGATTTTGGAAGGGGTTTGCCGAGCTTTAGTGCTCAAATTGGTGTGAGGAGGAGGGAAAGGAGGTGCCCTTTTATAGGGAGGAGAGGGGAACCTTTGGAATTCTTAAAAATATTAATTTATAATAAATCTAACCCCACATAAAAACCTCCCAAAATGACTCATATTCGAATATTAGATAATATAAGGTTGAAATATCATCAACCAATAGAATTTAGACATGTTAGGAATTTATTTTAAACATTATCAACATGATTTATCCTTATTTAATCAATTTTATTTTATTTGTGGTAATAACATTCTAATTTTCAAATTATAACAAATAATTACTTATTTGTTGTAAATTGTCCATAATTGGATTATTAATAACATTTTAGATCATATAAATTTAAATTTATAATTTTGAAATATTTTGTGATTTTTAATCAATTTTATAATATGTTGTTTTTAAATAATAATAGTGTCAATTTTGACACTATTCATTTATTTGAATTTAAATAAAATAAATACAGAAGATATGTTCGAACTAAAAGTTTTAATAGATTCATAAAATGTCATATGTATCTTAAAAATTATTTGAGCACATTAAATAGTTCATATAATATTTATTTTATTATTTTTTGAAACCATTTATTTGGTTTATCTCTTAATAAAATAAATACTACAACATTTTTGTATAATTATTAAATATACTTATTTGTTGCATAAAAATTAAAAATAAAATCCTATGATGAAACTAAATCTATTAACTTTCACAATAATACTTTTACTCGAATTTATAATCTTAAAATCACAATATTTAAATTGTTATATTTATTAAATTATGAAGGTGACAACTTTGGCATCATTTAAAATAAAATAATAGAAGTGTCATAATCGCTTTTATAAGGCTCCAAATGGTCAAATATTCGACCATTGGATGCTTATGGTTTACATTTACATGGCCAATAAGTTTTGGTTAGGTATTTGTGCATTTTATGGTCACTATTAGTTTAATAAAAACAATATTCTTGATTTTTCACTAGATAAACAATTTCTGCATCACTATTGTGTCATAATTAATGATAATTATTTAATCCCTAAAAATTAGAAATAAATTTATATGATGTATATAATTTCATTAGATTTCTGGAGACTATTCATGTTCGAAGTTTCATGAAGTTTATCACTAAATTAAAATTAATATACTTATAAGATTTAAGAGAGTGACATGTTGTCACTTTCTTTGGTTTTAATAATAATTAAGTTATTTTCATGGATAAATGTCCATTAAATGTCTCTAATCCGACCCTTAGGTGATATGGTTCGACTTTTAGTCATCCAATAGGATTTTGACATTTGTTAGGGTAATTTTAAAATATTATATTTACCCATAATTACCCGATTTACCTTTAACTATGGTAAATAAAATTTACCGTAGTTACTATTCATAATTCCCAAAAATAAAAAGTATCTTATTAACATAATTTGGACCCACTGATTCCAAATATGGAATCCATTTTTCCAAATTCAATACACAAAAGATGCAGAAATTAAATTAAAATTAATCCCGTTGTCGAAAGAAAACGGGTTTTTCTTTAAAACATTGCAAAAGATTGAATTGATTTAACCTACGAATTCAAGGTAAAATCAATGCTAATGACATAAATTATATTAAATGGTAAAAATATATTCTATTTATACTTTAAAACCATTAAATATTATAATTTAACCACATAAGATATTACGATGAAAAGAGTTGTTTTTAATTAAAATATAGCATGTTTTTACTATTTATTAAAATATGAAAGTTATCGGAAAAATATCAAAACTTTATCTAATGTAAATTTTTATATCCTGATTCAAAAGAAGAATATTATTTTGTTAAATTGAACATATAAACATGTCAAAAACTATATTTAATGTGGGTGCGCCATCAAAAGGCGGTAAAACTGCATTTTTTTAAAAATACTTATTTTACCCGAAAAATTTATTTTGTTCTTATACCATGTTATAGAAATGTGTAAGATGAATAATAATGTTATAAAATTAAAAATTTAGTTAATACTATTCATGACGGCTAGTTCATGAAAATATTATAATAATATAATATTGTTTATCAAAACCAGGTATTGCGTACAACACACGCTATCGAGGAAGGTTGCGATTGCGTGTAATGCAAGCCAAGTCAGGGTTGCGTGTTGTGAAAGAATCCTTCATTGTTTTTTATAAAATAATACAACCATATTTCATTTATACATTTAACATATATATATATATACATACTCAATGTTGCGTAGAATAACTATTATCAAAATTATGTGTAACACGGTCCAAGAATAGTGTTGCGTATACTGCAAGCTAATACGGTGTTGCGTATAGTGCAAGGTAATCTTGGTGTAGAATACAACATAAGAAATTAATGAAATTAAAATAATATTTTTCATAAAATCTCGGGGTGTTACATTCTACCCCCCTTAAAATGAATTTCTCCCTTGAAATTCATCGGGGTTATAAATGGTTTACTATTTGAAAGATTCTTTGATAGAAACCCACATCGTAAAAAGGAATACCAAAACCAATCTTTAAAAACAAAAGTATGAAACGTAACGGTTACCCAAATAAACTAATCACTGGGTTTCTACATAGGTGAAAATATGGATATGGAAGAGAAATCTAACCATCATGTTCTGATGGAGAGTGGTAGAGAACATGGCTATGGAAAATCCAGTAATCACAAATCCATAAATTTGTGACGATCTAAGGTACCATCTGATTCATCAGGTATAAGATCACTAGGACAACATTTTTGGTTTTCAAGATCATTTCCCTAAAGTTGAAAATTTGAATTAGAATAAATACTTTCTTTATTTTGGTACAATCTCACTGTTGTTCATGCATTGAACAATTTCCACTTCATCTCTTAAATAAATGAAGTTGAATTTGTTATTCGTGAAGTGTTAGTAGATCATGTGATAGAATGATGGGTCATTTCATCTGTCTCAAACAAAAGGTTAGCAAAAATTATATACATAAGTCGATCTATAGTGAGATTAATCATATATGGTTCCTAAAATGGACTTATACTTCATATATCATACTGCTTAATATAATAAAACTAGTTTCTACTAAACAGGGACTTCCTGTAGGCCAGTGGTATGCGATAAAGGCCAGTCGCACTTCGGTTGTGGGTTTGATTCCCACAGCCTTGTCCGAAGCTATGGGATGTCACCCGTCCTACAGGTTGTCCATTTTCTAAAACTACATTACTATAACATCCCATCAATAATATCGAAAAAGAAACTTCTATCCTTAAACAATACTCACTTATGTCCAACATAATCCATTTCAATCTTTAGGATTATCCATAATACTGCAGTCCACTCTCATAACATAGTGAAAACGATTACCAGAGATTTAATACCATCGTTGATCCCCATATATCATAAGATATGTTTTGTTGGTCACATTCCAAACATTCAAAGTCCTTAATCATGTATTCTCTTGAATACCATAGTGAAAACATGAATGCAGTTTAATGTTAACACTTTCCACATACCAAAATCCTCAAAATTCTATATACTCAAACCATGATATCACTTAGTCCTTATATCAATCATGAGCTCATGAATACTATTAAACCTTTCATTTTCTCGTTTTCCCTTCATTATGCGCATATCATCTTATTTCCAAAAAAATATCTCAATCACTTTGAATACCACATCAATAAATATTGCAATACTCAATGATACAACATTATTTTGGAATCCCATTACATAAACACTTAATCATTCCACCACATCGTTGTCATATTCAACATTGCCAATAGTGATCGCATGTGACTTCCCTTTTTTCCTTTGCCTTCAGTGGTTGCTCATGTTGATCATCACTAACCCTTGGATTAGGGCATTTATTAGCATAATGCCCCATTTCCTTGCACATGAAGCATTGAAGTGTTGGTGGTGCGTTCTCTGTAGTGTTTGCTTTATTCACATCATTAGAAACCCTTTTTCCATTACTTCGACACTCAGCTGCTCGATGACCTTATTTTCCACACTTAAAACATTTTCTAGTCCCTTTAAGACAATCTTCACCATGCTTCTTTCCACACTTTGTGCATAAGGAAACATTCATCTTCTTTTCACCATTATTCTGAGATTTATCCTTGAACTCCATCTTTCGTTTCTTGTCAAAACCATGAGATGGATATGTAACACCAACTTCCATTTCTACCTTGATAGCACAACGCACAATTTCTTCATAGCTACTGAAGTCTCTTATAGCTAATGCCCTTCGTAGACTTGTTTTTAAGCCACTGAAAAATCGATCAACTTTACTTTCAGGTTGGATGATAATGTCAGATGAATACCTTTCAAGTCTTGTAAAATTCACTTCGTATATACCAACAGATTCATCATCCTTTTGCTTTAGTTCAAGAAACTCCTTCTCCATCTTTGTTCGAAGAATACGAGGGAAGTACTTATTGAAAAATAAGTTCTTGAACTCATCCCATTCCATGGACTCAATTTCATCTCTTTGCCTTGTATTCTTGATAAGATTCCACCATTGATCAGCTTCACCTTCCAAACGATATACTTCTAAGATGACTTTATCATGTTCAGAACATTGAAGAACTGAAAATATCTTTTCAGTGGTACTGATCCATTGTTCAGCAACAAGTGGATCAAATGACCCACTGAAAGAAGGTGGACGTTGCCTCATGAAGGACTCAATAGAATATTGTTCCCTTCTCTGCTCATTTGGAAGTCCAGAATGATTCATATCTTGTGTAAGTATAGCAATAAGATTTTTCACTCCATCTCCCATAACATTTGTTTGTTCAGGAGGACAATCATTGCATTGTCCATTGCATTGATCAACACGGTTCCTTCGGGTTCCAGCCATCGTCTAAAACCCAAAAAGAATAGTGTGAGAGGCCAAAATCATGCTAGGGAAAACAACATAATAAAGGGGGAGTACCTTCAATATCTAACATCTTAGGTTTAATTCTATGATCGTTTTTGTAGTTCTAGTACTATAAACTATACGTATACTTAACCTTAGGGACATCCCTAGACATACCGTAGAAATATCTCTAGGGATGTCACTAACATTTTCGCATCCTAGTTTCCAAAGGTTGACTAAACCTTTCCTCTGATACCAACTTTAGAGACCCGAAGCCTGATGTACATTGACATTATCGACATGTTAGGAATTTATTTTAAACATTATCGACATGATTTATCCTTATTTAATCAATTTAATTTTATTTGTGGTAATAACATTCTAATTTTTAAATTATAACAAATAATTACTTATTTGTTGTAAATTGTCCATAATTGGATTATTAATAACATTTTAGATCATATAAATTTAAATTTATAATTTTGAAATATTTTGTGATTTTTAATCAATTTTATAATATGTTTTTTTTAAATAATAATAGTGTCAATTTTGACACTATTCATTTATTTGAATTTAAATAAAATAAATAAAGAAGATATGTTCGAACTAAAAGTTTTAATAGATTCATAAAATGTCATATGTATCTTAAAAATTATTGGATCACATTAAATAGTTCATATAATATTTATTTTATTATTTTTTGAAACCATTTATTTGGTTTATCTCTTAATAAAATAAATACTACAACATTTTTTTATAATTATTTAATATACTTATTTGTTGCATAAAAATTAAAACTAAAATCCTATGATGAAAATAAATCTACTAACTTTCACAATAATACTTTTACTCGAATTTATCATCTTAAAATCACAATATTTAAATTGTTATATTTATTAAATTATGAAGGTGACAACTTTGGCATCATTTAAAATAAAATAATATAAGTGTCATAATCGCTTTTATAAGGCTCCAAATGGTCAAATATTAGACCATTGGATGCTTATGGTTAAAATTTACATGGCCAATAAGTTTTGGTTAGGTATTTGTGCATTTTATGGTCACTATTAGTTTAATAAAAACAATATTCTTGATTTTTCACTAGATAAACAATTTCTGCATCACTATTGTGTCATAACTAATGATAATTATTTAATCCCTAAAAATTATAAATAAATTTATATGATGTATATAATTTCATTAGCTTTCTGGAGACTATTCATTTTCTAAGTTTCATGAAGTTTATCACTAAAGTAAAATTAATATACTTATAAGATTTAAGAGAGTGACATGTTGTCACTTTCTTTGGTTTTAATAATAATTAAGTTATTTTCATGGACAAATGTCCATTAAATGATTCTAATCCGACCCTTAGGTGATATGGGTCTACTTTTAGTCATCCAATAGGATTTTTACATTTGTTAGGGTAATTTTAAAATATTATATTTACCCTTAATTACCCGATTTACCTTTAACTATGGTAAATAAAATTTACCGTAGTTACTATTCATAATTCCGAAAAATAAAAAGTATCTTATTAACATAATTTGGACACACTGATTCCAAATATGGAATCCATTTTTCCAAATTCAATACACAAAAGATGCATAAATTAAATTAAAATTAATCCCGTTGTCGAAAGAAAACGGGTTTTTCTTTAAAACATTGCAAAAGATTGAATTGATTTAACCTACGAATTCAAGGTAAAATCAATGCTAATGATATACATTATATTAAATGGTAAAAATATATTCTATTTATACTTTAAAACCATTAAATATTATAATTTAACCACATAAGATATTATGATGAAAAAATTTGTTTATAATTAAAATATAGCGTGTTTTTACTATTCATTAAAATATGAAAGTTATCAGAAAAATATCAAAACTTTATCTAATGTAAATTTTTATATCCTGATTCAAAAGAAGAATATTATTTTGTCAAATTGAACATATAAACATGTCAAAAACTATATTTAATGTGGGTGCGCCATCAAAAGTCGGTAAAACTGCATTTTTTGAAAAATACTTATTTTACCCGAAAAATTTATTTTGTTCTTATACAATGTTATAGAAATGTGTAAGATGAATAATAATGTTATAAAATTAAAAATTTAGTTAATACTATTCATAACGGCTAGTTCATGACAATATTATAATAATATAATATTGTTTATTAAAACCCGGTATTTCGTACAACACACGCTATCGAGGAAGGTCGTGATTGCGTGTAATGCAAGCCAAGTCAGGGTTGCGTGTTGTGAAAGAATCCTTCGTTGTTTCGTATAAAAGAATCCAACCATATTTCATTTATACATTTAATATATATATATATATACATACTCAATGTTGCGTAGAATAACTATTATCAAAATTATGTGTAACACGGTCCAAGAATAGTGTTGCGTATACTGCAAGCTAATACGGTGTTGCGTATAGCGCAAGGTAATCTTGGTGTAGAATAAAACATAAGACATTAATGAAATTAATATAATATTTTTCATAAAATCTCGGGGTGTTACAAAAACTATAGATCACAGTCATTGTGGTTGGTCTATGATAGCATTCCATATTCATTGTCTTTGATGGATCTATTGCAATACCCTCTCTTGAGATTATATGACCCAAAAATGAATCCATTTACATCCAAATTTCCCCCTTTTTAAATTTTTAATATAGTTTATCCTTCATTTTGGACTTCAGTATAATTCACAAGTGGTCTTCATGATACTCATTAATTCTTGAATAGATAAGAAAACCTTCTATAAAGACTACAACAAACTGATCAAGTTATTCTCTAGAGACGCTATTCATAAAATCCATGAAGATGGTAGGGGAATTATTAGGACAGAAAGGAATCAATATACACTCATAGTGTTCACGACCTATATGGAATGAAATATTGGGTATGACCCCCTTTTTGACCCTCAATTGATGATATCTTGAATGATGCCCTAGTATCATTCCTACTGAAGTGTTATTTTCGACAATCCAAATTATATTACCCTAACAAGTATAGTACCAGTAAGTTGTCAATCCACAGGGAGAAGGAGTTGTTTTTTTTATCTATTTTGTAATGTATTTATTAAAGTTTACTGAAATTTAGAGTCAATATTAGTAGTGTTATGATAAAATGATGATTGGACTTCAATTTCATAACAAATTACATTAATAGAAAAGAAAAACAGAGAGATTTGGTTTTGATGAAAATTTGGAGAGACATGGGCCGAGGATACGGATTTCTAAAATTTGTTAATAAATCAATTTTCTTATGAAGATGTCTTGTTCATGAAAATTCACATCTCTAGTTTATGAATGTAATAGACCCCCCTTAGGTTGGTGAGTTTTGTTTAAACCAATAGAAACCAATTACCTGGTCTGCAAATTGATTTATATTAATTTTATTAATTGTAGTCCTTTTTGAGATGATTAAAACACCCAATGGTCATGGATGATTTTAATCATAATTCATTAAAATATCCCTAGAAATATCATTCTTGATCCTACACATGATTTCTACTGACATTTAGAAATATTTAATAAGGAATTATGATAAAGAAGAATAAATAACGCAATTACAATATGACAGTGGAAAAATTACAACACAAAATTGTCCACAACCCCAACAAATTGTGAATTTAGCTACTCATGGAGAATCTAGTAACTTAAAATATTTCAATACCCAAATTCACCCTCTTTAAATCTTTGGAGCGAATGTTATCAGGAAGGTAGCACGAAAGAATCTTCTCTCTCATCTTCACTCCTCTTCTATCTCTCTATTCTTCTCTTATTGGTTGCCTCTAGAGTGATCCCCATTGGGTATCTCAGGATGAATGAATCTAAATTACTCCTGAACTTGGAGGGCCAGCCATCTATTTATAGGTTTTAGTTTTACTCGGCGTGTACGAGAGAGTACAAAACATGTACCCTAGTAAACCCATTTTGGATTAATTTTCTTCCCCAGTATGTGAGATAACATGATGTATTTGACTTTGAACATGGTGATGCCTGGTATGTGGAAGTACACGATGTGCAGCGCCGTCATACATGTCTTGTGATATCATTTATTGGCCCACAACTACTTCTATAAGGGCCACACAACGTGTATATGAAAAGTACACTATGTGTATGCATTGGACGGAAGCATGGGCGTGTATCCAGCTTTCCTGATCCTTGTCTGGGTCAAAATGTACACAGTGTGTAAGAATAGTACATGTCGTGTATATGTGAATTTTTCTTCTGGTCAGCCCTGATTTGTTCTTATGGCTAGAAACATCCAAAAAGTTATCATAATCTCCAAAATAAGTCATTCTACCCATAATTCGATTTAGTGAAAACAAGTTTTTAGGCTAAATAACATGTATGAAAATATATACACAAATTGGGTATATCAAATTCTCCCACACATAGGCATTTTGTTGTCCTCAAGGAAGATCTCAACATCAATTCAATAGAATCTATATTCTAGAAAATAATCTTTTAAATAATTATAACTGTAAATAATATAGCCATGGGAGAAAATTTTAAAAGGAACAAAATAGATTTCAATTCCAAATATATTTTTATCATGCCTCATATATAATTTATTTGAAAATTTATATCCTCTTTCTCTCACATTATTTTAATTTTTCATAAATAAACATTCCACTTGATGATTTACCTCACCAAAATATATCAAACTCATCACTCAATATTATTTAATTAGAGTTATGCTCAATCTTATGTATATGCACTCTATCCATAGGCTTCCAAGCATTCTCATTCTCTACTTCAAAAATAAAATCACAAAAATCAAGAGGGCTTTCAATAAGGTTCAAATGTTTCTAAGGATATTTATTGGTTGGTAATGATAAAAATTAATATCAGAGGCTTGAAAAGGAGGTTTAATTATTAAAAAATAATGTATGATATTAGAAATAAATATTAATAAAAATGTTCTCCCAATCATGATATCTCAAAGGTATCATCACCATGAGATTCCTTTTCCAATATGGGACCATGAAACATCAATAATATGTAGTAAGGAATCCGGTCCCTCTTTTGTATATTTCATTTTTGAAATACATTTAGGGACCACCAAGAGTATAATGGATAGTATGCTCTGGGACCCTTTCTTCCAAATGAACAAGTGAAAAACTCCCCCAGATTTAAGTTCATAGTTTCTCACCAAAATGTACCATGAAAACCCAAATTTTCTCTTTTCAAAACTAAAATGTATAATCATGAAAAATTATAAAACCAATATGGTATGAAGGAAAAATAATCTTTTAATGTGGCTTCATATTAAGGCAGTTCATGGTTTCTGAGGTTTTATGAAGAGCAGATGTAGGGTAGGTCTCAAGGTCAAAGGGGCCGAAAAATAATCAAATGCCTCAATCATTTTAATGTGATTCAAATATCGTAATGTTTTTAAGAGAAAAACTAGAAAGTTCTGGTAGTTATACATTTCCCAATAATCTCTCAAGAATGATGGTATAATAAATAATATGTCAAAAAGTTTTAGAATACCTCTCGAGAATGGGAAAAATACAGGGGTCAATTAGGCCATGACATGATAACAAAATGATCAGTCTAATAAATTTAAATGGACAATGCTTAGAATCTGCAATCAAACTATATCAGAAATCATTTTAAAATTCTTTGAAAGTTTAAATAATAATGTTTCTTTTTTAAAAATTCCCTTTAATTCCTTTATTCTTTATAATGATAATTGATCAAAATTTATCCACAATTTAAAACATGTCAACTAATAATGATGTCTCCTAAATCAGTTTAAGGAAAATACTAGTGTAATAATAGGCCCTCCCCCACACTTAATACAACACATGGTCCCCCAAGTGCAATACCAAAGAAGAGAAGAGAATATAGAAAAAAAAAGTGGGGGTAATATGTGGGGAAGAATTGGATGAAGTAAACTCGAAGTTGAAAGGAAAAAGGAACACAGAAAAATACTCCCCTCGTGGGGAATCAAAAAAATGGGGAAGTAGTCGAATAGAGATTCCCAAGTTGCTCTATTGTACCTATGACGGCCCTGGGAAGAGAAAAAAGAAAAATAACATGCATATATAATAGCTCATCTCAGGCATAGCACAAAACAGATATATACAATGAAAAAAAATGTGCTAGAAACTAGTCATGGAGTTACCTCAGTAGAGGCATCGTCAATAATAAGAGAAGCTCACGGTGAAGGCTCAGCGGCTACAGTGGAGGCCAGAGGCCTAGGATCCATGCTCTGAAGAGTAGTCATAGCATCCAGAGCCTCAGGAGCATGATCTGGAGTGGGAGGCTCTGCAGTGATGCCCATACTAGTAGTTTAAGGGGTAGTAGCTGGGCTAGTGGTGGAGAAGAGAATTGAATCCATGGACAAAGTTGTAAGTGGTAACTATGGGGATGGAGGCTAAAGAGTATAGGGTTGTGCTAGAGACAGAAAGGTTTCTAGTTTGGAATAGAAATGGGGGAGAAGAAGAATCCCCAACACATTCTCGAGCCGCCCAGGATTCTGCACCATAGCTTCCTGGTGGATCTCCATCTCGGCTAGGTAGAGGGTGAAGGGGAGATAGTCCGAGGGTGAAGATAGAGGTGGGAAGGTGGAAGGTTCAGAAGAAGAGGGGGTGGTGGTGTAAAAATAAGGAAGTCTATATGAAGGGGTTGGGGGAGGGTACATATGCGGGTGTATGGGGGGTCTTGGTCAGGAACACCAGCAAGAGTAGTTGGGTCATCCCTGGCACCTCCAAGAGTAGGGTTATCCTGCCTATACCTATAGTCATCTCCCTGATGCTCAACCATCCGTATGTGGAAGTCGAGACACTGAGTTGAGCCAAATGGTTCATGAGGGAGAGATTGCCCAAAAACTCCCAAATGGTGTGCCAGATGTGTGGCATAGAAACCACCATTCAGGTTGCCTTGATAGCCATGAATCATGGAGTGAATGTATGTGGGGGAAAGGCATGGGAGGTCAGGGAAGTCGTGTCAGACAATAGAAGTAAGGATCTCCATGTCCCGACTGTACACGACACCCATATCCTCATGGATAGAAAAAGGAATGGCGCTAATTTTCTGGTGAAGTAAATGAAGAGGAGGTTCCATGATGAGCGTGATCTTCTGTGATGTGGGGTTATACCTGTGGTCAGACCCAGCAAGCTCCCACAACATGCCAACAAGGTTAGAGCACTCGGGGTGGGTAAGGGTATAAATGGGAGGTGGGGTGGAAGGGTGGGGGTAGAAGCCACACCCTCAACCAAACTCAGCCATAGTAAGGTAAAAAGGCCACCCTCCTACCCAAAAATGAATTGGGCTAGTGGTATCCATGGGCATATGGCGGTATGTGGGAACATCGAACTCGAACATAGCCATGAATTCCAAAAATAAATCTTTGTATGTAGGAGTGAAAATCTATAGTGCCTAAAAGAGATGTGTATGTCCTAGGAGCTCCTCAATCTCCTACAAATTCCCATATGCTGAGGAACACTCACGTCCAAGTATCAGCCACTAAACATAATAGTGCGGTAGGAGAATCTCCAAAATCGCTCATCCACAGGATGAACCTCCAAAACAATTAGGCATGGATGTGGTGGAGGGCAGTCAGCAGCTAGTGCAGGCGGCGGTGGATCAACTGTCGTCGGAGCAGAGGGTCCTGCTGTTGTAGTAGGAGGTGGAGCAATGGATATTGGAGTGGGCTCAGAGGGCTGGACAGTAGATGGTGGAGGTGATGGCTCAATCGGGTCCACCACTAATGTGGAGGGTGTCTTTGAGGGAAGGGAGCTGGAAGGAGTGGAAGAACTGGAACTCTCGGCCCCCGTAGAAGGTGTGTAAGCTGTCGCTAGAGGACCACTAGTAAAAGGGGTCACAGAAATGTCCGGATTGGTAGATTTCACAGATGGAGGTGATATCAGGAGGGGAGGTAGAGCAACCAATAGTGGGGGATGAAAAAAACGAGAAATCCAAAGCCGACCGCTTGGAATGTTGAAGACGAATCCGATAGTGAGGAGGCCACTCACCCTCAACTATGGAATCAGGCCACTTCCTACTCACATGATCTATATTGGCCATACCTAGAAGAAAATAAAAAAAATAGAAAGTAAGAATAAATAGAAAAAGAAGAAAATGTGAGAAAATTGAAAATATAGTAGAACATGACGTGCAAATACAGAGTACACAACATGTAGTATGAGCAATAAAAGAAACCGTGTACTCTGGAAAGACACGTGTGAGCATGTGTTAGGGAAAATAGATTGGGGACATTTAAAGAGTTAGACACAGCTCGACTAGGGCAGGGGATCATACCATTGACACGCCATGTGGAAATTAGTACATGATGTATGTGTAAACATGGTGTGCAAGGCGTGTAGGCCGTCCACCCAGAGTCCTCCAAAGGGTTGAAGGAGATGGTGTATCCCGAACAGACACACTGTTTACGGTGATATGGGAATGGGTTGTGTCCTCGAGGACATGGCCTGAGCCATATGGATCGGGGAGGCATGATACATTGCGTTTACCGAATGTACACACCATGTATCATCCAAATGGTGAAAAAGTGTCGTGTGTAGCCATTTACAGTATGTACACGGCGTGTGTTCTTTGGTAAATCTGTGTACATCATCAGAGCCGAACGGTCGAATGATCTGAAAATTGACCTAAACATGATGAAAACTATGAAATAAGGAGTGTAGAATGGAATACTAGGACTAATGGGAACAATGTTGAAGAAATCTAGAGGATACACACACTAAAATGGAGGATTCATATTGGGTAGGGTAGATGGCGTACAGGAGAATAAAATGGGGAAGGGGGGGTTGTGTGACTCAGGCTCAGGCCGGGTAGTGAGTGACCTTTATAGTCCTCATACACATCATGTACCAGGACCCACACACCATGTATCTCTATTTTTTTATTTTTTTTAAAATATATAATATAATTATTATCGTAAACTATATAATAATTAATAATAATAATTATAATATATTTACATATATATTATTTACTAAAAATAAATCTATACATGTAATGTATCTTGAAATACACGCCATGTGTTCAAAAATTGGGAAAAGAGAAGTACAACGTTCGGTCCGGTGCTTGGGGCGAGGTTCAAACTAGCGATTGGTCAATCCAGACGCAAGCCCTCAACCACTAGACAGAAGGTTTTACTATTTATAATTTTTATTAATTATATATATTTAATTTACAAGGCCTATACTACACAGGATGAATCAAATGCATGACATGTGGTTTTAAATTTGAAGAAAAGGGATGAAGTAGGGAGATTAGTTGAGTTCGAACCCAGGCCTTTTGAATCCAAGCCCGAGACTCTGCCAATCTGCCAAATTCACCTGCATGTATTTCATTATTTTGAAAATATTTTTAGTTATTAATGAAAACATGGATCACACGACATATATCAAAATGAACATCATGCGGTTTTATTAAACGGAAAAATGATAGAAATGGGCTGGTTTATAGGATTCGAACTCATGTCTTTTGGAATAGTTTTAGGACCCTAGCCAACCAGACCATCCCCATCATGGGTTTTATTTTAGTTAGAAAAACTTATGTATAATTTTGAAAAATTCCACACACGCCATGTAATTAAGACACGGGTATAAAAAGGATGAACCTCGTGCCGAAGGTAGGTATTTAGGGATTCAAACTGGTGACGGCTCAGATAAACTCCAGTGACCATACCATCTGCACCGACATCATCCCTATTTATTAAGTCGTTTAATCTATATATTTATAAAAGTAGTAATATAAACTAAAAATATCAGTACATACTGTGTGTATAGGTGATACATGGTGTGTAACCTCTAGGTTTCCTCCCAAGAAACACCTTTTTTTATGTCATTGGCTCAACCTACATACCTCCTGTTACCTGAAATGAATGGTGGAGATTGTATCCACCATATCCTCCATGTGATGGTAAATATTTAGTCGTTGTCCATTTATCTTGAAAGGTTTTCCAACTTCACCATCAATTTCCACCGCACCATGGTGGAAAATGTTGACCACTTGGAATGGTCCTGACCATCAGGACTTCAACTTTCATGGAAAAAATCTCAGAATAGATTTAAAGAGAAATTCTTGATCACCATGTTAGAATATTTTGTGGGAAATCATCTGGTCATGGATCGCCCATTTCTTTTCTT
Organism: Viscum album; assembly: GCA_963277665.1. Taxonomy (NCBI): domain Eukaryota; kingdom Viridiplantae; phylum Streptophyta; class Magnoliopsida; order Santalales; family Viscaceae; genus Viscum; species Viscum album. The sequence continues at coordinate 185,518,688 of OY728144.1, forward strand.
TGTATATTCTGTCATTCTCGTACTCTTACAATCAGATCTCATCAAGATCCTTCATCTGGATCTTTCGATTCTCTTCAGAAGCCTTTAATTAAAAATTCAGGGCCTTGACGGCCTAGTAAGCTTTATTCTCCAACTCCTCTGGTATGTGACATGGCTTCCCATAGATAAGGCTGAATGGAGACATCCCCAGAGGTGTCTTGAAGGTGGTCTAATATGCCAATAAGTCATCATCAAGATTTTGGGACCAGCCCTTCATTGAATCTCCCACCATCCTCTACATGATATGTTTTAGCTCATGATTTGACAATTCCACTAGTCCACTAGATTGGGGATGATAAGATGTTCCCATGTGATGCTTCACTCCATACTTAAGTAACCAATTCTTCATTAATTTATTGTCAAAATGTGTTCCCCTGTCATTGATCAACACTTGAGGAATGCCTAATCTGGTGAATATTGTTTTCATCAAAACGATCACAACTACCTTGGCTGGGTCATGTGCTATAGCATTGTCTTACACCCACATGGAGACATAGTCCACATAGACGAGTATGTTAGAGTTCCCATATGATGGGGGAAATGGCCTCATGGAGTCAATTTCCCAAACTTCCAAGATTTCGACCTCTAGGATGGGGTGTTGGGTCATCTCAACTCTTTATCCCATATTACCTATCCTCTAACATAGATCACTCTTTGTAAGAATGTAATGAGCATCCCTGTGTATTGTAGGCCAGAAAAATCCAGACTGTAGGATCTTCGCTATCGTACAGTATTGGAAATGGTGTCCTCTAACTGGAGAGGAGTGATAGAACTCCAAAACGCCTTGAACTTCATTTTCCGAGATGCAATGGAGAATCATCTGATCACCACATGATCGAAATAGTATAGGTTCTTTCCAAAAGTACCTCTTGAAACCAGATAAAAACGGATTCTTCTACTTGTAAGTGGGTCAGGGTGAACTATTCTTGTAACAAAATAATTTACAATATCTGTAAACCAAGGTTTAGGTGTTCCTTTGATTGAGAAAATTTTCTCATATGGGAAGTAATCCCTAATGTCTATGTCATTCTCTTTATCCAAATGAGTAAGTTCTGAGTAGGAGAGGAGGTAAACAATAACATTCTCACTTCCTTTCTTGTTGCAGATCTCCAAGTTGAACTATTGGAGGAGAAGCTCCCAAGGGATGAGTCATGGATTTGAATCCTTCTTGTTCAGAAAATACATCAGTGTTGAATGGTAAGTATATTCAATAACATTGGATAGTATCAAATAATACTGAAACCTATCAAATGCAAACACCGCTGCAAGCATTTCATTCTCCGCATTAGTGTACTTCACCAATGCTTCATTCAAAGTTCTATTGGAAAAGTAAATTGGCCCAAAGATAAGATTCAGTCTTTTCCCCAGTAATGCCCCCACCACATAGTCTCAAGCTTCACACATGAATTCAAATTGATCCTCCCAATTTGAAGAAATCATCCCCGAAGCTTCTACCAGTCGTTTCTTCATATGCTGAAAAGGTGTGGCACATTTCTCATGAAACACAAAGATGGAATCCTTGGAGAGGAGATTGGTGAGTGTCTGGAAAATCATTGAAAAGTGTCTGACAAATCATATGTAGAAATTTTCATACCCTAGAAAACATCGAATGGATCTAATAGAAGATTGAATTGGTAAATTTGAAATAACCTATATCTTTATAGGATAAACTTCTATCCCTTTCATGAAGATCTGGTGGCCTAAGATGATTCCACTAACCACCATAAAGTGACATTTCTCCAAGTTCAAAACTAGGTTAGTTTGCTCGCACAATTCCAAACCCAACTCCAGATTCCTCAAACAAGTGTTGAAGGATTATCCATAGATGGAAAAATCATCCATAAAGTCCTCTAGGATTTTTTCTTCCATGCCGTGTAATATTGCCACCATACATTTTTGGAAGGTGGAAGGAGAATTCTACATCCCAAAAGACATTTTTCGATAAGAAAACATACTGTAGGGGAATGTGAAGGTGTGTTTTTCTTGATATTCAGGTGACACAGATATTTGGTGATATCTAGAATAACCATCGAGGAAGTAGTAAAACTCATGCACACGCATTCATTCTAGCATATGATCCATGAAGGGTAGTGGGAAGTGATCTTTCCGTGTTGCATCATTCAACATCTGGTAGTCTATACATAATTTCCAACCCATGACTATTTTTATAGGGATGAGTTCATTTTTATCATTGGAGACCACATTGATACCCCCTTTTGGGGTACCACTTGCAGAGGAATCACCCATGGGATGTATGAAATGGGGTATATGATTCCTACATCTAACAATTTGATTACCTCCTTTTTCAAGACTTCCTTCATGGACGGTTCATCCGTCAATATGGTTGTTGAGAAAGATATTCTCCTTCTTCCAGTAGAACCTTATGGGTGAAAATGGTGGGACTGATTCCTATCAGATATGTGACCGTCCATCTAATAGCTTTCTTTCTTCACATCAGAACCTGAAGAAGTGCATCTTCTTGCTCTTGAGAAAGAGCTGCATTAAGTATAACTGTAAGTGTTTGTTGATCACCCACAAATCCATATTTTATAGATGGAGGGAGAGGATTTAGCTTAGGTTGAGGTTGCTTTAGGATAGAGAGAACAATTGGTTTCACCACTGCTCGCTCCAAAATTTCTAGAACCACTGTCTGTTGCCAGTAATGACCGCCCTGGCCATCGATAAATTTCAACTCCTCAGGTGCATATTTGATATCTATGAAGAGTGGTTCATCAATGATAAAAGAACTTACCAGACCATGTTTCAGGAAGATGAGGTGCTCATCAATTGCTGTTACCGCATAACATTCCTCATGTTCTAGTAGTGATTCCATCTTGATAGCCTTGAGGGATTTGTATGAGACTATTTCATCTCCTACTCTGATGATTAGTTCTCCTTGGTGGACATCGATCAATATCGAACCAGTGTCTAAGAAAGGAATTTCAAGGATCAAAGGTCCCTCCTAGTCTTCCTCTGTGATAATAATGATGAAGTCGGCTTGGAGAATTAACCGTTCTACCTTCACCAGTACATCCTCAAGCTTCCTCTTGGGATATTTGATAGAGGGATTTTCTAGCTGGAGGGACACTCGAGTGGGTTTGAGATCAGTGAGCCCTAGCTGCTTGATGAATCTGAAGGGCATCATGTTAACACTGCCTCTTAATTCACATAGAGGTTTTCCAAACTCATATGATCCAATGGTTCTTAGGACTGTGAAACTACCTGGATCGTGGAGTTGTGTATGATGTGAGTGATGTACCACTACTGAGCATTCCTTATTTAGTGAAATTCTCTCCAGATCCTCCACCATTTATTTTTTTGAGAAAATATCCTTCATAAACTTTGTGTACATCTGCATATGAGTTAAAGCTTCTACGAAAGGGATGTTTATGTGAAGCTTTTGGAATAACTCCATGAATTTTACCAAACAGGTGATCTTGTTCCCTTTGTTATATCCTCTCAGTAAATGGTAAGGCGGGATAAAAAGGCCTGACCACCTCTTTTCCCATACCATGTGAGGCCTCCTTCTATTTTAATTTTTCATTCGATGAGGAGTGGTCCTTCATTTTGGTTTCTTTAGTTCAAGAGGGTGAAGGTTGAGCATGATTTATAGCCTTACCTTGCTTTGTAGTTAGTGTCTGAGGTAGATCCTTCCCACTACATAAAGTGTCTGCTTGAGCCTCTTATCATGGGTTCTTCTCAGTGTTACCTGGTAGTGTGGCAGGTTTCTATGAGGAGATCTAGTTTTCTAGTTTTCCAATTTAATTTTCCAGGCTTTGAATGAAATATTCCTGGTTTTGAAATTGTGTTTCAGCAGTGGTGATAAATTTTTACATCGTTTATTCAAGTTTTTATAGGGGTTCTTGCTGAGTTTTTTGTGTAGCTGGTGGATGTGGTGGCTGCCATGGTGGTTGTGGGTAATGGTTTTGGTACCCTTGGTGCTGGTAAGTCCCCTGTTATTTTTATATTGGATATGGGTTTTGGTATGGTTTTTGACCAAAACCATATGGTCTTTGGGGTGGAGGATTTTTCTGTTGTTGTTGGCAACCCATGTTTTTTATGTTCTCTCCATACTGGGTTCTAGTACTAAGGTTAAATATTTGGCCATTGGTTCTAATAAATGTAGCTCACCTCACTTATTGAAGGGTCGATAGTTGACCTCAGGCATTCACCAATGATGTGGTTATCACCACATTCACTGCATGAAAGATGGTTTTATACTTGAAATTGGAATGAATTCTTTAGGTTCAACGCACCAATCTTCATGGACACTAAATCCAATTAGGAAGCGAGCATCGTGGTGGAGTCAAATGTTGTTCATACCTCACTTTTGAGTTCCATGCTCTACATGCCACTAGAAGTTATTGGCCGACATGTCCTCAAGGAGGCCAATCAGGTCCTCTAGAGATTTCTGCATTACCGTTCGTCCAGTACTGGCATCCACCATGGATTGAGTGTTCATGGTTAGGCCTCCATAGAAGGTTTGTACTCGCATCCAGAGTGGAAGTCCATGGTGAGGACATTTTTTTAGAATCTCCTTTAACCACTCCCAAGACTTGTATAAGGATTCTAAGTCATGTTGCTGGATGTTGTGGATCTTGATCTGTATTGTCACCATCTTTGAATGTGGAAAGTACATGGACAAGAATGCCTGGGCTAATGCCTCCAAGGTGAGGAAGGGTCATTGAGGTAGTCCCTTGATCCAGTATTTCACCTTATCTCTTAATTAGGAGGGGAATAGGTGAATACTGATGGAATATTCTCACACTGCGTGGTAAAAGAAGGTGTCACAGATCTCTAGAAAGTGGGAGAGTTGAGAGTTTGGGTCTTCACTTTGTAAGACACTGAATTGCAATGTGTTCTAGATCAGCTGCATAATAGACGGTCTGATTTCGAAGAGATGTGCATGCACCGGAGGTCTGACGATTCCCATTTCTTTCCCTTAGATGGAGGGAAGACCGTACTCGATAAGGGTACGTCGTGGGATTAGTTTTTCATGAGGGGGCATATACAGTTACTTAGGAACATAGTATGGCCCTTGGCATGGATTCATGTATGGAAACTTCCCTGGTGGCTCATATTGCTGAGGTTGTTGTAGGAAATAGTGCAGAACCAAAAGAGTCGGTTGTCACTGCTGGTTCCTCATAATGAATTCCACGACATTGGCCTTTTGGTTTGGGTCCTCCACAATAGTGAGAAGTTGGTTTCGGTTGTCATTAGGCATAATTGTTTTACCAACTCCTTTGATAGAAACCATGTCTCCTTCTTCAATGTTCTCCATGGGGGAATTCGTGTTGTGCTCGTCCATAAGTGCATGTTGTCACCTAAAGAGTGTTTGTTTGATCTCTGGGTTAGTTGGAAAATGTTCTTATGACTTAGCGCTATGGGAATGAGTGATATGGATAATCATATACCTATGAATCTGCCCAACACATAACACACTAACTGCAAAATAATAAGGAAAAAAGTAATAAATATAAAAATGGGAGTAAGAATAGAATTTTTAGAATTATTGATTTTTATTTTCAATAAAATTGATACACACATAATGAAAACAAAAATAGTATTAACATTTATTTCCCCAGAAATGGTGCCAAAAGTTGGTATCATTCCTTCTGAAGTGTTATTTTCAATAATCCAAATTATATTACCCAAAAATATTTAGTACTATTAAGGGGTAGATCCATAGGGAGAGGGAGTTATATTTTTTTTATCTAGTTTGTAATAGATTTCATGATGTTTACTGAAATTTTGAGTTGATTTTTTTAGTGTTTTTAATAATAATATGAATGGATTTCAATTTCTTAACAAATTAATATATATATAAATAAAAACACCGAGATTTGGTTTAAATGAAAATTTAGAGAGAAATACATCGGGGCTAGTGATTTTTAAAGGTTGTTAATAAATCAATTTTCTTATGAGGTTGCATTTTTCATGATAATTCACATATATGGGTTAAGAATGTAACAAAACCCCTTGGTCTGGTGTGCTTTTTTTAAACCAATAGAAACCAATTCCTTGGTCTCAAAATTGATTTCTCCTAATTTTATTATCTGTAGCCCTTTTGGGATGATTAAAACACCCAAATGGAAATGGATGTTTTTAATCGTAATTCTTTAAAAGAACCCTAGAAATCCCGTTCTTGGTCTGACACAAGATTTCAAGTGATATTTAGAAATAATTGATAAGGAATAATGATAAAGAAGAATAAATAACACAATTAAAATATCAAAATTGTAAACATACAACACATAATTGTCAACAACCCCAACTCATAGGGAATTTAGCTACTCATGGAGTAGCTAGAAACTAAAAAACCTGCAACACATGAATTCATCCTCTTGAAAGCTTCAGAGAGAAGGTATTTAAGAAGGTAGTACGAAATCACATTCTATCATCTCTTCTCTCCTATTCTTTCTCTCTCTTCTTCTCTTCTTTGTTGTCTAGAGAGTGCTCCCACGTGGAATATCTCAAAATGAATTAATCTGAATGAATCCCGAACTTGGAGGGTCTTACACCTATTTATAGGTTATAGTAGTACATGGCATGTACTTGAGATTACATGGCACATACCCTTGTAAAAGTGTTTTGGACATCTTTTCTTCACCAGTAGGTGAGCTAACACACCGTATTTGACTTTGAACATGGCACTTCCTGGTAGGTTGATGTACACAACACGTAGCACCACCATACGTGGTGTGTAATATCATTCATCGGCCTCCAACTACTTCTAGAAGGGCCAAATATAGTGTATGATTTGGTCGGTAGCATGGGCGCATATCCAGTCTTCCCAATTCGTGTCTAGGTCAAAATGTACATGGTGTGTAAGAATAGTACATGCCCTATATATGTGAATTTTTCTTCTGATCAGTCCCGATTTTTTCTTAATGTCTAGAAAAATCTTGAAAATTATGATAATAAGAAAAATAAATCATTCTACCCATAAAAGAAAGATAATTGGTGAAAACAAGTTTTTAGGCTAAATAAAACGTATGAAAATATATACCCAAATCGAGTATGTCATGTTCAATCTTGGAAATGTATTAAGATCCATGTAGTCAATCAACCAAGTAATCAATATGGGGATGATGATACTTATTCTTGATCATGATATTTTTTAAATCTTGATAATCAATGAAGAGTCACATTGATACATCTCTCTTTTTCACAAAAAGAATAGGTGCATCCGAAGGTGACTTACTTGTCCAAATGAATCCCTTGTCAAGGTTTTGTTGGAGTTTATTCTTCAATTCCTACAACTCAATTGGGACCATTCTATATGAAGTGTATGAAATTAGTGTAGAACTAGTTATTATCTCAATTGAAAAATTAACATCATGTTTTTGTATAAGGTCGGGAAACTCTTTTGAAAATACATACAAAAAATCTTCAACAATATCCATATCATTGATTTTGATTTTCTCCCCACCTATTTGAGATAAATATCCCTTCTGAATAGAAATTAAGTCTCAAACACAAGAGGTAATCTTCATAGGAGGTTTATACAAATCCTCACATTTGTATAATATCATAGGTTGGTTGAAAATATCCAATGTAACTTCACTTCCATGATAATTTATGTTGTATTTTGGAAGAGGAAGAGAATCCATGCCTAAGATGACATCAAATTAATTAAATGGAAGAATGAAAATATTTCCTGGTAGCACATTCCCACAAACCTTAACCAAAAGAGGAATCCTAAACTTGAGATGCAGTCATCATACAATTAGATGTTTTAACTGTTAATTCTACAAATAATCATTTGTATGGAATCATATTAAACATAGAAAATTATTTAGATATTATGGAATGGGTATATCTAGAATCAAATAAGAGATTAACAGTTCTAGAGTGCATGCTAAGTGTACCTTTCACCACATCATTATCTCACCCGTCATTAGAAATAGTGATTTCATGTTATTTCCCTTATTCTATTATTTTAAGAGGTTACTTATGAAAATCATCATCGCCAACCCTCTGTTCTGGTCACCAGTTAGCATAATACCCATTATAATTACACATGTAGCACTGAAATAAGGGTGGTTCATTTTGGGTATTTTTCTCTCCATTCACATTGTAAGCTAACTTATTCTCATAACATCAGAAATCAAATGTATGGTTACCTTCCTATATATACATAGAACATTTATTACAACCATTAAGACAATTTCCTCCATGGTTCTTTACACCTATAGAGTATAATGGAAATTTCATCTTCTATTCCTCATGGTTTTTATATTTTCGTTTAAAATCCATATTCATTTTTTTATCAAAACATTGAGATTTATACCAAACTCCAAATTCCATTTCAACCCTGATTTCACAAAACACAATCTCTACATAGCTTCTAAAGTCTCTAATGGCCAACGCCCTTTGGAGACTTTTTTTTAAGCCACTGAAGAATCTATCAACTTTAAATTTTGGTTTGATGATAATTCCAGAAGAATACCTTAGAAGTCTGGTGAAATTATCCTCCAAGGTACCAACTAATTTACCATCCCTTTGCTTTAACTCAAGGAAATATTTCTCTATACTTATATGAATAATCTAAGAAAATTACTTATTGAAAAATAATTTCTTGAAATCATCCCAATCCAAGGATTCAATTTCTCCCTGTTGCCTCATATTATTTGTTAGAGTCCACCACTGGTCTGCTTCACCTTCTAGTTGATAAATATCCAGAATGACTTTCTCAACTTCTATACACTAGAGAACAAATAATATATTTACAAATGGTATTGAAGCATTGTTTAGTAACAATTGGATCAAAATATGACCTAAATAAATGAGGATGTTTCTTCAAGAAGGAATCAACATAATGTTGTTCCCACCTTTTCTCATTTGTACGTCCAACATGATTCATAGCTTGATAAATTTGATTGAGCATAGAAATGATATTTTTCATTCCATCTCCCACAGCATTTAGATTCTCAAGAGAACAATAATTTCATTTTTTGTCACAGTCATCATTGGTGTGGTTCCTTATAGTTCCATCCATTGATTTAAACCAAAAACCATAGAGTAAGAAAAAATATTAATATAGGGAAAGCACATAATCATAAAAACCCACTTATAATATGTCTAAATTAGGACTCCTTGAATCTGTGACACCAAATATTTATCCTAGGTAATCCATATACAACTTCTATTTAAATACTTCAGGAGGGTTCATGAAGTGTTTGTGAATTTCTAAATCATACCCACAGGGTGTGTCAAAGCAGTTATGAAACAATTGTCATTTTTTTGCACCAGTTACAGATCGACTATAGCTCAATAATGTATTTTCAATGTTTTTACCCCTATATAAATTTGTTCCAAATCCACATCCACTTCTAGTATCCATACATTGAATTATTTATATATATCCACTCACTCTATCCTTTACCAAAAAATACAAGAAATATTCCAATACATTTCCTTATCATTAGACTTATTCTTAGACATATCCTTATAGTTCTAACAAAGGTTTTATCATCATAGTTTCCAGATGTTAATTAAAAATTTTCTCTAATGAAAACTATTTCAAACCTCACTTATCATATATTAACATTACATATCCTTTATGGAATACTTAATACATTACACAAATATATTTTGAAGGACATATTAGTTTTTGACCTTTTGAAACATGAAAACATAAACACTGGTACACAATTGAGCTACATTATCTCCCACTAGGTTATTCATTACTATCAATCTTCTTAGACATATCATACGTAATACATATCTTCATAACATAGGGAAAGGACACATAAAAAGGGGTATGATCAGATGCTCAGTATGGGTAGAAAATAGATATATATAAGCATAAACATGAGCATTAAGGTATGAGAACATGATCATAGCATTAGAAGATCATAACCTCCATAAGAATGATCACAAACCTGAATCATGGCATAAATATTTGCAGTCTATAAGACGTGAATCATAAGGTTACTGAGAACATAATCCATGAAATCATAACATAGGAATATGACATGTAATCAGTGTATACAAATAATCATATAATATTATTTCCATAATATTCAAAGAATTACTATCAGGGTCATATTAAAAGTATAGGTTCCCTCACCATACCATCTTCTTAGTCATGGTTCACTCCCATAACCATCTTAGAGGAAACATTCATTTATTTAACAGATTTCACTCCCCGTTCCAGCCATGTCTATCTCATGAGATATTAATATTTACCCAATGAATTAGAGGGAGATATAGGTCCCACCCATCTCATAATCAAATCATGAATAATTCTTCCACAAGATTATAAACAATCATATCATAACCCCTGAAATGAAATGGTTATCATAAACATCTCATCACATCATAACATTTGGAAAATAGATAGGTTTCATAATAATTTAATCAAATAATAACCCGTGAAAATTAGAGGGTTTCATAAAAATATAACCCATGAACAGTAAATTGGTTTTATAATCATATAACCTGTGAAAGAGAAATGGGTTTCATAAACATCATGCCATCAAAAGATAAACCATTTAGAAGAAGAATATGAATGGAACATTGGGATCATTTACTAGAAATGCAAGAGTAACACCAATGGATGTCATCCTAGATGGAACATAATTTGGAAAGATCCTTTTAAAAACATTTCTTGATAAAAATATCATTTATTCACTAAAAAAATATTTTTAAAAACATAAATTTATTAAAAACCCTTTTCTTTGAAAACTGATTTTAAAACAAAAAAAGAGGGATTTTAAAATGGTAAAAAAATTTAAAATTATTTTTACTTGATAATAATATTAAAATAATATTTTAGAAACATTTTTGATAACAATGTATTTGGATAAAATGGATTTCTGACCAAAAATAGAAATGAAATTATATTTTATTAAAAAAATATTAGTTATATTCAGTAAAAAGAGTGTAAAATGGTGATAATACTTCAAGAAATCATGGATATCAATAATATAACAAAATCCATTTGTTTTATTGAGATTTGGATTATAATATTTCATCAATGGAAGCATAATCATAAAAAATCACATAAATGATGAGGTTTTTTCAATAAACTCGCATCACTTGATAACTTTGAATCATACTCCCTTTTAGGAAAATAAAAATTAATGTAGATTAATATATTAGGAAAAAAAGAGATTCATGATATAAATTTTTTAATGGAATTATATACACCATGTAAAGTAATATAGGTGCATAACAAAACATGTGCCTTTAAGAATGGAAATTGAGACAAAACTACATTACTGAATTGGTAAATTTTGAAAAATAAACCTCCATAAAAGAGATATCATAAAATGGATATGTGAATTCCCATAAATTTAAGTATATAATTTATAGAATATATTAATGGTAGTATATACACCACACAAAATAAAAAAGTGGTGAATAAGGCTAAATCTCACAGAAATAAAAGTGAGACGAGGAAACCCTTATCTTATATATTGACTCTAATCATAGTCATAAAAACGTCCAGTATAATAAATAAAATTGTATTATAAATATATTAAAGAACTATATTAATATATCTAATACGATATATGATTTGATTATCGATTTTTATTACCCATTTACTAAAAATTCCATGTTAATGTTATGCTTCAGGTAATATCTACTGAGTGGTTTGTGAAAGGGAAGAGATGTGGATGTCATCAGGTAGGCATCCTTTAGTGTGTGATGAACTCATGTGGGTGACCTCACAAGGAGTCGGTGATATCCATAGGCATATGACATTGAGGGGGACACAAAGTGAGATGAGGAGAGAGATGCGGAACAGAAACCTAATCGATCAGGAGACACTATAGATCTCGATGATGGAGATGGAGCCATCTACGCCTATAGGGAGAACTTCTAGCCAACTATCCCCCATCTCTAATTCACTTTGGATCTACCACATCCTCTTCCGCCACTGTTTGTGCTCCAGTTATTTCGTGATTTCCACTGATTCCACCAATTCCAAAATCATAGAATAACTTGTCTTCATTCAAGGGCTCCCTAACAATTTGTATTTATGCATCAGAGTTTTTGGATGATGTCACCTTACACTCCAAGATACATGTGGCCTGAGTCAGTGGAGATCAACCTTCACTTCTGTTTTTTAAGGTTTTCATGAACTCAATGTGCAGTTTTCATTCCTGTGTGGTAGTGGGGGCCCTAGATCAATTGAATCTAAGAAACCAACCTTTTTATGAGGATGATTTTGTTTGTGCCTATTCATCAGAGTCATGCCTATGTGATAATTTACATTTCCTTCTCTTCCATTAGACAATCAAATTTGTTTGTACCCATGATTACAAGTATTCGATGGTGTGTATTTGACTTCTCCATCTTCCACACCCCTTTCAGAATGATTCCATCCTCAAAGATATGAGTTAAAAGATCATTTATTTCCTCCAGATTGATGATGATACTCTATTCTTAAAAAACTTATATTTGAAAAACTTTGTACTGAGATGGGCCTCTCAGTGCCTCTCTCTAATCGTCTTCAACTCCAGGTGGAAGGTGTGTCTGGGTTTTTGGAAATGCATTCATTATGATTTAACCTTTGGTTTCATTTTTCTTTTCTATTGATAAGGAATTGGGCCTTCTTTCTACTCTGAACATTGAAGATGAGGTTGAAAGGGATCAGTGACTCATCCAAATGACACCATTGCTTCCACAGTCCCTATGGTTGCAATTGGAATGCCTCAGTCTGGTGTCGTGGTTAGCCGTGATCTTCTTCAGGTGGACATCACTCCCCATCAAGCGTGTAATGGGGTCCATCCACTTTGAGCCCAAGAAAACCCTCCTCACATACTCCAAGTCTACTAGGTTATTGCACTCATGAACCTCCCTTTATGATGAAGGTGCCTATGTTGGGGGAGACATGAAGGGAAAGGGAATCTCTATTTTGTTTTAATGGGGTGTCAAACCTTCCTATTTTAATTTTTTCTATGGTGTGGTGGCTGACCCTAATGGGATAAGGGATGACCCAACACTGTAGAATACCTTAATGGTTGATGGAACTAAATTTATTGGTTTGTATGGATAACAATTGGAAACCATAAATATGACCCACACATATTTTTATGGTATGATTGGTGGCATGGGGATTTAGGATGGATAGGATTCCCATGTGTTCACCAATAACTAGCCAAAATATGGGGGAAGTCAAGAGAGCAGTCCAACCTAGCTGTTTCCTCACAGGTCATTGGCAGGTAGGAGGTGGTAAGCAGACTGTGTGAGATGCACACGTGCTACAACATCCTCCAATCTTTTCTCATCTCTGAGGATTCAGTTCTTCATTCTTAGTGGGAATAGTATGTTTCTTTAGGTATGTATGATAATGATTTTTGGGTTTAACTTGCGGTTCTCACTCAACCACAAAGTGATTTTTGGGTTTGTTATGACTTGGGTCTACAATGGTGGATCCCTTTGGGCAAGGTTACTCAATTGTAGTTATTTTTTTGGTTATCACATAACCTTATAGAGACACTTATTTGGTTCTCACTCATCTATAAAGTGATTTATTTTAAAATAAAAAACAATTTGGTGGTGGGGTAATATTCTCGTCGTTTTTCATAAATGTTTTGACTCATTGTTCTTGATCCTCCTAATTAGATCATGTTTTACTTATTTCAATAATGTAAAAAATTAAATACAATATATATATATATATTATAAATATTTATAATAATCTATAAAATATTGAAATATGAAATGGAGTATATCATTTATGGAGACATTAGGCTGTACGTACACATGAATGTTGTTTTCGTTTTATTTTCGAATTGAAAGTAAGAAATTAAATGACGTATATGTATATATTTATATATATTATAATTATATTATAATTATTATTTCTTATATATCATATACATTCACTAAAATTATCCTTAATATATTTCTTGTAAATTGTGAATGAATCACATCGCTTTGAGGAGGTGGAAGTCTACATATCCACAAATGAAGTTATCATATTTACACAAAATGGAAATAATAAAAGAATTTTTTATATAATAATTAAAGAAGTATAAATACATCATATATATCATCAATATCATATAAAAATATAGTTTCCATCATAATTTCGACCCATGATATGTGGTAAAGGAAACAAAACAACAACATTTCACATGGCGGTAGTCCTTCGTATACACGAATAGTAAGTTTGTTACCCATTAGTTGGAAGTTCATATAATTGTAGGTAGAAAACATAGAATAAATACATAAATATATATTTATGATACTAAGGTTATTATATAATAATGTAATAATAAGATTTAATGGGTGTATAATGAAAATTAAATAAAAGATCTTGTGGAAGGATGTTACCTCATCTTTGGGTAACTCTCTTGGTTTTCACCAAAGGGATTTCTTGATTGGATTTCTACCCAAATAGAGGATTATATGATGTAGTTAGGGTATTTTGGAGAATATTTAGGTAGTTTTTTCTGAGATAAAATTTCTTGATATGTTTATGGAGTGGGGAGGGGTGAGTGCCTTTTTATAGTGGAGGATAAGTGACATTCTAGTAAATTTTTTAAAAGGGAACTCCACCCACATTTTTTCCATGCCAAGTAGCTCCAATAAAAAAAATATAAAAATATGAGAAATATAATGGAAGGTTATAAATAGTAATAGTTATTTTCTTTTAGAACTTTTTCTATTTATTTTTGGGAATTAATCTTATGGTTTAGTCCATTGTAAAGTAAATGTTTCTCCTAATTGCTGTAATTAATTTTAATCACTATCATTAATAATGTTAGTGAAAAAAATTTATTTATTAGAATTTATAAAACATTTTGATTATAAATATGGTATCAATTTAGGAAAATTCAAATTTCAGAAGTGGCATAAATTAATTTAAAATTAATCTCACAGACGTGTTGTGACAGTATGAGATTTTAAGAAAAAGGGTACAAAAGTTTTAAATTTTTTATATCCAATTTCAATGTGAAATTGGTTATAGTAGTCTAAATTGTATTATGTGATGTCTAATTGATATAATTAATCTTTATAACCAATTTCAAATATAATTTTACCCTATACATTATTTATATGAAAAAGCATTTTTGAAATGAAATTCAGTATTTTCCACTGTTCATCCAAAAATGATGTTTTTTAGAAAATTACAAAAAAATAACCCTAAGATAATTTTGAAATTCTAATTTAAAAGATTTAATTTATAAAATTAATTTTCTAAAATTCTCTAAATTTAATTTTATTATTGTTCACATAAGGACATAAAAATCAGATCATTTGTGAAAATAGTATTTTCAAACATATAAAGAGTTTACCACAAATTACATGTTTTATTATCAATATGTTTTTAATATAAAATCATTATAAATAATATTTAAAAAATATTTATTACTATTATTATTACTAAGAATAAGTTCTAGGTTGTAAATATATTATTTAAATAATCATATTAATAAAATGTGGTTACATAGAAACTCACTTTTTCATGTAACGCAATCCAAGTCGGTGTTGCATGAAGCATAAGATTAACATGTTATAGTGTATAATGAAAGAATTACATGGTGTATCTTGTGATGTAATCAATAAAAAAATAATTTATTTGAAAAAAGGTTCATAAAAATGAACGGTGTTACATTATTAGTTGAATATTTCTATTGACCTTTTGAATATCCACTTGAAATATTCTATACATTATACCTTGAATATTTAAATCATCACAGAACATTCATATCTATGGGTATGAGTACATATTATTCCAAAAGGACCCCTTCTTTTTCTGATGTCATATATGTTATCAATCTGGTGCAATTATAACTAAACCAAGGAATATTGTTTTCCTAGGGAGATGATCATGAAATCCAATGTTCCATTAACAAAATTTTTGTTGAAAATGTAAATCCTTGAATTTATTGATAATTAAAAAAATGTTTTTCTATTTATTTTGGGTTGGACCATATTAGTATGAACCTAGTGGTATTTAAAAAGAAAAGAAAGAGGGTTTAATTGGTGTTTTGGAATGTTTACTACCAAAAATAATTATTACCACATCATAGTATAAGTGCTTATGTCGTAGTATGGAAGACCATGGAAAAGAGGAGCTTATTGCACTATGAGGGTGATGAAGTTTCGATACCACATCATAGCATGTATTACTGCACTGTGATGGGGTATGTCAAGGTGAGACTACACCATAGCCTAGGAAATGGAGAGTTGGGTTTAGGAGGATTTTCCATAGTGGCTTGGACCACACCGTAGAGATGTTTTAACTTCTGTTAAGATAGTCTAGAATAATTTTCAATGATCATTGGTATTTAGAGACCTATTGTTTGGCTGTTATTGATTTAATGATGCCATTATGAATCTAAAGTGTGGAATGAGTTTAAAATTTTATGAATTTTATTAACATGTTGCACAGTGATCCTATATCAAACTCCCTCTCTTTATTCAAATGATATCAGATCTATGAAGGGATTCTAGAACAACACCACATTGCAAAAATCACATTTATACCAGAGAGGTGAATTATACAACCATCTTCTACACCATAGTTCTTACTTCTACACCGTAGAGGTAGACCTCTGGTACTCCCCAATGCCACATCCCCTTGTTCTACCATATGGTGTTCTTATCTATTGTATTATTGTGCCATCGTTCCCCCTTACTATGATCCAATGTCTAAACCAGCACACCCTTCTCATCACGGACTCTACCTTGTGCTATGGAGACCCCTATATTTCCAAATAGCTCTCCTCCTTCCTTATCCTCAATCCTTGTGGATCCATTTTGACAATGATCAATCCCCAGTGAGTTTGGTTCGACCTCCTTGGTCTTAATTCCTATTTGAATTATTCTAGAACCCTTGATAGGTTTAATTAGACTGGTTCTAAGATATATTATTGGGTGATTGTGTTCTAGTTAGTGTTTGAACATAGTTTCTTTATTGACACCTTTGACGGAATTTGATGCACACACCAACAACTTATTGTAGGAAGTCCCTTATCTTCTTAGTATATCATTTACAATTTCTTTCATGATGATTATCTATTTATTGAAAAATTTACACCATGTTTGATTGTTTTACCATGTGGGTGTGTGTACCCATGATATCTTATGATATTTTATTCATATGAGTGATATTAGAGTAACATGTTTCCTTACTGATTATGTTCACATGATGTTTCATGTTATTTTATATACTTAGTATTTTATGATATTCCTACAAGTATTCTCACCTCGTATGTATGTTACCATTTCCCTTGATTTTTTGACGGGTACTTGAGATAGGTGTACCATCATCACTTGTTTATCCTTTAGAGGGGGAGTGCTCTTTTTTGCGAAGATGGTGACGAGGGATATAATTACAGGGTAGAGGTACAATGTAGCAATAGTTTCATGTCAAGAATGTATTCAAGGTTGACTTTATTTTCCATGATTCATTCATGGTTAGAAATCCTAGTCGATGTGAGTTACTCTTGATGTGAGGATGTCGAGTGACATAATTCTCTTTATCGGTATATGATTCATAATATCATCACCATGAAATTGTGAGAAATCGTATAGGGGGTGGTTTGGTTGTTACCAACTTATTATGTTATCTTCTAGCATGGAGGTAAAGTAGTTACGACCATGGGTTTACAGTTACTTGATTAGTGCAAACCCTCTCGATTTGGATTGTTTTCTTATTAAAAAATTATTTTCATTATCGAAATACACTTTTTATACTTGATAACATCAGGTACGGATTCATTGGTGGTGTTATATTGATTCTTCTACTCACACGCTACTCAGGAAATTTAGTGTGCTTGTAGATTTTATGAAAGAGCCAGTGAAGGGAATTGGACCAATGGCTGATGGATGTGAAGATGGAGCATATATTTGAATTAAATTGAGATAAAATCTATAGAAACCTATACTTCTTGTATTAATTTATAAACTATTAGTAATTTGGAATATTTTCCACTATTGGGAGATCTTATTTATATTTAATGTATTCCATCTTTATTATTATGCATGGTTACTCTAAGGATTTTTGTTTATTAATTTATTATTATATATTGCTCCTATATAATGGAAATATATGAAAGTTATAGTCTCCCTAATATTATAATTAGACCCACATTATTAGTTAGTATCCTCTTCCATATGGAGAGGAATTCATGAGGTCACGTAACGAAATTTATGACTTACATCACTCGCATCCTACATTAAAAGGTGTTGAAATGATTATAGTTCTCAAACCCCACATTTGGGTTGTTATAATTCCTATTATTTCTAAGAATTATTGAACTAAACTATGTGAATATTTTTATTTAGATGTTTCTTATACTATAATAAGGTGCATCAATGAATTTCAAGTCGATTCCACCTCTATATCCAAGCATGAAATTTCACTTCCCATTTTGATTAGAGTTGTATGACCAATAAACTCATTAATAAATTTTTAAAAGTTACATAAGCTGAATATTTATCCCCCTTTAGTCTGAATTGAGAGGACTTACACTACCAAAAAATAAATTTTACTTTTCATGATGAAAACCCATGAGGGAATCCTAGAAAAAGTTGATTCTCTACATGCATTATAACTCCTTTCCTGGATTGGAATGTTTTAGAGAGTTTAAAAGAAAAAAGAAAATAATACAAAATCTTTTAGGTTAAAAACTCACTAAGGGAAATCTGAGAAAATATGAGTTTCTACAAACTAGGAATTTCCCATTAATTCATTTGGAAAAAAATATATTAAAATAAAAAAGACACAAAATCTTGTAGGGGTCTCCATTTCTCCATGATAATATTTGAGACAAACTAATTAGGTATATGTATCTAGGAAACAATTAGAGAAGCATTCTATTCCCTATAAATATTGGTTCATATTATTTTTTTAAAATTCAAAATGATGTAATTTTAGAGTAATCGAACCCTTCTTATGTATTAATTCAACCATACAAAACCACCTTCAAGTTTTCGAGTTTACTAAGTCACTCATTCTATCATTTCCTAATGGACTAACCTTATATGTTGGTAATGTTACACACACTACATACATAGATATATTATATCCATCCAAGAGTGCATTCCTAGGAGGAAATAAAACTCATTCTATATATTATCGAATGGGATTACCATATCTTAAATTTATGTCACTTGTGTTGTATATTTTGTCCAACATTGACCATATAAGAGAACATGAATTAGAGATGACTAGTACATTATTTTCATCATCAACTCAACTATTTTTGAAATTATGATTTATATAAATTCAATAATATTTATGGTTTATATGGTTTTAATTACTTCATTAACTATTGTTCATGAGTTTCTAATAAGTTAATAAAGTAATATTCCATGATGATAAAAATTTCAAATAATTTTAAAGAAATAAGTAATTTTTTCAGACACATATTTTTATCATTTATCAATAAAAAGAGGGTTATAACATCCAAAATTTTGATCCTCTCCCAAGTTGTTAACATGAATATCGATAGTTAAATAAATGGTAATTGACTACAAATAATTCTCTATTAATTCAATGAGTTGGTTCATTGATCACTCTAAGTCATTCACAACTTGATGAAGGGAGACCAATCTTGTGGCTTCAAAATCCTCATTATAAAGAATATTTTTAACCCTGGTAATGTCTTTATTTTCTACATATTTGTGTTATTCAATGAACCTCTAGTATTCGTTCACATTCTCCCTAACATCATCTGGTTGTTGATGAAGGATGATTACTAGTTCTCCTCCTTCACTATCCAAATATTTCTTCTCAAATATAAGAACAAAAAAATAATATTTCTATTATATTTATATAACGCTAAGTTTTATAGGATATTCCATGGTTTCAACCCATAAAAATTCCAAGTAAGGATTTTATTCTTGATCTTGTTCATAAAATATTTTCATTACATTGGTATTTATTTCATGATAATTAAATCTACAATATCCCAAAATGATAAACATATAATAGAGCTTGGGTGGATTATGGAATATCTATACTATAGGTATTTCGGCGATTAACTTATAGATTTCCCACCACAACATTTTTCATGTATTTTATTGAAGTGAAAGGGAATTGGAATCTTAAATAAATTCAACTAGGGGGGTAGAAACGTAATATTTCGTAGAGTTACCAAGACTATATATGAAATAAATATTTTCAAAGATTACTGATGTCTCTGATTTTTGGGATACTGTGGAGGTATCTTTATCTACATATCTCTCTATTGTATGTGGTGGAATAAATAGAATTGAACCCAAGAATATATATATATATATAATTCTTACTTACTCATGTAATAGTCTAATGTGAGTACCTTCCCTGGCCAACACTTCAACATCTACTGACTCATCATTTCCTGAAAGTGATATCATTTCACTCACTACTGTTATTTAATTAGCGTGAATGGTTTAGGAATCCTCTCTATGAAAATACCATTATAACACCTCCATTAAATGCATATGGAAAACCTAAATGGTATACTCATGATTATAGATCTTGAGTTATAGAAACGTAATCACACTAGGGAATGACAGATATGACCTCTCATTAAATGATCCATTTATAAATTCTAACAATACACATAGATATACATGCTCAATATCTATGTTTACACACATTGTTATAAAGTAATGACAGAGGAATTTATATTATGACTTAAGTTATGTTTGGTCTTCATTAAAGTATTTTGAACTCCTATAGATATGATGAGTGATCTTTAGGGGTTGTCGCTAAGAATTATCTTACCCATTTCTCTAGGTTTGTAAGCCATAAAATATTAGAAGGAAGTGTTATGGGAGGATTATTTGGGTCATCATAATACTTTACCAATGTATTTTAAAATGTACAGAAGTGGTTTTCCTCCCATTTATAAGGTATTCTAGGAAAATCCATTATCAACATTCTCTCTATTTCATTCAAATACCTCAATTTAGTCTGACACATTTCACCCATAATAATGGTACACACCAAAGTCACTCCTAGGGCTCCCTATTCAACTGTTGGGGAAACCTTTATGATATCCCTAACATTATCTTTCAAAATTGTGGCCTAGTCAGTGACAGTCAAACATTTAACTTGGGATATTGTGATTTCCCTTCTGGTGGTTAAGACCCCCACTATAATATTTTGTGGAAGGAAATAAACTTGATTCTCATACCCATCCATTCCCTCTCAACATGATGCATAATGTACTATAATCAAAGGGGGGTATAGTTTCATTAACCTATAAAGTAACATAATAAGGAATTTAATATCAAGATTTGGTTTATTGGAGGATGGTTTATCACTAAGAAAAAACTATTTTTTTCACTTCCTCATCTTCCAAAATTACATCATAATGATCTTTACTTGAAAAATGAATTGTTGTAATCATGAAGAGGACTAGATTTGATATTTTATATGAATATAAAATTAAATTTGGTAGACCAACCACTTTAACCCATAAAAATGGGAGTATCTAATATATTCACTTTTTATTGGTGTTAGATCAAAGATAGTGTGCTATCTGGCCTTATCTCTAGTTTTAATTGTTTTGGAGATTAGAAAGTATATAGTACATATCACCATTATTCATCATCCATTTCCATGAGATAAGGAAATTTCTTCTCCTCCATAACTCTACTAAATATCCAATAGGGGTTTCATTCAAAAAAATATTTGGGAGAATCAAGCATTTTCCAAGCCACCTCCAGCCACTTGTTAAATCATAAACTCATATGTGTTACTTAAAATTATAAGAATTATGGGAGAAGAATATTTTCTAATTAGTATTTTGACATACATATTTAGGAAAAAGGGTAGTTCTCTATAATTTATCAAACTATTTTTTTATCACCCAATCAACATCATCATTTTTAGAAATCTATTATATGTATTTTGTTTTCGGGATATTAACATTAAAAAAACCAACACCTCTAACTCCTCAATATACATTTCAATCTATGTTTGATTATTTCCAAGGTTAATATTGGTAAGAATATTTAAATTATCTATCTACAAGATCAACCAACCACCTTGGAGTGTATCCAATTTATCTTAAACTACTTTAATATTCAATCATTTATTCCAATAGTGAAATTTTTTAATACATAAATAAGTTAAAATAGATTGTTAGAGACTCCTCCTTTGGCCTAAAACGTTTAGGGACCTTTAATCATCAATTTGTTTTCTAAAATAATATCTTATATTATAGAATCATCTCACTACCTCTGACTAGATCACCTCACCAATGGCTCATGCTATGTTTTTTCCTTGAATGATGGTTATTGAGAAGACCATGTGTGTAACGAGACTAGAAAATAAAATGATTTTATTTTGATTTTACCTGAACATGGATTTTTAGTCTCATGTTTTCTTTTGTTAAATGGATTTGAACCACTAACCTTGTAATTTTTTTTATAACTTTTCATGAGGATAAGATAAGATCAAAGCAGCAGCATAGTCTAATGTTAGCCCAATTATATGATCTTTAGGAAGAAATGTAATTTTGGAATGATTCCCCTCTTGGATCATTATAAACCAAAACATCTAGAACACATGGGATATTGTTAATTATTAACATCTGAAAATGGTGTCAGGACCTATCACTACAAAAATATAAATTGGAAAAAATTTAAAATGGTGTATAAATCTCATAAGTAATATCACAATTAATTGACATCGAAAAAACAGAATATCTTAGATCCATCATATATTGGTGCCCCTCATATACTCCACGACCATCGTTTATGAGTATTCTAATTGAAATTATTCCATGTGGGAAAAAATTAAACTCCATGTGTATTCTCAGAGTTGTGATGATGGCCGGATAATCCATTAAGATTGGAAGGCTACTATAGATACCTTGAATATAAGCCCTAAATATTTATTCTATAATCTTGAGTGTGTTATTAAATTCATGAGTACTAAAGTGTGTTATTATATAATACCAAAATATTTTAAAGTCATAAAAATATGGAAGGGGTATTTCCCTTAACAAACATGTAGAATGAACTAGTATATCTTTTACCTAATAAGTGTCATTCAACCAATGGGATTCCTTTAAAAAATATCTTCACTATTACAAAAATGATTAGAATCATGAATTTTTAATAATTGTGAACTCACATAATATATATTCTTAGATACATATCTAATAAAGAAGTGATGTGAACTGGGGGATCTATTTTAGGTTTGAACCTATAACCTCCCCACTCGAATTGATGCCACTATAGATTAGGATCATAAGTGATCGGGGTTCCCCTTTTTTCCTTAGGGGGACACATTATTGGGAAATGTGTTATTAACCCGTTTCCATGATTAGGTAATAAGACAATAATCCATATCTCGAAACAGAAATTAGTCATTCAAATTTATTCCTTCCTAGTAGATCATTTAGGTTACTTTAATAAAAATAGTGTTAGTGATGGTGTTAACATACAGTATCCCCATTTTTTCTTGGTTGAACAAGTTTTTTCATGCATTTTAATGATAATATGAACCCTATATATTTTATACATATATTATAGGTCAATTCTGACTTTACTATGGGCCAGGTGGAATGTATTAGTATATAGAATACATTAATTGAGAAGATAAGGAATGAAATCATCATTCATGTAAAAATACATATGGGATATCCAAAAAAATATCATATATCATCATGACTTGAATATTTTGTTGAAAATCGAAACATTATTTCCTGACCCAATATATCTGCATCCATTTTGGCTTTGACCTACCTCTTGGGTATGGATCTCAACTGGTATTCCACAATTTATGCTAATTAGTAGCCTCATGGTAATAGATGGAGGTGTTTTAGTACATATGGGGCTAATACTGGTTCTTTTGGATGACCAATTTTCAATCATGTAATTTATGGTTTATGTCATGTATTCATAAGCTTCCCTAGAGTAATATCCCTTCAATGAGATCATTAAAGGTTCTAACATGAATAGTATGAAAATAAAACATTAGAATATTGTGATATGGTCATGGAATATTAACATCACATAGAATTTTATGTCCATACAATGGAAAAGTGTTAGATAAAGGGTAAATAAGGTGATGTTTTAAAGTGATCTAGTGAAAATCATACATATATTATTATCATTTTTTAATGTTTATACAGATTAATATCTTAGATCTACTGTTAAATATAAGTTTTCATATCTTCTCTATCTTTTTTTCAAGTATAGTAATTTCTTATGAAAACTATTGAGAGTTTTAAAAATATTATAATAAAATTGGAAGGAACAAATCACACATGGAAAACTATATGGAATAGGGTATGAAGATATGTGGGTGAATATTTTACTAAGTATAATTTTTTTTCTCATCATTTAGTACCCATTTCTCTCATGATCATGTTATAGCACCGGGGTATCTCATTCATGGAAGCTCGTGATTATAACACATATGCCTATAATTATATGACTACGCCACTCATGATCAATTTTTCATGCCTAGATCTACACATAGGTACTCATTCCCATTATTGAAGTGAAGTGGTACAAATAATTACGATCATTGGGTAAGTGGATTGAGTGAAAATAGAAATTTTAGTCTGTAGAATTAGATAAGGTTAGTGGTACCCATTATTGAGATGGTATCATCCTATTTTTTTGGAAATAAACATTCATTTTTAGAGTCATGCTTCATCAACTAGTATAAATATGGGAGAACACACCCACATCTTAGTGAAAGAATGCGACTATGTCTCCACTTGGTCATGTGATAACCTATGAAACCTCAAAAAACACCCAATCTAAACTCATTCCTAGGTAATGTCTTCCATAGAATTTTATTTGATTAATTTTTTTATCAAATTTAATTTTTATTTGGGTATTTATTGACACACAAATATGATTAAAAGGAAACTACAAAAGTCACTAAATAGAAATAAAGATTTTTTAAAGGAATAAATAATACTTTGTTGCCTATTGGGACAGAAAATGATTGGTCCACTCATGTGGTGGTAATTACAAGATAAAGTAAAGTGAAAAATGAAAACATAAATGGCTCAAGATATAATGTGTTACCCCCCCAATGGAAGGGTTAAAAACCATGTGAAAATAGAATGATAACTAATTATAAAAGTGGGTACACACTTCCTCTATATTTTATAAATAAAACCCTCATAAATATATATCTTGAAAATTTGGAAAATATACCACGTAAAATAACAAATCAAGGGGTAGAAACTATTTGGTAATAAAAAAATACTGACATATCTCCCACATGGAGATTTATTAGGAACCAATTACATATCCACACATCATTTCTATCTTCAAACCATGATGCTCATTTCATTGGAAGACTACTCTAGGATTCACACCATCTGAACATTTTAGAGTCAATCACCTTCATCAGGAAATCTACCAAATGTTATTTTGTGTGAATTTTCTTCATTTCCACACTTCATTCCTCCACCACATAATTGAAAAATTGATATTTTACTCTAATTTTCTTTGTCTAGGAATGAAAATATATTTTCTTTGAAATCTGAAAGGTTCTTTTACTATCACAAAACATTGGAATCATCCATTTTCTATTACCAAGAACCTCAAATAATATTCAAATCCATATTTTTTATTTACAAGAATGTGTAGGTACCATGTACTCTACCCATATTGTGGATAAACCCATAATTGATTATAACTTTTACATCCATCTCAAATCTCCTCCCAAAAGAGTAAACACATAACCTGTAGTAGACTTCATCCAGTTAGAAATAGTTGAAAAATATGAAACAACATTTTCTTTGATAGTGAAATTTGATCGTCCATAACATAATGTATCATATGAGGTATACGTGATGTATCTCAAGATCATACTCACCATATTACAATGATCACATCCTGAATTCTCTATGTATCGACTAACTCCTCCAACTACACGTTCAATGTCATGTCTAGTAAAGACCATTGCGAAGATTAGACTTCTCACTACTAATGCATATGGTACTCGAGACATCCACATCTTCTCTGCTTCACTAGTAGGACTCAACATATATGATAAAATAAAATTAATATGATGTGGGGTATATATTATCTAATAATCATTCATGTTGAAGAATTTCAAGTATTTTTATAAGTAATTCTTCTTTCATAGTGAAATATTCCCATTATTTTTGTCTCAATATATCTATATCCCACGAATATGTTATATTGCTCTTAGTTTCATTGTATCATACACTTAATTCAATTATGCATTCATCTTCTAAATATGATCATTATTGTGTCCTGAAACCAATATGTCATCCACATAAAATAGAAGAATGATGAAATCATTACCATATGAACCCCTAAAATATGAAAAAGGATCTGAATGAAATATATTATATCCATGGATCATGATATATGAATCAAATCTCATGTACCAACACCTCATAAATTTCTTGAGACTATACAATGAATTTTTCAAACTGCAGAAAAAGTTCTGCATTACTTATTTAGTAAAAACTTTAAACTAGAGCATGTAGAATTCTTCATCATCATCACCATGGAGAAAATAATTCTTTACCTTTAGTTTCAATAGATGTAAAATACATGTAGAAAAAAATTCAATAACTATCCAAATAGTTTTTATTCTAACAACTGGAGAAAATATTTCATTAAAATCCATACCTTCTTTCTGAGAATATCCTTTGACCACTAGTCTTGCATGAAATATTTCCACCCAGTCCTTTAAAAACCACTTGATCTTAAATACGCATTTTTTCCTAATATTAGGAATTCCATGAGGTAATGGAATAAGATCCCAAGTGGTGTCCTTGGGGAAGGCTTTATGTTCCTCCAAAAGTTCCTCTATCCATGTGGATATATCTAGACTCTTTGTTGCCTCTAAAAAATAAGATGACTATCCATCATCCTTAATTAAGCAGTATGTAATATTTTTATTAGTGACATAGTCTAAGTTCTATATTGGTGGTCTATTCTCCTAATTTAACTATCATATTCTAGACTTAAATGGTACTTAATCATTTTCCTCTTGTAATACCTCAGAAGAAACTAGGTATTCCTTGGATTTTTCCTATACTTTGACAATTTTTGTTTATATATTCTATTTCTCTATGTCTCCATCAATTTTCATTTTCACCTTATCTTTTAAAAAAATGACATATATGTAGATCATATATTTGTGAGAAGTGGGGACCCAAAACAGATACTCCTTCACAACATTAATGTATCCCATTAAGATATATATCATGGATATTGAGTACATCTTGGATCTTCTTTGGTAATTAAATAATTCATATACTAGACTTCCAAAAAATGTAACAAATAATAGTCAATGGTTCTACCATTCCACATCTACATCAGTTTTTTCATATCAATATTTATTTAAGAAGATCATTTGATCACATAACAGATAGTATTTACTACTTATTCCATAATATTTTGGCAATTCCAGTAGTCTTAAACATCGCCCCTGTTATAGTAGGGGTGGTGGCCAAGTGGTTTGGACACTCTGTAATCCTGCATCTGGTCCAGGGTTCAATTCCTGGTTGGCCCCAATTTGGGGATTCATTGGAGGTATATTCTATAGGTAGTTTTTTGGAGTTCTATGGAACCGATCTGATAGATGATGGTGGTGACATCAATATAGGCAGCTACAATGCCAGGAATAGGGTCTCTACTTCAGGGGGTCGTAGTAGTGGGGTGACTCAAATATGGTGTGGGGGAGATTGATTATGGCATTGATGTTTTTTGGAGGGATATGGCATTGATGGAATAGTTCTCTCGTGGCAGTCGAGTCACAACATTGGGGGTCACAATAGTGGGGTGAGACTTGACAATATGAAGGTTTCAACGGTGTAGGGGCATAGGAAGATGGTAGTGATGAGCTCAACAATGATTTCCAGGGTGCACACAATATAAGATCCCCACAGACGTGGATTATTTTAGACCTTAGGGTCTTGGTCCTTTGGGCCAGTTCACTTGGGATACAATTCATTATGTGATGGGATTTATTGTTCACTAACCCAATGAGTCATGTAATAGGATCCCTCTTTGTAGAAAAAATAGTTTTCTCATAATTTGATAAAAGAGGATCGATTTACTTCCTACTTTTTAAAAAAAATCACCCTTGTTCTGTCCATCATGTTTAATATCAACTACACCACCACTCTATTCTACTGAGGAGTGTATTCCACCATGAACTATCTTTGATTTCTTCTCACTGAAAAATATTTTCAAAATACTTTCTTGTATATTATCCTCCATTTTCTATCCTTAAACACTTGATATTAATTCCAAATTCAAGATCATTTAATGATTTTTATTTTTTGAAAACTTCAAAAACATCATCTTCCTTATTGGATGCACCCAACATCTCTTGGAACAATAATCATTGAATGATACAAAGTACCTTGCTCCTCCCAGAGATATAACTCATGCTTTCCAAATATCAGAATGGATCAACTCAAAGATATATTTGTTTCTTTTTGTTTACATCCCTAACATTAAAATATTTGTTTTATCAAAAAATGGTAATGATACCATAAAATACAATCCAAAAAACTCTGATAATAAAGAATCTTCAGGCCTTGTTCAGATATATGGCCAAGCTTTTGATGCCATGACATTGTCAATTCATTCATTGAGGAAGCTGATGAAACAGTTATCTCTACGACCATTTAGATTTCAACCAAAATCATGTATAGGTTCTTTGATATTTTATCTTCCTTCATCAATATATGAATTCCCTTCACAATTCTCATCATTCCATTCTCAAAGTGAGTCTTATATCTAATTCCATCAAATTTCCCCAATGGCAATATGTTCTTTTTCGAGCCCTTCACAAGTTTAACTCCTTATATGGTTTAAACAATATCATGATGAATATTCATTTTGATTGTCTCAACTCTCATTGTATTGAAGGTTTTATTTTTCCCCATGCACACAATTCTAGTTATGTTTTATACTAATCAAATCATTCATATAAATACATCATGTTCCATGTTTCTCCTAATCCAATTATCCATAGGTCATTGACCTGTTATCTATCTCTAGCAGTTTTCACCAACTCAATCACTTGAAAATATCAACTTACATAAAATCATAGCACATTTCAATCCATTTCATGATTCTATCCCCCTTTGAAATCACACTCTATCATCCCACCTACTGGCCTTTCACCAACTTCTAGTAGCCAATTACCCTTCCACATCACTATCTGCATATTCATTTTTCACAAAATAAAATTATTCCCATATAATTTATGGATCTCATATTTTTCCTTAATATAGATATGTTTTCAGTCCAAAACCTCCTCGTTTTCATAATAGTGTATTTAATAATCTCAAAAAAATCCGATGTGAAAGATCAAACATATTCATAATAACATAGCATACTCACATTTATAAAAAATATTAATACCCAAAAAGTGAACACTATTGGCCCAGAACCTTTCTTAGATACCACTATTGGGATAAAAAGATTGGTCCAATAGTACATCGATAACTATGAGATACAATAAAGTGAAAAAAATGCAGAAATAAATGACACCAAATGTAGTGTGGAAAACCCCCAAAATGAAATGGGTAAAAACCCATGGGAAAATAGATGGATCACTATGGGTAAAAGTGGGTAGAAACTCCCACACTATTACAAGGATAAAACCCTCATAAATATATCTCTTAAATATATGGTTAATCCACACCAAAAAATATCACACAAAACCAATGGAAGAATATTGCTGAAGATGATGATATTTAGAAGAGGGGATGGCCTCCTTTTATAGGCCTTTAAATCCACATCCCTCCATCCACTGATGGATTGTTATTTTTGTTTGTCCACGCATCACACATCCAAAGACTATCTATTTTGAAAAATCTTGAGCAATCCATTTTCCAGGAATAAAAAATATTCTGTCATTTCCCAAGTCTCACACACTATTCACCAATGCCTTGTACCATTCCCAGTTCACTAGAACCTAATATCACAAAAAATTCATTTTTCCCAGTCACACACCCTTTTCATCTTGCCCATTTTCATTCCATGTTACCTAGGAACCCATTTCATGTACCATTCTCAAATTAAATTACCACTTAAGATGGTTATCAGTTGGTACCTGGCTTCTTAGTTCCTATTTATTATAAAAAATATCCAAGCCCTCCCATTTTGAGATAAAGGGTATTTGTTTTATTTGATGGTAAGAATTATCATAAAATACCACTTCACCTAGGACATCATTAAGATCATGATGAAGGATATTTCCTATGAGAAGATTCCAAGAAACCAAAGCATGGCCTCATAACACCCAAACTATTCCTAAGAGAACTCACACCCAACTCTTGAAGGTTATATATAGGTTCTCATTCACCCATGTATCCTAATAGTGATCATTCATAGACCTTGATTCCCCTCATACATGGACCCAATATCTCCATAGAAGAATAAAATCCTAGTTCCTCAAATATATAATTGGGTACCCAATCATCTAGGTATTCTATCAGAGTTTCACCTAGATTTTGTGCCTACCCAACCATGAAACCTAGTTCTCAAACTATGAGAGGATTATTATCGACCTATATAAAACATAAATGGATTCCTCATCCACCCTGGTTAACTATTTTAGACAAATTAGTAACCTAAAAGATCTTACTAAAAATATTTTTCTGAGGACAAGACTTATAATAACCTCGTATGGCTAGTCCTTCTCTCATACATCGATCAAGTATTTATTTGATAATGTGAATCAGATATGTGATAAGATATCTCCTACTCATTTTCATTCCTAACCATTTTGGTTATTGACATTCAATCAATCATATATTCCCTTAATAATGAAAATTATTCCTTTTAGAAAACAAGTGGATTTTTTTTGCTCAACCTTTCTGGTTAACCTGGTTTAGTTGTTGTAAAGTATAAATATATCCGTCGGGAACCCAAAAAACAATTTAATCTACGTCCCTATTACAATTAGTGATTCATGAGCATTCTGGGGCCTCCAGCCTTGTGTAATTATCATCATACCTCACTTAAATCACTTATCTAGTCAAATTAGAATGGGTTTCTCTTGTGTAGGTTTTATTTGAAACCATTTCTAGAATCTAAAACCAAGTAGTCCATTTGATGTGGATTTAAAATACTTAGAAATAGTCCTAATCATATAGGCTTCAATTGAAATACATAATGGTCCTGGATGAATGACTTTAAAAGGAACACCAATATTATGAAAGAATGATCTTAAAAGGTACATACTTAGATATGGTTTTATAAACATAAATGATACCACCATGGTCCTTATCACATGTCCTTAAAAGTTATGATGTGACTCATTAAATGGAATAAAACTAGGTCGGTTTGTATTCCATTAAGATCAATAAAATGGAATCCATTTTCATTGGTGCAATACCAATTCCACCACACCAACCACCTTTCTGTATAGTGATAAATTTTAGACTTCCAAAATATATATAATTAAACTATAGTTTAATTTTTTTAACAAAATATTGCATGTTTGAGAACCTGTTATATTTACTGAAACCTTGTATATACATGATATATATTGATCATTTTCACAATTAGGGTAACCAGTATTGCTACTAGGAAAGATTTTCTGAACCTATATTATATCTACAAGTGACTTACACAAATTACAAAAATACCTTTCATGGGATGAGTCAACCTCTCATCCAATAAATTTCAAAGTGAAATTGGGAGCATCGTATGCTAATTTAAATGATTAACCACCTTTGGAAAGTGGGTCTACTGTATAATAAATATTTAATATGAACATGCTAGAAACATCCATTCCAAATAATCCTAACATTTTTTACTATGTCTCTAGAATAGCGATTATGATAATAAATAGTATAATCTAAATACATATTAAATATACTAAAAGGTATTCAACAACTGTAAAAATGAAAAAAATACCAAGTACATTTTCATATCCATATACTTATTTGGAAAATAATTTCTCAAATTTTATCCTCGAAAAAAATTAGTCAATATCACTCATCAATGTATTTCATTATAAAAATTAATATATAAGAAAATGAACCATTTCATTAAATAGAAATATGTTCTTTTGAAACAAAACATAATAATAATAACACATATTCAAATATACACCATAAAATTTGTATTGTGGTTCTACATGATGTATGAGACACAATTCCTATCTTAGTTCACCATGGCCAACTAATAAGTTCATATTTTCATAAATTTTACTTTACATTTCATTTATATATTCCATAAAATTTAATCATATTTAGTCAAATTGAATCATTTCTAGAATTTTTGGATATTTTGGGAATTATTTTGAAAATGCCCTAATTATTGGGTTTTAAAGTTTTTTAAATCATCACTTGAATCATTTGAAGAGTACATTATTTTATTTTTAGTTTTGAAAAAAATGTGATTTTGAACTGGAATAGGAATGATTTTGGTAAAATATGTAAGGTGAATAGTTTTTTACTTCATTTGTAGTATTTGATTATTGGAAAGACTGAAAAAATGGAAAAAGGAAGAATATGAAACATATTTTTGAAAGGAAAATATGATAGAGAGTATATTATTTTGAAGGTAAGTATATAAGTTAGCATATTTTAGGTAACACATTACATATTATTGGTTTTTGAATTCATATATAGTAGATTTTTTGTAACTTGACCTGATTTGGAACTCACACATATGGCCAAAATGGGTTGGTTATGATACCTCAAGCGTGCCTCCCCATATGCTAGAGGCTTCCAACTAATAGTGGGGGTATTATAATTATAGTGAGGAGACAATACCCCTTGGTTATAGAGTTAGAAAATAGTGAAACTACAAAATATAGATAAATACCAGAGTGTGTAAATAATATAAACAATACAATTAAACGGAAAACCAAAAAATAAAACATGACAAAATAATCAAATAAATAATAAGGGGATAATGTAATTAAAGAAAAAATGTAAATAAAATAAATATATAAGTAAGTATATTTCATAATAGAATTAATATAAATAAATTACTAGCATTCTCAAATAAATACTCAAAATTCCCTAGTCTCGAGCCCCATGTTGGTCTTCTCTCCAAACTCTAGCCCATCAAGAAAAGAAAAATCAATATTGAGGCCCCTTTCTTTTATCCAAACCTGCATCCATGTAATCAACTCAGGTACCAAACAGTGACCTGAATAGGGTGTGAGTATTACTCAATAGATCAACACCTTCATATCTAAGAATAACTAGTATGATAATAATTGGATGCAATAATGTAGTAAACAAATGTAATATATAATTAAATAATTGTGTTAATACCATATCCACCTGCTTCAGCACTATTCCAAAACATCTATGAGCATGTACCCTAACCATAAAAATAAGAACCTTATCGCCATGGTCAATAATAACCTACATTGGTGGCATTCCAAAATGTCACTATGTGTGCCTCACAGCCATTCCAATCATATCCATATATCTTTGGTAAAATCACACAAATAGGTGTCAGTCCTTCTTTATAAGAAATTCAATAATAAATCAAGGTTGTCCCAGTGTATAAGCATTATAGCCAGTATTAGGGCCAAAAATGATAATTAAGCATTACAATATGTATCAGGGAAAGGCCCATAATTTGATCATTTCAACATATATCTAGTCCATGAGGGGTACATAATCATTTCAGCATATATCGGGGAAAAACGTAGTATATAAGCATTTCAGCATGTATTTGATACAAGCTCAGTATATAACCATTACAACAATAAATCACCATGCATAGACTTCTATATAAGAATTGAAACATGAATAATTAGGAATAGTAGTAAGGATATCACAATATCACATCATAAGTCTCAATGGTTAATTATAAAAATGACCATTTATCTGTCAATTACACATTTCATTTATCATTTGGCTCTAAACCAATAATATTCTAGTCATTTAAATAATCAATACAAGCTAAGGTGATTCTATATCAAGTAATCACCCAAAACATATGTCATGATAAGAACACTTTAATCCATTAGTTAACTCATTCATATACAAGCATTTTCTCACCCGAACAATAGCCATAAGCCAGGTTAATAATAATTGGAAGCAAAGGGATTCCAAAGAACAATAAAATTTTTAATTTAATTTATTTAAGTACATTCGATGTTGTCACAAATATAATATTTCACATACATTCAATTAAACAGAACATTGGGTTAAGGTTTACATGCACTACATTAATCGATGATTAATGCAGCACATCCAGAGGGGTAACAGCAACGAGGAAAAAGGTAAAAAAGATCACATGATGAAATCATATATGAAATTAGATCAAGTTTTAAATAAAACTCAAACATGGTCCAAGGATTCCACCACCCTAATAAGGGAAAAATATAAGAAGAATGGAAAACCAAATCCAAAGACTTACAAAGGATCGATCGCACAAACGGGACACCCAGAATGGAAGATTGTCATAAGAAATAGCTTATGAGACACCCTGGGGTAGAGAATAAGGAGGATGTCGTGGATAGAAAAAAAATAATCCTCATAGTACACTTAAAATTTTCGCTATGTAAATTACCCAATTTGCAATTCATTTACATACTGTGTATTTGTTTTTAGAGGGATACACCAAAAAACAATCATTATGGGTTAATATTTATCTTGATCGATTATTACATGTCATGAATAGTTTAAATGAGTGAAACCATTTCAATTCCAATAATGGCTTCATGAAAGTTTTTGATCATAGTTTACACAGTGTGTAACACCTTTACAAGATGTGTAAATCCCATGCCAGAAGCTTTCAGTCTAGTTTCTTGCATAAGGATCTAAAACACACCCAAATCCATCAAAATCATGGGAAACACTAGTAAACTCATTTATCATGTTTATTTATGAATTCTATTAATTAAAAAAACACTAACAATTAGTTCATTTTCCCAAAACATATCTCTATATCCAAACAATACTCAACAACCAAGGATCATGAAAAAAAATCATAGAGGGACGTACCTAGAAAAAGATAGGATCCTGTAACCTCTCTGTTGGAACCAGGGTCTTTAAAGCATTATTTGGCGTATGGTTTGTGTTTGTTTCCAATCCTCATTGGAAGTTCAGCATGTGTACCAACAAAGAGATCATACCGTTCAAGCAGAAAACAGTAGTGAAGGTAGCGCTGTTTCCCAGTGTTTTCCAAATTTTTGGGCCTGAAAATCGGCCAATAAAGTAAAGTGTTTTTGGAAAAGCCACTTGTGCGCCGAAGTCTTGGAGGATAAAAGACTTGCGCGCCATATGTTTTTGAGGATCAGAACATCAAAATATGTCTAAGGAAAGAAGGTCGTGCAAGTATTGGTTGGGTCGCGCAAGTGAGTTGCGCGACAGAGGTTATTGGAGACAAGACTTGCGCGCCACTGAGGGACTTGTGCGCCTCCGCGCAGGGGGTCCAGTTTGCCTATAAATACTAGACCACCCCTCCTCATTTCCAACGGAGTTCAAGACTTAGAGATTGTTCGAGCTCTCATCGCGCAGGTGGTTGAGCCGCGCAGGTGGTAGTTTGGTCGTGCAAGTAGAGCTTGCGCACTGGTTGTCTGCTGAGCGCCCAAGGCGGTTTGGGAGAGAAAGGAAGTGGACCGCGCAAGTTTGTTGTCAGGGAAGGGAGTGTCGTGCAGGTGCGTTGGTGAAACTTGCGTGCTAGTTTGGAATTGCGCACCATATTGGGACTTGCGCGTCCGGCTTGGAGAAGCGCGCCAGGTTTTGCTGAAGCCCGCCGGCCTATTTGGAGCTGCACGAAAGCCAGGAGACTACCCGATACATTCAAGGAAAAGTGATATTCTGCTTCTAGTGAGAATCGGACATCAATAGAGAATCTACATACAACAAATGATGCATTCTTATGGAAATGATGAAGAGACCTTCACGTCTATAAACTGAGTGAGACTTCACCAACGGCAGTGAGCCAGGGGGAGTCAACGGGAGTGACCCGAGGGACGCAGTGAGCTATCCCTGAACAATTGTAAAGGCAGTGAGCCTGGGACAGAGTGTTTGTACCCGAACCTTTGTAATCTACAGCTAGTGAAGCATAGTGGATTTTGGTACGACTGACATCCTGTCGGCATATGCTCCTTGGACGTAGCCCTTAGTGGTGAACCAAGTAAAAAGGGTTGTGTCTCCTCTGTGCATGTGAATGTTTTCTTTCTAATCATAATCATCATACAGGTTCAAAAAGTTCCTAACAACGTGGGAACAAGATCCATCACATTAAAAGAAAAATTGGTCACCCTGATTCATCCCTCCCCTCTCAGGGTGTCCCGGGGTCCTTAAAGTGGTATCAGAGGGTAAAGGTTGCTGGTGTTGAATCTGACCCTTTTCATCATGGAAAACGCGGTCAATATCAGGGGAGTCCCTCACTTCGATGGAAGAAATTTCCAGATCTGGAGGAACAGAATGAGATCTCATCTAATATCTCTTAGAATGGATGTTCTTTTTTCTATTGTGCAAGTAATACAAGTCACTGATCCAACAGTCCTGGCTATGACTGAAACAGACATGAAACTTCTTGATGTAGATACTAAAGCACAGAATGCTCTCACTGCAGCCCTTTCTGATCAGATCTACCTGAAGGTGATGAATTGCACCTCAGAAAAATCCATGTGGGATAAACTTGAGAATATTTATGAAGGAGATAGAAAATTGAAGGAGGCAAAACTACAAGTGCTACACAATCGGTTTGATGATCTGAAGATGCATCCAGAAGAGAATGCAGACTCTTTCTTCAATCGAATTACTTATGTGGTTGGAGCAATTCAGGGTCTAGGTGAAGAAATCAAAGATATTGATATTGTAAATAAAATATTAAGAAGACTTCCACCTCTGTATAATGCGAAGGTGTTAGCCCTTGAGGAAAGATATCTTTCCAAACATTCTCTAGATGATCTACTGAGCATCTTGGTAGCATATGAAATGAGAGTCAAACCAGAAGATGCTACGACTCGGGTGAGCAAGGAAATGGAATTCAAGGCCATGGATAAATTGAAAATCTCAAAGGATAGTAGTGGTGATGATGACGAAGAAAAATAAATTCATTCTCTCATTGCAAAGAAGTTCCAGAAGGGGAAAGGGAAATTCAAAGGGAAGTTACCTCTCGCATGTTTCCGTTGTGGAAAAGTTGGGCACATTGCCTCTCAGTGCTTGAAGAATATCAATGATGATGATAGTGAAGATGAAAACTTCAAGAAGACTCATAGAAGGTTATTCAAAAAGGGAGACTTCAAATCTGGTAAGAAAATGAAAAGGAAGAGTTTTGTATGTGAAGAGGAAGAAGATTATAATGAATTCTGTGATGAAGAAGAACCAGAATTCAAAACTGGGAACCATGCTTCTATGATGGCCACTGTTGAAAAGTCAGAAGATACTAATGGAGAAAAACAACTGAGAACTTGTGTAGGTCCTGAGGTGCAACTTAAGGATGCAGTTAGTAAGGTTACGATTAAATGTAAGAGCTGCAATAAGTGGAAATCAATTGTAGAAGAATCAACTGAATACATTGATCAACTTGAAGCTGAAATTGAACGACTGGAAGAATTTGTGAAGGTACAGTCTAAAATAATTGAAAGAAATGATGATGTAGTAGATCTGAAGCTGAGAATTAAAGAGTAGGAAAAGGTCATCAATGACCATATATCCAGACTGGATGAAAAGTCCAAGACTGCTGAGGGTCTTGAGGAAGAAGTAGTTACTCTAAGGAGTAAACTGGAGACTGAATCAGTTCCAAAAGAATCAAGGAAGAAAATACAGTTTGGAAGATTCTCAGATGCAGAATTACTAGCAAGAGCCAAGTGTGGTTCAGATGGGGTTGAAAAAATCTTGAGTGATCAAAGACCTGCTTGCATGGGAAAGAGTGGAATTGGCTGTGAGGATGAGTCATCAACTGTTAGAAGTGAAAAGATCCAAAAGAAAGATAAGATGAAAGTTGAACATGTTGAAATGTTACCTAGAGTACTGAAAAAGGAACCCTCAATCCAAACTAAAAGGAGACCTGAAAATTATCCTCAAACTCTCAAAAATGGCAGGCAGTCTTACTATTCTCCCAAGGAAGAAGGTATAAGGATAAATTCAAGTGAGAAGACATTTCCTCTCATGAAGTGTCAGTTCTGTGGATATCTGGGTTATACCATGTCTTATTGCGAAGAGGCAAGAAGCTATCTGAATGGAGAAGATATAGATTCTCAACAAAGGAGAACAATTTCATATCCTAATTCTTATAGAAGAAATAATTTCTAGGGATATTGTTTTCATTGTTATAACAATGGTAATAAGGCCATTAATTGCAGGCAGAGAATGGACATTGACACCTCATACCAAAGTTCCAGACAAGTCAAGTCTCGTCAGCAAGACAGTGTTGCTCTTTCAAACAGGTTCTCACCACTCAAAGAAGACTTTTACTATGAAGAACATGGGTATGCAGAAGAGATAGTTGAAAGGCCATCAGTTTTATATACTCAATCTAATGACTCATGGAAGGAAAGGAAGAATATTGAGAAATCAAACCTTGTAGAGGTAGCCCTCAAAGCTACAAAGAACAACAATACCAAGATTCTGGATAGCGGTTGTTCATCTCATATGACAGGTAATGCCGGCCTACTAATGAATATAATAAAGAATGTTGATGGTACAGTAAGATTTGGTAATGATGGGGCTCTGAAAATCAAAGGGAGTGGAAGTAAAAAATTAGCTAATGGATAACTAAAGAAGACTGAAGTCCTTTACGTAGATGTCCTACATCATAATCTCCTCAGTGTTAGTCAACTTTGTGACTCAGAACATATAGATACTTTTAATCAGAAAGGCTGCACTATCAAGGGAAAAACGGCAATTCACTAATGAAGGGATGCAGAACAGAAGGCAACTTGTATCAGGTTGATAGTGAAGAAAATGAATGTTACATGAATGTTGAAGAAGAAAACAATTTGTGGCATCAGATATTGGGACACATCAATCAACAAGACATGGAGAAAATATCAAAATTGAGAATTGTCATGGACATTCCCAACCTGAAGCGTGAGCGTGAAAAATCTTGTGATGCTTGTATTCGTGGGAAGCTGGTCTGCAGTTCATATCACCCAAAGAAGAAAACGGCATCTCACCTTCGTGATCTGATTCATACAGATGTTTGTGGTCCAATAAATGTTACCGGAACACATGGAGAAAGGTACTTTGTCCTTTTCATAGATGATTACAGTAGAATGGCTTGTGTGATGGTCATTCACAGGAAACGACAAGTCCTTGACTGCATGAAAACATATTGGCGAATCGCCGAGAATGATACTGGACGAACAATCAAAGTGTTGTGATCTGACAATGGAGGAGAATACACATCCATTGATTTTGAGAATTATCTAGAGAAGCATGGGATACACCATGAGGTAGCTGCTGTGAGAACTCCACAACAAAATGGAGTTGTTGAATGTAGGAATCGACAGGTGAACAACATGGCACGAACTATGCTGATTGAGAGTCGTATTCCACGACATTACTGGAAAGAGGCTGTTCAAGCTGTAGTGTACATTCAAAATCAAACATGACTTTATATGGGTGAGACGAAGACACCGTATGAATTGTGGCATGGACGAAAGCCCTCTCTAAAATACTTTCGCGTCTTTGGAAGTAAATGATTCATTAGGAACAAAGAAGGAAATCAAGGGAAATATGCTGACAATCCAGATGAAGGAATTTTCCATGGTTACTCA
This sequence comes from Viscum album, assembly GCA_963277665.1. Taxonomy (NCBI): domain Eukaryota; kingdom Viridiplantae; phylum Streptophyta; class Magnoliopsida; order Santalales; family Viscaceae; genus Viscum; species Viscum album. Next base: position 185,558,325 of record OY728144.1, read on the forward strand.
ATGAAAATAAAAGCCTACAAATGTTTCAACAAGTGTTTGGGAAGAATTGTGGAAAGCAGTGATGTTAAGATAATTGAAGAGAAAACCACAAATGCTTCAAGGATGTCATATGTTGATGTGATAGAAAGTCAGGAAGAATGTGAACGTGAAGAAAATACAAGTGCAGAAATAGATTAAGTTGTTCAAAACACTCAGCAGTCACATCATGATGTTGACTCAGAAGAAGAATATGAAGAAGAAACTATGGATGAAGAAAATTCTATTAAACCTCGCAGGAGAAATCAATGAGCTGAGATTGATCCATCCAACATAATTGGGGACAGGAGTGCACCCACTCAAACAAGGAGGATGAGGAATAACATTCAATCTGCATTTCTATCAGTTGTAGAGCCATCCTCATTCGAAGAAGCTGCAAATGATGAATCTTGGGTGAAAGCCATGAATGATGAATTAGATCAGATTGACAAGAATCAGACATGGGATCTTCTCCAGATACCTGAAGGTAAAAATGTGATTGGTACCAAATGGATCTTTAAAAATAAGTTTGATGAGCATGGAAGTGTCATCAGAAACAAGGAACGACTAGTGTGTAATGGATACTCTCAGATTTAAGGCATTGATGTTGAATAAACCTTTGCTCCAGTGGCTAGACTGGAGTCAATCAGGCTTTTCCTTGCCATGGAACTCCAAAAAGGATACAAAGTATATCAAATGGATGTTAAGACATCATTCTTGAATGGTGTAATCGAAGAAGAAGTCTACATTGAACAACCAGTGGGCTTTGTTTTGGGTACTGATGAAACAAAGGTCTGCAAACTGAAGAAAGATCTATATGGTTTGAAGCAGGCACCACGGGCGTGGTACTCACGGCTGGATTCATATCTCAAGAAGATGCAATTTAAAATAAGAGGAGTTTATCACAATCTCTATGTGAATAATTCTCCAAAAGATCAATTCATGGTTCTTCTCTACGTTGATGATATCATATTTGGTGGAAATAGGCAGAAATCAGTGGATGAATTTGCCAACCACATGAAATCAGGATTTGAAATGTCTATGATTGGGGATCTCACATATTTCTTGGGGCTGCAGGTGATTCAAAATAAGGAATACACTTTCATTTCTTAGGGAAAATATGCAAGAGAGCTACTGAAGAAGTTCAATATGCAAGACTCCAAACCAATGTCAACTCCAATTGCATTTGGAACTAATCTTGGAAAGAATGAGGATGGGGACTCTGTTGATCCCACCATGTACAAGAGGATCATTGGAAGCCTACTGTATCTGACAGCGACAAGGCCATATATTTTCTTTTAAACATGCCTTGCAACCCGCTTTCAGAGTAATCCAAAAGAGGACCATATGGAAGCAGTAAAAAGAATCATGAGGTACATTCAAGGTACACATAATTTTGGGTTATTTTTTGCTGCAGGAAGGGACAGTGAATTATCCGCATTTTTTGATGCTGACTGGGCTGGTGATGTGGTAGACAGAAAGTCCACTAGTGGTGGAGCTTTCTATGTTTGGGGAGAAATGTGTTGGCTGGTTGAGAAAGAAACAATAAAGTACTTCTCTTAGTACTGCTAAAGCTGAGTATATATCTGCCACAAAGGCATGTACTCAACTGCTTTGGATGAAGCAGCAACTAATAGATATTGGTGATAAGGTGCAGCAACCAATGGTGATTTACTGTGATAACAAAAGTGCAATTGATCTTATGAAAAATCCGGTTCATCATTCTCGTACAAAACATGTTGAAATATGGTATCATTTTATCAAAGAAAAGGTTGAAAAATGCGTGATTAGAATGGATCATGTTGGAACTGATGAGCAAGTGGTTGATATCCTGACCAAGCCATTGTCCACGGCTGTGTTTGAAAAGCATCGATTGAACCTCGGTGTTCAACCACCTCCTACTACATAAGGGGAGGCTCCAGAAATCCCCTCTCCCCATTTGTTTTAACTGTTTTTATCGACTTGTGGCTGTGATGCAGGTTTATAGGGGAGATACTATCCAGGGGGAGTATGGCTTGAGCTGAATGTTGAACAACTTATCGTTCTTTGGTTTTATTGTCAATGGGGGAGAAAGGAATAAATTCAAGGCACGAAATTCTTTTGTGATGAGAAGTATAAGATTGCGATGAGAAGTATAAGAAGAATAACATCGGGCGTCATGGAGAATTTCAAAACACCAGAACCCAATTCAAGCTTCCTCTCTTGTATTCTACACTGAGCATTGCTCACGTAGACTTAGAGTTTTGGTTGAGTTGATTCTTGCGTTTTGGGTTTTCTCATGGTTGGAGATCTATTGAATTTATTCTGATTGCCAACAAACCCAAAGGGGGAGATTGTTGGAACCAGGGTCTTTAAAGCATGATTTGGTGTATGGTTTGTATTTTTTGTCAATCCTCAGTGGAAGTTCAGGATGTGTACCAACAAAGAGATCATACCGTTCAAGTAGAAAACAGTAGTGAAGGTGGCGCCGTTTCCCAGTGTTTGCCAAATTTTTGGGCCTGAAAATCGGCCAATAAAGTAAAGTGTTTTTGGCAAAGCTACTTGCGCGCCGAAGTCTTGGAGGATAAAAGACTTGCGCACCATATGTTTTTGAGGATCAGAACTTAAAAATTTGTCTAAGGAAAGAAGGTCGCGCAAGTATTGGTTGGGTCGCGCAAGTGAGTTGCGTGACAGAGTTTACTGGAGACAAGACTTGTGTTCCATTGAGGGACTTGTGCGCCTCCGCACAGGGGGTCCAGTTTTCCTATAAATATTGGACCACCCCTCCTCATTTCCAATGGAGTTCAAGACTTAGAGATTGTTCGAGCTCTCCTCGCGCAGGTAGTTGAGCCGCGCAGGTGGTAGTTTGGTCGCGCAAGTAGAGCTTGCGTGCCGGTTGTCTGCTGAGCGGCCAAGGCGGTTTGGGAGAGAAAGGAAGTGGACTACGCAAGTTTGTTGTCAGGGAAGGAAGCGTCGTGCAGGTGCATTGGTGGCACTTGCACGCCAGTTTGGACGTGTGTGCCGTATTGGGGCTTGCGCGTCCGGCTTGGAGAAGCACGCCAAGTTTTGCTGAAGCCCGCCGGCCTGTTTGGAGCTGCATGAAATCCAGGAGACTACCCGATACATTCGAGGAAAAGTGATATTCTGCTTCTGGTGAGAATCGGACTTAAATAGAGCATCTACATAAAACAAAGGATGCATTCTTATGGAAATGATGAAGAGACCTTCACGTCTATAAACTAAGTGAGACTTCACCAACGGTAGTGAGCCAGGGGGAGTCAACGGGAGTGACCTGAGGGACGCAGTGAGCTATCCCTGAACAATTGTAAAGGCAGTGAGCCTGGGACAGAGTGTCTGTACCCGAACCTTTGTAATCTACAGCAAGTGAAGCATAGTGGATTTTGGTACGACTGACATCCTATCGGCGTATGCTCCTTGGACGTAGCCCTTAGTGGTGAACCAAGTAAAAAGGGTTGTGTATCCTCTATGCATGTGAATGTTTGCTTTCTAATCATAATCATCATACAGGTTCAACAAGTTCCTACCAACGTGGGAACAAGATCCATCACATTAAAAGAAAAAGTGGTCACCCTGATTCACCCCTCCCCTCTCAGGGTGTCCCGGGGTCCTTCACTCCCCACCATATAATAGATCATCATTGAGCTACTCCGGAAATCACCTGGGGTCTTGGAAAAAAAATCTCCCAATGTGCTCACATATCAGACTCCCTCTCCCATGTCTCCTCCTGAACACACCCATGTTTCCACTACACTCGAACCAACGTTATGGTCCAGCCATGGAGATACATCTCAATATGGTCCAAATTATGTATTGGGTGCTCCTAAAAGGACACATTATCACAAAGATAAATGTACTAGAAATCCACTACATGATATGGGTCAGGATAATATATCTGAAGATGTGACACGTGAAACACATCAATAATGACACTCTTGCACTATGGAAGGTCTTATCTATATTCCACTAGAGTGAACCAAACCATTCTCAATTGGCCCAAAAAACTAGGGCATCAAATTTCCCTTTTTCCTGATATATTGGTGCACCAACATTAGTGAAACCAATTGAAAAAATGTTGATCACCCTCTAACAATACATCTCATCTTTGATGGTCAGTATAGGATTTATGCCTACTCAGTGTGGTCACATACCACATCCTTATCAAATGAACATGTCAGATGTCTCCTAAATGAGATCAGGACAAAAAATTTATGACTCTCCAACCTCTAACCAATAAAGAGGCTAACAACATGAAATTCCATACAAATACTTGAAAAGTGCCATCCAAATTGATTCCTAAGAGTTTTTCATATATGATAACACCATGATTTCAAAAACAATTTCCCACATACCATCAAAATATAAGACATAGGGTCGTATCATATCCTAGAAACCTGAAGAGTCCTCTTAGAGTGACAGTTAGTATAAGGATGATAGGTTGTTCTCAGAGGAACCTATTATCCTATAGCCTTATAAATACCCTACCAGAATCATGTTGTAAAATGAGGATCTTTGTATAAAATAATACTATTTTGGAAACTGTGAAGCCAAAATACCTCATGCACATAAATTCTACACAAATCATCAACTAAAAAGGCCAATCTAATGAAAAATAAGTGTGATACATTCTTTAGATGATCCATAATCACCCATAAAACATCATTCATAAGGGTTTTCCTGGGTAGTCCTATCAAAAAAATCTATAGTGACATCATCCCATTTCATCTTTAGAATGGGAAAAGGCTATAAAATCCAAACAGGCCTATGATGTTTGTATTTTACCTACCTACAAGAGAAACATCTTACAAAAAAATCTACCACCTCCTTCTTCATTCCTAATCTCCAATACTATATATGAATATCACGATACATATTTGTAAAACCAAGATGTACCGCCCATCGAGAAACAATAAAATCTCTCATTATCTCCTCACTCAAGACCATAGGAACCCATACTCAGACATAGAAAAAAAGGGAATTAGAGAAACCCAGAGACCATACCAATGGTGTATCCCCACCTTATAAGTTGTCTCTCAAAACTAAGCTGCTTAGATCATATGAACACTTGGTCTTTATTTAGTCTAAAATCATGGGTCTAACATATGTTGAAGTTAGATCTATTCATCCCTGAGACCTATGAATATTTGGATGCATCTCTACAAAGAGTCCCATCATCTCCCACTAATAATAAGACTCTAAAATTTCTTATGTATGTGTCTTCTAGATAAATTCATTGGAAACAACTTTTCCCATACCATCTGTATAATCTGACATGAAGTATAAAGACTACAGATACTCGACCCACATTCTCTATCGAAGGCATAAGTCCCATTGAGAAACGATGTACCAGAGTCGGTGCATTATATTAATACATTGGAATGATTACAAGGAATCAAGTCCAGAATGAAGAATCTATTTAGTAGCCTTGGAAAATAGATTACATACATGAACGTTACATTATAAAGTAAAAAAACAACAACAACATTGTCTCCATGGACCACATTCATATCCCTTATACTACCCCTTCTAGTCAGTCATAATATACTTCTTTGCATCATGGGAAAAATAAAACATAGAAAGGGGTGATCTCAAATGATTAGTAAGGCTAAGAAAAATAGCAGAATATAACATAAACATTAGGTATAGTGAAAAATTTAAAACACATTCCTTTACAAATAATAAACATGAAAACTTTATGGTAGGAATATGAGTTGAGTAAATAATGCCATAATAAGCACATATTAATTGGCATTCTACTAGTTGAATAATGACAGGAACCATCAATAATATTTTCATAATAAGAGAATGTAAAATGCGGGACATTATGAAACATTTTTTCATGGCCTCATCCAAGACATCTGAAAATGATTAAGGCCTCGGACAAAACCATATATAAAAATTGGGAAAGGCCTCAGCCAATTCCACATCTAATTGTCTCATGAGACCTACCGATGCACCAAGGAGCTATAGCAATATCCACCTGTTACTTAATAAGTCCAATACATTCCTCATATGAAAGGGTTGAAATATAACATAAGCATTTGTATCAATACTAGCATTGAAAATGTCAATACTTTAACCATAAACCATGAATGGTATAAAAATAAAAAACCCATAGTCAAACATATAAAAAAACCTTCAATACAATATCGATGGTTTTTATCATAATAAATCAACGTCGATCAAGAATAATATCCCATAAAGGATGTTGACATAGTTGAAAAGGATCAGCAAAAATCTTTGAGAGAAATATCCCATTTTTCATGAAATCATTAAAAAGTTACATAATTTATAAAGGAATTCATTTAAAATATATTTTTTAATCAAAGTGTCCCATACCACTTTGAAAATTTTGAAAGGAATTAACATTTTAAAACATTCATGTCTATATAAATAAATCCTTAAAACCAGTTTGAAAATATGGAAATTAATGATAATGATTTAGAAGAATAAATATTTAAACCATCTAAAATGTTGTTTTAGTTAAAGCGTCACTTAAAAATAATCCTATTAAAAACTATTTTATGAAACATGGACAAGAATAATAATTATGTCCCAGTAAAAAAATACACACAAACAATCTCAGATAATAATGAGATTGAGAAATTAAGCCTTACCTTTCACTTCCCTTTGGTGGAGGGTACGTTTAGCCTCCTATATAACGACCATAGTATGTTATTAAATTATACCAGAACCATATTCATATTTATTATATTATAAAAGATTCTTATATGACTTTATACTACTCATTTAATAATGATTTCCATGTTAAATTAACATTTTTGGTAATAATCGTTTTCTTTTTCTTACATGTTTGAACTTTTAATTCTTAATCGTATCATTTAGATAAAGATTTAAATACTTCCAGAATAAATAACTTGATTTATATATCAAATATATTTAGAATATAAATATTTATAATTTATAGATATATGAAATGGAAGGCACCATTTATGGAGACGGTATGTCATACATACGCATAAATGTTGTTTCAGTTTTCAAATCCTATTGAATGGAAGTAATTGAATAAGATATATGTAAGTACATACATACATACATACATATATATATATCTCCAGTAGCATCATTATTTAATATATTACATAATTATTAATAATATATATTTTTATAATCATCGATGAATGGCGAATGTGGGAATGAATCTAATCGCGTCGAAGAGACGGTAATCTGTACGTACGCACGAGCAACAATATCATAATATTGATGGTGAAATTGTATGTAATTGGATGGTATATCATATATACATAATCATTAACATGTAATATTTATTATTTACATCAGTTATGCTCATTATTATAATCATCCAAATAATTAAGTGTTTGAGTAACAGACTACACCACGACGTGGAGACGGTAAGTCGTACGTACGCATATATGGTGATTTTTTCAATTATAGGATGGATAGAATAACAAATAAATCTATCACTTATTTATAATAACATAAATGTATGTATGAGTTACTGTAGTTATTATTTTGGTATGTAAACAACAATGAAAGATGAGTTGGAAGAAGAAATTAACTTGGAAGAGGGTGGTGAAACTATTACCTCTTCTTCGGGTGTTTCCTTTTGAGTTGATCAAAAGGGATCCTTAGGATGGATTTATGATCAAATTAAAGACTCTAGGTTGATATGAGGGAAGTTGGGATGATATTTGGAAAGGGGGTGGCTGATTCAAAGGGCATTGTACGTGTGATTTTAAGAGAAGGGGATGTTCCCTTTTATAATAGGGGTGAAGGTCACTTTAGGAAAAGATTAAAATATTAATTTATTATACAATTATATTCGGTTTATAATGGCTCAAAATGAATTTATTTAGAGACTTAGGTCTTTATAGGTCTAAATCATCTCAACCAATAGGTTTTAGGCAATTTAAGGTTACCATTGTAACCTTATCATTTAGATTTAACTCTTAGTTAAATAGTTTAACTTTTACCGTGTCTTCTGGTATTCTTACACAATATGGTTAATAAACATACTCGAAACATCCAAGAGAACCTCAAGTGGTTACTTAATGACATATATAATATTATTTAAACCCTTTGGATGAACTTAATATTTTTAGAAATATTATATTAACCATTAATATAGTATTTTGTTTTAAAACTAAATTTATGTCAATTTTGACACTATTTGGTATTTTGTTTTGGTGAAAGTCATAACAACCTTATCACTTCAAAAACAAATTATATAATCAACCCTAATATGTGATAGTAATCTATAAAATTAGTGTAATTCATCATAAGTCTCAATTTAAATCTATTTGGATATTTATAATATCAATTTGTTAATATTTCATTAATAAGAAATTAATGCATCATCATTATGTCATAAATAAATTAAATTATTTAATGTCTAAAAATTGTAAATAAAATAACCTTCTGTAGGAAATATTTTTATCTTTCTAATTAATTGTTATTGTCAAGTTTCTATTGTGTTTAACCCTATATTAAAAATGTTTTAGTTATTAAGCTTTGAATTTAACACTTTTAACTATTCTTTAAATAAAATAATAATAAACGGCATAATCTAATCCAAGTGGACCAAAAGGATCATATTTTATTCTTAATGTTGTTTTTGGTCGAATTACACTTATCCAATAGAATTAGGACATGTGTTAGGGTAATTATAATATCATAATTACCCTTAATTACCGTATTTACTTTTAACTGGGTTAAATAGGTCAAAAGATACTATTCACCAAAAATTATTTTCATCTTATTGAACCACATTTTACATACTGATGCCAACCATGTGTCTCAAATTGTTGATATTCAACCCGTAAAAGTGGGAAATTATGTTTTATGAAAATTTGTAAATGCTCCTAGAAATTGGGGAAAGACGGTAAAAAGTTCAATAAAATTTAATATATTTAAACTTACTATAAAATGACTTTAATAAATTACATTGAAAATATATTTGTATTATTTATATATTTTGACCTATAATAAATTAAAATAAAATAAATAATTATTTAAATAAAAAGTCGGTTTTAAATAATAACGTAGTGTTTTTCACTATTCATCAAAAATTGAATGTTTTTAGAAAAATACAAAAAATTTACCGTAAGATAATTTTGATATTTTTAATTCAAAAATAATATCTATTTTACCAAATTCAAAAAAGAGAAGTTACATTTACTAATTTAAAATTAATTCTCGTTGTGAAAACCAAAAAAAGGGTTTTTTTAAGTAAAAACTATCAAATGATTGACATGTGTTTATGTTAAATTTAAATTTGAAATTACATATAATGAAATAAATTGTATTAAATGATAAAAATATAATCTAATTATACTTCCAATCCATTAAAATGTATAACTGAACACTATAAATTATTTTTATTTAAAAAGTTGATTTCAATTAAAATTTAGTATTTTTCACTATTCACCCAAATATGAAAGTTTTTAGAAAAACATCAAAAATTTGTTGAAACTAAATTTTTATGTCCCGATTCTAAAGAAGATGTTTATTTTGTCTAATGGAATATATTAATGTGCCAAATATTGGATTTAAAAAGGGTTCCCCATTAAAAGGTAGTAAAATTGTATTTTTGAAAAATACTTCCATTATCTAAAAATTTGAATTTTTTATCACATTATGTATAATAAACACATAATATAGGAGTTAAAATTATATAGAGTATATAAGATTCAAAATGAAGTTAATACTATTCATAACCTCCTTTTTAATGGCATGTTTGGTAAGTTTTGGTGCGCTCGAACTCGATGTTCTGTGTAGCACAAGTTATCGAATTACTTTAATGAGATAATGTACTATGAAATATTGGGGTGTTACATTCTCCCCTCCTTCAATAAATATTTTCCTCGCTATTTGTCTTTTTTCTTTGAAAATAAATTGTTCAAAATAGAAAAATTTCTTTGTGGAAAAATGACATCGGAAATTAGGTTAAAAAAATTTAGTCTTAATAAGAGGGAAAGTAAAATGAAAAGGTCACCACTAAATTATGATATTGATTAAGAGAAAATTTGTGGAAATTAAAGACACATAATTGAAGGAAAAACATAAATATTTATAGGGAGTTAATGAGTTCATCAATCAAAAACAAGTGTAAAATTGAGGGCCTCAAAGCCATCAATCTAAGATGGTGTAAAATATCATCAGTTCAACAAAACATATGGTATTAGGAAAACAGATTATTGGTTTTAGGATCCCTTATATAAAGTTTGAGAATTAATTTATTCACATAATAAGAGGAATATATATATATATATATATATATATATACTTAACAAGTAAGGTTTCATCCTTTAATTAATTCCTACCACAAACTCATCTTTCACTCCAAAAGATAATAGAATTTCAAAATATTATATTCATCCGAATCGTATAGGGTTCCAAAAATAATGAATTTATAATTCATTTGTCATACTATTTTAAAAACTACATTATACAAACCAGGACATCATGTAGGCCAATGGTAGGTGATGCACCCTTGTCTCTCTTCAATTGTGGGTTCAAGTCTCGCGGCCTTGCTAGATGCGACGGGTTGTCGCTCAACCTCTGGGTTGTCCTTTTTATAACAATCCAAAAATAATCTTATGAAAGAATTTAACCTTAATTATCGTATCCAATTTCAAACATAATCCATTCAATTCTTTATACATATCCAAAATACTTCTGTCCAAATTTACAGTCGAAAATTTATTAGGTAAACACATTGAATAAGTTATTTTCCTCATAATAATATGTGAATACCTTCATCATGTATTATTTTAAAACACAGTAACACCCTAAATTATGATAAAAAAATTACTTATTACATTCATACTCACTTATTCCTTATATAATACTAGTTATATTCCTTATATCATAATATTGTGAATACTCCAACAATGATGGAATAAACAAACAATTAATCAGTTCCATGGTAGTCAGAAATATCCAATATAATTTATCCAAATCAACCATCTCTTATTCCAAAATCACTACCTCAGTATCAGAACCATATTTAGGTTTATCTTTCCTTAAACCTTTTATTTTTCAAAAAGTTTAACATAATATTGAGTCACTTTTCTTAGTACCATTCAATCTCAAATCCTTAATGAAATAGTACCGCAGTACAATCCTTTTTTATTTCCATAATTCATATAACCAGTACATCGTTGATACAACACTAAAATGAAATAATTCTTTAATAAAAACATAAGAACACTAGTCATTCCCCTTCATCAGTGGTAGTATCATAACATGATTATTATCTAATGGCATCATTTGGGTCATACTCTGATGACTTGGACATTGATTCGCGTAGTCGCCCAACTCCTTGGAGATGAAGCATTGTACACTTGAAATCATTTTCTTACCCTTGAAATCACGTACTTGGTGTCCACTTTCTCTAAACATATAAAAAACTCTCATTCCGTTCAATAAATTACCATGGTGATTCTTTCCACAGTTATCAATTATGGGAAAATTATTTTTTCCCTTTTTCCTTTATCCATCTTTCTCTCTTCCATCATTTTCTTTTCTTACTTCCCTTCAAATCCATGGGACTCAGAAAATTCTTTACTTATCAAATTAACACATGATATTATTTCATCATATGATGAGATTATGTGGGAGACTATTTCCTTTTTAATTGTTTTGTTAATACCATAAAGGTTATGATCCTTATTAATATTTCGATCATGCATATTTCTGGAATTACCATTCCTTCTACTAGGCACCATTTCTAAACAATGGCACACACTAGCTTAGTTTATGAATAACAATTCATAATTCCAAACCTGTACAATACCTGATGTAAATTGAAAATATTATGCATATAATCTATAATCATAAAATGTTTTCTTTGAGGAGGTATTTACTCCTAAATCCTTCATAATGTCTTTTAATGAAAATGTGAATTATCATAAGCATATCCCCTGGGAGTGTCATAACCAAGAGTGCAACAAGGCCCGTTGTCGTGTACCAGGATTCCATTGGTCAAGCCTGAAACTCCTTGTTGGATTTTCCACTCCTAGGTACGTTTGTGCTAGAGTATCCTCAACCTTCTTGTATCCAGACATGTATGTATTGGTTGGAAAATACATAAAATATCTACATTACCAAAATTCTAGGAAGTTATTCTATACTAATCCTCAAAGTCTATCTTAGGGTAATGTTCTCTAATTAGAGTTTATCAAAATCTATTTTCAAGGATGTCACAAAACTTCATCTGATAACAACTATAATGCCTCGACCCTAGTTACCCAGAGTTGGTGCATTATGTTAATACATTGTCATTATTACAAGGAATCAAGTCCTGAAGGACCGATCTATTTAGCAGTCTTGGAAAATAGATTACAAAGATGAACATTACATTATAAAATGAAAAAAAAACTAAAACACCATTGTCTCCATTGAACACATTCATATCCCTTAGACTATTCCTACAGGTGAGTAATAATATACTTATTCACATCATGGAAAAAATAAAACATAGAAAGGGGTGAGCTTAAACGGTCAGTAAGGGTAAGCAATACAACAGAAGATAACATAAACATTAGGCTTGGTGAATAATTGAAAACATATGCATTTAAAAATAAAAAACATGAAAAATTTATGGAAAGAATATAAGTTGGGTAAATAATTCCATAATAAAAACATATTCATTGGTATTCTACTTGTATAATAACCACATGAACCATCAATAATATTTTCATAATGAGGAAATGTATAAAGCGGGACATTCTGAAACATTTTTTCAAGGCCTCGGCCAAGGCATCTAAAAATGATTAAGGCCTTGGCCAAAACCACATATCAAAATTGGGAAAGCGCTCAGCCAATTCCATGTCTACTAGTCTCATGAGACCTACCGATGCACTGAGGAGCTATAGTGGGCTCCACATGTCACTTAATAATTCCAATACATTGCTCATATGAAATGGTTGAAACATAATATAAACATTCGTATTAAAACTAGAATATGAAATGACAATACTTTAACCATAAACCATTAATGGTATAAAATTAACACATTCATAGTCAAACATATGACAAAACCTTCAATACAATATGGAATATTTTTATCATAATAAATCAACCTTGATCCAGAATAATATCATGTAAAGGATATTGACATAGTTTAAAATGAACAGTAAAAATCTTTGAGAGAAATATCCCTTTTCCATGAAATCATTTAAAAGTCACAAATTTTATAAATCAAGTAATTTAAAAGATATTTTTGAATCAAAGTGTAACATACCACTTTGAAACTTTTTAATGGAATTAACATTTTAAAACATTCATGTCCATATAAATAAATCCTTAAACCCATATTGAAAATATAGACATTAATGAGAATGATTTAGAAGAATAAATATTTAAACCATTTAAAATGTTGTTTTAGTTATGGAGTCCATTAAAAATAATCCTTTTAAATACTCTTTTATGAAACATGGACATGGATAATTATTATGTCCCAGTAAAAACATACACACAAACAATCTCTGATAATAATGATATTGAGGAATTAACCATTACCTTGCACTTTCATTTGGTCAAGGGTAAATTTAACCTCCTATATAATGACCATAGTATGTTATTAAATTATACCCGAACCGTATTAATTTTTATTAAATCTTACATGATTCATTTATTACTTTATACTGCCCATTTAATAATGATTTCCATGTTAAATTAACATTTTGGGTAATAATCGCTTTCTTTATCATACATGTTTTAACATGTTATTCTTTATCATATCATTTAGATCACGATTTAAATAGTTCTAGAATATAAAATATGATTTATATATCATATATAATAATAATATAAATATTTATAATAGATAGATATATGAAATGGATGGCATTGTTTATGGAGACAGTAAGACGTACGTACGCATAAACGATGTTTCTGTTTTCATATCATATTGAAAGGAAGTAAGTGAATAAGATATATGTAAGGACATACATACATATATATAAAAAATATAATTATTATTTCTTATATTCCATACTTATTAATAATATATATTTTTATAATAATCGATGAATGGTGAACGTGGGAATTAAACGTATCGCGTCGTGGAGAAGGTAATCTGTACATACACATGAGTGATAATATCATTATATTTATGGTGAAATCGTATGTAATTAGATGGTATATCATATATAAGGAATAATTAACATTTTATATTTATTATTTACATTAGTTATACTCATTATTATACCCATCCAAATAATGAAGTGTTTGAATAACAAACTACAACACGGTGTGGAGACGGTATTCCGTGCATACGCACGTATGATGATTTTTTTATTTATAAGATGGATATAATAATGAATATGTTTTACCATATTTATAACAACATAACATTATGTAGGAGGTACTTGAGTTATTATTTTGGTATAGAAACCACAAAGAAAGAGGAAGTGGAATAAAAAAGAACTTGAAAGAGAATGGTGAAATTATTACCTCTTCTTTGGGTGTTTCCTTTTGAGTTGATAAAAATGTCTACATAGGTTGGATTTTTGATCAAATTAAGGAATATAGGCTGACGATAGGGAAGTTGGCAGGATATCTGGGTAGGTTTTGGCCAAGCCAAATGGCTTTGGTGGTGTTATTTTGAGAGAAGGGGAAGTTCCCTTTTATAAGAGGGGTGAGGGTCACATTAGGAAAAGACTAAAATATTAATTTATTATACAATAATATTCGGTTTAAAATGACTCCAAATGAATTTATTCCAAGCCTTAGGTGGTTATGGATTAAAATAAGTTCAAAAAATAGGTTTTATAAAGGTTTAGGTTACCATTTTAACCTTATCTTTAGGATTTAACTCTTTGTTAAATAGTTTAACATTTACCGTGTCTTTTATATTCTTAAACTATATGGTTAATAAACATACTCTAAACTTCCAAGAGAACCTAAAGTGATTAATTAATGACATATATAATATTATTTAAGCCCTTTTGATGAACCATATATTTTTAGAAATATTATATCAACGAATAATATAGTATTTTAAAAAAACTTAATTTATGTCAATTTTGACACTATTTGGTATTTTGTTTTTGTGAAAGTCATAATAACCTTATAACTTCGAAAAAAATTATCTAATAAACCCTATCATGTCATATTAACCTATAAAATTAGTGTAATTCATCATAAATCTCAATTTACATTTATTTGGATATTTATAATATCAATTATTTTAATATTTCATTAATAAGGTAATTATTGCATCATCATTGTGTCATAAATAAATTAAATTATTTAATGCATAAAAATTATAAATAAAATACCAATATTTTGGAAATCTTTTTAGTTTTATAATTAATTTTTATATTTGAATTTGTATTGTGTGTAACCCTATATGAAAAATGTTTTAGTTATTAAACATTGAATTTAACACATTTAACCCTTCTTTAAATAAAATAATAATAAATGTCCTAATCTAATCCAAGAGGACCAAAAGGATCATATTTTAGTCCTAAGATTTTTTTGGTCGAATTTCACTTATCCAATAGAATTATGTCATGTGTTCGGGTAGTTATAATATCATTTTTACCCTTAATTACCCTATCTACTTTTAATCGTAGTAAATAAAAGTCAAAAGTCACCATTCAGAAAAAAAATATCTTCATATTATTAAACCACGTTTTACTTACTGATGTCAAATGTTTCTCTCGGATTTTTGAAATTCAACCCAAAGAGGCGGTAAAATTATGTTTTATGAAAATTTGTAAATGCTCCTAGAAGGTGGGTAAAAGATGGTAAAAAGTTCAATAAAACTATATATATCTAAAATTACAATAAAATGACTTTAATGAATTAAATTGAACATATATAGGTATTATGTATCCATTTTGACCTAAAATAAATTAAAATAAAATATATAATTATTTAAATAAATAGATTCTTTTAAATAATAACACAGTGTTTTTCAACATTCATCAAAAATTTAAAGTTTTCAGAAAAACATCAAAAAATCCCCCTAAGATAATTTTGATATTTTTAATTCAAAAATTTAGTCTATATTACCAAATTCAAAACATATAAGTTACATTTATTAATTTAAAATTAATTCCCATTATCAAAACCAAAAAATTAGTTTTTTTTAAAGTAAAAACTATAAAATGATTGACATGTGTTTATGTTAAATTTAAATGTGAAATTACTTATAATTACCTATATTGTATTATATATAAAAATATTATCTAATTATACTTATAAACCCTTAAAATGTATAATTTAACACTATAAATTATTTTTATCAAAAAAAAATTTAATTATAATTTAGTATTTTTCACTAATCACCCAAATATGAAAGTTATCAGAGAAACACCAAAAATTTATTTAAACTAAATTTTTATGTCTCCATTATAAAGAATAAGATTATTAGTCAAATTGAATATATAAAAGTGTCAAATATTGGATTTAAAAAGGGTTCTTCATTAAAATGTGGTGAAATTGCATTTTTTGAAAAATACTTCCTTTAACTTAAAAATTGAATTTGTTCTCATATTATGGCTAAGAAACAGATAATATGGGAGCTAAAATTATATAGAGTATAAAATATTCAAAATGCAGTTAATACTATTCATAACCACTTTTTGAACAACTAGTTCGGTAAGTTGTGGTGCACTCAAACTTGGTGTTGCGTGTAGCACAAGCTATTGAATTACATTAATGAGATAACATACTATGAAATCATTAGGTGTTACACATGATATAATACCTCCAATATCTTTTGGAATTACCACTACTTCTAACTCCAAATCATGGGGTGGGTAATTCCTCTCATGCAATCTGAAGTGTCGAAATCCATAAGAAACCACTTGATCTTACTACATCAAAACTACACTAAGTCCAAATCCATATGTTTCATAGTACACAATATATGATTTACCCAACATGGTTAAAGTAAGTATAGGTGCTGAGGTCAACCAACATTTATGATCTAGAAATTATATCTCATAAGAATCAAATCAAACAAACATAACCCCATTTCGGGTTATACCTGACATCAGTGCATCTAAATGGGAGAAGTCCTAGAAAATGTGCTGATAATAACCTGAAAAACCCAAAAAGTTCAAAATTTTAAATATCATATCGGGTTAATCCTTAGATACCATGGCTACAACCTTCTCTAGGTATACTAACACTCCAACCGTTGAGAGGACAAGGACCAAGATGTTCACTTTATCAATCCAGAAACTTCATTTGGTTAGATTGGGATAAAGCTACTGCTCCCTCAATGTTCTCAAGATGATTTCAAGATATTGGAAATGACCATATGCTGTTTGGGAGTACACTATGATGTCATTGAAAAAAACCACTAAAAATTAGCCTAGAAAATGGTGAAAGATTGGATTCATCAAGACCCTGAATATCACTGGTGTTTTAGTTAACCCAAATGACATCACTACAAATTTTTACAAGATTTACCTACTCCTAAAAGAAGTTTGAGGTGTTTCTGTTGGTCTCACTCTCCACTGATGGTATCAAAATCTCATATCAGCATTGTATTAAATATTCGAACATCACAGTTTATTGAATATATCATCAATTCATGGAATATGATACCAGTTATTGACCGTCATTTGGCTCAATCTCTGATAATACAAACATAAGTTCAAAGTCCCATCATCCTTCTTTGATATGAGGACTATAAACCACAAGGATATATAATAGGTCATATGAAACCTTTAGCTTCCTAATACTTCAATTGAAATTTCAACTCCAGATGCTATTTTTGTGCCACTCTATAAGGTGAAATATAAATTGGCTCTACTCTTGACGATAACTCAATTGTAAACCTGATTTATTACTTTGACATTATGTTATATAACTCATCAGGAAAGACATCCATAAAATGGTATACCATTTGAGTAAGATAATTATTCTCCATTAAACCTTCATCAAAATAAATACCGAATATTTGATTCTTGATACAATCCAATCTATATTTAATTGGTTTCTACATGACCAACATGAAGATCCTACTGCCCCTGGTGATAATAGATACCACCTTCTGGAGATAGAAATGAAAATTTCCTATGATAAAAATTGATATGTGCCTAGTATATAACTATCCAATACATACTTAGAATCAAATAAAATCCAATCATTTCCAGCACAAACAGTTCCCAAATAAAATGGTAAAACCCAATATTTAGAGAACACGCCTTGAAACATTTGATATTCTCTGACGACACTCCAAATAGTGTATCGATGATCAAAATACCATCCAATATTCTCACAACCAAGATGAAACCATTTAAAAAATAAGGGTAGATAAAATTAATGTGATTCCCTTGTAACAATCAAAACAAAATCAAGGGTAGATGATAAAAAAACTATACCTCTGATAGTATATGGTCCTGCATCCACAATAGCTCGAGCAGTCTTCATAATGTTCAGATGACCATCCCCTCTTCCTTGGGATCCAATTTGACTCCCCAGAGCAATTGACACTGTCTGGTACATCCACTCTTACACTGGGGTACCATATTTCCTACCTTGACAAAATTTCTTGTAGAACTCTAGCAACCTTTCTACTGAGGATTATCTGAGTCCTTCCAAGACTCCAGTACCAATCATGATCCCCTTCCTCTGATCTTATATTTCATGCTATTATAAAACCTCTATAGTTGGGCCATTATGCTACAATCAAGACCCTCCAAAGTAGGGTATGGACACTAATACCACTTGTATCCCATCTTACCACACAGATAGCACAACAATGAAAAATGATCGGGAGATGGTTTCCCACAACCCTAAATTCTCTAACCATTGTTTCCTTGAAAAAACTATCATATTGATTCTTATTTCCACTTGAATATTAGTTACCAATTACCCTTATTTAAATATCATGGTTGCTACTTGAGGCCTCTCTCAAATTCCATTACATGATGATTTTCTATTTCATCACATCCACAAAACTGCTCATATGGAACAATTTCACATTCAACCTAGTCTCATAGTGAAGACCATCCTAAAAACATCTCACCTTGGATATCTCATTAGATTCCAATGATGTATAAAAGGGATGAAATTCGTTGAAATGTTCATGGTAATCCAACACTGACATCCCTCATATGTAATGTGTAGGAACTCACGATCCTTGTCACCCCTCAACATCTCAGTAGAAAAATGGCTATGGAACATCATATTAAAGTACATCCAAGATAACTAATCAAGCTACACATATTGCTTTATAATATCCCACCAACGCTGGGTAGGTCCACATAGAATATATCTAGAAAGCTTCAGCATCCTATCTATGGGTGTCTCAAGATACATAAAAATAATCTGGACTGACTCGATCCAAAACTTATCTACTTTGGGGCCTCACTCCCCAATGAACATAGGTGGATTCTACAACTAGAACTCTATCTTCATCTTATACATGAAATTAAGGGTATGAATAGTCTCCCTTTCCATAGATCACATTCCCCATATGAATCTATCAAAAAAATGAACATATATATGATCTTCAAGAGCCACAAGAAGCTCTGGTTCAGCTGTGTTAGGAGTGTATTTATTTTCACACACCTGGAATTCAACTCAAAGATGATGAGGAGACATTTTATCTATAAGAAAAATACACTCCTTAGAACACCAGTTGTTACAACAAGGTCAACCTATACAGGTGAAAAAAATTGAGAACCTCCACTCTTGGTATCTCTAAACATGGATTATAAGTGTTTTAGCATGAAATATTAGTTCATTTACTTCGTTTCTCGTATTTAATAGTTATCTTATATCATAGTTAAAATAGGAAAGTATATATAAATTTCAATTAATTTTTCCCCATCATCAACGTTTCATATATATATATATATATCCCTATGTGACTGTTATGATGCATATATACTCAGATCATGTCATACTGAGAAATGAGTATAAATCCAAAGAAAAAACATCAAGAAATAACAACATCACATAACATGTGAATTAACCAAGGTAAAATATCATCAATTGTAACATGAGAATAGTATAAGTGGTAATACCATCATTGGGAACTTTGATTTCACCCCATACATGGGTTAGTGAATCCCTTGAAAAATATAATTACCAAATCATGACACATACAAGCCTCCTATCTATCATTCCTAAATAGTAATGAAATTGAAAATATACCTAGTGTGGATCTCATGCCACATTTTAGTGTCCCCTGTTCCGACACTCTCTCACTCGCCAAAATGCGTTGGTTATGATACCTAAATCATGCATCCCCATATTCCAGATGATGTCGACTAGTAGAGGGGTTGTGATAAGTATAGTGGGGAGACTATAAACTCTAGTTATAGAGTTAAAATATAGTGGAAATAAGAAATATAAATAAATATAATAGTGAGGAAATAATAGCAACAATACAATACAGTGAAAAACCTAACAATAAAAGACAACTGAATATTCCAATAAATAATAAGGGAATAATGTAATGATAGGAATAAACATAAATAAATTTCCCTCTATATGTTACTTAATTTCATGTTGGAATTAATAAAAATATAAGACTAGAATACTGAAATAAAGACTCAAAATCCCATATTCCAGAGGCCCATGTCGATGTCCTCTCCAAACACATGTTCATCTATCAAACAACAATAAATAGTAAGGTCCACTACCCTTGTACAAACCTACCTCCATGTTATCTTCTCAGGCACTAAACAACAGCCTAAATAGGGTGTGAGTATAACTTAGTAGGATTACAACATCATGTCTATGAATAACTATCCTGATAATAAGTGCATGTAATAATGCAACAAAAATATGAATTAATTAATTAAAAAATTAATTTAAAACCACATCAACCTACTTCAGCACCATGCTGGAATATCTATAATCATATCTTCTAAAAAGTTTAACTATAACCATATAACCATGGTAAATCATAACCCCCTTCGTCACCATGCCCAAAATTCTCTGAGCATGTATCACAACCATGATAAAAATATCCATATATCCATGTCATAAATCACAAAAATCTTGGTCAATCCCTCTATATAAGAATTTAAAAAATCAATTAGGGATGAACCCAATGTATAAGAATTATAGCAGGAATCAGGGACAAGCCTAGTTTATAAGTATTACAAAATGTATCATGGTCAAGCCCGGTATATAATCATTTCATCATATATCATGGACAATCCCGATATATAATTATTTAATCATATATTAGGGGAACGCCCTGTATATAAGAATTCCATCATGTATTATGGCCAATCCTAATATATAATAATAATAATTATAATAAATAACTAGGCATATCCCATTATATAATAATTATAGTATGAATCACTAGGAATTGTAGCAAGGATATTGCAATATCACATCATAAAGCTTGATGGTTAATTATGAAAATTACCATATATCTTTCAATAAAAAATTTCATTTATTTTTTGTATATAATCCAATACCTAAAAATTTATTCTAAAAATTTTTCCAACCAGGGTGAGCCTATATCAAGTAATCACCCCGGACTCATGTCCTGATAAATAAACATTAATCCATTAGTCACTTAATTGTTTAACAAGGGTCCCCTCACCCAAATGGAATCCATAATAAAGGTAAATAAAACTTGGAACCAAAGGGATTCCATTTAATAATCCAATTATTAATTTAATAATTTTATAAACACACCACTTTTGTGAAATTTAAATATTACACATAATTACAGTTAAACAGAACATATAGTTAAGGTTTAGACCACCTACATTTAACTGGTGATTAACAAATCACTTTAAAAGGGGTAACACTAATGAGGAGAAAGGTTTAGAATATCATAAGATGAAACCAATATCCAATTAGGTCAAGATTTACATAAAAACAAAATACAGTCCAAGTATTCCATTTCCTAAGGGAGAATAATGGATGTGGAAGAGAAAACCAAAGCCAATGACTTACTAGGGATCAATAACACAAAAATGACATCCAGAATGGAGGATAACACTCCAAAATCACCTAGGATATTCCCTGTAGTCGAGAAGAGGAAGGATTCTTTATATGGAATGAGAAATCAGCCACACATTAACATTAAAATTGATTCCTAGGAAATCACATGGTTTGTAATTCCTTTAAACGTTGTGTATTACTTTTTATAGTGATACACTGAAAACCCCATCACCTCATGTTAATATTTATCCTAATAGATTATTACCCGACATGAATGTTTTACAAGACATGTAACCATTTCATGAATTGTACTATTTTCATGACATCTGTCTATATGAATGTACACATCATGTAACACCATTACACGTTGTGTAAATCCTCTATGGATAGCTTTCAGTCTAGTTTACTATATAAGGATCCAATAAAAAACCCAAAGCCATCCAAATTTTGGGAAAACCTCATAAACCTTTTTAACATGTTTATACATATAATCCATTAATTCATGAAAAATAAATATCCCTAAACATTAGATCATTTTACCCAATAAAGTCACTTTGTCTTCGAACAAGACTCATCCACCAAGGTACAATGCAAAGATTAAATATTTTCATATCTAGAAAAATATGGGATATTACATTTTGACTTATATATATCATATTTTTAAAGAGACAAGGTAATACATAACATAATTTTGGAAATTTTTTTTCCATACATGACATTTTCGAAACTTATATAACATAATTTTGGGCATGTGTAACATATTTCAATTGTTTCGTATCATAATTTTTCTAAGAGGAAGTTGATACATAAAAATATTTTTAGAGGAGAATTTAAATATGATATGTATCAATTATAATGGAAGAAATATGTTATGTATAATTTTTTTTGATACATGATATATTCTTCAATGTCAAAAATCTTATGAATTAAAGGTAATGGAATAATATTCCACATATGATGATATTTTTATATGTATCTTAAGAACCAAAATTTTCTCAAAGGTGATATCCTATATATTCACATAAGATATCCAATATATTACATAGGATGATTGTTTGTTCAATACTAGTCATGTTATTCATTTTAAAGGGTAGTTAAAGAGGTTATGAGTCCTGACGAGATTAAAGGAGGAATTAAAATATTTACATCCCATGTGAATAACACGTGATTCCACCATCCCAAAATATTTAATACCTACTAATGCCTATATAATAATAGAGAATAATTTGTTACATGCAAAAAAGGTTGCCCATTAATAATTAATTTTTTTTACCAATTTCAAATTACTTTCCCTCTAATGTAGAGGATAAAACAAGAAAGATGGGGGAGAAAAAATTAAGAACATCATTATAGGGGTATCAATAATCTGTGGTGACATTATAGAAATGAGAGGAACACATGTCCTAGAGAATACAAATGTAAGTAGATAAATGTTGGTTTATTCATCTCATGTGAAACCCATAAGGTAGATTTGAGTAGTGGAGACCCAAGAAAACTTCCTTTCTGAGTCTTTCTCTTCATAATATACTGTTGAATTTTTTTGATATTAATGTTCTGAAATAAAAACGATTTCTTTTAATTTTTAATTATTATTCTTCTCTTTATATTTTGGATTTTTTTAGTCTATGAAAGAAAATTAGTTAATTTTTTATTTTAATTTCTTAATCAAGGTATTTTTTATAAGAATAATAGATTTGATTAGGTTTAATTTCGTATAGATATTTTTGTAAATGGGGATCAAATAAAAAATTTGGATTTTTTTTATTAGAAGGAGTGTCTAATGAATAGTTTTTATATTCACACACTACTTTGATTACAGATTCAAAATAATTGAAGAAAAAGTTTCTTGATTTTTTTTCTTTATTCTATAATTTTTTAATTAAAAATGATGTTTCTTTTGAATCAAAAAAACTCATCGATAAAATTCATAATATTTTTGAGAGATGTTTAAAATATTGTTCTTTAATTCTCCCCACCATTCTTATTGATTGGTTCATGAAATATATTTCTAAAATAGGAACTTTAGTTTATAAAACATGAGTACATACTACCAATCTTATGGATGATAAGGCTGAAAACTACCAATAATTTGGAACAAGAGGTCTTCTCCATGTTAAATATACTCAGGAAGATCCTACTTCTAATTTAGAAAATAGAATTATTGTAAATCAACTCAGTGATATTACTAACAACGTAAGATCTATGATTTTTCCAACACTACACAAACACAAACTAAAATTGAAACAAGTTTTAAACTATATGTTAATAATGGAATGTTTTATTAAAATATTCATTTTAGTAAAAAAATGTATTTGAACTAAAGAATATTATGAACCATAAAATTCAGTTTTTTAGGAATACAATTCCACCTAAACCAATAAAGACCTTCTCAACCTAATCAAAATTTTTAATAGGGATGGAATAGTCAGTCTAATGAAATATATCAATATTTGTGACAATAATAATCATTTTTCCAAATACCATTAAGTAATTCATATCGAATATAATTTAATGATCAAACAAATTATAAATATATAATAAAGTTAAAACTCTAAACCCCACACAAAAATATAAATTTTTTTATAAACTCTAAGACAACAAAAAATCATGACGACCACTTTAATGATTCAAATGGATTAAATAAAAAATAATATTGGTTGTATAAGGAACCAAATTAGTAGAAGTTCTACTTAAATAGTTCAAGTGAATTATAAGGAAAAGGGAAAGGAAAATCATAGTACAATATATATTATAAGAGTAATTAAGTTTAATAAACCTCAAACTAATAATTCTAAACCTAATGTTGAACAAAAACATGTTGAATAAAATTTCAAAGCTTTTTCACTTTATATAGACCATTTTGAAGAAATACCAACTACTACTAAACTTACTGGAAATAAAGAATAAGTTTTTAGAGAGAAATATTTGTCCAAAGAAGGATCTTTACGTAAAAGTACAAATAAATATTAATGAAAAATTATTGGACCATATGTCTCTCAAAATAATGCTCAAAATAATTTAGAAATTACAAATAAACCACTAACCTAACCTAAGGGTAGCCCAATCGTGATAAAGGATGATAAGAATGGAGTAGATAAGAAACTTTTAGAGACATTTAGGAAGGATAAATTCAATATTCCTTTCATTGGTTCAGGGGAATAAATTCACAAGTATAATATTTTTTAAGTAAATGAACTCTCATTAGAGGAAGTTAAAGTGAGGAGGAAAATTAAACCTTGGGAGAAATATTTCCTCCAAGATTCAATATACCTTACTTATCTAATATAAATAACTTTGGGATTTTACCAGTCCCTTAACCATATGGGAATGTGAATTAAAATATTTCATGCTAGATTTATGAGCATCAATAAATATGATTCCTTATTATTTTTACTATAATATATTGTTTGGATGTCATAAAACAATTTATATTTCGATTAAATTAGATAATAAAAGTATAACCAAGCCAACTTGAATCATTGGGGATGTTTTGGTACAATTAATAGATATAATGTTATAAATATAGAGGATGATAAATTTAGTACAAATTCACCTCTAATTAATGGAGAAACATTTCTAAAAAATGATAAGAAAATAATATATGTTCACAAGGAAACATTATCACTGAAATTTGGAGGGGAAAAATTTCACATTAATAATTTTCAATCCATGAAATACCCAATGGAAGATCATTAAAATCAATAATTTAACGTGTTTTATTAGTTTTTCATTAAGATATTTCCTAATCTTACAAGTAATTAATCACCAATTATTGTTTCAAAAAATAAACCCCTTGTTTTCTATTAAAACTGATTTATATGAAGGTAAAAGTTTTTCATGTTAAGATAGTGTTATTACTAAATTTAATGCATCTAAACCTACTAATTTTGAATTTATTGCATCAAATTTAATTTAAACTATTGAAAATACAAACTATGATCAAATTTTTTGTTGTTATCTTAAATAATATGAAACCTTTTTAAGTCAAAACTGTTCAAGATGTTTTAAAAATTCTATCATTGATTCTGAAAATTAATATTCTTTTTTTTATAGAATAAAACTATAAAAAACATGTAAATATATTGATGAAAGTTTTCAGTTCAATATTATAATTAAAATATTCTTATTCTATTAATTAATTATGATCTGAATTTAATTTTTTGAGTTATTAAAACCTTCTTGGTAAAGTGAAAATATCCCATGTCATTTGGAAATAAAATCCTTACATAAGAACCTTAATTATGATCTTTTATATGAGAATGAGAATTTTCCTATAATATTTACTAAAGAGATATCAATATATCCAAAAAATTGAAGTCCTTAGTGTACTCAATAAATCCAAATGATCGACCTTAGTTGATTTAGATATAATTATTCCTTCAATTTACATTCATATATTATTTTGGAGTTAAATTACAAACATTGAAGGAAATTTCAAAGGATATTGAACCCAAAACCATTAGAATTTGATAAAAAAATTGAGGTGACTACCTTTATGGTTATTGAAATATTTTTATTATTTTATGATAGCCAATGGGTGAGTCTTATCCAAATTATTCCAAAAAGGAGTCGGTTTAACTTTTCAAATAATTAATTTTTAGATCTCATTCTTGTTAGATATCTTAAAAAAATGTATATTTTTTATAGTTTATAATAATATAAACTTAGTGAAAGGTTAATATCAATTTCTTCTTCCATTTCGTGAAAAGGTTCTTAAAAGTCTTGAAAACAAATTCACTACTCTTTTCTAAATGGATTTTCTTGTTACTTTCAAATTCATATTACACCAAAGGATAATTAAAATACCCACATTCACATATCCTTTGGGAATTTTTTTTGAAGAATTCCTTTTATTTTTTTAATTCTCAAGAAGCATTTCAAAGGTACATCATGAGTATATTTGATAAATATTTAAAGAAATTTATGTATGTTTTTATGGATAATTTCACTATCTATGGATCTTATTTTGAGATATATTTAATTTTTTTGGTTTTTTCCATAAAACCTACATTGATAAAAATCTTGTTCTCATCTATGAAATATTCGATTTTATTGTAGAAAAAAAGAATTTTACTTGGCCACGTAGTGTCCAAAGATAATATTCAAGTGGATAAATCTATGTTTAAAATCATATATTCACTCCCATAACAAAAAATAATGTGGTATGTGTGATTCTTTCTAAGACATTATGGTTTTTATAATCTATTCATAAAATATTTTAGCAATACTACCCTTATTTATCCATATTTCATCAAAATTAATCTCAATTTCTCTTTGATGAAATTTCTAAACAATCCTTTAGGGGGTATAAATATAAGATGATATTCTCACCCATTATCCAACCACCAATATAGGATTTTCCTTTTGAAATAATAAATGATGTATCAAAATTTTCTCTTAGGTAATTTTTAAATCATAAAATGGATAAATAGTGTATTATATCCTTTTCATATATAAATCTATATCAATAATAAGATAAATACCCCACAATTGTGAAAGGCTTTCTAGAAGTTGTTATTACTATAAAAGCACAATTTTTTCTTGAGGTGTGGATCCTTTTCTTGCCATAAAGTTTCATTATAAATGTTTAAATATGGGCTAATTTGAATGCATGTTGAGGTAATATAGGTGTAGAGGGTGTCTTGGGTGGGTTCGTATCTCAAAACCCATATTTTGGGTTGAAAAATGCATAGCGCATGGTTAGTAGAAACCAAAAGGGGCATGCTACATGTTTAATCTTAACCATACGATGGAAAGAAGAATGCTCATGACCACATATTTTGTTAAACCATGCGATATGGGGATCATGACTGTGTGGGCTTATCTACAATTTTAAAAGTGAGTATTTTCAATGTTTGTGCATGGTTCGTCAAACTGTGCACACTAACTATGCGGGGGGTGGGGTGGGGGATTCATATAGAAGGATGTGCATGGTTGTTGCATAGTTTGGTCAACCGTTCGGCCAAAATGTGTGACCCTGTGTTTTGGGTTAATTTACTAATTTTACCCTAATTAAATTTAATACAACTCTAATTTCACACTTCTACTCATGTTTAATAGACAAGCCTTCAGAGATCCTCCTTTGTTGACTATTACTGTAATCGAGAGATCAAATCAATATGATATTGTGAATGAGTGTTCATGATCTCCTTATATACACATTTTTGGTATGACATCAGTAGTGTTATTTAGAGGAAAGATAATAATCCCTATTTATAGGTTCTTCTTCAATTATTTCTTTTTTTTTCTGATATGAGTTCTTTCAGGAACTGATATTGGATGATAAATATAACAACCCTGCTTTTTATTTCACACTTAAACATAATTTATTACAAGAAATTTTAATTAATAAAACATAGAATATCGATAGCTATAGTGTATTTGGGGCTTAGGATCATCACATAACAACATAAAACATGAAATACAAAATCTTTATTGAAAACATCCTTTACATGACAACAGCATTCCTTCGTAATTAATATTTCATGGGATAACCTGAGGACATACATAAGAAAGGGGTGAGCTATAAATCCCATTAAGGGAATAAACATGGAATAACATTAGGAATACAATACATGTTATAAAATCGGCATATCAATGGATCACAAGAGAAACATGAACATAAAGGCATGATAAATCATGATAATCATAACATGGAGATGTGGCAACAACATTTAACATGATATTATCATGATCCAAGGATAATTGCTCATGGAGCATTAGTAAACCCTCATTGCACATGAATCACAAGTAAACACTCATTTCACTTAAATTAGAATGATTCAACACTCATTTCACATGACGTATCATGATACTATACTTTACCTTATGCATTGGAGCACTATCAGGGCGCACCCTTCTTAAACATTTCATTTCATGCATAAGTGTGCCACATGAATGATACAACATGGAAACATTTATCATAATTTATTACATGATAAAGTGATGTGGAATAAATACATTAATCTTCATTATCAATAAGTAAATTTGAATAAAGGTGAATACCCTTGATCAAGAAATGGGAATGGTTTTCACTGCATAGTGACTTTGGCTTGGAAAATCGCGGTGCAATTTCGGCAGCATAACGGCATGACATAAGAGTTCATAAAATATGGTTTATGAGAGATAGTGGGGTGTCTCATCATATTTACATTAAATGGGCAGAAAGGTGTTCATATATATTCATGTCCCAACATGGGTAATGGACTTTTATATTCATAATACAAAAAAATGTCTTGAATATAAATGAGCAGAGAGAAATTCCTTACAGAATTTTGGCATGGTAACGGGTGAACATGGGAAGAATTAATGAGATACAAAGAGGTATCTCATCATTAAAAAATAAATATGGAAATATGGGGGAGGTTATAAATAATACACCAATATTTATAAATGAAAATAAAAGGACATAACAATATTATGAAACATGGCTAAAATGAGAAAGGAATCCTTTACTCAGAAGTGTGATCCCAAAGGCTTAGAATAGGCTTGAGAGAGGATTCTTGGGAGCTTGGGGAACGCTATGAGGATTCTAGATAGAGTATGTAAGAGTTTGGAAGAACTCCAAAGTCTTTGAGTGAAGAGGAAGTGCGATCTTGGGTGGGTTTATATATGAAAGGAGAGAGAATTATTTATTATTTAGGTTTGGGACACCACACATTAAACTAATCAAAACCACAACCCAATCCATTTATTTTTCCCAGTGCCTTCCCAAAGTGGAGTGGAAAAAAAATATTTTATAAGGCCAATGTAATAACATCATAAAATATTATGCTTTATTATGTGGAGGTGAGTCGCACTCTCAAGGAAAACAATTTAAAAGGAAAAATGTTTTATATGACTTGGAGGGTCCACGAATGCTTTTTAAAATAAATAAAATAAATCTAAAATCACATTATTATAATGTTAAAATATATTTTGGATGAACAAAACGTTTATGGTATTTTATTACATCACTATTGGGTCATTATGATGTCATAAAACACATTATATATTTAGACGGTATTTAATTTTTACCCAAAAATTCAATTGTCTCAGAGAATTATGAAACATTCATCCTTGGATAATTTAAAAATCCTAATTCCAAAAATAATACTAATTTTATCCAAATAATTTTATAAAAATTCTAATTTTTCAGTTTTTAAATAAAAACTGAGATTTTTTGAAAATTCTTGGGTTTTGAAAAAAACAGCTTTCAAACCTTATTAAAAATTACAATTATATTCATAAAAATTATATGATCATTTATACATAATAAAATTTAATTTAATATTAATAATATCTTATTAAAATATTATTTAATTAAAAAATCCATTAATTTTCCAAAATATATTTCTTAGTTGAATATTAACTAAAAAATATTACTCATGATTTAAATACTATTTAGAAAGTAACAATAATAAAATGAATGTATATTATTTATTATATACAAAAATAATTCACATAATAATAGTGCTAGGGTTTTGTAACATAACCCCTTATAACACTCACATAAGACATAAGGGTAAGGTCTACGATGGTGAAAGACTCTTGGGGTGGCTTAGATAACATCACTCAGGTGGTAATCTCTATCATCTTCCACTTCTCTCATAGGTGGTTTTGTTCAAGATTATACTATTGAAGTTCCGCTTAGGCTTGGTCAAGAGTGAATCCCAATGATTCCACCTCCTTTCAGAGATCCAAAAAATGGTCTTTATGGGGAAAGTCTACTGGATGAGGTCAGTACTTCATTTTTTTGAGTAAATTGAATTTCTGAAAGTCATATATTTATACTAATCATCTGATCACTCTTCAACGACTATATTAGAAATGGTCATAATTCTTAACAGTATTTTAAAATCCAAAAACATAAAACCAATGAAATGAATATGTTATATAACCATTTCATATAATAAGACATTTAATTAGATCATAAGGAATTTAAATTAATAAATGTTTGGGTCATTACAATCTTCCCCCCATAAAAAAAATTCACCCTCAGAATTTCCTTTTCCCACAGTAAAATAGATGTGGTTAACTCTGCATCATCACTTCCTCTAATTCCCACATCACTTCTTCAAAACTGTGTTTTCACCACAACACTTTGATGAGGGGAATTGTCTTATTTCATAGAACATTTTCCCTGCGATCTAAGATCTTCACTAGTTTCTCATTATAAGAATGACCATCCTCTAATTATACTACCTCTAAAGAGAGTACATGTGAAGTTTTTGGTATGTACTTATTTTAGAGGGATACATGAAATACATCCTGTACTTTGGCCATGGTGAGTGGAAGTGCTTGTCTATAGGCCACAACCCCAACTCGGTCAATAATCTCGAAGCGGCCAATGTACCTAGGACTTAACTTCCCATTCTTTCCAAAACTCATGATCTTCTTCTATGGAGATATGTATATAAATACCATGTCTCAAACTATGAACTCAAGGCCTTGTTGACGGTTATCTTCATAAATCTTCTATCGAATTTGGGATGCCTTGATATGATGCTAAATGGTTCTCACCTTCTCCACCATTTGTTCGACCATTTTAGTTTCTAGAAACTTACGCTCTCTGACTTCATCCAAACATGACAGTATTCTGCACATTTTCCCATAAATGGCATCATATGGTTCCATTCATATTCTTGAGTAGAAACTATTATTGTAGGATAATTCCACCAGTGGTATATATTTGTCCCATCCTCCTTTGAAGTCAATAGAACATGATCATAACATATCTTTCAGTGTCTGAATAGTTCACTCATATTTTCCATCAGTTTAATGATGATAGGCCATACTGAAGTTCAGTTCAATTCTTAGAGCATGTTGGATACTTTTCCAGAAGATCAAGGTGAATCTCGGATCATGATCAGATACAATAGATAGTGTCACTCCATGCATCCTTACCACTTCTTTGATGTAAATCTGTGCAAGTTGATCCAATGATAAGTCCTATTGAATCATCATAAAGCGAGATATCTTCATAAGATGATCCATAATGACTCATATAGCATTGTTTCCTATAGATGTATTTGGAAGTCTAGTGAAAAAGTCCATGGTAATGGTGTCCCACTTCCATGATGGTATGGGTGGTGGTTGCATACTCCCCATAGAATTTTGCCTCTCACCCTTCACTTGCTGACATTCCAGGCACATTGATGTATATTCAGCAATATATCTTTTTATATTATCCCACCAAATTTTTTCTCAGATATCTCGATACATATTTCTTCTCCCTATGTGAATAGAGAAGATTGAGCTATGTGCGCCATTCAGAAGCTCCTTCTTTATCTCTAGACTAGATGGTCCACATAATTGTGACCTAAATCTCCAAATTCCATACTTGTCAACCATGAACTCTAAGGATTTCCCATTTCTGATAGCTTCTATCCTTTTAGAATTTCCACATCCTTTATTTACTCCATGAGGGATGATTGAGAAATCATTTGAGAAAGGATTGATGATATTCATCCCTTAATAATTCTCATGTCCATCCTCTGAAAATCTAAGAATATTGGATCCTTTTAAATTCTCATCATTGATGAAGATGCAGGATCCTTTCTACTTAGAGCATCTTCTACCTTTTTTTCCTTACCGGGATGGTAGTGGATTGAGTAGTCATAATCCTTGATGAGTTGTATCCATATTATTTGGCACATATTAAGCTCTTTTTATGTGAATATATATTTTAGGGTCTTGTGATCAGTATATATCTCAAACTTCTCCCAATACAGATAATGCTGCTAGATTTTCAACGCAAAGATCACAATATCCAACTCCACATCATGCATGGGATAGTTTTGCTCATGGATTTTCAACTGCCTTGAGGCATAGGCTATCACTTTATCATTATTCATCAACACAAAACCTATTCCCTTATTCGAAGCATCACTAAATACCACAAAACATTCTCCACTTGTGGGTAGTGTGAGGACAGGCGCAATGATAAGCCTTCTTTTCAACTCGTTGAAGCTCTATCCGCATTCATCACTCCAAGAAAACATTACTCCCTTCTGAGTTAGATTTGTAATAGGGTTGGAAAATCAAGAGATTTTTTTACAAATCAACAATACTATCCTACTAAACCCAATAAGCTGTGGATATTCATTACCGATGTTGGACTTGACCATCCCTCAATTGCAGTTGTCTTGGGGGGATCCATAGATATCTCATTGATTATGATGATATGACCCAAAAATGAGACCTCCTACAACCAGAACTCACATTTGATGTACTATACATAGAGATTCTCTATTCACAAGCTCTCTACTATAGTTATTAGATTCTCCTCATGCTCCTATTTTGTTTTGGAGTATATTAGAATATCATCTATAAAGACTACCACAAATTTGTCGAGGTAATCTCTAAAGACTCTATTCATCATGTCCATGAATATATTTGGAGCATTAGTGAGTCTCAAAGGAATTAATATGAATTCAAAGTGCATGTATCTTGTATGAAAAGAAATATTGGGGTTATTTTCCTTCTTAACCCTTACGTGATAATACCCCGACTGAAAATCTACCTTGGAGAAGTATTGTTCTCCACGCAGCTGATCGAACAAGTCATCAATTCGTGGCATAGGATACTTTTTCTTAATCGTGATTTTGTTAAGGTCGTGATAATCGATGCAAAGGCACATTGACCCATCCTTCTACTTGATGAACAGGACTAGTGCACCCCATGGTGAAGCACTTGGGCGTATAAACCCTTTAGTGATATTCTCATGTAGTTGTTTATTCAAATCCTAAAGCTCCACAAAAACTATTCTATATGGAGTCTTGGATATTGGAAATTCCCTAGTTATAAGATCAATTGAGAATGCAACATCTTCTCTTGGAGGAAGGCCATAAAATTCCTCAGGAAACACTTTAGTGAATTCCCTCACAATAGGCATGTCTTCAAGGATGGTTGCCTCCTTATACTCAATCATCTAATCCAGATACACGTTCTCATAGGGTAGTAGTATCCACGCTGGAGATGATGGTGCTAAATAATATTCATCTTCCTACTTTCACTTGAACATAATCGAGGGATGATTCTCCACATGGAGACTAATTTCCCTCTCACGACAATTTAGGTTGTCTCTATATAAGGAAAGCTTATACATGCCAAAAATTTCAACAAATTTCACTAGAGGGAGTATGATGAGGTTCTCCAGGAATTTCAATCCACAAATTAGGATAGGGGAGCGGTTATATTCATGGGATGAAATGATTTCCCAATTTATCTTACTCACAGACATCTTTACTTCCATGATTTTTGGTGGTGTTGGGATTATTCTTCTAAACTTTTAGGATAAAAAAGAATGCGTAGAACTAGAATCAAAATTATGTTCATTATAATTGAATGAATAACTAGAGTACATATCACCACTTCATTGTCGGGGTTCACTTTGGAAGCAGTGATGGAAAAACCTCACCCTTGCGGCCTTGGTTGTTGTTGGTTGCCTCCAAAAACCCTTTGGTGAAGGCACTAATTTTCAGGGTTCCCTAGTTCTTGGTAGTTGAAGAAATGAACAACTCGTTGAGAGTCGAATAGAGTGTTCCTATCCTCTATCGCAGCCACTGGTTTTTTTTCAGTTAACGGTTAGGTTCCCTACCTTTCCACACCTAAATCATTTCCTCGTCCCATTCGGGTAATTTCTATGGTGCTTGTTTCCGCACCTGTGGCAATTTGGGTGCTTAATTTTCTTAACACCATTGGATTTATCCATCGGACTATCAATATTTAATTCCACCTTACGCTTCTTATCCCCATGATACCCCTAATATTCTTTGATACCTATTTCGACCTTGAGGGCACATCGGACAATTTCCTCATAGCTATTGAAGTCACTGATCTCCAGGGCTTTCCGCATGCAAGGTTTCAGCCCACCAAATAAGCGGTCAACCTTGATTTCAGGGGTAATGACAAAGTCAGAGGCATATCATGCGCACCTTGTGAATTTTTCCTCTTATTCTTTGATGGATTCATCATCTTTTTTATTGAGGGAAAGGAAGACCCTTTTCATATTAAGTCGGATGGTCCAATGAAAATATTTATCAAAAAACATTTTCCAGAAACCCTTCCACTCCAACACCTCGATCTACTCCTTAGGCATTGTATCTTTCATCAAGGTACACCATTTATTAGCTTCACCCTACATATGATAAGTAGCCAGAGGAACCTTCTCTTGTTCATAACATTGAAGGATGCAGAACATTTTTTCAATGGAGTTGATCTATTATTCGGTGATTGAGGGATCAAATTTTCCACTAAAAGTAGGAGGCCTTTGTATCATGAAGCTCTCAGTAGCGACTTGTTCTCGATTTTGGGTGGGGGGGGGTGAACATTCCTCTTGATCCATGTTTCTATTCAAATATTTAGTTTACTGAGAGACAATTGTGACAAAGTTTGCGATTCTTGCTCCCATCAGATTGGCCATATAATTAGAACAGTCATCACATTGGTCTTCACATCGTTTGTTAGCCCGAGTCCTCCTATTACTAACTATTGTCTGCAATAAAAGGAAAGTTAGGGGTAACACATAAAGGTAAATCCAAGGACAAAACAGATTAATTATAAATAACTTTTATTTTCCTAACTTATGAATCTATAGGCTTCAATCTATGTAATCCATGATCTACTTCCCAGCATAAATTATTAGGGGATTTTTTTATTCCCTTAATAATGGCTCATACTAACCATGAGAATTAAACAAATCATATTACCCAGGATTTTCATAACCAAGAGTGCAGCAAGGACCGTTTTCATCTACCAAGATACCCTGGGTCAATCCTGAAACTCCTTGTCGGAGTTTTCACTCTAGTTACATCAGTGTTAGAGCTGCCTCTACCTGCTCGTATCTAGATAGAGATTTATTTTCGTGGTAAACTACATAATAAATACTCACCAAAATTTAGGAATGTTTTTATTATACATATTCTTACCACTATGTATTTCACTAGGGTTTTCTAATCCTAATCCAAAAAATAACTAAACATATCCTTTGATACCAACTATAAAAACCCTTATTTTTATTTCACACTTAAACATAATTTGTTACATGAAATTTCACTTAATAAAGCATAGATGATTGAGAGGTATAGTTCCTTTGGGGATTAGTATTATCACATAATAACTGAAAACATGAAATAAAACATCTTTATTGATAACTTCCTTTACATGACCACAACTTTCCTTCGTACTTAACATTGCATGGGATAACCTGAGGACATAAATAAGAAAGGGGTGATCTATAAAGCCTTGTAAGGGAATAAAAATGGAATAAAATGAGGAATAAAATACATGTTAGAAAATAGAATATCAATGGGGAAAAAGAGAAACATGAATATAAAGTCATGATAAAGCATGATAATCATAACATGGAGATGTGGCAACAACATTTCACATGATATTAGCATGAGCCAAATATTATTGCACATGGAGCATGTTTAAACCCAAAATGCACATGAATCGCGAGTAAAACCTCATTGCACTAGAATTAGCATGATTAAACACCCATTTCACATGACCTATCATGATACTATACTTTACCCAATGGATTGGAGCGCAATCAGGGCTCACCCTTCTTAAACATTTCATTTCATGCATTAGTGTGCCACATGGATCATACAACATGGAATCATTCATCATTATTTATTCCACGATAAAGAGATGTGGAGGAAATACAGGAAATATTTATGATCAATAAGTAAATTTTCATTAAGGTGAATACCCTTTATAGAGAAATGTGAATGGTATTCACTACACAATGATTTCGGCTTGGAAAATCATGGTGCAATTTTGGCAGCATAACGGCGTGAAATAAGAGTTCATAAAAAATGGTTGATGAGAGATAATTAGGTGTCTCATCATATTTAGATGAAATGGGTAGGAAGGGGAACATATTGATACATTTACCAACATGAGTAATGTAATTTTAGATTCATAATACAAAAGAATGGCTTGAATGTAAATGGGGAGAGGGAAATTCCTTACAGAATTTTGGCATGGTAATGGGTGTACATGGGATGAATTAATGAGAGAGAAATTGGTCTCCAATCATTTAAAAATAATTAGGGAAGTATTTTGGAGGTTCTAAATCATACCCCAACATTTATAATTGAAAATGAATGGACAAAACAATATTATGAAACTTGGAAAAAATGGGAACGGAAGTAATACCTTACTTGGAAGTGTGATCCCAAAGGATTGGGAGTGGCTTGAGAGAGGATTATTAGGAGATTGGGGAGCCTTGGGGGGATTCTAGATAAGGGAGGTAAGTGGTTCGATGAACTCCAAATGCTTTCAGTGAAGAGGACGTGGGATCCTGTGTGGGTTTATATAGGAATGGAGAGGGAATTATTTATTATTTAGGTTTGGGACACCACACATTAAACTAATATAAACCACAACCCATCCCATGGTTTTTACCCATGGTATTTTTCAAAGGGGAGTGGAAAACAATATTTTATAATTCCAATGTCCTAAATTCTTATAATATTTTTCTTTCTTATGTGGAGGTGAGTCACACTCTCATCGAAAACAATTTAAAAAGGTAAAATGTTTTATAAGTCTTGGAGGGTCCTCTAAGGCTTTGTAAAATAAATCAAATAAATCTAAAATCACACTATTTTAATGGTAAAAAATATTTTTTCCGATCCTAATATTTATAGTATTTTATTACATCACTATTGGGTCATTATGAGGTCATAAAAGAGATTATATATTTAAACGATATTTAATTTTTACCCAAAAATTCGATTGGCTCAGAAAATAATGAAAAATTCACCATTGGATAATTTTGACATCCTGATTCCAAAAATAATATTAATTTTATCAAAATAATTTTTAAAATTTGTGAATTTTTACTTTTAAAATAAAAACCGACATTTATTGAAAATTCAAGGGTTTTGACATAAACAACATTCAAACCTTAATAAAAATTGCAATTGTATTCATAAAAATTATACAATAATTTATAATTAATAAAAATAATTTTAATAATAATAATATATTATTTAAATATTATTTAATTCAAAAATACATTAATTTGTAAAAATATATTTATTAGTTTAATATTAACTAAAAATGCTATTTGTGCTTTAAAAACTATTTACAAAGTAACAATAATAAAATGAATGTATCTTCTTTATTATATAAAAAAATAATGCACATTATCATAGTGCTAGGGTCTTGTTACATAACTCCTTATAACACTCACATAAGACCAAATGGTAAGGTGTGCGATGGTGACAAACTCTTGGGGTGGCTCAGATAACATCGCTCGGGTAGTAATCTCTATCAACTCCCACTTCTCCCATAGGCAGTTTCGTTCTAGCTTCATGTGTTGAAGCTCAGTTGGGGCTTGGTCGAGAGAGATGACCAATGATGCCACCTCCTTTACAAGCTCCAAAAAATGGTCTTTTATGGGTAAATTCTACTGGATGAGGCCATTACTTCCTTTTTTGAGTAAATTAGATTTTTTAAATCCCTATATTTATACTAATCATGTGATCATGCTTCAATTACTATATTAGAAATGGTCACAGTTATTAACTGTATTTTAAAATCCAAAAATATAAAAGTAATTATATGCATATGTTATATAACCATTTCACATAATAAGATATTTAATTAGATCAAGAGGAATTTACATTAATGAAATTTTTGGTCTTTACAAGTAATACACTATAGAACTACTGTATGCGGTCTCACTACTTTCATTTAAAGTTATGTTTTTATATATATGTTGTTGGGCCACACACCCAATTATTGGAGAAACACCCTTTAAATGAACTTAAATCCTTGAATTGAATTGATAGGTATAACATATGCAATTAATGATCCCTGTTGATAATTATTAAATGGATAAGAGCCCATAATGGAACCACCCCTTTGGGTGTGTTTTGTATTTAAATAGGCCATTTATGAGGGTATATGAACATGGATACCTTTTAGGGGTTCCTTTTTACCCCTTTATAATGGATTCTAATTATGATTCAATTGAAAATTAAATTAATTAATTGAATTTTAGTTGAAATGATTAAAGGAAGGGGAAGGGTGAC
This sequence comes from Viscum album, assembly GCA_963277665.1. Taxonomy (NCBI): domain Eukaryota; kingdom Viridiplantae; phylum Streptophyta; class Magnoliopsida; order Santalales; family Viscaceae; genus Viscum; species Viscum album. The sequence continues at coordinate 185,597,237 of OY728144.1, forward strand.
CAAGACCCTAGAACCTTTCCTTGAGTTGCATATTAAATCATTAGTTTCCCATAATATTGAATTTCCCATGTGAGTAGTTATGAGTTAAGCCTTATAAGCATAGACCATGATTTTATACACCTTATGAGGTGAGTTTGAAAATGAATGTTCTTGGGGATGAACTTGACATGTTTAAATGATATTGGTTAACTGAAATTGATTAAATAATATTGAATGCTTATATTCATTGGGTGAAACAAGGATTCATATACGAATTCCATGGATAGAATCATTAGTCTTCTACCGTGCTTATAACCAAGTTACATTTGGAATCCTTATATATACATCCATGGATGGACTCATATGGGCTTAATATTATATTCTGAGTGATTCTTGGACTCCATATGGATTTACAAGGATGGAATAAACATAAAATTTATCATAAATTATGTGGGTGATACATGGGCTCCCTTGGTGGAACACTGATAGAGATAATATATTCATCATTTTTTATATTTAGTTAAATTATTTAATCCCTAAAAATTTAACACTTTGAGTTATTTACATCAATTTTGGATTTATGATGTGTTTTGGGCTAAAATTGGAAAATATCTTAATTTGGAAATATTGACAGATTTTAATCACTTTTGTAATTCACACATATATTTTAAACTATAAATCCAATTGATGTAATTCCTTTTTTCCTGGGTTAATAAATATATTTAGTTCATCTGTTTTTTAACCAGGATTTAATTCAGCCATCAAATAGTCCAAAAAAATCAGTCCATTTGGTAAGTTAAGTTGGAAAGTTACTCTGGATAACTGTGTGGACCCTGCCTCAAAAAATAAATCATAACTCGGTCTACACACCTCAAATTGGGGTGATTAAAATTTTATGTGGAAGAATATCTAATGGAGAGTTCTTATGAGAAAGATCTTGAAGATTTTATATCATTAAGGCGTCCCATGGATGCTGACAATTCGGAACAGAAAAAAGGAAACATTTCTCTCGAATAAAAGCTCATCATTAATTATCCATAGCTCATAATACACATCGAGGATAAATATGAAATTTTTTATGCAACTTAAAAAATATTTTTAAAGGTAATTATAGAAGACAACATTGTATAATTCGACCATTAAATGGGCCAAAGTTGGTCAATATTTCGGTGGAGAGAATCTTCAGCAAATTTTAACAAGGAATTATGAAGATTTTAAATTTGAAAACTGGAGGATGGAACCCCCTTGGCATATATAAGGAAGATTTAACACATGATAAAGAGGAAGTTCTACACCAATGTTAGAGTGTAGGCCTAGTTACATGTTTCTAAAATAGGAATTTTCGTTTCTTCTCTTTTTATTTTTAGTTTTCTTTTCTTATGTAATTCATTTTCATATTTTTAATTCAAGTGTTTCCATCTTCTTCCATCACCCTTTATCTTCCAAACCTAATATAATTCTTATATTTTCTTCTTATCCTATCCGCTGTGACCTCTGATCCTCAATAATGAGTGGCTAACCCAAGTCTTGGCCCTGGGGTTGGTTTCACAGTGATCTTTATTATTGCACTTTAACTTCAAAATGTTTTAAATCTATTTGTGGTGGAGGCTGGAATATTGCATGGGTGCGGTGGTCGTCCACCACGACACTATTCCCAAATACATTTATTTTCCTTGATTAATTAATATTCCCTCCCTTACCTTAGGAAAACCCTTCATACGGTGGAGTTGGGGTTTCCATAAGGGATAAAATGATATACGTTGGAGCTGGGTCCTTTAGGAATAACATTCTCGGTTGAGGTGATTATCTTATTTGACTATTGGAGGAGATGTGGTTTGGTGTTCTAGAGGCATACTAAAATCACAGACTAAATAAATCATGGGAAATTAATTCATTAATGAGGTTTCAATAAATGAATTATCAAATTTAATTGAAACAATAAATAAATAATGAATGAACCCGTGTTATCCAACCCTTGGACCAAGTTCTTTCTTCATTAATTGCATTTTGTCATTTCATGTTAGTTTTATCTTTCATTTAAATATAATTTCATTAAATTATTAGATTAAATAAAAATAACCAAAAGGAAGTAGTTTAGGTGAATTTTATTAAGTGAGTGAGAAACTAATAAAGCTCTTCAAGTGAGACGACCCTAGTCAGCCACTGTGCTTCATTAGGAAAATAAATTGCTTTTGCCACGCCCTATGACTGGCGTGTACCAAAACTGGCATCATTATTAGGGAGGTAAAGTTAGAGTAAATAAAAAATATGAAATTATAAAAAATTAATAGAAATTATGTATATAGAAATAATTGAGTAGGATTAGAAAAAATATGTTAGGAGAGAGAGATTTAATAAAAGAGTGGATAAATTGATTAGAAAATAAAGATAAAAATAATTTAGAGTAAAATTATGAGAAAATGAAGAGTTAAAAATAGGATAGTATTTATAAGTGTCTTCATCAATGGCACCCGTTTTTATGCACGCCTATCGTAGGGCGTTTCAAAAGCAATTTATTTCCTATTTCAGCACAGTGGCTGACCAGGGTCATCTCACTTGAGGAGCTTTATCAGTTGTTCACTCACTTCATCAAATTCTCCGAAACTACTTACTTTTGGTTATTTTTTTTAATCTATGAATGTAATTAAATTATATTTAAATAAAGGATAAAACTTACACGCAATGACAAAATGCAATTAATGAAGGAAGAACTTGGTCCTAGGGTTGGATAAAATGGGTTCATTCATTATTTATTTAATATTTAAATTAAATTTGATAATTCATTTATTGAAACCTAATTAATGAAATAATTTCCCTTGATTTATTTAGTGTGTGATTTTAGTATGCATCTGGCACACCAAACCACACCTCCTCTAATATTCAAATAGGATAATCACCTAAACTGAGAATGTTATTCCTAAAGGACCCGACTCCACCGTATGTTTTTTCATCCCCTATGGCAACCCCAACACTACTGTATGAAGGTTTTGCCTATGAGAAGGGAGGGGAAATTAATTAATCAAGGAAAAGAAATGGATTTGGGAATAGTTTCATGGTGTACGACCGCCACACCCGTGCAATATTCCCGCCTCCACCCCAAATATATTTAAAACATTTTGAATTTAAAGTGAAATAATGAAGATCACCATGAAACCAACCCAAGAGAGAAGCCTCAGGTTATCCCGTAATTATTGAGGATAATAGATCACGGTGGATAGGATAAGAATAAATGTGAATAATTAGATTAGGTTTGGAATATAAAGGGTGATGGAAGAAGAAGGAAACACTTGAATTAAAAATATGAAAATGCATTACATTAGAAAAGAAAACTAAAAATAAAAAGAAAAGGAAAGAAAATTCCTATGTTAGCAGCATGTACCTTGGACTCCACTCCAAATTTGGTGTCAGACTCCCACTTCATAATGTGTGTGATCCATCTTATATAGGCCATGGGGGTGCCATCCTCTGGTCTTGAAATTTAAGATCTTTATAATTCTTCTTTAAAAATTGTTTTAGATTCTATCCACCAAAATATTGATCATGTTCGGCCCATTTAATGGGATAATTGTAAAATTATATCTTTCATAATGATCTTTAAAAATATTTTTTACATTTCATCACAAAATTTCAGATTTATCCTCCATGTTTATTACGAGATATGGACAATTTATGATGAGCTTTTATTCCATAGGGATGTTTCTTTTTTTGCTGTTCCAAATTGTCAACATCCATGGGCCGCCTTAATGATATAAAATCTTCAAGATCCTCAGCATACGAACTCCCCATTAACTATTCTTCCACATACCATTGGAATAACCCCAATATGAGGTGTGTAGACCGAGTTATGATTTATTTATTTCGGTGGGGTCCAGGCGGTCATCCAGAGTAACTTTCCAACTTGAATGAATATTTCGGACCCTTTGATGGTCGAATTAAATCCTGGTTCAAAAACAAAAGATGAAAAAAATGTATTTATTAACACAATAAAAAAATAATGACATAAATTGGATTTATATTTTTAACGATATGAATGGATTACCAAAGTGATTAAAATCTGTCAATATTTCCAAGTTAAGAAGTTTTCCAATTTTAGCCCAAAACACATCATAAATCCAAAATTGGTGTAAATAAATCAACTTTTTCAATTTTTAGGGATTAAATAATTTAATTAAATATAAAAAATGATGAAAATATTATCTCTATCAACCACCAATGATAGACTTGAATGGTAGTGACATTATACCACACCAAGAGTGATACTTGGGTTCTTGTAAGGATCTCCATGGATGGTCTTGTAGGGTGTGGGTTTATATTATACCTGGATTGATACCTAGATTCCAAATTAGGAATTACAAGGATGGGTTCATATTCATAGATTGGGTATTCCATCCCATGCATTATTTAGGAACTTTACAGAAATCAGATTCCATGCATTATTTCATGCCATTTAGGATACATTACTTATTGCAGGCTATTTAGATAGGCATTATAATAAATATAATTGTTTTTTCGATTTGTATACTAGAATATGTTATATAATGGATTATATGGGTGCCACAATTTGATTCATGATGTGTATGGTCCTTTGTGGATCATAATTTAGTGATCTATTTGTTCAACCTTTTAAAATTAATTGTGATATTAACGTGAAATGATAATGAATTCAAATGAAAATGATAAATGAATTTTTAAATGAAATGGATATTGAAAATTTTTATAGTAGAGAACTTGACCAAGACCCGACTTTCGTTTTGGTTTGTAGGTAGAATATATTTCTTATATATGATATGTACATCACCTAGACCTGACGCGTCGATTTGGCAGAGGGGTGTGTTCTTATATCGGAAGGCTTGTACCTATCTTTTTAAAATATCTATTTTTTTGAGATGGAAACTTTGATAATGTTCTTGAATTGAAGGGTGTGTTTGTAATTGTAGATGCATGCCACCACAACGACCTCCTGTCATGCACAAGGTGGGTGGCGACAACCACACTTCATAGGTGGTAGGCCATGGGAAACCGATGGATCCTCCATTATTTCCAACGGAGGAACCAGTAATTGTACCAGACATAGGTTATGAGGCATAGTTCCATTAGGGTTTTATATAGTTCATACAGACCATTCATGGAGTAGCATGACCTCCTCCGACTATGGAAGAGTTAATGTGTGAGTTCTGGTAGTGGCATATGCCCATGTTTTCAGGGTATGGTGGACCATAGGATGTGGAGTCATAGCTAGAGGACATATTATATATATTTGATCATCTATAGAGACCTCATGAGATGTGTTTAAAGATATATACACATATGTTGTCTGATTTTATCAAGAGATGGTTGGATTCTATTACTCAGAAAAAAAATGTCATCGGGATATGTCTTTGAGGGATTTTCGTACGGCCTTCTATGAATATTTATTCCCCAAGACGTTGAGGGATGATATAGCCTGAGAGTTCATGCACTTAGAGTGGGGAATGTTATCAGTTATGGATTATTCAGCCCAGTTTACAGAGATCCAGTGCATGGAACCTATTCTGATTGGTGAAGGGTTATTTAAAGATAGGAGATTCAAGGGTGGTATCAGGTATGAAATCTAATCATATGTGACTATCTTTAATCAGGATACCATTTTAAGAATAGCGAATCAGGTTCTTATTATAGAGCGTGACCTGGTAGATACTGGAGGTGAGAGCCTGGTAATTTTGGAATCTTGATCTGGTATTGTATCAGTACATAGTCAGAAGAATAATTTGCAGCTTCCACATTTTGATGCTATTAGTATCCAGACCACATACTCATGTTTCCAGGTGAGGTGATACTATTTTAGTTGGCTAGGACATATGAGGTCATAGTGTATGAGGGACCTAGTCTAGTGTAGATCTTGAAGAAATATTGGTAATCTATAGTGCTTCTATATAAAATTTTATCTGGCATCTAGGGATAGGGGTTCTTCACTAAATCCTTGTTTAGGAGTGGGGTCAACAGCTTCTCATCAGGTAGGGAGCTAGAGTATAGCTGGCTGAATAGGATGAGGTGGTGGTCATGGTTATAGTAGTCAAACCCCAGACTTTTAGCAATAGCAGTGTGTATCTACTCAGGGAATCTATGTAGTATCACTATGATATATATCAGGATAGATATATGAAATGAAAAAGACCCTTGAGGAGAAGGATCCCATATCTTCTACTAACAAAGGTTCTATTCTAGTATCCTCCACTTCAGCTTCTACACTTTTTTATATAGGGCCTTCTCATAGCTTCATATTTGTGCCCATTTTGGAGATCCTTGGGCTCATTGTTTGGACTTTTTATGGTGTTATCATGATTGACACTCCATTGGGGATTATAACGGAGGATTTACATCAGTGCAGGGAGTTCCCCCTTAAGATTGGAAAGTGTGACTTCGTATGGTGTATCTTTTCTTATAGAGATGATAGGTTTTTACAACATTCTTGGGATGGACCAGTTGATTCACTTTCATGATTTCATTGAATTCTATCGTTGAAGGGTGAAAATAACATAACTAGAGGGTGGAGAGTTTATTCACAAGGGTAAAAGGGATATCCAAGTGAGTTGATCTAGATCTGAGCATTATGGGATGAGAAAGATGATATCCTAGATTTTGATTTTATATGTTGAGGATCAGAGAACACATCATAAAAATTTAACTCAAATGGTTGATCATTTCAATGATCATTTCCTAGATAACTTTTTAGGACTACCTCTAATGATAGAGGTAGTGTTCTCTATCGAGCTTATTCCAGGATATACATCAGTATTAATTCCTCCTTATAGGATGGAAACTACTGAGATTCAAGAGTTCAAGTGGTGGATAGATTATTTAGAGGGTATGGGGTTTATTTGAGCTAGTACTTATCCCTGGGGTTCACCAGTCCTTTTATGAAAAAGGGGGATGGAACTCTTTGTCTATGTGTCGATTATCAAAAATCGAACTAGCTAGTGGTTAAGAATCACTATCATCTATCATGGATAGATGATCTCTTTGACCGTCTCCAAGGAGTTTTGGTTTTATTAGAGATTTATTAGAGATTCAGTTATCATCAGGTGCATGTTAGACCATCAGACATAACTTACACATCATTTTATATACGGTATGGTCTATATGAGTATTTAGTTATGTCATTTAGTCTCAAAAATGTACCGATAATATTCATGGAACTGATGAACTATGTTTTCCATCCTAATCTAGATTCATTTTTGGTAGTTTTCTTGGATGATATGTTTGTGTATTCTCATAATTGACATGACCATGTCAAACATCTTGAGATTATTTTGAATACTCTAAGAGAGATTTATTTATACCTAAACTCACAAAGTTTCACTTCTAGATGGATCAATTTCACTTCTTGGGTCACATTATCTCAACGATATGAGTCTCTGTAGACCCACTGAAAGTGAGAGCTATGGATTCCTGGGGGAATCCCAAGAACATACATGAGGTATAGAGTTTCTTGGGGATATATGGGTATAATAAAAATTTAATTTTGGTCTTATAATGCATATTGTCACCATTCAAAGGCTTTACTATGAAGGGTGTGATGTTTTTATGGTTATATTACTATGAGATAGCCTTTCATGAGCTTAAAGGGAGGTTCAATTCAGTGTCGATACTCATTTTTTTAGAGCTGGTCAGGAGTAGCATTGTATACTATGATGCATCAGGTATTAGGTTAGGATAAGTCCTTAGTCAAAAAGATAGAGTCATTGTGTTCATCTCTCATCAGTTGAGGCCACATGAGAGGAATTACATGACTCACGATCTTGAGTTAGCTGTAGTTGTCCAGGAATTTCACTGTTGGAGACATTACTTACCTGGAGAGCACTTTGTGGTTTGCATCGGCCACAAAAGTCTCAATTACATATTTACACACCATGATCTGAATTTGAGGTAGAAAAGGTGGGTTGAATACATACAGTATTTAGACATCAAGTGTTCCTTCACTCCAGGTAAAGGCAATGCAGTGGCCAATGCACTGAGTAAGAGGACTCAGATATAGGAAGTTTATCACACAAGTAGCAAGTGTAATCTCATATAACTTTTTCTCTAATATTCACTTGGAGGTGAAGGAAAATCAATGGAATAATTTTCTATCATCTATTGTTGTTACATATAACCTTATGGATAGAGTTAGGATGGGGTAGAAATTGATTTCTGAAGGCCTAGTATTTTGGGGGAGTGTGTCAGGTGAGGACCCTTTTCCTAGTTGAACCATATGATAGGATGTGATTCTGCATAGAAATGGTTGTGTATGGGTTTCAACAGACATGTGTGAAGAGATGAAGTGAGATTTCAGTGATGCAGCTTAGGCACCGCACCCTAGTGTCACCACGATGTTTTGGTATTTACATCACTAATACTGATGGACATGTAAGAAAAGAGAAGTAGCTGGTTTTCTCATGATATGTTCCACATTTAAATAGGTGAATGTCACGACCCGTCCTTGGGGCCCGTGTCGTGACTACCCCAACCCCACCTTCCATAGGCCAGGGGTTGGCGACTAGCACCAAAGGCATAGATCCCGATAAAAGGGAAGGCATTGCCTTTATATAAGTAAAGAATCACAACAGAGTACGCAAGCTGAAGTAAACACTAAGTAAAATGAAAACAAAATTAAGTGCTAGAAAGTAAATGGGGAAGAATAAAAACCCAACTTAAAGTACAGTACAACAGTAAAGGAATAACAGCTACAGTAAAGTAAACCAGCAACCATTGAGTCGTCCTTCGGATATCCCACCTGAAGGGTGGGTACAAATGACCTCTCAGCTCCTCAGGTAAGGTCGCCTGCTCCGTGTATGTCCCGCCAAGTAGTCCACCTCCAGGTACTGTCCCGCTAAACAAGACTCCACCACAATCAGTGATGTATGTCGTCTGCATCCAACACAACGTTGTGCGTGCATAGCCCATGCAGGGGTGAGTATATGATACTGAGTAGTGACCCTGAGACCCTCGAAGGTCTCCCAGAATCCACAAAGGATAAACCAAAAACGAAATTTAGAAACACAAATTATAAACCAAATATACTTAGGTATATGCCAATACATATACCTACGTCATCAATTCTAGTTCAGCTCCAACTCACGAGCCCAAGTTCAACCCAGTCCACAAAAGAAAGCACAACCCAGTCCACACAGAAAAGCAAGTCAAACACATCGATGATAATGACTGAAATTTAAGACTCAACTCACATATGAATACTACTTACAAAGAGGGTGGAGATGATTAGATGTAGCCTCTGAATCATCTCTTCTACCGAACCCACGTAGGATCCAAGTACAGAAGTCATCACTGCTGAACCCACATAGGATCCAAGTACAGTTACCTTTGCTGCCGAACCCATGTAGGATCCAATTACAGTCGTCCTCGCTGCCGACCCCATGGAGGATCCAAGTAGAATTTTCATCGTCATCAATCCCACAGAGGATCCCAGTACGGTATTCTTTGCAGTCGCAGCTAGATCTAGGGTTCCCACATACATCACGCTCGATTTCTGGAGGGTCCACTCCTCAAGTCAAAGATCGATAAATCAACTGTCACGAAGTCCAGAGTTGATGTATCCAGTAGTTCTGTCCCACTTCATAGGGGAAAAACCAACCAAAACGTTCCCAAGTCATAGAGAACAAGACGACCAAGACAGTTTCCTAAAGTACACGGCGTGTAGGTAAACGATACATGTTGTGTCATCAGACACCGGGTACTGCCCATGTGAAATGGTCTGTTTCACAGGGTTGGTCGTGTAGATAAGTAAGTACAGGGCATGTGGTATGGTTACATGTCGTGTCCAAACCTCTAGGGTCGGTTCCATGTGTGCTTTCCATGCCTAGTCGTGTGGTGGAGTACATGCCCGTGTACTCCACCCCGTGTCCGTGTATTCCCAAAATACACGCCGAGTCCTCACGAAGCCGCTTCTTCCATGGAAAAGGTAGTACACACCGTGCCTCTTGGTCGTGTGGTTCTTCCCGTGTCCGTGTATCTCCCAGATTACACGTCGAGCCTCACGAAGCCACTTCTGCCTTTCTATAAAGATAATTCACGTCATGTTACTTGACCATGTATTTCTGTCTGTGTCCTTGTATTTTTCCTGAATACACACCATGTCCATCGAAGTCTCCTCTGACAAATAGTGTGGGGAGTACACACCATGTGTCTAGAGTCACACGTCGTGTACTACTTTTATGATGTCCAAAACAGAAGCCACAGTATGCTTGTACTTCACAGCGTGTGCTCCTGGTGTACACGCCGTGTATTCTGGAATTTTCCAGAAACAACGCCTCTGTCCAGCACGCCTCCCGAAGTGTCCGTTCTTCATTCCGATGATCCAATTTCTATGAAACTTCTTCTTCTAGGTCACCCCGATTCTTTGAGTCCATTTACAATGTTTTGGTCCTTCTATTGGCTCTGAAAACATAGATTGATTCACCGCTGAAGAACGGCTAAAGAACTCCACATATACACAAGAACGGTGGAGGAATCATACCGTGTTAGTTTTCTCCAGTCCCTTTTGCATTAGTCTGATAACAAGCGGTTTAAGAGGAACAATAACATGGATGGAAAACCAATCATTAATCAATCCAAACACACCCCTACCTCAAAAAAATATATCAACTGTCGAGCATCGCGGTTGACGGCGTCGCAAGGTGCATAGAAGTCGACGGAGAGCATCCGAGGAGGAAGCAGCATCTCCCCATTTTGTCATGGAGAGAAGAAAACAAGGCGTGATGTCGTTGGCGAGTTCCCACGTCGGTGTCTCCTCCCTTGTCGTGGAGGAAGAAGAGGATGGTGAATCTGGTGTCACCGAGTCGATGCTCTTCATCAGAGAGTTGGTGTTCTTCAACAAAGGAGATGAAGCGTTCTTCGAAAAGTCAAGAGCTCTCTCTCCAAAATCTCAACACAACAATCCAACCCAAAAATAAAATAAGGCCTCTCCTTATTTTATTTAATCATGCCATCCAATTCAAAATTTAGATTTCAAAACACTTAATTAATTTTTTCAAGCGTGTTGGAAAGAGTTAATGGAGTGAGAGAGAGAGGAAGAGTCCTCATTAAAGAGGAGTTAACAAGTTTAAAGGGGGAGGTTTAAGGAGTTTTAGGGAATGTGAAGGGTTGGGGCTCATGTGGGACCCATCTCACAAATATACTCACATGGGTAGTTAGGGGACCACCCCAACTCGCCCATGTAGGATATAACCATATAGATATAGAATAAAAAAAAGTTCACATTTTTATTCACTTCTTATTTAATCCACAATTTTTAACTTCTCCTACTGCACAAATGCAACTACGGTAAAGGTCCCCTTAAGAAATTACCAGCGTTTCGAATTCATCGGTGGCCTAGTATTTCAATTCCGAGCACCGGTTCAAAATATATAAAAACCCACTCATTTGTTTACTAAACGTACCCGAGCTAAACTTCCAAAATTGATTATGAGCACACTGGACCTCAGAATCAAGTGCCCTTAGAAGACACAGACATGTAAAATTATACAGTATTTAAGTAAAAAATTCCTTCAAATTTCTGGGTATTTATATTACTCCCACCTCGGGGCTTTACGTCCTAATAAAGCTACATCATAAACTAGGTAAACAAATGAGGGTACTGTGCACGCATCTAAGCATCCTGCTCCCATGTGCTCTCCTGGAGGTTCCCATGCTGCCAACGAATGCGCACCAGAGGAATAAACCATCCACGTATAACCCACTCTTGTAGATCCTCAATCTCCACTGGGACCTCCGAAAAAGTCACCCCGTCATCGATGTCCAGCTCCCCATGATCAATGATATGCATCGAGTCGTGCACGTATCTCCTCAGTTGAGATATGTGGAAGATGTCGTGCACCTAGTGCAATTGAGGTGGGAGATCCAAGTGATAATCCACCTCTCCTACCCTAATGAGAACCTAGAATGGTCCGATGAAGTGCGGAGATAACTTTTCACCCCAACCAAATCTCTATAATCCACATCGAGGTGAGACCCATAAGAAAACATGGTCACTATCCTCGAACTCCAGTAGTCTCCATCTTCTATCAGCGTAGGACTTATGTCTACTCTGTGCAGTCCTCATCTGCTCTTGGATGATCTGCACCTTCTCCATCGTATCATGGACCATCTCTGGTCCTACAAGTGCCGACTCCCCAGGGTCTGTCCGGCACAGAGGTGATCTGCAAGTTCGTCCGTACAGTGCCTGGTATGGTTCCATCCCGATGGTGGAGGGGTAGCTGTTGTTGTACGCAAATTCCACCAAGGGTAGGTGATCCTCCCAACTATGACCAAAGTCAAGGACACATGCATGGAGCATGTCCTCGAATGTCTCAATGGTCCTCTCTGTCTGGCCATCCGTCTGAGAATGAAAGGTGTTGCTCAAGCGTAGGTGCATCCCAAAACCCTCCTGCAACCCCTTCCAAATACGGGAAGTAAAGTTTTCCTCTCGATCGTAGATGATAGATGATGGCACACCATGAAGCCGTACAATCTCCTGAACGTAGTGGAATCCCACACTCTCTACTGAGCCCTACTCTTTGATCGGTAGGAAGTGGGTCGACAAGGTGAGTAGGCCTACGATCACCCAAATGGAGTCATGTCCTCTAGAAGTACGTGGGAGTCCCATCAAAAAATCCATGGATATCATGTCCCACTTCCACTCCGGGACCTCTAAGGGCTATACCAAACCCGCTGGTACCTGGTGTTTCGCCTTCACCTACTGGTAGGTGAGTCATCGTCAAACGAACTCTGCCACAGTCTTCTTCATACCCGGCCACCAGTGCTATTGTCTGAGATCCTGGTACATCTTCGCTACTCATAGATGTACTACCAAAGGGGAAGTGTGAAACTCCCCCAGAACCTCCTCCTATAATGCAGCTAGTACCATGGTACGTCCCCTGAAGAGGATGACATGCTCTCCTCCTACAAAAAATCCATCAGGTGTCTGTCCTGTGGATATCTGTGCACGTCGCGTCTCAAAGTCAATGTCCCCACGTTGTGCCTCTCTGACCCGCTGAAGTAGTGGATGAGTGACTATGAGCGACTGTAGAAAGGCTTCTCCATCTCTATCCACGAAAGATATCTGCAATGCGGATAGTTTCTCTGTCGCCACTCCAAGTAGATGAATGCCCGATTTCCTGCTGAGAGCATCAGCTACTACGTTCCCCTACCCAAAATTATAGACTCTCTCAAAGTCATAGTCCTTGAGGAACTCGAGCCATCATCATTGTCTCATGTTCAGGTCCTTCTGCGAGAAGATATACCTGAGACTCTGGTGGTCAGAGTAGACTGTAAAGTGCCCGCCCATAAGATAGTGCCACCACATATTCAAGGTGAAGACCACTGCTGCTAACTCCAGGTCATGGGTAGCGTAGTTCTTCTCGTGCTTCCTTAACTATCGTGAACCATAAGCGATCACTGCCCGCTCCTGCATCAGGACACACCCAAGTCTGGTCCCTGAGGCATCGTAGTAATCTATGTACCCTACACCCTCCTCCGGTAGCCTCAAGATGGGTGCACTGGTCAATATCTACCTCAGCTTCTGGAAGCTCTACTAACTTCTATCTAACCATACAAAGGTTTTCCCCTTCTTCCTCAAAGCTGAAAGTGGTGCTGCAACTCTAGAGAAGTCTGGCACAAATCTGTGATAGTACCCAGCCTGACCTAGGAAACTCTGCACCTCTTTCACGCTCCGGGGTGGCTCCCAAGCAAGTACTGCCTAGATCATGGCAGGATCCATAGCAACTCCTGCCTCAAAGATGAATTTCCCCAAGAAGTGGACCTCTAGACTCCAGAACTGGCACTTCGAGAGATTAACATAAAGCTGGTTCTCTCAGAGTGTTCCCAGTACAACCCGCAAGTGGTAGGCGTGCTCCTCCTCAGTAGTCGAGTAAATCATTATGTCATCGATGAAGAATATGAAAAATCGATCAAGGTAAGGCTAGAAGATCCTATTTATGAGAATAATTAACACTTATGGAGCATTGGTTACGCCGAAAGGCATATACAAGAACTCATAGTGTCCATACTGACACCTGAAGGCCATCTTCCGCACATCCTTGTCTCGAACTCTGAGCTGATGATAGCATGACCTGAGGTCTATCTTCGAGAACCATCATGCTCCCTTGAGCTGATCAAAGAGATCTTCAATTATCGGAAGTGGATGCTTTTTCTTTATAGTCACTTGATTCAGGCGACGATTGTCGACACATAGTCGTAAGCTCCCATCCGCCTTCTTGGCGAATAAAATCAGAGAAGCCCAGGGTGAAACACTACGTCGGATGAATCCCTTGCCGAGAAAGTCCTCCAGCTGTACATGCATCTCTCGAAGATTATCGGGAGCCATCCGATATGCTGGAGTAGATATCGGGGTTGTCTCGGGGTATAGGTCAATATAGAAGTATACCTCTCTGCGAGGAGGTAGTCCTAGAATATCATTAGGGAAAATGTCTGAATACTGATCCACTACAACAGGAAAACTCGGAATCTGCACATTAACTGCTCTGAGAATGAGACTATCCAACTGATGTGTGATCGGCTATCCTCTCCCCTACGTAAGTCCATCCTGGGCTGCAAAGGATCCCTTCTCGCCGGTGAAGGTGAACCTGCTCCCATCTGTACAGACACACCGCACTTTTCACCTAATACAGTTGATCTGAGCATCAGCTGTAGATAACCAATCCATTCCCAAGATGACGTCGTAAGGCCTCAATGCCTCCGAAAGAAGATCTGAGCCAAAGCTCTCACCTCCTAGAGTAAGCTCACACTGCAAGCACCAGTGTGTAATCGTCGAGTCTTCTCTCGTGGGAGTCTCTAGCCGTAAGGATCGAGCCAACGGCTCCATCGGAATATCCAAGCTTCGAAAAATGGTAGCAGAAATTAAAGAATGACTCACTTCTGTGTCTATAAGAACTGAATCAATGGTGGATTAGACACAGATATTACCTCAAATCATCTCAGGTATGCTGTGATCGTAAGGCTCGACTTCTTGGAGATGATCCTGCCCCTGTCTGCCAGCTCTCTATGGTCGGGGTGGTCCTCCTAGTGGTGGTGGTGGAAGAGCCTCGAAGTGTCTTCCACCACCTGCTGCTCGGCCAGCTCCTCTGCCACGTCTTCCAGCTCCTGGTAGACCACCACGGTCGAACCTCTGCCTCTTCCTGGGTGGTCCCTCAACCTTCTGCTGCTCTTCTGCATAGAGGGTCGGGCATTCACGAGCCATGTGGCCCTACCCACCGCATGTATAGCACTGCCTGCCTCTCATATGACAGGTTCTGATGCGTTTTCCCTGCACCTCCGAACCAGTATCCGGAGGTCACCCACCTAATGTCCAGGTCCGCTTGGACCTTTGCGACATCAACCTACTACTGGCTGTAGAAGACTCCGCTACGCGTCGCCCTGTGGTAGGCCTCGCTGCTAGTGTAGGCTCAGCAAGGAAGCTCTCCACAAGAAGGGATCACTCCAGTACTCCTGCCTACGCCGGAATGTTGAGGGAGATCATCGAAGCCCTAATCTCATGCCTCGGTCCCTACTTGAAGATCCGGCCTCGGAAGAATGGGTCCCATACCATGTATGTGGAGTAGAGCGAGAGGTCGGTAAACCTCGCCGAGTACTGGGCTACTATCATGCTGCCCTGCCGCAGCTGTAGTAACTCTTGGATGCGCATCGCATGGAGGGTGGCCGGAACATACTTCGAGAGGAAGAGTCTCTCGAAGTCCTTCCAAAGTAGTGATGCCTCGTCATGCACATGGAGCATCAGGCTCCACTATCTACCAGCTGCTACGTGGAGTAGACTCGTGGCACGGATCACCATAAGGTCTGCTGGTGTCCCTACCAATTTGAAGACTCTGACAATATCCTCCATCCATTCCTCGGCTTCTTGATGATCCATCTCTCCGTAGAACCCGGGCACCCTCTGTCGCTTAAACTCGTGCAACACAATTAGGCGGCGTGCACTCCCCGCTGTTGGGGTTGGTGGTATCGGTGGCCCAGCGGGTAGAGGTACCACCGGTGCCTCCGCTGTAATGGGGCCCTGCACCGAGGCCTCGTTGCTCGGTGGGCTTCCATATCGCAGGTAGCTCAGAACCCTAGCTGGATTCCTATGTGGGGCCATCCTGAAAAACAATAGGTGCACCATGGTTAATATAGTATACCTGGTGAGCCGACACAAAGTAATCACAAATAATTCTTTTGAAACACACATGCAATCAGTTTTTTCAAGCACTAAGTCAGAAATCAGAAGTCAGGGTCCTGGTGTATGGATACGTCGGCCGCTGCACCAACACTGGACCCCCTGGATTGTAATCCGCACTCAATCCTCTTAACAATATTGCTTCATAGAAAAAATTATCAGAGTCATGAGTTCTGTGGTAGAACCGACTCCTATGATACCAATTTGTCAAGACCCATCCTCGGGGCCCATGTCGTGACTACCCCTAGCCCACCATCCATAGGCTAGGGGCTGGTGACTAGCACCAAAGGCACAGATCTCGATAAAAGGGAAGGAATTTCCTTTATATAAGTAAATGAACACAATAGAGTAAGCAAGATGAAGTAAACACTAGGTAAACTGAAAACAAAATTAAGTGCTGGAAAGTAAATGGGCCATAATAAAAACCCAACTATAAGTACAGTACAACAGTAAAGGAAGAACAACTACAGTGAAGTAAACTAGCAACCACTAAGTCGACATCTGAATATCCCACCTCAAGGGTGGGTAAAAATAACATCTCAGCTCCTCTGGTCCGTCCGTCCGCTACGTGTAAGTCCCACCAAGTAGTCCACCTCTAGGTACCTTCCCGCTCCATAAGACACCACCTCGATCAGTGATGTCTGTCGTCTACATCCAACACAACGTAGTGCGGGCATAGCCCGTGTATGGGTGAGTATACGATAGTTCGTAGGGACCCCGAGACCCCTGAAGGTCTCCCACAATCCACAAAGAATAAACCAAAATGGAAAGTTATAAACACAAATTATCAACCAACTCTACTTAGGTATATGCCCATATATATACCTAAGTCATCAATTCCAGTTCAGCTCAAACTCACGAGCCCAAGTTCACCCCAGTCCACACAGGAGAGAACAACCCAGTCCACACAGGAAAGCAAGTCAAACACATCGATGCTAATGACTGAATGTCAAGACTCAGCTCACACAGGAATACTAATTATGAAGAGGGGTGGAGATGATTAGTTGTAGCCTTTGAATCATCTCCTCTTCCGAACCCACGTCGGATCCAAGTACAGAAGTCGTCGCTTCCGAACCCATGTAGGATCCAAGTACAGTAACCTTTTCTGTCGAACCCACGTAGGATCCAAGTACAGTCGTCCTCACTACCAAACTCATGGAGGATCCAAGTTCAGCTGCCATCATCCTCGAACCCAAAGAGGATCCCAGTACGGTAGTCATCGCAGTCGCATCTAGATCTAGGGTTCCCGCACACAACACGCTCGATTTCCAGAGGGTCCGCCCCACAAGTCAATGATCGATACATCAACTGTCACGAAGTCCAGAGTTGATGTATCATATAGTTTCGTCCAACTTCATAGGGTAAAAACCAAGAAAAACGTGCCCAAGTCACGGAGAACAAGATGACCAAGAAATATTCCTAAAGTACACGGCGTGTAGGTAAGCGATACATTCCATGTCATCATACATTGGGTACTGCCCGTGTGAAACAGTTCGTGTCGTAGGGCTGGTCATGTAGATAAGTAAGTACACGGCATGCGGTATGGTTACATGTCGTGTCCAAACCTCTAGTGTCAGTTCCATGTGCGCTGGCCATGCCTGGCCGTGTGGTGGAGTACATGCCCATGTACTCCACCTTGTGTCCGTGTATTCCCAGAATACATGCTGAGTCCTCACGAAGCTACTTCTGCCATGGTAAAGGTAGTACAAGCCATGCCTCTTGGTCGTGTGGTTCTGCCCATGTCCGTGTATCTCCATGATTACACACCGAGCCTCGCGAAGCCTCTTCTTCCTTTCTATAAAGAGAATACATTCTATGTTACTTGGCCATGTATTTCAATCCGTGTCCGTGTATTTTCCCTGAATACACACCATGTCCATTAAAGTCTCCTCTGAAAAATAGTGTGGAGAGTACACGCCAGGTTTCTAGAGTCACACGTTGCGTACTACTTTTCTAATGTCCAAAACGGAAGCCACAGTACGCTTGTACTACACGGTGTGTGCTCCTAGAGAACATGCCATGTATTCTGAAATTTCCCAGAAACAACGCCTCTGGCCAGCACGCCTCCCGATGTGTATCTTCTTTGTTTCGATGATCCGATTTCTATGAAACTTTCGCTTCTGGGTCACCCCAACGCTCTGAGGCCGTTTACGATGTTTTCAAGCCTCCGATTGTCTCCGAAAACATATCTTGATTCACCGCTCAAGAATGGATGAAGAACTCCACATATACACAAGAACGGCGGAGGAATCAGACCGTGTTAGTTTGGTCCGGTCCCTTTCACATTAGTCCGATAACAAGAATTTTAAGAGGAACAACAACATGGAAGGAAAACCAATCATTACTCAATCAAAACACACCCCTACCTCAAAAAAAGATATCAAACATCGGGCATCGCGCTTGATGGCATCGTGAGGTGTGTAGACGTCGCCGGAGAGCATCCGAGGAGGAAGCGGCGTCTCCCCATTTTATCACGAAGAGAATAAAACAAGGCATGATGTCGTTGGCGAGTTCTCGTGTCGGTGTCTCCTCCCTTGTCGCGGAGGAAGAAGAGGATGGTGAATCTGGGGTCGCCGAGTCGATGCTCTTTGTCGGAGAGTTGGCGTTCTTCAACAAGGGAGATGAAGCGTTCTTCGAAAACTCAAGAGCTCCCTCCCCAAAATCTCAACACAACAAGCCAAACCAAAAATTAAATAAGGCTTCTCCGTATTTTATTTAATCATTCCATCCATTTCAAAATTTAAATTTCAAAACACTTAATTAATTGTTTAAATTGTGTTGGAAAGAGTTAATAGAGTGAGGGAGAAAGAGGAAGAGTCCTCATTAAAGAGGAGTTAACATGTTTAAAGTGGGGGTTTATGGAGATTTAGGGAATGTGAAGGGTTGGGGGTCGTGTGGGCCCCACCTCAAAAATATCCTCACATGGGTAGTTATGGTCCCACCCCAACTCCCCCATGGAGGATATAACCACTTAGATATAGAATAAAAATTGTTCCTCATTTTTATTCACTTCTTATTTAATCCACAATTTTTAACTTCTCCTCCCGCACAAACGCAACTACCGTAAAGGTCCCCTTAAGCAATTACCGGCATTGCGAATTTATCGGTGTCCCCATATTTCAATTCCGAGCACCGGTTCAAAAGATAGAAAAATCCTCTCATTCGTTTACTGAATGTACCGGAGCTAAACATAGAAAATTGATTTCGAGCACACCGGGCCTCACAATGAAGTGCTGTCAGAAGCCACAGACTCATAAAATTCCAAAGTATTTAAGATAAAAATTCCTTGAAATTTTTGGGTCTTTACAGTGAAGGTGGAAAACTAGTGACTTGTCCGTATTTTATAGTAGATTCCCAGTCCTGAGTGGAAATGGGAGAAAATCATGATAAATTTCATGATAAGTTTACCAAGGTCACCTTATAGTAATAATTCCATTTGGTTTTTTGTCGATATGTTCACAAATGTCCCACATTTCCTACCAATCAAGAAGATATTTTTCATAGATGATATTGTGTTATTGAATATTTGTGAGATAGTGTGACTTCATGGGGTCCCTCACACTATCGTTTCAAATAGGGACGTCTGGTTCACATCTCAATTCAGTCAGAGTTTGTAGAGGGAACTGGGTACATAGGTTCTTTTGATCCCATCATACCACCCTTGGACTAATGTCTAGGTAGATAATACAATACATGTTCTTGAGGAAATGATGTGAGCATGTATACTAGATTTATGGGTTTCATACCAGAGTTATATACCCCAATTTTAATTAACCTATAGTAATAGATTTTAGGATACTATTAAAATGGTTCCTTTAGTGGATTTTTACAATATTCCATAACGATCACCCCTATGTTGGTTAGAAGTAGGAGAGGAATTTATTCTTGGACATCATATTGTTTAGGAGACCACAAAATAGGTGAAATTGTTTCAGAAGTGGATGGCTATTGTGCAGTCTTGATAGAGATCATATATCGATCTCTGTGGATTTCCTCTAGAGTTTTGGGTCAAGGATCAGGACCTTTTCAGTTTAAATGTTTAAATATGTCCTAATGTGAATTCATATTGATGTGAAGGAGGAGTCGAGGGTGTTTGGGGTTGCTTTAGAGATAGAAACCATACAATTGGGTTGAAAATGAATTGATGCATAGTTATAAGAAACCATCTGGGGTAGGACACATGGTTACTCTTGACTGTGCATGGTTAGATAGAGGAAGGCTACATGCTTCATGGTTTATTAAACCATGCGATATTAGGACCACATTCTGTAGGCTTGTCTAAAATTTTGACCATGGACATTTTCACTGTTTGTGCACAGTTAGTCAAATCATTCACACAAACCATGTGGGGTGACCCTTCATACATTAGGAGGCACACAGTTGGTTCATGATTTGGCCAACCATGCATCCAAACCATGAGCCTCTATTTTTATGGGTGAATTCACTAATTTTACCCTAATTAAATCTTTTTCAAAAATAATTAATCACTTCTCCACACATAGACTATCAAGGATTGAGGGATCCTCCTTTGGAGACTATTATTGGAATTAAGAGATCATCTCTACTTGATATCATAATTGAGCATCATCGGTCTTGTTGGATCTAAATCAATGAGTTGTCAGTTCTTTTTTATCATTTATTCATTTTCATTGGAATCTATTTTTCTATTTATATGTGAGATAATATTCCTTATTTTTAAGTTCTTCATATGTTCTTAGTTTATATCCTAATCGCAGTCAAATCATGAGGTGATACTAGAAGAGATATCCACTATAAACCTATGGTAGGTGGTCTTGTGACTTTTGTTTAATGTCGAGTGTTTACATATATTCTATTGTGTTGTGCTCCCAATTATCAGAGCGACACACTAGAAATAAATTCACATACTGGAATAGAATTTATAGGCATAACCTATACAATTAATGTGGCTCATTGATAAGTGTTGAATGGTTAATAACATTGAATATAACAACCCCTTTGGGTGTGTCGTGCATTTAAATGGGACATTATGATGACATATGAACATGGATACCATTAAGGTGTCCCTTTTCACCCTTTTTAGGGGATGTCAATTGTGGATTCTATTTTAAATTAAATTAATGAATTTAATTGTAATTGAAATTATTAAAGTAAGGGGGTAGTTGAAAAATAACCTAGACTCTTTCCTTGAGTATATATTTTAAGCATTAGTTGCTCCTAATATTGAATTTCCCATGTGTGTATTTAATAGGTAAGCCTTCTAAGCTTATCTCATGTTTTGAGCCACCTTCTATGGTGCGTTTGAATTGAAATGTTCTTGGTGATGACCATCACATGTTTAAAATAATTTGGATAATTTAAATTGATTAAATTATATTTAATGGTTATATTATTTAGGTGAAACTTGGATTCATATATGAATTCAATGGGCTCATTCATTTGTATTCTCCTATGCTTATGCATGACTGACACTTGGACTACTTATATGGACCACCCAAGATGGACTCATAGGGGATGACTATTATAAGTAGAGTGATACATGGAATCCATATATATTTACAAGGATGTACTGAAATGTAATTTGATCATATATTCCAAGGGTTATACTTTATCTCCCATAGTAGACCTTAAAGGACAGAATCGAATGGCAGTGATATTGTAACACACCAAGAGAGAACAATGGATTATTTTGAGGATCATTATTAATGATCTTGTAGGGTGTTGGTCTATATTATTCCTAGAGTGATACCTAGATTCAAAATTAGGAATTTGAAGGAAGGGATCAGGTTTATTAATGAATAAATAATGGGATGAATTATATGATGTGTCTTCAAAGACAAATCACAAACATGGATTTGGTCTTTGACTACACATTATTGAGATCCTATTTAGGAATGTTATATTTGCCTATCTTCATGGGGAACGATGGGTTATTCTATAGGTCTCAAGACTTATTAATTAAATGATATTAAATATTTAAATAAAAATTTTTATAAATTAGAACCCTGTATTTATAGGATTTTTACTTTCAGTACTTCATTTACATTCTCTATTACTACCTACACATTATTTTTGATATATACTCACTGACTAGATGGTACTAGACCATGGGTGGTTCCCTATTGGGATTATGTCTCACACCATGTTCAGGTCACCTTGGGTACCCGAACTGACTGTATTATTGTTTGTATAGATAAGGTAAAGTACCCGACTATAGGTTCTTGATTGCAGCATTGGAGTAGGGGAGCATGAGACTCAGATAAGGATTA
Organism: Viscum album; assembly: GCA_963277665.1. Lineage (NCBI taxonomy): Eukaryota > Viridiplantae > Streptophyta > Magnoliopsida > Santalales > Viscaceae > Viscum > Viscum album. The sequence goes on from OY728144.1 coordinate 185,619,644, forward strand.
TGATTCTAGCTAGGATACTTTTCCCCTTTTTTTACATTGGATACATGTTTCTTATAGTACTATTGTGTACATGTTTTGGATGTTTTTAGAGACATGTATCATGTATCATCATCATTTTAAATGAGTTTCCTTTTTTATTGTTGTCTATTCCTTTTGTGTATCATTTGTATGTTTCTTATTACTACTTTAGCTACCTAATTGATATTGATATCTCATTTTTCAACACTTCGGTAATGATGTAATAGTATCCTCATAGACACACATAGGCATTCTCTACTATTCAATATTCTATGTAGTTTGGGGAGATGGGCTTGAGGACATGTGGCCAACCGGGCTCGTGGCACCTTCAGTGGCATCGGGGTCTAGGATGTTGCAATTACATTAAAAAAAATTATATGATACTTATTAGTCTCTAATGTAACTATATTAACTGAACATTCAAAATTATAATTTTTAGAATAATTTTATGTTAAAATAAAAGATAATAAGGTAGTGAGAATTTATTAGTTGTCTATTTAAGTAAACTATCCACTTATTTAATTGAGAAACCCTAACTCAATCCACCAATCAAGAAAAAATTTATTGACGTGGAATTTAATATTTTTATGAGTGTTATACCATGGTTTGTTAATATAGGGAATTATTTGGATACCAATGAATTTTATAAATAGTTTTTTATGAAAAAAATTTCCATGTTACTAAGTGAATCTATGAAATATATTTGGGATGGTCCTTATAGGATTTTATAAGTCACCACATATTCATGAGATGCATTCTAGATTCTGAAATTCAATTTGTTCAGAATTTTCTCCATAATGTGAGTTGTGTGGTAATTTTAGACCCCAAAGGACAACTAGGGAAGTTATTCACATGGTATTACTTTGGACCACCATTTTCAAATAAGTTCTTATTTTTTGTAGAACAATTAAATCTTTTTAGTTTCAAGGTAATATTTTAAAGATAAATTAAATTCCTCAAAAACACGTTTTATTGTGTGATTTATTTAAAGTTTGGGGTATGTACTTCATGTGATCCTTTCAAAATCAATTTGGATATATTTATATATTAATTACTGTTGATTATGTGTCTATGTGGGTAGAGGATATTTCCATAAGAGGTAGTGATATGCTAAATGTGTTTCTATGTTTTTGAGGGGAAATATGTTTTATAGATTTGGGTTTACAAATTGAATCATTACTAATAAAGGAAAGAATTTTTCCCATTGAGATTTAAAATTTATTTTCTGTAAATATAGAGTTCACCAAAGGGTCTCAACACTGCAACATCCTAGAAAAATTTAACAACTAAGTTATAAAATAGAGAAATAAAAAATATTTTAGAATATGTTTTCCACCCATATAGAAGATATTATAGTTTTATATTGGATGATGTTAATTGTGGTTATAATAATTCTTTGAAAACTCTAATTTTGTATCATTTTTAGATTAGTGTATAGAAAATCTTTTCAATTTCTTATGGAGTTAGAAAAAAATAATTTTGGTATTCCAAAAACAATAACATGAATATTTTTGAAGCCATAAAAGGAGAAAATTATATTTAAATTAGTTGGAATAAATAAAAAAATATATATATGAAAACAATTGATTTTATAAATTGAAAACTGAATTTTTTCAAGATGATTTGATCCTTAATAAAGAATTCAAAGGAGACAAATTATTGTTGTTTTAATCTAGACTCAAGTAGTATCAAGGTAAACATTGTTCCAAATGGTCTAGAGAATTTATTGTTACTCATGTTTTTATATTTATTTATGTGTAGATTAAATAAAATTTTAATGATGAAACGTTTATTTTCAATAGACATGGATTAATGTTTTTTAGAAAAAATTCTCAAAATCCTTCTCAGGAGAAGGTTAAACTTCAATTTGCTTAGTATAATTGAACCAGGTTTTGTTATTTATTTTCACTTGTTATTGTTACATCTATAATTCATGTTTATAACTTCTCTTATGAATATATTACAATGCGTACTTACACGTAAAAGTTTGAGGGGATAAATATTTCTATATTTATAGATTATAATTTTATGTTTTTCATTCTCATTTTTTATGATTTTCATTATGTTTTCATGATTTTCTATTGATTTGAATTTCTTTTTTTTCTTTATGTGATTTTAAACTTTTTGAGTCCTATGAATATATTTAAATGGATTTTATCTATTTAACTAAATTCTAATGAATACTAAAATGAATTTTATTTTATATAATTTTTTTTGAAATTCATGAAAAGTGATTTTATTTTTCAATCTAATTCTGTAAACCAGTATCTATATTTTGAAATCACTTTCATATGAGGATTCCATAAAAAATTAAATCATTAAAATAACCTCACTTCTTGATTGATCTAAACAATGATTTATTTACCTATATTTTTCTGTGTTAATGTCAAATCTGTGGAGTTTTATGGTTCTTTTGTAGAATATTATTAACGAATTATTTTCGTTTCAGAAGGCCATTTTCAAAATTAACCACTTATTATGTCATAACTTTTATATTTTACATTTTTAAACACTTACTATCCATGAAAAACCTTTTAGGTGGCAATATTATAACATTAATTCCTATCCGACCTAATCTAAAAGTAAATTTCAAGATATAGTTGAACTCAAGTGTGGAGGAGGGTATTTTCTTATGGATTTATTCATTATTTATGGATTATTTAGGATGGAAACATTGGGATGAGGTGTTTTTTTGAAGCTCTATTGAATGAATCTATTTGAATAATAATTGTGAAAATTGAAAGTGTTTTCAGGATCTTCTATGTGAGATTATATTTGTACTCAAAGATACATCAAGTTTGGGGAAGATGGAAGGAATATTTATCCTTAAAAAGTAAGGAACGTAATTTCAAACCCCTATTTGAAGTTCAAATAAACCCTAACTATCTTCAAAATATACAATTTTGTGAAAACAATTAGAATAAAAAAAAACCTTAAATCTATTGAAGGTAGTTGAGTGGATAAATTATTACTACTAAAAAGTTGAATGTATGAAGTTTATATTATAATTTTCAAGATTTTGGGAGATGTATCATCATTGGAAAAGTGATGAGAATACCATTCTTGGGTGTAAAACTTGAATCGTTAATTTTTATTTTAAAAATTACTACCAAACAAACTTATAATGCGATAAATATTTTATCATTTTAAACCTACCAACCCTCAGCCACTAAATAACCATGGAATGTACCCATGATTAACATAAGTTCTTAACTCAATCGGGTGGATATTTAGATAATCTTTCAAAATATAGTTACCCTTTTATGTTTTTGGAAGAGAATATTGTAATAAAAAATGTATTTATGTGATGAGAGAAAATTTTATTTAGGTAGCAGTTTGTGATTACGAGAGGATAAATGTGATAAACAAGGTTATTGGAACATTTCAAAATCCCCACCAGGTTTAATTTTTCAACTAGTGGGGATTATACTTTTTTATTTGTTGATTAGAACATAATTATAAAAGTTTAATTGGCCTTAAATTGTGTTTTTTGGGTTTTTTTGGAGGCTAGGAGAGTGCCTCAGGTGTTCATAATAATTTAAGGAGTGTTGGAGGCTCGAAGTCCATGTTTTCGAGAAGCAGGTATAGGCGCAAAATTTAGGGAAACCGTGTGACTAGAGGTTCATATTCGTGAAAGAACATTTTCAAAATTTTCAGATATTTACACATGGTTTCCACATGGTTTTTCAAACCGTACAGGGTAGCCGTGGAGTTCTGTAGCCTTATGCAGTGGCTTTCGGACGGTTTGGTAAACCATGTGGGTAAACCGTGTGGTCGGTGCTTTGTAATTTTTCTAAATTCTTCATTTTCTTTTATTTTTTATTTTTCTCTCCTCTCACATTATTTATCCTTCCTTTATCTTGAAATACATTGGAGAGCCACCCTTTCTTCTCCTCTAGTGGATTTTAATCCAACTCCTCTATCTGACCTTAATTCTTCGATCTATTGGTGGCTACAGGACCGCCATGGTAAGGCTAACCGTACACATACCACATCTTCTATGATCCTTCATATTTCGGTCCAATGTTTCCATCTAAGCCAATTTTAGGGTTTTAGACGGAAAATCATATTGACATCAATCAACTCTAATTTGGACTTTGATTTCGAACGTGCCAACATATATCAGTCTATGGTAGGTGGTTCATGCCTTGTTTTGAGTTTTCATAGACCTTTGGGGGATGTGGAGCTTTAGCGCAATGAAAAATTTTGAACAATACCCCTACTAATTCATATTGAATTGAATGTAATCTTTTTGGGATGTCGTTGTGAATTCCCTTACATTTTTTATGCAAGCGAGGTAAGGTTAGACGCCATCGCTCCATGGGATGTTTATTTGAGGGTTCTTAAGTCAATTAAATTGATTAATTTTAAATTGAATCGAGATGGTTATTGAATTCTAAGGTATTAAAGAACACTTTAAGAAATTTTAATGATTCTACGATATGTAATTAAATCATCTAAATTGAATTTCTTGTTTAAATTGTATATATGTAATTTCTTGAATTTCATGATATGAGACCCAAGGGGTCAGGATGGGTGTGGCCCGAGATGAGGTTGGGATGTCATGGACATTGTGATTGAGTGATGTTGATCCCTAGTTGGACTTTTCCTAGATTTTATTGAGTGTTTTTTACCACAAGATTGGGCATCATGAACTTTGGTATGAGGCAGTGTGACTGTCAGGTTGGGCATGGCTCGAGATACTTGGATGTCATGACCATCAGATTTTAGTGAAATGGTCATAGGGACATGAGGTGCCACAGATAGTTGGGGATTAGGTTATTATTTGGGGATTTCCGCTCACCCGTGATGGCCAAGGTGACGATTGAGTCGTGTTCCCAAAGGTTGACTTCTTGATTAGGTGTTTTTGACCACACCTATCGGTAGAGGCCCGAGAAATTTGAGGATTAGGTATTTATGGTTGGTGGTTATTACTATAGAAATCCACATGGAAGTTAAAAAATTTTATATTGGTAGTCATGGGTCTATTAGGTTGGGAGTTGAGGCTTTCTGTGATTTAGGTTGTGGTCCCAAATATTTATTTGATGACAGATGACATTATTCCTATGGTTGTCATGCTATGGGCCAATGTGATATTTTGAGTACGGGTATGTGGGATCAGGAGGCCATTATTTGGGTGTATCATTGGGATTTCATTACTTTTAGACATGAGGTGTCCGGATGAAGGTGATTCCAAGATATATGATCAAGGTGGAACTGGAGGGTTCTCCTAGACTGTGTGACTACAGCGGTACCTTTTGCCATGGGTCATGGAATATAATTGCTTCCGAGATTCTGGTGATGTCCAAAGAAGGTGACACTCCATAGTGGCAGATGAGCAGCAATGGAGATTGTGTTTATTTATTTCATTATAATATTTACTTTTCTTAGAGATGCACGTCTTTTTAAACACATACACTAGGTATGCACCATTGGGTGGTATCGTACTAAGATTCATCTCACACCTTGCACAGGCCCTTCGGGACGCATGTAGACTTTATGGTTTTACATACAAGTAATGGATCAGCCTATAGAGATGGATTGTAGTACTATTTAGAATGGATATTGGCATAGACCTTGGGGTCATGCATAACTCAGGTTTTACTTTTATTTTTCTTCCACTCCAATATTATCATGCTTATTTTGAATGTTGCTCTAATGGTTAGCCATCAGTTCCCTTTTTATATTGACATGTATGACCTGCTATGGATGCATACCTTGTTTTTTAGTGGTGTTTACAAGTGGTGTTTTTCATATTATTCTATTTACTTTCTGCTACTAATTCTGGTTATTTATCGCTTCTCCTGTTCATTTTTTTTGGATGTGATTCCACTATACGGGTCGGTTTTGAGTCTTTTGAGTCAATAATTTAATTTACATGTTATCTTATTATGCTGAGACTAGTATATTATCTATTCCTAGAGGGTATATCCTATACACTATACCTGTTAACACCCTCACTGCTAGTCAGAAGCCTTTGGCATTCGGGGAGGTGGGCCTAAGGCCAGTCGCACTCAGCCTGTTAGCACTATTTGGGTGGCTGTTCAGGTTGGGGATTCTACAAGTGGAATCAAAGGAGTTTCTCTTACCTTTTTCATGGTATTACTATTTTGGGTTATGGTAGACTGTATATAGGTTGTTGTTAAAAAAATGGATTTCAAACTCATGCTTGGGTGCCTGCTTCCCCATGTACGAGGGATAGATTGAGTTCCCTTGGGTGTGTTAGGCTATTTTTCTATTTCTCATATTACAATTTATATGAGTTCCACCTTGGTTTATATCTTTCTTTCTGAGGATTATTGGATTTGATATGTGACCCTTGACCCGGTGTGGTATGGGAGAATTGGACATTGTCCGGGTAATGCAAGGCATAGTTGTTTAGATTTTGATAGGCACATTTTTAGGGTTTTTGTGTTTCATATATGCACATATGCTCTATTAAATTATAATTCCATGTGAATAACATCAAATTCCATGTGGAAATGAGAAATTTCATGCTTTATATATATGTGAAATTTTATGTGGGGTGAGGATTGGTCTTGCCTGGGTTGTCTGACCATTTTATGGTATTCATCGTGTTCCTTCAAGGCATATTGATGGAGTGTCATGTGGGTGATGGTACAGTGTCACATGAGAAAGATCTGGTTGAGACCCTCAACGGTGAGGAAGAGCATGAGACGAAGGTATGAGCTTAGGGATAGGATCAGGTTCAAGATCCAGTGCAGGAAGGATAACTACCAGGCTTGACAGTATTTGGGACATGAATTGACGAGTATCTCTGACCGAGCATGGTACATGTCCTACAGGGGGTTAATAGAGATGATCATGGAGTAGAGCCATCAATGTCATATCAGACGTGTGGGTTTTATTCATAACACCCGCCGGTTTTTTCAGGTGAGGGTGGTCTACTGGTGGCTGAGAACTAGATTGAGATCATGCAGATGATCTTCTTGTAGATCTAGATGCCCCCAGGGTGAGGGGTCAAGCTAGAAATTTATATTCTTAGAGGTCTAGCTAAAAACTGGCGGGATGTGTAGGTTTAGGCCCACATACTCTAGGGTCTGTCCTACAAGGACATTAACGACAGGTTCATCAAGCAATTTTTCCTAGATATGCAGAGGGTGGAGAGAGCTCAAGAGTTCTTAAGCCGTCAATAGGGTGACATGTCCATCGTGGACTATGCAGCTACTTTCACTAATTTTTCCTACTTTTCAGTATCTATGGTAAGAGATAAAACATAGAGCACGAGGCTCTTTGAAGATGGATTACGACATGCCATTTAGGTATAACTGAACATATTCAATCTACCCTCGTTCTGATGGGCATTGAATCAGATGTTCATAACCGATGTAAACCTGACGGATAGTTCCCATTTGAACCGAGTGGTGGCTACGGGTGATGGATTAAATTGCATGATGTGAGGTTGGGATGAGTTCCATTAGGGTAGTTAGGCCAAGGACCCTGCTAATACCCCTAACGGTAGTTCAGCAGTGGGTTTCATTCAGTATTATAAACTAGGGAATGCTCAGAATTAGTGTGATAGGCCTTCAAAGGAGTTCCGGGCATGTGGGTAGGTTGCTCATCTCAATATGTTCTACAGGATCCCATCTCAGACAACCGGAAGACAAGGACTGTGGTTGGCATGGGATTCAAATATCAGTTTTGGATCGGTACAGGGAGAGGGTAAATGAGGTTTAGCTGCACATGAAGGATTTTATAGATATAGTGGGACCCATTCATGGGGTCATTGGCCAGTGACTAGTGAAGTACCATAGAGAGGTCAGGATTTAGGCAGCCATTTGTCCATCCATATGCATTCCATGGAGTTTCCAAATTCTGAGAAGGCTAGAGATGTGATGACGGTCAAAGGTAAGTTGTGGGGGTGGCCGTGAATTCCTTTTTCTCTTTTTGGAATATCTTCTTGAGGCATTTCTTTTTTGTCATGGACTATTGAGGGGTGTCCATTTTGAGTGCACAATGTCTACAAGACGTATGTAGACTGATCAAACACTAGTTATTGGGTTAGCACCACATCTGGTGTGTGATTATATATTTATAATTAGTGTTTGGAATCAAGAGAATCATTGGATGCATTTTATGAGGTGATTATCATTAGGAGCATCATTGGATGTGTCTTATGAGGTTCTTAGGCATTAGAGAATCCGAGGGATGTGGTTTAGTTTAGGGGGCTTTGGAATCGGGGCATAGAGGTTGTTGGATTGGGATTTAGGTGCAAGGAACCATGTTATTTTGAGCATCTATGGGATGTGAGACCTCATTGTACCATGGGTGTCATGGGCTCGAGGTGGGAAGCGATATGGTGGAAGATATGGATGAGTTTTGAAAGTAACACAAGAGAATTTGATGAGGTGTATGGGTGAAGATGCATCATGAGAGGACCATGGTTTCAGAAATAGGTCATTGGACCTTTATTGATTTTATATTTGGGTAGGGATTGACCAGCTTAGGCAATTCCTATGGTGGGGATCCCCTTCGAGGAAGTTGGCCAATACCCTTGACACTAGGGTTGTCCAGGTTGCTGGGAAAGGATGAGTATTTTTGGTACCATATTCTTATTTTTGTTTATAACATGGGGATTAGAAATGTTATAGTGGGGGATATTGTAATGATCTAGGTTTTTAGAACAGTTCAAAATCCCCACCCAGTTTAAATATTTCAACTAGTGGCGAATCTACTTTTTGATTTTTCTTATTTTTTTGATTAGAACTCAATTCTCATTGTTCCATTAGCCATAAATGGTTTTTCAGGTTGATTTAGAGGCCAGTATATTGAATTAGGTGTTTTTAATGGTTTTATGAGCATCGAAGGACCAAAGGACTAGTGTTTGGGAAGCAGATGTAGGAGTACAGTTTAAGGAAACTATGCGAATTGAGGTGCACGTCCATGCGAGATCGTCTAAAAAATTTGTAGAGAGTTGTGCATGGTTTTGGAATGATTTTTCAAACAATTTGGGGTACCCATGTTGAACTATATCTTTAGGCAGTATCTTTTTCATGGTTTAGTAAATCATGTAGGTAAACCCTGCCATCGATGCTGTGTAATTTTTCTAAAATTTTCTTTTTCTTTGATTCTTCATTTTTCTCTCCTATCACTTTATTTATTCTTCCTTGGACACACACAATACAGTAGAAATTCCCCGTTTTCTCCTATAATTTATTTTGATTCAACTCATCTACCTAACCTCCATTATTTGATCTGTTGGTCGCTATAGGACCGCCTCGATAAGGCTAACCACGCACATACCACTTCTTCTTTGGTCCTTCATCTTACGGACCACTATTTCTGTCTGAGTCAATTTCATGGTTTTTGATGGAAACTCATATCTATGTAGACTAAATTAGAATTTTACTTCTAGTTTAGAAGAGGATACATCTAATATTATAAGGTAAGTGGTTTATGCCTTTTTTTTAGTTTTTTTGGACTTTTGGGTGTTGTGGATTTTTAGCACAATGATATATTTTGAGTGAGACCCATACTAATTTGTGTTGAATTGACCGTATTCCTTATGGGATGTTGTTTCGCATTCCCTTACCTTAGATATGAGATCATGGTCGGTTTAGTGGCCATCCCTTCATGGGTTGTTTATCTGAAGGTGTTTAATTCCATTAAATTGTTTAATTTTAAATTGAATCGAGTTGGTTATTCAATTCCAAGGAAATCAATAACTCTGTGTTAAATTATGATGATTTTTATGATATGAAATTCAATATTTTAAGTTGAATTGATTGTTTAAAATGTGTTGTTTAAATTGTATATATGTAATTTCTTGAATTATATGATATGGGACCCAAGGGGTTGGGATGGGTGTGGCCCAAGATGAGGTTGGGATGGAATGACCATTAGGATTGAGTGATATTTTTCACTGGTTGGTCTTGGAACAAATTTTCTTGTGTGGTTTTTTCCATAAGATTGGTCAACATGGAAGTCTATTGGAGGTAGTGTGACTTTCAGGTTGGGAATCACCCGAGATACTTGGAAGGAATGGGCATAAAACTTGAGTGATATGGTCTTAGAGGAAGAAGGTGGCAATGAGAGTTGTGTACTAGGTTCTTATTTTGTGATTACCACTCATCTGTGATGGCCAAATCACTTATTGAGTCATGTGAAAATTGGTTGACTTTGTGATGAGGTAGTTTTGACTAATCATATAGATAGAGGCCCCCAATAGTTGTGGCTTAGGTGTTTAGGGTTGGGGGTATTTATCGTAGAAAGTCACATGGAAGGTGAGGAGCCTTCGGTTGGTAGCCATGATGCTATTGGGTTGGGATTTGAGGCTATATTTGATTGAGTCTGTGGGCCTTGATATTTATTTGAGGACAGACACTTTTGTTCCTCCAGTTGTAATTCCATGGGCCAATGTGAGCTTTCGAGCAGGGGTTTTTGGGACCAGAATGCTATATTTTGGGTGTACCTTTGGGACATTAGTACTTTCAGGAACGATGTGTCATGAGACACGTAGTGATGGGATAAATGATCGAGGTGGAACTTGAGGGTTCATAGGGACTAGGTAACTATAGGGTAACCTAGGGCCATGGGCAAAGGACTCTCTTTTCTTCTGAGATTCCAGTGATGGCCGAAGTATGTGACACTCCCTGGTGGTGGATGAGCACCAGTGGAGGTTGTGTTTATTTATTTCATTATAATATCTAATTTTCTTACAGATTAATGTCTAGTTAAACACATATACTAGGTGTACACCATTGGTTTTGATCCTATTGAGATTCATATCACACCCAGCACGGGCCCTTCGGGATGTGTGTCAACTTTATAGAATTATGTTCATGTATTATATAAGCATCAGAAGATGGATCATAGTACTAATTGGTTTGGATATTGGCATGGACATTGAGGTCATGCCTAGTTGGAGTTTTACTTTTTTTTATCTTTCACTCCTATATTAGCATTCTTATTTTGAATGTAGCTACAGTGGTTAGACGTGGGCTCCCTTTGTATATTTACATGTATAACCAGCTATGGATGCAATAATTGTGTGTTTTAGCAGTGTTTACAAGTGGTGTTTGGAATGTTTTTCTATTTACTTTTGACTACTTATTTTGGTTATTTTATCACTTCCACTATTCATTTATTTTGGATGTGCTTCCTCTTTGCAGGTCTGGTTCGAGTTTTCGGAGTTATTTATTTCCACTGTATGTTATCTTATTATGCCCAGAACAACGTAATATCTATTCTTAGAGGGTATATCCTCCCCAATATACATTTTTACCCCCTCGATGCTTAGGCCAATGGAACTAGGCCCGTTATCACTATTCGGGTGGATGTTCAGGTTGGGGATGCTACAATTAAAGAAGTAGGGAATTGAATGAATGAACATGATGGAGAATTTGGAATAATTTTTATTAAGGAGGAATATAATTTTTGGTTCCTTGGTTATTCAATTTTTTTCTCTTATGGTATTTAGATATTAATTTACTTTATTATTACTTTTGAATCTTACTTTTCACTAAATATAAGTCTTATGTTTGGGTGAATTGATAAAGATCATATTTTCATCACCTAAACATTAAATTTCAATGCTTTATTCCCCACCATTTTAACATTTTGAGTAAAATTAAACCACTTATAGAATTTTGGGATATTTTTGTGATGGCTGTGAAAATGGATCAATTCAATTTTTTTAATTCTCTTAGTCATATCTTCAATTATTTGATTAATACATTCTTTTATTCTTTATTTATTTGAAAAACCCCATTTTGAACATGAATGAGTAGAATTTTTTGTTGAGTCTTTAATGTATATGGTTTTTCAACTTTATATGTTTCATTTTGATTCTAGAAATATTGAAAAAACATGAAAAGGGGAGAATACATATCATATTTTCCAAAGGAAAATATGATATACAATATATTTTTAAAGGGAAGTGTTATGCATAAATTTATTTAGGGAATATGTAAAATAAATTTTGAGACCAAATTTGTGTCTAACATATTTTGGCTTAGGCATAGTATATTTTTAATGATCCAAGGTAATATGTAACACATTTTTGTAGGATTTTTTCTATTCATGACATTTTAGAACCTATGTGACAATTTTTTGGGCATGCATAACATATTTTGGTTAATACATAATATGTATTTTTAAAAGGGATGGTGATATGTAACATAATTGTTTGAGGGAAGGTAAAATATGTTACAAATCAAATATAATATAATAAATATATTTTATGTAATGAATCTTTAACATGCAATATATTTTTTGAAATTATTATTTTTATTCATATGGGGAAGTGGAAAATAATGTCACCTATGAATAAATTTTCATAAGAATCATTAAAATATGGAATTTTTCAAAGAGGTATATTTTACATATTCATATTGTATATTTAATATATTATAAAGGGTGTTTTCATATTTAGTGTTTCTCATGTGATTTGTTTTAAATGTATGTTTTCGTTTTTATAATTGATGGGGAGATTAAAGGAGGAATTAAATTCCTAGTTTCCCAGATTAATTCCATGTCATTTTTTCATCCCAAAATATTTAAGACATGTTGCCACCTAAAAAATATTCAATATATTACATAGGGTGTTTGTCAATTATAGGATACATATGTTATTAATTTAAAAGTGAAGTTAAAGAGGCTATAAGTCATGGGGAGATTAAAGGAGGAATTAAAATAACAGTTTTCCACATGAATACTATGTGAGGTTACCATCCAAAAACATTAAAGACATTCTACCACCTATAAAAGAATAGAGAATAAAATGATGCATGGGTATTGATTTACCGAGGATTGAATTGAATATATCAACATTTTAGAATCTTTTTCCCTCCGCTATAGAGAATAAACATGTATGACTAGGGGAAAAGAAGATTAATCCTATGGAATTGTAAATTAGTAGAGATTATATTGTGATGAGAGGATCCCATGACCTGGAGAAGTATCAATGAAATGAGATAGAAGATGGATTAGTCCAATAAAGATAAACCCCGGAGAAATCTTTGAGAGGTGGACACTGAAGGTCACAAACCTTATAAGTCATGCTCTTTATAAAATCTTGTGGAATTTTTATAACATTTGAGTTCATGATTGAAAATGGTTGATTTTTTATAAAATGGTCATTATTCTAATTCAATTTCGGATTATTTTTTAACATATGAAAGAAAATTAGTAAAAAAAATTAAATTTATTAAGTAAATACTTTTTTAGGAGCATAAAACATTTGATCAGTTATGATTTTATAGAGTTATTTGAATAATTAAATCACATTCACATGAAAAATAAAAATCATATTGGGGTCTTGTTATTTTTTCAAGTATAATTTGTGTACACTTTAGGTACATGAGGTCTACAGTAAGAAATTAAACAACAAAATAATTTTAAAACAAGAATATATTTTAAAAAGGGTTGAAACTTGTTAACTAATACTTCTTTTAAATCTTATTTCACACTCCTTTTTCAATCAAATTTTTTTATACTTTCAAAAAATTCACTCAAATTTCATTTTTAATTAATTGTTATTTCATTTTATTTTAATGTTTTAATAAAATAATAAAATATAAAATTTTATTCTTATCTATACAAATATATGAACAAACTAATAGATTTCAACTTATCTTACAAACTTAATGGGAAATAACCTTGGAGGATGCTATATTGATTTTTTGGAGATAAATTATCGATAGGGATTATAAAAAAATACTTCTATGAACAATATAACTTACCACAGAAAAATAAAACATGCTAAATCGTCATGAGTCAAATGACACCTCACATTATTAGAATTACTTGGAATCTCCTTCACCAATATAAATATATTAACAAATCATTTTTAAAGGAAACCTCCCATGTCCTGAAATATATTATCTTCACACTTCCTAGAACTTGACTAAACTAAAATGACACAACTTTTATTATATAAACCTAGTATAGTTCCTCAAATCGAATCCCATGATGTGTCAAAAGGATAATCAACCTTTAGAATTGTTCTATAACTACTTAATTCTTGATAAAAAATACAAAAAACAAAATATATATCATGGGTAATATTGTAAAAACTTACACACCCCACATCTTCATTTTTTGTAAAACTAATATAGAGGAACCATGAATAAAATTCATATAAAAAATACCATGAGTATAATAAGAATATAGATACACCATAGTGTAAATGAAAACCTACTAAATAATCAAGGTAAATCATTGATATAAACTATATTAATATCCATTAGAAAATATCCTTGACCCTATCACATTAAATGAAACAAAAACCCTCATAACCTATAACTCAATAACATAATTTTCATGTGAATGAAGATTCACATGCGGTGGTGAGTAAAATAACATAGTAAAATATCACCAAGACTTTCCATCCACTCCATTAATGGGATAACCAAGTAGATCATATGAATTTTATGAAAACATTCCCACCCCATTACAATTTATATAATGAAAACATCATGTTGCGGTAAAAATAAATATAAAAATGTTTTATAAAACCACAAAAAAAGATTCCGTATCAAAAATAATTTAGTACCAAATAACTCACACATCGTTCCATATTAATCCCATAGTAACTCTAATACCATTCTAAAACTACCATTTCATTTACAACAAGTCCCACACTCAATCCGAATTTTCAAACCAACCTCATGGCCCCAACACTTAAGTGGAGTTTCAATAACCAACCTCATCTAACTAACTGAGGGCCTTATACTCAATTGGATAGTTAAAAACCAACCACATATAATTTAGTAAGACCTCCATATTTAATTTTATTTTTTCAAAACAAAACTCATATATCTTAATGAATTCCCATAATCTAGTGTATTCTCCCAAACTGGATTCATCTAACACAGAAAGGTCACCATCCTTAGGTGGGGTTACTTAAAATTTTCCGAATTCCCCAACTACGTCACACTAACCCCTCTAAGAAATTAAAAAAATATAAACCATAATCACTATTAAATAAATAAAAATTTTATAACTATATATTTCCAAAATTCCACACCTTCCAGAAAACACTCAAATACATGTAGAATCCATCATTATTTCCTTTGAAATATAAGTACACCAAAACCAAGAATCACACCACATAAACCAAATTTATAAAACGATTTAAAAATAACTCATAATATTGATCTAGAATACAATAAGTAATCCAAGAAACGTTATCACATATAATTTAATATGAGGATACACCTACCTCAATTCTAATGTTGGCCCCAAATTAATCTTTCCTTGTAAACATGTGAACTTTATCTACCCTTAATTGAAATATAAGAACAAGTAAAACTTTTATTATCTATAAATAAAAACTCAAAATTATTAAATCATTGAAAAATTAAAATACACTCATTGGGTAGTGTTTAGAATTTGGAAAATATTACAATAATAAGAATACTCCCCATCTAACCCTCGTCTATAAACCTTAATGAAATACCTATCAACAAAGATGGGGTTTTCATGCGTTGATAAATCCCATTACATAGACCCCATATACAAAGAGAATAATATGATAGATAAAACAATGGGAAACATACCTTTAATCTGGTACCTTAGCCATTAATGATCTAATGGAGAAGAGACACAAAGGGAGGGATCCTTCAAAAATTTCCAAAAAAAATCTGAATGAATCCCTTACCATGAGTTAGATCCAAATGAAAAATAAATAATAGTGCTTGGGATTAAAAATTAGATTTTGCGGAAATATTTAATTTACTAAAATCAAAACATCTTGGTTCGAGGAACCATATATCTCCCACTATTCAAGGTTATTAGGATACATAGTTAAAATAAATAGTTATTTGAGAGCATATATGTTACAATACAGTCCTTGGATTCCCATTTTACATATATTATTTTGAACAATATTATCAATCCTTATATGGAATAATGAATTCTCTTATTTTATGTTACTATATTAATAATTTTTAAACTCATCCATCCTAAAAAAGCTCTCTTATTCTTTTACATTTTGTCAATATTAATCCATATTTCAATGTTTTTTCAATAAATCCATATTTTAAAAAATAAAATTATGTCTACTTTCACAAAATTGTAAAACCCTAAAAAATATTGTGTTTTAGACCATTCACTATAAGGTTAACAATTAAATTAAACTTATTATTTATAATATTAGTTGTTCTAACTCCGTTTATTTTATAATAAATATCATTTTCAAAATTTGAATTGATCTCCACCATATTTATAAAATATTTTATGAATATTTAGATCTTGAATCATATCAAATGAACATATAGTATCCAAAAAAAAATTATTTTGTTTGGCGGTGTTTTGAAATTAACATAACAGTATTGAACCCTTTTTTCTCAATTTATAATAATCTAATTAAGGATTATAAAAAGTCATCCAATTTCCAACATTTCTAAGGCATTATTTAGTAACATGTAATTTCACATCCCCCACACAAATATTTTATTATTTGAAATTATTTTTTAGATTATAATTTTGGTTTAACTGTACTGAATTGATGTTAATTTTACAATTTTGATATGCCCCAAAATACTTATATTTTAAATCTGATATGATAATTAATACTCTTTTGACTAAAATAGAATTACCAAATTTAATGTTCATATCCTCCATATCACAAATAGTTTTTCACCCAAATTTTATAATTATTTAGAAATTTATATTATTTTGTATTTTAAATGAAAATAATTAAAATTTTAAATATTTCAATAGAAATGGTTAACTCTATGGATGGATGGGTTGTACAAAGAACAATTTAGTAAAAATATTAGTTCAGTGACACATGAATGGTTTGAGGGACTATTTATTCTAACTATGATAATCTTTAAAACCTTCCAAAACATTGGATTTTTATTATAAAATCTCCATTTTATTTATTTATATTACTAAAATACATAAAATATAATTTAATAGTGAATTAAAATTACATTAAAAATTAGGGTAATTTTTAAAATAATGAATGTGGGATTTGAATTATTTAAAGGGTATATTATTTCAAAAAAGGTATATCAATGTTATTAGTTGTATAATTATGTGGGAAGGTGAGGTTTAAAACAATTATTTTTATAATGAATTTTTATAATTAATATTATCATTTGGATCAATATTAATAATATCATTATTATGACTATTATATATATTATTATATCATTCATTAGTATTATAGGAACTTTTACTAGTTTTATTATTTGGTGTTATGTTCTAAGGGAGGAAATGCCTCCCTTATTTCTTGGTTAGAAAACATTATTGATGTGGGTAATCCCCTCCCCATTATTCTTCTTCATCCACCTCTTCTTCTTCTTTCATGGATATTGAAGGTCAAACATATCTTAGTACTCTTAATTTTATGCTTTTTATTAATCATTATCTATTTTTATTCTAATATATTTTCCCCCAATTCATATTTTTTATAGATTTAGAGATTTCACTTTGGTGTTTCCCCATGGATCAATGAAGCTAATGTTCCATAGGAAACCATTATGAGAATCACTAAGAGGGGAGTTAATCAGTGTGACAAAATATAATTCCTTAAAATATCACTAGTGTAATTAAAATGTTGATATTATAATATATTCATGTAATGAAGTTAAATATGGTGATGAGAAATAAATAGTGAGTAAAATATGACACAAAAAATAATATATTTTTATATTGTTCACCAACTCTTTTTATCGAGTAGCTAAATTGTTGTGGGTTAACAGTTGTGATAATGCATTAATTTTCATTATCTTGTTATCAGAAAATAATAAATGGTATGGATAAAAAATATTGTCCTAGAATCTATAATAATAAAAATGAAAAACAAGTCTTGAAAATTTTGAATAATATTCTACAATCCTTTTTAAGTGAATTTAATGTTAAATTTAGCATCCACCTTTTTTCTTGACCTAAAATTCACCTATATTATATATAGATTTATACTTGGACAGTTTCAGTAGATATATTTAAGTTTCATTACAATTATTCAACTTAAACTTAAATTTTTAAATTCCAACCAAAAATTATTGTGTAACCATGTGCATTGCGGAATAAATCCTGGTCAAACATAGATTAATTTTTTTAATTAAAACACTTTTTAAACTCCTTAGGATGTTCAAAAAGATCCAATAAATTTATATAGTTATTACCATACTTTACAATGTAATTATCAACTTCATGGGGAAGTATTTTTAAGCATAAACCCAAATACTTCAATAAAAACTATATCACGAATAAGAAATATTTTGGTAGGATTTTTCATTCTCCAAATTAATATAGAAACATAATTATTTTATAGTCTATATATTATAGAATGAGTTTTCTAATCATGGTGAAATAAATTTCATTGCGGTGTGATTAATATGATATTTAAATTTCAGAACAGTATTCAAAATTCTATGGCATATATATTATAACATTATAGACTCCACTATGGATTAATAATAAAAATTATTATTTTTTATCTTTTCATAATACTTATCCTCTTATCTATAAATGCTTCAAAAAATATCAAACACTAGAAAGACCTTAGTAAAATGTCATAGTGTAGTCCCCAAACATTATAGGTTTATTTAAACAAGTTAATGAACTTCTCCTTATAAGATCTAGTTGCATTTTAATACCCATCCTATTATGGAGTTTTTTCTTCAAAACTAAATAAATATCTATGGAATCAACTTTAATAATTCATTAAAGGATCCCCAAATCATACATAAGAATATTTATAATAAATAAAACTTGAGAAAACATATAGAAATTAAAAATAAATCCATAAATGAAGCTAGTCATAGAATGATCCCAATATAAGAGTTATCCATCGTGTAGAAATTCCTTAAAGAGTTTACCCATGAGAAGTGTTTTATTTTTTATCAAAATTCATTATATATACATTTTATATGGTTTTACATAAATAAATAATTCTATTTTATATATTTTAAAATCCCAATTTAACTTTAAATTTAGTACATTCTTTGTTTTGACTATATTTTTTAAGCTTTTATTAGGTTTTTCTAGGTTATTTTTTTATTATTTAGGAGTTTCCTAGGGTGGAGAATGGTTTGATCATGATTATTAAAAAAATTTAAGCATTCCCAAGAAATTGTGATGATTGTGGGGGTTTAGGATAGTGGTTTTTTGTGGTTAGTACTTGATTAGTTAGACCATGTGACCAAACCATATAGCTTCTCCGTTATAACAAACTAAGCACACAGTTTTTCCATGGTTTACTAAAGCATGTGATAGAAATTAATTAATCAGAAAATAGATTTTAAAACCCCAAATTCCTCATACTTACCCCATTATTTCTCATTCATATTAGTCTCTTGAACCAATGCCTATCTTGAGGTTATTTGTATGACTCTCTTCCTTCTAGAGATAAATTCTATCAGATCTTAAGGCATTAGATCAAGATAATTCAAGGTATGAGAAACTTAATCATTATTATTCATTGTTCTTTGAGATTTTCACCATTTTCCTGTAAACCTCATAGACTGGAGCTATTGTGAGTATATATATGGGTCCTATCATGATCTAATTTAAAATTTCGGTTTTTAGTGTTTATTCGGATCTCATATTCCTTGATTTGGTGGTTTCCATCAAAGGAGACATGTTTTTTATTCATTAAAATTTTACCTAAGATATTATGAGGTAGGTTTTTCTATGTATTTTCTTATTCTAGTAATTCACGTGTTGTTTGAATTTTTTATATATTTCATCTATGTTACTCCCAGCATGTTTTTCTAATTTTAAAGTATTAGTATACCTTTTTCATAAAAATTATAATTGGAATAAATTGATTTATCTGAGGATTTGATTATTTATCTTGAAATAAAATTAGTTTTATTTGCAATATTTAATGGGAATATTTTAAGATTTTTAAAAGATTTTTTTATAATTATTAAGGGGTTTTGGCTTGATTTTTGTTTTTTGAAATACAAATTCTTTCTCTAATGAACATGGGATATCTTTTTAATGTTGATTTGAAATAGTTTATTGGTTGTTTCTTTAAAATATGTTTTATAATGACTTTAATAATAACTCATAATGATTTGTTTTAGAAATATTAGTTTAAATGATATTTAAAAACCATTTAAAGGGATATAAATGAAGTTTGAATCCATTTTATTAATGGTCTATTTGGAAAATTAAAATAGTTTTAAATAGAAGCATATTTGTATAGACCTTCTTGAATGGATGATTAAAATAATTTTTTTTCTTAATTTAAATGTCTTGGTTTGTCAATTTGGTTTTTCTTAAAGGCTTATTTGGCACCATATGAGGTAAATTCTCTTATTGTGAAAATTTCGTGATGAAACCCTTATATTATGTTTTCCCTTGATTGATAGTTCTTAGTTCACAAGGTTCTGGGTATTGAAATAAGGGGTGGTTATTTAAGAGTGAGAGAGGGGGTGAGAGTGAGATCTATTTTTTTTATGCTATGAAATATTTATTCGGTATGTTGATACTGATATGAAGCCTCGATGTGATCCTTTCAACATTTTATCTTACACACTTTCATTGATTTTTTAGGAGAACCTATGATAGTTCATCCCACAACCATATCTAGTGTCTCCCTAGATAATGTTGGTCTAGGGTAGGGATATACTCAAAGGAATCAGGTGTACATGGAATCAGGAATCTTTAAAACATGTAAGAAATGAAATTTTCATATAGTTAGTCATGATATTTATTATATTTTCTTTGGTGGACTCTCTATTTTATCTAGGATTTACCCATGTCACTTGACACATCATACTTGATATATTACATTGGTTGCTTGATTTTTACTTTTCCCTAGAGATTCTATATTTTACATACCTTCTTATTATATCTAAATATTGATATGAGGTACATTAATTACTATTGTACTTCTTTTTCATATATGGTTTCAACTCATGGTTCCTTTATGCTCTCTTTACTTTAGATTATAAAATTATTTTCAAGGATTATCTAAAAAGGTATTTTATTTGGAAGGATTCATCATGTTTTCTCTTGAGATTTCTAAATGGATATTAAATGGTAAAAGGAACAGTTTTAAACCCTTCATTTATTATAAAAAAAATTTATAGATCTTTATCTATTTTAAAATTCTGGCTTATTTAATCTTCTTTTATTATGATGAAAAACCATGTTTTATAATTATTCTATATACTTTAGCATATCTGAGTTGCTTTGTGGAATAAATTTTATAGAATACCCAGTGGGACCCTATTGGGATCTATTTTCCTCATAACATTCATACACCAATTAGTGTATATAGTATTCATGATTCTTCAGTAGGTCCTTAGGTTATATTAATATTTCTTTTGTGGGTTCATACTTTATTGGACACATATAGGCAATTCGGGATGTGTTCTGTTATCCAGGACCACCAGGAGATGAGTTTTAGTAGTTGTGTTTTTATTTATGTATATGGGTTATTATGAATTTTATCTCTCTATTTATCCTTACCATATATATGGATATCGTGGTTATATGTTATTCCATTTGGTTATTTTGACATCTATTCATGCTTGTATTATTTTTATAAGTTCTTGTTATTTAATATAAGTAACTTATAATTTATTTTTATCTTTTATTTGGGATAAATAATTCCCAAAATTTGTTTCTTGATGCCCAAATACTTTTTTCCACCCCTTGTAGATCAGAAACACCCTTCCGGCCTTTCCACAGTCCTGGTCAAGTATCAAATTATTGGTATTCTTGATGGATTAATAACATATACCATGGTTAGGCATATATATATTTTACAATATAACCATATCATATATCCATGCCCATGAAATCACATTATATGATTGTGGGTAATAATAAAGTTGTGAAAATAAGATTTCATGACTCTAACTACATCAATATTATGGTATGATTGAAGGATATAAAAAGTTGTTAGCTACGAATATCATACAGTATGAACATATATATTTCATGTTACTTTATTTGATGGTTATGTTGGATAACATATTCCATGATGGATATTATTTAATAGGACTTTGAATGAGATATAACACATATGAATTATAAGATTTAATGCATGCGATTCATGAAGTGGCTGATGCCTTTACTTATATTTTATAACACATTACATGATCTAATGAGGTTAATCCTCAAGGGATTTATAATTCACACTATCATAATATGAAAGTATGTTATATCTCTTAATTCTCATCCAAAACTATCGATATCTTAAATCTCTCTCCTCTTCCCAATTTTTATAAAATGTACTATCACATTGTGATAACAATAAGAGTTCTATCTAATTGAATGATGATTTATATCCAACCCATAGATCTAACATAGAGGTAATAATCTTATTATCGTTCCTTTTTTATCACCATCATGCATAGAGGATGAATATATAATAGGGGTGGTAGAAGTTAGTGGATTTAGTGTATGGTGAACATTCATTTTTCAATTCTAGAATGTGTGTTTTCATTTTCTAATCATGGTTATCTTGGTTTTTTGATTTTTAATCACTTATCCTACTTCAAATAATTTTTATTAGATCCCTATTAATCCCAAAATAGTATCAAATCCTCCAAGGCATTTATAATTTTGAAATCATAATGGAAATGAAGAATTTATATATCGCATTTCATATTGACTTACAATTGTAAAATATGATAGAGTGATTTTTTAGGGATG
The DNA here is from genome assembly GCA_963277665.1 of Viscum album. NCBI lineage: Eukaryota > Viridiplantae > Streptophyta > Magnoliopsida > Santalales > Viscaceae > Viscum > Viscum album. The sequence continues at coordinate 185,642,255 of OY728144.1, forward strand.
ATTAATTATTTTCGTATAATATTAAGTTATTGTAACTAGTGATTAAATTTAAATCATAATATTATCACTCATTGTAGCATATGATATATATCTATAGAACCCTACAATTACACTATGATATATATCAAATATAGAATAGTGTATCAACAATAAAATATCTTTGAATATTTTAAAATATGATATGCGATGTCATAGAGGGAAATGTGGCTATGAGTTATAAAATAAACCACATAGAACATACCATTGGCTATCAATAATAGCCTATGGTTCTTCCTGGATCATTAAATAAGGTTTGTGGCATGTTATATAATTAGGTTTAAATCATAAAATATGATTGGTTTGAAAAATAAATTTTTTAAATTTAAATTATGAATTGGATTTTATTATTTATAAATTATTCATAATTAATAATAAAAAGTTATTTTAGGGATATTTATAAATTTAGAATTAGTACATAAATTAATTAATTATATAAGTTTTTTTAATTAATTAATAAAGGATTATGAATCATTTATTATTAAAAATTACTCATTTTTAAATGCCAATATTAAAAAAAATTGAAAATTTATGTGTCATGCCTTATAAATTGGATGTAAATTGTTTATTTATTAATCATAATGGGTAATTGATAAAGTATTTATAAAAAAATTAAGGAAAAATATAAATTATTTATATTTAAATTTTGGATTGTTCATAATTAACTGATTTGATTTGTCTGGGTTAAAGACTTATTTTTATAAATAATTTAAACCTCATAAAAATCTTTGATTATTGATTTGATCAAATGTTTACATAATGTTAATCATGTGATATTTAGATTATGTAAATAGTTTGCATAATATAAATTAGATTATAAAATGATTATAATTCCTAATATATCATATATAAAAATTAAAACCCCATATAATTTATAATATTACAATTTTAAAATAACAAATGAATATAAGGAGTTTATATTCAATATTATGGAATGTTCATTATGAATTAGATAAAATTATAATGTGTTTATGATTCAATATTTTTAAGAATGTTTTATAAAATATTATCTCATGTTTAAATTTATATAGTGATCATTTACTTAAATTTTACACCCTTTATTATTATTCATAAATATATATTATTTATATATTGAATAAATGTATAATTTAGTTTAACTTGTTAAACGACTTATTATAAATTTTCAAGCCATACATCATATGATAGGTATTATTATAGAAGATTTATCTTTAATCTACCTTTACCTCAGTCTGTAAATATAGTTATTAGATAATGTTTAGATACTTAATATTGTTCACATATATTAGTTTTAGAGTTATCATCAATTGTACTCTCAGTTGAGTATAGTATCTGTAAGTAAAGTGAATTTGGTTTCGACTTCCCACTAGTCCGGAGGCATATGACTTGCAATAGAAAAATTCAGGGCTACATTTCTATTGTTGTAGAGTTACTCATGTGAATAATTTAAATCTCATATTATTCTAAACCATTGCATAAAATTTTTGTGTACATTATGCATGAGATGAATTTGGATATGTGTGAATATATATGGCTTCAAGATTTGGGTGAGTAACAAAAAAATATAGGTCATATAAAGGGTTCCAAATAAATATGGTTTGGACATATTAATTTTGTGGGTGGAATAAGGATTATAAAAATAAATCATTAGAAGCATTGAAATATAAAGGGAATATCCTAAGATAAGATGGTACGATTAAATACACTAAAAAATACTATGTTTTTTCTCCCCTATAAATAAGAACTTATAAATACCTTGATCAATTAGTATGGGTGACTCTAACTATTATGTTTCTAAGGATTTTATTGGATAAGGAAAGAAATTAATGAGGTGAAACTAACCATTAGCTACCTTATACTTGTAATTTTATTTGGATTATATTTTTTTTGGGAATCCTAACCTTTATGATATCAGAGTAACAAATTTGTGCTTATATCCAAATGATGGATTTGGATAAAGAGTTATCCACTCACATATCCAAAATTCATATATGTTATGATTTATAATAGTTATCTACCAGATATATTTGTGAATTATTTACATAATAACTAATGTAATTCAAGATAAAATATAGATCTTGTCCCACTAATGGGAATGAATAAAGTAAAAGGGTTCATCATTTAGTTGGATCCCATTTAATAAAATTCCTTATTAAATGTCATAAATACATAATTCTAATTTGATAAAATCAGATATTATGGATAATATCATCATCATCATAAAACATATCATCAATTCAATCTTGTAGGGAGGAGAATTTTAATATAAGATCCTCCTAATACTAGTAAATTAAGAATATTTCTTATATAATGAGAAATTATATGTGTTAGATAAATAAATTCCTAAGTAACCAAGTGTTGAAGTTGTTCAATAGGTGAATCTTGAAGCTTTTGAGGATACTAAAAGTATTCACTTAGGGTTACAAATAATTTTGATGAAAATTTACCTAAGTAATTTTAGTCTCACTTTCTCAATATGATTGGGTATGTCATTGATGATCAATATAATTTAATATGTTATTTATCTAATGAGACTAGAAATTTCTTTAAGGCTTATTATGGTTAAATAATTCCTCCTATTTTCATTCATAGAAATAATTCAAAAATATAAATGAGTTTAAGAAAATTTTATATGGTATTATAAAGTGTGGAGAATATATGAACTAGTTATATGATGCCTAGGTTATGGTGGTGTGTAGATAGTACAAGTGGGTAAATGTTTAAAGAAAAATAATAAAATTTATAGATTCTAAATATTTTTATTTTACTAGCCAGTTAAGGTCATTGAAACCCTGTGAAATCTGGAATGATGAGAAATAATTCCATGAGATGGAATTGTTTGAGATACCTGATTGAGTTTTTTAAACTCCATGGAATGAGTATGTTAGCTAGTATTGTTATAGAAATGGAATCTTATGTTTTTTATGGTATATGATACATAATATATTCCTAAAAAGTGTTCTAAATATACATGAGTTTAAAATCTAGGTAATAATTGATAGATATTGTGGTTTACATTCAAGTAATGAAGAAGGCTGTTTTTACATCAAATATTTGACTGTAAATTAATTTACCAATATCAGATGGAACTGAACAATTAATTTTTTCTTCATTTCATTTCTATTATATGATAATTGAATTTTTTTCATTAATAAATAGTTATTTTAAAAAAATGGTATGATTAATTGTATAAATATGGTTTATAGTTCATTAAATTCTACAACAATTTTCTTATTAAGCGACAATGATAAAAAAAATTATCCCAAAATAAAAGTGTCTTATCTATATATTTGTTAAAATATAAGGGTTGGTGTTATCGTCACCCATTAGTGGTATATTTTAATAAATATTTATTTTCAGATAAAAATGTTCTGATCACATAGAATATTATATAAGATATGGGAGAAACTATTTTTTGTTAAATATTCATACTAAATGAAATAAGATTCAAATGAAAAATAGTTTTTTTTATATTAACATGATGTTCTAATAATAATATAGTGTCTAAGAGGTTATTTTTCATATGTATTCAACTTAGGAAAGTTAAATGTTTATAAAAAATATTATACTAGTCTAAAGTTAATATTATTCTCACTTAATATCCTAAAGAGTTTAGGATTTATGACAGTAAATAAAAAAGTAAAGGTTATATTTATTTAACTTGAGGAAGTGAATATTTTTATTTCTTAAAGGGTTATTCTAGTCTAAATTAAAAATTTAATTTCACTTTATCTTGAAGAATATTATAATGTGCTTGTAAGAAATAATATAAATAGTTATATTAATTACTATAAGATCAAAAGGGAAATTGTTTATAGAAAGAGTTATATGTATGTTGATGTTAAATAAAGGAACAATTATAAATAGATAAAATAATTTGACATTGTATCATTTGATACTGTGGAGTTAGTGAGTTTTAATATCCTCAAATATTTGAATGTTATTAATATGCTTCCTATATATCACCATTATTAAAACTTACTTTATTTAGAGATGGTAATCACTAAATAGTTTAGTGTGAGGGATTTATTAGGTCACATTGTGACATGGTAGAAATTATATATAAATGTAATGAGTTAATAAAACCCCAAAAGTGTAGTAAAAATAAAGATTATATACAAGTACATAATATAAAATATGTTTGATGGGTGAAAATGTAGTGTTTGTTAAAATTATGCTTAAAATAGTTTTAAGAATTTAATTTGTATCATATAAAATGTAATATTCACTTTATTGATATTTCACATTCTCTACATAAATGTTTATATTTATATATATTTCATGAAATGAAATGATAAATACCCCTTAAAGAATGAAATTTTCTTATCCCAAATAGATGTTCATTATTGAATATTATATGTAAGGATGAAATTTTAAAGGTGAAATCAGTTGGATTCTTATGTGAGATGTAGAATATGCTCATGAGAGAAAATAATTTTGTGTGATGGATGGCCCACTGGGTCTACCACATAGAGTTCCATACACTGTGTTTTTGATATACTAGGGGTCCATGTATCATATAAAATTCATAAATACCAAAGGATGATGTGATACCTATCATGAGAACCTTTATACCCTGATATTTTTCTTAAGAAATTCACTATGTTTAGCTAAGAGGGTGGTCGAATATGTTATTGATCATGTCATCAGTTAGATCTCAATCCAACTAGATTTTTTCCTATCATATGACATGTGGTCCCTCAATTAAGATATACTAAGGAGTGTGTGGATACATCTAGATTGTAAATATGATGTGTTTATCTATTCAGATGATGGGTATTTTATGTGATCATCCATTAAGATTAATGATAAGTGATTTATTTATTAACTATGATATCATATACTTAGATAAAATATAATTCATGATTTGGATATATGGGTTTGACATAATTGGTTTCACATGGTCACACTATGTATTGGAAAAAGGTTACATATTAGAATTAATGATATCATGTGATGCAGCTATTGGATATGGGTACAAATATACATATGTTTAATAGAGATCATGATTGATCCCTTTCTATCTTGACTATAATTAATGATTCTCTATAGAATGTTCTTTGATTAAATTTTTGGATTCAAATATTCATATTTTTTGTCAATGATATAAATTATCATGGGTTCACACCTTATGTTTGAATGAATGGGGATTGATTTTGACCTAAATAGGTGCTCTAAAAGTGTTTTAGAGTTATTCTAAAATATTTTCGGATGGATGTTAAAAATATATTGCATATGATGTGATACAAGGTTAAATTTTTGATAGCTTTCCAAAATTGTTTGGTAAGTTATTCAAAAAAATAGATATCATTTTATAATTAATCATGTATGATATGATATAAGGGTAAATATAATAAAGTCTATTAGGATTTATTTCAAGTGGTAATTTGATTGAGATATTCCATAAAACATTTACACATAAGATGTATTCTGATATTTATCATATAGTGAATGTAATAACACATTATATTCTCTCCCGTCAATATCATTGTTCTTATTTCTTTATTAAGTAAATTTTTTACCTGATTCTGGTATATTTACACCATTCTTAGTTATATCAAGAACATTCAAGACAAGTTATGGATTATATAGAACCATCCTCTCTTTCTATAAATGAAATCATTTTCTATCAAACATGGGAAACCCCTTATTGTTGACATGATTCATACCCTCGACTAAAATTTTAAAATAAAAGATAAAATCATCATGAATTAACTTAAGTTATTGATAATAACCTTTAGATCTAATACAAAATAATGTAACTCAAGAAAGTATAGTGAGATACACTGAGAGGGGGTTGGATCAGTGAGACCAAAAAAATTACTTTTTAATATTAGAAACATTATCATATTGGTTAGAGTATAGGATATCTATATTATATAGTAAATGATTATGATGAGTGATTGAGAATAGATAATAACAACACACAACATATGATATTTTCAAAAGGTCAACCAAATATTTTTTTCAAGTGGTTATGTTGTTGGTGCTTGGTGGTTGAAATCATATACCACACACAAGGTTTATAATAAAAAAGGAATATTGGATATATATTATGATTTGGTATTAAACTCCAGTATAATAAATTTCAAAAAAAAAATATCACAAATATTGATCAATATTTTCTAATCCTCCTCAAGTTCCTCTAATGTTGGATCAAGTTCTAACTTTCGTTTTTTTACCCAAATATAAAAAACTATCTCTCAAATTACCTTTGTAATTTTGGGTTTTTATTCATATACTTAATCATAATTCACCAAGAAAAACATTAGTTTTTAAAATTAAAATTAAAAATAATATTATAACTATGTGTGTTATGGAATAATTAAATGCTAAAATCATATCCAAAATTTATAGATTAAATTTATTTTCAATCTTATTACAATATTCCTTGAGATCTAAAAAATTTAAGTGGATCTTCTCTTACATTATATTTTCATGTTCAGCTTCATGGTGGAATATCTTAAATCTCCAAATTCTCATAGATTCTACAACAAAAATTGTGGCCTACCCAAGAAATATTATAGTGAGATTATATATTCTCTAAATTCCAACAACATTAAAATTATTCTATGACTTATAGATCATAAAATAATCTTTACTCTCATGGAATATAGTATTCCATTATATTGTAATTGATGAGATATTGAAATTATATTGACAGTATAATTATTTTATAGCCTAAAATTAAATATTAAATGAATCCACTATCTAATTAATAATATTAAAATAATTTCAAGCCTTGAACCCATCAACACTTCAAAAAAATTCCAACTCTGGAAACAACTACCTAAAAATATCATTTTGTACCCATCAAGAATTATGACTTGATTTCCATACATAAATAAATTTCTCCTTTTAAGAAAAAATTGTGGTATGGTACTCATCCTGTTATGGTGTTATTTTTAAAAACACAAGAAGTCATTATTTCTTTTCCTTTAGTGAAACTTTAAATTAACATGAACTGAACCATCAAGGTCACACATAAACTATAAATAAGACAATATCACCACCCCATGCTTTCCTCCACTAGGACAAGGGATGGTGACTATCACCGAGTATTAAAATCTAACAATAATGGAGGCATTAGCCTATATCAGCCTACAAAAATTACATATATCTAAACCAGAAGATAACCAAAACATAAGAATGATATATATGAATGATCAACGGAACAATACCAAATGAATTCATAATAAAATAGGTAAAATAATATCTCACAAGGTAAATATTGGGGAAATAGTATATCTATCAAGCCCTAAAACAAAATAGGTAACTGATAAGCTCCTCCATGCCACATATACACTTGTATCACACTTCAACTATAGTGGTCACCACCACCATCATAAACCACTATTCTCTATAATGAATCACCATGCATCATTGGTTGTTAGCTCTGAAAAAGGAATACCAAATCCTTGTCTATTAATATCATTTCCAAACTTGTGTTTTATATATATAGACATACCATGTGTGGGAACAAATTCTATGTATGGGTGAGTGTAAACATACTCAATATAATTCTATGAAAACTAAAAAAGGTACACAAGAAATAATACAACTCATATAATGTTACAAGTTATGACCTACAGAAAGAAAATAAAAGAAATTAGAACACAAAGTCAACTCAATACTTATAGTAAAAAGATTTTCTCATGAGAAAATAATGAAATAAAACTCTAGATATGATTAAATATTACAATTTTTATGAAGACAAAGAAGTATATTAATTTCAGCTCAGACTCTCTAAATTCGTACCAAATGATCAAACTAGAATATTGAGATTACTAAAGGGACCACAAAACCATATGTCAATAGTTAGCTACATGCCATATTTAAAAGTTAACCTAAGGGTGATTAAAAATTCATTAGTCTCAAAAATTCCCATAATTATTCATCATACACACTACCACATAATTTTCAGAAACCTTGAAATGAAACTTCTCATAATTTAATATTTCTTTCTAATTAAGGGATAATTATACCCTCTATTCCATCATTACTATACCACTAATCTAGAATTTTATCTTTCCTCATCATAAAACACATACTACCTCTCAATAAATGTAATGGAGGATCTCCCACCACTGGTAGATGAGGGGTGGGGGATATAGACTATAGAGTTTAATTCAACAATGCTATGAAAACCAATATAGCCACACTAAAACTAATGTGGAAGTCCATGTACCCCAAGTATATGGGGGATACCAACTCCATTTGAGAATATCATACCCTTCCCAAGATCTTTTGAAATGGGGATACAAACTCTACAAATAGAGGATCTCATGTCCTATGTATATGGGTGGGATACCGACTTTATATGATCCATGGATAGAGGATCCCTATCACACCTCGACCTTTATTTCCATAATTATTTTATTTATTTATTTATTCTACCATTATTGGATTATAGGTATTTTTCTTTTTGAAATTCCTAAAAATTTAAAATTTATATATTTCACATAGTCAGTGTATGGTTAGTGGTAGCCATACGATGGCTAGGCGGTAAAGTTATATTGTTTATAGATTAATTTTTCATGGTTGGAAAATAGGTTTTTAAACCATTATAGTACCCATAGGATTCTAATATGGGTTTCATTGTTTGAACACATTTCTTCCATCCTATGTAAAAACCATAAAATGTACCCATACATCAAAAAAAGGAAAATTTACTAAATTTACCCTCTTCCTTTTACCCAAAAATTGTGCACACCCCTCTTATTACTCTCCTTCACAAGACACATGGCTTAGGGAACCCAGGGTTCCTCACCCCTTTCCTCATCCTCCAATTCCTAGTTCTTATTCATGTGATTTCAAAGTGAATCAGTCTATTTTATGATTTCTTATCTTCTTATTCCTCTTCCCATTATTCTTCCTTGTTTTTTTATTCCTCTTTCTATGATTCAGGGATAGTTAAACCATATGGTTTCAATCATGATCATTTTTTGTTTTTTATTTGTTCTTAGTGTGTGTAATCCCTCTTCCTGGTCTCATTCATCCTTTATTCAAGGTTTCATAGCTTTTTTCCTTTTATTTGTGGTATTATTTACCCACTCTTAACTCTTTAATTATATAACTATCTATTTATTGTTTTTAAAATTAAGGTTCTTGATACCTAATGATAATATTGTGTATTTTTATATAATTTTTAATGTTAAAATTAGATTTCAAATGGGTTTTCAAAGAGAACTAATGCACTTTATATTTCGAATGTTGTTTCAAATCTGATTTTTTATTGTTCACACCAATAGTTCACAAAATCACCTGAATAAACCTCAATGTGTTATTTCAAAAGTTAATAATGTATATTTCATTTTTGTTTTATTTCTAAAAGTTGTATTTATAATTTATGGATGTGATTGGTTCATATGGTTTAAATTTACTTTTATTTATTTGGTGGCTAAACAAAAAACATTTGTATACATATACATATATATATATATGAGAATATGGGAATTTGTATAAAAAGAAACACATATATATATATGTATGTAAATGTGAATAGATATAACAATAGAGGGTGACTCTAGGAATTTAAATTCTCTACTAAAACATGGATTTTAAGTTAGTATTTAATTGTATTTATAATGTAATTTTAAAGGTCCCAATTAATATGATTTTCATTTCTTGTTGAATTTTTTAAATCACATTTTTGTTAACTGAAGATATATAAGTTTTTTTCCTGATATACCATTGTTTTATAAAACAATTATGATTCATATGTTTTATAAAGAGTGTTCTGATTTATTAAATCCATGCTTTGATAGTTATGGATGAAAATATATCTATATAAAGTTAAATCTTAAATAGTTACCATGGTTTATATAATAAAATGGTTTGACGATGTATGTATTCATTTGAAAAAATTGAAATTTTTGTGATGGGTTGATGAAAGGCTCCTTTTAAGTGAAATGAAACATCTTTGAAATGGTACAATCACATGGGAATATGGGTATATAATAGGTAAATCAATATTAGGTATCCCTTTGTATTTTCAACACTAACTAAATACTTAGACATGGATAAAAGACATGGTGCTGTGGAAGGGTTTCACCACACTACTACGCTATGGCATGTACTCCGTAGTGGTTGATTGGATATGGTTTCATGGATGGACGACACCTTGCCAATAGGATAAGGAATGTAATATTTATGGGTTTCATACACATTATATTTATGATCAATTATATCTCAATTTAATATGATGATCTTGAGTTTGGATGACCTTAAATGATATAGGAATATTTCTCATGGTGCATATTTATAGAATAATTATATTAATGGTTCATGTAATCGTTAAAAATTATTAATGTTTGATTCTTTATTTATTTAATAAATTTTTAGAGTATGTTTTTAATTATGATTATTCATTGAAGTTAAAAATCATTGATAAAAGGATTCCTCTATAATGGATTAGAAAGTGGATTTTCAAAAGGTTTTTTTCTATGGTGTAGACTGAAGAAATGTTTTCTAAGTTATTGCCTTCATTAAAATTAAAACAAAATGAATTTTTAAAACTTTTATGATGTTACATTGGATATTCTAATAAAATGTAAAGACTCTTTCTAATTTTTTCAAAATAGTTTGAAATTGGAATTTTATTAATGATTAAGTAGGTGGGAATGTGGGTGGATATGAGGAGATCTTCCTCTTGGGACATTGAGTAGTATTATTCAAGGGTCTTTTAAGATACATTTACATATCTAGGATTTTATATCACTATCTATAAGAAGTAAGATCCACTGGGAATTCAAGATTTGTTAGGGATTTCCTCTCAACCCTATTAAAAGAGGTGTTTTTATTTAATAAAAAGGGGCATCAACCAAAACATATTTGAGGAAATATTTTAGATTGATGTTATAGCTCTGATAACAATATATATTAGAGAGTTTATTATTTCATGAATAGCTGATTACACAAGGACTCACATAGACGGAAATTTCTTTTTTAACTATATTCTAATTTCCCAATTGAATCAAAAAAATCATCCACCACTATCTTTCATTATTTAATATCAATGGTTTTTATGCAAGTGGAATTTTTGACATTGAATAATGGGGGATGTTACTTGTGAGGGAGTTAGAAGTGTGAGATTTCTTTTATTTGTGATTTATTTCCTTATATATACATATGTTTTTATTTCTTCTTATTTGACTTCGTATGTATCTATGAATTGTAGAAAATTCATACCAAATTTTATTTAGAAGTTATTCAACTTGTTAAATGTTATTTTGTGGAAAATAAATTTCCCATTATATATTCATTGGTTCCATTGGTTCTCATCACTAACCCATAGGGATTGATAATGTGCCTTAGGTATGTCATGGAACAATATGGGTTCTCAATGGATTGAAAAACTAGGATGGTTGGTGAAAAAAGGTATTATATTCATGTTATTATGAGGAACTAGGTTTCTGAAGTTCCCTTTTTATTTTGGAATGTCTAGTTGATTGCTTATATAATTTTCAGAGCTTGAGAGATATTCCATGGGTGGTTTCCTGATAAGTACCACTCAAGAAAAAACATGACATTCCATGGTAGTTCACTCTTGAGTCTTGAATTTTAAATTCCACTAATGATATATTGATTATTTTGGTGTATGTTGATGAAATTGTCGATTGTTCAAAAGATTTATTTGTTTCAGAGGATGAAAAATGGAGTTTTACTGGTTTTATGTGGTGATATCACATGGACTAGAAAACTATTTTAACCTAACTTCATAGTTCATCATGACCTCTAGTGGTGGTTAAATGATTTGAAATAGTCTTCTAAACCATGTGGTTATGCAATGCAGAACCACTAATCCATCCTAAGTAAATTTTACTTTTATTTGATTATATTGATAGGGTTTTTATTTGAATTTGAAATATGGTGGTTATTTTCATAAGAAAATGGTTTGGGTTTTGAAAATTGATAAAGTGACATTGGTGATAAGAATATAGTTTAAATGGAAATGTGGGGTTTTTTGATTTTTAATTAGTATTTGGGTATCTAAAATTTATTTTTTTATTTTATTTTAAAATGAAAACTGGGGATTAAAATTGAAATGATATAGTGTTTTTAAAGGCTTTAAAGTGATTTTGTGGTGTGAATTGATATTTTTTTTGAAACTTGAGTTTTGGGAAAGGGTTTTCATAAAATTAATTAAAATATGGGTTGATGTTTAAAATTGATTAAGTGACTTTATTAAAGTAAGTTATGGATTTGTAAAATATTTTTTAAGTAATTTTTCATGATTCAAAAATGGGAATATGTATAGAGAAATGATTTTAAGGGGTGAAAGTCATTTTTTAATTTAGCTCAGGGGTTTTGTAACTGATAATTATTTTATGAATAGATTTTATGGTTTTTTGAGGAACCTCATTTTATTGGAGGAAATTTATTTTAAAACTATAAAATATTTTTTCCAAAAAAAATTAAAGTGAAATTGTTATATGTAATATTATAAATATTTTAAATTAATAGCATGTTATCATTAAAATAGTTTTTCAATCATGGTTTTAAGATGTCAAAATTTATGTTTGGGGTTTCAAAATTTTTCAGGGGGGTATATTTAATTTGTTGAGCTCATTCATTTTCTAGAGTAGTAATTTTGATTCATTCTTTCAATTTTTTGTTTTTATTTAGGATGTGATTTTAGATAAAGGTGAGTTTTTCATTGATTATGATTGATGGGATTTGTTCTCTACCTATTATTTAGAGTATTCCCCCCAAAATAGTTCTCGATCATTTTTGGATCTGGGAAATTGTATCTTATGGGTTTTCAATTGAATGATTATTATTGTGCTTCTAATTGGGTGTGTTTTATTAGATATCATTCCAATTACTTCTTATAGGTGGTGGCACTTTGTGATTTCTCTCATGCCTTGTCAATGTGTATGGGTATTCTAAGGTGTTTTTTGTGGCTATGGGTGTATTGAGGTTTATTGTGAGTTCATTGGGTAGGGGAAACCTTTGGAGATTTTATTGAGTGTCTATGATGGATGTTGGACTAGGTGAGTTTGTGCCCTGCTTGTGGTTGGATGTTTTTTTGGGTCATCACAAGTGGTTTAGAGGGTATATTGTCTAATACTAACCTTTTTATTTGATCCATAATTGGTGACCTTATGGTTTTATGTGGTATACTCATGTTCGATACCTCCCCCATTCTTATTTCTAGTCTAGGGGTGTCAGTGATTTTCCTAATGGTCCTCATTTTGGGATTTTTTTGGATAAATTCTAAGGTTTTTTTTTATTTTGGAATTCTTGATGAATTATGGTCATTTGGTGAGTAAATGAACTTTTTAAAAAAATTAAGAGTATACCATTTATTTGATGTTTCATTTTAGTCTTTTAGGATTCGGTTTGTAGTATTACTTTTGGAATTCCATTTTCTTTTTGAACCACTATGTTAGTTTCATAAATTAAAGGGGTTTGACTATGGGTATTTTTTAATTAATATTTTTATTGAATTGGTCTAGGGAGAGTTATTCCCTTAGGAAATAAATATGTTTGGGGTTTCCCATGCTTGAAATTTTAAATTTTAGAATCATTGATTTTTTTTATTTTTAAAATTAATTTTCTTAATAATTAATGATATTATTATGATGTTTTATGAAAAATTTAATGATAAATCTAGATTTAAAATTGGTTTTCAATGAAAGATAAGGATATTTATATTTTGGATATTGGTTCAAATATTATTTTCCATAGTCATGCACTCCAATGGTTTATAAAATCACTTGAATGTCACTCGAGTGGTATTTAAAAATTTATTAATTTATCCTTGGTTTTTAGTTAGACTTATAAAATATTTATTTAGACTAAAAATATATGATTTCTTCTTCTGGTAAAAATTTATTTTGACGTGTTTATTTGTTATACACATATAAATGGGTATGTATATGTACAATTTCTTATGAGAATATGTGAATTCATATAAAAAGATATATATGTGTGTGTGTGTGTGTGTGTGTGTGTGTCTGTATGTATATATGTATGTGTGTGTGTGTGTGGGTGTGTGTAAATGTATATGGGTATAAAAATATATTGAAACTTTTGGGAAATAAAATTTAATACACAATCATGGTTGTCAAACAAGTATTTAAGTGGATTTATAATATAATTTTCCAGGTTGTGGTTGAAATGATATATATTTCTTATTGGATTCTATAAATGATGTTTCCATTAACCAAAGATAAATAGGTGGTTTCTTGAAATTCCCATGTTTTATAAAACAATTATTATTTTGATGTTTTATAAGGCGTTTTTTCATTTAATAAATTCAGTAAATTATAGTTTTGGATGACATAACATGTATATCAAGTTTTTTAATTAATGGTTCCCGTAGTTTTGATGAAAAAAATGGTTTTATGATGTATGTGTGAATTTGATAAACTAAAATATTTATATTTGGTTGATAAAACTCCCACTTTTAAGTGAAATGTGACATCTTTGAAATGGGTAAATAATATGGGAATCTCAATATCTAATAAGGAAGACTATATTAAATATCCATTTTTATTTCACCATTCTAAGACTTGGATATTAAATATAGTTTTCCTTCTTATATATTGAGATTCCGATATGATTTACCCATTTAAAAGATGTCACATTTACCTAGACATGTACTAGAACCCACATCTCATGTAATGTTCCATGTACACAGATTCTTGGTGTGGCCTACATGGTGTGTAGGGATAGAAATGTTCTTAAGCATGTATCCCCTATACACACTGATAAATCCAATTAGAGGTATACAATGTATTGGTTAAGTGGCATGGTGTTTATTTCTAACCAATATCTTGGGAATGTATACCGTATACACATCAAGATTGAAATATAGATGTATACAAAATATGGTACATGGACCATGGTGTCTGATACTTAACACACTTAAAACTGTAGCTTCCATGACAGCTAAAGTACATGGAATATGTATTTCTGAACTACATGTTGAGTGGTCAGGAAATTTCTATAAAGTTTTCAGATTAAAAACACTATTCCAATTTCAACATTATTTCCACTAATGTTTCCTCCAAATGTTCCCAAACCCTTTTCAAACTCATCATTCATGGATCTTCCACATCAAATATCAATTTCCAGCCACTAATTACTGAAAATGGAATCTCTCATTGAAGATGCATCATCTTTCACATCCTTACTTAAGAATAATCTAACCCAAGCCATCCTCCAAACCCATTTTCTAATTCTTAATTCAGGGATAATAATAATTTCATGATATTTGGAATTGTTTTCAACACTTTAACAATATTTTGAGTGTTTTATTGTGATTTAAACTGAACAATCAATAGTTCAATCTCTACCTATATCAAGGTAGGTGATGAAGAATACCATGAATGGTGGGAGAAAATAAAATAAACATTCACATGAGTTTTAGTGATGGCCTTTCAGAACCCCCAACATCTATTAATGACATGAAAACCGAAGAATAAGGATAAAACAATACCAATTTTATAATAATTTAATTCAAAATCAAAATATTAAAAACAATAAATTGATAGGGATATACTATGATTATAGAATAGAACATACACTAATCATGCTTGAGAGAATTACTAAAGAACAAAGAAAATGAAGAATATATTTTCCATTTCATAATGGTAGAACTTGATCACTGCAATTATGTTATCGTAGCTATATGATCCACCCATTGAGAACACTGTAGTTCTAACCTCACTCCTTAGATTCAACATTTCCACAACCAATAATTGATATGCCCCCCTCTCCCTCTCTAGTAATGTAATAATTGAAATTGGATAACCCTACAGAAAAACCATAATAGGGTGTATATAGAGGGTCGTTTAGGGTATCCCCAAAGATGTATTAATTAATTAATTATTTAAAATTTAACTCACCCGTGATGGGGAAAACATAATAATCTCAATGAAAATGAAATTAACATCATTCATAGGGAAAACCCCATAGTCAAGATCCAACTGGGGTCACAGTTTCCCCATTTGTTTCCCTATTTAAGATAAATCAAAATTTTATAAAAAATACATTTTCAGAGACTAAAAATAATTAAATATTTATATTATATTATCTATAATGCTACATGATACTCTATTTTCCATGACATCTCATCCTTGGGGTAAAACCCACCATCTAGAACTAATATAACCATAAAAAACATTTATGACTTCATATTCAGGGATGTAATTACCATTTTACCCATGGAAATATTTAGAACTCTAAAAGATCCAAAATTGGTACTTGGCCCAAATGGTAGAATTTTGAGATCACTACATACTCCCCACCTTAAACCATTTTTATCCTTGAAAGAGAAAAGGATATAACAACATAATATTGACGCTCAAGAATAGGATCTGTGAAAAAAAACATGCCATCATAGTCATTACCTTCACCTTCACAGGTTTGTGCTCTAAATGAACTTGAACAACCATTTTCTAGGATGAAGAATATCCCCTTATATTCATTAAGATAGAAAACCCAATGGATTTTTTATAATTAAAAATATTGAAATAAGAATCTACCCTCGGTTATCCTTTCCATGAAAAAACACACAAAATCCATCTCTATTTGAGAGTCATCCCACCTCAAGGGACTAATCTATTATCTATACTAAACTTGGCTTCCTCCTAGCCTACGTGTTGCCCTCCCACTCCTCTACGTCGCCTGCAATTGATTGAACCTCCATTCCATTTCGTCCCTCCCGTAACTGAAATCGCATTCCTCCGCGCGATACCTCTAATACCCGCCCTCCGGTTTAGGGTTTCTCTCATGCAGCACCGCTCAGCCAAAATACCTCTGGTCTTCTCCCTCCGCTACCCGGTGACCCTCGAACAGCTTCCAATACTCCGCCCGCAGCATCCAACCTCGGCCGAAAGAACCGTACCTCGCATCCTGCTCCGTCGCTGTCTATGTTCCCTCACATTCGAAGAACAGTCGTGTCCCCTCCATTGGTTATTAGTGAATCAATCCATCTTCTGCGACTCCCCTTGTTCCATCCATCTTCTGCGACTCCCGCCATTCCATCCTTCATCGACCGAAACTACCCTATCTCACCTCTCCCTCTGTCTTTGTCTATGTTCCCTCACATTCACATATCAGTCGTGTTCCATCCCTCGGATTTAATTGAATCGATCCGCCTTCTGCGACCCTCCTCCGCCTATGCCTACTCCACCACCACCTGTTCCTCCTCGGTCACCCACGGTCTCTACATGTCCATCAGGTAGGGTTTCTTTGATTTTATTAAATTTTTATGGAATTTCATTCTTCTGTTCATCCCTTATCTTTGCGCCTCTCTTCATCCTTTATTCCCTTGCAACAGAATACCTCCATTATAATCTATTCTTTCTTCATCAGCATCTATAAATCCTTCGGCTACATGTATGTTCTTATTGGATATAGGTACATTCCAATTCCCTCACGTCTCTCAACAAAAGTTCCATTTGAGATTTGGATGCTTCGCTCTCTGGTTTGTCAGAAGTTTTTAATTCCTTTCAGACCCATTCCATTGAAGCAACATTGCTTTTTAATTGTTTCTTCTTTCATTCTATGTATCGTTTACCATGATTTATCGATATTGAGAAAACACTGGAGAAAATTTACATGTATCATAAATTTTTTTTTCAACATAGAGGTTTTGAATTAAATTTATATCCTTCAAATGCTTGAAACATCGATGATCCTTCAAACCTTTAATTATTTGTGAGTGTGATTGAAACCCCAAAGAACATCTAAGATACTGGGTTACTATCTTGAAAAATTAATCTTATCCCCTGTCTGTTAGTTAGTTCCCATTAATTTTTCAATTTTCTTCTTCTATGATGGCCTCACCTCATCTTTGTTACAAGATCCTCAGATCTACAACCAAGTTTCTTTGCAATACGAATCCAAGAAAATTATCATTCAGAATTGAAATATGCAGGTTCATATTTATTGAAATATGCAGGTTCATATTTATTGAAATATGCAGGTTCATATTGGTGTCTGCCTCCACCTTGGGCTACTCCATACCTCCATAGATTTCCACCTCCACCTTGGGGTTGTGATTTTCATCGCCAGTATCTATAGTTTCTATAGATATTGTGTTATGATTAATATGTGTTATCATCGGCTTCATATTTTTTTCATTGTCGGAACCCAACCCCATAAAAAGGCGTCTGAAGCAACAACCAAATTAAATCGAATTATTCCTCTGCTTCGAAGCTCAGAACTAGTTCGAATAAGATATCCGTCATTAATTTGTTTCCCAATTTTCAGATTTGGTTGAAATATCTCCTATAACCCTATCCTCCTGATCCGATTTTTTTTCAAAAAAACTATGCTAAGGTCTGTATTTTTTTGATTACTGCTTTAGTAATTTTCCCCTATTATTCTCGATGTTTTCTTTGTCTGGCTATTGATGTGTGGATTGTTTCGATTTCAGGAGATAGAATTACATCTAAAAATAGGTTTTTTATGGGAAGGTATTGGATCAAATGAAA
Organism: Viscum album; assembly: GCA_963277665.1. Taxonomy (NCBI): domain Eukaryota; kingdom Viridiplantae; phylum Streptophyta; class Magnoliopsida; order Santalales; family Viscaceae; genus Viscum; species Viscum album. The sequence goes on from OY728144.1 coordinate 185,660,722, forward strand.
TTAGTACCTGGAAATTCAGACTATCACTGCTTCATATGTATGCTCCTTCAATCTTCCAGACTCAATATTAGTTTATGAATTTTTTTGGTAGAAACCTATCTTTGCTTAATTCCTGGTTTTATGTGTAAATGCATACTAGATTTTTTATTTGTTTGTTCTCAGATGTCTACTTACTGGTGATTTTATTATTATTTTGGATATATTGTAGATATCTTTTGAGATTAAATTTGTAGATTGTATTCAAATTTACTTACTTGAGTGATTGTGTGGTAAATCTGATAATGTTTGATATGTTTGAGAAGATGGAACAAAAGCATATACAAAATTAAGTTCACAAAAGATATATTTTTCAACCTATATCTTTATGGGGCTATAAATTATATAGGAAGTCAACATCCCCTACTACCTGCTATTTTTCAATTGCAGGTTGAACCAACCCCCTACTGCTCCTGGGTGTCAAAAACCCCTACTGCTCCTGTGTGGCAATTACCGGTTCCCAATATGTTTCCCATATTTCTCATATTTTATGTTTCAATTATCTATCCAATCTGACAACCCCTACTACCTGCGACTATAGTGGACTATTCCTGAGTTTTTTTGGTTTCAAAATTTGGTTTCTAATAGGTTCTGCCCTCTGGCATCTTCTTTTCACCTCATGCATGATGAAATTTACCTTTTTAGAAACCTATATTCATGAATCTACAATATTCAAATTATTTTATTTCTATATTACTCAAGGTTCATATTACACTGTATGTTATATCATGTTATGTTTGAAACAATTTTCAAATTTTGTTTTTATAATTTACTGGAATGACATTAATTACATGTTCTATATTTGCTGTAGCTAACTTCCTGGAAATTAACTTCTTGGGTTTCGAATTCCAGTTTCCAGTAGGTTATTCGCTTCGGTGTCATCTTTAAAGGACATGTATGACATTAATTACATGTTCATAAGCCTAATTCCTTGCATCTGCAGTAGTGATATCATTTCACTAATCTATAACTACAAGTTAAAATTATAGTCTATGTTCTTTCATTTTGTTGTAGCGAATTTCCAGGCAATTAACTTCTTGTCTTTTGAATTCCACTTGCCAGTGGGTATTTGGCTTCCACGAGATCTTCAAAGGACAGGTTTGACATTAATTACCTGTTAATAAACCTAACTCATTGCTACATTAGTAGTGATATCATTTCACTTATCTATAAATTCATTTTCAAATTACGGTGTCGGATTAGCCAAGTAATTTTTTAAAAAAACATCCGTATATTATGGAAATTTTTAGGAAATGTGTTGCATGTTCATGTAGTTTCTTTTTTATGTTGTATGTTGGTATCCAACTGTTCCCTGCGCTAAACCGTTGTTTCATACTCTCGGAGTCTCCCAGAAATTTACCACATGCAAATTTTCTTACAGACTTAGGAAACAGGTTAGGTTTTTCTGAAATAAAAAATTCCCTTACTTTGATGCCTTGGTCAACCAACGTCACCGGTCCTTCTACTACCCGTGAATGGTCAACTAACTCTGCCAAACACAAACTTCACCTTGCAGCATCACTAATTTTTTAGGCTTTATTTAACAACTCAACGTATTGTAAAAGCTTGGTATGCAAACATTAGTTGACTCAAGGACCTTCCTTTCTTCATGCAAGTATAGGTTTCCAGGATGCTGACATAAGGATTAGTTCGGATAAGAAGATGCTGATGAAATAACATGACTGGATAAGGTTGCCTTCAGTATTATTTAGAGCTCAGAAAGGACAAATATCCTCTTGAACTGTGAGAATTCATCTCTGAATGATTCATTTTTGCTTTCAATTAAGAATTAGTTGAATCTTTCTTCACTTAAAACCATGAGTAAGGACCTGTCTTTATTTTAACTTCAAATTATGGAAAAAGGATTGAGGTCACAAAAAACCATTTCGGATAGTTTCAGATTTTGGGTTCAATTAGATCTGGTTTTATTGACTGATAAATTCTTATTTTATAATCTTCTATCCATGTTTAACCATTGTTTTATACAGTGTTCTCTAATATGAAAATATATGTTTAACATTTTTTAATATCTTGAATATGGATGAAATTATAAAATTTGTATTGTAATCAAACATGTTTCTTGTGAACTAATCATGTTGAAAGAGAGTTTATTATTACTTTGGTGTGGGGGTGATTATTCATTTGGTATCTTGACCATGTCCCGTATCAACTTTGATTATCTCGATCTGCAAAATTGGATTACCAGGGGATGTCCCCATACCAATGGGACCCAACACATGGAATTGTTTTAGTTGATTGTACGTGAAGAGGTCTCTCTTAAATGGTATGTGAGAGAGTTCATATCTATGTAGCATGACATTTCACTGAAATATTATATTAATTGTGTACTGTTATATTCAGATTCATAAATTTCCCATAAAAGATAATCATATTCATGTAGTGACTTTTATATTGCAGGTTTAGTTGATATTCTTTGGAAGAATACATGATCATTGAACATCTACTTCAATTCATTTTGGATTTTTAAACCTTTATATTTTAACTAACCTTTTATCTTTCCTATCTATAATGTGTTTCACCTTTTATTGTATATTATTTTTAACATCTCAGGTGATTACAAACCTGAAATGATTAAAGGGGTCTGGCTCCAAATGGCACACCATCTTCTCTTAAAAACATTAGTTTCTTTTAAAGTTTTCACCCATTTTTTGGTAATGTAAACATTCTAGCATATAGGCAGGGGCTGGGAAGGTTGGAGGGGAGGGGAGGGGACGGGAGGGGAGGATGATGGAAGGGGGTAGGGTTCTGCTGGGGGAAAAGGTTGGGCAGGGGGAGGGGAGGGGAGGGGATGGGGTTGGGCAGGATGGAGGGGAGGGGAGGGGACGGGAGGGTGATGGCAAGGGGAGGGGGCTGCTGGGGGAAATGTTTGGGCAGGGGGAGGGGAGGGGAGGGGCTTGGGATGGGCATGATGGAGGGGAGGGGAGGGGTTGGGCAGGATGGAGGGGAGGGGCAGGGGAGGGGCAGGGGGAGGGGGCTGCTGGGGGAAAATGTTGGGTAGGGTAGGGGAGGGGAAGGTTGGAGGGGAGGGGAGGGGCAGGTTGGAGGGGAGGGGAGGGGAGGGTGATGGCAGGGGGAGGGGGCTGCTGGGAGAAAATGTTGGGTAGGGGGATGGAAGGGGCAGGGGCTGGGCAGGATGGAGGGGAGGGGAGGGGAGGGGAGAGGAGGGGCAAGAGGGAGGGGATGTTGGGGGAAAATTTTGGGCCGGGGGGGAGGGGAGGGGCAGGTTGGATGGGAGGGGATGGGAGGGTGATGGAAGGTGGGAGGGGGCTGCTGGAGGAAAATGTTGGGATGGGTGGAGGGTAGGGGCAGGGGTTGGGCATGATGGAGGGTAGGGGAGAGGAGGGGGAGGGGGAGGGGCTGTTGGGGGAAAATGTTGGGCAGGGGGAGGGGAGGGGAGGGGCAGGATGGAGGGGAGGGGAGGATTATAGCAGAGGGGAGGGGGTGCTGGGGGAAAAGGTTGGCCAAGTTTGGGGGGGTTTCTGGGGGAATTGTTGGTTAGGGGGGGTGGGGCAGGGGTTGGGAATGTTGGAGGGGAGGGGAGGGGAGGGGAGAGGAGGGGCAGGGGGGCTGCTGGGGGGAAAATGTTGGGCAGGGGGAGGGGAGGGGAGGGGCTGGGCAGGATGGAGGGGAGAGGAGGATTATGGTATGAGGAGGGGGTGTTGGGGGAAAAGGATGGCCAAGGGGGGGATGAGGATGGGGGGATGCTACTTTTAATTCTCTTTTCATTCATATCCATTTATATATTATGATGTATAAACTTTTGTTGTGTGCTTCATGTCCATTTTAATGTGATATTTCATTCATGTCCATTTCTCGGTGACATTAATACTTAATTCTGTATATTCAGGTATTCTTATGATGTATACTTACGTTGTATATATTATTATGTTGTATTCTTATGATTCATATTTAGGTACTCTTATGATGTGTTAGACAAGGAAGATTCCAACAAATCTTATATTGGTGCGGCAATGATGAAATGAATTGGGAACATCTTCTACATTCTAGAAAATTACTACATGTCTAAACATCACAACATCTCTATTTGTGCGCAACAATTTTTTTTTTGTTTTATAATTTTTCCTCATCAAAACAGTTTTTTTATTAGATAAACTATTCTTTAAGTAACTCCTCTTAAACTTTGTCTTTCATAGTATGCTATATTGTTTTCCTAAATCCAGTTTATATTGAAGTTAGGTTTACATCCTTGACTATTCCAAACTGTTTCACATTACAATTGATGTATCTTAATTTAACATTTTATATTGATGTCTTATTAATAGATTCACTTATAATTCATAATTATTCACCACTTATTTGTGACTAAAATACATTAAATGTTATTCTTTCTTCCCATCTATTACAAATAGTACTCTTAAGAAGACAGATAATAAACTATTATGTTTTATAAATAGTATTCTATAGCTAATAATAAGAATTATTTTATAGTGTCGTGCATCGCATGAGCAAAGTACTAGTTTTTTTTAATAAACCTCAGATAGTCATATGATTAGTAAGATCAACCCTAGTGGGAGTTCTATACTCCCCACATTTAAAGAGAATTTCAAATGGCCATTATAAGTAAGAAATGCATATACACCAAATCAAAACACTGAGTTCTCTACCAGATCCCAAGATGATAATGAAAAATATGCAAGGGTAACATTCCTTTCAGAATCTATGTCATCCCCTCTAAAATCACCATCCTTCAACGTATTGGATCTATCATTGCCTTCATATGGAACAAGAACAACACATGCCTTCTCCAAAACCCAAACACCAACATATTTGATAATTTCATATACTCATAACAATCTCAAACCAATTAAGACAAACTATCAAATATAACTTAGTTTTACTTACATCACATGGTCATTAAATTTGTCAATGAGAACATTATATTCATTAGTAAACACATCCAACTAGTTAGCATTACACCAATTCTCATTAGATGGACCAATCTACCACAATTTGAAATGGATGGTCTCGATCATTCATATGAACCTAATCGTTTGGATCCCTGACCTAATAAATAATGTACCTTAGTGATGAACATCCTAAAACATATGAAAAACCCCACTATTCAATTAAGAAACAAGGTTATCCATGACATGGGAACACCCACACTAATCCATTTGAAATTCAATAGTAATAACTAGGTTTTACAAGAGTGATATCTACTAATAATGAAAATCATATCACTCAATACAGGAATTTGAGGATAACCACCATCTGTTTATGGGTGTGGATGATATTCTATCCACCTTTGGGAAATACCTATGAGTCCACAACCCTTGAAAATCTGGTTAAATAGGATTACTAAGTTTATATCAACACTATAGAAACCTTCACATAAGGTAAAGGTAGGATGTCATTGCCATAGACTAAAAGTGAGCAATGTATCCCCTTTAAAACAAAATCAAATTCCAAATTATAACTTATCATATACTCCCACCATGAACAAGACACAAAGTTCTTCACTAGAAAGTTCCAACCACCTTTTCATAACTGCACTAATCTAATCTCCCAAACCATTGTGCCTTAAATTCATGAAGTATAATGTCACTCCATTAAACCATGTTTCACACAATGAGAACCTCAAATCCTAATATGATCCACTATGAATCTTATCAATAAAAGTTTTGGTTTAACACACTACAACTCCACAAAGGTGATCATAATCACTAGAATGAAGGCCAATGAGTGCATCAATTTCCCTTTGAGGTCCAACAATGGGTATCACTTCTGATGCATTCACAGATGCTTCAATATTCTTAAAAAGATAATGTATTCCTTTTCCAACTAGTGCATAGATCTATTCTCACCTAATAAATGGAAAATAACTTACCCTTTAGAGGTTTAGATCTACTTTCCACACCAGAGGGTCTTTTCTTATTATTGAAAACATAACCTACCTTGTCAACATAGTTACCAACACCTCATTATTCCATCCGAATCTAATCAAATCATTTAGAGGTCGGTACCATAAAATCATTTCATTGACATGAATTAATTTCTAAAAATAACTTTTTTCATCAAGAATAAAATCAATTCAATAAAATGGGTGAATAAATATCAATCACCAATCATTGGGAGTTATCTATCCAACCAAAGACATACATTAGATTCCACAAAGATCTCCAACTCCAGAACATATGGTTCAAGATGAATAGTTCATTCTTGTGCCATCCAAAATGAGGTTTTTGTGGTAAACAAACCCAGTTTGTACTCTCATTTACTAATATTATTTTGTAAATGTAGGAATTATCAATGCACTGCAGGATCTAAATAATGAAAGATACTGATTGTGGTATCTAATGATGTAGATGCTCAATATACAAGAGGGGGTGAATTGTATAGTTTAAAAAATTCCTTTGGAACTATGAAAGATGGTAATGTTTAACAAAGTTAAAAAAGGTAAATTCACAAAACCTCTAAGTTCTACAAACATGCTTGATTCCAAAAATGTGATTCCAAGAATGTAATTCAGGAAAAGTGATTTCAGAAATAAAGCATAAAAAATGTTTACAAAGATAAAGATTATACCTTAAATCATATAGAATCTTACTTAATCACAGTATACAAGTAAAAGAAAGTATAAGATAGTTATACTTTTCTCAACACCCAAAATGCAGCGGAACACTTGAAACAATACAAGTAACAAGTAGAAAATATTTTAACCCAAAGAGAAGGGTATCCAACAACCCTGGATAAAGGTCCCTTGATTTAAACTTTTAAGAAATTTTTTCTTACACACACTAGGGTAAGCCCTTGATACAAAGATCGGAGCATGTCTTTCTATCCCCACAAGCCCTCAACTTCAATGTAGTCGGCACCTTTGTCTTCCTCACCAAGGAAGTACTCAAACTTTAAGGTAGTCGGAACCACTGTCTTTATGTCCTCATAAGACCTTGAATGTACTCAGCAACATTTAGAGTCGTACAAAGAAATTATGAAAAATATGTTCAGTACACACACATCATTAAAGTCTCTCTCACTAGAAATCACTTTAGCATCTTGTAATCTCTAGATTGATTGACTTTTTGTGGTATCGTTCAAAGGAGATCATATTTATAGGCATAGCTTCAAAGGTCGGATCCCTCCTCCAACGAACATATTTTTCATTGAATTTCTGAGGGACATGTACATCAGTCACTCAAACAATGGTTAGTTAGCAACTAAATGCACGATATTGTTTTATAAACAAAAAAAGAATAATAAAAATATGGTTTCTTAACCAAAATCATTTTTTGGAGTTTAAGGAAATAAAATTTCAGAGTCTAACCAAAAACCAATTTAGTGTCTATAATAAATAGAAATTCGGATTCTGTCTTCAAAAGAATTAGGAACCTGAATTATATTGAATTCCAGAGTCTAAATTTCAAGGAAATTCAGAATCTGAATTCACATGAATTCGGAGTCTGAAATTACAAAGTTCGGAATCTGAATTCATCAGAATTCGGAGTCTGAACTTAGAAAGTGTGAATTATATATTCATAAGAATTCATATTTTGAACTCATAACGTTTTGAGTTTGAATTCAGAGAAATCGAAACTTGAACTCAGAAATTTCGGAGTCTGAATTCAGAAGAATACAAAACCTGAACTATGAAGGTTCAGAATCTGAATTCACAGAACTCAGAGTCTGAACTCAGAAAGTTCAAAGTCTGAATTCAGGGAACTTGGATCCTAAATTCGGATCCTAAAAACATAATGTTCTATATCTAAGTATTTATAATAATACGAGGTTTTTGATATGAAAACAAATTTTATATTTAGAAAGAAAATGAGTTAGATTATTGCATGAAAAATTAAAAACATGGTAAGGATAAATTTCCTTGGGAACGTAAATTTACATATGAGTGTAAAACATTGGTGAAAAGAAATTTCCTTATGATAGAGTGTTTTTGATCTTCAAAATATGAAGGAATTGAAAATTTATAAGGAAAACCTTATTGACTCAACAATCTCCCCCTTTTTGGAAAGCACAAACATCCTTATGAAAAAGAATATAAGAACTTAGAAAAATATTTTCCAGGACTTTGAAAGTAAAAAAATATCTCCCTTTACACATGGGAAAATATGAATACGTCTAACTCCATATTAGGATTTGGAAACACTAAGGATCATATTCTAGATTTCAGGATTGAGGATTAGAGTTTTATTGCATACGGAAATCTTCATTGATAAGAACTCCCCCTTAAATGAACTCCCCCTTACATAGGGAAATTTCTTCTTTACTTAGTATTCTTTTTTCCATTCTCCCCCTTTTTTATTTTCAAAAAGGATTAAAGGGAATGGAAAAGAAAATATGGTACCTGAAATATTAGTACTAGACAACCAAAATTATACGAAGAGAAACCAAAAATTTCATTAGGATTGGAAAAATTTGTACAAGGAAGGAATACAACAAAAGATTGGAATTGAACAACATTATCCCTCCTTCTCCTTCAGCATCAACTTCTTTACAATGGTTTTGAGATTCTTGACCTCCTTGTGATCTTCCTCTGCACGTTTAAGAAGTTGATCCTGATCTTCAGTTTTCTTCTCTAAAGCTTTGATTTTTTCTTCCTAAGCCTTAAGAATATCAACTAGGGTCTTCAAGAATTCTTCCTATTTAGCATGATTTTCCTCAATCTCAATCCTGAGATCCCTTTCTCTCTTCCAACATTGGGAAATAGAATATAGCTTCTCGTTCAAATCATTCACATCTTGAATCCGATAATTATGTTCCAAAGTATTATTTTCTTCAAAACTATTTTTGAGATGCTTCATCTTCACATATTTAGTTTCAAATGAATCCTTGACAATATCATGGAACTCATCAACAATTCTTATGCACTCTACTATCTTCCATAACCGTCTTGTCATCTTTTTACATCGTATTTTATGGGCTTTATAGCTAATAAGAAAATTCTTGAAATCTGTCTTGAATTTTACACACTTATCCATCACCATGGATACTGAATCTGATTTCTGATTTACGGAGTGTTTAAGCATTTTTCATCTCGATTCAATGCTTGGAAAATTTGGAATGGTTCCAACAAGTTTCTCCAAGGAATGGACTACGAAATCATGTCCTAGAGAGGATTATTCCGAATCAGAAATTTTTCTTGGTGGGGATTCTTTTTCTATCTCAGCATCTTTCCTCTTCGAAGATCCACCAACATCTTTCTTCTTTACAATAGCCTTGTTAAGTGTATCAAAAACCGCCTATTTTTCTTATCATCTTTCAGAATGACTTCCTCTTGATCAGGGGATTCATGTTCACTATCAGATAGATGAACAATTTTATCCCCCTCTATCTCATTCTTCTCAGCTCCTGCCTCCGCATCATCTAGATGAATGAAATTTCTATTTATTCTTTCTTCTTCAGAAAACTTATTTACTTCATCTACACCCTTCTCTTTATCCTTCTCAAGAGTATTATGTTTTGATGAATCATATTGAGAGGTTCAGAATGATAACTTCTCAGAAAGGCTTTCTTTCTCATGAATGTCCTCAACTTTCCTTATCAGATCTTCAGTATCTCCATTGCCTTCTTCCTCTCCTTCTTCCACTACTTTTTCTTGAACTTCTTTTTCTTGTATTTTTACCGAAGTCACAAACTTATTTCCCAAATTATCTGGTAAGGTTTACATCAAGAAGGATTCTGGTACAAGAATATTTTTAGAATATTTCTTAGTATCCTACATAAGAGATTCAACAATTTCAACCTCAGTCATCTTCATCTTTTGTTTCTTTTCTTTTTCTTACTTTTCAATCTCACAAAAAGTCATTTCTTTTAAATCTTTTGCTTCAGAAGGATCCAAACCAAAGATAGGCTCCCCTACTTTATTTTTCTCATTGTCTTCCCTCTATTTTTCTACTACCTCAACCGAATATACTTTTGGATTTTTAGGCTTTGGTGGTGTGGATTGGGTTTCATTATCCACTGGTGTTTTCTACTTCCCTTCCAAATATTTCATCTTCCTCTTCCTTCCTCCCTTTTTATAAGGTTCATTCACCTCCTGTTTGTTTGAAATAGCTTTAACTTATTATTCAAGAAAGTCAAAGAATTACATTGATTCTTTAAAAAATCCAACTTTCATTCTCTTCATATTATCATCACTTACCAGCATAGCTTTGCAATTTCTTGGCTTAGAACTGCAAGGTATTTTGAAGGACTCTAAACACCGAACAATCAGCTTTGATAGAATGGATGGATACATGATAATATGAGACTTTAGATTTACATTCTTTATATTTTCAATTGTAACCAAGATGTGCTTGACCAAATATATCTTCCTTATGTTTACCAAGAAATCCAGAATGTACATATCACTTTTCTTCAAAGTTTCCTTGTCTTCCTTTATCTGTATGATGAATCCTTGAACCCACAATTCAAGAATCTGATAATTTGTAGATAGGTGAATAATATTCCGAGTCTTTACATCTGAAAGACCAAGACAAGCCATTAATTTCACCTTATTAAAACTTCATTGGACATCAGGAAGCTTATGGGAACAAAACTCAGCTTCCCCTTCATATAGAATACCAAACAAGCTTACAACCTTGGTTTAAGAAAGAGAATAAGTCTTTCCATAGTACATGAAAGAAAATTTACTCCTCCCTTCTTCCTTGAAAAAAATTACTGAATCATAGAATTATATCAGTAACTCCGGATACACTAGATCATGTTCTTTTGATTTTGAGATGCTAACAATCTCCCACCCATTCAGATTTATGTTCTTGGATATAATAGAATTATACTTTGGTAAAAACATAGGATCAACTAACCTTTCCCTATATATCTTCTATTCTGATATTGGTTTGATAGTTAACATATCTTTCTGACATGGGACTTCGATAGACATTCGAAAGTAAGAAAGATCCTGTGAAGTTCGGAATGGGATTAAGTATGGGGGAAGAGCTTCAGCACGCACGAGCTTGAGTTTCAATGTGGGGCAACCATTTTGGGATCTTTTATATAGGCGATTCTGGTGATGGTTCAACTTTCATACTCAATCCTATGGTTGAACAACCTTCTGATCAGATCTGACGGTTGAGATGATAGCCGGAAGGAAATTTTGATAGAATCTGATATTGGTCATAGATATAGAATTGTGTACCTTAGCCATTAAGTAATGATTTTCAATAGGTAAATTTGAAATAAACCCAAGATTCGTCTGACCAGAAGATTTGTAATCTGAGGATTCATCATAAGAGTCTCCACCACTGGCACTCCATGTGTCATTAGCTTTCAAAACATTCTTAGCTTTAGCTTTGTAGTACTTCATTCTATTTCTATCAGAATGCTTTTCCTTTATTTTCTCTTAATCATAGGACAATCAGGCCATATATGTCCTTCTCTTTTGCATTCATAACAAGTGATTTCAGAGTCTTTCTTATAATTTCTTTATTTCTTCTTTTATCTATACTAAAATTATTTCTTCCCATCTATCTTGTTCATCCTTCGAGAAATATTATCTAGTTCATTCTCATAATGTTCACTTTCACTTGATTCAGATTGTATAATAACATTCTTAGACTTAGATCTAGTAACTCTCTCATGACTCTTGGATTTTATATGATTAGAAGTAGTTGAAAAAGCAACACTTCCATTCTCATTCTTATTCTTTACATTGTTATCATCTCTCTTCATTCTAGTCTCATGTTGAAGAAGAGTTCCAAAAGGCTCATCAAGAGTAATCTGTGAGACTTTCCTATTCTCATCTATAGCTGTTCTCTTGGATTCCCACTAATTAGGCATGATATCTATAATTTTTTCTACAAGTGACTCATCATCCAAACCTTTCTCACCCATGGATTGTAAGATGTTGACGATTATCATAAATCACTATTGTACCTTACATATAGGTTCTTCATAAGGAAAGAAAAAACCATGGTACTAAGCTCTAAGCATAACTCTAATAAAATCTCTTCTAGTTTCAATAACTTTTGAAGTACCAAAATGTGTAACTTCAATATTCTTCCAAGTACAATTTTCTTCTTCACAAGATAAAATCTAGCTATATATATTCCTGGTCATGGAACACAACAATGTATTGTGTACCTTATAGTTATGTTGATATTCTGATTTCTCTTGAGTATTAAATATTTGGACATCCTTATCAGGAATCTTGTAATCTCAAGTCAGCATAACAAAGTTATCCACTCCAGTATTGATAACAAAAGTCTTCATATGATCTCTCCAATATTCGCAATCATTCCCATCAAAAATAGGTGGTCTAGTAGGATTAATATTGTCAATTGAACCTACATTCATTCCTTACATCTTAAATAAAATCTTCCCACACAAACTTTTCACTAATAAAATTTTGTAAACAAAGAAAAAAATATTCTAAGCAAGGAAAATGTTGAACAATGAAAAACTTGAGCAAGAAAATTATATGTGAATATAAGTATTTTGGAGACCTCCTTTGATGTCAATTATAGGATCAAAATAATTAATGATACTGATTGTAGTATCTAATGATGTAGATGATCAATATACAAGAGGGGGGTGAATTGTATACATTAAAAAATTCCTTTGGAACATTTAAAGATGATAATTTTTAACAAAGTTAAACAATGTAAATTCACAGAACCTCTAATTTCTACAAACGTGCTTGATTCTAGAAATGTTATTTCGAGAATTTAATTCCGGAAAAGTAATTTCAGAAATGAAACTTAACAACAGTTTACAAAGATAAAGATTCTACCTTAAAGCATATAGAATCATAATTAATTAGAGTATACATGTATAAGAATGTATAAGATAGTTATACTTTCCTCAACACCCAAAATGATGTGGAAAATTGAAAAAATACAAGTAACAAGTATTAAATATTTTAACCCAAAGAGAAGGGTATCCAACAACCTTGGATAAAGGTCCCTTGATTTATGCTTTCAAGAATATGTTTTTTACCCACACAAGGGTAATCCCTCGATATGAAGATCAGAGTCTGTCTTGTTATCCCCAAAAGCCCTCAAATTCAAGGTACGACACCTCTATCTTCCTCACCAAGGAAGTCCACGAACTTTAAGGCAGTCGATACCTATGTATTCTTATCCTCGTAAGCCCTCAAATGTTCTCAGTAACATTCGGAGTCGCATGAACTAATTCTGAACAATACTTTCAGTATGCACGAAGCATTAAAGTACATCTCACTAGAAATCACTTACGCATCATGTAATCTCTAGATTGATCAACTTGTTGTTGGATTGTTCAAATGAGCTCTTATTTATAGGCATGACTTCAACAGTCAGCTCCCTCCTCTGATGGTCATATTTTTCCTTGAATTTTAGAGGGACATGTTCACATGTCACTCAAACAATGGTTAGGTAGTAACTAAATGCATGGAATAATTTTATAACTAAAACAAGAATAAGAAAAATATGGTTGCTTAACCAAAATCATTTTTCGAAGTGTAAGGAAATAAAAGTTTGGAGTCTAACCAAAAAACCATTCAGTGTCTATAATATATGAATATTTTTATTCTATCTTCAAAAGAATTAAGAGCCTGAACTATATAGAATTCCGGAGTCTGAATTTGAAGGAACTTCAGAATCTGAATTTCAAGGAAATTCAGAATCACAATTAAAAAGAATTTGGAGTTTGAACTTACAAAGTTCAAATTCTAAATTCATCAGAATTCTAAGTCTAAAATTAGAAAGCTAGAAGTCTAAACTTAGAAGAATTCGGAGTCTGAACTCAAAAAGATAGGAGTCTAAATTCATAGAACTCGGAACCTGAACTCGGAAAGTTCAGAGTCTAAATTCAGAGAACTCAGAGTCTGAACTCAGAATGTTCGGAGTCTAAATTCAGAAGAATTCCGAACCTAAACTCAAAAGTTTCGGAATCTGAATTCTGAGAACTCGGAGTCTTAAATCATAATGTTCAGATTCTAAATTCATTGAACATAGAATGTCAATTCAGATCCTGAGAATAGAATGTTCTATATCTAAGTATTTATAATAAACTAAGGTTTTGTATATGAATCCGAATTTAATACTTAGAAAGAAAATGAGTTAGATTATAGTATGAACAATAAAAAACATGGTAAGGATAAATTTCCTTGGGGAAGGAAAATATCCTTATGAGTGTAAAACATTGGTGAAAATAAATTTTCCTTAAGATAGAGTGTTTGTGATTTTCAAAACAAGAAGGAATGGAAAATTCATAAGGAAAACCTTATTGACTCAAAATAAACATCATCCCATATACTAGATAGAAACACTTAACTATAAATACTGACTCACCAAATCTGGTGAATCCGGAAACCAGTTCAAGGTGTCATCCATCTCCAACTACCCCCTCAGCACCCAATCCTTTACCAAACAATTTATCAAAAATTTATATGGATATCATCATTGGTATTACCATCCTTGATAATATATCTAACATGGTGGTCCATTCATTGAACTTCTCTTGTTATCAGTATGTGAAAAAAAATCTTGCTCCCATGGCCAGGGTATATCTCCACAAAAATATCCAATCTATTAACACTCACTCAGGAGGCTCTGTAATAAATGGTGATACAAGAATTACCACCCATATATCCTCATTTCTTTACCTAAATTTTCTTTTTTAATCATTAAAATTTCATAAATTTACTTCAAATCATTCAAAGAAAACATCATACAAATCCTATGAGCCTCAAATTATACACAGATACAGTTATTCCACCCTTTGGACGTTTTGATATCTTCCAATGAAACTCTATTTTGAATAAAATTTCAAACTATACATATTGTAGAGAATAGTTTTTTTTAATTTAAGAGAAAGAAACATCACACCCAGTAATATTTCATGGTACAGTTCATTGAGTTCAAAATATGAATCGTCATTTTTTTCAGTGCATGCCTGAATCAGATGAAAAACATTACCCTCATACCCATGTTAACATCTTTTCTTCTGAAGATCAGGATCTCCTTGATCATCATACCATACATCATATCTAAAAAAGGTATATCACCTCACTTGGAAATAATATATATCCTCTCTAAAATTTATTGAACTGAGTAACCATGAGAGGTAAACTACCTCAAATCATAGGGAAAGGATATCCCTCAATTAAATTTTTGATGAAGCTCCTCATCAATCACATACTAGTAGTAGAAATTCCAATGTATAAGAACTATCCTATCGTGATATATCCTCTAAAGGAAAGTAAGATATTAGAGAGGCTATCCACCCTAAATGTTTTTGGATAAACCTATAATGAGAAGAGTATATCTGTACAAGATGGCTCAAAGTAAACATGAAGCATTATAACAAAACTATTATATGATGCATGCACCAATATTAGTCATGCCCAAAAAGGATTTATTGGAGCTCTTGGTTGACTACCACATTTTCAGAGTCCTAGAAAAGGGATATACTATCTATTTTACCTATGATGGTCTCTATAGTCTGATGAGTGAACTCAATAACCTTTTAACATCATTTTCTTAAGTTCTCAAACCAAATTATCACATAACCAATAAGTTATCAATTCCTTGGAAAACATTTACCTGATACCGCACTCATGAGACCCAAACCATTGAGGCCCCACATGCACTGGATATAAGATAAGAGTTCCACCCCAAGCCTGCCTCCACTAGATCAGGGGTTGGTGACTAGAACCAAGTAAGAAAATGTCATAATAGATGAGTCTGTATCTTATATCATCCCACAACAGATAAAACTCTTCAAAAAAAGATGCCCAAAACAAAAATTTGATATTTATATATGTATAAATGGCCTAATGAACTATATATAATGCATATATCAGATAATAATTAAATGACTGTCCAGAAAAGTAAGTACAATGGACATAATACATTAGTCAAGCCTCATAAAAACATAGCATTGGGAAGCTCCACCATATTACATGTACACCTGGATCACACACCGTTTGTAGGAATCACCGCCACCATCTTAAATAATTATTCTTCATAATGTATCGCCGTGTTTCATTAGGTTTTAATTATGAATAATCCACACTACCTCCATGTCTATCCATCCCATCTCCAAAACTATGCATCATCTACATGGACACAAAACATGTGGGAATATAGACTATGCAGGGGTGAGTATAAACATACTCATTTGGATCCCCTAAAAACCAAAATAAGGAACACCAAAAATAATCCCACTAGACTATTGGTATGAGAGACGAAAAGGATACAAAAATAGAAATCATAACATTATGCTAGCTCATTTCTCATAGTACTATAGAGTGTTAGGGAGAAAATAAAACAAGAAAACTCTAGATATTATCAACTACTATAATTATCATGAATATAGATAAGTTCTATTCATTTCAATTCTGACTCTTAAAAGTTATACCATGTGAGAAACCCAAAATTCTCATATTTCTGAAGTGTCCATAAATCAAGAAGTTGATATTCATCTACATGATGCACTTAAAAGGTAACCTAGGGCCATGTACGAAGACATGAGTGTAACACCCCAAAATGATGAAGGGTAAAATGAATAAATGATATGACTTTGGTCACTAATGTGAACCATTATTTTCAGGATCCTACCTGATTAGAAATCCATAGTTAAGCATGATTGTACTAGTGTAGTGATTAGGATGGGTAACCTCTTGAAATTTTTACCATGGTGTGTGTAAGTGAGGAAAAACACACTAAATAAAAAAATGTTGGAATGTGGGGACAATCTGTATTCTGATGACCCATTCAGTCATGTGGGTTGACCCCAGGTAGGGGACAACATCTCAATGATGCAACTAGAGGTGTCTGGAAGGCCAAGACCAAACAACCATGTTAATGAAGGGTGTTTGTGTAGTAAATGGGGCCAGATTGTTACATTGGTATAAGTGGAGTAACCCATCCTTAAGTGTGGTGACACTGAATAGGTTAAGATGTAGGGTTCATAATGAGGAAGTAAAAGGGGGTGGATGTAACACCCCAAAAAGATAAATGGTGGAATGACTAAAGGATATGGATCATGTTAACAAGGTGAAACATTCTTTTCTGGAGCCTGTTTGATTAGAACTCCATTGTTAAACATGAATGACCTAGAATAGTGATCAGGATGGGTGACCTCCAAGGACATTTCCCAGGGTGTGTGTGTGGACAAAGCACACTAAAAGAAAAAGTGTTGGATGTGGGGAAATTCATTAGTCTAATAACTCACTTTTTTATAGTGGTGAGCCCCAGGTAGGGTACCATGTGTCTATGGGGAAACTGGTGGTGCCTGATGGGATAAGAATCGATAGACGTGTCAGGTCAGGGTGTCTATGCTCTCAGTGAGGCCCAGTTGTTACAATGAGTCTTAAAGAATCCTACACTACTCTATCATAACAACAACCATGTCACTATTGGAAACCATAATGGGAAACTCACTCATCACAAAATCCCACTTTCTAGTATTTGGAGTACTATATCCTCTAGGCCATCCTCACGATACCACTGATCAGGAATCTGAGATTCCATCATCCTATAATTCCTTTTGCCTCTTGAGAACTGCATCGTAGGATCTCACACCCCAGGTAGTTGGGGGTAATGGTGACTCTAGAATTAGATTTACCAACACTAAGAAAACATATATAGCCTAATTTGAAATAATTTGTATGATTAAAAACCCCATGTATATGGAGGGATTCCAACTATGGAATATGGTCTCACACCTTGCATGAGCACTTTAAAAGGAGGGATATTGACTCCACAAATACAAAATCTCAATCCATAAGTACATATAGGGGATACAAAACCAATAAAATATATAGGTAGAGGATATCCTGCCCTAATCAAATAGGGTAATTTCCAACCCTACATTATGGTAGTAGGATACCCATTACTAAATGTAAAATTGATGATAGGGGATATAATTCCTAATAATGCTCTCATTATCATGCTAAATTCTAGTTGTCAGCTAATCGATGCTGAAGAGAACCACCCATTCAAGAAACCTCATGTTTTATCTCAAATATCTATGGTAGTTACACAATTAAATTTTATATGATAATACACATAGAATGAATAATTAATTTTACCAAATTGGAGTCCAAATAAGATGATACAACTAGTTGGTAGATTTGGGAAAAGTACACAACATGCCTCATAGGTTACATGGAATGTGACCTCTAATATTTACCTAGACATATACTATCCTACACATGGTGTGTAAGGATCAATGTACAAGATATGTGGGTTAGGCTTATATAGAGTTTAGGTTCAGATAGCTACCTGACTATGTACCCCTTGTACATGATGAGAAAGATGGATAAAGGTACACAACTTTTGGATTTAGCCACATGGCACATAGAGCCAACTGCAAAGGTAGGCATGTGCCCCTATAAATGTTGATCTTGAATCATAGAGGTAAACTAAATATGGGACATACCACATAATGTTTTATCCTTAACTCACCCAAAATCCTACCCACTATAAAACCCTAAACTCACAATGTTTGTTCTTCTTAACTGCATGTCGGGTAGTCCTGAAATTTATAAAATGTTCACTAATTCAATGTGTCATATGATTTATCCATATCCTCTACTGATTCTACCTATAAACATGAATAATCTATCAGTAAACTCTTAATATATGGATATTAATCCATTAATGATTGGTTTTAGGCCACAAGTTGCCTAAAATAGAATACCTTTCCAAATTCACAATATCTCACCATCCTTTCCCATGAAAAATCTAACAATAGTGTTCATAAAAACTCATTTCATTCCATATCATCTATGAATAATTATATAACCAGGATATCTGGTGTTGTTTTCAACATTGAATCACAAATCTAGGGGTTTGATCATGATTCAAATCAGACTATAAATAGTCAAACCATCAACCACATCAAGGCCGGTGATGTAGATCATGAATAACAGCGGGAGAAAAACAGTTAAAAATAAAATTTAGTATATTTCATGTTCATCATGAAATAAACCATATATCTTAGATGATGAAAATAAAGAATCAAAATATAATTATACTAGTTCTAGTATCATTTCATTCTAAATAATAATACGAAAACCCAATAAATCAAAGGGGTTATACTTTGGTTGAAGAATCAACGAACATCCATTAATAATGATAGAGATATATCATGGAAATGGAGAAAACCTAAAATAATTTTTCCCAACCTAAGTGGAAGACTTCCTTTTCTTTAATTCTATTTTCAAAACTCTATAATTTGTCTATCGACATCACTACAGTTCTGATCCTTCTCATATGATCCATCGTCACCACCACCAAACATTGAAATATCCCCCTCTCCCTATTTAGGGTTATCGTCATTAAAAATGATAACCCTAGAGAGAATCTATGATAGGGTTTATACAGAGGTATATCTAGGGTATCTCCAAAATTAAATTAATTAATTAATTAATTAGTTAATTAATTTAATTTACCCATGATGGTGAACACCTAATAATGCCTATTAGAGTAAAACCAACATTATTTCTAGCGAAAAAAATGTATTTTATATCCAACCATGGTTTTTTCCATTTTAAGGCCTCGTTTAATAGACTTAATGATGTCCCCAAAAAACCTTGTGAAATCTAGAAATAATATAAAATTTTTATATTACATTAAAGGTTTATTGACACTCTTATTTCCCTGATAGCTCAACCTAGGGGTAAATCCCTAAATATGGAACCGATAGAACCATAAAAATATTTTTCCAAGGTAAAATATTTTATTAAATATATAATTTTACCTCAATAAAGTTGTAGGGACTATAAAAGACCCAAAAAGGAGCTATGTCCAAATGGGATAATTTTTGAGTCACTGCACAAATGATATCCAACTCATCCACAAGCATATTGGAAAAAAATAAAACACATAAAAACTTCGAAAATAACATTTAAATCTACTCAATAAACTATTTCTACAAAACTCTCAATGTGAGAGTTATCAATGCACCATAATATTGGATATAATAGTGTTTTTAAAATTCCTTCAATACATAGTGTAAATATCAGTCTATATACATCGAGTCATATTTAATAGATATTTTCATCTCCCACTTTTAACTCACATCATTAAGGTTCTTTAATCTCTAATAGATCTTCAGAAACACTTTATTTTTATGGTTCTTTCCTTACATAATGGTATAGGTAGATCTCATAACATGTTTTCATGTCATTAGTGGAAATTTCGGTGCCACATCTCTTATTAATAAGGGTATCTCACTATTTATTCAATTAAGCTATTTTTTGAGATATAATTATTTAAACTTAATTTGAGTTTTTTTATTAGTATCTTAAGGAGGATATTAGGGAAAATATAAACATTATTTATATTGAATTCTAAATATACCATATCCCATGAGTGCTTTGATGCTCAAGGCTTGATATAATCCCTTAATTTATTAGAATAAATTATAAATTTTGTTTATATGGTTTTTTAATGTTAGAAACCAAACCCAATATATAAGGGTCTTTGAGTTTTTTATTTATCCACCCTTTATGTATACAGTTCAATTTAAACTTCAATAAGAATTCTAAAAAAGATATTCTTGATATTTTTCCAACCTATTAATTAATAATTAACATATATTCATGTATTCTGTTTTATTATGAAGAAAATATATGTTTTTATTTGAAAATATTTTCATTTTTATATCAATAAAATGTATTTTTTTGCGTTAAAAATGCTCGTGAATATTATATATTTCAATATAATAAATGAAATTAATAAGATAAATATTTTCCTTATATTTATTTATATAAAAACACAAGTTTTATTCAAATTATTTTAAATGTATTATGGTGTAACTTTAAGGATATAATTTATTTAATCCAAGTTTGACATGTTAGAAATGGGATTTATTGAAAATTAATAACAATTTTTTTTAAAAAATGATTGATAAGTATTATAATTTTCTACTTTTTTATAACGTCCTTATTTGGAAACTGATAGATGTTATTTATTGTCTTTTTATATCATTGAACTCCCTTTTTTAAATTTCTTAAATACACGTGATCACCTACCTTTATTTAAATATTATATGAAGTTATCTATTATTATTAACATAGAAAGTATTTTTATCAATGAAAAGAAGTTTTTCTATGAAGGGAGTTTGGAATTTTGATTTGTGTGGTTTTATTTAAATTATTATGAAGTTATTTATTACGTGGTGTAATAACCGTAGAGGTCCGGACCGCATTTGGAGTAGATTGGACCGTTTTCTTATCAATATGCAGGGTCTTGATTTATTTTCAAAATCTGCGGTCACACATCTCTCCCGTATTCTTTCAGATCATGCCCCTATTCTTGTGGACATAAGACGTGAAGTGGTCGTGAGCAGAAACATCATCTATTCTGGGGAGTGGCACCGTGACCCGGGTTTTTTATCTGTTCTGGAAATGTCATGGCTCAAGGATGAGAGAGAGTGTTCATGGGCTGGGTTGGTGAATCGCCTCAAGCGGTTGAAACTGGACATCAGGAACTGGTTGAACATCCAGCAAGCCAATTCTAATCGGGTTATCAGTATGCAGGCGGATATTGAGAGGTTGGAAGAAGTTCTCCAGGTGTCATGGGATGATAACATCTTTATTGATCTTTGCGACAAGAAAGTAGATCTTGCGGAAAAGCTTCTCGAGTTAGAAATAATTGTCAAGGAAAGGTCTCGGGTGAGATGGCTCAGAGAAGGAGATCGAAATACTGCCTTCTTTCAAGCTTGTATTAAGGAAAGGAGAAGCACGAAGATTAATATTAAAATGGAGAACGGTTCTTTCACATCCGATGTGAAAGTGGCTGGCGAGTTAGCGTTGAAGCATTTCGAGAGCCTTCTGGAAGGAGATCCTTCATCCGGTTATGTGAGAGATTATGCGGATGTCTCTGGGTTCTTAGGTGGACTTCCCGTTTTGTTGGATGCGAATGATAATGAATGTCTAACCTCTCTTCCTCAGGAAAAGGAGATTAGAGAGGCCCTGATGAGCATGCCCACAGGAAGCGCTCCTGGTCCAGACGGGTTTCTGGCGTCCTTTTATATTTTTGCATGGAATATTCTTGGTACTACCATTGTGCATGCTATTCACGACTTTTTCAGGGGGGGTTCTTTAAACAGGGGTGTAACGGCATCAAGGGTGGTGCTGGTTCCCAAGGTGAAAGATCCCCATCTTATCATTCAATTCCGCCCCATTTGCCTCTGTAATGTGTCTTATAAGATCTTAGCCACGGTGATTGGGAGGAGACTCGCAAAACTCTTACCCAAAGTGGTCTCGGCTGAGCAACACGGGTTTATTCAGGGCCGCAATATTCAGGGGGCAGTGGGTATTGCAAGTGAACTGGTTCAGGAAGTCAACAGGTGGACGGTTGGTTCTAATATCATCATTCAAGTCGACATGAACAAAGAATATGATCAATTGGAATGGAGCTTCATTATCAGGGTAATGAGGGGTTTCGGGTTCCAGGAACATTTCTGTGATTTATGTTTCAGGTGCTACTCCTCACCATGGCTCTCAGTGGCAATGATGGGGATGAGCTTTGGTTTCTTCAAAACTGTCCGGGGCGTGAGACAAGGTGACCCTTTATCCCCATCCTTGTTTGTCATTGCACAGGATGCTCTTTCTAGGAATCTGAAGAAGAGTCTGTTAGAAGGAAAACTAAAACCCTACGTGGGCAAGGGGAACTCAGGGAATATCACTCATTTGATGTTTGCTGATGATATTCTGTTTTTCATGAATGGTCGGAGCAGGTCCTTAAATCATTTTAGAGGCTTAATGGCTAGTTATAATCATCTCAGTGGCCAATCTATCAATTTTGAGAAGAGTAATGTGTTTATCTCTTCGAAGTGCTCGATACCACATTGTAGAATTATTCAGAGGATTACTGGGTGCAATCAGAAGCATTTTCTTATTCTATACCTTGGGGTTCCACTGTCATATGGACGGGTCAGGAAGCAACTCTTTTCTGGAATTATGGATCGTTTATTGGGAAGGATCATGAACTGGAAGAACCAACTCCTATCGTTTGGAGGTCAGATCATTCTGATCAATACTGTGCTCCTCTCTATACCCATGCATGTGTTCTCTGTTGTGAAACCACCGAAGGGCACAATTTAGAAAATGGAAGGTATACTGACTGTGTTTATTTGGGATGCCAAGACAGAAGGGCGTTGTCATTGGGCCTCATGGAGAAGGATGGCATGCCCAGTTGATGAAGGAGGTGTTGGTCTGCATGATATCCGAGATACTATTCTCGGGCTACAAGCACGGCTTGCATGGGAGGTTATTGTGGGAGAGTCACTGTGGGAAACTTTTTTCAAGGGGAGATACGGCTAGGGTGAGGAATGAAACTTGCAGGGGGCGACGAGGCTGGCCAAATGTATGTTCGATCATATGGGGGTGCTTCGGGGCTGTTCCAGGTGGATTATACGTAACGGGGATATTAGTTTCTGGCATGATAATTGGGCGGGTGAGATTCTGGCCTTTGAAGGTTGTCCACTTCCGGAAGTGTCCTTCAGGGAAGCTTGTATTCAGTCTGTTGTTATACAGGCGGCGTTGAGTCCCACTCAGCGGGACATGTTCACGGATATCGTCTTGAGTAGAGAATCGGATACATGCTGTTTTATGGAGGCTGTTTTGGGAAGATTCAACACCCGTGACTATAGGAAGATTCTACAGAGAGAGAGATCCTCAGTGGAAGGGGGACAGTTCTTTTGGTGTAAGAAGATTCCGATGAGGATGAATTTCTTGGTGTGGAGAGTTATCAACATTGCATTACCAACAGAGGAGAATATAAAAAGGAAAGGAATATGTTTGGCATCGCGGTGTTTCTGCTGTGATTTTCCAAGGACTGAATCGGCGGTACATCTTTTCTTCCAGGGACAATGGGCCTCTATTCTTTGGTCCTCTTTCTCCAACTCACCAGTTAACGATGGAATTATTGGGACCTGTTCAGAGTTTGTGGCTGCATGGTTCTTGGGAACCCAAGACAGGACTATGGAAAGGTCCATCAGGGCCGTTGTCTTGGTGGCTGTTTGTTGGGTCCTGTGGGAGGCGCGCAATCAGGTTAGATTGGGATCTAAAAAGTCTACCTTATCCCTTTTGATAAGGCTAAGAACTCTCGTTGCGGAGTTGGCGTCCTTGATCAAAGGGGGGAGGGAGTCGGTGGAGGTTTGTAAATTCCTTGGGAAACCTTGCAGATTTCAAAAGAAGCTTGGTTGTTGGATAAAATGGCAGCCACCTAAACTTGGGTTGAAACTCAATGTTGATGGTTCTTGCATGGAGGGAGTAATGAGGGGTGGAGGCTTGCTGCGATACTATTGGGGATCGGTTTACATTGCCTTTAGTGCTTTTTATGGACCTGGAAATTCCTTGAGGGCAGAGGCTCAAGCCTTTCTCTCAGGCCTTCTGATCTACAAGGCGAAGGGATTGGCAGTTTCAGAAATTGAATCTGATTCAGAGGTCCTGGTTAAGGCGGTACAAGGAAGGTTTGGGATTCCTTGGGACTTGACTTACATTATACGAAGATGCAAGGAAGAATCCAACCAGGGAAGGCTTATCCATCACAGCTGGAGAGAAGCTAACTTCGCAGCCAATTTGCTGGCCCTCCAGGGCAGTCAGGAGGATCCTCTTGTGGTTTTTGATAGCCCCCTCTCTCTTCCCCTTGAATGTCAGTGTGTGGTTAGAGGGGATGCACTAGGTCTGCACCATTTCTGTCCCCCTTGAAGGGTTCTATTTTTTGTTTCTCTTTTTTGTTAAATATTAATAAAAAATAACTTTCAGCTCAGTGAAGATTTTACTCATTGAGCTAGTAGCGGTATGTATTTTTTTATGGATCTTAGAAGTTATTTTGATGAAAACCCATGGTGAACATTTTCCATACTGGAAATATTTATTATTATTTTTTTATTATTTTTCTAATTTTGGATTGAATATAGTGAAAAAAAATTATTTTTATATTTTATGGCATGAATTTGGTGTATGTTTTTTTAATCATTTATTACTAAATTAACTAAATATTTATGTTATTGGGTTTTTTAATTATATGTGTAGAAATAAATCTAATTTATTGATATTTATTTTTGAGGGAAGTTATTTCGTCAATGATGTATGATTATCCCCTACTTCTTATTGGAATTTTTGAACAATCAATGATAACATGCATGTGGTTTTATGCCGATCATAATTTGTTCAAGATAATCTGGGATAATTATTACAAATGGTATCAGAGTGGGTTTTGGCAGTTGAGTCTATAGTAGTTGTAAATATAGGCAACTCAAAACTCAAGAGGTATATTACTAAACATGTCTACATAGAAACCTTATTGTTGATCCTTGAGTTTCTATTGCATTCCCAAGTGAGGGACTTGTCAGGTGGCCTTAGAAAGGTTACTCGTTTTCTTTTATTTTCTTGGTATATGGTGTGGATTAATTTTTACAAGTCATTATGTCCTAGACACCAACATGAATTGTACTTTTAATTAATATATCATGTATAAAAAGAGTTATGAATTATTTGTGATTACTAGATAGTGATATTACTTATACATATATTATTTACATGGTACAAACTCAGAAATATTTTTGATGTCAAAAGGTTATAGTTGTTACCAAATATAATGAGAACCTAAAGATACTATAAAATTAATTAAAAACATAGGTATAATATTCTAGATACATAATTAATGAGAAAACCTAACACACAATAACCCCACCTGAGCCAGTAGTAGGCTATCTTTACCAGCCCAAGAGTGGGTTACTCGTTGGATTGGGGGTTGGAAACTAGCTTCAAGAAGGCATTCACATATGTTTTTTGCCTTATCCAATAATAACCTATAAAAATTATATATATATAATATGTGATAATATCTATAAAATCTAATAATAAATATATATTCAACTAAATTGTATACAATGAATGCATGATACATCAAATAACATATAAAATGAAACAAAGTCAAATCTTATAAGGGAAATAAAAATGGTGTTACCAAATAACTAGGTGAATTTGACTCTAGGAAGAGGAATACACCTCCTCACTATATGGACTTTTAGAATGAACCATGCCGATAATTGTCTCTGACCCTGAACCACTATATGCAACTACACATTTACTCCACCATCTCCATGCACACCATTTTAAACTCCAATCTTTGAAAAATATTCGTAGACACAAAAAGTGTGGGAAAAACATATGAAAGGGTGAGTATAAATATATCCATTAAAATACCCAAGAAAATTATTTGTAAATATAGATGAACATGTTAGATCAAACCCAAGTTTGAGGGAAATAGGGAGGAGATTCCAAATGAAACAAATATTCTCTCAAGTTAAGATAACCATAGGAAATAAATAATTATGTCATTATTAGTTCCACTCTATAAAGTATTGTATCTCATAGAAACTAAGAGTCCCATAGTAAACAAATTTTTCAAAAACTCTAAGATTATTTGTCATATCATAACTCTCATAACTCAAATAACACATCTACATATCTAATCATCCATGGTATCTCCCATGAAAAAACACACTGCAACTATAGTAGGATTGTCATGCCAAATTGGGGATTACGTGAATCAAAGGGGTATCGGTCCCTAATAAAGGATGAACAATAACCTAGAACATAAAAAATAACTTTGACCTCAATAAATGGAGGACATACACCCCACCACAAGGAGGAGTATTGATCCTATTTATAGTATAGGGCACCTGCACATTATTGGGATCAAGGGGATATTAACCCCATGCAAGAATTGAGGAGTAATGCCCTGAGGATGGAAGTACTGAGACCTAAATCGTATGAATAAGTACATATACCACAATACATATAAGGGAACCATTCTCTATCCAAATACCATATCTTGTGGATTACTAACCTTGTGCTAGTATTTTTTGACTTCCCCATGCACTAGAGTCATATTTAAAAATATAAAGAAAATAATATGTCCTAAACACCTTAGAAACAACCTTATCTATTTGGAAAAACATAAAAATTAAATCTCAATGGGAAAATTCTCTCAAAATGGAGAACTCATGTGCTATGTTTTGACACCTGGGAAAGAAGATGTTAGAAAAAACCATAAACTTTAGTGTGAATGGAATGTACATTTTAGGTACAGAGTTTGCAGTCTATGAACTTTCTTCAGGGGTGTTAAATATTCTTATAAGATATGTAGATTTTACCAACATTTCATGTCTATTTGGGAAGATGACATTTAGGAATCCTTTCTCTATATGGGTGCATATCACTGGTACACACCAATTCATATACTAGGATACATAGTATGTGGGACCATATGGCTATTGGGCATATACTACCAGTACACATCATGCCACCTTTTATGATATAAATGAAATTTATTAGGGGAAACATGAAATATGGGTCTAAAATATTGACCTATGATATACTTGGGAACTCACTGAGTCATCCAGATCTATAAAAAATAGTGTTCACCCTATCCCACCTATCATGCGAGGTATGCTATTCTAACAGAATGTATAACGTATATGTGTTCAAGTTAAATGGTCTTATATAAAAGGTATGTGATCTAGGTTCACACCTTATGTAATGTTTATATCCCACAGAAAAATAATTCACTATAGAATATGGAATTAAAAAGTATTACCAAGTGCATTACACATCGTTTAGTTTGTAATTTTAAATGAGATTCATCTTCCTCCGTAGATCACATATCTAACTCATCTCTCCATGATTCTTTCCAGAATCATTTGTTTGACCCATTTTGGATGATTCTCCACTACTCCCATATTATTAACTTGATTTAATTCCCCTAGATCCACCTTTTCACCTGGTTTTATTTTCATATCTTAATATTTGTTGTTGTTGTTGTTCTTGTTATTATTTTTCTTCATGCTTCCTCTAAAGTCATGCCCACATCTCACTAAAAATTCATACATATATTATTACCATAAACAAAAATATAATCCACATTTTATCCCTAATAATAAAAAAATTCCCACAGTAAAAATATAGTGAGATGTATTGAAAGGATGAAATCACGAAATAGTTGTCGATAGAAAGTTCATACCACCCAAAATCAGGTTTGTAATCATGTACATTAAAGAATGTGGGAAGATGATATTTAAAAATAATTGGAACAAATTTTTTTCCCATTTTAACCATCTATCTTCATTAGTTACCCATTGATCATAATTTCACAAAATAATAATAATAAAAATAATAATCAACATCATCATATTAGAACTCAAAGATGGAACATCAAAACAACAAATTCATTAGGAAAAAATCAGATTAATTTATCATGAAAACTCAATAAAATATAAACCCAATTATCAAAAGAATATCATTTTATTTTTAACTCACGCCATGGATTCATTCGATTAAGAATTTTTCAAAAGGATTTCCTAAATTTTAAACATTTTAACGGTGATACCAAGAACATGAAAGAAATTATATAAGTTCTATTTCTTGATAATTCCATGATAATGATTTATTTTATTAATCAAGGACACACAACCAATAATAACCAAAATAAAAATCTACAACCAATCATAATTGATTAACATTCAATAAATTCAATATTCTATTATCATTTCAGAATTTAACTTTGTTGAAATCAAGGTGGGTTATGGAATTCATTCAATTGAGGATGAATTTATAACATATAGAATGAGGTGAATAACTAAGTGAATCAATTTTCCTACCAATTTTTTGTAAACATCAATGATTAATTTTCATTGATTCCATGATATTAAAACATCATTACCAAGTGATTTTGTTATCGACTCAATAAATAAACAATTACATATTCCATTCTCTCTCATTGGTTAAGGGAGACAAAAATTATGTTTATACCTAAAAGTTTCCAAATATAAAAATTGATAGTCACTTCTAGGTCAAATAGATAAACTTTTAATCACCCAAAAATTGATTCACTCATAACTCAATCCTATTCACATGACTTATAACTTGAATAAAGAAGGAACTATATTTTAGTAAAAATCATGATGCCAGGTTTATCATTCTATACTATGTTTCTAAGGTTTCTATGTTTTTATTTATGAGAAAAAAATTAATTATCTAATAAATATTAAATACTTTTTAAAATTTAACTAGAACATAACTTCAAAAAAATTATCTCAAGAGTAAAAAATGAATTATACATTCAATGGAACCATAAAAATAACAAAATTGAGGTCAAATACTATGGTAAATTCACTATATTATCCCTTTAAAGAACCCATGACTTTGAAACTCAAAAATAAGTTAACTCTCACGAAATAATAACCTATGTCACTACATACTCCCCACCTTTAAACCTTTTTATATATGGAAAGGAGATAGACCAAGATGCTAAAATTATGATCTCATTAAAATATTCATGTATAAAATAACCAATTATTTCATACACTTGATTCTACTTATATGGTCAAGTCTCAAAGAAAACCTAGGGCACATCAATACTAGAGGACATCCTCCCTTATTAAAACATCTATATGATTAATAAAAGGTGAAAACCATAAACCATTAACATTAACTTCATAATGTTTCATAAACAAGGGTATAAGTTGTAGGAGTGTTTTGATCCCCACCTTGAAGGTGAAACTAAAATTTATCACATAGGAACAAGTGATCCATATAAAATCCTACTATGGGGTGACCCAGTTAAGGATTTCACACCAACCATAAAATAGATCACTAAGAGACTCTTTTTGGTCTTCATAACTATCATATCATCTCCCAAAAAGGAATTCACACCAATTTTATCATCACAAAGAATAAGGACATCACCAAACTTAAAGGTAAACCGTTTTTGGAAACATTAGAACCACATAACCAAACATCAAACTCTAAACATGATCACTTTCTTCACCAAAACACATGATTGGGTTTTGGTCATTGTTCATGAAAGTGATTTATGAACACATAAATAAATAGTAGTAACCACATAAAGCCACCAAAAAATCAACCATGAGATCATTATTAACCAATTATACATCAATCCAAATTATATGGTATTTACTCATTCAAATGACTATGCACTATCAACTCCAGACCCAATAATACACCTACTAGAAACACAAGCGACTAATATCCTAAACCCACTGAGTGATATTACTTATCACATGTTTATATATTCCATATGTGGAACTCTCATGATCATTATTTGTTACACAATCATGGTTGCATACCCTACTAAAGGGATTTTTCCAACCACTCATCACAACAACTAATATGAGCTTTATAAAAGCACCATTATCTAATTATGAAGAAAAAAAGGCATACTCCCCATGTTTAGGAGAATCTATTAGATTTATTTCATTTATATACCTGATTAAACATGATCTTATAATTTATTCTTCTATATCTAACCTCCCACGCATGTTGAGGTCTGAGGGTCATGATCATTTGAAAAATACCAACCACATCTTTCTCTTCCATGAAAACTAACCATATTGGGATTAAATGCTCAGATATCTTTTATATCTATTGAGAATAAGAATTATTTATCATCGTTTCAGCTGCCACATGACTGGTGTGACACACTAAACACATAATTCATCATAGATTTCATCTTTACATAAATATCACAGCCATCATACTAATGGAATGAGTCCCTTGAATTCCAAACTCTCACCTCAATATCCGACCACACTGCCAATAATATTAAAATATAAAAAATCCTCTAATGCTTGATATTTTCAGTGTTTAATTTATATATATTAGGTTAAAACTAACAAAGATCGCTACAATGACCCACAAGTCCTGAAAAGACAATAGGTAATTCATTACATCCAATGTCATCACTAAAATTTCAAAAAGTCTTTAGTGATCTCTAAATGATTCATGTAGAGTATCTTCCAAAATAATAAAAATATATTACAAAAAAGCTTTTTTTGGATTTAATGAACCCATTTTTTACTACCCATGGATTGAAGATGTTGCACTGACCACAATGAAAACTTTTCACTAAGTAGTCTACCGATTACACCTTCACTTCCCTGATCTCGACTGGGTTATTTGATAATTGTAGAAGATATTACTACATCTTATAAAGAAAACCAATATGAAATAAAATTACATGAGATTAGTAAACCTATTAATATCATATATTATAATATCAAAAATGTCTAAAAACACTATGGGTAATAGACCCTCCACAGATTACTCATATTGAAAAACTATTCTCACTAACTGGGGAATTATAAATTATAATGTATGGAAACATCACCCTATTCTTCCTCACATGACTTATAAATATCATGATAAATACATTCTAAACCAGGTATGGTAACATAAGGTCTCATCAAAACATGATGGTATCCCTAAAATTTTATTTATTACTTGAGAGAAAAATCATACTCCCAACCATCAATATAAAAAGATAATAATTTTAATTAGTAGTCTGCATCCAAGGAGGTATGGATAGGAGCCACACTAGAATCTTTGACAGACTATTAATAAAATAGGGATTAATGAATGGATAATTATAGTATTAATGAGTACGATTTTCTGTGAATATGTTAAAAATACTTCCACAACCCTTGTTGGGTATTATCTATATGGAGTTTTACTTCATGAACAACCATTAACAACTAGACTGTTATAACTCTAGGTATGACGGGGGGTTTCCTAAATGTGGTAAATAGAGATGTTCTAAAGAAATTATTTTCACTATATATCCCAACACTAACCACTCTCTCAACAAAATTAGCTCTTAAAAAACTGATAGTACCTCTTAAAAGAAAATATATGTTCTCAAAGTTATCTTCAATGTGGAGTTCCATACACAAAATAGATCTGGATAACCATAAAAGATTTTATCAAATATTAAGCCAAGTTACACATAAAAAAATTCAAGACTACCAATTATCACTCTTTGTATCCTATGAATGTCGGGAATTCAAAAAATCATAAGACCATCTTAAATTATATATCTAGAGGACTCACTCAAATAGTTTATCTTGAAGGAAGTCCATATGAGTTCATTTATATGATATAGCTTATTCATAACCAAAATTCATTCCTAGTCTTGATCATGCTTACTAGAAAAGGGTCTATCTCCTTTTGATGATTTCATATAGAAGTTTACTAGTGAAGGTTGAAATCCACTCATAGTAGTGTAGTATAATCCTGAGTTTAGGTAAATATATACCAATGAAACACTACTCCATGGGTGTAAATAGAAAGTAAAAATCATAATTAATCAGTGGGTTTCAGAACCATATGGGTAAACAAGAGTCCTAGACTCCAACCAATCCTATGACACCTAAGGAATAAGATCACCTAACAAAATTTTGTGGCCTATATTTTTTGAACATATAGAAATCCATTCTTTTCATGTATGGACATCACATCTCTATAGAAGAATATTTATTTCATAACATAATGATCCACACAAGAATATGTCATACATAATACCTTTCTTCATACATAATACCTTTCTTCATAACATGGCGAATGGAAACATAAGAAAGGGTGATCTCAGATGCTTTTTAAGGGTATAAAAAGGAGATACCAATATAACATGAGCATAATGGTATGTTTATATGAGAACAACATTTGAAAACTCTACCCAACATATCATAGATCATAAAAATGACTCATGGAATAAATATTGATAGTTTGTATGATATTATTCTTAAAAGAACCAAAGGATATAATCTATGAGAGCATAACATTTTAATAAGGCATTCTTTTTCAGGTGGGTGGCTTGAATGGGGTAAGCGTGTGATAGAACCTTTCATACATCTCTCCTACACATGTTTTTGTTTGTTGGAGAGGTACTCCTACATGTTTTTCTAGTATAACTTGGTGAAAATATTTAGTGGAGGGGGTGGTACATCACTTTGACTGACCTCACTGGTTCATTATCTGTAATGGAGGAAATAATGTCATTTTTGGAGCATTCCTTGATTTTTTCTTCCCTTTGAGCTTGCAGGACCATTATGACCTTCGTGTCTTTCCTATTTTAGGAATTTTTACATTGATTTTAATGGGTTTTCTCATTTCCTAGTTTTTAAAGTGGTTCTATTTTTTTAATAGAGGGTGCTTGACCCTCAAATATTTTTTAAAAATACAACATAGATTTGGGGAATACACAAAAGTGAAGAAAATATTAGGTCAAGTCTACCCAAAATGATATTTATAGTATTATTGTATTGTGATAACAACTTGTGTACCTACTTTAGGGTTTGGATAACCATATGTGTACCCTCCTTCGGTCTGTAGAAATCCTTTATTCAACCATATTTTTGGGATTTTGATCACCTCTTGTATACTCTTTAAGTATATAGAACATTAATCATTACCCAATTCAATGATGTATGATTTAGTTCCCACCCATAATATAATTAAAATCATACATATGTGTTCTAAAAGATCATTAAACATTCACCATATCAGAAATCATGAAAATTAATGGGGTTCATAAACATTTCATCATACCAGAAACTATAGAAAAGAAATGAGTTTCATAAACATCTTATCATCATAAACACAATTCATCCAGAGAAAGAATATGTAACACCTGGGCGTTTTTATAAGATATTTTTTTCTTTAAATAGTTTTAATTCATCAATAGCTTGTATTGTATGAAACTGTGTGTTTAAACGAACCGCGAGACTCCCTTATTATAAAATGACCATTTTAAACTAGCCATTTGGTTAGTGGTAATGAATATAAATTAGTTATGATTTTTTTTCTAAATCCATTGGCTACTAATTATTTATAAAAAAATATATAAATCAATTATATATTTTTATTTTTAAATTAATAAATTGAGTGAATTTATATTAGTAAATGAAATGAATTAAATATATATGTTATATACTTAATAAATATTTTTTATATTTATCCAATAGATATTTCTGTCATTGGGTATGAATAAACCCTATTGTATGTATAACAACCAATATTTTTCAAGAGGGTAATTTTATACATTTTAATAGAGAACCCATTTTAAATTAATATTTTGAGACATTAATAATTTTTATATGAAAACATAAACATTCTATTTGGATGTAGGATACAAAAATTTACTTTGGATGAATTGTTTATATTTTCTTATAACTTTCACATTTTCATGAATAGTAAAAATACACTATATTATAATTAAAAAAAATTCATCAAAATAATTTATGTGGTTTAATTATAATCTTTAATGGTTTTAAAGTATAAATAAAATATATTTTTATAATTCAATATAATGTATGTCATTAGAATTAATTTTACATTGAATTCAAATGTAAAAACTTTTCAATCTTTTCCAATGTTTTGATTGTTAAAACCCATTCTATCTTTATGAAAACACGAAAAATTTTAAATTATTTACTGAAAATTATTTTCATTGAATTTTTAAAAATGGATTCCATATTTGTAATCAGTAAGTCTAAATTATGAATATAGTTTTAGGCATTATGAACAGAAACTTGGGTAATTTTTATTAATACTGTAAAAGGGTAAATCAGGTTATTAAGGGTAAAAATAATATTATTAAATTACCCTAACACGTTCCCAAATATAATTTTATGAGTGTGTTTCAACCTAAATAATCTTTAGGTCAAAATGGTGTCCTTTGAGATCCACTTGAATGAGATTAAGACATTTAATTTATTTTATTTAAAGAAAAGTTAAATATGTCTTACTCAAATTTTAATAACTGTATCATTTTTAATATAAGATTATCCAGAAGATAAATTGGATTATAAAAACTCATTTTAAATATATTTTTTTTATTTATCTTGATAATTTATTTTTAATTTTTAAAAAATAAATAATTACCTTAAAGACATATACTTTAATGATGCAGAAATTATTTAATTGATGAGAAAACAATAAAATAATTATTATTGAAATGATAATAATAATAATAATAATAAAACCCAAACATATGGAAAAATATTATCGGTTGAGTATATCTCGACCATAACCATCAAAGGGTTGAGTTATTGACTATTTTAAGCCTTATATAAGAGATTATGACACTTAAATTATTTTATTTAAAGTGGTGATAAACTTGTCACATTCAAGTTTTAATAAGTATAAAATTTTTAATGATGGATTTTATAGAGGGTATATTTGATTAAAATTATTATTCTGAAATATAGAGTAATTTTTATTCAACAAATAATCATATTGAATAATTACACAAAACTATTTTAGTAGATATTTTTTTAAGGGAAATGTCAAATAAATGTTATTGAAAATATTAAAATAAATTTAATTTGGGATAATTAATATGTCCAATTGATTTTATAATTTCAATTTACCTATTATAAATATAATAAAATATTTTTTTATAATTTAAATTCTTATCTTTATATTTTTAAAAATCAATGAATTGAATAGTGTCAAAATTGACACTATTGATTGTTTATAAAAATAATATTTTATTAAATTATTTAAAAATCATAATTTTTATCAAAAAATATACAAAAAATATTATATGGTATAAAATGTGCTAAGTTATTTATTTACGGTTTAATTGACATCAAATATGTAAATATTGAACACTTTTAATATTGAAGTATTTGTTACCCTAATTAAAAATTAAATTGAATAACTAAGTGTAAATTACAATGGTAAGGATTAAATTGAAATAAAAACATGTATAAAACATATTTGCTGAAGATATTACAACCCTATATCATCTCATTTTCTAAATTGGTACAATTTTACCTTTTTGTATGGGTTCTGACGTTTTTATAAATGAATATTTTTTGAGATCCCAAAAGTTCCCTCACCTCAATTATAAAAGAGAACCTCCGCCCTCACCTCTTTACTTCACCATCAACCTTAAATATTGTACATCACCTAAAATTGTCCCTTATAAACTTTCATATTTAAATTCTAGAGGTTTTGGTCTTTTTCAAATACCAACTCTAGTGCTTTAAGATGAGATTTAGATGGAGCACATCGAAAAAGAGGTAATCTCCTCTACCAATTCTTTCATACTTGTTTCTTATTATACTTCCTATTCATGAGTTTTTTCATTGTAAATTAATAACTACCTTATAAATTATATACTGATATGTTATTATGATTATGAAAGAACCATATTCCATGTTCTATACATCTTATGAAAAATTAAATCACTACATGTGCATATGTATGGCATACCCTCTCAACGTCGTGGTGTAATATATTTTGCACCATGACCTTACATGGATGGGTATAGTGAAGTAAATAATAATGATATATGATTATTATAACATTATATTTATTATGAAATATTATTCACCATCCAATTAAATACCATTCAACAATTATGGTAATTATATCTTTGCTCGTGCGTATGTACGGCATGCCATCTCCATGATGCAATGCAATTCATTCTACAAGATCTTCATTAAATAATGATTATATAAATCAATGGAATGAATAAATATGATATATATTATACTAATATCATTCTGTAAATGATATAACTATAACCTAATAATAGTAACAAGAACATATCTGACGAAATAGGCGTAAGAAAATAAAGAAGTTAACACACAAGGAATGAGTAATAATGTTATGGAAAATGGAAGATGATACGATCATATATGATATCATAAAAATAACTATCATTATAAAATAAGTAAATGAAATTATTTAAATCATTATATAGAATTTTCATATACATACAAAGGAAATTGGACCTAAGGTAAGGGATAATTTTGTAGTCTTATTATTATTTGAGATTGTTTATGTGTAAGTATTTACTGAAGTTTATTTATCATCCAAGTTTATATTTCCTTATTATTTATTCCAAAATATTATTTACATTATTCTAAAAAAATTTAGATTTAATTTTACCCATTGGTTAATTTTTACTAAATGGTATGAACGGAATCGTTTTTCAATATGAGGCACTTTTGGATTTTTCTGAAAAAAGTATGAGGAAAATATTTTTTTACTTATATAGAATGAATGAATTTTTATGTTTTCATAACACATTATTTCCACGAAACTTCATCTACATGATTTCAATTTTATTTACAAATAAATTCTTTCCTTTTAAAATTTCGTCGCATTTTTAGAAAACAAAATATTTTTGAATAAGAAAGCATATTTCCCTCAAGAATTAATTTCAAGTGTTATATCAAAATTATTTTCCATATGATAGGTATTTAATTATTAGGGTTAGTTTTTAGGTATAATATCATTAATGTTCCTATGATTTTATTGTGTTTATGGTGGAATGATATTTATGAAATCCATTTTCTTACATGGATTATGTTATAGTAGAGTGATGTTTAAAGAAAACAATTTTATTCCATGGGTTATGATGAATGATTTATTTTATTGTTTCACACATAAGAATGATTTAATTATGAGATGGGTGGGACCTATATCTCCCTATAATGAATTTGTTAAATATCTATATCTCATGATATATTCATGGATAGAATGTGAAATTATCTCAGTTAACTAGTATAGGGCTGGAAGGAGAAGTGAACTCAGTTCAGTGATGGAATTTGAATACTATGATGGTCTTGGAAATGAGGTTTGTCTAATATAAATTTTTTTTTTTAATGATTATGTGTATACCAAAAAAATTCATGTCTTATGTTATGAATTTTGGGATTTATTTCATTGATTCTTATGAACTTTTATGATTTATCCCATCAGTCTTTCATATGAAAGATAAGATTTTTTAAATGTTATGTTCTGATGTCTTATGATTATGATATGATTGGTATCCCCCTTTTTTACCCTTACTAAACATCTGAGATCACCCTTTCATATGTTAATTTTCCCCAGGATATAAAGAAGGGTATTAAGTAAGATATGTCAAAAGGGGTCTAGTTATGAAGAGATAAGTGGGAGATAATGAAGATGACTTATGAACCAATTGTTTATATTTCCCAATTTCTATTGATATTATACCTGTACAATCCTGTCAAAGCTTTTGGTATATTTTGAAATGAATATTATTCAATTGTGAATTAATATCAATGTATGTAAAGTATAGGTCATTGTTTTTTGTATCAGAGGAAAGGTGTAGTTAAAATTTGGAAACTAAGATGAAAAAATCATAGAAAAGAACCCTACGGATGTGTTCAAGTATAGGTTACAATCCTATTATTTCAGAAATGATTATGAATAACATAGGATAAAACCTAAAGTGTCCTAAACTAAAATTTTATTCTCGATTATATGGTTTTTTCATTATAATTAGTGTTTCTCATACTACGATTCTTGGTTTTATTCAATGACTATAACTCATAGGAACAATGTTAATGATTAAAGTGGAGGGAAATGAAATGATTTTCCTCCTGAGAAACCAAATGTAATGGGAGTTCAAATGAAAAATATTACAGCTATTACCACACAACTTTCTCTAATTATGAATCATGAATGATTTACAAACAAGAAATTGAGGGAAAAAGATTCTGGTGAGTCCTTAATGAGGTAGAGTTCACCCTATTTCAATAGGTCTTCTAATCCATTAGTGGTTAAACAATGGATCAATAACATTGAAAAGATATTTTTAGTTCTCCATTGTTCAGAATAAGAAAAATTCATCTTAGCAGCCTATTGTTTAGAAGGTGAAGGTGTTAAATGGTGGAACATTATCAATAATACAAGGTAAAGAGATGAAATTGAATCCATGGATTTGGATGAGTTCAAGAAATTATTTTTTAATAAGTTCTTTCCTCTTATTCTTCTTAGAAATATAGAGAAGTATTTCTTTGAGCTTAAGAAAAAGGAGGATGAATCTATTTTTACCTATGAAACAAATTTTACAAGACATTCAAGGTATTCTTCTGGTATTATTATCCAACATGGGAGTAAAATTGATCAACTCTTTATTGAATAAAAACCAAGTCCCCAAAGGGAATTATCCATAATGGACTTTAATGGCTACGAGTAAATCATTCAATGTGCTCTCATGGTTGAGATTAAGATTTGAGTGACCCATTAGTCCTATGGGTTTGATAATATAATAATAATGAAATTATAGGTAAAATATAAAGGCCACACTGTAACGAATATGATTTTTATCTTATGATCAAAGTGTAGAAAGAAACATGGAGAAAATTTTATTAAAGGATCTAAAAATGATTTAAGTTTGGAAAATATTTTCATGAGGTAGTTGAATGCTGAAGTGATTGTAAAAAATATGTATAATAATCTAAATAAATAAAAGGATACCTATAATGCACCCCTTGAACTTGAATGTTACAAGTACAAGGAAATTGGGAATTATTCCAATCAATGCCCTAATCCAATGGTTATTGATGATGATTGATGTTAGTAAAATGTTAAGTCCAAAGACATAGGTATGTCACATGTGATCAGTATTGGAGATGTGAAGTATGGTAATGAAGTGGTGAAAGGTACATTTACCATCCATTCTAATGTTTTAAATGTTTTATTTGACTATGGATCCACCCACTATTTTATTTTTTTATTAATTTTATAAGGGTATCTCCATATTACCTCAAAAAGTAGATGTTTAGTTATCTATGAAAACTATTAATGGCATAATGGTCACATCAAAAGTTTATAATTCTTCTTTGATTGAAGTTTATGGGAAAGTGCTTCTGGAAATATTGTGATGCTTACTATAGAATAATTTGATGTGATTCATGGTATGTATTGGATTTATCTATATAAAGGTCATATTAATTTCCAAGGGAGTTCATATTTTATATTAAATATCAATCATTGATCATATATCGATGCAAGGATGAATATGACCTTCTAGTGGAAATTTATTTCATCTTATGGGACTTGATTCCTATAAAAGAAGGGTATTTATATCAAATGTAAAGATAGAAACTCACCATTAATAATACACCTATTGTATAGGATTTTTATTTTTTCCTTTCTATAAGAATTTCCAAGTCTTCCACAGATTCTTGAGATTGAGTTTCCAATAGAACTCATGTCGGGTTCTGTGCCTTTTTCAAAGACACCTTACAGAATGGACCCAATTGAGTTTTAGGAATTGAAGAAGTAACTCCAAGAGAGTATTGACAAGGTATTTATACACCCCAGGGCTTCACCTTGAGGTTCATCTATTTTGTTTGTTAATAAGAAATATGAATCGTTGAAACTCTACATTGATTATTGAGAACTTCACAAGATCATTATCAAGAAAAAATATCATCTTTCTTGTATTGATTAATTATTTGGACAACTATAAAGTGCTCAATACTTTTCGAACATTTTTATTCATTCATAATATCATCAACTAAGGGTCAAAAGTAGGATATACCAATGAAGGAATTCCATACAAGTTATGGACACTATGAATTTATAGTGATTTATTTTGGTCTTACTAATTCCTCTATTGTATTCATGGATATAATGAATAGACTATTTAAATACTATCTTGATCAAGTTGAATTAGTCTTTATAGATGATATTTCTTCTTTATTTGAAGATCATGGAAGAGTATGAAGTTCACTTGATAATTTTAATGAAGACCATGAAAAATAATAAGCTTCATGAAAATTTTTCCTAGGGTAAATTTTGGCTTCATAAGGTTTCATTTTTAGGTCACATAATCTAAAGAGAGGGGATATTTGTGGATCTAGTAAAACAATAGTCATTGAAAGTTGGCTGAGATCAACAATGATAATGGATATGTAAATTTTTCTTGGGTTGGAAAGATATTATTGACGTTTTTTGAAATATTTTTTATGATTATATAGTCCAATCATTAGGTTGTCATAGAAAGGATTTAGGTTCCTGTAGACATGGAAATGAGAATAGAATTTCAAATAGCTAAAAAGAAGTTTAGGTAGAGAAACTATGCTCACACTTCCCTGTAGTGGAGAAAGGTTTGTGATCTATAGTGATGCATCCAAGAAGTGGTTGGGTTGTGTTCTCATGAAAAATGATATGGTGATAGCTTATGCACCATAAAAATTGAAAATACTTGAGAAAAATTACCCAAATCATGATTTGGAGTTATCTACCATAATATTTTCATTAAATATATGGAGAATTATAATTATGGTGATATTTTTGATATTTGTACTGATTATAAAAGTTTATTGTATATTTTCACACAAAAAGAGATGAATATGAACCAAATATTCTCGTAGGAGTTGATTAAATATTACGACTTTGAAATGCATTACCACCCTGGGAAAGAAAAGAAGGTGGCAGATGCTTTGATCCTAAAGGACCATGCTAGATTATCCATGATGAGGATCACAAAAGAAAAAATATTTATGGATTTTTGAAAGATGGATCTTGAAATTTTAAAGGAAGGGGGAAACTATTTTCTTTCTCAAACGAATGTTAAACCATCTATACAATTGAAGATTAAGGAGGTACAGATTGAATATATATATATATACAAAATAAGGTGAGAAATTTTCATGAATTAAATATTGATTATGATGGAATAATAATGTTCAAGAATCGGGTTTGTATTCCTCCCATACCAGAATTAACGGAGCTATTGGATGAGGCTCATAGTTTTTTATTTTCTATTAATATTTGAAGAACAAAGATGTATAATGACCTGAAAGAGTATTTCTGGTGGGATTTCATGAAGATGGCTCTTTCCTAATATGTCTCTCGGTTCTTGGTTTTTCAGCAAGTTAAGGGTGAGAGACAGAAGTTTAAGGGGATGTTACAACTATTACCCATACCATAATGAAAATGGGAAAACATCACAATGGACATTGTCATAGTACATCCCAAAACATATAAAGGCCATTATTCTATATGTTTTATAGTTAATATCCTTACAAAGTTAGAATACTTCATTTCTATTAAAGAGGTTTTCTCTCTTGATTATCTTTCCAGGATATATGTAAAGAAAGTGGTAAGATTTCATGGAGTACCACTTTCCATTATATATGATTGGGATTTTATGTTTACCTCAAAATTCTAGCATACTATTCAGAAGTCTCTAGATGCATAGTTAAGTTTCATCACTTCTTATCAACATCATGCATACAATCAATCTTAAAGGAAAACTCAAACTCTAGAAGACATATTGAGAGCTTTCTCTATGGATTTCAAAGGAGGTGGGGATCAACACCTGCATTTGGTGGAATATTTTTACAATAATAGCTTTCACTCCAGTATTCAGATGGATACTTATAAAACCTTATATGGAAAGAAGTATAGAACTACAACTTGTTGGGATGAAGTTGGGTAAAGATAGCTATTGGGACATTATCTTATTGATGAAATGGAAGAAAAGGCTAGACCTATTCAACAACACATAAGAGCATCTTAGAGTCAACAAAAAGGTTATGCTGACAACTAAAGAAAATACCAAGAGTTTGTAGTGGGTGACAAGATGTTTCTACGAAGATCTCCATAAAAGTGAGTAATGAGAATTAGAATGAAGTGAAATCTAATCCCTAAGTATATCAGTCCTTTTAAAATTCTGGATAGTGTTGGGAAGGTAGATTACAAATTGGTGATTCCACCGAATCTCTCTCAAGTTCATGATGGATTCCTTATTTATCTCATAATAAAGTATATACTTGATCCTTCACATGTACTGAGCTCAAAAGTTTTACCTCTACAGCAAGATCTTTCTTATGAAGAACAACCGATAGAGATTTTGGATCATAGTGAACAATTTCAATGAAATAAGACCACTCACTTGAATAAAGCTTTATATTAGAAGCACCAATTTGAGGAATCTATGTGGGAACTTGAGTTTCTGATGAGGTAGAAGTATCCTCATCTGTTTGTTTCCAAGTGATGAATTTTGAGGTTGAAATTCAGATTAATGGGGGTAGGATGTTACACCTAGATATTTTTATGAAATATTTTTTCTTTAAATAATGTTAAATCTTCAATATCTTTCATTGCACACAATTGTGAGTTTAAACGAACCACGATACACCCTTATTATAAAATTACCATTTTAACATAGTTGTTGGTTTATTGGTAATAAATATAACTAACTTATGAAAATGTCTCGTGAATCCTTGGCTACCAATTATTAATTAAAAAAAATATAAATCAGTTATATATTTTCATTTTTGTATGAATAAATTGAGTGAATTTCTATTATTAAATTAAATTAATGAAATATATATGTTATATACTTAATAATATATTTTATTTATTCATCCAATAGATATTTTTTTCATAGGGTATGAATAAACCCTATTTGATGTATAAAAACCTATATTTTTAAAAAGGGTAATTTTTCTCCTTTTAATGGAAAACCACTTTTAAATTAAGATTTTGAAACATTATAAATTTTTATATGAAAAAATCACCATTTTATTTGGAATCAGTATATAAAAATTTACA
This sequence comes from Viscum album, assembly GCA_963277665.1. Lineage (NCBI taxonomy): Eukaryota > Viridiplantae > Streptophyta > Magnoliopsida > Santalales > Viscaceae > Viscum > Viscum album. Next base: position 185,703,893 of record OY728144.1, read on the forward strand.
TTGGATGAATTTTTGATATTTTCTAATAACTTCCATGTTTTGATTAATAGTAAAAATATAATAAATTATAATTTAAAATAGTTTTTCATCAAAATAATTTATATAGTTAAATTATAATATTTAATGGTTTAAAGTATAAATACAATATATTTTCATCATTCAATATAATTTATGTTATTATCATTAATTTTACAGTGAATTTTGATGTAAAAACATTTCAATATTTTGCATTGTCTGAACTTTTAAAACTCATTCTCTCTTTCTGACAACAAGATTAATTTTAAATTAATTACTGCAATGTAGAGACCCGTATCTTGACGTACATGAACATTACATTACTTTTACGGAATACTTAGTACATAATAAAAACACACACACAAGGATCGTAATAGTTTAGTGTCTTTGGAAACTCGGAACGTAATCTTCTAAACGTGGTGAAAGATCTTTAATATCTCCCATAAAGATCTTCCCCCTTTTTTTTTACCTAAAACCTTTCTTTATATCCTGGGGAAAGAAAAACAAAAAAAGGGTGAGCTCAAATGCTCAGTAAGGGTAAACAAAAGAAATATCAATCACATCATATACATAAGAACGTAGCTTTTGGAAATCTTGACCTGCAAAAGAGCTCATAATATCATAACATGGGATAAATCATAGAATTGAAAATGAAATCATAACTTAAAACATTACTCATTGTGGCATAAACACATAATCATAGAGAATCATTTCTTGTTAGTCAAGACTCATTGCCAAGACTATCTTAGTGGACAAAGTCCCTTTCTGAATCGAGTAATCCTCGTTTCAGTCCTGTTTCACTGAACCGGTATAACCGACCATTCCAGCCATGTCTATCTCATGAGATATAAAATCATTACCCAATGCATTGGAGGGAGATATAGGTCCCACCCATCTTATAATGAATCCTTTCTTATGTGTGCCACATAATCATAAAACATACATCATCGCATAACACATGTAACAAAAATGGGATTCTTGAAACATCATGACATCATAAATCAATTCATATAAGATAAAGTAATTCATAAACATAATTCCATCACAACATAGTCAAATCAATGTAAAAATATGGATAGAAACAGAACCCTTTATTATCTTAGATGGAAAATAATTTTGATAAAACACTTGAATTGAATTCTTGAGGAAAATATCCTTTCTTCTTCAAAATCAATTTCTTTTCACAAAACATCATGCAATTTTAAAAGAAAGAGATTTTATTGAAAATAGTCATGAAATATTTTAGAGGAAGCTTCATGAAAATAAGGCTTTATAAAACAGTAGAAATCCGTTCGTGCCGTATAAGTTAAAAAAAACATTCTTCGTGCTTTTGTCGGAAAAGTCAAAAAGTACCTCGTACGACAAAAGATTCCTTTCATACATATTACTAAAAACTCACCGAAGGGTAAAAATGGATTTAAAAAAAATTGTAGGTGGATGGAAATAATATTACATATTGATGAAATATGGATGTGTTTGATAAAATACACCCCAGTAAATACTTACGAATAAACAATCTCGGATAAAAATGAGATTGTGATATTTCCCTTACCTTAGGTCCGACTTGCTTTGTAAGTGTCTGAACCTCCTGTATAATGATTTAAATCATTTTATTGACTTATTACAGAATCATATTCATTGTTATGATATCATATATGGTTCACTTATGACATTATATTACCCGTTCTTTTGTAAATTCCATGTTAAAGAAGCGTTTTGGGTAAAATCGTTTCATTTATCGTAGGTGTTTTGACTTGTTGTTCTTGACATCATTATTACTTATATCATGATTTACTTAATTCCAGAATATAAAATATGATTTATATATCATATATATTCAGTATATATATATATATAATAGGTAGATAAATAAAATGAAAAACACCGTTCATGGAGACGGTAGTCCGTACGTACGCATGAACGCTGTTTTCCTTTCCTTATTGTCTTGAAATGGAAGTAAGTAGATGACATACATATGTATATATATACCTAAATCCAGTAGCTTTATAATGTCATATATTTCATTATTATTTCTTATATATACATTATAATCATTCTTAAATGGTTAACATGGAGAATGAATCTCATCGCGTCGTGGAGACGGTATTCCGTACGTACGCACGAGCGATGATATCATTTCTATAAATATTGAATTGGAGTGGAGTGGATTATACAATATATCAGAATCAATATGATGTTGTAATAACTATGTATAGTTATTCTTTACACCATTATACCCATCCATGTAAGGTGGTGGTGGAAAATAGATTACACCACGGCGTGGAGACGGTATTCTGTACGTACGCACGCGCGGTGATTTCTTTTTCCGTAGGATGGATAGATTGTGAAATAGTGTTGTTTCATACTTATAATAACATATCAGTATATGAGTTATACTGATGTTATTACTTCATAATGAAACAACCTAATAAGAAGAAGTGGAAGAAGAAATAAAGATGAAAGAATTGGTAACGGTAATTACCTCTTCTTTGAAGTGCCTCTTTGAGACCTCCTCTTAGGGCACTAAAATTGGTCTTTGAGGAAGACCAGAACCTCTAGGATGTTTCTAGGGAAGTTTAGAGGAGCAATTGGCAGGGGTTGGCCGAGCTTGAGTGCTCAAATTGGTGTGAGGAGGAGGGGGAGGAGGTGTCCTTTTTATAGGGGAGGAGAGGGGCACCTTAGGAATATCTCAAAATATTATTTTATATTAAAGTCAAAATCGGTTTATAATGGTTCCAAAGGGTCTTATTTCGAAGCTAAAGTGGGGATGGGTCGAAATCATATCAACCAATAGGATTTAGACAAGTTTAGGGTATTATGTTAACCTTATCAATTAGATTTAACTCTAAGATAAATAATTTAACCTTTACCGTGTCTTTTTGTTTTCTTTCACTATATGGTTAATAAACTTACTATAACATGCCAAACTAACCCCAAATTGTATATTATTAATACATATATCCTTATCTAAGTCATTTGTCCGAACCTTAGATTTTTAGGAATAAAATAACAATTAATAATATAATATTTGATTTAAAAACTATTTTGTGTCAATTTTGACACTATTTGATATATGATTTTTGTGAAAGTCATAACAGAATTATATGTTCGAACAAAGTTGATTAAAGCAACACTAATATATCATAGTAACCTAGAAAATTAGTTTAATTCATAAAAAGTCTTAAATTACATTTATTTTGGTATTTATATTATCAATTATGTCAATATTTCATTAATAAGATAATTACTGCATCATCTTTGTGTCATAAATAAATTATATTATTTGATGTCTAAAAATTACAAATAAAATACCATCATGTAGGAAATCTTTTTATCTTTCTAATGAATATTTATAGTCGAATTTATCTTATGTATAACCCCATATTAAAAATGATTTACTTATTAAACTTTGATTTTAACTATTTTAACCCTTCTTTAAATAAATTAATAATAAATGTCCTAATCTAATCCAAGTGGGCCTAAATGGTCATATTGTATTCCTAAGTTTGTTTTTGGTCGAATTACACTTGTCCAATAGAATTAGGACATATGTTAGGGTAATATTAATATCATATTTACCCTTAGTTACCCTATTTACTATTAACCGTGGTAAAAAAAGTAAAAAGTTACTATTCACCAAAAAATTATTTTCATCTCATTGAACCACATTTTAGTCCTTGATATTAACCGTGTCTCTCGGATTTTCGAAATTCCATTCACAGAAGCGGTAAAATTAAGTTTTATGCAAAATTCAGTTTTTAACCTACCACTTAGTAGTTTCACTATTCATCAAAAATTGATGTTTTTCAGAACAATGCCAAAATTTCATCCCAAGCTATATTTCATATTCCGAATTCAAAAATGAAGTATATTTTACCAAATTCATAACATAATATTTTCATTAATTAATTTTATAATTAAATCCCGCTGTTAAAACAAATAGCGTGTTTTTTAAGAAACAATATCTATCAAAAGATTGACACTTGTTTATGTCTAGTTTAAATGTGAAATTACATCCAATGACCAACATTGTATTAAATTGTAAAAATATATTCTAAATATACTTTAAAACCACTCAAATTAATGATTTATCACTATTAATTATTTCGATTAAAATAGTTGTTTTTAATTATAATTTAGTAATTTTCACTATTCATCAGAATATAAAAGTTATCCGAAAAGTACCAAAATTTCACCTTAGGCTAAATTCGATACTCCGAATCCAAAAATGAAGTTCAATTTGAAAATTAAGATTTACAGAATTTTAAAAAATGGTTATTACTATTCATAACGGCTAGTTTTAATAACATTTTAATAGCATATCGCTGTTTAGTGAAACTCGTTATTGCGTACTACACACGCTATCGAGGAAGGTCGCGATTGCGTGTAATGCAAGGAAAGTCAAGGATGCGTGTTGTGCAAGCTCCTTTTGGTGTAGCGTACAACACAAGACATTAATAAAATTAAAAAGAATATTTTTTATAAAATCTTGGGCTGTTACATTCTACCCCCCTTAAAATAAATTTCGCCCTCGAAATTCGTCGGGGTTATAAATGGTTTACTATTTGAAATTTTCTTTAATAGAAACCCACATCGTAAAAAGGAATATCAAAACCAATCTTTAAAAACAAAATTATGAAACGTAACGGTTACCCAAATAAACTAATCATTGTGTTTCCACATAGGTGAAAATATGGATATGGAAGAGAAATCTAACCATCATGTTCTGATGGAGAGTGGTAGAGAACATGGCTATGGAAAAGCCAACAATCACAAATCCATAAATTTGTGATGATCTAAGGTACCATCTGATTCATCAGGTATAAGATCACTAGGACAACATTTTTGGTTTTCAAGATTATTTCCCTAAAGTTGAAAATTTGAATTGGAATAAATACTTTCTTTATTTTGGTACAATCTCACTATTGTTCGTGCCTAGAACAATTTCCACTTCATCTCTTAAATAAATGAAGTTGAATTTGTTATTCGTGAAGTGTTAGCAGATCATGTGATAGAATGACGGGTCATTCCATCTGTCTCAAACAAAAGGTTAGCAAAAATTATATACATAAGTCGATCTATAGTGAGATTAATCATATATAGTTCCTAAAATGGACTTATACTTCATATATCATACTGCTTAATATAATAAAACTAGTTTCTACTAAACAGGGACTTCCTGTAGGCCAATGGTAGGCGATAAAGGCCAGTCGCACTTCGGTTGTGGGTTCGATTCCCACAGCCTTGTCCGAAGCGATGGGCTGTCGCCCATCCTGCAGGTTGTCCTTTTTATAAAACTATATTACTATAACATCCCATCAATAATATCGAAAAAACTTCTATCCTTAAACAATACTAACTTATGTCCAACATAATCCATTTCAATCTTTAGGCTTATTCATAATACTGCAGTCCACTCTCATAACATAGTGAAAACGATTACCAGAGATTTAATACCATCGTTGATCCCCATATATCATAAGATATGTTTTGTTGGACACATTCCAAACATTCAAAGGCCTTAATCTTGTACTCTCTTGAATACCCATTGAACCTTAGTGAAAACTTGAATGCAGTTAAAAGTTAACACTTTTCACATACCGAAATCCTCAAAATTCTATATACTCAAACCATGATATCACTTAGTCCTTATATCAATCATGAGCTCATGAATACTATCAAACATTTAATTTTCTCCTTATCCTTTCATTATGCGCATATCATCTACATTCCAAAAATATCTGAATAACCTTTCATGGATACTGGTAACATTAATCATACACTTTCAAAACACAAGGAAAGACAACAGTGTAACAATCCATAGATGTCTCTTTATTCCAAAATTACACATGATAAACATGTAATCATTCCACTACATTCTCAAACCATTGACCGAGCTTCAAAAATTCTTTCATCTCACATATCATTTGTAGTCTCTTCATCATCATCCACATAAATACTACCCATATGACCATACTGATTCTCTTCATGAGTCTTTCCCTTAGGGCATTTGTTTGCATAATGCCCATACATTCCACATTTAAAACACTTAACCATTTTTGATGTCGTAGCAATACCATTATCCTCATCCATGGTGTTAACCGACCCTTTTCCTTTGCACTTACTTGCTTTGTGTCCTTCTTTTCCACACCCAAAGCATCTTCCAGTTCCCTTGAAACATTCTCCTTGATGCCTCTTCCCACATGATTTACATAGGGGAAATTGAACTTTCTTTCCTCTATGATCATCATGGAACTCCATCTTTCTCTTATTAGTCGAGTCAGGAAACTTACCAAATTTTACTTTATTGATCATGTTGTGAGATTGCTGATTCGGCATAATAATGATGTTTGGACATCCAAATCCCATTTCATTTGGTTGCTCATGAAGAATATCATTCCATTGTCCATCATATCCTCCATTATTGTGAATCATCTTGTTTCCAGCCATTTTCTAAAACCCAAACAGAATAGTGTTAGATGCAAAAATCATAATAAAGGGGGAGTAACTTAAATATCTATCATATTTGGTTTAATCTAATATCGTTACCATAGTTCTAGAACTATATCCTATATGTATACTTATCCTTAGGGGCATCCCTAGACATACCTTAGAAATATCTCTAGGGATCTCACTAACGTTTTCGCATCCTAGTTTCCAAAGGATGACTAAACCTTTCCTCTGATACCAACTGTAGAGACCCGTATCTTGACGTACATGGACATTACATTACTTTTGCGGAATACTTAGTACATAATAAAAACACACACACAAGGATCGTAATAGTTTAGTGTCTTTGGAAACTCGGAACGTAATCTTCTAAACGTGGTGAAAGATCTTCAATATCTCCCATAAAGATCTTCCCCCTTTTTTTTTACCTAAAACCTTTCTTTATATCCTGGTGAAAGAAAAACAAAAAAAGGGTGAGCTCAAATGCTCAGTAAGGGTAAAAAAAAGAAATATCAATCACATCCTATACATAAGAACGTAGCTTTTGGAAATCTTGACCTGAAAAAGAGCTCATAATATCATAACATGGGATAAATCATAGAATTGAAAATGAAATCATAACTTAAAACATTACTCATTGTGGCATACACACATAATCATAGAGAATCATTTCTTGTTAGTCAAGACTCATTGCCAAGACTATCTTAGTGGACAAAGTCCCTTTCTGAATCGAGTAATCCTCGTTTCAGTCCTGTTTCACTGAACCGGTATAACCTACCATTCCAGCCATGTCTATCTCATGAGATATAAAATCATTACCCAATGCATTGGAGGGAGATATAGGTCCCACCCATCTTATAATGAATCCTTTCTTATGTGTGCCACATAATCATAAAACATACATCATCGCATAACACATGTAACAAAAATGGGATTCTTGAAACATCATGACATCATAAATCAATTCATATAAGATAAAGTAATTCATAAACATAATTCCATCACAACATATTCAAATCAATGTAAAAATATGGATAGAAACAGAACCCTTTATTATCTTAGATGGAAAATAATTTTGATAAAACACTTGAATTGAATTCTTGAGGAAAATATCCTTTCTTCTTCAAAATCAATTTCTTTTCACAAAACTTCATGCAATTTTAAAAGAAAAAGATTTTATTGAAAATAGTCATGAAATCTTTTAGAGGAAGCTTCATGAAAATAAGGCTTTATAAAACAGTAGAAATCCGTTCGTGCCGTATAAGTTAAAAAAAACATTCTTCGTGCTTTTGTCGGAAAAGTCAAAAAGTACCTCGTACGACAAAAGATTCCTTTCATACATATTACTAAAAACTCACCGAAGGGTAAAAATGGATTTAAAAAAAATTGTAGGTGGATGGAAATAATATTACATATTGATGAAACACGGATGTGGTTGATAAAATACACCCTAGTAAATACTTACGAATAAACAATCTCGGATAAAAATGAGATTGTGATATTTCCCTTACCTTAGGTCCGACTTGCTTTGTAAGTGTCCGAACCTCCTGTATAATGATTTAAATAATGTTATTGACTTATTAAATAATCATATTCATTGTTATGATATCATATATGGTTCACTTATGACATTATATTACCCGTTCTTTTGTAAATTCCATGTTAAAGAAGCGTTTTGGGTAAAATCGTTTCATTTATCGTAGGTGTTTTGACTTGTTGTTCTTGACATCATTATTACTTATATCATGATTTACTTAATTCAAGAATGTAAAATATGATTTATATATCATATATATTCAGTATATATATATATATAATAGGTAGATAAATAAAATGAAAAACACCGTTCATGGAGACGGTAGTCCGTACGTACGCATGAACGCTGTTTTCCTTTCCTTATTGTCTTGAAATGGAAGTAAGTAGATGAAATACATATGTATATATATACATAAATCCAGTAGATTTATAATGTCATATATTTCATTATTATTTCTTATATATACATTATAATCATTCTTAAATGGTTAACATGGAGAATGAATCTCATCGCGTCGTGGAGACGGTATTCCGTACGTACGCACGAGCGATGATATCATTTCTATAAATATTGAATTGAATTGGAGTGGATTATACAATATATCAGAATCAATATGATGTTTTAATAACTATGTATAGTTATTCTTTACACCATTATACCCATCCATGTAAGGTGGTGGTGGAAAATAGATTACACCACGGCGTGGAGACGGTATTCCGTACGTACGCACGCGCGGTGATTTCTTTTTCCGTAGGATGGATAGATTGTGAAATAGGGTTGTTTCATACTTATAATAACATATCAGTATATGAGTGATACTGATGTTATTACTTCATAATGAAACAACCTAAGAATAAGAAGTGGAAGAATAAATAAAGATGAAAGAATTGGTAACGGTAATTACCTCTTCTTTGAAGTGCCTCTTTGAGACCTCCTCTTAGGGAACTAAAATTGGTCTTTGAGGAAGACCAGAACCTCTAGGATGTTTCTAGGGAAGTGTAGAGGAGAAATTGGCAGGGTTTGGCCGAGCTTGAGTGCTCAAATTGGTGTGAGGAGGAGGGGGAGGAGGTGTCCTTTTTATAGGGGAGGAGAGGGGCACCTTAGGAATATCTCAAAATATTATTTTATATTAAAGTCAAAATCGGTTTATAATGGTTCCAAAGGGTCTTATTTCGAAGCTAAAGTGGGGATGGGTCGAACTCCTATCAACCAATAGGATTTAGACAAGTTTAGGGTATTATTTTAACCTTATCAATTAGATTTAACTCTAAGATAAATAATTTAACTTTTACCGTGTCTTTTTGTTTTCTTTCACTATATGGTTAATAAACTTACTATAACATGCCAAACTAACCCCAAATTGTATATTATTAATACATATATCCTTATCTAAGTCATTTGGCCGAGCCTTAGATTTTTAAGAATAAAATAACAATTAATAATATAATATTTGATTTAAAAACTATTTTGTGTCAATTTTGACACTATTTGATATATGATTTTTGTGAAAGTCATAACAGAATTATATGTTCGAACCCAGTTGATTAAAGCAACACTAATATATCATAGTAACCTAGAAAATTAGTGGAATTCATAAAAAGGCTTAAATTACATTTATTTTGGTATTTATATTATCAATTATGTCAATATTTCATTAATAAGATAATTACTGCATCATCTTTGTGTCATAAATAAATTATATTATTTGATGTCTAAAAATTACAAATAAAATCCCATCATGTAGGAAATCTTTTTATCTTTCTAATGAATATTTATAGTCGAATTTATATTATGTATAACCCCATATTAAAAATGATTTACTTATTAAACTTTGATTTTAACTATTTTAACCCTTCTTTAAATAAATTAATAATAAATGTCCTAATCTAATCCAAGTGGGCCTAAATGGTCATATTTTATTCCTAAGTTTGTTTTTGGTCGAATTACACTTGTCCAATAGAATTAGGACATATTTTAGGGTAATATTAATATCATATTTACCCTTAGTTACCCTATTTACTATTAACCGTGGTAAAAAAAGTAAAAAGTTACTATTCACCAAAAAATTATTTTCATCTCATTGAACCACATTTTAGTCCTTGATATTAACCGTGTCTCTCGGATTTTCGAAATTCCATTCACAGAAGTGGTAAAATTAAGTTTTATGCAAAATTCAGTTTTTAACCTACCACTTAGTAGTTTCACTATTCATCAAAAATTGATGTTTTTCAGAACAATGCCAAAATTTCATCCCAAGCTATATTTCATATTCCGAATTCAAAAATGAAGTCTATTTTACCAAATTCATAACATAAAAGTTTCATTAATTAATTTTATAATTAAATCCCGCTGTTAAAACAAATAGCGTGTTTTTTAAGAAACAATATCTATCAAAAGATTGACACTTGTTTATGTCTAGTTTAAATGTGAAATTACATCCAATGACCAACATTGTATTAAATTGTAAAAATATATTATAAATATACTTTAAAACCACTCAAATTAATGATTTATCACTATTAATTATTTCGATTAAAATAGTTGTTTTTAATTATAATTTAGTAATTTTCACTATTCATCAGAATATGAAAGTTATCCGAAAAGTACCAAAATTTCACCTTAGGCTAAATTCGATACTCCGAATCCAAAAATGAAGTTCATTTTGAAAATTAAGATTTACAGAATTTTAAAAAATGGTTATTACTATTCATAACGGCTAGTTTTAATAACATTTTAATAGCATATCGTTGTTTAGTGAAACTCGTTATTGCGTACTACACACGCTATCGAGGAAGGTCGTGATTGCGTGTAATGCAAGGAAAGTCAAGGATGCGTGTTGTGCAAGCTCCTTTTGGTGTAGCGTACAACACAAGACATTAATAAAATTAAAAAGAATATTTTTTATAAAATCTTGGGCTGTTACATGCAACTTATGTGTTTTTAATTTTAAAAAATGGATTCCATATTTTGAATCATTATTTAAAAATTAATTAAATTTCTTACTTTTATTTTTGGGCACTATGAATATTATCTTTGATTATTTTTATTAATACGGTAAAAGGGTAAATAATGTAATTAAAGGTTAAACCAATATTATGAAATTACACTAACTCTTTTCATAATATCATTAAATTAGTGTGTTTTGACTTAAATCATCGTTGGGTCTAAATTTTTTCCTTTGTAAGCCCCTTGGATGAGATTAAGACATTTAATTTATTTTATTTTAAAGATGTTAAATATGTCTTACTCAAATTTTAATAACTATATAACTTTTAATATAATACTATATAGAATAAAAATTCAATTATAATACGCATTTGAAAGATAATATTCTTTATTTTTCATGATAATTTTTTTGTAGTTTTTATAAACTAAATAATTACCTTATAGACTTGTACTTTAATGATTCAGAAATTATTTAATTGATGAGAAAAAAATAAATTAATTATTATTAAAGTGATAATAACCATTGAAAGACCAAAACACTTGACCAAATCATATTGGATGACTATATCGAGATCATAACCATCCAATGGTCTAGTTATTGACCATTTGGGACCATATTGAAGATATTATGACACTTATATTATTTTATTTAAAGTGATGATAAACTTCCCACATTCATGTTTTAATAAGTATAAAATTTTTAATGATGGATTATATAGAAGATATATTTTATTATAAGTATTATTATGAAATATATAAGAATTATATTTGTCATATTATTTTATTATTAATTTTTATGCAATAAATAATCATATTAAATAATTACAAAAATAGTTGTAGTAGTAATTTTATAAAGGGAAATATCGAATAAATGTTATTATAAATATTAAAATAAATATAATTTTGGATAATTAATATGTAAAATTATTTTTTTAGATGACCTTGACGTAATATAAATAAAATATATTATTTGGTTTAATGTTAACTTGTTATATTAATATTTTTAAAAATCAATGAATTGAATAGTGTCAAAATTAAAACTATTGATATTTTATCAAAATAATGTTTTATTACAACATTTAATGATAATAAAACTTTTTTAAAAAAACATATAATGATTATGATATGGTCTAAAATGTTCCAATTGTTTATTTATTGTTTAATTTATATCAAATAAGTAAATATTTTACCCTTTTTATATTGAAATATTTGTTACCCTAGTTAAAATTTAAATTAAATAACTATGTGTTAATTAAAATGATAAAGGTTAAATTGATAGAAAACATTTTCTAAATTCTACTGGATGATGATATTACAACCCTACATCATCTCATATTCTAAATTGGTAAATTTTGGAGATTTTGGGCTGGGTTTTATTTTATTATAAATTAATATTTTTGGAGATCCTAAAAGTTCCCCTCACCTCAATTATAAAAGGGAAGATCGTCCATCACCACTTCACTTCACATTGAGCTTTAGAAATTTTCCATCCCTAGAAATTTTCCCTTATAATCTTCCCTAGTTACATTATAGAGGTTCTGGTCTTCTTCAAAGACCAACTCTGGTGCTTTAAGAGGAGATTTAGAGGGAGCATGTCGAAGAAGATTTAATCTCCTCTACTGATTCTTTCAAACTTATTTTTTCTTATATATACTATTCATGAGTTGTTTCATTATCAAGTAATAACTAAATTATCACTTATATACTGAGATATTATTATGATTATGAAAAACCCATATTCCATCTTCTATCCAATCTATTAAAAATGAAATCACCACGCATGCATACGTTGGACTTACCATCACCATGTCGTGGTGTAATCTGTTTTTCACCACCAACTTCATTGTATGGGTGTAATTATGGAAATAATAAATATATATTATTATTATAACATTATATTTATCCTAAAATATTATACTCCATCCAATTCAATTCCACTCAACAATTTTGGGAATGAAATCATTGCTCGTGTATGGGTATGGTCTACCGTATCCACGATGCGATGTGAATCATTATACATGATGTTCATTAAAGAATGATTATATAATTGAATGTAATGAATAAATATGATATGTATTATACTAATATCATTATATAAATGATATAACTATAACCTAAAAATATGTACAATATCTTATTCGACAAAACATACGTAAGAAAATAAAGAAGTTAACACCTAAGGAATGGGTAATAATGTTACTAACAAAATAATGATAATATGATCACATATGATATCATAAAAATGACTATTATTCTGAATTAAGTCAATTACATTATTTAAATCATTATAAAGTAGGTTCATATACATACAAAGAAAATCAGACCGAAGATAATGGATAATTTCACAATTTAATTATTATCTGAGATTTTTTTATATGTAAGTATTTACTGGGGTATATTTATCATCCATATCCATGATTCCAAATTATATATTCCAAAATATTCTTTCTATTATTCTATAAAAATTTAGAGTCAATTTTTTCCATTATTTATTTTTTATTAAATGGTATGAAGGTAGTCTTTTTGATATGACATACTTTTCTCCTTTTCTAGAAAAAGTACGAGGAGAATGTTTTTTAACTTATAAGGCATGAACGGTTTTTTTTCATTTTTAGAATGCCTTATTTCCATGAATGTTACTCTAAATGATTTCAATATTATTTTAAAATAAATTATTTTCTTTTAAAATTGTGTATCATTTTCAGAAAAGAAAAAAAATTGAAGAAGAAAGGATATTTTCCTCAAGAATTAATTTCAAGTGTTATATCAAAATTATTTTCCATCTAAGATGGAATTTTTTTAATAGGGTTATATTTCAAATATAATATACTTATTTTTCCTATTATTTTATTGTGTTTATTATGGAATGATATTTATTAAATCCATTTGTTTTTCATTGATTAAGTTATTGGGGAATGATGTTTAAAGAAACCCATTTTATTCCTTGGGATATGATGAATGATTTATGTTATTGTGCCACATGTAAGAATGATTTCATTATGAGATTGGTGGAACCTATATATCCTTCTAATTCATTGGGTAATGATTTATATATCATTATATAGACATGGATGGAATGGTAAATGATCTCGGTTTAGTAGTACAAGGCTGGAATGAGGAGTGAACTCAGTTTGGTAATGGACTCTATCCCCTATAATGGTCTTGGAAATATGCCTTGGCTAAGAAGAAATTATTTTCTATGATTATGTGTATGCCAAAAAATCATGCCTTATGTTATGAATTTTGGTATTACATTCATTTATTCTTATGAGATTTTATGATTTATCACATAGCATGATATCACAATCTTTTATATGCTGGATAAGATTATAAAATTTCATGTTCTTATGTTTTATGATTATTATATGATGGATATCTCCCTTGTTTTCCCTTACGAGTCATCTGCGCTCACCATTTCATATGTTTCTTTTCACCAGGTCAGGAAGAAGGGTATTAATTAATATATTTCAATGAGGGTTCTAGTTATAATGAAATAAGTTCAAGACAATGAAGATGTCTTATGAACCATTTGTTTATGTTTCCCAGTTTCTAAAGACACTATACCTGTAAGGTCCTACCATGGATTTGTTATATTTTGTAATGAATATTATTAAATTTTGAAGTAATATCAATTTAAATAAAGTATGGGTCATTATAGAATTTGTATAGTCTCATTGTATCACACCCTTAGTAAATGTTAAGTAACATAAAAGGATGACATATAACATAAAAATGAATTTGAAATATCACTTGGAACATTTCTTGAATAAAATATCCTTTCCAATTTGAAATCACATATTTAAAATACAAACATTTTCCAAAATAATATAGAAAACATTCTATTTGAAAATAACATTGGAAAATTTTAAATTAATCTTTAAATAATTTTGTGATCATGGAAGTGGAAAATATTTTTCATGTCGTGCATGTTAAAATGAAGATTCCTTTCACATTTTCAGTAAAATTCCAAAGATCATTCTTTCATGTAAAATTTCAAGAAGATTAAATTTTAACCATTTTAAAAAAAATAAAAAAAATTATAATAATGTATTTAAAAAATATCTTTATAATATTGAAAACTTTCTTTAAAATATTTTTAGAAAACATAGATGTGGAAGAAAATTTATTTTTGATCAAAGAGAGAAATAAAGTCAGTTTTTCTTATAAACATTATTTTTATATCTTCAGTACATAAAGAGAGTAAAATAAAGATAAAATGTGAAATTTTAAGAAATAACCATATAAAAATAAAATTCATGATTTTCATGAGAAATATATCATAATTTTTCATCATCAAAATCATGATCATAAACAATCCCAATAAATAATGATATTACATCATAAAACCATTGCCACATTGGTAACTTTTGAATAATAAAACCCATTAAATAAGTAAAATTAGATGGATATTTATATACCATAAATTAAGTGATAATAATTAAAAAATATATTCATGGACAATATATATAGCCCATAATAGAAATAAGCGGTGAATATGGCATGTGTCCCAAAGAAATAAAAGTGAGAAGAGAATCTCTTACCACAAGTCTCGACACTATCTATACATATTCAAACTAAATATATGAAAAATATAGTTATATTATATATATTTAAAAACACATATTTTTATATATCATACTATATATAATTTTATTATAACCTTTTATTACTTGTTCACTAACAATTCCTTGATAATTTCACTGTTTTAGTTGATAACTACTTTGTTTTTCATATATGTTTTGGTTCGATGGTTTTGGTTCTTATAATTTTATCATAGTTATATAATATAATTTAAATTAATAATTATATAAATATCATATATATTCATTATATAATTATTTATATTAATCCATTAAATTTATAGATATAAAATGAATTACACAATTTATGGATATGGTAGGTCATACGTATGCATGAACATTGTTCACATTTTCAAAACTGATTGAACGAAAGAAAGAAAAATAATATATAAACATTAAAAAAACATTTTTAGGTCATATATATAATATATTATAATAAAATATATCCTTATTAATATCTATGTTAAAATAAAATGAAAAACAAGTCACATCGCTTTGTGGAGGTGTAGCCCAAATGTACGCACGGGCGATGTTATTATTTTACAACATATTGAATGGTAAGAATGCTGATGGTTTATTATGGTTAAAGGATTATAGATATGTAATTAATATCATATATAAACATGAAATCCATTAGTATATCTATCCATTAGAGGCGGTTATAGAAAATGAATTATATAGGTTCGTAGGGAGGAAATCCTTCGTACACATGATCGATGATTTCGTTTCACATTTAACAGGGAGATGGTTTATATAGGTTATTCCATTAACATAATAACATATAAGTATATATAAATTAATTATTTTTTTATATATTCATTGTTTAGCATAATTTCATGTAGTTTAAAGAAGAAATAAAACAAAAATGCTTGGTTAAGAATGATACCTCTTCTTTGGAAAACCTTATGGGGTTTGCACAAAAATCCTTCATTGGAGGGGCTAATAATTAAAATAATCCCTCTAGAAAATGTGGAGGTATTTAAGGAAGGAATTTTTGTAGGTATTATCCCAAACAATAAGCCTTTTTATGTATAAATAGGAGATTATATAGGGTTTCCTTTTATATGTGGGAGAGAGGAAACATTCGGAATATTTTAAAATAAAAAGTTATACCCATTTTTTACACATGCCAAGACACTCCAAAATGGATCATTCATAAATTTTATATTTTATAAGGTCCAAATATGGCCGAAAAATTGGATTTTTACAAGTTTTTAGGTCATTTTAACTCTTATCATTTACTTTAACCCCCTGTAAACTTGTTTTAACAATAAATGCGGTAAATAATTTTAACTATTTTTTACAATTCATTATAAAACTTCACCTTATTATATAATATTTTTTAGAAATATTCCAAATATGGAATCAATTTTTAGAAATTAAATTCATATAATTTTTTTCATTTAATTTAAAATTAAATCTACAGACGTGCTGAAAAAGTGGTTTTCCAAAAATAAGTTTCTATTTGTATAAAATGTTTTTAGACAAAAAATCAATATGAAATTGATTAAAATGATCTATATTGGATTAATAAAAACTTAATTGAACTGGTTTTACTTTTAAAATTTTTTAAAGTAAAATATAAATTTTTTAATGATTTAAATGAAATGAACTTTTTCAATAAAAATCAATATTTTTCACTATTCATTAAAAAATTAAACTTTTTAAAAATATCCAAAAAAGTTACCCTAAGGTAATTTTGAAGTGTACATACTAAAAATGATGTTTCTTTCTTCAAAAAAAAATTCTAAAATTTTCAAAAATTAATTTTTTGTTTCAAAAAATAATAATAATAATTTTTTGAGAAAAAAATATTTTTGAAGCATATAAATACATTACTAAAAATAAGTTTTTATCTACCAATATATATTATTAATATAAAACCTTTAAACATATTTATCAAAAAAATTCTATTCATATCCATACTTTCATGTTTAATGGCTATGTTACAATGTTCATGTTTTAAATAATAGTATTAACACTATATAGTGGTCCATTAAAGACCAGTGTTGGGTGTAATGAAAAATCTTGAAGAAATAGAATCTGTTTGAAAAAATATATTTCATAAATTATTTGATTGTCACATTCTACCCCCCTTAAAGTTAATTATTCCCTCTAAATGTTTTTCACTCTCATACAAAAAACTGAGAATAAGTTTTCCTCATTATATCATGAGGTTTCCACATAGCTTCCTCAAATGGGTGGTTTTACTAAAAAACTTTACCATGTGAGTTTTATTGTTTTCTAGCACATAAGAAACACAATTTATAATCTCCATTATTTATTCTTAATAATAAAAATCCTTCTCCAGTGGTACAACCCCTAATTTTATTACATATTAAGGATAAAGTATATACTTCCCCGGGAGAGATATATGGAACATAATTTAGACTTGAGAGAGGTTCGGTGAAAGTGAAAAGTAATAAGTAACCATACCTACTCGATCAAGAATCACAAAAGGTAAAATATACATAGTGTTTATCTTTCCTTTCATTCTGAATCTCAAAACCATATTTCATGAATAAATTTTCAAAAATACCTTCTCCCCAACTTCAAACTCTAGATTATGCTGAAAATTGTCAACATAACATTTCTGTCGACTCTAAGATACCTTGATGTGATTTTGTATGGATATAACTTTCTATGCTATTTATTTAGTTATCTCAAGTCCCAAAATATTGCTTTCTCCAAATTCATCCCATCATGTTGGAGTTCTACACATCCTTTAATGGAGGGATTTATAAGGATTTGTCTGAATGCTTGAGTGAAAGATATTATTATAATAAAAATCAACTATGGGAAGGTGTTGATCCCAACCACAGTTGAAATCCATTGAAAAATATCACAGTATATCCTCTAGGGATAATATTTTTCTCTCATACTTACTATTTTTTAAGGATGACATGTAATGATGAAACTTAATTTTTTATCAAGAGCGTACTAGAGACTTCACCAAAACTTCTAGGTAAACCTCATATCTTGATCATATACAATATAATATGGTAGTCTATGAAACCTTACCACTTTCGTAATGTATATCCTAGAAAGTAGATCTATATATAAATCTTTTTTGATAGTGATTAAGTGTGATAACTTCATTAGATGAATAACTACAGCACATATAAAATTGTCCCTTTATATGATTTGCAGAGTCCACTGAAAAAATTCATGGTGTTTTTTTCCTATTTCTATTTTTATATGGGTAACAGTTGAAACATACCCTTATACTTTTATCTCTTGGCCTTAACTTGCTGACATAACAAGAACCAAGATGCAAACTATTCTTTATCTCTCTTCATATTTTCCCACCATATATATTATTTCATATCTCTATACATATTTTTACTTCCATGATGAATAGGGAATAATTAATAGAGAATAATGAACTATAAGCCTCATCCAACAACTCCTTCTATAAATATGGTACGGAAAAAACACATACACAATCACCTAAACCTTATCATTCCATCATAATCAAGTTTAAACTAAGGAATATATCTCAACTTCTTTTGTAGCTCTACATCTTCCTTCTACACCTCTTTAATCTACACTTTGATAGATGGTTGAACACTCATTTGAGAGAGATAATAATTTTCTCGTTCCATAAATATTTCAATATCCATTCTTGAAAAATCCAAAAATATTAGATCCTTTTTTATCCTCATCATAGATAATCTAGCATGATCCTTTCGACTCAAATCATCAACCACCTCGTTTTATTTCCCAAGGTGGTAATGCGTTGAGAAGTCTTAATTTTTAATCTATTTCAACCATCTTCTCTATAACATATTCAACTATTTTTTTGTGAGTATATACTTAAACATTTATGGTAAATATATATATCACACTTTTCTCCATAAAGATAATGTCTCCATGTATTTAATGAAAAAATACTGTAACCAACTTCTAATAATGGTATGGGTAATTTTTCTCATGAACCATCAAATTCTGTGATTCATAAGATATCACCATATAAAGTTTCATGTAAATTAATCTCAATATGTTATTTGATGCATTAATATATATTAAAAACCCTTCTCCACTATAGGGTAATGTAGGAATATGTGAGATCACTAATCTTATCTTAAATTTCTTGAAATTTTCATCATATTCATCCTTCCAGAGAAACTTGGCTCCCGTCCAAGTTAACTTAGTGGGTGGATTGAAATTATGTGATAAATATTCCAAAAAGATTCAATAATATCAATACAAATCATGAATAATATATATCTCAGTAACCATTATTTTCCTGATCCAATATTAAATAACGTCCACCTTTTATGGATCCACTAGCATTCCCTCTCTAGAGATTATATGACTTGAAAGTGAAACATTATGTATCCAAAATTCACACTTGGTAAATTTTTCATATAGATTATCTTTCCTGAAGTTTTTCCGTACAATTATCAATTGATCTTCATTCCCTTCCATTCTGTTTGAATATATATGAATATCATATATAGATACTACCATAAGCTAATCAAGTTAATCACCAAAGACTCTATTCATTGAATCCATATAGATAGTTTGGGTATTAGTAAGGCAAAGCATCACTATGTATTCATAGTTTCTATACCTTATAAGGAATATTTTATAGGATTTATTCTCCCTCGTAACCCTCAATTAGTGATATCCGAAATAAAATTCAATCTTAGCAAAGTATTGATATCTACACATCTAGTAAAGAAGTCATCAATAAAGGGTAGAGAATAATTTTTCTTGATTGTGATCTTGTATAGTTCCTAATAATAAATGCATAATATCATCAATCCTTGTTTATTTTTAATAAAAATGATAGGGTCACACCAAGTTGATACACTAGACTGAATAAATCCCTTATTAATATTCTCCTAGATTTTCTTCTTTAATTTTTGCTACTCAATCAAGTACATTCTATAGGAATTCTTTAAAATAGGAATAGATTCAGGTATGAGTTCTATTGAGAACTCAATTTCATGATTTGGTGTAAGACTGGGAAACTCTACTAGAAATACATAAACAAAATATCACATAATGTTAGTATCTTCAATGTTTAGCTTCTACCCAACCAATGGATATGAACATCCCTTTTGAATGGGAATCAAGAATCATACAATGGATGTGGTTTCCATCAGAATCTCATATTTATCATCGCACTGATAAATGATCATAGTTTGGTTTGAAATATAAAACATGACTACAATACCGTGGAAATTAATATGGGATTTATGTATATAAATCCAATCCATATCTAAGATAACATAAAATTCAAACATATAGGGTATAACAAGATTTGTTGGAAGCACATTTCCACATAATTGAACCGGAGAAGAATAATAGACTTGAGATGTGATTATCATATCATTAGGTGTTTTCACTACTAATTCGCGATCTAACTATTGAGGATTGGAATTATAATTCCTAAATAATTTTTATGATATAATTAAATTTAAATAAATAATCTCAAATAACAGACCTCAATATTAGAGTATACTTGTCTCTACCCCAACTTCATTATTCTATCCTTAATACCTTTATAAAACCAAAATGGTTTCCATAACCCTCACGTATCTATAATTAAAGGGATTAATTATGAAAAAAAAATCATTGGATAACAAAATCATTACAACTTCATTCCAATCTATGGAATATTAGGTTTATCCTAGGTTATTCATGGTCATTATCTACTCCAATACCTTGTGATGGTTTGTAAGAAGTGTTAATTTCCAAACATATCCCCCGAGACTGTCAAACCATGTGAGAAATAAGGCCCATTTTCATGCCCTAGGTGATGATCGAGTAAACACCCAATTCACTATTGTCAAAGTTATTACCTCAAGGTACCACTATACTAGAACAACATCCAATTTTAGTATCTGGAAAGGTATGTAATTTCATGGAAACCACTCACTCTATGCTTCACCAAGATTCTAGGATATTTTATTTTACTTAGACTTATCCTTATGGTTATCACTAAAATTTTCTCATCCAAGTTTCAAAATTTTAACTAAACCTTTCTTTGATACTAACTATAGTGACACACATTTTTCATACATGGATATCACATCTTAATATATTAATATTCATTTCATTTCATAATGATCCACCTCAAAATCGTATAGGTATAGCAACTTTGGAAACTTGGATACATAAAAAAAATGGTTTATATATGAACTAAATAATCTCCCACTATGTTATCCATAACTATAACCCTTATTCAATATAGAGACCCTATCCTTTTACACATATTAATACATGATTTCAAATATAATTAAATATTAAATTATATGCTAAGGATCATAAAGTCTAGTATGTTTGGAAGACTATGTAAATAAAACTGAAAAAATGGGACTAAATAAAACATTTATTTATTTATAATCCATTATGATCTCCTAACTTCCTTTTATCCCTTACATCTTCATAGGATAACCTAGGTATAACATGAAAAAAGGGATGAGATAAAAATCCTAGTAAGGGAACAAACATAAGAATAAAGCATAGAACATGGGTTAATAGGCATAATAATATGACTTAAAAGGAATCGATATACATAGATAATCCTAACATATGTAATCATGGTTTCATAGGAGATGTTAAAATAACATAAATCATGAAATAGGCATGATTTAAGTCTCTTTTCACATGAAGGATCACGATTCAAGGTTAACCACCAAGACCGTTGCACATGGGGCATGAGACAAGGCTAACCCCCAAGACCGTTACACATGACGTCTCATGAGAATAAACATTACTCAATACATTAGAACACTATTTTGGAAGACCCATCATAAAATTTTCTAGAATATGAGTTCCAAATGAAGAATCATACATAAGGAGTCAAACATAAACATAAGGGTTTACCTTGTTAAGAAGTGGGTATCATAATCTCATAAAAAAGACATAATGTAAAGGAATATCACAAAAATGTCCATTAAAGAAAGGTTTTAAATACTATAATTATATTAATAATGAAATATAGGAATATATCATGATAAGATATGTCAAACTGGAGTGAATTAATGTTTAGGAAACATTAGAAATAAATCATTTTAGTGCAGTTTAAAGAAAATATTAAAGAGCATTTAAAGCAAAAAAGGGAATTATATTTTATATAAAACCAAAAGTAAACCAAAAAAATTTTTCATAATAAATTGATTAATTTTAGGAAATTAATGGTGTATTAAAACAGATTATGGAGTGCACTTGATATTTGGTAATAATTAAAGAAGTTCCCTTAAATCGAGCTTGCTTATCGAGAAGAATTGTGTAGGGAACCTTTTAAAAAAATGTATATCCTACAAAAGAAGGATGAAAGGATCATGATAAATTATTTTCAAACATAAAAACGAAATTTATAATATTTTCATTAAAATAAAATATAATGTCATTTGGTTAAAAGGATAGAAATTGTAACCCAAATGAATAATTGATGTTTAGGTAGAATCCCTTACATTATTCATGAATGGCCCGAAGGCCTTCTTTTTTATTTTATTATGGATAATCCCACTTTTAAGGGTTGATGGGGAACCCATACATGACCTGTAGGCCCAAGGCATAGGGCCCGACAAACCCGCAATACATGACCCGAAGGCCTAGAGGAAACCATGCCCAATACATGACCTGTAGGCCCAGAGAATCCCTTACATTATGTTTGAAGGTGTTCTCAACTTGATCTTAATGTCATGGATAATCAAATTAAATAAATTAATTAAATAATTAATAATATTTTATATAATTATTTTATTTATTTTAATTTTATTAATTTCATTTATAGCCCTTTTGATGGGTTATTATATTCAACTTCATCGTTCAATAGTGTTAATTTCCTTGGTTTTCATGATTGGTTTGTATATATACACATATGGATAATCATCTAAGATGTTAATGCTTTTCCATAATTGAATATATATATGTTATTAATGAAAATATATAATAATTAATGTCTATAAAACTCATTTGGTTATTTAGGGTGATGATGAATCATTAGATAAAACATTAAGGATAATCGTTTAGATTAATTGGCGGTTTTTCAATCATCATAAACTTGTTTTGTTTCATTATTTAACATCACATGTATATAATGATTTCAAAACAATACATAATATATAATAAAAATATTATAATATTTTTCAACAATAAAAAGAGTATCTTGACCATCCTTGAATATGGAAATGGAAATTGAAAACATCGACGTCCTTGAATGCGGTGAATTAGCAGATCAGAGACGATGTTTTCATTTTTAGTATAAAAGGAGGGGGAAAGAGAGATTATGATGAATTATTCCATTAGACTGAAGAAATTACAATATCTATAATTTAATGGATTTATCATACCATTTTTTATGAGGGGATTTTTGTAAAGAAAAATAAAAAAAGGAACTTTGGGACGAAATTAAAAGAAAAGGAAGAGCGGTTTACCTCTTGATTCCTTCTTCTTGAGAACCTCCTTAGTGAATCAGTCTTCTGTTACGAAAAAAAGAACCAAGACATGGGGGAGGGGAATGAGAGGATATTTTATTATAATTTTGACAAGGATCAAGGATTTAGAGGTGCAAGAAGAAGATGTGTGAGAGATGGTATTTATATTGGAGGAGAGGGGCGTTTTCTCGTTATTTTAATTATTAGTAGAATATTTTGTCTCAATACTATGAATAGTTTGAGAATCATCCTAAAAGATATTAAAATAATGAATTTCGGTTCAATATTGTTTTCTTACCTCAGAAATACATCATATGTGACTCCATAATTCATGTATTTATCTTTTATCGTAAATTATCATATTTTACTATTCCCTAAAAATTCATGTATTTCAGAAAAAAACCAAAAATTCACCCTAACCATTTTTTGATGTGAAGAATTTAAAAATGACTTCAATTTTATGAAAATAATTTTCTAAATTTGATAAATTTAATTTTTTATTAAAATCATAATTTACTCAAAAATGATATATTTTACAATTTTAACTGATTTTATAACACTTTGAAAAATTAACTAATATCTCATAAAATTATCTTATAATCAAAATAAATAAAAATATTAATTTATGAATGCGTTTTTTGAAAATAAATTTTCTTTTTAAATTATTAAATCAATCATAAAATTGTAATTAAATATTTATGACTCAAAAATACCAACACTTAATTAATAATTTTTAAAATATTTATTTACTTATACTTGGATATAATAATATCATATTTTCACTTATAATATAGGTAAATTTTATTTATACTTTCATTGGTTAGGTTATTCTTCTATTTTGCAGTTTTCTATTCATAAGGGTCACATTACTATTCCATAGGTCAAGTTACTATTTCATCAGTATAGATTCCTTAACTTCTAGAAATACATTTTATTTCATTCATTCATCATTTATAAAGTTATTATTGTATTATTAATTTGATGTTATATTAGTATACTATAAGAAATAATTATAAGAAGGGAATTTCCATTGATAAAACTTTGGGTGATTACATTCTCCCCCCTTATGAAATTTCACCCTCGAATTGTTTTTATATTATAATATGAAAACAGGTGTGGGAAATTTTCCTTTATCACTTCCTCTAGTTCCCATGTTTCCTATTCTTACTTATGGTTCTGCCATAGTACTTTAACCAAGTGAGTAGTCTTGTTGCGTAGAACATTATCTCTATAGTTCAAGATCTTCAATGATTGATCCTCATAAGAGATATTATTTTCCAACTGTACCACCTATGAATTCAGTACATGTGAGGGATCTGGTATGTAATTTATTAAGAGGGATTCATGGAATACATTGTGTACTTGAGACATATTTGGTGTGAGTTCTAGTTGATTGGATATAATTATAACATGATATAGAATCTTGAAGGGGCTGATATACCTAGGACATATCTTACCTTTCTTCTGAGATCTCATCATTCTCTTCCATGGAGATATGTGGAGGAATACCATGTCTCTGACCTTAAAATCAACGACTCATTGACAATTATATATATAGCTCATTATTAGACTTTGGGATTCCTTGATGTGCTTCTGATTGGTTTTCACCATATCTACCATTTCTTCATTGATTTCAGGTCCTAGGAGCATATATTCACTAACTTCATCCCAACATGTTGGGGTTCTATATCTTTTCCCATAAATGGATTTATATAGATCCATTTTGATGCGTGATTGGAATCTATTTGTGCAAGATAACTCGACCAGATGAAGATGGTTGTCCCTTCCTCCCTTGAAATACATATACCACTTTCTAAACATGTCTTATAATGTATAAATATTCCACTCAGACTAGCCATCATTTTGAGGATGGTAAGATGTAGTGAATTGCATCTCAGTACTTAAAGTACATTGGAGGCTTTTCCAGTACTGGGAGGTGAATCTTGGATCTAGATCAGATACAATCGATAGTGGTACTCCAAAAAGCCTTAAAAGCACTTTTATTTATATATGTGAAAGTTTATCTAGTGACAATTCCTCTAAAATTATGATAAATTGATCTATCTCTGTAAGATGGTCTACAATAACCCATATATAATTGTTCCATCTAGATGTCTTTAGATGTCCAGTGACAAACCCTATGGTGGTGTTTTCCCATTTCCTTGTTCGTATGGGTAATGGTTTCATCAAAACATTTGATATTTTTCATTAAACCTTCACTTACTAACATACTAGGAACTTTGAGGTATATTTAGAAATCTCTTTCATCATATTGTCCAACTGATAGTTATCTCAGGTATCCTGACATATCATTGTGCTCCTTGGGTGAATAGAGAAGGTCGAGAAATGTGCGTCATTCCAAAGATCCTTATTTATCTATGAAACTAATGGTACACATAATCCTGACCCATATCTAATCACTCCTTCCTGATACATTTTTAATTTTGAGGATTTTCTCTTTTTTTTGGAATCCACCTTCTTCTAAATTTCCACATCATTCCTTTAACCAACCTTTATTTTCTCTATAAGGTATGGTTGAGAAATAATTTGAGAAAGGATTGATGATGTTCTTTCCATAAGGATTCCCATGTATATCCATTAAAAATATAAGAATATTGGATCTTTCTCAATTCTTATCATTGATAATGATGTAGTATCCTTTCTACTTAGAGAATCTTCCACTTTATTTGCTTTTCCAGGATGGTAGTGGATTGAGCTGTCATAATCCTTTATTAGAACCAATAATCTTCATTGAAACATGTTAAGATCCTTATATTTTAATATATATTTAATACTATTGTGATCAGTATATATCTCACACTTCTCCCCATAGAAATAATGCTTCTAGATTTTCAATATGAAGATCATAGCTGCTAACTCCAGATCATGCAAAGGATAGTTTTTCTCATGAATTTTCAACTGCATTAAGCTATAGGCTATCACTTTATCATTTTAAATTAGTAAAAAACCTAATCCCCCTTTTTAAGTATTTCTATAAACTACAAATATTTCTCCACTTTTCAGAAGTGTGAGTATTAATGCAATGATATGCCTCTTTTTTATCTCCTTAAATCTTTCCTCGCATGCTTGATTACAGAAAAACTTCACTCCATTTTGCACTATCTTGGTTATTATTTTTAAAAATCATCATAAGTTCATAAAAATTGTTGGTAATACCCAGCTAGACCAAGAGAGCTACGAATCCCTGTTACAGATATTAGCCTCAGCCACTCTTTGATTGCATTTACCTTGAAAGGTTCCATAGATATTCCTCTCATAGTGATAATATGCCTCAAGAATGATACTTTCCTCATCCAAAACTCACATTTACTATAATTTTCATAAATTTTCTCCCTTCGCAAAGTCTTCATCATAGTACATAAATGTTTCTCATATTCCTCCATTCCCTTGGAGTATATCAGAATATCATCAATAATGAGTACCTCAAATTTTTTGAGGTAACATCTAAATACTATATTCATTAAATACTTGAAAATTATTAGAGAAGTAGTGATTTTTAAGGTAATTACTCTGAACTCATAGATTCCATACCTAATTTGGAAGGCATACATGGAAATATCTTCCTTCCTTGCCTTTAATTGCTGATATCCTGACTAAAGGTCCACTTTAGAGAAATAATTGGCCCCACATAGCTGATCAAACAAGTCATCTATTTGATTTAGTGGATACTTGTTCTTTATCATGACTTTTTACATCTCAAGATAATCAATGCAGAGGTTCATTGATTCATCCTTCATCTTGATGAAGAGGACTGGTGCACCCCATGGTGAAACATTCGGCTGTATAAAACCCTTGTCCAGATTCTCCTGTAATCATGTATTCACCTATTCTATCTCTATGGTGGCCATTTTATAAGTTGTATTTGATATAGTTAGAGATCAAGAAATAATTTCATTTGATAACTCAACCTCTCAGTCAGGAGGAAGACTAGGAAACTCTTTGGGGAACACGTTATTGTAGTCCCTTACAATAGGCATGTCTTTGAGCATGATTATCTCCTTTGTATCAATAATTTGATTTGGATATGCTTTCATATGAAGAAATAATATACACACTTGAGACCATGAATCTAAAGAAGATTCATCCCCCTCCTTACACTTTTATAGAACAAGAGGATGCATTTGGATGTGAAGAGTGATATCCCTTTCCCAAGAGTTGATGTTGTATTTGTATGATGATATTCAATTCATGCCCAATATAGCCTCAAACTTCACCCAAGTAAGTATGATGAGATTTTTCAGGAGTTTCAGTCCACATACATTAACCAGGGAGGTGTTATATACTTTGGATTCAATAATTTAACTATTTTTTGTTCTCACAAATAACTCAACCTCCATATTTTAAGGTGGTGTTTGAATAGTTCTTCTAAACCTGCAAGATATGAAATAATTCATAGAACCAGAATAAAATAGTATGCTAGTTATTCTTGAATGAATAAATAGCATACCTATCACCACATCTATTTCCGACTCCACCTCTCTAGTAGTGATAAAATATTCCCTTCCTTGTGTCCTTAGAGGTTTTTTTTTGATTGCCTCTAACAACCCAGGGCTTAGGGAATTGGTTTTGAAAATGACTATGTTCATTTCAGTTGAAACACTGCACTACAGGCTAAGAATCGATCTGAAAAATCCTTTATTATTCCACATTAGTGGAATTATTCATATCCCTTCGGATGTTCTTATACATATACCCCATTCTTTCACATTTAAAGCACTTCTTGTTCTCTTTAGATAGTTCCCAGGGTGCTTCTTCCCACAACTTTGACATGTGGGATATTCAGTATTCTTTCTGTCAAGAATTTTATTCGATGATCTACCCATATTAGACTCTATTTTCACTTTTTTCCATTGGGCCCCTAAGACCACTAAGATCCCACGATCTCTATTTCATCCATGAGGTCACAATGGACAATCTCTTCATAACTGTTCAAGTCTCGAAATAAAAAAAAAACTTTTTTGTATACATAGCTTTAGTGTTCTAAATCATTTGTCTACCTTTCATTAAATTTTCATGGAAATTCAAGATGAGTTTCTTGAAATCCTTGTAAATTTTGATTCATATTCCCTGATAGACTCATCTTCCTTCTTCTTATGTCTGAGGAACATTATTTCAATCATGATATGGATTTTTTAGGAAAAATATTTTTTGAAAAATATTTTCTTAAAATTTTCTCATTCCATGGAATCAATATCCTCCATGAAAATTGTGTTCATGATCAGTGTCCACCACTCATCTGCTTCTCTATAAAAAAAATAATCTTCTATCACAAATTTCTCTTCTTTTGAGCATTGGAATACAAATAACATCTTCTTAATGGATTTAATCCATTATTTTGGAAGTAGAGGATTATAAGATACAATAATCATGGGAGGCCTCTGTCACTTGACGGATTCAGGGGAAGCTTTCTCTTTCTTAGGTGTAGGAGGGTGTTCCATACGATTCCAGTTATTATTCATAACTTGATCTAGTAAACCTAGTATTTTCATGAATTTTTAGCATGAGTTCCCATCATATTCACCATATCATTAGGAAGATCATCTCGTTCCCTATCACATTGATTATTGGCATGTTTTCTTCTATTTAACGTTATTAACTAAGTAAATAAAGTGAAATTAGGGGGCTTAAATACTTATCTAATAAGCATGTAAAAAACTATGAACATAAAAAGGATAAAATTATAAAGTAAAAGGATATCCTAACTCATGATTCTTAGGTTTAAATCTAGGTTATCTATGGTGAATTTCCTAATATATACTCTATTTGTATTTTTTGTTCCCCTAATAATGGTTTTTAATTAGCTTATGTATTTAATGATGTATATCCCATGGAAAATGAATAACCATGTGCATACTAAGGCCTGTTTTCATATACAAGGATACCATAAGTCAGGACCAAAACACCTTGTCATAGTTTTTACTCCTAGGTAAATCTATTCCAAAACAACATCTACTTATATTATCCCAAAAGGGATATATTTTCTTGAAAAACCACTTACTCTATACCTAAAATAATTTATGGATGTTTTCTTAGACTTAGTATTATTCCTAATGTTCTTACTAAAGTGATCTATTAATAATATCCAAAAATAACTAGACCTCACTCTGATACCAGCTATAGTGAACCTAGTCATTTTCACAAATTGATATATGATTTCAAACATAATTAACTTTGAAATTTCAAGCTAAGGATCATAAAGTCGAGTGTATTTGGAAGACTAGGTACATAAAACTAAAAATATGATACAAAATAAAACATTTATTTATTTATGATCCATTACAAACTTTTAACTTCCTTTAATCCCTTACATCTGTATAGGATAACCCAGTGATAATATGAATATTGGGAAGAGCTAAAATCCCACTAAAGAAATAAACAAAAGAATATAGCCTAGAACAAGGGTTATTAGGAATAATAATAGGACATAAAAGGAATGGATATACATAAGGAAGCATAAAATATGTAATCATGTTATCATAGAATCTATGGAAACAATATAAAACAAGACATAAGCATGATTCAAGCCTCATTTCACACGAAAGAGAATGAGTCAAGGTTACCCACCAAGACCGTTGTACATGGAGCATGAGTCAATGCTAACCACCAAGACCATTGCACATGAAGTATCATGAGACCAGAAATTTACCAATAAATTAGAGCACTATCTGGGTGAACCCATAATAACATGTTCATGAATATTTTTGCCACATTAAGAATCATACATAAAGAATAAAACATAAGCATAATGGTTACCCATGGTAAGAATTGGGTATCATAATATTTTCAAAAAGGCATAACATAAGGAAATATCACAATGATGTCCATGAAATATAGGTTTTAAAAAATAAATGGACATTTATAAGTGAAAATATAGATAGATTATGATAAATAATATCAAATTGAAGTGAATACATGTTTAAGAAACTTTAGAAACAGGACATTTTATTGTGGCTAAAGGAAAATATCAAAGAGCATTTAAATTGGAAATTGGAATAACATTTTATATAAAACCAAAATTGAACCAAGAAAGTTTAAATAATTAAATTATTAATTATATGAAAATAATGGTGGATTAAAATAGATTATGTATTACACTTAAAAATGAATAATAATTTGGGAAGTTCCCTTAAATTGAGCTTGTTTATCCGGAAGAATTGAGTAAGAAACCTTTTAAAAACATGTGTATCCTCAAAAAATTGAGGATGAACGGATCTTTATACATGATTTGGGAATATATACACAAAATATATAATATGTTCATTAAAATAAAATAGATTTCTTTTGGGTAAATGTAGATAATGAATAACCTGAATGAATAATAGAGGTTTGGGTAGAATCCCTTACTCTATGCCAGGAGGTGTTCTTCACTTCATCCTAATGACATGGATAACAAAATTAAATCCTTTGATTAATTAATTAATAAAATTTTATAAATTTATTTTATTGATTTTAATATATTAAATCCATTTATTGCCCTTTTATGGGTTATGAGATTCAATTTGATCATTCGAGAGCATTGATTTTCTTAGTTTTCATGATTGGTTTACTTATATACATGTATGAATAATTGAGTAGGATGATAATGTTTTTACAGAATTGAATTTATATTATATAAAGGAAAATAGAGAATAATGAAAAGTTATAAAATTAATTTGGTTATTTTGATGAGGATGAATCATTAGATAAATCATTAATGCTAATCGTTTGGATTTATTGGCAGTTTTTCGATCATCATGAACTAATTTTTTTCATTATTTAATGTCATGTGTATGTAATGATTTTAGAACATTACATAAGATATAATAAATATATCATAATATTTTTAATCCATAAAATGGTATTATGACCAGCCTTCAATATGGTAATGAAAATTGAGAACTTAATCATCCTTGAATGCGATGAATTAACACATCGGAGATGATGTTTTCCTTTTTAGTATAAAAGGTGGGGGAAGGAGAGATTATGTTGAATTATTACATTAGCATAAAACCATTATATTATATTTAAGGTACAAGATTTATCATACCATTGAATTAGGGGAGTTTTGGAAAGAAAAATAAAAGAAATGAACTTTGAAAAGAAATTAAAAGTAATCGAAGAGGGGTTTACCTCTTGATATATTCTTCTTGAGAACCTCCTTACAAAATTGGTTTTGGTCTTTTGTTAAGTAAAAATTATCCAAGACATGGGGGAGGGTATTGGGAGAATATTTGAACTGAATTTAGACAAGGCTCAAGGATTGATAGGTGTGAGTTGAAGAGGTGGTGAGGGATGGTATTTATAATAGAGCAGAATAGTGTTTTCTCATTATTTTAATTTTTATATTATTATTTTGGCTTAATAATACAAATACTTTGAGAATTATCATCATAAATATTAAAATAATGAATTATAGCTATATATTTTGGTATTAAATCATCCATACATCTTCTATTACTCCATAATTCAAGTATTTAGTTTTTATCATAAATCATCATATTTTACCATTCACTAAAAATTCAAGTATTTCAATAAATACCAATAAATTACCCTAAACATTTTTCAACATGGATAATTCAAATATTAACTCCATTTTATGAAAATATTTTTCTACATATGAGAAATTTAATTTAAATTAAAATCCTAATTTACATGAAAAATATGGATTTCAAAATTATTACTGATTTTATAACACTATTAAAAATTAACTAAGATGTCATAAAATTATATTATAATAATAATACATAAAATTATTAATTTATTAAAATATTTTATGAATATAAATTTTATTTTAAATAATTAAATTATTGCTAAAATTTTAATTAAATATTTATGACTTACAAAAATACCAACACTTAATTAAAAAAAATTAAAATATTTATTTACTTATATTATGATATAATTATATCATATTGTCACTTATAAGATGGATAAATTTTATTTATAATTTCATTGGTGATGTTAGGATTCAATTTTTTTACTATTCATAAGGGTCACATTACTATACCAATGGTCAAGTTATTAATTCATTAGTATTGGTTTCTTAATTTCTAGAAAAACCTTTTATTTTAATCATTCATCAGTTATAAAGTATTTATTGTGTTATTAATGTGATTTTATGTGATTATACTATATGAAATAATTATAAGAATGGAATTTCCATTGATAAAACATTGGTTCATTACATTAGACATATCATACTTCATACCTTTCTTCATAACCCGGTGAATGGAGTCATAAGAAAGGGTGAGCTTGGATGTTCAGTAAGGGTAAACAAGGGAGATATAAACATAACATGAGAATAAGGGTATGATAACATGAGAATAAGGGTATGAGAACATGAGAAAACCATTTTAAGACTATATATTTTATATAATAGATCAAAAATTTCAGTCATGGAATAAATATTGGCAGTTCATAATACATGAATCATAAAGGAATCAGATAACATAATCCATGAGATCATAACATTGTCATAAGACAGAGATTTGTGGGATACATATATGTATAGAAAATATTATTATATATCTGCAGAAAATATTATGTTAAGGATTCCAACCAATATATTCATAATATGTTATGCTTTGGATAACCACACACTTACTTTCTTTAGGCTTGGGATAATCATCCATGTACCATCTTTTTGTCATGGGATAACCTCTCATGTACCCTCTTTTTTCGAGCTTGTGATAACCTATGATGTACCCTTTGAGCTCATAGAACCTTAATCATTACCTAATTCATTGAAATGGGATATATTTCACAAATTTAAAATAATTAAAATCCTAAAAATGTTTTTAATAGGATCATAAAATATACATCATATGATAACCCATGAAAATAAATTGGTTTTATAAACATTTCATCATTACACAACGTATGAAAAAGAAATGGGTTGCATAACCATCTTATCATAATAAAACTAAATCATCCCGATAAATAATAGGGATTATATCATTGAATCATATCCCCATTAAATTGTAAATAAAATTCAAGTATGAGATCAAATATGAAAAATATTTTTAAATATCACTCGGAATATTTCTTAATAAAAATATCTTTTCCACTTGGAAATCACATACTTAAAATATAAAAATTTCTAAAATATTAAATATAAAAATTTCAATTAAAATAACTTTTTAAACTTAAAAATTAAACTCTAAATCATTGATATCTCATGATGATGGAAAATATCATTCTATCCTTACACGTTGAAAGAATGATTCCTTTAACAGTTTTAGTAAAAAGTCAAAAGAGAATTTTTTGGAAAATGAAAAGAAGATTCATTTTAAACCATTATTTAAAAAGGAAAAAATGGGTAAAAATAACTTTAAAAATAATTTTCTAATAGTTAAAACATTTTTTAAAACATTTTTAGAGAACATGGACATGAAAGAAAAATTATTTCCAACTGAAGATAAAAATAAATTCTTTTTTATTTAAAAAATTATTTTGATATATTGAGAACATAAAGAGAGGAAAATTAATGTAAAAATGTAATTTATATAAATAACCATAAAATAATAAAAACTCATAATTTTATTACGATATATATCATAATATTTCTTCATCGTAAGCATAATCATAATCAATCCTGATAAACAATGAGATTATATCATAAAACCCTTACTAATTTGGTAACTTTTGAATCATAATTCCCATGAAATAAATAAAATTATATGTATATATATATATAATAATTTTCAAGATAATAATCATAAAATAAATTGTTGGGAAGTATATACATAACACAAAAGAAACATGTGGTGAATATGGCATGTGTCCCATAGAAATAAAAGTAAGTCGAAAATCCCTTACCTCAAGTCTTGAATTTTTTAATACATGCTAGAACCTCATGTATAATAAATATATTTATATTATAAATCTATTATAGAACCATAATTATATATATCATAAAATAAATGATTTACTTATGGCCTTTTAGTACATGTTTATTAACAATTCAATGTTAAAATCATTGTTTTATGTGATAAATACTTTATTTTTCATGTATGTTTTGATTCGGAAGTTTTGGCAATTTTACATTGATTATAGTTAAATAATCTCAAGTATTTTAAAATTAAATAAATATAATATATATTAATTATATATATATATATATATATTAATCCATTAAATTTATAAATAGAAAATGAATTAAATCATTTATATAGATGATAGGTCGTACGTACGCATAAATGTTGTATCTATTTTTTCAATGGATGGAACGAAGGAAAGGAACATAATATATAAAATTTTAACAATACTTATTATATCATAAATATCATATATATTCCTTAAATATGTTCTTATTACAATAAATGGTAAAATAAGATGAAAAATGAATTGCATCGCTTCGTGGAGGCGGTAACCCCACCTACGCATGAGTGGTGTTACAATTTTCCGACGGATTGGAAGGTAAGAAGGTAAATGAAATATTATAATTAAAAGAGTATAAATATTTCATAAATATTATACATAAACATTAAATTCAAGATTTTTTCTATCCATGAGAGGTGGTGATGGAAAACGAATTTCATTTATTCGTAGGGATGTAGTCTTCCACACACACGATCGACAGTTTCGTTTCCATTTTTATGGAGGAGCAGATGGATATAGGTTATATAATTAACATAATAACATATCATTATATGTAATATAATTATTTTATTATATCAAAATAGATGAAGAATATTTGATAGTGGTGGATGAATAAATAGAATAAAAATGCTCAGTTAATAATGATACCTCTTCTTTGGACAACCACATTAGGTTTTCACAAAAAAATCATTCTTGAGAGGGTTTAATAATAAAAATAAGGACTATAAGATTTTTAAATTGATTTAAGGAATGTATTTGTTAATGTATTTTTATAACAAAAAGGATTTTTAAGTGTGAAGTTGAGAGGAGAGGGGTGTCCTTTTATAAGTGGGGGAGATGAGACACTTGGAATTTTTAAAAAGAAAAAGTTATAAACACATTTTTAAACTTTCCAAAAGGCTCCAGATTGACTCATTATCAAACCTGAGATTATATAAGTTTGAAATATGACCATAAAATTGGTATTTTATTATTTTTAGGTCATTTTATCCATTATTATTTTTGTTTATGCTTTAGTAAACTCATTTTAACCTTAACCACAAAAATTAATTTTTACTATTTTTTCTATTCATTATGACCAAAAAATTATTTGTCCTTACTATATAACATTAATTATTCTTATTCAAAAAATAGAATCCATTTTTTTCTAATTAAATTTATAGAACTGGAAGGATTTAATTTACAATCAAACTTGTGGATGCTATGAAAAAGAATATTTCCAAAGTAAAAGATCCATAACTATATAAAGTTTTAATATACAAAATAAATATTTATTGATTTAAATGACAAAAACTGGATTATTAATAAAATAATTGAACTAATTTAACATTTAAATTGTTTAAAAATATTAATTTACAAATTATTCAACCAAAAAGTCGTTTTTCAATAAAAATAATTATTTTTAACTATTTATTAAAAAAATAAATTTCTCTGAAAAATCCAAAAATTTCAACCTAAGATAATTTTGAAATTTTTATTCCAAAAAAGATGTTCATTTTTTCAAATATATTGTTTAAACATATCAAAAATTAATTTTATTATTTATTCACAAAAATCCATAAAATTCATTTTTGAGAAAAAAAAGTATTTTCAAACCATATAAATACTTTACTAAAAATTTAGTGATTATATGTCAATATATATTCTTTATCTATAACCTTTATAATTAAATTTTAAAAAAACTATTCTTATTCCCACTTCAATGTTTAATGGCTATGTTGTAATGGTCAAGTTTTAAATAATAATATTAATACTATATTTTGGTTCGATAAACGTCAGTACTCCGTGTAATGAAAGCTATCGAACAAATTAAATCTATTTGAAAAAAATATATTTCATAAGATAATGAGGTATTATAGAATATATATAGAGCATTCAAGATATATTTAACCATATTTCACTTAGTTTAAATGATCATATGCTTCATATGAAAATATACACGAAACTAAAATAATGGAATGATATTTCCTCAGACCATAGAGTGAAGATAACTCTCTCAATAAGTCTATAAATTGATTCCCCATTTCTTAGTTTTTTAATAATAAGAGGATAAACCTCAAGCATAGGAACATCATGACCATTCCTCTAAATTAAAAATGTATATGTTTGGCTATAATCCATTATTAGATAGGATGGACCTACACCTACTAGAGAATATATGTGTGAGATAATAAAATAAAGGAATAAAAGATAATGACTTATCATTTTACTATTAATGTTCCAAATTTCAACCCACAATAGATTCCTCAAAGTTCCATGTAAACAAAAAGGTCAACAAATTCTTGGTTAAAGGAAATATTACATGTCACACCTGCTCTAGTCTCATTAGTTTGATAATTGAACTCAATACCCCCCACAACGTCAGTACCCTAAATTCCAAAAACAATATTTATATATTAATTATCCCAAAAATCTATTCTTAATACATAAAATTCTTTAATACCATTTTGACATGACTCGACCCTCCAGAACTCCACCTGAGCTTGCAGTAGGTCTAGTGTTCCACCCCAAGATCCTCTCTAATGAGAAAAGAGCTAAATACTCGAACAGAATAAGAAATAAACATATATGGAAGGATCTAACCCATAACAAAATGTAATTCATCTCTAATACACATTAATAACCAACAAAACCAATATTACATATATAATCAACTGAAATTTATTCAATACACATGTGATAGATAAAATAAAAATTATAATTTCATAAAGGAAAACCCCAAAAGGTAAATACAAATATATTAAATATAACCACCAGGTGAATTTGAATCTAGGAATATAAACGCACCTCCTCACTATATGGTCACCTGGATTAGACCCCACCCACAATCGTCTCCCTCCATAAACCACCATCTACTAATATGTATCAATTACACTAGCTCTACATCCATCATCAAAAATTATAATTCTTTAAATTTATTCATAAAAATAATATTTTTGAGTATAAATCTCATGAAATGGTAGGTATAAATATACCTAATAGGATTATCTAAAATCATGGAGTAAAGATTGAAAAATATTTCATCTCAATCCCAAGTCATAGGAAATTAAATAGGAGATTCATGATGAAATAGATATACGTTAAAGTAAATGTATCCATGGGAAAAGGGAGAATCTTGATATTTAAAATTTAATTCCATAAAGGATCATACATTATATTAATCAATTTTCCTAGAGTAACCAAGGTCTTTAAAAATAATGAAATATACCATCCATATGTAAATTGTGTCTTAAAATAAATCAAGAGTACTTTTCATGTCGTAAGGCCCACAACTCTAATCACACATCACCACATTTACCAATACCTAGTGTCTCTCATATAAACACATGCTGCAATTATAGTAGGAAACTTGTTCCTTATTAGGGATTACATCGGTCAAGAGGTTTCTAGACCCTAATAAAGAAAAAAATCCTATCACATATGAAGGAACATCTACCTCAATATTTGGAAGATCTATTCTCCATCACTTAGGTGAGTACTCATATTTCGTGTATCATAAGGGAACCTCACCCAATTATGATCAAGGGGGTATAATACACATGGATAAATTGAGAACTCATGTTCCATGTATGAAAATCATGAGCCTTGAATCCTATGTGGGATTATCTACACAAAAATTCATATGAGGGACCCATGCCATATTCAAAGAATATATCTAGTAGTTACCTACCAAGTCTCAGCATTGACTGACTCACCCACTCACCAACATTATCTCCATGAATCTAAAGAATATATTATATCCTAAGAACTTTCTAAACAACCCCAACTATCAATAAAAATTCTCCATCAATATCTACATGAAAAATAACTCTGAATAGATTACTCATGTGCACAATTTTGGCACACAAGTAATAAAATGTGTGAAAATTCGATAAACTGCCCTTTACACGGTATGTACTTCTCAGGTACATAGCATGTAGTCTTTTAATGTTTTTTATGGGTGTTAAGTAGTGTTATATAATGTGTGTTGTTGACCTAAGTGGTGTATCTAGTATGGTATAAGGTATATGATATTTTTTCTCCACCCATGCATGTATCACCAATACTTGTCAAGTTGTATTCTTGGATATGTGGCATGTAATTTGAGTGCATTGTGTGCGGGTCCATGAAACTACTAGGAATATACTTTGAATATATGTTCATCCACCCTTTCTGAAATACATATAATGTGTAATAGAATACATGGAATGGGGTCAAAAAAAATTAACTTCATGCATACTGAGGTACATGTCAAGGCATACATTCCAAACATACATGAATTTAATATACCACATGTGGGGTAAATTGTTCTAATTACATATATAACATGTATGTGGTAACTATATATGGTCCAACACACATGACATATGACCTAGGGTCACACCCCGTGTAATAATTAAAGCATATGGAAACCCTAGTTATCATATATTATGGCAAATAATATTTTTGACAAAGAGGAATAAATGTTGTTTAGATAGAAATTTTAAACCAAATTCACTTTCATCTTTGGAACACATATCCATTTCATCACTCCATTATTCTTTCCAAAATCATGCACCTAACCCATCATCGACGTGTCTCTTACACGACTCCTCATCATTAATATAGTCTAATGCCCTTAGATCAACCTTCCCACTATTATTAAGTTATATTTTTGACCATTCATCATTTTTTCCACCCTTACCATGAATCCATACTCAAGCATCTCCATACATTCAATTGGTTCTTGCTTTCTTAAAAAAACCAAGACACTAGTTGTCTGTTATCACAGTTCCATTCTCCAATGATCAAACTCTAAAATGATGTAACTAAAGTAGGGAATAAAATAATTATGGTTCGATTAATAGTGTTTCCATCCAAAATCTATTTAAAATCATGTATATAAAAGAGATCATGTAAATTATTTTTCAAAAAAAATTTATGGAACAAATATTTCACTGTTTACACTATCTATAATTAGTCATCATAAATCAATCATAATTCCAATAATAATAATAATAATATTATTATTATTATTATTCATCTTATAACTCAGAGATATAGAAATAAAATGATAAATAAACTAGAAAAAAACCAATATAAATTATCATGATCATTCAAGAACATTTTAACATGTTCAACAAATTAGACTCCCTAAAACTATTAATTCAAAAATAAATCCTATTGTTTATAACACACACCATGTTTTCATTTGATAAAAAATATCTCCAAAAAAATCCAAATACATTAAACTATATAATGATGATGCCAATTAAATGAAACAAAATTATTTATATTATATTTCAATTTAATTTTATGACATTAATTTTATTTATTAATCAAGGACACAAAACCACGAATAACCTAATGAAAAATACCCATTGAATTGTAATAAAATAATATTTTATATTTTATATTTTATTATTTTATTATCATTTCATAATTTTATGATGTTAACATTAATGTGGGTAATGTAATTTATTCAAGGTAGGAGGAATTTATCACACAAACAATGAGGTGAATAGTTAAATAAATCAATTTCCCAACCTCATTGGTATAAATTTATATACATTGACACTCATCAAATATAGGTTAATTGAACACATTTCTATGTAAAATCATTATTGAATCCGTAAATAACGAACTCCATTTTTCATTCTCTCTCATTTATAAAGGTATAATTATATGGTAGCTAAACCTAGAAAATATGAGAAAACAAGGATTTATAACTACTAGGGGGATAACTGGATAAACATTTAATCACTATAAAAAGGTTTGGTCTTGAAATCAAACTATAGAACATTACGTATACCTATTATACGTAAAAAATTCCATTTCAAACAAGACCATTATGAAATAACTTACTTTTGAGCTTCCATTTTGAATATTTCAACATTTGAATTCATGAGAAAAATATTTAATTTTAATTAGTAATAAATATACATTAAAATATAATGAGCTCAGAATGTTTCCATAATTTACCACAAGGTAAAATATTTCATTAAATTTTCAATAGAACCCTGAAAAAAAAAATCTAAGTCTACCATTTTAAGGTACGTGACATTTTAAAAATCAAAAATCAATTAATTATTACTAAATAAAAACTCAAGTCACTAAAATACTTATGATACATAGATGATGTATGACTATAAAATGTTATGGGAGTATAATATTTAATACTTATTCTCATGAAGTTAAAACTTTGATATCTCAGTAATAAATATTACTAGAACTTACCCACCAAAAGTAACACTAATTGATTTAGATATTATTAGATGTTCATATCTATGAGTATGATCATTGGTCTCTTTACTTGAGTTCATTATCAATGTGTATCCTTTTATTACATACTTTTATACACAATAAAAACATTATATATTTTATTTACATGGATGTAGATTTCATCAGGTGTGTGATTGGTAATAAGATATTAATTGAATGGTTAAGGGAGAATGTGTCACTCTATAATATTGGAATAATATATCTATTTCCACTTGAATGGGATTATAGTGACTTGAATAAATCCACGATAATGGTAGATAAAGACAATTTCATCTAGTAAAATGAAATAAATATAAATAAATCATTAAATGATGATGACATAGTGTATGAATGCTTATTTATAAGATATCACATTACAAAGGACGTTTTTATTACACAATAAGTATCCATAGGTGTTTTTCATAGATCCGGCCAATATGTATCTCTTTAGGAGTAATTTTTTTCTTTTAGATACTGGTATATTGAATTTAGTACACTCTAACTAATTACTTTTTATTTTATATTACCTCTATATTCATAGAATTTAATATTTTTAAATACCTTATCACATATTGGTTATTCTTCTTTTTAGATATTATTTTATAATTTTTAAAGTATCTATCACTTTGTAATGTTCATAGAAACTCCCTATTATAATAAGATCCTTGATGTTCTATGGTGATATTGTTAAACTTATTTCTTATGGTTATATGATGTCATCTAATGGGAAATAGATCATACAGACAACCAAGGGTGAGTACTCATAAGTGAATGAGACTTTATCTCATGAAAAACGCATTTTTTAATCTCTATGATTAGTGATTATGAGGATAGATCTAAAGTTAGGAAATCCGTATGTTTTAGTTTTGTTGGGTATTCCTATCTATAAATGTATATCATGACCCTTATAATTTAATATTATTAATAATACATTTCATGAATTTCATACTTTAATATACTGAACAAAACCATAACACCATTTTTTTGCAAGAAGTAGAGTATGTTGGGTGCATCATTGTAAAACCCCGATATTTTATGATAAGTAATCTCTTTAATTTATTTGATGTCATGTGTTTTATGCTACAACAAGATTATCTTGTGTTATACGCCACACTGTATTAGCTTGAAGTATACACAACACTATTCTTAGATTGTGTTACCCACAATTTCAAGTTCGTTTTATAATAGTCATTCTACGCATCATTGAGTGTATATATATATATATATATATTCAATGTATAAATGAAATATGGTTGGATTCTGTTATACGAAACAATGAAGGATTCTTTCACAACACGAAACCCTGACTTGGCTTGCATTACACGCAATCGCATCTTTCCTTGATAGCGTGTGTTGTACGCAATATCATTTTTCACTAAACAATGATATATGGTTCTAATATTATTACAAACTAGCCTTTATGAATAGTATTAACTAAATTTTTAATGTTATAACAGTATTATTTCATCTTACACATTTTCTAGAACATGGTATGTGAACAAAATAAATTTTTCGGGTAAAATAATTATTTTTCAAAAAATGCATTTTTGCCACCTTTTGATGGCGCACCCACATTAAATCTACTTTTTGACATGTTTATAAGTTCAATTTTACAAAATAAACTTCTTATTTTGAATCAGGATATAAAAATTTACATTGGATAAAGTTTTGATATTTTTCTGATAACTTTCATATTTTAATGAATAGTAAAAACATGCTATATTTTAATTAAAAACAACTTTTTTCATCATAATAAATTATGTGGTTAAAATATAATATTTAATGGTTTTAAAGTATAAATAGAATATATTTTTAACATTTAATATAATGTATGTCATTATCATTGATTTTACATTGAATTCGTAGGTTAAATCAATTCAATCTTTTGCAATGTTTTAATCAAAAACCCATTTTCATTCGACAACAGGATTAATTTTAATTTAATTTATGCAACTTCTTTGTATTTAATTTGAAAAAATGTATTCCATATTTGGAATCAGTGGGTAAAAATTATGTTAATATGCTACTTTTTATTTTTGAGAATTATGAATAGTAACTACGGTAAATTTTATTTACCATAGTTAAAGGTAAATCGGGTAATTAAGGGTAAATATAAGATTATAAAATTAACCTAACACCTGTGAAAATTCTATTGGATGACTAAATGTCTACCCATATCACCAAAGGGTCGGATTAGAATCATTTAATTGACTTTTGTCCATGAAAATAACTTAATTATTATTAAAACCAATGAAAGTGACAACGTGTCACTCTCTTAAATCGTATAAGTATATTAATTTTAATTTAGTGATAAAGTTCATGAAACTTCAAACATGAATAGTATCAAGAAATCTAAGGAAACTATCTACATCATATGAATTTATTTATAATTTTTAGAGATTAAATAATTATCATAAATTGTCACACAATAGTGATGCAGAAAATTGTTTATCTGGTGAAAAATCAAGAATATAGTTGTTATTAAACTAATAGTGACCATAAAAGGCACAAAACCATGACCAAAACTTATTGGTCATGTAAATGTAAAACCTAAACATCCAATGGTCAAATATTCGACCATTTGGATCCTTATATAAGCGATTATGACACTTATATTATTTTATTTTAAATGATGCCAAAGTTGTCACCTTCATAATTTAATAAATATAACAATTTACATATTGTTATTTTAAGATGATAAATTCGATTAAAAGTATTATTGTGAAAGGAAATAGATATATCTTCATTATAGGAATTTAATTTTAATTTTTATGCGACAAATAAGTATATTAAATAATTAGAAAAAAATATTTTAGTAATTATTTTATTAAGAGATAAACCAAATAAATGGTTTTAAAAATAATAAAATAAATATTTTATGAATTATTTAATGTTATATAATAATTTTCTAGATACATATGACTTCTTATTAATCTATTAAAGCTTTTATTTTGAACATATCTTCTGTATAGATTTTATTTAAATTCAAATAAATGAATAGTGTCAAAATTGACACTATTGTTATGTTATAAAACTAGCATATTATAAAATTGTTTAAAAATCACAAAAATATTTAAAAATTATAAATTTAAATTTATATGGTCAAAATTGTA
Source organism: Viscum album (assembly GCA_963277665.1). Classification (NCBI taxonomy): domain Eukaryota; kingdom Viridiplantae; phylum Streptophyta; class Magnoliopsida; order Santalales; family Viscaceae; genus Viscum; species Viscum album. The sequence goes on from OY728144.1 coordinate 185,748,249, forward strand.
ATAATGTATCCAATTATGATAAATTCATAACAAATAAGTAATTATTTGTTATAATTTAAAATTTTGAATTTTATTACCGCAAATAAAATTAAATAGATTAAATAAGAATAAATAAAATTGTTAAGGTTTAAAATAAAATCAAAACATGTCTAAATTTGATTGGTTGATGAGATTATGATCCTATATCCTCTAATATTCGAATATGAGTCATTTTTTGATGTTTTTTAAATGGGGTTAGATTTATTATATATTAATATTTTAAAGATTTCCAAAGGTGCCCCTCTCCTCCCTTATAAAAGGGAACCTCCTCCCTCCCTTCCTCACACCAATTTGAGCCTTCACGATCGGCCACACCCTTCCAAATTCTCTTCTACACTTCCCTAGAAACATCCTAGAGGTTCTGGTCTTCTTCAAAGACCAATTTTAGTTCCCTAAGAGGAGGTCTCAAAGAGGTGCTTCAAAGAAGAGGTAATGTCTGTTACCGATTCTTTCAACTTTATTTCTTCTTCTACTTATTCTTCTTTAGTTGTTTCATTATGAAGTAATAACATCAGTATCACTCATATACTGATATGTTATTATAAGTATTAAACAATCCTATTTCACCATCTATCCATCCTATGGAAAACAAAATCCTTGTGCGTGCGTATGTACGGAATATCATTTCCACGCTGTGGTGTAATCTGTTTTTCCCACACCACCTTACTTGGATGGGTATAATGGTGTAAATAATAACTATAAATAGTTATTATAACATCATACTGATTATTATATATTGTATCATCCTATCCAATTCAATTCAATAATTATGGGAACGATATCATCGCTCGTGCGTACGTACGGACTACCATCTCCACGACGCGATGAGATTCATTCGCCATGTTAACCATTTAAGAATGATTATAAAGTATATATAAGAAATAATAATGAAATATATAACATTATAAATCTACTGGATTTATGTATATATATATTTATTTCATCTACTTAATTCCATTCAATTCAATAAGGAAACGAAAACAGCGTTCATCCGTACGTACGACCTACCGTCTCCATGAACGGTGTATTTCTTTCCATTTATCGATCTATTATATATATGTATATTATGAATATATATTATATATAAATCATGTTTTACTTTCTTGATGTAAGTAACCATGATCTAAGTAATCATATGAATAATTACAAGTTAAAACATGAATGACAAATGAATCGATTTTACCCAAAACGATACTTTAACATTAATTTACAAAAGAATGGTTAATATAAAGTCATAAGTGAACCATATATGATATCATAACAATGAATATGATTCTGTAATAAGTCAATGACATTATTTAAATCATTATACAGGAGGTTAGGACCCATACAAAGCATATCGAACCTATGGTAAGGGGTAATTTTGCAAATCTCATTTTTATCCGAGATTGCTTATTCGTAAGTATTTACTGGGATAATTGCTATCATCCATGTCCATGTTTTGTAAAAGTTTTTTCATGTATGTTTAAAGTCATTTTTCGAAATTTTTTAATTTCACTATATGGTATGTAAGGAATATTTATTTTGTTTACGTTACTTGGTACTTTTTTGTCTTTTCTGGCAAAAGTACGAGAAGAATGTTTTTTTTAACATATACGGCACGAATGGATTTTTACGGTTTTATAAGGCCTTATTTTCATGAATCTTCCTACAAAATATTTCATGACTATTTTCAAAAAAATCCTTTTATTTTAAAATTTCATCACATTTTGTGAAAAGAGAATGATTTTAAAGAAGAAAGGATATTTTCCTCAAGAATCCATTTCAAGTGTTTTATCAAAACCATTTTTCATCTAAGATGACATTATTTCGTGTGTGTATGTTTCAAGTATAATGTCTCTATGATTTAAATGGTTTCACTTTTATTATCATGAAATGATATCCATTTCTTTTATATGGATTATGTGATGATGGGATGATGTTTATGAAACCCATTTTATTCGTTGGGTTATTATGAATGATGTATGTTTATTTTTTGGCACAAGTAAGAATGATTTCACTATGAGATGGGTGGGACCTATATCTCCCTCCAATGCATTGGGTAAAGATTTATATCTCATGAGATAGAAATGTCTGGAACGGTAAGTTAATCTAGTTCAGTGTTATAGGACTGAAACGAGGAGTTAACTCGATTCAGAAAGGGTCTTTGTCCACTAAGATGGTCATGGAAGTAATGTCTTGGATACTATAGAAATCATTACATGTGATTAATGGATTCCACAATTACATGTTTTATTCCCATGCTATTTTATCATGATTGATGTTCCCTTATGATATATGCCTTACGTACTTCCAAGATTCATGTCTTTGCTCAGGATTTTGATGTTTAGATTTTATGTTCAAGTTTTTGCATTCAAATGTTTATGGATTGTTTTATGTTCTCTATGTTTACCCTTAATGGGAATTTGAGCTCACACCTTTTATGTTTTCTTCTCCCCAAGATATAAATAAAGGTTTTAGGTAAGAAAAAAAAGGGAAGATCTTTATTGGGAGATGTTTAAGATCATTCACCACTATTAGAAGATTTTATTCCGAGTTTCCAAAGACACTAAACTATTACGATCCTTATGTGACTGTTTTTGTTATGTATTAAGTATTCCGCAAAAGTAATGTATTATCCATGTACGTCATGCTTTGGGTCTCTACAGTTGGTATCAAAGGAAAGGTTTATTCAACCTTTGGAAACTAGGATGCGAAAACGTTAGTGAGATCCCTAGAGATATTTCTAAGGTATGTCTATGGATGTCCCTAAGGATAAGTATACATATAGGATATAGTCCTAGAACTACGGTAACAATCATAGAATTTAAACTAAGATGTTAGATATTAAGGGTACTCCCCCTTTACTATGTTGTTTTCCCTAGAATGATTTTTTCCTCTCACACTATTCTTTTTGGGTTTTAGAAAATGGATAGAAACAGGAATATTCACGACAATGGAGGATATAACGGAAAATGGAATGATATTCTTCATGAGAAACCAAATGAAATGGGATTTGGAAGTCAAAACATCATTATTATGCTTAATCAGAAATCTCATAATATGATCAATAATCTCAACTTTGGTAAGTTTCCCTACTCATATAATAAGGGAAATATGGAGTTTCATGATGATCATAGAGGAAAGAAAGTTCAATTTACCACATGTAAATTATGTGGGAAGAGGCATCAGGGAGAATGGTTCAAAGGAACTGGAAGATGCATTGGGTGTGGAAGAAAAGGACACAAAGCCAGTAAGTGCAAAGGAAAAGGTTTAGTTAACATCATGGATGAGGATAATGGTATTGCTACGACATCAACAATGGTAAAATATTTTAAATGTGGAATGTATGGGCATTATGCAAACCAATGCCCTAAGTGAAAGTCTCATGAAGAGAATCAGTATGGTTGTATGGGTAGTATTTATGTTGATGATGATGAAGAGACTACAAATGATATGTGAGATGAAATAATTATTGAATCTCGGTCAATGGTTTAAGAAGGTAGTGGAATGATTACATTTTTATCAAGTGTAATGTTGTATAAGAAATCTCATGGTACTATGGAATAAAGAGACTTCTAAGGATTGTTACACTGTTGTCTTTCCTTATGTTTTGTAAGTATATGATGAATGTTACCAGTTACCATGAAAGGTTATTCAGATATTTTTGGAAAGTAGATGATATGCACATAATGAAGGGATAAGGAGAAAATTAAATGTTTTATAGTATTCATGATCTCATGACTAATATAAGGAGAAGGTAAAATCATGGTTTGAGTATAGAGAATTTTTGGATTTTGGTATATGGAATGAGTTAACTTTTGACAGCATTCATGTTTTCTCTAAGGTTTAATGGGTACTCATTTTTCAAAAGAATACATGATTAAGGTATTCACATGATTGGAATGTGACCAACAAGATATATGGGGGATAAATGGTGGTATTCACATGCTTGGTTGATGACATTTCAAGTAATCGTTTTCTATATACTATGAGATTGGACATATGTATTTTGGATAATCCTAAAGATTGGAATGGATTATGTTGGACATAAGTTAGTATTGTTTAAGGATAATACTTTTTTCGATATTATTGATGGGATGGTATGGGAATGTAGTTTTAGAAAAAGGACAACCTGCAGGATGGGCGACAGCCCATTGTGTCGGACAAGGCTGTGGGAATCAAACCCACAACCGAAGTGTGATTGGCCTTTATCGCCTACCATTGGCCTACAGGAAGTCCCTGTTTAGTATAAACTAGTTTTATTATATTAAGAAGTACGATATATGAAGTATAAGTCCATTTTAGGAACCATAAATGATTAATCTCACCATAGATGGACTTATGTATATTTGATAACTTTTGCTAACCTTTTGTTTCAAACAGATGGAATGACCCATCATTCTATCACATGATCTGTTAAAACATCATGAATAAGAAATTCAACTTCAGTTCTTTAAGAGATGAAGTGGAAATTGTTCAAAGCACGAACAACAGTGAGATTGTACCAAAATCAAGCAAGTATTTCTTCTAATTCAAAATTTTAAACTTTAGGGAAATGATATTGAAAACCAAAAATGTTATCCTAGTGCTCTTATATCTGATGAATCATATGGTACCTTAGATCATCTCAAATTTATGGCTTTGTGGTTGATGGCTTTTTCATAGCCATGTTCTCTACCACTCTCCATCAAAACTTGATGGTTAGATTTTTCTTCCATATCCATATTTTCACCTATGTTCTCCTATATGGAAACCCAGTGATGAGTTACTTTGGGTAATCATTACGTTTCATACTTTATTTTTTAAAATTAAGTTTCAGTATTACTTTTTACGATGTGGGTTTCTATTAATAGTAAATGATTTATAACCCCGACGAATTTCTCGGGCGAAATTCATTTTAAGGGGGTAGAATGTAACAACCTGATATTTTATGATAAGTATTCTCTTTAATTTATTTGATGACATGTGTTTTATTCTACAAAAAGATTATCTTGTGCTATATGCCACACTGTATTATCTTGAAGTATACACAACACTATTCTTAGACTGTGTTACACACAATTTCAAGTTCGTTTTATAATAGTCATTCTACGCAACATTGAGTGTATATATATAAATATATATATATTCAATATATAAATGAAATATGGTTGGATTCTGTTATAAGAAACAATGAAGTATTCTTTCACAGTACGCAACCCTAACTTGGCTTTCATTACACGCAATCGTGACTTTCCTCGATAAAGTGTGTTGTACGCAATATCAGGTTTCACTAAACAATGATATATGGTTCTAATATTATTACGAACTAGCCTTTATGAATAGTATTAACTAAATTTTTAATTTTATAACTGTATTATTTCATCTTACACATTTTCTTGAACATAGTATGTGAACAAAATAATTTTTTCGAGTAAAATAAGTATTTTTCAAAAAATGCATTTTTGCTGCCTTTTGATGGCGCACCCACTTTAAATCTAGTTTTTGACATTTTTATAAGTTCAATTTTACAAAATAAAATTCTTATTTTGAATCAGGATATAAAAATTTACATTGGATAAATTTTTGATATTTTTCTGATAACTTTCATATTTTAATGAATAGTAAAAACATGCTATATTTTAATTAAAAACAACTTTTTTCATCGTAATAACTTATGTGGTTAAATTATAATATTTAATGGTTTTAAAGTATAAATAGAATATATTTTTACCATTTAATATAATGTATATCATTAGCATTGATTTTACATTGAATTCATTGGTTAAATCAATTCAATCTTTTGCAATGTTTTAATCAAAAACCTGTTTTCATTCGACAACAAGATTAATTTTAATTTAATTTCTGCAACTTATGTTTATTAATTTAAAAAAATGGATTCCATATTTGGAATCAGTGGGTCCAAATTATATTAATAAGCTACTTTTTATTTTTGGGCATTATGAATAGTAACTACAGTAAATTTTATTTACCATAGTTAAAGGTAAATCGGGTAATTAAGGGTAAATATAAGATTATAAAATTACCCTAACACCTATAAAAATCCTATTGGATGACTAAAAGTCGACCCATATCACCTAAGGGTCGGATTATAATCATTTAATGGACTTTTTCCCACGAAAATAACTTAATTATTATTAAAACCAAAGAAAGTGACAACATATCACTCTCTTAAATCTTATAAGTATATTAATTTTAATTTAGTGATAAAGTTCATGAAACTTCGAACATGAATAGTCTCCAGAAATATAATGAAATTATCTACATCATATGAATTTATTTATAATATTTAGGGATTAAATAATTATCATTAATTATGACATAATAGTGATGTAGAAAATTGTTTATCTAGTGAAAAATCAAGAATATAGTTGTTATTAAACTAATAGTGACCATAAAAGGCACAAAACCCTGAACAAAACATATTGGTCATGTAAATTTAAAACATAAGCATACAATGGTATAATATGTGACCATTTGGAGCCTTGTAAAAGCAATTATGACACTTATATTATTTTATTTTAAATGATTCCCAAGTTTTCACCTTCATAATTTAATAAATATAACAATTTACATATTGTGATTTTAAGATGATAAATTAGATTAAAAGTATTATTGTGAAAGGTAATAGATTTAAATTCATCATAGGAATTTAATTTTAATTTTTATGCAACAAATAAGTATATTAAATAATTATACAAAAATATTGTAGAAATTATTTTATTGAGAGATAAACCAAATAAATGGTTTTAAAAATAATAAAATAAATATTATATGAATTATTTAATGTGCTCCAATAATTTTCTAGATACATATGACTTTTTATGAATCTATTAAAGCTTTTATTTTGAACATTCATTCTGTATATATTTTATTTAAATTAAAATAAATGAACAGTGTCAAAATTGACACTATTGTTATGTTATAAATCTAACATATTATAAACTTGTTTAAAAATCACAAAAATATTTAAAAATTATAAATTTAAATTTATATGGTAAAAAATGTTATAAAGTATCCAATTATGGAAAATTCACAACAAATAAGTAATTATTTGTTATAATTTAAAATTTAGAATTTTATTACCACAAATAAAATTAAATAGATTAAATAAGGATAAATCAAAATGTTAAGGTTTAAAATAAAATAAAAACATTTCTAAATTTGATTGGTTGATGAGATTACAACCCTATACCAACTAATATTAGAATATGAGTCATTTTCGGAGGATTTTTAAATGGGTTTAGATTTATTATAAATTAATATTTTTAAGATTTCCAAAGGTACCCCTCTCCTACCTTATAAAAGGGCACCTCCTCCCTCCCTTCCTCACACCAATTTCAGCCTTCCAGCTCGGCCACACCCTGCCAAAATCTCTTCTACACTTCCCTAGAAACATCCTAGAGGTCCTGGTCTTCTTCAAAGACCAATTTTAGTGCCCTAAGAGGAGGTCTCAAAGAGGTGCTTCAAAGAAGAGGTAATGTCTGTTACCGATTCTTTCAACTTTATTTCTTCTTCTACTTATTCTTATTTAGTTGTTTAATTATTAAGTTATAACATCAGTATCACTCATATACTGATATATTATTATATGTATGAAACAACCCTATTTCACCATCTATCCATCCTACGGAAAACGAAATCACCGTCCGTACGTACGTACGGAATATCGTCTCCACGCTGTGGTGTAATCTGTTTTTCCAACACCACCTTACTTAGATGGGTATAATGGTGAAAAGAATAACTATAAATAATTATTATAAAATCATACTGATTATGATATATTGTATCATCCTATCCAATTCAATTCAATAATTATGGGAATGATATCATCGCTCGTGCGTACGTACGGACTACCGTCTCCACGATGCGATGAGATTCATTCTCCATGTTAGCCATTTAAGAATGATTATAAAGTATATATAAGCAATAATAATGAAATATATAACATTATAAAGCTATTATATTTATGTATATATATATATATATATGTCATCTACTTAATTCCATTCAATTCAATAAGGAAACGAAAACAGTGTTCATGCGTACGTACGGCATACCGTCTCCATGAACGGTGTATTTCTTTCCATTTATCTATCTATTATATATATGTATATTATGAATATATATTATATATAAATCATGTTTTATATTCTGGATGTAAGTAACCATGATCTAGGTAATCATATGAATAATTACAAGTCAAAACACGAACGACAAATGAAACGATTTTACCCAAAACGCTACTTTAACATTAATTTACAAAAGAATGGGTAATATAAAGTCATAAGTGAACCATATATGATATCATAACAATGAATATGATTCTGTAATAAGTCAATGACCTTATTTAAATCATTATATAGGAGTTTTGGATCCATATAAAGCATATCGGACCTACCTTAAGGGATAATTTTGCAAATCTCATTTTTATCCGAGATTGCTTATTCGTAAGTATTTACTGGGGTTATTGCTAGCATCCATGTCCATGTTTTGTAAAAGTTTTTTCATGTGTTTTTAAATTCCTTTTTACCCATTTTTGACTTTTACTATATGGTATTTAAGGAATATTTCTTTTGTTTACATTACGAGGTACTTTTTTTACTTTTCCGGCAAAAGTACGAGAAGAATGTTTTTTTAACTTATACGGCACGAACGGATTTTTACAGTATTATAAAGCCTTATTTTCATGAATATTCCTCCAAAATATTTCATGAATATTTTCAACAAAATCCTTTTCTTTTAAAATTTCAACACATTTTGTGAAAAGAAAATGATTTTAAAGAATAAATGATATTTTCCTCAAGAATTCATTTCAAGTGTTTTATCAAAACCATTTTTCATCTAAGATAACATTATTTCGTATGTGTATGTTTCAAGTATAATGTCTCTATGATTTACATGGTTTCACTTTTCTTATCATGAAATTATATCCATTTCTTTTATATGGATTATGTGATGATGGGATGATGTTTATGAAACCCATTTTATTCACTGGGTTATTATGAATGATGTATGTTTATTTTGTGGCACAAGTAAGAATGATTTCACTATGAGATGGGTGGGACCTATATCTCCCTCAAATGCATTGGGTAAAGATTTATATCTCATGATATAGACATGGCCAGAACGGTAAGTTAATCTGGTTCAGTGTTATAGGACTGAAACGAGGAGTGAACTCGATTCAGAAAGGGACTTTGTCCACTAATATGGTCATGGAAGTAATGCCTTGGATACTATAGAAATCATTACTTGTGCTTAATGGATTCCACAATTACATGTTTTATTCCCATGCTATTTTATCATGAATGACGTTTCCTTATGATATATGCCTTACGTACTTCCAAGATTCATGTCTTTGCTCAAGATTTTGATGTTAAGATTTTATGTTCATGTTTTTGCATTCAAATGTTTATGGATTGTTTTATTTTATCTATGTTTACCCTTACTGGGCATTTGAGCTCACCCCTTTTATGTTTTCTTTTCCCCAGAATATAAAGAAAGGTTTTAGGTAAGAAAAAAAATGGAAGATCTTTATTGGGAGATTTTGAAGATCTTTCACCACGATTAGAAGATTTTATTCCGAGTTTCCAATAACACTAAACTATTACGATCCTTGTGTGCCTGTTTTTGTTATGTATTAAGTATTCTGCAAAATTAATGTATTGTCCATGTACGTCAAGATTTGGGTCTCTACAATCATGAATAATTTGTTATTAATGAAAAAATCATGAAGAATTTTTCTCTTCTATCATTATGAAAGTGTATATCAAGACACTTTTTTTTAAATGAAACATTTGAACTAAATTTCATGTCTGTGTTGTATTCATGGGTTCAATTTATGAAGTTAATGAAATATGTATCGGGTATATGGGTTAATGACATGATTGTGAAACCTAATTGATGAAATATTAATTTATATTACACAGTGAGCATTCATATGTGGTTGACATAGTTACAATATTAACTTCTTCTTCTATATGTTCCTTTACATGTTATTAGACACGTATATGGGACATTTGGAAAACCATCCTAATTCCAGTGAGGAAGAGGCCTAGAGGATCATACAATTAGTGTTTCTATTCATATCAATTAAATTCTATTGGAATTTAATTATTATAATAATTATTATTGTATAAAATGATGAATAGTATTTATCTTGGATTTATTTATTTCATTTATTTGGTTATAATTTTATATGATTTGAATATTAAAATAGATATTTATTTTCAAGACAATGAATATTATTTTTATTTATTTATCAAATGATTAATATTTATTATTTGAGGTTTGGTAAATGAATTAGTGGAAATAAGGACCTAGTTAATGGGTCTGGTGGAAATTATATATTAAGTATCATTTAAAAACATTTTAATTTATTTTAAAAAAAAAGTCTAATTATTTTATTCATGAGTTATGCATACGTTCAGAAAATAAAAATTACAATATTATTATTATATGTTGGGTTTTTAAGGATTAAAAGAATATTAAGGACTTTTGTCCAATTATTTATTCTCTAAACTAGATTTATAAATACTTGGTTATATGATTTCATATGGTTAAATGAATGTTGTGCATAGTTGTTTACTTTAAAGAGAATTCTATCTATGAAGAAGGGATATATGATTTTCTATAAAGGTCAAGAGTCCACCCACTCAAGAATAAGAGGATAGGAATAAATCCTTAAACCGGAAGAATTATGTGGAAATCAAAGGAATGTAATGAAATATGATCAGTACCACTATGCTTACACCCGTAAAACCATTGACAATTCTTCAAGATCATGGGAGAACAGGTGGATCAATATTATAGGAATTATATCCTTCTACTCTCATATAAAAACTCTAATAAAAAAATAGCTTTCAAACAATCATCATCTTATTCAGTGAAAGTTATTAAGATTGAGGTAATTCATTATTTTAAATTAATTAAAAATTAAACTTGAAAAATACACTCTCTTGATTCTAATTATCATTATTAATTTTCATCAAATAAATTTTTTGACCATAACATTTATCATCATGTATATTATGATTTATTAGTTTATTCCATTAATGTTTTTGTTAACCTTTCACCCAATAGGTGTTTCAAATACACTTGAAACCTTCAAGTTGAATCATATCATTCACGTTAAAATTTATAATTATTTTATTTATTGATTATTAAATTCATTTACCATTATGTTTTCATTTATATAAATACATTATGTAATCTAAAAGATAATATTTTATTTTTGTTCACTTTCTATGTTAAAAAACGTGTAAATCATGTACATTCCATGTGTTTTCACAATTAAAACCACATGGTCAACGATGAATCGTATATTTATACATGTTTCATAGGACATTCATCCATACAAAACTGATGTCACATTTCATGTAACTATTATAGAAACTATGTACCTCATACATGTCTGTAGCTGAGATACATATCAAACACCTAAGAGTGTTTCATGGGCATGTGCAGAAGTTATTACATGATGTGTACCTAACTATACACACTTTGTAACTCATAATCATCAATAATTGGTACAAGCCAATACAAATTGTACACCATGTAATTAATTTGATGAAAAAAGGAAAATCAATTAATTACACCATTGAACCTCATTAATATGTGCCTTCGTCTCACTAATTGATAGAACATGAATCTTTATTGGTTTTATGAATATTAAATTCTTAATTATTTTTCTTACATTAAATTCAAAATTGTAAGCCATGTATGGTCATCACTACATATTTTGTACTCTATGTGCATTAAAAATTTATAGACACCATGTAAATTAACACATGTTAATGTGTTATTTATTTATAGTATACACCATGAAATTACATGTAATTTTATATATAAAATAATTTTTATGAGTGAACATTACACAAATATGGCCATGCTATGTAGTTCGGACTTGTATGTTTCCTTTTCCCCCCATGTACATGTTTTTACATTATTAATTTAAAATAAATTTAACTTATTTAATTGTTTAAAATTTTAGTGGGTGGGAATATCTAGAACTATTTGGATTGATATTATGATAAATTAATTAATTAATTAATTAATTAAGATAATTAATTAATTTGATCAAGTTTTATCTGAATTAAATAAAATTGAAATTGATACTAGTTTATTAAAATATTTTCATTGAATACATGGTGATCAAAATATTTTAAAACCTATGTATGTGTTACATATAATTTAATTTAATTATTTAATGGGTTTTAGAATTACTATTATTAAGTTAAAAGGATGGCCTTTGAGTCAACCCCTCCACTTATTATAAATTGACGTGTATATCCAAAATTTCTTTTATGTAAACCAAATAACCATTCCATTTGTTCCACTCACCAACGCGTGAGTAAAGAATATGTAAGGATTGATCTCCCATGTGATTGGAGGCTGTTAAAGATAGAGATGTGATGAAATCATCCCTAGTGATACAAAAAAATGTGGAATGTTATAACTCAAGCTAAGACCGACTGAGGAGATTTTTTTCCTCTAGGGCCAATGGTTTTTTTATTTTCCAATCAATAAAAAACTAATAGATAAAATTCATCATCATGACACATATTTATTTTTTCTTATCAATGGATAATTATTTATTTTTATGGATTTTCTATCGCGATCACAAAACTAAAAATATTAAATAAAAAGTTTGCTAATATGGAATAAAATAAAAGGATTATGTGTAAATATCTTATCAATACATGGTTAATACCTTCTTTAAAATCACCTAAATATTAACAAGTTAGGTAATGGATAAAATAATAAATTTTACACATAAAAATGAAACCCTGCAATGAAATATTAATTCATTTTTCCTTCCCTAACTTGAATATGGACAGAAACATATAAATAAGTATTGATATGGATCTCATAAAGGCAATTTCTTTAATCATGGAGTTCTTTTGAGAGTATTTGTTTGACTTAACCAAGTAGAAATCATGATAAGTATCCCCCTCTAGACATTATGTATCTTAGAGGAAAATGTTGAGGAAATTTGAGTCATTGTTTCAAGATTTTGGAGGCCACTCATTAGATCTAAGAGTTTCAAGACCAAAATTGGAAACGATTCATACATGAATACCTTCAATTAATTGATTATACCATAACTTTGGTTATGAGAAGGGAAATATTTATCCTATCCACTGGAATTTCCATGTGGTAGGACATTCTGAGTCTAATAGTGAGGGTTTTTGGGACTTGATAAAATAGTGGGAGACTAAATAAGATAATTAATAATTATTTTGTCTCACAAATTTTGGTACTAATATAATGTACTAAATATATTATTTTATATTATTATAGTGAAAATTAAATTTCATCAAACATGACATCCTTTTGATCAACACTATAAGAAGGAAAATCTCATCTCTAGAAATAACTTCTTTGAGTGGTATAGGTGCTTACATGTTGTATTATTCCCAAAAAATAATATTTAAATATTGGAGGCCCCAAATCCTAATATTTATACTATGTAGCTGAGTGATGTGGTTGTCTTTGTCTATGAGAAATTATTTGATGGTGCAATAGATATCTAATGTTTAATGTTAGCATCCATAACATGTTAATCTCAGAAGTCACACAAAACCCAAGATTCAAACACTATGTTATTCCATATCCATGATCTCTATTAGGAGATGTTTAGATATGCATGGTATGATATTTCCATGGTACTCTTATTGATAAGTCCTAGAGAGGGTACACAGGCTAGTACTCACATACTCAAATTGATTTCTACAATGAGTGACTTGATATCATTGGTTTTTAGTTACCCAAATAATTGTCCATAGATCTCATACTTTCATCACTCCCTCAATGTTATCTAACTCTTTTGAAAATTTTAATATGAAAAACATAAATAATTATCTCCTAGATATCATTACTCTCATTCACCATGTTGATAAGGATATAAAGTTTAAAAATCCTTTAGTTCTGAAAAATAACAATGGGAGGTCAAGGTGAAAGGTCCTAAGATTGAATTTGAGTTTAAAGCCTCTTCACAATTCCCATGAAGAGAAGAAAGATCAAGGGTAAATGAAGGGAATATGTTACCATTTATTCCACATGTGGTAAGAAGTTTTATTAGAATAAGAAATCAACCATTTCTAAGAAGTAAGGGGAAGCTATAGGTTTCTTTATTATTGAGTGCAAACGATCTGTTTTTATAAATTGGTTATTTGATATATATTATGGTGATCAAATTTTATTTGAATTATATGAACCAGTTAGATTAAGAAGGGTTTCATGAGTAGAGGTGGATCTATGAACCCTTAATAGAGCTATGATCATTTTAGTAGATATTAGAGACAACCATCTCACATTGTTTACTAAAATGACCTTGGTTGTGAAGAACTAATATTAAATTCCATATATTACCCAAAAACTTATTTCTGTATACTATATTAGTATATAAGGTTTTATTTTCACATTGAGAAATAAAAATTAATAGTTTTAAAAATAAAATATTTGTTATGGTAAATTTCAATTAAAAAAACTTTTTATGTGTTGGATTACAAGAACCAAGTAATGGAATTCGATTGTTTTTATAAACCATATCACACATAACAATGGAATCATTGGTTAGGTTATATAATAAAAATGTGTTTGAATAAATTATAACAAGATGGATATTTAGATTACTTTAAAATAAAACCATTTGTAATATCTCACACTTTTTTGTAAGGAAAAATGTCTAAAGATCCATTTAGTGGAAAGAGTGAAAGGGCCATAGAGATTCTTAAATTGGTTTGTACTCATGTGTATTGACCATTTCCTATTTATGTAATGGGTTGATACTCATATCTCATAACTTTTAGTGATGAATTTAGTAGATATGTATATGTCTACTTAATGAGGTATAATTCATATTACTTTAATAAATTCAAGGAATACAAGAATAAAGTTAATAAATGGATTGGTAAAAATATAAATAAACACTTCTCAAACTATAATAAAAAATATATTAACTAATATTTTAATGATTTTTTATGTCAGTTTGGTTATCTATCATAACTAACTCCTCCATATAAACCATAATGGAGTGGTGTAAATTAAAGGGGGAGCTTCACATTATTGGAAATGGTGAGATCAAGGATGAGTTATACAAGTATTCTATTATCTTTTTAGTGATAGAAATTATATAAAAAGGTATACACACTAAACCAAGTTATAAATAAAGTGACTAATGGTATTCTATGTGTGATTTGGTATGGAAGGAAGTTTATTTTGTCTAACGTGCATGCACGGGGATGTAAATCTTTCATTAAGGCCTAACTAGGTAACAAAATTACACACCAAAGATTAAAGTAAATCTTTATAGGATACCATATGGAAACAAGTGGATATTAACTATACTACCCCTTAGATTAAATGATTATAGTTTCAATACACACTATTTTACTTAATAGGGATCACTTATGGAAATGAGATTATTGAAATGATACAGACATAAATGAATTCTAGGCTAAAGATATACAAGAGATGATACCTAAATAGATTCCTCAAATCCCTATAGGAGATGAGGTTGTAGAGAAAACAATTAGTGTATAGGAGTACAAGAGATGTTATAAAACCTAAAAGTAATGATTTTCTAGTCACAGAGGATAGAGACTCATTATAAGTTGATAATAATGATCTCATAAACTACATGGAAGTAATAAGTTTCTTATAAGATACATAATTACAAGAATTTATATACTTTAAGATAGATTCCATATACCAAAACCATTTATGGATTTTGGCAGATCAACCTGTGGATGTAAAGAACATTGGTTGTAAATGGGTATTTAATAAGAAACTAGACATGAATGGAAAAGTTAGTACCTATACGTAAATAGGGGTAGTAAAAGGGATCAAAATACATCAACAAATATACTATGAAAAACCATTTCACCAGTTTCATTAATAAAATTTATCATAATTATAGCTTCCATAGAAGATTACCATGACTATTTGGTTCAAAAAATGGATATCAAAACATCATTCCTTAATAGAGACCTTCCGAAAGATGTATATAAGGAAAATTAGAAGGGTTTTTGACACCAACGGATGCTAATAATGTATGAAAATTGTGGATATACATTTTTGTTAAATAAAGAATCTAGTTCCTTGAATATTAATAGTGATGAATCCATAACAGAATTTGGTTTCATAAATAATGGATGTGAGAGTTGTGAATACAAGCAATTTAATAAAAGTATGGTAATTTTCAAAATAGTTTATTCTGATGACATAAAACTTATTAGAAATGAGATACATGTCTATAGTCCATTAATATGTTGTTAAACACATGCTTCTCTGTGAAGGACTTAGGTAAAGAAACATATATTCTTGGAATCAATATCCATCATGATAGATCCAAGAGGATGCATAGAGTCAAGTTATGTAAACTACCAAGATAATGAATAAATTTAATATGGAATTATATAAGAGGGTATTGTTTTCAATGTCACATGGACATATCTCCATGTAAATGTTTCAATAAACATGTGAGGAGAGAAATAGGGTGGAAAGGATCTCTTATACATTTTTGATAGGGTTAGTCATATTTTTTATGTTATGTTCCCTTTCAGATGTCACATATACCTTATGAACGGTAGGTAGATATCTAGCTAATCTAGTACAACACCATTGGATATAAGTCAAAAAAATCCTTAAGTAACTGAGGAATACTAAGGATATATTCTTTTCTTATAGAGGAGATGAGGAACTGGTCATCATGGGATATAAGGATGTAATTTTACAAACAAATTAGGATGATCCTAACTCACAATAAAGATATATATTCACTCTCAGTGGTGGTACAATAAGCTATAATCTCTTAAAAATGTCATGGTCTCCAATTATATAGTATAGTATAAGTATATTGTAGATTTAATATAGATAAATAATCATTTTGAATACATAACATTGTCCAACAGCATGGTGTGGTTCCTAGTTGTAAAGATCATATCACATTTTAGTTTGATAATAAAATAGTGGTATCACATATAAAGGTGTAGAGGTTATATCAGTGGAAAAATCACATATTTTAAAAGTATCATCTCTTGAGGTATTTTTCTCATAGATGTGATGTTTTGGTAAGAATATTTTCCATAAAAGACAATGTGGTGGACCTTTTGACTTATACACTATCTTAGTAGAAGCATGAACTTCATGTGAGAGCTCATTAAATAAAATTCATTAACAACTGGGTCTAGTATAGTTAAGAGTAAATTTTAGTTGGTTCCCTATAAAAAACTACTCTAAATTTTTAATTATTTCTATATTCATTGACATGAATATTGAAAAATACCATACCAAATTTAGATCATTCATCTATGTATCTTTAATATGATAATGATTTAGAGTATTTATTGCATTAAAAAGGTCATATCAGTTCTTTTATATAATGAGAAAATTGAAGTGCTATAACTATATTCTTAAACATAAGTCATAAGGTCATATGACATAATCTGATGGGACATCAGTTATGTGAACTATCATGTGTGAGTACTCATAATCAGATGATATTTCACCTCATAAAGATCGCATTTGGTAATCTCCAAGACCAAATATTTTGAGGATATACCTACCTATAGAAAATCCACATGTTCATGTGTCATTGAATATTTATATCTATGAATTTGTGAAATAATCCTTAGAAATTATGATTGTTATCAATACATATCATGGCTCGCATACTTTGATGTACAGACCCAAACTGTAATGTCATATATTTGTTGGAGTTATGGTGTGTTGGGTGCATCATGAATGATATGTTATTAATGAATAATTCAGGGAATAATTTGTCTCCTCCATATTTATGAAAGTTGATAACATGGAAATTTTATTAAAATTAGAAATTTGGACTAAATACTATGGTTATAGTGTACTGATAGGTTTATTTAAGGAAGTCAAATAACGATGTATCAAGTATATAGGTTAATGACATGAGTATGAAACTTACTTGATGATATATAAATAAAAATAGATTATATTACACAGTGAGAATTAATAAGTGGTTATCATCATTACAACATTAAATTCATCCTCTATGGGTGTATTTATGTGTTTTTAGACACTTATATTCGACTTTAGTAAAACCCACCTAATACCACTGAGGAATAGGCCTTGAGATTCACATGCTTAGTGTTTCTATTGATCTTAATTAAATTATATTTGGATTTAATTATTGGAATAAATATTATTATTTAGATCAAGGAATAATATTTATTTAGGATTTATTGATTTTATATATTTAGTAACAATTTTATGTGATTCTAATATTAAAATAAACATTTCTTTGTATGAATATAAATATTATATTTCATTATTTTTTAGGTTTATAAAATCAATTATTCTATGTTTGGTAAATGTAGAGGATAAAATGTGGACCATGTTAATGTTGCTAGTGAAAATGATATTCATTTTATCCATAAGTTATGCCCACATCAAGAAAATATTATTATTATTATTATTATTATTACTATTATTATTATATTTATTATTGGACATGGGTTTTCTAGGTATTAATAAAATATTATAGGCATATGTGTAGTTATTTATTTTATAACTTATCTCTAAAAATAATTGATTATATCATTTCTTAAGGTTGGGTGAAAGTTGTGTATAAATATTTCCTCTCTAGATAATTATCTCCATTAATAAATTTTATAGGATTTTCACCCAATATTGAGAGAATATCTTCCACCTCTATTATCCCTATCAAGAATGAGAGAATAAGAATTGATCCTGAAAACTTAGAGGATTTTGTTAAGATCAAATGCAAATGATGAAAGATGGTTGGAACCACCATGCTAGCACACAAAATACCATAAATAATACTTAGATATCATATAAGCATGTGTGGATCATCACTAGATAGATTATATCCTTGGATCCTCATGGTGCAGTGAGATTACAATCTTACCAGTGTTTTATGTAACTTGTTGAGATTTCACAATACATTTTACTTAAATAAATATTATCTTCCTCAACATACAACACCAAACTAAAATGAACCATGACATATTAGATGAAAATTCTTAAAGAAAAATATAAGAATAATAAAACCACTACTAAATAAACAAACAGTGATTAATTAAAAAATATTTCATTTACAATATTAGTAAATTATATGATTCAAAATGATTATTCATTTTCAAATAGCTATTTATTTTTTTTAGTAAATCAAATCAAGAACTTTTTAATGATTCTTATGATAATATATAATATTACATTCTTTAGATTAGAAATTAGATTGAAATCATACTAAGAATGATTAATGTCTAAAAAGGTCATTTTTCAATAAAAACCAGTTTTATTTAGGTTTTTTTATTTATTTAAAAGATAAATTTATAGATTTTATAATTTTAATTTTCTATACTGAACATAAATTTTTAATTCCACATATCAAAATTATATTAGATTATTTTTTTGTGTTTTTATAAAAATATTAATTTTTAATTGAATGGTGAAAAATACCATTTTTACAAGTACCATGAATTTTATGAAATTATTTATAGTGCCCACGGTTTTAGGTAATTTGAAATTTTATTGTATATTTTAAAGTTTTATAATAATTGGGTTAAGTTTTGGGAGTTTCTAGATTTTTTTAAAGTATTGTTTAAGGGTTTTCAAGGGTAAAAAGTTTAAGAATGATTAGGGGAAACTTTACATTGTATCCTGGAAGCCGTGCTATGTGGTTTTGGGAGTCACTGGGAAGGTGGATGATTGATTCATAGTTTTTTCAAACCATATAGGTTCGGAGGGAAAATAAAGAAAAATGGGAGTATTTTGAAAATATCATGTGCATATTTGGCACAAGGTTTTCTAAACTATGTGGCATAAACACATAGCTCTCAAGTCTAAAGATAGTACCTTGAATACAATTTGTTCACAGTTTTAAAAAACACGTGTCCTAACCATGAAATGTGAATTAAACGATTCAAAAATTAAATTTTAACATAGTTTTACACTTCAAATACACTTATATCTCACCTATTGTCTTAGGATCCTAGACTCCACTGCTCTCTTAAAAACCCTTGATGATTTCCTTTAATTCAGAAGGTAGATTTGGAGAATCAAAGTGTGATAGATATC
This sequence comes from Viscum album, assembly GCA_963277665.1. NCBI lineage: Eukaryota > Viridiplantae > Streptophyta > Magnoliopsida > Santalales > Viscaceae > Viscum > Viscum album. Next base: position 185,768,349 of record OY728144.1, read on the forward strand.
TGGAATCAATGATAGGTCCAAATTCTTGCCTATTCTATCTCGATATACTCATCTTCTTTCTCATAGAGCCATAGATCTAATCTATAAAAAATATACCTATATTCTATTATGAATATTTTGATAATAAATTATTAGGATCTATAAAGGGAATAAGTTTCAAGGATGGATATAGAAGTTTACTTGATTCATATTTCATTATCACCATACATCGAGATATCGGTGGATTTTCTTATACATTACTTATTCTAGCGATTAAATTCTTTGTTTTAATTAAATATTTTATTTATATTTATAATATAATTAATGGATGAACATGGTAATTTAAATCACTTTTAGAAAATACCCTTTCATGAGTATAGGGATATTTATTTCATGATGGTTTGTGTGTGTGTGAACATGGGATGGTTATGAAAAGTGTTATGAAATGGTAATAATATTTTTTTTAATGTTTTCTTACATGAAACATGTTAATGAAATTATTTAAAAATGTTTATCTACTACTCATATATTTCATATAAAATTCAATAATATGTTATTTTTCTAGTTTCATGTGTTGGTAAGAATCTATGGATTTCTTACTGAGTATTTTGTTCACCCTCTACTTGGTCACTTTGGTGCGTTTGAAAATTTGGTTTATCTGGAAATAGTTAAATGAAAGGTATTATATTTATTTAGTGTCAAATCATTATGATATTTCCTCAAATCGGTTTTTGGAGCTTGGTTCCAATCTTGGTGTCATGGGAGTGATTCCAAATCAATGCTTCTACATAATTTTGTATTCTAAATTTAGTTGGATTCCATGATTACCTTATCACTACTACTTTGATATTATTATTTTACTGGTTTTATTTAGGTTATATTGTTTATAATAATGCATCATATAGTAAGAATGGTTTCTTATATTTTAACTTTTCAGTTTTTTTTCTTTACGTAAAATCCACCTATAATGTGTTACTATTACATTGACATTAATTTTCAGCCTTTGGTTTCTTGGGGATTTCACCAAAGGTTACTATAACCTCTTCTTCTTCTGAAGCCAATGGGTAACAGTAAACATGTTAAATTATTAGTATATAAGTATGAAATGGGAATTTATGAAACCAATTTTTGGAAGAAAAAAATTATTTTAAAATAGATATTTAAAATTTAAAATTACAGATTTTAGTTTACAATCCAATGTTTGATATTTTTGAACATAAGTAATATTTTTCTCATAAATTGTTTTTAATACATTATAAATCTATTATTTCAAAAATAATTTTCATCATTTTAGATAGTTAATTTACGAAAATGGATTTAAAATTTGTAATTATAAGGTTTATATTATTCAAAAAGTAAAATTTTATTTTTAGGCATAAAAAATAATTTCTTGGGTAAGAAATAGTTACCATGGTAAAACCCAAAAAGTGGTAAAAATGGTAAAACAAAGAGTAAAAGTACCAACATTTTAAAAACTTGTTTATAATTGTGTGGTTAATATTTTTGTAAACCCACAATTATCTCCACTCTATTATTTTCAATTTTGAAGTCTTCTTCACAAGTAAAACATATGCTCTCTCTATATTAAGATGAAATATTTTCAAAAATGTCATTCTCACCACTTATAAAAGGTTCCTATCAACAACTCATGAAGACCACTCCCAAATTTTTGTCTCCACTATAAAATATATCACATATGTTACCAAGAATCATCTTTCAAATCTTTATGCTCCATGAAACTGTAGTTTGGTCTTAGTCCTCCCTTTTCATGGAATCCTCTAAGGGAATCTCAAAGTCCTCAACATAACTACTAACTTCTCACTAACATTGTTTATTTTATATATAATTGTTTAAAATATATTTTTCACAATATTATAATATAAAATTAGTATTTTTAGTATAATTAATATTTTTATTGTGGTAATAACCATTAACCATCATCCCCTGTTAACATTATTAAAAACTCTAATGTCATTTCGGTGTTCTATGGACTACCACCTCTAGGAAGTAACATATCCCATTTTTCATTTATTTTCTTTCCTATTTATTAAAATATATTAATATATAGTTCCCCATATTAAAAATATTTTCATAATGTCATTATTATTCTTTTATAATGATATTATTCTAAAAGAAACTACTTTCATAACCATACTCATCTATTAATAATGGTTGTTCATGTTTAATTCGGTCTAACCAGCTACATAAAAATGTTGTAAAATAATATCATGCATGTCAATGATAAATCTATCACTGATAATTTAAGATATAAATAATTAAATAATGATTTAATTTTGGTTCTTTAATGGTAATATTAATATTAAACTCATTAATTAAGATACCAACGCCAATATGTTAAAAAACACTGAAACAAGCTCATCATTGGATTCATCTTTTAGGATCTAACCACAAATAACATAGAATGGAATTATAACATTATAGAAAATTATAAAGTTTCAATTTTAGTACCTTTAATGATTTAAAATGCTGAACTTTAGGAGACTACCGATCAATAACATTGTTATTATGAAACTATCTCAAAACAGCCAAGATTGCACACACCCAATATTGAAAATAGATAATAAATAATTAATATACATATATAGAATAATTATAAATGAAGTTAATAAAAGGTTATATATATGATAATATTTTTTTTAAATAACTTATTAATACAAGATATTCAAGTGCTTTAGTGGATGTCAAGAATTAAGGTAAGGGTTTATTTTCCTAAAATTTAATTTTTACGACATGTTTTATATTATACACTATGATATATTTGATATGTTGTGATTACTGACCAATGAATGAATTTTACCAGATTCATTTAGTTCATATTTTTTGAAGACCAATTTAATTTTCTCTCTTTAAATGGATTACGGTTTAAAAGATACAAAACTTATAAGGGTTATTTTTCTTTTTTTTCAACACCATGAGAAATTTTATATATTATGCACCATTTGTTTATATAGTTTAAGAATTTCACTATTTCCTTCAAGTATAATTAATATCATTCATTTCATGATATTTTAATATCCATTTAATTTCATCCCTCTTATGTTTTTTTATTTTTATGTTACTATTACTTTAAGTGTGTTTCATAACTCAATACCATTTCATTGAGTTATAATAATTCTTTTAGAATTTATTTCTTCCAAGCCCAATTTTTTCCAACCGTATAATTTATTTCATTTTACTTCTTATTTAAATATAGAATAAAATTACTTTTAGATAAAAATCATTTTCCCTGATAGATGTTATTATCAAAAACATATATCTTGATAAGAATAATTCTCATCCTCTTTAACGATGGTTTCCCCTACATGCCTATATTTTCCCTGACCAAAAATGTCATCCTTTATTTTAGGAAACCTAATTATGTTTTATCTCAAGTGAACTTCATTTTTTACTTCTCCTCTTTTAAAAATATATTTTTATCAACCATATTAAAGATTTGAATTTTCAAAAAATGTATTTTAAAATATTCAAAAGGTTTTCCATACATGATCATATGTTTTATATTCAACTCCACATTTACACTAAAACCCATTATATACTATAAATTAATTAATTATTGAATATAATTTAAAAATTAAAAATTTCCAAAAGTTTTATCATTTTTTGTGAAAATGGATTTTGAATGTAACTTGAACTTCCTCTTTTAAGAGTATGGTAAAACTATTTCATAAAAATTATTTTATATTTTCAAACACCATATGAGAATTATATTTTATAAAAATTCCTTTCTATATTTTTAAATATTTTTCCAAATAATTTTAACTATTGATGATTATGTAGAGAAAGAGAAATATTATTATATTCTTCAAAACTAAAAATTTTTATTTTTAATGTAATTATTGATATTTATATTAAATTTAAATTATTATTTTTTTAAAAAAAATAATTATTTAGTGTTTTCCAAAGAACATCCCGTTTTTTAATTTGATTCTTATAAAAAATTTTGGTTTTAAATGATTTTTTTTAAATGTTTTATCAAGCTCAAATTATTTCATTTTAAATAAAATAGTTTGAAAAGTTTCCAAGAATCTCAAAAATGGATTTTTATTAATGTTTTCTTAAGTTGATTTACTCAAAAACATTAAAAGGCTTTTTTCATCAATGTTACCATACTTTAAATTATTTATGTGGCAATGGGTATATGTTTTTATGCTAAAATAATTATTATTTATCATTATGGATTGTGGAGTTCTCTAGGAATTGTTTTTCATGAAACTTGTCTCTTTTCCATGGGTTAATTATGTTATGTTGGATGTGTGAGTGTTTTAATGTTATAATGGGACACATATGTATGAATGATTATTATAATGATTTTTTAGCTCCTATATATCCTTTTAATTCATTGGTTAAGATTCTATATCACCTGAGATGATTAAATATTGTGTGGATGTGATGTTAGTAACTGTGTTCACAAGTTTTTTTTAGTGAACGTGATTCATGTATATTTGTTCATAAGTTCATTATATGAACAAGTAGTGTGAATATTTTTTCACGATTATTTTATGTGAACATGATAAATGAATATTTTTTCAAATTTTCTTTATGAATATGTTGTGATAATCTTTGTTCACAAGTTTCTTGTGTGAAGGTGATATAGTAAGTTTGTTCATAAGTTATTGTGTGGGTGTGATATGGGTAGCTTCGTTCAAAATATTTTCTATTATTATATATAATTTATAATTCCTTATCATTATATGTTTCAATGTAAATCCATATTTTCTATATTCCTATGATTATGTATGAAATCACACCTTTTAGTACATAAACTTTTCATTACATGGAACAAAATATAGGATCTTTTAATATTTAGTTTCTTGGATATTAGAAACATAATACAGGAAAAAATAAAATAGTATTATAATCCTAGTGAAATTATTCTTCCTATTTTCACCCAAATTTACTTTTACTGCATCTCATATTATGGGGACATACATAAATGGAACGAGGTGATAATTATCCTTGTAAGGGAATAAGAAATTGAGACATTTAGCATGTGATCATGATTCATATCAATAATAAATTGAGGTATAACCATATAAAATGATCAATAAAACATGATGTGTATCATAATAAATAGAAAAATAATCATAACAAGAAAATGTGGCTAAAAAATAAATATTAGGCATTTATAAGTATATCACCATAGTTTATTACCAATGTTATTCACCAAGGTATCATAAATCATGTCATCTCTAGAGATTAAATTCTTTAACCAATTCATCATTTATCTATTAGGGGATATCCTTAATATGAATTAATTTCATGGGAGCTACATATATCATAAAAAGTCATTTCATTAATAACCCCTGGAAAATAAGGAACGGGTTTCCTATCAAAACCATGGCATACAAAAGTTCTTAAAGACACAATCATTACATAATTATTAACCCATGAAAATGGAATGTGATTTTTATATATGTGAATGCATGAATCAATATATCATTTTTATATCTACGTGAATATCCATGGAAAGGTAAAGGGTTAGGTATTTATAAAAAAGTAGAAGACAATTTATCATCTATAAGAGAGAAATAAATGTGACAGTGTGACAGATATAAACATGGATTAAGAAAAGGAAAATGAAAGGGACCTATAGAATACCAATAAAAATGGTTACTCTTACTATAATGAGATAGTATAAAATGGACAAAAATAAATTAGTTTAAAAATTAAAATGCATTCCATGAAAATGGAACTTGAATGGAAAAGAGAAGTGGTGAATTCCATTACCTTGAAGAGTTTCTCCTAAATCTTGATAATGGAACCTTGGGGGCTTAATAACACCTTGGGGGAACTATTTAGGAGTAATAATAAAGATAAATTCATGTAGTAAGCATTTGGAGTGAAGGGGAAGGGTAAAATGGGTGGGTATTACAGAAAAAGTCGAGGAATTGTTTAATAATTTCCAAATATAGGTCTTTGAAATCTAAGTTGTCAAAAAATAAAAACATTGGCTTACCCATGGTTTTTTCTCATGGATTTGGAAATTTGAGTCACATTTCTGATATTTTAATATATTAGAACTGATACCCATTTTTTAATATTTCATTGGAGATGGAAAATTGAATTTCCTTCCAAATAATTATTTTAATGTCAGATTTTTCATTTTAGACTTTGGAAAGTCACTTTTAGGTTTAGAAAATTACGAAAAGAAATTACAACATAAAATATTAATAAAATAAAATATTTTAGGTTGTGGATTGTGATTAATTAATTATTACATCATTATTACATTAATATGAAGTCATATAACATAACAAAAACCCAAAACTATATTTTACTAGTCATTGAAAAATAAAGTATTTCAGAAAATTCTAGAAAAAGTCACCCTACCTGAATATAAATGTAAATATTTCAAATATGATATTTATTTTATTAAAGTAATTTTCTAAATATGTTAATTTTAACTTTTAAATATAAATATCCTTATTTTTAAAAAATAGCGGTTTTTAAGACACTATCAAATTTATGATATGTATAAAACTTTTCTAGGACATTATTTTATTATTTTATCATTTATATTTAAATAATAGTGTTTTAAAAGACTATTTCATTAAAAATATTATTTATAAGACACTTATTTTATTATAAAAGTTTATATATTTTCTAAAATACAATTATATTTTATTTGTGTACAACAATAAATTTTTCAAATTTATCATGCTTAAACATATTTTTATTAAAAAAATATTTTCCAAATGGGATATATTGAATAATGATTTAATTTCTACAAAGGAAATTACAATTTATGTAACTAATCCCTGGATAATCAACCCCTTATTACACCCACATTCACCCTAATGGTTAGGTGTGTGATAGTGATATTTTAATAGTGTGTCTAGATTAACATTGACCTAGTTGTAATCTCTACTAACTAAAGTTTATCCCATAAGAAATTTATTTCAATAATCACTTTTTGAATCTCATCTTGTGCTTGGTTATGGGAAAACCCTAGTGACTCTACCTCCTTCCCTGGTTCTAAAAAATGGGATACAAACTGAATGACTCTACTAGTTGAGGCCATTGTTTCTCCTTTCTATATTAATTATCCTTTTCCATTACTACTTATAAATAATAATTATAATGGTAAAAATATTAATAATGGTTATAAATCTTAATAGTCAAATAAACCAAAAGTGATATTGACTATTGGTAATATTACATTTCCAACAGTCACATTCTCCCTATAAATACTACTTCATTATTTTACTCAAAATTCACTACAATTCCTCCTAAGGTCATATTGTCATTTTCTATGGTATTGATTTGTTTACTAATATTTTGGTTACTTTCTATAGTATTAATCATAGGGTTTATGATCCTAACAGATTGGGTGATCTATATATTTTTCTTTTAACTTTTTTATTTTATATTTATAATCTCATTGTAATGTTTTTATTTTTAATTAGTTTTATATATGACTATTGTATTGATCGTTATTAATGAGATAAGGTTTTTTTGGTTCCTATATTTTTTATGTGGATAATATTATATAATATAACATACATTTTCTTAGGAATCAAATTTAATATAAAAAACTCAGTTCATTACATTATTCCCCTTATGAAATTTGCCCCCAAAATTTCAATTCATTCTCTCGGTTATGAAAATTTGTGGGTACTTTTATATCATTGTATGTGATGGTTCCAATGTTACTTTTTCATATTTTTGGATCTGACATAATACTTTTAAAATGAATGTTTTCTTGTTGTGTAGAACTTTTTCTCAATTGTCCAAGATCTCTATTGGATGCTCCTTGTAAGAGAGGTCATGTTCCAGTTGTACCACCTTTAAATTTAGTAAATTTGAGTAATTAGGTATATACTTTTTCAAGAAAGATACGTGGAATACATCATGATCTTAAACCATATTTTTTAGAAGTTCTAGTTGATAGGCCACTAATTCTATGCGATCAAGTATTTCAAAGGGTCTAATGTATCTAGGGATAAGCTTATATTTCTTTCCAAACTAAATGACTCCCTTATATAGTCATATTTGATAGAAAAACGTTTCTCTAACATCAGAATCCATGTCCCTAAAATGATTGTTAGCATGGATCTTCTACTGACTCTGGGCATATTTTATATGTTGTTGTATGTCATGAAACTTTTCTACCATATCTTGCACAAGATCAAGCCCAAGTATATTTATCTCACTATCTTTATCCCAAAATGTTGGAGTAATACATCAATTCCAATATATATCTTTATAGGGTACCATTTGAATACTTGATTGGATAATTTTTTTGTTTGATAAGTAAACTAATGGGAGGTATTGATCCTATTCACATTTAAATTCCATTGATCATGTTCTCAACATGTCCTCAAGTTTGTGAATAGTCCTAGTAGATTGGAGATCATTTTGGGGGTGATAGTCCATACTGTAATTCAATTTATTATCAAAATTATGCTTAATACATCAATATAATTTAGATATGAAACATGGATCACAATATGAAACAATTTATAGTGTCTCCCCATGAAGCATCATCACTTCCTTTACATATATATTGACAAGTTTTTCAAGAGATAACTCTTCCAAAATAGCAATGAAATGGGAATTCTTGATGACATGAACAATTATAACACATATCACATTTTTTTCCTTTGGATGTTATTGTGAGAATAGTGATGATGTCCATAGTGATATTATCCCACTTCCATGTTCGTATGGGAAGTAGTTGCAATAGCACTCTAGGATGTTATCACTCTACCTTCACTTGTTGACACTCCAATCACCATGTATTGTAGTAAAAAATATCCCTTTTCATATTATCCAACCAAAAATGACAATGAAGATCCCTACCAATTTTAGTGATTCTAGGATTTATAAAGAATGTAGAGATATGAGCTTCATCCATCAGATCCTTCTTTATCTTTGGTATAGATGGGACACATAACCTTATACGTAATTTACGTACACCTTCTTGATCAATTTTGAACTCATGAAATCTCCCATTCTATACATCAAATATCTTCTTTTTTATTAAAGGATTGTTTATTTGAGTTTTCTCTATCTTCTCATGTAATGGTGGTTGATAAATCATTGGGGATAGGATTGATGATGTCCCTTGCCTTATAATTGTCATGTATAACCTCACAAGTTACTTGATCAATAGATCTACTTGAATCCTCATAATTTCCATCACAATACGATATTTCCTACTAAATGATTCAGTGAATCTATTTTCTATTATGTGGTGATAATGAATTGAACAATCATATTCTTCAAGAAGCTCCAACCATATTTATTGTCTCATGTTCAATTCCTTTTTCGTTAATATCCTCAAATTTAAGAGTAATTTTTTATTATTCAAAATGATATAAAAGTAAATAAAAACTGAAAGAAAACAACATCCTCCACCTCTATCCCTATATAATGAAAGTATCTAAGGACACCTGAAATGGTGGATACTGAGAGCATCCCCTTTAATGAAATTGACCCCCTCGGTATTCATACTCACCAAATTATGAAAACATACATCCCCATGACCATTAAAATCCAAAGATTCTAGGTGATTCACAACTTTTTTCCCCTCCCTCCAAGTGTTAGGGATCTGGGTAATACTACTGAGAGAAAATTGACACCTTTTGAAAACATAGATAATCGACCAAGGAGAGCTGCCATACCATTTATAATAGTTCTGAATATTCAAGGAGTCTGTCTCAACTTCTTTGATATCCAAACCCTTTTCCCCACATAATCTGAGGCCTGTGAGTAATTCCATTACTTATGCTTGGAAAGAGGAGCCCTACCCCAGCCTAGCCAAGAACTCTAGGTAGACTGAACCATTTCCAACACCCACAACCCCTCCACCTCGCATATTCCCCAAGACACTTGAACCATCCATGTTCAGTTTCAGACCGTGGGAGGGTGGTCACCAATAGACCCAGTTACCTGCATTGTTGCTGGTTGGAGGAGCATCATAGGGCCTTGTTTTAAAATGAATAAGGGAGGGAGCCACCTACCAGTTCCTCACAATATTATCCAAGTAAATGAAAATATTTATAGCCCACACAATAATTGAACAAGATAACATTGACATACCTTCATATCTCACCTTGTTGTGTGTCCTCCAGATACATCAGCACCCTACATTCAGTACCACTGAGTGAGCCAAAACTTCCAGTCCTTTTCTGTTGGAGTTTCGGTACCATCTCTCATGAAATGGAAGGATATCCACAATCATTTTGGGAATCACAATTAACTCCCCATGGACCCTCCACACATCTTTCACCCATTCCCTCTTGAAGAATAGATGAATAATATTCTCCACACTTTGAACCTTACATCAAACACACTTGGAAGAAAGGGAGATTCGACATCATTGGATATATCCTTGATTGGGATAGCTTCATTTGTGATCCTCCAGGTGAGAAAATTGATCTTGGTGGGTATACTTTTCACCCAGAGAACCTCATCCCACATGTGATACTGACCTTATTTATTTAAGATATGACGGAAGATCGCCGACAAGAATAACCCTGAGGATGAAGGGATGAAAACACATTGATTCGGCTCCAAATTGAGCTCGATGAAGTTGAAGCTTTCTTTTTTCTCCTTATCCAGAATTTTTTTAATGAAAGAGGGGAAGTAGCTAGATTCCTGGAAAGAGAGGTCAGTGACGAGACAACTAGAGAATCCAAGAATGTTGCCACACCAGTTGTGGTTCCAGAAAGTGGTATCCCCTATCCCAGTGATCCAGAGGTTGTGAGGCCGAAGGGTAGTTACGATAGGACCGATCATTGACCAAGGTGATGAAGAGTGTCCCTCTCCACAATCCTAGAGACTTAAAGCATAATTTTTCATGGTATTCCCACAAATATTACATTTTTCTAGAACACTCCATGAAATATTAGCAAGAATTTATAAAAATGTATCCTCCAGGCTACGCACATTGATACCACCCTCCCCCACTGGCTTAGTCATCCTATTCCTAGAGACGCAGTGTCTCTTACCTTCCAAAAGTAGATCCTAAACATTTTTTAATGAAACCATTGGGAAACATGATAGAATAAAGTTCATGAACTGGAGATGCCACAAGCACACTATTAACCAGAGCAATCTGGCCACTAAAAGATAGAAACTTATTCTTCCAGTTTAGCACTCTATCTGTAATCATGGAGATGAGGGGGTCAAAATCAAGAATGCGCAGTCTGCTAGAAGAAATGCGAGCCCCCATATACTCCATATAAAGTTGAACCCTCTACAATCCTAGATTTCTTCTAATAGTATCAACCCAATCGAAAGTACAAATGTCTGATATATAGAAATTACTCTTTCATTTTTTTATGATCTGATTGCTCTAGTGAAAATAATCCTCCATAACTTTTTTCAGTACTCGAATGGATTTGTTTATACCATTCATAAATAAAATATTGTTATCTGTGAACATAAGGTAAGAAACCATCAGTGCCTTCAACCGATGACCATATGGAAGGATCTCTCCTTCACTGAAACTTTTGTAAAGGAGGAAACTCAAGACGTCCTAGATAAGGATAAATATGGCCAGAGATATGGGGTCCCCTTACTTGAGGGTGTGAGTAGTCTTTAAAAAACCATATTATTTCCCCATAAAAGTCATTGACATAAATGAAGAGATAAATCATCCAAAGATGATATCAATGTTCCATGAGTTGAAACCCATACCTTCCAAAACACTATTAATGATGCTCCATTAAGACTGATCACAGGCCTTATTCATATCAAGCTTAATGATCATGTTAGACCCATGAGTTTGAATGTTCATGTCACAAAGCTTCTCCTGAGCTAGCGAAATGGCCTCCTAAATATAAACTTTAAACTCTAGTGGTATATGTATATATCACATTTCTATCCATAAAGATCTGATCTTCATATCTTTAGAGTAAAAATGACAGTAGCTAACTCCAAGTCATGCATAGGATAATTCTTCTCAAGAGGATTTAACTATCAAGATGCATAAGACATCACCTTATCATTTTTCTTGAGGATAAACCAAATACCTTTTAGAGATGTATAATTATAAATAACAAATCCTTCTATTATTGAGGGTATAGTTAACATAGATTCAATAACCAATATTTTCTTCTGTTCTTGGAATGTTTTCCACACTCCTTTTTCTAGATAAACATAGATCTTTTTCAAATTAACATGGTTAGTGGGTTAGAAATTCAGGGTTTTTTTAAAAAAACATCATATAATGTCCTAATAAACCATGGAAACTATGAATCCCAGTTACTATTATCAGATGATACCACTCCTCTACAACCATTTTCTTGGAAGGGTCAACTGATATTCCTTAATTGGTTACAATATTACCCTGTAATGAAACTTCTTTTAACCCTAATTCACATTTTTTAATATTCCAAATATATTTTACTTCCTCATAGTTTTCAATATAACCCTTATATTATCATCATCATCCTCACCACTTTTGTAATATATCATAATATCATTAAAAACCATGAATTTATCAAGTTAGTCCTTAAAGATTCTATTCATCGCATCCATAAATATGGAAAGAAAATTAGTGATGCTGAAGGGAATAACATAAAACTCATAATGACTATATATTTTTTAGAAAGAAATATTTAGAATATATTTTTTATGAACCCTCATTTGATTATACCAAGATCAGAGATCAATCTTGGAGAAGTATTGAGCTCTATAAATCTTGTCAAAAAAATCACTAATCCTTGGGGGTGGTATTTTTTCTTCACAATGATCCTCTTAAGTTCTCTATAATCAATGCATAGCTTCATTCATCCATCCTTATTGTTAAAAATATTATAGGGGATCACCAAAGAGACACACTTAGTTATAAAAATCCATTCTCTAAAATATATTGAAGTTGATTCTTTAATTCTTATAACACAACATTTTCTATTATATATGGTATATTTGATATCAATATAGGATATATATACTTTGAAAATAACTATATTTTTTATATTGAAGAATAAATAAATTTTCTTTTTCATTAATTTGATCTTAGTATTATAAATTAAGAGATACTCCATCCTTATTATAGTGTTGAATTCCACCATGGGAATTACTACAATATTTGCGTTGAGATTGTGCTCACTAAGGTTAATTATAGAGTTTGTATTGATTGTTGATGCTAAGATAATCCCTTTAGGATTCATGAATGATAACTATAATTATATCATCTCAAGGATTGATTCTATATTCTTTTAAAACTAGTATAAGAAAAGAATGCTTGGAACCATAATCAAACGAAGTACTCTCTATCTTTGATAGCACAATGAGTGTACCTTCCAAAAAATCATTTAGAGCATCCACTTTAGATATCATGATTGAAAATTACCAACCTTTATCCCTTGTCCTATGGTGATGTTGATGGTGGTTTCCTTCCATTATCTTCTAATTTGGACATTTATTGGTAGAGTAAATTTTTTTTCCATACTTAAATAATTGAACTTTAGGTCGGGCTTGCACTATATTCCCTTTATTGTTAGTGTTGAGAAGCTAAGGTTTCACATCACCATGATAGTTCTGAACTATATATCCATATGTTCCACACTTTTATCACTTTTCACCCCCAAGAATACAGTTCCCCAAATGATTCTTCCTTCATTTTTTAATATGGGAATTTTCACTTTCCTTCCTCCACCCTCATGATCAAAATTATTCCCTTAATTTGGATCCATTTCTCTCTTATTCACATTTGACCAATGTGACCATTGTGTCTCTCTAAAGTCTTATTTTCCTTCGGAAAACTCTTCATTATCTCTTCATATCTTTCATATTCTCAATTTTCTAAATTCCTCCACTGATAGGGTCTATATCTACAGAATAATTTATCAGCCTTACTCTTAGGATCCGTAACAAAACTTGGAGTGTATCAAGAAATTCTTGTAAAGTTAATTTAATATATTCCCATTGATTCATTTTCCTTCTTCTTCAACTTAATTAATTCCATCTCTGTTTTTTTCTCATTGAATGGGGAAAATATTTATTGAAAAATATTCTCATTAAATCTTCCAATTCCAGAGAATCAATATTCTTTCTTGGCTTCATGTTTTTAATCAGTCTCCACCACTAATAAAATTCACCTTCTATGTGGTATACTTATAGGTGGAATTTCTATTTATTTGAAAAGAAGAGTATATAAGAGATATTTTCTATATATGTAATCCATTATTCAGCAATCAATGGATCTTTAGATTCACTAAATGAAGGTGGTCATTGACATATAAAGTACTCAATTGAAATTTGTTAAATTCAAGGTGAATATAGTCACTCAACTAGATTCAAGTTATTATTCATAACTTGGGATAGTTGAATCATCATCCTCATGAATTTTCCCACTCCAACTTTAATCATTTTTGGAATTCCATCAGTACAACATCTATTACACTCTTTATTGATGTGGTTCCTCCTATTTCCCGCCATTTTTATAAAATAAGAAACCCTTCATGAGAAATGTGTTACTTTTAGGAATATTAACATTCTAAATGGATTTTATTTCATAAAGCACCATGATTAAATATTTTAATCATTAATATCTTCTAATAATAATTAAATTTTCTATATATCCCTCATAATGGTTCATAAATGTCATTTGATTAACCAAAAATATAACCTGTGAGTGTCAAACTAGGTGTGTAGCAAGGTCAGTTGTCATGCACTAGTTCCTGATTGATTATATTTTAATATGTTTTTTTTTGTTTTTTATGCCTAGGTATATTTGTGCCAAATCCACATTTACTTGTGGTATCCAGACAGTGATTTCATTTCTTAGAAACCATTATCTTAATACCTTACCAAAATTCCTTGATGTTTTCCTATATTTAGACTTATCATTTGGTTTTTAAATAAAGTTTTAAATTCTTAATTTCCACAAATACAAAAACCTGCCTATGATACCAACTATGGAATACCACCATTTTATGACACAAAATTTTCATTAAATTTAACAAAATTCCGGTTATTTGAACATTTTTATTCTTCTAAATTCGGAATATAATACAAGAAAAAAAAACATTTTTATAATTTATATGAAAGTATTTTTAATGGGTTCACCCTAAGTTTCTTTTATTGTATCCTATATCCTAGGTACATACATAAAATTGAAGGTGTAAGCATGATTCCAGTAATGGAATAAGCAAGGGAGACATTTTTCATGTGATTATGATGCATATCAGTAAGAACTTGAGGTATAACCATATAACAAGATCAATAGAATATGATGGGTATCATAATAAAAAATAGTAATAAAAACATGAAAATGTGGTTGTAACATAAAAAATGAGGCATTCATATGAATATCACTATGTTTTATTACTAAGGTGTCATAAATGAAAATTACCAAGGTTAATTACCAAAGTATTGTAAAACATATCATCTCTAGAGATTAAATTCCTTACCCAATACATTGGAGTTCTATTAGGTTTCACAATTCATATGTATTAATTTTATCTTATCCACATTGGTCAAAATAAATCACTTCATTAATAACCCGTGGAGAACAAATAAAGGGTTTCTCATCAAAATCATGGAATATAAATGTTTTTAAATACATGATCATTATAACATTATTAACTTGGAAAAAGGGAATTTGGGATTCATATATGTAAATCAAAAAATAAATAAATCACTTACATGTCTAGGTAAATACGCAAGTAAATGGAAGAGGTTTGGTTATACACAAAAAAATTGAAAATAATTTCTCATGTAAAATAAAGAAATAAATGTCACATCATGAAGGGTATTAAACATGGATTAAGGAAAGGAAAAAATAAGACGGAATAAGGGCCTCCCGCTAATAAAAGGATATTGTTACAGTAATGGGATAATAGAAAATGGAAGAAAAGAAACTATTTTTAAAATTATAGGACATACCGAAAAATAGAAACTTGAATGGAAAAGAGAAGTGGAAATTTCCCTTACCTTGAAGATTTTCTCCAAAACCTATAGCATGGAAACTTTTGGGTGAAGGAAACTTTGGGGGGACTTTTTGAGAGGAAAAATAACTATAACTTTATAGAGGATGTATTTGGAGTGAAGAGGAAGGGTGAAATGGTTGGGTATTTTTAGAAAAAGTGAAGTAATCATTTAATGATTTCGAAATATAGGTCTTGGAAATCTATGTTATAGAAAAATAAAAACTATTGTTTGGAAAAAGGTTTTTTCTATTTTTTTTGGAAATTTGAGTCATATTTTTTGATATTTTAATTTATTATAACTTAACACCGTCTTTGTAAACATCATTGGACATAGAAAAGTGGATTTTTCAAAAAAAAAATTATTTAAAGTTAGATTTCCCATTTTAATCTTTACAACGTCACTTATAGATTTGGAAATTTTTTTAACCCCCTTAAAATACATAATATTAATAAAATAACATATTTTAGTTCTATTATTATGTTTAATTAATTATTACATAATTATTAAATAAATATTATTGGTTGGGGTAGAGAACTTAAGAGGGGGTGAATTGAGTATCTATAAAACATTCTACTAAAAAGGATCACTTAAAATATTCCGAAATAAAAATGAATAAAGGATAGTTAATCAAGGTAATACGGTTATAATATTTAGACTATTTAAATAACTTCTCAGAAGATTGATTAATTCTCAGTAATATCAATGTGAGTTATTGATACAACTTTTGATGTTATTCTAATAAGGAAAAACTGTTATAACTTCTATGCCAGACTAACTATCAAAGTAAAATATAGTTTTATGAAATATATAGTAAATTAGAGAAAAACTAAATTAAATGAAACAGTTGATAAAACAAGTGTTTAAATCTCAAGACAAGACATAATCCACTCCACTTGGTGATCACCTTCCACTAAGCAGTTTATATAAATAAACTTGATCCACACCCTGGATCGGGGTAAACAACAGTACAGAGGACTGTCTAGATCACCTGACCTTGTCCACTGTTCTTCATGGGTATAAGCTATGACGTCACACAAGTACCTCTTCAACACATTTCATGAGAGTAAACATATGTAATAATATCTGATAGGAAGGATATTTTGTATCCTTTGGTTTAATATAGGTTACATTGTGTGTTTTAATATAGACACACACACACACTACTTGAAAGCTAAAAATAGTTTATAATAGATCAAAGATGGTGAGAAAGGATTAGAAGTGCTCTGAGTGTTATTCTATGTATCTCTGGACATGTAGGATGACGTAGAAGCAAGTATCCAACCCTCTAGTGAAAAAATAGAGTATCATAAGTCTGGTGCTCTGGTTTCTAGTTCCATGATGTGATCTATGTATCTCATATTCTTCTTTATGTTGGAACTGCGAAGATGTTTGAGGCTCTGATCTACGGTAGTTCAACCTTAAAGAATTGATAGTGTTTCGTGTGTTTGTCAATGGTATGTTTTTTCATGCCTTACTTCGCTTTTCCACTGTTCGCTTCTCTATATTCTCGAGTCATGCTTATCTCTTTTTTAATTAGGGGTCTGCATGTTGAAACTGACATGATGAATCTATTCTTCACCTCATACCTCATATTATCTGGTGACATGTCTACAAAGAAACATTAATGATTTCAGTTCCATTTAATAACTTGAATATGACCATTAGAAATTAAATTGAAAAGGACAAAAATGTTTAAAGAACGGTTTCACAATTTGTATTGAAATAGTGTCACTTGGAAACAGTTTTAGGTTCACAATTTCTTCTCCTTTTCCTTTGAGCGGTGAGACAGTCATGATGCCACAGTTGTATTGAGATCATGAACCGGTAGCCTAAATGTGGTGTTAGAATCACGGTGTCTCAAGTAATGGTGTCTTGTATCCTTTCTCAAAACTTTGAATAGTGCTTGAGTCATGGTGTCAGGAGTATGGTGTTTGGGTCACAGTTTCTGGGCCACAGTGTCTGATTCATGGTGTCTGGTTCATGGTGTCTGGGTCCCAGTGTCTGGGTCACGGTGTATGGGACTTTTCCAAAATCCATAACCAGTGCTAGAATTATGGTTTCTTAGAATTAGCCAAATAACTGTACAAAAAATTAAGCAGTAATCTTCACAGAATAGATTAATCTTATTTTTTGGAATAATAAAACATAATAGAACAAGATTAAGGATAGTTTTTGAGATTTTGAATTAGAACCAGAATGTGTGGAATCATGAGAAGTCCAAAAAACTTCAAACATTATTTAAACATGGTTATCATAATTTGCATGATTTCCATAATTTTCATAATTTAAACATGATTAGAATAATTTTCATGATTTTCATGATTTTCAAAATTTAAACATGATTAGAATAATTTGCATGATTTTTATGATATTTATAATTTAAACATGATTAGAATAATTTGAATTAATTTCATTATTTTCATAATTTAAACATTATGAGCATAATTTTTAATATTTTCATGATTTTCATAATTTATACACTATTAGCATAATTTTTATGATTTTCATTATTTTTGAGCATTATAACATGATCAAATAGGAGGAGGCCAATATTCTCCCCCTTTTTAATGATCACAAATCATGGCATGTATGAACTATCAAAAAGTGAAGAAAGACTTTATTATTTCTCCACCTTTTTGGTTTATCAAAAAGAAAATAATAAGTACAAAATAAGAATTGAATAAGTGTAAGGGTGAACTCAAACAGAAATAAGGAACATTCCATTGAAAAATAAGATAGAATCCAATACAGACATAGGACAAAAAGACAAAATAGATAGAATTCCTATAAAATAGAAATTCTTCACTTCTCTGAGGCAGTATACTACTCTTTCCCTTAGAAAAATCAGTAGGAGGGGCCATAGGAGAAGAAGAGGAGGTGAAAGCTAAGAGCGATCCAACAGTGAGAGAAGGAAGAGGCACACATTCAATAAAAGAAGATCAAAGAGTGTGTTTGGTCGAAGACTGAGGCAAGGATTGCTCAAGAAGAATAGGTCTGATATCGATTATATCCTAAGAGACATACATGGTAGCAGCAGCAAAGACAGACAATGAAGAAGAGGTGGAAACAGGTCATAAGGGAGCAGCTGTAGGATTTACTATAGCGGTGATTTGAATGTGGAGATATGGCTTCATCAAATTGATGAAATCAGTTATAACCTCACCACCAAACTGCATTTAATTCTCTAAATCATCCTTATTCTAAAAAAACATCTCCAAGGTAGGTGTGAACTCTTTCAATTTCTGCACTTGTTCCTTAAATGCTTGAGTCACAGGAGGCATTTTCAAATTCTCTGTACGATACTTGAAATTACTTGTAAATTGATGCTTTTTATAAATCTTGTTGAAGTATAAATCCACCTTATTTGTAATCACATTATATCCCTTAGAAGCTTCTTTAGAGTACATTCAAACCATGTCATGGACATGTTCACTATTTTGATCAATTTTAGAGAGGCTTTTGATGAACAGAATGACTCTTCAACAATTTAAGATCTTATTGAATAATCTTTATTCGAACATCACTTTTTGAGAAATGAGATGATTGATCAGTCTTTTATGAGGAGTAAGGAGAAGATATGGCTACATATGGTGCAAGAAGACTCATTAAAATAGTTTTAACAGATTCCGTGAAGATACTATGAAACGCATAAATTGAGGATGATAATTTTATAATTTCTTCTGCCAACATGTCATTGTTTTCTCTTATTTTCTGAACAACATAGACCAGATTTAGTCAGATCAGTGTTTTACCATTTTTGGATATCTTTTTATTGTCCTCTTTGCTGAATCGAGAAATAGGTGGTTTTGTAGTTTCAAACTCATTCTTCAGTTCAACCACCAAAGACTTTAAAGATTTTACTTCCTCACTTAGCTTTCAAATTTCAATTATTACTTCTTTAATTTCATGCAACATCTGAGGTTATGTTTCCCAAATAAGTTTTTCCAAAATCATACTAGAAACATGTTCACTTAGATGAGTTATAGGAAGAGTTTGATCTTTTAAAAGATTCTCAAATCTAGACAACATATTCTCACCAAATACCTTTAAGTCCTCATGGATTACATAGCTTAGAGCTTCTTGTAAAATATCTTCTTCAGAAACCACAATATCTTCAGGATCCTTAGTAGGTATTACTCCTTGTAGAGAAAAATATTTCAATCAAAAATCTATTATAAGATCTATTATTCTCATGGAGTCCACTTGAGAGTCTGCGACATCAAAATATATAGGGAATTAATACCCATTGTCCATAGGACTTTTCTCAGTAGAGCTTTTTTACTTGAGTGATTTCTATAATGGGGTTTTTATCCCCCTCAATTTGTGTATCATATCTAAGAGCGAGATACCCAGTCACTTTCTATATTTCTATACTTTCATCAATGTTAGGATCACCCATCTCTGTTCTAGCTTGCTAGAAGTCTTGGTCCATTCTTTATTCAGCTGATAGCATTAATTAAGGCTCAACTTGTTCTTCAGACCTTTCCATATATTCAAGAACTTTCCCAAAAATAGGTTCTCCTAGATGTTCCTCAAGAATATATTTCTCTTCTAGACCAGAAGTAGGTCCTTCTTTATCAACCAAACCTTCATCAATTATTTCATCACCATCTTGTTGTTCATCAACTTGTTGTTCATCAACTTGTTGATCATCAACTTGTTGTTTAGGTAAGCCACTTTATTCTTCACCTAAGACAGTTCTGTCCATATATGTATCTTACGCATCCTCTTATTCTTGACTTGAGTATTCCACTAACTCATCATATTCTATTCCTAGGTAACGCTTTTCCTTAGGCCTTGAGGGATTTCCAATGGGACTGAAATTTTCATACAACCTGTCATTATCCTCCACCCATGACTTTTTGTAAGGATTATGGCTTATCTTCATCCTTATGATTGTATCCTTTAAGATTTAGAGCTCATAACCTTCAATGATTTCTTCATTTAGGCCAACTACTCCTTTAGTAGAAAGCATTGCGGAGATTAATATTGAATAGAACAAAGATGTAGACTTCAAAGTTATCTTGATAAATTCACACATTTGATGTATAATATACTTACATAGATTAATCATGTGCCCATTTTTCATAATATGTATCAAGAATAAATATTTATACTTAAGAGTAGAAAAATATCATTTCCGTGGACTAATAATATTCTGGATAAACTTAAATAGCAACCTTGTCTCTCCATCCAACTCACCAGCAATTTCCCTTCATTTATTCTAATTTCCAATTAGGTTTCCCAATGCTTCTTCCAAGATGAATGTATCACTGGGAGGAGGAGGTTCTCACCGATGATCCTCACATGTTCTTTCATGAGGTATCCATAGGCATCCAGTCCATAACCTTGACGAAAAGGTACACCTTTGACCATTAATCGATCTTCTTACAACAAAGTCATCTTTAGTATTGAATGAGAATTGGAAAAATTAATAAAACTGAGAAACATGTTTTGGATAAATGGGTTGTTTTTCTATTGTAAACCAATCCAACCATCCTGGTTAATTTATAACTTTCAAGAATAGCGACGTACTTGATAGTAGCCACTTAGGACATACTTCCTTTTCAAGCACGACTATTCTATTTACAAGACCAGGATTAAGCAGTCCTTCATGTGTTATTCGCAATACCTTTATTGATTTCTTGTGAAACCTTCACTTCTCAGAAGTTTATGAAGAGGGTCACTTCATTCTGGGCATAAAACTTCAAGTTCAATAAGGAGAAAGAGTTGAAGGAGAGCATGATATTTAAAGGCAAGGGCTTTGGTTTTGAGAGAGGAAAGCTCAAGTGAATAGATATGTGAAGAATATCAGGTTTTTTATAATTTAGGAAGTCCAAATGTAGTAATCAAAAGGCATAGAAAAATAAAAAAAATCAACACAGAGATACAGGAAATAAAAATAATGAAAATTTTAAATTGAGTCATTACAGTGAGACCAGAATAGGTTGTTACAGTGTCATCCTTACAGTGTGATAGAAAATAGTGCGACTATAATGTTGATACCAGGAGTGTAAAATAGTGACTTGTGAAACTATGAAACATGAACTAGAAATTCCAAAGTCATAACATGTGAGACCATAAAAGTGAAATAGAAAGTGTGAGATAGTAACTTGTAAAACTGTGAAACATGATACTGTAACCCGTGAAATAGTAAGTTCAAGACTGTAAGCCTTTCACTATAAACATACCATCCCAAATTCATGTATGATGTTATTTATCCTTTCAGAATTTAAATGTTTAGTGAATATATCAAAAATATGATATTCAGATCCATTTAATTCCAAAGTGATATCGCCTTTTTTATAATAATCTCTCAAAAAGTGATGTATTACATCAATATGTTTTGTCCTAGAGTGTGAAACAAGATTCTTTGAAATGTTAATAGCACCTATATTGTCACAATTAATAGGTACATGTATTAATTGATATCCATAGTCTATTAATGTGTGTTTCATTCACAAAATTTGTGCACAGCAACTACCAACAACTATGTATTCAGCTTCGGCAGTAGATAATGAAACCGAGTTTTGTTTCTTACTACACCATGATACCAAATACTTCCCTAAAATGTGACATGTTCCATATGTTCATTTTCTATCAAACTTACGACCACCAAAATCAGAATCAAAATATCTAACTCAAATTATTGTCTTCTAGGATAGAATAGTCCTAGATTGGGTGTATGTTTGAGGTATTTGAAAATTCTTTTAACAACATTTAAGTGAGACTCTTTAGGGTTTTCTTAATAGGTAACACACATACATACACTAAACATAATATCAGGTCATCAAGTAGTTAATTATAGTAAGAAACTAATCCTTACTCTATAGGTGGTTTGATCAACATATTTTCCATATTCATCAAGATATAACTTACATGTACTACTCATTAGAGTATCACTACTTTTAGTGTTGTCCAAGAAAAAACTTTTTAGGATATATTTAGTATATTTTCATTTATTTATAATAATACCATCTTTATTTTGAATGATTTGAAATCTAATAAAGAATTTTAGTTCACCCATTAAACTCATTTCAAATTCATTTTTCATTATTTTATAAAACTCAATACATAAATAATTTTTTGAAGATCCAAAAAAAATATTGTTATGTAAATTTGAACTACTAAAACATTATTGGAAATTTGTTTTATAAAAAGAGTGGTATCAGCTATGCCTTTTATAAAACCTTTGGAAATAAGAAAAGTACATAATCTATCATACCAATCTCTTAGAACTTATTTTAAACCATACAAATCTTTTGATAAATTATAAACATGGTTTGGAAATTGAGGATTTGTGAAATGAGGGGGTTGTTCCAAAAAAACATCCTCAGCTATATACACATTTAGGAATGCACTCTTGACATCCATTTGATATAGATTGAAATTCCGATGTGCATCATATGTAAGAAATATTCTGATGGATTCAAGTCTAGCTACTATTGTAGAGGACTCCTCATGGTCAGTTCCTTCTGCTTGACTGTATTCTTGAACAAAGAATTTATCTTTGTTTCTAACTATGTTATCAGCTTCATCTACTTTATTTCTAAACACCCACTTACTGCCTATAGTAAAAATGTCTTTGGGTCTATCAACAAGTTTTCATGATTTTTTCTTTCAAACTAATTAAGTTCTTCTTTCATAGACATCAACAAAAATTCGTCATTGATAGAATCATTTTTGTTTTTAGGTTCAAGTTGTGACAAGAAAGCTTAATGTTAAGATGATTTCTCAAAGAAGATCTAGTTTGAGTTCCTCTATCTAGATCTCCAACTACAACATCTAAGGGATAGTTCTTAAGGGTTCTAGTTGGTCTATAAAAGGTAGGGCCAGTTATTTTTGGTCCATCACTTATTTCTAGTTCATTATGGATTGAATTTGGAGAATGTACAGAACTGGAAGTTTTTATAGATTCCTTTACAGGATGGTTATAGGATTTAGAATTAATGTCTATATTTGATATATTATCATCAAGATTCTCTATATAGGTCTTAGGTCTATGTGGAACATACTCATTAAACATAAAATGGAAATATTCCTCCACACATTTAGTTATTTTTTTAAAAACAATATAGTATTTTCTAGAGATTAAATATCCTAAAAAGATTATTTCATCACTCTTGGATGAAAATTTTTCAAGATTTTCCTTGGTATTAAGGATATAAACATTGCAACTAAACACTTTGAAGTTGTTTACTTAGGGTTTTCTATTTTTCCACAACTCAGATTGAGTTCTTTTATTAATATGTCTAATCAACACTCTATTAATAACATAGCATGTTGTATTTACAAATTCAGCACAAAAATAAATAGATAAGTCATATTCACAAAGCGTGGTTATTGAAATTTCTTGCAATGTATCATATATTATTTTTACAACTCAATTTTGTTGGGGAGTTCTAGGGGTAGAGAAATTATGTCTATATCCATTTTGTGAGAAAAAGGATTAAAACTCTTGATTTTCAAACTCACGACCACGATCACTTCTTAGAGATTCAATTTTAATTCCCCTAATATTTTCTGCAGTTTTAGAAAACTTTGTAAAATGAGAGTAGGCATCACTTCTGTGATCCAAGAAGAAATTCAAAGTATACCTTGAAAATTCATCTATAAGAACATATGCATAGTTCTTCCAATTTAATCTAGAAACTCTATATGGTCCAAAAAATCCATGTGAACCAACTCGAGAGGTTTATAATTTGAAACTACTTTCTTTGGTTTGAAGGAAATTTTGTGTTGTTTTCCATTTTGACAAGGATTACACACCTTATCATTTGGAAACTCTAGTTTTGGTAGATCATTAACTAAAAAATCTCTAGTTAACTTTATAATGGAGTGAATATTACAGTTCCCTCGTCTTCTATTCCAAAGCCAAGAATCTTTGTGAAATACACATAAACATGAAGCATTTTGAGAAAATAGAGAATCTAAGTTAATAGAATATACATGTTCATTTATTAATTTAGAAAATACTAATTTTTTTAGAAATAAAAACATTGAAAGAATAATTTTAAAATTTACCATGAAATTCATCATCACATAGTTGCGAAATACTGAGAAAATTATATTTCAGTCCATCAACAAAAATTACATTAGAAATTAAAACTGAGTTAGAGGTACTGATTTGGCCTTGGCTAATGATTTTTCCTTTAGCATTTCCACTAAAAGTAACATGCCCACCATCAATATTTATTAGGTTCTTGAAACATGAATAGTCTCATATTATGCGTCTTGAACACCCACTTTCCAAGTACCATAAACCTTTACCAGAACTCTATAAACAGTTTTCCTACAAAATAGTCAAATAACAATAGACTTTGGTACCCATATTTGTTTGGGTCCAATGATATTAGTAAATAGTGCATTAGGAACCCACGTCTGCCTCATAGGTTTCCCATAAGTATTATGTAAATCATTAGAGAAATAAACTGTATATGGTCCAGAAAAACTCAAAATAGTAGAGGATATATCATAGTTTGAATTAACAGAATGTTTTCCAGAACTGGGAATAAGGATTTTAGTTCTGTATTTAGAAAAGTAATTGGTTTTTCCAAAATTGCATTCACCAGGTTGATATCCAATACTAGTAGTTTATTTAGGGGAAATTTTTTTACCTATAATTGTTACTAATATATATTTACCATTAGTAAACATTTCAAGGTCCTTTCTCAATTCCTTATTAAATAGCTTTAATTCATTGTTTTCTTTGAGTATTTAACCATTTTTCTCTCTTTCTACAACAGGTTCAGATTTAATAGTTTAGGAAAGATCATAATGTCTCTTTAAATACTTGTATTTATCTTTTAGTTCATTACATGTCTCTTCAATCATATTTCAATACTAAAACATTTCTTCTTTAAACATATTTTTGTAATCACTTTCATCTCCAGAATAATACGAATTTTGTGCAGGAGATTCCAGGGGTACCTATGATGTGTTTGTCATGAAACACATGTTGGATTTGTTAGAATGTTCATCATGTGAAGACTCTAAGTAACTTGAACTATCCTCAGAATCACTCCAAGTTTCTTTCATTGAATTTTTATACTTTCTATCTTTGTCCTCATATTTCCTTTTATACTTAAGCTTGGGACAGTCAGCCTTTAAATGTACCTTTCACTTAAATT
The DNA here is from genome assembly GCA_963277665.1 of Viscum album. Taxonomy (NCBI): domain Eukaryota; kingdom Viridiplantae; phylum Streptophyta; class Magnoliopsida; order Santalales; family Viscaceae; genus Viscum; species Viscum album. The sequence goes on from OY728144.1 coordinate 185,794,367, forward strand.
CATAAAAAACTATCTCATCATACTTCTCATCTCTTTTCCAATCCTTCTTCTAGATTCCTTTTTGATAATATCTTCCTTTGAAGTTAGGATTTTTTAAAATTTTCTTCCTTTTGTAAAATTTCTTAAACCTTCTGGCTAACTGATCCATCTATTCATCACAGTCAGGTGATAATTGTTCACTACTGAAAATTTCTATAGAATATTGTAGTTTCTCCTTTTCTTTGTGCTTAAAGGTAGTGGTCTTAAATTCCACAAATTTTCTTTTGGGTACATCCTCTTCTTCCTTGTTGACTTTTATCTTTTCTTAATACATCATTAGTTTCCCAATGAATTATTTTATAGGTAATTTATTGATGTCATATGCATATACCTATCCTTGACGTACATATACATTAAATTTCTTTTTCATAATGCTTAATATATTATAGAAATAGATTCCCAAAGATCATATTACTTTATTGTCTTTGGAAACTCAAAATATAATCTTCTAATCATGGTAAACAATCTTCAACATCTCCCATAAAGATCTTCCCCTTTTCATTTCCTACCTAAAACCTTTCTTTATATCCTAAGAAAAATAAAACATAAAAAGGGTGATCTCAAATTCTTAGTAAGGGTAAAAATGGAGAAAATAAAACAATCCATATACATTTGAATATAAAAACATGAACATATAGTTTAAACATAAAAATCTTGAGTCATGTAATAAATCTTGGCAGTACGTAAGGAATAGATCATAAAGCAACAATAATCATGATAAAATAGCATTGGATAAAAATGTAATTATGGAAAAAAAATAAGCACATTATAAAATTTTCATAGTATCCAAGGCATTGCATCCAAGAACATCATAATGGAAGAAGTCAATTATTGAACTGGGATTACTTTCCATTCCAGCCCTGTATTACTAAACCATATTTACTTGTTGTTCCAGCCATGTCTATATCATGAGATATAAATATTTACCCAATTAATTGGCGATATATATAGGTCCCACTAATCTCATAATGATATCATTCTTACATGTTCCACAAAACATAAATCATTCCTCATAGCATAACCCAAGAAATAAAATGGGTTTCTTAAATATCATTTCATCATAACATAATCCGTATAAAACAATATTCCATCATTAATGAAATCATACCATATTAATAATAGGGATATAAACATACCCTATTTATATAGTTTCATCTTAAATGGAAAATAGTTTTGATAAAATATTTGAGCTTAATTCTTGAAGAAAATGCCTTTTCTTCTTTAAAAATATTTTATTTTCCAAAAATGTTGTGCAATTTTTAAAGAAAAGAAGATAGTTGAAAATAAACATTAAATAGTTTAGGGGAAGCTTCATGGAAATAATGTATCATGAAAACGTAAAAATACATTCATTATGAATAAGTTAAAAAACATTATCCTTGTACTTTTACCAGAAACGTCAAAAGTAACTCGTATGGTAAACAAAAGAAAAATTCCTTCTATACCACGTAGTAAAAGTAAAAAGGGGTAAAAATCATATTAAAAATACATGGAAGAATATTAAACATTTTATGAAAACATTTTTATAAAACATGGACATGGATGATAAATAGAACCCCAGTAAATACTTACATATAAGTAATTTCGAATAAAAATGAGATTGCAAAATTATCCCTTACCTCAGGTCTGATTTCATCTATATGTTTCTGAAACTCCTATATAGTGGGTTATAACATATTATTAACTTGTAATATAACCATAATAAAATTTATGATATCCTATATGATTAACTTATGACTTTATATTACCGGTTCATTTGTCAATTCCATGTTAAAGCAACGTTTTGGGTAATAATCATTTCATTTATCGTACGTGTTTAGACTTGTTATACTTTATATGATTACATAGATCATGATTTAATTACTTAAAGAATGTAAAACATGATTTTTATATATATATTATATATTTATTATATATATATATATATAATATATATATATGAAATGGAATACACAGTTCATGGAGATGGTAGGCCGTACGTACGCATGAATGTTGTTTTTGTTTCCTTATTCAATTGGATAGAAGTCAGTAAATGACATATATATATATCCAGTAGAATTATAATGTCATATATTTCATGATTATTTATTATATATACATTATAATCATTCTTGAATGGTTAACATGGAAAATGAATCTCATCGCGTTGTGGAGACGGTAAGTCGTACATACGCACGAGCGATGATATTGTTCCCATAATTGTTGAATATTATTGAAGTGGAGAGTGTATAATATCTCATAATTAGTATCATGTTATAATAATCATTTTTAGTTATTATTTCCATCATTATACCCATCCATGTAAGGTGGTGGTGAAAAACATATTACACCACGACGTGGAAATGGTAAGTTGTACGTACGCATGCGTGGTGATTTCATTTTTCATAGGATGGATAAAAGATGAAATAATTTTGTTTAATATTTATAATAACATTTAATTATATTATTTTTACTTATGTTATTTCTCTATAATTAAACAACTAAAAAAGATGAAGTATAAGAAGAAATAAATTTGAAAGAACCGGTAGATGAGATTACTTCTTCCATGACGTGCCTCCTTTAAAGTTCCTCTCAGGGCACTAGAGTATGTCTTTTGAGAAGAAACAAACCTCAAGAATGTAACTGGGGAATTTTAGAAGATAAATGGGTAGGTTTTTTCTAAGCTAGAAGATTTAAAATGGAGTGAATAAGAGAGGGAGGAGGTTCCCTTTTATAAGATAGGAGAGCGGCACTTTAGGAAACTCTCAAAAATATTAATTTATAATGAAATCAAACCCTACCCAAAAACCCCGAAGTGTCCCAAATTCAAATATGTGAAGTAATATGGTTTTATTCTCATCAAAAAAATAAATTATGGACAACTTATTTTGTCAATTTAAACCTTATCGATTTAATTGACACTTAGTTATTCTATTAAATTTTAATTTTGTTAATAACATTCTAAATGTTTAATGGTTATCAATATTTACATATATGGTGTTAATAGACCATAAATAGGTATCTTATGACATTTTTTATCTTATAATTCTCACTTGGTAATTTTAAATATTTCTTATAATTTTTAAAAAATTAATAAAATGTTATTTTTATAAAATATCAATAGTGTCCATTTTGACACTATTCAATTATTTGACTTTAGATAAAATCCTCAAAAAAGATAAATTCAAACCAAATTATTTAATAAACTCTTAACATTTCATAGGAAGCTAGATAATTCTTGGAACACTTCAATTAATTTATATGATATTTCTTTTAATATTTTTAAAACCATTTATTTGATATTTCAATTAATAAAATAATTTTTACATCACTATTGTGTCATCATTAATGATAATTATTTAATTTCTAAAAATTATAAATAAATTTTCATGATTTATATAATTTTATTATATTTCTAGTGACTATTTATATTTGATGTTTTATGAATTTTATCACTAAATTAAAATTATTACACTTGTAAGATATAAGAGAGTGACATGTTGTCACTTTCTTTTGTTTTAATAATAATTACATCATTTTCATGGAAAAAAGACCATGAAATGAATATATTACAACTCTTAGGTGATATGGGTCTACTTTTATTTATCAAATATGAATTTTTACGGTGTTAAGGTAATTTTATAATATTATATTTATCCTTAATTACCCGATTTACCTTTAACTATGGTAATAAAAATTATTACCATAGTTACTATTCATAATTTCCAAAAACTCGAAGAGCTCCATTAACATACTTTGGATATAGAGATTCAAAATATGGAATCCATTTTTCAATATTCTAAACACATAAGTTTCATTAATTAATTTAAAATTAATCCCGTTGTAGAAAAAACGGGTTTCTGTTTAAAACATTGTAAAAGATTGAAATTTTTTACATATGAATTCAATATAAAATTAATGACAATGAATTAAATAGTACTAAAAAAATATATTATATTAATACTATAAAACCATTAAATAATATATTTTATCCATATAAATTATATCGATGAAAAAAGTTGTTTTCGATTAAAATTTAGTGTATTTTCATTATTCATCAAAATATGAAAGTTATCAGAAAAATATCAAAAATTTATCCTAAGTAAAATTTTATGTTCTGCATACAAATAAGAATTTTATCTTGTCAAATATAACTTATAAGAGTTTTAAAAACTATATTTAAAATGAGTGCGCCATCAAAAGGCGGCAAAACTGCATTTTTTTGAAAAATACTTCTTTTATCGAAAAAATTGATTTTGTTTTCATATCATGTGTAATATGAATTATAATATTATATAAAATTAAAAATGTGGTTAATAATATTCATAATGGATATTTGATATAATATTTTAATAATATATCATTGTTTAATGAAATTCAGTATTGCATAACACACAAGCTATCGAGGAAGGTCGCTCTTGCGTATAACGCATTCCATTTCAATATAGCATGTTGTGAAAGATTTATTTGGTGTTGTGTAGAACATAATAAAAACTTAGTTGATTTATAAATTGAAAAAAATCTATACTTAGTGTTGTGTCAAATGAATTCTATCAAAAGAACATGAAATTGTTTACAACACAGTCAAAGAATAGTGTTGCGTATACTGCAAGCTAATACGATGTTGAATATAGTGCAAGATATTATTGGTGTATTGTAAAACATAAGACATCAAAGAAATTAAAAAAATCAATCTCATAAAATCTCGGGGAATTAAATTCTACCTCCCTTAAAATAAATTCCTCCCTTGAAATTTGTCGGGGTTATAAATGGTTTTCTACTTGAAATTTTCTTTCCTAAAAACCCACATCATAAAAAGGAATGCTAAAACATAATCTTAAAAATAAATGTTTGGAAGATAATAGTTACCCAAATTAAATCACCCATGGGATTCCATATAGGATAAAATAGGTGGGAAGTAAAAACATGGATATTGAAGAAAAATCTAACCATCAAGTTCAGATGGATAGTGATTGAAAATAAGGTTTGGAGAAAGTTAACTACCAGAAAGTCGTAAATCTATGATGATTTAAGGGGCCATCTGATTCATCGGATAATAAGGTACTAGGATAAAATTTTTGGTTTTCAAGATATTTTCCCTAAAGTTGAATAATTTTGCATAAGAATAAATACTTACTTGATTTTGGTAAAATATCATCGTTGATTGTGCCTTGAATAATTTCCACTTGATCTATTATTTAAATAAATAAAGTCAAATTTTTTATTCTTTAAGTGTTATAAAATCATGCGATAGAATGATATGTCATTCCATCTGCCTTTATCACAATAAGGTTAGCACAAGTTATTAAATGTACATAAGTCCATATGTGGTGATATTTTTCATATATGGTTCCAAAAATGGACTTATACTTCATCTATCATACCACTTAATTATATAAAACTAATTTATACTAACCAGGGACTTCATGTATGCCAGTCGTAGGTGATAAAGGCCTGTCTCACTTAGGTTGTGGGTTCGATTCCAGCATCCTTGTTCGACGTGATGGGTTTTTTCCATCCTGTGGGTTGTCCTTTTTCTAAAACTATACTATTATAACATTCTAGATATAGTATAAAAAAAGTTATATCCTTAAAAAAATATTTGATGTCCAACTTAATCCAATCCAACCTTTAGGCATATCCAAAATACTTTTTTCCAATCTCACAGTACAAACAAAACAATTACCAGAAAGATCATATAACAATCATGTTACTACCATCATTTATCCCCCATATATCATAAGATATATCTATTTGGTCACATTCCAAAACATATTGGATATATTCCTTAAGTCCTGAAAAGTTTTATACTTCATCCACGACAACATAACCAACATTTCAACAAATCCTTAACCAGTTCCAAGGTAACTAATATCGTCCAATATATCTTTATAAAAATATCATTATCTCAACATCATGATCATATTAAGGGTTATACTTCCCTTAATCATGTGTTTCTTAGTAATATCACCTTTTCATTAAATCACTTTTCTTATCCATTATAAATATTCAAGATTTTCATGAAAATCATTAGCGAAAAACATAAACTGATAACTCTTATATAATTTCCCCTTCATCATTTGTGGATTAAAATAAATAAATAATTCAATCCTTCCACTTTAATGGTAGGCATGGAATAAGTCTTTCCCTATCTTAGAAGTATATTTTTATGTTTGGGCATTGAGTTGGGTAATGCCCATGTTTTCCATAGATGAGACATTGAACTCCATAATAATTTGTCACTCTATGACCCTTTTCCCACAGAGATAACATCTTCTCCTCCATTTGAGGTATTCCTCAAGGTTATTATTCCCTTATTCTTGATATGTAGGAAGCTTAATCTTCTTTCCTCTATGTTCCTCACCATGGGAACATGAATGAAATTTCATCTTACACTTATTCTATGAATTAGGAATACTATTTCTGACACTTTCGTCGGGGCGTGTGCCTCCGTCTGTGAGGATGCATAGTTGTTGCCCCGCATTCCTTCTTTCCAAAGGCGAGTGGCATCTGTTCCTTATTTAGGGTTGTTTGCTCCTTGATTGAAATGGTATGATGGTATGTATTTTCTTCCTTCCTTGGATTCCTCCTCGAAACTCGTCACTTATTCCAGGTCTCCCTTAAAGATTAAGTTGTGGTTCGTGAATCTCGTTCCCAGTCCCATATCTTTGTGGAGGTGGTTAATTACACTACATTGTTCAGGACATTCCATGGAGTCTCGACATGTTAGTACCCTTCTATCGAAGTAGATGACTACATCAGGCATGTTGGGGCATATCTGGATGTCTGGACATTGGGGAACCTGTATTCTTCCTCATCAGAGGGCATCTCAATGGGGCAGAACCTATGGAATCCCATGTTAGTCATGGGGTATATTATGCTGGAGGCATGTCTCTGAGGTTTTCCTCATCTTACCATGTTTAAAATAGGGTATTTCCTCGTCTTTAACGTCTTGCGGAGACAGAATGAGGGTGATCAGAACGTCCCATAGAGACGGATAATATTGGTACATCCCTATGAGGGAACACCTGGAAGGTTTACCAAGTGGATGGATCAGAACACTCCATAAGAGCAGACCCAAGATGGAGTGTCCCATAAAGGTAAGATGTCACACCATAAACAAATATCTGGACACAACTAAGGGAGAATAAGAGAGTGTACACCCTAGAATTGGGGAACACCATGGTTTACCATTGACAGGGATTGAACCTCATGGAGGTTTCCTACTTACCCGGTGTAGACGACAGGGATCAAAACCCACGTAGTTTTTAGGGGTGATTAATTGGGGTGTACACTGAGGAAAACAAACCAAATACATGTTGGGGCTCATGCCAGGATAGTGGCCCAAGTACTGCTAGTAGCAGTGAGGAGGTGGAGGACATGATCCCACCGGGATGTGGCTCCCCGGGTGAGAATCAGGATGGATGATGGAGAGTTGAATGGAGTAGAGGTGGGATGATATGGGACCGTCATGATGGTGACAGTAGTCTTGGTCTTGAGCCTCGAAGAGACTTCCTACATATCCCCATGGCAGGGAATCAAAGTCTGCATAGTTCGGTGGGATGATGGGACACTCGAGGAGGTGGCCTGTGATAATGGATGCATAGATGGGACTCGGAGGAAGTAGAACCTCTGGGTTAGGGCATGATCTTCCCAGAACACATGGGATCAATTGATAGATTAGGATGAGACATGGGTGCTGGAATTGAACCTCATGGAGGATTCCTACGTATCTACATGTCAGGGAATCATAGTTCGTGTAGTTCATATGAAAATGGCCTACCGTCGATTGGGGACTTCAACGGCTTACTGTCAAATGAGTTTGACGATGGATTACCGCTAAATGGGGGAACAACAGCTTACCACTTATTGAGGTCTACAGTTTAACATCATGAAGGAAGGGGGTGAACCAATGTGAAAGAGGACCTAGGGCCTAGATAGATGGTGGGTTTGAACCTCATGGATTCTTCTTACGTACCTCGCCTTAGCCAGGATCAAAGACCATGTAGTTCAGGTGGTGGGAACCGACGTAAAGGCGGTTGGAACCAATGGGGTGTTGGGCTTGAACCTCAGGAGGGCTTCCTATTTACCTCCCCTTAGCAGGGATCAAAGACCATGTAGTTCAGGTATGGTGTTTGGAGCTTACACTCTAGGCTGCCCCAGGTGTCGGTGAACCGACATGAAGATGGTTGAAACAATTGGGTTTTGGGATTGAACCTCGTGGAGGCTTCTTACGTACCTTGTCTTGGAAAGGATCAAAGTCCACATAGAATAGGTTGGGTTTGGGTCTTACACTCTAGGCTTCCCAAGGTGTTGGTGAACCGATGTGAAGGGGGTCGGAGCGAGCAATGGTTGGTGGGATTGAACCTCATGGAGGATTCCTACGTACCTTTCCATGATAAGGATCAAATTCCTCGTAGTTCAGGTTAGGTGTGGGGCTTACACTCTAGGCTGCCCAAGGAGGATGTCATGGTCGATACTTTCTCTAAGCCCACGTGATTCGTACTCAGTGTGAGAAACAATAGGGATAAATTACCTAACGATCACAGCACAAAGGTGGGTCAATTACGGATTGTGAATGGGGCTTATGCAAGGAAGCTACCCGGGTGCCGCTAAGGAGCGGTAAAGGTGGATGGGTCTTATGCAAGGAAGCCTCTCGGGTGCCTCTAAGGAGAAACAATGGTGGATGGGGCTTATTCAAGGAAGCTTCCCATGATGTCTTCCTCATGTCTGTCCATGAGAGCATCCCAACCCAATGGTGAATTGAGGCCTTCGCCTTTGTGCTAGTGCACAAGAGTGATAATGCCAAGGGGTGTTGGAATCAGTCTGAACGAAGGGAGATGAAAAGTGTGAATCAGATTCCCAACATTCATAATGTAATGTGGCTGGTGTGGCACTAAAGGATAACTATTTACTGTGTTCAAAACACAGCATCCATGTCACGTTAGCCTGAAATGGGGAAAAACAAATGACGGTCGACTGTTGACCGTGTTCGAAACACATGACAAGAATCAAAGTCTCATCCAAATTCTTCCCGGGCATTGGGCCAGGATGGTAGGTGAGCCGATGCGGCATGGGACTAGGCCGTTAGGGGGTCCCTTCAGACATAGAATTTGATGATGTTCCGAATAAAGGACATGCAAAGCGTGAGGTGGAGTGATGGAATGTTTGAATGGATTCCAACTCTCTTGAAATTACACCACTGTAATAATGGAATGAGGAATCTTATGCTTGATACATAAGGCATCACTTATTTGGAATAAGAGGAATCCTATTGTTGAATGATAGGTCATGCTACAGTTTAAAGTCATGCAGTGAGGACTATTGGGATCTTATGATTGGAGCATAAGGCATCTCTTGTTTGGAGTAAGAGGCATCCTATATTTGTCACATAGGGAGTACTACAGTTTAGAGTCATGTAGATAAGACTATTTGCATCTTAATCTTGGATCATAAGGCATCTCTTGTTTGGAGAAAGAGGCATCCTATGTTAGGAACACATGGAATACTATAGTTTAGAGTCTTGTAGAAAGGATTGTTGGCATTTTATGATTGGCTCACAAGGCATCTCTTATATTGAGTAAGAGGTATCCTTTGTTTTTCATATAGGTATTACTACAGTTTAAAGTAATGTAGATCATACTATTAGTCATAAGGAACTTAGGAATGGATGGTGTTAGGACTTATGAAAGGGAGACCCTTTCTGGTTCAACCTGGCATAGGAGTCAGGTGATGGGGTTTAGATGAGTTGGATGAGGAATGGTTTGAATCAAGGTACTTAGGGAATTGATTATGGGAATCTCAACTCCCAACATAGGAAACAAACTAAGAGGAATACGCCAACTCAAGGTGATTCCTGGTGTGCGGAGGAGTATCTCAAATCACGGTATTCTATAGGGGGAAGTTGGGTGCGCAAAATGGTGCAATGGAAAATCACGACGTCCTGGCCCGAAAAGTTCACGGTGCGACTCTCCGTTTTTCATGGGGTCAGTGGCGGTAGCGAAAGGACCGGTGGGTGCAGGCCTGGATATTGTTGTGTATAATAGGAGTGACACGCAAGATGGGATGCGTGGAAGGAGGGGCTGTGCACAATAAAGAAGGCATGCAGACAATAGGGAAGTTTTGTGCACAATACAGGACACGTGCGCACAATAGTGGAGCTGTGGGCACAAAATGGAAAGCGGGCGTGCAATACGGTACGCGTGCGCGCAATAGTAGAGCTTTGCGTGAAAAAGGATAGGTGTGCGCAAAATAGGGGATGCGTGTGTTCAATAGGGTATCTGTGTGTGCAAAATAGGATATGTGTGTGCAATAGGCGGCCATGTGCGCAATAGGGCGGCCGCACGCGCAGTAGGGAAGGAATTGCACGAAATAGAAAAGGGTTGCATGCAATAGAGAAGTGTTGCATGCAATAGGTATGGGTTGCACACAATTGGATAGGGGAAACCATTGGTGCGTGAAACCCTGGGCACTGTGGAACTGTAGCGCACAAAAAAAACATTTTGCGTGCAAAATTGGGAGGGTTTCTCCCCTTTATGCGCAAAAGTGATGTTTTGCACGCAAGAGAGGGGATTTTACGCGTGGGCGCGGAAAATTATGACTTACGCACATTAGAGTGGTGAATGACCTCCGGGGGCCTCTGGGAAGAAGGGGGTGCACTTGTATTTATAGGAAGAAACTAGGGAAGGGGAGCGCGTAAAATTCCACGCACGCAAGGGGTTTTCCGCACAAGGCAGTGCGCGTAAAATTCCGCACGCGCAAGGTGGTGCCCGTAAAATTCTGTGCATGCCAGTGGTTTTCCGCATAAGGTGGTGCACGTAAAATTCATCATGCACAAGGCGGTGCATGTAAAGTCTCATGTGTGCACAAAAGGGCATTTAACGTGCATTTTGCGTGAAATAGGTTTGCACGCGGGGTTCCGTGCAAAATTCTTTTATTGCACACAACATTCTGTTCTTGCGTGCAATATTCCTTTTTTCACGCAATACTCACTTTTTTCACGCAATATTCCCTTTTTTGTGCAAGCTTCCATTTTTACATGCAGGATTCTATTTTTACGGGCAATATTCTCTTTTTACATACAATAATCCATTTTTATGAAAAAATCCATACTTTGCCCGAAAACCGTCCTGGATGGCCATTTCTAGTAGGCCAACTTTGAACAGCCTAACTTCTGATATGTAACTCCGTTTGGGCTCCACAACCAGTCAAATCGAATATTAGAGAACGATCTATGCTCCTAGATCATTTATAGGAGAATTTGAAAAATTTTGGGGACATTTTTTCTAGTGTCAACAAATACCACTAAAGTTTACCTTTTTAATCATATGTTGTGATGACTAATTCAGCATAATCACAATATCATTCAATCTAGTCATTACACAATTTTGTTTCTCATAATCCCCAATTTCTTCATCAGATTCAATGTTTACCCAATTCCTTCTGGTTCCCTCTATTGACTAAAACACAAAAATAATAGTGTGAGAAGAAAAAATCATTCTATGAAAACAACATAATCAAGGGGGAGTACTTCCAATATCATACATCTTACATTTAATACTAGGTTATTCCTGGTCGTTATCATAATTCTAGGACTCTAACCTATACATATACTTAACCTTAAGGACATCCATATACATACCTTAGAAATATCACTAGGGATCTCACTAAATTTTTTACTTCCTAGTTTCCAAAGGTTAACTAAACCTTTGCTCTGATACCAACTGTAGAGACCCAAGCATGACGTACATAGACAATACATTTCTTTTGTGGAATACTTAATAAATTACATAAAAAGATTCCAAAATACCATATTAGTTTGGTATCTTTGAAAACTTGGAATATAATCTACTAATCATGGTAAAAGATCTTCAAAATCTCTCATAAAGATTTTCCCCTTTGGTTTTCCTACCTAAAACCATTCTTTATATCCTGAGGAAAATAAAACATAAAAAGGGTGAGATAAAATGCTCAGTAAGGTTAAATATGGAGAAAATAAAACAAACCATATACATTTGAATGTAAAAACATTAACATAAAGTTTAAACATCAAAATATTGAGTCATGAAATAAATCTTGGTAGTATGTAAGGAATTGATCATAAAGGAACATTAATCAAGATAAAATATAATTAGAATAAAACATGTAACTGTGGAAAACTAATAAAAACATAATATGATTTCTATAGTCGCCAAGGCATTGCTTCCAAGACCATCATAGTGGACGAAGTCCATTACTGAACTGGGTTTACTTTCTGTCTGAGCCCTATATTACTGAACTAGATTTAATTTTTATTCCATCCATGCCAATATAATGAGATATGAATCATTACCCAATTCATTGGATGGATATATAGGTCCCACCCATCTCATAATGATATCGTTCTTACATGTTCCACAAAACATAAATCATTCATCATAGCATAACCCAAGAAATAAAATCGGTTTCTTAAATATATTTCATTATAACATAATCCATATAAAAAATCATTACATCATTAATGAAATCATAACATAGTAATAATAGGGATATAAACATAACCATATTTAAATAGTGTCATCTTAGATGGAAACTAATTTTGATAAAATACTTGAGCTTAATTCCTGAGGAAAATATCCTTTATTCTCTAAAAATATTTTCTTTTCTGGAAATGTTGTGAAATTTTAAAAGAAAATAATTTAGTGGAAAATAAACATGAAATAGTGTAGAGGATTCTTCATGGAAATAAGGCTTCATGAAAATGTAAGAATCAATTCATATCGTATTAGTTAAAACAATTATCCTCGTACTTTTACCGGGAAAGTCAAAAGTACCTAGTGTGATAAACAAAAGAAATATTCCTTTCATACCATGTAGTAAAATTCAAAAAGGGGTAAACCTGAAATTAAAAATACCTAGAATAATAGTAAAAAATTTATGAAAAAAATATAAAACATAGACATGGATGATAAATATAACCCTAGTAAATACTTATATATAAGCAATCTCGAATAAAAATGAGATTGCAAAATTAACCCTTACCTTAGGTGTGATTTCTTTAGTATGTGTATGATACTCTTGTATATTGGTTTTAAACATATTATTAACTGGTAAAAGAACCATAATAATATTTATTATATCATATATGATTCACTTACGAATTTATATTACTCATTCATTTGTCAATTCCATGTTAAAGCAATGTTTTTTGGTAACAATCGTGTCATTTATTGTATGTGTTTGGACTTGTAATTATTCATATGATTAATTAGATAATTATTTACTTACTTCAAGAGTATAAAACATGATTTATATATATATTATATATTCATTATATAAATATATATATAATAGACAGAAAAATGAAATGGAATACACCATTCATGGAGACGGTTGGTCATACGTATGCATGAATGTTGTTGTTTTTTTGTTTCCTTATTGAATTGGATGGTAGTAAGTAAATGAAATATATATATACATAAATACAGTAGAATTATTATGTCATGTATTTCAGGATTATTTATTATATATACTTTATAATCATTCTTTAATGGTTAACATGAAAAATGAATCTCATCGTGTCGTGGAGACGGTAAGTCGTATGTACGCACGAGTGATGATATCGTTCCCATAATTATTGAATGGTATTCAATTGTATAGTGTATAATATCTAATAATTAGTATCACGTTATAATGATAATATATAATTATTTTTTACACCATTTTACCCATCCAAGTAAGGTGGTGGTGAAAAACATATTACACCATAGTGTGGAGACGGCAATCCATACGTACGCACGCGCATTGATTTAATTTTTTGTAGCATGGATAGAAGGTGAAATAGGTTTGTTTAATATTTATAATGACATATAATTATATTATTAAAACTTATATTATTACTTTATAATGAAATAACTAATTAATAAGAAGTAGAAGAAGAAATAAATTTGAAAGAATCGGTAGAAGATATTACCTCTTCCTTGACGTGCCTCCTTTAAATTCCATCATAGGGCACTAGATTTGGTCTTCTAAGAAGACCAAAACCTCTAGAATGTGACTAGTGAAGTTTAGAAGATAAATGGGTAGGTTATTTTCCGATATTTAAGGCATAAAATGGAGTTAAGAGGAGAGGGAGGAGGAGCCCTTTTATAAGAGAGGAGAGGGGAACTTTAAGAAACTCTCAAAAATAGTAATTTATAATAAAATCAAACCCTACCCAAAAACCTAAAAAGTGTTCCAAATTATAATATTAGATGATTTAGGGTCTTATTCTCATAAAAAAATAAATTTTGGACAACTTATTTTGTCAATTTAGACCTTATCTTTTAAATTCACAATTAGTTATTCTATTAAATTTTAATTTTGGTAATAATATTCTATAAGTTTAATGGTTATAAATATTTTAATATAAGATTTTAATAGACCATAAATAAGTATTTTATAAACATTTAGATCTTATAATTATCACTTTGTAATTTTAAATATTTTTTATGATTTTTAAATAATTTAAAAATATGTTATTTTTATAAAATACCAATAGTGTCCATTTTGACACTATTCATTTATTTGACTTTAAATAAAATCCTCACAAAAGATAAATTAGAAAAAAAAATATTTAATACACTTCTAACATGTCATAGTCACCTATAAAATTCTTCTATCATTTCAATTGGATCATATGATATTTATTTTAATATTTTTAAAACCGTTTATTTGCTATTTCTATTAATAAAATAATTTTTACATCACTATTGTGTCATCCTTTATGATAATTAATTAATATATAAAAATTATAAAACAATTCACATGATTTAGATAATTTTATTATATTTATAGTGATTATTTACATTCTAATTTTTATGAAGTTTATCACTAAATTAAAATTACTATACTTATAAGATATAAGAGAGTGACATGTTGTCACTTTCTTTTGTTTTAATAATAATTACATCATTTTCATGGAACAAACCTCAATTAAATGAATCTATTCTGACCCTTAGGTGATATGGGTCGACTTTTATTAATCCAATATAAAGTGTTCTCATGTTTTGGTAATTTTATTATATTATTGTGACCCTTAATTACCTGATTTACCATTAACTATAGTAATAAGAATAATTAACAATGTTACTATTCATAATGCCCAAAAAATAGAAGTACACCATTAAAATAATTTGGAAATACTGATTCCAAATATGGAATCTATTTTCCAAAATTCAAAAAACTGAAGATTTAGTAATTAATTAAAAATTATTCCTATTGTCGAATAAAACCAGTTTTGTTTAAAACATTGCAGCAGATTGAAATGTTTTTCCATGTGAATTCAATGTAAAATTAATGAAAATGACTTCAATTGTATAAAAATTAAAAAATATTTTATATTTATACTTTAAAACCATTCAATAATATATTTTAACCATATAAATTATTTCGATGGAAAAAGATGTTTTCAATTAAAATTTAGCATATTTTCATTGTTCATCAAGATATGAAAGCTATCAGAAAAATATCATAAATTTATTCGAAGTATCTTTTTTTGTCCCACATAAAACTAAGATGTTTATATTGTCAAATATAACTTATAAAAGTTTAAAAAATTAGATTTAAAATGGGTTCACCATCAAAAGGCGGTAAAACTGCATTTATTTGAAAAAAACTTATTTTATCCGAAAAATTGATTTTGTTTTCATATCATGTGCAAGATGAATTTTAATGTTATATAAAATTAAAAAAGGGGTTAATAATATTTATAATGTCTAGTTTATATAATATTTTCATAATATATCATTGATTAGTGAAACTGGGTATTGTGTACCATGCAAGCTATCATAGAAGGTCTCTCTTGCGTGTAACGCAATACATTTCTGTGTTGCGTGTAATGTAAGATTCCTTTGGTGTTGAATAGAAAATAATATAAAATTAGTTCATTTATACATTGAAAAAAAAATATACTTAGTGTTTTGTGAAATGAATTCTATCAAAATAACTTGAAATTGTGTGCAACACAAGCCAAGAATAGTGTAGAGTATAATGTAAGCTAATATGGTGTTTCATATAGTGCAATATAATATTGGTGTAGTGTAAAACACAAGACTTAAAAGAAATTAAAATAATATACCTAATAAAATCTCCTGTTCTTACATAACATGACTCTCTAATAGAGGCAGAAGTCTCTCTCCATCTTTCAAGTACGTATCTGAGAATCCTTGTGATTTTTTCTTTGGTTGTAACTTCTCATCCCAGAGAGATAATTGTGCTGAAATTTTCGTTAAACCTAAGATAAATGTCCTAAATAAGCTCATCAGGATTCATCTTCAAATTATCATATTTAATAGTATATGTATTAAGACTCATTTCTTTCACATTAGTGGTTCCCTCATGTGAAACAGACAAAGTATCCCAAATTTCATGGGTTGTTTTACATGAAAAAATTATGTTAAATTCCTCATATCCTAAAGAGATGTATAAGGCATTCATGGATTTGAAATTATTTTTATAAGTAGTCTTGGTTGGGCTATCCAAATTAGTTATATCAGTAGTAGGAATATTATTCACATCTACAATTGAAGACCAAATTTGAAAACCCATACTTTCTAAATTCATTTTCATCTTAATTTTCAATTGGGCATAATATGTTCCATTAAATAATGGAGGTATGTTTGTTGCATCACCTTCTTGTCTACTATCCGCAATAAAGAAATACTTTTAAAGTGCTAGAAATTTAGAACTAACTAAAATTTATAGATCTTTGAAGTAAAACTAAAATCACTGTTGAAATGAGTTTAAAACATAGCCTTAATAAGAATAAATTCATCTCATACTAAATGTTGGTAAGAGTAGAGTACTCAAGAGGGGGTTAATTGAGTATCTATAAGAATTTATATTAAAAAGAATTAATTAAAAAACTCCCCAATAAAAATAAATACAGTCCAGTTAATCAAGGTAATATGGTTATAATAGTTTGACTATTCGAATAAATTCTCGGAAGATTGATTAATTCATAGTAATATCAATGTGAGTTATTGATACAACTTTTGAAGTTATTCTAATAAGTAAAATAGTTATAACTTCTATCCAAGACTAACTATCAAATGAAAATCTAGTTTTCTAAAATATACAGTAAAGCAGAGAAAAACAAAATTAAAATACATAGTAGATAAAACAAGTGGTTTAGTATTAATCTGAGACTTTATCCACTCAACTTGGTGATCACCTGCCACCAAGAATTTTATATAAATAAACCTAATCCACACCCAGGATTGGGGTAAACAATAGTACAAAGTACTTTCCAGGGAACACGACCTCTTCCACTCTTCTTTGTGGTTATAATCTACCAAGAAACACAAGGACCTCTTCCACACTTATCTATGGGAGTAAATTAATTAAAGAAGATATGAGAGGAAGGATATTTGGTATCCTTCAATTTAATATAGGAGATAATGTGAGTTTCAATACAGACATACACACACACTGCTCGAAATCTAAAAATAGTACACAACATAGAAAAATTGATGATAAATGATTAGAAGTGCTCTAAGTGTTATTCTATGCAGCTCTGGACTTTTAGGATGAAGACGATACAAGTATCGAGTCCTCTTGTGAAAAACAGAGTATCGCTTGTCTGGTGCTCTAGTTTCTAGTTCAATTATTTGAGATATGTAGCTCATTTTCTTCTTTATGTTGGTATTGTGAAGATGTTTGAGGCTCTCATATATGGTAGTTCATCCTTCTGGAATCGAGAGTACTTTGTGTGTTCTTCATTGGTATGTTGTTGCATGCATGAGTTTTCTTTTCCACCATTCGCTTCTCTATATTCTTGATTCACACTTATCTTCCTTTAAATTAGGGTGCACATGTTGAAGCCAACAGGATGCATGTATTCTACACCTCGTACCTTGTACTGCCATGTGACATGTCTGCAAAGAATCATTAATGATGTCAGTTCCATTTAATAACTTGAATATGGCTGTTAGAAATTAAAATGAAAACAAAAAAACAGGTTAAATAATGGTGTCATAGTTTTTCATGAAATGGTATCACATGGAAGCAGTGTCAGGGTCATGGGGTCTTTTCCTTTTCCATTGAGTGGTGAGATAGTCATGATGCCATAGTTTCAATTGAGATCAGGAATTGTTATAACAGATGCATTGTCATAATCACAGTGTCTCAAGTAATGGTGTCTTGTATCCTTTTCCAAAACATTGAATAGAGCTTGAGTAATGGTGTTAGGATTACAGTGTCTGGGTCACGGTGTTTGGGTCAGAGTGTCTAGGTCACGGTGTCTGGGTCATGGTGTTTACATAACGGTGACTGAGACTTTTCCAAAATCCAGAACCGAAGACAAACTTATGGTTTCTTAGACTTATCCAAATATCGATTGACATTCTTAAGAATTAATCTTCACAGAATGCATTAAAATTAATTTTTGGTAAAATAAAACATAATAGAACAATATTGAGCATAACTTGTGAGATTTTGAATTAGAACCGGTAAGAATGGAATCATAAGAATACCAACAAACTTCAAACATGATTTAAACATGATTTTCATGATTTTCATGTTTTAAACATTATTAGAATAATTTTCAAGATTTGTATGATTTTCATAATTTAAACATGATTAGCATAATTTTCATGATTTTCATGATTTGTATAATTTAAACAGGATTAGAATAATTTGCAAGATTTGAATTTTTTTTCATAATTTAAACATAATTAGTATAATTTTTATAATTTTCATGATTTTTGAGCATTAAAACATGATCAAATAAAAAGAGGACAACAAATATGAAGTCATAAAATATTTTGGAAACCCAAAACTGTATTTTTAATATTCACTAAAAAATAAAGTATTTTTTAAAATTCTCAACAATTCACCCTAACCTGATTTCAATGTGGTAATTTCAAATATAGTATTTATTTTTTCAAAATAATTTTATAAATATGATAGTTTTAAATTTTAAATATTAGTGCAATTATTTATTGAAAAATAGTTCTTTCTAAGACATAGTCAAAATTTATATACATTTAAAATTTCCTAAGACATTGTTAAATTATTTTATCATTTATATTTAAATAAGAGTGTTTAAAAAGGCTATTTATTAAAAAAATATTATTCATAATTAATAATTTTATTTTAAAAGTGTATATATTTTATAAAAATAAAATTGGATTTTATTTCCATCCAACAATCAATTTATAAAATTGGTTATACTTAAACATTTATTTTATTAAATAAAATTCTTCTAAAACTGGGATTGATTGAATAACTATTTTATTTGTACAAAGGTAATTACACTCTACTTAACTAACACCTAGTCATGTAACCCCTTATTACACCCGTGTAAGCCCTAAGGGTAAGGTGTGTAATGTTGTTAGTTTTATGGGGTGGCTCGGGTAACATTGAATGAGTGGTAATCTCTACTAACTTGAACTTCTCCCATTGGTGATTTCATTAAAGCCTCACTTGTTGAAGCTTGAATTGGGCTTGGTAAAGGTAAAACCCCAGTGATTCTACCTCCCTCCCAAGTTCGGAAAAATATGCTTCAAACAGCAAGAATCTACCAATTAAGTACATCATTTCTCCTTCCTACATCAATTATCCATTTTCATTAATACTTATAAACACTAATTAAACTACTAAAATTATTACCAATGGGTATAATTCTCAAAAGCTGAATATATCGATGGTTATATTAACCAACATTCATATTTGACCATTGGTCATATTACTATTCCAATAGGCACATTACTCCTTATAAATATTACTTCATTTTTTCACTCTAAACACACTACAATTCCTCCTAAGTTAACATTTTTATTTTCTAAGATTTTGATTAGTTTATTAATATTTTGTTTCATTTATTTAGTTTTGGTCTTGTGGGTGATGATCTTAATAGATTTGGATGATCCAGATTTTCCTATTTTAATTTTATATTTTATATCTTTTGTGCAATTGTACTGATCATTATTTCAATTTGTTTCTAAGCTGGATAATTTTAGGATCATTATTAATGATATAATATTTATTAGTTCCTATATATTTTATACATGGGTAATATTATATAATATAGTACACATTTTCTCAGGAAGCATATATCATTTAAAAATTTTGGGTCATTACATTCTAGCCCTTAAGAAATTTCAGACCCAAAATTTCAACTCATACTCTTAGTTAAGAAATGGTGTGTGTACTTATGTCTCATTATCCAATACGATTCTCAAATTTCTTATTCATATTTACGGTTATTTCATAATAATTTTACAAAAAAGGTTGACATTTTGCTTAGAAATTTATCTCTACAGTCCATGATCTCTGCCGAATTCTCCTCCAAAGAGAGTTCATGTTTCAGTTATACAACCTTCAGATTTAGTAAAAGTGAGGGATCAGATATGAAATTACTCAAAATAGATACATGGAATACATCATAAACATGATCCACATTTTTTTTGAGTTACTAATTAATTGGAAAATGCTCATGTGCGATCAAGTATTAAAAAAGGTCCAATGTACCTAGATATAATATTTACTTTCTTTCCAAACCACATGAATATCATCCATGGTACTATTCAAAGGAAATATTTTTCTCCAAAATCAAACTACAAGTCTCTTCGATCATTTTTGGAATAGCTATTATTTCAAATTTGAGAATATTTTATTTGTTTTTGGATGGAATGTCCCTATTTTATTATATCTTGAACAATATTGGGCCCAAGTATCTTTCTCTCAACAACCTCATCATAACAAGTAGGAATTCTATATCACTTCCTAAATAGAGCTTCATAGAGCTCAATTTGAACACTTGAGTGGAATATGTAGTTGTAAGAGGACTTAATTAATGGGTGGTGTTGATCCCATCCACCTCTAGATTCCACATAGCATGTTCTCAGCATATCCTCAAGTTTACGCATAGTCCTTTCAGATTATCTATTAGTTTGGGGTGATAGGTCATACTAAAATTCAATTCAGTATTAATAGAATGTTAAAGATGTCTTATGAATTTGAATTTCAACTTTTTATCACAAATAGAATGATTGAAAGTGGTTCCCCATCCATCCTCACCGCTTAATTTATGTATATCATGGAAAGTTGGCCAACAAAATAATATTCATGAATAGCGATGAAATAGGCAGTCTTGGTGAGTTGATCCACTATAACCCATATCGCAAAGTTTCCTTTAGATGTTCTTAGAACACTTGTGCTAAATAGTATAGTGATATTTCCCCACTTCCATGTTGGTATGAGTAGTGGTTGAAATACCCCTTTTGGAATCTTTCTCTCTTCCTTCACTTTTTGACACACCAAGAACCTTGTAGTGTAGATGATAATATAAATTTTCATATTATACCATCAAAAATGATCAAGAAGGTCCATATATATTTTATTTATTCCAAGATTTATTGATAATGTAGATCTATGAGCTTCATCCATCATATCCTTCTTTATCTCTAGGATAGATGGGGAACATTTACTTATATAGAATTTTAGTACTACATCCTGATCAATGTTGAAATCGGGAAAATTTACATTCTTTACTGCCAATATCTTCTTTTGTATCAAAGGATCATCTATTGGATCTTTCTGTATCTTCTCTAACAATGATGGTTGAGAAATAATTTGGGGTAGGATTGATAACATATTTTTTCTTATGATTCCTATGTCTAACATCACTGTGTCTTTCATCAATGGATCTCCTTGAATTGTCATCATACATAGAATAATAGGTCATTTCTACTCAATGCATGATTGAATTTTATTTCTCTTCTGGGGTGATAATGAATTGAACAATCTTGGTCTTTAAGAAGCTCCAACCATCACCTTTCAATCAAGTTCAATTATTCTTTGCATGAATATATATTTCAACTCTTCTGGTCTATATATATATATATATATATCACATTTCTCCCCATAAATACAGTGTATCCATATATATAGAGAAAAAATGACTTCTTCTAACTCCAGGTCTTTCATAGGACAATTTTTCTCAGGAGGATTTTAATATAAAGATGCATAATTGATCACCTTATAATTTTTCATGAGGATTCACTCAATCCCTTTAAAATATGCATCATTATAAATAAAAAATCCTTATCTGATAGAGGGTAGGGTTAACATAGGTGTAGTAACCAATATCTTCTTTAGTACTAAGAAACTTTAAGCACACACCTTTCTCCATATGAACTTAGTGAATTTTTAAGTTAACATGGTTAGTGTATTGGAAAGTAATAAAAAATCATAAACCTTCTATAATATCCTGCTAAAACAAGGAAATTATGAATCTCAGTTTATAACATCCCAGACCCGGGTGCCATGCAACGGGTGCCCCTAGCCCGGTCCGCCACATGACCTCAAGCGCATTTCCCCAAACACCAGAGGCTGCCGACTAGCAGCGAGGGCCCAGGTCTGATAGTGGGGAAAATATGCCCTCATTTGTCAAAGTGTAGCGCAGTAGAATTTAAAGAAAACATTCAACGACAGTGGAAGCAGTAAACCATAGACAACTGAAATAAACTACAGCAGTAAATATAACCAAAAGTATATAAATGATGATGCTACATGTTTCATGTTCTAAGAAAACATCCAGAACATGTATCAAGTTCTAATAAAACAGCCAGAACATTTTATACATCAATACAGTACAACAAAGAGAAGAGTACAACAAAACAAACCAAAACAGCTGGAAGCGGCATCGCGAGCCTAGGCTCGGTCCCATGCCCTCCTACTCCACAGCAATAGTCAAGTACCTATATAGGGAATCTTTCCCCTATCTACCCCTGTAGAAACGTAATCTGTTTGGGTCAAAAAACATGACCCAAACAGGGTGTGAGAAACATATCTCATTAGGCACCCACCAATGGATCGTGCCCAACTGCGTGTAAACATGCAATGATAGTGTGCAGTAGTAAAATGCAATAAATTAAGTAGTACTCAAAAGTAAATCATTACCAGTTATATTGCCATTTTATTATCCATTTAATCCGTTTAATATAAGAAATCACTATAGTGCATTTCTAGTAAACAACTAGTGTCCTCAGACACGTAAACTCCTACCCTCAGGTAACGAGTATCCAAAACAAGAATCTTCCCTCAGGCATAATAGAGTTTTTCCCTCAGGCATATGTAGTGTTTCCCTCAGGCACAGAATCAGCTACCCACAGGCACGGAAGAAGTTTCCCTCAGGCCGAAATAACTACTCCCCACGGGCTAAATAGTGTAGTGCCCACAGGCTAATCACAACAATGCCCTCAGGCTAAACAGGTAACCTGGCCATGCCCAACATGTCAAAATGCAGTAAACAAGCAATTCCTCTTGAGGAAATTCTAGAATTACTACATTAAAGGCATACCCTCGGGTATCCTGGCCAAACGGCTAAACAGTGGAACACACCCCCGGGGTGGTTCCGGATCCAAGCAACGACCCCAACCAGCAATTTATTATCACAATTTAATCACCTATGAAATTCTAGGAATTTAATATAGAAACTGCCTCAGCCACATGACACCCCAACAAGGGTTCGTGGCACAAAAATGCACAAAAACACACGATAGTTGGAAATTCACACCAAGCCACCTACCTTGTATGCCAACAAACGTTACACCCGAACGCCGACTCCAGAAAATCCCAAGAATGGTGTAGATCTGACGAAGAACAGAAACCATTAAAACGTAAATAACTCATGTTAGGAGAATAATTGGTAAGAACCAGCCAAGGAGGTGGAAGCCTTTACCCGTGTAGTTCTAATGGGATCGTCTGAGGCGGAAACTGATTCCATACGAACGCCTGATGGATCTTCAAAGGTCTACCCTCCTCCTTTGGCACCAAATCAGCTCAAGTGTCTCCTCTGCCAAATGAGGAGGCTTCTGCCTGATTTAAGCCGAAAAAACAAAGTACACGGTGTGTACTTCATTCATTTAACTGTTCCTTTGGCGGCACCGCCACACTGTTAATTTGTCGACATGAGTACACGGCATGTACTCCTGAGTACACGGCGTGTACTGCTGCTCAGCTGGCGGCGACTCTAAGCCTGCCGACTGAGTACACGGTGTGTAAGGTACCACTACACAGTATGTAGTCGGTTCCTACACCCCTCGTCGTCGACATGGCTACACGCCCCATGTACCAATCCCACACGGCCAAAAGTACACGGCATGTTGAAAAGTACACAGTGTGTAGTTCCAAAACTTAGGATTTTTCCCCCATTTTACATAATATTTCAAAAACACTTAAGGAAAAGAAAAAAGAAGAAGCTCGTACCTCAAAAATAAGAACCAGGTTCTTACGAACTTCCCCCCTTATAGAAATTTGTCCCCGAATTGCCCTTCCATGGGTGGCAAAGATAAAGCTCAGAACAGCTCTGGACACTGAGCACGTACGTCGGCCTCCCGCTCCCAGGTCTCGTCTTGCACTCGGCCATACTACCATAGCACCCGTACGAGGGGAACTGACCAGCCTCGAAGAACCTTCATGCTCCTGTCAATGATACGGATCAGATTCTCCTCAAAGGACGCATCATTCTGAAGCTCAACCTCCTCAGGCTGAAAGGTGTGAGACGGGTCTGAATGGTAGCGACGCAACTGAGAAACGTGGAAGACGTCGTGCATGGCTCGGTACTGCTGCGGTAACTACAACCAATAGGCAATCTTCCCGACTCTCTCCAGAATCTCGAATGGTACCACATACCTCGGTGAAAGCTTACCCTATCTCTTGATCCGTTTGTGTCCCAGCCTCGGCGAAACACGTAAAAAAACCTGATCCCCGACCACGAACTCCAAAGGTCGTCTGCGGTGATCAGCATAAGACTTCTGATGAGACTGTGCTGTAGTCATCCGTTTCTGAATCAACTGGACCTACTCAGATGTCTCTTGCATGAGTTGTGGCCCCAGTAAAGTTGTCTCACCTGCCTCTAACCAGCACAAAGGTGATCAGCATGGCCTACCATATAAAGCCTCATATGGTGCCATCTCAATATTCACCTGAAAACTATTGTTATAGGAAAACTCGACAAAGGTTATATGCTTCTCCTGAGAGCCCCCAAATTCTTGGACGCATGGGCGGAGCATGTCCTCTAACACCTGTATCATACGCTCCGACTGGCCATCAGTCTGAGGGTGGTATGTTGTGCTCAGAAGCACCTGTGTACCCAGTGCCCTCTGAAAACTCTGCCAGAAACGAGATGTAAAGCGGGCGTCCCTATAAGAAACGATAGAATGAGGGACCCCATGAAGACGTACGATCTCTCGGATATACCTCCGTTTGAGCTCGTCAACACCGAAGGTCTCTTTGATCGGCAAGAAGTGAGCCACCTTCGTGAGTCTATCCACAACAACCCACACGACATCATTTCCTCGAGGTGACCTTGGCAATCCCGTCATGAAATCCATCATGACATCATCCCATTTCCACTCTAGAATGGGCAACTGTTGTAACAGCCCAGCTGGTCTCTAATTATCTGGCTTCACCTGCTGATAGGTGGAACATCTCGTAACGAATCCAACTATCTCTCTCTTCAAACCCGGCCACCAGTACTGACTCCTCAAGTCATGGTACATCTTGGTAACCCCGGGATGAACTGTCCAAGATGAAGCATGAAACTCCCACATCAACTCCTCGTGTATATCCCCCGGAACCCATAATCATCCATGGAAACAAAAAACCTCATCATTTCTTACCGTCCAACCAGGAGGAGGGTCCTTACTTGCCACCAACTCCCGTAGAACTAGGTCTTCTGAATCAGATAGCTGCCTTATCCTCACTCTGTCCAGGAGGGTGGAAGTCATAGCTAACGAGGAAAGATAAGTCTGCACCTGACTGTTATGCACCTCCAAATGCATCTTAGAGAACAAAGCCATAAGCTCCCACTCACTACTGGCCTCTTGCACTGCCTGTATTTGAGTCTTCCTGCTCAGTGCATCAACTACTGCATTACCTTTACCAGGTGTGTAAGTAAGCTCAAAATCAAAGGACTGTAGGTACTCAGCCCACCTCCTCTGTCTCAAATTCAGGTCACACTAAGTAATGATATACCTGAGGCTTTTGTGGTCAGTGAAAACCACAAAATGTTCTCCCAACAGATAATGTCTCCAATTGTGCAATGCATGCACAACTGCAGCCAACTCAAGATCATGCGTCGGGTAATTCCTCTCATGTGGCCTCAACTGACGAGACCTGTACCCAACAACTCGGTCACCCTACATCAAAACGGATCCCATCCCAATCCCTGATGCATCACAATAAACTGTATAGCTCTTCCCCTGCTCTGGGAGTATCAGGATCGGTGCTGATGTCAACCTTACCTTCAGGTCCTGAAAGGTTGTCTCGCAAGATTCTGACCAAACGAACTTCACACCCATCTTATTCAGACCCGTCAACGGTGCTTCTAAGAGGGAGAAGTCCTATATGAAGCTCTTGTAGTAACCATCCAGCCCTAATAAACTTTGTATCTCAAACATGTTCTTAGTCTGATACGAGGAAACTACTGCTCTCACCTTCTCTGGTTCTACTGCAACTCCTGCCTCTTAGATGATATGACCCAGGAAGTGAATCTGGTCCATCCAAAAGTGGCACTTCAAGAGATTAGCATATAGCTGATTCTCTCTCTGTGTACTCAATACGATCTCAAGATGGGTGTCATGGTCGTGTCGAGTGTGAGAGTACACCAAGATGTCGTCCACAAATACCACCACAAAAGAATCAAGATACGGATGGAACACACGATTCATCAGAGACATGAAAACTGATGGCGTGTTCGTGAGTCCGAAGGGCATAACCAAGTACTCGTACAGACCATATCTGCTACGAAAGGATGTAAGCGGTATATCTGATGGTCTCATGCGCAGCTGATGATAACCGGATCTCAAGTCAATATTTGAGAACACTCGTGCTCCACGAAGCTGATCAAACAGATCATCTATCCTCGGCAAGGGATATCAATTCTTAGTCGTCAATTGTTTCAGCTTCCGATAATCTATGAAAAGTCTGAGGGTACCATCCACCTTTTTCGCAAAAATGACCGGTGAATCCCAAGGAGAATTACTAGGTCGGATAAATCCCTTTGACTGTAACTCCTCTAACTACCTCTTGATCTCGTGAAACTCAGGCGTGGCCATCCTATAAGGAGGAATGGACACTACTACTACTCCTAGAACAAGCTCGATTGAGAAATACACCTCACGCACCGAAGGTAGACATGAAAATTATTCCTGGAAGACATCCCCGAAACGATCAACTACTAGAGGGAAATCCGTCTGAAAAGTTCCCTGATCATCCAGATATAAACTCATTATCTCGGTTGTGACTCCACCTCGCCCATGATGCTCTGGTCCAGCTCGACTCACCTGAACATACCATTCTCCCTTGTATAGAAACTCTCCGCCCTCTGGTGACGTGAAGCGCACCCTATGACGATAGCAATCTACAAAGTCTCAAAAGGGAACCAACCGGTCCATCCCGAGAATGACATCATTGCTCTTCATCTCCAAGACATAGAGGTCCCAAAGGAAGTGACACCCACCAACCTCAAGGGGGCACTCCTTGCACTAATGCACACTAGTCGTCCTAGTCCCCAAAAGAGTGTCTAGCGTCAAGACATCAGAATAAGAAGAAACAACGAGCCCAAGTCTCTCCACAACTAGTACAGATATGAAACTATGCGTAGCACCCGTATCAAAAAGTACTGAAGACAAAATAGAAGCTACTAGAATAGTACCTATGACTGTAGAAGGTCCGGGATCCTGCTCCTGCTGGGTCTATTGCACTGCATATTCCTGCCCAGTGTTGTGGCTCTGCGACACAGCCTGGATACCCTGAGCTGTCCCACCCTGTTGCCTCTGAGATCCTGGTGTCTGGCTACCACGACCATGACCACCATCTCTGCCTGTACGCCCTGATGTCTTCCAGTTCCCAGACTAGTAAGAAGCCACTGGTCCTGCTCCCGTACGTGGAGTCTGCAAAGAACCCCTCTCACTAGCCACTGATGGAAACGCCCTACAAAAGCACTACAGATGACCCAACTTTCCAAAATCTCGGCACTCCACTGGATCATGTGGACACTGTGGCCTCTTGTGCCCCTCTTTACGACACTGGTAGGACATAACCTGGCCACCTGAAGCATTCTTCTGACTGGTACTGCCGCCCTGAGAGAATTCCATATATTTGTTTCTCTTGCCAGAATAAATAATACCAGTAACTGGTGTTGAACCACCCAGGACCACACCACTTGATTCCCGTAGGTTCCTCCCTGTAATTAACGCCTGTTTCACAATCGCGTGTACGGTAGGAAACCTGAAAAAATTCACCAGTGCTCAGATGTCATAATGAAGACCATCTTAAAAACGTCTGGCTCTCAACATCTCATCACCCACCACCATGGGTGAAAAATGCTAAAGCTTTATAAAATGAGAAGAATAGTCCATCACTGACATAGCGCCCTGCTGCAGATTCATGAACTCTCAAGCTCTATCTGCCCTCATCATCTCTGGAAAGAATAATTCATAGAAGACTGCCTAAAAATCTTCCCACGCCATGTCCCTGTGATGATCTGACTGGGTGGTAACATCCCACCACCTCATGGCTGAATCACGCAACATATATGTCATGAGCTTGAACCTCCGCCCTGGAGGCGTCTCAAGATACTCGAAAATAGTCTGCATCAACCCCAACCAAGACTCCACAGCCTGTGGTCTTCCATCCCCTGAAAACGTCGGCGGATGCTACTGCTGAAAGATCTTGTGTCAGCTCGACCATAGATGTGGAAGCCTACGGTGCCCCCTGAAAGGTCTGCATGAACCGCATAAAGCCTTCACGGAACTCCGCCTCCACGCCTGTGTCCGGTATAGCAGCTGGCCCCGCATCTGGCTCTACTGGAGGATCAACTAGTAGCCCATGGCCCACCATCTCTAGAGTATACTCATCGCTTCTCTCCTAGAAAACAACCCGCAGTCGTCTAGGTGACATGACTCTACAAGGTCAAAAGCACGCCTCAGATTCAAGATTATTAAGATCAGAAAGCGAAGGAACCACAAAGGAAACAAGAGGATCAAGGCATTCAAAATTTTCAAATCAATACTACACGGCATATACAATGACTACATGGCATGTACTTGACTTCTCATCCCCTGCCTGGGTCCTTCTACACGGCTAAGTCACACAGCTTCCATCAAAAAAAACTACACGGCATGTAAATAATCTACACGGCATGTATGGTATTATTTTTCAACTGCCTGTGTCGTCTGTGACACGACCGACTACTCGACTTGACCCTACACAGCGTGTTAGACCCGCACACGGTGTGTACTCCACACCTCTTCCTAGCCACATGGCTAACACCACACAGTATGTCCTCAGAAAAGACTACACAGCGTGTCCCACAGTTACACGGCGTGTCCAGGGAGAGGTGACATCGGCATGTGTTGTTAGTTACACGACCGAGTCCCCATGTCACACTACACAGTGTGTCTATAATTGACACGGCGTGTTCTGTATAGGAGTTCACTGACCCGTGTTGTTAGTTACACGGCCGGACTCTGGGTCACACTACAAGGCGTGTACAAAAGCTACATGACGTGTTTTACCCAATCCTTTCCCTACCCCGTGTCGCCGCCCACACGGTTTGTGACACGGGAAGAAACTACACGGCGTGTACTGAGGGTAAATGGTGTGTACTCAAAAAGTTCATTTTTCTTCCCAAACAGAAAAGCATACATGGCATGTATAAAAAATACTACACGGCATGTATACTGGGTTTCCGGACAGTATGCCTCAGAAACTTCCCCGGAACCTAGAAAATACTAAAAACCAACACCTAAGTGTCAAATTTCGGTCAGTGAGGGCCCATACTCCTCAAAAACAGAAGTTTGGCGTTCATTCTATAAACAAGCTCACATAACATTACCCTATCACATAGTAGGTATTTTATCAGCGCGACTATCACAACAGCATGTTTTTCTAGCACATCAACTATCACAACAACATGTGAATTTCGAATGCACCTACATGGCATGGAAACAATGCATGGAATGTGATTTATAGCATGTTCCTATATGATGCATGAGACGGCATACCCTCATCTCATCGGGTTGCAACTAAATAGAACCCCTAGATAAAATATAAACTGCACAATTTCGAAGTGTGTCAACCAACAGTGAAAACATATCGACCGTAAAATTTTCAAAATCAAAAGAATACAAAATATAAGGTAGACTGGATTGTTCCTATGTACGGGTTAGCTATGCCTGGGCACAGCTTATTACCAACTACTGATCCATCCTATCCCTGACTACGGCTCCAAATAGTAAGTCAAAGAAAAGAAACCCCTTTGATACCACTTTGTAACATCCCAGACCCAGGTTCCACGCAACGGGTGCCCCGAGCCCAGTTCTCCACGTGACCTCAAGCGCATTTCCCCAAATGCCAGAGGCTTACAACTAGCAGCAAGGGCCCAGGTCTGATAGTGGGGAAACTATGCCCTCATTTTTCAAAGTGTAGCGCAGCGGAATTTAAAGAAAACATACAATGATAGCGGAAGCAGTAAACCACACACAACTGAAATAAACTACAGCAGTGAATATAACCAACAGTATATAAATGATGATGCTACATGATTCAAGTTCTAAGAAAATAGTCAGAACATGTTTCAAGTTCTAAGAAAATAGCCAGAACATTTTATACATCAATACAATACAACAAAGAGTAGAGTACAACAAAACAAATCAAAACAGCTGGCAGCGGCATTGCGAGCCTAGGCTCAGTCCCATGCCCTCCTACTCCACAGCAATAGTCAAGTACCGATATAGGGACTCTTTCCCCTGTCTACCCCTCCAGAAATGTAATCTGTTTGGGCCGAAAAACATGACCCAAACAGGCTGTGAGAAACATATCTCAGTAGGCACCCACCAAAGGCCCGTGCCCAACTGCGTGTCAACATGCAACGATAGTGTACAGTAGTAAAATGCAATAAAGTAAGCAGTACTCAAAAGTAACTCATTACCAATTATATTAACATTTTATTATCTATTTAGTCCATTTAATATAAGAAATCACCACAGTGCATTTCTAGTAAAGAACTAGTGTCCTCAGACACGTAAACTCCTACCCTCGGGTAACGAGTATCCAAAACAAGAATCTTCCCTCAGGAATAAGAGAGTTTCCCCTCAATCATAGGTAGTGTCGCCCTCAGTCACAGAATCAGCTACCCACAGGCACGGAAGAAGTTCCCTTAGGCCGAAATAACTACTACCCACGGGCTAAATAGTGCAGTGCCCACAGGCTAATCACAACAACGCCCTCAGGCTAAATAGGTAACCGGGCCATGCCCAACATGTCAAAGTGCAGTAAACAAGAAATTCCTCTCAAGGAAATTCTATAATTACTACATTGAAGGTACACCCTCGGGTATCCTGGCCAAATGGATAAATAGTGGAACACACCCCCATACTGGTTCCGAATCCAAGCAACGACCCCATCCAGCAATTTATTATCACAATTTAATCACATATGCAATTATAGGCATTTAATATAGCAACTTCCTCAGCCACATGACACCCCAACATGGGTTCGTGGCACGAAAACTCACAAAAAAATACGACAGTTGTAAATTCACACCAAGCCACCTACCTTGTACGCTAACGAACGTTATACCCGAACGCCGACTCCAAAAACACCCAAGAACGGTGTAGATCTGACGAAGAAAAAAGACCATTCAAATGTAAATTAACTCCTGTTAGGAGAAGAATTGGTAAGAACCAGCCAATGAGGTGGAAGCCCTTGCTCGTGCGGTTCCAACGAGATCATCCGAGGCAGAAACCGATTCCATACGAACACCCGGTGGATCTTCAAAGGTTCGGCCTCCTCCTTTGGCACCAAATCGGCTCAAGTGTCTCCTCTGCCAAATGAGGAGGCTACTGCCTGTTTTAATCTGAAAAAACAATGTACATGGCATGTACTTCTGAGTACACGGCGGGTACTTCTTTCATTTAATTGTTCCTTTGGCGGCACCACCACACTGTTCATCCGTCGACATGAGTACACAGAATGTACTCCCGAGTACATGGCGTGTACTGTCGCTCAACTAGCAGAGACTCCATCGCCTTACTATTTAAGCCTGCCGACTGACTCCACGGCGTGTAAGGTACCACTATACGGCATGTAGTCAGTTTCTACACCCCTTGTCGTTGACATGGCTACATGCCCTGTGTACCCATCCCACATTGGCCAAAAGTACACGGCATGTGGAAAAGTACACGGCGTGTACTTCCAAAATTTAGGATTTTCCCCATTTCCATATTATCTCAAAAACACTGAAGGAAAAGGAAAAAGAAGAAGCTCGTACCTCAAAAATAAGAACCAGGTTCTTACATAGTTACTCTTATTGGATGAGGACACTCCTATACAAAATTTGTCTTGGAAAGGTCAAATGAGATTCCTTCATTGGTTAAAATGTGTCTTCTAACCAGAATTCACATTTTATAAGTCTTCCAAACTGATTATTCTTCCTTATAGTTTTTAATATAACCCTTATATTATCCTAAATTTCCTAAAAAAATTTAAAATATATCATCATATCATTAATAAAATTAACATTATTTTTTAAGGAAGTATTTAAATACTCTATTAATCAAGTTCCTAAATATAGAAGTAGTACTAATCAAGTAAAAGGGAATAAAAAAATTCATAATGACCATATATTGTTAGGAAATTATACATTGGAATTTCTTATTTCTTCACCATCAACTAATGATACCCATATTTGAGATAAATCTTAGAGAATAATTGAGCCCCATGAATCTGGCCAAATAAATCATCAATCATTGAGAGAGGGTATTTGTTCTTCACTGTGGTCCCATTAAGTTCACTATAATCAATTCATAGACATATTGATACATCTTTACTCTTTACAATGAGAATAGGTTCTCTCCTAGGAGACACACTTAGTTGGATAAATACCTTTTCTGAAAGATCTTGACGTTGTTTCCCTAATTACTCTAACACCACATTTTATATTCCATACGGGGTCTTTGATGTCTACTTAGATCTAGGTATGAGTTAAATGGAGAACTCTAAATATATCTCTAGGGGAGGTCTAGGTTACTCTTTAGGAAACACATTAATGTATTCCTAAAATATAAGGATATATTTTATCTTCATACCATCATTTCCTTAAAAAATGATTAATTTAAATACTATTTATCTCCCTTATTGGATTTGTGTTTTTAATTAGTGTCCACCATTGATCATATTCCCCTTCTAAGGGGTATAATTCCAGGTTTAATTTCTCTCAATCTAAATAGTGTATTATAATTTAGATCTTTTTTATAGAGATAATTCATTATCCAAGAATCAATGGTTCGATAGATCCACTAAAAGAAGGTGGTCATTATGGCATGAAGCACTCAGTGGTAGGTTGTTCCATTTTAGGTTAATATGTTCATTAAACTTGATTTAAGTTATTATTAATAACTCATGATAGTTTATTAATTATCCACATTAAGTTTTCCATTCCATCTTCTATTGTGTTAATAAGGCCATTAGTGCATCGTCCGTTGCACTCATCATTTACACGGTTCCTCCTATTTTCCGCCATTTTTCTAACAAAAAAAAACCATAGTGAGAAGCATGTTAATTTTTTGAAGCATAAAATTTTAAAGGGAGTTTATGTATTAAAAAATCTTTCTTGACTATTTTATTCAATAATATCCTCTATAACAATTATATTTTTAATATATCCTTTATAATGGTTCATAAAAATCTTATGATTAACCAAACATATCCCCAATGAGTGTTAAACTAGGTGTGTAGTAAGGATAATTGTAATTAATAAGTTCTTAATTAATTATATATCAATATGGTATTTTTAGGGTTGTACCCCTTAGGTACATCTCTGCCAAATCCACATCCACTTGTGGTATCCGGAGAGAGATTTCAATGCTTGGAAACCAGACACTTAATACTATACCAAACTTTAATGATGTTTTCATATATTTATAATTATACCTATGGTTCTTAATAATTTCTTAAAGTCCTATTTTAAACAAATAACTAAACCATCCTATGATACCAACTACGGAATCCCACCTTTATATTACATAAAGATTTCATTACATGGAACAAAATACATGATCTTTAAATTTTTTGTTTCTTGAAAATTAGAAACGTAATATAAGAAAACATAAAAAATTATTCTAATCCACATGAAAGGATTATTCATGGTTTCTGAATAAGTTAATTTTATTACATCCCATATACTAGGGACATACATCAAATTAAAGAGGTGAGTATAATCCCAATAAGGGAATAAGAAAGGGAGATATTTAGTATTTGATCATGTGAAACATCAATAAGAAACTGAGGTATTACCATATAACATGATCAACCGAATATGAGTTGTATCATAATAAAAAAACTAGAATCATAACTTGGAAATGTGTCTATGACATAAAAAGTAGTCATTCATAAGCATATCACCATTGTTTATTAATAAGGTGTCATAAATGAAAATTACCAAGGTTATTCACCAAGGTATGGTAAAACAGGTCATCTCTATTGAATAAATTTTGTACCTAATAAATTGGAGTGCTATATGGGTATTTACTTCATATGTATTAATTTCATTTGATTCAAATAGATCATAATAAACCATTTCATTAATAATTCATGGATAAACAAGAACATGTTTCTTATCAAAATCATGGAATACAAAAGTTCTTAAAGACATGATCATTACATCATTCTTAACACACAAAGTGGGAATGTTGGTTTCATTTATGTAAATACTTGAATAAATAAATCATTTTTAGATCTAGATGAATAACCATGGAAAAAGAAATAGGTTTGGGTATTCATAAAAAATAGAAGATAATTTCTCATGTAAAATAGAGAAAAAATGTAGCATCATGACGGGTATAAAATATGGATTGAGAGAAGAAAAAATGATAGGTAAAAAAGGTAATCCCACTAATAAAAGGCTATTATTATAGTAATGGGATAATATAAATAGAAAAAAATAAATTAATTTAACAATTAGGAGACATACCACAAAAAGAGAACTTGAATGGAAAAGAGAAGTAGATATTTCCCTTACCTTAAAGAGTAGCACCTAAATCTTGTGGATGGAACCTTTGGGGATGAATGAAACTTTTTGTGGAATATTTAAAAGAAAAAATTACCAAAAAATCATTGAGGATGGATTTTGGAGTGAAGGTGAAGGGTGAAATGGGTGGGTATTTATAGAAAATGTGAAGGAATTGTTTAATAATTTCCAAATATAGGTCTTGGAAATCTGGGTTGTGAAAAAAGAAAAACCATTGGATTGACCAAAATTTTTTTTCATGGTTTTAGAAATTTGTGTAATATTTTATGATATTTTATTCTATTAGAACTTAACTACATTTTTTATACTTCATTCAAAATGGAAAAGTAAATTTTTCACAAAATAATGTTTTTAAGTCAAATTTTCCTGTTTAGAATTTGGAAGGTCACTTATAGGTTTAAAAATTGATTAAAATATATAAAAATACATAATATTAATAAAATAACATATTTTATTTCTTTATTCTTTAAAAATAATTAATATATCATTATGACATAAATATGATGTCATTAAACATACCAAAAACCCAAAACTTATTTTTTACTATTCTCTAAAAAATAAAGTATTTTATAAAATTCTCAAAACATCACCCTTAACTAATTTTAATGTGATGATTTAAAATATATTATTTATTTTATCAAAATAATTTTCTAAATATAGTAATTTTAAATTTTAAATATAAATACCCTTATTTATTGAAAAAAATTTAAGATAGTCAAATTCATGATTCTTCTAAAAATTTCGTTGGAAATTATTATATTATTTTATCTTTTTTATTTAAATAATATTGTTTTAGAATACTATTTAATCCAAAAAATTACTCAAAATACCTGATATTGTTATAAATGTTTATATATTTTCTAAAAAATAAAATTATGTTTTAATTTTTCTCAACACAATTTATCAAATTATTCTTACATAAAAATATATTTTATTAAAAAAAATTAATCTCAAAATGGGATTAATAAAATAAAAAATTATTTATAAAAAGGAAGTTACACTTTAAGTAACTAAGTCCTATACATGTAACCTTTTATTACACTTGAGTACACCCTAATGGTAAGGTGTGCAGTAGTGGTAGTTTCATGGGGTGGCTCAGCTAACATTGATTGATTTGTAATCTATACTAACTTAAAATTCTCCCATAGGAGATTTCCTTTAAGCCTAAATTGTTATATATCGGCTTGGGATTGGTCCAGGGTAAACCCCAGTGATGCAACCTCCCACCCAAGTTCTAAAAAATGGTCTTCAAACGGCATGAATCTATTGGTTAAAGCCATCATTTATCCTTTCTATGTCAATTATCATTTTTCATTACTACATATAAAAAATAATTATAATGATACAATTTTTACCAATGGGTATAATTACCAATGGTCAAATAGACCAACATTTATGCTAACCAGTGGTAAAATTTGGAAAATGGTCGTATTGCTATTTCATTGGTCACATTTCTACCTATAAACACTACTTAATTATTTCACTCAAAATTCAATACCATTCTTTATAAGATCATATTTTCATTTTATAATATATTGATTGATTGAACAATATTTTGTTTCACTTCTATAGTTTTGGTAGTGGGTATGATGAGCCTAACAAATTGGGGCAATCCATATTTTCTTATATTAGATTTTCTATTTTATATTTTTTGTCCAATTATAATGTTAGTAATTTTAATTATTTTTATAAATGACTAATATATTGATCATTATTAATGAGATAATGTTTTTTTGGTTCCTATATATTTTTTTGTGTATATTATTCTATAATATAACACATATTTTCTCATGAAACAAATATCATTTAAAAATCCTTGGTTATTACATTGTTCCCATTGGATCATGCTTATTGACTCACACTCTTTTACCAAGGAACATTTTTTTCATTTGAGATCACATGTACATCTATCAAAACATGTGAAAAAATATTTCTATTAGTTATTAATTTTAATAATATTTTTTTCCCTCACTCTGGTTTTTCATATTCATATGATCTGGCCCTTGATGACATGTTGATGAGTTTTCCACCTATAGAGAATTTGATGTCACCCCTTTCTTATATTTCCATTCCTCTAGTTATGTAGATGAGTATAACATATTGTTAACCTATAAGGGTGTATAGTGTGATTGTATTATTAAGAATCACTCACAAGAATCTTAAAATAATTAATTTATAAATATTATCCTCAAAGACACTAAACCTTATGCACTTGGGATTGTGTGATTATTAGGAGATGTGATGTTTAACCCATCGTTATGTTGTAAAATAAAAATATGTTACCCTCACTTTGTATCAAATACACTATTTAAAGAAATTATTATTTTAAACATACCCAAGAGTGAGGGTCAGGGGTGCCTTAGTTGGTATTAGAGAAGGTTTTTGTTATTATTTAGGATTATCTTATTTATTTTTGTGATTGGGTTGAAATAAATTTATTGAAACCCCTAAGAATAAGTCTAAAGGGTTTGTAAAATTATAAGATAACATCATGGAATTTTATAATCTATTATGAAGGACTTATTATTTTATGGAATTAGGTTATGGTATATGAGATAACATAACCTAAAGAAATATAGATGGAACTAATAATTTTTTAGGTTTAACAGAAGTTAATGTGTCATTGGAGAACAAACATTAGGATTGAGTTTTCATATTCTTTTTATTATTTAATATAATATTATTGGATATTATCATAACAATTTGATTAGTATTTGGTTGGAATCAAGATCAATAAAAATGAAATTGTGGAAGTTATGACTCTAGAAACACATAAGACTTAGCTATTCAGGCATATATTGAATAAATGGTTGAGAATATTAATAAATTAATAATATGAGGGAAAGGATAATTTAACTAGTCATAATAAGGATAGTGAGGATTAAACCTCATTATAAATTAAATATAGATTCATATCTATCTTAGGGTCACACTTGAATATTTCATTAGTTAGGAATAATTAAGTTTTTTAGGATGTATTTTATTTCGGAAGCAATGTAACAACTTGAGATTTAACTACGTATTTTCCTTAAATAAATATTAGCCTTACAAGAATGAAATATCGAACTAAAATGACCAAACATATTATATTAACATTAGTAGAGAAAATTATAAGAACAATAAAACCACAAGTAAATAAAAAGATAGTAATCAATTAAAAACTCATACATTTAAAGGATAAATAAATAATATGATTAAAAGTATTATTCATTCACTAATAGACATTTAAAGTATTAATAAATTAAACTAAACAATTTTAAATTATTATTATGATAATATATAATATTATATTAATTTAATTATAAATTGGCATAAAATAGTATGAAGAACACATAATGATTTAAAAGGTCATTTTTCAATAAAAAAACTATTTATATTTTTAATTTTCATTAAAAAGGTAAATTTATAAATTCTATAATTTTAATTTTTTAAAATGAACTTATATTTTAAATTAATCATATCAAAATTATCTTATGATGATTTTTTTTTTAAATTTTATTTTTTGGTGCGTAGTTTAAAATACCGTTTTTTACAAATACCATGATTTTTAAGACATTATTAGTATATAAATATTGCTTAAATTTTTTTGAAAAATAATCTATAAAAAAATTATTTTATAAGATATATTTTAAATTTAAAAAATTTTATTTTAGTTTAAAAATCTATGTGAGATATTTTAGAACTTAAGTAATATTTTTCTCTGAAATTGTTTTTAATACAATATACATCTATTATTTCAAAATTAATTTTGATCAATTTTATAATGTTTATAAAAAAAATATTTAAAATTTTTAATTATATGGTGTATATTATGTAATAATAACTTTTATATTTATTCATAAAAATTAATTACTTATGTAAAAGCTAGTTATTGTGGTAAAATCCAAATAAGGGTAAAAATGGTTAACCAAATAAGTAAAAGGTATAACATATTTAAAAAATGATTTTAATTATGTTTTTGTGGTATTGATATAAAAAAACTTATCTAACCTCCATTATTTTCCTTTAATTAGTCTTATTGACAAGTGAAGCATGTTATCTCTCTATATTAAAATGAAATATTTATAATAATTCCATTCTCATCACTTATAAAAGGGGCCTCTCTCCACCCCTTCAAGACCACTCCAAAAGTTTGGTTGCCTCTTAAAAATATTACCTATTTCATTCCCCTATAATCTTATTTCACTTAAATATTATTCTAGAAAATAATAGTTTGACATAAGTCCTCCCTTTTCAAGGAATCCTGTAAGGGAAGCTCAAAGTCCTCAACTAAAGTTCAACATTTTCCCTAATGTTGTGTCTTTTATATATTTTCCTTTAAATCCTATTTCTAAAATATTATATGATAAAATAAATATTTATAGTATACATAATGTTTTTATTCTGTGTAAATAACCATTAACCACCTTTCCCCTTTTCCATTAAGAAAACTGAAAACGGTATTCGTGTTTTGTGTGGAGTGACACCTCCACATAATAACATGTCTCATTTTTCATCTATTTGATAACTTATTTATTAAAATCTCTTAAAAAATTATTAAAAACATAAAAATATATAAATAATATCATTATTATTCTATAATAATGATATTTTTTCAAAATAAACCACTTTAGTAACCATAATCATCCATCAATTATGGTATGTTCATGTTTAGGTCGATGTAACCACCTACTTGAAAAATGATATAAAATAATATGATTGATGATTATAAGAACCTATTTAAAGATAATTCATCATATAAATAAGTAAAAAAATTATTTTTATTTTGGTTCTTTAACGGTAACATTAATATTAAACTCATTAATTAAGATACCAACATTCATTCATTAAAAATCACAGAAACATGCTCATCGCAAATTTTATCTTTAACGATTGTAGCCAAAAATCATATAGAATTAAATTATAACATTATAAATAATTATAAATCATACATTAATGTAACCTTAGTGATTATTTAATGATTAAATTTGGTATAAAAATTAAGAATAACATCGCAATTCTGAAATTAGTTCAAAGCAATCATGAATACTCAAACCAAATATTACAAATAGATAATAACTAACTATATACATATGGAAAATAATTATAAATAAATTTTATAAAAAGTTAAATATATATGAATAATTTTATTTAATAATTTATTAATATATTTTTTATATAGTAGATTCAATAACTTTATTGTAAATTATTAATGAAGGTAAGGGGTACTTTGTCTCAAATTTAATATCATGAGAAAAATTTCATATTCTGAACCATGATATATTTGATATAGTGTGATTACTATATAATGGTTGTATTTTATCATATTCATTTAAATCATGGATTTTAAATATCCATATAATGTTCTCTCTTTAACTTTATTTCAATTCCAAATATATTATAGTTATAAGGTTTATTTGTCACAATTTTCAACTCCATGAAACATGTTTGATAGGACACACCATATTTTCTTTTATATGGTGTATTCATTGACCTATTGAATTCAAGTATAATTAATATATTTCATTTCATTAAATTTTAATTTCAATTTCATGTCTCTTGGTTTATTTTTATTCTTACTTTATCATTGTCATAAGGGTATTTCTTAACTCAATACACTTTTATTGAGATATAACACATCTTATTAAAATTATTTCTTCCAATATTGATTTATTCCACCCTAATTTTCAATTTCCTTTTTAATTTATCTTCCACTATATAGTACTATTAATTTTAAATATAAATATTTTATCTTGATGAATTTCTTTTTCAAAAAGTATATCATTATTAAGAATAATTATCATCATCTTTAACAATGGTGTCCCATATATGACCATATTTTCCCCTTCTTAAAAATAATGTCCTATATATTTGAAAAAAGAATTATGTGTTATCTAATGTGACCTTTTTCTTTCTATTATTTTATTTTAATAATTAATTTTATTAACCATTTTTACAAGTATAAGAAAAACATTTTTTAAAACTCTTTTACAGTTTCTAACATTCTATGAGAATTATTCTTTATAAAGCTTCATTTACATGTTGTAAATGGTTTTCTAAATAATTTTAATTATTGATAATTTTTTAAATATACTAAAATATTATTATATTTTTCTAAAGTAAACTATTATTTTTAAAGGAATTGTTGATTTTAAAAGGTAATTTAAAAAGGATTTTAAATGATCATTCCTTTAGGACTGAATTATTTGGTATTTTTGAAAGAAAATTTGTTTTATAATATTTGTCTTCTAAAAAATATTTTTTAAAAGTATAATATTTATATTATTTATCAAGATCGTAGTATTTTTTTAAGAAAACATTTTTAGGATTTTTCAAGAATTTCAAAATTGTGTGTTTCTTTATGTTTTTTTCATATTGACTTATCTAATAACCTAAAATGGATGCTTTTCATATATATAAAAATCATTTGTTATTTATTATGTGAAAATATATATATGTTTTTATTCCACTATCCATCTTTTTTTCATTGGATGTATTATGGAAAATTTGAGGAATTTTTTTAATAAAACATATCTCTTTTACACATGTTAATTAAGCAATGTTGGAAGTTTGATTTTTCTTCAGGATATAATGGAACATATATATATATATATGGATGATTATTTTATGAATTTTAGCATCCTATATATCCATGAATTTAATTGGTTAATATTTTATATCATATGACACGATAATTTTGTGTGTATGTGATGCAAGAATCTTTTTCACATGTTTTTTTTGTAAACATAATACAGGAAATTTTGTTCTCAATTTATTACATGAATGGGTTCTTGATAGCTTGGTTCATAATATTTTCTATGATTATGTTTGTTATATAATTCATTATCATGTTATGTTTTAGTGTCATTCCATGTTTTCTATATGTATATGATTATTCCCCTTGGAAAATTATTATTGTCTCACACCCTTTTACCATGGAACGTTTTGTTAATTTGAAATTACATTCCCTTCTATGATGACATGGGAAAAACTATTATTATTCAATATTATTTTTAATTATATACTTCTTCCCTACTCATTAACATATGATTATGATCTAACACTTGATGACATGTTAATGGTTTTTTTTCATAATGATAATTTGAACTCACCTATTTTATTTTTATTCATTCCCTAGGTTATAAAGTTTAGTATAACCTATGAGGAGTCTATAAAGGATTATAGTGAGGTTTGATTATGGAGAAACATTCATAATTATTGTAAAATAAGTCTCTTATGTTGTTGATCCTTATAAAACAAAACCTTATATTATGTGGATTGTGTGAATATTGTGATATATAATTTTTAACTCATGGTAAATCTGTAAAATAAAAATTGGTTCATCTCACATTGTATTAAATCCAGTTTTTAAAGAATTTTTTTTTGCACCAGACCTGGGAATGTGGGTCTGGGGTGCCACTTCAGAAAATAAATATCTTCTTCAAAGTATGTTCTCAAGACTAAAGTAATAATTTGTTACAAATTAATTATAAATTTAATATGAAATATCATGTCTCTGGGTACTAGTGATATTTTTTAATTTTCATTAGATAAATTCATTATTCTTGATTTTATTTTCATATACATTATAGATTATTCTTCGAATCTGATTATTATTGAATTGAGAGTAACCCCAATATGTGATTCCATTGTTCCTTAAACCTTTTTTATGTGTTCATATATATAATAATGGTTATTATTTTATTCCACTAATTTCATTATCAATGTATATCATTTGATCATGCACTCTGAAGCATAACAAAAACCATTATAGTAAATGTTTATAATAAGGTGGATTGTATTGGGTATTTTATTAGTAATATGACTATAATTTATTGATCAAGAAGGGATTCCACACTCCATAATATATGAAGAATAAATATTTTCCCATTTTACTCGGGTGATAGATCATTGAATAAATTTATATATCCATGGCATGAAAATGAAATACCATCAAACAAAATAAAAGAAATGTAAATAAATCATTAAATTTTGAGGACACAAAGTTCTAATCATTATTTACAAGATATCATGAGACAAAGTGTTTTTATTTCAAATTATGTGTTCATAGGTGTTTTCTATAGCTATGAATAATATGTATCTCTTTAGGGGTCATGATATGTTGTTATATATTTCTCACATTGTCGCACTTGGAGTGGCGTAGAATTTGCATGTGTCGTTGGGTGGGTGGCCTCGAAAGAGGGAGGGGTGTGATGACACCATTCATTCTTCCATGTGTTATCTCTTGATGGGTTTATAGGTGCCTTGCAATGTCATTCGCTCACTATTTTTCCAGATTTTTATTGCGTTGCATCAGGTTGACATTGCTGAAGTTCTCTTCATGCTATGTCGGGTGGGCGGCTCATAAGAGTGAAAGGTGTGTTGGCATCTTTCGTCTGGATATCCTCCCCACTTTGTTGTTTAGAGAGGTGCTCTGACAAGTTGCGTTGCCAGTATACTACAACTTCTTGACAGAGGGGGTGATGCTTTATCATGACGGATCTCATTGTTGCGATGATTTGCAAGGGGGCGATGAGGCTTTTTGATGAATACTTGGATGTTTGTTTCTTTTTGGTCTCGTAGTTGTTTTGGAAATATTTTTTTTAAGTCTTGTTTCTCATCTTGTAATGGTTTCCCCCTTTCCCATTTCTCAAAGAGGACTTTCTTTTATTTGTTCAATTAAAGGGGGCTTGACCCTTGAACTTTTTTAAAAAAAATTCAACCAATTCAGATGAATTAGGGAATAAGATGATGTGATACCCACATGAATAGATCAATAAATTACCATGAGTGAATTATCATAATTAATTAAACAATAAATTAAATTACACTTTATTCATGTTTCGAATATAAAAAATGAACTTTTTTCAAGGTATTCACATGTTATATAACTATAAAAATGTGAATACAAGAAATTGGTTTTTCAAATGAATATTATTTATTTAGTGTTCATTAAACTAGTTTAGGAAAGAAGAGATGGGATAATGTTTTTTATTAACACACATGAAATGTTAGAGTAATACATGTGAGTGTTTAAATGTTCATGCAATTTATGACAAGTTAATTATGTCATACATTTCATTATGGGTCAGTTTTTGAGTTAAAATTTTTTAAGGAATAAAATGTAATTAAAATGAGTATAACTATAGTATATAAATAAACTTTAAACCCCAAAAAGTTATTCATGGAATCTTTCACGATTTTAGAGCTCT
The DNA here is from genome assembly GCA_963277665.1 of Viscum album. Taxonomy (NCBI): domain Eukaryota; kingdom Viridiplantae; phylum Streptophyta; class Magnoliopsida; order Santalales; family Viscaceae; genus Viscum; species Viscum album. Next base: position 185,838,635 of record OY728144.1, read on the forward strand.
ATCCTCCTCTCTCTCTCAGGTTATAGATAGAGGAACTCAAAGGAAGAACATGAATGATCATTTCGATCTTCATGAATATTTTTTATTCTGTTTGTCTAATAAAAGGGGTTTCATAATTCTCTTTATTATTTCATGAAATTGCAATAATATTATATAATAATAAACCAAGATCTTTGGTGCATGATTATACGATCGATAGGGATCTTATCTTGGTTTATTTAAGATACAATGATCAAGGAACAAGAGAATCTTGTCAGGATCATGTTGTACCACTTACGTATTTTGATATTATTTTTATTGAATATTATTCATGATTTAGAATATTATATGAGATCTATGGGAGAACATGTGGTCCGGTATACAAAATCTATTTTTATTATGAAGATTTGGTTGAAATAATTTAAAAATATCAACCAATAAATTCTTTCTCCTAGCCTAGGTTCATTTAGTTTGTACCAAAGCATTCATACACAACATAAGTCAATAATTTCAAATAAATTTGATTAATTAATAAATTAGAATTGGATATAAGTACAAAAACATAGGAAATTATTGAATTTTATCCTCATTCAATGGATAGAGAATATTCCATGTGCAGTGCATGTGATGTTGGGGAAATTTAATAGCCAATTGTATAGAGAAAAATTTATAAAAAAATTAAAATAAAAAATATATATACAAAAATGCACATGACTAACCTCCAATGGAATAAAAAATCAATGGGTAGTTCCACCCATTGCAGAACCCGGGCCCCGACAAACCCCACTTCATCTCCAGCTAGGTACGGCAGCCAAATACATGTGTGGGTAAAACACGACCCTCCCCTCAAAACCATGCACAACACAGAACCCACAACCTATATGTCAGTACAAATTCCCAAAATGATTGAACCAATTCAAACATAGATCTAAATTCATTCAACCCCCAAACCCAACCTAGAATCCTAATACACCTCTGGGGGTGTTTTTAGGTTAAAACTTATTAATATCAGTTCTATGAAACCTAAAAAATCATTAAAATTATTTTAAACTATTTTAAATTTATTTAAATAATCTCAAGATCCATAGGGAATGTAATTTATTAATTTTAATCATATTATTATCAAAGTAATTATTAAAATAACCAATAGATGAATTTTTTAAAATGAAGAAAAAAATATAGGGGTTTTTCACATGTCCCCACCCATTGACCAAGTAGAAAGATCTATGTTGAGGTGAAAGCACCCTCCAAATCTCATTAAATTGTGTATTTTTTATTCCATTTTTCATAATAAATTTATTAAGTTGTTATTTATTTATTTTATTTGATGTGGGTGTTTATAAACTAATTATGATATTAGATCGACATGTGTATGTTGGGATTATTAATTTAATTTATTTAATTATTGTATTAGTTTATGTTTTGTAATCATTAAATTATTAAGTAATTATTTTAATGATATGTGAATCTTCCACGCCTCATAAAATTGTATAAGGTCTTGTGTGTACACATTTATATAATTGAATTTAATCTCACACCCTAAGTTCATTTCAACAATGTGTAAGTAAAAATTTGTAAGAAACTACGTCCTCACAAATATGTGGTTCGAGGAGATAACCATTGTGCATATAAATAGGATGAATACATAGGAAAAATATGGTAACTAAAAAAATGTTGGTACATCACTCAAAGAGTTCCCATATGTTCATTATTATTCCGTCATCTATTCAATGGGTCAACCATTATTACAAAATTAATGATAAAATTATTTATTATAAATTTAATTATTAGTAATGTTTTTTGTGAATATAAGGACCTAGCCTTAAAACATTACATAATCTTAAATTAAATGGATAATTCGCATTGAGGATCCTTTTTGGTTTAGAGAATTAGATAATTAGGTCATAACATAAACATAAAAAATTAAATATTATATGTAGACACTTCTACTCAGTATCCATTTTGTCATAAAATAAAAATTCATTGAAAAAAAAAGACCGGTCTAGTTCCATGTTTTAGACAGCATGACTTTCCTTGATCCCATCCTTGACCCTGTTCCAATTTATGTCATGTGAAAAACATTTCAAAAACTTGGGATGAGCATAAAAATATTTGTAAGGGATACACAAAGAAGGAAAACTGTTAGTTTTTCAAAACAATAAGTAAACCATAAATACATTATCATAGGTAATAATTTTCACCTTTATGAAGTAGTAAATACTCTTCACTAAATAAAAGATCATTGCTTACCATTTTGTAACAAAAATATTACCATAAAACCCATAGAAAGAACACATAACATAGATAGGTAACTTGGGACATAAACGTACTTCAATTGAATAATCATACGGTCGACTTCCACTCATATTACTAAATGGAATAGCCATATGGCATACTTACATAACCAACGCATTGGAGTTTATAACGTAACCACCCATCCTGGTTTTTTACGGCACCACCCATCATTTGGTTTATCACATAACCACCCATAAAATATCCAAGTACCACTATAAAATCATAACACATAAAATATTGAAAATATAAACATTTCACTAATAGCATTTAATTTGAAACAAAAATAAATCATTTCAAGATATTGAAAAAATCAATACATTTAAAAAACCATTTTCAATACCAAAACACCAAAAGATGAATAATGGATTACTTTTTTATTTTTTATTTTTTAAACATTAAGGCTTATAGAGGAATCCAAATAACGATTACAGCGGCGGAGAGGTAATTGTCGCTAAAAACGTTAAAAACATTCCTTTTTTAGTTTAGTAAACTGATGCATAGAAAAAAGATTCTATTTGAATGAAATTAAAAGTCAAAGTGGTTTATACACCGTATAAAATAAATTCGGGTATAAATCAAATATGCCTCAATGAAAGGATATTAAGATGAAGTCCCTTACCTCGTGTCCGACTTGACCTGTTCATTCTTTAATTTCCTGAATAATAAACTTAAGTTAATTTATACTTTCTTAAGAAGATTTTTCATTTTTATTATTCCTTTTATATCACTTATTATTTTTCTATAACAATTAGTTAATTATTTGAGTTCATATCGGACATTTTGTCGATGTTCGAAACTTGAGTTAAAAATGAACTTCTTATAATTAGAAGTTGTTCATGTGGTCAAAAGTCCATTATCTCCAGAATTATTTTTATTTCTTAGATATAATATATATCAGAATATATCAGAATATATATTTACTTTTAATAGTACATATCATTTAGAGGGAAAAAATGAAATGCACCATTCCAGGAGACAATAAGTCGTACGTACGCATGAACGCTACTTTCGTTTCTATTTCATATTTTAATGGAATGAAAAATTAATGATACATAGGTATATTATAATGATAGTATAATATCATATATAATTTCATTAACTCTATCCTTCATATGTTCCATGTACGGAATGAATGAGTCATATCACTTTGAGGGGGTGGTAGTCGGCACTTCCTCCGATGAAATTATCCCTTTTACCCATTATGGAAACCATAAAGATATGATATAAATGAAAAATAAAGAAGTAAAGAGACAATATAAATATAATATATATCACATATAAATATATTTTCATTATAATGACCACCATGAGAGGTGGTTAGAGATATTTGAACAATCATCATTTCTTGAGGCAGTAGTTCATCATCCACAGAAACAGTATGTTCGTATCCATTTGATGGAGTTGTGTGAAAGTGTAGTTCAAATAATATTCATATAAACAACCTAGTATATTGAAGATACTGGTGTTTTTATTAAGTAATTTAATAAATATATTTTAGTTCGGTGGAGAAGTAAAATAAAAGAAAAGAACTTAAGAGAAGACGTTACCTTTAAATCGGATATCTTCTTTTGGTTTAAACCAAAAGGTTTACTTGAATTGCCTTCTGCCAAAGGTAAGGATTTTAGAAGGAATATAGGGATGTAGGGAGATTATTTAGGCATAGTTTTTATATTAAAATGGGCTTGAGAGGTGTGATTAATGGGTTAGAAGTGATGGATTTTTATAAGGGGGAGGAGGGGCTCTTTTGGAAAGTTTGAAAATATTATTTTATTATATAATGATTTTCGGTTTCTAAAGGTCCAAAACTCATTAAAGTAGAAGATAAGATGACTAGTGTTCTAAATTAAATCATAAAATAATAATTTTATAGGTTCTGGATATTTTTATAATTTTTATAATCTTATTTATTTAAATCATTCATTAATGAGGTAAACACTGCATCATAATTGTGTCATAAATAAATTTATTTTTTTGTTGTCAAAAAATTATAAAACAAATACCATGATATAGGAAATATTTTTATATTTTAAATAAATATTTATATTTTAAGAGATATATTATATAAACCCTTGTAAAAATTTATTTACTAAAAGATATATTTTTATTCCATTTTTGTCTTTACTTTAAATTAATTAATATAAAGTGTCATTATCAATCCTATGTTTCTCCACGGGGTCCCAAAATTGACCCAAGGATGACCATTGTCGGACATGTATCAACCAATAATGTTATGACACGTGTTAGGGTAATTTAATATTATTATGATATTATTTCATTACCCTTATTTACAAGATTTACCCTTTAACCATGGTAAATAAAATATTTACTGAAGTAAATATTTAAAATGTATAAAAATAAAAGTTACCTATTTACAAACTTTTGACCTCCTGATTCCAAATATGAAATCCATTTTTCCAAATTCTAAATGAATAAGTGGACGAAATTAATTTAAAATTGATTCCCGTTGTCAAAACAAAAAATGTGTTTTAAAAAGAATAATATCTATCAAAAGATTGACACTTGTTTGTGTCCAATTTCAATGTAAAATTACTTCCAATGACCAACATTGGATTAAATGGTAAAAAAATATTATAATTATACCTTAAATACAATTAAAAAGATAATATAACCATATGAATAAATTATATTAAAAGACAATTTTGAATTAAAATACAGCATTTTCACTATTCATTAAAAAATGAATTTTATCAGAAAAATACCAAAAATTTACCCAAAGTGAATTTTGATATCCTGATTCTAAAGAAGTATTTTATTTTGTCATATATAACATATAAAAGTGACCAAAAATATATTTATATAGGGTTATCCATCAAAAGACGACAAATTGACCTTTTAAAGTAAATTATGCTTAAAATTAGATTCATTCACATTTCAAGCCTCTACTTTTTATTGGATGATTGTAAAAACATTTAAAAAACATGTATAGTAATATTTTAATTAGTTCTATTCATTACCTCCAATGAAATTTCTAGGTGTTAACTACCATTTAAAATAATATTATATTATTATTTTTCAGTATAACTCAATGTTGTGTGTAACGTAAGATTTCAAAAAAATCAGGTGTTATGTATCGAGTACTCCATCAAACATAGAATCCCCTTTAAAGTAAAATTAATATTTAACTCAAAAATATTAATAAATATGAAAATATATTATTCTTTACTTACCTAGGATGTTTTAGTGACTGAGTGGATAAATGGTGATAAAATAGGATAATTAACAAACTTATAAAGATATGATTTGATTAATTAGAAATGAACATTTCAAATACACTTTATTAATTTTGTGAAAAATATTTCATAGTTTAATTAACAAGAGTTATAAAAATAATTTTATTCCTTTCAGCAAGATAAGTGAAACTAAATACATCAAACTAAATATGTATTCTTAAATGCCTTATATTAATTATGTTAGGATGATACCATAGTTTGGGGTGTTCATCAGCCATAGTTGTCGGCTTCTAATGTCTATTGGGGATTTACAACTAGAGTGGTGGGTTTACTATACTAAAATTAGTGTTAAAGAAATGTCTAGGGAATGTTTTGTGTATTTTTAGAGTAAAGTATTGAGAAAATATACATTTATGAATTATAGTTGATGAGACTTTACTCAGCGGATCAAGGAAACAAGAGTTAATATTATTGGTCCAGAAAAATCATAACTTATAACTCTCAAAATAGTGTCATAACTATAGCTTGGACTATGAGTAGATATATTAAACAACATTTACACTAGAATATTTATACAACTTCATATTTTGAAAATAATAGTTGAGATATATTTTGATTTAAATAAAATAGTAGGATATATTTAAAACTAAATAATCAAGGATGTATAAATATTCTATAATAAAGATAAAATTATTAATATTTTAAGGTTTATTCTATATAAAATGGAAATTGATACTAAATAATCACTACAATCTATATTATAAAAAGAACATGTCCTTTACAATTCAAATTTCCAAAATTGGTATGAGTGATTACATATAGTGATATAATATGAAAAGAAATTTTATGTGATAGTGTCACCACTATTAAATAAACCACCTCAAGAAGAATGTGAGGGTGAAAATTATACTTACAGGAGACTCATAGATAATTAATTTAATATTTATATCATAATTTTATCATTAATTTCTAGTTAGTTTTGAAATAAACATGAGGACATAGATGGTTACACCATGTTGTCTCATCTCCTAGAAATTTATGAGGAGAAAGTGAAGTAATAAAATAATGAGATTATCCTTAAAATGAAGACATGTAGGATGAAATATGGAATAACATATGGTACTTAAGTACTCAAGATGGTCATGTACATTGATAGATTGAATAAATAAGGATAAAGTTTAATAATTATATTTCAATATATTTCCTTCTATAACCCTTTCCACCTAGTTACTACAGTTTCATTGAGAACTGTAAAACAAAGAGTGTAGAGATATCACTTCAATATCTTTTGGATAAGGTTCTCAAAGTTTATAAGAATTGAAAAAATATAAGTCTTCAATTATTATAGAGACAAAAAGGCATGTAAAGGTGAATAAGATAGTCAAAAGTACAATTTCAAAGGCACCTTCATAATAGTAACACCGTAAGAATTTAAAAATAGATTTAATATAGAATGCATGAAATATTAATTCTCTACAAAACAAAACTTTATTATAACCTAACCAATAAACATAATTTTTCCACTTCTATAATATGAATTTTGAAAAACTAATATACATGGTTGTGTCCAGTAAGATATTTTGAGTCTGATAAGACAAACAAAATTTTTTATGAATAATAACATACCATTATGAATAGTATTGAATAGTAATGAATAGTAAATTGGAGAAAAAAATACGAACATCACCCAGGAATGTATAAATACAATTTAGACATCTTAAAAGTGGAAAAATTATCATAGTATAAGTATTGGTATTTTGGTATGTCATAAATATTTTAATTACAATTTTATGATTAACTTAATAATATAAAATGGATTTTTTTTATTCATAAAATGTAATCATAAATTTTTACTTTATGGTCTTATGGTTATAAGATAATTTTATGAGACCTTGATTAATTTCTCAAAGTTTTATAAAATGAGTTATAGTTTTAACGTTATCTTTTGGAATAAATTGTGATTTTATTTAAAAATTAAATTAAAAATATTAAAAAAATATATTTTCAAAAAATTGATTTCATTTTTTAGTTTTACACACTGAAAAATGGTTTGGGTGAATTTTGGGAATTTTTTTAAGATACATGAATTTTTCGTGAATAGTAAAAATACAGTTTTGAGATTTTGGTATATTTAGAGACATCATAATGATGTAATAATTAATATAAAATTATGGTAGACTTTGGTATAGTAAAATATGATTTTAGTTCTCCCATGTGGCTAATACCATGGGAAAATATCATTGGCAAACCCATGGTTTTGAAAAAAACCATTAATAAGGAGTCCTTTTAAATTAATAAAAAAACCTCCCTCTCATTTACTATAAATACCCGCTAATTCCATAATTTTATTTCATTACAAACTCATAATCCTATAATATATGGTATTTTTACCTCTCTATTAGTCTTCCCAAGGTGTCCTCAAGACCTAAGGTCCCAACCTTCAAGTCTTAGGATTTACTCTACACGGTAAGAGAATTCTAATCTTCTATTTTCCATCCAAGTTCTTATTTACATATTATTCGCTCCCAATACTATTTTATGACACTTTTATGAATGGGTTACTCATGTACATTATCTTTTTAATGTTTTCTAAAACTATGTTAGATAGCCGTTATGGTGCAGAATTTTCGTCTCAAAATCTCTCTCTTTCAAGCTCTATTATTATGTTATTATCTTTTAATTTAAATTTGTCTATGTTGGGATATGTCATTCCATATCCCCCTTAATTTCCATATTATTTATTAATGAATATATATCCTTATTCTCTCATCAAAATATTTAACAAAATTTTAAGCGACGTCGTTAGGTTGCCGAATTTTCGTGAGGGATTTCTCAACTTTTCTTTTATTTTGAGTTCCTTTCTTTTCATTTATTTTTATTTCCGCATCTCACATCATCAAAATGATGTGATAATTATAGTACCTTACATGAATTTAAATTTTATTATTCTAATGTAATATTTCATCATCATATCTCTTTTCCCCTCCACTTATACTAAAAATTAAAATACTGTATGAGAAGTGTTAATTTATCACATTCAAGGAAGATGGGTTTTCAATTATATTACATTCATAAAGACTTGTAATGAAACATTTTTAATGGTCGAAACAAATCATAATATATTTATTTTATTTTATTCAATGTTTTGGAATCCTTACATGCTCATTATAAAAAAAACAAGTAGATTATGCATAAAACCGACAAGTTGGTCCAATCGTTTATCATTAACTTTTATCTAATGAGTCAACCTCATGGAATATAACCAAATTAGTTATAAGATAATTTAAATATCTATAATTTCACTAATAATATATATTAACAATTCTGTATGTTTGACAACATTTCAAATGAACTTCTATTCATGAATACAAGTAAATTGATCATGAAAACCAAATAAGAAAATTCTTCCCAAACAATAAAATTGAACCTCTTAAACCCATCAAAAAGGAAATTAATGAACCTAATAAGGTTGTAATAAATAAATTAAATAAATTATATATTATTTAAATATTAATTAATTAATTTAATTTGGTTATCATGTACACTAAGCTAATGTCAAGAACACCATCAGACTTAAGGTAAGGGGTTTCTTCATCACACTGCCATTTTTGGGAGACATTCTGTATTCACTACTACTATTTTTGTATGGCGTATGTATAAATACAAATAATTTTTAAAATCATGAATCTACATATTTTCATGATATTCAATGTATAATTTAATTATTATTAATTTTGGGTCATACAATTCAATTGATTACATGTTTTAAGTATTTTCTTCCCAAACCTCCATTTTCATTCGGGTTTCCCTTCTTCTCTACTCATCTCAATGAAATTATAATTTATTATTTTGTACTACTCATGAATTCAGTTTTAATGTTCTATATATTTTTACCAATCATAATCGTTCTTTATTTTATGGGTTGTTGTGTGTTTTAAAATAATCTTTCAAAAATTCTTCAGAAATGCAAGCCCGGTTCAAGGAACTTCTTGAATTCTTACCTATTTTGAGGTTCACTCTATAATCTGTTTTAAGCCATATTTATCATTAACAAATCACACATTTTAAAGTGAAAAATATATTTTGGTTTATTTATTTTTCTATAAAATCAATCATTCCTTTGTGCTTTAAAATCTCTTTAACGAATTCCTTAAACCGCACTAAAATGTTCTATATCTAAAGCTTCTTTAAAAACTATTTTTAAATTATTTCACCTAAATAAGACTTTATTTATGCCTAAAATATAATTTCAATGACCTTAGATTTTATTTTCATGGAAATACATGTTTAAAATATGATTTCATGACAATTAAAAATAATTTTCCAAAAGAACTCTTCTTTAAAAAGTAAAAATAATTTTTCTCATCTCACATTATATTTTATAAGATATATTCCTTGTTCACCACTTAATTCTTACATATGGTGTATGTACTCCCCTCTTGTATACCATATAAAGAGTCTCTTTATTCTAATTATATTCTAAGGGATTATTATTTGAATGTTTCAAGGTGGTATGGGACACTTTGGTATGTTTAAGGATTATTTCCTCTAAACAATTCAATGGTCTCATTTAAAAGTATCTTTATTTATGTCAACATCCTATGATGAATCTGTATCGTCTACTCTATATGGTTATTGATAAGGCATATTTTACTTTTATTATATCTATGTATAAATAATTTTTTGGACTTTCAGTGATGGGTGGGGTCCACTATATCCCCTCGATGCATCGACAAGTCTAATGAGACAAATCAGTTAGTGAAAAAACCATCGGGTTTGTTTTCAAAAATTAGACATGTTTCTACACGCAGACATAAACGTTTTTGATTGTATAGTGGTATAATGTTCCAAATACAAGACATCCAATTAATACACATTCTCTTTATCATTTTCAATTATTACTATCCATGAGTTTTTCACTATGAAAAAATTTATAGATACAGTTTCATTCTCAGTTTATTAATGGAGTGTGTTTTTCATTTATTCACCATTCCATTTTGACTATGAAGATTTGTTCATGATTTTATTTTATTTTATTCCTGATTCCACTATTTTTAACCCTTACTAATCATTTGAGTTCACTCATTTCATTTATTTGCCTTCAACAGGTTATGAGGAGGAGACCATTATTGAGTTCTCATAGATGTAGTTTATTTGTTTTTATTATGTGTTGTTTTTTTGTTAACTTTTCCAATGTAATATGATTTACATGTGTGTATCTATTTTCTTCAAGACTACTAAACTGGTCAGTCCTTCAGGATTTTATTCCTTGTAATCATGCCAATATATTGAAATAATGCACCAGCTCTGGTCTTTTAGGATTGGGGCATTACAGTTGGTATCAGAGGAAGGTTTGTAGAAAACTTGGAAACTAGATTTAGAAAACATAGATTAAGGAACAAACCCTAGGATATTATATCAGGATAAACATACAACAACTTCCTAGTATTTTGGAAAGTAATATATTATGTGGATCTTTCTAGAAAATACATCCCTATCTGGACACTACAAGTGGATGTTGTTCTGGAAGAGATGTACCTAGGAGTGAAAACTCCGACAAGGAGTTTTGGGCTTGATTTTGGGTATCCTAGTACACGACAACGGGATTTAATGTACACCTGGTTTGACAATCCTAGGGGATATGCATAGGATAATTCACATTTTATTTACCCACCATTATGAAGGATTTATACCCCCAGAGTAACTAAAGAATATGGTTCTAGGATTTAAGATGTAAAAATTTATGCTATGTGTTTTACCATGTTTAGAGTTGTAAAGATGTCATAATTTTATGTGTTAATATATAATATGGAATTTTTTAGAAATTGTTCCTAGAAGAAGGAATGAAAACTTCACCAATTCACGTGATGTGGAGAGTAAGAAGGATCATATCTCTAATGGTATTAAGGAATATTTTCAAAGGAAGATTGTATCTCAAGTATCCTCATCATATGAGGGAATAGTATCATGTGTTAAAAAGGTATGTAAATAATTATCTGAGTCCTATGTATTTTAAGGGAAGAAATAGAATAAAAGGGTGGAATAGAAATATGGGGATAAAGGGAAGAAGGGAAAGAAGGGTTTTCCCACATGTGATAATTGTGGAAAGAATCACCTTGGTAAATTCTAGAAGGGAATGGTTGTTTGTTATATGTGTGGAGAAAAGGATACCAAGTTCATGACTGCAAGGGTAAGAAAATGGTTTCCAATGTACAAGGCTTAAACTACAAGGAAATGAGACATTATGTGAATCAATGTCCCAAGTGTCAATAGAATATACCAGAAATGATGATTATGGGTAATGATGAAGTTATGATGCTACCGCAGATGAAGTAGAATGGTTAATATTCCTAGTCAAGAATCATGTCATTTAAATATTTTGTCAGTAATGTACTGATTATAAGAATTATAGAATATATGAGGATTATACTACAATAATTTTTCATTAAGTATTTGAACCCTTAAGTTGAATAGAAAAAAGAAAATATATTCAGTGGAAGTTAATCTCTTTGTAAAACCAATGATTGAGGGAAAGACAAACCTTAAAATATATCTGATGTTGAGATAATGATGAAGAAATTATTACTTCTGATAAGTATTGACTACCTTGTAATGGATTAATGACTTGTAAGATGTAGTTTATGCTATCATTGATGGAGTTTACAACACTTTTGGATTTAAGAAATATATCCAATTACATGTATCTTACTTAAGGAATATGGAAGAATTATTTTTTCCAATATGGTTTTATGGTAATTCAAGTTATAATCATATTTTAAAAAGGATACATGATGAAGTTATTCACATGTTTGGAATGTGAAAATTTAGATCTTCTTCATATTGACTAAGGTTCAATGATAAGTTCATCTTGTAAATTCAGAGACCTTAATTATTAATTGTATAGTCATTATATTTCAAACCATTTATGAAATGGTGGGAGGTTATCATTGTATGTGCTTTTAGAGTTTAAAATATTACTTCACCATATGGCCTAACATGTGCTAAGTGATGAGGTATAAATAGTTCAAGGTTAATCAAAGGATGATATTGTAAGTAGAAATGTATATTTATACTCTTATAGAGTGGAATAGTTATTCAACTCATGAAAAAGAGTCTTAAATAAAACGGTGTCCTATTATCAAAAAAATTTAAAGTATCGATGACTTTTTTTACAGTAGTTTATAGTATTTTAGTAATCAAATTTCATCTGAACAAGTTCTCTATCACGTTCCATCAGAATTTCATAGTTATATTTTCTTCTATGTCCAGGTTTTTACTTCCAACTAACATCACCCCATTCTAAAGCATAATTGTTTTGGTGACAACCTCAATTCCATTAACCACTTTTTAAGAGGATATTTTATTAACCCTATTTCTGATGTGGGTTTCCCACAATGGAATTTTCAAGCATCAACCTTTAACTTTAGAATTTAAATTTCCAATTGTGAGGATATAATTCTATTTAGGAGGGAATAATGTAACACTCTAAGAATTTACAAATAGATTTAATATAGAATGCATGAAACACTGATTCTCTACAAAATAACACTTTTTTATAACCTAACAAATAAACATAACTTTTCCACTTCTATATTATGAATTTTGAAAAAATGACAAACACGGTTGCATCCAGTAAGATATTTAGAGTCTAATAAGACAAACATAATTTATTATTAATAGTAACATATCCTTATGAATAGTAATGAATAGTAAATTTGCCTAAAAATATAAACTTCACCCATGGATTTATAAATACAATTTAGACATCTTAAAAGTGTAAAAGAAATCATAGTATAAGTATTGGTGTTTTGTATGTCTTAAATATTTTAATTACAATTTTATGATTAATTTAATAATTTAAAATGGAAATTATTTTTCATAAAATGTAATCATAAATTGTTACTTTATTTTCTTTTGGTTATAATATAATTTTATAAGACCATGATTAATTTCTCAAGTTGTTAAAAAATGAGTTATAGTTTTAATATTGTTTTTGTAGAATAAATTATGATTTTATTTAAAAATTAAATTAAAAATATTTAGAAAATTAATTTCAAAAAATGTATTTCATTTTTTACTTCTACACATCAAAAAATGGTTGGGGTGAATTTTTGGGATTTTCTAAAATAATTGAATTTTTCATGAATAGTTCAAATACAGTTTTGAGTTTTCGATATGTTTAATGACATTATAATGATGTAATAATTAATATAAAATGATTTTAGAATTGGGTAAAGTAATATATTTTGTGAGGTCTCCCAAGTGGCTAATTACATGGGCAAGCCCATGGTTTTGCAAAAAACCACTAATGAGGTGTCCCTTTAAATTAATAAAAAAACTCCCCCTCATTTACTATAAATACCCACTCATTACCTCGTTTTATTTCATTACAAACTCATCATACTTGAAGATCTAGAAGTTTTAACTCTCTATTAGTCCTCCCAAGGTGTCCTCAATCCCCAAGGTCTCAACCTCTAATTCTTAGGAGTTACTCTGCAAGGTAAGAGAATTCTCAACTTCTCTTTTCCATCCAAGTTATGTTTTTTGTGGAATGTATTTCAAGTTTTCATATCATGTTCTTTTTTCCATATTATTCTATCCCTATACTATTTTTTGATTCTTTTATTAATGGTTGACCCATGTCCCATCTCTTTTTAATGTTTTCTGAAACCATGTTGCATAGTTGTTATGCTGTAGAATTTTCATCTCAAAATCTCTCTCTTTTTCAAGCACTCTTATTATGTTATTATCTTTTTATTTAAATTGTATTATGATGGGTTATGTCATTAAATATCCCCCTAACATTACATATTATGTATTCATGATTATATACCAATTTTTTCTCATCAAAATATTATATGAAATTTTAAGCGATGGCGTTTGGCTGCAGAATTTTCGTGAGGGATTTCTCAACTTTTATTTTATTTTGAGTTACTTTCTTTTCATTTATTTTTCTTTCCAAATATCCTCTCATCCAAATTATATGATGATTCAAATAATTTAAATGAATTTTAATTTTACTATTCTAATGTAATACATCATCATCATATCTCTTTTTTCCTCCACTTATACTAAAAATGAATATACCGTCCGAGATGTCTTAATTTATCACATTCAAAGACGACGGGTTTTCAATTTCTATTACTATCTTAAAGACTGGTCATGAAACCTTTTTAATGGTTGAAACAGGTAATAATATATTTATTTTATCTTATTCAGTATTCTGGAATCCTTACACACTCATAATAAAAAAAATATTGATTAAGTTGATTATGCACAAAACCGCCAAGTAAATCCAAGCATTTATCATTAACATTTATCTAATGAGTCAACCTCCTGGTATATAACAAAATTAGTTATAATATCATTTAAATATCTTTAATTTCACTAATAATATATATTAACAATTATTTATGTTTTACCACATTTTAAATGAACTTCCATTCATGAATACTAGTAAACTGATTATCAAAACCAAGGAAGAAAATTATTCCAAAACATTAAAATTGAACCTCTTAAACCCATCAAAAAGGAAATGAATGAACCTAAGAAGGTTATAATAAATAAATTAAATAAATTTTAGGTTTTGGAAATATTAATTAATGATTTTAATTTTTTTTATCCAAGACACTAAGATCAAGTGATGAACACCATCAAACTTAAGGTAAGGGGTTTCTTCATCTCATTTCCATTTTTGTGAGATATTTTGTATTCACTACTACTTGTTTTTTATGGTGTATGTATACATAACATTGATGTTTAAAATCATGAATATATTTATTTTCATGATATTAAATTTATCATTTAATGATTATTAATTTTGGGTCATATGATTCAACTCATTACAAAGTTGTAAGTACTTTCTTCCTGAACCTCCATTTTCATTCGGGTTGCTCTTCTTCTCTACTCACCTCAATGAAATTATTATTTATTCTTATGTAATACTCATAAATTCTGTTTTAATATTCTATATATGTTCACTAATCATAACCCTTATTTATTTTATGGTGTGTTATGTGTTTTAAAATAATATTTCAAAAATTCCTCCTAAATTCAAGCCTGATTCAAGGAACATCTCGAATTCTTACCTATTTTGATATTCACTCTATAATCTATTTTAAACCATATTTATCTTTCAAAAATCTCAAATTTTAAATTTAAAAAACTATTTTTTTCATTTCTTGTTTTATGAAATCAAAAATTCTTTTTCATGTTGAAATCTCTTTAAATAATTCCTTAAACCGTGCTAAAATGTTTTATTTCTAAAGTTTCTTTATAAACTATTTTTAAATGATTTAACCTAAATAAGAATTTTTATAAGCCTCAAATATAATTTCAATGAAATCACATTTTATTTTCTGGTATATACATGTTTACAATTTGATTTAATGACAATTAAAAATTATTTTCCAAAAGAAATCTTCTTTCCAAGGTAAAAAGGATTTTTCTCATCTCGCTTTATCTTTTATGAGATATATTCCTTGTTCACCACTTAATTATTACTTGTGGTGATTATAATCCCCTTTGGTACATCATATAAAGAGTCTTATTATTCTAATTATATTTTATGGGATTATTATTTGAATGTTTCAAGGTGTTATGGGACACTTTGTAATGTTTAAGGATTATTTCCTTAAGAATTTTTCGATGGTATAATTTAAAAGTATTTTTATTTATGTCAACATCCTATGATGAATCTGTATCCTATACTCTATATGGGTATTGATAAGTCATATTGTACTTGTATTAGATCTATGTATAAAGAATGTTTTGGACTTACAGCAACAGGTGGGTCCCATTATAGCCCCTCAATGCATCGATAGGTCTCATGAGACAAATCAATTAGCAACAAACCCTTCGAGTTTGTTTCTGAAAATCCAAATAATTTCTACCCATATACTTAAACTGTTTCGATGGTATAGTATTATCATGTTCCAGATACATTATCTCCAATTAATAATCATTCTCTTTATTCAGTTTCAATTATTACTATCCATGAGGTTTTCACTATGACAAAATTTATGGATGTAGTTTCATTCGAATTTTATTAATGGCGTGTGTTTTTCATTTATTCACCATCCCATATTGAATATAAATTTTTTTCAGGATTTTAATTTTTTTTATTCTTTCTTCCACTATTTTTAACCCTCTCTAATAATTTGAGATCACCACTTTCACTTATTTAACTTCAAAAGGTTATGATTAGGAGACCGATTATTGAGTTCTCAATAATGCAGTTTATTAGTTTTTGTTATGTGTTGTTTTTTTTGTAACCTTTTCCAATGTAATATGAGTTACATGTATGAATCTTGTTTCTTCAAGAAAACTAAATAGATTGGTCCTTCAGGATATGATTCCATGTATTCATGCCAATTTATTAAAATAATGCACTGACTCTGGGCTTCTGGGGTCAGGGTGTTATGAGGATGTTTAGTAGAAAACATGGAAACTAGATTTAGAAAAATTAGATTAGGGAACAAACCTTAAGATATTCTATGAGGATAAACATACAAGAAATTTCAATTATTTTGGTAAGGAATAGATTATGTGAATATTTATAGAAAATAAATACATATGTGGATACTACAAGTGGACATCATTCTGGAATAGATGTACCTAAGAGTAAAAACTCCAACAAGAAGTTTTGGGCTTAACCCGGGGTATCCTGGTACACGACAACAGGCCTTACTACACACCTAGTTTGACACTCCTAGTGGATATTTAAAATATATTTCACATTTTATTTACCCACCATTATGAATTATTTATTACCCTAAAGTAACCAAATAATATGGTCATGGGTTTTACAATGCATTAATTTAAGCTATGTGTTATACCATGATTAGATTTATAATGAGTTCATCTTTGTATAAGCTAATATATAATATTTAATTGTTTAGAAATGGTTCCTAGAATAAGGAATTAGAACTTCACTGATGCACCTAATGGGAAGAGTAAGAAGGATCATATATCTAATGGTCTTAATCAATGTTTTAAAAGGAATATTTTCTATCAAGTATCCTCATCATATGAGGAAATTTTATCATGTGTTAACAAGGTATGTAAATAATTATCTAAATCATGTGTCTATGAAGGGAAGCAAAAGAATAAGTGGATGGTAGAGAAATACGAGGATAAAGGGAAAATGGGAAAGAAGGGTTTTCCCACATGTGATAACTATGGAAAGAATCGCTCGGTAAATGCTTGAAGGGAATGGGTGTTCTTTATAAGTTTGGAGAAAAAAGACACCAAGTTTATGATTGCAAGGGTAAGAAAATGGCTTCCAATGTACAATGCTTTATCTACAAGGAGATGGGAAACTACGTGAATCAATGTCCCAAGCGTCAAAGAAATATACCCAAAATGATGATTTAGGATAATAATCAAGTTATGATGCTATAGTAGATGAAGTAGAATGGATAAAATGCCTAGTCAAGAATCATTTCATTTGAATATTTTGTTAGTAACGTATTGGTTATAATAATTATGGAATATTTGAGGATTGTACTGCAATACTTTTTCATTTAGTATTTGAAACCATAAGTTGAATGGAACCAACAAAATATATTCAGTGGAAGTTAATATTTTCGTAAAATGCTTGTTTGAGGGAATGAAAATCATTAAAATATATCTGATGTTGAAATAATGATGAGGAAATTATTGTTTTGGATATGTACGGACTACATTGGAATGAATTAATGACTTTTCAAGAAGTAGCTTATGCTATCAATGATTGAGTTTACAACAATTTTGGATTTATAGAATACATCCAATAACATGTATCATACATAAGGAATATGGAAGAATTCATGTTTCCAATATGGTTTTAATGGTAATTCAAGTTATTACCATATTTTAAAAGGATACATGATGAAGTTATTCACATGTTTGGAATGTGAAAATTTAGAGCTTCTTTATATTGATTGAGGGTTAATGATAAGTTCATCTTGAAAATTCAGAGACCTTCATTCTAAATATTAGAATCATTATATTTCAAACCATTTATGAAATGGTGTTTGGTGATCATTGTATGAGATTTTAGAGTTTAATGTATTACTTCACCATATGGCATAACCTATGATAAGTGATGAGGTATAGATAGTTCAAGGGAAATAAAAGGTTGAGTTTTTAAGTAGAAACGTATATTTATAATCTTATAGACTAGAATAATTCCCCAACTTAAGGAAAAGAGTATTAAATAAAATTTTGTCCTATTATCATTATTTTTTATAATATCGATGATTTTTTTACAGTAGTTTATAGTTTTGTAGTAATCAACTTTAATCTAAACATGTTCTCTATCACGTTCCATCATAACATCATAGTTAGATATTTCTTCCATGTCTAAGTTTTTACTTCCAACTAATATCACCCCTTTCAAAATCATAATTTTTTTGGTGACCACATCAATTCCATTAACCTACTTTTTGGAGGATATTTTATTAACCCCTTTTCTGAAGTGGGTTTTCCAGAAGGGAATTTTCCAGCATCAACCTATAACTTTGGATTTTCATTTTAGAATTGCAAGGACACAATTATATTAAGGAGGGAATAATGTAACACCCTAAGAATTTATAAATAGATTTAATATAGAATGCATGAAACACTGATTCTCTATAAAACAACACTTTATTATAACCTAACATATAAACATAATTTTTTCACTTCTATAATTTGAATTTTGAAAAACGGACATACACAATTGCATCCTGTAAGATATTTAGAGTCTGATAAGATGAAAATATTTTTTATGAATAGTAACATATCTTTATTAATAGTAATGAATAGTAAATTGGCTAAAAAAGTAGAAACTTCACCCATGAATGTATAAATACAATTTAGACAACTTAAAAGTGAAAAAACGATCATAGTATAAGGATTGATCTTTTTGTATGTCATTAATATTTTAATTATAATTTCATGATTAATTTGATAATTTAAAATGGAAATTTTTTTTCATAAAATTTAATCATAAATTTTTACTTTATTTTCTTATGGTTATAAGATAATTTTATGAGACCTTGATTAATTTCTAAAGGTGTTATAAAACAAGTTATAGTTTTAATGTTGTTTTTTTTTGGAATAAATTATGATTTTATTTAAAAATTAAATTAAAAATATTCCGAAAAATATTTTCATAAAATGGATTTCATTTTCTAATTCTTCACATCAAAAAATGGTTGGGCTTAATATTTGGTATTTTTCTAAAATACTTGAATTTTTGTGAATAGTAAAAATACAGTTTTTGAGTTTTCAATATGTTTAATGACATCAAAATGATTTAATAATTAATATAAAATTATGGTAGAATTGGGTACAGTAACATATTATGTGAGGTATCCCTAGTGGCTAATAACATGGGAAAATACCATGTTCAAGTCCATAGTTTTGCAAAAAAACCACTAATGATGTGTCCCTTTAAATTAATAAAAAACATTCTCTCATTTACTATAAATACCCACTAATTCCTTCGTTTTACTTCATTCCAAACTCACCATCCTTAAATATCTGGTCATGTTACCTCCCTATTAGTCCTCCCAAGGTGTCCTCAATCCCCATGGTACCAACCTTCAAGTCTTAGGAGTTACTCTACAAGGTAATAGAATTCCCCATTTCTCTTTTCCATCTAAGTTTTCTTTTATGTGGTATGTATTTCATGTTTTCATACCATGTTATTATTTACATATTATTATTTCTCTATTATATTTTATGATTATTTTATGAATTTTTTACCCATTTACCCTCTCTTTTTAATGTTTTCTAAAACCATGTTGTATAGCCATTATGGTGCATATTTTTTGTCTCAAAATCTCTCTCTTTTTCAAGCACTCTTATTATGTTAATATCTTTTAATTTAAATTGGTTTATATTTGGAAATGAGATTCCATAACCCCATTAATTTCCATATAATTAATTAATGATGATATACCATTTTTTTCATCAAAATAGTTTATTAAATTTTAAGAGACGCCATTAGGCTATCGAATTTTCATGAGGGATTTCTCAACTTTTCTTTTATTTTGAGTTCCTTTCTTTTCATTTATTTTTATTTCCTAATCTCACATCATTAAAATTATATGATAATTCCATTAACTTACATTAATTTTAATTTTATTATTCTAATGGAATATTTCATCATCATATCTCTTTCCCCCTCTACTTATACTAAAAATTAAAATACTATCCAAGATGTTTTAATTTATCACATTCAAGAATGACGGGCTTTTCAATTAATGTTACTTTCTTGAAGAATGGTAATTAAACCTTTTTAATGGTTTAAACATATAATAATATATGTATTTTATCTTATTTATTTTTTTTAATCCTTACACACTCATAATAAAAAAAATACAAAACAAGTTGATTATGCACAAAACTGACAAGTTAATCCAAGCGTTTGTCATTAACTTTTATCTAATGAGTCATCCTCCTATTATATGAACAAATTTGTTATAATATTATTTAAATATATATAATGTCACTAATAATATATATTAACAATTCTGGATGTTTTACCACATTTCAAACAAACTTCCATTGATGGATACAAGTAAACTGATCATGAAAACCAAACTAGAAAATTCTTCCAAAACAATAAAATTGAACCTATTAAACTCATTAAAAGGGAAATGAATGAACCTAAAAAGGTTGTAATAAATAAATTAAATAATGGATATGTTCTTTAAATATTAATTAATTAATTTAATTTGCATATCTGGGGTACTAAGATCAAGTCAAGAACACTATCACACTTAAGGTAATGGGTTTCTTCATCTCACTTCCATTTTTGTGACATATTTCGTATTCACTACAACTAATTGTGTATGGTGTAGGTAAAAATACCATTTATGTTTCAAATAATTAATATATTTATTTTCATGATATTCAATTTATAATTTAATGATTATTAATTCTGGGTCATACGATTCAATTGATTACAAGTTGTAAGTATTTTCTTCCTGAACTGCCTTTTTCATTTGGGTTTTTCTTCTTATCTACTCACCTCAATAAAATTATTATTTATTCTTATGTACTAATACTAAATTCTGTTTGAATTTTCTATATATTTTTACCAATCATAATTCTTTTTTATGGGTTTTTATGGGTTTTAATAGAATATTTCACAAATTCTTCTGAAATGCAATCCCGATTCAAGGAACTTCTCGAATTATTACATATTTTGATGTTCACTCTATAATCTGTTTTAAGCTATATTTATCTTTCCAAAATAAAATATTTTAATGTGAAAATACTATTTTTTTAATTTCTTGTTTTATGAAAGAAAACATTCATTTTTTCTTTAAAATCTCTTTAAAGAATTCCTTAAACCATGCTAAAATGTTCTATTTATAAAGCTTCTTTAAAAACTCTTTTTAAATGATTTCACCTCAATAAGACTTTATTTATGCCATGAATATAATTTCAATGAACTTCCCTTTTATTTTATGGTATATAAATTTTTAAAATATGATTTCATAACGATTACAAATGATTTTCCAAAAGAACTCTTCTTTCCAAAGTAAAAAAGGATTTTTCTCATCTCACTTTATCGTTTATGAGATATATTCCTTGTTCACAACTTAATTATTACTTTTGGTGTATGTACTGCCCTTTGTAATATTATATAAAGTTTCTCCTTATTCTAATGATATTCTAAGGTATTATTATTTTAATGCTTCAAGGTGGTATGGGACACTTTGGAATGTTTAAGGATTATTTCCTCAAGAATTTTTTAATGGAATCATTTAAAAGTATCTTTATTTATGTCAACATACTATGATGAGTATATATTCTCTACTCTATATGGGTATTGAGAATGCATATTTTACTTGTATTAAATCTATTTATAAATTTTTTTGGACTTTCAGCAATGAGTGGGCCCACTATAACCTCTCGATGCATCGACAGGTCTCATGAGATAAATCAGTTGGCGACAAACACATCGAGTTTGTTTCCAAAAATCAGAAGATTTTATACACATAAACATAAATCATTTCGACAGTATAGTGGTATCATGTTCTAGATACATGACATCTAAGTAATACACATCCTCTTTATTCATTTTCAATTATTATTATCCATGAGGTTTTCACTATGAAAAAATCTATGGATGTAGTTTCATTCATAGTTTATTAATGGTGTGTCTTTTTCAATTATTCACCATGCCATATTGACTATGCCAATTTTTTCATGATTTCAGTTGTTTTTTATTCATTATTACACTCTTTTTAACCCTTAATGATCATTTGAGCTCACCCCTTTAATTTATTTACCTTTAACATGTTATGAGGATGAGACCATTTATTGAGTTCTCATGGATGAAGTTTATTAGTTTTTATTATGTGTTGTTTTTTTGTTACCTTTACCAACATAATATGAGTTACATGAATGTATCTGGTTTCTTCAAGACTACTAAACTGATGAGCCCTTTGAGATTTGGTTCCTTGTAATCATTCCAATATATTAAAATAATTCACTAGCTCTGGGCTTCTGGGGTCCATGAGTTACAATAATTACCTTTCATAAAACTGAAGACAAATAAGGAGAGTGTTGAACCATATGTTGTTTTATTTGAATTTGTCAAGAAAGGATACTAGAATATAAATTGTAATAAATTGATGAATAATATAAAATCATAAACTTCTGCTTTAGGTATATTTATCATTGAATATATTATTTTTGTTTTACTTATTATGTATTGATAAAAATTTTGATTCATATATTTTTATCCAAATATAAGAACAAAGGTTGTTTAGAAAGATTACAAAAGTTGAAATATATCTTCAAGTTACTGATATATCTTGACTCATATATCATATAATGAAGATCATAGCTTCACATTTCTTAGAGGAAATATTTGAAAACTATTATTATATATTGGTTGTTAACAAAACATAGTCTCATTGTCTTGTTTACACATGATGATATTTTATTTCAAGACTGGAAATAAATTTTTTGTGGTATACCATACTTTAATAGTAGTTTAATTATACCTAAATCAGATATATCCATTTTGAGTAATCAATAATGAATATAGAATATAAGACATAAATAATACCCAATTATAGAAAGATAATAATTGATCAAGTAAAATCAAAATAAAGTGTCGAGTATATATTAATAAGGGTGTTTAGATGCTTTTTCTAAAAATCTTAGGTATTTTACATGATTTCATATAAGTTACAGTGACTAATGAATCCTTTGGAATTAAAGGTGATAAAGCCAAAAATATTCTAGAATTAGTTCTATGAGAATCATGTGAACTATTTTAAGTAGAAGCAAGAGGTAGGTTCTGGTAATATACTATATTTGTTTAAGATATTTAAGGAATATATAAGAGATATAGAAAATAAGTTTGGTAAGAATATAAGTGATACTTTTGGTGGGTGATCTGAATAATATCCAAACCTAGAATTCATCGATCATTAAATATAGAGTGGATTCATTCTTAAACCGATATTTTCTTATCCACATTAGAGACATGATTATTATAAATAGAGTAATTTCACATTTCTTATAATAGTAAGATAAATGAAGATTATTGTAACTATTGAAAAGTATTTTGTTTTTACAAGTGATACTTTCTTCTCAAATATCATTGTTAACACATGATCATATGCCAACTAAAATAAAAGATTGAATTTAAAATGAGTTATAATATGAATTAAATCCATTATTTCATTGATTTGTGTATTATGATACAAAGTGATTGTTAAGAAAAATTCCAACAACAAACACTCAAGAAACACAAAGTGTGTTTATATAAGTTGTAGTGTTGTTGAAAAGGATATTATATAAATCTCTATGATAAAAAATTGACATTCAAGAAAAAGACTATATTTTTTGGAGCAGGAGAACATGTGTATTTGAGAAAGTGTGAGAAATATAGAATTTGATAAGGTCAAGGATTGAGATACATAAGTAGTTATCATAGGAATAAGTCCCAAAATATATATTGGAAATAGATAGTTCCACAGACATGTACTACTTTGGAAAGAAGAAACCAAGTAGCGATTGTCTTTTAATCACTATGTCAGGTAATATATTATTCATTGAGAATAATATATCCATATACTATAAATATTTAGTAAATATAAATAAAATAAAAATAAAAAATTATATATTTATTTATAAAATGGATTTCAAGTACCAATATCATGACTGTATTTTGGTATTATATCCAGATGATGTAAAAACTCCCAATTTAAAATGGTTATTTAAGAAAAATCTAGACCTGGATGGTGAAGTATCACCTATAAAGAAATAATTTTTTATAAATCTTAGAGATAAGTCGAAATATTTTCAGTGATGATACCTCTTCACCAACATATTTGTTGGAATCCATTTGAATTTTGATTTTCATAATAGATTATTATAATTCCCCACTTTCTTTAGTCAACAAATCGATGTCTAGGTTAAGGGTGTCATGAAACCTCATGCAAGATTCCCCATAAACCAAAGGTTTTTAACTAGTAGTGAGGTCTGTGGTGTCACTATGTGGACACTATACCCTCATATCAAAGTGAATAATAATATTAAAAATAACCAATAATCATTCAAAATTAACAGTCAGTGTATGTAGGACCAATAAAATATTACCACAAAATATCAAAATGTAATGCAAGCATACGGTCATGCATCAAAACTAGTCTCCTACTGGGTGGACCCCATTTACAAAATAAATAAAATATATGAGTCTCTAATACTATCCCAAGCCTTATCATTTCCCATTTTCCAGACTCTATATGAGTTTCCCTAATTTATCATGAAACATTGGGACTCTGACCCACTTGAACTTATAAACAATGAAGTATGCTTGGGTTCACAAAATTCATGACCTACCAAGTTGGGTTTGAGTAAAATTTTTATGGAACCACTAACAGGGTCCCTAAAATAACCATTATTACAATGTATACAAATTTTATATTCTCAAAATAAATAATTGAAATCTAAATATAAAAAAATAAATATTGTCGATCCTCATTATCTAACATGTCAATGGAGATCAAATATCTATACATTGTCTAGTGATAGATTTTATTTCAGCATAATATCATTATTTAAAATCTAGGAGAATACATGATCCTTTTTACGAAACAAGTAACCTCATCTTGAACCTTGGGGAAAACCCACTCCCTACCAAGAAATAATTAACTGATCATTTGGAACCCAAGGGTAGAATCTCTCAATTGGTAAAATGGATCAGGAACCCAGGGTTAATCACACAACCTTCTTAGAAACACATATCAAATTATCCAAAAACATGGGATAGTCCCTCCATATTTCGAATCATACATCAAGAACCAAGAGGCATGACTACACACTTACAAGAAACATACATTAGATCATCACCCCCATGGGGGTCGGAATCACACCCAAACATGTCAAATAGCTCCAAGGTTTTCCTCTCAGGAGAATAAACTATATTCATTAATATAGTCATACCAGATCACACCATGAATTTAAATTTATAAGGTGACACCAAGAATCGATAATCCATATATCTTTGTACTAACCCTCCTTATGGTCATCTTGGCACTGAGGTACCGATAGAGTTCTCCAAAGTCTCATTATAATCTAGAAACCTAATGTTCATAAGTTCTCTCATTCTGATATCTCATTCCCATAACCTCCATTCATATGGTATATTTCCCCTCAACACTGAAATAGTCACATCATAACATAATTGGCCTCATATAAAAAAACCAAACTTTTGTCACATGATATTCACCCTATTAGTGACATGTTTCATGATATTTTAATATCCATTTCATGGTATCCTTATGATGATCTTTTTATTTTTTATGTTACCATTATCGTAAGGGTGTTTCTTAACACTATACCTAACATAGAGTAGGTGAAAATTCATCGTCCAGCATCAACCCTCTATAAAATATAAATGACTAATCATTATAATAAAATGTCCCATAGTTATGCCCGGTAGAATACCAATAATAAATTAAATATAAAAATTCCATATAATTTTTTATTGATGATTTAAAAAACTGAACCCTCATTGTCAGTGATGTCAATCACACACAAGCATGAATATGTTATGTGGGTCCTAAATACCAAGAATGGTGCATGTACATAGGCCTATTTCCAATGTTCCAAGATTCAGAACCATAAATATCAATTTCAAGAACACACATCATAATTTAATATTTCTCTATCATAGAAATAAGAACCAAGAATAGTAATCCTATATCTATAGTAACTTGGACTTACTATGGAAAAATTTATTCACAATTCCCCAGTATGAGGTCTATCAAAAGCTTTGATATCTCCGTATGTCATTTGTATATCATCTACCAAAATAATAGGATAAACTAAAAATACTCAGATAATCCATGTCTACCCTATACCACTAACTAATCTAAGATAGGGGTGTAACATGACCTTAGGTAGGCCTCCCCGTACATTAGAGGTTTTCAACTAACACTGAGAGTCTAGGGTATTTCCATGGGGATACTATACCCTCATATTAGAGTGAATAATAATAGTTTAAATAACCAATAATCATGCATAATAAATAGGTAGAGTATACAAAATTGATAAAACATATCAATACTATATCAAAATATAACATAAGAATACAATCATGCATCATAATCTTCACCCACTAGAAAACCCCATATCTAAAAGAAACAAAATAAATAAAATATACAAGTCTCTACTACCATCCATGAGCCTCATCACATCCTTGTATCCTACCTCCATTTATGTTATCTTATTGAATCACACAATACTGGGCCTCTTCCCCACCTAAGTTTTCCAATAGTGAAATATGCTTAGGTACCCATGTTCCTTGGCCACCTGAGAAGGGTGTGACTAAATATAGAACCACAATTGGGGTCCCTATAATAACAACTATATTAGTGTATGCACATGTGATATGCTCAAAATAAATAATAAAAAATTAAATTCAATAAAAATAAATATTTTCAATCCTCAAGTTATAATATGTACCAAGGATCAACCATACCTGCTTTGACCAGTCTTGAAGTGTATCTAAGTATAATACTATAACATGGAACCTAGGGGAATACATTATCCCTGATAGGAAACAAGTAACCTCATATAACACCCAGGGGAATAATTTCACCCCCATCATGAAACAAGTAATTGATCATCCATAACTCAAGGGGGAGACTATCTGTATCGGGAAACACATAATAGATCTTATCAAACCTAGGGAAAGACTCTCTCTATTTTGAAATATGCATCATATCATCCAAAAATAAGGGTAAGACTGTCCTTATTAAGAAATATATATCAGAAACCTAAGGGATTACCCACACCCTTCCTAGAAACACATATCAGATCATTAGAAACCTAGGGGAAGACCCTTATTGATAGAAAGAAATTTTCAAGAACCCAAGGGTATACCCACACCCTTCTTGAAAAAACTTATCAGATCATCATCATTAGATAATTTTTCATCATGTATGAACTCGTCACACTTCTCTTATTTCGGCATCTCAATCACACAATATATATTCATCACTAAATTCATACCAAGATTACACAATTGATTCCAGGTACTGAGGTGACACCTGAATTCAACAATACCCAAATCTCTATGCTAACCCTCTGTAGGTTTATCCTAACACCAGAGAAACCACCAAGGTCTCCTAGGTCTCATAATAATTTATAAAACCATAATGAATCAACTATCCCATTATTACTTTTTAGTAATACTCTAGTTAATCAAATGGAATACTATCAATTAGCATTGTCATAGTTACATCGTGGAAAAATCATCCTCATTGGAAAACCATACCAAAATTACACTGGAGGGGTATCCTAAAGACTATCTCTATACTCAATTAATCCTAGGTCAATATACTCACCAAACCCATAATAATCTTACTAGGTTATACCCACTCAGTTACTTATATACTAATGGAGGGTGACGGTCACCCTACTCTCTAGTCAATTAGCATAAAGAAGATAAAGAATCTTAAGTTCCTTCACGGCCTGACCTAAGTCTCTAACGTGACACTTGAGGTTTTCCATGCCTAGTCCATCATTTATCCATACTCAGGAAAGATATGTTCACCCACCTTAAGGTCAATTGTGTTCATCCTCATCTCATTGGTACCCCTCTAGGTCCCACATATCCCATAACTTATGTTTTTGATAAATCACTCATCTATAAGTGGTCGGGGTATGATCTAGTATTCAAGGGTCCATTTTGTTCGTTAACACTCACATTCTATCAATAGGTATATTTCTTTAAAGGAGAAAATTTACATAATTTAAAGATCGATCACCCTCAGTGGGGATACCAAGTATCATGTGCCACATATATACTTTAGGGAAATATAATGGGGCCACCTATCATATCAATGCCATATCTTTCAAGTAAATCTTGTTTACTCTCACCCAAGCTCATCCAAGCCTCATATCATCACCTGATCACATATCTCATGTAAAAATTCCCAATTTATTTAATTAGAACAATTTATAATCAATTTTTAAATTTAATTTAAATATTTATAATTTTATAAAGACTCATTATAACGACCCACACTTTACATACATTGTTAATACTTCAAAATTGAAGCACACTTATTACAACATATGACAAAACCACAAAGGACCGTATAGGTATAGTGTCTTTAGAAACTGGGAAACATAAACAACTGGTTCATAAATCTTCTACAGTGTCTCCCATTTATTTCATCATATCTATGGTCCCTTTTAGCATATTCTACTTAATATCCATCTTCCTGACCTGGGGAAAAGAAAACATAAAAGGGTGAGCTCAAATGCTCAGCAAGGGCAAATAAAGGAAATAAAAATCATATCATATCTTTATGAAAATCAAAACCTGCAAAAGAGATCATAATATCTTAACATGGAATAAATCATAGAAGTGAAAATGAGATCCCCATAATCATAACATAAAACTTGAAACTTTTTGGCATGCACACATAATCATGGAAAATCATTTCTTGTTAGTCATGACTCATTTCCAAGACTATCTTAGTGGACAAAGTCCCTTTCTGAACCGAGTTCACTCCTCGTTTCAGTCTTGTATCACTGAACCGAAATAACCTTCCGTTCCAGCCATGTCTATCTCATGAGATATAAAATCATTACCCAATGCATTGGAGGGAGATATAGGTCCCACCCATCTCATAATGAATCCTTTCTTATGTGTGCCACATAATCATAAAACATACATCATCGCATAACACATGTAACAAAAATGGGATTCTTGAAACATCATGACATCATAAATCAATTCATATAAGATAAAGGAATTCATAAACATAATTCCATCACAACATAGTCAAATCAATGTAAAAATATGGATAGAAACAGAACCCTTTATTATCTTAGATGGAAAATAATTTTGATAAAACACTTGAATTGAATTCTTGAGGAAAATATCCTTTCTTCTTCAAAATCAATTTCTTTTCACAAAACATCATGAAATTTTAAAAGAAAGATATTTTATTGAAAATAGTCATGAAATATTTTAGAGGAAGCTTCATGAAAATAAGGCTTTATAAAACAGTAGAAATCCGTTCGTGCCGTATAAGTTAAAAAAAACATTCTTCGTACTTTTGTCGGAAAAGTCAAAAAGTACCTCGTATGACAAAACATTCCTTTCATAGATATTACTAAAAACTCACCGAAGGGTAAAAATGTATTTAAACAATTTTAGGTGGATGGAAATAATATTACATATTGAGTAAACATGGATGTGGATGATAAAATACACCCCAGTAAATACTTACGAATAAACAATCTTGGATAAAAATGAGATTGTGATATTTCCCTTACCTTAGGTCCGATTTGCTTTGTTCGTGTCCGAAGCTGATGTATAATGGTTTAAATAATGTTATTGACTTATTCCAGAATCATACATATTGATATGATATCATATATGGTCATATTATTAGTTTCTTGTTAGTAATATTTCATTGTTACTTGTTACTCGGGTCTTTATAACTTTTTGTTCTTATGCGTGTTTTGTTGAATAAATTCTTATTCTTATCTTTAGGTTATAGATAATTCATTTCCAGAATGGTATTAGTGTAGTATATACCATATTCATTCATTCAATTCATTTATATAATCATTATGAAATGAAGATCATGTAGAACGAGTCGCATCACATCGTGGAGACGGTATTCCGTACGTACGCACGAGTGATGATATCGTTCCTATGATCGTGGAATTGTATTGGAGTATATATATATATTATTTCAGTATCAATATTACTTCATAATAATCATATATAGTTACTCATTACACCATTATACCCATCCTTGTAAGGTGATGGTGGAAAATAGATTACACCACGGCATGGAGACGGTATTCCGTACGTACGCACGCGCGGTGATTTCATTTTTCCGTAGGATGGATAAGAGGTGAATTAGGGTTGTTTCATATTTATAATAACATATCAGTATGTAATTAATACTGATGTTACTACTTTATCATGAAACAACTAAAGAAGAAGAAGTTGAAGAAGAAAGAAATTGAAAAGATCGGTAATGGATATTACCTCTTCTTTGGAACGCCTCTTTGAATCCTCCACCTAAGGAACTAAGATTGGTCTTTGGAGAAGACCAGGACCTCTAGGATTATTCTAGGGAAGTGGAGAAGGGGAAATGTCAGGGGTTGGCCAAGATTGAGTGCTCAAATTGGTGTGAGGAGGAGGGGGAGGAGGTTCCCTTTTATAAGGGAGGAGAGGGGCACCTTAGGAATATCTCAAAATATTATTTTATATTAAAGTCAAAATCGGTTTATAATGGTTCCAAAGGGTCTTATTTCGAAGATAAAGTGGGGATGGGTCGAAATCCTATCAACCAATAGGATTTAAACAAGTTTAGGGTATTATTTTAACCTTATCAATTAGATTTAACTCTAAGTTAATTAATTTAACTTTTACCGTGTCTT
This sequence comes from Viscum album, assembly GCA_963277665.1. Classification (NCBI taxonomy): domain Eukaryota; kingdom Viridiplantae; phylum Streptophyta; class Magnoliopsida; order Santalales; family Viscaceae; genus Viscum; species Viscum album. The sequence continues at coordinate 185,870,020 of OY728144.1, forward strand.
TTTGTTTTCTTTCACTATATGGTTAATACACTTACTATAACATGCCAAACGAACCCCAAATTGTTTATTATTAATATATATATCCTTAGCTAAGTCATTTGGCCGAACTTTAGATTTTTAGGAATAAAATAACAATTAATAATATAATATTTGATTTAAAAACTATTTTGTGTCAATTTTGACACTATTTGATATATGATTTTTTTGAAAGTCATAACAGAATTATATGTTCGAACCAAGTTTATTAAATCAACATTAATATATCATAGTAACCTAGAAAATTAGTTTAATTCATAAAAAGTCTCAAATTACATTTATTTTGGTGTTTATAACATCAATTATGTCAATATTTCATTAATAAGATAATTACTGCATCATAATTGTGTCATAAATAAATTAAATTATTTGATGTCTAAAAATTACAAATAAAATACCATAATGTAGTAAATCTTTTTAGCTTTCTAATAAATATTTATAGTCGAATTTATCTTATGTATAACCCCATATTAAAAATGATTTACTTATTAAACTTTGATTTTAACTATTTTAACCCTTCTTTAAATAAATTAATAATAAATGTCCTAATCTAATCCAAGTGGGCCTAAATGGTCTTATTTTATTCCTAAGTTTGTTTTTGGTCGAATTAAACTTGTCCAATAGAATTAGGACATGTGTTAGGGTAATATTAATATCATATTTACCCTTAGTTACCCTATTTACTATTAACCGCGGTAAAAAAAGTAAAAAGTTACTATTCACCAAAAAATTATTTTTATCTCATTGAACCACATTTTACTTACTGATATCAACCGTGTCTGTCGGATTTTCAAAATTCCATTCACAGAAGCGGTAAAATTAAGTTTTATGCAAAAATTCAGTTTTTAACCTACCACTTAGTGGTTTCACTATTCATCAAAAATTGAAATTTTTCAGAAAAATACCAAAATTTCACCCTAGGCTAATTTCGATATTCTGAGTCCAAAAATGAAGTCCATTTTGAAAAATAAAATTTATAAAATTTTAAAAAGTGGTTATTACTATTCATAACGGCTAGTTTTAATAGCATATTGTTGTTTAGTGAAACTCGGTATTGCGTATGACGCAAGCTATCGAGGAAGGTCGTGATTGCGTGCAAAGCAAGCCAAGCAAGTATTGTGTAGAAAAAGATTCCTTTGATGGTTTATATAACATAAAAGTCTCGGGTGTTACATTCTACCCCCCTTAAAAAGAATTTCGCCCTCGAAATTCGTCACTTTGTAACAAACAAATGAGGATACTTCTCCCTCATCATATCCTCAAGCTCCCATGTAGCTTCTTCAAGTTGGTGGTTCCTCCATAAAACTTTCACCAAGCGAGTGGTCTTGTTTCGTAGGACTTTTTCGCTACGATCCAGAATCTCTATCGGTTGTTCTTCATAAGAAAGATCTTGCTCTAGCGGTACAACTTCTGAGCTGAGTACATGTAAAGGATCTGGTATGTACTTTCTCAGGAGAGATACGTGGAACACATCGTGAACTTGAGATAGATTCGGTGGAAGCGCCAATCGGTAAGCTACCTTCCCAACACGATCCAGTATTTCGAAAGGACCGATATATCTAGGGCTCAACTTCCCCTTCTTTCCAAATCTCATAACCCTCTTCCAGGGAGATATTCGTAAGAACACTTTATCACCCACTTCAAACTCTAGGTCTTTTCTTCGGTTGTCGGCATAACTTTTCTGTCGACTCTGAGCTGCTCTTATGTGTTGTTGAATAGATCTGACCTTTTCTGCCATTTCATCAACGAGATCAGGTCCTAATAGCTTTCTTTCCCCAACTTCATCCCAGCAAGTTGGAGTCCTGCATTTCTTTCCATAGAGAGCTTCATAAGGAGCCATCTGAATACTGGAGTGAAAGCTATTATTATAAGAAAATTCTACCAAAGGTAGGTGTTGATCCCAACCTCCTTTGAAATCCATAGAGCAAGCTCTCAACATATCTTCTAGGGTTTGAATTGTTCTCTCAGACTGACCGTCTATCTGGGGATGATAAGCAGTGCTGAAACTCAACTCTGTATCCAGAGTATGCTGAAGACTTCTCCAAAACTTCGAGGTAAATCTCGGATCCCGATCAGATATAATAGAAAGTGGTACTCCATGCAATCTTACCACTTCCTTTATATATATCCTGGCAAGATGATCTAGAGAGAAATCCTCTCTAATAGCAATGAAGTGTGAAGACTTTGTAAGACGATCAACTATGACCCAGATAGCATTATTGCCTTTGGATGTTTTAGGAAGTCCTGTGACAAAGTCCATAGTGATGTTTTACCATTTCCATTCGAGTATGGGTAATGGTTGTAACATCCCCTTAGACTTCTGTCTCTCAGCTTTAACTTGTTGACAAACCAAGCATCGAGAGACATATTCAGCAACATCTCTTTTCATGCCATCCCACCAGAAGTACTCTTTCAGGTCCCTATACATCTTCGTGCTTCCAGGATGAATAGAGAATGAAGAACTATGAGCCTCATCCAGCAGCTCTTTCTTTAATTCGGGGATGGGAGGAACGCAAACCCGATTCCTGAACTTTATTATCCCATCACAATCAAGGTTGAATTCAGGAACATTTCTCACCTTCTTTTGTAACTCAACATCTTCTTTCTGTGCCTCTTTAATCTTCACATGTATAGATGGTTGAACATTCATTTGAGAAAGATAAGATTTTCCCCTTCGATTATAATTCCAAGATCCATCCTTTGTAAATCCATAAATATTGGATCTTTTGTGATCCTCATCATGGATAAACTAGCATGGTCTTGTCGACTTAATGCATCTGCCACCTTGTTTGCTTTCCCAGGGTGGTAATGGATTGAGCAGTCATAATCCTTAATCAGCTCCAACCATCTTCTTTGACGCATATTCAACTCCTTTTGTGTGAAAATATACTTTAAACTTTTATGATCAGTATAAATATCACACCTTTCACCATAAAGGTAATGCCTCCAAATCTTTAATGCAAAGATTACCGCAGCCAACTCCAAATCATGTGTTGGGTAATTTTGCTCATGGATTTTCAACTGTCGTGAGGCATAAGCTATCACCATATCATTTTGCATAAGAACACACCCCAATCCCTTCTTGGATGAATCATTGTAGATCACAAACCTTTCTCCACTACAAGGCAGTGTGAGCACAGGTGCACTGGATAACCTTCTTTTCAACTCCTTGAAATTCTCTTCACATTCCTCTGTCCAGACAAACTTAACTCCTTTCCGAGTCAACTTGGTGAGTGGATTAGATAATCGTGAAAAATCTTTTACAAAACGTCGATAATATCCAGCCAAACCAAGAAAACTTCGGATCTCAGTTACTGTGGTTGGTCTTGACCATCTTTCGATAACCTCTGTTTTTGCTGGATCCACAGATATCCCCTCTTTTGAGATTATGTGACCCAAAAATGCAACTTTTTGAAGCCAAAATTCACACTTGGTAAATTTGGCATAAAGCTTATCCTTTCTCAGGGTCTTCAATATAATTCTCAAGTGATCTTCATGTTATTCCTTGCTCTTTGAATAGACAAGAATATCGTCTATAAAGACTACCACAAATTGATCAAGATAGTCTCTAAAGACTCTATTCATTAGATCCATGAAGATAGCAGGGGCATTAGTAAGACCAAATGGCATCACTATAAATTCATAGTGTCCATACCTTGTACGGAAAGCCGTCTTTGGTATATCCTCCCTTTTGACCCTTAATTGATGATACCCTGAACGAAGATCAATCTTGGAAAAGTATTGAGCTCCGCGTAGTTGGTCAAATAAGTCATCAATGCGTGGGAGAGGATATTTGTTCTTGATAGTGATCTTGTTAAGTTCTCGATAATCAATGCAGAGTCTCATTGATCCATCTTTCTTCTTAACAAATAGAACAGGTGCTCCCCAAGGTGACGCACTAGGGCGTATGAATCCCTTATCAAGATTCTCTTGGAGTTGCTTCTTCAATTCCTGCAACTCAATTGGGGCCATTCTATAAGGTGTCTTTGAAATAGGCAAAGCACCCGGTACGAGTTCTATTGAAAACTCAACTTCACGATTTGGTGGAAGACCCGGTAATTCCTCCGGAAAGACATCATCAAACTCCCGTACAATGGGCATATTCTTAATCGTGAGTTTCTCACAAACTATTTGAGATAAATAACCTTCATTTAGTGGAATCAATACCCATAGGATGGAAGAAATTTCCACTGGAAGGTTATGTTCATCCTTGCATTGATAGATGATCGTAGGTTGATCTGGAATATGAAATGTGACTTCCCTTCTTTGGCAATTGATATGAGATCCATGTAGAGAAAGCCAATCCATGCCAAGAATCACATCAAATTCCACTAAAGGAAGGATCACAAGATTTGCAGGAAGCACTTTCCCACAAACTTCGATCGGAGAAGAATTATAAACTTCTGATGCGATTGATGTGCCATTAGGTGTTGTCACAGCTAACTCAACATCTAATTGTTGAGGTAATACGGTGATACCCTTAGAAAATTTTTCAGAAATAAAAGAGTGGGTGGATCCAGAATCAAATAAAACATTTGATACTTTAGAGTGGATGGTAAGTGTACCTTTCACCACATCGTTATCGTACTCCACATCGCTGATAGAAATTGCATGTGACTTTCCTTTGTCTTTAGCCTTAAGAGTTTGTTGACGTCGACCATCATCATCAACCCTTGGATTTGGGCATTGATTGGCATAATGCCCCATCTCCTTGCACTTGAAACATTGAAGTGTAGCAGGTTCATTCTGTGTATCCCTTCCTTTGTTTGCATCATTAGACATCTTCTTCCCATTATCACAGCATTCAAATGCCCGATGACCTTCCTTTCCACATTTAAAACATTTACTTGTCCCTTTAAGACAACTCCCTCCATGTTTCTTTCCACACTTTGAGCATAAGGGAAATTTCATCTTCTTTTCCATGTGCTCTTTAGATTTTTCTTTGAATTCCATCTTCCTCTTCTTATCAAAGCCATGTGACTGATGGGTTACTCCAATCTCCATCTCGACTTTGAGAGCACATCGAACGATTTCCTCGTAGCTATTGAAGTCCCTTATGTCTAACGCCCTTCGAAGACTTGGTTTTAAGCCACTAAAGAATCGATCGATCTTACTCTCAGGTTGGATAATAATACCAGAAGCGTACCTTGCAAGTCTTGTAAAATTTGCTTCATAGGTACTAACAGATTCATCATCCCTTTGCTTCAGTTCAAGGAACTCTTTCTCCATCTTTGTTCGGAGAATACGAGGGAAGTACTTATTGAAAAATAAGTTCTTGAACTCGTCCCATTCCATAAACTCAATTTCATCCCTTTGCCTCGTATTCTTAACAAGATTCCACCATTGATCCGCATCTCCTTCCAAACGATACACTGCTAGGATGACTTTATCATGCTCAGAACATTGAAGAACTGAAAATATCTTTTCAGTAGTACTAATCCATTGTTCAGCAACTAATGGATCAGTAGACCCGCTGAAAGAAGGTGGACGCTGCCTCATGAAGGATTCAACAGAATGTTGCTCCCTCCTTTGCTCGTTTGGAAATCCTGCATGATTCATAGCTTGAGAAAGTTGGGTGAGCATGGCTACAAGATTTTGCATTCCAGCTCCCATATCGTTTGGTTGCTCAGGGGGGCAATCATTGCATTGCCCATCGCATTCCGCATTAACACGGTTCCTTCGGGTTCCAGCCATTGACTAAAACCAAGAAGAATAGTGTGAGCAACACTAATTATAATAGGAAACCACATAATTCAAGAATAAAATTTTCATGCTTAAGGTCTTATCCTAGGTTATTCAAGGACATTTCTAAAACACTAAGATTGTGTTCTATGCTTAGACTTATCCTTAGGGTTCTTACTAAGGCTTTCACATCCTAGTTTCCAAAGGTTGACTATACCTTTCCTCTGATACCAACTGTAGAGACCCTAAGCTTATCGTACATGGACATTACATTACTTTTGCGGAATACTTAGTACATAACAAAAACACACACACAAGGATCGTAATAGTTTAGTGTCTTTGGAAACTCGGACGTAGTCTTCTAATCGTGGTGAAAGATCTTCAATATCTCCCATAAAGATCTTCCCTTTTTTATACCTAAAACCTTTCTTTATATCCTGGGGAAAAGAAAACATAAAAGGGTGAGCTCAAATGCTCAGTAAGGGTATACAAAAGAAAAATCAATCGCATCATATTCATAAGAACATAACTTTTTGGAAATCTTAACCTGTAAAAGAGATCATAATATCTTAACATGGAATAAATCATAGAAGTGAAAATGAGATCCCCATAATCATAACATAAAACTTGAAACTTTGTGGCATGCACACATAATCATGGAAAATCATTTCTTGTTAGTCATGACTCATTTCCAAGACTATCTTAGTGGACAAAGTCCCTTTCTGAACCGAGTTCACTCCTCGTTTCAGTCCTGTATCACTGAACCGAAATAACCTTCCGTTCCAGCCATGTCTATCTCATGAGATATAAAATCATTACCCAATGCATTGGAGGTAGATATAGGTCCCACCCATCTTATAATGAATCCTTTCTTATGTGTGCCACATAATCATAAAACATACATCATCGCATAACACATGTAACAAAAATGGGATTCTTGAAACATCATGACATCATAAATCAATTCATATAAGATAAAGGAATTCATAAACATAATTCCATCACAACATAGTCAAATCAATGTAAAAATATGGATAGAAACAGAACCCTTTATTATCTTAGATGGAAAATAATTTTGATAAAACACTTGAATTGAATTCTTGAGGAAAATATCCTTTCTTCTTCAAAATCAATTTCTTTTCACAAAACATCATGCAATTTTAAAAGAAAGAGATTTTATTGAAAATAGTCATGAAATATTTTATAGTAAGCTTCATGAAAATAAGGCTTTATAAAACAGTAGAAATCCGTTCATGCCGTATAAGTTAAAAAAAACATTCTTCGTACTTTTGTCGGAAAAGTCAAAAAGTACCTCGTATGACAAAAGATTCCTTTCATAGATATTACTAAAAACTCACCGAAGGGTAAAAATGGATTTAAACAATTTTAGGTGGATGGAAATAATATTACATATTGAGTAAACATGGATGTGGATGATAAAATACACCCCAGTAAATACATACGAATAAACAATCTTGGATAAAAATGAGATTGTGATATTTCCCTTACCTTAGGTCCGATTTGCTTTGTTCGTGTCCGAAGCTCCTGTATAATGGTTTAAATAATGTTATTGACTTATTCCAGAATCATACATATTGATATGATATCATATATGGTCATATTATTAGTTTCTTGTTAGTAATATTTCATTGTTACTTGTTACTCGGGTCTTTATAACTTTTTGTTCTTATGCGTGTTTTGTTGAATATATTCTTATTCTTATTTAGGTTATAGATAATTCATTTCCAGAATGGTATTAGTGTAGTATATACCATATTCATTCATTCAATTCATTTATATAATCATTATGAAATGAAGATCATGTAGAACGAGTCGCATCACATCGTGGAGACGGTATTCCGTACGTACGCACGAGTGATGATATCATTCCTATGATCGTGGAATTGTATTGGAGTATATATATATATTATTTCAGTATCAATATTACTTCATAATAATCATATATAGTTACTCATTACACCATTATACCCATACTTGTAAGGTGATGGTGGAAAATAGATTACACCACGGCGTGGAGACGGTATTCCGTACGTACGCATGCGCGGTGATTTCATTTTTCCGTAGGATGGATAGAAGGTGAATTAGGGTTGTTTCATATTTATAATAACATATCAGTATGTAAGTAATACTGATGTTATTACTTTATCATGAAACAACTAAAGAAGAAGAAGTTGAAGAAGAAAGAAATTGAAAAGATCGGTAATGGATATTACCTCTTCTTTGGAACGCCTCTTTAAATCCTCCACCTAAGGAACTAAGATTGGTCTTTGGAGAAGACCAGGACCTCTAGGATTATTCTAGGGAAGTGGAGAAGGGAACATGGCAGGGGTTGGCCGAGCTTGAGTGCTCAAATTGGTGTGAGGAGGAGGGGGAGGAGGTTCCCTTTTATAAGGGAGGAGAGGGGCACCTTAGGAATATCTCAAAATATTATTTTATATTAAAGTCAAAATCGGTTTATAATGGTTCCAAAGGGTCTTATTTCGAAGATAAAGTGGGGATGGGTCTAAATCCTATCAACCAATAGGATTTAAACAAGTTTAGGGTATTATTTTAACCTTATCAATTAGATTTAACTCTAAGTTAATTAATTTAACTTTTACCGTGTCTTTTTGTTTTCTTTCACTATATGGTTAATACACTTACTATAACATGCCAAACGAACCCCAAATTGTTTATTATTAATATATATATCCTTATCTAAGTCATTTGGCCGAACTTTAGATTTTTAGGAATAAAATAACAATTAATAATATAATATTTGATTTAAAAACTATTTTGTGTCAATTTTGACACTATTTGATATATGATTTTTGTGAAAGTCATAACAGAATTATATGTTCTAACCAAGTTGATTAAAAGCAACATTAATATATCATAGTAACCTAGAAAATTAGTGGAATTCATAAAAAGTCTCAATTTACATTTATTTTGGTGTTTATAACATCAATTATGTCAATATTTCATTAATAAGATAATTACTGCATCATCATTGTGTCATAAATAAATTAAATTATTTGATGTCTAAAAATTACAAATAAAATACCATCATGTAGTACATCTTTTTATCTTTCTAATGAATATTTATAGTCGAATTTATCTTATGTATAACCCCATATTAAAAATGCTTTACTTATTAAACTTTGATTTTAACTATTTTAACCCTTCTTTAAATAAATTAATAATAAATGTCCTAATCTAATCCAAGTGGGCCTAAATGGTCTTATTTTATTCCTAAGTTTGTTTTTGGTCGAATTACACTTTTCCAATAGAATTAGTACATGTGTTAGGGTAATATTAATATCATATTTACCCTTAGTTACCCTATTTACTATTAACCGCGGTAAAAAAAGTAAAAAGTTACTATTCACCAAAAATTTATTTTTATCTCATTGAACCACATCTTACTTACTGATATCAACCGTGTCTGTCGGATTTTCAAAATTCCATTCACAGAAGCGGTAAAATTAAGTTTTATGCAAAAATTCAGTTTTTAACCTACCACTTAGTGGTTTCACTATTCATCAAAAATTGAAAGTTTTCAGAAAAATACCAAAATTTCACCCTAGGCTAATTTCGATATTCTGAGTCCAAAAATGAAGTCCTTTTTGAAAAATAAAATTTATAAAATTTTAAAAAGTGGTTATTACTATTCATAACGGCTAGTTTTAATAGCATATTGTTGTTTAGTGAAACTCGGTATTGCGTACGATGCAAGCTATCGAGGAAGGTCGCGATTGCGTGCAAAGAAAGCCAAGCAAGTATTGTGTAGAAAAAGATTCCTTTGATGGTTTATATAACATAAAAGTCTCGGGTGTTACACTCATCGAGCAATGTAACGATGTTAAAACACTAAGAAATAGTGCACAGACCAATACCAACACACCCACAATCCGATGGGTGACAAAATACCTAACATCCAAGATCATATTTTCCATAAGTTTCATCCAATTTAATCATTTAAATTAAACATCCTAAAAAATCATGAAATATACATCCAAAAAAATTGTGATCAATGATATGCAATCATCAACACACGATGTCATCTACCCATCACATGAAAAAATACCCGTTATAATGGGATGATTCTCCGATTCTCTTGTGGAATATTAAAAAAACCCATTCAAAATAACCAAAAATAAAAGGGCTATGATGGATAAGAAGAAAGTAGGAAAGATGGGAATATCACACCTTAAAACATCCTTAATATTACCACTAAAATAACCCTATAGCAAGGGGAATTTAAGGGGTAGAGAGGTTACCTTCCTAGCTCGGTCATTCATATTGGAGAATAAGGGGGGAAGACCTATAACTCTAAGGGTCCAAAATGGTTTCCCCTCTTTTTTAATAAAGTATGGGTATCTTTATGGGTTGAATGAATTATTTTTCAAACTGTATAGCAACTATACATCCCTGAATGTCCAAGGTTTATAAAACCCATATGGTTTGGACAAACAATTTTCCTACCATACACTAATCATGTGATTGGAATTGTTTAATATGTACCACCTCACCTAGGTTGGCTTCATGGTTTTCTAAAACTATGCACCAATAATGTAGATACCAATGAAATTAAAATTATAGGGTTTTCATGGTTTCTCTATAACTATGTTACAGTCGTGCACCATGCTCCCAGGAAAAAATTCTGATCACAGTTCACTCACATGGTAACCCCTAATCATGTGGTAGCCTTATTGTCGAGGAAAAACTCATTTCAAATTTCAAACTATAACCTGTAGATTCTAATTTTCACTCAACTGACCAAATAACCTCAAAGATTTAGATTAAAATAAAAAAACATCTCCTTGATATGCTCCAACTCTTGGAATTCTAATATGAATCCTAATTCTTAAAACAACATGTACTCTAAAAATCAAAATTTTAAATTTCTTCTAAAATTCACAGCCCATAAAGACACAGATATTTACTCTTACCTTAATATAAAAGGTACATTGATTCATTATATGGATAAAAATAGATATAAATTAATGTAATGATAATTTTTCCATGTGTTTAAAATATTTTAGTTGTATTATCATCGTTTTCCATGTAATATATGTTGAAAACTTATGAAAAATAGATTTGGTATTATTGTTGGTTAATAATTAGTTTAAAACATTTCATTAAGAATTACTTAAATTAGTAGACCAATTTTAAGGGAACAAGATCTATTAATAATGATTTATGGGATGTTTAGACCCAAAAAAGTATATATATTGAATAAATTATTGAAAAATAAAATACGGAACAATTCAAAAGGAAATTATTGCATATGACACATAGAATAAATCTCTCAAAGATGATGTGTTTAAGACACAAGAGGATATTATGATGATAAGTAAAACTTATTGTTCATTAATGATAGATCTATCACATATACCATATTTTATACTATATTTTATATTTCCAATATATAAAATAGTGGTAGGAAAATATCAAATAAATCTAGGAGAACTACATAGGGTAGCAGTTAAAAATATCTAATGGTACTTGAGAGAGTCAATGAGATAAGTTCTATGTACTTTAAGCATAAGGAGAGATAATTATAATAGGGAATAAAAGGTTCCTTAAAATATAGAAATATGATCTAGTATAATAGTAAAGTTAGGTAAATGAGTATGAGAAGCTCATTATAACTAATTTTATATAATTATGTTAAATCTAAGAATATTGTTTCTATTGATGAATCTATTGAAACAATATAAAACAAAACATTATTATAGATATTATTGTTATATCAAGAAAGTGTTATTGTATCAAAAATATTTAATATTTTTATTATATGTAAGTAATAGTACTCAAAATAAGGATCCCATTCCATTTAAGTGGGAAAAGTATATACTTATAGAGACCATATATTTTAAAGAGACAGTTTTATAGAAAGAGGAGTAGCCATAAATTCAAATATGGAAGTCCTAATAGATAGATTCATTCATTTTTGGAAGTATGAATTTCATGTGATAATTAACTAGTCAATGGTTAACAAGTTGGATTAAGTGAAAATGGGTGTGGTGTGAGACCAGGTTCCCTAGATCCAATATGAATTGTATTTTCAATTATCATATTGTGTATATAGAAGGTTATAGATTAATTTTTCTTACTATATTAGAGTTATTAGTTTTTGTACTCTGTTTATATGGTAATGTCCTCATATTACTTTTTATATCAAAATGTTGTAGCATTTTCTTGATATAATGATAACCATAGGATACTATGGTAGTAATATAAACATAAGTTTTATTTTTTAGATACATCATAGTGATGGGATAAAATGATATCTAACAATTAGGTGTTTGGGGCTCAAAGGCATTGATACTTCTTCCCATGATATTATAAATTGTTGATCTCAAGAGTATAGATCATACAGACTAACCCATCAATAAGAAAAACACATCTTTTGGTTATCATTGGATGTTTTTATCAACATGAATGTGTATTTATATCTTAACCTAAGAACATCGATAATGTGTATTATTGTTCACATAATTTGATTCATAATGAAAACCATGATAGTTTATGCAATGTCTCAACTCGATTCACTCCATAGGAACCAGATTGGAGTACCACTAGACCTTAGGCATGCCTCCCCATATTCTAAAGGTTGTAAACTAGTAGTGAGGGTCTACAGAGTAATATTTGGGAGATTATATAATCAAAATATCAATAATAAATATAATAAAATATAACTGGAATAATCACAAACAAAACATTTAATAACAAGCCAAAACATACATCTGATAAACACATAATAATCTAAAAAACCATGTTAGTAGTATAAAATCCAATGGATTTCCTATAAGTTGACAATATATTTACATTAACAAAGATACAAAAATAAATTGCCAACCTGACACTAAGGAACCAACCAACCCATCTACAAAATCACAGGATCCTACCCATACACTATCAATACATCCATCTTCACTTGGATCCAGATGCATAGCCCTTATTGATACCTATTACATTGATCATAAATTCTATGAATGTCCCAGACGCCTTTGTAGGGTGAGTGTATCAACTCAGTAGGAAACCATAAATTGTGTCCCTAGTTAATATCTATATGTATACTAGTGTATAAAAAATGCTATAAATAATAACAAAAACACACCGCCCAACCTGCTCCACTCAGGACCAACCATCCATGAGTGACTTTTTTTATTTAGTACAAACTACTATAGTGGAACGATTCATCCAAAGTCTATCATACCATAATGGACCTTTGTCATCCAAATAATTCCATTCCATGTGACATAACATTATAACCATAACCAATGTCGCTCTCCTAATTCAACCATGACACCCCATAGGTATGTCCACGTATCACTTCATAGGTCCCTTGTTCATTCGACCCCTTTACCAATCGTTGGGTTAACTACCTAAAAAACAAGGGCATGATGAAACCTATCCTTTAACAAGTATTACTCATAACCCTAACATATCCCATATACACATTGAGCATTATACTCTCATATGGTTGTCTCACTCACTGCTAAATATAGCCAAATATAGTGTTTCCTCCTCCACATCAAAGAACCATGTCATTATCCACTATAACTTCTTAACTATAGAGGATACCACCAAGAAACATGTGATCACAGCCACCTCATAAGATCTATCATGTGTGTGCATCACCCCAACATCTGAATCCTCCCATAGAGAGTATAATCACCAAGATCATGAGGCCACACCTTAGAAAACCTTCATCTCCATCCACATAAATGATCCACACCATCCACATCACACTAGTGATCCTCATTTTCCCCATTCCCAGTGATCAATATCACCTATGTTTACACTAGCCACACCCTTCAAATTATCAATAAACCATATCAACCAAAAAATCTCATAAAACACCTATTTATAACATATCAAATCATTACCAAAGAACTCATAGACCATACCACAATAAAAGTCAATATATACTAGTCCATACCTATCATTTTATACATGAGACTACCCCAAGGTATCTCTTATAAACATATAAACCCATAAGTGGTTTTTCCCCATATTCCCACATGACCCAACCGATACATATTTATTACATAACATATAGACATATGTATAACATGGGAAATATCTAGGAATCACTAACATAGATTTAGAAAGAATCCAGTCATCAAAAAACTATAACAGGTTCAATTCCATTCAAAAAAATCTAATAATATGAAAAACAAATTCCCTAACTTATGGAATGAAGAAAAAAATTAAGGAAATAGTGAAAGAAACCAATAATAAGAACCCCATGGATAGCTAGGATTTTCTTGAATCTTCTTACCAAAAATACAATAATAAGATATGAATATAATCAATGAAGATATAACTTGAGGATAAAGAGAATAATAAGAGATAAATATTGGGAACTTACACTATATTCTGGATAAAATGGCCTAAATTCCACAGTTTATAATTATTAAATCAATTAATAATACTCTTGGAAAATATAGAAAAATTTCACCACACTCAATTTTTTGGAAAAAATCAGGACCCTTGTATATGGGTTCCTTTATGTATGGGAACCTTACATATCATCAATGAATACCCTTAAATGTAATCGTTTAGTCTCATGAATTACCCTTATATATTTGGTAAATAATACTTATATATAATATATCATTATTAAAAAAATTAGTCTCAATTTGTAGGTTCTGATTTATCCTTTTGAAAGACATCCCTTTGAAATTCCCTTTCCTTTTAGAAATTATCTTCTAGAATGACACTGATAATCTTTCAAAATTACTCTTATGAAAGTTTAAGAAAATTTATGTTAACTATTAGGTATCAAAAAATTTACCCTTATGTATATTAAGGAACACTATGGTAATTTATATTATTTCACAAGACAAATGAATCTTATGTATCATTATAGTTACCCTAACACATCATAGGGCCTCCAAAACTTTTACCAATTTTATGAAGGGGAGGACCTTAATGTATCCAAGATAACTTTATATATCACTATAGGGTGACATTTACTTATCAGTGGTTTCTATTATGTATCACATGGTGACTCAACTCATAGAAAATTTTTCATCACTCGGAAACCATTATACATTGGTTTACCCTTACATAAAATATTTTTCAAATTATAAAATTCTAAAAGATGAAACCTTACAAAATACCATTACTTCTGATGTATCTACCTTTAGTGGATCTTATTCAGGTAGATCTACTCATGGATGATCTACTTCAGGACTTCTCGACCTTGGTTATGCCACTCTAGCATCATCATTTGGAATCAAAAACTACCTTTTAAGTAATCTATTTTTGGAAGTTCCTACACTTAATCAGAAAATAGATTTCACATGCTTAGATAGTTTATAAATAGTAACTTCTTAATCATTTATGATCTACTATTTTTCATGGATACCCATATAAATGAGAGTTTTACCCTTATGCATGGCAGTTTTCCATTTTTTTATAAATCCACTATAACTCACAAAACATTACATGGTTCATCCCAAAACATCTAAATAAATTTGTGTCATGTGAATACTTCCTATAAAACCACATGTAGCCTTATTTAATAACAACTTTATCCCATGAGATTGAGCCAACTACCAAAACTTGATCCACAGCCTACACTGACACCCTCGACAACACAACAAGGTAAAAATTAACATGGTTAACCCAAGATCTAACTTGAATCACCACACCCAAATACATGGTTAATTAAAACCTCCCAACCATAAAACAGATCATACCTAATATATGTTAGGACACATGGTGACTAACTCTTATCGATACCTGAGCATCATATTCATCACATTCATAAAACACTGAGCTGATTTTGAACATATCCATATCTTCCCAGGTCACCCCGCATACCCAATTAAAACCAACTAATCCCTTTTATGGGAACTCCCCACCATAGAGGCCACCTACCCTAAATTATTTAAACTAAATTACTGAATACTATGATGAGTTCATACACATACATTATATTGTATTATGTACACACCAGTTATCCATACATGGCTAATAGTCATTGATTATTACAATACTACATCATATCAATACTTACTTCCATAATGAATCATACATGATTCCTACTTTCATCAAGTATCATAATAATTTCCACAAATTTTTGTCGATTCAAACACATACCATAGTTATCCCACGTCATATCCGATGCCCACTTTCATTCTGTCTTATACCCAGTTCCCACTTTAGTATGAAATCTATGAAACCCACATTTATTATGCACTATATTTTACACTAATACCTCAACTAGCATATATTCATTTGATTTATTACATACAAAAATCATGCATAAATAATTTTCATACAAAAATAAAAACCAACATGATCATAACAAACCTATAACTTTCATTTGGTCCCTATCCTAATCCAAGTATGTTGAATTTTTCACATTTAGCTAACCTAAATTCCAACTTCCTGATACTTGTCCTCCCTATGAATCCACACTCACTGTCAGCCACTATCTCTGTTGTTGGGTTTCTCATCCACTACCTCATCACACACATAAAGATTAACACAAGATACTAGACCCTTGTATCACTCCTAGTCTAACTTCTGATGCCTGGATATAACCTGATCCACAAACCCCAACTAACAATGAGGTTACCTGACAAAATCAATCAAAATGTACCATATAGATTCATACTGACACTCTTTTAGTGGTCAATCACACTAGAATCTAACATGAACTACCATCTAACACTATAAACACCTCAACAACAACCCAATTCATGGTTACATAATCAAGCCTATTATTTTAAAATCCAACTAGGTCACTTTATATCCCCACTTCCAGCTAACCTAATCATTACTACATGTCTCACCTAACTCTCCTAACACTATTTCCCAGCTTAGTAAACTCCAATCTGTCAACTTCTACTCCTCTATCAATGCTTTTTTTACCACCTTAAAAAAGTAATTCAACCTAAATATGTTTACCTACATCTTAATATCATTTCTTAATTCACTTTCAAATTGTTATACCTTGGTGATCTCATATCCCATCAATGTCATCACAAACCATATAAATTTTATAAACCTCATGGGATAATCCATGACTAAGTTATCTCTCTACCCTAGGTGCATGAACTCTTTAGATTTATCCTTCTTCAATGTCCTATGGGGGTGCTTAAACAACACTCTCTCAAAACCAATTCAAGTCATCCCCATGTACCTACTTTTTTATACTTGTACATACCACTAGAATTTCATTAATCCCCTGAGATTATACATATCCATCTTTACAAACATTTCCAGTGTAATCTCAAAAAATAAAATATCATATATACTAATTAAATGTATTACTCTACTTCTTGGGGTTCACCCTATCCTTGGAATAAACAAGGTTGTTATGACTAGATTTCCCATATCAAATATTCCATGAATGGATCAGATCCATAATCTCTCTAACCAATTCTTTGGATAACCCACACTGGGATTCACCTTAGATTCTCATCCAAACACTACCCTAGATCCTAAATCTATTGGTGTTTTATTTTATTCCTCAAAACCTTGGTATGTGGATCATGATAACCTCCTCTATTAGGGGACTCATCTTATGTGATCCTGGGTGACACCATGTCTTCACCCTCTTGACACTCTAAAGAAGTACAACTAGGTTGAATCAGACTAAGAACCAAATATCGTACTCAATAAAAATATAACAGTCTAAATTTCAAAAATAGAGAAAGATGTAATAGGTATCACAACCAACAATCCCTTACACTTTCCAACTACACCCATGCCTCATACTATCCATCCTCATAACTTTGCATACCTATGTCGGGGTTAGGTACCACACACACTATACACATGAAGGATAAAAATATCCAATAACACCAAAAATTACACCTCATTCTAGCAGGTTATAATTCCATCAAGAATATATATGGAGAAACCATATAAGTTTTTATATATATTCTAAATATATAAACTCCTTTGCATTCTTGATTCATGATAACAATCATAGGTAGATACATGCATGTCATAGGATCCCTACATGCCTAAAAAGATACATTAGTATCATCTCTTAACTCTCAAGTAAAAGTTTCAATAAAATAAATTTTTATTTATCTAAATTAAATAACTTAATAGAAACCACAAAAAATAAAACAAAAATGCATGTTTCCCAAGTAACATGGACTTCAATCCATACATGTATAGGCTAGGAACACGACATAACCTCCATCCCAGATTCCATATCCAAAAGAAAGTTTGAAAAATTCCCTAAAACTCTACCACTTTGTAATATATTAGTTCACTTTAATCTATAATAATGGAATTATAGATCTACTGGACCTTAAGCATAGCACTGGGTACACCAAAGTTTATTGACTAGCAATGAGGTTCTATAGTGTGATAATGGGGTGAATATACCCTTTGAAGATGAGTAATAACTATACTGAAACATCAGTTAAATCTTAAAATCATATAATAAAAATCCAATATATATATATATGACAAGACTTGTAATATTATAAATACCATTTCAATCATAAAAAATTTAATGAATCCACTATAGTTAGATCATATATGTACATTAACAAAGGTACCAAAATTAATTTTCATCTTGACATTGAGGAACCATATGAGCCATCCACCAAATTACAATGTCCATCCAATACACCATTATTATATTCATCTATAATATGATCCTGATGATGATACACTACCATTACCAATTCCATGTATCATGAATTCTTTATACATCCTAGAGGGGCTAAGAAGGGTGTGAGTATAAACTCAGTAGGCCACCACCAATGGTGTCCCTAAATAATATCCATATGTGTACCAGTGTATGAAAAAATATATAACAAAAAAACATACCACCTAACCTAATCTACTCATTCCCAACCAAACAAGAGTGAAAATTTACCCACCTCATCCAGTATAGGACTGGAACAATGTATCTACAGTATTTCCCACTAGAATTTCCCTCAGCCTTCCAACCAATTCCAAACCACAATGTGTCACATGTCAACCATAACCAATGTAACCATCCTATGTCAACTTAAATGCCTTAGGGTAACATCAATATATAATTACACAAGTTCCATGGTCAACCACCCCCTTTACCAACCTATATTTTAAGCACTTGATGAAACCCAAGGCATGATGACACTCTTCCATTACAAGTCTAAATCATTGGTCTAACTTATCTTATATACATTGTGAGTATCAAAATCCCATCAAGTGGTATCACTCCCCACCAATTGTTTCCAACTATGGTGTATCATCCTTTTTATCGGTGAAACTCATCATTTTCCACCCTATGACACTTAACTAAATAGAATACTACCAATAAACCAGTTTTAAAAAACCACCTCATGGTTCATGTCATGTGTGAACAATAACCTAAAGGCCTTTACCCCCCATGTTGAGTGGTATCACCAATTTCTTAAAACCAAACCTCAATGAAAATCCATCACCATATATGAAATTTTTATATGCTATATTAATCACACTGATAAACCTATGTCACCACATTCTCAATGATCAACATCACCTACAATCACATGGACTACACTCATCACATTCTCAAGGGAACATATAAAGCTTAACAACTCATGAATAACCTATTTACAATATATATAATCATGTCCATCAAACCCTTAGACCACAATACAAACCAAGCCCATCCACAATAAGACAACCCAATCATTTTCCACACAAAATTATGCCAGGTGTTGTTAGGTCCCAATTTAAGATATTATTACATATAATAGGTGTGAATTTTAAATCTTAAAAATAATTAGAGTAACGTGAAATATAATGCATAATGTTCTGTAATAAAATATTCAATAATTCAACCTTAAGGAAGTGATGTATTTTAAGTGTGAAAAGTGAATGCAATAAAGATAAATAATAAACCACAATGATGTTATAGTAGTTTTGGATCAAAATAATCCTACATCATCTCTTCACACTCTTAATAAAAGTGTTTGAATATTATATATATATATATATATATATCCTTTTATTATGGGTGAAAATAAAACCTAGACATTTAAAAAGGGATCATTCCTAAACCAATATTTTAGTAGGATCAAATATAACCCAATACATTATAAAGAGTACCCCTAATCATAAAAATAATTCTATATGGGAGAAAACAAAACATATACATTATAAAGGAGCATCCCTAACCTAGTTCCCTTTAACCAAATTTGATACAACAAGTGAAACAACCTTTTGTTCATGTGATTAAAAACAAAAGTAACTTTTAAGGGTAGTATAACTCGTGTAGGTGTATAATAAAATTAAAAAAATCTAGAAAATAAAACTATACAAATAGAATCTACAAGAAGTTATAGATAAAATAAAAATATCGAAAAATGATCCTTAACAATTCATGAAATTTTAAATGATAAATCTCAGTCATTCTAGTAGTAATTTAGTGAATCAGTTCATTGTTTTACCACTTTATAACAAAACCAAATTCATGTGTATCACTGTCAAAATGTTATATCACTTTAAATATAAAAAGACAACAATGATTATTTTTCACTTCAATCTCCAAAAAAATATATATTAATTCAGAAAAAAAAAATATATACACATGGATGTTGCAAATCTCTATATCATGTAAAAAATTGTTAGAATTAAAATAAAAAAATATGGAAACATTATTACCATTTAATTATATATGTAATAAATATTTTGTATACTTCCATAAAAAAATCCTATATAAATAAATTTTCCATGATAATAAAAATTCAAAATATCATTAAATGCTTCCATAATCCTCTACATTTAATAATCCCATAATCATGAAATAACAATGAAATTCAATGTTAAATAATATTTAAATTTTAATATCATAATCCATTATATCAGTAATATATTATGATAGATAATTCAATAATAAAGGGTAATCATTTGAAACAATTTAACGATAAAAACCTTTATTTTTTAAAAATATGTAAGATTCATTATAAGTTTCAATCAACGCATTTCCAAATACTAAAATCCTCATTTTAGACTATATATATAATATTTTATCCATTCAAAAATATTTCATAACATAAATTCCATAACAAAAATCTAAATAAATCTACCAAAAACTTTACTCTGAATAACTATTTAACATAAATTTTACACTGTAGAAATGTATAAGATATTGTTTAGATACATATGATATTATTCAAAATATATAATATCATTTATCAATGCATAATATATTTTACATATAGAAAATATAAATACATAATATATATTTTCAACTCTAAGGGGATACATAATATTTTATCATTTTACAAAAATCCAAACCCAAGGTTTTATTTTACCGTGAGTAATATTTTAATTGATCCATAAGTTTTTACACTTATCTAAAACTCTAAAATGTTAATATGTAAGATATTTTAAGAACCTTATCTAGATTCATAATATTTTATCCATTGTAAACTATTTAAATAATCCATATGTAATATTTTCTTTCATTATCTATAAAATTAATATTACATTTCACTAAAGAAATACTCTATCAAATAGAATATGGGTAAACAAGAATAATGAAGAATAATAAATAAATAATAAATCAACATCATTCTATTCTTCTATAAGCATTGAATTCTTTAAATAGAATCATTTATTCCCTCTAAAGTTAATATGAGAATAATATGAGAATAATAAAAAATATAAACAAAAGATATAAGGATAAGAAATTATAAAAACACAAAATAAATAAAGTGAAAAAGGATCCACTCATCATCCCCCCATCAACATTTACCCGCTTTTTGATAATTCCAAAATTGAATATCATAAATTTCATAAACATGAAAATATATAAAATTATACCCATTTTTGTAAGAATAAGAAATATAAAGTGCATAAAATAGCTTTCCCCTAATAACCAAACATTTTATACCTTTATAAATGATTATAACTTTTCTCCCTCTATTTTAAAAAATCATTAAAAAGAAAAAAATATAGTCAAGTGGGAATAAATATCAATACAACATTATTTATAAATATAAAACACTATAACAACTTAGCGTGTAGATAAAAAAATATAAATATTCTAATAGATAAAAGATAAAATCCCCATAAAAATATTCATAGTAAAAATAGATACTAACTACTAGTAAAATGAATGATAATAAATAGTAAAATCTATCTCTTAATCAAAAGCTATTTTTTCCTTGATAAATAAATATGTGTATGCGGAATAGTAAAACATTCCATTCAAAACAATTGAACACACCTTTTGAAAATAAGTAACTAAAACTACAAGGATCCATAAAAACATGTTAATAATTCAAAGAATTATAAAAATATATGTAAATATTTAAAAGTGACTAGAAATATAGGAATATGATACTAAACCAAATAATAAAATCATGAAACATATTCTCACCACTCAAAATAAAAACTTATAGTTTCATGAATTAAAATGTTTTATATATTAAAACTAAAAATGCATAAATATTTTACATTATCAAAACATTATTACCAAGGCATATAGACCTTCTTAGGTCCAATAATATTAAACCAAGTACCTTTAGGAATCCAGATCTAAAGGAATTAGATTATATAACTTTGAAAGTATATTTATAAATGAATAATTTTTTTAACTGGGTGATTGAACAAACTATAAGTAATATTCACATTAATAATGAAAAAATAAACCACACCTAAAACAAGTAACATTAGAAATACCTTTATTTTTACCTTTAAAGAATCTATTCCTTTACACCTGTTGTATTCTTCTATCAAAACTATGAAAATTTCAATATTTAATTATTCTATACATTTTTTCAAATCTCATAAACTCATATATAGTTTGACTTACAATATTAAACTTAGAAAATTCCTCATTTAAACATTATACCATGGCTTTAACCATCCCATTTTCACTTTTTATTACTTATAAATCATCCTTAAGTTTATTTAAAGTACTTTAAGTTGAAATTTTCAAACTATCATTATATTTTTCAATATTAGAAATATTTTATTCAAAAATATTTAATTTTCCTTCTCTTGATCATACTTATAAAAAGTATCTATTAACTTTTCATTTCCTAGAATATGATTCTTCTTTTACTTTTTAATTATCTTATGATCCTTAATCAAATTATTTTACATGACTAAAATATTTTCAATTTATTCATGATACTTATCACACAACTCGTTTAACTCTTAAATTATGGTATTGATACGATAATAATTATTATAAAAATAATAATTATAATTATAATTTTTATTACTAACCTTTATTATATCTATTTATATGAAACAATGATTAGTAGTATCCTTCTCACTTCTACACACATAACTTGAATCATATTTTTTTTGAAACTCCAACTAGTATCCAATTCTTTCTTATTTTTCATATCCTTAATCATTTCTTCTATTTTATTTTATGACCTCAAACATTAATATTTGGAATTACCCTTCTTATTACATTCAAAACATCTAATATCAAAATTTGGATTAACTTTATTTCCCTTCCTTTGTAAATATTTCGTATACTTCTTCTTTCATTGATTTTGGAAACCTTGAATTTTCTTCAAAAGTCCTTGTATAAACTGTTTAATTTTACGTAAATCAACCCCTTTCTTAGTACTAGAATAACCCACACCATAATTATAAAAATTAAAAGATATATTTTTAGAATATTTAAAAGTAACTACCTTGTTTTTTTCATTAACTTCATTATCAATATTATTCAACTCAAACTTGTGTTGCAGTAATGATCCAATAAGAAATACCATGGTATATTCAATAAATTACTTAATTTATTTATCTATAATATTATTGAAATTACACTTATTAGAAGTGCATGAAGTATTCTTTAAATCATCACCTCTTTTTATAAGGTCTCACCAAGAGTAGTCATGTTGTTCACAATCTTATTGAACATGTTATACATATCTCTAACACTTTGATACTCAAATATATTGAACTCTTAAAATTAAAACTAGTGAATACACAGCTTAGTTATCTATAATTATTCAATGACTTGATGAGGGAATTTTAAATTAATCTTAATTGTAGATGAATTTTTATTATTTGAAAAATGACTTTAAACACTTATACTAAGATAAAAACAAGTAAAATTAATAACCATGTAATTCAAAACACGTTTTAGAGCATCATTAACAACAAAAGTATCAAGGAAAAATTCTGTAAATTTTTAATGCCTATCGATGATGGTTCAGTACTCCATACCTGTATTCTTCAAAAATACTTCTATTTTGTCTTTACAATAACCATAGTCACTTCCATTTAAAGGAGTTGGTCTTAAGGTATTTAAGTTTTAAACCTCCTAACTTTATATAATTGAAAATAGATCTTTACATTAGACTAATAATTTTAGGATACATGTTAGAAACAAAATATATCCAAAAATAAACAATGTAATATGAATAGGTGTTAGGTATCTGATGTAACAATAGAGAAAAACTATCCTTATAAGATCCTTATCTGATACTAAATATTAATTCCCAAATAGGGTTATGACAATATACAATAGGAAGTTGAATTTTAAATCTTAAAAACACTTATAGAGACTTAAAATATAATGTTTAATATTATGGAATAAAAGATTCAACAATTCAATCTTAAAAAAGTGATCCAGTGGAAGTGTGAAAAGTGAATTCAGTAAAGATACATAGGAGAACATATGGATTTTATAATAGTTTAAAGAATATATATATCCATTATAGATATAAAATTTTATAGGTGGGTGAAAAAACCCAGACTTTTATAATGTGATTAACCACAAACTAATACTTTAATGAGATCAAATATAACCTAGGCCTTTCTAAGTAGCAAACCCAAACCTAACAACAAATTTATCTAAGAGAAAATAGAAACCATGACTTCTAAAGGAGTATACCTAGCTTATTTCCATTAAACTGGACAAAATCAATGAAACAACCTTTTCGTTAGGTTTTGTTAACCAACTACTTATTTTAAGGGTGTTATAACCCATATATGTGTATAATGCAGCATAGATAATTTTGGATAATAAAACAAAAAAAACAATTTAATTGGCGTTATACATGAAATAATAGCATTTAAAAGTGATCTAAATCAATTTAATACATTTTAAATGACGAATATCAAGTGTCCCAATAGTTCTTTACCAAATTAGTTTCATGTTTGATCGCTTCTGAATAAAACTAGAGTTGTGTATATCATGATTTGAATGATTCACCTATTTAAATATAAAAACAAAAAACTCTTATTTTCACTTCAATCTCTATGAATATTATCTTAAACTAGAAAAAATAATATTAACATGGATTTCATAAATCTCTATAGCTCAAAAATTTGATTAGAATAATAATAAATATTATGAAAATGATATTACTATTTAGTTGTTATTGTAATAAACTATTAAAAACCTCTATGAATAATCATTTCAAAAAATTATTCATGATAATTGAAATTGAAAATATATTTAAATGATTCAATAATCATCACCATTTAATCAATTAGATTGTCTTATAATGATGATATGACAATAACCATCTATATTATATCACATTTCATTTTGAATCTTTTAATCCTTGAAGTCATTCGTATCTAAGGATAGATAATTCAATCATAAAATTATATTTTCAAAAAATCATTACTTTAAAAAACATATCTTCCAATAATATTTAAGATTATTTATAAATTCTGGTTAACACTTTAAAAATATCAAAACCATCATTATAGACAATATATATAAGTTTTTCTCCACATAGAAACAATGAGTAACATAAATTACTTATCCGAAATCTAAATCAATATTCCGAAAACATTCCTTTTGAAGAATACATGACATAAATTTTACTCTTGATAAATGTATAAAATATTCTCTTGATATGTATAATATCCTTTAGAAAACATAATATCCTGCATAAATGTGTATGATATTTTCCTCAGATAAAAAATCAATATGTACTGTATATATATATAGTTATATATATAAACTCCAAGGGGAAACATAATATTCTACCCTAATGTAATGATTTTTTAAAACCCCGTGTAAAATTTTAATTTGTATGTAAGTTTTTATACCTATCCAAAATGCCAAAATGTGAATATTTAAGATATTTTGAAAAAATTCTCTGGATACGTAATATTATATCCTTAAAAATATATCATAAATATCTACAAAAAATATTTTCTTTCATCATCCATAGCACATGTAATATTTTTAGACGTAGAAATATACATGAAAATATAATATGAGTAAACCAAAATAATGAAGAATTATAAACAAATAATAAATCAACATCATTCTATTCTTTTAAAATAAATGAAATCTTTAAACAGAATACTTTAATCCCTATAACATGAATATGAGAATAATATGGGAGAAATAAAAAATATAAACAAAAAAATATAAGGATATAGTAATTATTGATACAAAAACTAAATAAAGTAAAAAAAATATCCACTCAATATTCTATCCTTCAATAGATATCCCTTAGAAATAATATAAATCACAAGTAGTTCTATTACTGGGCTCCCATATGACCCCAATCAAGATTATTTATTACCCAATTCATAGACATATATATAACATTGAAAATAACTAAACACCACCTACCAAGAGTTAGTAGGAATCGACTCATCATGAAAATCTGTACAATTCACCTCTAATCAGCAGAAATATAGTAATATAAAAAAATACCTAATTTAGGGATCAACTGATATAAAATAAGGAAACATTGACATAAACAATAATTAATACCATGATATAGATAGCATTATCTAAAATAACTCCCTCAAATAAACATCATGAAGAATTAGAAATAATATATGAAGATATCACTTGAGTATGAAGAGAAAAATGATATATAAATCTATGGTTCACCCACAATATTCTAGATAAAATGTCCTAAATTCTATTTTTATACTTATTAAATCAATTAATAATCATTTTGGATGAATATCGAAAATTTTAATCAAACAAAATTTTTAGAAAACACCGGGACCTTTATGTATAGGGGACCTTGTATATGGAACATTTATATATCATCCCTTAGGACCCTTACACATTTCCCCTTTATATCAAGAATTACTCTTATGTATTAGGGAAGACCCTTACATATCATCCATCAATATTCACAAATTTCAGCTTTAATTTCTAGGATCTAATTTACTCTTCTAGAAACCATTCTTTTGAAATCCCATTTTCCTCAAAAACTCATCTTCTATAATGACTTTATTAATATTCTAGAACTAATATTTCATGGGTTTAAGAAAGCACTAGTTTACTTTATGCATAAAAAAATTTCCCTTGTATATTTTAACTAACACCCTAGTACTTTGTCAAATTTCATTGTCCAAAGGACTCTTATGTATCATTCAAATTACCTTTATATATCACAAGGCCTCCCAAAACCTACCCGATTTTCTAAAATGGATGAACCTAACATATTTAAGGTACCTTTACATACCACATAGGGTAACATTTACATATAAGGGATTACTCTTATGTATCACAGGGTGACTAAAGACTTAACTAACTTCACATTATAGGGAAACCTTTACACATATGAGTGACCCTATATAATATATTTTTTAAAATGTAAAATTATAGACCTAGAATATTTATGAAATAACTATGATTTATATGCATCTACCTTCATTGGATATATTTCCAATATATATGCTTCTGTTATGTCTTCTTCTAGTAGATCTACTTCTATAATTCCAGACCTTTGCTACACCGGTCCACCGTCATCATCTGGAATTGGAAATTATCTTCCAAATTCTTTCCTTCTAGCAGTTCCCACACTCAACTAGAAAATTATTATCAAAAGAATTTCCAGTTCAAAAAAATATCCTTTATACCACATAATATGTACTATTTCACATGGTTACCCTTGTGATAATTTCACCATTATGCACATGAGTTTTCTAATTTTTCCAAAATGTATCGCACCACTAAGAACATGTTTAGATTCATCCTAAAATATCTTGAAAATGTTTTCATCATCGATAGAATTCCTATAACAACAATTTTAATATAATTTCATAATAACATCAGGCAATGATCCTAGAATAACTCTTGAAACTCAATTATTAACCTATAATTCCACCCCTGACACTATGACACCATCCAAATTTACATAGTCATTCTAAGATATGACTTAAATAACAAATCTTGAATAATTTATCTAATACTGTTTAGGATTATAGTGATGTATCTATTTTCAAGTGCATAATTGGTGGTATGACATTGATTTAATGATCAAGATAATATTTTTCACTACAAAATTATGGAAGAATATGTCATTAGCTATTTGATTACGATGACAGTGCCTTGACTAAATCCATGTCAATGGTAAAAAAGGTAAATCCCGGTAAATAATATCAAATAAATATAAATAAATTATTAAATAATTATTAAACAGTGTATACATCCTTATTTATAATATATCATGATACAAATAGATTATATAACACAATAAGGGTTCGTAAGAGGTATTCATAGTAATGAATTATTTCTATCTCTTTAAGGGTGATGATTTATTACAACACACCACTCTTATTCTATGAATATGAGTCAATACTAACAAGATATAGAGATATAAGTACACGCACATAGTTTATCTATATTTTTATTTATTTCTCAAGGTATTCTTAAGTTTTATAAATATAAAAAGTGAATAAGTCAAAATTATTTTTTCAAATAAAAAATATTTATTCAAGGTTTTATAAACTAATTAATAATAAATGAGCCAAATTAATGGTTTTTATATACTAAAAAGATATTTTATAGTGTTACATGACATTATTTAAATGTTCATATAATTTATGATAAGTTAATTAAGTTGAATGTGGCATTATAGGTCATCTTTAGGTTAAATATTTATAAAGGACTAAAATGTAATTAAAAAAAGTTTAACCTGTGTATAAAAAGATAATTTTGACCCAAAATATGTGTTCCAAGCCTCCTTCATTAATTTATTTATCTCTTCTCACCTCTCTCTACTTATATAGATAGAAACTCAAAGAAAGGACATGAATGATTTATTTAATATTAAGAATCATGCTCATTGTTCTCACATGATTAAAGGGGGACTATAATAATCTTGATTCTATCCTTATAGAATATGAAGATTATATATTGGTGAAATGGGATCTTTTGTTCATGTGTGAATGATCTATATGGATCCTATCTTTGTTCCTTTAAAATATAACAATCTAGTGATGAACAGAGCATGTCAGGATGACACTATACTACTATCAAATTAACTTAATATTTTTATTAAATGTTTTTCATGATTTTTTATATTTTATGGTATCAATTGGAGTAGATGGGGGATTGTATACTATATATCTACTTATGATGGAGTTTTTATCAAAAAAATAAAATAATGACCACTAAATAATTTGTCCAATCCTAGGTCCCTTCATCCATGAACCATGATGGAGAAAGGATGGGTAGTTTGTATCTCATTAATCATATTGGCTTTTAGGAATCATTTTTCATGTATATGAATAGTTTTTATTATATATTATTATTATTTTTTATTTTTATTCAAATTTAACTATAATGGACTGCACCTTTTCTAACCATTAATTTATTCTCTATGGGTGTTGGAGTTTTGAGATAATATTTCAGTGATGAAGGTGGATTTAAAGTTGAGATTTCAGCTAGAAGAGGTTATTAATTGAATGGATATAGGTATTTCACCATATATGGTTGGCTACAATAGTGGGTGGTTATGTATCTTGGTGTGTCATGCCATTCAGGGTTGAGCCACAAAGTGGTTTTTGTCTTTTAACATAGGGTTTGAACCGTGAGAGTTTCGTGATGTGGTATCTATGGTTTGACACTTAGTTTCAAAATAAGAGGTGTTAGTCAAGGATTTTTGAATCCCCCAGCCCGAGACCACTCAACTAGTGTTTAGAATTTGTTACTACTGAACCATAGGCAAGCCTTCCCATATGAAAAAGGATTTCGACTGGTATCAAGGCTCTATGAGTGATAGTGGGGAGACTATACTGTTTGATGATGATAATAATAATAATAATATCAACCCAATATAAAACAAAAAAATTAAATTAAATAATAAGAAATAATAACCCAAAATATATATATGTTCAGTTCATTAAGAATCTATCATGTCTAGAAAGTTATACAGGAGTAAACTAGATCACTTAGGGACCGATCACATATATACAATTATAAAAATAAACAAAAATAATAACCATTGAAACTCTAAGGAAGCACCCATCCCATATTTAAAACATGTTATACATCCCTTGAATCATCTACACACCCACCTCCATTAATTTTTAGATTACAAACCATTAAATTGACTAGAACCAATAAACATAACGTATGCATGTGTCCTGGAGGGTTTGTGCAGGGTGTGAGTATAAAATCAGTAATCCACCAACAATAGTTTCTCTAGCTTATATCCATATATATAACAGTGTATGAAAATTTTGATAAACACCAAATTAATTTAAATTAATAAACCAAATCCACGCATTCTTAACCAGTCCCTAATCAGAATTCACCTACCATAGAAAGTTCCGAAGTGGAACAATATTACCACAGTTTGTCATATTGGAAGTTACATTAACCTTACAACCAAATCCATACTGTATGGAATCACATTCCAACATAACCACATAACTATCCAGAGTCTCTATTATTCCCCAGTGACATGTACACAATCCATATTAAAAGGAATTCATCCTTCTAAACACATTTATAAATAGTCATCTCAACATCCTAATCAACCTAAGTCATGGATATATCCATCCTTCTAATTAGGGCCCATTATCCCCAACACAAACTATGACCATTAATCCCCCATCAAGTGGTCTCAAAAATAATTAATCATGACCTTATACTATGTGCACCAACACCATACTAATGATCAACACCATCCCCTTATGATGTGTAATCCTCAAATGAAACCACCCACAATGAGTGGGTTAAACTACCTTGTGGGAAATTATTTATTTTCACATAACTCTAATTGATCCATAAACCACCCATGGGGAATGGAATCAACAAAATCCTAGGACACATCAATAGGAAACCATTTTCACCATCTACAAATCACATCACCCCATTTATGGTGATCATCATCAACCATAGTGACATGCAAAACACCAAACACATTCCCATAGAACCACATCAATCATCATACCATAATAACAACATCCAAAATCAATGAAATCAAACCAAATAAATAAAAAACCCAATATCACACAACACAATACATATAATTCCAAAACCCATTATTTTACACATGATTCTACCCTTGGTAACCCCTAAGAATAATAGAAACTCCATGTAGTTTAATTATTGATCTCACCCAAACCACCCCACTCATTACTATTTAATACACATCATGAAACACAAATATAAATTATGATAAACTACACACCACCTATTTAGAGTTATTAGGAATCAAATTTCCAAGAAAATACAACTTATCCTCCTCCAATTAGAAGATTTTTCAAAATGTAGCAAAAAAATGGAATTAGGTTTTTCCAATGAAATATGAAAAAATCAATAAATATGTAAGATATATTCTTACTTACTATTATCCTTTCCCATGGCTATGTATTACTTCTAACAGAACCAAAATTTGATGAGAATTGAGAGATAGAACTAAATAATGGATGAAGAATGAAAGGAAGATGGGTTAAGGGAATCCCTCATGTTTTCGGACCGAAATGGTCTCTTTACCATCATATTTTATAATTTAAATCAATTTAATTAATCTAATAAATTCTCTCTATCTTATGTTCACTGGGAAGTTCATGGAATGATCATTCATCTTATGGAATGAATATCCCTCACCTATATGCCTCAAATAACAACCAACCACATTACAAAATAGCATACCTTCCTCAAATTCATGGATTCACTACCTAAAGTTTCACCGTAACATGAAACTTTCCTTCATGTAATAACGAGAACATGTAATATAATCTTTGCAACTAGACCCTCAACTGCACCCTCCCCCATCACAGTGTGACCACCTATATTATGGAATGATGACCAAAAATTATTATTTTTTTCACAAATCACCAAAACCGTATGCATGGATCGGGTATGGAGTGACCACCTCTATCATGGTATGACCAATTATTATACATTAAATAATTATCCAAAAAAGTATGGCCCTCAAACCTTCGCGGTGCATCTCCCCACAACTATGGCATGAATACCTCACCACACCACAACACCCAGTGTCACAATTTAAATTCTAACTACTATAGAATTGCAATACCTTACTCCTATAAAATCCCAAGGCTGATTATTTTTTCTTTATTGACACCACTAACACCTCAATACAGACTACTCACACCTACTCGACCCAAATCCCAATTCTAAATTCCTAAGGCCTTAAAACATCTCCATTATAAGATAACTCATCACTGAGATATCCCAACCAAACATTGAACAAACATTTAAAACAATAAGAATCCCAATCTCCATATTTCTAAATTTTGACATAATAATTAACACATTTTCCTCATCTTCATATACTCGGACTTCACCATCCAATTAATGTAACAAAATGATTCCTTCAAATGGAACTACCCACTATAGGAATCACCCACCCAACATCATCCCAACTCAAACTCTCGACATAATGATAGTATAATAACCATAATTTTCTCACATTTTGTCTATCCATAGTTATCTAGTAGTCATTATCTATCCTCACCCCATATCATTTTTATTCCAGATCTCGTCATGAATCATACCCGAGGATTACTTTTATATTGAATTGTACCCGATGATAATTTTTATATTATATCATACCTGATTTTCAATTTGATATAACATTATACTTGTTACCCACTTTAATACCACATCATTCCTGATGCCCACTTTTATCTCGCATCATACCTAATTCCCACTTTAACTTGATGAGAATGTAACCCACAGTCATCATGAATATTTGATGCTTACTATTATCCATAATATGACTAATTTATTTATCATATACACACATTATAAACTAGTATCCACCATAAAAAACAAAAATCATAGAAACATTATCATGGGGTACCTATGACTATTGTCAACTCTCTATCCTACTCTGAATATGTTGGCTCAACTGCATGTAATTTTCCTGAAGCATAATTACCTGATGTATATCCTTCTTGCGGAGCTATAATCACCTCCAACCATTATACACACCACTAGGTATCTCTTATAAAACCATGAATGGAATGTATAGCTGAATCTTGAATACCACCTCTTAGTTCTGGTCCCAATACTACCTAAAATCCATGATTATAACCTAGTCCATGAATCCCAACTACGTATGAGGTCCTTGGGAAAACCTCTTGAAATGACCCATATTGCAGAATTCCTTACAGTCTTTTATTGTTTAATAACATTGGTCTTGAAAATGTCTCATATACCCATAATTGAAATAAATTTTTAATGATTTACTATATGGTGAAACCATATGACCTCTACTCAAATTTTCCTGTTATGTCTCCTCACATCCCCATTTATAATTACATGGAAATCCACTACCTATCCCTCCAAACCTAACTATCCAACTAGATATAGTCCCATACATAATGTTCTACTCTTTAATTAGATAATATTTCACTACCTCAATGAACGAATTCAATCAGAAGATATTTACCTACAGTCTTATAGAATAACATAAACCATACTTAATTTATCATACCAAGAACATATTGTCTTCCTCCATCATTAGTACAAATCATAGTAAATATATGAACCATATATATTGACTAATAACTAAGGTATATCTCCTTTTAAAGGGTATAAACTCATGGGATTGATCTTACCTTATTTTCTCTAGAAATAATTTCCTAAAAACATGTCTTTGAAGTTCTTCCACCTATACCCCTCATAAATTCCTACATGAACCTGTACATCCCACCAATATTTCACTAGTCCCCTAAACATTTCTATATCTAGCTTCACCCTCCACACTAGGGGTGTGTCAATATAATCAAATATCATTTTAACTAACTCTATTAATCACTCTTCTACCTGGGATTCACCCTCTCCCTAAAACAAAGGAGGTTGTTGTGACTAGAACTCTAATTTCAAGTTTCCCATAGCTGGCATAAATATTAATGCTCATCAGTCAATACTCTGGATAACCCATAATAATCCCTTTCTTGGATACTTATTTAACACCTGAGAATATATTTTTTTAGCTTCACCCTCTACCCTAAGGGTGTGTCAATCTAATCAAATATCATATGTACTAGCTCTATTAAGCACTCTACTACCTGCGATCCACCCTCTCTCTAAAACGAAGGAGGGTGTTGTGACTAGAACTCAAATTTAGAGTATTCCAAGATGGAATAAATCTCAATGATACTCATTCAATACTTCGGATAACTCATAATAATCTCTTTATAATCTACTAATTTAAACATTTACCCAACTCTTCTTCCTATCGTAGTTGTAATGTCTTCCTCTGAGCCTCTACCTATTGATCATGCACACCTCTTCCCTCAGGGGTCTCACCCCATGAACACCCTAGTATCACAATTCATCCACCCTCTTAATAATTTAATGGAGGAAACCTGGGTAGATTGTATTTAAGAATTGAATACTAGTCTCAATGCAGATATAAGAGTCTAAATATTCCAAATAGGGAAATTTATAATAGGTAGTGTGGCCCACTATGACTTATACTTCCTTACCACACCCATGTCACATATCATCCAGACTCATAGACAATCCTACCCATGTTACAGTCAAGAACCAAATCCATCATACCCACATATGTTATACATGATCATCACTCCAAGATTCATATACTTTAGTTGGATGATTATAATTATACCAAGAATATATATGTGAAAAAATCATATAGATTGTTATTATAACTGTAAACAGATAAACACATGTTGTTTCTATAAGCACTCTCATTCATAGGTTAGATAAGTAGAATACATCCAAGATACTATGTCGGAAAATATTTTTCATCATATTTTTAACATTTTAAACAAGTAAACCCATCCTCTCATTTTAGTTCTGAATAATAATCACTAGTAACATGCAAACATCATGCGAGTCTTATAGGCCAAACATGATGCTTGAGTAATCCCTCTTACCTCCTGGGTCCAATAGTCTAAAAAATAAAAATATAATATAAACTAAAATTATTCTAATCCAAATAAATCATCAGTAATCATGAAAATAATATGAACAATCCCATTTCCCTTGGAAACTTTGACTTCAAATCAAACTCATGCTATCCATACATTTATAATGACATACATCATATGTTTCAACACATTCCTAGATCTCAAATATACCAAACCCCAAATAAAAATAGACTTAACTTCAAATTTACAGAAACCTAGATTTAATACCACTTGATGATAGAACTTTACAACCACCTGAGTTTGATACAACTTTGAAAATCCCCCAACTAACGACAACTTTCCTAGTGTTAAGACTAGGTTTCCACTGATCCTTAAGTGTGCCTCTCTATTTTACAAATACTTTAGACTATAATCAAAGGCCTATGAGTGATATTGGGGATAATATACCCTCTAATAATGATAATAATAATATCAACTCAATAAAAAAATAGTAAGACCAATTTAAATAATAACAAACAATAACCAAAAATATACACAATGTTAGTTCATTACCCATACACCATGTCATTCAAATAATACAAGTGTAGGAAAGATTATTTATTATATAATAATATATATACAAGTAATAAATAACTAAAAATAAAAACTACCATGACACTTAGGAACTACTCAACTTGTCTCTAAAACACGTTATCTATCTTGTGCACCATTCACACTCCCATATCCACTAAATTCCAAATTATGAACCCTCACCTTGACTTGTACCAAAAACCATAAAGTCTTCACATGTCTCAGAGGGCTTGAGTAGGGTGTGAGTTTAAAATTAGTGGTCCACAATGAATGGATTACCTATATTATATCTTTATATATACCAATTTATGAAAAAATTGATAAATATAAACTCAATTTAAATCAACCAACATGCTTCACTCATGCTTGGACAGCCCTGAGTGAGACTTTACATACCTCATATGGTGACAAAGTGGAATTATATATCCATATTCTATTATACTATATGTTTCCATACTCTTACAACCAAAACCATACTATATAGAATCACATTCCAACGTAACCATACAACCATCCCGAGTCTCCAAGACACCCCAATGGCACACCCGCAATCCATATCACTAGGACCATGGAATTATAAACCCATTTATCAATCATTGGATCGATAGCTCTATGAACCCAGGGCATGACAAGACCCACCCATCCAATTTCATCCCATCATCTCCAACATAAATGTAAAGCCTCAAAAACCCATTAGGTGGTCTCTATAATAACTAATCACCCCCTTCTATTTTATGAACCTCCTACATACTAATTTTCAAAACCACCCCCTATGTCTCTTAATATGTGGAGGCCTCCACCCACAATGGGTAGACTAACCACCTCTTGGACCACTCTATATATTCACACAACCCCAAAAAACCCATCATCCACCCATGGTGAGAGGAATCACCAACATCCTAGGACACACTAATGATAAACATTCATCACCATATGAAAACCAAATTACTCCATTTATAGTGTTTAAAATCCCCCCCAGTCACATGTCCTACACCCAAAATGTTCCCAAAGAACCACATACATCATTTAATTATAAGAAAAACATTCAGAACCTGTATCATTATTAATAACTAAACAATACACCATATATCACAAAATTTGTTCCATAAAACGCCTAAACCAATTATTTCACACATGATTCTACCCATAGTAACCCATGAAAATAATAAAAACTCCATGAAGATTCATTCATGATCTCACTCAAACCTCTCCACTCATGACTTTTAAATATTAATCACATTAAACAGATATAACATAAGAAAAATCTTAGAACCACCTACCTAGAGTATATATGACCCTACATGCAATGAAACTCCAACTAATCTGGATCTAATAAAAATATTTAAAATATATAAAGAATGACATAGAATTATAGTTTTCTTGTGAAATATAAATAAAAATTTGGAAATTTGAAGATGTGCATTTATAGACTACTAGACTTTCCCTAAGATATATCTACTTTTAAGATCATGAAAACCTATGATAAATGAGATATATCTCTCTATAAAGGATGAAAAATAAATGGAAGAGGAGTTTAGGATGAAATGGCCTATTTTATTATTATCTACTAATTTAATTCAATTTAATTAATCTAATAAATTTCCCATTTTAATTGAATGGGACAGTTCATGGAATGAACATTCAACTCATTGTATGAAGATCCCCTACCATAGACCCCTCGCAGCACGACTATCCCTATTGCGGCATGAGATGCCTCATTTAAAGCCTCGAATTTATTACATAGGGTAATATCATGGAGGTACCATATCTTATATGGTGTGATAACCTCATGAAAGACAATATTCATAGATTTTCCCTCAACCATGATCACCCCATTCTCATTGTTACCACCTTCACTATGGCATGACATCCCAAAATAATGATTGTTTTATTAAATCCCAAAAAACTTATACATGGATCAATCATGGAATGAATATTTTTGTCATGGCACAACTACTTATTAAAAATAAAATAATTATCCAAAAAACCATCTCTCATCCCTTTACAATTCATCATCTCTCAGTCATGATGTGAATATTATGCCACACCTTAACTGCCAATGTCATAGTGTGAATTCTACCTATTAAAAAATCCATCCCATTGAGCTCGGCCAACCCCACGGTTCATTAGCTAGCCTTTTATAACACCCTCAACCCCTAAAAAGGGCCTACGCATACCCAGTTTATCTAATATCCAACCCAAATAACTATTATAAATATCTAGGACCTTATAGGTGTGGTGGCACCCTGTACATTCCAATGTAAGGTTTGGGATCTAAAACATATGGTTCATAAGGTTTTTAGTTACCCTTACATATCATAACCTTGTGGAATGAGGATCTTCATCTATGACATGAAGGGTTATGGTGATTTTTATTATATATTCCATGAGTGGTGATCATGTCATGGTCACAACAATCATATTGTGAATCCCCATGTGGATGATTTTATAGTTCTAACTTTTGGGTGTGATTTTACAGGGGTGATCATGTTTCATAATGTATTGGTTTGGGGTTATTCCATGTTTTTTGGAGAATTATATATCATGTAATTAACACTTGGTTTGCATAGTGGTATTCATTGTATTCTTAGAGTTAATCTGGTTTTGACTTTGAGATTTAGGGGAAGATAAAGGGATATCACAACGTGATTTCCATAGGTGTTACCAACTTAGATCCATCATGGCATGACCATGACATGTCACTCATTGATTCCTTAAAGATTTAGTTTCATTATAATTGAAAATCCAATTCAAATTTCTTCTATATTCTTTTATTTATTCTAAAACCATGGGAAATCATGGTTTCTTCTTTAGAGACCATTGAATACACTTTGGATGGATTTATTCCTTATATTTAGAAGATCAACCACTTTGTGATCCAAAGTGAGTTTTATGTCCCCGATTTTGGGTTCTCTCATTACCCTTTTTGTTAGAAAGGTTTTGACAATAGTTTGGATTCAGTTTTATTTACCATTGGTAATTGTTTTATGGAGGTTGTTTTGCACTAGGTTATTGAGGTTTTCATCACAATATCTGTTTCTTATGATCATCTCCCTCTCTTTATTCTTGCATAGTGAATTTTTAATCTTTGGTTTAGGTAGGGAATTTAACACTATTTCTAATAGAAACTCTAATACATGATCATATTATGCCTGATTTCAGTCAGTTCGGGCCTTCTTTCCAAAGGTAGGTGGCCATTGGGACTTTAATATAGACATATTAGAATGTGAATTGGTTGAGTGGGTGGGAGGTTGGGGTAATCACAAATTTTTTAGGGTTTCCTTTCCTACTCTTGGAATATCTTATATATTTATTATGTTTCTGTGAATCCTTCCTAAATATTAGTGAAGGAATGATTTCCCCTGAGTCAATTATACATTCAATCCTTGTTTAGATTTGAACAATTATGTGTGTGAGAGGTTTTCAAACTCTCTCTTATCAGTTAGGGATTATTTTTTAAATCCTAATTTGGAAAATCTGGAGTTTATAGTCATCCAAAAAGTTGGTTGGTGTTATGGATTTAGGATTGAGCCCATGAGAGGGCTTCATATGTGTATCTATAAAGGGAATCAGAACTCGTATATTTTGGTGACTCATAATTGGACATGTCATGAATTTTAAGTTTATGTGAAAAGGGTTAATCCATGATGTTTGAAATCATTTTTCAAGGAATACTAGGTATAATAGTGCCTATTAATTCCTAGGGTGGGACTTATGCATGAGTGTTCATTCTTTATTCATCCTGTGTGTCAAACAACTTAATAAGATGAGGTATGGTTACAGATGTCTCCTATTAGGAGGCCCGTATATAGATGGGTATAGAGGAAAAAATATAATTATCTTGACTCATAGAATATTT
This sequence comes from Viscum album, assembly GCA_963277665.1. Taxonomy (NCBI): domain Eukaryota; kingdom Viridiplantae; phylum Streptophyta; class Magnoliopsida; order Santalales; family Viscaceae; genus Viscum; species Viscum album. Next base: position 185,909,204 of record OY728144.1, read on the forward strand.
GGGTAAAATTAGAGGAGAGTCTCAATTTAATATATTCAGAAAAATTGGGTTATATTATGCTTGTTACATAATTGGGATGACATGTTTGCAGACTTTGGGATTAATCCTCATAAAGGTGTCATATGTATCCAAGTTAATAGGAATTAATGGAAATATAGTACTATGAATATATTTGGATTTTATTTTATGGGACCAGTCCATGATGTTTAAGGTGTAATGACTTGGATTTTCCCCCATTTTATTTTTATAAATTAATTGGGAAAATTCGGAGAAAAGGCACTGAGATGGCATGCAATTCTGAGGCTGGGAGTTCCTAGAAAGGTTCCCTGAAAAATGTTAATTTTATAATAGTGCATGCATGATACTTTTCTGGAAAAATGGAATAACTTCTAAATGAGTGCACAAATAAGAAATATGATTGAACTGTTGATCTTAGTTCAATGTCTTTACCCTAGGCGCAACTTAACTTCAGTCAATGTGGGTCTTCTGTGAAAAAAACCAAAAATGGAATAACCGTAAATAAAATTATTAAATAAAATTATTTTATCTTTAAAATACTAATAAACCATAAAAGGGAAATTGGATTTGAAATTTGGTACCACCTTTGAGTTCTTAAGCAGTTTTTTTCCTTAGCTGGTGTATAACCTCGGCCGGTACATGCCAGCAATGAAAGATAGTTTTTGGAAGTAAACATTATTAAAATATTTTATAAAAAAAATTATTTAATAGTAAATGATGATGCAGTATAAGTTTCCCATTTCAATAATAATTTTCATAAATCTTGGGTTATCACCATAACCATTGAGTTTTCGTAAGGTAAGGAGAAAAAGTCTCTCTCACCGGCGATGACGGATCGGAGGTCAGAACTCGGATCAAGAATCAATGAATCGACGGACAACGACAACACATATTTTGCCTTTTTTAATGACTGATACAAACCCCAGGTAGGGTGTTGTTTCTTTGTGATTCATTCCTTGTTCTTATTTTTCAATGATGAACATGGACCAATCCATGAACAGGTTGATCCACGGTTGGATCATTCTTGCGAGATGGGTAATTATGCTGGTTGAATACTAGGGATGATTTCTTTTAAGATTTTGATTTTTTTCCACTCTGTTTTTTAATTATAACAAGAAAAGATCGAGGTCAACACGAACAAGTAAAAGATCTATTATTTGGGTGTTCTTGTGCATTTATCTATTTCCCCCAATTTTATTTCATTCTTAGTTCTTCACGAAGTATGGATGAGGGATATTTGTGCCTTCGATCTATGGAACAATGATCCTAGACTAGGGATTCGACATTGTCGAGGTGCGACAACAAAGTCATGGTGCAATTGGATGAGGCAAAAACCTTTGGCAGTGCAAGGAATCATCCAGAGTGGAGGCTTGGGTAGGCTTAGGTAGTGTGGCGAGGCCGGTCTCGATCGCATGGTGAGGTGGTCGGCCCATGTGGTGTGAGAGCTAGATGGCAGGCCACCAGTAGGGTAGCCAGTGGTGGAGGCTGTAACAGCCCGGCAGGAGGTCAGGCCAAGTGGAGTTTGGAGTAAGATGGTTACTAGAAGGATGGTCAGTAGTGGGGTGTGAGGTTGTGGTCTAGGTAGGACCATGTGAGACACCATGGCAGTAGAGTCCATGACCAGTGATTAGGGACGCAACCATCGGGGGCCACATACGCGGCCTCCAGCCCGGGTGGAGCCTACGGTGCCAGAACCCATGGGGTGGGGGCCAGGACATGGTGCCATTCATATTTAATGCAGTGACTGTGTTTACTGGGAGTGCATGTCTTGGTCATGCACTAAAGGAGTCTTCCTGCATATAGCAGGTTGGGCTAGATAGAGCGAGCCAAACCAGCAGCCCGGCAAGCTGGGTCAAGCATCCTAACAGGTAGCAGGCTAGGCCTAACATGTCGATTCTAGCGGTCCAATGGGATGAGCCGAACCAGACCCAATGGGTCGGGTTGGACTAGGCCCAATGATATGGGTTGTCCAGGTCAGAACTTTTCGCTAAAATGGCCATAATTTCAAATGCAAGGTATGTTTGACAAGTCGTCTACAAAATGGGGACCCTTACGACAAGGAGGTCCTTTTTGATATAGCTTGGTGGGTTTTCAGAATGGACCAGTATAGTCAATGAATTTACCTTGGTTCTTTCCTCTAGGATTTTGTGCGACATTACATCCACATAACTAGATAGTAGTCCCCTCAAGAGGTTGAATCCTAGATAGAGATTTGGTTTCCCTTATTGGGACCGGAGAGATACTCTATCACCCCTGATGGAGTTTTGTGGGAATTGATGTGACTTTTGTGTATAAGGAGTTAGTCCTCCATCCATTGGTTTCTATCGGTACGGTTTTTCATATTCTCTATGAAGGATCTCGTACATTATGAGTCGCATCGGTAGGGTTGTTGGTATTCTCTAACGAGGATCCCCTGCATTGCAGTCTAATAAATATTTGGTTGTCGGTACTCTATAGGAAGGATCCCCTCTTTTTATATAAATATATTTCACTAGTATGTTCAATTTTTTTGGGACCCAAATTAGTAGGACCTCTTCGCAAGAGTCTCCAATGACATCATGGTTCGAGGAGTGAGTTCTTCCGGAACAAGCATTCCTCAAGAAGAATCTTGTGGATGATATTTGGTTGCGACTTTCCTATTTACTGTGTAGTTAGAAGTGGATGAGACCTTGAATATTTTAATCCTTTATGAGTATACCTATATGTTCTTATTATATGTGTTATTGACATATACTTGTGTCGATCTGATTATATCTTCTTAGTGGTGTTTTCCATTTGTGGTATTTCTGCATGGTATCTTCTTCATGATGTTTTCTCTATGGTCTTTTACTTTGTGTGTTGGGGTTTCCTACTGTGTATTTTTTTACTCACCCCTACACGGGATTCGCTCACATGTATCATGTCTTGTGTTGACCATCGATGCTTTGATGGAGTCCTAGGTGGACTAGGACCAGGTTGTTCTTAGATAGAGACCATACAGTTGAGGTGTGCTCCTATGGCTTTAGAAATCTATTCATGCACCTACCCTTTAGGTAAGGTCTTCTACGGATGAGCTTTAGGACCTTATTCTATAGACTCTTTCTTTTTGGTGGGATGGTATTATGGCCCAGTTGTACTTTACTACACTTTACTTTCCTATCATACTCTGTGGTTGGTATCTCATTATATGCATGAAGTTTTTACTTAGTGTTTTTACATTTCAGTATATTAGGCTTGGAGATGTGTGTGTGTGTATACAGGTACTTAGGAAAATTCCTTCCATTTGTCGTATATTACTACTCGGTGCTAGTCGCCAGCCCCTGGCCTATTGGATGCGGGCTTAAGGTAGCCACAGTATGGACCCCTTTAGGATGGGTTGTAACTGAGTGGTATTAGAGGGGGTCGATTCTACTTAAGGACGGGGAATATATTAGGTTGGTTTAAGGAAACAGTGTCATGTGTTTCGAGTTCCGCTTTTAGTTGAGGGAATCCATTTTCGGTGTGGTGTCCAACATATCTATACACCGGGACTCTGGACACCTACTTTTTGACTCAATACATGAAAACACTAGTTGTAGGGAAAAATAAAGGTACATTCATCATATAGAAATGGGTTGTGTTTTCTATGTTCGTCTTGAGTTAGCTCATTAGGTATACTCTTTTAACCATGATACATATTTTTTCTCACAGAATTTATTCACAAAACCATCCAATGAGGTTTCCACAGTAGGATCAGGAGTTTGACCCGATGTTTAATGAGGCCTCCCAAAGGGGAGCCAGTTATGGAGTAGTTTGTATTTAGGATGGTCAGCAGGTGGCGCTTTATCCTATTGAACAGTTCGTAGGACCACCACTAGTGGTTTAGCTGGATGCAACTTTCCATACTAAGTCGTGAATGGATCTTTTGGCATGGGATGATGATACGTAGGGTCTGAATGTCTATCATAGGATTCTGAGGTAGCGATCACCTAGGATTTAGGGTCAATAAGGCATACCGATAGCAGGAGCACAACATAAGCCATAGAATAGGAGGTTTCATCTGATGTTCCATGGGTGTGCCAGTTTCTTGAGGAAGAGGTGTTGTTATGATTATGTGGGAAGGTACATTCCATATGATATTTTCCCACTACTGAGGATGCATTCAATTTGGTTTTTAATGAACTTCCAAGGAAGATCTAGTAGCAGGAGCACACATATCCATCATGCGGTGGATGTGGCCGAGGAGATGGGGAAGCAGTGGGAAGTGGACAACATTTTAACGTGTTACCACCACAACCTCCATGTGTTCCATACAAGTCTTAGTGAGTTGGAGGGTGGAGGAGGATATAGTAGTCGGTTTTCGAGGATTATGACCCCAGGACTCCAGGAATGGTTAAAGGTAGGATCTGTGTCTTTTTACTTTAGCTTCAATATATAGACACATGTGCTAGTGATTTCCTTTCCTACCACATTTCTTGGTTGATACATAGAGATTTTGGTTACACCGTTAACTTGACCCTTATGATTAGAGACACCTACTAGAGGATAATAAATGACCAGAAACTAGTTCTGAAAGTGTGAAATGGCTCTTAATGGCAAGTGTTTCTGTTGGGATCTCTTGGTAGTAGTGTTGAGGCCTTCTGATGTCATTTTTGGTATGGGCTAGTATCCACAGTTTATGCTTAGATTGATTGTTTTAGGAAAAGAGGTGTGGTTCTTCCATGGAAATAGAACCAGATTTTACTTTTATTAGAAAAAGTTAATTCCTTATAGCTCGGGATGGACTCACGCATAGGAGGGTGCAGCCAATTACTCTTAATTTGGAAAGCATGGCCCTCAGTTCAGTGGATGTTTTGAGTCCTTATCTTTTTGTAATGACGGAGGATTATAAGGGCGTCTTCCCTGAAGATGTTCCATGTTTACCTCCCCATTAAGAGTCAGACTTCTACGTTTATATATACCCAAAGATGACACTGATATCTACATCATCATATTAGATGGCACCCACGGAGCTTTGTGAGATGAAAGTTCAGTTGGAGGAATTCCATAAGAAGGGATTCGTGAGACCTAGTGTGTCACCCTAGAGAGACCTAGGTGGTCTTCTTTTATCTTGGACATATCATCTCACAAACTAGATTTTCAATAGATCTAGTTAATGTTGAGGTGGAGTTTGACAAGCACTCCCAAATTGAGGTTTCCAAAGGAGGGTGTTGAGTACATAGTGTTTTATGATTTTTCAGGAACCAGGATTGGTCTTGTCCTGATGTAGAGGCATGCAGTGATTGCCTATGGTTCATTCCTGTTGAAATAAAATGGGCAGAACTACATGACCCATGATCTTGAGTTAGGAACAATAGTCTTTACATTGAAGGTGTGGCGACACTACCTGATGGTCGAAGAGTTTATCATCTACTTAGACGATAAGAGTTTCAGTATATCTTCTCTTAGAAGTATTTGAACATGAGATAGAGGTGATGGATAAAGTTTCTCTAGGACTATTACTTAGAGATTGTATATACTCTAGGGAAGGGAAATGTGGTAGTAGATGCACTTAGCAAGAGAACTAGTTTACAATTACTAAACGGGGAATCAGAGCCGTTAGCCTTGTTATAGATATCCATTATGGATGGACTTTGAGAAAATTATCTCCAATAAATGGTTATCACCTCTATACTCTTACAGCATGTTACAGAGGAAAAACATAGGGATACCGACTGCAAGTCTCTATGTGATCAAATGTACACAGGGCATTCTTTTGATGAATTTTCAAAAGTTGGGGACCACATTATTCTTTTTAGAGGATGCATGATGATACCAGCGGAGTTGCAAGAGTAGGTTCTAGGGGAGTGTTATACGCCCACTTTATCTATATATCCAGATGTGTAAATGATGTGCTAGGACCTCCAATGTCAGTTTGGAGGCCATGAATAAAGAAGGAAGTTGCAGAGTTTGTCTCTCAATTCCTTACATATTGAAAAATGAAGGATTGGAATTAGGTTTTAGTGGGTTTGACTAAACCCCTTGAGGTGAAAAAATGGAAGTGGGATTGAATAATAATGGAATTCGTGATGGGTTTACCACGTATGTCTATGGTGGGAATGATACCATCTAGATGATCGTTGGATGACTCACCATGATAGGCTACTTCTGAGATTTTTTGAGAATAGAGTTTAATAGAGAGATAGGGATGCCTCTATGTACAGAAGATAGTTATACTCCATGGAGTCTTTCTGACAATTGTTTCAGATCATGATGCTCACCTTACATCCTGGTTGTGTAAGGGATTACAAGAGGAATTTGGAACTTAGCTACACTTGAGCATAGTGTTTCACCCACAGACATATGGCCATATTGAGTGGACCATTTAGGTTATGGAGGGCATGTTACTGGATTTCATGTTAAATTTTTTTCCAAAATTGTGAGGATCACCTACCTCTGATGGAGTTTTCGTATAACATTATCTACCCATCCACCATCAGTATGGAGCCATTCAAGGATTGGTAATGGAGGCCATGTAGGTCCCCACTTTATTGTACTGACCTAGGAGATTCGGCGCTCATTGGCCCAAAGTTAGTGCAGGTGACTACAGAGAAGGTTTTGTTCATCCAGGAGAGGATGAAGACTGCACAGAGTCATCAAAAATCTTATACTGATGGGCGATAAAGGCCTTTGGAGTTCGAGGGGAAAACCATTTATTCCTTAATATCACTCCTCGATGAGGGATATGGAGATTTGGATAGGACTGCATGCTATCTCTGAGGTTCATGGCCCTTTCCTGATACTTCGTATAGTTAGTGAGGTGGAGTACTGCTTGGATCTACCCCCGCAGTTGGACCGGATACACAATGTCTTGCACAGGTCTCAGCTAAGAAGATACGTGCATGATTCATCACATGTCATTGACTGGGGATACTTTTGTAGAGTTCCTAGTGGAGATCCATGATTGGCATGAGCAGATCCTTCATGGGAGGTTGATTCCTCTAGTCCACGTTCAGTGGTAGAATGGGAATCTCCAAGAGAGAACGTGGTAGTGGGAGGCTCAGATTCATGCTAAGTACCCTAATATTTTTTAGTATCTTTTGTTTTGGATTTTGGGGATGTGACACCATAAGGTTTGGATAATTTAATGACATGGATTTTCCCTAGTTTTATTTTTATAAATTAATTGGGAAAATTCTGAGACCTGGCACTAATACGGAGTGGATTCCGAGACCCAGTGTGCACGGAATGATTTTCTTAAAATTTTATGTTTTTAATTGCATGCGCTCATGAATTTTCTAAAAAAGTGGAATAAGTTCCTAACGAGTGCCAGGATTAGAAATCTGAGGGTACCGTTAAGCTCAGAGTAGTAGCTTTACCCTAGTTGTGACTTAACTTTAGTTGGTGCGGGTCTTCTGTGGAAAAACATGAAAATGGAATAACCGTAAATAAAATAATTAAATAAAATTATTTTATTTTTAAAATCTTAATAACTCATAAATGATAACTCAAATTGGAAATCTGAAACCACTATTGAGTTCATAATAGGGTTTCTTCCTTAGCTGAGGCCTAACCACGGCCGGGGCAGGCCAGCTATGAAAGATATTTTTTAGACATGAACATCATTAAAATATTTAATAAAAATATTTTTTTTAATGTTACTTTCTGATACAGAGGTGATTTACCTTTTCAATAATCCTTTTCATAAATCTAGGTTTATCTCCATAACCGTGGAGTTTCCCTAAGGCAAGGAGAATTATGCTCTGTCATCGGCGATGATGAATCGAAGGTCTGAACTTGGATCAAGCATCGAAAAATTGATCAATGATGACAACGTAGCTTCGGCCTTCACCAAAGACTGATCCAAACCCCAGGTAGGGTGTTGTTTCTTTGTGATTATTTCCTCATTCTTAATTTTTAATGAAGAACACAGACCAACCCATCAAAAGATTCATCCACAGTTGGCTCATTCTGGCAGGATGGGTAATTATGTGGGTTGAATATTGGGGATGATTTCTATTTAGATATTTTATTTGGTTCCTCTCCATTCTTAAATTCTCACATGAATGGATTGAGGCTTAAATGAATAAGTCCAAGATCTATTCTTTGGGTTTTATTGTGTGTTTATCTCTTTCCCCCAATTTTCATTCATTATTCATTCTTCTTGAAGTATGGACGAGGGATCATTGTGCCTTTGATCCCTGGTGCAATGATCTGAGACCAAGTATTCGACACTCTATAGGTGAGATAGTAATGGTGTTGTGCAATTGGATGATGTAAATACCTATGGAGGTGAGAGGTGGAATCCATATCAGGGGATTTGGATGGCTCAGGCGGTGTGGCGAGGATGGTCTAGGTGGAACGGTGAGGTTGTAGGCCTAGCAGGCCGCAAGTCAAATGACACGAATCCGAAAGAGATGTCGGTGGAGGAGGAAGTAGTGGATAGGTGGGAGGCCAGTACAAGACAAGCATGGAGCAGGGTGGCCACTGGTAGGGCATCCGGAAGTAGGGTGCGAGGATACATCCTAGGCGGGACTGTGAGGGAGACCGCAATGGCGGAAGTCGTGGGCTACAATAATAGACGTGGCCACTAGGGGATGCATACAAGGAAGCCAACCCATGTAGATCCCATGGAGGCAAAACCTATATGGATGGTTCCAGGAAGTGTTGTCGTTCATTTTGAATGTGGTGGTCACATTAATTGGGAGTGCACAGTCGGGTCATGCACTAAAAGAGCTAGCCTGCATGCAGGGCACCGGGCTAGACAGACAGGGATGCTCCAGCGCCCCAGCGATCTAGGTCCCATGGCCCAATGGTCCAATGGGTTGGGCCGGACCGGACCCAACAGGCGAAGTCAAAAAGTTCCTAGTGGGCCAACCTGGGTTGGCCGGACCAGACCTTGGTCAGACCTTTTTTACTAAAATGGTCATAACTTTCAAACAGAAGATCCGTTTGATGAGTTTTCTATAGTATAGGGAACCTTACTGCAAGGTGGTCCTTTTTAAGAAGGCTTGGTGGGTTTTTAGAATAGAAAATATTATTCATAGAGGATTCTTTGGTTCTTTCCTTTAGGGTTTAGTACGGAAGTATGTCCACATCACTGGATAGTTGTCCTCTCTAGAGGTCGAGTCCCGGATAGAGTTTTGGTATCCTTCCTTGGGACTAGAGTGATCCTCTATCACCCCCAATGAAGTTTCATGGGAATTTAGGTGACTTTAGAGATATGGGTTCTAGTACTCAATCCAGTGTGGTGTATTGGTAGGGTTTTCGGTATTCTCTATGAAATATCCCATACGTTATGAGCCACATCAGTAGGGTTTTTGATATTCTCTGAGGAGGATACTCTATGTTGTGGGCTAATACAAATTGAGTTTTCAGTATTCTATGGGAAGGATCTAGTATCTATATATCATGATATTTGACCAGTATGTTGAATTTGGGTGGGGACCAAATTAGCAGGACCTCATTGTAAAAGTCTTTGATGACATCATGGCTTGAGGAGTGAGTTCTCTCGAAATGAGCAAGCCTCAAGAAGAATCTTTTGGATGATATGTTTTTGTGACTTACCTTTTTACTATGTAGATAGCTGTGTATGAGACCTTTCATATTGGAATACTTTACAAGTATAGATAGACGTTCTTGTATTATTTTCTATAGACATATACCTATGTTGAGATGACTATATCTTCTTAGTGGTGTTTTCCATTTTGGTATTTATATATGGTATATTCTTAGTGATGTTTCTTATGTGGACTTTCACTTTGTGTTTTAGGGTTTCCTAATGAGTATTGTTTTACTCACTTCTACATAGTCTTTGCTTGCATGTGTCGTGTCTTGTGCAGACCATAGACACTTTGACAGAGTTCTAGGTGGACCAGGACTAGGTGGTGCTTAGAGAGAGACCACATAGTTGAGGTGTGCTCTTGTGGCTTTAGATAACTTTTTATGTACCTACCCTTTAGGTAGGGTCTTTCGCAATGAGCTTTAGGACCATGTTCTATAGACTCTTTTTTTTTAGTGGGATTGTATTATGGACCAGTTTTACTTTACTGCACTTTAGTTTCCTATCGTACTCTTTGGTTGGTATCTTAGTGTATGCCTGCATTATTTACTAAGTGTTTTTACATTTTAGTATTTTTGTCTTGGGGATGTGTTCATGTGTATAGATACTTAGGAAAATGCCTCCCATTTGTGGGTTATGCCTACTCGGTGCTAGTCGTCATCCCCTAGCCTATTAGAGGTGGGATTAGGGTAGTCACAAAATGGGCCCCTATGGGAGGGGTCGTGACATATGGTCATATAGTAAGGAAATATACAATATAGTTTAGAGTCATGTTGTCAGGATTACAAGGCGATTATTGTGATGTATCTCAATTATTCTAATATAATGATAAAATAACCCAATAAGACCATTTGATTCATTGTTTTATTATATATTGATAGTATAAGATCAATGGTATGACATGAGAGTGTTTGACTGGGCGTCGAGTGGGGATTACACATTGATGTTTCCCATATGAGATACCTATGTCATGAAAGGTGTAACAATAGGTGACTGAGTGGGGATTACTCATTATCTCCCCTTTGATACCTGACATAGTAGGTGGGTTATGTGAAGGATTTTTTTTTGGATTTAACCTTAGAATATTCTAATAAATAATAACCACAAGGCTTATCTTGAATCAATGAATCTGAGGTAACCAAGAGGGGTATCTCATCTTAAGGTATATGAGAGAACCAAGAGGGGTATTCTGACTCAAGGTGTTTTTGGAAGACTTGAGGAATATCTTGACTGAAGGTGTACTATAGGATCAAAGTTGGGGATGAAAATATTGAAACCCAAAATATGTTTAATATTACCCAAAAATTTCATGGTGTGACTCTTGATTTTCCGTGGGGGTTAGTGATGGAAGTGAAGGTACCAAGCTAAAGGACTTGGACTATATCCCAACATTGATCCAGATTGGGGGTGTGGGGATGGATCACTCATTGTATGGAAAAATAAAGGTCTCGCAGATAGGTCCTCATGAAGGGTACCACTATGTAGGAGGCATTATGAAGGGAGATCGTGGAAGAGGCTTTGTGAAGGGTGTCATGGAAAAGGTATCACATAGTGGGTTTTTAAATTGTGGTATTGTGAAATGAGTTCACAGAGGGATGTTAATATAAGAGACTTTGTGTGGTAGGCTTGTGAGGGGGGTGGTATGTGTAGTAGGTGGTATGTGTAGTAGGTGGTGTGTGGTGGGATTTTAAAGTCCCAAACCTTATTATCCCAAATTCAGTGGTTACTTTACTATACAGGTACTAGATACAAGAAATCGAATCCCAAAGGATCAAATAGTTTAATAGTATCAAAAAATAGATACTTACATGAATCTCACATTACATTTGAAAACCTAAAATAAAACATAGTATTTTATTTGAGAACACTATTATATCCTTTATCATATCCCTACATATCAATCATAATACAGTTTCTAGAATCTTAGGGAAAAGAAACATAAGAAAGGGGTGAACTCAAATGCCCAGTAAGGGTAAGAGTACATCCAAGTCTAATAAGGTTTGAATAATATATGAGAAATAAATGATGAAAAATGATTCCATATAAATAATAACATAATCTTGAAACCTATCCAATGATTTCATAACTTATAAAATAATCACATTTTTATCAAAAACTAAATTCATAATGATGGAATGCATAATTTCAGGCATCTTAAACTTACCATCGAGGCCTCATGCTAATACATCTTACATTAATGGGTAAGGCCTCAGAAAAATACTCAATTTAGTTCAACTATTGAGACTTATCGATGCATTGAGGGGATATTTAATTCTGAGATCCATATGCCACTTAAAAACCCCAATGTATTTATCATATGAATAAAAAATTCAACATAATCAATATGCCTTAATAATAAATAACTATCTATATTTCTAGAACTAGTATACAGAATATAAATATTTTCCCTAGTCAAATAGATCATAAACCATTTATATAAATATGGTGGATGGTATCATTAGAGTATATCCTCATCATAATATTCATCAAAGTATATTGACATAGATTAAAAATACTTTAAAATTATCACTAGAAACATTATTAAGGAAAATACCCTATTTACTTTTAAATCAATTATTTATAGTCTAAAATATTTCCAAAATATTAAGAAAACAAGTTTATTTGAAATGAACCTTGTAAAATTTTAAATAAATCATCAAATAAATTAGTGTTTATAATGTAAAATAATTTTTTTTATTCTCTATAAGATAAAAAACATTATTTTCACACATTTTTTAAAATGTCAAAAAGTACCTTATTTGGGAAATGAAAACAATATTACTTTTAACCCATTTTATAAAAAGTAAATAATGGGTAAAATTTTCTCTAATAAATAATTTTATAATGTTAAAAACATTATTTTATACATTTTAAAAAAATATTTTCATGGAAGATAAAGACTCTTGACTTAGTATAAAATGCAAGTTCGATTTCCCTTAAAAACATTGAGTACTTAAAGAGATAAAAATTCAAAAACAATTATAATTTATAGAAATAAAAAATGAAAATAAAATAAATTTTCATTAATATATACAAATCAAATAATACTCTCATTATAGACTTAAACATGTACAATCCTGAGTAACGATGTGATTGTGAAATAAACCTTTACCTCAGGTTAAAATTTATTTATATGTGTTGGAACCTCCTATTTAATAAATATATATTTATTATAAATCTAATATAGAAACATAATCATATATATCATTCAATATATTATTTAATTATAAACTTTTATCACACATTTATTAATAATTATTTTCCAAAATCATTGTTCTGGGTAATAAATGCGTCATTTATTTCATGTATATTTTTTTCCGTAGTTTCATTCCTTATTATTTGATCATAGTTAAATTAACTAAAAAAATTTAATCATGATATAAATATCATATATATTCATTATAAAAATATTTATATTCATTCATAAAAGTTTGATATGGAAAAATGAATTACACCATTCATAGATATGGTAGATTGTGCGTATGTATGAAAGTTGTTCTCATTTTTCTAAAGATTGAATAAAAGAAAGGAAATTAGTAATTAAAAATTATATAATAATTATTATATCATATATATCATATATATTACTTAAATATATCCTTATTACCATCAATTTAAAAATAAAATGAAAAAATAATCACATCGCTTTGTGGAGGTGGCATTCCACACATACACATTAGCAACGTTATCGTTTTCTAACAGATTGTAAGTCAAGAAGGTATATGTGATATTAAAATTCGATAATTAAAATTATCTCATAAATATAATATATTGAAATTAAATATGTAATTACATCTATCTTTGAGAGTCATGGATGGTAAACAAATCACATCGGTTCACAAGGTGATAGTCCCCCATACACATGATTGCTGGTTTAATTTCTCATTTAGTGGAAAAGGAGATGAATATAGCTCATGAAATCAACATAATAAAATCTAAATATATGGTCTATGATGGTATTATTATATTATATTATTAATATATAATTAAATATGGTAAAATAATAAGTAAAAAAAGAAAGAGCTTAGTGAAGATAATTGTATTCTCTTAGAAAAACAACCTTTGGATATCTTATTAAAGACCCTAGGGTTAGTATTTTTGGAATACAATCATCTAAATAACATTTATAATTATTGTATTTGGAGATTATTAATGGTATTGGTCGAGATAAATTGATTAATAGGTGTAAATAAGTGAGGGAAGAAGGTGCCCTTTTATAATTGAGGTGAGTGGCACACTTGTAATTTTTCAAAGTTTTAAAATAATGTCGAGTAACATTCTTGGAAACATGGCTCAAAAATAGCTCATATTATAAGGGGATAATGTTAAGGTGGAAATAAAAATAAACTATGTGTTCTAAGAAATTTTTTATATCATTTTAACCCATATCTTTATAGATTAACCCACTGGGTAACCTTTTTTTAACTTTAACTATGGTAACTAGTTTTTATTATTTTTACTATTCATTATGACTAAAATTTAAGTTTACCTTATCATAAAATAAAAATTGTTTTTATTAAATATATGGAATCAACTTTATCAAATTCAATTCATATAATTTTCATATTTTAATTTAAAATTAAACTCACAAACGTGATGAAAAGGTGTTTTCAAAAGAATAAGTTTTCTTAACTATAAAATATTTTATATGAAAATTAAAAAATATTGATTAAAAATACATAAATTTCATTAATAATAATATAATTTAAATTATTTTAATTTTAAAATAATTTTAAATAAATATGTAACATTTTAAATTATTTAAATCAAAAGGAAACATATAATTAAAATCCTTATTTTTCACTTTTCATCAACAAATTAATCTTTCCATAAAATTCATAAACAAATATCTCTATGTTAACTTTTTCAATTATATTTCAAAAATGATGTTAATTTTTAAAAATATATTTCCTAAAGTTGGAAAAAAATTATATTATTTTCTCACAAAAAGAAATAAAACCCATTTTAAGGAAAAATCATCTTTCTAAAATGTATAAAGAATTTACTAAACAAATAAATTTTATTTATCTAAAACCTTTTTATTTTTTCTTAAATGTGATTATTAATATTCATAATACTAATTTAACTAATATTTTATAAATTAATACTATATTATAGTTCATTTATACTTGGTGTTACGGGTAGCCCAAGTTATCGAATAAATTACATTTATTTAAAAACAAATATATCATAAAATCTCAGGGTGCTATATGATTGTCCAGGAAGTAGGAATGCATGGAGGATGGTATACAATATATTCAGTTCCCATGGATGGGGTTCATGTATTATCCTCATGCAGTGGGTGTTCAGGTAGGAGCTCACATGATAGCCTTACGTGGTAGGTGTATGGGTAGGAGATCATGTGGTAGCCTCACACTGAGGAGTTCTGCATGAGGTTTCTTAACAGATAGACCTATTATAGTATTTCTTCCTAAAGGACTTCCACTCTTCCCAGATCTAACGTATTAATGACTTAGGGATTCACTTGAGGACTCTAATTCCTTTTTTTATTTTTCTATGTCCCCCCTTCTCCAAATGGACATTGGTATTTATAAGATAATTTTTCGTAGGAAAGTATACCCATAAAGGGACCATGTGGACATGAAGAATGTAGATTGATTCATGGAGGTGGGTGGTCATTTTATAAGTGGGTGGCTGCATAGTAAGTTTCTTCCATGTATAATTTGGAAACCACATAGTAAGTGGGAGGTCACATATTAATATGGTGTTCAGATAGTAAGTGGGCATCCACATAGGATATCTACCTTTTTACCATGAATGATTCATGACCATGAAGAGAGCACACAATCAATGAAGGAAGTAGAATAACTTGCATGTTATGTGCATGGTAATTTTCACTTTAGAAAATTTCCAAAATACCAACTTCAAACGACCATAACATTTGATCCATAAGTCTATTTTTCTTACAGAATTAGTCAAATCAAATTTTTAAAAAGAAATTATCCCTCTAGATTTAGGAATACCTCCTAACTTGTGATTTAAGAGGCAAAAAATAACATGAAAGTACCTTAAAATGGGTTTTATGGTCTTGAACCCCTTTAATCATTAATCCTGAGATATCTATAGCCTACACCTGAAAATTGGTTCTCACCACCACATCACTAGACTAGGAAATGTTTTGAGGAATCTTCATCACTCGGTGAGTGAACAGTCTTGTGTCACAAAAAAATCTCATTGAATTATTATTTAGGCTAGGAGAAACTTTTCTCTCAAACATTAAATTTTTTTATAAGAAAGGGTTGTGTCCTGGATTATGTGGTAAATTGTGTGGCATCAAATTTTTAGTTCCAACAAAATATGATCCCTAAGAATTGAATTTTTTTGGAATGAAAATAATATGATTCTAAGGTAATATAGGAAACATTTCCACATTTTTTCTTATCTAGTGGTATTTTCTAGTTGAATCACTAGTGATAGGGTTTTCCATGTGGAGGGTCTCGCCTTAGAGCTTTTGGGTGCCACCAAAAGAAGAATATTTACTCACAGTGTTTGGGTAACTAAGGGAAATAATATACTAGGGGTGTTTGAATTTCCAAAAGGAGTAATCATAACTTAAGGAATAGATGTCCTAAATTAGAAAGTGTCTAAATTATAGGATAGAAGAGGGAATGGAATGAAATTTTAATTTATGTTTGGATCCAAGATTAAGAATTTGTATGTCACTACATATCCTATGAGAATAGAAATTAATCCAGATGTATTTTTTATAAAATGTTCCATGTGTAGGTCAAGAACTTTCATAGGGGTGACATTTTTAACATAGGCTCACATTTGAAGAATTCAATGATGAATGCTCCTACATAGATTTTGGATCATATGTATAAGATGGGGAATTTTCATCTTCTCATGGAATCATGGATAAGGATCCATGTTCCAATGAGGATCTTACATCGGTTTGGTTCTTTGGACAAAAAGTTGGTCTATATAGGGTAGGTTTCTATAAGTAGTTTAAGTCCATACAAGATAGACCATATGTCATTATGTTTAACATAATGTGATAAGTACTTCATATACTTGAATAGATCATAAGGAAAAAATGGGTGCTCTTATTTGTTTCCAAGTTCATTGGACCTAGTGAGCATAGTTGATTTTTTATAGGGATAAATGGTAGTATCTATAAGATTTATATATTTTTTTCCACCCTAAAATTTTTCTTATACATTAACAGAAAGTCCTAGTAGGAATGAAATCATATTTTTCTAAGACCTCCCTTTGGGGATTTTTTAACCTATATAGTTTTATTTGATTTCCTTTTTTTGAATTACTCAATCTATTCTAGGATTTGTGAGATTAATGAAAGAAAGTAGCGAATAAACTTTTTCACATGACTCCCTTTATAGGTTTTCAACCAGGTGATTGTTGTTTCCTTCTCCCATAAAAGTTTAAGATCATACAAGTTAGAAATATTTAGCTAGTTTTTAAGTTTAAGAAAATTTGGCCAATGCATGTAGTTTAAGGTCATAGTGCTTGGACCAATTTAGGTTATGTTTAAGGTTAGATTACTTTGAAAGAAAAATGTTGAAATCTGTATAGTAACCTAGGAAAATAAAACCCAAAATTAATTAATGGCCTAGTTTCCTAAATGTCTAAAACCTCTAAGGATGGTACTTGTAGTTTAATTTCATGTATCTTGGACTACTATTTCATGTTTCTTAGGGTCACGCTACCAGGATTAAGTTCCCAATATAAATGTTCCAAGTGTAGAAACTCAACGCAATACTTTTTTCACTTTATAATTGAATCATAAGTAGATATGAAGGAGAATAATAGTAGGATTTTATAATATTACTTTGAGAGTGGGAATGATTCATGAATGTGTAACATCAAGGGTATTTAAATTTATTTGAATAGTTAGGTTATAGAATGTGTAAATCATACATAATAATATATAAGTCAATGGGAAATGGATACTAGTGGTAATAGGTGGACCATTAGTAATGGAAAAAATCACAGCCTCAAGAAACCTAGAGATAGTACATGAAGATTAGGGGGGACTTTTCCTCTAGGAAAAAACATCTCTTATGGGTTGCATGGTCAATCAAAGGAATTTGTGCTATTCGCCATCAATTACATTATGGTTCTGTTCAGATCAATCAAGATCCATATTACCAATGTTTCTATTAAAGGAATAATTTTTAGGATTATTCAACTCAATGTTATGATATTCCACGTGGATTATGTTAACTCTAGGAATGATGGGTTGGTTAGGATTCAGACATCAAATATATGAAGTAGGTTCATAGAGAAAATGATATTCAAGAAAGTTTCAAGAACCCTAAAGGTTACTCCACCATGTATTGAACACATTATCAGGATAAAGAGATATAACATGAGATTCATCAATACATAATCTCTTAAAGAGGTGATCTAATAAATGTGAAGAGTTAGTATTTCCATGAATGATAATATACCCATGGAATATATTAAACCAATTTAAAGGGAATAAAGTAGGTTCTCTATAACGTTTTCCTCAACAAAGGGCTTTAGGGAGCATAGCTTGACTTTCCATAGGTCCATATAGTGCACCCTAAAAGCTTTGTTCCTTTTTCATTTTTCTCTATAAATTTTTCTGAATACCTAGAGGAAATATCTTATGGAGAAGATAATTGAATAATTTAGGATTCCCTTTATGGGTTTTCAATCTAAAAATACATTGTTTCTTTTTTTTATTTATAGTTTATGTTCTGTCAATTAGTACCACTGAGGGTTAATACTTAAGATCATAAAACTTTGACTAACCAAATTTTGTTGGAATTTATGGTCACATATCTTAGACAAAAATATGATAGATTCAATCTAGAAAGAGAAATGAAAAACATGAAATGAACTAAGGGACCAATGCTGATATAGACTACCCTATCGATAAGGGAACATAGTTTTAAGGTCTTGATGCTTGGACTAAATAATGGGATGTGAGATCATGTTTGGGCCTAAGATATGAGATCAAAGCATCAATATGTATCCCATGGTATGGTAATAATGTTACAATTAGTTCATAAATAGGTTCCCTATATATATCTATCTCATATGTAAGTAAATGGGTAATTTTACATATTTTAGTACAGATTAATAGGTGGAAAAAACCATGAATTGAGAGTTATTAAATGAGTCTAGCATGTGTGTAAAATGAAGATGAGTCTTATAAAGATGAGATCATCTAAGTAGCTTCAGGAATTTCAATATTGACCATATCTCATATGGTTTAACATCATGCAATAAGAAATATAATATTTTGATTTTTTGGGTTTTTTGGAGAAGACTTGATGCACTATATTTTTATTATCATATAACTTGTCAAAAATCCATAAAATTTAACATTATGTGACTAGGATGTTTATAAACTAGGTGAATATTATGTAAATTTTCATTTTAGAAATATTACATTGATGGGAAGTGTTTTTATTTGAGGTATATTTTCATCCTTACATAAGATTGTGGATAAAGAACCATATGTTGAGGGGTTATATATAGACTTAAATCATGCACAAGGATTGTGGGTCTCATGGAGTGGGTCACTCTAAGAAATTTATGGTCATGTATGGTAAACCAAATCATTGTGTGGTTTATGGTCATGAAAATGAGATCCACCTTAAGGGAAACTATAGAGTACGATGACTTAAAAGAAAAAATATTCTTAATCCATTTAAAATTGGAAAATGGATAAATTAAATCATGTCTTAAAATGTCTAAATATAGGATGATGGAATGATGATTGGTGGGAGTAGGTTCACCATTAGTAGTGGTAGAAACTAGTTTTGAACCATCTAGGGATAGCACATCAAGATTAAGGGGGACCATTCCTCCATGAGAAAAAATTATCATAGTGGTTACTTCATTAGCTCAAGGAAAAATCTTCCTTTTACCATTAATTACTAGTATGGTTCATTTAAAATAGTCAAATCCTTATTACCAATATTTCTATGAAAAGTTAAACCAATATGATTTTCTTGAGGTTTTGTTATGTCAAAATAAGTATCTCTACTTAAGGCATCATGTGATTTATACATTAAAAAGTTTGAAGCAGGTTTGGTGGGAGACGGGATATCCAGAAAGTTGTGTAATATTACATATCTACACCATCATGTGATAAACATGCTATTTTTTTAGAAATGAATGGACCCAAATTGTAAATAAGTGTAAAATAAACCTCATAATAAATAAAGTGAGTACTCAAGATATAATAGCAGAATCTTGATCATTGATTAAGTCTGTCTTTGATCAATGTCTCTGAGTAGGTTATGTTCATATGGGATGGACCATATGTTAAGAAATTTAACATCATGTGACTATGAAAAACCATGAATTTTGAAACATTAAATGTTCTTGGAATGATAGAACCAGGAATCACTATATATCCTTCTTAATTAAAAATAAATACACATAGATTTGTTAAGAGATATTTCTATCATAGATGTAGCTCATATACATGGAAAAAGATTGTTATTTTTCATATTTTAGTATAATCTAGTATGTAGAAGCTATCGTGCATTAATAGAACTTACATGGGTTTGATCCTTATGTAAGATAATTATTATTATCAATAAGGTGGTATTCTATAATAATTTTAACGTTATATAGGGTGTAGTGAGGTGTCATGTATTTTAAGATTATATAATTTTGGACTAGTTCCATGTAGTTTAACTTCATTTGGTGAGGACATGAGTTATATAGTTTAATTTCATGCATTAAAGACTTATGTTGTGTATTTTAATGCCAGGTCATGTGGATAAATATTCTTTCTATTTAATATCATACAATGGAGATTTTTATATGAATATATTTACACATATCTAGCTCATGTGTAAGATACATTTTTGGCCTTGTCTCAATTTAGGGTTATCAGGGGACCTGGTTTAGATGAGGGAAATCTTAATTATATAATGGTACAATTTCATATGGGTAATTTACATGCATAATATAAAGTAAAAAATCTATCATGAAAAGACCCATAGTGAATGGGGAGACTCAAACACTAGGAATTCACTCCTGGATATAGGGGAACTATTCTAGTGAAAATATCATTAACAATAATATTTACTAAAATGTTTACCAACATAGATCTGACTCATATGTGGGAGAGGTCAAATGGTAGTCTCTTAGTCAAATCCATGAAATAAGGAACCTAACATGACTGAGGAAGTCGAATATAAATGGAATTTTAATATTCTTTTATGGGATTATAGCTGATACTCATTTATTGAGAGGGTTGTTACATGGATCTAACTCCCATGTAAGGAAATTAGGCTATTTAGAGTAGGATATTATAAATAGTTTAAGGTCTTGAAAGATGGAGAATACATGTTGTATAGTTTAGCATCCTACATCAAGGATGGGAATTTCATGTCATTTAATGTCATGTGATAAAGAATTTGGTTGGTCTTTCATGAATCTAATTTACACAAAAAGGATAGTAAAATCATCATAGTATTGACTAATGGAAATACCCAACCAGAATGAGAAAATGGTTAGACACCAAGACAAAGTGAGGGAATATTTTAATTTTATGTATAGATGTTGTTTAGGAACTCTAGGTGTCACTACATATCCTATAATTGTATGAATTAATCTACAAGTAATTATTGATTGAAAAGTCTCCACATATATCCAGATTATATATATGGAGGGGAATTCTATGATTTTGATAGAGGATTAAAACAAGAAGATGGATCCATGGTTCCATCTTGTACATGAAAATTTAGATGAACCAAAATTTTTGATTAGCTCAAGCATAATTATTCCATAAAACACTACATATCTTGTGATGACAGGAATTATGCCATGTATAGTTCATGAAAATTTGGGGAAAATATGATCACCCTATCTTAGTGGAAGGAAATAAGAGGGAACCCATCATAAATAGGATGAAGTTTACATCACCAAGACAGAGTGGGGGTATATTTGGGAATGAGCATATGATTGAGTTCAATTATTTAGATTTCACTGCATATCTAATAATCATATGAATAAATCCACACATATTTATAATAGCATGTACCCTATGTAGATCATAGTCGTATATATGGATAGGGGAATATAACTTTCAACATAGATTGGTATCATCTTTAGTGAATTTCCAATTAAATGGAAAGGTGTTATGGATTTAAATGAAAGGAAACTTGATGTGGATGAAGTATCAATGATAGTATGTGGTGATATTTATTTTTTCTAGTGTACGATTACTGAAGAAAAAACAACATGAGCTGGTAAACCCATACACTAGAAACCTTCTTCATAGATATGTCTCATATTTAAAAGGAAAGGAAGGTTGAAAAAAGTGACCATATGTCAAAATGTTTTGTAACATGTGATAAGGACTAAACCTAAGTTTTTTAGAGTCATGGAGAATGGACTTAGTCTATGTGGTTTAACATCATGATATAAGGATGATATGGTGCGTGGTTTAGATTCATATAATAAGGACTCAATTGTTTTTTCAGTTCAGGTTCATTCAACTATGATATTTATGTGATGTAATTTATTTGGAATGGTTCCTCCCTGATATAGTGATAATAACACTCATGAATTTTGAATGAGTCTTGGGATTATTTAAGTCTATCAGGCCTTTATCTATCTGCTTTCGGAGCTAATCTTTTAAGAAAAATCATTCATAGATTGTATATCTAAAAAGACAGTGGTGGGGAAAATAATTATGCTATTTCTTTATGAATTCCTCCATGGTTCTCCTAATATTTGAAATATTAAGAAGGTTATTCTTGAATGAACATGTGAAATATGTGGCCACATTATTAGAAATAAAGTAATAAACCATATTTAATATATTACTAAGTTATGGGAGACCCATATTCTTTTTCACACTCTGGGTGTTCTAATTATGGTTTTCACAAGGATGGATTAGAGATTAAGCTATTTTTTACCCCATTATCCCTTCTTTTATATAATTAAAAATCCAATCCTTAAAGGAAACCCATATCTTGATTTTATGTAACAATAATTAATTATAGTTATAGTAATTGGAATGGTATTTCAAATATTCCTCCTTTGGAATCCTTCTCCTAATACTTAGGATCTTGGTCAAATTATTCTTAATGGACAAAGAGAAATTACCAAAAACCTACTCAATTCGGAATAAATATACCTTTTTTCTATCATCAAGATATATAAAAAATCACTACCTCCCCTTTTTCCATTCAAGCACTTTTTGGTGTGGGTGCATGGTTGAATTTGAGATTTGGGAGGTAGTTCCTTAGTCTTGATTAATTTAAGGGTAAATTTTTATGCTACCAAAGACTAGTACATTTATAGTTTCTCCACTGGATAGGAGAACTCACACTACCTTGGGTACTATTAAATGGTCATTAAGGTTGAATGATTAAATTTTCCCCAATGGGAGGGTGAAAATTTGAAAATTTATCCAACACTATGAGCTTGTGCATTTCATTGTAGGGGGGGATATTCAAAAGGATGTTGTTATTTCACCTTGGGGAAAATATTCCAAAATAATCTCTATAATTATTTCTTATAGGTACTCATTGTCCTACGACAACTAGGAATTTTTTTCAAGAAGAGATGGACTTTTCTTCCTCAAAGGGATGAAATGTTAAAGACTTATTAACACCCTTTCCTTTTCAAATGTTTATATCATCGGATAATCATGGGAGTCCCAATTTAGATCTTAGTGACTCAATATATTATTGACATAAACATATTCTATATCAAAATTGAACTCTATAAATTCAATAGGGATAATAATGGCTTTTTTAGGGGTGGGTGAGGTATCATTGAGCCCTTCTTCACCAATACTATGAGTAGAGGATAGTAAAACCTACTGAGGGTCAAATGATTATAGAAGTGTTCAATGATCTCTATCAAGAGTTCACTCATCAGAACTAGGTGAAAATTTATTCATCCCTAGTTAACACCATATTGATGGAAACAAATCCAGACTAATGTTACACATTGGTAGAGTATCACTTTTAGTGGGTTGGTTCACATTATACTATTTTGTGGGATGGTTCCCATTGGATTTATTTGTTGTATAATTCCTATTGGATAATTTGGTGGGATTGTGCCTATTGGATTATTTGGTGGGACGATTACTATTGGATCGGTTAATTGGAAATCACCCATTATAAAATTTGGTGGTACAATTACCATTAGACCATTTGGAAGGATAGTTCCCATTGGATCATTTAATGAGACAACACCCATTGGACCATTTTGGTGGAAGGTTCATGTTCTCCCAATGATGGGCGAGAAAGTCTATATGAGTTTACACATGTATTGGAGTCCATGGGGATCTCTCTATCTATATTTCTTATCTATTCTAATTATGTTAGATATTTGGAGGATATAAATTAGAAGATGTTTCAATCAATGATAAATATGGAATTAGGGTCACAATTAGTTGGTTTATTCATGATCGGATGATGTCATGTTATGGATCTATTGATTCATGAATTATATATTCATAAAAATTATATGTATCCCTATTGGTTAATTCTATAACACTTCTAATTTATTTGGTAGAATGGAGAACATATATTACATGAGCAACATGGGATTATTTGATGTAACTTAACCATCATCAACTATCTTTTACCCCAAATCCTTGAAGATGAAGCATCCATGGATCATGTGAAATACAATGTGATGGTAAGGGTAGTAATTCATGTGATAATTCTTCCCTAATTCATTTAGATTCTTTATATCTAGAAATATAATCATATTATCCTCTAAGGAATTGTTAAATAACCCTATAACTTGATCATTGTGGAAGGAATAAATTTTATTTTTCCTAGTTTCAAGGTCATGTTGCCTCAAAAAATTTTGCTTGTGTGTGATAGTAGCTTATTCTTATTTCCCTGGGTTTTTTATATATGACACTTATTCTAGATGAAATCTTTACTTGGTACAATTAATATAATAATATAAATGTTTTGTTATATTTTTGATCTCATGGAAGCTATCAAAGAAATTTTGGGGGATGAGCATGGTTGAAAAATCATCTTGTAGGTTATCCACACATATCTCCAGTAATATTTCTTAGGGAATCTACATTTCCATTGAGAATTTAAAATCCTTGAATCTTGTAATGAAATTCATGACTCTCTCATTCTATTGTTACTTTCAATTTGATAGGTCAAGGATAGTTGTTTTCCTCAGCGTTGAGTTGTATTAGAATACAAACTACTAATATAGATCCTTCCATATTAAAATAAAACTAGCTAAAATGTTATTATACCAAGAAAATGTGGGAACTCATAAGGTATTCACAAGGAATCTGAATTTTCTAGTCAGTTATTGTGTTGGGGTTCCCAACATTGAGACATATTGGGAAGGAAAATGGGTTATATGCTACTCTATATATCCCATTACATCGAATTTCTAGAATATCGTGTTTCAAAAATTGGGTTGAGGATGAGTCAAGTCCATCCACTCAGGATACAACTTCCTATCTAATTATACTAGAGCTTCTCTACCTTTAAGAGAATCTATTGAAAAAGAGAGGGAATCTAGAAATTCCTGGAATATCTATATTTGAGTTGGCCTCATGCAGTTGTACCATTGAAGTATGCCTACTAAAAAAGGCATGGTGGCTTCATCCTATAGACCATAATCAGAGGGATTGTTTCCCCTGAACAACTCAACATTTTTATATTCAAGTAATGTTATTTTGGCTTCAAACTAAGCAATATTATCTTCTTTATTGTGATATATTTAACATTTTTGGGTAGTGTTTGGGAAATGGATGTAGCAAATATTTTTTATTTTTCAATAGTATCATGGCTTTAAGCATCATTTGGGCTAACTTTAATGTCCTTTATGAATGTAAAACATATGGTAGGAAACACTAATTATTTTTGATAAGGTATATCTATAATTTTACTATGTTCATATTTGATGTATGATAATGGATATGACTTTCAGGGTAAAAAGGAAAAAATTACCCTAGCCCTATGTATTTGGATTTCCCCAGGAGAGTTATACTCACTAAGTCCAGTCGTGATGAAGTATGACATTTCTAGTCATTGGTGATCAAGAATTAGCCACATTCTACCATCTTCATAGGCCTGTGAGCATTAGAGATGTTGGTAGAAATGGGATACAGTCCTAATATTTAGATTCATTAAGTGGATTCCCCTAGTGGGATCTCCTTCTTGGATCCTTGTTCTTGATGACTAGGGCTACAATATATTTATCTACAACTTATGGGGTCACACATTAGTGATGATGACCACAGTGAAAAGGATACCTCCTAGGTGGACATGGGTTGTTACCTAGACATATTGAAATCCCTCTTACACCTTCCTAAGATAAGGGATATAGGTATTGTCACATTAAATGATAGACACCCAAAGTACTTGGATGTGTTAACAAGAACCAATTTCTTTTTATAGCCCATCATTGATAGAATAATCGATGGGGATTCATTTACTAGAGACTATCATGGGTTTACTCCAAAAATAGGATAGATCCATGGAAATGGTATTCCTAAATAAAATAATTAACCAACTAGTGTTGGAGGAACTTGGTTAGTGATAGTGTACATTGATCCCATAATTCCATGGTATCTATTGATGCTTAGGCATATTTTTTGAAAGCCTATTGGTTGTGAACAATGGCTTGAGGTTCCCTATGGCTATTACCAACTTTTCCAATGACTTTGTTATTTAATGATAATTTACAGATTACATTTGAATGTTAGGGTGTCTTGATGATCCTAAAAGGGAAATAAAAATGAGAAAATTTTCAACAAAGCATCATAAGTAATAGTAAATGATTGATTGATCTCTTTCATAGTTTAATTATTCACATCAGGTTCCCCATTGTTTTATGAAAACCCCACACATGATCATGCCATAATTTCTTTGAGTTAAGTGGGACTAGATTTCCAAATATATATTGTCATTGGGACTTTACCAGGAAAACATAGAATATGTTTTGGTTGGGAGGGTGGGTGATTGGGATCATCACAACTTTTGAGTGGGTTTTTACATAATTTTCGACTCTCTTATATATTTAATATGTTTTTGTGAATCCTTTCTAAATCCCGATGTGTGCCTAGTTACCCATGTGCCAATGATTTGAAAAAAGTCATGTGTATATTTAATCATATGTGTGTATAATAGGTTCTCCATCACTCTCCTATTAGTAACATATGATTTGGTTTAAATCTGTAGTTTGGATCTCTAGAGTTTATGGGAATCTAGGGAGGGGGTTGGTGTTGTGGATTTGGGGTCAAGATCAAGAGAGCGATTCCTACATATCCCTACAAAGGGAATCATAGCCCACAAAGCTCAGTGAAACTTAATGAGACACATCACACCTTTTATGGTTAGGTGATAAGGACCAATATATGTAGTTTAATGTCATGTGGAAAGTACTACCAAAAATATGGTTTCCTATCAATGGTTAGTGTGGGACTTATGTGTGAGTATCCCTTTCTGATTCATCATTTTTTTCAATGACTAAATGGGGGAAAGAATGGTTAGGGATTTCCCCTAGTATGAAGACTGTTTATTTATGGATATTGAGGAAACAAAATAAGTATATTGACACATGAAATATTTTAGGAAATTGGGAGTAGATTCTTGACTCAAGGAATTCAAAAAAAAATAGGTCATATTATGCCTGTCACATGAGAGGATTAATATATTTAGGGAAATTTGGATTCAACCTTAGAGAGGCTTCCTACATATATTAGTTAATATAAATTAATGCCCATATAGTTCAAGAAGTACAGTTTAAGATCATGTCGTGGGAATAGTCAAGGAAGTTCAATTTTGTGTGGTAAGGGTGTATGCTAGACGTTTTCGAGTCACACTTCTAGGACTAAAAAGACATTCCTGTGATCAATTATGCTAATGGAATGATCAAATAAACCTCTAATCCCACATGATTCATTCTTTATGTTAGAAATAAAAGATAATAAAGATCAAATGTATTGCATGAGAGCGTACGATTAGGGTTTGAGTGGGACTTATACAATGATGCTTCCCAAATGGGATACTATTTTAAATAAAGGTGGGATAATAGGATATTGATCAGGGCTTACAAAAGTGCTTAACATTGATATATAACCAAGTAGGTGGGTTAGGTGAAGGTATTTTTTGGGTATTACACTTAATAGGAGTCCTATAAATGATAAATAAGAGGAGTTTCTTGACTCGAGGCAGTTTAGGGAACTAATTAGAGTATCTTTACTCAAGGTAGATGAGAAAACCAAGAGGATTATATTGACTCAATGTGTTTTTTGAAACCTTGAGAAGTATCTTTATTAAATATGTTTTGTAGGATCAAGGTTGGGGTTGTAGATATTGCATCCCGAAATATGAATGACCTAGCCTGAATAGTTCTTGGTGCGACTTGTTATTTTTCATATGGATAAGGGATGAAAGAAAAGGGATCTGTTCAAAGTCCCGTGACTGAATCTTGATGTTAATCTTATCTAGGTGTGTGGGGGTGGATCCCACATTCTATAGACCAATAAAGGTATAATAGAAAGGTCATCATGAAGGGTTCCCTGCATAGGAGGCTTTGTGATAAGAGATCATGAAAGAGTCTCCATGATGGAAACTTATAGAAAAGGTCTCAAATAGGGATTTTTGTGAATTTGGGTCATTTAAAATGAGTTCATGAAGGTATTTATTCATAGGGGAGTTCACATGGTAGGTTTTCAGGGGGGTTACATGTGGTAGGTGGTGTGTGGTAGGATGGTCAACATAATAGGCATGTGAATAGGCTAGTCTATGTGATCTGTGGTTCATGTGAATGGGGATTACATGGTAGCTTCATATATTAGGTGTGTGGGTGGGAAATCTAATGGTATTATCATGTGATAAGTGAACGGGTAAGAGCTCATATGGTAGCCTCACATAGAGGAGTTCCTCATAAATTTTATTATCGGAGGGGCCTTCATGGGATTACTTTGTAAAGAGCCTCTGCTCTTCCTTACTCAGACTTGGGAATTACATTAAGTGTGTCTTGATGTCTCTACTTCCTATATGAATTCATATAGGGGGCTCCTTCTCAAAATGGGTGTTGGTATTTCTTGAAAAAAAAAATCTTGAGAATGTTGTCTTATGGAGGGACCACATGACTAAGAAACAAGTGGGAGGGTACATAGAAAGTGGGAATCCATGTAATTATTGGGAAATCACATAGGATCTAGGTGTCCATGTAGTAAGTGGTAGGATGTGTAGTAAGTGAAAAGTCACATGAGAGATTTATCACCCAACCAAAAATAATTATCGACCATAAATGGAGTGCATGGTCTACAAAGGAAGTGGTTTCTATCATATAGTAGGAGAAAGGTAATTTTCCCTTTACCAAATTTTCTAAATCGAAACTTGAAACGGCCATAAGATTTGATCTTTAACTCTATTTTGGAACTACAATTAGTCAAATAGAAGCATTAAAAATGAACTACATCCCTGGATTCAAGGTTGTCACATAAAATGTGTTTTGAAAATCCCCTAAATTCCCTAAAAATGGGTTTAATGATATTGAACCCTTTTTATCATCAATTGTGTGAAATCCCTAGCCTACTCTTGGAAGAAGGTTCCAACCACCACATCACCAAACTGTGTACTTTTTTTTAATGAATCTTCATCTGTCATTGTGTGATTAGTATTTTGACACATAGAAATTTCATATATTTATTATTCAAGTGGGGAGATACTTTTCTCCCAAACATTAATTATATTTTCTGAGTGAGGATAATGTCATGGATTGTGTGGAAAATTATGTGGAACATAGTTTTCAGTACCAACATAGACTTATCCTTTTGATTTGTTTTAAATTATTGGTTTATCATGATTTTTCTTATTCAATTAGATTCTATGGATTAACCTAATTAAATATAATAAACCATATCTGAAGATATTGAATAGAATATCTTGATTCCAATGTGTTTATTTGATCCCTATATATTACTTATGATTTGATGCCAAGTTATATTTTTTGTTGAATTTTTTGTTTATTATTATGATATTTATATTACTTACTATGGTTGATATATTAAAATCAAATTATATAATGGGATAAACTCTTAAAGATAGTGGAGAATAAGGAATCGGGGAATTTTTAATTATTTTTATTTTTCATTATGTATAAAAGTTTACATGGATATGGAAGGATGCATCAAGGATGTTTTTTGAAAAGTTTCTTTGTTGTGTTTTTTGTTGATTGTTGTTTCAAATATGGTTGATTTATTTGTATTTTTATGATAAAATTGAACATTATCATAGATATGAATTTCACCTTATAATTGGATAAATCATGTATAGCTGCTAATAAATTTTTCATGTGGAAAACTGTAATATATTTTAATGATGTTTGAAAATGAAATTCTTATTTGATATGAAAGAATGATTAATATGAATCCATTCAAAGTGAATCCCTTCTATGGTTTCCTTGGTTACTATTATATGTGGGGTCTCTCTTATCATGAACAGAGGTTTTTTGTTGGTTGTTATGGTTGGTAAGGAGGATGTGGTGTGGTTTGATAATGGTGGTATAGTTAGTTGTGCGGGAGTACTGTAGAAGAACTGTACATTGTGTGGGTACTGTAGCAGAACTGAACATTGTACAGGTACTGTAGCAGACTGTACACTATGTGGTACTGTAGCAGTTACTATAGCAGGTATTGTTCTGTACTGTAGTAGCTGGAACTATTCACCTTGGGCCACTGGTTTGGGCTTGGAATCCTTAAGGATTTTAGGCCACCCAGGACTTAGGGATAGTAGGGATTTTAAGCCACCTTTAAGGCCTTAGGGCCACCTCAAGGCCTTCGGGACACATGCACTTTCCCCAGACACACTACCAAAAAGGAGCAGCCCCGGAAGAGGATTCAGAGCAGGTGCACTCACCAGAGCAGATCCAAAATAGATTTCTCAGAATGAGAGGGTATGGATATGCCATCAGGACCAACCTATTCTTGCACAGGAAGCCTAGTCAGACATACATGCGAAGGTGGAGATCTACTATCATGATGCAGATGCTGGGGAGGGGCAGTTCCGTGTAGATAGTTTGGTTGAATTCCCTAATTCCTTGGGGTCATGTTATCTCCTAAGCTTACGGGCCATGTAATCTCTAAGCCTATGGGCATTGTAAGGTTTCCCCATTATCCCTTGAAAGGGGGGTTATCAAAAATCAATAAAAATGAAGGCCTTTGGGCCATTCAGGCACGGGAAGGAAATGGTGTTTTTGAATTGTATGGTTATCTTATAGTTTCCCGGTGGCATGAAATATGGCTAGAAGAAATAAAATAAATAATAGGGATTAGGATGGAATTTATTATTAATGGGATAGAAAATTATAAATGGTTTGAATGGTTTTGATTTACTAATGGTAAAATATAGGATATATATGAAATATAAATTAGTGAATAGCTTGAAACAAAAAGCAAGATATTGAATGGACTAACATTGAATATGGGTAAATAAATGGCATAATGATTTTAAAGATGCTAGTAAATGGAAAATATTGAATTTGAAAAATTTTATGATCAAATGGTAAATTAATATTGTTTTATGGTTATTTTTTTGGATAGATGAGGATGGTTTGTTTTGTAATATTTGAAGCAGTTGTCAGTAGGAGATAGTTATGTTTATGTGGTTCTTCTGAGCCATTGTATTATTGATTTTGGATGTGAACCCTTGGGTTAGTATTTTATGTGGTTATGATATATGGATTATTTTCTTATAATTTATTATACATGCCACCAAATTATATTAACCTTACTGATACCTAAATGTTTTGGGTTCCAGTTACTTTCCCCAACATCTTGGTTAGAGAGGGAACGGATTGTTTACTACTCCCTCTTACATGATCTCCCTTAAAATGTAGAAAATGATATAATGGATCAGGGTTGGATATGAATATGGGATGTGATGGATTAAGTTTATAGTATGTAATATACTAGCTAACATGGTTATGTGGTTGTGGTGATGATATATAGTGGGGGTCGTGCATGGTTTCTGGAGGACCTAACATTGATGTCCTTCATATTATTGTCACCCTATTGTGATAGTAATGTGATATGTGGTTATGGATATGATATGTTATGTGGTTTTATGGATATATAAGAAATTTAATCACATGAAATATGTCATTAGGGAATGAGACTAACAAACCTGTGGGGAAGTGGTTATGGGTTACCCTCTTGATATATTATTTCAATATGATATTTTAATATTTAGATATCATATTTGGTGAGTGAGCCTTTGGGAGTTTGGGTTATAGATTATATAATGTATGTGTGAGTTGTTTTTGTTTTTTATTCATTAATACATTAGTATGATTATTCCATATTTTCATGAGATATTTTTTTGAGGATCCTACTTATTATACTTTTATGTTATCCCCTATATATAAATCCACTTTTTTAGGTTTCCATGATGGATTTGATGATTGAATGGAAATTAATAACATTAGGATTATAGATGTTTTCATAATCAATATCATAAGAGTTTCCTTTTTATTTCATTTTAGATACTGTTTCTAATGATTTCTAACAGGGTGCATGCTGTCTGTGGGCACGTGCATCTGTTGCCCCACATTACCACTTTCCAAAGGTGGAAAACATTAATCACTTATTTAGAGATGTTTTATACTTGATCAAAATGGGATGATGGGATGTTGGTTACTTCCTCTATGGATTCCTCCTCAGAATGTTTCACCTAGTTCAGGTCTCACTTAAATATTAAGACGTTATTTATGAAACTCCTCTAGTGCCATCTCTTTGTGGACATTGATAAATTACACTAAATCTGTCAAGACATTCCAAAGGTTCAAGTTGGGGAAGAAACCTTCAGTCAGGGAAGTTATAATGTTGGGCATTACTGGCATGCCTAGATGTTGGAACATTGGTACACCTGAATTTTCCCTTATCAGATGGATTTTTGAGGACATGGAAGCCTAAGGCATCCCATGTTGAATTCAAGGAATATTATGTTGAAGGAATTTATCTGAGATTTTTCATGGATTATCATGTTTAACTTGGGGTATACCATGAGTTTAATATCTTGAAGAGATGGATCAGACTGATAATAACACTAAAGAGAGTGGATCAGATGGGTAAACCCCAAGGAGGGACCACCTAGAAGGTTTATCAAATGGATGGATCAAAACACCCTGTGAGGACAGACCCAGGATGGTGTGTCCCACAAAGGGGAATATTTCACACCATGAAGGATAATCTGGACGCCATAATGGTCGGATCAGAAAATGGATGGTCCCAGGAAAGGGGACACCAAGGTTTATTGTTGGCTGATATTGACCCTTAGGGAGGCATCCAACATACCCTGTGTAGAAGTTCGGGATAACAACCCATGTATTTCAAAAGGGAGGTTTGGGTCTTACACATGGTTAGTTTCCCGAATGGATGGCCTGATCCCACCGAGATGTGGTAGACAGATAATAATTTGGATAGATGATGGAGGATTGGGTGAAGTGGGTGGAATGAATGAGGTGAAACCGACGTGAAGATGACAGTGCAGGGTTTGAACCTCAGGAAGGCTTCCTACATATACCAGTGGCTAGAAAACAAAGTCCATGTAGTTCAAGATGGGGTAATGAGACACCTAGAGAGGTGTCTCATGAGAATGGAGTGCATGGATAAGGACCCGAAGGAAGTAGAACCTCCAGGTTAGGGAATGATCTTCTCAAGACACAAAGGCTCAAAGGAGAGACCAGGATGGAAAGTGGGTGATGGTCTTGAACCTTTATAGAGGATTCATACATACCATGTTCTAAAGTTAGGGATAAAAGTCCACATAGTTCATGAATGGGTCATAGGATCGGGGTTCACACAAAGGACAATGGCTTGGAGATGTGACAAGGGATTATGCATGGTCAGAGGCCCTTCGTAAGAGGGAAAATATTTGATCGAGGAGTATGGATGAAAGTGCGGGGCTTATGCATAGTTAGCTTCCCAGAGAGAATAAAACACCTCAGGGAGGTGGATCCAGGAGATGCATATAGAAAAATTGCACGTACCACATCATGAGGGAACATCCCTAGGAGAGAGAATCGAAGTTACCATTGGTTGGGATTGTACCTCAAAGAGGCTTCCTACGTACCCTAAAGGGATCAAAACCCATGTAGTTAGAAAGTTTCATACAGTTTAATTTCATGTGTGATGAAGGTGAACTAACATGAAATGCATAGAATAGTTGTATTGTGGGGAGTGAGTGGCTTGAACCCCAAAGGGGCTTCCAACATATCCCAGTGGCTAAGAATCAATGTCCATTTAGTTCATCAAGGGGAATGGGACTTACACATGGTTATTTCGGAGTCATGTATCTGAGGTATTCATCGGCTTCCCCTATTTAACATGGGGTATGTCACATTCTTAATGTCTTGAATATGTGAATCAGACTGATCAAAAAACTGATTAGAGTGGATTAGATGGTTACATCCTTAATAAGGATCACCTAGAAGATTTACCAAATGGATGGATCAGAATGCCCAGTGAGGATGGACCTAGGATGGTGTCTACCACAAAGGGGAATGTTTCACACCATAAAGGCAGATCTAGGAAGCATAAAGGGAGGATCAGAGAATGGTGGGGCCCAGCAATGGGGACGCCAATGTTTACTGTTGGATGGGATTGAACCTCATATAGGTGTACTATGTACCCTATGTCGAAGACAGGGATCAAAACCCACATAGTTTGAAAGGGTGATTTGGGGCTTTCACATTGTTAGTTGCCCGAATGGGTGGCATGAACCCATTGGGATGTAGCATCCCAGATAAGAATTTGGATGGAAGATGGGGGATTGGGTGAAGTGGGTGGAATGAATGAGTTGGAAGAAATGTGAAGATGATGGTGTTGGTCTTGAGCCTTAGGGATGCTTCCTATGTATCCCAGTGGCTAGGAATCAAATTCTACATAGGTTAGGATGGGGTGATGAGACACATAAATAGGTGAATTGTGAGCATGGAGTGCATGGATAAGGACCTAAGACACAAATTATCATGGGGCTCGTTGTTCATGAGGAATTAGAACCTCTAGGATAGGGCATGATCTTCTCAAGACACAAAGGCTCAATAGAGAGACTAGGATGGAAAGTGGGTGTGGGGCTTGAACCTTAAAATAGGCTTCCAATGTATCATGTTTGAAAGTTAGGGATCAAAGTACATGTATTTTAGAAATGGGGAATAGGATTGGGGGGTACACAAAGGATAGTGACCTGGATACACACCAGGGGATTATGCGTGGTTATCGGCCCTTCTCAAGAGGGACACTCTTGGTTGGAGGAGTATAGATGAAGTGCCGGGCTTATGCATGGTTTTCTACCCAGATGGATTAGAACACCTTGGGGAGGTAGATCTAGGAGATGAATTTGGAAAAAGGTGTGGGTTTTATATAGGGATAACTACCCATAGATATCAGAACACTTCAAGGTGGAAGATACAGGAGATGCATCTAGAAAAATGCAAGTATTGCATCAGGAGGGTACATCCCTAGGAGGGAGCCATGAAGTTACAATTGGGTGGGATTATACCTCAAAGAGGCTTCCTACTTACCTGAAAGGGATCAAAACCCACATAGTTTAAAAGGTGAATATAGTTTAACATCATGCGGGATGAAGGTAAAGTGACGTGAAATGCATATAATAGTTGGATTGTGGGGAGTGAGTGGCTTCAACCCCTAAGAGGATTCCTATATATCCCAATAGCTGGGAATAAAATTCCACATAGTTTGGAAGTTGCATGGGAATTAAGAATGGTTATAGGTACAAGGAAGATATCATGGTCCCTGCTTACTATAAACCCATTTGAGTAATTCTTAGTGTGCGAAACAAGAGGTGACAGCAGACCTGACGATCTTGTCCCCAATGGTGAATCTAGGAGGGATGGTGTAGGGATTATGCATAGCTAGAGGCCTAGGGGGATGGAGACTAGGACTTAATCTAGGAGGGAAACCTAAGGAGAATGTACCTATGTACGAGGAGTATATGTCTCCCTATATAGGGAACACCCTATCAAGGTGCATAAGGGCTTATATGGAGACTGACCTAGGTGCACATGGTGACAATGCCCAAAGGGAGATAGAAGGTGGATTGAAAAGGTGGGGATTGAAATGATCCCAATCCCATCCTCGCTCTGGTCTTATCAAGCCTACCATTCATGCATCAACTCGTATTTTAACATCATGTGTTGGGGATGTAGATGTGTAGTCATTTAATATCCTATAAATCAAATTATGAGGAATCACTCCTCATCCCTTAAACATATATAACTTGTACCGACCCGCACTCAGGGAAGGGATGGCACAAGAAACTCCCATCAGGAATGAGGTAGAGGGGTGGTCAATTGAGGGGGCCACGTTAGTGTGGATATGAAAAGAATAAATAGTAGTTAGTGTACCTATACGAAGAAGAATAAGGTAGGGCAACATAACATGAAGCACCGCTTGATGAACCATGAAATCACTTCGTACAAGACTAGAGGGTCGCATGGGAGAAGGGTTCACAAAGTAGAAGGCCTCACTAAGAGAAGATTCATGAAGCTATTATTCTTTGTGAAGAAGAAGAGCTTTGAGAAGGAAGGTGCTTTGAGAATCATGGAGAAAATGGGATTTGTGAAGGTAGGAGTTTCACGAAGCATGGTGAGCCAGTTGAGGCATAGAGTCTACGTGTGTCTGGAGGGTGCTTCGTGAAGGATGAATGCTCCATGAAGTCCGGAGTGCCCTAAAGGGACTCCTACCATCATGATGGACATAGGGATTCAGTAAGGGGATCCCCACATGAGTGGGGGGAAATCATAACAAAGGGGAGGCTGGTTCATAATTCTCAAATACCTTGGTTTATGCATTTTCTGGTTGGTTTGCGGAGCAAAGGGTGCTTCATGAAATTAGATCCCAAAAGGTAAAAGGTCAGGGTAGTGATCTTTTGGGGTGGCATCGAGTAGCATATTTATAGGAACCAGGTATTGTGACACTTGGAGGAATTTCACAAAGTAAATGGAACTTTTCAATTGGAGTTAGCACTGTCAGAATCATGAAGCCTTCTATCATTTCCATGTAAGGGTCGTGGTGCTCATCAAACTCGCGGGGGTGACTGCCAGCACATTGTGGATATTGTAGAGGCATTCATCTACTAGCTTCACACCATTAGTAGTGATGAATTAATGGGAAATAGATCATTGTGAGGTATTACCTTTAGTGTTTTTAGGATTTTTTCGGGTTAAATGCTATCCCAAATGGTTTCAGTTTCCCTTGATCCATCTTGGACACAAATTTTGGTGCCAACAAATTCCACCCCTCAAAATGGGATATAAAGTAAAATAGGTTTGTATTCTGGGGTTAGATTTCCTAAAAACTATAGATCATGAATTTTCCTTTTAATGAGCTTGTGTGGATCATTGGGTGAGATCATGGAAAAGCTCAGGGTAGCTGAAGGCACTACAAAGCTCGTGAGGTTGTCACTTATTTATTAAATGTAAGGGACCCATTTTTTCTATATCTAATATTCACGAACTTGTGCTTGGGGTCTCGAATCATGAAGCTCCAGCACGCCCATGAACACTCTTTGTGAACTGGGTTCTTTTGATCAATGATCCACGAATGCTACTAAGAGAACTGGTGCACCACGATCCTTTGTTTCTCTGCAAAGAACTATGATTCCTTCAAGGCTCCGAGATCATAAGATCTATAAATTTTCTCCAGGAATATCCTTTATAGAAAGAGGATAAAAAATCAACAATTTCTTAGAATAGATATCCTATCAAGAAGCTTCTTAGGCGGTCCTTGCAGATGATACTTGGAGAGAGGATATTATGAACAGTGCCCTGCTTGGGGAATGTGTGTGGAGTCATTCCAACCTTAGGTCCTTAGTGAAGATTCTATAGGATGGTAAAAAGGATTAACCCCTCTGAAGGAGACTGTAATTTTATGGATTAGGTCTATGGGATGAAGTTTTTATCCCTGAAGTGAGTAGGTATGAACTGGCTTACCAGTTCAAGGGAACACCATGTCAATATCAGTGGTTGAAAGCTACCGATGGCCATACCTAGAAGGACCATAAACCAATCACTACTAACTTACTTTACAACCATATTAATGATTTTGATGGTAAATCACTACAACCAGAGGAATATACACAAAAATATCACATAGTTCTCAAGTAGGGGTTAAGAAACACAATGAAAGGGTGGACCAACAATTGGGTCTTTCACCAAGGAAGAGTTCTAGTGGCATAGGTAGATCATGGGCCTATCTGTGCGCCATATACCTCGTATCGCTTCATAATGAAATTTTGGTGTATGTAGTTGTTAAACCCAAAAATTTTCCAAGGTTAATCCATGAGGATCACCCATGTGTGATGAGGTAACTCTATCTCATGTTCCCACAGGAAGACAAGAAGATGAAAAATGAGCTACCTCTACCTACTACTACTTATGGGTTAGTTGAGGAGTAAGAAAAAGGCTGGGAAGAATTTTATCCATGTGAGATGATAAAGAAATAGACTGTCTGAGTTGATGATGGCGTAACCCCTAAACCCTAGATTCAAGGTCAGACAACGGAAATAGAATTTCATAGTGGTAGGGATGATTCACATCAAGGAGGTGGGGTAGTAGCAGCAGCCGGACTAGTAATTCCATGGCCTACACTAGCCGAAAGTGAAAGGCACGTAGCAGAAGTAGGATCAGTGGCCCCGGTTAGGAAAAATTAGGATGAAGGGAGCCCATCAATAGGGTTCTGCAGAATACCTACTTAAGCTCCTGGGAAGCAGCTACACTGTGTGGACATACCTGAACATGTTTTTTACCCAAAGTCTTGGGAATCCTGAGACATTAACAAGAAATTAATTAGTCCCTCTAAAATGTGGGACCACCTTCACCAATTTGTAATGGATGTTCCAGGAATTGGCTATGCTAGGTCTGGATTTATAGTATTTGATATAGAAGGGGAGTGATATGTTGTTGAGTTGGAGGACATAGTGAACTCACAAGGTACCCAACATTCAATGACAGATCGGGTGAAGGTAATACTTAATTGAATGTATCCACCACAACTTTTTGATTCTAAGATGGTAGATTGATTCCCTCTACCCAAGTAACCAGAGGGGTCCTAGGGATAAGATGTTGACAAAGGGAGCCCCTTGGAGGAAGGCGAGGTTGTGGCCTCAGAGCTAGGAGAATTATCCAAAACTCTAAAAGTAATCTCTAATCCATTATATGATATTATGGTCTCACTCATGTTACCCAGTTTTCTCAACTAAAATTTGTTCTGTATAGGAGAGCCTCATAGAAAAGACCCCTTCCCACATGACAGCGGATTTAGAGGGACAAGCTCTGGGACCTGTGTTAGGAACAATAGTGACCACAGGATCTAGAAGCAGTGTGGTGATCAGGGTGGCCTTTACAGAATATTTTTAGATCCCGACCATATATGGGGGGTCACACCCTGGGGTCCCAACAAAAACAACTCGAGGGATTGAGAAAATATTGGATCTTCATAATTCATCTTCCTCATAGAGTCATAACTACTATTTACCCAACCAGGCCAACTGACATTGTCCTTATCTGAACAGTCCTTCAAGAAGTGGGTGTACTGTTAGTGAAGATGGTTGAGGTCCCATAGGTCCTTTATGAGGGGAATGCCAATTGACATGGAATCATATCCCTGAGCTGACTAGACCATGGAAATCATGGTTTTGGGTAGAACCACTGGTGGGGTGGAACATGAACTTATCGAAGTGCAATCTATAGATGAAGATCAACCACATGATATGGAACTTATCCCATCTAATTGAGTTCCAAATGAGGATACTACTACCAAAATCCTAGATTTGTTCCTAGAATACTAACCCACTAACCCATAGGAACTAGATGAGGCTGATTCTGATGTGGAGGGAAGTCGATCGATCCATCACCGTTCATGGAAGCTAATCAAGTTCTTTATTGAAAACATTATAGAATCAGATTTGATAATCCTGATGGGAACACATTTCCCGCAGATACATGACCTATACACCAGAGGGGTGGATGCATGAGGTCCACATATACTTATCTAGAATTACCTTACTAATAGAGTATGTACGAACAGTCATAGCTTCAGGTTTTCCAGGAAGTAAAGGAATTTTATCAACATTCTGAAGCTTCATGAGGCTGAATAGGTGATCCAATGCTTAGAAACATAGATGAATGAGTTCTCTTCTTTAACCAACATCCAATCGGAACTCATATTGTGACTACAAGACCAATTAGTAGAATCCAAAGAGTAGTCAGGGTGAACATCTCATGAAGTGGTCGATGTCTAAGCTGAGTAAGATCGAGTACAAATCAAGGTTGATGAAATTTACCCCATGGAAAAAAAGGAAGTAATGGAGCTTAGGAGATGAAAAAAAATCTTGGATTCCACATGGAAAAGAGTGGTGGATCTGAGATGCTCCATCTAAGGGGCTAATTAATAAGAACTGTGTTTTGCTGAAATTGAAAACATATTCCCATGCTTTCTTGTTTATCTAGACTAAGTGCGTGTAAATATTATTACTTTCTTTGATTACTGTATCTTGATCATATCTGTGAAACAAATAATGATCAATCATTAAGCTCATGTATGTCATGCCCGGTGTGAGAAATAAGGTATGACCACATAATTACTCACTTTGGATATGAGACTGATAGCCAATAATTGAGCACTCAAGGCCTGACCAATCACTCGGAGTACTTGAGAATAGAGAGGGGGTGTGACTAGAGAATATGGTTCTCATATAATCCAAAAGTCCTTTACCAATGTGTTCTAGTACATGAGTAGGATAACGCTAGGGGTGTTGGAATCAATCCAAACAAAGGGGAATGAGAAGTGTGAATCAAGAACCCAAAAATTTCAAACATAGCAATGGATGCATGATAATAGAGGATAAATATTAATAGTATTTTAAAAAAATCATCCATATTCTATTATCCTAACATGGAAACAAACAATTGAGGGTCAACCATTGACCGTATTCAAAAAACATGGGTACAAACTCAAAATTCCATCTGATACAATCTGGAACATGAAAAAGGATGAGGATCCAAATAAAGGGCATGAAAAGTTTGAAGATGGAGTGATGGATTGTTCAAAAGGATTCCAGCACTCTCGAGATTATTCCACCATGACCAAAGCACATTTTTGTGAGCATATTGGTCTGAATTAAAATCAAACTCTCTCCCAGATAGGACCTCTCTAGTGAGGACCTGGGGTCGCTTGCAGTTTTATGTCATGTTAATGAGGATGATAAACATATAGTATATCATCATATAGTAAGGATGAATATGCACAGTATAGTATAACATCATATAACCAAGAAGTTTCCAAAGTTTTAATTTTCATATTCCCTAGACCCTGTCCAAAAGTTTAAATTCATGTTACAAAAACTATATTGTATATTCTTAGAATGTTCGCATGGCACGGAGGAGATAAACCCAAAGTGAGTGATCCAAAGGAGGCTTGTGTACCATACAAACACCAAGGATCATATGGGAAGGGAACATATGTAATGTGTGATGGAAAAAACCTAAGATGAATGAGGGAAAATGAGACCCACAATCAATCGTCACACTGTATATTCATGTGGAGCTCAGAGTTTAAGGTCATAGAGTTTGGACCATTATTGAGGCTGAATATAAAGGAAGGTTAGTGAATCTATGGCTGGGCTTGGTGTGAATGTTTTGGGTTCATTATATATAAATCAAGGGCCGAAATAAATCCATACATAGTTCTTGAAGAACAGCGAGGATGTAGACCAACACTGGCGGGGGGAAATCCTCTCTAGTAAGGAAGATTAGTCATCCCATAATTATCAAGGGGAATCCTGAACTTTCTCAGGGTAGGATTGAAATTTACTATCGTACATTGATAACACTAGAAACCTAAAGGAGAAATGTGTGGTGTGGTACATAACCTGATGTGAATGAGGACCAGAAAGATCCATACCCCACTGCACATCCTCAAAACTGGAGTTGAGGACCAAAAGGCCAAAATGGGGAGTTTACTATTCTATGGTTGGACCCGGAGATAAGATTCCTAGATGTATCTACATATCTCACTAGGTTGAAAATCAAGCCACATGTATTTATTTAAGATGGCATGGCAGATATCCAATACAAAAAGAGTGATGTCTTCTTGAATGAAGATATCATAGTATCGGGTAGTTTTTCATCATACAACCTAGATGCAAAATGTGTAGTTTAACATCATATGATAAGGATGTAGGGGGTCCTAGTTTATGGTCTTAGATTTTGGACCCAAGGTGATAATTTCAAAGCATAAATGTGTAGTGTGGTTTCATAAAGCTATCCAACATGAACGAGGACCAAAGAAGTCCACACCACACCACAAATTTCTAAGGGAAAATGCATATGGTTTAAGGCCAAAATGATTCGACCCTAAGACATGATCTCATAGTTTAAGGTCATAGGGTTCATACTGTAAGCATGGTACAATTATTCTGAGAGAGTACAAAATTTACCAAGACCCTTAATCCCGCATGAGCCATTCTTGGTACAGGAAACAAGAGGTGAAAAAGATCTTATGGCACATGGAAGCACATAGTAGGGGGAACAGAGGTGAAGAGTCATGAATGACCCCACAACACTGATCCTCCCACTCAACATACAAAGGTGCGCAGAGGGATAAAACCAAGAGTGTCAAAATTATATCTATAAATGAGGATGTGAAGAGGGATTTGGATCATGATGTCTGATATTTGGGACACAATTTGAGTGGTGTAATGATGGAGGATAACTTTTGACCATGTTAGAGACATAGTATCCATATCATGTGGCTTGGGATGGGAACAAACACCTAAGGGTTAGTCGCTGACATTATTCAAAATGCAGAACCTGCCTCAAAAACAAGTTTGGAATCCTCTGGGACATTGGCCCAGGACAAAAGGTGATCCATTAAGACAAGAATCTATACCATTAGGGTTTCCCTTTATAAGTTAAATAAGATGAAGACTCAAACAAAGGGACATGTGATGCATGGAAATGGAATGAAATCATGTCTATGTAGAATCCAACACTCTAGGCCTTACACAAAAGCACATCTGAGCACAATGATGGGGCATAACAGAGATCAGGGGATGAAATTAAGGAAAAATGACTCAAATATATGAGTTAAGGAAATAGGAAAAGTGGGTTGATGAACCTGGGGCTGGACCTAAAGATAAAATGTTCAGTAATTTATATATATCCCACAAGGATGGGAATCAAGTAATATGTAGCTCTAGAATGTCGCGCAGTTTAATGTCGTGTGGTAAGGATGAAGGGAGAGAGGTATCCCAAAAGGGGGATGCATATGGCCTGTAAAAATAACCCGATGTGAATGGGGACCAAAGAAGTCCATGCCATACTATTCACAATCCGAGGAGAGGACTCGGGCCAAGGGGCTAGGAGAAAGAATGGATGAACCTAGGTCTGGACCCAAATATGGAATGTTCAGGAATTCCTATGTATCCTATGAGGTCAGGAATCAAGATGTGAATAGTTATTGAGATTTCATGTAGTTTAACATTATTTGGTAAGGAAGAATGGGGGGAGTGGAATATCCATGAAGGGGATATGTGATGTGGTAGTTGTAAACCTAATGCAAATGAAGACCCAAGGAGGTCTCACGCAACACCACATGATCCCAGGATAATCAGGCAAAAATTATGAAAAGATAAGATGATTTTTGATACTTGTGGTTGGACCAAGGGAAAAAATGTTCGGGTGTTCCTACATATCCTGTGAGGGTAAGAATCAGGCCATACGTAGTTCTGGAATGCCATGCAGTTTAATGTCATGCAGTAAGAACAAAGACGCTCCTAAGGGAGGCACATGATGCGACTGTTGAAAACCCAATATGAATGAGGAACAATTCCATACCAAACCATGTTTTCCTAGGATAAACCTTAGGTTGTATGATTTAAGATGGGGAAACGTGGGATTGGACCAAAAGATAAGATGTATGGCTGTTACTACGTATCATGTGGGGGTAGGAATCAATCCATACGTAGTTCTTGAGATGTCGTGTAGTTTAATGTCATGTAGTAAGGATGAATTTATAGATTATATTCATGTAGGAAACTTTAAATGAAAATGGCGCCCATAATTTAACGTCATGTGGAACGCAAGAGATCCCAATTTATGGTCATAGATCTCATACCATAAGGATAAACTGTGCAGTTTATCATCATGCAGAACAATGACTACCATGCAATTTAACATCATGCAGGATGTCTAGTATCGTGCAATTTAATGTCATATAGGATGAGTGTGATAAGTATTCCCTCATGAAAAGTAATACTTGAGGAATTTGGCATTAGTGGGAGGAGTAATATTCTCTCTATCCATAGTGACCAACAAATATGCATTGTTTGGGTAAACCTTGTAGAAAACATAGGGTCATTCCCATTTTGGATCCAATTTTAGAGGTTTCATACCAAATATCATTGGAATTATCAAGGAAAACACAGTTTCACATTGAAGGAAGGATCAAATATGAACTTTCTTGTTAAAAGTTCTAGCTATCTTGT
Organism: Viscum album; assembly: GCA_963277665.1. Lineage (NCBI taxonomy): Eukaryota > Viridiplantae > Streptophyta > Magnoliopsida > Santalales > Viscaceae > Viscum > Viscum album. Next base: position 185,953,220 of record OY728144.1, read on the forward strand.
TCTGGTGCCTCTCCAAATTCTACAAGTCCCAAAGCCTATTCTCCTCGAGGACTTCTAACTCATCCAAAAAAACTTTTTCTACATAGTCTGACATATTCTGATCATATATAGTGGTATGGAGCAATAATAACTGAATCTCTATGGGTAGGAATAATCCTATTTTATACACTAGGGAGTATGGGGTCACCTGGGTGGAATTATGAGTCATCATTTGGTAATCCCATAGAGCGTTGGGGAGCTTGCACGACCAAATTTTCTTATTTTAACCAACAATATTCTACATTATTTTAGACAGAGTCTTGTTTAATGCCTTGGTCTTCCAGTTTTCCTGCACATGATAGCGAGAATTATGGTTGGACCGGATGTTGTACTTGGTGTACAATTTCTTCATCTTAGTAACTCAAAATTTGGTGTCATTATCTGTGAGGACTACGTGAGGGACTCATAATTGATAGATAATGTTGGAGTGAATGAAATAAGTAATAGGGAGGGCCTTGAAACCCTTCAGTGGAATCACTTCTTCCCCCTTGGAGATGAAATCTTTGTCGGTCAGAATGAGCCAGCTTGGGCGAACTGTTGCTGGTGGATATAGTCCCACGATATCAAGTACCCATACTGTAATGTTCCAATATTACTAGGTATTATAGACTGGATTTGGAAGATGATACAAAAAATTGGAATTGATCTGACACTTGTGAAACCTCTTGGTGAACTTGATACAATCATGGATCATGGTGGGCCATAAGTAGCCCAACCTTCAGATCTGGTGGGAGAGTTTTGGCCCTGTCTAATGACCTTTGTAGAAATCATCCTGGACTTCTTTATAACTGGGGGAATCTCATATCCTTGAACTCAGTAGAAGAAAACTCCATAGAAACCACATTTTTAGAGGATCTCTATAAGGTTGGGATCGCTCTGGAGGTTGAATTGCACTACAATCTGATGGATTTTCTCATGTTCGGCTCTATCTGTCAGGAGATTTCTGCATTGGATATACTCGAAAAAAAAAGATTCATCCAATCAGGGGTCCCTCTTGTTGTGATACGGGGTCTAGAGGTCTCGATGTAGAAGCATCAGTGGTAAGATGGCTTACCTGCTGGCTATCATCATCGTTTGAGGTGACATAAGTGATGACCCTTGATGCACCACAGAGATGATCAAATCATCCAAATCAAACTCTGTGAGAGAAGAAGAAAAGTTGGCCAAGTAATCTACTCAAACACTCTGTGACTGAGGAACATGAATGGCCTTAGGACAAGAAGGGACCTAGGCCATCAGCTGGTGAGTGCGTTCTAACAAGTGCACGAGCTTCGACTTCCTGATGACATAGTCACCGTTAATCTGCTTGATGACCAGCTCAGAGTCCCCCTTCACATGTAGGTGGGGACCATTAATCTAGAGTTCCATTTCGATACCATTGATAAGAACCTAATACTCCACCTTGTTTTTGGTGCAACCTTCGGACAACAACAATGAATAGAGAAAGATAGCATGTGTAGTCATGATGAAGATGATACCTTGTCCTACTCTATTGAGTCTTGGATCATTGAGCCTTCAACCAATGGGGCTCTGTGAAGTACCATCAAAGTGAATCGGCCAATATGGAACAACCTGATTTACTAAGAGGATAGCCTCATCTAGGTAGTCAATATCTAAATAATTCTCTATGGGGTTGGATGGGAGGCTAGAAAATATTCTTGTTCCCGACCCTTGAAAGATTTATATAGAACGAACCTAATGTCGAACGGTTGAAGGGTCACTGCCCAATGAGCTAGACGGTCTGTCAACATATGGGGTTCAAAATATACTTCAGCGGATCCACATGAGACACCAGTTGTATCTCATGATGCTATAAGTAATGTCGTAACTTCTGGACAACAAACACTAGCGTGAGGCATCTCTTCTCGATAGAGAAATATCTGGTTTTGGTGTCGAGGAGCATGCAGATGAGATAGTAAAAACTATTCCTCATCCCTTCGTTATTTTTTGGGGTGAGAAGGGCACCGAGGGATTGTTCCAAAGCGGTCACATAAATGACCAGTGGCTTTTCGGAGATGGTTGGCATCAAAATGAAAGGCTATAGTAAATACTTCTTGATCTCCTCAAAGGCGGTCTGGATCACTTTATCCCACTGATAATCAACACCTTTCTTCATGAGTTTGGAAAAGGGGTTACACTTTCCATCTAGATTTTTGATAAATTGGTGTATCTAGGCTAGGTGGCCTTGGAATCCTCGAAGCTCTCAAAGGTTTCTTGGTGGAGGCATCTGGTTGATAGCATTGATCTTCTCTGGATCAATCTTGATACCTCTGTATCTGACGACAAAGATGAGTAATTTTCCAGAGCTAACCTTGAAGGTTCACTTCAAAGGGTTCATCTGTAGATGGAGAGATTATAGGAAGGAAAAATTTTATCAAGATCTCTAATATGGTCCTAACACTGGAGGGATTTGACCACAAGATCATCCGCGTAGAATTTCACCATTGTCCAGGGGATCAACTTGAATATATGGTGCATAGAATTCTGAAAGGTGGCTCTCGCATTCTTCAGACTGAAAGGCATCACTTGGTAAAAAAACATTACCTTGCGGTGCTCTGAAATTAATGTAATTTTTATCCTCGGGGGCCATTCAGATCTGATTATATTCAGAATACCCATACATAAAGGAGAGACACTACGGGAAAAACAGGCTTTTGTTATGGGCTATTTGCGACGGGGGGTTCGTCTCGTCGGAAATAACAAGTTATTTGCGACGGGGTTTGGGGTCCCATCGCAAAAAGTAATGCGCGGTTTGGCGTGGGATGCGCGGTATGGTGTGGGATGCGCGCCAAAGCGCGGGAAGGTTATTTGCGACGAGGGGATCCCCCCGTCGCAAATAGTATGTCGGTCGGAGGATATTTACGACGGGACCCGTCACAAATACCGGCGGAGGTAAAAGGGTATTTGCGACGGGCCCCGTCGCAAAAAGAACCTTTTGCGACGGGATTACCATCGCAAATTGCCTTGTCGCAACTAATCTAACCTATATATACCCCCCTCCGTTTTTCTTTCTCCTACCCTCAATTCTAACTTCCTCTCTCTCTCTAAACTCTATTTTTAGAGTGAAAATTTTACTGAGTTAGTTTTTTTCACGGAGAAGTTGTGAAGTCGCTTCCATCAATAAAAGATCATGTTTACAAGTATTTATATTTTATTTAATTTAGTATTTATTTCATTTTTTTATGTTAATTTTAATTATTGTTGATTAGTTGTAATTAAATTAGATTTTAAATTGTTTTTTTATCTGTATTTATTTGTAATAATAAATTAAAATTATTAATACTAATTCTTAATAATTAGTAATAATTAATAATTAGAAATAATTAATAATTATTAACAAAAATTAGTTTTGTCTATAAATAATTACTTGTAATTAGTAATTAGTAGCTGTAAATTGTAGTTATTAATATCAATTAACGCTAATTAGTAACGGTTATGTTTAATTAGTAATAGTTATGTTTAATTAGTAATAATTATGTGTAATTAGTAATAAATAGGAATAATTAGTAATAATGGGTAATAATTAGTAATAATTAGAAATAAGTAGTAATAAATAGAATAATTACTAAAAAATATGAATAATTAGTAATAAATATGAATAATTAGTAATAAATAGGAATAATTAGTAGTAAATACGAATAATTAGTAATAAATAGAATTAATTTGTAATAAATAGTAATAAATAGTAATGAATAGTAATAATTAGAAATAATTAGGAATAATTAGGAATAATTAGAAATAATTAGGAATAATTAGTAATAATTAGTAATAATTAGTAATAATTAGTAATAATTAGAAATAATTAGTAATAATTAATAATAATTAGTAATAATTAGTAATAATTAGTAATACTTAGTAATAATTAGTAATAATTAGTAATAATTAGTAATAACTATTAATAAATAGTAATAATTAGTAATAAATATTAATAAATAGTAATAAGTAGTCATAATTAGTAATAATTAGTAATAACTAGTAATAATTAGTAATAAATAGTAATAATTTGTAATAATTAGTAATAAATAGTAATAATTTGTAGTAATTAGTAATAAATAGTAATAATTTGTAATAATTTGTAATAATTTGTAATAATTTGTAATAATTAGTAATAATTAGTGATAATTAGTGATAAATAGTAATAAATATTAATAAATAGTAATAAATAGTAATAATTAGTAATAATTAGTAATAATTAGTAATAAATAGTAATAAATAGTAATAATTAGTAATAATTAGAAATAATTAGTAATAAATAGTAATAATTTGTAATAATTAATAACTAATAGTGATAATTTGTAATAATTTATAATAATTTGTAATAATTTGTAACAATTTGTAATAAATAGTAATAAATAGTAATAAATAGCAATAATTAGTAATACATAGTAATACTTAGTTATAATTAGTAATAATTAGTAATAAATAGTAATAAATTGTAATAAATTGTAATAAATTGTAATAATTAGTAATAATTAGTAATAATTAGAAATAATTAGTAATAATTAGAAATAATTTGTAATAATGTGTAATAATTTGTAATAATTTGTAATAATTTGTAATAATTTGTAATAATTTGTAATCAATTGTAATAATTTATAATAAATAGTAATAAATAGTAATAAATAGTAATAATTGGTAATAATTTGTATTAAATTGTAATAAATTGTAAGAAATAGTAAGAAATAGTAATAATTTGTAGTAATTAGTAATAATTAGTAATAATTAGTAATAAATAGTAATAAATAGTAATAAATAGTAATAAATGTTAATAAATAGTAATAATTAGTAAGAATTTGTAATAATTAGTAATAAATAGTAATAAATAGTAGTAAATAGTAATAAATAGTAATAATTTGTAATAATTTGTAATAATTTGTAATAAATAGTAATAAATAGTAATAATTTGTAATAATTTGTAATAATTTGTAATAATTTGTAATAATTTTTAATAATTTGTAATAATTTGAAATAATTTGTAACAATTAGTAATAATTAGTAATAATTAGTAATAAATAGTAATAAATAGTAATAAATAGTAATAATTTGTAATAATTTGTAATAATTAGTAATAAAGAGTAATAAATATAATAAATAGTAACAATTAGTAATAATTAGTAATAATTAGTAATAATTAGTAATAATTTGTAATAGTTTGTAATAATTTGTAATAATTTGTAATAATTTGCAATAAATAGTAATAAATTGTAATAAATAGTAATGAATAGTAATAAATAGTAATAATTTGTTATAATTTATAATAAATTGTAATAAATTGTAAGAAATAGTAATAATTGGTAATAATTAGTAAAAATTAGTAATAATTAGTAATCATTATTAATAATTTGTACTAATTTGTAGAAATTTGTAGTAATTTTTAGTAATTTGTAGTAATTTGTAGTAATAATTTGTAAAAATTTGTAATAATTAGTAATAATTTGTAATAATTTGTAATAATTTTAATAATTTGTAATAATTTGTAATAGTTTATAATAATTTGTAATAATTTGTAATAAATAGTAATAAATTGTAATATTTTGTAATAAATTGTAATAATTTGTAATAAATACAAATAAATAGAAATAAATAGTAGTAATTTGTAATAAATTGTAATAAATAGTAATAATTTGTAAGAAATTGTTAGAAATTGTAAGAAATTTTATGAAATAGTAAAGAATAGTAATAATTAGTAATAATTAGTAGTAATTAGTAATAATTAGTAATAATTAGTAATAATTAGTAATAATTTGTAATAATTTGTAATAATTTGTAATAATTTGTAATAATTTGTAATAATTTGTAATAATTAGTAATAATTAGTAATAATTTGTAATAATTTGTAATAATTTGTAATATTTTGTAATAATTTGTAAAATTTTGTAATAATTTGGAATAATTTAGAATAATTTGTAATAATTTGGAATAAATAGTAAGAAATAGTAATAAATAGTAACAAATATTAATAAATAGTGATAAATAGTAATAAATTGTTATAAATTGTAAGAAATTGTAAGAAATAGCAAGAAATAGTAATAAATAGTAATAATTAGTAATAATTAGTTATAATTAGTAATAAGTAATAATAATTTGTAATAATTAGTAATAATTTGTAGTAATTTTTAGTAATTTTTAGTAATTTGTGGTTATAATTTGTAATAATTTGTAATAATTAGTAATAATTAGTAATAATTTGTAATAATTTGTAATAATTTGTTATATTTTGTGATAATTTGTAATAAATAGTAATAATTTGTAATAAATAGTAATAAATAGTAATAATTTGTAATAAATTGTAATAAATTGTAATAAATTGTAATAAATTGTAATAAATTGTCATAAATTGTAATAAATTGTAATAAATTTTAAGAAATTGTATGAAATTGTATGAAATTATAAGAAATTGTAAGAAATTGTAAAAAATTGTTACAATTAGTAACAATTAGTAACAATTAGTAACAAGTAGTAATAATTAATAATAATTAGTAATAATTAGTAACAATTAGTAACAATTAGTAACAATTAGTAACAATTAGTAATAATTAGCAACAATTAGTAATAAATTATAACAATTAGTAAGAATTATGAACAATTAAGAAGAAATTCAATTGTAATAAATTTTAATGACTTTAATAATTTAGCACAATTTCCAGTGGATTGACAGCACTCCTTTTGCTTGATGACTCTTCTCCCTTCAACTTTCACTGACTCAAAACATTATGAAAAGTATGCTTCAACGTATGCATATCCAATCTCATATGCATGGGTTTGAATATGCATTCGTAGGACCACATTTTCCATAATGTGTTCAGGGAGTGACAGTTGCAAGAAGATGATTCATCGATGAAAAGGGGGCTCTTTCTTCAATGTGATTTCTGTGTGAGAAAGTTGCAATTAAATGAGGCGTCAGACAAAAGAGTAACCGTCAATCCACTGGAAATTGTGCCACCTGTAAGTAATGGTAATTATTAAGAAGTAGTTGTAATTATTTATCTTTTTTCAGATAATGTTTTTATAATTTCAAATTATTCAAAAACAGTAATGATTTTATATTTTGTAGAAAAATATGGAATAAGGAAGTCGACAACAAACATTATGAGATGATCACGCTTTGATAAATCAGTGTAGAAATCCAAATGGTTCTGGTTTAAATCCTGTATATATTGAGGGTGTTGAAGCTTTCTTATCATTTGCATCATCAAAACCAGAATATGTTTCAGAAGGAACATTAAAGTGTCCTTGTAAAAAATGTTCTCTAAGAACGTTTGACACATTTGACAAGGTTGGGGGACATCTCTTGCGGTTTGGTTTTCAACCAGATTATGTTTTTTGGTATCAAAACGGTGAACACTGTTCCTGAGAAGATACTAAAAATTGATTCCAGATCCATAACGATTTCAAAATTTAGTACATGATGTTGCAGGTCCATCTGTTCAACAAACTGAAACTCAAGATGATATTGATTTAACTTCTAAGTTGGTACCATTTGAATTTTATGAGTTGTTGAAGTTTGCTGAGGATTCATTATATCCTGGTTGCAAGATAAGAAAATTATAAGCAGTTGCAAAATTTATGGCTATTAAATCAGATAATGAAATGTCAAACAAATGTTTTAATTAGATATTTTCTTTAGTTAAAACACTATTACCTAAAGGTAATGTGTTGCCTACAAATTACTATGAGAGAAAGAGGCTGGTTCATAATCTGGGCATTAGTTATCGAATGATTCATGAATATCCAAATTATTTCATCTTATATTCTGGTGAAAATGATTCGTTTGATAGTTATCCCACATGTAGAAAATTGAGGTATAAAAAATCTCAACCAGGGAAGTCTGGATCGATTCTAGTAAAACATTTGAGATATTTCCCCTTTACACCCAGGTTACAGCATTTATTTAAGTCTCAGAACACAGCGTCAATGATGTCATAGAACAAAACCAAGATTTCAACTAATAAAATCTTGAATCACCCTTCTGATTCTGATTCATAGAAACATTTTGATCGTCTTCATTCTTCTTTTTCTTTAAAATCCCGCAACGTGTGATTGGTTCTTTCTACTGATGGTTTCTATCCGTTTGGTTCTTATGGTAGTCAGTATTAATATTGTCCTATCTTTATAACTCCATAAAATTTAACTCCATGGATGTTGATGAAGGAGCCCTATATCTTTTTGACCTTATTAATCCCAAGACATCCAAAAAAGAATATTGATGTTTATTTGAAACCATTGATTGATTAGTTAAATTAATTGTGGAGTGATGGTGTTAGTACATATGATGTTGCTATGAAACAAAATTTCATATTAAAAGATGCATTGATGTTGACGATTTGAGACTTTCTAGTATATGACATGTTATCTGGATGGAGTACACATGGTCTGAAATCATGTCCTTACTATATGAAAGACAACAAATCCTTTATGCTCTTCAATGGAAAAAAACCTTGCTATTTTCACTTTCACCGCATATTTCTTCCAACCAATCATCTTTTTCGGAGGAATAAATCTCATTTCAGAAAAGGTAAAATTTGAAGGGATGAACCTCCAAAAATGATCTCAGGTACAGAGTTAAAATCAGTTGTATTTTCATTACCTCCAATGACATTTGGGCCAATTGTAAACCAACAGAAAATTCATGGGTTTGGGAAAGAACACAATTGGATAAAATGAAGCATTTTTTGGGATCTTCCATATTGGTCTGATTTTTTGGTCTCCCATATGTTGGATTTCATGCATATTGAGAATAATTTTTTTGATAATTTATTTTTCACAGTTTTGGATACACCAGGTACGACCAAAGATACTGTAAAGGCATGATTAGATCTTGCCAGAATTTACAGGCGACTAGAACTTGAACTATTTGAAAATGTCATATCACAGAGGTTAATGAAGCCAAAAGAAGCTTATACACTGTCCCAAGATAATCTCTTATTATTTTGTCAGTGGATTGTAGATTTGAGACTTCCATATGGATATGATTCCAATTTGGGAAGATGTGTTAAGAATGGTTATATTACCAGATTAAAAAGTCAGGATTTTCATGTTATAATGGAAAGACTTATGCCGATTGGGTTCTGAGGTTTGTTGAATTCTATGATTTCGGATTCAGTAACAGACATATCATATATTTTTCGAGACATTTGTGCAGCAACAACAGACTACGATTTGCTTAGAAAACTGGAAGAATATGATGTTGTAATTATATGTAAACTGAAAAAAAATATTTCCGTTGGATTTATTTGTCTCAATGGAACATATGATATTACATTTGCCACATGAAGCTAAATTTGGAGGTCAAGTGTAGTTTTGATGGATGTACCCATTTGAGATATGCATGCAGAAATTGAAGAAAAAATTATGTAACAAAGCATCAGTTGAAGGCTCAATTTTTGAAGCTTATTTTCAAGAGGAAATTGATTTTTTTTATGCTCTCATTATTTTGAATCTCAATATCCCTCAAAACACAATCACATGGGAAGATACGAGGGGAATGTTAATGACAAAATGGAAAATCAATTATCAGTTTTTAATCAGCCAAATACTGGTTTCAGTGGAGTTCATGAACGATGGATTTCAGATAATGAACATCATAGAGCTCGTACACATGTTCTTCTCAACTGTGAATAAATGACATCATTTTTACTTCGAGTGCTTCTATCACTTATTCTATAATTTATGTTATACTATGTAAACTTATTTTATTTGTAGGGTATATAATAATCATATCAAGAATCAACTTCCACAAATTATAGAAGCTTCTCTTGAAGAATGTAGACAAAAAAAATTATCAATAGTTTCAAAAATTGGTAACATAAATTATTGATATTTTAATATCAATTCCATTTATTATTTATTATATTGATAATTGTTTTACAAATTTTCAAGTGACTCAACATTATAAAAAAATTGATAATCGACTGTGTATATTGAGTAGCCCACCATCCAAAATGGTTAAATCGTATAATGCATATGTGGTGAATGGTTTTCGATTTCATATACATGCATATGGGGAATCAAAAAAAACAATGAATAGTGGAGTTTACTTGAGAGGATCGAATCACAGAGAAACTAAAGTTTACTTTTATGACATTCTGGATGAAATTATTGAGTTGTGTTATCTAGGATAGAATTACATAATGGTGTTTCGATTTTGGTGGATGGGTACTGATAGAGGATTTCATGTTCATCTGACTCATGGAATCGTTGATATTAAATATAAAAGTCTTCTTGCAGTAAATGAACCATTTTTACTAGCTCAACAGGCACATAAAATTTATTATGAAAAGTACTGTGCTACTTCAAGAGACTTGAGTGATTGGTGGAGCATAATAAAAATGAAATCTCTGGAAAATCAGTTTACTCAAACTGAATGTGCTTCCAATGAAGTGGAAGGAATTGAAATTTTTCAAGAGACTAATCAAAATCCATATTTTTTACAAAGAGACGTGAATATCGATGATGACACTACACAATTAAGGATCGATGATGATGAAGATGTTAATGATGTTACAAATGAATTTGAAATGAAAAGAGATGATGAAAATAAAACTCATATGGATATTGATGATGATGAGGAGGAAGATGAAGACATTGACATTGAAATATATGGAGATGAGGATGAATATGGACATTGACATAGTTAAATGCTTGTTATAATCATAACTAATATATATCTATATATAATAGTTATTTTCAACTATCTACTAACAACAATCATTTTGTGTTTCATATGGATCCTGATCTATTTAGCGAGTTGCAGGAGGTCGAGGTACCTTTGGATGAGTGGGGTTGTGGACCATCTAACCCTTAGCCTACTAACAGTTTAGGGGGTACGTGGAGGGGGTGCGGTCTTGCGCGACTAATGATTCATGACCCTATCCCTGAGCGACGTCCACGTCTTGGCTTTGATCCACGCACACGTATGTACGATAACCTATATATTTTAGTTATATTTCATTAATTTATTTATATATATACTAATTGTTTGATTATTTATTCCTTTTTCATAGTTTTGCGCATATAGTTATTAGACAGGGGAGCACTATCTCGCGCAATTATTTTTCTCAGCCATGGATCACATGGGAACAGATTCTCGTTGATGTGCGGCACAACATGTTCAATCATTGGTTGGTACGTAAATAAATAATATTTCTTTTGAAATTTATTTTATTAATAACTGGATATTATAAATTATTTGTAGGGTTTATGATATCTCATCGATGATAGAATGCATGACACTATCCATGTGGCATGGTAAGTGTCTATGTGTGACCGTTTCCATCATTTTTTGCACAATTTGAGAATAACAGCCATTAAGAAAGCAGAAGTGATAGAATTTTATTAGTGGTGTAGAGCCCACAGACCAGAGTACATTTCATATCATGTTTGGGATGGATTATCTTTACACTGGTTGGGTGGTGGATTTCAGAGGAGATCTTAAGTGGGACGACAAAACTGGGGGAGACAGGAGGTGACACATTGAGATGGTAGTCTTACATTCAGTATGCATAGAGAGCATCTCGTAAGTATATTTTTTAAATATTTTATATAAATTTAAATATAAACCATTTATTTTATATTCTGTAGGCAGTCGAGCATCCCGATATTACGGAGTTCGACGTTTATCGGAGGATGTACAATGATCCAGCTACTGGAGAGATTAGAGGTGATCGCCAATGTCGGATTGTGGTTAGTATTATTTTTTTTAGTTTGAGAATTAACTGCATATAATATTTTCACAATTTTATTTTCAAATTGGGATTGAAGGAGTCATATGAGGCTGTGACCTCACAGACACAGGCTGAGAGTCAGGACGAGATGACTGAACAGACCATTTCCCACCATTTCGATGAGGCGGTATGGATATAGGCGACTCAGTATGGATTTGAGAAGGGTCGAGTAGTTGGTATCGGCTCTAATTTAGCTCTTGTTACTTTTTATAGTACTATTATGATGTCGGCATCTAGCTCAAGAGGAGCTCGTGGAGAGGCATTATCTTCTACCTCACCGTATCAGGAGTAGTTGCGAACTTAGATAGAGCTTATAAAGAGTTTTCAGAAGCAACATGAAGAGATGCATCAGTAGCAGCAGCAGCAGCAGCACGAGGAGGAGATGCGTCGATGGCAGAAGCAACAGTAGTAGTAGCATCACGAGCAGATGGAGTACGCATGTCGTTTGACTTGTAGTTTAGGGATTGAGTTTCCTCCACCATCTCCTACAGCTCCTCCACCTCCTCCAGAAGATGACCCCCAGTGATTTTCTTTTTATGTTAAAAACATTTAAATTCAAGATTTATTGTAATATGAACTCTTTACAGTTTCTTTCATTTATATTGGTGCTAATATTACATAATTTAATTTTTTTATTTTTTTATTTTTTTATTTTTTATTATTAGTATTATATTTTTTAATATTTTTTTATTTTACTAATAATAATAACATTTTATGATTTTTTTATATTTTTGTAAATATTGAGAATTTTAATAATTTTTTATTTTTTTATTATTTTAATAATATTAATATTAATTTTGTATTAATCATAATTTTATTACATATATTTTTTAGTATTATATTTATTAATGTTTGTTTATTTTACTAATAATAATATTTTTTATTTTTTATTATTTTAATATTATTAATATAATTTTTCATTAATCATAATTTTATTAAATATTTTTTTTATTATGTTTAGTATTTGTGACGGGACCTTTTGTGATGGGATCCCTTCGCAAATATTTTAAATATAATTTTTTATTAATAGTATTTGTGACGGGATGACGGGCCCGTCGCAAATACTAATTGCGAGGGGATGACGGGCCCGTCGCAAATACTAATTGTGATGGGCCCGTCAAAAAATGTTTATATATATATATATATATAATTTATATAATCGGAGGTTTATTTGTGACGAGGAAGTTCCCCGTCGCAAATAGTATTTTCACTAGGCCCATCACAAAATGTTTATTTATATATAATGTATATAATCAGAGGCATATTTGTGACGGGCCTGTCGCAAAAAATAATTTTTGCGGCGTCATTTTCTACAACATGATATTTGTGACGGGGCCCCGTCACTAAAGCTTATTTGAAAATGGATCCTATCGCAAATAGTGAGTCGCAATTACATCTAATTCCAGTAGTGAGAGCCTGAAACCCAGTTGTGGCTTCGATCAACAACTCTAACAGAGGAAGGGGAAAATCATCCTTTGGACATTGGCGATTGAGATCCCAGAATTCAATGTAGACTATGATATTTCTGTTATTATTCCTGATAAGAATGAAATTGGCTAACCACTTGGGGTATTGGACCTCCATGATGAAGTTGGCTTTGATGATCTTTTCAACTTTGACCTCAACCATGGCACCATTAGTAGGGTGCATCTTCCTAGGAGGCTGCTTGAACCCATGATGTCTTACCAGGAGACCAAGGTGGTGGATAGTGATCTAAGGGTCTAGTCCCAACATCTCATCATATCTCTAAGAAAATACATCTCTATTCTTCTTCAAGAAATCCATATACTCTTTTTCTCTTCCACAGGCATAGCTGCACTGATTAGTGTTGGTCTCAGGTCTACATCGATACTGAGATTCACTTGTATCAAATCATCTATGGTGGTAGAGATCCCCTCTTCAAATTCAGAAGGAGAAGCTTCCAAATCCTCTTTATAGTCCACAATAAGAGGATCCTTAGTTGGAGGAAACTCTTTTGAGTTGGTTGATCCCACCAAAATTCTTGTTTCGACTTGGGCAGTGGTGGAATATTCATTGGGAGAATCTTGTACCTCTTCAACCATGGCCAAAAAATCTATCGAACCAATCCCATAAAGCATTGGACCCAAGGGGCCATGCTTGATAATATTGAAACATTAGTGGTGTGTTGGCTTTATTCGGTTCAACCTGGCCCAACAAAACAAGAAAGTATGGAATATTGTTATTTCCATGGGGTGGACTTCCCGATACCTTATAGGGGTAAGGGTATCTGAAATCACTCGAGCCTAATCTGTATAAGAATATGAGGTGATCTTCTAGCATTCCTTATACCAGGGAATGTGCTTCCCCCTTTTCTCCGAAACAACAAAGCAGTATCCCAAGTCTGGGGTTGTGGCCTCCAACCAATGAATTGAGAGGATGAAATCATTATCCAATTCTGTCCATGTGTCAACCGAAGGAGTAGTATGCTCACCCACATTAGTTTGTACCCATTTTCCCTTTCCCTTGTAATATTCGGCGTCTAAAAAATTGGATTCACAAGAGGAAAAGGGAGATGCATCACCCTGGAGTACACCCACTCGACCATTGATGGATTACTTTTTACATTGATGATATGAGGATAAAAATATGGTGTGTAGATGAAGCCAAGGTCTACCCATCAATGCATTGTAGGCAATGTTCTGTGAGACAACCATGAAGTTAGTGTTGGAAATCAGGCCACCAAACAGGGTCTTCAGGTGAATCTTTCCACATGGCCTCTCCTCAGTCATGTCATAACCTTGAGTTTTCAACTCAGAGGGACTCAAATATGCTTCAAATAGTTATATCTTGAGGAATGTTTTGGTTGGGATAAGATTGACCCCAGAACCTATATTGATAATGAAATTTGGGAACTGTTTTCCATTAAACTGTAATGTGATGTAAAATGCTAGAATTTTCCCCTGTACAGTGGAGCCTTCATCTTCTATTGAGAGCGAGATGATGGATCAACATTCTTCATGCTCGGCTTCCTTATCATGGAAATCATCCGTACCTTCTACCTCTATTTCGAACTAGAGTGGGATTCTTAAATCCTTTGTGAGGTCTTCATGTATATCTTCGAATAGGTGGAGATCCTTGAGGATCAATAGATTTATGGTAATGATACAAATATGCTTCAGTGCATCACACTTCTGTGCTAGATGCATATTTCTGGTGGTAGGGAGTTTCTTTATTGTAGGAGGTATGTCGGGTAATACTAGTCGAACTGGTGGAATGCGGCCAGTGCTGGGGATATCCTGTTACTCACTAGATAAACCATGAAAAATTACTATTGTCTACACCTGAACATGTTTGATCACAGTACGGTCATGGAGACTCTGACTAGTCGAGCAATACACACGACCGTGGGATCAAATCTGATGAGACGGGATGAGAGGACTGCACATGCTGAGATCTATGTTGAACCTGCTGTTTGGTATCAGTAGCATACATGGCTTGGATAGAAGAACTAGTCGATTCATTATGATGATTCACATATCCATGGTTTTGCTGATTATGGTGTCAAATGGAAACATTAGGAGGATTATCTTGATGGTCCTCCTCCTCAGGAACCATGAAAGGGTCCAACTGTTCAAGGGTGTTCACTGAGGCATACACTTATCCATCACTTGAGGAATCCTCTATTTATAGGAAAATTATTGGGGAAATATCCATATATGTGGGTATGAAGTCTCCAAGAGTATGAGACGGCTTCATCACTAGTAGGGGGATTTGTTTTCCCTAGCGTCTTCAGTGCCTGCTCCTCTGCAAGGTGGAAGGTTGAGATATGGATGTAGCAGTGACAGCTAGGGGAGGTGTGGTGACTTTTTGAGTCTTAGGATAATTCAAATGAGAATAGATTATACCATAGATATGAGGTAATACTTTGTGATCTAACCAATCATCATAATTCTAAGACCCACGGTTGGAGACCTACAACAATTCGACTTCACTTTCACTGTCTGACTTTGCAGAAATGGATGCCACCTATGCCAGAGCAGGACCCAATATTACTATGTTGTTTTTGACTTGGTCCTAGATCTAGTACTTGAACACATGGAATTTCTTGATTTTATTTAAAAAGAACAAATGATAGGAGAATTAGTTGGGGTGATCAGTGAGATCAGCCTCCTAGGGTCTCTTGATTTTTAGAAATTGCAGGATTCCCTGATCCAAGACACTCTAAAAATAACCAAAGACCTGAGACTTATCAAATGAGTAAGTCTAGTTTCTTTTATCAGGGAAAGGGACCATTTGAGCCAAGCCCTGATGGGGGTTGGATCTTGATAAGAAGGTGGAACCTGATTATCTCTCTTAGGCAAAAGTGGCACATTACACAATGGTGCCTATCGATTTTGAGGTAGGCAATGTTGAGCATGAGTTTGGGCATGAGGCAATGTCCCTTGGTGAGGCTGTGGATGCGACTATACTGGTAAAAACTCTAGTGTCCTATGGGCCTCGACCTATGAAACAACATCTATCTCAACCTTGGTAACTCTTCTTGTAGGATCTGGGAAGGCAATAGACATGCCAGATTAGCTTGGTACAAAGCTTCCTCCAATCACTGAGCCTTGTCATATAAATCCCTAAATCCACTTGGGAAGTTCATAGTGATAAGAGAGGGGACTAGTTCATTCATCGCATTCCCCATGCACATTGTTGGTAGCTGATCTTACATCAGCGACATATTGAGTGAATAGGGGAAGACCATCCACCTGGCGATGAAGTCTACAACACACTCATCTGGCCATTGTTTTCACTTAAAGAGGATGGAAATACTAGTCTTGTGAGTGGTGGAGTTGAACAAATAAAGAAACTTCATGAGAAGATATTCCCAACCATATATAGACCCTACGGGTAGCTAGTTGTACCAGATAAACGTAGGCCCTTCCTGTGTCTATATGAAACACTAAATCATAGCAGCTTCCTGTTGTGCTGGAGCTCCAAAAATAGGTCCAAATCTTGAAATAAACTGGTTCAGATGCTGTAATGGGTTTCCCATCCCATTTAAGGAGGAAAAGGTAGGATTCCTAAAAACTAGGGGCACTGGCGTATCATCCACCCATGCTGGATACGGCTTTCCATCAGGTGGGACTACCACCTATTGCGTCCCAAGGGCCTCCAAGCAGGTGATGAGACAGTCCATTAGATCATCCTAGAAGGTATTCCTATATTGGTGAGGATTTCTAACCACCAATGTGTTGGAAATTTCTTCAACATGATAGGCTAGATAAGCGGCTCAGGGTGCGGGTAGTGGCACAACCTGAGGAGCTGTTGGAGGGATGGCTTATAGAGATGGGTAACAGAGAAGACTCTCACATAGCTTGGGTGGATTCAATGATACATACCATTCCTATTTTCCATAACCTCCAAACTTTTCCCTATCAGGATGGATAGTTATTTCGAGATCACTAGGAGGCAACTCGCCAGGGAGAATCTGTGCCTACCCCTGATGCCCCGGGGGAGGGCGGACGGGACCATACGGAGGATCATCGTAGTCCAGCTGACATTCTTCATGGTGTTCGACAAGGATATCATAAATAATTTTCTTCTATTCCACATGATTTTGAAGGAGCGCGGCCTTCCCCTGATTATATTCCAACTTTGGTATTGAGATAGATATTTCAAAGGGATTAATGGTCCTTGTGTGTCATTTTCCCCTG
Organism: Viscum album; assembly: GCA_963277665.1. Classification (NCBI taxonomy): domain Eukaryota; kingdom Viridiplantae; phylum Streptophyta; class Magnoliopsida; order Santalales; family Viscaceae; genus Viscum; species Viscum album. The sequence continues at coordinate 185,970,645 of OY728144.1, forward strand.
TTGGGATCCTAACCAAGAGGCAATGACTCTGCAAGATAATAAAGTATAATAATGTGTTTTTTTGGTGAGTGATAATGCCAGGGGGATCTAGCAGATGTTTCTCTATTCCCAGGGGAAGGTTCCCTTCAATGAGTCCTTCTTTAGTGTTCATATCTTTGAGATCAACCATGTTTCCCGTGACTACACATGGCGGTATGTCCTCAATATCACCTAGAAAATTAGGATGGCATAGTATCAGTATGAAATGGAGGGCTACATATTACCCCTAGCCACAAATCTATACTTGAGGAGATGAATCATTAATAACTCAGTGGACCATAGTGAAATATATGGGTTCATCATTGTTGAAGGGTCTGATGCTAACCGTGTGATGCAGGGTGCTGAGCCATGATAAGTGCAGCTAGATCAACCATGCATCACTACTGGTCGATATCGTCAAAATTCCCCCCACTCTTCAGATACACTAACTGATGGTTCCTGAGATGGAAATGCATTACCAGGATGGTTCGAATGAAACACATGACTTTGTCCTGGGTGAGTAATTCTAGAATTTCAAATTCTGGGCTCGTGGTCAATTGGAATATCTCAGAAAACTGATCTGTTGTGAGAATTTCCCACAAAAGTATTCATTCAGAATTGAGATATGGCCCTTTGTTTCCCCATTCGTCAACTGGGGGAGGCTAAGTAACTAATAACAGCTCCAATGTGGATCACTACAGTAGTGTACTGTTCAGTGGAGAAAACATTACATGAGATGACAGGCCACTGCAGACTAAGTCATCTTTTATGAATGATATCAACTGCATCATCACATCCATATATGATGGGGTACTGACCACCACTTCAATTACGAAGGTGGCGATGACTGGTGGAAGATATGTATTATTCTCATTTCCCATCGCAACCCATAACAACTCTCCATGATATCTAGTTGAGGTATAGAATGATATTGTTTATGACAGAGAGGACCGCATGGATAGACCCTAAAAGGGAGCGAGATATTCCTCCACATGAATGTATCTATGAAGAGTTTCAGGGATTTTATACATCTTGATTTCTGGAAGGACTAATCTCACACCCCAGGTTTCTACCCTAGACACTAATGCAGATGATCAGGGTGACAGATCCATCATCAAATCATAATCCTCTTCAAAATCTGAAAAGAGGTCTGGATTGACAACGATCTGGCACTTCTCACAGTTATTCCTTTATTGGTGATGGTTCACCCTTCTACCCTAGGATGGTTCTTCAAGGCAGGGTAAATATTTTTCATGGGGAGGACCTCCTTGCTGGATAGTGTTGGAGCAAGGAGGGCCTCCGCTAGAGTTGGATAGGATATGAGAAGGACCCTTGTACCTGTTGTCATTTGAGTGGGGAGGACATCCACCGAGACTTCTATGAGAGTAGAGATGACCTCCACTCTGAGTTTTGATGAGTACATGGGGAGGAATTCCATGTTGATTGAGATAACAAAGAGGACATCCACTTGGGTGAGTTGGGGTGCGAGGAGCACCTGGGTAGATGTTGAACGAAACATCAGGAGGGACTCCATTTTGGTTATCTGTGGCACAGGAAGAACCTATGCAGTAGTTGGTAGTGGTAGAATAGGGAGGACACCTATGTTAATCTTTGATGAAGTGGGTAGTTCCTCTTATTTGATGGCTTCTAGATTGGGAAGAACCTCCACTAAAGCTGGTGAGAACATGGGTAGGACCTTCATGTTGAGTGGGAGAGCGGAGAGTACCTCCACTTGGGTGAGTCATGGTGTGAGGAGTACTAGGGAATATGTCAAATGGAATATAGGGAGGGACTCTATATCAGCTTCCTATGGCACGGGAAGAACCTATGTGTTGGTTGGTAGTGGTAGCATGGGGAGGGCCCCTCTAATGATCATTGATAAAGCAGGGAGGGACTCCAATTTGATGGTTTCTGGAGTGGGGAGGACCTCCATTGAAGCTGGTGATAACATGGGGAGGACCTCTATACTATTGGGTGATGGGGTGAGGAGGACCTTTTCATTTATATCCTGAAATATGGGAAAAATATCTATATCAGGGATCATGGGAATAGGGAGGTCATTCATGCTAGATGTCAACAAGATGGGAAGATCCCCCACTCAGACTGATGCTAGTGGCATGTGGAGGACCTCCATGCTAAGTGTGAAAGTAGGGAGGAACTCCACTCTGACTAGTGATGGTATGGGGATAGCCTACGTACTGAATCTCATTGTCAAGGGTTGACCCAAGATAGTTGTTGCTTGCCCAAGTGACTGAAAGAGTAAACCCATCCAAACCATGAGGTGGATGGGATCTTGATTCCAGTCGGGTGATAGTGAATCCCTGATTTGTAGTGTATGATATCTGATAGAATGCAACATGGGTGGATTGGTCCACTAAAGCTATAGAAGATGACGCCCCTGATGGGCATCCTCCTGAGCCTACACCAAAAGTTGGCATCAGATCAGACAAACTGGGGTCGGCGGTGCAGGGGTATAAACCACCTATTCCTCAGCCCGAGGGACCAGATGATGACATTGACGTGTCCTAGGTGGATCCATACTCATCGGATCCTAGGTATTGGTTGTAGTCAGTATGACTCTGATGTCCCTCACCTCATCAGTGTAGGGGAACGAGTCATAGGAGCGTTCCGATGAGAGGCTCCTGAAATGGTTGGACCTCAAAGTGGGGAGCAGTGGCTCCCTATGAAGCCCTTGGGGGTGGTGGTGATGGTGAAGCACAGAAGCCTCTAAATCTTGGTGATCCATATTGCTCATTGGGATGACCACCTCCTATTAATATTTTCGAATAAGTGTTCCAATCACCCTTCTATGGATGAATTCTTAGGGTGAGATGGGGCATGTGAGCTTGATAACCGTGGTTGTGGAAGATTTCATTGAAGAGGTTGAGCTATGTGGGATTTCTGCATTATCATTTCCCGTGCCCCTATATCTGCAGGTGGTAGATAACTGGTTTCCTGTAGATTGGTTCCCGCATAGTAGAAATATTTAGCTGTTAGTATAGATAGTAGGAAAGCAGTGTTGAGTTCCCCAGTGTCATTCGGTCTTCCAAGGATGGATAGAGAGATCCATGCTAACGATGTCATAGATTAGAATTCCCAGTGATTAACTGCCCCAAATTCTGGTGAGTTCCTTTCCAGGACCACTATTTTCTTGGTGGTACCTGGCTCCAAATTGATGGATCAGGTGACACACTTATCTTCTGATTTCTCTAATTCTACTAATCCCCATGATTTAATGAGCATAGATTCACATCAAGTTCACCATTTCTATTTTTGATGCTTTATATTGGGATCCACATCTGTTTCCCTGCATTCCAACTTTCCAATGGTGGGATACATTCATCACTTCTTCAGAGATGTTTTATCGTTGATCAAAACAATATGATGGGATGTTGGTTTTGCCTTTCGTGGATCCCTGCTTAGAATTCATTGCCTAGTATGGGTCTCCCTTAAATATTAAGATGTTGTTCATGAAAACCCTTTCAGTTCCATATCTTTGTGGACACTGGTTAATTAAATTTTTTCTGTGAGGACATTCCAAAGGGTCAAGTCAGCATAGCAACCGTTGGTCAGGGATGTAGTCACTTTGGGCATCGCTGGCACATCTCAATGATGGAGTATTTGTACACCTGAATTTTCCATTATGATAGTGATTCTCAAGTGTATTGAATCCCTATACATCCCATGTCGAATGCATGGGATATTATTCTAGAGGTATATCTCTGAGATTTTCCATGGCTTCCCATGTTTAACATGGGGTATGTCACGAGTTTAACATCTTGTGGAGATGGATCAGACTGATCATAACACTGATGAGAGTGGATTGGATGGGTGCATCCCTAGGAGGGAGAACTTGAAAGGTTTACCAAATGTATGGATCATAATGCCCAGTGAGGACGAACCCATGATAGTGTGTCCCACAAAGGGTAATGCTTCACAGCATGAAGGCTGATCTGGACACCACAAAGGGAAGATCATAGAATGGTGGTCCCCGGAAAAGGGGACACTAAGGTTTACCATTGGCTAGGATTGAACCTCATGTAGGTGTCCTAAATATCCTTTTTTGTATACAGAGGTCAAAACCCATGTAGTTTAAAAGGGTGATTTGGGGCTTACATATGGTTAGTTTCCCAAATGGATGGAATGATCACACTAGGATGTGGCATCCCAAGTAATAATTAGGATGGACGATGGTGGATTGGGTGAAGTGGGTGGAATGAATGAGGTGGAACCGACGTGAAGATGATGGTGCTAGGATTGAACCTCAGGGAGGATTCCTACATATCCTAGTGGTTGGGAATCAAATTCCACATAGTTTGAGATGGGGTGATGAGACACCTAGAGAGGCGTCTCATAAGAATAGAGTTCATGTATAAGGACTCGTAGGAAGTAGAACCTATGGGTTAAGGCATGATCTTACTGAGACACAAAGGCTCTAAGATGATACCATGATGGAAAGTGGGTGATGGGCTTAAAACTTAAAATAGGCTTCCTACATACCCTATTTGAAAGGTGGGGATCAAAGACCCCATAGTTTAGGAATGGGGCATTAGACTGAGGTGTACACAAAGGATAGCAACCCAGATACACGCTAGGGGTTTATTTATGGTTAAAGGTCCTTCTCAAGAGTGACACACTTTTTTGGAGGAGTATGGATGAAGTGAAGGGATTATGCATGGTCAAATTCCCTGAGGGATCAAAACACCTCAGGGGGGAGGATCCAGGAGATGCATCAGAAAAAATGGAAATTATCGCATGATGAAGTTACATCCCTAGGAGGGAGCACCAGAGTTACCATTGGTTGGGATTGAACCACAAATAGGCTTCTAATGTACTTGAAAGTGATCAAACACCACATAGTTCAAAAGGTGAATACAGTTTAACATCATGTGGGGTGAAGGTGAAATGATGTGAAATGCACGGAATAGTTAGATTATGGGGAGTGAGTGGATTAACAATAGAGAGGCTTCCTATATATCCCCATGGCTAGGAATCAAAGTCAACATATTTCGGTAGGGGGCATGTTACATATTCATGGTTATTTCGGAGGCATGTCTCTGAGGTTTTCCTCGACTTAACATGTTTAACACTGGGTATTCCATGAGATTAACATCTTTCAAAGATGGATCAGACTGATCAAAACACTAACGAGAGTGGATCAGATGGGTACATCCCTAGGAGAGAGCACCTAGAAGGTTTACCAAATGGATGTATCAAAACACCTGGGGAGGATGCACCCAGGATCGTGTGTCCCACAAAGGGGAATGTTTCATATTATAAAGCTTGATCTAAAAATCATCCATCCTTCCAAATTTAAATTTTTATTAAGAAATTTTTAAGGAAAAATGGGAAACCATAGTTCAAAAAAGGTACCAATATGTGCTAAAGGATCTCACAAAATGATTAAACACAAGACTAATATTATTACTGGAATCAGCTACTCTATAAAGTTACTAGTGCAACAAACTAACTTGGGTTTCTGGATCCGCTCTAATAAGCTCTTCAAGGTGATAAATCAACCTTTCCATTATCTGAATAAATTATTCTGAGTTGATTTTACTCTGATTGAAGCCTCGATCCAATATTCTATCTTTCTTATCTAAGCACACTTCTTGTTCTTCTATGGAATCAACTTGTAATCTTCGTTCATAGATTCTATTGAGCTCTTCTTCTGATAAATTGGGATGTACAGCCTGCTCAAGAATTTCTTCCTTGGAGTGCAGGATAAGTTTCAAGCACTCCTCATCCTCTACTTCTCTGTCTCTTTAATGTATTCTTGATTCTTCACTTTCCCTCTTCAGAAGGAATGAGCCTTCCTTGTTTCCACCCTTCTTGGCTGACCTGGTCTCCATTGTTTTTGGGAAGTGAGAGTAATCCTTGCGACCCTTTGGATTTTTCTCCTGAATCACAATACACTTCCCTGAATCTTTGATGCCTTTTCTCCCCTTCTTCCTTCTAGGAATATGAGGACCTTTCCCTTGAATTTGGACAAAGATATCCACTAAAGGGTGGTTCTAGCTGTCATCATTTGAATAAACATCCTCCCAAGACACTGGAGGATCATGAACTTCCAACCCCTCAAATCAGTTCCCCAACTTCAACATCATACCTTCATTGAGGGGCCTCTACTTGCATAGAGGCTCCTCCTTACCGGCCTTATTGTCCATGCTAGATAGATTCCCCCCAGACCCGACCATCAGATGGGTAGTGGGGGATACACCAAGGGTGTTTGGTTCCAAAGGGCCCAAGACACACTCGTCATCCAGCCTCCCCTGCCCATAGTGGGATCCTGTTGTAGACAACAAAAAGGATTTTCCATGGACCGAAGCTGAGCCTGTAGTCTGTTCATACCCACGACCCATGAACTGTAGCTACTTGTTAGCATCCTCCCAGCCTTGTCCCTAGGAGTCACTGAGATCATGAGCATCACTCCCTACCAAGCTTACCTCACCTTCCACAGTATGACTTGAAGTAGTTGATAAATCCACTGATAAAAATGCTAAGGGACCCTTCTCTTCAACTCCATTAATCCCAAAATCATGCTTCAACCGATCGAATATGACCACTACCCATGGATCTAACTCCTTATTCTAAACATTCTTCACACCTACTGTAGAAGGTAGGGGAGGCCACTGCTTCTGAGGTTCCCAAATACTGGCCTCTGCACTTGGAGCATCCTGATGCCTGACTAATACTGATTCCATTGGAGCATCCCCGCTCACCTCATCTTGTTGGCCCACTTCCTCACTAGCCCGCGACTCGTGACCCACCTCAGGAACATCCTGCACCGCAGTACCCCTGTCCCTGGTCTCGCACACACACCCAGTAGTCACGGGGTCACCCACCTGCATTGAAACCTTTCCCTGATCCCCCCTCCTAAATTTAATGGTTGGGAGTCCCAATCTTCATCATGTATAGCAAAACTCCACCAAATGATCAAAGACAACCGGTTTCTTGAACCTGACCTCCTTGTCAGCATCAATCCACACCGACTCAACCGGTAGTCTTGATACATCAACCTCCACACACATCCACAGGTTGATCAGATGGAACATCGATGAAGTACGTGAGTCGACACAAAGAAATCTACCCACAAGATTACCTAGAATACAGATGATTGTAGGATTTTGGAAAAGGAGAGGCAGTTGAAGAAGACTAACCCAAATTGGAAGAAGAGGTGAATCATGATTCAGGTAAAGATCGTAACTCCATTAAAAAAGGAAGAAGCCATTTTTGCCGCCTCTTCTGGGGGCACAGGACAAATCACGGATGAGATCCTCTGGTGAAGAGAAACACACCATCATGTGCCTTCTGCCCAGCAGGACGACAACCACACGATTTTGAAGCCCCCATGAATCGAATCAAACCTGTCAAAAGTGTCCACCGAAGGCCTATTGTGCAAGAATCATGCAACCAATGTTAGGTTTAGAAGAATCTCCGCCTCTAAAAACTCCAGTGATGAGAGCGGGATCACGGGGTTGCCTTCCATGGAGTCAAGGACCTTCGGACCGAGATGAATCTCAGGAAATCTCGAAAAAGAATCAGGGTCAGAAAAGGGTTGGAACTCACGTCCACAGCTACTTCAAGGAATCCATAGATCTTCCCCCCTCGTGCCGTCTATCGGCAGAGGGGGGGGGGCACCGCCGACCCCATTAGGGTTTCACCATCATTTAAATGCATAGTGAATGTGCCCCAATAGTGCAGATATTTTGAAACACCAAGGGATGTTTTTTGGTTACTATTATTAAATTTTCTGATCTAAACAGAAAAAAGGGTTGGTTAGAGATTGAAATGGCCCAACAAAGGGGACACCAAGGCTTACTGTTGGCTAGGATTGAACCTGAAGGAGGTTTCCTACGTACCCTATGTGTAAGACAAAGATCAAAACACACATAGTTCGAAAGGGTGATTTGGGTCTTACACATGGTTAGTTTCCCAAATGGATGGCATGATACCACTGGGATGTGTAAGCCTAGGTAAGAATCTGGATGGATGATGGAGGATTGGGTGAGGTGTGTGGAATGAATGAGGTGGAACCAATTTGAAGATGACAGTGCTAGGCTTGAACCTCAGTGAGGCTTCCGACATATCCCAGTGGCTAGGAATCAAATTCCACATAGTTTGGGATGGGGTGATGAGGCACCTAGAGAGGAAGATTGTGAAAATGGATCACATGGATAAGTACTTGATGGAATTAGAGGATAAATAATCCATGAATCCATGAGTGCCTGAAAGGGACCCCTACTTTCATGATGGCTATAAGGATTCATGAAGGGCATCCCCACTTGAAGTGGAGGGAAATCAGAACAAAGGGGAGGCTGGTTCACGATACTCAAATACCTAGGATGATGCATTTTCTAGATGGTTTGCAGAGTAAAGGGTGCTTCATGAAATGAGATATCAGAAGGCAAAAGGTTAAGTTAGATATTCTTTGGGGTGGGGTAGAGCTACATATTTATAAGCATTGAGTATCGTGATGCTTGGAGGCACTCCACAAAGAAAATGGTGCATTGAGATCAGGGGTGGGATCTTCAGACTCGTAAATCCTTCCTTCACTACCTCATGAGGGTCACAGTGATCTTAGGACTCATGGAGGCGATTGTTAGTGCTTTACAGTTGTCACAAAGGCATATGTCTGCCAGCATTGTTCCATTCGTAGTGATGAAGGTCTTGGCAATGGAGCTTCATGAGGGATTCCCTTTGGTAAATTTTGTGGCTTTTCAGGTTAAATGTTGTCCCAAATAGTTACGGTTTCCCTTGATCCATCTTGGACATGGATTTCAGCACCAACAAATACCTTTCTTATGTGTAACTTCTACATGAATTTTGATTTGAGTTTTATTTTATATTAAAAATATGATTGGTGGTTTACTTTATGTTTTTTGTATAAATGAGGTTAATTCCTCCCACTTGTGTGTTTTATACCAGTGATGTTAGAAAAAAACTTATGGCCTATTAGAGGTCAGAATTGGGGTCACACTCTTCCTCACTTCTATCTCGGTAGGGGGTCTCTATGGGTTCAGTTCATGATAAAGTGGTATCAAGGTTATTGATGAGAGTTAGAATGGATTTTATAGTAAATAACTAGTGAGTATTGCATAGTTTTGGTAGGGGTAAAATATCAATAAAACTCATCATGTGACGTAGCATGGGAGACTGGCTAGGATATTGGAGTTTAAGGCCCTTTGTGATCTGATGTAGGGACATGAAGCCTACTAAACATTCAAGGTTAGATCATTTTATTTGTGGGGTAAAAACCTAGGCATGGTAAATGGAACATAATGATTGTTCCTATGTTTTAATTGATGTAATTTTGAAGAATCAAGATGAATCTAACTTAATGATATTAAGTAAAATTTCATGATCAGAGAATAGGGATTTTTCTCCCTCTGATGACCAATATTAAGTTTTTTATGAATATAAAGGGCGGATTATCAGAGTTCTCATCTCTATCTATTTTATTTTCTTGAGATGTTGTTGGTAAATTTTTTATATATATTGGGGTTTAACTATAATTTCCTGGATTTTTATATTTATTATTTTTAAATATTCTATTGAATTAATTTGATACCAGGCACTAACACAGTGTGAAATTATGAGGCACAGGGTCCTAGAATAAATGTTTGAAGTATATTAAAATATTAAATAGAAAGTGCATGAAGTTTTCATAAAAAAGTGGGATAACTTATAAATGGGTATTGAGATCAGAAATATGAGGGAACCTTTTTGTTTAGAGTAGCGATTTTTCCTAGGCGTGACCTAACATCGGTTAACATTGCTCAACTGTGAAAAGTAGTTTTCGGGTGTTTTAATAAATAAAATAAATTGAAAGATTTATTTTATTTTAAATTTTCTAAGAGATGTGGTGATGTTTATTAAATTTTTTATCCTTTTAAACAGGTATCAAGGGTTTCTTGGAGGCTCTAGAGAGAACCCTATAGAACTCTCTTAGTGTTGAATGACGAAGAAACTTGGATCGGAGATCAACAGATGTCGTTCTTGACGTATCTCACCAACGAAGACAATACAGTGATCAAACTTCATTGGTGAATGATCCTACCCCAATATAGGGTGTTTTATTTGGATTTATTTTTCCTATTTCTAAGTTCAACAATGAAGAGGGACCAATCGATGAACAACTTGATTCACAGTTCGATCATTCTTGTGGGATGAGTTTATATTGCAGGATTATTATCGGGGTTCATTTATTGAGGATTGTTTTTGTTTTCTAGATCCTTCTTACAGAATGAATCAAATATAGAATGAAAAATGGCTGAGGCTCATTCCTTGGATTGTTCATTGTGTTTTATTCTCCCTTGATATTATTTATGTTTTTCATTCATTGTATTTTTTGAACGAACGATCTGTGTGCCTTCGATTCTTGGAACAAAGATCCAAAATTAAAGATACAACCTCATGATGACCTAGTGGAGGTGAGAAGATGATGGATAAATAGGAATCAAAGTAATTTTGGAATGCCTATTCATTAGACTATTTATGATTGGATAAAAAAATCGGTTTTCGGAGCTGATTGAAGGCTCGAATAACATGGTTTTTAGTCCGAGCTACAAGGTGTGTGGCCCCGTAGAGTGGTGTCTCGAGTTTTTGGAGGCTTTAAAGTGTCACATGAAAAGTGACCCCTATCACATGGAATGTGGGCCCTTCCCTGATCCTCAGTGTGTATTTATGGAGATACACGGACATAGGGCAGAGTGCATGGGGTTTGGACACAGCGTGTACTCCCCCACACAGATTGGATGGATCAGTTACATAGATTACCCCGTGTAATGGTACACGGGCAGACCTACATGGATTGATACCATGTACTAGAATATATCCAGAGTACAGTGGTGGACCTCGGATGGAAAGGCATGATGTGTAAGTCTTTCTACATGTCATGTACTTTCTTTTTAAAAAACATGTACTTTTGACATTGGTTGTTATACATAGGCAATACCCATGGTCAAGGGACACGGTGTGTGGCCCTAGTACACACTATGTACTCTCTTATACATGGATTTACCTACTTTTACACTGTATCTTGGATAGGTTTTGTTAATGGTTTGTTCCTATATCCTCACTCTGAAGGTTAGTTGGTATAGTTTCCTACTCCTAAAACTATGATCCCTTTAGTAGAACTTTATGGATAGTGTTATTGGAATCCATTTCGATAGGCCTAGAGTAGGATCTTCTATTCATTATTCTTGCCCTAGGTAGAGTCCTCGGTATAGATGTGACCAACTTCAACAGGAATCGATCCCCTACTTAGCATGTTAATTCATATGGAGTTGTTGGTATCACACCATGGACCTGAATGTGATCCTCATATGTGTATTTTATCTCTCTTTAGATCTATTAGTGTATCTCTCTCTCTCATGATGGTTCCCGATGAATAGTACTTCTTGGACGGACTTCATCAGTGCTATCAGACTCAGGAGTGTGTTCTCCTAGATAAGTGCTTGTGGAATCTTCAGACTGAATCCTTAGTGTGGTTATGGGGTTGTTGTGGCTTACCTATAGACTACACATCTTGGTTTGAGTATATCTAGATATTCTTGTTATATGTGTTATATACATATATTGTGTATAGATGAATGTACCTTTTTTTGTGTATTTCTTTGCGGTTTCAGGGTGTCCTACTAAGTATTGTTATACTCACCCTTGCACGAGCATTTCTCGTACGTGTCATGTCATGTGTAGACAAGTGACCTTTTGATGGAGTCTAGAGTAGACCAAGACGGGATAGATATTTTTTAGTTTAGGTATCCTGAGGTGTTCATATGACTTCAAGAAATAGTCCTAATACCTATTTTGTTTATAGGATGGAATTTTTAGTTTACATACTCTTTATTTTTGGTGGGCTTGTATTCTGTTTTAGTTTACTTTACTATACTTTACTTTCCTAACATACTCTATTTGTTGGGATAGTGGTATGAATTCATTTGTTTCTTAGTGGTTTTTACAATTCAGGACTTTTGGTCTTGGAGATGTGTGTGTGCGTACAGGTATATAGGCAATGCCTCCCATGTTAGGGATATGCATACTCAGTGCCAGGTGACTTTGGAGATGTGTGTGTGCGTACAGGTATATAGGCAATGCCTCCCATGTCTCGCATGCTCTTCCCTTTGGCATGAAGAACTCCCTAGTAGTGTTATTTAGACTAGTTCATGGTAGTCTTCATTGACTATATCCTTGTGTACTTGGTGTACAAGGAAGAGCATGCGAGACACCAAAGTATGGTTCTGGACGTACTGTGAGAGCACCATCTTTATGGAAAACTCTTGAATTTCCAATTCTAGATTTAAGAGGTCCACTTTCTGGGACATGTTATCTCAGTGGATGGAGTAGCAGTGGACCCATCCAAGTTAGAGGTAGTGTTATCATGGGAGCCACCTAGGAGTGTGACGGAGGTGCAGAGCTTCCTTGGGCTATTAGGCTATTACTGTAGATTCATACATGATTTCTTTAGGATATCAACACTGATGACATCTTTTACTCAAAAGGGGCATCCTTTTGTGTATATAGAAAAGTTTCGGTAGACTTTTCAGCATTTGAGGTAGAGTTTGACGAGCACTCTGATATTGAGATATTCGGAGGAGGGTGTCGAGTATGTAGTGTTCTGCAATGCATCAAGTACCAAACCTGGTTGTGTCCTAATGTAGATGCAAGTAGTAATTGCCTATGGTTCACTACAATTGAATCCAAGTGAGCAGAACTACGTGACCCATGATCCTAAGTTGGAAGTGGTAGTTTTCGCATTGAAGATGTGGAGGCACTACCTGATGGGTGAGTAGTTTATCACTTACTCCATTCACAATAGTCTCAAGTATATCTTCTCTCAAAAGGATCTAAAATTGAGACATTGGCGATGTAAAGAGTTCCTCCAAGATTACGACTTTGAGATTGTCTATACTCCTAGTAAGGGGAACATGGTAGAATATGCTCTTAGCAGGAGATCTTGTTCACAGTTGATAAATAAGTCATCAGAGTAGTTTGCCTCGTTACAGTTATCCTTTGTGGATGGAGATAGAGAATCTTGTCTCCAGTAGAGGGTTGTCACCCCTCTACTCTTATAGTGAGTTAGGGAGGAACATATTGGAGATACTGAATATGAGACCATACATTCTCATATGTCCACATTATATACGCTTGATGGATATTCAAAAGTTTGGGAGCATATTATCCTTTTCAAAGGACGCACAATTATACCAGTGGTGTTGTAGGAGGAGGCTCTGTAGGAATTTCATACATCCACTTTTGTTGTATATCCTGGAGTAGTGAAGATATTACAGGACCTCTGATGTTTTTTTGTGAATAGGGATGAATAAGGTAGTGGTAGAGTTCATTTCTTGATGCATTATGTGCCAGCAGGTGAAGGATGAGCACCAGGTTCCAACAGGTTTACCTCAACCCCTGGAGGTTCCATAATGGAAGTGGGAAGGGATATCAATGGACTTCATGTTGGGTTTACCATATATGTACAAGGGACATGATTCCATCTGGGTGATTTTTGAGTGACTCACCAAGTCATACCACTTCCTAGCTATCTGGGAGAATATTTCAGTAGATAACTTGAGATGCCTCTATGTGTAGAATATAGTTCAACTCCATAGAGTCCCAATGATGATAGTTTCTGATTGTGATGCTTGTTTTACATCTCCAATATAGAAGGGGTTATAGGAGCTATTTGGGACTCAGTAACACTTGAGAACAACATTTTACCCACATACAGATGACCAAACAGACCATACCATTTAGGTTATAGAGGACATGCTATGGGATTGCATGTTGGACTTCATCCGTAGTTGTGAGGATCACCTACCTATGGTGGAGTTCTCATATAAAAACAGCTACCATTACTCCATTGGTATGTAACCATTCAAGTATATTAATGGGTGACCCTTTTTGTCACCGCTTGGGGGACTGGCCTAGGAGAGTCAGTACTCATGGTCCTAGAGTTGGTGTGAGCAACTACTGAGAAGGTGAAGACCATTTAGGAATGGATGAAGACTACACAAAGCCATCATAAATCTTGTACTCAAAGGAAATAGAGGAATTTAGAGTTCAAGGAAGGGGAACATGTGTTCCTTTAAGTTTCACCTCAATAGGGATTGCAGAGATTTGACTGGGGCGGTAAGTTATCTCCGAGGTTTATCGACGCTTTTTAGATACTGGGTAGAGTTTTAAAGGTGGTGTATCACTTGGATCTACCCCCAAAGTTGGACTGGGTACAATATGTCTTCCACATGTTGCATCTGAGGAGGTATATGTATGATCCATCACACATCATCGATTAGGGAAATCTTGACATTGATTATGGAATGACTTTTGCTGAGTACATAGTGGAGATCTAGGATCAATAGAAGATGATCCAATATGGATGATTGATTATCTTTGTGTGTTTCTGATGGAAGCACGAGAATCTCTATAATAGAACATGGGAGCGGGAGGCTCATATTCATGCACAATACCCACATCATTTTGTATAGTTGTTGTTTTTTGATTTTTGGAGACGTAAATCCCCAAGGTGGGGAGAATGCAATATCCTGGATTTTTTCATGTATTATTTTTAAATATTATATGGAATTAATTTGAGACCAAGTGATAACGTGGATTTTGATTATAAGGGATAGGGTGCACAAAATAAATGTTTTAAATATAGTAAAATATTAATTATCACATGCGTGAATTTTCCCATAAAAATTTGAATAAATTCTAAATGGGGGGTTGGATCAGAAATCTGAGGGCACTATTGTGTTCAAAGTAGCAAGTTTACCCTATGTGTGACCTAACATTGGCTGGCCTGGGTCAATTGTGAAAAGTATTTTTCAGGCGTTTTAATAAATAAAATTAATTGAAAGATTTATTTTATTTTATTTTAACATTTCACAGTGGCATAGTTACTTTTTTATTATCCTTTTAAGAAGGGATCCAAGGTTAGGCTTATAACACTAGAATTTTTTAGAGGCTCTGGAGAGAACCCTGGAGAACTCTCTGAGAACAGTGATGGAACTTGGATCGGAGATCGACAGATGTCATTCTTGATGAATCTCACCAACGGCGATGATACAGAGATCAAAATTCTGTAGTGAACGATCCAACCTCAAGGTGGGGTGTGTTATTTGTTTTTATTTTCATTGTTTCTGAATTCAAAAAAAACAAAATGAAACCAATGAATAAGTTGATCCACAGCTCGATCATTCTGGTAGGATGGGTTTATATTGCAGGATTATTATCAGGGTTCTTTTATTGAGGATTGCTTTTGTTTTCTTTATCGCACTTACAAAATGGATCTAGGCTAGAACAAATAATAACTGAGGTTCATTAATTGTATTTTTCATTGTATTTTATTCTCCCATGATATTCTTCTCATTCTTAATTCTTCATGTTTTATGAACGAATGATCATTGTGCCTTCAATTCTTGGTGCAACGATCTGAAATTGAAGATCCAAACTCAGGAAGACCTTGCAGAGGTGAGATGATGATGGTGATGGATGAAATGAAGCAATTTGTGAATACCCACTCTTTGGATGATTTATAATCAGATGGAAAGAATTAGTTTTCAGAATTGATTGAAGGCCTGAAACCCACTGATTCAGTGTTGCAATGGAAAGAAAACCTTGGATCTCTAGTTTCAAGGAGAATGGAGCATTGGATAGAAAACTGGAGGATTGGTCAAGGTGTACGGAGGAAGAACGGTGGTTTGGGAAATTTTCTATGAACATGACATGTAGCTCGGGCTCCATGGCATGTGGCACCTATAGAGAAACAGTTAGACTTTTAGGAGGTGGGTCAATTATCACACGGCATGTGACCCCTATCACATGGTGTGCGGGGCCTTTCCTAAGACTCATCATATATCTTAGGAGATACATAGACATGGAGTAGAGTAACTAGGGTTCTGAAATGGTGTTTACCCCCCCCCCCCCCCCCCCACACACACACAGCTTGGATGGACCTGTTACATGGATTACCCCATGTGCTGGTACATAGTCAGAGCTACATCGGTTTACACCGTGTACTAGAACATGGCTAGAGTACACAGGTGGACCCTTGATGAAAGGGAATGGTGTTTAAGTCTTTCTACACACTATGTACTCTCTTTTTACATGTCATGTACTTTTGACATGGTTCTTTGTACACAGTCGTTACCTGGGGTCAAGGGACATGGCATGTGACCCTAATACACACTATCTACTCTCTTCTTCATGGATTGAGCCACCTGTCCACCGTATCTTGGAAAGGTTTCATTAAGGGCTCATTACTATATCAATCCTCTAAATGTTAGTTGATATCATTTTATACTCATATAATTATGATCCCTTCAGTTAGACTTTCTTGATTGAGTTGTTTGAATCCCCTCTGATAGGACTGAAGCATGATCCTCTATTAATTCTTCATTCCCTAGGTAGAGTCCTTGGTATTGACGTGACCAAATTCATTGGGAACTGATCCTCTACCTAGAAGGTTAATCTATATGGAGTTCTTGGAATCACCCCAAGGCCCTAGTTGTGATCCTCATTTATATATCATATCTCTCTTTATATCTATCAATGTATCTCTCTCTCATGATGGTTCTCAAAGAATAGTACTTCTCGGATGAACGCCATCAGTGCTATCAGACTCAGGAGTGTGTTCTCCCAGATGAGTGCTTGTGGAATCTTCAGACTGAATCCCTAGTGTGGGTATATGGTGGTTGGGCTTACCTCTAGACAACACATCTTTGTTTGAGTATATCTAGATATTTTGGTTATATGTGTTGTAGACATATACTATGTAGATCAAACTGTACATTTTCTTTTTTTTATTTGTGGTTTTGGGTTGTCCTACTATGTATCGTTATACTCACCCCTACATGGGATTTGCTCACACATGTCACGTCTTGTGTAGACGAGTTACCTTTTGATGGATTCCAGGGCAGACCAGGACCAGTTATAGATTTGTTATTTTAGGTAGGCTGATGTATTCCTACATCTTTGAGCAAAAATACCAGTACCTATTTTTTTACTGGTTGGACTTTGTAATTTACATACTCTTTCTTTTTGGTGGGCTTTTATTCTAGCCCGGTTTACTTTATTGCACTTTACTTTCCTATCATACTCTATTTGTTGGGATAATGGTATGCGTGCATTTGTTTCTTAGTGTTTTTTACATTTCAGTATTTGTGGGATTGGCAATGTGTGTGTGTGTACATGTACATAGGAAATTCCTCCAATTTTAGTGATATTCCTACTCTGTTCTAGTCACCATCCCATAGCCTATTGGAGGTGAGCTTGGGGAGTCGCGACACAGGCCACACTAGGATTGGTCATGACATTAACTCTTGTCTACCTTGATTTTTACATATGACTCTATATATGTTGATATCATTGTGATTTTATATAAATGTATTTTTAAAGTTCATTTAGTGATACTATTAATTTTAGAACTCTAATAAGAAATAGCTTTCTCCTAAAGTAAATGGCTAATAAAAACCTTGGTAATGTTAAAACCTACTTTGTTTTTTTTTTGAAATTTTTACTATTTACCTTAGTGTATTTTTAATTTTTTTTGATATTTTAGTAACCTAAGGACATTTTAATTGGATAAAATTAATGTTTTCCACCACATGATTTATATAAAATGTTATGAATTAGTCTATGTTTCCTCATTATGATACTAAACATGTTGATACTTGTTATATAATGACCATATCAAGACTGTATAATTCAAACTAGTAATAAATGGAAACATGTAACCCTTTTTATTTTAAGATATGTGTGTAATTACAAAAATTATGTTTAGTACGGTATTCTAGTCATCCTTTTTAGTGTATCCTTAATTTAATAGGGTTTTCAGTTGGACAAATAGAAATCATGTTAAAGTTTTAGCATGGTAATGGATGAATTGTTAATATCATGTTATGAAACTTAAATTAAATTCACTAATTTATTATGTAATAGATTTTGTTAGACTAATAATAAAACGTGTTTTAAAAATTATTTTATATTTGGATCAAGTTAAATTTTGTGGACTCTTTTCATTGGGTGTAATAATATGCATAGTGTCAATTGGAAATGTTTGCTTGAAATTTTTAAACAATGATGTGCTTTTTTTTAATACATTTTCTTAAATTAATGGATGATTTCCTTTTATGAAAGTTAGTTTCATTTTAATAGTGATCTTGTAAAAAAATTGGAGTGTTTTTAATGGTATTTTGATACCTTGTTCTAAATAAATATTTAATAGTTTTTTATTTAAATGGTTTTTGGGAGAATATGAAAGATTTGAAGGAAAACTTAATGCTGATTTAAAAAGTTTTAAATGTATAGGTTTCAAGTAAATGTTTTCATGTTTTAAACCAATATTTTGTTTTAATATCCTTTTGAGCATGCTTTAAGTGATTAAATTTATGCTTGAAAATTATTGTTTCCTTAGAGGGTATTATTGAGGTTGTTTCTTTAACTAAGATTTGTGTTCCTATTGTATGGTAGACATTATTAGTGGGGAAAAGAAAGGGGGTTTATTTATTGAAGGGTAAATGGATAATGGGGATTAAACTATTTTTTTGGAGGAATTAATGGTGTTTATTTTTAAAAATGATGAAGTTTTTCCATGAAGGATAAATTATCTTAATGATTCATAGCTATAGGAGTAGATGTGATCCTTGCAATGTGTATGTGTTTTCTTTATAATTGGAATTTGATTTTATTATTTTAAATAAGCTTGTTTATTTTGATGTTTGGGTTGAATAAAATTCGTTAGATAATCAATATTGTGTTGTACTCAGGAAGTATAAGAAATATTTGTGGGATAAGGTGTTTCTAAGATTTTAGTAGTAAGAAGATTTAAATTCCTTGGATGAGTGTCCGACCCTGTGGTTAAGGAATAGTTAAAAGAGTTTGAGTTTTAATTTTAATTTACAAGGACAATAAATCAATTCTGGGTTACCTTAGAAATGGCTTGGATTTTGGGGTGTATCAAGTGTCATGGAAGACAAATCATGGTCATCTAGGATAGTTTTCTTGGGTAATGTTGGTTAACTTGGTTAAGGAGGAGTTCTTTTCCTAGTTACATAGGTATAAAAAAATTAATGATCTCTTATAATTTTAGTAAGGTGATTCTAGTGTGTGTGATATTAGGGTTTAAAACTACGCATTGATGATCAAGTTTCCAAACCTCTTAACTGATTAATACATGTGATCATGGAATTTTGAGTCGGGTTTAAGGTTGTATATTTGAAATACGATTGTGAGTTTGTGGTTTAAGTTTTGGTTAGAGGTGACAGATAGTATTGTGGTGATTAATAATGTTTTACTCTAGGATACTAAGAATGATGAAGATAGAACCTTATGTTATAGTACATGTGGTAGATTAAGGTAGGATGTGAGGCATCCTCTTAATGTTCATTCATGGCTTTGACCCTTATGTTTGAGTATCAATATGCATATTTTATTAGGTAAGATGATTTCTTTCCCATTTTCATATATTGGTTCATTGACAGTATAAGTTCATTATGATTTTCGTTGTTCTTGGGTTTAGTTAAGGTTATTTATTTGTTCTATAGGGTGTTCATATTTCAATGTTTATTTGGTTAAGATGAAGTGAATTTGGTTTTAGATGTTAAGAGTGATTATATTCTAAGTCAATGACTTTATTACTTTTATAATCAACTCCTTTTAAATTATATTTATGTTTTTAGTTTAAATTTTTTTTGGAATTTTCTAAATCTAATTCTATTAATATTTTTTAAAAAAATTAAAATTGATTGATTTAAGAAGCTGGCCTGAAAGTAGTTTTTTAGTTTACTTAAAAGTGTTAATATTTTTGGAAGCTAAAATTAATTTCTGCAATAATTAATTGATTTATAAACTTAATTTCATGAAATTATATTACCATTATGAAAGGATTTATATCTATTAAAATTTAGGTTTAGTTTCTAGTTGTATTGGTTGATTTTTCCTTCCCCGTTATCAGTTATGTACGGTTGAATTTATATTTGAAAGGTATCTTGCAAGGTTATTAGTTTTTTGAGATTCTCTTATAAAATTAGTGATGGTGTTTATTAAAAATTATTGAGTCTATGGTGGTTAGTTTACAATAGATATTTACCATTTTTTATAGAAATCATTTGTAATTAAAAGGTATCTCCCCAAATGTTCTGGCCCACTTTAGATTTTTTGAGTAGTTTCTTTGTATAGTTTCCACCTTGTTAGGGAGGTATATCTCTTAAAAGTTATGTTTTATGAGGTTCTTTCCCCTAGATCAAGTTTATGTTCAAATGATTAAATATTTTTAATTATGAAAGGATTTTTTCTTCCTTTAGTCACATTCATGTTTTAATAATGGTGAGATCCTCATTTAAGAGGTATCTCCTTGGGATCTTTGAGTTTGTTGATTACTTTTTCCTCACAAGATTGGTTTTGATTCATATGGAAGGGAATAATTTGATAGGTATCTAATATAATAACCCTAACCTTTTTGGGCCATTTATTTGTGTTTATAAATTTTTTAGGGTATCTAAAGAATTTTTTAAGGAGGGAGGTGTAGTTGAATATGAGATTTCAGATAGAAGAGGTGAACGGTTGGATGGATGAGAGGTATGTTCTAAAACTTGGTGTGTCACACCATGAAGGGTTGAGTCATAGAATGGTTCTTGTGTTATCTTATAGGGTATGATATTTAAAATTTAAGAGTTTTTTTAAATGGAATTTTAAACCTATTCATAGTGTGGGGAGTGTTTTTCATAGTGTTGTGGTTCCAATGTCATTCTTTTGTAAGGGTTAGGAGCTAATACTTAAGGTATGTTGGGTTTCAGGAACCCTTGTGTTTTTTTTCCCATGGTGTGGGGAGATTCAATCATGGTATGAAGGTTCTTGTAAATTTTGTTCGAATATTCTACTAGTGATCATCATATCATGGTAATAGATGCTATGGAGTGAATCCCTGGGTAGATGATTTTGTGGTTCTTCCATTTTTTGGAATCATTGCGACATTGTTCTCATGTTTCTTCATATCTTGGTTTAGTATTTCACCATTTTTTTCATATAATCATGTACCATAAATATGACCACCTTGGTTGTGTGTCATTTGCTTCATCATATGTTGGTATATAAGGCGGTTTTGAGCATGAAATTTTGGGGTAGATAAAGGGAAATCATTGTGTGATTTTTAGATGTGTGCTCAAATTTTCTCCATCAGGACATGATCGTGGCTTAACAAACCATGATTCCTTAAATTTATATTTTTATTATAAATTTGGAATACCATTTTAATTCTTCAAGATTCCTTTTTTTCTTTAACCCTAGAAAACTATAGGTGTGTATTTCAAGACCTTTGAATTCCATTTGACTAGATTTTTCCTTGTCTTCAAGAGATCAACCATTTTGTGATCCAAGGTGAGTTTATCTTCCCTTATTTTGGGTTATCCTCTTTTCCTTTTTCTTAGAGATTTTATGAAAATAGTTTAGATTTTTTTGTATAGGGTCATTATTTTGATGGAGGTTTTCATGATTTAGATTATTGAGGTTTTCCCCATGAAATATTGGTCTTATTATCATCTCCCTCTCTTTGTTCTTGTAAAGGGATTATTGAAGTTTTGATTTAGGTAAAGGATTCAAGAATTATCCTTCTTATTTATTTAAAATTATGGTTTTATCATGATTTTTATTCTTTTTATGTATTTTATGCATTAACATAATTAAAGATAATACAAATTATATAAATCAAGTAAATATCAGGTGGCAATTTTCATGTGTTTATATGATTACCTGACATTGATTATAATTTAGTGATTGTCTAACCTTACTAATGAGAATTGTTTTTACTTTTTTGATATATATATTTCTATTTGTGGTTTATATGTTGTAATCACCTTGCATAATGGGTTATTCACATAAATATAGTAAGGAAATGGGAATGAGGTAAATTTAGAATTATTAGTGTTCTTATATATGAATTAAAGGTAAAAAGGACATGGAAAGATGCCCTAAGGATGTTGTATGACATAGTTTACTATAGTTTTTGTTGTTTATTATTATTGAATATATGGTTTATTAATGTTTGATATTGTGATGACATTGAAATTTCATATTGATATGAATTTTACCTTCATAGTTGGATAAATCACAGAATGATGTTATGAGGAAATCTTTAATTTATTTTTATTATGTTTGATGATGAAATTTTTATTTGATATCAAATCATGATTAATATGAAATCCATTGAAGTTAATTGATGTTATGGTTACTTTATTTTATTTTTTTGTGGGGTATCTCTTTCCATGATTAAAGGTGTTTTTGTTTGTTGTTCTGACTGGTGGGGAGGATCATTTGTGGTTTGATATGGTGGTATAGTTGGTTGTGTGGGAAGGAAATTGTTTTTTAATATAAGGATATGGTGTAGTTTCTTGATTGTATGTAATGTGGTTGGAGAAAATAAAATCAAAAACAGGGAATGAGCTCGAATTAATAATTAATCATCTATAAAATGATAAATTTTTGGAATAGTTATGATTAATAAATGGTAAAATCATGGATAAATATGAAAAATAAATTAATGAATATCTTAAATAAGAAAGTGGATTATTTAATAGATTTACATTGACTATGGGTAAATTTATGTAATGATATTGGTAAATGATAAATCTATAATTTTATAAATAATGTGATGAAATGATAAATTAAGAGAATAATTGTGGCTATTTTGTATATATATGTGAGTCTAGTGTGTGTTGAAATTATAGAAGTTGTTGTTAGTAGTAAATAGTGATGATGAGGTGGTTCTTGTGAGTAATTGCAGTGATAATTTAAAATGTTAATTTTATAGTTGGGGTTGTATGTATCGATGATATATGTTTTATTTTCTTATGATTCCTTACACACCCCACTCAATTTTTATAACCTTACTGATGCCCAAATGTTTGTGGTTTCAGGTGCTTTCCTAGACATCTAGGTAGTTGAGGGAATTAATGACTTACTACTCCCTCTTCCCTACTCTCTCTTAAAACATATCATGGTATCTGATGGATCATGGTAATCATATACATATGGGCTGTGATGGACTAAGGTTATAGTACATAATATACTTGATAATTTTTTTGTTGTTGTAATGATGATACATGGTGGGGTTCATCCAGAGTAGGATGAGGTTTCAAGGTTAATTCCATTCATTTTCAAGATACCATGCTATGATGGGAATATGATATGTGGTTATGGATCTGATATGGTATGTGTTTATGTGGATATAAAATGAATTTAAGAATAAATTGTTTTGGGTAATAAGAGTGAAATAGTAGTGGGGAACTGGTTGTGGGGAACTCTCTTGGTATATTATATCGATGTAATATTATTATTCAAGGATATGATATTTTGTGAGTGGAACTTGGGTGAAATATTGCTTGATGTAGGTGCAAGTTGGTTCTATTGTTTATTCACAATGGCATTTCAATATTTTCATTAGAGGTTTTGTGGTGGATCCTATTTATTATACTTGTATGATTACCCCTATATATAAATCCAATTTTCACATTTCTAAGAGGCATTTGGTGATTGAGTTATACATTACTAAATCAAGTCTTGGAGATGCTATCTGAATCACTATTGTAGGATTTTCCTTTTCATTTTATTTTAGATACTGTGTTTATATATTAAATTTCCCTAAAAAAATTTTTTGGGTTTTATTTTATATTAAATATTTTATTGGTGTTTTTCTCTATGTTCCTAGGATATTTGAGTTAAATTATTCCCAATTTTATGTTTTTAACCATTATGTCAGTCATGAATCTTTGACCTATTGGAGGTGGTCTTTGAGGATCACACTCATCTTCATAGTATTCCAAAGAGGGGTTATCAGTTGAAGTAGGTTATGAAAATGATTATGTTTTTTATAACTTATTTATAATTTTTTCTGGATACCATAAAATAGGGTGGGTGACTATGAAAATTAAAATTCACTAAACAACCATATAACTTAGGTTGAATGGTTTTATACAATGGTGGCCTAATTGATTCGGGGTTGTTAGCCTAGTATATAGTTTTTTAAATCTTTTTATGTTTTTACTTTGTGTATTTTTCATTTAAGTATATGTGAATATGTATTTGACATAAAAAACAAATCATTTTAGATTATTTTCAAGGATAAATGAGAGTTATTTTATGTGAATTCATTAATTTTTGTTTTAGTGGCCTTTTTATAGATAAATTTAAGTATTTTTGGCTCTGGTAGATTGATTATGGTCAATTCCAATTTTTTCATTTATATATTTAGGTGGATTTAAATATTTACTATATTTAAAGAGTGTGCAATCAGGTTTTAAAAGTTTCATTGAATACTTATGTTATACTATTTTAAATTAAAATTATAAAATCTTTTCAAACCTATTTTTAGATTGAATTATGTTAATTTAATTATGGATGCATAAAATTTAAAGAAAATCATTTTTTCATGTGTGTATTGTTTTTATAAAAAATATTTTAGTAAAATTACAGACACTATGTATCATTATGAAATATAGTTTTTTAAAACTATGACATTTTTTTGGAATGTTTTTTGAAGTTTCCTTCATGTTTAAACTTTTTAATGGCTATATTTTAATTCAAAAAGTGACTTATGTATTTAATAATTTATTGGGAGCACATTATTTATATTTTTATAATGTTTTTTTCATATGCTTTGTGTTTTTTTGTGTGTATAAATTGGAATTTTAAAAAGGTGTTATTTTGTAAAATCATGTTCAATTTATATTTTAGATATAAAATGATATGGGTGACTGTTTTGGGTCTAAATTATTTAAAAATTTATTTTTTAACTTTCATTAAGGTGAGTAATGGGTATGGTATTTGTGAATTTATATAGTAATTCCATCTTATTTTTGGAAATAACAGTTATGAAACTCTATGAGATTTAGTTTGGAAATTTGTTTCTAAAATGATAATGGTTTGTGATGGGTTTGTCTAAAAATTGGGGTTTGATAATTTTAAAATCAAGTATTTTTTCATTCTGGTGAAGTGGATACATATTTGTATATGTTTTATTTTAAAATATATAAATTTGAAATCTATTTTTATTGGATGTTTTGTGAGTTAATTAATTTTTTTTCAATTTTGTTAATAGTTATTTTAGTAATTTAAATTGAAAATTGTTACAATGGTGGATTACGGTGACTATATTTTATTTATTCAAAAATATTTTTGTATGTGTGCGATTTATTTATTTATATGAAGTTTTTTTAGGTTAATATTTTCACTGTATTATTATAAATTGATTTATATTTTGTAGTTAGGACATAATTGTTTTTAATTATGATGTTTTCATTTGTTTTATACCTTATGTGGTCTCAATTTCAAATGGGAGTATAAGTTTTTAATTTCATGTTTTGAATAATTATTAAAAAGATATTATTGAAATGAGTATTTAATTTTTGATTTGAATAAAATGATATTTTTATTTTTAGTATATATATAATTCGAAATATGATTTCAATTTTTTTTAAACCATTCCATCACATTGAGTATGGATTTTTTGGTGGTGTTAGTTCTTCTTTAATGATATGTTGCGTTTTTTTAGTTAAGTATATGCATTTCATGGTACCTCCCTTAAATGTGTATAAATTATTTAAATTAAGATTTGAATAATTCATTTTTGTTAGATTGACATTTTTCTAAATTTAATGGCTAATTGGTAGGTTATTCCATGTCCAGTTTAAATTTAAATTTTGGAAAAAATTTCCCTCTTAGAGGGTAGTCTTGAATTTGGGTAGGATGAGTGAATTTGGATTGGAAATAGATTTTTTTCATTGGAACCACTTTAGATAGATGATTTTAAAGGATTACAGTAAATTTTATTTTTGATTAAATAAATCTTTTAAAATTTACCCTCTTGGTATATGTTTATGAATATAGAAAATGAGTTAGTTTATCTGATGGATAACTTGGATTAAGGGTCTCTTTAATTGAATTGTGTAATATGAGGATTTCATCATGTGTATTTATCCTAGATGGGATGGTTGGAATGTGGATTGGGGGGAATTGGGATAGAATTATAAGTTTGGTATTGAGGTTTTTTAGTTTAATGAAATATAGAGGAATGTAAGGTTTGGGGGGTTACATATTTAAATGTATGTTTGGGATTTTATAATTGAAACTCAAATTTTTTGATATATTTGGATGCTGGGACATTGGTATTTAGGTTTGGGGTCAAATTATGAAAATTAGCCATCAACGGGTGATATTATCATGTTGAATTTGTACAGAGTAGGTTACATGGTTAGGAATGTGATTCCTAAAACTGTACACACTAACCATCCATAGATCTTTTGAGGTAGTGATATTTTTATATCTAAAATAATGGTCGAAATATAGTGCTCTTGGAAATGAATATTTCTAAATGATCCATTTTATCCTTGAAAACTCTACAAAATCTTAGTTATGGCCCTTAAACATGATCAAATTCAAGTAGTCATAGCTTTTGATTAAGGTATCCATTTAGAATTTGTGATATTTAAAATAGACTCTAATAAAAAGAAATAATACCCTACATACCATGTAACCCCATAGTACGTGTTTTGAGGTTCAAAAAAAATCTGAAATACCTCCAAAAAATGTGTCTCAAATTAAGTTAACCTAATTCTTGAAATTTCACTAAGTTTTTAGTTTAATTTAAGAGTGTATTTTTTATTTTTTTGGTTGATATGGTAATCCCTACCTTGGGTTTATATTACTATAATCATGATGAAATAATTGGTTTAGTGAATTTACTTAGGTATAATAGATCATGTGATGCTATTTTTAGGATTTTTGATAATGATGGTTATTATGGAAGAATTGATGGATGACCTTAGAGAAGCATATTTGGGATATTTGGTGAATTAAAGAATAAATAGGTATTTTTTGTGAATGTACTTTTAGGATAGCTTTCTTGGAATGGAATAGATTTTATCTTTTACCTTGGTTTTTTTATGGTGTGATTTATGTGACAAGGATTTCCATGGTTTCTTGAAATAGATTTCTATTTTATTGTGTGTTTTTGTATGATTTGATGTTTTTATAGAATTTAAATTTTACAGTTAATTATACTTCTACTCTCTTATCCTTGGATACTTTCCTCATAGGAATCTAATGGGATATATTTAGATTAATTTCATGGATAAAAAATATTATTCATCGATATTCCATATGGTAGAGAGTTCAAGATTATATTTGGTTGTTGAAAGCTTAAAATTTATGTTATTTAATATAACTTAGTATTAGAGTTATCTACCATTTTAATTATTTAATTTAAAATTTACTATGTGAAGTTTTAATCAATGTAAAATGATTTTCATATGACATTTCAATGTGAAAATGAATCTTGTAAAAAAAATTTGAATTTCTAGGATGTACAGTTTTTACAATGGGGAGAACTATAAATCCCACTTTGTATAACTGTTTTAAATGAATTATTCATTTATTTTTAAAAATTAAAATAATTAAATTTTTCAATTGTGCATTGTTAACTATATTTTTGGATAGGTCATGCATGTAACTATACTGGTTAAAATTTAACCCTAAAAATAAATGCATGGTTAGGAACACAAATAGGTGGACTATTCATATTAATCAACCATTAATTAAAAATATTACTGAATAGGGAATGATTATTACAAACTCTTTGGTATTTTTTATTATTATCATCAAACGTTTAATAGAATTTAATGGTGATTTTAAAATACTTTAAATAGTGGGGTGTTATTTTGAATAAATAAAATGACATTTTATTTATTTTAAAGGGGGGATTATTTAAAAAATATCATTATTATTATTAGTAAACTTAATTAGGATGGAGAAGTTTAAAATCATTATTTGTATAATTAATTATGATAATTATTAAAATTATTTGGTTTATTATTAATATTAAAAAGTTGAACACCCAAATCAGAAACTTTTTTTGGTTAGGTTGTATTCATGAAAGAAAATTCATCATATTTTGTTAGAGAAAATATGTGAAACCCTTGGATTTGGGGATAATTAGTTTTAAACACCTCATCCTTTTTAATAAGGCCTTGGTTTCTAGCTACCCCTAACACGTTCTCAATAATATAACTGACTCTATAGAAGAAAATTCATTAAAAAATTACATAATTGAATCCAATTATTTCCATGATATTCTATATGACCTATATTTAGAGATTAATAATCTAAAATCATAATTCATGCACATTAGATTCCTTACATATCATCCAACCTAAAAATATAGATTACTAGATGTATCAACATCATTATTTTTTATGATTTTCTATCCTCCCTCCAATAGAACTCAATTCTATATTTCTGATGCTCTTAATGACTATAATTAGGTGGAATATCTACTTTCTCTTGGTACAAAATAAAATATTACCACATTCACATTCTTGGATCATGAAATATCCTTATTGTGTCCATAAAAATTGGGTATACCCAACTCTAAACTACATTACATATTTTAATATGAAAATATAGACATCTCTCCTAGATGGATGACACACTTTAGGAAACACTTCATCCTTACCTTTATAAATTTGTTGATTTAGAAGGTTTGTCTTAATAGAGTACCAAATGATGATAGATTTCAAGTTTCAAAGATAAAAGGGGAATCTATCTACTCACTCTATTTTAAAAATTGTTTTACTTAATAATATCTTTTTCTCAGGTATAACTTTTTCAATAAAATCTAGAAGCACATTGACTCTCCAAACAAATACAAAACCAATAGTAATATATATTATAGTTTAGGTTGTGTACTCAAAAAATATTAGTGAGAAATTGAAAAACCTACTCTACACTATAATAGATTCATGCATTTTCCACATTTATAAGGTAAATAATTGTATCAAATTTTAAGGAAAGAAATGTACACTAAAAATAATAATTTCATGTATTATGAATTAAATACAGGAAACCTCTATATTGTAGGTGGGATACATGCATAACACTACATAGAAGCTTACCACTCATAACTTTCATAGTGTTTTTGAGTACCAAGAAAGATTAACCAACCTAAATATATAATATAGATACCACATATCTCCTCATGGATCAAAGTTAACATTGATAGAGCATACTTAGGGGAACAAAGCCTCTCAAAATCTGGTGGAGTCTTTAGAAAAATTATAGATTTCATTAAGGGGTGATTCCAATAATTACTTGATAATTTCATTTCAATCAAACCAGAGATCTAGTTTCTTAATTATGTTTTAAATTTTTCCAAATAATATAGCTGGAACAAATAAGGAATTAGAAGTGGATCTATGTATGTAGTCAATATACTAATATCCATATCAATCATGGTCCCACGAAAGCTCTATGAAGAGTGGTAAGAATTATTATAGCATTTATAGAATATTCAACACATGGTATTTCACATCTACATGGAATAAAATGTGGTGCCTAATGGGTTTTCCAAGAATGTGGTGGAATAAAAGATGTCAAATTGGTCTTTTCATCTTTATGATATAATTTTGTACTTATATTTTACTAATGTAATGGGTGATATATATACATTTCTATAAAACCCACTTGTTTCGTCCAAATGGATTGTGTAGTTCATAATGATAATGATTATTATTATTATTATTATTATTATTATTATTACTACTACTACTATAATTGTTATGTCTGATGATATAGGTGGTGATGTAAGTAGGTGTGTACACCCAGGTAATTCTAATGTGAGTGGTGATACAATATAGGACAAGAGGCCTTTTTTGGATGGTTGAAGTGAATGTGATGGGGTTTTTTGTGTGACTAAGGTGGTGTAATGAGGAATCGAATTCAATGGGTGGAATGTGTTTAATTTTTTAGGAGGTAGACTGCTAAAGTGAATATTGTTGTTAGCTAATATTTTGTGCCTAGGGTGGTCTTTAGAAGGTTTCCATTAGAGCTTTCAGACTATTATCTTTAGGATTTAGGGCTACCAACCATGGGACATTGGGCAATTAAAAATTTAATAAAATAATTCTCAGGGGTAATTTTTATTCCTAGTAAGGAAAAATGAAGTTTGAACCACTATATTTCCTAGGGTGTGTGATTTTTTTTTTGGGTTTTTAATCCTCTATACTGGATAGTAATGTCACCCTTTGATTTTGAATCAGAACTAGGTTCAAATCTAGGAATCCTCGTTAGGGGGATTGGGTTATCTATTTATGGAATTTAAAATGGGCTCACATTTTGGGCATGGTCAAGGTTTCTACCCAAAAGAAGGTAGTAGGGCATCAAAAATTGCAACTAGGTAGATGGAATGATGTAGAAGGCAGGTGGGGTAGTGTGGAAACATATAGGTGTCACTGTGTGGGTGGATCGAAAGAGAGATGAGTGAATTAGTGCATATCAATCATATATATACCCACTTTTATTTTTTATTTTTAATGAACGGGTTACCTTCCACATGAAAATTAATAAATTAAGGCTATTTAGATGGTGTGACATGACTATGAATACGGTGTAGTGGCCACAACATAGGCATATCTAGGTGGGAGGATCAAAAGAGACATGAGTGTGTTTTCACCTATAAACCAACCCTCTTCCCACAAATATTTATAATTTGGTAAACAATGATTCCCTTAAAATTATTAGTGGTGGTGGCATGAAATTCAGACTGGTGACATGATGTGATGAATACTAGTAGGGGAAGCAGTGGCATATGACTAGTGACATAATAGGATGCAGACCACTCATTTGGGCCTTCAAGTCATACCCATCAAAGGGACTTTGGGAAACTATCAGTTGAGACTTAAGGTTATCTATAAATGTATACTTTAGGACACTATATGTAATAAAATAGGTTCAGTGGGTGTTTTCCATTCCTTGTGGGGAGTAATGATGCTTGACCAAATGGGGTGTATGGGTGCATGTGTATCTGTATTTTTTAATCCCCTCCACCTAAAAATCATCATCATAATTATTATTTTTGGTAAGAACCTTGTTATCCTGCATGAAAAAATAAGGTTCAAATTTGTGTAGAGGAAGGATTCTCCTGGGTACTATAACAATAATTTAGTGAGTACAATAGCACTGGTGCTATTCGACTAATTTGGGATTTCAAGCCACAAATTTGGGTCGACAGGACACAAGGTTTCTATGAAATCAAAGGAATTTGTTCCTAAAGGAACTTAATCTATCATTAGTTAGTATTTTGTGATATAATAGGACTAGGAGAATAGACTCAGTTCAAGAGGCAAGCGATTCAACATGGAGACATGCAGTCACCACTGGTTGAGAGGCCTCAAAAATAGGGATGGTGGGTTGGTTCCGATCAACCAGCCTTCTGTACTAATGAATTTTTGATGTGGTATAGTGTGGTTCCCCACCACATGACTATCTATATAATGGGATGTGTCTAATTATCTTGTATGATATGTGAGAAATAAAATAAGGCACCTCATAGGAATCACTAGGTGGGTGGATCAAAAGAGATATGGGTGTGTTGGAACCTATCATATGTCCCTCCTCCCACATGTATTTCTTATTTGGGATGGAAGAGTTACCAACCATGATGTTTCAAAGGGTAGAATGATGTAATGATTCATGTTGTGGTTTGATACAGCATTCTGACTAGTGACATAGTGTGATGACTATTGATAAGGGGTGGTGGTGTGGTGTTTAACTGTTGAAATTAAATAATGTTGTGTACTCATTGTAGGCCTTTAATTCATATCTTATAGGAGCCGTTGGGAAATATTTAGCGAAGCCTTATTTCCATAAAAAAACATAGGCCTTTTAGATATACATATAAAATAAAATAGGTCTAGTGGGTGCTTTTCATTCCATCTAGGGAGGGATAAGGCTTGGCCCACTATGGTTCCTAAGTGTGTGTGTTGTTTACATTTCGCTATCCCCTCTACATAATATAGATTATTATTATTATTATTATTTTGAGCTCCCTATTATCAAAATAATCATCTTAATTTGTAATGATTATGAATTTTACTTATTAATTCAATATTAAGTGGTTCCTAGTTTTTTGTATGGGATGTTATAACATAGGTCATCCTTTTAAAAAATTCATGGAATATATGGGATGATTGGTCAAAATATTGATATATTTAATACGATAATTCATTAAAATAAATATTATACTATGGGAATATATTCTATTACAAAAAAATGGTTCTGATCTTTAAAATTAGGGAATTAGTTCTATTGATCCAAATATTGTGAATCTAACTAATTAACATTGAGAATGTGAGCTGAACACTCATGAAGGCATATATGACAATTCCAAGAAAGATGGTTCTATTTTAGGTTCATAGAGGCTGATTATTATAATATAACTACTTTGGATATGACTACTTAGGCTTATAAATAAGGTCATATTTATGCTTATGAATTATGGGAGGCTAAAATGGAACATGTTATAAACGAATCAGATGAATCTAATAACATATATTCTTAGTGGTATTAGGAGGATTGTTACCATGCATATTCTAGAAAATGTAAGAAATCTCATAAAGTTATCTTCTATTCTTCTACACAACTCAAGAAACTAAAACATAAAAAGGAAACCCCAAATATATAGGTCTCTAGAATAGTGTATAAACCTGGTATCCCTATTATTGTGGTACAAGGGAATAGGCCAGGCATTCCACAATGGGTGGTTTATAATGTTGGAAAACCAAGAATTGTGAACCCCTATGTGTAATAGATTAACTAAACAGTTGAATGTATCACATCTAAATTCATACCAAGCTAAGGATTATGCCACCCAACATCTATAGGCTACTCTTAATAAGGCACATAAATTGGAATGTGTTTCTAATAAATATTTATAATCTAATATTGATTCAAAATGAGATAATGTTTTTGTAAATGAGGATAGAAGATTAATGAATATGGTCACTACAATAGATAAAGCTAATAAATCATGACAAGAAGTGCATACCATGGTGGAAATTTTTTTATAGTTTAGTTCTGAGAACAATCCTAATAAGGGATTGTTGATAGAGGGGCCTAGGGATGACACCCCAAAACCCATTATGTGGGGGAAGGATCATAGAGAATCCATTAGAAAAATTCCTTAAATGGACAGAATGTGAACCAATACACCTAATTCTCATATAGTTAGGGTTATTAAGGTACAATCAAGATAGTCAATTACTGATTCTACTACCCTCTTGGGAGAATTATCTAAACAATTGAGGTTTTTTTAGACTAAGAAAGATATAACTCATTATGAGAGTGGTCATAGTGCCAAATTCAAATATATGAATGTATTAGCCACTCCTATTCTAAATTCTTATAGTATGGAGGGACAACAGTCTATTTATAATTTATCTATGTTTGTTTCTCTATGTAGGTAAACCATCTTAATGCAAAAAGAGAGTTTTAGATTTTTTCAATGAATCGGGTTGAGTCATCTCATGAGGTTTATCTTAAAAATAAAGATTAGTTTATTGGTAGTTCTTCAATCAAGGATGGTTTGGGTGGGAAATTATATATTAATGAGGATGATTATGAAGAAGTGGTGTAAGTGAACAATGCTATGAAATATTCATATAAATAATATAATCCCTTCCATATATAAAATATGTGGAGGTGATTCTGACACTCACATTGTAGAGGTAACCCCAAACACGTGTATTTTAGAGGAAAAAACAAAAAAACATAAGTTTTTTTTTTGTCTTCATTGGAAACTTGTGTCACTCTTCCTATGTTACCATTATTTAAAATGTATTTTTTATTGATGAGATCATAATAAAAGTTATCTGGTGATTCTCATGGCAATAATGAGGTGAATTTCGTGTCCTTGGATTTGATGGAATCTAAATCCATTGATTCAAAGATGGAAGCTATTAATTTTTCTTCTCCCAATTTGTTTTTTATGGTTGTGGATTGTTATAAAACTCAAGGAATTTAGATTCAGTGGATCCTACGTTATGTTCTTGTGATTGGAATGTAATTCGAGCATCCTATGCTCAATCCAAGGTGGGTAACTCTAATCCAAAGTTACCTATGAAGTTTAGGGGTGGGGATGTATATTATTTGCATGATGTGATTCCCATAATTACAGTAACATCAGGTTATTTTTCTTAAGCTTCAATCATGAGGAATTTCAGATGGATATGAGGTGATACATTATCTCAAAATATTATGAAGAAAGGGGATATAACCTTTGTGGAAGATACAAATGGAATTATTGTAAATAGGCTTAATGAATATAATCATTCTATTGCAACTCACTTATCTCTATAAGGGAATTATTTTTAGTATAGGACCTTGTACCTCATGAAGTGATTCATAGACTATTGGGGTTTTGAGGACTGGAGTATGAATTTTTCAGGGAATGGATTTTTCCAAATAGTTTTTCCCTTTGCATTTTGAAATCCAAGTCTTGGGTTCAGGGATTCATCAAACTAAATCCATGAGTCCTTAGAATTCAGGACTAGGATTCTCATTTTAATCCTTTAATCATGAAAAATCTCAATCACCCATATCTAGACTTAAATATGAGGATTGATTTTCTTTTTACATAACCCGTAAATTTTATGGGAGATAGCTCATATAGTTGGTGTACTAAATAAAATGGATAAAGATAATGAAAAATAAAGGTTTGGTCATTTTCAAGAATTATTATAAAAATTGACATTTTCTCTCATTTAAAAAAATTTATTTTTTAAACTAATTTCATTCATATATTTTATTTTGATGTTAGTTATAAAAAAATCCTTACTTTTGTAAGGGTTTCATAAATATAGGACATACCTATGATAAATGTTGCAGAAGTACTATTTGAAATCTTTGTAAAGTAAGAGGAAATTATTCTATCAAGATTATTGTTTATACTACTCATAAAGTTGTAAAGGGAGGTCAATATTTAGAGAAAAACACTTAAGTGACTAATCCATTGAGAACATAGAGAAAAAACTAGTAAAATTATCTAGATATATGGGATACTTTTTCAGGGAAACATCACTCTCCACTTATTATATACAGCACCACTAACAGTGTGGATGATAAGGGGTGATGAGCTGGCCAAACCCCTAGGGAAATTGTGATGTGATTAGTTCTTTTCCAAAATACCATAACCTATTGATTATTATTCATGAAAAAAAACAATCCTAGAGGATAATATTCTACCTAAGATATTGGGGAACTCCAAATAATTCT
The DNA here is from genome assembly GCA_963277665.1 of Viscum album. Taxonomy (NCBI): domain Eukaryota; kingdom Viridiplantae; phylum Streptophyta; class Magnoliopsida; order Santalales; family Viscaceae; genus Viscum; species Viscum album. The sequence goes on from OY728144.1 coordinate 186,005,760, forward strand.
TGTGGTATATCTAAATTTATTAAATGAATGTTCTTATAGAAGATATCATCTTCTGGGATTCTACTTTAAGATATTTTCTTGGTATCCTAGGAAGCTATTTAATTGAAGTTTTTTTCTAGTTATCTTTTCAAAATTTCTCAAATGTAACCTCCTATTATACTAATTTTCTTTATTTCAATAAAAGAACCCATGGGTTTGGGCCCCCAACTCATGGTTTTAGGATGCTTATTATTATTATTATTATTCTTGGTTTTGTTATTTTTGTTGTTTTTGTTTTTGTTGTAGTTGATATAACAGGTTTCAATATTAGGAATCTCTTTTGGAAATTCTCTCACAATTCAATGGAAATTTATACTTCATTAATCTATGTAATTCTCAATAGACTATTAATTTTATCTGAATGAGGTATTCACCTTGATTCTAAATAATATGATCATGGGTAATAGTGATATCCAAGTAATTTCAAATCTAGTTGACTTAGTAACCCATGAAACTAGGTATTATTTGGATATGAAGTCACAAGAAGATTCAAGGAATAATTATGTCTCTTTTGTGGAGAATTTATCAAAAGATAGTATCTTCTCCAACCTTCATGTTGAATCTATGTTATTGAAAAAAATAACATAAAATAGATCATTGGTTTTTTTAATAGGATGCTAAAATTTTCAATGAATGAATTTCTAAATGTAATAATTCATTACTTACTTGACAGATTCAGTAAGAAAAAAATTCATCGAAAATTAATGACATTTAATTTCATATCTTCCATATATGGGATTCAATGGTTGTAATATAACCTCAATTAGTAAGGGTTTATACCATATTATATTCCCCTTAAATGTATTAATGTTTAATGCCTGTTGTTTTGTATTTTTCTCACTAAAACATGATATCCTATGTTTTCAAGAATATAATCCCATTATTTGTCCACTCTTAATCATAAATTTAATCACCCAATATTGTATTTACATTAAGGGATTAAAATGGTTCTTATATCATCCCCAAATCCTTTAGGATGTTTCATAAGATCTGGTAATTTCCATCAAATTAGATAAGGAAACTGAACATGTCTGCTGTGGTCAGTTTTCTAGAATTTTAGTTGATTTTGACATGTGTTACTCCCTTATTGAAACTGTATTTTGATTATTCATGAATTTATATTTGATATGTCAATTTAATATGAATTATTAACTATTTTTTTATAATTGTTGGTGTATTAGACACACTAGTGAAATGTGTCATGATAATTTGAGTTTTACTAACTACAAAAGAACTATGAATCTAATTGATCAGTGCCAATTTTAATTGAATACCAATGGAAAGGTGATGGAACATCATCTCATAAATCAATGGGTAGGTTAACAAACCACTATTCATAGGTGGTAAGGCCTTTGTTAATTCTAGGGATCACCTTCTTATAGTGAATCAAGGTGAGTATCAAATAGATATAGTGTAGTTGGATCCTAAGTAGGATGTTGTGTACAATATATATAATATAAGGGGGTTTATTAGGTGTTTTCATGAGGAATATTCCTCCAAACTATATAATGTTTCTTAATCTCATTTTTTTGGATTATATGATAAATGGGTTGGGCTTGGAGCAGCCCATTCGAGTTATTCTTGAGGAATAAATGGATATGAAATGGTCTAACAGGTGTGAAAATGTATTTGATATTGCATAGTTACATTAGTATTTTTATCAAAAGTTTGTATAATTAAGGTAAATATATGTATTTATCTTTTAGTATTATCTACCCTGAAGCTGATGAAGAATTAGAAGACAAACTATGCTTCCAAATGTTTAGAATTATTTTTTATTGGGGGATATAAGGGGTCTAATTCTAACTCTTTTAGTGTTGATACTTATATAAATATCATGAAATATTTGTATTAAATTACTATTGTCAATATTCTTCCTTATGTATCAGATGTAGTGCCACCAGTTATTTTCAAGGGTGTGGATTTGGCTGGCTAGGTAGCTAACATATAAGGTTTATCTTCTTGTTTAGTGGATGTGGATTAAGATGAGAAACACACAGGACCTAGTAGTGGTTGTGGGAACAAGACTATTTATTGGGATGGGATAATATTACATGAAATATTACCAAGTATTCTAGTGGAATCACACATGTCCAACACTTTTTGAGTGAGAAATTTTGAAAATATGTAATGAACACCAAGAAATATGGGACCTCAATTAATTAGGTAGTATATTCAGGATCTCCAACTGGTCTCTCAACACCTATGGAGGGAAAGGATAATTTTTAGTAGGTTTTTGGTCATCATGTGAACACTATTTAGGTAATAATATTGTAGGGAGGTAAGGTTCTACTTTATCCCTGGTGTAGGAAAAATTCTGAGTTATTTGTTTGAGTTTCCCATGAGAAGAATGTATCATATATGGAATATAATTCTTAAAAATATATTATCATTGTTCTAGTGGTTGAAAAGATAGTTGGGATCCCCCCCCCCTCAATTTTTCTAATTCAATGAAAGTTATTTATGAAATTTTCAGCAATTTCACAAATGAAGAATGTTAATATTCAAAGGATAAAAACTCAAACCTCATCACACCAGATCGGATTGAGCCAAAGAGGTTTTATCAAGAATCCAATGATGATTTTTTAGACTGGTTTGATTCAGAGGTTGATTTTATTTAAGAAAAAAGAACATATTTTATTCATCTATAAAGTTTACCTCACAATATTGGGGTTCATATAATCCAACATCAAAGAAAATATCTAATCCAACCTAGAGTTAGGTATTCTATACTTATCATGGAAATATTATGTCCATAGATCCCTGAGAAAAAATTGTGAATCCACCAATATAGGAAATGAAACCTATAAGAAGTAGGATCCAAAATATTTGGCCATAAACGACTCATCCAACCCTTATTATAAACCTAAGTATTTTAAGAGAGTTTTTCATCCACATAGGGGTAGACCAAAAAACATGGGTAAAATCTATTTTTATGGTTTACTCAATTTTGGACAAAATTTGGATATTTATCACTATGGTTTGTTTAAAACATTATCAATTTTTTGTATTTAGTGGTTTTAAGGGAAACTACTTTTGACATAATAACTCCATGTAACATTTTATCTTTTTTAATAAAAGGATCATGGGATTGTTTTTTAGGTACATGGTTCTAAACATTTTAGATTATTATTATTATTATTACTAGTACTATTAATTCTACCACTAACATTACTACAATGGGTGTGGAGCTCAAGAGATTTGGTGACCATGGAAATTTCTAGGGTTCTTCATGAAATATGGCCTTTCCACATGATATTTTGTTACATTTTTGGGTTGTTGGTGATCTTTCTAGTATGATTTATTTGGTCAGACCTTTAGTTAGAGAATAGGGGGATATCAGGGCCTCTACCCACAAATATTGTTTAGATTTTTTTTAGATAATTTTAATTTTTCTTTGTTAATATATGTAGATCTAAATAGGATCATTATATAAAGTATTATAGATCATATAGTTTTGAATTAATAAGATATTTTTCATACATTTAGGAACTGTAAATTTTTTATCATTATGTATTTAGTCCTTCCTTAATAAAGTAATCCAATTAGGTTTGATGATTAGGTTTGTTTTCTATATAACAATTGAGGATTAAATGAATGGAAATTCAATCCAATAGGTCATAGTTACTACCACCTGGTGTTTCCCTCTGATGAATTTAAGAGTAGATCTTAGGGATTCAAGTAAATCCACTTAAATTCAAGAACCCTGTGAATTCATGATTGGGATGAAAAATCTAAACCATTTACTACTATAAAAACTTGCACTCATGTTTGGGTCAGATTATTTTGTCTAAATAGGATGTTATATCACTTTATAATTCTCTATGATATAGATTTGACAGTGGGAAAACTTATTAAATTTGATAAATATACTGATAATTATAGATTTTTGTGTTTTTATAGAATTTTGTTTAAAGATGATTTGAAGGACAAACTTGTTGAAAAGGTGGTTCTTTCTATCTATGTAGATGATCTTAATCTTAAAATTGTATATGGTAATTTTCTTGATTTCTTCTCTCACTATCAAGTTATTTGGTATTTCAAATAAAAGTGTCTTAAGGATATAATTTTTAGTAATTTTTATCTCATCATAAATTATTTTGAAAACATTCATCATAACAAAGTTAGGGATAATGGAAATTATGTTAATGGCATAGTTTATGGTGGTGTTATCAATACACAGGAGGTGGAATCTACTTTTTAAATCCTATTCATATTATTGATAGAAATTATTCCTTTGGAATCATAAGCTTGATGATTCTATTAATGAAATTTTTAGAATCATGATTAAAAATATGATTTAATAAATTATGAATAATATAAGGAAATGGAGCAGTTGTGTAATAGGATATTGATATTACTAAGGGGTATCATGTCATTTCCTATGTTGTAAGGGCTGGTATAGTGATCGGTGGTTCTTTTTTGCTGAAGGAGCTTGGTTTAGGATCTTTATAGGCCGATTAACTATTTAAAAATCTAGTTATAGGCTATATGTAGAGGTAAGTTTAGGTACAAGTGTGAAATATGGTGGAAAGACCCTCTAAGGTAACTATTATTTTTGATCAAAGGTAGGGGATTGTTAGGTTTTAGGAAATGATACTAATAAGTCTATTCATAACCAAATATTTTGTAACTTTCAATGGATTCCAAGATTTATGAGAAAGGAGGTATAAGATAAGGTCTATCCCAAAAACATGCTTTTTCCTGCTAAGAAGGATGTATAGGTCTCTCTTAATAAGTATAAGGTTGAGTACCTTTCCCTTACTTTCTCAGAAAAATCATAGGATGTTAGTGAACCTTCCCTTATGGTATTGATTAAGGTTGTGAATTTTAAATCCTTTCAAATGTAAGTTGATATTAGATATTATAAACAACCTATGAGCGCTCTTGAGGACAAGTATAGGTGGGGAATTTGTTTTATGTTGTTGTCTTAAAAACTATTGAGTTTGGGGATACTTAGTATCCTTTTTAGATGGATAATACTTAGATATGAGGATGATATCCTCATATTCATGGTAATCAATGAGCCTATCGTAATAATATTATATGTTCTTATGGTGATTTTTTAGAGAATTTTGGACTTTGAAGATTTTTTAAGATTGTTTGAGATTAATTTAGAATGATAGATGGTCTATTTTTTCTGACCCCATCCTCCTTTGTCCCTAATTTTAACTTTTCCTTAATAAAGGAGCTTTGAACCCAACTTATTTTGATTGTTGTTTTTTTTTGTAGTTTTCATATTTTTTGTTCCAAATTAGAGCATGGCCTCAATAGATTTTCTATTTTTTCTTGTTTTATTGTGGTTGTGACTAGACGCATTTATTTAAATTGTAGGAATCATCAGGTGGGTTAATAAAAAGATATATGAATCTTCTATAACCAATTATTTGGACCTCTTCCCATATGGATTTCTGTTGTGGGCATAGGGTTTCCCTACCATGGTACATTAAAGGGAATCAGATGTAACAACACTTGGTAGGGTAAATTCATCATTTAGAATTGTCACATGGTGTTATGACTACTAATAGGGGGAAAATTTCGTACAAGAATGGTGACAAAGTATGATGCAAACTACTCATTAAATCCTTCAAGTTATCTCCTCTAGAGGATTTTGGACCACATTTAGCTAAGCCTTCGAGCTATCAAGAATTTGATACTTCAAGCTATAAATATTTAATAAAATGGGTCAAGTGGTTATTTTCCATTTCTTGTGGGGAAGGATAAGGCTTGACCCAATAGGTTGAATGGGTGTGTATTTTTCTTACAGTTTTTAATTCTCTATGCCAAATATTTTTTTTATTATGATAATTATTATTTTTTTGTTGTTGTTGTAGTTTTTGTTGTTGTTGTTGTTGTTTTTATTACATGGTTGAGGTGTATCTTAGTGGTAATCACCTCTTAATCTTGCATGAAATACCCAGGTTCAAATACGGGTTAGGGAAGGATTTATGTATGTATAATGGCAGTTTTGTAGTGTTACTATAGAAATTTTGTACCTGTATTCTATCAGTATTGTAGCAGTACTATAATAGTGGTACCATTAAACTGATTTGGGATTTCAGGCCACGTATTTTTTAATTTGGTCAATTGGACCTTTGTTCCCTCAATTTTAATCAGCTGGGTGATATAATGGAACTATAATAATGGTGTGGAATGACTAGAAAGGTGGTTTAGAATGAAAACACATATGTGTTTCTTGGTGGGATGATCAAAAGTGTGATGATTCCATTGTAACTTATCATAAGAACTTCTACCCACTCAAATCTCTAATGCAGGATATAGGGGTGCCTTACCATTGATTGATGATGGGTAACACATTGAAATGGTTATTGACAGGGGTCTATGTGGTGTGTTGACTAGTAACATTATTACTCATGTGACCAAGAAGATAACATGATGCAACTAGCATGTGGTGCAACCTGAATACATGTAGGTTCTATTAGGTGTGAGGCTCGAATGAGTGATGGGTTAATTAGCACCAATAAACAATCCATGTTTATCTGATCTGGGAAGGAGGGGTGACCTGACATAGAGTGATAGAGAAACATGGTGTGATAATATTGTCAGGAGGGGTGATGTGACATGAAAGACTTGTGACTCATAGTATCACAAGGCAACTTTTCTAGGCCTTAGTTAATCTCCTTTAGGGTCCTTTAGGCTACATTCATGTGGGATATTTTACAAATATCAATTAGTTATATAGAATGATAATTATAAAGGGTTTTATTTCTCAAGTTGATACATGCCACTTATCCATAAAAGAGAGGGTAGAGGTATGTCAGTTCTCTATTGTTATAAGGTCAATTATACTAAAAGGTGAGAAGCCTTAGAAACTTCCAAATATATATAAAACTATTTCCACTAGTTGGATGTTTTTTTATTAGAATATTTTATATATGGGTTTGGGAACTTTCATAGCATCTTCTTATCTAATGGGATAAATAGAAAGGCTTAAGGGTCTAGAAATCTTATTTTATATATGGATGATTTTTTATTGGAATATTTTCTATATGGTTTTAGGGTACTTTCATATCATCTTTTATCTAATGGTATAAATATAAATTCCTAAGGGTCTAGAAATTTTATTCCACACATATATTTGGATTTTATTCCATGGTCTCAATTGGTTATATTGGTATTTTTGGATCTTATAGAACATCATATCTGAAATAGTGGTCCCCATAAAGATTGATGGTGAAACTGAAAGGGAAAAATTTTAATCACTTTGATCGTATTTTAGTTTATATTAATATGTTTATTCCTTTGGTTTAATAGTTCACCCTCAATACCCTTGAGGAAAGCATCAAAATCATTATATGGTACAAGTGTTTTCCCTCTATCTGTACTAAATTAAAAATTAAAGGTCATATATCTAGTGAGTATAGAAGATCTAAGGTCCCATGTTATTACATAAAGATCAGGGGACCCTTAAAAAGTGAGTGTCAAAGGAAAAAGAACATGAATAAGTTCAAGGTTGTGTTGCCTACTACCCATGAACCCAAGGGGAAGGAAATTATTGGGCCTCTTCCAAATCCCAACACTACTATCACTAAGGGAAAGGACACCTTAAAGGATTAATTAAATGAAGGGAATATTTTAACCCCAATGATGTCATTAATAATGTAGATACTCCCCTTTCCCTCATTGAGTCATGCACAACGGACTACATCTACTAAGTCAGGTGCCCCATCAGCTGATCTATGCACAGACATCTCTGGCTTGTGGGGGAGGTTTCCTTATCTCCTAACTCCAACACCATGATTTATTTGGGTACTCTAAAGTGGAATTAGGTTTCCTTACCTTCTAATAATTCTACTCAACTTAACGAGGACTATGGATTTTCACCCATTTAGGGCGCCACTATAGATTCTACTAAGACTCCTCTTTCTAAAGGTGTCTCTAATGGTGTAAATGTTATCCATATGAATGATATTTACCTTGTTTCCCTCATCTCTACCCCAAGGTGATAAGTATTTCACACATTTTTTAGTAGGAAAATTTTTTAGAAGATGGGTGACCAAGAGGAGGTCTTTGGAATCATTATAAGTAACTCTTTTATCCCACTTTCTAATGACCATGCAAAGAGACCTGTGTCTTTGGCTGATGAATTGGAGGTAGAAAATAAGATAGGTCACACGAATAACCACAACGCACTAAAAAACCTAGGGTTAAGGGTAATTATAATATATAAAATCTCAATAGTTCCCAAAATAAGGGGATGTATTCTTCAAAATTATTTTCTTCTAAAACTATCTTGGTCTAAATAATTATTATACATATTTATCCCTTAGACATTTTATCAATAGGTATAACCCAAACCTTATTTGTATTACTGAACCAATAGTTCAATTTGAGAATTTTAAATGCATTAATTTGAATTCTTTTGGTATTGAGATAATTAATTACAACCCTAGGGTTTTTTTAGTGGAAACCCTTTGGTCTCTCCAAGGTAAATTCATGAGTTCCCGTGTCCACTTAATTAGGAACCAATATATCACTATCTACCTCAAGAAGGTGGATTAAAAATGTATGATATCCATAATATATAATCATAAGTATTTTATTAAAATTAAACCCCTCTCGAATAAATTAGACTCTATGTTAAGTAGTATATCATGTGATTGGATTCTTCTAGATGATTTCAAAAAAAATATTATAACTAATGAGAATCTAGGATCCAATTTTTTAAGTGCTACCTTGGTGGAATTTAATAGATATTTTAACAAGAATTTTCACACTAAAATTAATCTTTAGGTTTTTCAATATACCTGGTCTAGTTTTACTATAAATTCTATGAAATTAAATAGGATTGAAAGATTCATCTTTTCCTCAATGAAAATGACTTAGTAAATTAGTTTTATTACTCTACCCTCCTAAGAGTTCACTCTAATCACTCTCCTTTTTGTATTTTTATTTATTTGAATGAAAATAAAACTTCAAATATCCCCTTTAATTCAATAATTCTTGGGTTCACAATGATTAATACCAATATGTTTTTCATCAAGAATAGTCTTTGAGATGTAATTGTTCCCCCTTTAAAATTTTAAGCGAAAAACTAATAACTATTAAGTATTATCTGAGGTACTGAGAAAAGTATTATTTATATATACTTAATAAATACATCTTGTCTATAGGGGATGATGTGAAGGAGTTTTATTAAAGATAAATTTAATTTGATACCCCATATAAGGGGGAAATATAAAATCCTTTCAAACTTGAATATCTGATGATCGTAAGGGATAGGATGCTGGTAGATAAATTTCATCTAATATGGAATAATGATGGAGATAGAAACTCTATGTTCTTTTACATCATGTATACATGGAATAAAATGAGGGAAACAATATCCTCTATTATGGTTAATGAGGAAACCTTTATTTATGAAGAAGGAATATCTAATTCTATGATAGGATTCTTCAATCCCCTATTTAATGAGGATGACCTTGATCATGAAGGGATGGTTTTGTTGGATGTAATCCCAAAAAACATATCTGATATTAATAGATTATTTCCTACTTACACCCCACTAAGGAAGATCTCAAACATGTTTGATTCTATCTAAACTCTTAAATGAATCTTGGGTTAAATGGTTTCAAAAAAAATTATCCTTTTGGGATATCATACATTGTGATGTAATGAAAGTTTCCCAAGAGTTTTTTAGATTTGAATATTTTTCCACCTAGTAATAACTCTTAGAATATAAGTATTGTTCCCAAGGTTGATCATTCCCAATATATTAAGGGTTTTAGTACCATTATGGTTGGGAATATCCTCCTAAAAATTATTAGCAAGATCCTTGGTCTTAGATAGGGATATATGGCTAACCATATTGCTTCCCATATCCTATTTGTTTCATCTCAATAAGGAAAATTCAATAATTACTCTACATTTTCTTTGAGTGTATCAATGTTATCTAAGATGAAATATCAAAATGGTAACATTTTACTTAAGTTATATAGCTCCAAATATTTTAATACTATTAAGTGGGACTTTATCATTAATTTATTTTTAGGTAGGGCTACTCTTATATATTTTTTTAGATCATTCAAGCTATTTTGAATAGTTCAAGGTTCTCTATTATTGTTAATGGTGCAAAAAAGGATACTTCGGATGCTCATGGGTGGTTAGGAAAGGTAACCCCCTCTCAACCCTTCTCTTTTGTATTATGAAAGATTATCATAGTAGATTCTTCATCAAGGTAGTTGACTCTATACTTCTATCACCTATCATGGATTTTAGAAATATAAATTCCCCCACACATATACTCTATAATTATGATATTATCAAATTTGTGAAGTTGAGTATAACTATTTGGGTTTCATCAAGGATATTTTTCATCATTACGAATAGGTCTCAGGCCAATCCATCAGATGAAATAAATCATATATTTACTTTAGTAAGTGCCTAGTGGCCTTGGGGAGGAACCATATTGTTAAATTCCTTAGAGTAAAGTAGAGAGAGCCACCCTTCACTTATTTAGGCCTCCCTCAATTTTTTAGTAGATTTAAAGCTTCTTATATGGAAGGAGTTTCACCTAAAATTTCCTCATAATTAGAAATTTAGAAAGGAAATTCTCTTCCCAATATGGTTAAATATATTTTGTTAACTTCACTATCACTTAAATTTTTATTTATGAATTTCACATTTATAAAATTACAAGATAATTATTCAAACATATAGAGTAAAAAGTTATAAACCTTATCTACATACATTGTATTTATAAAAATAAATATATCATAGTTTTCTAGACGAATTATTTCAATCCTACCAATATTGGTGGTATTGGGGTCAAGAATCTGGGTCTTTTCAATGATGTATTTAATTTCAATTTCCTTTATCACCTTCTAGAAATCTCTATTTCGGGATCTATATTCATGAAGTAATATAATATTTCTAGGATTCAAATGGGTAATTAATTTAATCAGGGAACTTTGTTTTGCCAACTTTTAGTGATTCCTTTTACTCTCTAAATCTGAAAATCAAATGTGTTTCCTCAAGCCACTAGAATCTTAAATTTTAGAAAACCAATTGGATTTTATTTCTTATTTTTTTATATCTATGAAATTAGTTCAGAGGTAACATATTTATCTGTCTATATTGTTTTGTGACAGGCAGAACAAATTAATGCCCTGTTAAATGCAGGATCATACAAGAAAATCTTGAACTACTAATTCATTGATAGGGATTTATGCTACTTGATGTCGAATAGAATGGTATTTTTAACCCCTAGGATACAAAACTCCTTTAAATTTAGCAATAATAATTCACCTTCCATGTTTCTAAACCATATTAGGAAGTATTTTAATCAGATGATAAGAGATTGGATCTTATAGAAAATCTAACATAAGTGATCTGTAATAGATGACTTAATTGTTATAGTTGATTTTAAAATTACCTCAATCTATATACTTTGAAAAGATTTTATAATTTCAACCACATTTTCTCACATTGATACATTTTCAAAGTTTTATGTATTTTTATCTCCAACTGATTATTGGTGAGTTTTACTTGGGATTTGATCTTAATATGTTTATGAAAAACATTATTAACCTGTCTATGAGTCCAAAACTAAAAAACTTATTACTAGTTTTTGTTTCTATTGGCTTGAAGTACATTTTTAGGGTAGGAAAATCCATCTAATATGATGAAAATATGACTAATATTCTAGAGATATATTCCCTTATCAGTAAGTACCGTAAAGTTTCCTCGAAGGTTCCAAAAATTTTGATGGATAATTTTATGCATGACCTAATTATTTATAGAATGTTTGGTGTTTGTTATATCCCTAGGAAACTAACACTATATAGATATGTTAGATGGAATCCTCATATTACTTCTCAGATAAAATTGAATTTTGGTGGGTAACATTGAGTGTTCTTGGTATGGATGGTTACAGAGGTATCTTCAAGACTTGGTAGGGCCTTATTAAAGGCCATTTTTCCTAGTTCCTAAGATCTTTCATAGTTTTGGAGGTTCATATTAAGGATATCATTCATGTGTTTCATTACACATGGAAATTTAAATGGAATAGACTATATATTGAAAGTGACTCAAATTTTTTTGTGAATTTGGTCAAGCACAGATCTTGCAAAGCTCTATAGTATCTCTTCTCAAATTAGAATGAATGCCTCACCCTAATTAAAGAGATGAAGATTCTAGTTAAACATATTTATAAGTAAAATAATATAGATGAAAGTTATATATCAAAGTGGGTGGCTCATGATGAAGTATCTTTTTAGTCATTTCATTTATTTTCAAAATTTATGCATTTATATTATTTAAATATAGGGGGTTTATATAATTTTCTGGCATAGTTCTCTCTTATACAACCACTCTCCCTTTTTTATTATATCTAATTTCATAGATATTGGTCACTTTTATCAATCACATAGGTTTTTCCTCATCATCATAACCATCATCATCATCATCATCAATATTATTATTATGTGCTCCATCCCATGCAAGATTAGTACATGCTATTAATCCACATCGAAGTGGTCTGGGGTTCAACCCCCTACACCTTCATGCTTGAGGGATTTTATTTCAAGAACTTTAGTTATTATTGTATCACTATAGTAATGGAGGGTACTATAGAAGGTATTATACTAGTGGAAGTTATTAAAGTAGATATTGTAGTAGAGATTGGTACGATAATAGTACAGTTCAGAAAAGGATCTTTGGGGAAAAATGTTACTTTGGGATAGAATAAGGGATTCTAAGCCACAAGTCCTATAGGTAAGAGGAATTTAAACCCCCAAACCCCCTTAAATCTATAATGGTGTCAAAAAAGTTGTTAATTTTTCTTATGATTAAGATGTCATGGGATTTAATTATTCAAGACTTAAAAATTTTGAGGTTAGGGTGGAAATGAAGCATGATTCAACTTTTGATTCAGGTCTAGGGTTTCTATAGGGTTCAGATACATAATAAGAGAGTTTTAATAAATTTTTTAATGTTAAATCAACAACCCAAAGGATCAAGAAGAAATGTGATACTGATTTTATAGTAGAAAATTTTAGTGTACTATCAGAGAGGCTTTAGAAATGTAAACACCCTATTATTTCCCATGTTTCATTATAGCCTCAAGATAATCATTTTGATATGATTGAAATTAAGAAACAACTTTTGAAGATTTAGTGATTCTATGGATGGAATATAAACCATTGGGAAAGGTTTCTACCATGTTATTTTCTCTTCTGTTGTGTTGAAATTGAAAAATTGATGACTTGGTTTTATTAATCTAAAAGTAGGTACTCTCTGAATTCAAGATTGGGATCACATTTTTAAAACCTTAAAATTGACGAATTCAATAACTCAAATTTAGATTTGAATATGATTTTTGAGAATACGTTATATCTTTTAAAATTTGTATAGGACATTTCCAATATGGTTGGATTCCTAATCAAAGTGGACAAGGAGATAGAATGGGCTAGGTATGATCACTTCATCAGAATATTAGTTGAATTTTACCTTAGGTCTCCTATGATTACATCTATCATTCTAACTAATAATGATCAAAAAAATTACCAGGCATTTAAATCTGAGAAATTTTTTTAATTCTATAAATTTTGTTATAATATTTGTCAAAATGAAGATCACTGCCACACAATATTAATCTATGGAAAATGATATATGAAAGTTCACAACTCTAACAATTTTAAGTTCCTGGTATGATTAGTTTTATCCACTAAGAAGGGGGTTTTAACCAATAGAGGGGTAGTTTTTTAAATTTATTTTAATAAAAATAAACATCTATGACTTGTTGAAGTATGATCCACTCAAAAAAATAAAAAATCATCCTCACTAGATCATGTATAAAATGAAAGAGCAAGGACCACATAGTTTTTACAAGGTTTGGATCCAATGAGGAATCCTACTTCTTGTCGTGGCTGGTTATTCCACCCAACTATAGATTCTTTTTTATTATAGCCCAAGTGAAATATTTTTACAAGAATTCATTTTTAATTCTAAAACATTTGTTAGGAGTCCCATCCATCATTATAGCATCACGCTACAGTACACAATATAATTACAAAATGAAGAAGATCTCTAATTAAACATTATTGATTAGAAAATAAAAAATAAATATCCATTTCCATGAGCCTCCAAAAATATGAAAGAAAGAATTTCCCATAGTAAAATTATAAAATGAACTGCCCAAACATTCTCAGACTCAAATACAATCTCCTAAAGACATGAATTTCATCAGTTTTTGATCACTGAAGAATAAATCTCAACTACAAAAAACATACTCTCTATTTCATTTTCTCTAACCTCACACATCATTAAAGATATTTTGTTGTGTTAATTACAAAAAATTAAGTAAATAAAACAAAATAAAAAATTCCCCCATGATATCTAAACTATGGTAAAAAACTACCTTTCCATCACAACTTTAGTAATTTAATCCTATGATTATGGAGGTATTCAGAACTATCCATGCAACATTATAAAAAATCACCTCAAAATGGTTTAATTTTTAAATCCAATAAAAAATATATCTATATATAGTGAGGAATCTAAATCAACTATGTGGAGTCAAAATGTCTATGTAACAAATTGGATACATGGTTCTCAATAGGAATCCTCTACGAGTTCGCAATCAGCTACATCATTAATTAGCTATATCAATATCAAAATTCAATTACATGACTAAAAATAGATATGTGAATTCCAAATCAACTATATAGATTATTTAGCTATATAAAACATTTGTTTATGTGGTTAAATTAGCTATATGATTTTCTAATGTTTTTGAAATGACTATTTGAATCACCTAAATGAATTTTACCTTTAAAAATCATCTATGTGAAAATAATATTGACTCAAACACAAATTGAATAACTTAATCCAACTATTATACCATATAAAAAACACTTCATAACTTAATGAAACTTTCTTCCATGATATATAAATATATAAAAATCATATCAAACATTTTTGGACTTATGAGTAGCCGCCAAATACTCTAAATCAGTTGTACTCAGGGCCGTTGAACTCTGAATCTTAGTTTACTAGCTAACACAACCACAACCAAAAAAGAACACACCACCTAATATGGATCTACAGTCTATACAATCACCCACCCAATCTGAATTAGTTTAACCAAGAAAGTATAAATCCACACTATACTTGTATAGCTACCCATAATTCACTATGCCTTTTATATTTCTCAAAATTATTTTAATATCAATTATTTGTGACTCACTCAATTTAATTTAATACCTATCACACAGAGGCGTCGCATAGGCAAAGTATGGTCAAGATGTTGTGATATAGAATAGACTTCCAATAAAACATTTAAAAATATTATTATTAACCTTATTTCATGGATCATAATTGCTCAAATTTTTACAAAAAAAATATGGGTGTAGACACCTCTTTTGAGTCTTTAATTCCAAACTTTCTCAGAAATTATATTGCATATTTTTATTGTGAAATGAACATATGATCTATGTTCTGATTAATCTATAATCCCAAAAAATATTTCATTTCCTCCAACATAAACATCTCAAACTACTTTTTTAACTCTATAGAAAATTACCCACATAAAAAAAATTATTAGTAGAATGAAATAGGCCACCCACATATACTATCACCATTGGTGTTTCTGATAAATCCTTATTTATGTAGAAGTTATTATCAATAGTTCCTTTTGAAAACCCTGTTTTTTATCAAACAGTCATTAGGTTTAGAATAATAGGCCATTATAGCCTATTTTAGGCTACAAAATTACTTTATAAATCTATAAACCGCTCTTCTATCATTGTCAAGAATGAAAGGTTTTGGTTTTTCAATCAAGACTCTTTCATTAATGTCACTATTTATAAATATAGAGTTTACATCCATTTGATAAAATTTATAATGCTAATGAACTTACACTATTAAGAACATCCTTATTGTCTCGAGTCTTGAAAAAAAAGTCTCTTCAAAATCAATGTCTTCTGTTTGTTTATATTCATTACAAAGAATTCAAGCCTTGTTTTTTATAACTTTAACATTATTATTCATTTTGTTCCTAAAAACCCATTTCATACCAATCTCATTTTTAGTTTTTGTTTTGTGAACCAGTTACAAGGTAATTCTTACCTCTTCATCATACTTAATAGACTCATCTACCATTATAGGTTTAAATTTTTATGTAAGAGTATTTTATTTTCAGATCTTATTCTCTTTCTAGTTTGAACTGGTGCATTCTGATTACTAATGATATTCTCAATGTAAAATTGTTTCTTTAATATCAAAAAATGATTTATATTACCTCCAGCACCTTATTTATCATCACTATATCATTTTAAATTATCATCAATTTTTTCAGTTTGATTTCAGTAAATCTTCCATCTTTTTTTTAGAAATATTCTCATTGTTTTCTATGGGATACTCAAAGTATGCTTAAATATACTAACTCATTTTACCCAGATTTCCTTAATTTTCACATCCAAACACTCAACTATTTTATATAATCTATAATTCCATCATCTTTATCCATTCTCACTAAATAAATAACCCATAAAGACTCCATTATACTCCTTTTATTTAGACTTTACCATCCTTCTTCCTTTTCTTTTAATATAACAAGTACTATTAAAGACCTTGAAATATTTCACAATAGGCTTCTTTTGGTAGCATATCTCATAGGGTGTAGCATGTTTTCAGATCTCAAGAGATATCTATTATGAATGTTCATTATTGTACACATTTATTATCCTCATAAATTTTTTGAAACAATATTCTCAGATAGCATTGTTCTACCCATTTACACAATGTTCATATTCTTCCTATTTTCAATACCATTCTATTGTGATGTGTAGGGTGTGATGTATTGATTCTTGATTCCATTTTTTCTAAGATAAGTTTCAAATTCACCACTTGTGTATTATTTTCCATTATAAAATCGCATTTTTGTGATACATAAACCAAACTACTTTTAAACTTTCCTTGTGTAAATTTTGAACATCCTTACAACCTCAAATTTTTTCTTCATGAAAATAACATTAATCATAAATGTGAATTTATCTTTGAAAGTAATGAAATAAATAACACCTTGGGTATATTTCTATCCCATGGTTCCATAAATATCTATGTGGACTAATCCAATGGTCTTGTTAAAGTAATATGTACCTTCTTATGAGTCTTATGAGCTATTTTTATCTTTTAAATGTTCCATATATTCCATATTGATATTTATTATCTTGGGTAAATATCTTACCACTTCATGTTTCATAATCTTACTTAGGATTATTTGGACAAGATTGTTGATTATTTTATGCCATAACATGCTCTCATCTTTCATACTCATGTAACATGTACCGGAAGGATCACTGATCAAGAATAAATTTCCATTAGTTATACTTACTTGAGAAATAGTTCTTATATCACTTGTGCTTTTTATGATTCATGTATTTATTTTTGAATTTCACCTCATGACCATTATCACAAATTTGGATAACACTCAGGAAGTTTTGTTTTATTACTTCAACATAAATAACATCATTGGATTTCAAATTATTATTCTCAATATAAGATGTTAAAATACCTTTTATTTTTAAGTAAGAGTCATTACCAAATATAATTACACCTCCTTCATATTTCTAAATGTTCTTCATAATTTTAGAATTACCAGTTATGTGGGAGGAACACGCACTATCTAGTATCCATGAATTTTTCTTCTTTCTTTATTTAAAAGTAACTTATACCAAGAATGAATTTTATCCATTACACACTTGAGCTATTTTACCTTTATCTTTGAGAGGGAACTTTCTGGGTAATATTGTCATGAATTTCTTTAATATATCCCTTTTGATCACACCTTCCACATAGCTCTTCAAGGTAATCAAACCTATTTTGTGTTGTCAACTTGTAGTAAGTTTCCATTTCTATATTCTTGCTTCCGAAGTCTTCTTTGTTATTATTGGAGCTTCTCCCTATATATTATTTCATTATCACATATAATGAAATGTTATACCACTAGGTATATTATTTATGTTTGAATATTCCACATTATAAACAATAACCCTAAAATCTAAATTTTCTTGAAAATACAGAGTTGTATCCATAAGTTTTCTCTCTATAATTTGACATCTTTTGAACTTATTGGGTATAATTTCATCTCTAATTTAGAATATAAGTTTCATTAAATCTTATTATTTCATCAATTTCTCTTACAATAAAATTTCTTATATTTATATTAGTCTATATTTAACCAAAAATAATATTTAAACCTGAATTATTAGTATCAATAGTTTTGGAAATATATTTTTTATATGAGTATATTTCCAAACATATTTCTACATATTTGGAGGATTATACCTTATCTTAAATATATCTTTTGAATTACTTGTTGATATTTTTAATATTCTTCTCATATTCAAGAAATTTTGATATGGTCATTGAAAATTATTCATCCTTTAAAGAGATTTTTTCTTCAATATTTTTAATCACCCTCACATATTTAGTAGATTTCAAATTGAGAGTTTTATTTTCTTTTTCAAGAATTGTATCCCTTTTAGCTTTCTCACCTTTTTCATCAACCAGTTTCATGTTCTCCTTTATTAAAATATTCTTATCTATCTTGGGTGTGTATTTTTGTACAAGATGTGACTTGAGTTCATCTTTAAGAATGTATTCATAATCTATTCGTCCTGAATCATTCTCATTGCCACTGGATGAATCAATGGTCATTTGAACATGAGCAATAAAATTTTTAAATTTTTCTTGTGTCTCTTCATCATAATAATTGAACAAGATAAGATTAAATTCCTTTTATTTTATCATTATATTTATTCTTTTAGTTATTTTAAATATCTTCTTTCTTCCACCAACATTTTAAGATTCTTAGTAATTTTTTCATCGCTTATTTCCTTAAGTCTTTTCATCAATTTAACATTAATAATTTTCCCTTTTATTATTTATAAAATTAATTACACATTGTCCAAGACCATTTTATTTATAACATCTACCAAAAAATGTATATCCATTCTTTCTTTTTCCCTTCTAAAATATTTTTTAATTAAATACAAGAACTATTTAATATTCTCCTGCATTCTAAAAATCACTTCTATCATTAGCATCTTCATTATTACAAATTTTTATATTTCTCATCGCTTAAAAATCCATCTATTATCTCACTTTATTTTTGAATTATATATGTTTTTTAATTTCATAATCAATGAGAACATTATTCATCTCATCAAGATAAGTATCTTCTCTATCTTTAAGTGCTGAAATTTTGGGATCAAATCTATCTAGAAAATTTATCATCAACTACTTCAAAATTGTTGAATCATCAATATTCTCACCAAATCCTTGAATATTACTCACAATTTCATTTAGATGAGTAAATAATTCATCAAAAAATTCATCTTCTTCTACTTTAATGTCTTTAAATTTGCTTCTCTAGATATGTATCTTTGATTATATGACTTTCACATTGCATTCAAAACTGCTCTCCATCGTATCCCATATTTCCTTTATAGTTTTTATCCACATAAATTTCCTATAAACTTTATCTGATAATGTCATGATAATATAATTTTTTGTTTTTTCATCTAATTCCATATTCCTCAGGACTGAAAACATCATATGACCATAATTTTGTGGATAGTGGAAAACACAATGTCATTGCATCTTGAACATTAAGACCCCTAGATAAAAGATTTTGAAAAATTTGATTCTTACAACTGTGATAATTTTTCCATATAATATTGGTATACCCCTGTTGTTAATTAGAATGATATTATTCATTTCTTAAAGGATAATTTCTTGGAACCTACAGAGGTAATATTCCCTATGATGCCAATTGAATTTTTCGGTAGGATCAGTTTTCTCCATTGAGAATGTAGGGTTGAATTAGTGGATGGAATTTTATGAAATTTATTTTAAAAAAATAAACCTATATGACTTGTCAGTGTATGATCCAATCAAAACATTAAAGCTCGACCTTAGTGGATTATTCAAAAAATAAAAGATCACAAAACACATAGTTTTTACAATGTTTGGATCCAGTTAGGAATCATAATCTTTATCATGGATGGTTATTCCCCCTAACTATGGATTCAGTTCACTAGATCCCCAAGTAAAATAATCACAGAATAATTCATTTGGAAGCACACCACACATTTCACGAGTCACACCCAACATCACATCCTCACACTATAGTATAAATGATGATTAAAAAATGAAGGATATCACTAATTAAACTAGCTTTCTTTAATATTAAAAAATGAATATCCTCTTATATGAGACTCTAAAAATATAAAAGAAATAATTTTCCATAGGGAAGTCCTGATATGTGCTAGAATGATATTCTCAAACTTGAATCCAATATCATGAAAACATGAATTTCATCATATTTTGATTTCTAAAAAACAAATCTCATCTTCAAAAAAGCCTCCCCTCTATATTTTTTTATGAATTCTAGACATCATCAAAAAGATTCCACTATGTTAATCATTATAATTAAGAAAAGAACAAGTAATCATAAATGCTTCAACGATCTCCATAATTATGGTCAGAAACTACCTTTCCATCATGGATTTAGTAACTTAATCCTTTGATTATAGAGGTATTCAAAACTATCTATGAAACATTATAATATAATCACCTTATAATTCATTAATTCTAAACATTTATACAAAAATCAATCTATATGCAATGACTACTCTAAGTTGTCTATGGGAGTTCATCCTGCTACATAAAAAATTGGCTATGTGGTTCTCAACAAGAATCATTTACATAACTGAAAATAGCTATGTGAGTTGGAAATCATCTACATCTCCAATCGGCTATATCATTCACAAAATTAGGCTACATAACTAAAAACAGCTATATGAATTCCAAATCATAAATCTTAGTCATTTGGATATATAATGCGTTCATTTCTGTGTATCGATCAACTACGTGATTTTCCTATGTAGCTGAAACAACTATGTGAATCACCTATGTGAATTTACCCTATAAAAAATTGATTATGTGAAACCAATATTCACTCAAACTCAAAGAAAAACACTTCATATGACCTTCATACAATCACAAAAAGACTTTTTATCATCATGAAACTTTCTTAAATAATATATAAATATATACAAACAAGATCAACCACTATCATACTTCTGAGTTCCACAGGTAAGGTTGTCAATAAATACAACAATACAAACTCAGCAAGAACTATGGGATCTTCAAGATTTATCAAACCAATATGAAAATCCATTGGGTTATTCACAATTTTTGTAGGACCCCGGGACACCCTGAGAGGGGAGGGGTGAATCAGGGTGGCAAATTTTTCTTCTTTTAGTTGTGGATCTTGTTCCCACGTTGGTAGGAACTACTTAAACCTGTATGATGGATATGATCAGCAATTAAACATTCACATGCAGAGACATATGACACAGCTATTTTTACTTGGTTCACCACTAAGGGCTACGTCCAAGGAGTATACGCCGACAGGTTGCCGGTCGTACCTAAATCCACTATGCTTCACTAGCTGCAGATACAAATGTTTGGGTACAGACACTCTGTCCCAGGATCACTGCCTTTACAATTGTTTAGGGATAGCTCACTGCGTCCCTCGGGTCACTCCCGTTGACTCCCCCTGGCTCACTGCCGGTGGAGAGGATCACCTTCTTCCTCTTCCTAAGCTCACTACTCTTTGAAGGGATTCAGTCACGGTTTATAGACCTGTAGGTCTCTTCATTTTCATGAAGGAATGCATCTTCCTCTGTATGTAGATGCTCTGTTGAAGTCCAACTTTCACCCGCAGATGAATCTCACTTTGCACCGGATGTACCGGGCAACCTCAATTTTTACGCGCAACCCTTACGGTGTCTTGCGCGCAATTTCTATGATTTGCGCGAAATTCCTTTTTCCGCGCAACTTCCAAATATTACCCGCAACCTGGAAACTGCCTTGAGCGCAATTCACTACTCTTGCGTGAAATCCACTTTTCGCGCAATCTTCCTTTTACGCGCCAATCACCAACTTTCTGCGCAGCCTTTTCTTTTCGCGCAATCTGACTTTACGCGCAAACTTTAAGTTTACGCGCAGCACCCTTTCTAACTTCAATTTCGCGCACCAGAGCTCGGGTATTTTCAATGTCTTGAACTCTGTTGAATGGAGGAGGGTCACTTCATATTTATAGGCAAAATCGACCCCGCACGAAAAACCCTCCTTGAGCGCGTAATCCGCTTTGATCGCGAAATACAAATCTTCCGCGCACAACCATTTTCTGCGCACTGCTCCATAAGTTCGCGCACCTCATGCCTTTGCCATTTTCCGAGCTTCGAACCTCGAAACATCTTTTGCGCGAAATACAATTTCGCGCAACCCGCTGTTTTGCGCGCCACACTTCAAGATTTCGCGCAACCCGCTAATTTTGCGCGCCCAGCTCAAGTATTTCGCGCAAGCCTCTTATATTTCGCGCACCACTTCCTTTTTGTGCGAACCTCCTTTTGCAGACAATCCATGTCTTCATTTTCCGATTTTGAGGCCCAAAAATTTGGCAAACACTGGGAAACAGCGCCACCTTGTATCTGCTCTTTTTGTACCGCCTCCAGATCATCCATTCCTCTGTCGAAGTTCATGAATCAAACATAGATCGTTGACCAAAACTCTTGAACTCGACATGTCACCATGGAATCTCCTTTGTCAACAAATTTGTATGTCGTTTGTTTGCTTTGTCAACAAGCACGATCACCTCAACAGCACTTCTTTTTGGTGATCTATATCCTTCAGCAACTCTTTGGATTTTATCACAAACTCCACTATTGTGATATGTATTCTTTGAAGGAACAACTTTAGTACCATTATCTTCTGATACAATGTGATGTGCATGGCCATCTCATAATTTCAATCTCTGCATGGCCATCTCAGAAGTCAACTCATTGGCACATTGTCTTCTTCATCAACTGTCATGATCAACTTCATGCAAAGCATGTGATTCAATCCGTCAAGAAGTCTCTAGCATGGCTGTCATGATCAACTTCATGCAAAACATGTGATTCAATCCGTCAAGAAGTCTCTAGCATGGTTCTCATGCAATCATGAGTAATTGCATGGTCTTCATCCAAAAACCTCATTCTTCTTTAATCATCCTCGAATGGATTACTCCTCACATTCTTTGTTGTTGTAAACAATGTATCACCTTTGACACATATTCTTTGAACTTAAGATCAGCACAACAATCATCTGAATCACCACTCCTCTACTTCATCGGAGTACTTCATGATCTTCTTCATTTTGATCTGCATTGACAACTATTGACAACAAATACAACCTTATACACAAAGTGGTTCCAACAATCTCCCCCTTTGTATTTTTTTTCAATACCTTATACATCTTCTGAAATGAATCTATCAATGTCAAAATGAGAATCTTCTCAGAAAATCAACATTTCATTTCATTTCACTTTCTCTCCCCCTTATTGACAAGAAATACAAAGCACATGGTTGGGAGGGTATCAATCCACACTTAAGCAATGTTTCATTAATCATTTCACTCTAAGTCTACTTGAGCAATGCTCGATGTAGAAAACAAGAGGATTTGATTAAGTCAACAAGGCTGTCCATTATCCACAGATCATGATACCAACATTAGATGATAACTCATGTATCTTGTCTTCAAGGGTTTACCACTTTAATTCCAGGTAGAAGAAGATCAACTATGATAGAGAATAATCAACCTGAAACTCCTTCACTCACTTCAACAAATAGATCAAAAACATTCAAGTGCAATTGGCAGGATAAGTGACCTTGGGGCACTTCCATTCTCTTTATGTCACTGATCAATTCAGTTACTCCCCCTTTGTAAAATAATATTTGATCTGAGTAACCAAGGGATAGTGATTGAGAAATGACATACCTTCTCCATTGGCGTGTTCTTCAAGAAATTCACAGAGTAACTACTTTTGAGTCCAGCTGGAGTTGATATTGATTGAAACAGTGATTATGGAAGCTTCTTAATTCTTATCCCCCGCAAGGGAAACACTCCTCATCATCTTCATCAAGAGTGATCCTTCATCATCATAATCGTTGAATATCAATTGAAGAATCAACTAAGGATAGAAACTTCTTCATCTTGGCTATCAAGAGTTGACAGCATTCACTACTTCTCAGGTTCTCCCCCTGAGAGCATGCTTCACCTTCAATTCCCTGCATTATTAGTACAAATACAATACAGAAATGATTACGGGAATAAGGTGGTTCCTTCTTGCTTCATCAAGAAGACTTTCTTGGTTGAGGATCTTTTCTCAACCAAGTTACTCTATTCACTCCAGTCTTCATGCCTGCACGTTCGAACATATGTTCTGACATCTGTCGGTGTGGCATGGCTCTGTTCACATTCTCTTCTGCTTTGTGTGGATAATTGTTCTGCTTAGAAGCCATCATGAATGATACATTCTTACTCTTCTTAAGGACTGCTTCTTCCTCTGGTATTAAGGTTAGACAACCTTTTGCAATGTGGCCAGACTTCTTGCATCTCTCACACAGAACTTCTTTGACACTTGTGTTTCTCTTTGTTTGCAATCTCTCCTGCACTGTGTCTGCATCATGTGAAAGTTTTTGTTTTCCTTTTTCACCAGCCTTGGCCTTCTCATCTTCAAGTTTCCTTATTCTTTTCAAATATTTTGGCCAGATGACCAATATGTCATTTGGAACTTTTGCAGCTGGTTTAGGTCTTCCACATGGGTTCATCCGAGATTCATCCCACTTAGTGTTTCTCTTGGATGAATGACCCTTCAATTTCATGGATCTAAAATCCTGGGTCTTCTCAGCTTGCCTACTTGATATCTTCTTGGGGAGATGTGTGTTCACCATATTCTTCTGATTTCTTCCCAAGGTACATTCTTCATACTTAGATGGCTTGTGTGGTCTTCTGTTCTTATCAGCTCTGGATATATGTTGACTTAGGCATGCACCATTCTTGTGACCACTGCCGTTGCATGCATCACAGATGTTATCAAGAATTCCAAATCTGTTTGCTGTAAACAGATGCTTCTGGACCTGTGGATGTTGCTTCTTCTTCTCCGGCTTCCTCCCCTTTGATATAGGCTTTCCCTATGCTTTTCCATGAAAGGGATTATAAAAACAATCTAGTGCATAGTGCCCAAATCTATTGCAGCACCAACATTGACCCACAAATCTTTTCTTCTTTGTGTCTTCTGTATTAAGTTGTTGGGCCATCTGCTTAATCTTTTGTTCTCTATTTGAGGAACCCACTTCCTCCTTTTTCTTCCCATCCACCCTAGCCATGGTGGTAGGTTTATTCTTCTCACCTTTCCTCATCCATACTTGTTTATAACTTTTCTTCCCACCTGCACTGATTGTAGGAGTATATTTAGAAATATGAGTACAAGATGGTTTGGATGGTACCTTCACTTTCTCAGTTGCTTGTGATAGATCAAAGAGTGAAGTCATGATCTTCTTATCACATGTTGGAGGTCTTTTGACAATAGAATCCACCAGTGAGCATTGAGTACCAATAGCAACTGATTCTTGATGTGGATAGTCAAGATTTTTCATAATCTTCTTATCACATGTTGGAGGCATTTCAGCTTTAGACTCCTCCAACGAACATTGAGTGCAAGCATCACTCATTTCATTCTTTTGTGAAGTCTCAATATGTGTGTTCTCAATCCTGGTCAACTGAGCTTCCAATTTTTGACCCACAATATTGAGGATGATCTTCTGATCTTCAATCGTGATCATCTTCTCTTCACAAGTCTTCTTCAACCTTTCAACCTCATCTTCATGCATCTTAACTTTGTTTTGTAACAAAGAGTCAAGTTCCCTGAATTTAATGGAAGTTTCTTCCAAACAAAAATTCTTGACTGCATTGCTCTTCTTCAGATCAGCTTCAAGTGCATGGATCCTTTCTTTTAAAGTCTTATTGACTTCCTCTTCTTCTTCAAATACTTTCACCCGTTTGATGAGTTTCATACTTTCCATAACTTTTATTTCCAACCCTTTTTCCATATTGTCAGCTTCCCTTTCTAATCGGTTGATCTCAACCTGCATAGATTGGAATAGGCTACAAATAATAGCAACCCTTTCTTCTGGAATATCATGCAGATATGTTCTAATTTTTTCCTGAAAGCTTAAATTAGGGGTATCATCCTTTCCACTGGATGAGTTCTGAGCCACCTGCTTGATACTTTCCAGGCCTAAAGTTTCTTCATTATTGGAATGGCATGGAGAACAAGACACTACATCTTCTTTGGATGTGGGGGACTTCTTCATCATCTTCTTCTCTTTCTTTTTCCTATTTGTCAAAGTCTTGGTGGATATAGATTTCTGCTCAGAAATGACTGCGTCATTATCAAGACTGCTCTTCATTGTTGACTCTAGGAAAGAAACTCAAATCCTCTTCTCAAAAGAATTACTGGAGAATATCCAACATACGTTAACCTCCCTCTGATACCACTTGTAGGACCCCGGGACACCCTGAGAGGGGAGGGGTGAATCAGGGTGGCAACTTTTTCTTCTTTTAGTTGTGGATCTTGTTCCCACGTTGGTAGGAACTACTTAAACCTGTATGATGGATATGATCAGCAATTAAACATTCACATGCAGAGACAGATGACACAGCTATTTTTACTTGGTTCACCACTAAGGGCTACGTCCAAGGAGTATACGCCGACAGGTTGCCGGTCGTACCTAAATCCACTATGCTTCACTAGCTGCGGATACAAATGTTTGGGTACAGACACTCTGTCCCAGGATCACTGCCTTTACAATTGTTTAGGGATAGCTCACTGCGTCCCTCGGGTCACTCCCGTTGACTCCCCCTGGCTCACTGCCGGTGGAGAGGATCACCTTCTTCCTCTTCCTAAGCTCACTTCTCTTGGATGGGATTCAGTCACAGTTTATAGACCTGTAGGTCTCTTCATTTTCATGAAGGAATGCATCTTCCTCTGTATGTAGATGCTCTGTTGAAGTCCAACTTTCACCCGCAGATGAATCTCACTTTGCACCGGATGTACCGGGCAACCTCAATTTTTACGCGCAACCCTTACGGTGTCTTGCGCGCAATTTCTATGATTTGCGCGAAATTCCTTTTTCTGCGCAACTTCCAAATATTACGTGCAGCCTGGAAACTGCCTTGCGCGCAATTCACTACTCTTGCGCGAAATCCACTTTTCGCACAATCTTCCTTTTACGCGCCAATCACCAACTTTCTGCGCAGCCTTTGCTTTTCGCGCAATCTGACTTTACGCGCAAACTTTAAGTTTACGCGCATCACCCTTTCTAACTTCAATTTCGCGCACCAGAGCTCAGGTATTTTCTATGCCTTGAACTCTGTTGAATGGAGGAGGGTCACTTCATATTTATAGGCAAAATCGACCCCGCGCGAAAAACCCTCCTTGAGCGCGTAATCCGCTTTGATCGCGAAATACAAATCTTCCGCACACAACCATTTTCCGCGCACTGCTCCATAAGTTCGCGCACCTCATGCCTTTGCAATTTTCTGAGCTTCGAACCTCGAAACATCTTTTGCGCGAAATACAATTTCGCGCAACCCGCTGTTTTGCGCGCCACACTTCAAGATTTCGCGCAACCCGCTAATTTTGCGCGCCCAGCTCAAGTATTTCGCGCAAGCCTCTTATATTTCGCACACCACTTCCTTTTTGTGCGAACCTCCTTTTGCAGACAATCCATGTCTTCATTTTCCGATTTTGAGGCCCAAAAATTTGGCAAACACTAGGAAACAGCACCACCTTGTATCTGCTCTTTTTGTACCGCCTCCAGATCATCCATTCCTCTGTCGAAGTTCATGAATCAAACATAGATCGTTGACCACAACTCTTGAACTCGACATGTCACCATGGAATCTCCTTTGTCAACAAATTTGTATGTCGTTTGTTTGCTTTGTCAAGAAGCACGATCACCTCAACAGAACTTCTTTTTGGTGATCTGTATCCTTCAGCAACTCTTTGGCTTTTATCACAAACTCCACTATTGTGATATGTATTCTTTGAAGGAACAACTTTAGTACCATTATCTTCTGATACAATGTGATGTGCATGGCCATCTCATAATTGCAATCTCCGCATGGCCATCTCAGAAGTCAACTCATTGGCACATTGTCTTCTTCATCAACTGTCATGATCAACTTCATGCAAAGCATGTGATTCAATCCATCAAGAAGTCTCTAGCATGGCTGTCATGATCAACTTCATGTAAAACATGTGATTCAATCCGTCAAGAAGTCTCTAGCATGTTTCTCATGCAATCATGAGTAATTGTATGGTCTTCATCCAAAAACCTCATTCTTCTTTAATCATCCTCGAATGGATTACTCCTCACATTCTTCATTGTTGTAAACAATGTATCACCTTTGACACGTGTTCTTTGAACTTAAGATCATCACAACAATCATCTGAATCACCACTCCTCTACTTCATCGGAGTACTTCATGATCTTCTTCATTTTGATCTGCATTGACAACTATTGACAACAAATATAACCTTATACACAAAGTGGTTCCAACAATTTTTAGAAACAATTTAACAACCAAAAAACTATTTTAGCAATTCTGGTTGGACTATGTGTAACGTCCCGACCCCAGCTACCTGGAGTTGGTGCATTATTGCGTAACATTGGCATGATCACAAATGATCAAGTCTCGAAAGACCGATTAGTTTAGTGTCCTTGGAAACACTAGATACATTCATAAGTCGTATATTACATCATAAAGTAAAAAAAAACTACAACAACATCTTGTCTTCATATCCCCTCATACTATCCTTACAGGTCATTCATAATATACTTCTTCACATCCTGGAAAAATTAAAACATTGGAAGGGGTGAGCTTAGATGCTCAGTAAGGATAACAATATAGCGGAAGCTTTTATAAATAAACATAAACATTTAAGGCAATGTATAACTAAAACAAAAGCCTTTTAAACATGAACTTAAACATAATATGGCAAAAGTAAAATGAGATAATTCCATTTACTTTTTCACATGGATATTCTACTGGTCAAATAATCAAATGCAATATCAATAACCACTTTCATAATGTTGGAATGCATAATGCCAGACTATCATAACCACGTAGCCAAGGCCTCGTGCCAAGACCACAAATAAGATTTTGTCAAGGCCTCGTGGAAAGACCCTAGTTTGTCTCATGAGACCTGCCGATGCATCGAGGAGATATAGCGGGCTCCACCCGTCACTTATTAAGTCTAATGAATTCCTCATATGAACAGGTTTAAACATATCATAAACCATAACATAATCGTATCACATAAAACATGCATAAAGGAAACATAACACTTCCACATTTCAATCACAAGATATCAATACAACACATTAATATAATAAAAACATTATCAAAATAATTTTCAATACCAAAATAAAAGAAAAGTAAAACATGGTATTTATTTTTCATTTTAAAAAAAAGTTATGGATTATAGCGGAAGCCGAAACTCAAACAATAGTCACAGCGGTGGAGAATTCGTTGTCACCGTATATGTAATAAAAAACATTCCTTTTGTCGTTTAGTAAAAACACTTCGTATAAAAATATTCCTTTTGAATAAAAGTAAAATTCAAAGGGGTTTATACACCGTATAAACGAAAGTTGTGTATAAAACCAAATATGCCTCAATGAAAGGAGATTGAGAAGAGGTCCCTTACAAAGATAATTTTTTAAATAAAATAGATCTATTATGTGTATTCACTATAAGTACACATAAAGAAAGTACAAATACAAGATAGGACATAATAATATCATGACATAATTTGAATGTAGGAGATTAACCCAAAGAACAAAAATTGGGTTAAGAGGTTCCCTTACCTCGTGTCCGACTTGACTCGACCGCTCTTTAACCTCCTGAATAATAAACTATAGTTAATCTCTACCTTCTTAAGAACTTTCTTCAAGTTCATTATTCCTTCTATATCACTTATTACCATGTTATGAAAATTATGTAATTATTTAAGTTAATAACTGTTGTGTTGTCGATCTTAGGTACTTGAGTCAAAAATAAACTTCTTATAATTACACTTTGTTCATGTGGTAAAATATCAATTATATCCATAATTATATTCATGATGTAGATATAATATACATCATATATATCTAGTATATACATTCATTTATAATATTACATAACATTTAGAGGTAATAAATGAAATGCACCGTTCATGGAGACGGTAAGCCGTACGTACGCATGAACGCTACTTTCATTTCAATTTCATATTTAATGGAATGAATTTATAATTATATAAATGTATAATATAATTCCAGTATAATATAATGTATAATACCATTTACTCCATCCTTTAAACATCTCACATATGGCATTAACGATTCAAATCACTTTGAGGGGCGGTAGTCTGCACTTCCTATAATGAAATTATCGCGTTTACCCATAATGGAAATCGTAAAGGTATGACATAAATAAAAAATACAGAATCATAAGGAAAACAAAAACATAATATATATCATATATAAAAATATTTTCATCATAATGGCCACCATGAGATGTGTTAAAAGAAGATTGAACAATCATCGTTTTGTGAGGTAGAAATTTTCCAACCACAGAAACAGTATGTTCTTTAACCATTAGACGAAGGTGTGTGTAAGTGTAAATCAAATCCTTATCATAACAACATCCTAGTATATTGAAGATACTGGTTTTTTTACAAAATAAAGGAATAAAAATAGTTTAAGGGGTTGGATAATCAAAATAAAACAAAATAACATAAGAGAAGACATTACCTTAAAATCGGGTAACTCTTTTTTGATTTGAGCCAAAGGCTTCCTTGGGAAAAATTATGCAAAAAGTGAGGCTTCTAAGAGTAAGATAGGGAAGTTGAGAGACAAAATGGGCAGGGTTTGGCCGAGCCAAAGGCTTGAGAGGTGTGGTTAAGTTGGTAGAGGTGGGGGCCTTTTATAAGAGGAGAGGAGGGGCACTCTTGGAAAGTAATGAAATGTTACTTTATTATATAATGAGTTTCGGATTTTAAAGGTCCCACACTTATATATTTCGAGGATAAGGTGATAAGGGTTCGAAATATACTCATCCAGTAGGTTTTGGACAAGTTTAAGTCTTAAATTTTACATTATATTTTCATTTTATTTAAATCGCTAATTAATGAGGTAATCGTTGCATCATCATTGTGTCATAAAATATTTAATTTATTTAATGTCTAAAATTTATAAAAAAATATAATGATGTAGGAAATCCTTTTATCTTTCCAATGAATATTTATAGTCGAAAATTTAACTTATATAACCCCATGTAATAATTGTTTCAGTAAAACAACACATGTTTGTGACAATTTTATTTTTACTTTAAATAAACAGTTATTATTGTCATTTTCTTACACAAGTGGCTCCATGGGGTCCCCAAGTTGACCCATTTATTGTATTGATCGTCCATGACTCATCCAATAAGGTTAGGACAAGTGTAAATGTATTTTCATATTTTTATAATATCATTTTTACCTTAAATTTCACTAATTACCTTTAATCGGGATTAATTAAACTTAAAAGTTACTATTCACTAAAAAATTATTTTAATCCCATTGAACCAAATTTTACTTCCTAATGACAACCATGTATGTCGGATTTTTGAAAATCAAATCACTGAAGTGGTAATGTTTCATTTAAACGAAAAATCAGTTTTTTAACTACCACTTAGTGGTTTCACTATTCATTAAAAATTGAAGTTTTTCAGAACAATGCCAAAATTTCACCATAAGATACAATTGATATTACAAATTAAAAAATGATATATATTTTACAAAATTCCAAACATATAAGTTGCATTAATTAATTTTATAATTAATTCCCGCTGTCACAACAAATAGCGTGTTTTTAAGAAATAATATATATCAAAAGATTGACAATTGTTTATGTCCAATTTCAAAGTGAAATTAATTATAAGGACCACCATTGGATAAAATGGTAAAAATATATTATAATTATACTTTAAAACCACTAAATATTATAATTTATCACTATAAATTATTTTTATTAAAAAATTTGTTTTAAGTATTTTTCACTATTCATAAAAAAATTGAAAGTTCTCAGAAAATTACAAAAAATTCAACTTAGGATAATTTCGATATTACGAATACAAAAATGAAGTCCATTTTGAAATATAAAATTTCTATAATTTTAAAAATTGGGTATTACTATTCATAACGGCTACTTTGATTAGTCGCGGTGTGTTAGAACTCGAACTTGCGTACAATGCAAGCTATAGCATTATTAAAAGAGAAGCGTATCGTGAAATCTTGGGGTGTTACATTCTCCCCTCCTTAAATAAATTGTGTCCTCGCAATTTTAAAATGTTCTTCGAAAATAAGAAGTTGAAAATAGAAAATACCTTTGTGGAAAACCCACATCGGAAATAGGGTTAATAAGAATATAACATTAAAAGAAAAAAAGATAAGTACAAAGGTCACCAGAGATAGCCCATACTACGATTCTATGAAAATATGGATATGGAGGAGAAACAAACCATCAAGGTCTGATGGAGAGTTGTAGAAAACATGATTAGGAGAAAGTTAACCACAATAAAATCACAAACTTGTGATTGGTTAAACATTCATTGAATCCCCAGTTGGAGAAGTTAACCGACAACGTTTTTGTTTTAAGTTACCTTTTATAAAGTTGAGGACTTTATTTAAGAGATTTTCTAAGAACGTAAGGAAATATACTTACTTGTCATGTAGGCTTTCATTCTTTAATAAATTTTTACCACGAACCCATCTTTCACTCCAAATGGTAACAGAACTCAAAAATATTCTATTTATCCTAATTGTATAAGGTTCCAAATATTACCACATACCATTTAGATTAGGAAAACTATTTTGTAATAACCAGGGACTTCCTGTAGGCTAGTGGTAGGTAATAAAGGCATGTCGCACTATGGTTGTGGGTTCGATTCCTGAAGCTTTGTCCGACGTGATGGGTTATCCCCCGACCTACAGGTTGTCCTTTTCCTAAAACTATAGTATTATAATATTCTAAAAATAATATTATGAAATGTTTTAACCTTAAATAATACTATCCAAGGTTCAACTTAATCTATTCCAACCTTTATAGTTATCCAAAATACTTCTGTCCAACTCACAGTCCAAATTTTATAAGGAAGGTAAATATAATGAAGATCCTTTTTTTCGCGTAACAACATGTGAACACCTTCATCATGTATTCTTTTAAAACAATGAAACATCCTAAATTACCATAAATCCTTATTGATTACTTTCATGATCCCTTATTCCTTATAGAATACTAGATATACTCCTATCCAAAAATGTATACAAATCATTAATCAGTTTCAAGGAAGTTAAGAATATCCAATATAATTTATCCAAATCAATCATGTATTATTCCAAAATCACTATCTAAGTATCTGAACCATATTATGGTTTATCTTTCTCTCAGCCATATATTATCCAAAAATTTAACTTGTTGTGGAGTCACTTTTCTTGGTTCCACACAATCTCAAGTCCTTGATGAAATAGTACTGCAGTACAATCCTTATATACTCCATAATTATTATAACCAGTACATCATTGATACAACACTCAAATTCAAAAATTCATTAATAACAACATAAGAACTCTAATCATTACCCTTCATCTGTGGTAGTATCATAACTTGATTATTATCCAATAACATCATTTGGGGCATACTCTGATGATTTGGACATTGGTTTGCGTAGTGTCCCCACTCCTTGAAGATGAAGAATTGTACATTTGAAACCTATTTCTTACCCTTGCAGTCATGCACTTGGTGTCATTTTTCTCCACACTTATGACAAGCTCCCATTCCCTTCAGGCAAGTTCCAAGGTGTTTATTCCCACAGTTATCACATATTGGAAATTTCTTCTTTTCCCTCATCCCTTTATCCATCATTCTATCTTCCATCCTTTTCTTCTCTTTCTTCCCTTAAAATCCATAAGAATCGGAGAATTATTTACTTATCTTATTAACACATGATACTATTTCTTCATATGTTGGGAACACATGGGAGACTATTTCCCTTCTAAATGTTGGCTTAATACCGTGAAATATATGATCCTTCTTACTCTTTGGATCATACGTATTGATGGAGTCCACATTCCTTCTACTGGGTGCCATTTCTATACAATGGAATAAACTAGGTTATTTTATGAATCAAAATACATAATTCCATACTTGTAAAACACTTAACATAAATTGAACGATTTATGGATATAATCCATAATAATAAAAAGAAATGTTTTCTTTGAGGAAGTATATACTCATAAACCCTTCGTAATGGTTTTTAAAGAAAATGAGAATTATCCTAAGCATATCCCCCGGGAGTGTCATAACCAAGAGTGCATCAAGGCCCGTTGTTGTGCACCAGTTCCCGTTTGAGTCTAGCTCAAAGCAGTGTTTTCAGGTTTTACCCCTAGGTACATCTGTTCCAGAGCCGCCTCTACCTTCTCGTATCCAGATAGGGATGTATTGCTCAGAAAACTCAAAAAATATCTATAATACCAAAATTCGAGTAAGTTCTTCTGTACTAATCCTCAAAGTATATCTTAGGGATATGTGATCTAATCAGAGTTTATCTAAATCTAGCTTCCAAGGTTAGTACTAAACTGCCTCTGATACCAACTGTAAGGCCCTGACCCCAGCTACCCAGAGTCGGTGCATTATTGTGTAACATTGGCATGATCACAAATGATCAAGTCTCGAAAGACCGATTAGTTTAGTAGCCTTGGAAACACTAGATACATTCATAAGTCGTACATTACATAATAAAGTAAAACAAAACTACAACAACATCTTGTCTTCATATCCCCTCATACTATCCCTGCAGGTCATTCATAATATAATTCTTCACATCCTAGAAAAATTAAAACATTGGAAGGGGTGATCTCAAATGCTCAGTAAGGATAAAAATATAGCGGAAGCTTTTATAAATAAACATAAACATTTAAGGCAATGTATAACTAAAACAAAAGCCTTTTAAACATGAACTTCAACATAATATGGCAAAAGTAAAATGAGATAATGCCATTTACTTATTCACATGGATATTCTACTGGTCGAATAATCACATCCAATATCAATAACCACTTTCATAATGTTAGAATTAATAATGCCAAACTATCACAACCACGTAGCCAAGGCCTCGTGCCAAGACCACAAATAAGATTTTGTCAAGGCCTCGTGCCAAGACACTAGTTTGTCTCATGAGACCTTCCGATGCATCGAGGAGCTATAGCGGGCTCCACCTATCACTTATTAAGTTTAATTCATTTCTCATATGAACAGGTTTAAACATATCATAAACCATAACATAATCGTATCACATAAAACATGCATAAAGGAAACATAACATTTCCAAATTTCAATCACAAGATATAAATACAACACATTGATATAATAAAAACATTATCAAAAGCATTTTCAATACCAAAATAAAAGAAAAGTAAAACATGGTATTTATTTTTCATTTTAAAAAAAAGTTATGGCTTATAGAGGAAGCCGAAACTCAAATAATAGTCACGGCGGCGGAGAAGTTGTTTTCACCGCATACGTAATAAAAAACATTCCTTTTGCCTTTTAGTAAAAACACTTCGTATAAAAAGTATTTATTTTGAATAAAATTTAAAGTCAAAGGTGTTTATACACCGTATAAAGGAAAGTTGTGTATAAAACCAAATATGCCTCAATGAAAGGAGATTGAGACGAAGTCCCTTAAAAAGTTAATTTTTTAAATAAAATAGATATATTATGTGTATTCACTATAATTACACATAAATAAAGTACAAATAAAAGATAGGACATAATAATATCATGACATAATTTGAAATTAGGAGATTAACCCAAAGAATGAAAATTGGGTTAAGAAGTTCCCTTACCTCGTGTCCGACTTGACTCGACCACTCTTTAACCTCCTGAATAATAAACTATAGTTAATCTCTACCTGGTTAAGAACCTTTTTCAAGTTCATTATTCCTTTTATATCACTTATTACCATGTTATGATCATTATGTAATTATTTAAGTTAATAACGGTCGTTTTATCGATCTTACGTACTTGAGTCAAAAATAAACTTCTTATAATTACACATTGTTCATGTGGTAAAATATCCATTATATCCATAATTATATTCATGATTTAGATATCATATACATCATATATATCCAGTATATACATTAATTTATAATATTACATAACATTTAGAGGTAAGAAATGAAATGCATCGTTCATGGAGACGGTAAGCCGTACGTACACATGAACGCTACTTTCATTTCTATTTCGTATTTAATGGAATGAAGTTATAATTATATAAAGGTATAATATAATTCCAGTATAATATAATTTATAATACCATTTACTCCATCCTTTATACATCCCACATATGGCATTAACGATTCAAATCACTGTGAGGGGGCGGTAGTCCGCACTTCCTATAATGAAATTATCGCGTTTACCCATAATGGAAATCATAAAGGTATGACATAAATAAAAAATACAGAATCATAAGGAAAACAAAAACATAATATATATCATATATAAAAATAGTGTCATCATAATGGCCACCATGAGAGGTGTTAAAAGAAGATTGAACAATCATCGTTTCGTGAGGCAGAAATTTTCCAACCACAGAAACAGTATGTTCTTTAACCATTAGACGAAGGTGTGTGTAAGTGTAAATCAAATACTTATCATAAAAACATCCTAGTATATTTAAGATACTGGTTTTGTTACAAAATAAAGGAATAAAAATAGTTTAAGGGGGTGGAGAATGAAAATAAAACAAAATAACATAAGAGAAGACATTACCTTAAAATCGGGTAACTCTTTTTTGATTTGAGCCAAAGGCTTCCTTGGGAAGAATTATGCCCAAAGTGAGGCTTCTAAGAGTAATATTGGGAATTTTAGAGACAAAATGGGCAGGTTTTGTCCGAGCCAAAGGCTTGAGAGGTGTGGGTAAGGTGGTAGAGGTGGGGGCCTTTATAAGAGGAGAGGAGGGGCACTCTTGGAAAGTAATGAAATGTTACTTTATTATATAATGAGTTTCGGATTTTAAAGGTCCCACGCTTATATATTTTAAGTATAAGGTGATAAGGGTTTGAAATATACCCATCTAATAGGTTTTTTACAAGTGTTTGTCTTAGATTTTACATTATATTTTCATTTTATTTAAATCGTTAATTAATGAGGTAATCGTTGCATCGTCATTGTGTCATAAACAATTTAATTTATTTAATGTCTAAAAATTATAAAAAAATATCATGATGTATTAAATCCTTTTATCTTTCCAATGAATATTTTTAGTAGAAAATTGAACTAAGATAACCCCATGTAATAATTGTTTTAGTAAAACAACACATGTTTGTGACAATTTTATTTTTACTTTAAATAAATAGTTATTAGTGTCATTTTCTTACCCAAGTGGATCCATGGGGTCCCCAAGTTGACCCATTGATTTTATTGGTCTAACATGACTCATAAAATAAGGTTTGGACAAGTGTAAAGGTATTTTCATATTTTTATAATATCATTTTTACCTTAAATTTCACTAATTACCTTTAATCGCGATTAATTAAACTTAAAAGTTACTATTCACTAAACATTATCTTAATCCCATTGAACCACATTTTACTTCCTAATGACAACCATGTATGTCGGATTTTTTAAAATCAAATCACAGAAGTGGTAATGTTTCATTTAAACGAAAAAATCAGTTTTTTAACTACTGCTTAGTGGTTTCACTATTCATCAAAAATTGATGTTTTTCAGAACAATGCCAAAATTTCTCCCTAAGCTATAATTGATATTCCGAATTCAAAAATGATTTCTATTTTACAAAATTCCAAACATATAAGTTTTATTAATTAATTTGATAATTAATTCCCGTTTTCACCACAAATAGCGTGTTTTTAAGAAATAATATATATCAAAAGATTGACAATTGTTTATGTCCAATTTCAAAGTTAAATCAATTATAATGACAACCATTGGATAAAATGGTAAAAATATATTATAATTATACTTTAAAAGCACTAAATAGTATAATTTATCACTATAAATTATTTTTATTAAAAAAGTTGTTTTAAGTATTTTTCACTATTCATAAAAAATTGAAGTTCTCAGAAAATTACAAAAAAATCAACTTAGGATAATTTCGATATTATGAATAAAAAAATGAAGTCTATTTTGAAATATAAAATTTCTATAATTTTAAAAAGTGGGTATTACTATTCATAACGGCTACTTTAATTAGTCGCGGTGTGTTAGAACTTGAACTTGCGTACAATGCAAGCTATTGCATTATTGAAAGAGAAGTGTATCGTGAATGCTTGGGGTGTTACACTATGTTTGGGAAAATTAGGTTAAGGTCAACTTTGGTTGGAGAAGGATCTAGTCTCCCTAGGTATTAATGAAGGTAAGATGATTACATATAAAGAAAAAAATGTACATGAAAGTAATGGATCCACCCACTTATGGGATTATTTGTTTTATGATGAGAAAGTTATTTTTGTACATGGTGGTCATATTTAAGTAATTACCTCTGGGAAGAATAACAGAGGTGATGCAGCTATGTAAATAGTATATGACTCCCTGATTTTTGCATCATTAGAACCTAGAAGTTCACCAAGAGTTATTGGTGAATCATATTTAATGGAAAAGGGCCCCTTGGAGGATGTTAAGGGATACAATATAATAAAAGATGATAAGAACTGAATCTAAGGAGGGATCATAATGGTTTAGGTGCTTCCTTACAACATTGTAATTCCTAATTCAATGTTATTGAGGAGTGGTCCTATAAGAGTGAACCTAATCTAGATTCAGTTTACCTATTAAAGGATAAGTTCATGAAATCTAGAAACAATAGAGGTAGTAAAGAAGCTACAAGAGTGAAATATATTTTTCAATTGAGAATTAAAGAAATAAAAAAGGTTAAATCATGTTATTCTATCCATTGAAGGAGTAAATTGGTTAGATATGGGGATATATCCTTTAAAAAAATTAAGACTAATCCACATCTTGAAATTTATTGTGGAAAGGGTAAGGATAACTCTAATTAGAAACCTATTTTTTAAATTATGGATAATAGTGCTGTAAATTCCGAAGGTTGCTATATAAAATAATTATGGTGATGATTAGGTGATTTTTCCAAGCCTTACCTTAAACAAGGTTGGGGATACCATCACTAACTCCTCTCAAGATGAAAATACATGTCTGTAAGAACTAGGTTTTTTCATCAGGTATGGATCCTATTTATTTCTATTTTAACCCTTATTAATTTCACTTTTTGGCTTAGACCCAATAGCTGGATCATGGGGTGGTTGGGTTGTTTTTGGAAAGGAAGAGAAAAGAGGGTTGTATGCCGACTATATAATAATTACATGTCGTGTAATTGGAATACATGATGTGTATTCATAACCCAACATGTAATGGTTTGGCCAGAACCTTTCATGTCCTGTAAAGGGTTTTTCCAAGAGGGGAGACCCCAAAAATTACATGTTATGTAAATCATTTACATGCCAAGTAAATTCATGACATTAGTTTTCAAAATATGAGGTAGGGACGTAGAGGTTCTTCCACCATTCCTCTATATAACCATTGATTCTAGATATGTCTGTCATGTTGGAAGCACACTGAAAAGTTATTCAATCTTTTAACTCCTTAAATTTTTCTTCTCCCTAATGGTGATGTTGTTTTAATATAGGCTCATATGCCCTATTTTTATTGAATCGATATGTTATTCCTTTTTCTTTCATTCAAACAAAACTAAATGCTGATATTGGATGAGGAGAGTTGTAACAGCCCAAGATTTTATGAAAAATATTCTTTTTAATTTTATTAATGTCTTGTGTTGTACGCTACACCAAAAGGAGCTTGCACAACACGCATCCTTGACTTGCCTTGCATTACACGCAATCGCAACCTTCCTCGATAGTGTGTGTAGTACGCAATAACGAGTTTCACTAAACAGCGATATGCTATTAAAACTAGCCGTTATGAATAGTAATAACCACTTTTTGAAATTTTGTAAATTTTATTTTTCAAAATGGATTTCATTTTTGGATTCGGAGTATCGAATTTAGCCTAAGGTGAAATTTTGGTACATTTCGGATAACTTTCATATTATGATGAATAGTGAAAATTACTAAATTATAATTAAAAACAACTTTTTTAATCGAAATAATTAATAGTGATAAATTATTAATTTGAGTGGTTTTAAAGTATATTTAGAATATATTTTTACAATTTAATACAATGTTGGTCATTGGACGTAATTTCACATTTAAACCTGACATAAACAAGTGTCAATCTTTTGATAGATATTGTTTCGTAAAAACACGCTATTTGTTTTAATAGCGGGATTTAATTATAAAATTAATTAATTCAACTTCTATGTTATGAATTTGGTAAAATAGACTTCATTTTTGAATTCGGAATATGAAATATAGCTTAGGATGAAATTTTGGCATTTTTCTGAAAACTTTCAATTTTTGATGAATAGTGAAACCACTAAGTGGTAGGTTAAAAACTGAATTTTGCATAAAACTTAATTTTACCACTTCTGTGAATGGAATTTCGAAAATCCGAGAGACACAGTTAATATCAAGGACTAAAATGTGGTTCAATGAGATGAAAATAATTTTTGGTGAATAGTAACTTTTTACTTTTTTTTACCGCGGTTAATAGTAAATAGGGTAACTAAGGGTAAATATGATATTACTATTACCCTAACACATGTCCTAATTCTATTGGACAAGTGTAATTCGACCAAAAACAAACTTAGGAATAAAATATGACCATTTAGGCCCACTTGGATTAGATTAGGACATTTATTATGAATTTATTTAAAGAAGGGTTAAAATAGTTAAAATCAAAGTTTAATAAGTAAATCATTTTTAATATGGGGTTATACATAAGATAAATTCGATTGTAAATATTCATTAGAAATCTAAAAAGCTTTCCTACATGATGGTATTTTATTTGTAATTTTTAGACATCAAATAATTTAATTTATTTATGACACAACGATGATGCAGTAATTATCTTATTAATGAAATATTGACATAATTGATGTTATAAACACCAAAACAAAT
Source organism: Viscum album (assembly GCA_963277665.1). Taxonomy (NCBI): domain Eukaryota; kingdom Viridiplantae; phylum Streptophyta; class Magnoliopsida; order Santalales; family Viscaceae; genus Viscum; species Viscum album. The sequence goes on from OY728144.1 coordinate 186,046,864, forward strand.
GTAATTTGAGATTTTTTATGAATTCCACTAATTTTCTAGGTTACTATGATATATTAATGTTGATTTAATCAACTTGGTTCGAACATATAATTCTGTTATGACTTTCACAAAAATCATATATCAAATAGTGTCAAAATTGACACAAAATAGTTTTTAAATCAAATATTATATTATTAATTGTTATTTTATTCCTAAAAATCTAAGGTTCGGCCAAATAACTTAGATAAGGATATATATATTAATAATAAACAATTTATGGTTCGTTTGGCATGTTATAGTAAGTTTATTAACCATATAGTGAAAGAAAACAGAAAGACACGGTAAAAGTTAAATTATTTAACTTAGAGTTAAATCTAATTGATAAGGTTTAAAATAATATCCAAACATGTCTAAATTTGATTGGTTGATGAGATTACAACCCTATCTCATCTAATCTTCGAATATGAGTCATTTTTGGAGGTTTTTAAGTGGGGTTAGATTTATTATAAATTAATATTTTTAAGAATTCCTAAGGTGCCCCTCTCCTCCCTTATAAAAGGGCACCTCCTCCCCCTCCTCCTCACACCAATTTTGAGCACTCAAGCTCGGCCAACCCCTGCCATTTTCTCCTCTCCACTTTCATAGAATAATCCTAGAGGTTCTGGTCTTCTCCAAAGACCAATCTTAGTTCCTTAAGTGGAGGATTCAAAGAGGCGTTCCAAAGAAGAGGTAATATCCATTACCGATCTTTTCAATTTCTTTCTTCTTCAACTTCTTCTTCTTTAGTTGTTTCATGATAAAGTAATAACATCAGTATTACTTACATACTGATATGTTATTATAAATATGAAACAACCCTAATTCACCTTCTATCCATCCTACGGAAAAATGAAATCACCGCGCGTGCGTACGTACGGAATACCGTCTCCACGCCGTGGTGTAATCTATTTTCCACCATCACCTTACAAGGATGGGTATAATGGTGTAATGAGTAACTACATATGATTATTATGAAGTAATATTGATACTGAAATAATATATATATACTCCAATACAATTCCACGATCATAGGAACGATATCATCACTCGTGCGTACGTACGGAATACCGTCTCCACGATGTGATGCGACTCGTTCTACATGATCTTCATTTCATAATGATTATATAAATGAATTGAATGAATGAATATGGTATATACTACACTAATACCATTCTGTAAATGAATTATCTATAACCTAAAGATAAGAATAAGAATTTATTCGACAAAACACGCATAAGAACAAAAAGTTATAAAGACCCGAGTAACAAGTAACAATGAAATATTACTAACAAGAAGCTAATAATATGACCATATATGATATCATATCAATATGTATGATTCTGGAATAAGTCAATAACATTATTTAAACCATTATACAGGAGCTTCGGACACGTACAAAGCTAATCGGACCTAAGGTAAGGGAAATATCACAATCTCATTTTTATCCGAGATTGTTTATTCGTAAGTATTTACTGGGGTGTATTTTATCATCCACATCCATGTTCCCTCAATATGAAATATCGTTTCCATCCACTTGAAATAGTTTAAATCCAATTTTACCCTTAGGTGAGTTTTTAGTAAAGAATATGAAAGGAATCTTTTGTCGTTTTTCCGTACGAGGTACTTTTTGACTTTTCCGACAAAAGTACGAAGAATGTTTTTTTTAACTTATACGGCATGAATGGATTTTTAAAACATTGTTTCCAAGAAGCTTCCTTTACAATTTTTTTAAGTTTATTTTTAATCAACTTCTTTTATTTTAAAGTTGTATGACATGTTATGAAAGGAAAAATGTTTTTGAAGAAGAAAGGATATTTTCCTCAAGAATGGAGTTCAAGTGATTTTCAAAATTATTTTCCATCTAAGATAATAAAGGGTTCTGTTTTTATCCCTATTATTACATTGATTTGATCATGTTGTGATGGAATTATGAATTCCTTTATCTTATATGAATTGATTTATGATGTCATGATGTTTCAAGAATCCCATTTTTGTTTCATGTGTTATGCGATGATGTATGTTTTATGATTATGTGGCACACATAAGAAAGGATTCATTATAAGATGGGTGGGACCTATATCTCCCTCCAATGCATTGGGTAAAGATTTTATATCTCATGAGATAGACATGGCTGGAACGGAAGGTTATTTCGGTTCAGTGATACAGGACTGAAACGAGGAGTGAACTCGGTTCAGAAAGGGACTTTTTCCACTAAGATAGTCTTGGCAATGAGTCATGACTAACAAGAAATGATTTTCCATGATTATGTGTGCATGCCACAAAGTTTCAAGTTTCATGTTATGATTATGGGGATCTCATTTTCACTTCTATGATTTGTTCCATGTTAAGATATTATGATCTCTTTTGCAGGTTGTGATTTTCAAAAAGATATGATATGATTTTTATTTCTTTTGTATACCCTTACTGAGCATTTGAGCTCACCCTTTTATGTTTTCTTTTCCCCAGGATATAAAGAAAGGTTTTAGGTAAAAAAAAATGGAAGATCTTTACGGGAGATATTGAAGATCTTTCACCAGGATTAGAAGATTATGTTCCGAGTTTCCAAAGACACTAAACTATTACGATCCTTTAGTGTGTGTTTTTGTTATGTACTAAGTATTCCGCAAATGTAATGTAATGTCCATGTACGTCAGGATACGGGTCTCTACAAGAGTGTTATAGGTTTGAGGTATCTATTCTATGACTCATCCCTCAAGTATCACCATTTTATAAACATTCATCATTGTGAATAATCCTATTTCATCATGCTTTTACTATTAAATTTAGGTTCCCTGATAATATTCATCAAGATAATATTCTATATCCCTTTATATATAGTATCATCACACCATTAGGGGTTGAGACTCAATGCTTTTCACCCCAAGTGGAGTGTTTCCTCAATTATTACTTGATGACCCAAGTGGGTTTACCTATGACATCTTTCAAGTGTGTAGATTGACCCTTCTTGGGGTAATCTCTCTTTAATTAAATGAATTATGGATTGAAAATGGCTAGCATGTGTAGTTTACACTTCTAAGGTAATTTTTTCAATATGATAAATGAACCTTAAATGTAAATAAAAGGTATAATATATGTATTACTTGGAATAATTGAATATAATTGAATGAATTGGTTGCATGTTTGCAGAACACCATGTCATGCTTGATGGAAGGGAGTGGAGTGAACATAATTAATGATTAAGTAATTAATGTATTAAAGTATTGCATGACCTTCTTAGCCTGGACACTTAGTAAGGAAGACAATGGAATGAACCAAATGAATTATTTTAAGGCATGAGTATTAAATGGAATAATTTTTTAAATGAATCAAGTATAAGGTGCCTATTTTATATGGACCTATTCATCTTTATAGAAGTTGTCAAAATCGAGCCATCCTTGGATTCCTGGGGTAATTCCTTGAGCACTCATGGATTCCATTATAATTAAAGGTTTTCGGTTACCAAGGTATATTCCCACCTTGGAACCTGGTCCTTATCTATTATAGGATGCCCATCATGGCACCATAGGATCCCTCCATTATCTTTCTGATATTAGGATTCCTTGGATACACTCCTTGGATCCATCATAACATCTTAGACATGTGGCACCCTAGATACTACCATTGGGTATAGACATTGATTATCCCATGCATACCTTGGATAAGATCCTTGGGATCAGTTAGAATCATATTATATTGGAATTCCATGGGTGATGCCCCTTGGATTACATGAAGACCCCTTATATCTAGGCTATAGGTTATTACTGAGTTGGCTTGACCCATGAGGTCAAGGATTCCCTAGTTATTACCTTGGATCATATTCATTATTATCATAATTAAAGGGTTCCTTGTTATATCTTAAATACTTTGTTATTATTAACTTGATATGATGTCAGTGATGGTTACACCTCATGTGACTTATCTAAATAAATTTTACCCAAATGAATTAATTAAATGATCTCATGTTAAAAGATATTACCAAATGAGTTCTAAGAATGTATCTATACACACAGTTTCAATTTATATTCACATATTGGATATTATCGACGTCATTGGTGGTGGATTACTGATATTTGTCTTAAACCCTATTTGGGGTGTCATTGTTACCCAAGGAGATTATATGTATGCAATTGTTGATAAGGGTAAGATTCCAAATTTGGACACTTGGTTATGATTTCTTTCATAGGATCGAACTTTGTAGCAGATGACCAAGTAGGATCTTGGGATGTTGGATTGTTTTTGGCTTATTTTTTCTTCTTTTGTATAGCATGTATTGCATTCTTCCTTGAATACATGTTTTACTTCTTTCTAGATTCATGACATACATCATCATCATTTGCATATAATTTAGTTTCTAGATTGGGTTATTATTATCATTTTCTTGGTTATTTATGTTTTATTATACTAAGTTATTTATTGATATCATGTTTTCTCTATGTCGGGTTACTGGTCCAGTTGATATAGTGTTTGTTTCCACTTTTCAATCTATTTACAAATGCTTCTATTGTTTACCAATTACTGACTATCTATTATGATCCACTATTTTTATGAGGTCATAGTATCCCCCATGGACATACCCTAAGACCTCTCAATTATTCAGAATCCTATGGCATATGAGGAGGTGTTCTTGTGGTCATGTGGTTGATCGAACTCGGGGAACCTATGAGTGAAACCCAAGAACAGGATGTCACAAAGTGGTATCAGAGTAGTTCCTTTCTTTATTTAATATTTTGAGACAATAGTTAGAATATTAGGAATGGTTTGGAACTTGGATATACATTATTCTTAGGTGTAGATAACCCATGCTCGGGGTAAGTACCGAGATGGCTAAAATAAGAATTTTTTCTACTTTTGGATTATTACTATTGATATCCTTTTACCATCGGGTAATGAACATACTATGTGATGGTTATTATTATTATAATTATTATTATTATTGATAATTTCATTTTATCTATGTCCCAATGAGATGAGGGAAAGGAGAATGGTTACATGTCTCATTAATGGGACCTATAATTCAAATACCATGTATGTGTTATGTCATATAGGTGCATTTCACTTCTTTAATTGCCTATTTTTCCTGTGATTGTTGAGTCAGCCATGGTTTTTATATATTATTGTACTAACTAAATCGTCTACAAGGTAAGGAGTTAGTTATTTAAAGTGAAAACATTAATCTAAATAGTGTTTTTCAGTATAGGTTGTTGGTGGAAGCTTAAATAGTTGGTTTCTACCCATATCATATATGTACCTTTGGTTGCATGAGCCGCTATTTATCTATGATTGAGTGCTTTCCAGTTTCAATTCATGAGGTTTCTAGGCCTTTATGGGTTGGAATTGGTAATTTACCGAGTTGAGACATCATATATTACCTGTTATATTCTGATACTGAATGTAGATAAGGTTAAATAGAAATTCAATGGGTGTCAATTTCAATGATGAGGTGTATGGGACCTTATTCATTAGGAATGGAAAACCATTTTAATTGAACCTTGATATATATATATATATAAGTAAATGAAAACATAAAATGTAAATATTGACTTATAAAAATGAAATGGTTTCCATTAAATGAAGAGGAAAGTTATAGTTTACCCTTTATCTACTAGAACCCCTATAAATTAAACTGTATCACTAACCAATACCATAGACTTTTAAGTGGTAATTTGGGGTAGTACCTTAGGTATTGAGCCCTTATAATTACGTTCTACATTAATTAGTGCTTCTATCTATTAAAAAACCTCAATCTAAGATTTGTTCTTGGTATTTGTAGATCTATTCCATCACGAAGACCTTATGTCATGTTCTAGGAGGGTGATAATGACCACGCTTTAAAGATGGTGAGCCCTGAGCCGCAAGTCTTATTGCCAGTAGTGCCACTTGAGGCACCACCTATTATGCCCAAACTGGGAAATGAAAATAAGATTATAGAAAGTTTACTATGTATGATACAATCCATATAGGGTGCTCCATGACCCACACCTATTATGGGTGATTAGACTTGTGAGTTCCAACAGTATCATCCTCCCATATTTTTGGGGGATGGTGGTCCACAATCTCCTGAGTCCTAGATAGAGGCCACTCTATCTATATTTGAGCATATATATATGCATCCATAGTGTATCTTCAATATTTACACCTATATTCTTCATGATTCGGCCAAATGCTAGTGGGATGTGATTAATCAGGCCGGTTGTCATCCGAGCATGATCTGGGATGGTTTTTAGGCTACTTTCTGTGATCACTTCTTTCTTTATATGGTAAGAGCTGACCAAGCTAGATTGTTCATAAAAATAGTGAAATGTGTTATGTTAGTCATGGATTATTCAGTTTATTTTACTGAGTTATAATAATTTTCACTACTTCTACCTGATGAGGATTTATCATATGCTAGATGTTTCAAGGATGGGATCCCATATTACATCCATACTCAGGTGAATTTCTTTCACCTGCCTATATTTTCTAGTATTTTTAATCATGTTCTTATCACTGAGTGAAACCTGAGGGAGGGAAATTGTACCAGGAACATAGGTTCAGTGTCGAGGTGGGTTAATAGTTCTTCTAGAAGTAGGAAGTGTTCCCTAAAGTTTTATCTTTAGAGTAGTGGTGGTCAAAGTAACCACACTATAAGATCCATTATATGTCATCAGGGTGTAAATAAGAGGTATCTGAATCCTCAGTGTTATAGAGTCCCTCTAGAGTGTTGAGATTTTGGTTTTATAGGGAATATTTATAGATTTTGTCATACATTTCCATCTACTTCTAGTGGAAGAGGCTCCATAATAGCTCCACATTCAATGATATGATCTTTAATGCTACGTCAGGTATGGAGTTGGAGTAAAACCAGAAGTACTAGACAGGGATAAGGAAATGTCCATGGTATCAAGATTTTTATTATCTCCACCAGTAGAGTCGACCTTCTCAGGGAAGTTCATTTATAGCATAGGGTCATGGATTCAGTTAGTTTCATGAATTACAACTGATACCCAAGGATCATAGTGCAGGACCATCTATAGTATGAAGTACTATTCTAGTAGACTACACTATTTTATTTAATTTATTTGATATAGGTTTTTCACACATCTTTATTTTGTTATCAACCAAGGAAATTCTTAGGCTGTACATTCAATATTATAGTGGGGTGATGACCTGAGAAACACTATTGGGAGTGCGGTAAAAGGGAATACACCAATGCAGGGACTATCTCCTTTAGGTAAGAATTTATCCCTTATTATGAAACCTATTTTTCCTTGAGATTGAGATCTTTGGTTGCATTCTCAGGATGTACTGGTTGGTCCCTTACTACACCTATGTGTAATATTATCACTGCAAGGTGTCTTTTACATCACCAGAGGAAGTAGTTATCTCTAAAAGGGTTAGTGGGATGTCTAACCAGTATATATAGACTAGAGAATCATGGGATAGGTTAAGTGACCACACATATTTCTAGTCTCTTTATAGAGGAGAAGAGTTTTCCTCATATTTATTTTCCTCCTGTAGTAGATCATTTCAGTGACTTATTTTGTGAAGATTTCACTAGCTTACCTCATGAGAGAGAGTTAGAGTTTATGGTCGATCTTGTTCCAAGAGGATCTCTATTATCTATTCCTCTATACATGATTTCACCTACTAAGCATCAAGCTCTCAAGAAAAAATTGGAGGATTTATAATCTAAATACATTATCAGACCTAGTACATCTTCCTGGGCTTCACCCATTATTTTCACCAAGAAGGAATATGGGACCCTTTGTTTATGCATGGATTACTGATTTTTAACTAGATTATGGTTAAGAACAAATATCCACTACCTCAAATAGATGACCTCTTTGACCAGGTCTAAGTAACAAGGGTATTATCAAATATTGACACGATATTGGGCTATCATCAGGTGAAATTTAGGCCTTCACACATACCATATACAGCTTTTTTTGTAGTAGATATTATCAGGTGAAATTTAGGCCTTCACACATACCATATACAGCTTTTTTGTAGTAGATATTGTCAGTATGAGTATATCATTATTCCATTTGGACATATGAGTGTGCATGTAATTTTCATGTCTTTGATGAATAAGGTTTTCTATCCCTATCTGGATTCTTTTTTCATGGTCTTTTTGGATTAAATCTTAGTGTATTATCACACTTGTGGAGACCATGCTAGACTTCTTGATATCATTTTTAATACACTAATAGAGAACCATCTTTATTAAAAGATTTTTAAGTACCACTTATAGATAAAAAAAATCACTTTTTGGGTCATATTATCTTGGAATCATAAGTATCTATTAATTCAGAGAAGGTAAGTAATGTGGTTTCCTAGGAGCAGCCCAAGAATGTGTTTGATATATAGAGTTTCTTGGGGATGGATGGATATTACAAGAATTTCATATAAGACTTATCATACCTTTTTGTACCTATTACTGGTCTTATAAAGAAGGGTGTTAAGTTCTTGTGGTCAAAAGAATGTGAAAAATCCTTTGAGGATCTAAAAGGAAGGCTTGTTTCGAAACTTATTCAGATTATTATAGAGCCTGGAAGAGGCTATAAAGTGTTATGTGATGCATCTATAATTGATATGGTATAAGTATTGATGTATTAGTATATAGTAATTATGTATGTATCTCGAGATTTGAGTCATCATGAGATAAATTACCTGATATACGACCTTGTGCTATCCATTTTTATCAATGACTTATGTTGCTGTAGACACTATTTAATGGGTGAGAGCTTTTTGGTGTATATGGACCACAAGATACTCTAATATATCATTACATAGAGAGACATGAATGTCAGATATTAAATATGGCTCGAATATCTTTAGAACTTTTATTTTGATCTTGCATATATGTTGGGTAAGGGTAATGAGGTAGGGGATGTGATGAGTTAGAAAACTTAGGAACATATCGTACAATAAGCTAGTGATGAATGGAAATTTATGGTCCACTTATTTGATCTGCATCTGGAGTTTCATAATATTCACAAACGGACTTATCTCACATCCTTGATAGTTACATCTTCTCTCCTAGATAGGGTGAAGAGGATGTAGTTTTCAAATCATTAAGGCTTGGTTCTCTGTGAGAGTATTTTTGATGATGACCTACCTATGGATTGGTTTTTGGATTGAGATGACATCCTATATATATATGGATGTGTTTGGGTTCCTACGAATATGATATAGGAACTTATGTGTGAGTACCATGCTTCTCAGTGGGTAGTTCATCCAGGAATTTCCAAGATGTATTGAGATATGTGATTCCATTATTGGTGGTCTGGGATGAAACCTCATATAGCAGGTTTTATGACTAAGTATTCCACTTTTCTATAGGTGAATAAGGATCACCAATGACCTGTTGGATTGTTACATCCATTACCAATCCCAAAATGGAAATGGGAAGATCTTTCTATGTACTTTTTAGTCAGATTATTGAGCTTTCCTTGAGGTAGTGATGCATTTTGGGTATTCATGGATAGAAAAATGAAATTATACCACTTCCTTCCTATATGGGAGACTTTCTTAGTTGATGAGTTGGGAAGACTATATGTCCATGAGATTATACAACTACACATGGCTCCTTATACTATCATGTTAGATAAGGATTCTTATTTCATGTCACGATTGTTAAAGGGGTTATAGAGAGCTATGGGTACACAGGTTCTTCTAAGAACATATTTTCACCCTCAGACCAATGCTCAGTCGAAACAGATGATACAAGTGTTAAAGGACTTGATCTAAGAACGTGTACTTTATTTTAGTAGTTCTTGGGAAAAGTATATCCCTCTCATCGAGTTAACCTATAATAATAGATTTCATGTGATGATTCAGATGGCTTCTCATGAGGCATTGTATGGTAGGACATTCCATGCACCCATGTGCTAGTTGGAGGAAGGAGAGGTAGCGCTACTAGGTCCTCGTCTCATGTAGGAGCCTTAGAAGTAGGTTTAACTAGTTAGGAATCATATGTCTATTATATAGTATAGATATAAATCTTATGTAGATCACTATCGATGACCTCTGGAGTTTGAGGTCCGGGATCATTTTTTAATGCGGGTATCCCCCAGGATTGGGTATAGATAGATACAGAGGCAGGGGAAGTTATCACACCATTATGTTGGAAATTTTTGAGATTCTAGAGATATTCATCCTTATAGCATGTCAGTTGATACTACCTTAGAGGTACCATTCCATGTACAACATCTTTAATGTTTCACAGCTTCACTGTTATCATGCCAACCCATCTCATATTTTTTTATCCCAGTGAGGTTGAGTTAGATTTTGATACTTCTTTTAAGGAGTATCCTATATGTATCGTTGATCAGAGAAAAGAGGCTCTATGAGGCCGGTATGTCATTTTAGTATGGGTCATATGGCAGCACGACCATGTACAGAATGATACTTGGGAGTGAGAGGCTATCGTACGTTCCTAGTGGCCAAATTTGTTCTCAGAAAGCACTTCACTACCCTTGGGTGGTGAACTCAGGGATGAGTTCTTTTAAGTGGGGAATAATTTAAGAACCTTGTTTTTTATTCATGTATGGATCCTCATTATTTTTAGTTTAACCCCTGTTAAGTTCTCTTTTTGGCTTGGACCCTATAGACAGGTCATGAGTTGATTGGGTTTTTTTAAAAGGAAGAGACAGGAGAGTTGTAGTATGGTTGTAAACTAATTGCACTCCATGTAATTGGAATACATGAAGTATATTCATTACATGATGTTTAATTTTTAGGCTAGATCCTTTCACATTATTTAAGGGGTTTTTCTAGGAGGGGAAACCCAAAACAATAAACTATGTATGAAATATTTACACACCATGTAAATTCTCAACTTCAATTTTAAAAATATGAGGAATGGCCTCTATTTTTATGGAAATAATTCCCATACCTCATTATTTTTCTCTTTAGGGTAGGTGGTATCACCCCAATAAGAACTAATCTAGGTTCTTTAACTATTCTTCCATCTAACTGATGATTCTTGGTCTACCTATCATGTTAGAAGCATACTGGTAAGTGCTTCAGTCCTTTATCTCCTTACATTGTTCTTATCACTATTAGAGATGTTGTTTTGATGCAAGCTCATATACCCTATTTTTAGGGTTTTGATCCATTCTTACATTTTATTATGATCCAAGATAAACTAATGGATAATACTGGATGAGGATATTATTATAGGTTTGAGGTAGGTGGTCTATGACTCATCCCTAAATTCTCACCATTTTATAAAATGTATTCATGGTGCACACATTGATTTCATTAGGAGTTGCCTATTAAATTCATGTTCCTTACTTATATTCATCATAATCATATTCTATAACCCTTACTATAAAGTATCATCACACCATTAAACGTTGATACCTCAATGCTCCCCCCCCTGAGTAGGGTGTTTCCTCAATTATGCCTTGGTGACCCAAATGGGTTTACCTATGACACTGTTCGGGTGTGTGGCTTGACCCTTCTTATGGAAATCCCTCTTTAGTTAAATGAATTATGGATTAAAAAGGTTTAGAATGTTTAGTTTCCACTTGACCCCTCTAAGGTAAGTGTTTCAATAAAATAAATGAACCTTAAATGTAAATACCGGTTATTATATATGTATTAGTTGGCCCAATTGAATGTAATTGAATGAATTTGTTTCATGTCCATAGCACACCTTTACTTTATTGATGGAAGGTAGGGGAGTGAACCTAATTAATGATTAAGTAATTAAATTATTAAATGGTTTCATTACCTTCATATCCTTGACACTTAGTGTGGAAGGTAATGGAATGAACGAATTGAATTATTAAAAGGAATGAGTAGTACATTTCCTAATTTATTAAATGAATTGGTTATATGGTGACAATGGACCTATTCATATTTATAGGAATGGTCATACTTGAGAAAGACTTGGATTACTGATGGAATTCCTTGAGCACTCATAGACACCATTATGATTCAAGTATGTTGGTTTCCAATGGAGATACCCACCCTCAAACCTAGTCCTTGTCTTTCAAAGGATATATGGCATGACAACGTATGATCCCTCCATTATTTTTTCAAATATTAGGATTCCTTGGATACACTCCTTGGATCTAGTATAACAACTTGGACATGTGGTTCCATGGATACACCCATTGGGCCTAGTGATTGTTTATCTCATATTTACCTTGGGAAAGATCCTTAGACTCAATAACAATAATATTATAGTAAAATTACTTGGGTTATAACCTTTGGATTACACACAGACCCCTTATAGATAGGTTACAGGTTATTATTGTGTTGGATCGAACCCTAAGGTCAAGGATACTTTGGTTATTACCATGGATACAATTCATTATTATCATCATTATAGGATTCCTTGTTATATCTTGGATCCTTTATTATTATTATTAACTTGATATGAAGTCAGTGTTGGTTACACCTCACATGAATTGTCTAAATAAACTAAAATTAAAAGAACTAATTAAATGATCTCATGTTTAGAGACATTACCAGCTAAGGATGAAGCATGTATCAGGGTATTTATATTGTTGTACTTTATTTACTTTCATATATATATACTTTCACATTGTTTCAGTATATATTCACAGATTGGATGGTATAGATGTCATTGGTGGTCACCTACTGAGATTTATCTCACACCCTTATGGGTTTCCATTGGTACCAAGGCAGATTATACATATGAATGTGTTGATAAGGGGAATAATCCTGTTTTTGACACCTCATATTTCTTTCTTTCATAGGATGGGTCTTGGTAAAATATGAATGAGTTAGATCTTGGGATTCTAGATAGTTCTTGTATTCTTTTTTCTTATTTTGTATAGCATGTATTGTCTACTACAATGTATACCTATTTTCGTACATTTTAGAGATATGAAATAAACCATCATAATTTTTATATGATTCAGTTTCCATCTTGGGATATTGTCATCAGTTTCTTGGTTATTTATGTTTTCTTCCACTGATTTATTTATTGATATCATGTTTCTGCTATGGTAGGTTACTCATCTAGTTTTCATTATGTCTATTTCCATTGTGATGTATTTTTACATATGCTTTCTCTATTTATTTGTTATTAAATATATGTTGTTGTCCACTCTGGTTATGAGTTTTTAGTCTCTCCAGGGACATACCATATTCCCTCACTTCTAGTCGGAATCCTCTAGCATATGGGGATGCACACTTGAGGCCATGTGTCTAACCAGGCTTGGGGAACCTCTGACTGGCACCTGGGTCTGGGATGTCCAAGGGTCTATCCTATACTATAAAGGGGGATTAAACTCAAATCAGTGGCCCATCTATCATAATAAAGAAAATTATGAAGGATAGACTATACATCAAAGATAATTTGGGACAAAGTTAGAAGAAAACTCCTACAATTAGTGGCCAAGGTAGTATAATAATGGATCAGTGCCAATTGGAGACTCTTCTAGTGACTGAGGACTATGGTTCTATGGAAAACCTATAGTCCTTTTCCAAAATATTATTTATGTGGGTGAAGGTGATGTCAGGTATGAGTGAGGATGCTTTAGTGACTGAGTATTATGGTTCTAAGTAGGACAAAACCTCATTAACCAACCAATTAACTATGTAGGTAAAGGAGATTTTAGAAAATAGACATCCCTTCAACTGGATGGACTAAAGAAAGGATAATTTGGGGTAGAATATAGGATTTCTATTCTCTATATTGGATAATATTAATGTCTCTAATAAATTTTATGGATAAAAGGATAAAAGGGAGTAAAAAATAAAAATTGTTATTGCCTTATCTACTTTCAGTTTAATAGAGTATGAAGATGTTATTTTACCTACTAGACTACCAATAGAGTGGTTGCATAAGGTGTATAGAGGTTTTTCTTCTTCAATATCCAATGAATATTCATTAGAGGAGCACAAAAACTAGGGGAAAACACCTAATGGAGGAGGGTTCATTACCCATGGGGTCAGAGTAAGACTCAAAATATGGGTAACAGAAATAATTAATTTCTTATGTTATAGGTTTTTATCTAAAGTAAGTGTATAATTCTAGTTTAATCCTTTTTAATTGGGTGTTTTATGAATAGGAAAGAATGTGCTTATATAGGCGGGGATATAGTAGAGTAGAGCCTTTGGTTCGGGAAGAAAAGGTGGGTACATTGTGCCCTATGATGCTGGGACTTCAGCCCATTCTCATCATGGCCTTCAGGCCAGAGATTTGGGCCCTTTAGGATATTTAATGTTGGTCCTTTAGTCTAGTAAAATTTTAATGGTCCATCTATTGAGTGGTTTAACCCATGGAGGGGGTGTGTCCGGTCCCTAGTATCCAATAGGTGTGTGAGTTTTCTCGTTTTCTTGCAACCTCCAAGACTTTAAAAAAATTAGTAGTATAGTAGTCCTTGAAAGCCTTATAAATAGAGAAAATAAAACAATCATTGAGGTTGGGGTAAAAAATAATGGCTTAGACTTACCAATAACTTTTTTTGGTTATGTTTTATTTAATGAAATCACATTTGTGTCTTTATTGTTATTGGTAAGGAATTCCATGTAACTCTCCACCTTTGCTCCATGTGTGTGTGTGTGTTTCCTAAAAAAATTGTGTCTATGGGATTGGTTTACCAAACCCATGATTCATAAAATATTTACTATTATTATTATCATCATCATCATTATTATTATTATTATTATTATTATCATCTAACCAAGGTTCAAATCCTAGCGTCCTCCTTCAGGGGGATAGAATGAATTATTATCTATGTTGCATAACTTAAGTGCATTAGACAAAATTGAAACTAAGGAATAAAAAAATAATCAATAAAATTACAAACCCACTTCTTTGAAACCTATTAATTCATCTACTGATTAGAAAAATTAAAATTAGGCTAGTGAAAGAATCAAATCTAATTCTCCAACCACTAATTTAGTAGTATAGGGGAAGGAGAGGATGTATGGGGTAGTTATTACTTTATATTATATAGAATAATCATTAGAAGAGCATAAAATTACATGTAAATGCCCCAAGTAGAGGAGGTTTCTTTACTATTTAGGGTAAGGTAAGCCCCAAAATATGGGTAATATAAAGGATAATTAATTTTTTGATATACGGGTGCTTATCTACAGTGTGTGGAGGAAGAAAGTTTTTTTCTCTTCAGGGATTTTGTGTACTAGAAGGAATCTATTCATGATCTTATGGTAGGTTCACTATATAGATAACACTTGGTTGTAGGTGTGTTTTCTTCATGCACCATAAGACTAGATTGAAGGGAAACTGCTTTAGCTTTTGTATATATAGATTGGTTTTGGGCTTGTTTTTCATGATGGTTAATCTAAAGATGAAGATGAATTTGTGGTCTATAGGGATAAATTTTATAATGTATTTTCTAAAATGGATAGGATGTTTATGAGAAGTTCATTTTATAGTTTTTTTATCTTGTAAAATTGTTCCTTGTATTCACCATTCTTTTACTGGTTGTGCATGTGTTTATTTTTAATAAATTTTATTAAGACCATGGTTGTGGATTCCAAAACCCATGGTTCATATAGTTTTTGATTATTATTATTGTTTTTGTTATTATTATTATTATTATTATCATTATTATCAATATTATTTTTTTATGGTGATTGTGTGGATTTCTCATGAAAGTTGTTATGGAGACGCTTTGGTTTCTAGGGTTAGGCTTGTTAATGATTTTCCCCAAGGATACAAAACTTGTGCTTTAGATGGGTGGGATATATCTTGGTCTTATATATTATGTGGTATTACCAAAGGATGGGTAGAAAATTGATTCTTAATCCTTTGGGAAGCACCTAGTTTGGAAGGTTTTAATATTAAAAATCTATAATCTTTGAATGACGGTGCTCCAGATCATATTATCAATACAGGTTCTATCATTCATGTCATAGAAAATCAAGAAGTGATTATCAAAAGGTACACAATATGAGAAAATTTGATTATTTCACATGTTTTTCTTCCAAAATTATCTAAAATAATGATTTTTTAAGAGTTATATAAATGAATCACAACTTTATGGGGATTTGGTAATTGAAAATATATTCAAATGGGTCATGGATTCAATCATTTATTGTTTCCTTCAAATGATTTGAAACTGAAAGTGTGGGGACTCAACTCTATTTATCTAAATCAATAAATCATGTGTATTAAATAATGTAATCTTAAATTAAATACCTCTATCATTGGGGAAAATAGGGTTTAGTTTTGGGTAATAATTATAGGACTTAATTGGATTTTATACCATTCTAAAATCCATTTTCATATTTTCTTCATAATTAGCATCCTTATTGAGATGGATAAAGACACATAAGAACCTGAGTATGGATAATTTACTAGATTACAAGTTTAAGTGGTCTTAAATTTCGTTATAATTGATAAATTAGTCTTATATAAAATTGATTATGATTTGAATCTAAATATTTTTTATGATAGTTTTCCTTATTTTTGTACCAAATTCCAATCAATTAGTCCCTCAAAGGATAAATGTATATTGTAAATTATTTGTTCAATCTTCTCTCAAAATTTTCATGAATATTCTAAATTTAAAAGGAGAAGGAATGTTGGGGATGATATAGGTAAGTTGATGTTGAAGTGAATGTGACTTCAAATAACACGGGGAGTGATATGTAGTTCCTTGCTTTAATTTCTACTCAGGTTGTAGCTAGTTTCATATAAGTGAGTCCCTCTAGGACTCTAGGAGTTGAACATTAAGGGTAGACCTCTTATTTTGTTCTAGATATTTTTAGGAGATTTTCTAGAAATGGTTAGGTACTAGTTTATATCTTTAAATTAATGGATCATAGAAACTATGTACATGAAGCAAGGGTCTCTCAGATGGGATCTGAGGAACAAGGCCAACATGGGGGGATGTTTAGGGATTATTCTAATCATAGACTAGATCATCTCTCTGATTAAGGGGGGAAAAGTAGATCTAGACTTGAATCACGGGTCTCTCAGATGGGATCTGAGATATAGGGCCTACAAACTCAATCTATTGGTTCAGTGAGGTAGGGGAACACAATATAGTTGGAAAGTCGTGTAGAAGTAACTATATCTTTAGTTTCTAGTAAATATGTATAACCCATAGCTATCGATCACTATATTGGTCATTCACACGTGCCTGTCTTGGAGTGTGACAAACACAGATATTAACTAAGTTAAAAATTAGTAGATTGGGTATCCTTGTTTTTATCTAGAGAGGAGTTCACAACAATTTCATTTGTCACTTAAATTAAAGAAAGAATAAGAGGTTGTTTTTGAAATTTTTTGAGTTGGAAAATAAATTAAGAAATAAAACGAAAGGTTGAACACTAATGGATGAAGAGAGTGATGGGGTCAGGGTAGGACCACCATGTGCAATGTCATCATAGTCATAAAGATCATCTTCCCTCTCTTCCTATTGAATGAAAAATGAAGGACTCCTCGATCGAGTTATCAATCACCTTTGGTTGAAGAAAGAAATGTAATTCACTCCTATGTGCATGGAAGTTCATAAAAAATTCCTAAAAAACTAAGGCAAGTACCAATTGGGAATTTTTACTTCTTATAACTCTAGAAAAATTACACTAGTTTCACACATGTGCCAACTATTTCTGGACACTCACCAACTAACACAATATGCTCGATCAAGACAAATTGCACTAGGCAGAGGGAAATTAAAGGTCTTAACCAAAGATATTAACAATGAATACACCAAACATAAAACATTACCACATTAAAATAATTGGGAAACAATGAGAATATAATTCATTAAAAATAAAAATATGGTTTTATATTTAAGAACAAAACTCTGACATTACAAAAGTGAAACTCCCCCTTCCCCGATCACTCAAAGGTTTTACCCCTCCATGTGAAGGGTAATAGAGTTGAAAGGGGGAGAAGAGATCATGTTGAAACAAAGAAAAGAGAAAATAGAAAATACAAGGAACTTCAAGAACTCAATCCTCCATAACAACCCCTCTTGCATCTTCTTCAACCCCTTTTAATGGAAGTGAACACTCTTATTTATAGGCTTGTGGAGTAGAAAATTTCACTCCAAAATTACTCCACAGAAATTTTGAGTCTAGATAGCATAATAAAGGCATAATATCAAGAATGTGTCTTCATAAATGTTGTTACCCTATGTATTTTACATTTTTCCTCAAAATCTCAGAGAATTTGGACATTTTTAACAAAATTTATCCTTCAATTACTAATGACAACTTTTTCTTTTCGATTTGACTCTTCAACTTCTTCTTTTTGGTCGCATTAAATGGGTACCTTAATGACCGAATTGATTCATAAAATTTAATGTGAAAGTGAGGAGCGGAGTCCTCTTTATATTAAAGCTATAATAAAATAATTTGGACACATTTAGGCCAAGATACATCTCATTAATTAAGTTATGGTCCATTCTATCATCCAACAAACTTTTTCCACATAATGAATTTTTCGGGGCCATTGTGTGTCGAATTGGACCTCAATACAGAAGACAGGGTTGAGGACCACAAGCATAGAAATCATACAAAAAAGTAATCACAAAATTTGGATCACTAATGTAAAATATATGCCTGACATATAGAAGCTCCATAAAATTGATAAATATCCAGAATTAACAAATTTCCACAATTAAGCCCATAATTCACCAAAACACTAAAATGATACAAATCAGATCAAATTGATTAATTGGACGGGGTTAAATCATTGAAACGCATATGAAAAACATTGAAAATATTATCTATATAAATTCCCCCACACTTAGTACTTGGACTCCCGGACAAGTCAAAATCTGAATCAAATCAAAGCAAATTCAAAACACATGCCAATGAGATCCACTAATTCCATACCAGGAAATAAAAGATATCATGCCTCATATATAACCATTATTCAAAGTTATAAAATCATATCATTTAATATTTTTCCTCTTAATTTATCATCCCAAGAACACAAGACACCTACCTCACATGAATGTTCTCTCATCTCACAAATATCAATTTTTAACAATTTTTTTCTCATCCAATCCAATGTAAGGGTCACCATCTGTTTAAAAACTCCTACTTCTCCACCTGATGAGTCAAGGACATATTTTTATCATGAAAAATTTATAGGTTTGTTCTATGGATTTCGGTTTGTAGGATTTTTATGAAAAAAAAAATTTGAGGCTGAATGAGGAGGGCTTGGCTCTTTTTTGAAGAAAAATTGAACAATTCTAATTTTCACTCAAGTATGGTATCCTCATCACTCCCCTTTGTAGAAATTCAGATACATCATCATGAAATATAAATTAATGTTAAAAAAACTCCATATTTCAGCAGAAAAAATTTCAATCTTCTCAAAATTGATTTTTCTTGAAAGCTCCAAAAAAGGCATAGCTTTTTTCACCCATTAGAAGCTCTAGAAAAGGCACAGCTTCTCTTATTATGAAAGCTCCAGAAAAGGCACAGCTTTCAATAGAATTATTTTTTTAGCATCACACACATCTATTAAACATATAATTTTTCACCCAATTTGTGCTCTAAATGAGGTATCACAACATAATACAGCTTCCCCCACACTTAAGTTCAACTAGATCATGCAATTTCACTTCAAGAGTAGGTTGGATATGGAAAATTGGCTTTTAATGTGGCTAACCTAAAAGTTTTTTCATGGATTCTAATGGATACAAGGATTAAATGTACAAGGTAGTCCATAATTAAAGATATTATCATGAAAATGGGGCCTTCAAACCAAAGAAATGTCTCAATAATTTAAAACACATGTACCCCAAACCCTCAAGTTTTGAAAAGAATAAATCAAATTATAGTTAAAACAAGCATGGTCTAGTTCTCTCAATAAGTGAGGTGAATGAAAAGAATATAACAAAAATGGTTCAGAATCCTCACGGGAAATTTATTTTAAATATAAAGGTAGTGAAATGTGGAATGACATTCAAAAATCAGAGTAATTTTCGTGAATTTCCCAAAGAATTGAACCTGAAACAAATATCATTTTCAGAATTTATTTAAGCTCAATTTCATGGAATAAATTGATTCACTCTATGACATGGGTTTAGAAAATGGAAATGATAATCATTTCAGCTCAAAATCATCAAAAACACACTAAAAAAATTAAAAATAAACACACAAAAAAATTTAAAACACACATTAGTTTTTTGAAAAATAAACAACAAATGAAAATCCTAAACTACAAAAGATTCCATAAAATATTGCTCCACCAAAAGCTTGAGTCTGGATATCATAATAAATTAACGAATCTCAAGATAGTGTCTTAATAAATGTTGTTCCCCTCTATCTTGTACATTCTTCCTCAAAATCTCAGAGAATTTGGGCAAGTGTAAAAAATGTATCCTTAAATTACTAATGAAAACTTTTTCTTCCCGAGGTGACTCACTACTGGAAATAAGATCTATACAAATGGTTTTGGGAAAACCGTTGGTATAGTTCACTTATATGGACCTATATCAATGGTTTGGCCAAAACCGTTGGTATAGGTCACTAATTTGGACATATACCAATGGCTTTCCCAAAACCGTTGGTATAGGGGGGACCTATACCAACGGTTTGGAAAAAGCATTGGTATAGGTCACTTATATGGACTTATACCAACGCTTTTAGACAAACTATTGGTATAGGTCCCAAAATCAAAGAATCTACCCCAACGGTTCTCAAAACCATTGGTATAGGTCTATACCAACAGTTTTGAGTACCGTTGGTATAGTTACATGTATTTTTTATGGAATCTTCTTACAGAGAGAATTAAATAAATCAAAATTTAAAATACTTATGATAATACATATATATATTTATGAAATAATGTTCACAAAAGTCAAGTTAGGTTAGTGGTTAGGTCGTTCAATCATAAACTGAAGGTACTGGGATTAAAACCAACAAAATGATTCTTTTTTTAAATACATATACCAATGGTTTTATGGCACCGTTGGTATAGATTTTTCATATTACTTATACCAACAGTTTTGAAAATCATTGGTATAGGTCTATACCAACGGTTTTTCCAAAATCATTGGTATAGACCTATCCCCGCGGCTTACTAAACAAATATTATTCAAACTGTTGGTATAAGATATAACAACAGATTGGAGGCCTATACCAACGGTTTCAAATAGTTGGTATAGGGTATTTTCTAGTAGTGACTCTTCAACTTCCTATTTTTGGTCACATACAATGGGTGCCTTAATGACCTAATTGATTCATGAAAATTAATTTTAAAGTGAAGAGTGGAGTCCTCTTTCTATTACAGATGTAATCACATAATTTGGACACATGTAGGCCTATATATTCCTCATTAATTAAGGCGTGGTCCATTCTATCATCCAGAAAAAATTTTCCACTTGATGAATTTTTCAAGGCTATTGTGTATTAAATTGGACCTCATTCCAGAAGAAATAGTTTCATCCCACAAGCAAGGAAAGTCAAAAAAAATTAATCAGACAATTTGGATCATAAAATGTAAATGATATGCCCGAAATACAGAAGCTCCAGAAAATTGATAAATATCCAAAATTAACCAATTTCCACAATTAATCCAACAATTCACCAAAACACTAAAATGATACAAATCAGATCAAATTGATTAATTAGTAGGGGTTAAATCATTGAAACACATATGAAAAATAATTATAATATTATCTCTATCAATTTTCCCACACTTATCACTCGAACTCCTGGACAAGTCAAAATCAAAATCAAATCAAAGCAAATTCAAAAACACATACCAATGAGATCCACCAATTCCATACCAAGAAATAAAATATATCATATCTCATCCATAAACATTATTCAAAGTTCTAAAATCATATCATTCAATATATTTTCTCTTGATTTCTCATCCAATGCACACAATATACCAACCTCACATGAATTTTCTCTCATCTCACAAATATCAATTTTTAACACTGTTTTTCTCATCCAATCCAATGCAAGGGTCACCATCGGTTTGATGAACTCCTACTTATCCACCCGATGTGAGTCAAGGAAATCGGTTTATCATGAGGACTTTACAGGGTTGTTCTGTGGATTTTATTTGGTAGGATTTTTATGTGAAAAATTCTCAGGCCGAATGAGGAGGGCTAGGCTTTTTTTGAAGAAAACGTGGAGAATTATAATTTACACTCATGTATGGTATCCTACTCACTCCCATTAGTATAAATTCAACTCCATCATCATGAAATATCAAGAAATGTTCAAAAATATCCACATTTCAGCATCAAAAATTTCAATCTTCTCAAACATGATTTTTCTTGAAAGCTCTAGAAAAGGCACAGCTTTCTTCCTCCATTAGAAGCTCCAAGAAAGGCACAGCTTCTCTTATCATGAAAGCTCCAGAAAAGGCACATCTTTCAAAAAAATTATTTCTTTTAGCATCACACACATATCTTAAAATTTTTATTTTTCACCCAATGTGTGCACCAAATGAGGCATCATAACACAAGATAGATTCCCCCTCACTTAATTTCAACCAGATCATTCAATTTCACTTCAAGAGCAGGTTGGATAGGGAAAATTGGCTTGTAATGTGGAAAATCTAATAGGTTGTTCATGGATTCTAAGGGATAAAAGGATTAAAGGTACAAGTTAGTCCATAATTAAAGAAATTAACTTGAAAAGATGTATTTCAAGACAAATAAATGTCTCAATCATTTAAAACACATGTACCCCAAACCCTCTAGTTTTGAAAGGAATAAATCAAATTTTGGTTAAACAACCGTGGTCTGGTTCTCTCAAGAAGTGAGATGAATGAAAATAATATAAAAAAAATGGTTCATAAGACTCATGAGAATTTGATTTTAAATATAAAGATAGTGTAATGTGGCATAAGATTCAAAAATCAGAGTTATTTTTATGAATTTCTCAAAGAATTGAACTTGAAACAAAAATCATTTTCAGCATTCATTTAAGCTCAGTTTCATGGAATAAATTGGTTCACTCAATGACATGGGTTTCAAAAATGGAAATGATAATCATTTAAAATCAAAAGTTTCAAAAAAAAACAAAAAACATTAAAAAAACGCAAAAATTTGAAAAACACATATTTTTGTTTTGAAAAACAAACAACAAGTAAAAATCCTAAACTAAAAAAGGTTCCCCACAAAATTACTCCACCGAAGGTTTGAGTCCAGATATCATATTAAATTGTCTAATCTCGAGAAGGTATATTCATAAATGTTGTTCCCCTATGTCTTGTACATTATTCCTCAAACACTCATAGAATTTGAACAAGGGTAACAAAAGTTATTCTTGAATTAATAATGACACCATTTTCTTCTCGAGGTAACTCTTCAACTTCCTCTTTTCGGTCTCATACAATGGGTGACTTAATGGAAGAATTGCTTCATGAAATTTAATAAGAAAGTTATTCATGGAGTACACTTTCTATTAAAGCTGTAATAACATAATATGGACACATGTGGACCAAGATATGCCTCATTAATTAAGGGGGTTCTATTCTGTGGGCTAAAAAACTTTTTCCACTTGATGAATTTTTTTGGGTCGTTGTGTGTTGAACTGGACCTCAGTCCAGAAGACAGAGTTGAATCCCACAATAAAGGAAATACTAATAAAATAATCACGAAATTTGGATCACAAATTTAAAATATATGATCAAAATACAGAATCTTCATAAAATTGATAAATATCCAGAATTAACCAATTTCCAAAATTAAGCCCATAATTCACCAAAACACAAAAATGATAAAAATCAGATCAAATTGATTAATTTTAAGGGGTTAAATCATTGAAACACATATGACAAATAATAAAAATATTATCTCTATCAATTCCCCCAAACTTAGCACTTGGACTCCCGGACAAGTCAAAATCAGAATAAAATCAAAGCAAATTCAAAACACATGCCAATGAGATCCTCCAATTCCATACCAAGAAATAAAATATATCATGCCTCATACATATCCATTATTCCAAGTTCTAAAATCAGATAATTCAATATTTTTCCTCTTCATTTCTCCTCCCTTTCACACAAGACACCTAACTCACATGAATGTTCTCTCATCTCACAAATATCAATTTTTAACAGTGTTTTTCTTGTCCAATCCAATGCAAGGGTCACCATCGGTTTGACAAACTTCTACTTATCCACCCAATGTGAATCAAGGACATGTGTTTATCATGAGTAATTTATAGGGTTTTTTGTTTCTTTCAGTTGTTAGGATTCTTATGTGAAAAATTTTGAGGCCGAATGAGGAGGGCTTGACTCTTTTTGAAGAAAAATTACACAATTCTAATTTTCACTCAAGTATAGTATCCTAGTAACTCACCTTAGTAGAAATTAAGCTCCATCATCATTAAATATCAATAAATGTTAAAACAACTCTGTATTTCAGTAGAAAAAATTTCAAACTTCTCAAACATTATTTTTCTTGAAAGCTCCAAAAAAGAAACAGCTTTCTTCCTCCATTAGAAGCTCTATAAAAGGCACAGCTTCTCTTATCATGAAATCTCCAGAAAAGGCACATCTTTCAACAGAATAATTTTTTTAGTAACACACACATCTATTCAACATTTGGTTTTTTCACCCAATGTTTGCACCAACTGATGTATCACAACACAAGACATCTTCCCTCACACTTAAGTTCTACTAGATCATTCAATTTCACTTCAAGAGCAGGTTGGACAGGGAAAATTGGCTTGTAATGTGGCTAACCTCATAGTTTGTTCATGGATTATAAGGGATAAAGGATTAAATGTACAAGGTAGGATAGAATTAAATAGATTCTCTTGAAAATAGGGATTTCAAACCAAAGAAATGTGTCAACCATTTAAAACACATGTACCCCAAACCCTCAAGTTTTGAAATGAATAAATCAAATTCTGGTTTAAACAAGAACGGTCTGGTTCTCTTAAGAGGTGAGGTAAATGAAATTAATATAACAAAAATGGTTCATAAGCCTCATGGAAAATTTATTTTAAATATAAAGACAGTGAAATCTGGAGTGATATTCAAAAACCAAAGTACATTTCATGAATTTCTCAAAGAATTGAACGTGAAACAAAAAACATTTTCTGCATTCATTTAATCTTAGTTTCGTGGAATAAATTGGTTCACTCAATGACATGGATTTCAAAAATGGAAATGATAATAATTTCAGCACAAGAGTTTCAAAAGCACACCAAAAAAATTAAAAAGAAACACACAAAATATTTGAAAAACACACATTTTTTTTGAAAAACAAACAACAAATGAAAATCCTAAACTAAAAAAGGTTCCCTCCCCCACACATAAATTATGCAATGTCCTCAATGAATTCAAGTGGATTTAACATGTAATAAAATTTTAAAATGAATCACAACTACAATCAAGTGTTAAGGAGAGGTACAACCTGGTGTCTATTATTGATAGACATGTTGGAGGAGTGGGATCTCCTCCATTAGATCTGATGGAATGGTCCCATGGAATTTCTTCAGCATGTGACCATTAATAGAAAATGGCTCCTACTCTCCATACTTCACAATCTATACAGCATCGAAAGGATATATATGAGTAACTATAAATGGACCCTCCCTTCTGTAATGAAGTTTACCTGGCATCAGCTTGAGTATTAAATTGAAAAGAATCACTTTATCTCTAGGATGGAATTATTTTGGTTGGATCAGCTTGTCATTATCCACTCTTGTTCTCTCTTTGTAAATCATATAATTTTCAAATGATTCTCTTATAATTTCCTCCAACTCCTACAACTGCAACCTTCTATCTTTCCCATCACTTTCAATATCCAAATTCATCTTCTTAACATCCCAATACGCCTTATACTCTAGTTCCACAGGGAGGTGAAAACTTTTCCCATAAATCAGCCCATATGGACTCATTCCAATCGTGGTCTCATAGGCTGTCCTATAAGACCATAATTTTTCTTCTAACCTCTGGCTCCAATCCTTCCTATTTTGTTTAACAGTCTTCTCCAAAATTCCTTTGATTTCCTTGTTGGACACTTCAGCTTGACCATTTATTTGTGGGTGATAGGGAGTTGATGTTTTATGATGCACTCCATACTTCTTCAGTAAATCCTCCATTATCCAATTTAAAAAGTTATTCCCTTGATCATTGATGATGGGTCTAATAACTCCAAACCTACAAAATATGTTGGCCTTAAAAAAATCACAGAACAACTTTTGCATCATCTATCCTGGTGGCTTTTTCTTACACCCATTTAGAAACACAATCAACTGCAAGCAAGATATAAGAATTTATAAATGACATTGGGAAAGGTCCCATAAAATCTATCCCCCAGACTTCAAAACTCTCAAAAAAATTAAGTGGTTTTTGGGGAATTTCTTGTCTCTTTGAAATGTTTCCAGAAAACTGAAATTTTGGGCACCTTTTTCAAAATTCATGAGAATCTTTAAAAATGGTTGGACAATAAAGTCCAGATTATAAAACCTTACTTGCTTTCCTTTGAAGTCCAAAGTGGCCTCAACAAGTTAATGTATGGAAAAACTCAAAAACCGAACCAATTTCAATCTCAGGAAAACATCTTCTTATCACTTGTTCATTGCAAATCTTCCAAAGAAATGTATCATCCCAAATGTAATATCTAGATTCAGATTTCAGTTTGTGAATTTGATGAGAATTGAAATGATATTGGACCTAAGATGTTACCATATTATTGACCATGTTAGCATAACAAGTCACATCTCCTTTAACAAAGTACAACTGTTCTCCTAGAAGGTGATCATTCAATGGTTTTTATCTGAAATTTTAGCTTTAGCGGTGTTGGGAAGTCTTCTTAAATGATTAGCCACTTGGTTCTCATATCCATTTTTTTCTTTGATTTCCATGTTGAATTCCTATAGAAATAACATCCATATCACTAGCCTCGGTTTAGCTTTATCCTTCTTTATCAAGTACCTAAGATCTTTATGATCATAAAATACAGTGACTTTAGTTTCAGGCATATATGATCTAAATCTTTCTAAATCAAAAAAAACTACTAAAAACATCATTTATGTGGTTGTGTAATTGAATTGAGCCGCATCCAAGGTTCCAGATGCATATGAAATGACTTTTGGTCTGTCCTCAATTCTCTGAGAAAGGAATGCCCCAACTTCTTGGTTGGAAGTATCACAAATTAGCTCAAATGGTTCTTTCCAATTTGGTGGTGCATCACAGGTGGTTCAATAAATATTCTATTCATCTCATCAAAGGATTCCCTACATGAACCATTTAAATCAAAATCATCATCATTCAAAAGCAATCTAGAGAGAGGGAGATAAATCTTATTGAAATCCTTGATAACCATCCTGTAGAATCCTGCATGTCCTAAAAAAGATCTAACATGATTCACACAAGTTGGGTAAGGCAATGAATTTATCACTTCAATTTTTGACTTATCAACTTCAATGCCATTTTTGTAAATGAAATTTCCAAGGACAATCCCTCTATCTACCATGAAATGACACTTTTCAAAATTTAAAACAAGATTCTTTTTAATGCCAGTTTTCAAAACTTTTTCCATATTTTTCAAACAATTGTTAAAAGAGTTTCCAAAAACCATGAAATCATCCAGGAAAAACTCTAAAAAATCTTCAATATGATTAGAAAATATAATTACCATGAACCTATGAAATGTACCTAAAGCATTACATAATCCAAATGGCATCCTTTTATATTAAAAAGTGCCAAAGGGACATGTAAATGTTGTCTTATCTTACTGCTCAGGAGCAATGGGTACCTGGAAATAACTTGAAAATTCATCCAAAAAGCAATAATGAGTTCTCCCTGCCAATCTCTCTAATATATGATCAATGAAGGGAATGAGGAAATGATCTTTCTGAGTGACCAGATTTCAACTTCCTAAAATCAATGCACACTCTCCAACTATTTTGAATTCTCACAGAGATTAATTCATTCCTTTCATTCTTCACAGGGGTTAGGATAGTTTTTTTTAACTACATGAATTGGGTTAACCCACTGTGAATCTGAGATGGGATAGATGATCCCATATTTCAATATATTCTCAATCTCCTTCTTTATAACCTCCATTTAAGATGGGTTTCCTAATAGGTTTGGAATCTCCCTTAAGAAAAATTCTTTGGGAGCATATTTTTTGGTTGATTCCTGGAATATCACCTAAACCCCACCCTATCGCTTGGATATTTTCTCTCAAAATATCAATCAATTATTTCTCGTGGATTTCAGAGAGATTATTAGCAATTATCACTGGTAGTTTCTCTCCCTCAATAAGGTACACATATTTTAAATCAGTGGGGTTTGGTTTGAGTTCCATATTAGGGGGATGATCAAGAGATGAAACTAAATTGACATTTACCACTTCCAAATTTTGGACCTCCTGCACACAATAAACCATATCATTCTCCTCATCATTTAAAAAATCATCAAAGAAATCATATTTTACCTCTTCCTCTCACCTGAAGTCTGAATCTCCAGCATCTTGGGCATCCACTTGTTCAATGATATTTCCAATAGAATAAGTCTCTCCTAAGTATAAGAATTCATAGAGCATACCTTATTCTTAAATGGGTTCTACACCAACTTCACGGGAAAGTGAAAAGAGGGAGTGATCATCATATGGGTGCCTCATGGATTCAAAAATATTGAAGTGGACCGTGCTCTCTCCAAACTCCATGGTGAGTGTCACCTTGTGGACATTGATGATGGTTTTGGATATCTTCAAGAAATATCTACCAAAAATGATGGTTTAATGTGATGGGATCCTATATTCTTCCATATTGAGCACATAGAAGTCATCTAGGAATAACAGATCTTTGACTTTCACGAGGACATCCTCCAAAACTCCTACAGGGAAAACTGTGGATCTGTTTTCAAGCTGGACCACCACTCTGGTGGGATTCAAGTCTCCCATCTGCAAAGAAGTGTATACTGAGTGAGGCAGTACATTAACTGAAGCACCTAGGTCACACAAACCATTATATAATTTTAAAGAACCAATGGCGCATGGAATGGAAAAAATCCCTAGATCTTGACATTTGGTTGGAAATTGAGGTGTGATAAGGATTGCGACACTTCTTCCCAAGTTGATCATTTTATTCCCTTGAAGTCTCCTCTTCTTGGTGAAAATATCCTTAAAAAATTTAGCATACATTGGATTTTTTTACTTCTTCAAGTAGGGGAATATTGATTTCCACTTTATAGAAGGTGTCCATAATTTCTTTTTGAAGTGATTCCTCCTACAATTTATTTGATTCAATCATACTTAATGGAAATGGTGGGGGTAAGTCTTTCTTCTCACTTTGTTTCCTTTTCAGTGGTGTTTCTTGTCTTTTCTTCCTTGTCCTATCCTTCTCTTTCTCCTCTTTCTTCTCTTCTTCATAATAAATTTTCAATAAATTTCTAGAGTCTACAACTTCATTCTCCCTCAAATCAGATGGTATTGTTTTAGGTTCATGGGATGCTGGTGGTGAGAGTTATTTCCCACTTCTTGTTTTTATTATGTTTTCATTCTATTTTGGGTTGGGGATTTTTTGGAAAAGAAGTTACCCAAGATATTTGGTTATGAAGTCCATGAGACTGTCGAACTTGCTGGACAAATCTTTTATATTGTCTTTAATCCCCTCAATATTAGATATCTATTGTTGGTTCAGAATTACGGGTTGTGAACTGTTTGATGGATTCTCATAGGGTCTTGGGAAAGTGGGTGGTTGTAGGTGTGAAGGATGGTTATAAGGTTTCTTTTGTTGAAATGGTGGTGGGTTTTGGAATTGTTGTTGAAATGGGGGTTGGTTTTGGAACTGGTTTTGTTTTGAGGGTATAGCTTGATTATTCTGATTTCCAAATCCATATTGAACATGGTTAGGCTCTATCCATCCTTGATTTTGTTGGAATTGGATTTTCTAAAAATCTTCCGCACAAGTTTTTGTTCCCTGTATTTCAGCACATTGGTCAGTGAAATGATCTGGTGATGAGCATAAACCACATACCTTAGTTGGTGCTTGTTGGTCACCCACTTGTTTCAAGGCCATCTGTCTCACAAAACTGGTTAGATCTTCAATATTAGTTTCTAGTAAGGGTGTTAGAAAAATACTTTTTTTCCTCATTAATACCTCTTGTTCCAGTACCTCTTGTACCAAATTGTTGTGAGTTCTGAGAAATCTTCTCAATCAATCCTTTGGCTTCTTCTAGTGACTTTTCAATCAATGAACCTCCAAATGATGCATCTAGAAGGTTTCTATAATTGTCCAGTAATCCTTGAAAGAAGAAGACAAGAAATTGATGCTCTTATATGGCTTGATGTGCGAAAATGGCACATATCTTTTTAAATATTTCCCAGTACTCGTAAAGGGTTTCTCTAGATGATTGTTTGATGGCATAGACCTTCTTTCTGATGGTTGTAAATCTAGAGGCAAGGAAGAATATTTGCATGAAATATCTCACCAAGTCATTACAATAATCCACATCACCAGGTTGTAAACAATACAACCATTCTTTAGCAGCTCCTTCAAATGAAAACAGGAATGCCTTCCACTTTACTTGTTCTTTAGCTACTCCACGTGGTCTGAAGGTTGAGCATATATGTGTGAACTCTTTAATATGTTTGTTGCGATCTTCACCTACCAAGCCATGAAACTTTGGGAGAAATTGTATCATATTAGGTTTCATCTCAAAATCATTTTGTAACACTGGAATGACATGTTGATTATTCTGATTAAGGAATTGTGGGGCACAAAGGTCTCTAAGGGTTCAGTTCTGACTTCCAACCATGATGACAGGCTCAGGCTGAACACTTGTAGTTTCAATCGAATCTGTAAGAGAAATATCCACAAATTCATATTGTAAATTGAGGTTTCTGAACCTATTCAACAAGGTTCTTTAAATTTCTAGATCAAGGGGTAAGGTTCAATGTTTGAGGTTCTAGTCATGCAACTTTGGACTAAAAATAAGAAAACAGAAAATAAAGAGAAAAAAGGTTATTGACACTACCTCCCTGGCAACGGTGCCATGTTTTGACACGTTCCTGCCATGGGGTGTGAAAAAAACAAATATTAACTAAGTTAAAATTTAGTAGGGTAGGGGGCCTAGGTTTTCTTCAGAGAGAAGTTCACAACAATTACATTTGTCACTTAAATTAAAGAAAGAAGAAGTGGTTGTTTTTGAAATTGTTTGAGTTGGAAAATAAAGCAAGTAAAAAAAAGAAAGGTTGAACACTAATGGATGAAGAGAGTGATGGGGTTAGGGTAGGATCACCATTCTAAATGTCATCATAGTCATAAAGATCATCTTCCCTCTCTTCCTATTGAATTAAAAATAAAATACTCCTCGATCGAGTTATCAATCAACTTTGGTTGAAGAAAGAAATGGAACTCACTCCAATGTGCATGGAAGTTGATAAAAAATTCCTAAACAACTAATTCAAGTCCCGATTGAGAATTTTTTGTCCTTATAACTATAGAAAAAGTTCGCTAGTTCCACACATATGCCAACTATCTCTGGACACTCACCGCCTAACACAATATGCTCGATCAAGAAAAATTTCACTAGGCGAAGTGAGATTAAAAGTCTTCAACCAAAGCTATTAATGATGAATACACCAAACCCAAAACACAATCGCATTAAGAGAATTGTGAAAATTTGAGAATATAAATCATTAAAAAAATAGTGTTTTATATTTAAGCACAAAACTCTGACATTACCAAATTGAAACTCCCCCTTCCCCGATCACTCAAAGGTTTTACCCATCCATGTGAAGGGTAATAGAGTTGAAAGGGGAAGAGGAGAGCATGATGAAACAAAGAAAAGAGAAAATAGAGAATATAATGAACTTAAAGAACTCAATCCTCTATAATATACCCTCTTGAACCTTCTTCAACCCCTTTGAATGGAAGTGAACACTCTTATTTATAGGCTTGTGGAGTAGAAAATTTCCCTCTAAAATTACTCCACCGAAAGTTTGAGTCCAGATAGAATATTAAATGGCTTAATTGTAGGCAGGTGTCTTCATAAATGTTGGTCCCCTATTTCTTCTACATACTACCTCAAAATATCATCGAATTTGGACAAGTTTAACAAAATTTATCCTCTAATTACTAATGACAACCGTTTCTTCCCGAGGTGACTCATCAACTTCCTCTTTTTGGTCGCATAAAATGGGTGCGTTAATGACTGAATTTCTTCATGAAATTTAATGTGAAAGTGATGAGAGGAGAACTATTTATATTACAGTTGTAATCACATAATTTTTAAACATTTAGGCCTAGATATTCCTCATTAATTAAGGTGGTGTCCATTCTGTCATCCAGCAAACTTTTTCCACTTGATGAATTTTTCTAGGCCATTGTGTGTTGAATTGGACCTCGGTCCAGAAGAAAAATTTGAATCCTACGAGCAAGGAAAACCTAAAAAAATAATTACACAATTTTGATCACAAATGTAAAATATATTCCCAAAATAAAAAAGCTCCATAAAATAGATAAATATCCAGAATTAACAAATTTCCGTAATTAAGCCGATAATTCACGAAAACACTAAAATGATACAAATCAGATCAAATTGATTAATTGGAATGGGTTAAATCATTTAAACACATATGAAAAATAATGAAAATATTATATCTATCAGTATTTTTCTTAGATAAAATTTTGAAGTTGGTCTTTTTGGTCATAAAATTAAGTCTATAATGATAATACTTCAATAGAGTCAGATTATCAATGCCCATCATTTTGATGAAACTCTATGTGGGAAATAAAATCTTATCCCTATGGCTAATACCAGTGGTGTACATTCATCATTCAAGTATGATTTAAAAAAAGTTAAAAAAATGGTTGATAATGAATGTTTCACTTTTTTACCTCTAAAAAAGGGGCCACATAGGGACTACTCCAGTCTTACAAGGAATGAGTCCACTAGATCATCCTCTAGAGCTTCAAAATCTAAGCCTAATTCAGAGTAGTAGAGAGTCAAAATAGAGATCATTGGGATAATTTTCTAGCATAACTCATAGTATGACTGAGATACAACTATTGGATATGATTATGGAAATGAATTTTGGTATTATAATTATTAAATATTCATTTTTTCCTTGAATTTAGGTGAGGTAAGATCCCTTTTTCTAACCCCTTACTCTTTTCTTGATCCTTTATATTTTATTTTAATAAATGTGAAGTGCCCACTATGCTTAGAGTCACATTATTCTTTCGAGAGTCCCACTAGAACAACAGTTTCACACTACCTTGTTACAAAAATTATTACACAAAATCACAAGAAAGAATACTTTTGAAAATTGATTTGTTCTAAAAAAATTAATGAAGATCTTTCTTTTGAGCCTTCAAGATAAATAAAATATAAATTTCTCACAAACTAAAGAAATTCACTGAAGAAGTTCTCCCTCAAATTTTTTCTCTTGACTTTTCAATAAAATATTACTCATATAGTATTCCAATATATCTTTATGTGCATTAAATAATTATGGCATAGCATATATATCTTTTGAACAACTATCTACATAAAAATATACTGCTTTGTTAACTGATTTCTAAACTTAGATACATTTTTTCATACTGAGTGCAGATACTTTTATTTTTTAATGAGCAAGATCTCAACCAATCACGGAAAAATGATTTTATCATAATATTATCTCCATTATTCATTAGTGCTCTCACTTCCCATTACGTTAATCTATTCATTAAACCATCATTTTATAGGAATTGATATAGTAGTTATTGAACCCATTATCATATGAAAATTATGTGATCATGAAAAACAATTTAAAGTTGTTCATCTCCACATATAAACTTAGAAACACCTCATCTGCAAACCATAGTCTGTATATGAGCTTCATTTACAGCCACTGTGTACTAAATGGAAGTTTTTAATGACACCTTCTCAGAAAAACTCATCATCTATGAAGGAAATTCACATTAAACTCAAAGATCCTCCATCCATGGAATTTTTGGACGCCCATAAACTAAAAAAACGCCTTCATAAAATGTACTTTAAGGATTTACACAAATAACTTCACCCACAAATCACTTCATCCTAAATGAATATTCACCAAGAAGAATCACCACCAATAAAGAAACACCCACAAATCATATCATTTGAGGATAGTAATGGGATTATTTATTCACTATGAAGCATTTCCCCACATAAAATTATCTCCTACATCTACAATTCATTCACCTTCGTAAACAGACTTCTCTCAAAGCACTCATCCTACAAGATTCATCATCACAAATCATAATTGTTTCTTTGTAAAAATCATCCTTAGCAATATTTTCAAACCCCCTGAGAGTCCTGAAAATTCCCACAAGGAATCTGAGATCATGGGTGCTCAGTATGAAAACCTGTGATAGCAAGGGTGTCTTTCGTGAAGGGTTAGTTCATGGGGAGGAAGAAGATAACTCCAACATGATCGAATGTCTCGAATTTAAACATGTGGTCAGATCGGATGGTTGATAGAATTTCCACATTTCTAATCGATGGGTGAATAGTACCCATGAACTTCTATCCCACATTGAAACTGGCATACATCAGAGGCATGGTTTAACAATCAAGGGTCTCCAATAAGCATAAAAATTTATCAAACCCCTACTTTCATGCTGCCCTTCATGGTGGCACCACCTCCACTCTATTCCATTGTATGTTTCATGACTAACCTATGCAGGCCTGCAGGCACACACTCTATGGGCCCTATACATGGTGCTATATACTCCTTTTGGGAACTCTTCTAACCATGGGATTGGAAAGAGATTATCCCTTGGGTTTTCTTGACCTTTGGGTCCCACATGTTTCCTTAGTTTAGTGTCCTAGGCTTCTATTATGGGTTGGAATAATTTTTTAAGTAGTCCACCGTAATTTACTTAGTGAAATTCAAAGTATAATGAAATAAAATTCCAAGACTTATTGAAAAATGTCAATCCAAACTCCTCATATTTAATTCTCCCACACACAAAATGAAATTCATGTAGCATGGTATTCTTGAATTCATCTTCATTCAAATCTTCTACACTTTTTTGTAAATAATTTCTCCTCAATGACAAATGCCTTTGGTCATTAAGATCCGCACAACAATCATCACAATTAAAATACCATAAAGAACTATCCAAGCATGCCATCCAATGCCATATAAGGAATAATTTTCTAATCACTACATCCAATTCTATTAAATGAATCCATAAAAATTCTCCAATGACCACTTCACCCCTAACAAGTATCCAAGCATCACCACTTATGCTTACTCACCAAATACATATTGAAACACTATGACAATGAATGAAATGGTTAGTTTCAACAATATCCCCATTTTATTTTATTTTTAGTGTCCATTCACATATAACCTATCACATAAAATTCAATATGTGTGCACCATATTTACTCCCCCTTAATGACAACCAAATGTAAAGGGAAAGTGGGGTCTTCTTAAGTCATATATTTTTTCAAAAACTTCTTCTCTTATTTTCTTAAAAGAATAAATGACATCGCATGATACTTGGAAATAAGTCTTTAGTTAATCACCTCTAAGTCTTCATGGGTGTACCCAGTGTAAAAAACTGTAGATATATAACAAATTTTTTCAATGATGTCCATAAATAACCATGTTTGTGAAATCAAGCTCAGAAAGTATCAAAGGAAATACAATATCCTTCACACACTTTATCAGAAACATAAAAAGGTTCATGTGCACAAGAATAATTTCCCCTTTTATTATAAATTCATTAATAAAGCACTATTATTAATTAAATTAAATTTAGAATGATATAATAGTGTGATTGGATAACTCAAAACTCATAAATTCACCCCCTTAAGAGATCCATCCACTTTCAAAATCATGGAATTAAATGAAATCCCTGATGAGAAACACTTATCCTTCAATTCCCTACCTTATTAGAACAAGACACATAAAAGGATAGGGTATAAGGTTTAACCTATTGATAATATTAAAGTTTTAGGAGAAGTATAAACATGAAGTTTCATCCTTAACTAAACAAAACTCTCTTTTGTAATTACTTTGGTGGAAATATCTGAAACCTGATCATTAGTAGAAATGTATTCTATCTTGATATATCCAACTTTCAACTTTTATTTGATAAAATAATACCTGATATCAATATTTTGGGATCTTTAATGTTTTACTGGTTTTTTAGATAATCCAACAGAAATCTGATTATCACATGAAATTTTTATTGGTCACTCAATATCAATTTTCAAATCTACCAATTGTACTTGCATCCAGATCATTTGTGTACATTCATGTGTAGATGTAACATATTTATCCTTAGTTGTGATTAGAGTTACTAAATTATTCTTCTTTTTATAACAACTAACATATCCATCTTGTTGAACTAAGGTTCCACCTAAAGTTGATCTCATGTCTATACAATCACATGCCCAATCAGCATCGGTAAACCCCTATAGTTTCAAATTTTCATTGTGTCTTTATAAAAGTCCATAGTTTAGAGTTTCTTTAACATATCATAGAATTATCTTAGCTTCAAAAAAGTTCTAATCTTTTGGATCACTCTGAAATTTGGTACATAGATTCGTTACATAAGCTATATCTTTCCTTGATCCTATATGATAAAGAAAACTTCTAATGATTCTTCTTAATTATTTCTGATTAACATTATTCCAAGCTTAATCCATGCATAATTTAGTTACAACTGAAATGGATATTGAAACCTATTTTTCTTTATCCATTATTAACTTTTTTAGTAATTCCCTATCATCCTTTTCTAATGATAGAAACAAGGAATTTGGTTTTTGCTATATTTAAAATCTAAAAAAAAAAGTCATCTGACCAAGTATGGAAATCTAAAAATTTATTTTCCTTTTATTTATAAAACATTCAAAAATACCTTCCTTATAAAAAGAAAATATTATGTAATATACATAAAAACGACTATGATATTACCTTTGCACATTTCTCTCACATAAAGGTTACTATCAATTCTTCCTTTTTCGAACTTCATATCCCTTAAACAACCATCTAATTAATAATACCAGACTCTAGGGGTCTATTTTGAACCATAAAAAGATTTCCTAAATATACATACCAGGTTTCCATAATTTTATAAAACAAAACCATAAGATTGTTTAATATAGACTTACTCATCAATATCACCATTTTGAAAGGCATATTTTTCATCCATTTTATAAAATTTATAATGCTTGTGTGCTGAAACATCCAGGAACATTCTAATGGGTTTCAGTCTTGATACTAGTGAAAACTTTTGTACAAATTCAATTATTTCCATTTGATAATATACTTTTCACACCATCCTAGCTTTATTTATTGACACTTCACCTTTCTCATTTAGCTTATTTCTAAAAAACAACTTTGTACCAATAACATTTTTATTCTTAGGTCTTGATACAAGATCCTAAGTGGAGTTATTCTCAATATAATCAAGATCCTCATTCATAGATTGTATTCATTCCTCATGCTCAACTGCTTCTACCATTGTATGAGGTTCAATTTGAGAAATAAGTGCAGTTTTAATTTCAATTCTCAATATTATTCTAGCTTGAACTAGAGCCTTTTGATTTGTAATGACATTTTTAGTCTCAACATGTTTCTTCAATTTTTTGTACTACTTTATCTTGTTTTAATTTACTAAATATTCATCACTGGTATGTTAAAAATAAATATAGGAAAAAAAATCTCTTTCTTCGTAGCTTCATCACTCATCTATTCCATTGTTATACCATTTTCTTCCAAATATTCTGAATCTGTATCAAATGTGATATCTGATTTGATTTGGTATTCATCAATTTTGACATCAATACAATCAACCAACTTGTTTTTTAATTTGTTACAAAATCTGTATCCTCTACCATCAGATAGGTATCCCATGAAAACCATTCCTCTTGTTTTTCTTCAATTTTCCCAAATTGATGTTCTTGAACATTATAATGCAAGGGCTTCCAAAAACTCTAAAGTATTTAATAGTTTGTTTGTTTTTTTTTTGTACCATATTTCATACGTTGTATGTTTTGTTTCTGGTCTTAGTAGACATCTTTCCTATATTTTTAAGTTAGTATAAATAGCTTATCTTTAAAAATACTTGGAATTATTGTCTTCAGCTAACATAGTCCTTTCCATCTCAACTATGAATCAGTTATTTCTTTCAGCTACCCCATTTTTCTATGGAGTATATGATGTGTCTTAATGATGCTTGATTCCATGATTAGAAATATAACTTTCAAAATAATCACAAGTAAACTCCTTACCATTATCTAATCTTAGTTTCTGGATATAGAGACCCATCTCCACCTTAGCTTTCCTTCTAAATTTTTGGAACATTTTAGTTTCCTCTGACTTGTTCTTGATAAACATGATAGTAGTAATCAAACTATAATCATCAATAAATGTAATGAAATATAGATCACCTCTAGTAGAAATTTTTCTCATTGGACCACATAAGTATGTATGAATAAGATCAATGTGTCTAAAAGAGAGAATATACACCCCTTTGTGTGAACTTTGAGCCAATTTCCATTTTTTAAAAGTTTCACGAATTTCATCCCTTTCTCTTTTTAGCTTGGGAAAATCTATCACAATATCATGATTCAATATTTCACTAATACTTGTTAACCAAGATGGTGATACCTTCTATGCTAGAGGTTTTTCTCATCTTTTTCACTCAAATAATAAAAATTGATATAATTACCGACTTGAAATAGATTACCATTGGTTCTTTTTACTTGTGTTATAATTATTCCATCCTTTTTTATTTTTATGATACATGAATTCTTTTTGAATAACACGTCATGTCTGTCATCAGAAAGTTGGATGACACTAAGAAAATTATGCTTCATACCTTCAACATATAACATGTTATTTGAGTCTAGATTTTGGGATTTAATCTTTTCTTTACCAACTTCCTTAATATTCAACGAATAGTCATTTACATAGGTCACTACTCATACATCATGATTGTTACTGTTACTCATAATTTTTAAATCACAAGTCTTGTCTGATGAACATCTAATATCAAGAATCCATGACTTGGATTTTCAACTGGATTTCAAGGAAAATTTAGTAAAACATGAATTTTATCCATTAGTTTTTTGAACTCCATTTACATTAATAATATTAGATGTTTCTATGGGGACAATACTCATACACATTTTAGAAGTATGGCCTTGTTGATCACATCTATATCATATTTATTCTGAAAAGTCAAATTTGTTCTCTGTTGGCGGATAGGATGAATTTCTGATAACTTCTTTCTTAATTTGAAAATTTGATCTCATGTTCTTAGAATATCCCCCCTTTGGTTCATGTCTCATTTCTTATAGGTACATGTTATACCAACATGAATAACATTTATGTCCAAACACACCACAGCACCAATAGTTTCATCTGTATCTTGATCTTCCCAAGAGATAATAGCCATGTGTTGAAGGGTTTTTTTATTGTCTTTCCATATATTGAGATCATATCTATTTTGGAGGTACAAATATTATTTTAGAATTTATTTCTTTTTTTGAATTTGAAGATGATTTTTCACTAGTATTTATGTTCCATATTTGTCCCTAATTTATTTTTAGACCTTATTTTTTAGAGATAATTTATATATTTTGAGATTCATAGAGTGATGAATAAACCACTTTATTTGAACCCCTCTTTTCACCATTTTGTAAGGATTATACCTTGATCTCAACATCCTTGATAAAATATTAAATAAACTTTTTCAATATATTTTTTTCTCTAATAAATTTAGACTAAGACTTCAGTTTTTCTTTTTCTTTTATAGAAAGTTCTTTCTCAAGGTCTTTTACCATATTTTTCATTTCAGCCACTTTTAGTTTGTGTCTATTGATTTATTAAATGTAAAAATCTCTTTATTTTCACATTATTCATTTTCCTTAG
The DNA here is from genome assembly GCA_963277665.1 of Viscum album. Taxonomy (NCBI): domain Eukaryota; kingdom Viridiplantae; phylum Streptophyta; class Magnoliopsida; order Santalales; family Viscaceae; genus Viscum; species Viscum album. The sequence continues at coordinate 186,086,637 of OY728144.1, forward strand.
TCATATTATCTTTTTCTTTCAATAATAGTCTCTTCTCCTTCTTAAGTTTTGTTTTTTTTATCAAGATAGACCTCTAATTTAATTTTCAACATGTTCTCTAGCTCTGTTCATTCACCTTCATTATCTTTACTTCCAGAAGTGTCAAATCCACTCTCAACCTCATCCATGAAGTTAGTTTCATATTATAATTAGATTATTGTATTGGAGTTAGTTTCATCTTTATTTCTCACTAAACTTATTCTTTTACTTTTAATATTTCTTCCGGATTCTATAAAATTTGGTTTTTCCTTTTGAGTTGTTCCCCCATTTCTTTTTCTATTGTTTTTAATCATTTTTCACAGGTTCCAAAGACTTATTTTTTATAAAATTTACATAAAAAATTCCAATGTCATTAAATTTGTAGCACCTTATTGGTAATTTACTTTTACCCATAAACTTTCCCTTCTTGAATATTTTTATAAAAGAACAATGATTATGTTAAATCATTCATCTTCATTTTCACCCTTAGATTCACTTGATTCTAAAATTTCATCATCTCAAATTTTAATCTTTCTTATAGCCTCAAAAGTCATCTCATATTTGATATTTTTCTTGTAGATTGGGATCTTTTTTAGTTCATATACAATGACTATGTTATTTTATTCATCAAGAGTGATGCCATATCTATCTTCCAAAGCTGATACTTTAGGATCAAACATTTCAAGAAAATTTATCATTGATTTTTTTAAAATAGTTGAATCATCTTGCTTTTCACCAAAAACCCAAATATTACTAAAAATTTCATTGAATCTTTTGAAATATTCATCATTATTTTCTTCATCACCCATCTTGATATCTTAAAATCTGATTCTCTAAATTTTTAATTTTTTCTCCTTGCCTTTCATATTTCCTTTATAACTACTTTCCAATTTATACCAAATTTCCGTGGCATTTTTTAGTCCCATAACCTTTGTGTAAACGTTTTCTGAAAGAATCATAAAATGGAATTTTGATCTTTTCCATCAACTTCTATATTTCTATTCTTGTTAAAATTCATAAGTTCTTCATTGGTAATAGGTGGTAATCCAATAGTAATTTCATCTTTAACTTCAAGGATGAGAGTTAAGATAGGGAAACATCATATTATTTAAACTCTGGTAGTTCCTACCATCGAAAGTAGGAACACCACAGCTATTGAATGAATTTAGATTATCCATATTCAATACTTAGTGTTTCTTGACAGAGGTAAATTAGTTCTCTGATACTAATTGATATACCCAAAATGAGTTACACCACTAATAAGGGGGGGTTTGAATCAGTGGTGATTTTTACAATTTTTATTTCTTTTGAACCTAACCTCTATTGACCTATTAGGATCTAATCAACTCTTATGATAACTCATCCTCTTCTAAATGTAGTAAAAAATAAATGTCACCGGAACACAATACTTTTATAAGGTTCAGTTTCAAAATGAGCCTATTCCTTGTTGTGATTATTCAAAATCTCCAATCATGGATACTCTATTATAATCACAAATGGTTACAACATACATTTCATCACTAGCATAGAGTCGCACTATGCTTTCAAAAGCCCCAATAGAAAAACTGTTTCACAAGTCCTTGTTACGAAAATGATTACACAACAACACAAGAAAGACCACCTATGAATGTTGACTCGTTCTACAATAACTAATAAAGATATTTCTTTTTATCCATCAAGATAAATAAAATATCATATACTCACAGACTAAAGAATTATACTAAATAGGTTCTTCCTCAAATTCTATCTCTTGACTTCTCAATAAAATGATGCTCATTTAGTATGTCAAATTATCTTTAGGTGCATTAAATAATTATGGCATAACATATATATCTTTTGGAAAACTATCTTCACAAAAATATATTGCTTCATTAACTAATGTCTATACTCAAATACATTGTTGCATACTGATGATGAATAATTTTATTGCTTCATGATAAATATCACAACCTATGAGTAAAAAATGATTTTATCAAAAAATTATCTCCATTATTATTCATCTCTCTCACTTTTCATTACAATAATCTATTCAGTAACCCATCATTTTATAGGCATCGATTCGGTGGTTGTTGAACTCGTTATCCCACAAAAATTAAGTGATCATTAAAAGAAGTTTAAAGTTGTTTGTCTCTGCATATCCACTTGGAAACACTTCATATGAAACCATTTTCCATATATGTGATTCATTTACAGTCACTATGTACTGCATAAGCGTCCTCAGGTGTACCTTATCTTCACATACTCATCATCTGTGAATGAGATTTACATTATACTCAAATATTTTCCATGTATGGAATATTTGGATACTCTAAAACTCAAAACACACATGTGTAAAGTGTAATTCAGGGATTTTTAAAAATAACATTACCTACAAATAACTTCATCCTCAACTAAGCTTCATCGTAAAGCATCTCTAGTCTAAAATTAACACCCAGAAATCATTTCATTTTTAAATGATCATGGAATTTTTTATTCACCTCAAAGTAGTGTTCTGTATGGCAGTAGCTTCTACATTCATGAGGCATTTATCTCCACAAATATCCTTCTCGCAAAGCACTCATCTTGCAAGATTTATTGTCATAAATCATTTTTGTTGCTTTTAGAAATCATCCTTATAAATATTTTTGAACTCCTGAAGAGTCTTGAAACAACCCCAAGGCATCTGAGATTGTGGGTTCTCATTATAAAAACCTTCGACTGTAATGGGTGTCATTTGTGAAGGGTTGGTTCATATAAAATAATAAGAAATCTCCCATGATATTAGATTACTTGAATTTAAAAATGTGATCAGATTGAATGGCTAAGACAATTTTTATCTTTTTAATCAGTGGGTGAACAATACCCTATCCCACATAGAGATAAAAATACATCGAGGGAATGGCTTAACAAAAAAGGGCTTCCACAAAGTTACTAGAATTCCCAACCACCTACCACCAATCAGCCTTGTATAGTGGCACCACCTCCTCTCTATTTTATTGTGGGATTTTAGCCCAACCCATGTGAACCTATGGGAAAGTGCTATGTTAGCCTTATATATAGACTTTCATGCTCCTTGTGGGTACTCTTATGCCCATGGTCTTGGCCAGGGATGCTCCCTTAAGCATGGTTGACCTCTGGATCCCCCATGTTCCCTTCATTGAGTGTCCTAGGATGCAATATTGGTTTGTTCTATTTTTTTAAGTAATCCACCAGAATATACTTAGAGAAATTATAAGCATAATGAAATATAACTCCAAGCCTTCTTAAAAAAATTCAAGCCAAACTTCTTATCTTTAATCCTTCCTCACAAAAAATGAAATTCATGTAGCATGGTATTCCTTAATTCATCTTCCTTTAAATATTCTAAACTTGTTTTAAACAATGTTTCCATAGTGACACATGCCTTTGGTCATTAAGATTATCACAAAAATCATCACAATTAAAATTCCATGAAAAACTATCCAAGTGTGAAATCCAATTCCATATAAAAAATAATTTTCCAAGTGTGAAATCCAATGTTTTTAGATTAATCCAAAACAATTCTCCAAGAATCACCACTTCATCCATAATAATTATCCATGCATCACCACTTCATTCTTACTCACGAAACACATAATAACACACTATGACAACAAATAAAACCCATCGGTTCAATAAAACGGGCATGATATTTTCTCCTAGCTCAGTATTTTCAAATTATTATTATTATTATTAGGGGGATGGGGTTTGTAAGGAATTGATATTATCCCTCCTAGAACTCAATGGATATTAGGGTTTAAATTCAATGGAATTCAATACTGATTAGTGTTTTGATCTGATATATGTTTTTTTAGTCCTTTAAAGTCTTCTAATGATGAATATGATTTGGGTAAGGTGATTGTGAATCATTCAACGGATATTTACATGGGGTAAGGTGTGTTACTATATTATTTATCCTTGTCTAAGGATTCATCTCATTATTTCAAGAATCTTGAAAAACGAAACCCTCTACACCATTTGAAATAAATATATGCTTAATTTACAAATAAAGGCTTTAATTAATGGTTATTCTCTTATCTTAAGGATGGTAATATTATTTTGAGCAAATTAATTATAAAAAATATACCTTTTTCCTTTGTCAAGATAAACCTTAAAACTCTAAAGTAGAACCTAATATATTGTAAACACTCTATTCTTGGGAGAATCTTAGTAGTGTAGAAGGATTTCAAATGGAATCTTGTGGATATTAAAAAGATACTTCAATAGGTTTGGGGGTTTTGTGGATGTTGTATAATCTCAATTAGTATGGATTTTCTTCCTTTTATATTCCCATTGAATAAACTTAAAACAAGAGCTTGGGGTTGTGGTATTTCTTCTCTTAAATAGGAAATTTTATGGTTCCAATATTAGGATCTTCTATATGATATGGACAAGATCAAAATCTCAATTAATCATTCTTGGATATAGCTTAAGGTTCTTAGTTAGTGATTTTGGCATTTATAAATTCTTTGGGATATTTCATCTATAGTGGTTATTCCTATCAAGTCTTATGGGGAGACTGTGTATGATAGATATAGATTATTCAAAAGGATTTTTGTTGAGTTTGACTTATTTAAACCTCTAATTGAGATTCTTTTACGTGTTTTTTATGATTATAGACTTAAACACTATATGGATTTATAATGTTTACCGGTTTTTTTAGAAAATTCTCTTGAATTAGGCATGTGAATGCTAATTGCTTTAGAAACTTGATTTGTGATAATTGTAAGTATATTAGTGATCTGGTTGAAAATTATAAACTCAGATTTCCTATGGCTTCCAAAAAAGTATAGGGAAAAGGTGAAGGTTAGAGGGAAGATATAGATAAGGGTGATGAATAGACTCAAGGCCCAATATCCTTCACTATTGTTATTACTATACTTTAATTATAAAAATAGGTTCTTGGAAGGACTTTTCTATTAAGTCTTATAACTCAAGTTGTAAAGGAAAATATTTAGGTAGAACATGATCTAGTTTATGATAATCCTACAATAAATGGTGGGTCTCAAATTAAATGGGAAAATGTGTATGACCACCCTAAAACTTAGGACCTTGATAGTGATGTTGGAGGAGACTCTAGTGACTATTTAGAGGAACAATATATGTCTAGAGGTAAATAATTTGTTACCACATGGGATTTTTTCAATACATACCAAGAAAAACAAGTCATTTTTTGATATATTTCTTCCCTTATAAGCTATGAATGGGGGAACTCAGGTTTTTTCAAAAGGCTATCAAATAAATCTTGGCTAGGATAAATCAAAATATATACAATCTAGACTGAAATATAGTCTGGCTATTAGGGAAGTTGATCTTACAATGTCTTCAGGACATCCAAGAGTAGAGGATAAAAAATGTGTGTAATCTTCTCAAGATCACAAAACTAAAGGATATATCTCTCAATAAAATATTGAGATCAATTTCATAGACTCTAATGTTATAGATCACATGAAATAAGTACAGATCGATAAATCAAGGAAGGATTTTTTATGGATAGGAGATAGTACACTCTAGTTCTAAATTTTTTTCCATAGAAATATTATTCTTCTTGGAATTACATTCGATCTACTTTCTTGAATTTATAATCAGTGGTGATGGATTCAAATAAACTGAATCATGTTGTCAAAGATCATGATAATATAATATAAAATTTTTTTCCATAAATCCCATGAAAACATTAAAAGGGTACATTGAAAATATAGTTTATAACAAGGATGGAAGTTTTAATAGGGTTACTTTATTTCAACCAAAAAGAAGTTTTGACAGTGATCATGTGTAGAAATCAATAGTGGGTGATCTCACAGAAAATTTCACTGATGTTTCCACCTTATCTTCTCCAAAGGATGCTCATAGTGGTAGTGGGAAGCCTGCTCATGTTTGAGATATGAATGATATTGAATCCTTTTCTAGTTCTCAACAAAAAAGTGTTAGTGGGAATATCTTTCTCACTACATAGGATAAAGATAGTTCTAATGATTCTTCCAATTAAAGGATTTATTTTGGATGTTTTTATAATAAGGATAGTGATAGGGATCATAAAAATATGATCCGTATACAAAAAAGGGTGAGTCTCCAAAGGCTTATGTGAAAGAGGAATCCAAGGGAGAGAATCTTAAGGACTATATACTAGAGGATTCTAAGGATTTCAAAATTGAGGAATTAAATTTGAAGATACATGTTGTAACTTCATACTCTATGAAATAGGAATCAAATGTCCCAACCATAAAAATAGGTACAACTGAAAATTTTGTCCAAGTTCCAAGTGATAAGGAAGATTCTTCAAACATAGATGAAAAAGATATTTTGTAGATGCCTCCTAAGTAATAGATTATAGGTTAACATCCAGTAAGAAAGTTTGGTACTCAAAATAGGGAAGTAGGTATGAAAAATATGACTATTATCTTCTTTATTTTTGATTTTTAGTCGCATTGTATATTCCACACATCTTGAACTTAAAACCCCCACCTTTGTGTGTGTGCATGTGTGTTTTTCATTAATAAATTTCTAAGACCATGAGTTTGGATTTCTAAATCCATGGTGCATATAATTTATGATTATCATCATCATCATGATCACCATCATCATCATTTTCGTCATCATCATCATCATCATCATCATCATCATCATCATCATCATCATCATCATCATCATCATCATAATCATCATCATCATCATCATTATCATTATCATCATCATCATCGTCATCATCATCATTATTATTATATTATTATTCCTTAACCCATATTTTACTTAGGCCTTCAGTCCACTCCATGTAATACAATAGGTCAAGTGCATGCTTAAAATTCCTTATGGGGAGGTATAAGTCTTAACTGGTTGGGGTTCCTTGGTATGTGTGTTATTTTCAGTTTTTAATCCGCTTTACCTAATATAGAATTATTATTTCCATATTTATCATCATTATTATCATTTTGATCATCATCATCACCACCACCACCACCACCACCATTATTTGTATTATTGCTACTACTACTACTACCACTACTACTACTACTATTAACATCATCATCATCACCATCATTATTATCATTATGATTATTATTATTATTATTATTATTATCATCATCCTTATAATTATCAATATCATTATTTTTATTTTTATTATAATCATTATTATCATCATCATGGAGGAACATGTCAAATATCATGGTGTGATAGGTAGGCGGTACAACATGGAAACATGTAGGAATCGCCATGTGGGTGGATCAAAAGATAAATTGGTGTGTTTGCACCTATCAATCAACCCTATACTCACATAGAATTACCATATGAGATATAGGGGTTAAATTTTACATAATAATAAACATAGAATATCTAGTTGTATGGGATTTCATGACTTCGAAATTGGTGTTGTAGGACACCACACTGACATCACTGAGTGGAAAAACTGAAAGAGATAGGGGTGAATTGGCACCCATCAAACAGCATTCCTCCCACAAAAATTTCTATTCTGGGATAGATGGTTCCCTACATTCTTGAAAGGGGGTAGCATGACTTTCAAGTGGGTGATACAATGTGGCTATTTATAACAAGGGGAACAGTGATGGAAGACTTGTGACTTGGCATGATATAGGAAAATATTTCGAGCATTTAGGTCACCTCCACCAAAAAGGTCCTTTGGTCCATAATTAGCTAGGTCATTGATTCATCTAAGAACAGTATCCTTTAGGCCATTCCATGTAATGAAATAGGACAAATGAGTTATTTTTATTTCTTTTTTGTATGGATGGGGCTTGGACAAATAGGTTGCATGAGTGTGTGTGTTGTTTTCAATTCTCAATACTCACTACCAAATATAGATTATTTTTGTTTTTTTTGTTGTTATTTTTGTTATTGTTGTTGTTTTTTTATGTTATTAGTACAGTGGAACCAGTCAAAATGCCCAATGTGACTTTGCAAGCGGTGTGGTGAGGTACACAATGGCATCACTGTGTGGGAAGCTCAAAAGATTGATGGGTGTATTTGAACCTATCATTTATCCCTCCTCGCACATGAATTTATAATGTGGGATAAAGGGGTTCTTTTACTTCTTGGTAGGGTGGCGATAGAACTTTAAGATAAGTGATATATTGTGATTATCATTAGTAGGGGGCAGTGTATTCAAAGACAAGTGACTTAGCATGATGTATGTTGATCTCTCTGGACTTTGATTCACCTAATTAAAAGTACCTTTGGCCCATAATTATATGGTACTTTAGGTTCTCAATAATGTTGTCTTTTGTGCCACTCAATGTAATAAAATAGGTCCAGTGGGTTTTTTCCATTCCTTAGGGGGAGGGATGAGTCTTGGCCCACTATTGTTCATGTCTCTGTGTGTGTATTGTTTATAGTTTGTAACCCTTTAACTAATATAGACCATTATTATTGAGGTTGTAGTTTTTGTTGTTTTTTTTTTGTTTTTTTTTTGTTTTTTTTTTTGTTTTTTTTTTGTTATAATTATTTTCATTATTTTCATTATTATTGTTATTATTATTATTATTCATATTCTTATTCTTATTCTTATTATTATAGTTGGAAGATTTCCTAAGTGATAAACTCATCCCAAAATCATGCATCTGACCAGGGTTCAAATCCCAATGGCCTCATTTGTGTATAATTTCTATAGATAATATATTAGGAATTGTAGCAATATAGTAGCAGTGTAAGCTACAATATCATGTAATATAGAATTCAGGTACAGTAGTATTATTATTCACATAGGGGGACTTTAGGCCAAAAATTGGTCTTATAGTCTATGTACTGGTATTTTAAGCCATAGGGCCTTCATACCATAATATTATAATGGTTTGAAAAGATGTTTTACAATCCTTTTTGGGAGGGATAAGGCTTAATCTACTGGGCTGCTTGGTTGAGTGCATTGTATGTTGTTTTTGGTTTTTAATCCCCTTCAATATTTTTGTTGGTGGTGACTTTCCTAAACCATCATAGTTAGATCCTCATTCTAGGAAGGTCATGGAAGGCCTTTTCCTATTCTTACTGGATATATAAGTGATGAGTATATAATAGGCATCACTTTAGCATGTTGAAGGAATCAATCCTAGAGATATAATTATATATAGATTCTATAACTCATATCATCATGAATAAATATACAATCAAGGATTAATTATATATTTGTATGTTTTTTATCATTTCCCACCTTGTGTTTCTAGTTGGTGGGAATCTATATAGAATTTATGAGTTGAATCAATGGTTATCCTTTGTGTAGGTATTTTCATATTGGAAGTGCATTCCTTTAACGAACCATACTTTACATACATTGATATTACTTCATAATTAAATAATACTAATTAAAAAATAAAACAAATCCATGATAGTACCATATAAGTATAGTGTCTTTAGAAATTGGGAAACAAAAACAACTGGTTCATAATACACCTTCATTATCTCCCACTTATTTCATCATAACTACACCCCTTTTTGACATATCATACTTAAAAACTTTCTTCATGACCTAGGGAAAAGTAAACATATTAAAGGGTGAGCTAATATGATCATAAAAAGTAAAAAAGGGATATATCAACAATATCATGATCATAAGACAAAAGAACATAACTTCTATAAATCTTATCCTATATATGAAAGATCGTGATATCATGCCATGGGATAAATCATAAAAGTTCATAAGAATCAATAAACGTAATCCCAAAATTTATAACATAAGACATGAAATTTTGTGTAATACACATAATCATAGAAAATAATTTCATATTAGTTAAGGATTATTTCCAATACCATCATAGTGGACAAATCCCATTACTGAACTGAGTTCACTCCCCATTTCATCCTTGTACTACTGAACTGAAATCATTTCCAATTTGATCCATGTCTATATAATGAGATATAAATTTTTACCCACTTAATTTTAGGTAGATATAGGTCTCACCCATATCATAATTAATTCATTCTTACATGTTCCATAATAACATAAATCATTCATCATAACACTTGGAATAAAATGGGTTTCTTTAAACATCATTCCACCATAACATAATCCATGTAAAACAAATGGATTTCATAAATAGAATTCCATAATAAACACAATAAAATCATATGAACAATATGTATATTATAATTGAAACATAACCCTATTAAATAATTCCATCTTATATGGAAAATAATTTTTATATAACACTTGAAATTAATTCTTGAGCAAAATATCCTTTCTTCTTCAAAAAACAATTCTTTTCTAAAAATACCGCAGAATTTAAAAGAAAATAATTTATTTCAAAATGAACTTTAAATATTTTAGAGTAATATTCATGTAAATAAGTCATTATTAAAATTTAAAAATTGGTTCATTCCATATAAGTTTAAAAAAATATTCTCCTCATACTTTTTCCAGAAAATTCAAAAAATACCTCGTATTGAAAACGAAAATAGATTCTTTTCATACCATTTAGTAAAAATTAAAAAAAGGGTAAAATTGACTCTAAAAAATTTTATAATAATAGAATGAATATTGTTTAATACATAATTAGGAAACATGGACATGTATGAAAAATATACCCCAATAAATACTTACACATAAACAATCTTGGATAATAATGAGATTGAGAAATTATCCATTACCTTAGGTCTAATTTCCTTTGTATATATCTGAACCCCCTATATAATGATTTGAATAATTTAATTTACTTATTTTAGAATCATATTCATTTTTATGATATCATATATGATCATATTATCATCTGTTTGTTATTATAATTATTACGTGTTCATCGGGTGATAACTTTTTTAATTTCTTACACATGTTTTGTCGAATAAGTTCTTGTTAATCTTCTTAGGTTATACTGATATCATTTTAATAATTATATTAGTATAATATATATATCATATTTATTTATTCGATTCATTTATATAATCATGATTTAATGAAGATCATGTAGAATGAATCACATCGCATCACAGAGATGGTATGTCGTATATACGTACGAGCGACGATATCATTTCCATAATTATCGATTGGTATTGAACTGGATGGTGTATAATATTTAAACATAAATATAATGTTATAATAATCATATATAGTTATTATTTCCATCATTATACCCATACAATTAAGGTGGTGGTGAAAAACAGATTACACTATAGTGTGGAGATGGTAAGTCATATGTATGCACACTTGGTGATTTTGTTTTTCATAGGATGGATAGAAGATTGAATATGGTTGTTTCATAATCATAATAACATCTTAGTATATAAGTGATACTATATTTATTACTTTATAAGGAAATAAATCATGAAGATAAAGTAGAAAAGGAAATATGTTTGAAAGAATCGATAGAGGAGATTACCTCTTCTTCGATGTGCTCCCTCAAAATCTCCTCTTAAAGCACTAGAGTTGGTATTTTAAGAATACCAAAACCTATATAATTTAACTAGGGAATTTTATAAGGTAAAAGGGTAGGTTATGGAAGATCTTGAAGGCTCAAAGTTACGTTAATAGGTGATGGGGTAGGTGTCCTTTTATAATTGAGGTCAATGGCACTTTTGGGATCTCCAAAAATGATAATATTTAATAAAATAAAACCCCATAAAAAAACATCCAAAATGTACCAATTTATAAGGTTAGATGATATAGGTTTTTAATCTCATAAACAAATAGATTTTAGAAAAAAAAATCTTTGTATTTAAACCTTATCATTTTCATTAACACTTGGTTATTCTATTTAATGTTTAATTAAGGCAAAAATATTTCAATATTAAAAGGGTGAAATATTTACTTATTTGATGTCAATTAAACCATAAATAAATACCTTAGAACATTTTATACCATATCATAATTATTATATATTTTTTAAAATTGTTTTATTATTTTTAAATAATTTGATAAAACATTACTTTGATAAACAATCAATAGTGTCAATTTTTGACACTATTCAATTCATTGATTTTTAAAAATATTTAGATAACAAGTTAACTTATAAAAAAATATTTTATTACATTACTAATAGTTAAAGGTCATATATATAATTAATTGGGCATATTAAGTGTCCCAAATTATATTTATTTTAATATATTTAATAACATTTATTTGATATTTCCCTTTATAAAACAACTACTACAACAGTTTTGTGTAATTATTTAATATGATTATTTTTTGAATAAAAATTAAAATTAAAATATGATGAAAAAGATAAATACTATAGATTTAATAAGAATAATTATAATAGAATATATCTTCTGTATAATCTGACATTAAAAATATTATACTTATTAAAACATGAATGTGATAAGTTTATCATCACTGTAAATAAAATAATATAAGTGTCATAATCTATTATATAATGCTAAAAATGGTAAATAAATAGACCCTTGTATTTTTATGGTCTATATATACTCTAAAAATACGATTTATTCAAGTTTTTGTGTCTTTTAATGGTTACCGTCACTTTAATAATAATTATTTTATTTATTTCTCATCAATTAAATAATTTCTCCATCATTAAAGTATATGTATTTAAGGTAATTATTTATTTCATAAAAATTAAAAATAAATTATCATGATAAATAAAAATATTTTAGCTTTCAAATGATTATTTCTAATGGAATTTATATTCTATAAAATCTTATATTAAAAATTATATTGTTACTAAAATTTGAGTAAGACATATTTAACTTTTCATTAAATAAAATAAATTAAATGTCCCAATATCATCCAAGTGGCTTGACAAGGGCACCATTTCTACCCAAGTATAATTTAGGTATAAATAAACTCATCCAATTATATTAGGACAAGTGTTAATATAATTTAATATTATTATTTTTAACCTTAATTACCTGATTTACCCTTTTGCCGTATTAATAAAAATTACTGAAGTTACTATTAATAATGCCCAAAAATAAGAGTAAGATATTTACATAATTTATAATTACTGATTAAAAATATGGAATATATTTTTCAAAATCCAAATAACAAAATTTTTTTAATTAATTTAAAATTAATCTTTTTTTCAGAAAGAGATAACAGGTTTGAAAAGTTAAAACATTGTAAAAGATTGAAATGTTTTTACATCTGAATTCAATGTAAAATTAATGATAGTGATATGAATTATATTTAATAATAAGAATATATTCAATTTATACTTTAAAACCATTCAATACTATAATTTAACCTCATAAATTATTTTTATAAAAAACTTTGTTTTCAATTAAAATTTAGTGTATTTTTATTATTCATCAAAACATGAAAGTTATCAGAAAATATAAAAAATTTATCCAAAGTAAATTTTGATATCCTGATTCCAAAGAAAAGTTTTAGGTTTTCATACAAAAACTATTAATGTTTCAAATTCTTAATTTAAAATGGGTTCTACATTAAAATTCATAAAATTACCCTTTTGAAAAATATAGGTTTTTATACATCAAATAGGATTTATTCATACCCTATGACCAATATATCTATTTTATGAATATCAAAAATATTTTATCAAGTATATAACATATATACTTCATTAATTTCATTTAATAATATAAATTCACTCAATTTATTAATACAAAAATACAAATATATAATTGATTTTTATATTTTTTTCATAAATAATTGGTAGCCAATGAATTCGCCATACATTTTCATAAGTTAGTTATATTTATTCTTGTTAACCTAATGGCTAGGTTAAAATAGTCATTTTATACTAAGGGAATCTTACGGTTTGTTTAAACTTCTGATTTCATGCAATGCAAGCTATGAAAAAATTAAAACTATTTAAAGAAAAAATATTTCATAAAAACATCTAGGTGTTACATTATACCCCCCATAAACTGAATTTCACCGTCAAAATTCATCACTTGGAAACAAACATATGAGGATACTTATGCCTCATCACATCATCAATTTCCCTAATAGCTTCCTCAAATTGGTGGTTCCACCATAAAACTTTAACCAAGCGAGTGGTATTCTTTCGTAAAACGTTTTCTCTATGATCCAAAATATCTACAGATGGTTCTTTATAAGAAAGATCTTGCTCTAACGGTATGAATTCTGAGTTTAGTACATGTGAAGGATCAGTTATGTACTTTATTAAGAGATATACATGGAATGAACCATTAACTTGAGAGTGATTCAGTGGAAGTGTCAATCAGTAAGCTACCTTCCCAACACGATCCAGAATTTCAAAAGGACTGATATACCTAGGTATTAACTTAACCTTCTTTCTAAATATCATTACTCTATTACAGGGATATATTCATAGAAACAAATTTACACCCACTTAAAACTATAGGTATTGTCTTTGGTTGTCAGCATAAATTCTTTTTGACTTTGAGATGCTCTTATGTGTTATTGAATAGATCTGATCTTTTCTTTCATTTCATCAACAAGATCAGGTCCTAATAGCTTTATTTCCCCAAATTCATCCCAACAAGTTGGAGTTCTGCACTTCTTTCTATAGAGGAATTTATAAGGAGCCATATTATTACTTGAGTGAAATATATTGTTGTAAGAAAATTCCAACAAAGTAAGTTGTTGATCCCAACCACATTTGAAATCCATAGAGCAAGATCTCAACATGTCTTCTAGAGTTTTAATTGTCCAATCATACTAACCGTCTATCTGAGGATGATAAGAAGTGTTGAAACTTAACTCTGTATCCTAAGACAACTGATGAATTCTCCAAAAAGTTAATGTAAACCTTATATCCCAATCAGATATAATGGAAAATGGTACTCCATGAAATATTACCACTTCCTTTACATATATCCTAGCAAGATGATCAAGAGAGAAATCCTCTCTAATAGTAATTAAGTGTGTTGAATTCATAAGGTGATCAACTATAACCCATATAACATTATGTCCTTTAGATGTTTTGGTAAGTCTAATGACAAAGTCTATAGTGATGTTTTCCCATTTACATTCTAGTATGGGTAATGGTTGTCACGTCCCCTTATAATTCTATCTCTCAGCCTTAACTTGCTAACAAACCAAGCACTGAGAAATATATTTGGAAACATCTCTTTTCATACCATCCCACTAGAAATACTATTTTAGGTCCCTATATATCTTTTTTTCTTCCAGGATACAATGAGAATGAAAAACTATGAGCCTCATCCAATATCTACTTCTTTAATTCTAGTATGGGAGGAATACAAACCTGGTTCTTGAACCTTATTACTCCATCACAATCAAGGTTGGATTTAGGAACATTTCTCACCGTTTTTTAGATCTATATCTTCCTTATGTTCCTCCTTAATCTTCACTTATATAAATGGTTGAATATTCATTTGAGAATCAAAATATTTCTCCCCTTCCTATAAAATTTCAAGATCCAACCATTGAAAATCAATAAATATTGGATCTTTTGTAGTCCTCATCAAGGATAGGTTAGCATGGTTCTTTCTACTCAAATAATTTTCCACCTTATTCGCTTTCCCAAGGTAGTAATGTGTTGAGAATTCGTAATCTTTAATCAACTCCAACCATCTTCTTTGGCACATATTCTGATTATTTTGTGTGAAAATATACTTTAAACTTTTTTGATCAGTATAAATATCACTCCTTTCACTATAAATATAATTCCTCTATATCTTCAATGCAAAGATTAATACAGCTAAATCTAAATCATGATTTGGGTAATTTTTCTCATGGATTTTCAATTTTAGTGAGACATAAGCTATCACCATATACTTTTTTATGATAACACAACCCAGTCCCTTCTTTGATGCATCATTATAGATCAAAAACCTTTCTCCACTGCAAGGAAGTGTGAGCACAAGTGAACTAGCTAATCTTATTTTTATCTCTCTGAAATTCTATTCACATTCCTCCATCCATAAGAACTTAACTCCATCCCAAGTCAACATGGTGACTAGATTATATAATCATGAAAAATCTTTCATAAAACGTCGATAATATCTAGCCAAACCAAGAAAACTTTAGATCTTTTTTAATGTTGTTGGTCTCGTCCAACTTTCAATAACATCTATTTTTACTGGATCCACAGATATCCCCTATCTTGAGATTATGTGACCCAAAAATGAAACTTTTTGAAGATAAAATTCACACTTGGTAAATTTTTCATAAAGCTTATCATTTCTTAGGATCTTCAATACAATTATCAAGTTATATTCATTCTCTTCCTTTCTCTTTGAATAGAAAATAATATCATCCATAAAGACTACCAAAAACTAATCAAGATAGTCTCTAAAGACTCTATTCATTATATTCATGAAGATAGTGGGGGAATTAGTAATACCAAAAGGAAACACTATAAATTCCTAGTGTCCATACCTTGTACAGAATGTTGTATTTGGTATATCCTCCTTCTTGAACCTTAGTTTGTGATATACTGAATGAATATCAATCTTGGAAAATTATTTAGATAAATACCCTTCATTTATAGGAATCAAGACCCATAAGATAGAAAACATTTCCACTAGAAGGTCATATTTATCCTTGCATCGACAGATGATCGTATATTGATCCAAAATATGAAATGTGACTTCCCTTACTTGGCAATTAATATGATCTCCATATAGGGAAATCCAATCGATGCCAATAATCACACTAAATTACACTATAGAAATTATCACAAGATTCACAGGAAACACTTTCCCACAAACTTCAACCAGAGAAGAATTATAAAAATTTTATGTGATCATTGTTCCATTAGGAGTTGTCATAGCTAACTCAAAAACTAATTATTGAGGTAATGAAACAATACCCTTAGAAAATTCTTTAAAAATAAAATAATGGGTGGATCCATAATAAAATAAAACATTTTCTACTTTAGAGTGGGTGTAATTGTACCTTTCACCACTTCATTATCATACTCTTCATCATCGATAGTGATCGCATGTGACTTGGCTTTATCTTGGGCCTTAGAATTTGTTGATGTCAATCATCATCAATAACCCATGGATCAGGGCATTGATTGGATTAATTCTCCATTTCCTTGCACTTATAAAATTGAAGTGTAGAAGGTTAATTCTGTGTATCCTTTTCAATATTCGGATCATTAGATATATTTTTTCCATCACTTCAGCATTCAACCACCCGATAACCTTCTTTTCCAAACATAAAACATTTTCTAGTCCCTTTATGA
This sequence comes from Viscum album, assembly GCA_963277665.1. Lineage (NCBI taxonomy): Eukaryota > Viridiplantae > Streptophyta > Magnoliopsida > Santalales > Viscaceae > Viscum > Viscum album. The sequence goes on from OY728144.1 coordinate 186,103,712, forward strand.
CTATTTCCTCCATGTTTCTTTCCACACTTTGAGCATGATGGAAATATCATCTTTTTCAATGTGGTATTTATATTTTCCCTTGAATTCAATTTTTCTATTCTTATCAAACCCATAGGACTTATGGGTTACTCCAATATCCATCTCAACCTTGAGAGCACATTTAATGATTTCCTCATAGATATTGCAGTCCCTTATGGTTAATGCCCTTTAGAGACTTGGTTTTAATCCACTAAATAATCAATCAATTTTACTCTTATGTTGGATAATAATTCCAGAAGCGTACCTTGAAAGTCTAGTAAAATTTTCTTCGTAGGTACTAATAGATTCATCATACTTTTGATTAAGCTCAAGGAACTCCTTCCCCATCTTTGTGTGAAGAATGAGAGGAAAGAACTTATTGAAAAATAAGTTCTTGAACTCAACCCATTCTATGGATTCAATTTCATCTCTTTGCCTTGTATTCTTGATAAGGTTCTACCATTGATCATATGAATCTTACAAACAATAGACTGATAAGATAACTTTATCATGTTCTAAACATTGGAGAATTAAAAACATATTTTTAGTGGTATTTGTTCATTGTTCAACCACAAATGAATCATAACACCCACTAAAATAAGGTGGATGCTACCTCATGAAGGACTGAACAAAATTGTGTTCCCTATTTTGATAATTTGGAAGCCCTTCATGATTAATAGCTTGAGAAAGTTGTGTGATCATAGCTATAATATTTTTCATTCGAGCTCCCATAACATTTGGTTTCTTAGGAGGACAATCATTTCATTGGTTGTCACATTCATAATTAATGTGGTTCCTCTAGGTTCCATCCATTGACAAAAACCAAGAATCATAATATGAGAAACACTAATCATAATGGGAAAACCATATAATCAAGAATAAAATTTCAGTTTTGAAAACTATAGGTTTTATACTAGGTTATTTATAATCATTTTTGAAAGACTAGGATTGTAACCTATACTTCATCATATCCTTAGAGTTCTTTTTATGGTTTTCTCATCTTATTTTCCAAAGTTTAACTATACCTTTAATATGATACCAACTATAAAGACCCATACTTTACATACATTTATATTAATTCGCAATTGAATAATATTCATTACAAAATATAACAAATTCATAATAAGTCCATATAGGTGTAGTGTCTTTAGAAACTAGGAAACATAAAAAACTGGTTCATAATACATCTTCATTATCTCCCACTTATTTCATCATAACTAGACCCCTTTTTTACATATCTTACTTAATACCCTTATTTATGACCTGTGGAAAAGAAACATATAAAATGGTGAGATCAGATGCTTATTAAGGATAAAAAATATAGATATCAATCATATCATAATCATAATACATAAGAACATTAAATTTAAAAATATTATCCTTCATATGTAATATAGTGATATCATTCCATGGGATAAATCATAAAACTTCATAAGAATCAATGAATGTAATCTGAAAAGTCATAACATAATACATGAAATTTTTTGGCATACACATAATCATATAAAATCATTTCATATTAGTCAAGGCTTATTTCCAAAACCATCATAGTGGAAAAAGTCCATTACTAAATCAAGTTCACTCCTTGTTCCAGCCTTGTACTACTGAACCAAGATCATTTCCCATTGGAGCCATGTCTATATCATTAGATATAAATCTTTACCCAATGAATTGGAGGTAGATATAAGTCCCACACATCTCATAAAGAAATCATTCTTACATGATTCTTAATAACATAAATCATTCATCATAACCCAAGGAATAAAATGGGTTTCTTTAAACATCAATCCACCATAACATAATCCATGTAAAATAAATGGATTTCATAAATAGAATTCCATCAGAAACAAAATAAAATCATAGGAATAATAATGATATTATACTTAAAACATAATCCTATTAAATAAGTCCATATTATATTAAAATTGATTTTTATATAACACTTGAAATTAATTCTTGAGGAAAATAACCTTTTTTATTCAAAAATATTTTATTTTCTCAAAATGTCGTGCAATTTTAAAAGAAAATAATTTTTTTGAAAATAAAATTGAAATCATGTAGATTAATTTTCATGGAAATAAAGAATTATGAAAATGTAAAAATTTGTTCATTACGTAAGTTAAAAAAACATTCCCCTTGAACTTTTTCTGAAAAGTCAAAAATACCTCGTATCGAAAACGACAAAATATTCCTTTAATAGAGTTTTGATAAAAGTTAAACAATGGTAAAAAATGACTTTAAACAATTTTATAAGAATATAAAGAATATTTTGAAATACATAATTATAAAACATGGAAACTGATGATAAATATACCCCAGTAAATACTTACATACAAACAATCTCGAATAATAATGAGATTGCAAAATTATCCCTTACCTTAGGTACGATTTCCATTATATGTATCTGAAACTCCTGTATAATGATTTAAATAATTTCATTTAATTATTTCAGAATCATAGTCATTTTTATTATATCATATATGATCTCATTATCAATTATTTTTTAGTTACATTTTTACTCGTTCATCGGGTGTTAACTTCCTTATTTTCTTATGCATGTTTTGTCGGATAAGTTATTATTCCTATCATTATGTTATAGTTATATCATTTTTATTGTGATATTATTATAATATATATAATATTTATTCATTCCATTAATTTATATAATCATTCTTTAATTAATATCATGTATAATGAATTGCATCATGTCGTGGAGACGGTAGGTCGTATGTACATTTGAGGGATGATATCATTCCCATAATTATTGAATGGTATTAAAATGGATGGTGTATAATATTTTAGAATAAATATAATTTTATAATAATAATATATATTTATTATTTTCATCATTATACCCATCTAAGTAATGTGGTGGTGAAAAACATATCACTCCACGGCTTGGAGATGGTAAGTCGTACGTACGCACGCGTGGTGATTTTATTTTTCATAAGATGGGTAGAAGATGGAATATGGTTGTTTTATAATCATAATAACATCTCAGTATGTAATTTGTACTAGAGTTATTAATTTATAATGAAACAACTCATGAATAGTGAGTAGAAGAAGAAATAAGTTTGAATGAATCGGTATAAGAGATTACCTCTTCTTCGATGTGCTCCCTCTAAATCTTCTCTTAAAGCACTAGATTTGGTCTTTTAAGAAGACAAGAACCTTTATAATGTAACTAGGGAAGTTGAAAAGGTAAAATGGAAGGTTATGGATGATATTTAAGGATCAAAGTGAATTGAAGAGGGTATGGAGGAGGTGCCCTTTTATAATTGCGGTGAGGGGCACTTTTGGGATCTACAAAAATGTTAATTTATAATAAAATAAAACCCCATCCAAAAACCTGAAAATGTACAAATTTAGAATATTATATGAGATATGGTTTTAATATCATCAACCAATAGATTTTAGACAACTTTTTATATCAATTTAAACATTATCATTTTAATTAATAGTTAGTTATTCTATTTAATTTTTAACTAGGGTAACAAATATTTCAATATTAAAAGGGTGAAATATTTACTTATTTATGTCAATTAAAAAATAAATAAATACCATAGAATATTTTATACCATATAATAATAATTATATATTTTTAAAAAAATAGGATTTTTAAATAATTTAATAATACATTATTTTGATAAACAATCAATAGTGTCAATTTTGACATTATTCAATTAATTGATTATTAAAAATATTAAGATAACAAGTTAACTTCAAACTAACTAGTTTATTATATTTATAATATATCAAGTTCATCTAGAAAATTAATTTTACATATTAAGTATCCCAAATTATATATATATATAATAATATTTTAATAACATTTATTTGATATTTCCCTTAATAAAATAACTACTACAACAGTTTTGTGTAATTATTTAATATGATTATTTATTGAATAAAAATTTAAAAAAACTATTAAAAATATAAATCTTCTATATTTCATAAAAATACTTATAATTTAATACATCTTCTGTATAATCAATCATTAAAAATATTATATTTATTAAAACATGAATGTGATAAGTTTATCATCACTATAAATAAAATAATATAAGTGTCATAATCTCTTATATAAGGCACCAAATGGTCAATAACTATATCCTTGTATGTTAATGGAAGATATATACTCAAAAAATAATATTTGGTCAAGTTTTTTGGCTTTTTAATGGTTATTATCACTTTAATAATTATTATTTTATTGATTTCTCATCAATTAAATAATTCCTACATCATTAAAGTATAAGTCTTTAAGGTAATTATTTATTTTCAAAAAATTACAAATAAATTATCATGATAAAGAAAAATATTTTATATTTAAAATTAGTATTTATAATTTAATTTATCTTCAGTATAATCTTCTATTTAAAATTATATAGTTATTAAAATTTGAGTAAAACATATTTAACTTTTCTTTAAATAAAATAAATTAATTGTCTTAATAGCATCTAAGTGTCTTCTAAAAACACCATTTAGACCTAAGTATTATTTAGGTTGAAACACACTCATCCAATGATATTATTACAATTGTTAGGGTAATTTTGTAAGATTGTTTTTACCCTTAATTACCTGATTTACCATTTTACTGTATTAATAAAAATTACCGAAGTTACTATTCATAATGCCCAAAAATAAAATTAGGCTATTTAAATAATTTGGAATTACTTATTACTAATATGGAATATATTTTTCAAAATTAAAATCATATAATTTTTAGTTATTTATTTAAAATTAATCCCATTGTCATAAAGAGAGGATGGGTTTTAAAAGTTAAAACATTGCAAAAGATTGAAATTTTTTTACATATTAATTAAATTTAAAGTAATTATAATGACATGAATTATATTTAATGATAAAAATATATCATATTTATACTTTAAAGACATTAAATATTATAATTTAAACATATAAATTGTTTTAATGAAAACAATTTCTTTCAATTAAAATTTAGTGTATTTTTACTATTCATCCAAACTTAGAAGTTATCAAAAAATATCAAAAATTCATCCAAAGTAAATTTTATATCCCTATTCCAAATAACATGTTTATTTTTTTATATAAAAATTATCAATGTATCAAAATATTAATTTAAAGGGGGTTCACCATTAAAAGGCATAAAATTACCCTTTTGAAAAATATAGCTTTTTATACATCAAAAAGGGTTTATTAATACCCTATGACAAAAATATTTATTGGATGAATATAAAAAATATTTTATTAAGTATATAACATATAAATTTCATTAATTTTATTTAATAAAATAAATTCATTCATTTTATTAATACAAAAATACGAATATATAATTGATTTATATTTTTCTCATAAATAATTTGTATCCAATTAATTCACAATAGAATTTTATAAGTTAGTTATATTTATTCCCAATAACCTAACAGCTAGTTTAAAATGGTCATTTTATACTAAGGTTGTCTCTCGGTTCGTTTAAACTCACACTTGCAAGCATTACAAGCTATTGAAGAATTAAAATTATTTAAAGAAAAATATTTCATAAAGACATCTGGGTGTTACAATTCGAATAGGTAAGGATTAATTTGATCTTTTTATTACCTACTGAGGAGTTAAATCATTGGTCTTAGGGTCATGGATCCATTGATCTTGGGTTATGAATGTTAATAAATTAATATTGGGGCTTCCACTTTAATAATTTCAATCTTATAAATTCTATAGCATAAGTTTATATTTGGATTTTTGTCTTAAATAGATTTTATATCATTTGAGATTTTTTTTGATGTTGCCTATACTATTGGAATATCCAATAAAATAGATAGAGTTGTTGAGGTTTCTAATTTTAGACATTAGCTCATATCCTTATTCAAATTGATTATACTTCCACCTTAGTGTACAAGGTTATTTTTTCAATAGATGAGAAAAAAATTATCCCCATGTTAAATATGAAAGTATTTGTCCCTTATATAATGTGTATCAATCAATTGGGAATTTTCAGTATGCTTTATATAGGAATTTTATTTATTTAGTTTTCTCTCTTAAGGTCCATTATAAGTGGTTATGTCAAAAGAATAAAAATATGAATGAATAAAATAATGAAAATAATAAAAAAGATAATGTTAGAGATAATTAATTGATAGTGGAGGAGGATGTGAATAGGTTGGTGCAACATATGGTGGGTAAGAAATCATTCAACACTGAAGTTTCTCAACTACATATTGGTTTATTAAATTCTCAATAAAAGAGGATTCCTTATATATAAAATGTGAAAATTCATGTTTCTAAAGGATCTTATCTAGAAATAAAATTTCTTTTTATGTCATGGAGGATGAAAGGTAGTTTATTTATATAGATATCACCTTCTGATATGTCCTATCTTAGAATATAAGAGATCTTTAGTTTAGTGATGAATTTCATGGTGTTCGGACTAACATGGAATTATCTACTTGAGATTTTATGAACCATAATCTATGGAAATAGAATAAAATGGTATTTTATAAAGATATCAAGGGGAGAATGAATATGGATACTGCATGTTCAGTTAAATAAATGTTTAGGAATCAGCCTCTTTCCTATAGATCTAATCAAGCTATAAGTTCTATCTTGAATCGTGAAATGGAGGAATATAAATCCTCTCTTGAGAAGGACCTTAATATTGTGAAACCTACTTGTTCTTATAATGTTCCAAAAGGGGAATCATATAGAAACTTTATTCCTAAGGGTTCAATGGTTTCTATTTCCTCTGATCCTAAAAATACTAGATCCAATGCTCGTATCAACAAGGTTCAAATAATATGGATGAACATAATATAATAACCCTACATGACTTGGAAAATGGGGTTGTGGTATGTAATAAATTCTTTCTCTAAACTTAATTATGATTTTTTTATTTTTTAGTAATAATTATTTAAGTATGATGCTTTTTTGTGTTATTATTCATGTTTAAATACTAGTGTTATTGTGGAATTTTTGTTTACGTCATTTAATGGTAACTGGAATAAACTCTATTGAATAAAGGTTTGTTAAGGATTAATTTGAGTTGGGATATCCTTAAAATTATTTGAATGGAAATATAGAAAAGTATAAAAGTTCCAGTTTTATGTAATAATGAAATGAATCTTTGTAAACATCATCAGTAGTTGCAAACACAACATTTTTTTGTGTGAAGATGATATGATTATGAGTGTATACATATATTTTGTAACCATCATATACATAATAATCCTCTCATGTTGTGTATTCATGAATTCTACCTCTATAAACATCAAACATATATTTTATAGACATAATCCACCAGCTCCATAAAGGTATTCTTTTGGAAGATCAATACACACAGTCAGCCCTCATTGTAAGTAGAGTGTACATGTGTTTCATCCTCATGGAGAATTGGTTGTTCATATGGTTGATCATTACAAACACTTGATATGCATGTTCTATTGAGAAATTTGTATATGTGGCCGATCATGAGTTTCATAATTTGTTATCTTCACATCTATATGGTAAGTTATGAAATTCATGGTTGATTGGAAAGATCTTTTGGTTCATTTAATCTCTATGTTTGGTCGATCCTAAGAGTTCAAAACTTGTATATTTTTTGTGGAGAGTGCTTATTGAAAAGCTAAACTACACCATGGTGAAATATCTGTGGGTGATTTTAATACCATGGTGAGTTCTTGAAATGAGTTAAATTATAGGAGAATTAAAATAAAAGTAAAAACATTGAGATAATTAATAAGAAAATTTAGTGGAGACCATGGTAAGAATCATGGTTATAAAACAATCAGATTATGATCCCCATGTCATAGCACACATCATTTTTATTGAATCTCATGCACACATTGATCTATTCAAAAATTTACACGCTGATTTTGTGTCATAATTATATGAATTATAATAACATGATAATTCAAATATCTTGTATAGTAAATCAGCTAAGTATTTAGCCAAACTTTTAGGAATAATTTGAATAAATATTTGGATTAAAGATTGTGGTTTTTAATGTGTCCAATCATACTAAAATACAAGTATATTTACATAAAAATCATGGAAAAAATATTCATTAAATATTTAATGAATATAAATAATAATTATAAATAAAGTTATAGGTGGATAATTCTGAGAAGAAGAACCAATACACAGTTGTATCAAATAAGAAGAAGAATAAAATCTTAGAACAACTATAGGATATTGATATACAAGTAAGAGTAAGAAGATCATTATATATAGCCCATGTGAAGTCTCGTACACTTATCAGTGATCAGTCTTAAATAGGATTTTTTTTTTCTATTGGTGCAAGATTGTTACTGGTTGATTCAAGAAATTTTATGGGCTCAATTTCACACCCTTGTTTGAGTTCCTTTCTGATAATAAGAAATTTATTTTGTGTGTGTGATAATAACCATGGAACACTGGGTCTATATTCTTCCTTTAAAGGTGGTTAACCTTATTTAAAAACATGTTGTGTCCATTTATTTTTCAATCAATGAGAATATTAAGAGAGATATACTGAATAAGAATTAGAGTATAGGGGTATTTTAATAATTTTAAAAACTGATTCTCTCCTCAAGTGATCCAAAAATTGGTATTATAGTGAGTATTACTCTCTTGTTTCTCTTAGGAACCTTTTATGGATCATCATAATTTAGTCAACAGAAAATGAATCCCACTATTTGATAGAAATGGTATTCATTCATGAAAAGAAAAAGTGCTACCCGACATTATTTCTCTAGGGATTGATGTTATTGATTACATTTAATATGGATTCATTGTTCCATATAAATCTTCAATATGGACCCTAACTGACAAAATAAACATTGAAAATAATTTGAAGTCGAAAAATTATTTATTTTCGACCTTATAAAAAAGTATTTAACAATGTTTATGGGAAAAATAACTATTAATTATATTTAGAAAAAGATTTATAATATTTATAAATGAAACAAAATGGTGAAAGAAGAAAAGATTTAAATCATTCAGCAACATTTTTAATATGTTATAATAAATGTGGATGAAACTATTTATAGATTCTTTACCAGGGTAAATCTGATTTACAAAATTATCAAAGGGTCTAAAGAAACTCTTGAAGGATCTATTATGGTGAAAAATTTAATGAGGATCCTATCATATAAATCTCATGAGAATATCTCAACCCCATAATATATATGTCTTGATGAATTCACCATAGATGAAATATATAGTACTATTATTAACTATTAAATGAGAATAGGACCTATAATTAATAGAAAAGGAAAGAAAAAAGGGAAATTTCTTTTTAAGTACTCAAAGATATAAAAATTGAAGCAAAATAGGATGATCTAGATAAAAGAGAAAACATGGAAGATTATTCTAAAACTCTTTATCTCATGTCAAGAAATTTAACAAGATTTAAAATAGGTAAGTGTATAAGTAAACTAAATTTAAAATTATTTAATTATAAAATGTTGTTCATTTCTCTATTAACTAACCTATGAAATTTATAATATAGCATGATAATGAGGAAGCTTCCAAAAAAACCACCACTAGGGATCCATCATATGCTAAATCAAAATTAAAGAAGAATATTTCACCTAGTTATTTTAGAAGTAACTTTTTTATGTTGATGAAGTTGTGTTTGATGGAGAAGAAAGTAGTGAAGAGGAATTTCCTAGTGGTGTATCTTAATGAGGGCTCATGGAATATGATGTAGAATAGGTGAACCCATCAGAAGATGAATCCAAATACAATGGGGGGTATACAATGGAGGATGAAGAGACTAATAAGTAAAATACCATGAGAACTTAGATCAATATGTGTTTTAAAGAAATTGGAATATTGAGAGAAGAAAAAAATTGGTTAAAAAGAGGGTTAGATAATAAATTTCAACTTCTAGATGAAAAACTCAATATTTTAAAATAAATTGAGATGTTAAATCTTGATATTGAAAAAATGGGGAAACCGTTGTAGAGATTAATTTCATCATTATCCTAGGGGATAATGAAATTTATAAAATTGTAAGGTAGACTAATAAAAATAAGAAATGGGTTGAGAAGATTATATATATCAGTAAAAAGGAAGTTTAAGAACATGGAGAATGTTTCAAGAAATTTATAACTATTGTATACTCTAAGTAGGTGTTAAGATTTTAAAAGATAAATTCTATAGATGTCCTATTGAAAAGTGGAATTACTTATACTGAAATCATCAATGATAGGATACAATCTAAGTTAGCTAAGATACTTGAGTAAAAGGTAAAATACACTCAAATATGTAAAGATAAAAATTCATAAAATATCCACCAAAAATGTTTAAGAAATATTCCTATAAAAGTTATTTAAAATATATAATCATTCAAGGGATGAAAATAAAATAATACAATAACCCATTCAACAAAAAAATTATCATAAAAAATATTTTTGGATTAAAATTCATATTGTGTTTATTTTGGACATAATTCATATAATTGTTCACATAATATTTCTTTAACTAGACTAAGAAGAGATTATGAATCATGGAGGAGACAAAAACAATAGGTGATAACTCTGAAAATTCCTCAATAACTTGAGTAGAAAGTGGACATGAGAAAAACATTCAAAAGCCTATAAGGAGTATATAGAATATGTGATCAAGAAGGTAACACCTCACATGTATATGTTTATTTTATATTAGATCAACTGAATATATGTCAATGTTTTGGTAATAATAAGAATTAGATTCAGTTTGGGATATAAGAAAATATGGGTAAAGTTGTATTTAAAGCGTGTAATTAGAAAAACCTTGGATCATGGATAGTGTATGTTCATCCCATATGATATTTGATATGAAAAAATATTAAGAATATTGAGAAGTATTAAGCATGAACTATAAAATTTAGTATTGATAGCTCACTGAATATGAAATTGTTAAAACATCTAACATTGTAAAAATAAAATCATTCTAGATGGTGTTTTGTTTATTGATGGACTTAAGCATAAATTGTTGAGTATATCACAATTGTGTAATGCAATATATGGGGTTATTTGCCGAAAAAATGGATGCATAATCAAGGTAATGAAAGAGGGATTTATTTTTTCAAGGGTTTTTAGAGCATAGGAAATTTTTTTCAAGTTAGAGAATAAAATGTTGAATGTTACTTAATTCAATAAGAAAAAAATGAGTTATTCTCCAAAAGGATTCATCATCTTGGCCAAAATAATATAAAAAATTTGATTCACGAATAATTTATGAGATATTTTCCCTTATTTAAAGAAGAAACTATTATTATTTGTAAAATGTTTAAAGGGGAAAATGTTGAATAAAACTCATAAGGGAGGTCATCTCATGAACCAACCCGGGTCAACCCTGAACCGGTCACCTGAGCCGGTCCGCGACATGACCCGAGAGGCGTTCCCGATCCTCCCGGGCTGGCGACAAGCGCCAAGGCATCAACAAAGGTTGTGGGAACGATTTCTCCCAGTATAAATAAATAAATAGAGAAGCTGAAATAAAACAGAGCAGCGCAAAATAGAATAAACAGCGTAACGTAACTAAACAAGAACAAAAGAAAATGAAACTAACCTAAAGAAACAACCATTATCTCTATGTGACCTCGTGGGTCACTCTCCAACTCATGACCAAATGTTTCACACGGCGAACGCACCCAAGCTGTAGCCTGCACAAACACTAAAAACAGAAAAGAACTATAGGCATGAGTATTAAAACTCAATAGGATAGCCTGGTATCTATTCCCAATGCAATACCTTTAAATAAATAAATTTACCAATTATAGTTTTGAACTAAATATACAAAATATTGGTTTTCACACACACGCACTTTCATTTCTAAAACAAGTATCAGTCCATTTCCCTTATTAATTTATAAACAAGTTTAATGTTTAAAAGGAATAGGTATATTTCTTTTCAAATCATTTTCTGCGAACCATTTAGAAATCCAAACTTCAGTTATTAGCCAAAAAAGGAAAACTACACATAACACACAACACACACCAAGGGAAATGGAAAAAGTGGCACACAGGGGCCAGCAACCGAACTAGACCTCTCAACCGTCCACCACATACAAATAAAAACTAAAATAAACATGGGTCGAACCTAGTATATCGTGAAAAATCCAGAATGTACTATACATCTGACTCATTCTGAAAGCATGCTCTAACTCGATGATGCCATAACGCCCTAACGCTCGGCATAGCCCTGCATGGCCTAACTGAGGGGCCCAATCCCCATAGAAGTAATAACTCAGTATTCCCCTGCTATGGGACCACTAGCCAGTGCATAATATAAACTAGTGCAGCAATCGTTCTCAGAAGATTCATTCATTATGCCAGGTTCCCATGTCAACACATACAATAAAAATGGGTGTGTCGGCAATGTAAATCAGTCAGTCACGATGCACAAATATCACACACAATTCACGCAATCAACACACACCAAATAACACCCCTTACTAACCCCAAAGTGAGTTTTTCCAAAATAATTTATTTTATTAAAGTGCCAAACGGGTCTTCACCAACTTTAAAGAAAAACCTCGTTTCTCAAGAAAACCTGAAACTCTTGTTCAGAAGAAACCATTTATCTTTAAAACCAGAACCGCATTTGAAATTCCGTGAATTATGTTTAAAGGCCAAACTAGCATTCTTTCACTACTGGGTGTCCGCTCGTCAATAAAATATTTCAAGAGATGTGTATAAAATAAACGGCTCTTTGTTACACCAAATAGTCATTTAAAAATTAATTATCTTATATTATTTTCTATTTGTTAAAATTAATAAAACATCAAGAAATTAATAAATTCTAAATTTAAAGGTGAGTGCAGTGAGGTTCCTACCTCGAGACCAAGTCACGATGATGGTGCAAGCTCGGAAACCAGGCGCGGCGATGACGCTCACTCGGAAACACCCCGCGCGGGTCCTAAAAAGTCAAACCAACCCAAATAAAATTTAATTAATAAAAAATTCTAATCAAACCAGGGTAATATATATACATATATATTCATATATATATATATATATAATAAAAATATTAAATGAGCATAAAATAAAAGAGGTATACCAACGGGGGGTTACGACTGGAAACAGACCGCCGGAGGGCGTCGCGCCAGAACAACGGAAGGCGCGCGGCTAGACGCGGTCCGACCAGGGGCTGCGAGGAGGGTCGTTGGACGGAGGCGATGCGAGACAGCCAATGGGAAGGGTGTGAGTGAGCCGAGCAGTGGTCTCACGGCCGGATCCTGGGCAGAAGGACAGGGAAGGGGGTTGTGGGTCACTGTAAAAGAGCGGAGCATGGTCTGGCCGGGAGGCACTGCAGGTGAAAGAGAAGCCGAGATTGGCTAGGGGCTGGTCGGTGGTGGCAGGACAGGACTAGCGGGCGTCCGTGCAGGCCGAGGTAGTGTCTCTGGGGCTGGTGTGTGCAAGGCAGGGGTGGCGCGGGGTCCCGACTTGTAGGGAGGTGGGAGCCGAATGGCTAGATGCGGGGAGCGGAGGCGGAGCCTGGCGGAGGCCTGGAAGCAAGAAGGCAACAGGAGGGCATGGTGATCAGCTACGTGTAGCAGGGGAGCCAAGGGGGTGTTGGTTGATGGGCTACTATGTACAGCGACGGCCAGAGAGAAGGTCGGCCAGGGGATCCGGCTGGGGGCTGCTCGTCGCTGCCGAGGGGAAGGAGATGAGGAGGAGGAGGGTCGGGGTGCTAGCTACTGGAAAGGGCCAAGGCGCCGGGCTGGAGCGGGTTGTAGCGATGGGATGATGGAGGCCAAGCGGTCTGGTTGCTGTGTGTAGGAGTCAGCAAAGAGGGAGGGGCAGCAGCTATGTGTGGCGCATGCAGGAAGCGCCAGACAAGGCTACTGGGGGAGTCGGCCGCGTTGGGGAACTGCGATGAAGAAAAGATGAGGTGTTGGGAAGACCATATGGGGTCGCTGCAGGCTACTGTGAAAAGAAGAGAGGAAGCAGGGGGGCTTCCTGGCTGCGCATGCTGAAGGGGGCACCGGGCTGCTGCTGGTGCGGGTGCGCAAAGAGAAGGAGAACAGGGCGGGGGTGCAAGTCAGCAGGAGGAGGACGTTGCGGTATGAGGAAGGTGATGCGGAAAGGGAGGCGGGTCGGCCAGGAACTGGCGGGGTTGGGCAGGCCGAAGGCGGCTGAGCGCCAGATGCGGCAGGGGCGAGGAGGGCCGATGGAGGATGTTCTGCATGAGGGTGGATCGGATAAAGGGTGCAGCGCTGGGGCTGGCGGGCTGCCAGACAAGGAGGCTGGCGGGCTGCTGGCGCACGGCTGGGGTGAGGTTGGCAGGTGCTTGGGGTGTGGGCTGATCAGCGGCGGAGTCAGCAAGGCAAGGCAGAGGGGAGAACTGGAGGAGGGTCGATATAGGCCTGGTGAACAGGAGCAGGCTAGGGCGCAGGGTGTCCGTGTAACACCCCGAGCTTCCACGATACGCTCTCATTCAATAATACAGTAGCGTGTGTTGTACGCAACTTCGAATTCTAACACTCCGCGACTAATCAAAGTAGTCGTTATTAATAGTAATAACCACTTTTTAAATTTATAGAAATTTTCTATTTCAAAATGGACTTCATTTTTGTATTCGTAATATCGAAATTAGCCTATGTTGAATTTTTTGTAACTTTCTGAGAACTTCCAATTTTTTATAAATAGTGAAAAATACTTAAAAAAACTTTTTTAATCAAAATAATTTATTGTGATAAATTATACTATTTAGTGGTTTTAAAGTATAATTAGAATCTATTTTTACCATTATATCCAATGGTGGTCATTAGAATTAATTTCACTTTGAAATTGGACATAAACAATTGTCAATCTTTTGATATATATTGTTTCTAAAAAACACGCTATTTGTTGTGATAGCGAGAATTAATTATAAAATTAATTAATACAACATATATGTTTGGAATTTTTTAAAATAGACATCATTTTTGAATTCGGAATATCAATTATAGCTTAGGGTGAAATTTTGGCATTGTTCTGAAAAACTTCAATTTTTGATAAATAGTGAAACCACTAAGTGGTACTTATAAAAACTGATTTTTCGTTTAAATGAAATTTTACCACTTCTGTGTTCTGAATTTCAAAAATCCGACATACATGGTTGTCATTAAGAAGTAAAATGTGGTTCAACGAGATTAAAATAATTTTTTGGTGAATAGTAACTTTTAAGTTCTTAATCGCGATTAGAGGTAATTAGTGTAGTTTAAGGTAAAAATAATGTTTTAATAATATGAGATGATCTTGACACATGTCCTACCCTCATTGGATGTGTCATGGCCGACCAAGAAAATCCATGGGTCAACTTGGGGACCCCATGGAGCCACTTTAGTTGGAAAATGACATAAATACCTTTTATTTAATGTTAAAGTAAAAAATGATACAAACATGAAATGTTTTACTAAAACAATTTTTACATGGGGTTATACAAGCCATATTTTTGACTATAAATAGTCATTGGAAAGCTAAAAATCTTTCCTACATCATAGTATTTTTTTATAATTTTTGGACATTAAATAAATTAAATTATTTATGACACCATGATGATGCAGCGATTACCTCATTAATTAACGATTTAAATAAAATGAAAAGATAATGTAAACTCAAAGGCCTACACTTGTCAAAAACCTATTGGATGAGTATATTTATAACCTTATCACCTTATCTTAGAATTATATTAGTTTGGGACCTTTGGAATCCGAAAAGCATTGTATAATAATGTAACATTTCCTTACTTTCCAAGAGTGCCCCTCCTCTCCTCTTATAAAAGGCCCCCACCTCTACCACCTCATTCACACTTTCAAGCCATTTGGATCGGCCAACCTCTGCCAAAATACTCTCCCAAATTCCATACCTTACTCCTAGAAGCCTCCCCTTGGGCAGAAGTCTTCCCAAGGAAGCCTTTGGCTCAAATCAAAAAAGAGTTACCCGATTTTAAGGTAATGTGTTCTCGTATGTTATTTTGTTTTGATTTGATTATCCAACCCCCTAAACTCTTTTTTATTCATTTATTATGTAACAAAATTAGTATCCTCAATATACTAGGATGTTTTTATAATAATTATTCGATCTACACTTACACACACCTACATCTAATGGTTAAAGAACATACTGTTTCCGTGGATGGCGAATTTCTGCCTCACGAAACGATGATTGTTCAACACTCATATAACACCTTCAAAGGTGTCCATTAAGATGTCACTATATTTATATATGATATATAATATGTTTATGTTTTACTTATGCTTCTGTAATTTTCATTTATCTCATACCATTATGGTTTCCATTATGGGTAAACGCGATATTTTCATTTTAGGAAGTGCGGACTACTGCCCCCTCAAAGTGATGTGAATCGTTAATGCCATATGTGGGATGTATAAAGGATTGAGTAAATGATATTATATATGATATTATACTGGAACTATATTATACCTTTATATAATTATGATTTCATTCCATTAAATACGAAATATAAATGAAATTAGCATTCATGCGTATGTACGACTTACCGTCTCCATGAACGGTGCATTTCATTTCTTACCTCTAAATGTTACGTAATATTATGAATGAATTATATACTGGATATATATGATATATATGACATCTAAATCATGAATATAATTCTGGAGATAATGGATATTCTACCACAAAAACAACTTGTAATTATAAGAAGTTTATTGTTGACTCAAGTACCAAACATCGACAAAACGACCGTTATTAACTTAAATAATTACATAATGTTCATAACATTGTCATAAGTGATATAAAAAGTATAATGAAATTGAAAATGGTTCTTAATAAAGTATATATTAACTCTAGTTTATTATTCAGGAGGTTAAATAATGGTCGAATCAAGTCGGACACAAGGTAAGGGAATTTCTTAACCCAACTTCCATTCTTTGGGTTAATCTCCTACTTTCAAATTATGTCATGATATTATTATGTCTTATTTTGTATTTTTACTTTCTCTATGTGTACCTATAGTGAATACACATAATAGATCTATTTTATTTTAAAAATGATCTTTTTAAGTACTTCGTCTCAATCTCCTTTCATTGAGGCATATTTGGTTTTATACAAAACTTTCTTTTATACGGTGTATAAACCCCTTTGACTTTTACGTTTATTCAAAAGGAATCTTTTTTATATGAAGCGTTTTACTAAACGAAAAAAAGGGAATGTTTTTATTTCCGTACATATGTGGTGACAATGACTTCTCCGCCACCGTGACCATTATTTGGGTTTCGGCTTCCTCTACAAGCCATCACTTTTTTTTATGAAAAATAAATACAAAGTTTTAACATTCTTTTATTTTGGTATTGAAAATGGTTTTGAAAGCGTTTTTACTATATCAATGTGTTGTATTGATATCTTGTGATTTAAATGTGGAAATGTTATGTTTCCTTTATGCTTGTTTTATGTGATACGATTATTTTATGGTTTATGATATGTTTAAGCCTATTCATATGAGGAATGCATTGGACTTAATAAGTGACGGGTGGATCCCGCTACAGCTCCTCGATGCATCGGTAGGTCTCATGAGACAAACTAGTGTCTTGGCATGAGGCCTTGACAAAATCTTATTTGTGGTCTTGGCACGAGGCCTTGGCGATGTGGTTATGATAGTCTGGCATTATGCATTTCATCATTATGAAAGTGGTTATTGATATTGCATGTGATTATTCGACCAGTAGAATATCCATGTGAATAAGTAAATGGAATTATCTCATTTTAATTTTGCCATATTATTTTGAAGTTCATGTTTAAAAGGATTTTGTTTTAGTTATACATTGCCTTAAATGTTAATGTTTATTTATGAAAGCTTCCGCAATATTGTTATCCTTACTAAGCATCTGAGCTCACCACTTTCAATGTTTTAATATTTTCCAGGATGTGAAGAAGTATTGTATGAATGACCTGTAGGGATAGTCAGAAGAGGATATGAGTGTGGACTATGGAGACTTTGTTATTATAGTTTTTCACTTTATGATGTAATGTAACATTTATGAAAGTATCTAGTGTTTCCAAGGCTACTAAACTAATCGGTCTTTCGAGACTTGATCTTTTGTGATCATGCCAATGTTACGAAGTAATGCACCGACTCTGGGTAGCTGGGGTCGGGGTGTTATAGTCCGGTCGCACGGGAGAAGAGAGAAAGAAAAAAAAAGAAAGGGGGGAGGGGACACCCGCGTGGAAGAATAGCAGAGAAGAGGAAAAAAAGTAAAAGATAATGAATAAGAAGATAAAATAAAAAAGTAAATAAATAAAATAATAATAATAATAATAATAATCTGACTAATAATAATAATAATAACAATAATAATGATAATACTAATCCAATAATAATAATAACAACAATATTGATAATAATTATTATTATTATTATTATAATCAGCCAACTACACAGTGTCCAGGACCGAGCGCACGATCGGCGCTAGCGGTGCGGAGACCGTGCACCTACCCGGACCGAAAGCGCGATGACTGCTAGTAGTGCGGTGACTGTGCACTGGTCTGAGACCCACCGAAAACCACCAGAGCTTCAAAATTTTAAATCTGGACCCAAACCCAACTCTGTCCAAAGTCGTGGGACCGAGAGAAAAAAATAAAAACAATAGGCATCCGTGGTCGAGGTGTGACAGGTCAAATCCAAAAATCAATACCTCCTGAGCTAATACACCTAGATGTGTGTGGTACTATGAATATGAAGTCAAAAAATAGAGAATGATATTTTATAAATTTCATATATTATTTCATAAGAATGACATGAATAATTTTTATGACACAAAAATCATAGTCCTTGGATAGATTTAAGAACTTTATGAGACTGGCAGAGAAGAAAGTAGGTCTGTATTTATAGACACTAGTGACAAATAATGGGAGTGCATATTCCAAAAAAATAGTTCACTAAATATCTGAAAAATTATAGAATCAAGTATGAATTTAGTACTTTGTATACTCCTCGATAAAATGGAGTGGCTGAGAGGAATAATATGATTCTTTTTTATATAGTTATAACCATGTTGAAAAATCATGAAACCATGTAGTATTACTAGAAATAGGTCATCATAATAGCTGTAATAATTCAAAAAATATATCATAATACAAAACATAGATATTAAACCCTATGAGATTTGGTTCAAAAAAATAAATCAAATGTTAAAGAGAAAAAAGTGTTTAAAATTACCTATAAGATCTCAAAAAAGGACCAAAGTTAAGGAAATTTTTATAAAAAGGCATAAGATAGTATTTTATTATGTTATAAACTAAATATAATCTCTTACATGTGTTATAACATGAAATTTAAAAGAATTTTCATAAGTTATGTTGTAATAGTTATTAAAAATAAAAAAGGAATCATAAATTATATCATGGACAATAATGAGAATGATGTTTTCATTTCTAAACCTATTGTAGAAAATATAGAAAACACATGGACTCGTAATGAAGATGAAGATTCCATTATTACCTGTGATAAAGATATAGAAAGGAATCCTTAAGGAGAAAATACAAGGTTAATAAAACTTATTGATGTTGATAGTATTATTAGTGATCAAAATCAAGGTATAAAAACCAAAGTAAAAATCAGAGAAACTATTCACATTAGCTTACTATCACAAGTTGAGCCAAAATCAAATGAAGAGGCTTTTGAATATAAGTATTGGGTTCACGCTATGAATGAAGTGGTCAAAAAGATTGAAAATAATGACATTTGGGAACATATTACCAGTCCTACTTAAAGGAATGTGATTTTAGTAAAATGGATCTTAAAAAATATCCATGATAATAATGGTAAATTATATAGAAACAAATCCAGGATGGTATGAAAGGGATGTTCACAAATTTAAGGGGTTAAAATTTATAAAACATTTTATCGATTGTCTAATCCTAATTTCATTATAATTTTCTTATCCATATCATCTCTAAAAAGCTTCAAAATATTTCAAATGTATATTAGATCATATTTTCTAAATAGTGAAGTTAATGAATAAGCATACATAGAATAGATAAAAGGTTTTTTGTTTGATTCATATGGAAGAAAAGTATGTACGGTGAAGAAATATCTTTATGGTTTGAAGTGGGATCCAAATCTTGGTATGAAAAACTTGGTGAGTATCTAAAAACATGAAATTTTAGATAGGACATGTAAAAAAATCATTATATTAAGAATATAAAAACTAAATCACTTTTTATTGTAGTGTATGTTGATGGTATAATTTTTTCTAGAAATGAAGAAATATTATGTAAGGATTTCTCAAGACACATTAAAGAAATATTTGTTAAGTCTATGTTTTTAGAAATTATGGTTTTGTTTAGATTTCAGGTTACTCAAGTAGTTAAATGCATTTTTATTTCATAAGAAGAATATTCAAGAAAAATATTAAATAAATTTTACATAAAGAAATAAATTGGTTTGTTCACACCAATTCAAGTGGGAAAATGTTTTAGTAAGGGAAATGAGGGAAAATTAGTAAATGAGAAGCAATAATAAATCTTGATTGGAAGTATTATATACTTGAAATCCACTAGAACTTATATTGTATTTGTTTTTACTCTTTGTGTCTAGTTTCATCCAATCATAAGGGTCCACATCTATTAGAACCAAATAGGATATTGAGATATACCTAAAATAATTTAAATTATTGGATGATGTTTAAGAAAAAATATAACTTGAATCTAAGAGGTTTTACTAATGTTGACTAGGAAGAAGTTATAGATGATAGGAATTCCACATCTTGTGGAGTGTTTTTTGTTGGAAGTAGCTATGTTTCCTCAAATTAAATGAATCAAACATCAGTTACATTTAGTTAAAACAAAGTTGAGTATGTGGATACATCATAGGCAGTTACAAAAAGGGTGTGTATGAATACACAGTTGCATGATTTGAATTTTGAAGTTGAATTCCCTCTAATTTTAGGTTATGATAATCAAATTACATATATTTTTTCAAAGGTCCCATGAAGTATTCCATGTCTAAATATATTGATATAAAGTATCATTTTCTGAAAGACATGGGGTAATAAGGTATCTTGAAACTATATTTTTTCCCTTCCAAGGAATAATTAGATGATATTATTATAAAACCACTCAAATCAAATCAATTTGAGAATCTATGGCTATAAATGGGAGTGAAAACTCACAAATCAACACTAAGGTATGGATTTTTTTAGTTTCTTCCTCTATTGTATCATTTTTATCTTTGAGGAGATGTTGTTTATAGAGTGATAAATTTATTTCTCCCATATGTGAAATGTTTTAATGTGTATGGTGGGTGTTTCATAAAATATTTTTTTTTTAAATATAGTTTATTAATTTTTTAAGAACAAAAAAGTTGATATGAATTTTTTAAGGATATCATTAATGATTGATATAATCACTCTAGTTTTCTATAAATAGATAACTCAAGTGTACTTATAGTTTATTGTTTCACTAGTCTTTTTATTGAGTTGGTTGGAGTGTACCCCTACCTTCTTTTCTCTTTGGTTTTATTATTAATAAGGGGGAGAGTAATGAATGGTATTGTCAAAAAATAAAAAGGTGGATATTTTTTAAACTTTGGTGATGATGTTGTATTTTTCATCAATACATATTTAAGTGTGGTCATTTTTTATGTTACTCTTCATGTTTAAAGACTAATGTTGTTGTGGAAGCATTATCTACATCACTCAGGGGTAGTCAGAAGAAAATCTCTTGGTTGTATGTTTGTAAAGGAAAAAAATTGAGTTGGGGTAGCATTGAAATTCATTTGAATGGAAATATGGAAAACTAACAAAGTCCCAATGTTATTTAATAATGAAATGGATATTTGTAGCCATCATAAGTATCTATGTACCTAACATTTTTATTGTGTAAGCATGATCTGATTTTGAGTATATACATAGGTTTTATAACCATGATGTTTGTAAGAATCCTCTTATGTTTCATAAGTATGAAGAAAACCAGTATAAAAATCATACATATTCTATTTAGATAATATCTACTACATGTGTAAAGGTATTTCTTATGGTACATTAATATGCATGGTCAATCCTCATGGTCAGTCGATTGTACATGTGTTTAATATTTATGGTCAGTTTGTTGTTTATATGTTCAATCCTTATGGTCACATTCTATGAATGGTTTATTAATTACTTTTTACACATGGTTGATCATAAATTTATTCATGAAATAATTCATATCAAAGGTGGAATATAAAGGATATAAATATTGGAAATTTGGGTTTTCATTATCAATAATCTGAAAGGAAAGTGAGAAATTTTTTCAAAGGCGGACATGGTTCTTCTTTGGGGTAGGTAAAAGATTAGAATAGGGGATCTGAGATTATAGTTCCTAGGAAGGACTAACTAATTATTAGTATTCTTTTATTGATTCAATATAGGAGGGATTTAATAGCCTACGAATTTTATGGGTTTTTGGTTTGATATGAAGTTTTAATTTTTGTCCTAGACTTGAGGATATTCCATGAATTGGGACTTGAATAAGAAATCTAAGCATTTTAATATCTTAAAATATTTTTTACAGATGGAACCAATCTTGGGTGGTGGTTTAGGTGCTTAGGTGAGTGTTTTATAAGAGTCAATGTAACCTTTAGCTAAAATTTTATCCATAAACAATAGACCATGTCATAGCCTAAAGGGATACTCCGTGGTTTTGACTACGGAGAATGGACCATGATACTAAAGTAGTTTGGGTCACTTATGGATCCCTTGGGGTGGATTCCCTATGACTTATCCTTAAGGGGACACATCGTCGAGGAGGACGGGGTTGTGGGGTCGGTACTTCCCTTTGGAGGATGAATGTTTCATAGCTGAGGAGGCCAGACCGTTGTGTGGCCTAGTTGGTAAGACTCACACTATAACCACGGGGGTTGCATCGTAATGGGAACTTAGGAGGAAGGTCCTCAAACTACCCCTGATCTGGGTTCTATCATGGATCCCAACTCTATGTCGCAGCTGGAGGACAGGAAAGGGGCTTTTCCCATGGTCCATATGGCCATTCCACAAGGGGTCCTTGACTAGTTTTTTTAAGAGGGTAAAACCCATAATTTTAGGGTTTTACCCCCTTAATTTTTAGGTCAACCCAATCTTGGGTGAGGTTCATTACAGTTTCCTCTACCCCTCCCTTCTTCCCCATTCATTCCCTCCTTGTGAGGGAAGATTTTGGTAACGTTTCAATGATGATTCTAGGTGCATTCTTACATATCTTCCTTTGTTATTACTCTCCCTTGAATCCCTAATATGTTTTTATGATTTAGTCTAGGTTTTATTGATGGTTTCCACCAATGAATAGTGTAAATCATTCGAAATAATGGTGTTTTCATGTAAAGTGTCTAGTGGAGGTCCTAATGTTGATCACACACCAAGTGGTGAGGTTTTTATGTGTTGAGTATTTGTGGGGATTTTTTGTGAATATTACTATTTATATTAAATTAAATAATTATTATAAATTTTTATAATTAATTAATTATTTTTTGGTGTGAGATATGTTCTTGGGAGAATGGATAAGCTTAGATGACGCTTGATGGATCTCAGCAAGGGGTTAAATCTGGTATTGAGGTTGGTGGCCCCTATGATACAAACCCATATGTATCATTTTTATGAATATTCATTCCTAAAAAGTTCTATAGATTAAAGTAGAATTATTAGAGACCAAGGGTACCCTAGTTAAAATAGATAGGATGGTGTTGGGCCTCCTATTCTTAGATCAAGTTCCCCTTAACACTTACATTAATTTGGATCACCCATAGAAGATATATCTAAGGGTTTTGAGTGTCTATGGACATGAAAATAGGCCTTAGGAAGGTCTCAAAATATGATTAGTGATGAGGGGTATCCTAGGTGAGTTATTTAAATCTAGAGGATAGGAAAGACAGTCTTAGTTCTAAGTAATGGAAGGATAGATAGTTGTATGTATCCAGAGTGACTTGGAACTCCATACTTAGGTTTAAGGAGAGTCTTTGTGTGTGATATGAGTAAGATAAGTCCTTTGAGACTTGATATGTGTGATGGAGATAGTTTTCCTCAAATTAATGGGTTGAGAGATCCCACTTGGGTGATATAAGATGAGACCCGGGTACTGATTATGAAAAGTGATTAAGGACTTGGTATTGGGATGCTAAAAGGTTATTGGATAGATATTGGACCCATCTTATTGAGACTAGGATTGGGTATATCCTATTGCATGTGAGGTCACCAAGGGTTGATGGGTTTCAGTTGATGTCAATGGTTAGGGAAAAGGGGAAATGTTTTGAGTGAATAACACCCGTCTAACAAGATGGTGAGCTATGTGACAGGTTGCAGTCCTTGTTTACTATTTCATGTGAGTAATGGTGATTACACCCACCATAAGTGAGAGGTTAGATTGGTATGGATTAGTCCCTACCCTAAGTGAGGGGAAATAGTTAGGATGTTTATCCTTTCCCTGAGTGAGAGGGTGAAATGATTCCAGGATATATGAATCACTTAAAGGGGAGGGGTAAATTAGAGGCCACTTAAAACTTTCATGAATTATTCTTTTTAATTCAATATCTTAGACTACTCCCAATCTGAATCCATTCTTTCTTATGTATCACAACCTTACCAAAATAGTTCATTAAATAAAGGTATGGATATAAGTAATTTACAAGGATCAATTAGAAGTTCTTACTCCAAACCTTGATTAGTTATTCATTCTAATAAAGTATTATACACTATAATCAATTAATGACTAAAATGGTTAGTAATTCTCACACATTCTTAGCATCTCATCATGAATACAACTTCTTTACTCTCACAAGATTTCTGCAAACAAGTTTACACTATAAGCACAGCTTTATACTATGATATTCTTACATTCCTTAAGTCAAATAGGTTCCACAGAATCCCACCATGTATATGCAAGTGTTGTTAATCCCTATACTCTTAAATTAGATCAATTCATCTGTTTAGGATGCTTATACATCATAAAATCTGATCTCTATCCACTAAATAGTAGATTCTCTAAATCCCATGGGTTCTTTAGGAATAATACATGAAACTTGATCTCTATTCTTAGAATAGATTTATAGATCATCATAATCTTATCACCTAGATTAATCGATCAATCTAAGATCATGTTATCTTTTTTAATCTTGTAGATCCTCATAATTAGAAATGATCAATCCTAATAATCAGAACATGCACAAAAAGTTGATCAATCTTAAGATTCTTTTACTTATTCTCACAGATATAATACACCTAATTTGATCAAATAATGATGGTTGAATTATTATTATTCATTTATATTTTATACCCATATGATCAAACTTCTCAACACTATATCAAAATATTTATCTTCCTTCAAAATTTATTTGGTCCTTCACACACAGCTATAACTCTCAATTATTCACTGCATACTTATCTCATATTTATTTTGGTTTTATATGTACGTTAATATAAAAACTAATTCTCCCTATTTAAAATATATAAAATCATTCCAAATAATTACTCACAATCCTCATTAACTTTTTCTCCACCTATTTCATACATCGATGATCCCATGATCTTGATATTCCATTTGTCTCTCAATGGTGGTCTTGTGTATAATGATAGGAATACCCTTTTTTTACCTTGATTTCTCATTTTTATCTACCAATAGATATTATAGAGTCTTAGTTTATAATAATCTCAAGCACTTAATCTTATTCCCAAACCATATCACTGATATATGTTGCAAAGAATCAGAATGGTTGTGTAAATTTATACATCAAATCAAAGATGTGGTTTGGATTCATCTTCACTGCTTTAGAGGTTCAATGAAAATCAGTGTTGATTCCATTATTTAATTTGTAAATATCAGTTAGTAGCTAATAATATTTCTTATGTTCACTTATAGTAAGAATCACATCTTATTTTTTGATGTTTCAAACATTTTATAATAGTAAAATGATCTTTAAATTTAATTTCTAGTTTTATTTAGATATGTAATTTCATCTTTGGTCTTCATTTAATTCTCATAAATTCATTATGCTCTCATTTTCCTCTTTCCTTAGACTACCATATTAAATTACACATTATATTGTTATTATTGACCAATGAGACTCAATACATGCATCATTAGATATTATTTCATCAGAATTAATAAATTATAGTAACTCTATTTTTTCATACTTGAAAGACACTCAAAATATCTCTTTATTTGGCCTTATCATTCTCATCTTGGTGATTTGTTTCATTAATATTAATATCTTCTATCACATGTTTTTAATGATTTGATCCATTAATAATAGTCTAAGAATCATCAAATTCAATCTCTGTCTTCGCATATTGAATCTAGAAACTTTATATTTCATCGAGTAGAATACTTGAATTTCTATAAGTCTGGGATGACTCATACATAGTTTTTAAATGATATATATGTAGTCCAGTATGACTCTTATTCAATTCAAAATGACTAATATGAAAAACCCCAATCACATATATGTAAATTCCATTAACTTGCATGCAATACTTCGCATGAGTGAATGACTCATATGGGATTCACAATGACACATACAAAAAACATCAAATGACTCATATTTAGTGTCCAAAATACACATACACATAGTGAAAATGACTAATACGCTCTAAATGAGCATGAATCATATGCAGTCTAGGGTTATCCAAATTTCATCCATTACTTTAAATTACATAATTCTTAAAAATTAACTAGAAATCAAATCAGAGTCACTCCAAAATCATCTCAGTACTTTTTAACCTCTTTAAACTATCTTAGACCAGCTATAAATAATTATAGGAATTATTGAAATTATCCCAAACATGTTGATCTCCCTTCTAATAACTCTCACATTATATGAATACTCAAATAGAGTATTTCATGAACCTTCACTAGACTTATAGATTTTTCTCAACTTAAGTCTTTACAAACCACCATCCAAGTTTTATTTAAACACTTATATCAGTAGTCAACAACAAAAACACCCTGAATGTATTATTCAACATTTTAGATATCTTTCCACATTCAAAGATGAATTAAATCTCCCTATTTATCCAAATTTACTCTCAGTTCCCAAAGGTATTATAGACAGCACCATAATTCCTCTATCTGAACTTATCATTATCTTTCCATAAAGACCATATCATATAATTATATGATTTACGGGGTTTCACACATAGCATCCATCACCTCCAATCTCTTTTTCCATCATAGGAAATAATATTGGAATATAAAATAAAATCCAGCTATTCTCTATTACGAGTTACTCATGGGAATCACTTTAAATATTCATTTAATGGGTTGATTTTTAATCCATCACCTTACGTAAACATAATTTCATTGATAAAAAATCAAAAACACATTGAAAATAAATACAATTTATTCTTAAATCTACAAGGGAATTTTAATCTCCCCCTTTTTTCAAAATTCACTAACTCCAAAATTTAATTGCATAGTACTCCCATTTATTAAAAATAAATTCAAAGTTGGAAAATATCTACCCCTATTATAAGGTAATGTTAAAGGGAAAATATTTCTATTCCCCTTATCTCCAAGTATCTTCTCGCCTTTGATCTTGTACTTTCTTGAGAGAATGAAGTTACCACATATTTCTTAGCAATGAACCATAATTAAGTCATCTCTAAGTCTACATGGGATAAACTAGAAAAGAAAGTAAGAATGATTTTACCAAAGAATCACATTTTTTCATACACATTTCTCGATATGGTACCAACTCGGTAATCACTTTTCTAGGTGTTGATTAACCATATTTATAGAATGGTTCATAAACTGAGACCCAACTTCATAAAACACATCAAAACATTCAAGTGAAAAAAAAAATTATTCCCCATTTTGTTAGATTATCACTCCCCATTGATTATATAATCAATATATACTAAAAAAATGTTACGTGAGTAAAATCATGACTCTAAATTTAGTTTTTTTATAGGGATTTCCATATTCCATATTTATGTGAGAACAGTGAATATTTGGTCTCTTTCTCTCACTTGATAAATCCCACTCAAGGGATGCTCGTTATACTCCTTCACTTTTTAAATTTTCATCTTTAAATAAGATCCAAGAAATATTGATACCATATTATGTCTAATAATAATTGGAAATGAATACCAATTAAAATAATATCTATAATGGTTTCTTACTTTAGCTGTATAGACAACACATCCTTTATCATCTACTTTTCATTCTTCACCTTCAATCCCTTCTTTAAAAATATACACCTGAAAAGGTATGAATAAGTTGGACTTCTCCTATTCTTCAGTTGTAAAACTCGGTATGAGACTTCTTTCTTAACACAAAAACTCCATTAATTAAGGGTATAATATTTCTAGAACATGTCATGATCACCCATTATTTAGGTTTCTAGATCTATTTCCCTATATAAAGTATAGACTCCTCTTCATTTTCATATTTAATCTTATATGGAAATGGATTCTTCTTTTGAGAAATCATACCAACATAACTTTAATAAGATTTCTCCTTTTGTATATCCTTTTCTAACTAATCTTTTATATAATCAAAAACTCTCAAGATTCATTATCTTCCTTCTTTCTCAGTGTGTATATCTTCATTTCAATAATATTTTGATAACATAAAGCCACTAGTTATTTCCCCTTATCACTTTTCAGTTTTTTTGACCAGGTATCCATGTAATTCATTTGTTTTATATTTAGACTACTTTCTTGTATATTCCACATAAAGTTTCTTTCATTTTGAGGTTACTTTTTTAAGAAACCTTTCAGCCTCATCATCTATGATTTCTTCCACCATGATAATTGTAACATCCCAGGTATTTATATAATAGTACGTTTTTCATATCTATTAATATTTATGAATAATATATTGATTTTATGGTAAATGAGACATTTTTTCCATTAGCGTACTCGACACCCAACAAAGGGTTTCTCTAAAATCTTTTGTTGCATACAACATTGATTTATACCAAAAAATAATGAAATAATATTATCAATGTTTTAAATGGCAGTTAACGCCTAGCTGTTGTATTAGAAAGAATAAATATAAATAACTATAATATGATTACACATGTTCATTAAATTTTTTTACATTTATCCAATGAATTTTTGAGGCTTAAAATGATAATATATCCAATTTTAATCATTAAATACTCTAATATTTTTAAAAGGTAGTTTTAACGCATTTTGATGGAGAACCCTTTTTAAATCTAGTTTTTTACAATTTTATAATTTATATTTGAAATAATAAACTTCTCATTTATAATCAGGACATAAAAATTTATTTTTGATGAATTTTTGGTATTTTTCTGATAAAATTCATATTTTAATGAATAGTTAAAAATACTACATTTTAATTCAAAACTGCTTTTTTGTCTTATTTATTAATATAGTCACATTATTTTTTTAATTGGTTTTAAAGTGTAATTGGATTAAGTTTTTATAATTTAATCCAATTTTGGTTATTATAAGTAATTTCACAGTTAAATTTTACATAAACACGTGTCAATCTTTTGATAGTTTTAAATTCTTAAAAAACCGCTTTTTGGTTTGGACAACGGGAATTAATTTTAAATTAATTAATTAAACTTCTGTGTTTTGAATTTGGAAAAATGGATTTCATGTTTATAATCATAAGTTAAAAATTATGTAAATAGGTACCTTTTATTTTTTGATATTATGAATAGTAACTTTAGTAATTGTTTTTATTTACCACGGTTAAAGGGTAAATTTGGTAAATAAGGGTAAAAATAATATTATCATAATATCAAACTACCCTAACATGTGTCCTAATATTATTTTATGAGTAATGGGAGACCAAAAAAATCCTTAGGCTGAACTTTTGACATTTGGGAGCCACTTGGGTGTGATAATGACATGTTATAATAATTAATTTAAAGTAAAGAGGAATATAACATAAACATGTATCTTTTTACTAAAACCATTTCAATATAGGGTTATATAACTGATATATTTGACTATAAATAGTAATTATAAATATAAAGATATTTTATACATCATGGTATTTTATTTATAGTTTTTATACATTAAATAAATTTATTTATTTATGACACAATGATGATGTAATGATTACCTTATTAATGAAAGATTCAAATAAATGATATTATAAATGTTAAAATAAATGTAATTTGAAAAATTTTATTCCATAAATGAATATTATGAATTATTATGACATGTTATATTTGATTTAATGTATTTTTTTCGAATGAATCAAGTTTTTATGACTATAACAAAAATCAATTACTAAATAGTGTCAAAATTGACATAATGAGTTTTTAGAACAAATACTATTTTATTAAATGTTATAATCATCATAAAAATATAAGATTCATCCAACTGACTAAGATAATGTTAATATTTTCATTATTGATCAACTTTAGGTTCTCTTGGAATTTTATAGTAAATATATTAACCATATAATGTAAAAATACAAGAATACATGGTAAGGGTTAATTTATTTAACTAAGGGATAAATCTAAAATATAAGGTTGAATTTGTGACCTAAACTTGTACAAAACCTATTGTTTGAGAGTATTTCTACCCATGATCGTCTTATCCATGAAATATATCACTTTGGAGCTTTATAATTCGAAAATAAATTTATAATAAAATAATATTTCAAAACTTTCCTAAAGTACCCCTCCTACCTCTTATAAAAGGTCACCAACTATACCCATTTACTCACACCTCTAAATACCCTTTAATAATCCAAATTCTTCTCAAATAATCTCCCAAATTCCATCTCTTCCTTCTAAAATCCTTACCTTGGATATAAGTCAATTCAAGAAATCCTTTTGGCTCAAATCAAAAGGAGTTACCCGATTTACAGGTAACGTCTTCTCTCAAACTCCTTTCATTTATTTTTTTCATTATCCAACCCTATAACCTCTTTTTATTAAATTTTTTTATTTTAAAACCATTATAATAAATATACTATGATTTTTTTATTCTAATAGTTCAACCTACACTTACACACACCTTCATCTAATGGATATAGAATATACTATTTTTGTGTATGGTGAACTACTGCCTCACAAAACGATGATTGTTCAATTTTCTCCTACCACCTCTCATAGTAGATATTATGATAGAACTATATTTATATATGATATATATTATATTTATATTGTATCTATGCTTCTGTAATTTTTATTATAACAAACCTTTATGTTTTCTATAATGTGTAAATATGATAATTTCATTTGAGGAAGTGTGGACTACCGCCCCCTCAAAGTGATATGACTCATTCATGCCATAAATGGAATGTATAAAGGATATAGTTAATGAAATTATGTAAAATATATAACATATATACTATAATTTAATTATAATATACCTATGTATCATTTATTTTTCATTCCATTAATATGACAAAGAAATAAAAGTAGTGTTCATGCGTACGTACGGCCTACCATCTCCATGAATGGTGCATTACATTTCTTATATCAAAATATTATGGATTATTATAAATATATATATACTAGAAATATATGATATTTAAATCATGAATAATATTCTGGAGATAATATAAATTTTACCACATTGAGAATTTATAATCATAACAAGTTCATTTTTTACTCATGTACCGAACATCGACAAAACATATGATATGAACTTAAATAATTATGTGATTTTTAAAACATGGTAATAAGTGATATAAAAGGAATAATAAACTTTAAAAATGTTCTCAAGAAAGTATAAATTAACCTAATTTTATTATTCAATAACATAATGATTGTACGTAATGAGTCAGACTCAAGGTAAGGGACTTCATCTCAATCTCCTTCAATTGAGGCATATTTTTATGTTATACACCACCTTATTTTATATGATGTATAATAAACACCTTTTAATTTTAATTTCATTCAAAGGGAATATTTTTTCTACAAATTTTTTTAATAAATAACAAAAATGAATGTTTTTAACATATTTGGCGACAATGACCCCTCCCCCACCGCAATCGTTATTTGATATTTGGATTCCTCTATAATATTTAATATTTTTAAAAGAAAAAGAAATCCCTTACTCAATTTTTGGGTGTTTTGGTATTGGAAATGGTTTTTAAAGTCTATTTACTATTTCAATATCCTGAAATGATTTCTTGTGATTTCAAATGAAAAGTTAAGAGTGAAATGTTGATAATTTCAATCTTTATGTGTTATGATTATATAATTATACTTGGACATTTGACGGGTGGTTATGTGATAAACCAAAGATGAGTGGTTACATGATAAACTAAATATGGTAGGTTCTGTGATAAACCAATTATGGGTGGTTACATTATAACCTCCAATGCATTGGGTATGGAAGTTGGTCATATGGCTATTCCATTTGTAAGAATGATATGTGTGGAAGTCATCTGTATGGTTATTCTGTTTGAGTATGATTATGTTCCAAGTTACCTTTTATATGTTATGTGTTCTTTATATTATGGTAACATTTTGGTTACAAAAATGTAATAAATGAGCTTATATTTGGTGAAGCATATTTACTAATTTATAAAGGTGAAAAGTATTACTTTATGATAATGTATTAATGGTTTACATGTTTTTTCAAAGATAACAGTTTTCCTTCTTCGTGTATCCCTTAATGAGCTTTTTATGATCATCCCAAGTTTTGAAATTTTTTCCATAGGATTTAAAAAATAATATAGTCAAAGATAGGATCATGGAATAGTTATGATGTTTAATCATGAAACGAAACCATGTTTTGTTTAAAAGTTTTTGTTTTATGAAAAAAATGGATAGTAAGTATAAGTGACTAATTTTTAATAATCAAGTTGATATGTATAAGTTATGTCATAATTCTCTAAATATATAAACTTGAAAAGATCCTCGATATTATTGGCATCCAAATTATTGACTTAACTCAAGATTAAGCAATGTTTAAGGTCGGGGCCTTATAGTTGGTATCATAGGTCGGTTTAGATTACATTAGGAGTTTGAATATTGTTAAAAGAATATATATAAAATATTTTTACTTTATGGTAAAATTGAAATGATATAGAATTTAAATATTACCATATTTCTTAGTCTAAGATATGTTTGTACATAATGGTTTTCACAGAGGAAACAGGGAAACAGTACTGGGAAGGCATACAGAGGGAAATAAGCTTCTGAATCAACATCCTGAGACCATCAGAATTGGAACTGAAAAGTTTTGTATAGAGATGGCTTAGTTTACTTAGTAAATAAAAGGTGGTGGTGTCCATGCATGAGATCAACCAGATCAACCTTAGAAGAATATGTCAATTGTGGAGCATTTCATGAGGCAACATTCCCCATCATTTAGAGGATCGTCTGACCCTGTGCAAGATTAAGGGTGGATTAAAGCATTGGAAAATATTTTTAATATAATGGGGTGTTAAAACAGTAAAAAGGTTAGTCTTTATATTTATCATTTTTAAGGTGAATTCAATCAGTGGTGGTCAATGATTAAAAATATTAGAGTAAGTGAAGAGATTGATGCCATGGAATGGGATGAATTTAAGAATATCTTCCTTGAGAAATATTTTCCAAAGGTTTTTCAACTTAGCATGGAAAAGAAATTCATGGAATTGAGATAAAAGGAGAAATATTTTTTGGATTAATATGAATAAAATTTCACATGTTTTTCAAGGTATGTACCGAATTTTATCTGGAATATTGATAGCAAGATAAATCGATTTAACTCTGGATTGAATCTGAGATATCGAAGGGTGTTGTCTTCTGGTGATTTTAAAAGCTATGAGAAACTTGTTTGATGTGTTGTGAAGGTAAAAATAAAATTTTCTAATGATCATGTGTTCTATGAGAGAAAACAAAATAATTGATCTAGTTTGTAGGAAATGTGAAAGAATTCATCAAAGAAGCTTGGAGGTAAGAAAACTAAATTTATAATTTGTGAGAAGTGTGGTAAAAAGCATCATGGAGAATGTATCTCAAAATTCGGGAAGGGATTCTGATGTGGTAAGACTGGTCATATTTTTCGTAACTATAAGGAAGATGATCAGGTGGGAAATGAAAAACTAGTGGTAAGATGTTTTAGTTGTAATGAGATAGTAAGTTATGCCAATGTGTGTCCAAATTTGATTACCCAGGATGGAAACCAGTAATATAAAAAGTAGAGGGGCATGGAAAAATCATTTTCTACTACTATGGTTGATGTCGAACCATCAAATGAAGTGGTGACAGGTATGTTATAGGTTTTTTCGAAATATTCCAATACTTTATTTGACTCTGGATCTTTACATTCTTTCATTTTTGAGAGAATTGCAAGTACACTGGAAATACCACCTCATGAATGTGATATAGAACTTTTAGTAAAAACTCCAAGAGGAATTATTAAAAAAACCAATATTTATTGGAATATTCCTATTATCATTAGTGGGATGATCTTTCCTAAAAATCTTGTTGAACTTCCCATAGTGGATTTTGATATCATTATGGGTATGGATTGACATTCAGTTTATCATGCTAAAATAGATTATAAATCCAAGAAATTTGTATTCAATGATTTTATACCTTTGATAACATACCAAGAAGCTGAAATATTTATTAAATATGGCAGTGAAAGTTATCTGGCTCATGTTTTTGAAAATAAATAAATAGTTTTGATTAGTAAAATTCTAGTAATGAAAGAATTTATGGATATTTTTTTGGATGAATTTCTTAGTATTATTCCTAATCATGAGGTGGAGTTTACTATAGATTTAGTGCTTGATGTTAATCCTATTTCTAAACCCCCTTATCGAAGGTATTAAGTAGAACTGGTGAAATTGAAAAAAAAATCAAGAATTACTTGAAAAAGGTTTCATTAGACCTAGAACATCACCCTGGGGTTCTCTAGTTTTATTTGTGAAAAAGAAAGATGGTTTTATGAGACTATGTATTGATTACATATACTTGAATAACATCACTATCAAGAAAAATTATCTTTTACCTCATATTGATTATTTGTCTGATCAGCTCCAGTGAGCTCAGTATTTTTCAAATATTAATTTGAAGTCTGAGTACCATCAGATGAAGGTGAAAGAGGATGACACTTCAAATACATCTTTATATACAATATATGGGCATTATGAGTTTTTAGTTATGTCATTTGGGTTATCTAATGTACCTACTGTATTTATGAATCTCATGAATGGAATCTTTCATCAGTTTATTGTTGGGTTTATAGATGATATTTTGTTGTATTCTAAAAGTTGGGAGGAACATAAAATTCACTTAAGGATTGTTTTGTAAACCCTAAGATAAAAGGAAATATTTGTAAATTTTAGTAGGAGTGAATTTTGGTTACAAAAAATTTAATTCCTTAGACATATTGTTTCTAAAGATGGAATAACTGTTGACCCTTCTAAAATAAAATTTTTTGAAGAGTGTCCAAGACCTACCAATATGATTTTATGATTCATTACTATCCAAGAAAGTAAAATAAAGTGGTTGATGCATTGTTTCAAAAAATTAATTCTATATTAACCATGTTATTTTTGTAACAATACTCATTGGTTAATGATTTGATGAATTTTGGCTTGAGAGTTGTTGTTGTAGGAAATTCCTCTGTTTTGTTTCAGGTGTCAGTGAAATCATCTCTATCAGATAGAATTAAGAAAGTGCAGAAGGAAGATAGTGAGTTGTATAAAAATGTATAATTGGTTTAGAAGGGTAAGTTTCCTGAATTTAACATTGATAAATATTGTGTTATGATATTTTTGAAGAGCTTATGTGTGCCTTGTGATTCATAGTTGAAGAAATATTTGTTATGTGAAGCTCACAGTTTTTCATTTTCAGTTCATCCGAGGAGCACTAATATGTACATAGAACTTAGAGAGTATTACTAATGGGATGGAATGAAAAGAGATATTTATGACTTTACCATGAAATTTTTGACTTTTTAATAGGTGAAAGTATAATTATAGTTGCCGAATGGGATGCTTCATCCTTTTTCAGTGATGGAATGGAAATGGAAAAATATATCTATGGACTTTGTTATGGGATTAACTAATACATCTCAAGGTAATGATGCAATCTAGTTTTTTGTTGATCGATTGACTAAATCTACTCATTTTCTTCCTATTTTAGATACTCTATCTCTAGATCAACTTTATTTATTGTATATTAAAGAGATAGTCAGGTTACATGGTGTTACCCTCTCTATTATATCTGATCATGATCCAAGGTTCACTTATAACTTTTGGAAAGGTCATTTGGTGCTGAATTAAATTTCAGTACAGCTTTTTATCCTCAATCAAATGTCCAGTCAGAACGAACAATTCATACATTGGAAGATATTCTACGTGCTTTTTCAATAGATTACCAAGGAAATTGGGATCAACATATTTCTTCGGTTGAGTTTTTGTATAATAATTGTTTTCATTCCAGTATACATATGGAATCATTTGAGTCATTATATGGGAAGAAGTTTCAAAATCTATCTTTTTGCGATGAATTAGGAGAAAGGAATTTGATGGTATCATAATTGGTACAAGAGATAGAAGATAAAGTTCAGTTTATTTAGAAGCACATGAGGATAGCTTAGATCAGGTAGGAATGTTATGAAGATAATTAGAGGAAGGATATTTCTTTCAAGGTAGGTGATCATGTCTTTCTAAAATTATCACCATGAAGAAGTGTGATGCGTTTTGGTAAGAAAGGGAAGCTAAGTCTGAGGTTTATTGGACCCTATGAATTATTAGAGAAATTTGGGTCAGTTTCCTATCGAGTGTATTTACCTCCGATTTTATCCTAGGTACAAAATTTTTTTCATGTTTCAATGTTAATAATGTATATTTCAGATCCATATCATGTTTTGAGTCTATAGGTACTTCAGTTGGAAGAGAATCTTTCTTATGAGGAACAACCAGTACAAATTCTTGATCATAGAGAGAAAGTGTTGTAGAATAAGGTTATTCATCAGGTAAAGGTTTGTGTAAAAACTATATGGTTTAAGAGGAAATGTGGGAATATAAAAATTCTATGAGGGAGAAATACACCCACTTATTTGATAAGTAAATAAAATATCAGGGACGTAATTTACAAAATAGGGGAAGGGTGTAACATCCTAGGTATTTATAGAATAATACATTTTTCATACCTATTAATATTTATGAATAAGAGATTAATTTTACGTTAAAGTGGATGCTTTGTTTTATAGTGTACTTGAAACGCAACAACGGGTTTCTCCAAAATCTTACGTTGCACACAACATTGAGTTATACCGAAAAATCATATAATAATATTATTATTATTATTTTAAATGGTATTTAATGACTAGAAATTGTATTGTCAGTAATGAATAAAATCAACTATAATATAATATGATTAAACATGTTTTTTAAATGTTTTTACATTAATCTAATGAATTATAGAGGCTTAAAATGTGAATAAATCCAATTTTAATCATTAAATACTCTCATATTTTTAAAAGATAGTTTTACCACCTTTTGATGGAGAACCCTATTTAAATATAGATTTTGAAAATTTTATAAGTTATATTTGACATAATAAACTTCTTCTTTATAAGCGAGATATAAAAATTTATTTTGGTTGAATTTTTGGTATTTTTCTGATAAAATTCATATTTTAATGAATAGTGAAAAATACGACATTTTAATTTAAAACTGCCTTTTTGTCTAATTTATTTATATAGTTACATTACAATTTTAATTGGTTTTAAAGTTTAATTGGATTAATTTTTTATCATTTAATTCAATTTTAGTCATTGGAAGTAATTTCACATTTAAAATGGACATAAACACATTTCAATCTTTTGATAGTTTTAAATTCTTAAAAACCCCCTTTCTGGTTGTCACAACAGAAATTAATTTTAAATTAATTAATGAAACTTCTGTGTTTTCAATTTGAAAAAATGGATTCAATATTTAGAATCATAAGTTCCAAATTATGTAAATAGGAACCTTTTATTTTTGGACATTATTAATAGTAACTTCAGTAATTATTTTTATTTACTAAGGTTAAAGGGTAAATTAAGTAAATAAGGGTAAAAATAATATTATAATAACATAAAACTACACTAACACATGTCATAATATTATTTTATGAGTCATGGGTGACCAAAATAATATTTAGGCTGAAATTTTGGCCATTTGGAGCCACTTGGGTGTGATAATGACATGTTATAATAATTAATTTAAAGTAAAGAGGAATATAACATAAACATGTATATTTTTACTAAAAAAATTAATATAGGGTTATATAACTAATATATTTGACTATAAATATTAATTTTAAATATAAAAAAATTTCCTGCATTTTTTTATTTTATTTATAATTTTTGGACATTAAATAAATAAATTTATTTATGACATAATGATGATGTAGCGATTACCTTATTAATGAAATATTCAAATAAATGATATTATAAATATTAAAATAAATATAATTTGAAAATTTTTATTCCATAAATTAATTTTTTGGATAATTATGACATGATATCTTTGATTAAATTTAGTTTTTTTGAATGAATCAATTTTTTATGACTTTAAAAAAATAAATTGCAAAATAGTGTCAAAATTGACATAAATGAGTTTTTAAAACAAATACTATTTTATTAAATGATATAATAGTCATAAAAATATAAGATTCGTAAAAATGACTTAAATAATTTTAAAATTTTCATTAATGATCTACTTGATGTTCTCTTGTAATTTTATAGTAATTATATTAACCACATAGTGTAAGAATACAAGAAGATATAGTAAGAGTTAATTTATTTAACTAAGGGATAAATTCAAAAGATAAGGTTATATTTGTGACCTAAACTTGGATAAAACCTATTGGTTGAGAGAATTTTGACCTTTACTCATATTATCATTGAAATATATCACTTTGGATCTATTATAATTCTAAAATAAATTTATAATAAAATAATATTTCAAGACTTTCCTAAAGTTCCCTTCCTCCCTCTTATAAAAGACCACAACCTTTGTCCACTTATTCACACCTCTAAATCCCCTTGTATCGTCCAAATTATGCTCAAATAATCTCCCCACATCCCTACCTTCCTCCTAAAATCCTTAACTTGGTCAGAAGGGAATTAAATAAAGCCTTTTGGCTCAAATCAAAAGGAGTTACCCAGTTTAGAGGTAATGTCTTCTCTCCAGCTCCTTTCATTTATTTTTTCCTTCTCCAACCCCAAAACCTCTTTTTATTCCATTGTTTTATAAAACAAATATCATAAATATAGTAGGATTTTTTTATGCTAATGGTTCTAAACTTACTCACACCTCCATCTAATGAATATAGAACATACAGTTTTTGTGTACGGTGAACTACTGCCTCACGAAACAATGATTGTTTAATTTTCTCTTACCACCTCTCATAGTGGCCATTATAATGGAACTGTATTTATATACGATATATATTATATTTATATTTCCTCTATTATTCTTTAAGTTTTATTATAACATACCTTTATGCTTTCTATAATGTGTAAATACGATAATTTCATTTGAGAAAGTGTTGACTACCACCCGCCCAAAGTGATATGACTCATTCATGACATACATGGAACATATAAAGGATGGTGTTAATGAACTTATTTAACATATATAATATATCTATTATACTATAATTATAATATACATTTGTATCATTTAGTTTTCATTCCTTTAATATGACAAAGAAATAAAAGTATTGTTCATCCGTACGCATGGCATACTGTCTCCATGAACAGTGCATTTCATTTCTTATCTCAAAATATTATGGATTATTATAAATACATGTCTACTAGATATATATTATATTTAAATCATGAATACTATTCTAGAGATAATATACTTTTGACCACATGGACAATTTATAATCATAACAAGTTCATTTTTAACTCATGTACCGAACATCAAAAAAACATCTGATATGAAATTAAATAATTATGTAATATTTATAACATGGTAATAAGTGATATAAAAGGAATAATAAACTTGAAAAAATGTTCTCAAGCAAGTAGAAATTAACCTAAGTTTATTATTTAGGAACATAATGATTGTACATTATGATTCAAACTCAAATCTCAATCTTCTTTCAGTGAGGCATATGTTGATGTTATACACCACCTTATTTTATAAAGTGTATAAAAGACACCTTAGACTTTTAATTTCATTAAAATGAAATATTTTTTCTGGTAAGAGTTTTACTAAATGACAAAATGATGTTTTTAACATATGCGGTGACAACGACTCCTCTGCCGCCACAAATGTTATTTTATATTTGACTTCCTCTATAAGCCTTAATATTTTTAAAAGGAAAAAGAAATACATTATTTCATTTTTGGGTGTTTTGGTATTGAAAACGGTTTTTAAAGTGAATTTACTATTTCAATATCCTGAAATTATTTATTTTGATTGCAAATGAAATTTTAAGAGTGAAATTTTGATAATTGGAATATTTACGTGTTATGATTATATAATGGTACTTGGACATTTGACGGGTGGTTATGTGATAAAACAAATATGTGTGGTAACATGATAAACCAAATAAAGTTGGTTCTATGATAAACCAAGTATGGGTGGTTGTTTTATAACCTCCAATAAATTGGGTATAGAATTTGGATGTATGGTTATTCCATTTGTAATAATGATATGTGTGGAAGTCCACCATATAGTTATTCCATTTAAGTATGATTATATACCAAGTTACCTTTCATATGTTATGTGTGCTTTCTATGGGTTTTATGGTAATATTTTGGTTATAAAAATGTAATAAATGAGATTATATTTGGTGAAGAGTATTTACTATATCATAAAGGTGAAAAGTATTACTTTATGATAATGTATTCATGGTTTACATGTTTTCACAAATCTAATAGTTTTCTTTATTTGTGCATCCCTTGCTAAGATTTTAATGCTCATCCCAAGTTTTGAAATGTTTTTCATAGGATTCAAAAGATAATATATTCAATAATGGGATCATGTAAAAGTTATAATGTTTTAGCATGAAACGAAACCATGTTTTGTATAAATGTTTTTGTTTTATGAAAAAAAATGGATAGTGAGTAGAAGTGTCTACTTTGTAATAATAAAGTTGATATGTATAAGTTACAGCTTAATTATCTAAATATATAAACATGAAAAGATCCTCAATGTGATTTAAAGTCAAATTATTTACTTAACTCAAGATTAATTAATGTTTATGTTCTAGTCCTTATAATAATATTCTTATGCATATCTTTTATTGGCTTCATATTATTTTCCATATTTATCCCTTTTTAATTTTGAATCCTCATGGATATTTTTCAATGGTCCATAATATGGCCTCCTATAGCATGGTAGAAGCGTCTTCTTTTAGTTGGTGCATCATATTCCTTTTCCTTCAATATTGAATTGTTGGGAGTATTATTATCTATATTTTTATTCTACTTATTACTCCCCAAGTAAAACATCCTTTAATTTCTCTTTTTATTATTCATTTGTTTTTGTGGTCTCCTCTTCACAATAATATAAGAGTTGTATCTGGTTTTTTTAAAATATCATCCATAATATGTATTTCAAAATATGTTATAAAATTATAAAACTTTTTTAAGAAACCAAATCATTTTTTTTAATAGATCTTTATTTATATGTGAAAACTATTTTTGAAAAGATAGTTTCTTCTTAATTTTAGCTCTGGTTC
Source organism: Viscum album (assembly GCA_963277665.1). NCBI lineage: Eukaryota > Viridiplantae > Streptophyta > Magnoliopsida > Santalales > Viscaceae > Viscum > Viscum album. Next base: position 186,145,234 of record OY728144.1, read on the forward strand.
CCCTTGATTTTGGAATTATTCCAATTGTATGAGTTGATATATTATTCTAAAAATCAATTTCTATGTTCTCACACTTCTAATAAAACCAACACTTTCTTAAAAATCTTGTTCTTTTCACTTTAGGTGTAGACTTTATAGATTTTTCTACTTGGGAACCATGCTGTTTTTAGGTTGAATCCCCAAAATTTTGGGATCATTTGAGATAGATGATCTTATCACACTTTCTCAAATCCACCATTTACTTATTACTGGGTTTCTACTAATATTTTATCACTCAAATTTTTTCAGATATATAGTTTTTTACACTTCTATTTTTCAAAACATATTTAGTGCATGTAGCTTCATGGGAGTTGTGGGGTACCATTATAAATAAGCATGAGGTGGATACTTCTACACATGTTCTTAAACTCTCTTTACCACCAACATGAGTTCATTTTGAGGAAACATTATTCCCTAAAACTTGAGTGGTATAACATTTATTCTCATTTCTTCGGTAAGGTCCAACTTAGATTGATTGAAAATATTTTATTGTTTCTCCAAACTCTAATAATTTCATGTTAACATAATATTTCTCTACCTATGATTTCAATATCTTGAACCAATACCTCTTTAACTTGTGAACTTATCCATCTTGCATTTTGTTGGTCACTTATAGTGATCAATCAAGATCTTGTACCTATTTAGTCTCCACATATAGTTGAACATTATTGATATCCATGGTAACTTTGTGAATATTTTCTAATGCATAGATTACTTCTATAATAGCATCTTTAAACACCTCTTTCTCACAAACTTTTATTTTCAAGTATTTAATATCTTGAAAATATATCTCATTACAAATTGATATATTTTCATCCTTTTCTCTCACTAGTTTGGTGAGGGTGTTTCAAATGAAAACCTTTTAATCTAATGCTTCTTTCATAGAATAAATTTATTCCTCTAGCTAGGATTTAACATCAAATAGTTCTTTGATAAAATTTATAATGTATCATACAACTTCAGTATAAAACTTCTTCAAATAATCTCCAAAGTAAAGTATTAAATTGTTTTGAACTTTGTATAGTTTCCATAACTTATACTATATTCATCAAAGTGATCTTTATCAACAAATTCTTAAAGTAAAACATACCAATTGTAATAGATTCAAGTATTATTTGATCATTCACCATCCTAATATTATTCTTTACCTTCTTTTCCTCTTTCTTCTGTCTATTATTCAACATCTTGTTTGATACTTTCATTTATGATTCTATATTAATAAAGATAAAATTATTGATATGATATTCTTATTCAAACTTCTCAATTTTGTAGAGGAATCTATGATCCTTTCAAAGGTAACCTAGCTCTGATACTAGTTGAAATTCCCAAATGATCTATGTACCATTGAGAGGTAAGGGGTTAATTAGTGTTCATTTAAAACTTTTGTGAATTATTATTTCTAATTCAAACTCCTAGACTTATCCTAGTCTCAATCCACTCTTTCTTATGTCTCTCAATGTTACCCTAATATTGTAGTAAATAAAGGTATTGAAATAAGTGATTTACAAGGTTTGGTTAGAAATACCTACTCCTTTCCTTGGTTGGTTATTCACACCAATCAATGATTCTCCACTATAATCAATCATTGAATAAAATGTTGGTGATTCCTACCCTTTCTCAATATCTCACCATGAATACAACTTCCTGATTCTCACTGAACTTATAGAAAAAACTTCACACTATAATCATAAATTTTCATTGTGTTATCCTTGTATACCCTAAGTCATATAGGTTCCAAAGCTTCCCACTATGTATATACAAGTGTTGTATATCCATATACTTTTTAATTATATCAACACATCAAATTTTAATGTTTATATATCATAAAATATGATCTCTTTCCACTCAATAACACTGTTTTATACTGCCACAGGTTCTCTAAGAACAATACATGAAACTTGATCTCCACTTATAGATTATTTTCATATATCTTCAGAACTTACTCACCTGGATTTATCAATAAATATAACCACTTTTATCTTTTTTATCCAAAAACCCCTCATACTTTGAAGGGATTAATCCTAGTGATCATAACATATACTACATGTCAGACTCTCATTAGTGTATTCTTCTTTCTTCTCATAGCTTCTTGACACTTGATCTGATCATAGAATAATGGTCAGATACTTGTTATTAATTTATATTTTATACATATATGATCAAACTTCACAACATTGGATTTACATATTCATCTTCAATAGAAAGTTCTCTTCCTCTTCACACTCGACCACTTCTCTCAGTTCTTCTCTATATACTTCTCTCTCCTTCTTTTTTTATATGTAGGTCAACATAAAATATTATTGCCTATATATAAAATATATAAAATCTCTTAAAATAATTTCCCAGGATCCTTATTAACTTTTTCTGTACATTTTTCATACATGGGTGATCCCATGATCTCATTATTATATTTTTCACTTGACGGTGGTCTCTTGTAAAATGATAGGAATACCCTTGATTTGTTTACTTTTCCTTCTCATTTTCTTGTCCAAAATATATTCTAGAGTCTTATTTCATAATAGGATTGATAAATGAAACTTATAATAAAACTATCTCATTGAAATCTACATCAAACAATAAATATGTATGTACAAATTTATAAAAAAATCATAGATGTATCTTGGCCCCATATTCACTATTTATTAGCTTCAATGAAAATAAATACTGAATCCTTTACTGAATCTATACATATCAATTATAATTTCAGTAAATTTCTCATTCTCACTTACAATATGCATAAAAACTTATTTTTTGATGTTTTAAACATTTTATAATAGATCAAGAATCTTTATATTTAATTTCCAAGTTTAATTAAATATGGAATTTAAGCTTCACGGTTATTTTATTTCTTATAAATTCATCTTTCACTCATATTCCTCTTTTATAATACAACCAACTTGAATCATAATTCATTTTATGATTCTTGAGTAATGATACTCGACACATGGATCATCAGATTTTATTTCATCAGAATTAAAAAAATTTGTAAACTTTTTTTTACTTGAAAAAGTATCTCAAAATCTCTCGTTCATTTATCTTATCCATCTTGGATTGAATATTAGTTTCTATAACATTTAGAGTTTGTATAACATATATTTTTTGATTTTTTTATCCATTAAGATCAATTTAAGAAACTTTAAATTTGACCTCTTTATTCATATATTGAATTTGGAAACTTCATATTTCATCTAGTGGAATACTTGAATTTCTTTAAGTCTAGGATGACTCATACACATTTTCCAAACAATGCATACATAGGGTATCTTGAATCGTGTGCAGTTCAAAATTACTTATATGTATACCCCCAATAAAACATATACAGGTTCCATAGACTCATATGTAGTGATTCATATTATTGAATGACTTGTGAATAATTCACAATGACGTATATAAAAACATCCAATGACTCATATGTAGTGTTCAAAACACACATATGAAGAGTAAAAAATGAATCATATTCTATATAGGATAATAAATCATACACAATCCATACTTCGAAATTTTACCCATTACTTCTAATTATAGACATTTTTAAAATTAAAATGAAATTAAATTAGAGACAGTCTAAAATTATATTAGACCTTCTATAACCCCTTTATTATATCTTGGACCAAATCCAAATAATTATAGGAATTTCTAAAAATTATTCCAAACCTATTGATCTCACTTCAAAGGACTCTTGCAGTATATAAATACTCAAATAGAGTATTCCATAAACCTTCATGACACTTATAGATTCATTTTATCTTTAGTATTCATAAACCATCATCCAACTGTTCTTTAAACACTTATATTTCCATTCAATAGAAACAACATACTAGTATAGATTCTTCCATGTTTTAGATAAATTTTCATATTCAAATAGGTCTATAATTTCCCCATGTGTCCAATGTCATTCTTAGTTTCCAAAGGTGTTATAGACTACACTAAAACACCTCTAGTGGTACCTTTAATTTTTTTTCATAAATATCATCTCATAAAATCATCTGATTTATGGGGTTTCACACATAGTATCCATCACCTCCAAACTCCTATTTCATTATAGGAAATTCTCTTCAAATATACAATGAAAAAAATCTATTCTCTACTACCCATACATCATGGGAAACACCTTTAATCTATATATAATGGGAATATTCTCAACAAATCACCCAACGTCAACATAATAACAATGATATAAAATCAATAATACATTGAAAAAATACAACAAAAACTTCTTCAAACAATAAGGTAACTTCATAGGGTACTAGTAGGGACCACCCTGAGATAAAGGGTATTAGTTCATTAGTGCTTGTGGTAATCACCATAAAATATGGGGAGTGCTTAGTTTATAAACCCATACTCAATTAGAGAGTGGTGTATGTGATGTATGATCACCCCTAAGTTAGAGGGTCTAGTCAGGATGTGATGCATGACCACCCCTGAGTGAGAGATCCTGTTCAAGATCTGATGTGATGCGAGATGTGGTTTCTAAACCCTACCTTGAGAGATAAGTTATAGGTTTATATTTGAAAGATCTCACCTTGAGTGAGATGGTGATAGTGGGGTGCCTTGAGTTAGAGGGAGATTATAAAAGGTATATGTGGGATCATTCCCTGATGTGAGTAGTAATAAGGACTTGGATGATGCCCTAACCTAAGTCTTTAGGTACGGGATGGTGCGTTTTTTGACCCTAATAGGTTAAATACCCTAATAGGGGGTGAATTAAGGTATTTCAAATAAAACCAATTCCCCTCCTTGATCTTGTTTTTTCATTAAACAAAAAAACTCTTCTATGTCATTCCCATAGAAATGTAAAAACAAAATTGAAAATGTGCATGAGACATGAAAATTTAACTTGGATCACCCTAACGAAGCTAGTATATAGAGAATATAAAGTCAATGTGTCAATTTTACAAATCCACTATAGTGAATTTCAATTACAATGTTTAGAGTAGACTCATAGTCCCCCTTGTTTCACTTCTAATCACATGTTAAAAGCACATTTCTCTTTATGCTAAAGTGTACTCATTTTTTCATCAGTAGATATCCTTTTATTTTTGGAATCAATATTGGATACACAGAAATAGGTGTGTCATGAAGTTCCTATTTCATTCAAATAATGTAATTCTAATTTTCCAAATAATTTATCAGAAATCTTTCACTAGTTCACACAACTTATACTTTCACAAAAACCTTTTCAGACATTTCACCCAACTTCCCATATTTTTATGAAAATTTTCACTTTCCCAAAACTCATATATTTCATGAAACTCACAAAAATTACATTAATATCACTTTATCATATTGACACAAGTACCTTTATTCTCTAAACTAATGTTTCCATTAAATATTTGTGAAATAAATATGTTCATGAATAATTTTATGAATTCAAATTTTTTTGGTATTCTTTAAGGATTTCTCTCACTGAATAAGGGGAGTGGGTACTATTTATAGTCATTATTAACCATTTGTATAAATTCCACAATTTACAATAACCTTTCATATAACTTATAATATTAGGCTCAAACAACTCAATCTTTATGTAACTTTCAAAAAAATTATTTTTAGGTAATCTTTCGAAAAACATGTCACCTCCATCTTCACTTTTTGCATAAAACACACCACAATCCACAAATTCTCGTATGTTCTCACCACTCTGACTTTCATAAAATTTCTTAAATTTCTCAAAATTAATGCATTTTCTATATCAATATGTAGTGGCCTCAAATCACTACTTTCATGAAACATTTCACATGTTTATGAAACTTTTTCACTTTTGTATAAAAACCTTCATTTTCTACATTTTCCTACACAAATTCTTGAATACCTTCCAATGATTTTAAACCTTAATTAACCTCTTTATTGGATATATTCAATCCAACACTCGGTATAGATACTATAGGCTCACATGAGACTCCATAATCTTATATATTTGTTAACATGCATTGTTAACAACTACACTGGATTTGTTATCCAGTATTGTTAACAAACAAAAAAACCAAAAAACCTTAATATAAATTCAAGATATAATTTTACCAAAAATTAAAACATTTGGGTTTTTGAAAATTATTTAAAATTTTATTTAAAAACACTTATACACCATTTTTATATAACCACCATTCACATCCTATGACTCCAAATAGTAACCAAAGATTTACTCAATATATACTGTATTCCCACATGATCCATGATTAGAGTGAGAGACAAGAGTAGCATGTGAAGTTCATAAATGGATTACTTCATTCTTGAAATCACCTATTGAATCATACTTGATAAAAATGATGATCAATACCAATTTTTCTTTCATGACAATATAAATTATTGTTGAAAATTGATACCAAGTTTTTTGTAAATTATAGTATCTTGTGTGGATCATAAGAAAGACTACATATTCAACCACAGTTCATATCTATTTTCATAATTAATCTATAGGTCAATCCTTTTATGATATATATTTATTGAAAGAATAAAAATATCACCATCATGTTTTAAAACTCCCACGGCTATATTTCACCCCCAATTGAATATAAACAATCTTTGTCCCAGTTTTTCACCTAATTTTCCCCTATAACAGGTTTGAGAAATCACATCTCCCCTTTAACTTATTTCTCTAACTTTATCAATGACCCCAAAGTTTGTTTATTTATGTTATGTAATAGAAAAAGAACATTTATTTTCACTTAGGGAAAAACTCAACATACCTTGGGGAGGGGGAGTGTTCCTCATCAACACCACTTAGGTATGGGGGGTTGACTAGACTTTGAGAGAAATATGATTCCTTTCATATTATTATTTTGGTAAATAATTTATTTGAATATATGTGGCCTATAGTTTTGTAGGCAAATATTCTGACTTCACCAACCCATGCTCCACCTACTCTTTGTTAAAATGATACTTGATTTCAATGTACTTCATCCTTGAATAATAGAATAGATTTTTTTCTAGGATTTATAGTGCTGGAATTATCAAAATTTATTCTAATTGAAGACTTCACCTAAACTCTCATGTTTTCAAGAAAATACTTCATCCACAATAATTGTATTTATATTTGAGTAGCTGTAATATATTCATCATCTGTAGTGTTTAAAGAAATATAGTCATATTTCTTGCTAATACAAGAAACACACAATATGATAAGATAGAATGAGTTTCCTAATGTTGAATTCATATCATTTTATGAACTAGTATAGTATGTGTCTAAATATCCCAATAACTCTTGTAAAGATATTTTTTTACAGAAAACCAAAATTCACAGTGCCTTTAATATACCATAGTATTCATTTCACTACAAGAAAGTGGATCTCCTTAGGATAACATTGATACCGTGTCACATAGAATGTGAAAATAAAATTTTGGGTTATGTCACTATTAAGTAAAATAATATTCTAATGATTATTCTATATTCTATGACATTCACCACTTTTTCTTCTTTATCCCTTGATAATTTTATCTAGGTAACAACTAGATTTTTAATCTCCTTAGATTCAACCATTCAAAATCATCTCATAAACTCCTTTCATATTTATATTGAGAAATAAATTTATCATCCCTTCCTTATATCACCTGAAGATCAAGGAAAAATATCAATTATCTAATTGGCAATATTTTAAACTCACACTTCATGAATTCTGAAAACTATTTTCATTGTGCTCCATCAGCTATACCAAATATTTTTCATCCACATATTCTAGTACCATCATCCTTTGACTACTCTAATTATCGACATATATATTTTAATAAACTCCACCATATTGGAAACTGGTCTTTTTATGTATTGATCAAATCATGAATACCATGATCTTAGTGCCTACTTCAACCCATACAAATCTTTCTTCAGCTGAATTTTTTTTCTCATCTTCATGGATAAGAAATCATATGAATGATTTATCTACAAATATTCTTATATAAATTCATTTATAAATGATAACTTTACATAAAAATGGATAATTTTTAATTTCTTTACACAACTATGGCTAATAATATTCGACTTGTCTCCATCCTTGCAACAGGTTCAAATGACCCATCAATATCAATGCCCTCTATCTAAGAGTACCCCTTGAACATGAATCATGTTTTTTTTCGAATCACTAAGTAATATTAATTCAAATTGTTATAAAAGTCCCATTTGGTTTTGATTATTTTCTTATCTATAACCCTAAAAATAATCTCTTATGTCTGATTATTCTTGATTTGGTCAAGATCTTCATTCATAGTCGGAGCCCAATTCACATCTCTAACATCTTCTTTAAATAATTTTTTTTCTACCTATTATGGGAAAGAAATTTACTATAATGATTTAATTCCCTAATGTAAATTGGTGTTTTATGATCATCAATGATGTTCTTACTGTCAATTTCATCTTGGATTTTTGGCTTCTATATATATACATGTCTGCTTCCATTATGCTCACCATCTGAATCTTCTTCTAAATATACCTCAGTCCCTTTTTCTCCCCCTGATATACTCACCATTTCACCACTATCCTCTTTATATTTTTAACTAATTTTCTGAGTATTTCACTCATTCTCCACCAAAAAACATAATTTATCTCAAAAACCTTTCCTAGACACCTATTGATTCATTTATATGCTTTGATTTTTCTCGAATATGCAAGAAATATCCATGAGATTCAAACTTATAGTGTTTCTCAAAATTGATAATGAAAAACTTTCCTATAAAGAATAAAAAACAATTCAATGTAAAATTCTTTATATACAAATTTTTTTAGGGAATCTTCTATTCTCTTAGATATAATAATGATTTTTTAAAAATATAGATTGATGTCAATACCGCTTCTTTCCAAAATTTCTCTGGTAGGTATTTCTCAATAAGAATTGTTCTATACGTGTTGTTTAAAATATATTTTATTATCTCAATCACCCCATTTTTCTGAGGATTTTACACTAATGAGACTTTAAGCCTTATCCCATGCTTTACAAGATAATACTCCACTTTTTTGTTTGTAAACTCTATCCCAATATCAGTTTGAAACTTTTGAATTTTTTTTGTCCAAGCATCCTTTTATACTCTATCCAATATTTTTTATACAACTAAATGCCTTAGAATTTTGATTAATAGACATTATCCAAGGAATCCTACTATAATCATCAATGAAAATAACATAATATCATTTCCCATTAATGGATCTTAGTAATATAGGTCCACACACATCATTATGCAATAGCTCAAGACTCTTGTTTACTTTTGTTCTTTTCCCTTATAAGTATTTTTATTAATATTCAATTATTATAAATAATCACATGTGTGTGTATAATAACATAATAACTTATGGAGATCACAAGAACTATCGCCTTTCATGAGTTTTTCCAAGTATGGTTGGCTAAGATGGATAAGTCATTTATTCTACAACCCATTTTCTTCTTCCTTGGATATAAATCATGTGTCTCGTTCTCCACTCACATGGTAGAGATTCCACTTCATGAACTTACCATGTATCAACACTAAATTATCATTTCCATTGAAAATAAACAAAATATAGTTAAATATTATTACTTGTACTAATTCACACAGTTGACTAACACTATGTAAGTTGTGATTGATACCTTCAATAACCAAGACATCTACACATCTCAAATCATATGTGATAAGAGTACTAGAAAAAATATCCAATGTGATGTCCTTTGGATATTTATCCTCAAGAATAGAGACTTTCATATTAAACTATGGTGGAAATATTCTCAAGACTTTCATAAAAATCTTCATGTCATCGAGGGATTCTCTAAGACTGTTCATTCCATCCATAATCACATTCACCTGATCAAAAAATGAATTAATAGATTCATTAGAGTGTATCCTTACGTCCTCATAATTTTTACATAGAAAATGTAATTTATATTCTTGAACTTTTGAATTTTCTTCATATGTATTTAGTAGTTTTTCCACATGGCATGTGAGTATTTACATTACATCACCTTTATAAAGATTGGGTCACACAAAACTCCCCCTAAATCATTAATATCTCTATAATCATCATCCATCTCAATTTATTATATGTCTGATAAAGATTAATTATACAAAATAACTTATATCTCATGGATAGAAATTGCATGCACATCCCGGCCTAAAGATCAAAAGTAGTGATGTATCTTATTCTTCCATAGTTTGAAATTATTTTCCTCAAAGATCGAAATCTCATGGTCATTGACGGATATCATGGATTCAAATGAGGTAGATTCGCTCACTTTAACATTTTTATTTGATAACAATTATTGAAACCACTATGTTAAATACCCTGATAGGGGTAAATATAGGTACATCCAATAAAACCAATTCCCCTTTTTGATCTTATTTCTTCATTAAACCAAAAACAATTTTCTCTCCATCCCATAAAAATATAAAAATATAAATGAAAACATGCATGAGACACAAAAATTTTACTTAGTTTACCCTAAATGATCTAGTATAAGGAGTCTATCATAGAAATGTTCCAATGTTCCAAATCCAATATATCACACTACTGTTATAATTCTTTAAGCGTACCCCCCCCCCTATTCACTACTATTCATGTGTTGAAAGATCACTACTCTCTATTAAATTGTACCCACTATTCCTTCAGTATATATCCTTTGATTTCTTAAATAAATGTTTTCTACATCATAATAGGTGTTTCATAAAGTTCCTATTTTATCCAACCAATTAATCCCAATTTATGATATAGTTTCTCGGTAATTCTTTACTAGTTCATGCAACTTATACTTTCACACAACCTATTCACACATTCCTCGCAAATTATCAGTATTTCATGAAAATTTTCACTTTTACACAACTCATGACTTTATTGAAACTTGTCACAAATTCACAAAACTCACTTTTTCACCTCATCATAAGTCCCTTTATTCATTAAAATGGTGTTCTCATTAAATATTTGTGGATGAAATATGTTTGTACAACTATTTAACAAATTCAGAGACTTTGGATCTTCTTTAAGGCACACTATCAACAAATGAGGGGAGTAGGGGCCTATTTATAAGCATTCTTGACCATTTAGGGACTTATATTCTTTCCACAAAAATTTCAAATAACTTTTAATCACTTGTTCACACAACTTAATCTTCATGTAACTTTCAAAAAAAATCACATAATATTTCAAAAAACATGTCATGGTTATTCTTGCTTTTCACAAGAAACTCACCACCTTAACGCAACTTCTCATATGTTCACACAACTATAAATTTCATGAAATTTATGAACTTTCATTAAATTCATACCTTTTCCATATTTTTATTAATGTTCCTTGGATCGCCACTTTTTTGAAATAGCTCGCATGTTCATTAAATTTTTCACTTGTGTGGAAAACCTTCCTTTATGCCATTTTCCTATGTAACTTCATGAACACCTTATATTGATTAAGTATCTTGATTATCCACTTTCATTAATAAATTTAACCTATATATTATTATAGATACTACAAGATTTCATGAGACTCCACCATCCTAGAGATTTTTCAACATCTATATTGAAACATCAACACTGGATCTATCAATCGGATATTTCAATAATCAAAAAAAACCAAAAAACCTTGATATGACTTCAAGAGTGATTGTTTCCCAAAAATGTTTTACACGTGGAAATGAGGGTATTCTATCATAGTGCTAAAGTATGTAAATTCAAGTGTCATGGTGTACTGGTTAGCAGATAATGACCCAATGGATGTGTGTATCTCATCAAGTGTCATGGTGACCCAATTAGAACACATTATCCCAACGAAGATGTTTATTTTATTTATTTACTTTCTTCATGATTACAAATCCGTATGATGGCATATATATGGGGTTCTTAGTGAGACCCTAATTTTTTATATTCCCACACCTTGCATGAGATTCTAGTGCACCTACGGACCTTATTTCTGTTTCTCAAGTCAGAGCACTGGGTGTGTGGTAGATCAGGTTGGAGAGGATAAATGGTATTGGATATGGTGATTTTTAGGATTAGGGATGTTATTAGTTCCTATGTGTTTATTTTTATACTTTTGTTTATTTTTTGTATAAGATCATTATAGTGTGTGATATGTTGTGTTTTTTTTATGAAAACATCATTTTGTTATTGGATTTTTTTATTGAATATTTTTATTATTATGTGGATGAGTTTTGGTTATTAATTATTATTGGTTAGAATTAAATTAATTACATAGTATTCTTAATGCATGTTTTAGGCCCTCTCTACTAATCGATAGCCTCTAGATTATGGGGAGGCATTCCTGAGGTCTTATAGCATCCTCAATTTGGGAACTGATGAGTGTCTCATGGATATTAAATTGAAACATTATATCATAGTATTATTTTTTTGGTTAATAATTATTGAAATTGTATATAGTTGTTTAGGAATGTTTTAGTGATTGTTGTGGACCTCATACTACTGCATCATGAACATTATTCTAATGGGAAGTCCATGTTACTAGGCTGGCGGGATTACTGTTTTGGTTTTAGATATTATGGTTTTGATATTGATTCAAATATTATGTGTTTATGTGATATTGTTATTATTATTTCTGTCTCTTAGACCATATAGATAAGAGACATCATACATGCATTATATTTGGCATGTATGACTCACATGGAATTCATGATTTATTTTTCTTAGTTTTACTAATGTCATGGTTCAATTATTTAAAGTGTCAACAATACATTATATGGTATTTTACTCTATAACTTTTTGGTAAAATTATACTTATATGGACCATAGGGTTTTTTATGACAGGTTATGTGGATCTATGATGGGTGTTCTCTAGTGATGACTACACGGTCCTTTTGGGGATTTATGAAAAACCCTTGATGGGTTGGTCCATGAATTTTAGGTCATGGAGTTGACTTGATTATAGTGAGGTTCACTTTAATGTTTACATTGAGAGATGGATTTGGTTACTTAGTGTCAAAAACAACTTATATATTATTTTACTATATAGTTTCTTAGTGTAATTATATGTAACCAAACCAAGTATCTATGATTTTATTGATATATTTCATCATAGGGAGATATCTTAGTGTGTGTGTGTGTGTGTGGTAGTGAAAACCCTGAGGGGTTGTGGATAAAGGTATGTAAATGATTAATGTTTTAGGTGAAGAGTGATTCAGGTGATTTAGTATCAAGGTTAGGTTTTAATAGTGTGGGATCAGAAGGATTCATGGCCCTATTGTATTCAGATATTATATAGTGGTCCTAGATTTTCAAATTTAGTATGGCTAGAGTATGGGTGGACACTCATAGTTCTGGGATGGTGCTCGTGTGGTGGATATTCATGTGGCGGGCCTTGGCATGAGTGAGACTCTACGGTTTTATAAAGAGATCATGGAGGGTTCTTTGGTTATATAAGACAGACACGCATAGGTGTATGGTCGTTGGATTAGGTTTGTGATCCGAGGTTAGATGGGATGTGCCTCATGTGATCATGATTTGGGTGTGCAATCAGGTTATAAAAAAGTATGAAACCATTTGGTTTGGGTGTGATCGAGTAAGATCATAGCTCAGAACCTATGATAGGGTTCCTTAAAGGATTACTATACCTTGGGAAGAGGAGAGTGAGTTTTTTCTTAGATTTTTGTTAAAAATTCTTGGTATGAGGGCGGGTGAATACTAGTTATTCAAGGTGACCATTTGGTTTTTGGATTTGTGAGCGAACATGTGTGGGTTGGGAACCAATGTTATTTGTGAGACTCTCATGGTCATGGAAACCTATGATATTAAATGAGAAGGGATACGTACCTCTATGTTGAGAAAGGACATAAAAAGTGGATCAGGGTACCATGATATAGTCTATCTGGGTGGTCCTTAACCAAAGTTTTTTGGTTGAAGGGATGGGCGAATGTGGCTCGCGATGAGAGAAATGTATGTGATGATGGACCTATTGGGGTTAGCAATCAAGATGTGGTGTAAGGGAATCTATATGCTGGGGATTTCACCATTGGTTGTTGAAGGTTATAACCCTCATTGAGGATGAATTTTGGAAAATTCAAGGATTTCATTCATTATGAGTTGCAAAAAAAATCATTCAATGTTTTATATTGGTGTTCATGTATGAGTGGAAAGTCCATGTCCAAAATTTGAATTTTGTAAAGGGAAAATCATAGTACATGGAGAAAGGTGTTTCAATTTGGTGAAGCGATGGTAAGGATACTTCTATAGTGGGGAGGATCATATTGGTCATAGATCAATAACCCTCATGTTGGTAGGGTCATGGATATAGTGAGACTAGCCAGTGCACAATCAAGGTGGCACTAGGATATCGGTGTATGAGAATATCCTATTTGATCTCATTCTATGGTGAACACCATATTTAATATTAGGATGTGGTGTTGGTCGAAGTCGATGCATTGGCATCAGGCTCATGGTGGAGTAGAGGTGATATGAGAGCGGGTCAGATTGGAGGTGTATCACTACTAAGGTAATAGAATAGTATTTGGAGTTTTTGGTTCGTGATCCAACCATGTAAGTACCCTAATATTTGAATTTTGGTGTGGGTTTTTGGGTGATTCTATGATTTAACTTGGTGTTAAGTCATCCTGATTAGGTGAGCTAATACAGTGGTGTGTTGGGGGATGAGGCTGAGATTTATCTAGAGAAGTTGTCCATATGAGTACCAATTAATGTTCTTATGTGAAATTGGATGTTGTGAGGTATAAACTAAATTGATCGTGTTACTGGACCACTAGAAATGCATTTTTGGTAGTTGATTCATATGGTGGGGAGCACCATAGATTAGAATTATCCTTTTTGAGTGAAGACTTATAGTGGAGAGAACCATAATATTGGGGATTAATTGGTTAAAGAACCCATGGTATCTTGGGGAATATGGGTATGGTTGATCATCGTCTTGTATTTTGAAATATTAGTGAGAATGTGGCCTGGCTTTTAGTAAATAGTGTTCTTTAGTGATGAGAGTTCCACAATGGAAGTGTGTTTGGTGTTAAAGGATGGGACATAGCTATTTGATAATGAATGGTGATTTTGGTAGGTCAAGGTTGATTATTGGTGGCTATTTCATTCTTCTTAATAATGATAAGACTTATAGTGTGGAGTTTGTAATGAATAAAAATGTTAAAGGTCGTTAGTTTGATAGGAACTTTGATTTTGATCCCAAAGTAGCGAATATACCATCATTTGGGACTTGGAATGGTAATACAACCATTAAAGAATCTTGGAAAGATTTTTTGGAAGTGTAAAAATTCTTAGATGGTGGTTTCGATTCTAATATGATTGTTGGAGAAGGGTCGGGTACCCCTCAGCTGAAATTCCAGCTACAAGAAATAGACTATGTTGTAGTCTAAATGGCTATGCCATGGTGTTATCTGTAGGGAAGGTACCACTCCACAGTAGGAGGTTGTTTCATGGAGGGATCCCTTGGGGTGAATTCTCTATAGTGTATCCCTAAGGGGCCTCACTATATAGGGGGTTGTGGGTTTAGCTTTTCCCTTTGGGGACCATTGCACCGTAATTGAGCAGGCCACTCCGTAGTGCGTCCTAGTTGGAAAGCCCCATTCTACAGACCCTAAGGCTACTCTATAGAGTTAACTTGGAAGGAAAGGCCTTCAGATGCCCCTAAGGAGGGCTATTCCCTAAATCATTCTATATACTTTTATGGGAGTTTGGTAAATGGGATTGCATCGTGGTCTGTATAGCCACACCATAAGGGGTCCCCAACAAGTGTTTTTTAAGAGGGGAACACCCATAATTCTAGGTTCATCCCCACATTGTTTTTAGGTAAAACCAAAGTGAGTGAGGGCCATTATGAATAGATCTCCACCTCGTTTATTCCTTATTTAATCCCCCTTGTGAGGGGTGATTTTGGTGGTATTTTGGTGAATATTCCAAGTGTGCTCTTCCATTTATTCCACTATTATTACTATCCCTTAAATACCTATGATTTTGGTGTAATTTAGGCTAGAGTTTATTGATGATTTACACTATATCATAGAAGAAATAATTTGGAAGGATGATTATTTCTTGTGTAGTGGCTAAAGGAGATCCTATAAGGTTGATCTTATATAGTGGGGTGTAGTTACAATGCAGAGAGGATGTGTAGTGATTTTGTAGGTGAATGTTCCTATTTATATTAAATTTAATAATTAATTATAAATTTTTATAATTAATTAATTATGTTTTATTGTGTAGTTTAGGTTCTCATAAGAGTGAACGCGCTTAGTTGAGGCTTGGAAAAGCTTGGTGAGGGGTTAACTTTGGTATCAAAGTATGTGGACCATATGATAGAAACTCATATCCATGTTTATATATGATCATGCATGCTTGTATAATTTAATGGGTTCAAGTATAATGATTATAAATTTAGGGATCCCTGGTTAGATAAGATAGGATGGTGTTGAGCCTCCTATGCTTGAAATTATTTCTCTTTAGTACTTGGGTGAATTGGGATCACCCAAGGACTATGTCCCCAAGGGGATAGTCTATAAATTGAGCTAAAAATAAGAATTGGGTAGGTCTCAGGGTAAAGTTACTGATGTGGGGTCACCTAAGTGAGTTAACTAAATCTAGAGAGTAGGAATGAGAGGTTTGGGGTTGAGTGATGGAAGGCGAGATAGTCATACATCTTGTGAGGGACTTATAACACCCTCATGGGGTTTGAGGAGAGTCTTGGTTTGAAAGATGAGTAAGATAAGTCTTCTAAGACTTTATGTGTATGATATATATGGGTTTTGTCTGGGATAGAGGTTGAGAGATCTCCCTTAGAAGATATGAGATGAGGCTCGGGTATAGTTCATGAGAAGTTATTAAGGACTTGGCATTGGGATGCCAAGAGAGTTTTTTATGGGGATTAGACTCAATCTACTGAGTCTATGGTTAGGTAGAGCCTAGAGCTGGTGATGTCACCATGGTTTTATGTAAATTAGTTTATGTCGACAGTTGGGGATAAGGGGTTAGGTTTTGAGAGACTATTTCCCTACTGATGAGTTGGTGAACTATGTTATGGGTTATAGGACTTGTTTTCTATTGTATGTGTGTGTTAATTGTGACCCTAACCCTAAGTGATAGTGGAGGGAGGCATGGATTGGACCCTACTCTAAGTGATAGGGTGGTGATCAGTATATTTATCATTTCCCTAAGTGAGGGTGTATTTTTAGGTACCACCCTAAGTGTGGGGGTATGGGTCTACTAGTTATTATGAGACCCACATTGGAAGAGGGGGAGTGTTTAGGTTGTGAACTCATCCTAAGTGAGAGGGTGGTGGATTTGATGTGAACCCACCCCTAAGGGAGAGGGTATATTCAAGAAGTGATGTGTGACCACCCATGAGTGATATGGATTGGTAGACATGTGATGTGATTCAATACATGGATGTAAATCCCTACTTTAAGAGATAAGGTAGCGGTCAGGATATGGATAGCCTCAACTTGAGTGACAAGGTGTTGAAATAAACACCTTCAGTGAGAGTGTGGGTCCTTGATTTTGATGAGGGATCGTACCTTGAGATTTGTAGCAATTAGGACTTAGATAACACCCTACCCTAAGTCTTCAGTTATGGAATAGTACTTAGGACATGAGGAAATGAAAGTATTTTGGCATGGAACTGAAGAAGGTATGGTCAGGTGTCATGGAAGACTAGTTAGAAAATGAAGAATCAATGGGTGTGTATATCTATATGAGTGTTTTGGTGTTTTAGTTATAACATGATGTCCTGGTGAGTATTTGTATTTCATTTATTTCCTTTCCTCATGCCTACACATGAATATGATGGTGTATATTAGGGGTAATTAGTGAGACCATACTATGGTATATACCTACACCTTTTATGGTCACCCCAGTGTGTGTGAAAACATTATGTATATTTATCAGGTTACAAAACAGGATGTAAAATATATCTAGTTGGATAAGCTCAATGGTATTGGTGATGGGGTTGTTGAGGCCCAAAGATTTATTAGGGTGGGTTTGTGTGTGTTTTTTCTTTTTTTTATGAAATCAGACCAGTGGGATATTAGTTGTGTATTTTGTATGATAGAATCATTTTTTATTTGATTTATTTTATTCTATATACTCTGATGTAGATAATGTTTAGTTATTTATTAGTATTGGTCATTATGATATCGAGAGAATTATCTTCTCAATGCATGTTTTAGGCCCTCTTCACTAATTGACGGCCTCTAGAATATCGATAGGCACACCTAAAGTCTTATATCATCCTCGATATAGGAACTAATGAGTGTCCTAGGGTTCAGGAATTAAAAGGGTAGTGTCAAGTAGGTCAGCCAATTACAAGGACAACTGAGAGTAGTGGGTGTGGATAGTATACCTAGATTGGATCATAGGTTTTATTATGATCAAAATATTGATGGGGTAGTGATCTAATGATGCTTGTATAGATAGAAATATCTAGGGTAGAGTCCTACCTGATAAATAAAAATGTTGGTTCATAGAATGGTGGAAAAATGACTAAATTTGGGAAATCATAGAGTGAATTTTCACCTAAGTAATATGTTTATCATTCCAAAATCCTATAATAAATTAATGAAATGATGTATATTCCTATAATTCAAGTTAGTTTGGTAGATTTGGAGGATGGATCTCTAAAAAAATCAACCTGTAAAAACATTTTGTCAAAGGTAAGGACTACTCCCATTTGTATCCTTCTGTAGTCAGTAGATATCATAACTTGATATATAACTCTTATTAGTATGTGGATTACGAATCTTATAGTTTGTTAGACTATGATATATGATGCTTCATTGTTCATGTTTTATTCAATTTTATCCTTTTAATGAGGATAGGTTTTTTTGTCTATCCTCATTCCTTTCTTCTCCATGTTCCTTTTATTTATTAATAAATAGGGTTTCAGTTCCCTATCTTGTTTGATATTGGGTTCAGTGTCTTTCCTGCCATCATATATGCATTTAAGGAAATTAACCTTTATATACAATAGTTCTCATACAAATTCTATAGTCCTAATTTCGATCATACTAAATGGATTTATTTTTATCTCTCTAACAAATGAATCTTTCCTCAGGAACATACTAATATATCTATTAGCAATAACTTTAATATATAGAATGATATTATTTCTTATATTCCCATTGAATTGATATTAGAAATCCATAATTATAGCTTCCCTAATCATGACCTAAAGGTATGTCTCCTTGTACAACTTAGACATATCAATGATAAAATGTATTACCATTATAAGTTTGGCATTGGTAAAATTATTTCAAAATGGTTTAAGTTCTTTTTAAAAAGGAACATTCAACCAATAAATCTTCTTTTAATCTAGAAAAAAAATTACAAATATTTTCCCATTGAAGGATCTCTCTAAAAAGCAAGAATGTTGATTAAATCATACTAGTTTTTATATCTCTCCATGTTAGAAAATTTCACTCACCTTTTATTTGAGTGTTATTTTATTAAGTCCATTTGGAAGTTTATCTTTGATTGGTTTCAAATAATGATTCCTATTTCAAATATTCACTTGTTTATGATCCACGTTTTCAGTCTAAAATGATTTTCCAACTTTTAATCTACTTATAACTACCATTACAGCTTTTTCTATATTATTTACACTGTTATAAACCATATTACCTTGGAATGTAATATGAACACCATCAAATTTATTATTTTAGTTATTCTTAATGATTTTAAAATAATTAAAAAATTCAATCTGAGTCTATGAATGATTCTATAATAAATTCGGTTATCACCAAATCCATTGGGGTTTGCAGATTACCTAGCCAATCAGTGAAATATTCTTATGTGAAATGGATTCTACCACAGCCTAACTTGATCAAGGATAACATTAATGGGGAATACATGGGATCTCCTAGGTATGTATAAAATGGAGGTATCTTCGTAACATGTTAAGGATTTATTAAATTTTCATTCTTCTAATTTCTTAGGATTTTCATTACTTTTGAAGTAGGGCTACTAGCTATCACTCATTCAATTTATTGTGTCAAATAGCACAACTAGCACCAAATTTAGATCGAAATAGAATCAATGATGGTTGTTCAAGCCATTGAATATCATAAACCCATAGTTCTTAGATCATTCTTACATCTTGGATCAATTTTTTAAAGTCTATGTAAGAGGTACATGACAGTGTCTCTCACAAATACAAGGAAGGAAGCCTGGTGGTGAATGATATCTCAAAGAAAGTGATTGAAGAAAAAATTTCATACTAGTATTTCTCTCAAGCACGAAATGCTTCTAGTTATTTCTTTTTTTTTTTTGTTATTGTTGTTATTGTTGTTATTCATATAATTATTTTTATTATTTTTATTATTATTTTTTTGTTGTTGTTTTTTATTTGGTGTTATGTTTTAAGGGTGAAAGGCCCCCTTCCTTCATGGTAAGGAGACACAAATAAGGCTTTGATCTTCCCCCTATCCATTTTTCTTCTTCATCCACCGCCTATTATTATTCTTCCATGGAAGTCCAAGTCCAATATTAGGTTATTCCTTTCCATCATATCCTCATCATTTATTTTTTTCTTTTACGTCTGTATCTTATCTCTTTATCTCTAATTCATATTTTCTACACATTTATATTTTTGACTTTGGGGTTTCATCATGGAATGGATAAACCCTTTATTTTCAATGGGGGTTCCCTAAAGAAGGATAAAGGAGGATATTATGACATGTTTGCATAACATTTGTAATAGTTTTGGTGTTGTGTCTCTCACTCTGTCTTTAATTTGGATGTTTTTTCAGCTTTGATTCTTTAAATTCAATTATGTATTTTGTATGCAGTGCCTTATGGATGACCTTGGGAAGAATATGAAAACTATTTCCATTGGATTAGGAATCATCCAACTGCATATTAATTATTTTAATCCTGGTGGATTGAACAAATCCCTTAATTTCTTAAAATATTTTCTGAAATATTTTTTATATGCTTTAATTGATGTTAGTAACCAACTCCATGATATTACGGCTTAATTTTTTTGTGTATCAATACCTTGAGGTAGAAAGTGTTATTTTAACTTTTATATGAGTACTTTTCCTTAAATAATTGATGTGTCTTAAATTATTTTATTACATTTTGAATAAAATCTATGTGTTTATTTTCAAATAAATGTTTTTTTTTCCAATGATATATATGTTTCATGTTTAAAAATTGAAAAATTATATTTAATTTTTCAACATGAGAAATGAAGTTAGTAAGATAAAAATTCTCCTTATGATGATTTTTATACAAAAATACATATTTTTAAAAGGATTTAAAAGGGATTATTGTGTATCTTTAAGGTTAACTATTTTTTAAAATCCATTTATCTTATTAGAAATGGGTTCTAAGGTAAATTTATATCAAGTTATTTTAAATAAATTTTTATAAGTATTTGAGTTATTCCCATGTTTATAAGGGCCTTATTTGTCTAGTGATAAATGTTATTTATTGGGTTTTGATAGCATTGAACTCTCTTTTTGATATTTTTTAATACATATGATGCTCCCTTTCTTTCATTAAAATATCATATGAAGTTATCCATTATTATTAGTATATGAATTACTACTTATCAATAGTGAGGGAATATTTATATTAAGGGAGTTTCAATTTGTGATATTTATGGTTTTATTTAAATTATTATGATGTTATTTATGATTTGAAACGTATTTTTATGGTTAGACTTAAAGGTTACCTTAGAAAAATGTGCTCCACTAGTTAGGCCTAGATAGTTCACACTAGGTATAAACTATTAATCATACCTAGATTACTCAAGTTAGGTGAGAAGGTAATATTACATCACCAATACTAGTGTGTTTTCCTTTATCCAAATTATATTTAAGGTCACTCTATAATCCTATATAAAACTCATGTTCAAATATGAGTGGTATTGATTTTTATAAGAACTATAGAAGTACTATAGGACTATAGTAGTGTGGGTATAAGATAGTGCAAGGGTGGTCTCATTTTAATCCAATAGTACTTCTATAGTTCTTATAAAAATCATAGAAACTTCTATCTAGTGGAGTATAAGATAGTGCAAGGGTGGTCTCATTTTAAGTGTTTGGATCTGGGATGATCATTATTCAAGATTTTTGTTGATAGAAGAAACTATATTTTAGATCATAAAGACAAGGGCCTCAAGAACTTATATGTGAGGTTTAGATGGTAGGATATGGATGAGTCTTTAGGGTGTTGGTTGGCATGGGATGGTGAAAGAAAAGTGTAAGGGGTTGTTACTATTTGAGCATTTGTCTATTGGGCCTTTGGTCCATCAAATTTTGGGCCTTTAGGATATGTATTGTTGGGCCTTTGGGTCCTGTAAGGGTTCCCTCTCAACCCAATTTAAAAGGATGATTATCTAAAGATAAAAATAAAAAAGGATTATTAAGGAAAAAATTATAAAAAAAATTTTGATGCTCACTTTATAAAAAGGTGGTTTTGATAAAATTATCCTTATTTTATTTATAATCATTGAAGACATAAATATCATGTGATTTCACTTATTCTCATGTAGAAACTATCATGGAGATTTTTAATTATATGGTTTTTAAAAAGATTTTATTCAGATATTTCTTAATAAGTATGTTTTTATACTCCCCCTACATATGACCTTGGTTTATATGAAAATGCATTTTATAGTTTTATTTTATAGGAATAGTGAAGTTGTTTCTCATTGAGTTGGTATAGGGATGCATTTCCATATTGATCATAGAGGTTTTGTCGATGATAGTTTATAGAGTACATTTGAAATATAGGCCTTACCAATTATTTTTATAATATTATTATATCGATATTAGATTCATTTAATATACCATTTTTATTTTCATGTTGGTTGGAATGGATATTGTATATATTAATTAATTCATTTATTAGTAAATTATTTAAATGATTATGTTATCAATTCTGGTTTTATATTTATATGTGTTAAATGAAATTCTTTTTATGGATAGTGTTATTTGAGGGAATGTGTTACCCCGATGAAGTATGTTTATCCCCCGCCACTTTCTAGTATCCTCTAGTAATCAGGGAGGATACTCCTAAGATTCATGAAAAATTGTCTCGGGTTTGGGGTTATCTGAGAAAATATATTACAAATATTATCCATAAAAAGATATCATTTCAAAGAATAAATGTTCTTACTTAATTATATAACATTATACTATCTTAAATTTTGATTATTTTGATGATTATATTTCTAAAAAATAAAATTCTAAGAAAAAGTACCATTTTTTATACTTAGTTGATACATTTTTTGAATTATTTTCTTTCCAAACAACAATGTATTTGGTATTATAGTTAGAATTTTCAGTAGAACTAGATTCTACAGAATTACTTTTTGAAGCTACAAAGAATATTTACTTCATTTTCCTTTTTAAGAAACTATACGGAAAAAATATTTTTTTATATTTCTTCTTCAGTAATAAAAATATTCAATCCATCAACATTTTTTTAACAAAATATCATCATTTTAATTAAAAATAGGGTTGTTTAAATTTAAACTTGTGAATATTTTCTAAAAAAAATTATGTTTCATGTTTAAATATTTTAGAAATTTTTAACTTTGATTATTTATTTAATGTGAACTTCATTTGAGTTTATCCTTATATATTATATTCATATTCATTACAATATGATATTTCTAGTTATTCGTTTATTTTATAAAAAAATTATTTTAATTTTGATTACTTAAAAATTAACTTCAAAATAATTATATCAAATGAGACTTTATATTATTTAGATAAAAAATCATCTTTTAATATTAGAATATTTTTTCCCTTATCCTTTTAAAAAATATTTAGAATTTATAAATTTACTGAACTTATTTAGGAACCTATTTTAACTAACCAATTCATTATTGTACTTTTATTTAATCATTTTATAGTAATAAAATATCCAAAACACCTTACTTAAAACATTTAACAGGAAATTTTTCCTTGATATGAGAAGTAATAGTTTTTAAAATTTATCATTATCATCATATGGACATAATTTTTTTTCTATTTGGTGAAAGATAATAATTATGTCTACTGAGGGAATAGACTATGACTCTCATCTGGTGTAAGATCTTCCTGATTCAACTCATCCTAAGTGTGAAGCATGGAATCTAGCGAATAGAAAAATAATTTCCTTACTACTAAATTCTATGGAATGGTTAGTAAAGGAGGTAACCTACATAATAAATAAGATTAATGGACTTTTAGATTCTTTAACCCGATGTACTTCAATATAAACAATATTGCGTATATTTTGTATATTTTCAATTTATTCTATATTTATATATAATATAGATCCTTTCATGCATAATTCACATATTGGAAATCACTTCAAAGTGATCTCCTTAAACTATGTCATATTCCAAAAACACTGATAGAGACCATAACTCAACACAATCAGTTGTTTCTCCTTTATCTTATTCATCAACATCCTCTCAAGTATTTTACCACCATGATAAGGATTTTAGAAAGTATATCCACAATGGACATATATTAATTTAATCATTATCTCGGTAAGGCTAATCATATCATACCTCATGCTTCAGATTTCCCTATTCAAGATCACAGTTTCATTAAATATTTGTAGGGATGTGGTGGTGGGAACTATTTTTAATGCACCACAATGGAGTGTATCGGTGGGTTCAAAGAAATACTAGTTTCAAATGAGGTTGTAACTGGGGATTATTTTATTTTTTTGGATTTAATTGAGAATTAGAATAATTTAACATGTTTTAAATGATAAATATGATATTTCTTAGGTGGTAGCTTTGGTAGAAAAGGCCCAAAGCGAGTTTTTGGGGTTATTTATTAGATTTAGCCTGGGGTTCAGACTAAGAATATATTGTGGGTCAATAATCATGATATAACCTAGGATGATTCTCTTTGATGGGTGGATTTTGTAAGATTAAAATTCTATATGGGTGGTTGGTTGTATCAGGATATTAGTGTGTTGCGTGATGGTGAGTCATACGTAAGATTTATTTTCTTAGAGTTTGGGGTAGTACACCACAATATAAGTTTTTCAGCATGGTGGAGGCTACAAAGGAATAACCTTCTATCCAATGTAATATTAATATTCTCTGTAGGTAGTAGGTAACATCGTTACCCCTATCTTTCATCATGGATACTCGAGAAATAGGTGTCACAACGTAGTGGAGTGGACTACATCGCAAATTCATACCAGTAGGAGAGTGATGTTCCACAACAAAGAAAGGATGGGAAGTGAAGCCCAAGACAATAGGAGGTCATTTTTTTCATAATGGTGAGCATCATGCTACACTATGACCTAGGCAGGGGAGGTCATATTTCTAGTTCTATTGGGTATTGGGTTCTATGTTTTGGCGAGAGGGGTCGTACTGTGAGGGAGACCCTAGTAGGGGAATTTCATCATGACCATTTTGGTCACATTGCAAATCAATTTCTAGTATTTTTTTAAAAAAATTAAATAGAGTTTATTAAATGCCCTTCTACGGTTTTTTTTAACACCTTGTGAGGTTCTTATGCTTCATCCAAATGGGTAAAAAAGACCATACCTCCCTCTACCTCTCTTATTCCCATATTATTTCCCTTAATGTTGGATTTTTCAGAGGATCTTCTTTAGTGATTTGAGGTAGGATTTGGTTCCTTATTCCTCCTCATCACCTACTCTCTTTTCCCCTAAAATTTTATGTGGGTTTAATTTAGGGTTTTAAAACAAATTCCATTGGATCTTTATGAAATTAGGTTTGAATAATGGGTATTTTTCTCTTCTATGATAGATGAGGTCTTGAGGGGTTGAATGATCATGGTTATATATTTTTTTTATTAAGGTTTTTTATGGGCTCAAGGATGCATTGGGGGTAAATTATACCTAATTTCTTGAGGTTAAGTCCATTGAAGTCTATTTGGTGAGTTTTTATTCAATTATACCTAATCCAATTTATATGTGTTAATTATTATAATTAATTATAAATGTGTTATAATTAAGTATTGTAGAAATTTATAGAAATAGGGCCTCATAGAGGTTATTAATGACTGGTATTGGCTAGGAAAAGCTTGGTTGATGTCAGTCAGGTCTTTTTTAAAGCAGGTAATTCCATGTTTAAGGTAATTGGTGGTTAACATTACTGCTTAGATGTGATTTTATATATTGGTTAGAATGTAAGAGTAGGTAGGTAGGTGTGAGAGAACCAAGAAGGAGCCATGAGTGGTCTCCCTTCTATGAGGCATGGATAAGGATTTTTGTGAAACTCTTAGAGATCCTTAGTGGTTATAGATCTATGAATTAGTCCTTAATGGCTATTTAGAATATGTGAGAAGCTTGTTTAAAGGGAGGTGGAACTATGAGGGGTGTCCATACCTTGAGATATGACTTGCACAACTCAGGAGGGTCACGTAATGGTAAGCAGTGATAACCAAGGGCAGAGGATAGAGGTGTTTCTATTTGAATGTTATTTAATTGGTCATATGTGATATGATCATGAGTAGGTATGTGGGAAAGGCTTTAGTTAGAACTTAAGGAAGTTTCCTTACCTCTTGAGTGTTCCATTGGGCTACCTAGATCATGGTAGGCTCCTAAAACCTATTGTATTAACCATAGATACAATGAGGTCCATATCTATAACACCCTGAGATATTATAATTAAATTACCTTTAAATAAATATTATTTTGAATAGCTTTTTTCACATACAATGCCAAACTAAAACAAACCTTGATATATTTTATTAAGATAAAATATTAAAATTCAAAATATACATTAATACATTATGAGAATACAACAATAAAAACAAAAATAACATTTAATTGAGATATTTTATTATTATATGATGTATTTACGAAATTCAAAGAAAAATTTCAATATCAATGGATTTGTAGAGTTAAATTTTTAAAATAGGAATGATTAATTTTAATGGTGTTGGGTGAAGATTATTTAATATAAAAGTAATATTTTTCAAAGAACTATTTTTTATAAAGCATTGTGTACTTTTAATTAATATTAACTCTATAATTATTTTAATGAAATTTATTAATTATATTTAAAAATTAACATCCATCCAATAATTATTATTAGGCACTTCATAAATATATATTCATTTTATGCTTAAAATGTATTTTACTAAAAGAATGTATTTTATGTGCTATGTATTTTAATTTTAAGAAACTAAATATATTATGGATAAATGGTGGTAAATTATATTGTTTATATGAATAATAGATTAAAAATAATTTAATTATAAGTAAATAGGAAATGATAATAAGAATTGTTAATATTTTAAAAAAAACCATTTTCCTATAAAAACAATTTTTCATTATATTTTATTTTTTCATTTAAAAGTAGATCCATAAATTTTATAATTTTAATATGAAAAAATGAAATTAATTTTTGTATTTAGAATATCAAAATTATATTAGGTTGAACTTTTGGTATTTTTTAGGAAAGATTTATTTTTAGGTGAATTGTATAAAGTACTATTTTTACAAATATCGCGATTTTATGACATTATTAGAATATAAGCATGACTTGAAATTTTATGAAACATATTTATTGATCAAATATGTATTTAATAAGTAAAATTATTCATTTAAACATACAAATTTTAAATTATAAACCTATTTTGAACATTTACTCAAGTAATATTTTATTAAAAAAAATTGGTCTTTTCTTTTAATTAAATATTCACTTGGTGGATTTTGATTTTTATATTTCCTTTAAAAACACTTAACTCTTATTTTAATTAATAAACCAATTAATTTCATGAAAGTTGAAAAAGTTAGTGATTATATCCTAAACATGATATTTATGCTTAAAAATACACTTTCTAAAAAACATTTTTTACACATTATGTGAACTGATATTAAAATTAATTTCTATCACCCTTGAATATTTTATTTGAGAAAATTATTTTCTTATTTGTAATCATCATATCCAAATTAGATAAAAAAGATAATTTTATTTTTTGGAATAAATATAAGTTATCGAGGTGAAAAAATAAGTTACCATTGAAAAGGTAAATTGAGGTAAAAGTTAAAAAATGGGTATTTAAGGGTTTTATAAACTAAATCCTCATAAAATATCCATTATTTTCAAATTTTGGACTCACATTCCTTGAATATTGACTTATCCTTTTATATTATTACAAAAATATCACTCTCCTCCCTTATAAAAGGAGACTTCCACCACCCTTTTACATACACTCTAAAAATTCAAATTAATATTTAAAATTTTTCCATTTTACTTCCCAAATAGACCTATCCCACATTTTTTATATGATTGATTTGAGTTAAATCCAAAAACCCTCCATTTCCAAGTGGTCCTCCAAGAGAAGGTTCAAATTCTCAACATGATTACTAATCACTTATTAAACTTTTTTCTCCTATATTTTAATCCTGTATATATTTTACCCATTCTAATATAACTGCATAATTATTATTATTATTATTATTATTATTATTATTATTATTATTATTATATTTTATTATGTTAATTTTATAACAATTATTTACCCTTCCCCCTTAATCAGAAAAATGATAATGTCATTTGTGGGTACGTGCGGACTACCACCTCCAGGATGCAACTTATTTTATTTTTCATAACCTTCTTAAATGTATGGTTATAAAAAGGTTATTTAATGAATAAATTTATATTTATATCATTTTTAATATTATTAAAATATAATTTATTTGTTTACCTTTATCATGTTCTATGGAAAATGAAAATGTCGTCTGTGTGTATGTGCGGACATTCACCTCTATAGAATGACGTATTTAATTTTTAATCACCACCAAAATTGGATGAAACTAATAATTTAATTAATGATTAAATATTATATTTATTACATTATTAAGGTTTTGAAAATATAAATTTGGCATTATACTAATAACCTCATCCATTGAAATGTTAAATTGTCACTCGTGTTACATGTGGATTACCACCTCCATGGATGATGTGCTTTGTTTTTCATCACCAATACTACAACAATTATGGTCTTTATCAGTGCTAGAAAATTTGATTAATAGTGCTAAAAAAAGCGTTGTTAATCAAGGCGAAGATATAGGGGGGGTCTCTTTTATCAGCTCTCTGAAAAGCACTGATAAAGGACCCTTTTATCTGCGCAAAAAAAGCACTGATAAAAGACCCCTTTTTCAGCGCTTTTTTTAGCACTGATAAAAGTCAAAAAAATAAAAAATAATGAAAAATAATTATATAATGCGGGGGGATATTTCAACAGCACTTGACCCCCTTTATCGGCACTAGTCGGACCCCCCCCCCCCCCCCACTCTCTCGCATGCTGCCCTTCTCATACATCCCCACACGCGTGCACCCCTTTGCTTCCACCCGAACTCGAATCCGTAACCTCCCCCCTTTCACGGCTACACCTTTACCACTAAGCCATTTCTTTTTAATTTCTATTTAATGATAAATCTATTTATTTATATATATATATATATATATATTATATTTACATTTATTCGTATATTGATATAGATTCATAGTAATATAAATATAATTATTCATATATTAGTATATATATATTCATTCGTATATTAATATATATTTATATTTATTTATATATATATTTTTAGTTACAATTTTTTATCTGCATATTTATTTGTATCTTAATATATACTTATAAGATTAGTTTGAAATATATTTATGAAATATGTTTTTTTTTTGTGTTTATAAATAAATAAATAAATACATACATATATACAACACATACACACACAGACACATATATATTTACAAATAAATACATATATATGTGTATTTGAAAATCCATAGAATGTTAAAACGACCATAACTTATAATACAGAAGCCTGTTTCAACTCCACAACTAGTAAAATGGAAGAAAATGAAACAATATTCAATATGATATGTGGTACAGGCCTAACGGACATCCAGATCAGAAGTTATACTTGTTTTAATGTTAACAAATTGGGGTATCCTAACTAAAAACTCAGTTTTGGAGAACTTATGGGCCTTTTTTGACCTCAAAAAATGTGACTAATGCTTCTCTTTAGTCACTATCACGTAGAGGTTATTGAAGGCTTTGATTTGATATACTGTAGAGCTCAAACGGACACCTGGATCCAAAATTGTGGTCGTTTGAAGTTTGAGTTAAATTTTCAACTTATTTTAGATATTTTATTATTATTATTTTTATTTTTTTGTGTCTTTAAATTGTTATTAAATTATTTTTAATCAATAATAATTATAAAATTATTAATTAATAATATTTTTTAAAATATTTTAAAGCCACTTTCACTAAATTTCTTATATATTAAATGTAATAGTCTATTTATACGTATCTAAAAAATATTTAAAAAATATATATTATATTTATATCAATATAAGTATACTTATATAACGATAATTTTTTTTTATGATTTTTTTTAAACATAAAATTTATCACCGATAGGAAAAAGCGCTGATAAATCACCCCTTTATCAGCACTAGTAAAAGAAGCACTGATAAAGGCCCCATTTATTAGCGCTTTTTTTAGCACTGATAAAAGGGTGGCGCTTCCCTTGCCCATTTTTATAGTAGTGAAACTTCATGGATGGTTATGGAAATAATTTTAAAATTAAATATGATTATAAAAATTATATTATAACTTATTTAATATTATATAAGTATGAAACAAAAAACTGATTGTTATAAGGTAATCTGTTGATATTGGTAAATTACACAAGACAAGATCATCACCAATTCCATCTTCACTAATTGTGACTAAAACTCTCATGTAATGAAATTATATATTTATAAGTTATTATAAAAAATATATTCTATTACCTTGGATAATATTTTAATGATTAAATTGGTATTAAATAATGGAAAATATTAAAGGATGTGCGAAGCAATCGAAATCACTAACATCTGATGATGAAAATAAACTATAACTAACTAATAAATATATAATAAATAGTTATAATTAAGATTATATGGGGTAATTGATATAAATAATGTTATAAAATAGGTTATTAATATTTTTATATTTATTATAAAATAGGTTAAATATCTATCATGGAAGTCTAAAGTTAAGGTAAGGGTTTTCTTGTCTAGATTTTCTTTCTTTGTGACATGTATCATATTCACCAATTATTTTATATTGTGTGGTGTATATACTACCCTATTAATGTTTTTATCATAATTTTATAAACTTAAATAGATTTAAAAATAAATCTCAAGTTTTATATTTCATGAGATTTTAATTCAATAGATCGCAATGTTGTAAGGGGTTTTCATGACTCACCTTCTTATCTTGAATCATAATTATTCCTCTTGACTATAGTTCTAAAATATTGTTTTCTTATATCCTATGAATATATTATATTTATTTTACTCTTTATTTTCTATGTAATTCCACTTTAAAATAAAATACATATTCATTTATGTATTTCATTCTTTTTAAATTTGATGATGTTAAGAATAATTCCCATCCTCTCCCAATAAGTACTTTGTTTCCATGTCCTTATTCAATATTCAATACAATGTTATCCTTTCATGTTTTGAAATTAAAATATTTATTATTTATGGTTATCTTAAAATTTCACTTTACCTATTTTCAAATGGAATATTTATCACTCTTTTTACAATGTGGGTTTTAAAAAAGTATTTTCAAAATAATAAATGGGTTTTCCCTTTTACTATTATATATTTAATCTTCTAATACACATTTACTTTGGATAAAATTTATGTATTTATCAAAGATAATTTATTAATATTTCATTAAAAATAATTTTTTAAAATTTCATCCTTTCAATTCCTCAAAAATGATCATTTTGAAAATGGCTATTAACTTTATCTTTTTATGATATTATTGAAAATGTTTTATGGAATATCTCTTTACGATATCACTCCATTTTCCTATTTATATCCAAAATATCTATCTCTTATGTATTTTTGATTTATTAATTACCTTATAAATTTGTTTATGAAGTACATATTTTTGGGAAATGTATTTTTGGTATCAACCAATCTAATTATTGAAGTCATATGATGTGATAACATTTGAAAATGTTACGAAACCCATTTTCTCAATGTGGGTTATTCAAGATATGATATTGGATTTATTTTGTGTTTGGAACACATGTCTATGGATTGTAATTATGATATAGTTTGGGTTGATTAAATCCCTAATATGGGTTAGATATTTTAAAACCCTAAGAGAGGTGGGGTCCATTAAATTCCATAAATGGGTTTGGTCTGTTAAATCCTAGAGACAGCTTGAGTCGGTTAAATCCCTTAGATGGGTTGTGTCTATTAAAGCCTTGGGATGGGTTAGGTCTGTTAAATACCTAAGATAGGTTGGGTCTGTTAAGTCCCTCCAATGCATTCATTAAATTTTTATATCACATGAGATAATGATGTTGTGTGTGGACATGATTGTAGGTAAATATATTCACAATGTTATATTTTCATATGCTTACTTTTATACCACATTTATATGTGATATTCCTATGTTATATTCCATGTCCCAAGATTATTATCTTTTGTTTCCATAATCTTACGTAATGGTATATGTTTGTTCATTTGATATTATATGTCTTATTATCTTGAATTGTGGATAAATCTTATCATTCCATATTATTTTAAATAAGATATTTCTCTTGTGATCATGTATCTAATTATATTACAATCTAACCCTTGATGACATGTTGATAAATTTTTCCCTTACTAAGGGTTTCATCTCACCCATTTCGTATGTTTAACTTCTCTTGGGTTATAAAGATGAGTATAACCTTAGAGATGTATATAAGGGGATATATTATGGTTTGATTATAGAGAAATGTTTATAGTAATATTTTTATATAGATAATCTTTAAAGACACTAA
Organism: Viscum album; assembly: GCA_963277665.1. Classification (NCBI taxonomy): domain Eukaryota; kingdom Viridiplantae; phylum Streptophyta; class Magnoliopsida; order Santalales; family Viscaceae; genus Viscum; species Viscum album. The sequence goes on from OY728144.1 coordinate 186,177,961, forward strand.
AGCTTTTGGTTTTGGGATTGTGAGATTATTTTTGAGATTTAATTTTTAACTTATGTAAATGATGAAAAATAAAGTTATATTTATCTTGGGTTTCCTATGCTGGTATTAAAACCAAAAATTAAAGAATTTTTTTATTACTAGACCTGAGATTGTGGGTATGGGGCGTATTAGTCGATATCATAGTAGGGTTTGATTATTTTTATATATTATTTTATATATTTTTTTACTAGGACTAAATAATTTTAGTAAAATCCCTAAGTATGATTTTAAGAAAAACATTATAAAATTTTACTAAAGTATAGATTCACCGTGGGGTAATAACCTAGAAAGGATCGATTGGGTATTAACTAGATCTTCACCAAGTGTATAATAAAGATGAATAACTACACACTTAGTTTTATACTCTCAGGTGATATACTTTGGGTGATTAACATGCTTTTTATAAACCATTATGTAGGATTTAAATAAAATTTGACAGTGTGATATATAACTATTTAGGTTATAGAACCCATATTGATAAAAATATAAAAAACATAGATTGAATCCTATAAATTTATAAGATAGTGTATATATTTCATTAGATATGGAATCATAGGATTAGTTTTCTTTGATTTTACTAGAGGTAATTATAACTATGTTGGTTATAGTATTTAGTGGGATATTGGATCATAGAAATGATGTTGTGAAAGGTATGTCTCGAGAAAATATAGGTATTATAACCAAATATGGAAAAATATTATAATAAATGGTTTCAATATATACCAATTTTGAATTAAAATATGAGTTACATAGTCTAACTTAAGATGGTGAGATTGATATTATATATTGAGTTATTCTTGTTGGGCATGTATTGTCTCAAAAATACTCTATAAATATTATTGATTTTGATGATCACAAAAACTATTATTTGTTTTATTTATTATATTACTTTAAATGAGTTTCAATAAATTAATATTATTTACAATATTTTTTCTGTAATTATATTCATGTTTTTAATCCGTAAGGAATATTCATCAAGTGTTCCGAAAGCGTTTTAGTGTTTTAGAAATCATTGTTCATACCCTACGATGATAAGCATAATGTAAGGAATGAACCCTATATTCAGAGTAACATGTATGGTTTATAATACCTTTTCTGAATAGTTTATGTATGATTTATAAACAATAAGTTTGGATAAATGTATGGAATATTAACCGAATGTTGAATTCAAAAATCACTGTTCATACCCTATGTTTGGAGAATGAACATATGGTTAATCAACCTTACGCTGAAAGGATGAACATATGGATTCTCATCCCTAAATTACTTTTTATCCCTACATTCTGAGAAGATGAAAGTATGGTTTAGGAACCATATGATTTTAATAACCCTATATTGAGCAAAGTAACCCTATGCTTTGGAGTTTAACATATATATGACTTTTCAAACTCAGATATTTATTTCTGTGACTTTATCTTAGTTTTGTACAACGGTCTTGATAGAAATAAAGATCGATTTAAATCTATTATATGAATGATTCAGAAGCTTTTTTTGAGCAACCATATTCATTGAAGATAATCACTCTTATTCTTAATGGAATTTACGACTCCCCTGGACAATTTAAATTTGAATTTCTGCATTCTGTCGGGTGATTTTCTTGGATCTAGAATACCGAAGCAAGCCATATGCTCTATATATTCTATCACAATTTCTTTTTAAAGATACACTCATTTGACTATATACATGAGAATATATTTTTAATATAGAACTGCTAAAAATATTGACCAACAATATTATTTATGAAATGGGCTACACTTTTGAGATATACATTTTCAAACCTCATTCTGCTATGAAACTGCTGCGGGATTATTGCTACTTTTACTAAATATAATTTGCAACCAGGATCTCTTCAGCACTATTATTTCTAGAATATTTTCATTTATAAAGAATAATATTCATCAACTATCAGTTTCTATGGATAAAACTATGAAGTACAACCCAAAACATCATCAAATAAAACTCTTTATTTATTAGAGTTTTGACTCCTCAGACTCAATTGTGGTGGAGTATCAACATTTCAGTCTGAGCTGTGGATAACCGGTTCTGAATAAAAGAACCATAAGGATCTATTTAGACTTATTGTAAAGGTGAAAAATGTCTTCACTTAGTTGTGTATTTAAATTTCTTGTGATAAGAGGACATTTCTAGTGAAATTCACCAAGCTTTCAAAGAGAGCACTGATGGAGTGGACTAGGGGATCTTTGTACCTTGAACCACTATAAAATTGATGTGTTCATTATTTATGTTTATCTGATACTCATATTTCATATATAATAAGATGTTTCATATCTTCATAAATCACAAAGAGTGTCAAAATCCAAAACTAGTGAATATTTTCAAAAATACACAATTCACCCCTCCCTGTTGTGTATATTTGTATTTTTCCGACTTAATAATTGGTATCAAAGGAAATATTTTTAATAAATCTATAGAAAATTTAAATGAATATGGTCTACACAACATATATGGAAATGGATGATCTAAAAGAAGGTATGCCTATGGTTCATGCTCTATATATTAATGGTGACAACTATGGATACTAGAAACCATGAATGATCATCTATCTAAAGAATCTGGGATTCAATGTTTATTCAAAGATCAATACTCTTTATGAAATTCCTGAGAATATATAGAGTTGGGATTCTACAACATAAGATGAATCTGACATCAAATCAAATTTAATTAATTCTATCGTCTATGTTCTTAGACCAGATGAATTCAGTTGAGTATCACAATGTCTTACTACTTATGAAATGTGGTAGAAAATCACAATTGCTTATAAAGGAACAAACTATACTAGAAAAATAAAATATGTTACTACAAAACAAAAGTTTGAAACCTTTATAATATTTCACAGTGAAAGAATCACAAAAATTAATGGATGATTAACAAATATTGTCAACAATATTATTACCTTAGGAGATCCCATTAGTCAATCAGATCAATCGCTGAAAGTTCTTAGAGTACTTCCCTCTAAATGGAATGGAATATCTGCAGCTAGTCGTCAATCAATACCTATAAATAACTTGACAGTGAGGGAATTAATTGGAACATTGATGATATACTAATAAAAATTCAATCTAAATTTTAAGATCACAAGATTATAGTAAAAAGGGAAAACATTGCCCTTAAGGTGACATATCAGAAGCATGAAACAAAATCAAAACAAGAATTTAGAAGTAAAAAAATCAGATTCCTCAAACTCTGAAATGGAACTAGCTTAGCTATATAAAAATTTTATAAAATTATAAAAGAAGATAAGAGGCATCAGAAAATCCTTTAAGAAGGATTAAAAGGAACCAAGAGAAGTAAGATACTATGAATGCAAAAAAGTTGGATCACATCTGATTGCCCCTAATTAAAATATGAAAGAAGAAGGATAGAAAAGAAATATTAAAAGAATTTAGATTATGAGAATAAAGTAAAAAGAGACATGAAATCTATGTGGATTGTATCTTAAGACTCTAGTATCTCTTCAAAAACAGATTTAGAAAGAGAGCCAAAAATCTAAAATCCAATATGTGCTTTATGGCTAAGTAAGAAGAAGAGTAGAAAACTTAATATTATTCAACCTATGACTCTAATAGTTGTTAAAATGATAAATTGGATGCTTACTATTCTATATTAGAAGAAAAATATAATTATTTAAAAAAATATAAATCATTAAAAAATATTCATAATGTTGTTTTAGGTGAAAGAGACACTATGCTAAAACAACATCAATAACAAATTGAAAAATGTAATTCATCTACATCAAATTGCATTGATCATGAAAAAATGATTAAATAATTACAGGATGAAGTGAAATTTTATAAAAGTAATACAAGTATTTTTAACAAAGGAGAATAAACTCTGAATGAGATTTTTATAAATAATATTATTAAAAGAAAAAAAATTAGAATATCAAGCAAGGGTGAAAAATCAAAATTATATAAAAATTATTTTGTCTCTAATTCAAAAAATGTTACTTGCTATTATTATGGAATAAAAGTCATTTCACTAACAACTATTATTTGATAAAACCTCAAATTACTAGTATTAAAAAATTATTTAATTTCTAAAAATATTTTTGAAGCTCATAATACAAATTTTAGAAAAATTAGGCAGATCTGGATTCCCAGATCTTTGTTTGCTGACACAGCTAGACCCAAGAAAATATGGTTACCAAAACAAAAACATGTTTAATTGATTTTGAAAAAAAAGTTCATAGGAATAGAAAAATGGAGACTCATCAAATTTACATACATTGACCCAAATGGATGGAGGTCTAATCACTTTTGGTGATAATGAAAAAGGAAATATTGTTGGAGTTGGAACTGTTGGAGATACAAAGGAAATCTCAATCAACAAAGTAAAGTTTTTACAAGGAATAATACACAACCTGATAAGTATATCTCAAATTTGTGATGATGTATATTATGTTGATTTTTCTAACAATTCTTTCCCAGGTTTCAAAGATAAACTACTTAAATTTAGAGCACCCAGAATTAAAAATGTTTATACTTGGGATCTCAATTATTTATGTAAACAAAAAGTGAACTATTTAACTATTAAGACAAATGAGTCTTGGATATAGAAAATGAGACTTGGACACTATAATATATATGACTTACATAAATTATCTAAAAAAAATTAGTTTATAATTTTTCTAGTATTAAGTTTGAAAATGATAGATTCTATGATGCATTTCAAATCATAAAATAACATAAATAATCTTTCAAATCAATTAAAAAAATTGATACTTTTAAACCATTAGAACTTATCCATATGGATTTTTTTAATACCATCTAGGATAGAAAGTTTAGATGGTAAATAAAATGTTTATGATTTAGTTTTTTATTTTTCAAGATTTACTTGGGTTTATTTTCAAAAACTTAAAAGTAAGGTATTCACTATTTTTTAAAGTTATCATAAAATTATTCAGAATGAAAAAGTTTTTAAAATAATTTCATTGAGAAGTGATCTTGGTGGAGAATTTTATAATCAAGAATTTAATTTTTTTTTCTATTCAAATATGGGTATTAAACACACCTTATCGTCACCAAGAACACCTCAACACAATGGAATTATTGAAATAAGAAATCGAACTATTAAAGAAATGGCAATGACTATGCTGAATGAATATATCCTTCCTACCTATTTTTGGTCAGAAATTTTAAGCACAGCCTACTATATCATGAATAGAGTTTTAATAAGACCATTTATTAAAAAGACACCCTATGAACTTTGTAATAACAGAAAACCTAAAGTAAAGTACTTTAAAGTCTTTAAATGTAAGTTATATATCATGAATTCTAAGGATAACCTTGGAAAATTCAATCCAAAAGCTGATGAAGGAATATTTATAGGATATTATGCTACTTCTAAAGACTATAGATTTTTTAATAAAAAGTTGAGGATTTTTTATTAATCAGTTCATGTGAAGTTTTATGAAACTAACCCTTTTAATAGAGATAAAGATCAAATAGATGAAAATACTGACTCTTTTGACAATATGAGACGTGATTCACCTAAGTATAATTTTTAAAATAAAACTAATGAAATCCAGTTTAGTTCATAAGAACATGAAACTGAAGAACCTGAAATTTTCTTACCTAGAAATTCTAGAACCTTAAAAACCATCATTTAGAAAATTTTATAGGATACCTAGACATGGTAATTAGAAGTAGAAGAAATTTAAGAAACCTCATTGAATTATATTCCTTTCTATCTCATATAGAATGTAAGTCTTTTGAAGAAGCTTTAGAATATAAGAGTTGGATGTTTTCCATGCAATAAAAACTGAACCAATTCAGAAGAAATGAAGTTTGGGAATTAGTATAAAGAACATATAATTATCTAGTAATATGAACTAAATGGATCTTTATAAATAAACAGGTTGATCAAGGGATCATAACTAGAAACAAATATCTATTAGTAGCTAAAGGATATAATCAGGAAGAAGGAATAGATTATGTTAAAACCTTTACACTTGAATCTATATTTGAATCTATGAGAATCCATTTAGCTTATGCATCTCATTTGAACTTTAAATTATATCATATGGATATTAAATCTATTTTTTTAAATGGATATTTAATGGAGGAAGTTTATGTTGAACAATCATCAGGTTTTGAAAACCCTCATAAACCAAATTGTGTTTTTAAAAATTACTATATCTCTATATGTCCTTAAACAAGAACCTAGATCTTGGTATGAAATATTAAGCTCTTTTTATTAGAAAATGAATTTTATGTGGGATTAGTATACCCTACTATTTTTAAGAAAACTATTTGTTCTAATATTTTATTAGTACAAATTTATATTGATGATGTAATTTCTGGTTCAACTAATAAGAATATTTGTAATGATTTATCAAATTTAATTCAAAAGGAATTTGAAATGAGTATAATGGGAGAATTGAATTAGTTTTTAGGATTTCATATTTATCAAAAATATTATGAAAATTTTTTAAATAAAATTAAATTTATTATTGATTTATTAAAATTGTTTGAACTTGAAAAAAGTAAAACTTATACAAATCCCATGTGTACTAATATAAAACTTGACTTGGATGAAGCTGGGAAACCATTTGACAATAAGTTATATAGAGGTATGATTGGTAGTTTATTATATCTTACTACTGGTAGACCAGACATAATTTTTTCCATATGTATTTATGCTATATTTCATTCAAATCAAAAATAATCTCATCTTATTTTCATTAAAATAATTTTTATATATTTAAAAGGAACTATTTTTCAATCTCTAATTTACCCCAAAACTTATGATTTTAATTTAATTTCATATTTAGATACTTATTTTGGAGGTTGTAGATTAGATCGAAAAAACACCTCATGAACCTATCACTTTTTAGGAAAAACTTTAGTATCATGGTTGAATAAGAAGAAACACTAAGTTGGATTATCAACTGCCTAGGCATAATATTTTTCTGCTAGAAGTTGTTGTGAACAAGTGTTTTAGATAAAATAGAATCTACTAGAATTTAGATTAAATTTTAATAATATACATATTTTATGTTATAATACTAGTGCAATAAATATTTCAAAGAATCCTATAAGTCATTCTATGACTAATCATATTGATATCAAGCATCATTTTCTAAGAGATCATGTTCTTAAAAAGGATATGTCTTTAGAATTTGTAAATATTGAATACCAATTAGCGGATATTTTTACTAAACCACTTCCCACTACAAATTTTGATTTTATTATGGGGGTTCGGATTATTTAATTTTAAATAAATGTTTATCAATTTATTTCAATTAATTTTTTTATAGTTTTAACTCATTTTAATTTATTTTAATTTTAATTTCATTGTCAAATTATTACTTCATTTATTTTTTTATATAAATTTTTGTTCGTATTTTATTTTTATAATGCATCCTTTCAAAATTAAAATTTTAATGATTACACCACATTATTAGCATGTGAAACCAAAACTAAACCGCCAGACTTCTCCCGCTCTCCTTCCTACTCCTTCACACCCTTTTGGATTATGGAGCATATCTCTTTCTAGTTTTCCAAAACTCTAACCTTCAAACCTTTAAACATTGAACCTTTTGAAATGGAAACTTCAAGAAGAGTTGAAGAATCTATACCAAGAGGTCATATTCGATAGCCTTTGAAATTTCAAAAACTTATTCGAAGGAAGGTAATTGATTTTGATTGGATGAACCAAATGAATATATCATTAAAAACTATAATAATATTTCAAGGGTTGGATTTCATTTTGGATATATCAATATTCCTTTTGTTTTTGATATAGAAGTAAAATATTTCTATCAAAATACCTATTTTAGTTTTGGAAATGATGAATATTCAGTTATTTCTAAGATTCATCATGATGAGTTTTCTATCAATTCTATACAAATTGCTAATATCTTGGCTTTCCCCCATGAGGGTGAATTTCATTTCAATTTGAGAAATATGGGAGATGATAAATTCAAATCAGATGATATAATGTTTTCTCTCTTTGAAACAAGAATAGTCAAGAAAATGATGATAAGAGGCCTTAATGTTGATCAAAGAGTCTTGATAAAGTTCATAAAGTCTAGAATTGTTCAAAGGATGGATGAGTTAGATAAAGTTATTTATCAAGATATATATGTTCTATTTTTATTTCTGAACAATATTAAGCTGAAATTTAGTGGGTATATGTTAAGTTATTTGAATCACTATTGTTATAAGGAATAAAATATGGGATTTTACCCTTATGGAATGATTCTATCCCTTTTGTTACTTGGACTGGGAAAGATATGAGACATCTCTTTTGGTCAAAGATATCATAATAGAAATATTATAAATGTTATAACTGTAAGGAACCTAGGATTTTTATGGAGTGAATCACACAGTTATATTTTATTAGTTGGTATAAAAGAAAAAGAAAGGATGATGGATTAAGCTCAGGGGGTAATTTATTACCTTCTGTTGGTTTTGTGAGAACAATTCCATAAGAAGAAGCAGAATCTCGATTTTATGAGGATGGTCTTCATAAAATAAGAATAATTTCTCTAAACATTGTTGAATAGGTGAATGAAGCTTGAGATAGAAATAGAAGAAGGTATGGATCATAAGTTGTTGAGTAGTTGGCTCAAGTGACTAAAAATGTAAATAAAGTTGCTCAAGGGGATGATAAATCTAGAGAAGTTGTTCCTAATGATAGTGAAGCTACCTCTAAAAATATTTCTATCATTGTTTCTAATTTAATTGATGTGGGAGCATATGGCCTTGAGAGAGGAGTAATATGCAAGTTTGGCTTTGTTGGAATTTGGTCAAACCAAAGCACAATCTACTGAGTCTTCCGACTTGTTCGAAAGAGAAAAAAATATTTTTTTCATAGTTACAATTAGTTGAATGAAAAAAACTTGTCTGTAAGAAAATAATTAGCGATTCAGATGAATAAATTTGAAGAGCTCAGAAGTTAACCAGTGCCTAAAGATGAGTTTGAGGCACTTCAAACTCAATTCATAGATATTCAAGAAACACTTGTTTCATATGGAGATATTAAAGATCTTATCAGACCTGTGACTAGTGATCTCTCAAACTTAAAGGAAGAATCAATAAAAAAAATAAGATTTTGATGATTTGAAATAGTTTTCGGGGAGATAATTTAAATCTGTTAGAGAAATTCATCAGGCTTCAACCTCTTACCAACAAAATTTTCATGATTTGATCAGAATATTTGAGGTAATAACTTATATGTTAGCTGATTTCAATAACAGACTATACACTCTTCAGTGTGATAGTACAACATTTAATGTTCTTTTGGAGAATTAAAGAAATTTTATAATTCAACTGACCTCTAATGAATCTTGGTTGCGACTAGTTATTCATCAAGTGAGAGATAAGTTGACTGCCTTCATTCAATCGAAAGAAACAGTTAATTAATTTATTAAGGTGAATTTGGTTAAAAACTTGAAGATTGGTCAAGATTAAAAGAAGATGTTTCAGCAGTAGACAGATGTGTTCAACAATCTTTTTTAGAGCCTGTTGGTGAAATTTCTTGATATTCATGGTGTTTTTAAATCCTTTCCTCATCCTACTCCACCTTCTACCAATGGAAATTTTGATCAAGAAACCCAATCTGACCTGAGCCCATCCTTTTAAAAATTTATTTAGTTGATTATGGCATGTAATGTTTTTTTTAAACATTTTATTTATAATTAAATTTAATTTACTTTAATTTTTCTTTATATCTGTAAGTTTTATATGGTTTTATTTTGATTTATTTATGACCATTTATCCAACACCAAATATAAATTTATTTATCTTTTAATAGTTATTCATAAACATTCACTTACAAATATATCCTATAATGAATCTCTTTTAATCCATTTTCATATATTTTCTTTTTGATATCACAAAAAAGGGGGAGAAATTTTGGTAAATGAAACATTCTCAATTGTTCAAGAATGTATTTTATTTTAATCAAAATAGTACTATAAAATCAAAATACTACTGCAAAAAATTAATTTTCAAAGCAACAAATATTTTATTTAAATTATTGTTTCTTTAGTGTTTATAATTCCTATATTTTCTAAATTATTTTATGGGTTTTGTGATCATTAAAAGGGGGAGGTTGTTGGGAATGTATTGTCTCAAAAATACTATATAAATCTTATTGATTTTGAATCTCACAAATACCCTTCTTTGTTTTATTGATGATATTACTTTAAATTATTTTCAAGAAATTAATATTCTTTGTAATATTTATTCTGTAATTATATTAAAGTTTTTAATCTACAAGTAATATTCATAAAGTGTTCGGAAATCATTTTAGTGTTTTAGGAATCTCTATTCATACCCTATGGTAATAATCATAACATAAGTAATGGACCCTACATTCAGAGTAGCACATATGGTTTATCATCCCTACGCTGAACAGTTTACATATGATTGGGAAATTCTAAATTTGGATAAACGTATGGAATATCAACCCAACATTGAAGTCAGAAATAAATATTCATACCCTGAATTCAGAGAATGAATGCATGGTTTATCAACCTTACACTGAAAGAATGAATGTATGGATTCTCATCCCTATGTTACTTTTGATCCCTATGTTTTGAGCATATGAAAGTATGCTTCAGGAACCATACATTATTAGGAACCCTGTGATATGAAAAGGAACCCTACGCTATGAAAATGAACCCTAATCTATGCAAAGGAACCCTACACAATGATTTGAAGCCTATGTTTTCCTTTTCAAACTCTGATATTTATTTCTGCGATTTTATCTGATTTTTCTATAACAGTCTTGACAAAAATAAAGATCAATTGAAAGTTATTCTTTGACTGATTAAAAATCTTTTTTTGATCAACCATATTCAACAAAGATAATCACTCATATTCTTAAGATAGTTTAAAACTCCCTTGGACAATTTGAATTTGAATTTAAATATTATATCAGGTGATTTTATTGGATCTAGAGTACCAAAGAAAGATATCTGCTCAATATATTATATTGAAATTTCTTTTGAAAGATACACATATTTGACTGTATACCTGAGAAAATATTTTGAATATAGAACTACTATAAAGACTAATTGACTCTGTTATTTGTGAAATAGGCTACACTTTAGAGATATACATCTTGAAACCTCATTCTACTGTGAAACTGCTGCTTGTTTTTTGCTACTTTTATTAAAGATCATTTGCAACCAAGATCTATTTAGACTTATTCTTTCTTGAAGATTTTCATTTTTGAATAAGAAGATCCATCAACTATTAGTTATCGCTACTGCAAATGTGAAGTACAACCCGAACCATCATCAAATCAAACTCTTTTGATTTGTTCGGGTTTTGACTGGTCGGACTCATTCGTGGTGGATTATTAGCTTCTCTACCTATGTTGTGGATAATTGGTTCCCTGTAAAAGAAATAGAAGGATCTATTTAGCCTTTTTGTAAAGGTATCAACTTCCTGCACTCAGTTGTGGATTTAAAGGTCTTGTGATAACAATACCTTTCTAGTGAAATTCACCAAACTCACAAAGAGAGCATTAGTGGAGTGGACTAGAGGATCTTTGTGCCCCTTACCACTATAAAATTGATGTGTTCATTATTTTTATTTATCCACTGCTCAAATTTTATACAGAAGAAAATGACACATATCTTCATAAATCACAAAGAGAGTCAAAATCCAGAATCAGTGAATATTTTTTAAAAGATACAATTCACCCCCCCCCCCCCCCTCTTGTGTATATTTGTATTTTTTCTGACCTAACAATTCTTATCTTATAAACACCATTAGCTATTTTCATTAGTGATAAATAATTAAAATTGTGAGGAAATAATTTATTTAAGGGGTAGAATATAGCACACCAAGATGTTAGAATTAATTTCCCTTTAAATATATATTATTTTGAATATCTTTATTCGAATACAACACCAAACTAAAACAAACCATGACACATTTTATTGAGATAAAATATTATAATACAAGATAAACATTAATTCATTATGATAATGAAATAATGAAAAAAAATTATTGATACATTTTATTATTATATAATGTGTTTATGAAACTAAAATAAATATTTTAATATCAATGGATTTGTAATGTTAATTTTTTAGAATATGAATAATTAATTTTAATGGTATTTTGTGAAGATTATTTAATATAAAATTAATATGTTTTAAACAACAATTTTTTTAAGTGTTGTGTAGTCCTAATTACTATTGACTAAATAATGATTTTAATGAAATTTATTAATATAATATATGAGAAACTGAATTAACATTAATTCAATAGCGATTACTAGGCATGTAATAAAGATAATTCATTTTGTGCTTAAAAATGTATTTTACATAATATTGTCTTTTTATATGCTCAATTTTTATATATAATAAACTAAATATATTATGGTTATATAATGTAAATTATGTTTTTTATATGATATATTAACATTAATTTAATTATTAATTTATAGGAAATAATAATAAGTACAAATAATATTTAAAAAACATTTTCCTTTAAAAATATTTTTTTATTATATTTTTTGTTTTCATTTAAAAGTTAAATTCCTAATTTTTTTAATTTCAATATAAAAAATGAACTTCACTTTTTGATTCATCATATAAAAATTATCTTAGGATGAATTTTTTTCATTTTTTGGGAAACACTTATTTTTAGGTGAATAGTACAAAATACCATTTTTACAAATACCTTGATTTTTATGACATCAGTAGGATAGAAGTTTAACACCCCAAGGTTTTCTAAAAATAAATTGAAATGAATGAAACTTCGTTTTAAGTAGATATTTATAACTAGCCTTTAAACATAATTTTTCCACTTCTATCTTTTGAATTTCAAGAAACGATCATCTATTATTGTGTTCAGTATGTTATTTGGAGTCTAACGGAACCAAATTATTTTTTTGTGAATAGTAACATACACTTATGAATAGTAATCTGACCCAAATGAATAGTAATTTTTACTAATATTTTATTTTCTTAAGGCTTTAAGATAATGACATTTTGGTTAATTTTTCAATGTGATAAAAAAATAGTTATAGTTTTAAAATTGTTAATTTTTTAATAATGTATGATTTTTTTTAAAAAATAAATTAATAATATTTAGAAATTTATTTTCAAAAATGAAGTTCATTTTTAAATTATATACTTTGAAAAAAATTAAGGGGGAATTTTTTGGATTTTTCTAAAATTCTTGAAATTTCGATGAATAGTGAAATACGGTAAAATACCGTATATTCAAATTATCAGTTAAATACACTATTTATGACATCATAAGTAATTTTATCCCACTTTTTTCAAACTCACATTACATTATTAATATTTTGGGTCACATGAATTGAGACTATTTATAGTCTTGATCAAAAATATTATAATAATGATTAAAATAATGTAAAATACTTCCTCTCTTCCACTATAAATACCACCCTCATTCCCCCCTTCCTCCCACACCTCTCAAGCCTTTATCCTTACCTAATTTATACCCAATACTCCTCCCAAGGCTCTTCCCCATGTCTTAGAGCTTCTGGTCTCACCAAAAGGTCAAAAACAAAGGCCTTAAGAAGGATCTCAAGGAGAAGAGATCAAGAGCTAAGCATCCTCTTTTGTTTTCTTTCTTTTCTTTCATTTTATGTTATTAATTTTAATTTCATTTGTATTTTGTTAGTATATTTCATTCCATATCCCCCTTAATTACCATATTATGTAATAATGATTATAGACCCCTTTTCTCTCATCAAAATATTTTTCAAAATCTTAAGAGAAGTCGTTAGGATGCCAAATTTTCATAAGGGATTTCTCAACTTTTCTTTTATTTCATGATTCCTTTATTTTCTTTTTCCTTCCTCACCTCCCATTATCCAAGAGGAATGAAAGATAAAATATATTAAATATTTTATATTTCATCATGTTTATGTAATAATCACCATTACATTTCTTCTCCTCTCGCACTTATTCAAGAAATCAAAACATCGTCCGTGATGTGTCGATTTACCGACATCATGGGCGATGTGATTTCAATTTCTTTTACTTATTTCAATAATGGTCATGAAACCATTTTTATGGTTTAAATATATTATAATTTATGAATTATATCTTATATAAGGTTTTTTAATCATTTTATACACATGTTATTAATTTATAAAACAAATGAGTTCTTTATAATCGAAGAATCGCAAAAATGACCTAAATAAATATCAATAATGTTTTAACTCGTGAATCATACTCATGAAAGAACTTGAAATAATAAATTATATAATTTATGGTTATATAAATATGTAAATACCACTCCATTTCAATTATGGATTTTCACTCCCAATCTACAAGAATATCCATTATGAATTGATCAGGGAAATCATGTAAAGAACACACCAAAAACAATGCAAGGAACAAAATAATAACAATTAAAGGGTGAAATGGTGTAATGAAATGATCATATAAGGTATTATAAAGATGGATATGTTTCTGTAAGATATTAATAACACTCTTTTAACCATTATACAGGAGGTTTAGACAAGTTTTAAGTAAGACAAACCTGAGGCAAGGGAATTCTTAACATGATTTCCATTCTTTGGGTTAGCCTTATACTTCGTTATTTATGTGGTATTAAAATTGTGTTTGTGATTATTTTTGTTTATATTATGATTAATTATGTATATTTACAGTTTTTATACATATTTTATCCACTCTATTAAGTCTCACTTCAATTATATGATATTTATAATGGACTTTCCTTTTAGAAATTTTTTTAAAATTCTGTTTTACGAAATTCAAAAGCAATGTTCTTATGAAATTATTCATGTTCTATGACTATGTTATAGTTCTTTTGAATTGTTTATAATGAATGGTGGTACCTATATATCCCACCAATTCATTGGTTATGTGTAATTTGGAGGTCTTTTGTATGGTTACTCCAAGTGTAACTGTGATGGTTACACAAATTGTAAGGTAGTCGTGAGGGCTACAAATTATAAGGTATCTGAGAGGGTTACAAGATTATGTAAGTAATTCCCCAGGATAAATTTATGGTTATATTTATGTTCTTAAGTATTGTGGGAATCTTTTTGAAATCTCATGTTTCTCAAAGTAAGTATATATGGGTGATAAGTGTATCTTTTGAAAATGATTACATACGTTATAAGTATTCATGGACTAATGTGTTATTTACTTATTTTTATATCCCTTAATGAGCTTTTTGTGCTCATCCCAAGTTTTTAAATTATTTTCATAGGTTATAAGGATGTGTAAGACAAATAAGGAATCCATGTTAAAAGTTATGAATATTTTTCAAGGAATCATGTTTTATTTGGAAAATTTTTATATTTTTGGAAGAAATGAATATTGTTTTTAGGTATCCAATTTGTATTAATGTGTAATGTTATGAATGAATTATGTACCAAATCTCTAAATCTCTAAACTTTAAAAGATCCTCAATATGTAAGGAAGTGAGTTCTTGACTAAATTCAATATTATTTAACGTAATAAGGTCGGGTCCTTATAATAAGCATGACTTGAAAATTTATAAAAAAAAATTAATCATTGAATATGAATTTAATAATTATAATTATATATTTAAAAATTTTATGTTTAAATTATAAACCTATGTTTAAAATTTTGGGACTTAAGTAATATTTTATTCCAATAAAAACTATTTTTAGTATTTTCTTTTAATTAAATATTCACTTGGTGGATTTCGGATTTGGATTACGTTGAAAGGCACATAAATAATTTTTTTATTAATAAACTAATTAATGTTATAAAAATCAACAACACTGATAATTTTATCCTAAACATGATTGTTATGCTTAAAAATACACTTTTTATAAAAACAGATTTATGTGATATGTGATATAACATTAAAATAAATTTTATCACCCTTGAAATTTTTATGTTACAGAATTATTTTAATATTTAGAATCACAATATTCAAATTATCTAAAAAACATAATTTTATTTTTATTCATAAAAATAAATTTCCAAGGTAAAAGAATTAGTTACCATAGTAAAAATAAATTGTGGTAAAAGTTAAAACTAAGGAGAAAAGGCCTAAAAATTCTCAAATCATATCTATAAATTTGTTTTTAAGTTATTTATCAACCCAATCCTTATAAAACTTCCATTATTGTCAAAATTTTCACTCACATTCCCTAAATAGTGACTTTTCCTTTTATATTATTACAAAAAATGTCACTTCATTAAATTATTAAAGGAGACTTCCACCACCCATTTAAATACACTATAAAGAATATAATTCCTCTAAAACTATGACTATTTTAATTCCCTTGGAGACCTATCCCATGTTTTAATACCTTTTATCCAAGAAAAATACCTAAATCATCCATTTCTAAGAGGTTCTCTAAGAGAAGGTTCAAATTCTCAATGTGAGTACTAATCACTTCTTAACCTTTTTCTCCTCTATATTTATCCTATAAATATATTTTTACCATTATAATATAATTAAATAAGTATTATTAGTATACTAAAATAATTATGTTAATTTTATCACCATTATTTACCCTTCCCCCATCCTCAGAAAAATGAAAACGTCGTTTGTGCATACATGCGGACCACCATCTCCACAAAGCTTTGTACTTTATTTTTCATAATTATATTAAATTAATGGTTATAAAGGTTTATTTAATGAATAAATATAATATTTAAATCTTTTTTGAGTTTCTTAAAATATAAACCATTTTCTACCTTTCTTATATTCTATAGAAAATGAAAATGTTATTTGTGTGTACGTGTAGACTACCTTCTCCATGGTATGACGTATTTCATTTTTCATTACCACCATACTTGGATGGTTATAATAATGTAATTAATGATTAAATATGATATTTATTAAATTATTAAGGTTCTGAAAAGATAAATGGGGAATTATATTAATAACCCTATCTATTGTAAAATGAAATTGTCGCTCGTGTTGGGTGTTGAAAACCGCCTCTATGGACGGAATGCTTCGTTATTCATCGCCACTTTCATGGATAGTTAAAGAAATAATTTTATGGTTAAATATGATTATAATAAATATATTATATATTATTTCATTTTTTTAAGGATGAAACAAAAATAAATTATTATTATAAATTAATTTTTTGATATTAGTAAATTATCTCAGACAAGCTCGTCATTGATTCCATCTTTAGGAATCATGATTAAAATTATAATAGAATGAAAATAGAGTTTATAAATAATTCTAAAAAATCTATTAAATTACCTTGGATAATATTAATTTTGAAATTTTTATCAAATAATAGGAATCAACATCGACATTTTAAAACATGCGTGAAACAATCAGAATCGCTAACATCCAATGTTGAAAATAAACTATAACTAATAAATATATAATAAATGATTATATTTGAAGATTATATAGGTTAATATATATGAATAAGGATATAAAATAGTTTATTATGATAGATATGTTTATTATATATGAGGTTAAATCAATTTCATGGAATTCGAGAGTTAATGTAAAGCTTTTCCCCTTTCACTTTTCTTTCTTTGGGACATATGCCATATTCACCCCTTGTTTTATATTTTGTGGTGTATATAATTCCATATAGATGTTTTTATCGTAATTTAATAAAATTAAATGTATTTAAAAATCCATCTCAAGTTTTATCTTTCATGGGTTTTCAATTCAAGAGATACCAATGTTGTAAGGGATTTTCATGACTCAACTTATTTTATTGAGTTATAATTATTCCTATTGACTGTGGTTATACAAGATTGTTTTATTCTATCCAATGATTATATTATGTTGTTTTTACTCATTATTTTTGAGATAATTACACTTTAAAATCAAATATATATTCTTTTATGGGTTTCATTTTTTATAAAAAAATTATGTTAATAATAATTCTCATCATCTTATAATAAGCACTTTTTCTTCCATGTTCATATTCACTCTTTCCACCAATGTTCACTTTAATATTTTGAAATAAAATATATATATATAATTTATGGTTAGATTTTAATTTCTCTTTACCTATTTTCTAATGGATTATTTATCACTCTTTTTATGATGTGGTTTTCAATAAAGGTATTTTCAAAAAAATAATAAGGTTTTTCCTTTTATAATTATATATTTTATCTTTCACTCCATATTTACTTTGGATAAAATTTATGTATTCTTAAAGGTTACTTTATTGATATTTATCTAAAAATAATTTTTAAATATTTAATCATTTCAATTACTCAAAAATTATATTTTTTAAAGTGACTCATAACTTTGGATTTTTATGATATTATTGAAATTTTGTTATGGGATCTCTTTTTAATACTTTTCTTCCATTTTCCCATTTATCACTAAAATAATTATCTCTTATAGAGTTGTGTTTTATGAATCACCCTCTAAATTATTTTCTGAAATACATATTTTGGGTTATTGAATTTTTGGTATCAACTGATCTAATTCTTAAAGATATCTTATGTGATACCATTTACAAACATTATATAACCCATTTTCTCTCTATATCTTCTTCAAGATATGATATTGGATTGATTTTGTGTGTAGAACACATGTGTGTGGATTATCATTATGAGATCGGTTGGGTCCATTAAATCCATGAGATGGTTTGGGACTGCTAAATCTTTGATATGGGTTGGGTCTATTATAGCCCTAAGATAGGTTGGGTACGTTATATCCCTGAGATTTATTGGGTCCATTAAATCCATAAGATTGGCCAGTTCTATTAAATACCTAAGATGGGTTGGGTCTGTTAAATCCTTCCAATTCATTTGTTAAAGTTTTATATCACAATAGATAATTATGTTATGTGTTAACATTATTATAGGTATCTATGTTCATAATGATATGTTCTCTAATTCTTACTTTTATGCCACATTTATATGTGATATTCCTATGTTGTTGGCATGTCTTATTATTATTACATAACTTTTCATTACATTTTACAAATAGAAGATGTTTTAAAGTTTAGTTTCTTATAAATAAGGTACATGATACATGAAAACTTAAAAGATTATTGTAATTAATTTTAAAGTATTATTCATGGGTTTATCCTAAGTTACAATTGCTACATCTCATAACCTGGGGAAATACATCAAAGGAAAGGGGTGAGCATGAGGCCCGGTAAGGGAAATAGTTTACATGTGATCATGAGGAACACCATTAGAATATGAGGAATATAATTATGGATTGAGAAAGATAACATGTGGAATATTATAATTAAAATAACATGAATCATAACAAGGAAACATGGATACTACATTTAAATGATACATTTGTAAGCATATCACCAAGGTTTGTCACCATGGTTTCATAAATGAAAATTACCAAGGTTATTCATCAAGGTATCATAAAACATGTCATATATAGAGATTAAATTATTTACACAATTCATTAGAGCACTATCATGGAACACCATTCATATGAATTAATTAATGTGATCCACATAGATCATAATAAATCATTTCATTAATAACCCGTGGAGAATAAAGAATGGGTTTCTTATCAAAATCATGGAATAAAAAAGTGCTTAAATACAAGATCATTAAATCATTTTAAGACCATGAAAAAGGTAATATGGGTTTCTTATATGTAAATACTCAAATAAAATAAATCATTTTTACAACTATGTGAATACCCTTGTAAAATAAAGAGATTTAGGTATTCAAAAAATATATAAAAAATAATTTCTTAAGTAAAGACAAAATTTTGAGAAGCAAATTAAGCAGCATGACAGGTATAAAACATGTTTTTATAAAAAGGTAAAATGAGAAGAGAAAAGGGTCTCCCATTGATAAAATATATTTCGGTATTAAGGGTATGATAAAAAGGGTAATAAAATAGTGTAACCATAAAATTTAGAAGACATATAAAAAGAGGTTCTTGAATTGAAGAGAAAGGAAGGATAATTATCTTACCTTGAAGAGTTACTCCTAAATCTTCAGAAATGGAACATTGGGGGCTTGAGGACACCATAGAGGGAATCCTTGGGAGGAAAAATCACCATAACTTCATGAATGGTGTATTTGGAGTGAAATGAAATGGATAAATGGGTGGGTATTTATAGTGAAGGTGGGGGATTTGTTTAATGATTTCCAAATATAGGTCTTAGAAATCTAGGTTGTGGAAAATAAAAAACCATTGGCTTACCCATGGTTTTCGCCCATGGTTTTGGATGTTTTGGACACATTTTATGTTATTTTAATCTACCATAACCGAACATCATTTTTTTATTACTTCTATTGGAATGGAAAAGTAAATTTTTCACAAAGTAATATTTTTAAAGTCAAAGTTTCCATTTTAGACTTTGGAAAGTCATTTATAGGTTTGGAAATGGATTAAATCTATTAAAATACTTTATATTAATAAAATAAAATATTTTAGTTTTTGGATTGTATTTAATTAATTATTAAATCATTATGACATAATTATGAAGTCATTAAACATACAGAAAAACTCAAATTGTATTTTTACTATTCATAGAAAAATAAAGTATTTTAGAAAATTATCATAAATTCACCATAATATAATTTCAATGTGGTGATTTCAAAAATTATTTTTATTTTATCATAATAATTCTATAAATATGGGAAATTTAATTTTTTTAATATAAAATTCCTTATTTATTAAAAAAATAGTGGGTCGTAAGGAATAGCCAAATTTATGACACTTAAAATTTTCCTAGGACATAATAAAATTATTTTATCATTTATATTTAAATAAGAGTATTTTTAACACATCATTTCATTAAAATAAATATTATTCAGAATAACTTAGTTTATTATAAAAATTTATAACTTTTCTTAAAATTATAATTTGTGTTTGAAAAATCAATTTACCAAATTCATCTCAATTAAACAAATATTTTATTAAGGAAAACTATTCTTAAAATAGAATTGATGGAATAAAACTTTTATTTAAATAAATGAAATATAATTTAATTAACTAAGTCCTAAGTATTTAACTCATTATAACACATGTGTACGACCTAATGGTAAGGTGTGTAATGGTGATAGATTCATGAGGTGTCTCGGCTAAAATCAACTGAGTGGTAATTTCCACTAACTTGAACTTCTCCCATAGGAAATTTCATTCTAGATTCACTTGTTGAAGCTCAACTTTGGATTGGTTAAGGGAAAATCCCATTGACACTGTTTCTCTCCTAAGTTCTGAAAAATGGGCTTCATACGTATAACTCTACTATTTGAGGTCATCACTTCTTCTTTCAATATTAATTATCCTTTTTCATTACTATTTATAAACAATTTTTGTAATGTTAAAATTATTACCAATGGGTATAGTTCCCAATGGTAAAATTGTCCAATAGTTATATTGACCAATGGTAATATTTGACCAATGGTCCTAAAGTGATCAAATCTTGAAGGTCACATTTCCCTTTATACTCTATAAATACCACTTCAATATTTCATTCAATATTCACTACAATTTCTTCTAAAGTTATACATCTTTATTTTCTAATATGTTGATTGGTTTAGTAGTATTTTGTTTTATTTATAGAGTGTCGGCCATGGGGGCGATGATTCTAACAGATTGTAGTGATCAATATTTTCCCATTTTGGATTTTATATTTTATATTTTTTATCCAATTATAATAT
Source organism: Viscum album (assembly GCA_963277665.1). Classification (NCBI taxonomy): domain Eukaryota; kingdom Viridiplantae; phylum Streptophyta; class Magnoliopsida; order Santalales; family Viscaceae; genus Viscum; species Viscum album. The sequence goes on from OY728144.1 coordinate 186,199,562, forward strand.
TTGGAATTTTAATTGGTTTCTTAGATGACTAATGTATTGATAATTATTAAATATATAGGGTTTTTTCATGTGTAATATAATATAACCCTCATTTTCTTAGGAAAAAAATATCATTTAAAAAAACATGGGTCATTAAATTCTTCACCCCTTTAGAAATTTCATCTCAAATTTTCAAATAATATTCATGGTTGTGAAAAGGTTAGGATTCTTCTACTTCATTGTTTCCTCTGGTTCCTATATCACCTCTTAAAAATTATGGTTTCTATCTAACACTTTGATAAGGTGGGTAGTATTGTTGTATATAACCTTGTCTCTATATTCCAAGATCTTCATCGGCTTCTCCTTATAAGATAGGTCATGTTCGAGTTGTACCACCTCTGGATTCAGTACATGTGAGGGATCAGGTATATACTTCCTCAAGAGTGATAAATGGAATACATCATGTACTTGAGCTATATTTAGTGGAAGTGATAACTGATAGGCCACTTATCTTATGTGATCAAGTATTTCATAGGTAAAAATTTACCTAGGGATAATCTTCCCTTTCTTTTCAAACTGCATGACTATCTTCCATAGTGATATTCAAAGGAAAAAATTATCTCCAATATCAAACTTCAAGTCCCTTTGATGATTATCATCATATCTCTTCTGTCGACTCTGAGTAGCTATTATATGTTGTTGGATGGTATGAAACTTTTCTTTTATCTCTTTCACAATATTAGTCCCAAGCATATTTCACTTACCAACTTCATCTCAGCAAGTATGAGTTATTCATCACTTCCCATAAAAAGATTCATAGGGTTCCATTTAAATACTTGATTGGAAGATTTTATTGTATGAAAACTCAACTAATTGAAGGTGTTTATCTCATTCAACTTTAAATTCCATTGAGAATGTTCTTAGAATTTCCTTGAGTGTCTGAATAGTACTTTTATATTTTCCATCACTTTGGGGATGATAGCCCACACCGAAATTCAATTTAGTATTCAGATCAAGTTGAAGAATTCTCTAGAATTTATATGTGAACCTTGAATCGTGATAAAAAATTATAGAAATTATTTCCCCAAGAAACCTCACAATTTCCTTTATGTATATCTTGGAAGTTTGTTTAAGAGAAATATCTTCCCAAATAGCAATAAAATGGGCAGTCTTGGTGAGTTGATCCACTATAACCCATATCCCATTTTTTCCTTTGGATGTTCTTGGTATAATATTGATAAAGTCTATAGTGATATTTTATCACTTCTATATTGGTATGGGTAGTTGTTACAATACCGCTTTAGGAAGTTTTCACTCTGCCTTCACTTGCTGACACACCAAGAACCTTGCAATGTAGTCGGCAATCTCCTTTTTCATATTATCCCATCAATAATGATCATGAATGTACCTATAAATTTTAGTGATTCTAGGATGTATAGAGAATATAGATCTATGATATTAATCCATTATTTATTTATTTATCTCTATAATAGATGGAACACATAGCCTTGTATGAAATTTCAGTACACATTTTTTATCAATATTGAACTTAGGAAATTTCCCATTCTTTAAATCCTCTATATTATCTTGTAACAAAGGATCTTCTCTTTTAGTTATATCGATATTATCTAGTAATGATGGTTGGGAAATCATTTGGGATAGTATTGATGATATCCCTTCTCTCATTATTCCCATGTCTAGTCTTACTAGGTCCTTGATCAATGGATCTACTTGAATCCTCATCATTTCCAACATAATAGGGTCTTTCCTAATTAATTCATCAATGACTGTGTTTTCTCTTCGAGGGTGATAATTAATTGAGTATTTATGGTGTTTATGAAGTTAAAACCATATCTTTTTCCACATGTTCAATTCATTCTATGTGAATATATACTTTAAAAAAATTGTTTTGTGTATATATCACATTTCTCCCTATAAAGATACTGCCTCTATATCTTCAAAGAAAAAATAACCACAACTAGATCTAGGGAATGTGTAGGATAATTCTTCTCATGAGGCTTTAACTATCAAGATGCATAAGCAATCTCCTTTTCATTTTTCATGAGGACTCACCCAATCCATTTTTTATATTCATCATTGAAAATAACAAATCCTTCTCTGATAGAGGGTAGATTTAACATAGGTGCATTAACCAATAACTTATTTGGTTCTTGGAAACTTTTTTCACACTCCTTTATCCAAATTATCTTATCTCCTTTTCGATTTAACTTGGTAATTGGATTATAAAGTCATGAAATGTTATTCACAAACCTTATATAATATCATGTTGATCTAAGGAAAGTACAAATCTCGGTTACTATTGTAGGATTGGACCACCCCTCCATAACCATTATCCTTCCAGGGTCAACTAAGAGTCCTTAATTGGTTATAATGTTCCCCAATAAAGAATATTTTAGTAAAAAAAAATTCACATTTGATGAATTTTCCAAATATATTATCCTTCCTTAGAGTTTTCAATATAACCCTTATATGATTCTCGTACTCCTCATGAATTTTGGAATATATCAAAATATCATCAATAAAAACTACCAAAAATTTATCAAAGTGGTCCTTAAATACTCTATTCATAAAATCCATATGTATAGTAGAAGCATTAGCCAATTCTAAGGGCATAACAACAAACTCATAATGCTCATATCTTGATCAAAATATAGTTATTGGAATATCTTTTTTACTTCATTATCAATTGATGATAACTAGATTGAAGATCAATTTTGGAGAAGAATTTAACCCCTGAATATTTTCAAATAAATCATCAATCCTTTGTAGAGGGTACTTTTTCTTCACTGTGATCCCATTAAGTTCTCTGTAATTAATGCATAGTCACATTGATCTATCCTTCTTATTCACAAAGAGAATGGGTTTTACCCAAGGAGACACACTTGGTTGCATAAATACATTATCCAAAATATCTTTATGTTGTTTCTTTAATTCCCCTATCTCCACATTTTCCATTCAATATGGGGTCTTTGATGCTGGCTTGGATCCAGGTATGATTTCAATAGAGAACTCTACCTCTCTTTCTAGGGTAGGTAATGGTAACTCCTCAGAAAATATGTCAATGTATTCCTTAACAATGGGTATATTCTCTATCTATATACTTTCATTTCCATCTCCCTATTCACTGATCATCTATATAAAGAAGGTTATGGGAGGCACATGAGCCTTAGCTCAGTTGGTAAAGACTCTGTAAGTGAATCCAAGAGACCAAGGATCAAATCCAGGTGGAGGCAGAATTTCTGGTACTGTAGCAGTACTGTAGCAGGTACTGTAGCGGGAATCGTGCAGTACTATAGCAGGTACTGTAGCGAGAACTGTAGCAGGCACTATTTGGCACTGTAGTAGTTGGGAATATGCCCTCATTTGGGCCTTTGGGCCACCTATTTGGTCCCTAAGTCCTTTAAGGCCTTTGGGCCACCCAGGCCTTCGGGTCAGTAAGGCCTTAGGGCCACCTCAAGGCCTTCAGGACACCTTAAGTGCAGATGCAAACCATAAAACCTATAAGGAACAGTCTCTACAAGGAGGATGAGCAACGAGATTTCACTACAGGAGAAGCTAAACAGATTTCAAGAATGAGAGGGTATGGAACCTACCATCGGGACAAGCCTGTGCATGCACAGGAATGCCTAGTCGAACAGAAATGCAAAGGTGGAGATCTGATTTCACGATGAAGATGCTGGGGAGGAGCAGTTCCAAGTAGTTAGTATGGGTTGTATGTAATGTTTGAAGCCTACGGGAAATGAATTCCTCTAAGGCCTACTGTCCATGTAATACGTACGCCTATGGGCCTTTTAAGGGTTCCACCTCACCCCTTGAAAGGTGGATTATCAAAATCAATAAAAAATGAAGGTCTTCGGGCCATTGGAGGAGGAGGAAGGTTATGGGAGGTGTTTCTAGATAAAGCTCCAGTCAAGATATCTCTTCTTTGAAAATAACTATAGGTTTTCCATTTAAGAATACTGGTATTTATTTTTTTATGAATTTTATCTTAACATTATACTTTGAGATCCAATACATCCCTATTATAGTTTCAAATTCTCCCATGGGAATGACTACTATATTTGCGATGATATTGGGCTCTTCAAATTCAATAGTAAAGTTTCTATACACCATTGATTATTGTATAATCCCTCCATAAATCTTTAATGATAACTCTACTTCAAGTATCTTGGGGTTTGATTCTATATTCTTTACAAACTTAGAGGAAACAAAGGAATGTGTATAAGTAGAATCAAACAAAGTACTTGCTATATTTTATAGAATAATGAGTGTACCTTCCAACACATCATTTGGAGCCTCTACTTCAATTGCCCTGATATAAAATTCTCAGGCTCTCTCCCTTAGCATATGCTAAGGTTGATAGTGATTTACCTCCATTATCTTGTGATTTGGATAGTGATTGGAAAAGTTCCCAAGCTATCCACAATTGAAGCATTGAACTTCAAGTTGGGCCTACACCATATTCTCTTTTTTTATTAATGATAAGTTGAGGCATCAACTTATTATGATAATTCCTAGCTATCTAGAATTCTCTTCCACACTTGTAACAATTTCCACACCTAGGAAATTAGTTCCCCAAATTCTTCTTCCCACATTTGTTTCACATGGGAAGTTGAAATTTCTTTCCTCCTCTTCCATGATCAAAGTTCCTCCCTGTGTTTGGATCCATATCTCCCTTATTTTCATTCAACCTACATGACCACTACGTTTCTCCAAACTATAATTAAACCTTAATAGAACTCCAAACTATCTCCTCATAGCTTTTATAGTCTCTGTTTTCTAAATTTATTTGTAGATGGGGTCTTAGTCCACCAAAGAATCTATCAACCTTTCCCTTAAATTCCATAACAAATCTAGAGTTCTATCGAGAAAGTATTTTAAATTTCATCTCATATTTCCAACTCATTCATTATCCTTCTTCTTCAACTTGAGGAATTACTTCGCTATTTTTTTATATATAAAGGGGGAAATAATTATTGAAAAATATTCTCCTAAACTCTTACCACACTATAGCATCAATATCCCATCTTGGATTTGGGTTTTTAATTAATTTCCACCACTAATCAGCTTCTCTTTCTAAGTGGTATACTACCAGGGTGAATTTATCTTACTTTGAATAGTGGAGTAAAGAAACAATCTTTTATATAGAGCTTATCCATTGTTCATTAATCATTGGGTATATAGATCCACTAAAATAAGATAGTTGTTGACACATAAAGTATTCAATGGAAAGTTATTTCCTTCAAGGTTAATCTTGAATCTCAACTTGATTCAAGTTATTATTTAAAACTTGAGATAATTTATTCATTATTCTCATGAATTTTTCCATTCTGTATTCCATCTAAGGGTCATCAGTGCATCTTCCATTTCATTCATCATTTTTGTGGCTCCTCCTATTTCACAAAATTTTCTAAAAGAAAAAAACCTTAGTGAGAAACGTGTTTCCTTTAATAATCTTATAATTCTAGATGAATTTTACATATTAAAACAACATGCTTAAATATGTTAGTCTTTAACAACAATTACATTTTCTATATATCCTTCATAAGGGTTTATAAAAATATTTTGATTAATAAAACATATCTCATAGGAGTGTAAAACCAAGAGTGAAGTAAGGCCAATTTCTATGCACCAGTTCCCAATCAAATCTAGATCAATGTAGTGTTTTTTGTTTCTAACCCTAGATACATATGTGTTAGAGCCATGTCCACTTGTTCATATATAGATAGGGATTTATTTTCTTAGAAACCACTTACTTAATACTTCACCAAAATACAAGGATGTTTTCCTATATTTAAAATTTTCTCTAGGTTTCACACTAAATATTTCTATTCCTAATTCCCACAAATAAATAAATTTTCCTTTGATACTAACTATGGAATCCTTCCTTTTTATTACATAACTTTTCATTACATGTTACAAATAGAGGATCTTTTAAAGTTTGGTTTATTGGAAATAAGGAACATAATAAATGAAAACTTAAAACATTATTTTAATCCTCTTTAAAGTAATATTCATGTTTTAATACTAAGTTACAATTACTACATCTCATAACCTGGGGACATACATCAAAGGAAAGGGGTGGGAATGAGACCCAGTAAGGGAAACAGTTTACACGTGATCATGAGGAATATCAATAAGAGCATGAGGAATATCATTATGGAATGAGAAATAGAAAATGAGGCTTATCATAATAAAAATAACATGAACCATAACATTTATATATGGTTACAACATTTAAATGAGGCATTCATAAGAATATCACCAATTTTTTTCACCATGGTGTCATTAATGAAAATTACCAAGGTTATTCACCAAGGTATTGAAAAAACATGTCATATCTAGAGAATAAATTATTTATCCAATGCATTGAATCCCTATAAGGGAAAAAACTTAATATTTATTAATTAATTTGATACACATAGAACATAATCAAATATTTCATTAATAAGTTATAGAGAATAAAGAGCAGTTTTCTTATCAAAATCATGCCACACAAAAGTGATTAAAGATGTGATCATCACATCATTTTCATCCTAAAAATGGAATGTTATTTTATTTTATATAAATCCCCAAAATCAAATAAATAATTTTATATCTATGTTAATACCCTTATAAAATAAATAGGTTTGGTTTTTCACATAAATAAAATAAAAGATAATTTCTTAAATAGAGAGAAAATTTTGAGAAGTAAATTCAGTAGCATGATGGGTATAAAACATGGTTTTAGAAAATGGTAAAATGAGAAGTGAAAATGGTATCCCATTGATAAAACATAATTTGGAAGTAAAGGTATGATAAAAAGGGTAATAAAATAGATTAACCATAACATTTAGAAGACATAAAAAAGTTGTTCTAGAATTGAAGAGAAATGAAGGATAATTCTCTTATCTTGAAGTATTACTCCAAAATTTTAAGGAATGGAACCTTGGGGGCTTGAGGACACCTTAGAGGGTCTCCTTGGGAGGAAAATACATCATAAATTCTTGGATAATGGATTATGAGTGAAAGTAAATGGGGAAAGGGGTGGTTATTTATAGCAAAAGTGGAGTATTTGTTTAATAATTTCTAAATATAGGACTTGGAAATCTAGGTTATAGAAAATGAAAAACCAATGGCTTAGCCATGGTTTTTTCATATAGTTGTGGAAATTTGGGACACATTTTATATTATTTTAATCCACCAGAACTTAACATCATTTTTTATTACTTCTTTTGGCATGGAAAATAAAGTTTCCACAAGGTAAAGTTTTTAAAGTCAAAGTTTTCATTTTGGACTTTGGAAAGTCATTTATAGGTTTGTAAATTGATTAAAATATATAAAAATAATTTATATTAATAAAATAATATATTTTAGGTCATTTTTTGTGGTTAATTAATTATTATATCATTATGAAATAATTATGAAGTCATTAACATACTGAAAACCACAAACTGTATTTTTACTATTTATAAAAAAAATATTTCAAAAAATTATCATAAATTATACCTAACCAAATTTCAACATACTGATTTTAAAAATGATGTTTATTTTATTAGAATAATTCTTAAAATATGATAATATTAACTTTTAAATATAAAAATCCTTATTTATTAAAAAAAATAGTGGGTTGTAAGGCATAGTCAAATTTATGACACTTAAACTTTTCCTAGTACATAATAAAATTATTTTATAATTTTATTTAAATAAGAGTGTTTTTAACATATTATTTCAAGAAAATCAATATTATTCAGAATACCTTAGTTTATTATAAAAATTTATATCTTTTCTGAAAAGTACAATTTTTGTCTGAAAATTTAATTTATCAAATTCTTCTCAATTAAACATATATTTTATTGAGAATAAATATTCTTAAAATAGAGTTTATGGAATAAAAAAATTATTTATAGAAATGAATTACACTTTAAGTAACTAAGTCCTAGACATGTAACCCCTTATAACACTTGTGCACGACCTAAGGTTAAGGTGTGGGATGGTGATTGATTCATGGGGAAGCTCGAATAACATCGACCAAGTGATAATTTCTACTAACTTGAACTTCTCCCATAGGATATTTAGTTCTAGCTTCAATTATTGAAGATTATCTTGGTCTTGATCAGGGGACAACCCTAGTGATGCTACCTCCCTCCTAAGTTCTGATAAATGGGATTCATACAGCATGACTCTACTAGTTAAGGTCATCGATTCTCCTTTTTGCATTAATTGTCCTTTGTCATTACTACTTATAAAAACAATTTATAACATCAAAATTATTATCAATGGGTATATTTCAAAATGATCACATTTTACAATGGTTATATTGACCAATGGTCATATTTGACCAATGGTCGTAAAGAAGTTAAATTTGGATGGTCACATTTACCTTTATACTCTATAAATACCACTTCATTATTTCATTCAATAATCACTAAAATTCCTACCAATGTAATATATTTTCATTTTCTAAGGTGTTGATTAGTTTACTAATATTTTGTTTTATTTATGTAGTTTTGTCATGGGGCGATGATTCTAATGGATTGAAGTGATCCATATTTTCCCATTTTTCATTTTATATTTTATATTTTTTGTCTATTTGTAATGTTTGGAATTTTAATTGGTTTCTTAGCTGACTAATGTATTAACCATTATTAAAGAGATAAGGTTTTATTATGTGTAATATAATATAACACGCATTTTCTTAGGAGAAAAATATAATTTAAAAAAAACTTGGGTCATTACATGTTGTATTCCATGTCCCATGATTATTGTATTTCATTTCTGTAATCTTAAACCATGGTATATGTTTAGTCATTTTAGATTTCATGTACCTCTATCTTGAATTTTGAACAATTTTTTTTTTCAGTATTCTTTTTAATAAGACAATTATCTCATGCTAATGTTTCTCATTTTCTTATAATATAAACCTTGATGACATGTTAATAAGTTTTTACCTTACTGGGTGTTTAATCACACCCCTTTCTTGTTTTTTTATTTCCATAGGTTATGAAGTTGATTATAACCTAGGATATTTCTATAAGGGGATATAATAAAGTGTGATTATGGAGAAATGTTCATAATAATATTTTTATGTAGATAATATCCAAAGACACTAAACCTTTGGGTTTCAGGATTATGTTGTTATTGTGACATGTAATGTATTAATTGTGGAAATATTTTTAATTTTGAATTGATTCATCTCACTTAGAATCAAATACAATTTTTAAAGAAATTTTTTTTAGCACTGGAATCAGGAGTGTGGAGATGAGTTGTCTCAATGTCAATTTATATGAGTAGATATAAGCTTAGGGAAAGGAGTGTAGAGATGAGATTTTTTAATGTCAATTTATATGAGTAGATATAAGCTTAGGGAAGTGAGTTATTAGGTTGTTTCCTCATCCCTTACTTGTGTTATAGGCCTTTCAGGGCATATTTGAGAATTCCTTAGTGGAAGGAACCTCGATTATTGTTTAATCTACCAAGGTGTATCCCAATGATGATATGTTGGGGTGATTGGTGTTATTATGGATTGACCCTTGTTGGATGGGTACCAATATGGGATTTTAAGACATGTCATGGATGTTAAAGCTTTGTTAAAGTGTTCTAGATGTATAAAATAGAGGATGTGGGTAACCTAAAATGGAACTAGGTTATTGGAAATGAGGCCTGGGGTGATAACATGTTTACCATTTCTATGATGTATAATGGGTTTCCTATGGTATAGTGATCAACCATTCACTTTTTTTAGTCATTATTCGAGTGATGGATCATCCACCATAAATGCACAGTTTGTGAAAACCCATTCGCTCTTGTTTGAGTAAGGTTGATGCCTCATTCACTTGGTGATTCATCGTTCACCCTAATATTTGGTAATTATGTATTGTTTACTAAGAAATTATAATGAAACACTCAATCATCGGCTTAAATATTGTGTATTGGTGATATATCATTATCCTAGATTTGTGAATCAGTGATGGATCATTCACCTCGAGAATGGGATATAGTGTTATATCATTCACCTCATGCTACCTCATTTGCCTAGTCATTGATGGGTGATACCTTGTTCACTTAGAGATACATCATTATACCTGATGTTGATTTAGTTAGTGATATATCATTAACCTTGACCGGTGTGTTGGTGGTATTCATCCACTCATGAGTTGATATTCGTGGTGCATCATCCACCTATAATTGGTTAGTGTTCATATATTATCAACTAGAGAGTTAATATTGGTGGTAAATAATCCACCTAGAGTTAGTTAGTGGTGGTATATTGTCCACCCGATGAGTTCATTTCTAGTGGTGCCTCATCCATCCATGGAATATTGGATCAGTGGTATATCTACCACTAAAGGTTTTTCATTAGTGGTACATCATCCACCTACCGACTGGTAACGGTGGTGCATCATCCACCTAGTGACATATATCGATATTACATCACCCACCTAGGGATTGGTAGCACTGAAACATCATCCTCATAGAGATGTGCATTATAGATGCATCATCCACCATTGATAAAAATTATGATATATTTGTAGGTTTTGAGTACAGTATAATCTAGTCAAGCCCATGACCGTCAATGTTTTCTCATTGTTTCCAATGAGTAATCCCTAATAACATGATGATAAATAATCAATTCTCATGAATGAATCTAAAAAAATGAAAAAATAATCATATAACTATAGATAGGATCTTTCACATTAAATTTTTAATTTATTTAACCAATAATAAAATACCTCAATGTTGAGATCTTTTTTCGATGTAGATGTTGATACTTTGAACACCATTCAAGTCGTATTTTCATTATTCTATGAGGGTCCAATATAGAACCACTCTATAAAAGATACACACATTATTTATAATCTCATAATGTCAATGATGAATCTTTGGGTTCTAACATGGAGGATTCAATTGTCTTGAAACATTCATATTCATCATAAAAAGTGATCCTTTGGGATTGAAGATCGCATATCTTATTCTCCCAATATTTAGAGATATATGGAAGAATTTGATCACATCACTCAATCTTGAGAGAAATCCAAGAGAGGTTCTTGATAGAATATCTAGAGAGAATGATGTTTCACACAGTGATTTATTTTTCTCATGCAACCATATGGTTAACCCTAAAAAATGATATATGTCATGAATATATAGAGCTAGGGTTTTAATATTGATAATTGTACAAAAGTCCCTTATCAAATATTAAACTTTGTATATTTAACATGCCTATAATATTATTATTATTATTATTTCATGGCACGTGCTAACCCATTCATATGTTAAATATCATTTTATCAAATTAATTAATTAATATTTATTTAATGATATTTAAAGCTTATGTCATTTTCATCATCGACCCCTTAATTCATCCCAAATATCCTCCTCGATATCTATCAAACCTTGAATAAGAAATATTTATTTAATAAATAAATATCATTATATTATTAATTGATAAATAAATAAATATTATATTCAGGATATTGAAAATAAATATTTATTTTAATATTCATATAACTATATAAATATGTATTTAATAAAGAAATATTATATATTACCTTATGAATAAATAAATTAAAAATAAATATTATATATTCACATAATTAATAAATACCTTCTGAATTAATATTTATTTATTATTCAACACATGCATATATTCACTTGAATAATTGGTGATTGAATTAATTAAATCAGTCATACCAGAATAATTACTAAACCAGAAGTTTGGAATAATATTTATTCAAACTGTTAAATTCAAATAGAATTTAATTAAGATCATGAATGCACTTTTTGTGTCAACCTATGGTCCTCTTCCATAGTGGTATTAAGAAGAATTTCCTAAAGTCCAATATCAGTGTTTAACAACACGTAAAGGACCCCATAGAAGAAGAAGTTAATATTAAAATGATAAAAACCACATATGAATGCCCATTGTGTAAAATAATCCCTTTTTCTAGATATCTCTTAATTAAGTCGGTTTCATACATATTCCATCAACCTATATGCTCAATTTATCATTCTTTGACTACCTGAAATAAACTCATCAATACATCATGGTCATGGATTTAGTTCGATAGTTATATTCTAATCAAAGGACCTGAGATATCAACTTCTTTAAACAAATTGGATAAATACTATATTGAATTACTCATCAATATCATATCTCTCAAGATGCACCCAGTATATCCTACTTCCTAGTGAATATAGAACATCACAGCTTTGATCAATACATAAAATTATGTGACTCATGATATGAATTAAAAATAATCTCAAGTTTAAGGATCATTACACGCATTCAAAAATAGTAATATGAAATGAAATATAACATGTGGAATTTCTACAAGTAGGTTTGTTCCCATAACCTACTCTATTAGAGATTACCATGTGTTAACTTTTTCAGATGAAGTCTCATCCACTTATGTGTACTCTCACCAGACAATCAAACATATTTCATGTCCTTTCAGAGAATGTTATCTGACCATAAAACATTTATTCTAGAATATTGTCATATAATTTAAAGGATCTCATTAGACTAGGGAACTGTTATGTCCTTTTGATGTGACTGATACTCTTGAACATTATCACATTAATGTAATGAGGAAGAATTGATCATCATGTGATAATAAATGTTTAAAATATTCAAAATTTTGAATATATACATGTAATATAAATTACTATGTAGTAGGTTCTAAGGAACCAACTCTAAAAATATCATTCATCTTATATTTGAGTCAATGATGTATTGTTCACTTGAATAGTGTTATAGTGATGCATAATTCACCCTTCATGTTATAGTATAGAGATATATCATTCTACTTGAATGGTGATATGAGTGGTGAAATATAATTCACACTCAGGTTATACTCAAAATATGGGTATATTCTCCTATTATGGTACTGGACGAAGATGGTATGTGTCTACTATTAGTGTGGCCTCATGAGTACCCAGTGGGGAAAATGGTATACGCATTTCCAATTATGACTTAATTTTTATTCAGTACATGAATTCACATATATGTTGTATTTTATTAGGGACATCGTTGGTGGTGCCTACTTATTTTTATACATACACCCTGATGTGCATCTTGGTGAACATGCAGTGTCACACCCATAGATTTATTTTCAGGTATGATTTATACTATTTATTCATTTCTATTATTCTCTTTCATTTTAAAGTATTTTCTTTGTGAAATTTTTAGAAAATGGGGGATGGTTCAATTTATATGATTGGATCACGGTCATTACTATTAGTTCAAAGCCTATATTTTCTTGAAAATGGTGTTTTGTACAGTTGGTACATGATTTTTCTGACCATGAAGAAAAATATTTCAACACCCTTATGTGATCTGGTGCCACCAACATGGTTGGTACATAGTTTTTAAGATTGTGTGACCTACCCAGAAACTTAAAATGTGAAAAACTAAACTACACCTGTATGTTTTTAACCCCCAATTCCCTCATTTTATCCCTCACTTTAACCAGGATCCCCTCATATCATGAAATTATTCTTCCCCTTCTACATTGGTTTGATTTATTATGTTATTTCTCAAATATTCTTCACAAGAACCTCTAGGTATGTGATCCACCTCCTTCTACTTAGTCTTTGATTCAATTTTTCCTATGATTTCTCTTTACCTTGAGGACATGGAGGCCTAGGTTTTTTAAAGGTAGAATTTTATGCGAGAGTTTTTTATGTTTAGGGTTTTTTCTTGCATATTTAAGGGTTTTCATCTCCTTTTCTAGTGGATTCTACCCTATTAAAAGTGGATTTATTGGTTAAGGTAGGTGGTTTCATAAATCATATTTTTTATATAAAACATGGGTGCTTGATTACTTTTAGAAATCATTTATATCTATTTTTAATCATATTTTCTATTCTTTAATTGTTGTTATATGTGATATAATTGATTGATTAATGTTTTATTTTGAAATTGGGGGAAACAGTTTTGAAAAGCATGGTTTATGCATAAAAATGTTGTCTTCTTATTGTGTGCTTGTTGGAAGTCCCCCTTTGAATTGAAAATTTATTTAATAATGAAATGTAACTTATTGAATTGGGTTAAAAGGTATATGGGAACCCAAGTATCTATGATTAATACTAGAATTAAGTGACCTTTTTGACTATGACATGCTAACTAAACATGCTAGACTTAGTTAACAAGGTAATGGTGTCATGAAATGGTGTCACCACACTGCTAGTTTAATACATGTACTCCTTAGTGTTCGGTTAGATATGGTTTCATTAGATGTTTGTAACCATACTGATGGTCCAATGAATGGTCTCTTTAGTGGTTTTCACATGCATTTGTTTTGGGCTATTATATCATGATTTGGTATGAGGGTTCTAGGGTGCTTGTTCTCTTAGCTACCTTAGGAATCTCCCATGGTTCTTGATTGTATTTCTATAAGGCATGTTTCCTTTAAATAAAATATTTGAAGAAAATTATTTTTTTAATGATAAAATAATATTTTCATATGATATATTTTTAAACTAACATGATGGTGTTTATCTTAAAAATATTTCTTATGAAATACTTGGTGGGATCCTACACGGTTAATTGTACTCACATCCTATATACACCTGATGGGTGTATGTAGAATTTGTTTTTACTAATACTGATAGAGGTAAAATGTTACTTGGTGGTGGTGGTTCTTGTTATTAGTGGAGTGCAGGATGATGGTGGTGACATGATGGGTATTGATCCCTCATGTCATGCAGAGATTGGTAGTGGATTTTGATTCATTTTTGGATTCAATTTTTATATTACATTCATGTACTAGCTTCTCAGCTTTCCATATTGTTCATTTGTATACATATATGGTTGAACCACCTTTTGGTTATAGTATGTTTATTATTTTTTATCATTTTTGGTTGTTGTTATATTTTTTAGATTTAATTTATGCTTTTAATTTTTATTTTCTTATTACTTTAGTTCCATCTATTTGAGAGTATAACTTTCCAAGATATGGAAATTTTATATAGAATCCATGGTTTGGAACCATTTAATGGGTTTTCATTGGGAAAATAATTCCCAAAGGTGATATTTGATGCCCAGGCACTAGTTTGTTTTTCATAGGGATTGGGAATTCCCTTCAGGTCTTTCTATGAGTCATCTTAGGTGCTCGGTTGAGGGGTAACTCGGGTTGGTTTAGGAAAAAATGATATCAAATATAATTTAATTAATTTATGATATTTGGGAAGTCATGATATATGAGAGATAGGGTCATCGAGGCTTGAGGGGTAGGTTGTGAGTGAGTGTATGTCTAACACTCATCATAATAATCCTGAAGTCACCAGGTAATGTTAGGAAATGACTATTCTGAAATGTGTTTTAATATGATTTTGAATTCTCATAAGTTTAGAATAAAAAATAATGAGTTGTAGGACCTTTTATAGGGAATATAATTAAGGAACATGGGTTTAAAACCATGTATCTAAACCATGCACCCCAAGTGTAGGGGGTTCCAGTGTGACCTGTTTGGTTGGCACAAGGTTTATCAAATCGCATGTAGTGCATATTTTGAGAATTCATGTGTTTTATTCTTATAAATGTTTCCTTGTTGTTTTTAAAAGTTTTTAATAGATATTCATGATTTTAATAGAGTTTTTTCATATTTTTAATGTTTTTATCTCTTATCATTTGATTTTATATAGTACCATTCCCCCTTGAATAATTCCCATGAATCCTATAGAGGTATCAGTGGGAAAGTTTCCACAGGTGAACCCCCTGATGGACTAAAACCTCATTGAACCAGTGGTTTGAACAGTCTGATAAAAGAACCTAGGAGAAGTCCCTGGTCCCACTCAAGAAAAATAAGTGAGTTAGGTCTTATATAAATATTGAGGTCTATAATTCCTCCATCATAAGACTATATCTTTCTAAGGATGCAATGAACCTCAAGAGATCAAGTATTGGTTAGAGAATATAGAGAGGATCTTCAGGATCATTGAGACCCCAGCTTATATCAAGGTGATGTTTGATGCCTTTATACTTTAAGTACCTATTCAAAAATGGTGGGATTTAATTATTAGGCTAATGATCATGAGCACATGGAATGGAAGGATTTAAAGGTGGTATTTACCGAGGAGTTCTATCTATACGTGATGGAATTAGCTAAGCCTTGGGAATTTTTTTCCCTTTAGAAAGATGACATGAAAATTATAAACTATTCTAATAGATTCATCAATCTTGTTAATTTTTTACAAAATATGGTATCAAATGATAAATAAAAGGCTTATAGATTTGAAATTGGTCGTATTCCTAATATGTGATCATGGGTCTTTCTATTGAATCTTATAGAATATGATGAGGTTATAAATTGGTCCCTCATGGTGGATATTATCCAGGTAGGGATTTCAGGGATGACTAGTTTGACACCCATGTCTAATGGGAGTGGTAGTTCCATTATTGAGAAGAAGAGGAAGTGTAATGAGATAAGAAGGGAGAGCAGCGGTGGCTCTAGGCACCCATCATATTACACAGCATTAGCAGCCTCAAGTGGAGGATCTATTATCTATTACTAGTGTGGTAGGTTTGGGAATTAAAGGTCATCAACCCTATTACCTAAATTGGTGTAGGATCCTCAATGCCTAAGGGATCTGTTACTCAGTTTGATGCCTCTAAGGTGGAAGGGTCTTATATCAAGGTTGTGGAGGTAGGAAAAGTTCATCTTATGGAAAGATTCAACTAAGGGAAGAGACTTGTTCAATCATAAGACCTTAGACTCTAACAAATACCAAGCATTTTTACATTTTGGATCCATCTCCCATGGAGTATAATATAGATCTTATGATTGTGAGAGATATCATTCATCTTACATCATCTATGGTGATATATATATTTGATACTATCTCTTTTCACTCATTTATCTATGTTCATGTTGTGGAATTTTTTAAACTTGCATATGATATTATTTAATATGTTATGGAGATATCAAAACCTCTCAAGTAAAGGAAAAAAAGAAAGGATTTTGATATCCTTCATGTGTTGTCTCTCTATCGGAGGTGGAGTTGGCATTATACTTTATCATTCTTGAGATAGATATGCTAGACATTATCATCATCATGGACAAGATTGTTTCCTTCAAGTCTTGTGATTATTTCTACCAATTAAGGGTGATGTTTACCACAACTTATGGTAAATTGTTCATATTTCAAGGATATTAGGATTAGTGCTCAAGTTTGGAAAGACTGCCCCTTTATAAAGTGGTTAATTTGGAATGTTATTTAGCATCCCTATTGGTTTTTGCTGATAAACTAAATTCTAAAATCATACATTCTTTAGTTGTAAGATATTTTCCTAAGGAGTTTCCAAATAACTTATATGGTTTACCCAGGAATGGGAAGTTGAGTTCTCTATTGATCTGGTTCCTGGAACTTAGTTGATCTCTTTAACCTCTTATCATATGTTACTTATAGAGTTTAAAGAGTTAATTATCCAGTTGGATAATCTAGAAGCTAAAGGCTTCATCTTCCCTAGTGTGACTCCTTGTACCACACTAGGATCTTTGCTAAAAAAGTGGTAAAATCTCTCCACTTGCATATTGATTATTGAAAGTTGAACTAGGTGACCATTAAGAAAAAGTATCCCTTCCTCATATTGATGGAATCTTTGATTATCTAAAGGGGTCAAGATGGTTTTTGAAAATCAATCTTCATTTGGGTTATCACTATCTCAGGATGAGAGAGGAAAGTGTCCCCAAGACTACTTTTCAAGGTAGGTATAACCATTTTGAGTATCTTGTTATTTTTTTGAGTTGCCCAATTCTCTAGTAGTCTTCATAAAAATAATTAACTAAATATTCCACTAGTGATCGGATTGTTTTGTTATGTAATTTTCTACCAATATTTTGGTTTACGCAAATACTTAAGAGAATCATATGAATCATTTAAGAATTGTTTTAGAAAATATGTGTGATTATTTCCTATATTCCAAGTTAACAAAATATAGTTTTTTTATCTAAGAATTCGAATTATTGTGACATGTAGTTTTAGAATGAGGAGTTTCTATTGATCCTAAGAAAGTAAGAGATGTTTTTTAGTGGGAAAAACTAATAAATATCTTTGATATCAAGAGATTCTTAGGTTTAGTGAGTTATTATCAATGGTTCTCAAAAACATTATCAAAGTTGGAATCACCCCTAACTACTCTCACCTAAAAGGGGGTGAAATTATTGTGGATCCTGTAATATCAAGCATATTTCAATGATTTAAAGTCATGGTTGACCTCAATGCTTATCTTGGTCTTTCTAAAAGATTATAAAGGCTATGTAGTTTATTCTGATGCATCGGGTGCAGCCTTGGGTTGTGTTCTCATGTAGAATAATCATGTAGTGGTTTATGGTTCTCTTTATATTTAATCACATGAGAGTAACTACCCAAAACATGACCTTAAACTCACCGTAGTAATTTATTATCTTAATTGTTGATAACACTACCTATTTATAGAGAAGTTCAAAATTTATTTTTAAAATAAGAGTTTAGGTTATAACTTTTCTCAAGAATATATGAACCTCGAGTAGATATAATGGGTTGAATATCTACGGAAATTTGTTTTAGAAATCACCTGCATGCCACAAAAGGGGAATGTGGTCGATGATTCTGTTTGTAGGAAATTTCCATCTTGGGTGTTGAAAGGGTTTGGTGAATAATGGATTTTGATGGGACTTTTCACTCGAATTCATTTATAAGTGAATTAGGAGAATTAGGATGTTTTTATCACTAGCTTCCTATAGACACAATATCTCATTGATCTTATTTTATAGGAGAATCAAATGGATGAATATTTTCAACATGTTGGGAGAATTATATATGATGGGGAGACCACTAGTGAGTGTTCTCTATCTCCTAAGTGCATCCTCTATTTTCATCACTGAAATGTGATCCCTTCATTTATAAGGAATTTTCTGATACAGGATTTTCATCATTATTAATGTGGAATAAAACCTAGTACCACTAAGATGTATTATGATTTGGAGCACTAATTTTGTTGTTTTGACATGATATGTTACATAGAAGACTTCATGTCATGATCTTATAATTTTTAGTAAATCAAAGATGAGAATAAAAATCCCTATGGTTTTCTCTAGCCTCTTCCTATACCCATCTGGAAGTAGGAAAATATATCCATGGACGTCATCATGGGATTACCTTGTGCCACTTGGGGCAATAAATCTATCTGGGTAGTGATTGATAGACTGACCAATTCATCCCATTTTATTTCGATCAAATATACTACTAAGGTGGAATAGCTTGATATTTTGTATATTCAAGAGGTCCAGAGGTTGAATGTATTTTCATATTCTATCATTTCAAATAAGGACTTACAATTCACCTTGAAATTCTAAAAAGTCCTCCAAAAATCAATGGGATATTAGGTGAAATTGAATATAGATTACCATCCATAGATATATGGGAAGATGGAGTGAGTGATCTAGAATTTGGGGTATATGTTATGATCTTGTGTCTTAAATTTTAGAGTTTTGTGGGATAACCATCTGGTAATGGTTGATTTTTCTTATAATAATAATTACTATTCATCGATCAAAATGGATCCTTTTGAGGATCTATGTATTCAACCATGCCAGTATCCTCCCTACTGGGATGATGTGGGTGAGACATCCTTAGTGGTACCAAACATTGTGAAAGAGATGGTGATGAAATTTTAGATGATTGAGAAATAGTTTTTAATCTCTTAGAGTCTCCATAAGTTATATGACGATTATCATCATCATTCTTTGGATTTTTCAGATGGGGATTATGTGTTCTTATAGGTGTCACCTCGATTGGGTCAAAATTGAATCAAAATGTAGGGAAATATTTCTCTAAGGTATGGGGGTCCTTTAAGATCACTAAGAGAATTGGTAAGGTCACTTATTGATTTGGGTAACCTCTTTGGTTAATGTTGATCCATGATGTGTTTCACATCTCTCAGTTAAATAAGTATAACTTGGACCCCTCTCATGTTCTGAATTAAGAAGATCTCAAGATAGACCTAATGTTTCAGTGATTCAGAAGCCAAATTGGATTGTTGATTCCCAAGAAAAATCACCACATGAGAAATTGATCCCATTGATCTAAGTGTTACGGAAACATGGGGGTTATTCTCATGAGACATGAGATCAAAATTATCTTGTGAGGTAGCAGTGGCCTCACTTATTTATTGACCAACCATCTATGGGAAAACTTTTTGGGGGTAAAAAAGGATATGGTGGAGATAATCATCACACTCATGGTGTAATTTTCAAGTATTATTTATATTATTTATTAACTTTTATTATTTTATTTCATTTATGAGTATTTTACTTTGTAATATTTTTAGAAAATAGGGAATAATTCATATTTCATGGTTGGAACACTGTTAGTACTAACCATGTGGAAAACCATGAAAAGCCATCAATTTATTGACAAAGGTGTTTTGCATGGTTGATGCACAGTTTATCCTACGTGGAAAAATCATGCAACACCCATGTGGGTTTCAGTGCCGCCTACAAGATTAACAGATGGTTTGGAAAATCTCGATGCTAAACCATGTGTCATTCCCATAAACTTAAAAATGTAAAAATACTAAACTAACCTTTCATGTTTTATCCCCTAATTCATTAATTTTATACCTTTCTCAAACCAGTCACCCCTCATCTCATTAGAAGCCTCTAATCTTTCATTTATGGGTTGATTTCTTATGGTATTTCTCAAAGATTATTCTATAGAACCTATAGGTAAGTGATCCACCTCCTTCCTATTAGTCTCTTATTTTGTTTTTCTTATGATTTATATCTACCCTAATTCCATGGAGGTATAGGGTTTGTCTTGGATAAATTTTATGAAATGGTTTTTAATGTTTAGGGTTTTGTATTACCCTTTTAATGGGTTTTCTCTCCTTTCTCTCCTTTACTAGTGGATTACACCTAGTTACAAGAAGATTCATTTGTTGAGGTATGTGGTTTCATAAGTTGGAATTATTATATAAACCTTGGGTGCTTTCTCACTTCTGGAAATCATTTATAGTTGTTTTCAAGAATGTTTACCACTCTTTAAAGGTTTTTATATGATATATAAATTCTTGATTGATGTTATCTTTTGAAATTGTGAAGAAAATGGTTTTTAAAATAATTTTTTATGTAAAAAATGTGGTATTCTTGTCTTATTCTTATTATAAGGCCCCCTTTGAATTGGAAATTTATTTAATAATGAAATGTGACTTATTGAAATGGAGATAATGGCACATGGGAACCTGATTATCTAGGGGTGGACTAGAATTAAGTACCTCTTTTAACTAAACCACACTAACAAAACATATTATATTTGGTTAATAAATTCATGGTGTCATGGATGGGCATCACCATAACTCTAGTCCAAGACATGAACTCCTTATATTTCAGTTGGATGTGGTGTTGTTAGATGGGTTTCACCATGTCTCTAGTCTAAGGAATTATATACTTAGTGGTTTTTGTGTACATTTGTTTTGTATTTTTATATCACAATTAGGTATGTGGTTCTTACCCACCTTAGGTCCCTCCCATGGTTCTTGATTGTACTTGTTACATGTCATGTTTCCTTTAACTAAATTTTTTGAAGTTGGTTATTTCTCTATTTAATTATAAAATCATATTTTCATATGATTTATTTTCAAACTATCATAATGGTTTTTATCTAACAAATATTTATTATGAAACACTTGGTGGGATCCTATTAGGTTGGTTGTGATCACACTCTATATACACTCAATGGGTATATATAGAATTTTTTTTACAGATACAAGTAGAGTAAAAGGGCCAATTAGAGATGGTGGTTCTTCTTGTTAGTAGATCATGGGATGGTGGTGGTGACATGGTTGGGATTGATCCATTTCATCACATGGAGAAGGGTAGCCCCTTTTATTTTAGTTTTTGTTTCTGCTTTTTTATCATATTCATGCACAACCATCTCAACTTCCCTTCCTATTAGTGTATATATATATATATATATATTTAACTCACCCTTTTTGTTATGGTATGATTTTTATTCATTCATTTATGTTTGTTGTAATCTTTTTTATATTTCATTCATGCTTCTAATGGTTATTTACTTATTTCTTTACTTTTATCTATTTGAGAGAATGACTTTAGAAGATATGGAAACATCATTTCAGATCCATGGTCTAGATCAGTTTAATTGTTTTTATTGAGAAAACCATTCCCAAAGGTAATTCTTGATTCCCAAGAACAATTTGATAGCCTGTGAAGATCAGGAAATCCATTCGAGACTTTACAAGAGATGACTCAAGTTCCTAATTGAGGGGTGACCTAGATTGGTTCATGACATGTAGACTTGATGGTGTACATATAGGTTGAAATTATGTATCAATTATCGGTAGATGAGTTAAGAGAGATTAGTTGGGTTGACAAGATAGATTTGAGGTGAATTCTAGGATAGTGTGGGTCTCCCTTTATTGTTTTCTTTTATTTCATTTTTTATACTATATATGACCAACCCATAAGGTGATCCTATATTAGTGTATACCCAACTTCCAGTATGTTTACATTGTTTTATAGCATGGTTATGATATTATTATGGTTTTTTTTATAATTCCATATGTTGTACTCTAATATTATATAAATTATAGATATTCAATTATTTACTCATTATAATTGTGATGATATAAGAGATTATAGTCTCCCCATGTGGTTTATCTGACACTAATTTCTCATTAGAAGCCTTTGGCATATAAGGAGACATTCTTGAGTTCATGTTGTGAACTCGGTCTCTAATATTTCGGGTAGTTTGTGTGAAGGATATAAAATTATTCCACTTCTTATGGACCTACCCATAGAATTGGTTATAGATTTATTATTTTCCAACATTGTGTGAAATTAGGCCATTACATTGATATATATTGGCTTATGAATGGAAGTCCAGTGAATCCTCCTCACACTACCCAGGTATCCTTTGGTGAGTTATGAGATCCACCAAAACATACACTCAAACTATCGATCAAAGAACTTGATCTTATTCATTCTCATCATGCCACTCCTCATCCCACTTCTTGGTATTTATTATCTCATAGAGTTGGTTCCATAGCATGTGTCTATTAACAACCCTGGTCATAAATATTAGATCCAAACACCTCATATCACATCATTGTTTATGTAAGTTTGTTGCATTATTATCAACTACATACATTTCCTACAACAGTCATGATTTTAAATGGATCCTACATTCTCATTGTCATCTTTTACAAATGTATTCTTATATCAGATATTAATCTTTCACAAATAACACATACTCCTCAAATCCATTTTAATCTTTTTTACATATGTAAGCTTATGGAAAACCTGGATTATATTACAATATTTTCACCCAATGATTTCATCTTTTAGGAACATTCAATGGATTGGAAGATTGGTATAGGGTGGTTATGAGGAAACATATATGTGTTTGATGTGAAATCCCTTTTTTCCTGCTCTACCTCATATACTCATTCATTGGAGTATCACTCTCACTACAGACATCCATCCATCCAATCCTTGCAGTAGTTATGTCATGAGTTGGCCTCCTCCCTCTCCTCTAATTTTAAGGCATGCAAGTTCACTAAGCACTATTGGGCATCCTATGTTCCTCGATCATTGTCCCGCACTATTTCACATTTTTATTCGATTTATTTTGATGTTTTGGAACCCTATTTGGTACCAAATACTTCTAGTTTTAATTATTATGTCATATTTATTGGTGATTATTCATGTATGACTTGAATTTATCTCTTACATCAAAAGTAAAAATTTATTTTTGTTTTTTATACCATTAATATTGAAATTTAACCAAAATTTTAAAAAAAATATTTGTGAATAGATAAGGGTCGTGAATATTTTTCTTCATAATTATTTTATTTCCTTTACAATCATGGTATTATACATCAATCATATTTTCTATAAACCCCTCATAGGAATGGACACGTAGATATAGAGCACTGTCATTGGTTGTGTGGTTGTTATGGGATATGGTCAAATAGAAATTTATGAAAGATCTATAATGAATCCTAGTGGAGGATCAAGGTTGTATCTCAAGGTGTTGGTCTTAGATCTTCACTTTCTTTGAACTTATATTTTTTTCTTTATTTTATAAGAAGGAATAAATAGGGGTTTGAAGGATGAAAATATAAAGTGAATGGAAATGAAAGACAAAATTATTTATGATAAAAAATACACCTTTAGATTCAACATGGTGATCCTTCATTTCCTCACAACATTGACTATCTATCCTATTCTCTGTATGTTCCAGTTGACTACACACAGTCTCACTACATAGATAGTGTAAATTGACTTCAAAATTAGGAAGAATCCCCAAGTTATCATCCCCTCACTCTCTCTAATGGGTCACAATCATGATTTCATTCACTTTCTAAACTATTGATCCCAATCATACATCAATAATTCAAAAATATGGATATAATATGATTTTTTACAGTGTGAAAGGAAATTATGGAAGGAAGAACATGAGGTATGATTGATGCACTCCTGTCGTGGGGCGTGGAAAAACAATATTTTATTTACCTAATTATAGTATAGCAGTTGATCCTAGGTAGTATCCCGAAGAGGAGTGCACACAAAACAAGGTTGTCACTTTTTGTTGGTTTTCTTAAAAAGATTGGTTTTAACAAATTTGAATGACTATGAGAGAAACAAACAACAGAAATTGATTGATTTTAACAAATTATAAAGATGGTGATCAGATTAGGTTCGGCTAGACTTAGTGTTGTGCCATCATGGTTTCCAAATTTTATCTCTTCTTCTTCCTTAAACTGGTAAGAGAGATGTGATGAGAATTTTCCTTTCTAAAACCTTAGATTGGTCTATCCTCCTTCCAATGTGTTTAGGGTTTTAGAAGGTCTCTTGATTAATTAGAGCAATCCCAGACCTAGAATTGTTGTTCTCTAATAAACCAAGATTTCGACATACAATCCTACACACGTGCTTGACAACCGTCGAGCAATCACCACCCAACCCTAATCATGTTCCACCGTATACATATTAGAATTGGGTGGAGGGAGATGTGATCATCGACCAAAGCAATTTATAAATTCAGAATAAAAACCTTAACACAACTGCATTCGGAATTTAATACTGAATTATTAATTGGAACCAAAAGAAGAAATAAGAACACATTTTATTCATTTCAAGCACAAAACTCAAGAACAACACATAGGTCCAGCCTCCCCTCTTTCCGATCACTCAAATGAAACTACCCCTCCATGGATGGGGTAAGAGAGATAATACGGGAGAGGAGAGACATTTAAAAATAAAATAAATAAAAGAAAAATCTGAGAATTTCTTCTCCTTGGTGTCCCAAAAGGAATGGGATGGAGAATGGGATGGATTGAGGGGGAGGAGCTCTCCTCCTTTTATAGGCAGAATTAGACCCCCGAAAGTTTGAGCGTTTTAGACCCCATTAATGACCTCTTCACGCGTTCCACCCTTCATTAATGTTGTGCAAAATTATCTTTTCCGTCTCTCTTAAAAATTTCAGCTCATTTCAAAACCGGATGAAGGAGTTATGAGTTTTTCATTCTCGATTTCTGTTTCTGGACAAAGTTTCCAGGATGGTTCCTCCAAATGTATGTCGTTTAATGGACTCCTTAATGAATTCAAAACTTCCCAAAATTTCTTTTAGAGTCGTCCCTATATGTCCTAGTCATATCCCAGGTGGAAACACATAATTTAGATATTTTTAGGCCGAGTTTTATGTCCTTTATGTTGGGTGGGTCCACGCTGTCCGCCCGGAAAAATCCCCAACTTAAATGAATTTTTAGACCCTTTAGATGGCCGAATCAGCTCCTGGTCCAGAAGACAAAAATGAAGGAAATAAAATAAGGATTATAAAAAAAATTTAATCAGAAAATTTGGAATTTTATTTTCCCAGAAATGACCGAAATACCCCTGACATAAAAATCTGTCAAAAATCCAGAAATAGTCGTTTTTCACATTTGGGTTCAAAATAACACTAAAACCTAAAAACATGACAATTACCCATCCAATAACACATTTTTGGGATTATAAAAAATGATATTCAATATAAATTAATTGAAAATATTTTCTCTATCAATTCCCCCACACTTAAACTATGCTTGTCCTCAAGCATAAAATCTCAACATGGAATTCAAAGGACACCAATGTCACCAATATTTAAATTTCAAATGGAATAAAATCAAATGATTATAAATGTCCAATCAAATTTTCCTGTTCCACAAAAATAACAATTTAATTTCCCATTTTTCAAAGAAACAATCAATTCATGCATTTTACTTTTCCCCTTTGAAAAATAATGAAGCTTATCCTTTCATTCATTCAAGCTTCTCAATTTATTATTATTAAACATGCCAAATCATGATCTACCTCACTTATGAATATTTTCTCTCATCACTCATGATACAATTAATAGTGGAGTTATGCTCATATCATGATAACATGCTCCTTACCTATAGGCTTGTAAAGTAACTACTTTCTCCACTTTGTAAAGACAAAACACACATAAAATCATGAGGACTTGCAATAAAGGTTCAAATGACTCTATGGATTTGGGTTGGTGGGTAAATGATTGAAATAATTTAAGGCCAGAAGTGGGAGGTTTTACTCTTAAGTACAATGCATGATTAATCAAGTGAAAGCACAAGATGAACCTCACTCAAATCCCCTTGAAATGTGAATCACAACACCACTCCCCTTTCAATGACATGGGTCATGAGTCAATAAATGATTACAAAGAATGATATCATCCAAGTTCTCCCTATTTTTTTGTAAAGCTCCAGAAAGGAACAGCTTTATTTTGAATTTTTTTTCTTCTTTTTTTTTGGAGAACTGGATGAAATGAAAGAAGCATAATGAAATTATGAATCATGCCCAATTTTCTAATAATACATTGCCCAAAATGATGATGCACACATTACACCACCCAAAAATGATACATATCCCAAGGAACACACATGAAAGGCCCTTCCCCCACACTCAAACTTGAAATAACCATGCAAAAATACTAAAAGTGCGGGTAGGTAAGGAAAAATTGGATTGTAATGTGGCTTAAACCTATAAGGAAATTCATGGAATCTAAGGGCTTACGAAGGATAAATGTAAAGGTGGGTCTTAGGATAAAATGTGGCTAGCCAAAGATATGCCTCAATCATTTTAAATGTGGTTTTGTACAGTCATAGCTTTGACAAGTTTCAATACAAGTTCTAGAAGGTGGCACGTCCCAAGATCACTCAAGAAATATGATCAAGATAAAATAGGAAATATTTGGTATAGAAATCCTCTTAGGAATGAGAATATGATATTGGACAATCACTCATGGCATGATTAATAATAACAAATTAATTCACATGAATTTCAGAAATTTAAAGAATGAAAAATGGAAGGTAAATTTCATTTACATGAATCAATTAATTCCCTCAAATCATGAGTCCTTATTTCAATATCCTTGCTTCACTTTAATCATCCAATTATCCATTTTAATCATTCAATCTCCGAAACATTGAAATCTAAAACATAGAATCACTGGATTTCTATGAAACTCATGTCTCCTAGAGAAGTCAAGTAAAACATGAATTCAAGCGTGGGCATTCCTTTTCTTGATTAATTCTTTAAAAGACTAAAAAATGTAGGGAATAAAGTCGGATAATATAGAATTGAAACTCATACTCCCCTGTCAAATGGATCCTTTTCTTCACGACGTATAATCCCACGACACCCTCTTCATTAATGGACCTGAAAAAAAATGAAAACAATTGATAGTGCGGGCCCATTCAATCATGATGGTAAATGACTAAGAAGACAAGTGGAAAATGGGGGAAAATGCGGGTTGCCTCCTGGTAGCGCCTTTGTTTAATGTCGTTGGCTCGACAAAACAAAACAAAACAATTTTTTTTTTTTGAAAAATCTCCTGGACTTCAAGATTTCTTCCCCCACACTTAATTTATACAGTGTCCTCAATGCATGTAAATGTATGTTTCAAAAAGTTGGAGTTACTGCATTTAATCAAGTGTAAAGGAATGATGCAACCTGGTAGGTGTTCATTTGTATTCAGGGTGAAGGAGTGCGATCTCCTCCACTGGTTCTTGAGGTACGGTCCCATAGAACTTCTTCAGCCTCTGCCCATTTATAGTGAATGGGTTTCCTCCTCCTTCCTTTTGAATCTGCATAGCACCAAAGGGATATACATGAATAACAGTAAAGGGGCCTTCCCATCTGGAACAAAGTTTACCTGGCATAAGCTTAAGTCTGGATTTGAATAGTAACATGTGATCTCCAGGGTTGAAGGTTCTTGGTTGAATTATCTTATCATGGGCCATCCTTGTTCTCTCTTTATAGATCATTGAGTTTTTAAAAGATTCCCTTCTAATTTCTTCTAACTCCTGCAACTGCAATCTTCTTTCTTTCCCAGCTTTCTCAAGGTCCAGATTCATCTCTCTTACCGCCCAGTAGGCTCTATGCTCCAACTCCACAGGAAGGTGGCAACTCTTTCCATAGATCAATCTATAGGGACTCATCCCTATCAGTGTTTTGTAGGTCGTTCTGTACGCCCATAATGTATCATCTAACTTTTGTCTCCAGTCCTTCTGGTTGGGTTTAACAGTCTTCTCCAGAATGGATTTGATTTCTCTATTAGAGACTTCTGCTTGGCCATTTGTTTGGGGATGGTATGGGGTACATGTTCTATGATGCACCCCATACTTCTTTAGAAATGCATCCATTTTCCTGTTGCAAAAATGAGTTCCTTGATCACTGATGATTTCTCGTGGCACGCCAAACCTATAGAAAATGTTAGCCCTAACAAAATCACAAACAACTTTTGCATCATCAGTTCTGGTTGCTTTTGCTTCCACCCATTTTGAAACATAGTCTACAGCCAAAAGAATATATGAATTTCCAAATGACATTGGGAATGGTCCCATGAAATCTATGCCCCAAACTTCAAAAATTTCACAAAATGTTATTGGTTTTTGTGGCATTTCATGTCATTTGGATATGTTACCAAAAAATTGGCATTTTTCACATCTTTTACAAAATTCATATACATCCTTAAATAAGGTGGGCCAGTAGAGTCCAGATTCTAAAACTTTTCAGGCAGTCCTCTGAGGTCCAAAGTGGCCTCCACATGAAAATTTATGACAAAATTCAAACACTGATTCAATTTCACTTCTTGGCAAGCATCTTCTCATGATTTGATCATTACAAATTTTCCACAGAAATGGATCTTCCCAAATGTAAAATCTTGATTCAGATTTAAGCTTATGTTGTTGATGAGAGCTTAGATGAGAGGGTACCTGAGATGTTACCAAATAGTTGACAATGTTGGCATACCATGGTACTTCACTGTTGATGATGTAGAGTTGTTCTCCAGGAAGCTCATCATTAAGTGGGTTCTGCTTTGGTATTTCTGTTTCAGCGGTGTGGGGTAGTCGACTCAGATGATCAGCCACTTGATTTTCATTCCACTTCTTATCTTTGATTTCCAAGTTGAACTCTTGTAAGAGCAGCATCCATCTCACCAACCGTGGTTTAGAATCCGCCTTTTTCATTAAGTACCTAAGAGCTGCATGATCAGAAAAAACAACAACTTTAGTGCCCAGAAGATATGATCGGAATTTATCTAGTGAAAAAACGACTGCAAGGAACTCCTTCTCTGTGGTTGTGTAATTTATTTGTGTTTCGTCCAAGGTCCTTGATGCGTAGGAGATGACTTGAGGTTTGCTGTCAATTCTCTGTGATAGAGCGGCTCCCACTGCTTTGTTGGATGCATCACAAAGTATCTCGAAAGGGTAATCCCAATTGGGTGGCTGCATTATTGGTGGTGTTATCAACCTTTACTTTAATTCATCAAATGATTCCCTACATGCACAATCAAAATTAAAGTTAGCATCCTTTAGAAGTAATCTTGAGAGAGGGAGAGAAATCTTACTGAAATCCTTGATGAATCTTCTGTAAAATCCTGCATGCCCTAAAAAGGATCTAACATGTTTGACACAAGTTGTATATGGTAAGGAATTTATTACATCAACTTTTGATTTATCAACCTCAATCCCATTTTGTGAAATTATGTGCCCCAACACTATCCCTTTTTCAACCATGAAATGACATTTTTCAAAATTTAAGACAAGGTTCTTTTCAATGCATGTTTTCAAAACTTTTTCCAAATTTCCCAAGAAATGGTCAAATGAATTTCCAAAAACTGTGAAATCATCAAGAAACACCTCCAAGCAATCCTCAATTTGGTCTGAGAAAATACTCACCATACACCGTTGAAATGTACCTGGGTCATTGCATAGCCCGAAAGGCATCCTTTTGTAGGCGAATGTTCCAAAAGGGCAGGTGAAGGTTGTCTTCTCCTGGTCTTCTGGTGCAATTGGTACCTGAAAATAACCTGAGAATCCATCTAAAAAACAGTAATTAGTATTTTCAGCTAACCTTTCAAGCATCTGATCAATGAATGGAATAGGAAAGTGATCTTTTCTGGTAACTTGATTTAGCTTCCTGTAATCTATACAGACTCTCCAGCTGTTTTGTATTCTCATGGGGATCAGTTCATTTCTTTCATTTGTAACAGAGGTCAGGCCAGTTTTCTTGAGTACTACATGAATTGGGCTGACCCATTGAGAATCATAGATTGGGTAAATGATATCAGCTGCTAACAATTTATCAATCTCTTTCTTAACGACCTCCATGATTGTGGGATTGAGTCTTCTTTGAGGTTGTCTAACTGGCCGAGATTCACTTTCTAAAAATATCTTGTGAGAGCATACCTTAGGGTTGATTCCAGGAATATCACCTAAACTCCATCCTACAGCTTTTACATTCCTTTTGAGAAGGTCAATCAATGTTTGTTCTTGTGAATGGGATAGGTTATTGGCAATTATTACTGGCAATTTCTCTCTTTCCATTAGGTAAGCATACTTCAAGTCACATGGCAAAGGCTTCAGTTCTAAACATGGGGGTTGTTCAAGGGATGATATTTCA
This sequence comes from Viscum album, assembly GCA_963277665.1. Classification (NCBI taxonomy): domain Eukaryota; kingdom Viridiplantae; phylum Streptophyta; class Magnoliopsida; order Santalales; family Viscaceae; genus Viscum; species Viscum album. The sequence goes on from OY728144.1 coordinate 186,230,515, forward strand.
TTTATGTTTCCTACTTCTAATGTTGAATTCTCTGGAATAATCTTACTTCCTCTTAACAAATCATCGAAAAAATCAGATTTTACCTCATCCTCCAACATGATATCAGAATTTTTAGGTTCATGGGAGTTATAAAATTCAAATGAAGAGTGTTCTCCCACATATAACAAGTCATGAAGCATACCTGAGTCTTTAATTGGTTCTATACCTTCATTATGGGAGATTGCATAAAGTGAGTGATTGTTGGACGGGTGTTTCATCGTATCAAGAATATTGAAGTGTATCGTACTATCTCCGAGCTCCATGGTGAGGGTTCCTTCATGCACGTTGATGATTATTCTTGCTGTTTTCAGGAATGGTCTCCCTAAGATGATGGGAGATTGGTATGGTGCTCGGTCTTCCTCCATGGTAAGGACATAAAAGTCTGCTGGAAAGATTAATCCTCTCACTCCTACAAGTACATCTTCAACGACTCCAGCTGGGAAAATGGTGGATCTGTTTGCTAATTGTACCACCACCCGAGTTGATTTTAGTTCTCTGATCTGTAAAGATGAAAACATAGAGTGAGGCATCACATTTATCGAAGCTCCAAGATCACATAGTGCATCAGTAAAATTTAATGAACCGATAGTTCAGGGAATAGAGAAAGTCCCTGGATCTTGACATTTTTGCGGTATTGGTGGTGTGATCAATGCTGAGACGCTTCTTCCTAAGTTGATTCTTTCATTTCCATCCATCCTCTTTCTTTTAGTACATAGCTCCTTCAGAAATTTTGCATATTTAGGGATTTTCCTGATTGCATCCAGTAGTGGAATGTTAATCTCAACTTTTCGAAATGTTTCTTGAATTTCCCGTTGAATTCGTTCTTCTTCTACCTTCTTTGACTCAACCAATGCTGATGGGAATGGTGCTAGAATATCCTTTTTCTCCCTTTGTTGTTTATGCAATGGTGTTTCTAGTCTTTCTTTCTTGAACCTTGTTCTTTCTACTTTGTTGTTGACTCCATCTTTTGGTTGGATAGGACGAGCTTCAGCAGGTTCCCTAGATTCATCCTCCTCATATTGTTCTGGTGGTTTGAGCTCCTTCCCGCTTCGGGTTGTGATTGCACTAACATTCTCTTTTGGATTGGGAATTGTTTGTGCAGGAAGCTTACCTTGGTTCTTGGTGAGAGCATCCATAATGCTTGAAAATTGATCAGCTAGCTTGTACATCTTATCTTCTATTCCCGCAAATCTTGTCTTCAGTTGTTGGTCTTCATTTGTTAGTGCACTTGTGGATGGTTGCTCATAATTCTTCCGCTGGAAAGGTGGTGGTTGAAAAGTTTGTTGTTGTTGGAAGGGATTCTAATAAGGTTGTTGGAATGCTATCGGGTTCTGATATTGCTGCTGAAAAGGTACTCTGGCTTGGTTCTGTTGAAACCCATACCCCGGTTGGGTTTACGGTTGGTATTGCCTTTGTTGATAGGCTGCATCACAACTTTCTGTCCCCTACACTTCTGGACATTGATCAGTGTGATGAGAATTAGAAGAGCATAAACCACATACCTAATTTGGTCCTTGTTGTTCCTTCACATGGTTCACAGCTATTTGTCGCACCAACCTGGTGAGTTCACCCATTTCATTCCTAATTAAATCCACTGAATCAGATGTTATTACCTCATGGATTCCTCTGGTGATCGTACCTCGAGTTCCAAACTGCTGTGAATTTTGTGCAATCTTTTCAATCAGAATTCGTATATCTGCAGGTGATTTATCAATGAGGGCTCCTCCCGATGAGGCATCTAGTAGATTCCTGTCATTGTCAAGAAATCCTTGGTAGAAGCACACAAGGAATTGGTCCTCTTCTATTTCTTGGTGTGGACAACTTTCACAAAGCTTCTTGAAACGTTCCCAGTATTCGTAGAGTGTTTCTCCAGTTGATTGATGGATGACATAAATCTCCTTCTTTATTTCAGTGCTCCTAGATGTTGGGAAGAATCTTTGTAGAAAGCATTTTTTTAGATCTTCCCAGTCACTGATCTCCCCCGGTTGTTGATTGTATAACCATTCCTTTGCTGCTCCCTCTAGTGAGAAGGGGAAATCCCTCCACTTCACATGCTCTTCCGCGACTGCTCGAGGTTTGAAGCTGGAGCAGACATAGGTGTATTCTTGAATATGTCGATTTGGGTCTTCACCTGCAAGACCATGAAATTTAGGAAGCACTTGGATCATGTTAATTCGCAATTCAAAATCATTTTCTAAGGCAGGAATTGCAAGTTGATAATTTTGATTGACAAATTGAGGTGCACAGATGTCACGTAGGGTTCGGTGGGGATTTACAGCCATTATTAAAGGTTCAAAGTCTCCACTCAAGGTATCACTTGAATCAGTGAGATTTATTTCTTCGAAATCTTTTGGAAGATTTTGATTTCTCAATTTGGTTATTGTGCGCTCAATTCCGGGATCGAATTCTAATAAATTTCTATTTGAACTACGGGTCATTCAAAAGAGATTTTTTTTAAAAAAAAAGCTTTGAGGCACTGCCTCCCCGACAACGGCGCCAAGTTTGACGCACGCCTATCGTGGGGTGTGGAAAAACAATATTTTATTTACCTAATTATAGTATAGTAGTTGATCCTAGGTAGTCTCCCGAAGAGGAGTGCACACAAAACAAGGTTGTCACTTTTTGTTGGTTTTCTTAAAAAGATTGGTTTTAACAAATTTGAATGACTATGAGAGAAACAAACAACAGAAATTGATTGATTTTAACAAATTATAAAGACGGTGATCAGATTAGGTTTGGCTAGACTTAGTGTTGTGCCATCATGGTTTCCAAATTTTATCTCTTCTTCTTCCTTAAACTGGTAAGAGAGATGTGATGAGAATTTTCCTTTCTAAAACCTTAGATTGGTATATCCTCCTTCAAATGTGTTTAGGGTTGTAGAAGGTCTCTTGATTAATTAGAGTAATCCCAGACCTGGAATTGTTGTTCTCTAATAAACCAAGATTTCGACATACAATCCTATACATGTGCTTGACAACCGTCGAGCAATCACCACCCAACCCTAATCATGTTCCACCGTATACAGGTTAGAATTGGGTGGAGGGAGATGTGATCATCGACCAAAGAAATTTATAATTTCAGAATAAAAACTTTAACACAACCGCATTCGGAATTTAATACTGAATTATTAATTGGAACCGGAAGAAGAAAGAAGAACACATTTTATTCATTTCAAGCACAAAACTCAAGAACAACACATAGGTCCAGCCTCCCCTCTTTCCGATCACTCAAATGAAACTACCCCTCCATGGATGGGGTAAGAGAGATAATGCGGGAGAGGCAAGACATTTAAAAATAAAATAAATAAAAGAAAAATCTGAGAATTTCTTCTCCTTGGTGTCCCAGAAGGAATGGGATGGAGAATGGGATGGATTGAGGGGGAGGAGCTCTCCTCCTTTTATAGGCAGAATTCAACCCCCAAAAGATTGAGCGTTTTAGACACCATTAATGACCTCTTCACGCGTTCCACCCTTCATGAATGTTGTGAAAAATTATCGTGTCCGTCTCTATCCAAAATTTCAGCTCATTTGAAAACCGGATGAAGGAGTTATGACTTTTTCATTCTCGATTTCTGTTTCTGGACGAAGTTTCCAGGATGGTTCCTCCAAATGTATATCGTTTAATGGACTCCTTAATGACTTCCAAACTTCCCCAAATTTCTTTTAGAGTCGGAACTATATGTCCTCGTCATAGCCCAGATGGAAACACATCATTTAGATATTTGTAGGCCGAGTTTTATGTCCTTTATGTTGGGTGGGTCCACGCTGTCCGCCAGGAACAATCCCCAAATTAAATGAATTTTTAGACCCTTTAGATGGCCGAATCAGCTTCTGGTCCAGAATACAAAAATGAAGGAAATAAAATAAGGATTATAACAAAATTTTAATCAGAAAATTTGGAATTTTATTTTTCCAGAAATGACCGAAATACCCCTGACATAAAAATCTGTCAAAAATCCAGAAATAGTCGTTTTTCACATTTGGGTTCAAAATAACACTAAAACCTAAAAACATGACAATTACCCATCCAATAACACATTTTTGGGATTATAAACAATGATATTAAATATAAATTAATTGAAAATATTTTCTCTATCAATGATCATCTCATTGGTTTCTAAAATACCCAAATTCAAAGAATAGATTAGAAAGGATAAGACTAGGTGTGTAGAATCTGGTTCACTAGTTTTTATCTAGTGAGTGATCCTTAGGTTAGCCTTCCTTCATGGATGGAAGCTTTAGAATCTTCAACACTTTATAGAGGTAGAAACAAAAATAAAGGGGGTAAAATATAACAGAATTAATAGTAAACAAAACAGAATTAATTAGAATTAAAAATGTAAAAAAATAATAAATTTATAATCAAATTAAGACTAAGATGAAGTCTAAGGACAGAATCCATAGCTATAACTTCCATGAACTAAATTCTTTATAATGATTAGGGCTAAAAATATTTATAGATATTGTACATTTTTTCTCCTCCATTAATTTTAGTGTCTTGATCTCAAGTTTCAAGTTCTTATTCCCTTCCTCAAACAAATTCCTAGTGTCCATCATTGAGGGTTGTGATTGATGGATCTAGGAATCCCAATATTATATCCTTTTTTATATTATCCCCATTTTTTGATAGATGATCTCCATGTGGTTTTTTGTTTGATCACTCCTAGATTTGGGTGAACTAGTGTAATTAGTTTTTTATTATGGGTTTTCCATTTTGGGAATTTTTGGAATTTGATCCCCATGACCAAAAATTTTGGTAAGTCCTAGACTAGATCCAAGAAGGGAATTTTTGATCGATTGGAATCAACATGTGGTCGGTCAGTTGAATTTGTGGTTTCTTGGGGGATGTGGTCGATTGAGAATCATCATGTAGTTGCTTGAGGACTTTACAGATTTTCCATCATGTTTAGTTACGCTTATTTTTTTGGTTGAATCAATGTCACGATCAGTTGAATCTATTTGGTCAATTGGATAATGCTCACGCAGTGCCTAAAACATGCTTATGTAGGGGTGTCTCATGTTTACATATAAAATCCCCTTGCTCAAATTATATTTACACACCCTACCCTGGTTACATGATTCTTATAGTGTTGCATGGATGTTGTTTTCATGGGCTGAGTAGGACCCTTACACAAGTCACTACCACAAAACTGGGTTTCCATAGTGCCACCCTTTAATAGTGCTAAAAAACACTAATAAAAGGGCTATATTTATCAGCGCTTTTTTAGCACAGTTAAATGGGCCCCCTTTATCAGTGCTTTTTTTAGTAGCGCTGATAAAGGGGGAATTTATCAGTGATTTTTTTCCTAGCGCTGATAAAGTGTATATTTCAAAAAAATTATATTTCATAAAAAATAATATATTGATATATAAATATAAAAGTATATTTATATTGATATAAATATAATATATATTTTTTAAATATGTTTTAGATAAGTATAAATAAGCAGTTTCACTTAATATATAAGATATGTTATGAAAATGTCTTATAAAATATCTTAAGAAAATTATTAATTAAGAATTTTATAATTATCATTGACTAATAATAATTTAATAACAATTTTAAGACACAAAAAAACAAAAAATTAATAAAAGTTCTAAAATAAGTTGAAAAGATAACTCAAACTTCAAACGACCATAACTTTTGATCCTGGTGTCCGTTTGAGCTATAAGGCATATCAAATTAAATCCTGTGACGAGCTCTATGTGATGGAGATATAAGAAAACGTTATATTGTATTTTTCATGGCCAAAAAGGCTCACAAGGCCTCCAAAATGGAGTTTTTAGTCCAGATACCCAAATTTTTTAACATTCAATGAAATTTCAGCCTCGTTTTAGAGGGTCTTTTGACCTTTTTCACTAGGGACTGAATTTATTCCGAGGGTTTACATTTATATTGATATTATGGATTTGAAATTTTATCATATTTTACAATGTAATTTTATTTATAATCAATTATATAATAATGTATACATATTTTTTATACATTCACCCAAAAAAAATTAATTTTATAAATAAATAATTAAGAATATTTACATATAAAGTATATTTCTCAATATATAAAGATTATATAAATAAAAAAATAATATCCATTTTATTTAAAAAACAAATATATTAATATTTATATACCTATATGATGTGTGTGTGTGTGTCTATATATTTGTGTGTGTCTGTATTGACAAACTGATATATATTATCTATATATTCTAAACATATGTATATACATATTAATATATAATATTTTTAAATATATATAAATATGTATAATTATACTTACAAATACACAGATAATATGTGTGTGTGTGTTGTATATATGTATTTATTTATTTATAAACACACACACAAAAATATATTTTATAAATGTATTTAAAACTAATTTTATAAATATATATTAATATACAAATAAAAAATATAAATATATATAAATAAATAGATATAAATATATATTAATATATGAATAAATATATAAATATATAAATATAACTATATATGTATATATATATTAATATAAGAATATATATATATATATATATATATTAATATAACTAAATATATATATTAATATAAATATATATATGTTAATGTAAATATATATTAATATACGAGTAAATATAACTAAAAGGGGCCTTTATCAGATAATGGACTCATTTATCAGCGCTTTTTTTAGCGCTGATAAAATCCCCATTTTATCAGCGTTTTTTTAGCGATGATAAAAGAGATCCTCCCTTTATCTTCACTGAGATTAACAACACTTTTTTATCGCTGATAAATTCCTTTTTGAGCACTCAAAAAATCCTGTTTTTTGGTAGTGAGTTTACCTACACAGACAAGATTTTTCTAAATCTTAACCTCCGCATGCACATCAAGCAAATAAAAATAAATATATCCTTTGTCCATGAAATTCAAAATTGATTCAAACACATAAAAACATAATTGAAATCATTTTAAGAATTAAAATCTAGAACCAAGATCAAGGTATGGATTCTAATTTAAATCCAAATATGAATAAACACTAAAAATCATGTTTTAATCTATTTATCATTTAAATTCGGATTTTCACTAAAGTAACAAAACTTAATTATTTTCCAAGGTTTTATCTAGATTAGGTAGGGGTTAATTTCCAATGAATTAAATTGGAAAAAATTGTCTCACATGAATCCCCCACACTTACACTATTTCACTCTCAGACAATAAAAAGAATTAAATTTACTAAAAAGAAATATCATAACAAAAATATTTTTACTACCTAAATTTAAATACACACACTATAAATGAAAGAAAAATGACTAATTTAATACTAAAAACACTATGAATCCAATTTTAATTAATCATACATCCTCATTTTTATTTAATTCAAAGTTTAATTTCCAATAGTGAAACAATCATATTTAAGTGGAATTAAAATTTTAATATGAATCACTTTAAATTATCACTCTTCACAAGATTTTTTATACCTAAGATCCATTTTTCACTTATTTGATAAAAATAAAATGATATTATTATAATTCAATTTCTCGTTCTTCATTTGGGTTCAATGTACTACTCACTTAAATGAATTCATTTTTGATAATTATGAACTTATTTGAATTTTTTCTTAGTCATGTTTGTACAAATCACTTATAGGATTTACAATAGATTTTTTTTACTCACACACCTAATGAATAATTTATTAGTTAAAGATTTGTATTTATCTTTTAGTTCATTACATGTCTATTCAAGCATATTACAGTACTCAAACATTTCTTCATTATACATATTTTCATAATCTCTTTCATCTCGAGAATAATAGGAATTATGTACAAGAGATTCCAGTGTTACCTCAGATGTATTTGTCATAAAACACATATTGGATTTGTTGGCCTATTCATCATGTGAATATTCTGAGTCACTTGAACTATCCTCTGAAGCACTCTAAGTATAAGGCCCCAGCCATAAACCTTACTTAATCTTGAGTTATTACAAGATTACACATTGAGGATCTTTTCAGGTTTAGAGTTTTAGAGAATTAGATCATGAAACTTGCATTACATTCCACATTTAAACAAAGTGGTTACATAAAAGACAATATTCATCCTTCCCATCAACGGAAACCTATTTAAAATAAAACACATATTCTTTCTTGACACATCCTTGACACTATCATCACATCATGTACCTTTCCCTTGACCTGTGAAAAACATTTCAAAAAACTTGGGATGAGCATAAAAAGCTCAGTCAGGGTTATAAAAATATGGAAAGGAAACATGAGTTCATATATACATAAGAATGAAATCATACTTTACCCATAAAACATAGGCATATCAAATCATGAATAAATCATAGAAAACATAAGACATAAAGGTGACTTGAGGCATTCATAACATTCTTACGTAGGGAGTAACCCTCTTGGTTACGTTTGGAATACCCATCCCAGTATATTCCCTAAATCTCTTCGGAGAAACCTTAACGTTTCACTCCTTCGCGTTACCCAATGCATTGGAGAGCTATATCGGGCTCACCCGCCCTTAGTTTATCACGGAACCACCCATTTTCATAACAATGCCCAAGAACCATAACATAAATGTATCACATAAAACATGCATAAAGTAAACATAACATTTCCACATTTCAATCACAATATAACATTTTAGTATATTGAAATAATGAATCCATTCAAAAAGAAACCATTTCCAAAACCATTTAAAACATTTAATAAAGAGATTTTTGAATCAAAGTGTCCCATACCACCTTGATGATTTTAACATTTTAAACCATTAATATCCATATAAATAAATCCTTAAAACCATTTTTAAAACATGGATATTAATAAGAACAAATCATTAAAACATTTAAAGCGATATTTTGGTTAAAGGGGTTTTACCAAAATTAGAGACACCTGAATACAATAATTGTGGAATAACATTTAGTCAGAACTTTATAATATCATGATAATAAATGGATTCATGATATAATACTTCAAAGGACAGTATATACACCATATAAGAGTGAATTGGTGCATAACAACAATGAACCCTCAATAGAAATGTCAAATGTGATGAAATCCCTTATAAAGAAGGTATCCTTAAATTAAGGACAAATCAACCTCAAAAATATGTGTGACAAATATAAATACACCCAATATAAGTGGATATTAAGTGTAAAACAATAAAAGGTCATTCACACATATTCAATGGATGACATATTCAATGACTACATGTTGAACCCAAAGAAATCGAAATTGGGTTAAAAAGTTCCCTTTACAGCCTAACGGCATCACATAAAAATGAGTTGATGAGGGATAAAAAGTGTGTCTCATCACTTGGACATAAAATTTACATAAATAAGGATATATGAGAACATATCCCAATATAACAATATGTAAATTAAAAGACCCAAGAAAAGAAGTCTTTTAAAAAAGAGGAGGGTGAAAGGTTCCCTTACCGACTTGGGTATCTTTCAAAACATACACCCCATGAAAGAAGGACAATAGATCATTGATGTAAATACTCATAAACGAAAGTATATTACACAAAGAGTAGAATAATGGGCAGTACATACACCACTCAATGGAATTTGTGGCAAATGTAGCATAAATCTCACGGGAATAAAAGTGAGATGAAAAATCCCTTACGAAAACTCGGCAGCCTAACGGCGCCACATAAAACTTCCGAATATGGATTGATGAGATCAAATAGGGTATCTCATCACATTACAATAAAATTTACAGCAAGAGGAATATAAAATAACATCCCCCAACATTACAAAGAGGAGCCTAAAAGAAGTGACATAAAATGGATTGATGAGAGAGAATAGGGTATCTCATCACATGAACATAAAAATTAAAGTAGGATTAATATAAAATAACATCCCAATCATAAGAAAGATGAACTTAAAAGAAATGACATAAAAGAGTGTACTTAAAAAGAAAGAGAGTTGTAGGATCCCTTACCTCGGGTCCGACTTGACTCGATCGTTCTTTAATCTCCTGAATAGTAAACTTGAGTTAATTTCTACTTCCTTAAGAACCTTTTTCAAGTTCATTATTACTTTTATACCACTTATTACCATGTCATAAACATTATGTAATCATTTAAGTTAATAATATTTGTTTTTCCGATATTTGGTTCTTAAGTCGATAGTGGACTTCTTACAATTACATGTTGTTCGTGTGGCCAAATGTTTATTATATCCAGAATTTTATTCATTATTTAGATATCATATATGTCATATATATCCAGTACATGCATGCATTTATAACATTACATAATTATTTAGAGGTAAGAAATGAAATGCACCGTTCATGGAGACGGTAAGCCGTACGTACGCATGAACGCTACTTTCATTTCTATTTCGTATTTTATAGAATGGAATAATAATGATATAAAGTTATATTATAATTCCAGTATAATATTATATATAATATCATATTTCCATCCTTTATACATCCCACATATGGTATTTTAACGAATCAAATAACTTTGAGGGGGCGGTAGTCCGCACTTCCTTAAATGAAGATATCGCGTATACCCATAATGGAAGCCATAAAGGTAAGACAAAAATGAAAAATACAGAAGCATAAGTAAAATATAAACATATTATATATCATATATAAAAATAGTGACATCATAATGGCCACCTTTGAAGGTGTTAAATGAGTATTGAACAATCATCATTTCAGGAGGCAGAATTTCGCCATCCACGGAAACCGTATGTTCTTTAACCATTTGATGTAGTTGTGTGAGAGTGTAGCTCGAATAAATCTTATAACAACATCCTAGTATATTGAAGATACTGGTGTTATTACAAAATAAGAAAATAAAAAGAGTTTAGGGGGTTGGAGAAGCAAAATAAAACAAATGAACATGAGAGAATGAATTACCTTTAAAAGTGTAACTCCTTTTGATTTGAGCCAAAAGGCTTCCTTTGAAAGGATTATAACCAAAGGTAATCCTCTAGGATGAGGATAGGGATTTGTAGAGAGTAAATGGGCAGTGGTTGGCCGAGCCAAAGGCTTGAGAAGTGTGTGAAATGAGGTAGAGGTGGGGGCCTTTTATAAGAGGAGAGGAGGGGCACTTTTGGAAAGTAAGGAAATATTACTTTATTTGAAAATGTGTTTCGGTTTTAAAAGGTCCCACATTGATATAATTCGTGGATAAGGTTATAAAGGTTCGAAATCCACACATCCAATAATTTTTGGACATGTGTAGTTCATAGATTTTACATTATCTTTCCATTTTATTTAAATCGTCAAATAATGATGTCATCGCTACATCATTATTATGTCATAAATAATTTATTTTATTTAATGTATAAAAATTATAAAAAAATTACTATGATGTAGGAAATCTTTTTATATTTCCAATGACTATTTATAATCAAAATTTGTACTTGTGTAACCCCACTTAAAAACTGTTTTAGTAAAACAACTCATCTTTGTGTCAATTTAATTTTAACATTAAATAAAAATATATTATTGTCATTTTCCAACTAAAGTGGCTCCATGGGGTCCCAAAGTTGGCCCATGGCTTGTCTTGGTCGTCCATGACTCTCCCAATAGGTGTAGGACAAGTGTCATGGTGTTTTCACATTCTTATAATATCATTATTACCTTAAACTACACTAATTACCACTAATCGCGATTAAAAACTTAATAAGTTACTATTCACCAAAAAATTATTTTTATCCCATTGAACCACATTTTACTTCTTAATGACAATCATGTATGTCGGATTTTTGAAATTAAAAACACAGAAGTGGTAAAATTTCATTTAAACGAAAAATCAGCTTTTATAAGTACCACTTAGTGGTTTCACTATTCATCAAAAATTGAAGTTTTTCAGAAAATTACCAAAAATTCACCCTAAGCTATATTTGATATTAAGAACTCAAAAATGAAGTCCGTTTTGAAAAATTCAAAACATATTAGTCACATTAATTAATTTAATAATTAATTCCCGCTGTCAGAGCAAATAGCGTGTTTTTATAAAACAATAAGTATCAAAAGATTGACACTAGTTTAAGTCTGATTTCAAAGTGAAATTAATTCCAACGACCACTATCGGATTTAATGGTAAAAATATTTTATAATTTCACTTTAAAACCAATTCAATATATTATCTAATCATATAAATAAATTAGATTAAAAAGTGGTTTTGAATTAAAACACAACATTTACACTATTCATTAAAAAAATGAACTTTATCGGAAAGATACCAAAAATTTACACAAAGTAAATTTTGATGTCCTGATTCTTAGTAAGAGTTTTATTTGGTCCAAAAGAATGTTTAAGAGTGAACAAAACTATATTTAATGACAGTTCTCCATTAAAAGGCGATAAGTGAACCTTTGGTGAAAACTAGGGCATATACGCCTAAAATTGAATTCTTTACATATTTTAAGCCTTTAGCTTTTATTGGATAAATGTAAAAACATTTAAAAAAAACATATATAATCATATTTTAGTTATTTCTATCCATTCCCTCCAATACAAAGGCTACATATTAACTACCATTTGAAATAATATAATTTTATTATTAGAGTGCAATGTAAGATTCCCAAGAAATTCGTTGTTGCGTGTTGGGTACGCCATCGAGCATAGCGTCCCCTTTAAAGTCATATTAATATTTTATTCACAAATATGGATAAATATGAAAATTTCATATTCATTATTTACCTGGGGTGTTACATCCTTCCCCCCTTTTGGGAATTGCGTCCTCGCAATTTTAAAATTGCGCTTGGAAACATCCTTGAAAGTCTCACATCGGAACAAGAGTCGGTAAAACAATCACTTTAAAATAAAGAGAGATAAGTACAAAGGTCACCCGAGTTAACCCATACTAGGATTACAAGTATGAAAATATGGACATGGAGGAAAAAACAAAGGGTCATGTCCTGATGGAGAGTGATAGAAAACAAGTTTAGGAGAAAGTTAACCACGAGAAAATCACAAACTTGTGATGGGTTAAACGGTGTTGGGTTCCCCAGTAGGAAAAGTGAATAGACAAAATTTTTGTTTTAAGTTACTTTTTATTTAGTAATTTATTCACAGGGAAACATAATCACTTATCATGTTGACTTTCTACTCATATTTTCTCCAAAAGGCGAGTATTTAGGAAGGCTTGTTCACATTAAGAGTACTATAATCAACTTCTAGAGAATCACCTAATCCACAAAAGAGGACTATATACTTCCCATGTCTTTAGGCTTTAACCAAAACCAAAACCAAAAAGGCTAGTACAAGCTCAGATAATCCAAAAAAGGATAACCCTTTATAAAAAGAAAATCTATTCTTAATCTCCAAAATTTGTCCAACAAAACCCAAAGTTCGACGAGGACCATTCTATAATCAATTTGTCCATAAAATTCTTCAAAGTAAACCAAACTAAGATTGAAACCCAAATATTTGAAGGATTTAGTCACATAGTCTTCCAAGTTAAATCGTAACATTTATCTCCAAACAACATCAGTTGCTCCTAAAGTCCCGTATTGAAAAGTAATTAACCTAATCACATATCCTCCATGATAGGTTAATCATTTTCATAAATAACCCAAAATCATCTTACTCTTAATTCATAAAATCATATAACCAGAAAGAATCAGTCAAACTAACCAGGGACTTCACGTAGTCCAGTGGTAGGCGGTAAATACCAGTCGCACTTTGGTTGTGGGTTCGATTCCCGCAGCTTTGTCTGACGCGACGGGTTGTCACACGGTCTGTGTGTTGTCCTTTTTCCAAAATTATATATTTCTTAAAACATTCCCCAAAATGAGATAAAATCTTCAAAAATAAACATAACATATTTTAACCTCAAGTTTATCTCATGCCTTTCATTTTCCATCATATCATATAATAACCCATAATTACCTCAAAAGTAAGGATCATATAAACTCTAATGGTTACCTTTATAATCATTACCTGAACATCCACATGGATTGGTCATCTCGTACATGATGCATTAAAGATCATACCAAGGTTCAAGTGGTTGATCATGACTCCTTGATATTTGGTTTAGAACAACCACGAGTTTCCTCATTGAATCCTCCATTTTATCTAGTATCTTAATCAGAGAACCACCACAGTTTCCTTCAAACCTGTTGTCTCTTTGGTGCCAGCTAGATCCATCCATTCACTAAAAATAGAAATGTCAGTGTGAGTATATCAACAAAACCATCATGTACTATTGAGGAAGGTAAACACTAAGATACACTTACTCATTCACTTTATCTAAAACTAGGACTCTTTCTGAAATCCTTACCATTATGGTAATGTCACTTATGCTTAAAGAATACCCTAACCTCTAAAGTTATCTAAACCGACCTTTGATACCAACTATAAGGCCCCAGCATTAAACCTTACTTAATCTTGAGTTATTACAAGATTACACATTGAGGATCTTTTCAGGTTTAGAGTTTTAGAGAATTAGATCATGAAACTTGCATTACATTCCACATTTAAACAAAGTGGTTACATAAAAGACAATATTCATTCTTCCCATCAACGGAAACCTATTTAAAATAAAACACATATTCTTTCTTGACACATCCTTGACACTATCATCACATCATGTACCTTTCCCTTGACCTGTGAAAAACATTTCAAAAAACTTGGGATGAGCATAAAAATCTCAGTAAGGGTTATAAAAATATGGAAAGGAAACATGAGTTCATATATACATAAGAATGAAATCATACTTTACCCATAAAACATAGTCATATCAAATCATGAATAAATCATAGAAAACATAAGACATAAAGGTGACTTGAGGCATTCATAACATTCTTACGTAGGGAGTAACCCTCTTGGTTACGTTTGGAATACCCATCACAGTATATTCCCTAAATCTCTTTGGAGAAACCTTAACGTTTCACTCCTTCGCGTTACCCAATGCATTGGAGAGCTATATCGGGCTCACCCGCCCTTAGTTTATCACGGAACCACCCGTTTTCATAACAATGCCCAAGAACCATAACATAAATGTATCACATAAAACATGCATAAAGGAAACATAACATTTCCACATTTCAATCACAATATAACATTTTAGTATATTGAAATAATGAATCCATTCAAAAAGAAACCATTTCCAAAACCATTTAAAACATTTAATAAAGAGATTTTTGAATCAAAGTGTCCCATACCACCTTGAATATTTTAACATTTTAAACCATTAATATCCATATAAATAAATCCTTAAAACCATTTTTAAAACATGGATATTAATAAGAACAAATCATTAAAACATTTAAAGCGATATTTTGGTTAAAGGGGTTTTACCAAAATTAGAGACACCTGAATACAATAATTGTGGAATAACATTTAGTCAGAACTTTATAATATCATGATAATAAATGGATTCATGATATAATACTTCAAAGGACAGTATATACACCATATAAGAGTGAATTGGTTCATAACAACAATGAACCCTCAATAGAAATGTCAAATGTGATGAAATCCCTTATAAAGAATGTATCCTTAAATTAAGGACAAATCAACCTCAAAAATATGTGTGACAAATATAAATACACCCAATATAACTGGATATTAAGTGTAAAACAATAAAAGGTCATTCACACATATTCAATGGATGACATATTCAATGACTACATGTTGAACCCAAAGAAATTGAAATTGGGTTAAAAAGTTCCCTTTACAGCCTAACGGCATCACATCAAAATGAGTTGATGAGGGATAAAAAGTGTATATCATCACTTGGACATAAAATTTACATAAATAAGGATATATGAGAACATATCCCAACATAACAATATGTAAATTAAAAGACCCAAGAAAAGAAGTCTTTTAAAAAAGAGGAGGGTGAAAGGTTCCCTTACCGACTTGGGTATCTTTCAAAACATACACCCCATGAAAGAAGGACAATAGATCATTGATGAAAATACTCATAAACGAAATTATATTACACAAAGAGTAGAATAATGGGCATTACATACACCACTCAATGGAATTTGTGGCAAATGTAGCATAAATCTCACGGGAATAAAAGTGAGATGAAAAATCCCTTACGAAAACTCGGCAGCCTAACGGCGCCACATAAAACTTCCGAATATGGATTGATGAGATCAAATAGGGTATCTCATCACATTACAATAAAATTTACAGCAAGAGGAATATAAAATAACATCCCCCAACATTACAAATAGGAGCCTAAAAGAAGTGACATAAAGGAGAGTACTTAAAAAGAAAGAGAGAGGTTAGATCTCTTACGAAAGTTCGGCAGCCTAACAGCGCCACTCAAAACTTCAAAAAATGGATTGATGAGAGAGAATAGGGTCTCTCATCACATGAAAATAAAAATTACAGTAGGATTAATATAAAATAACATCCCAATCATAAGAAAGATGAGCTTAAAAGAAATGACATAAAAGAGTGTACTTAAAAAGAAAGAGAGTTGTAGGATCCCTTACCTCGGGTCCGACTTGACTCGATCATTCTTTAATCTCCTGAATAGTAAACTTGAGTTAATTTCTACTTCCTTAAGAACCTTTTTCAAGTTAATTATTACTTTTATACCACTTATTACCATGTCATAAACATTATGTAATCATTTAAGTTAATAATATTTGTTTTGCCGATATTTGGTTCTTAAGTCGAAAGTGGACTTCTTACAATTACATGTTGTTCGTGTGGCCAAATGTTTATTATATCCAGAATTGTATTAATTATTTAGATATCATATATGTCATATATATCCAGTAAATGCATGCATTTATAACATTACATAATTATTTAGAGGTAAGAAATGAAATGCACCGTTCATGGAGACGGTAAACCGTACGTACGCATGAACGCTACTTTCATTTCTATTTCGTATTTTATAGAATGGAATAATAATTATATAAAGGTATATTATAATTCCAGTATAATATTATATATAATATCATATTTCCATCCTTTATACATCCCACATATGGTATTTTAACGAATCAAATCACTTTGAGGGGGCGGTAGTCCGCACTTCCTTAAATGAAGATATCGCGTATACCCATAATGGAAGCCATAAAGGTAAGACAAAAATGAAAAATACAGAATCATAAGTAAAATATAAACATATTATATATCATATATAAAAATAGTGACATCATAATGGCCACCTTTTAAGGTGTTAAATGAGTATTGAACAATCATCGTTTCGGGAGGCAGAATTTCGCCATCCACGGAAACCGTATGTTCTTTAACCATTTGATGTAGTTGTGTGAGAGTGTAGCTCGAATAAATCTTATAAAAACATCCTAGTATATTTAAGATACTGGTTTTGTTACAAAATAAGAAAATAAAAAGAGTTTAGGGGGTTGGAGAAGAAAAATAAAACAAATGAACATGAGAGAATGAATTACCTTTAAAAGTGTAACTCCTTTTGATTTGAGCCAAAAGGCTTCCTTTGAAAGGATTCTGCCCAAAGTGAATCCTCTAGGATGAGGAGAGGGATGTGGAGAGAGTAAATGGGCAGGGTTTGGCCAATCCAAAGGCTTGAGAAGTGTGTGAAATGAGGTAGAGGTGGTGGCCTTTTATAAGAGGAGAGGAGGGTCACTTTTGGAAAGTAAGGAAATATTACTTTATTTGAAAATGTGTTTCGGTTTTAAAAGGTCCCAAATTGATATAATTCGTGGATAAGGTTATAAAGGTTCTAAATCCACCCATACAATAATTTTTGGACATGTTTAGTTCATAGAGTTTACATTATCTTTCCATTTTATTTAAATCGTCAAATAATGATGTCATCGCTGCATCATTATTATTTCATAAATAATTTATTTTATTTAATGTATAAAAATTATAAAAAAATTACTATGATGTAGGAAATTTTTTTAGCTTTCCAATTACTATTTATAATCAAAATTTGGACTTGTGTAACCCCACTTAAAAACTGTTTTAGTAAAACAACTCATCTTTGTGTCAATTTAATTTTAACATTAAATAAAAATATATTATTGTCATTTTCCAACTAAAGTGGCTCCATGGGGTCCCCAAGTTGTCCCATGCTTGTCTTGGTCGGCCATGACTCTCCAAATAGGTGTAGGACAAGTGTCATGGTGTTTTCACATTCTTATAATATCATTATTACCTTAAACTACACTAATTACCACTAATCGCGATTAAAAACTTAATAAGTTACTATTCACCAAAAAATTATTTTTATGCCATTGAACCACATTTTACTTCTTAATGACAACCATGTATGTCGGATTTTTGAAATTCAAAACACAGAAGTGGTAAAATTTCATTTAAACGAAAAATCAGCTTTTATAACTACCACTTAGTGGTTTCACTATTCATCAAAAATTGAAGTTTTTCAGAAAATTACCAAAAATTCACCCTAAGATATATTTGATTTTAAGAACTCAAAAATGAAGTCCGTTTTGCAAAATTCAAAACATATTAGTCACATTAATTAATTTAATAATTAATTCCCGATGTCAGAGCAAATAGCGTGTTTTTATAAAACAATAAGTATCAAAAGATTGACACTAGTTTAAGTCTGATTTCAAAGTGAAATTAATTCCAACGACCACTATCGGATTTAATGGTAAAAATATTTTCTAATTTTACTTTAAAACCAATTAAATATATTATCTAATCATATAAATAAATTAGATTAAAAAGAGGTTTTGAATTAAAACACAACATTTACACTATTCATTAAAAAAATGAACTTTATCGGAAAGATACCAAAAATTTACACAAAGTAAATTTTGATGTCCCGATTCTTAGTAAGAGTTTTATTTGGTCCAAAAGAATGTTTAAGAGTGAACAAAACTATATTTAATGACATTTCTCCATTAAAAGGCGATAAGTGAACCTTTGGTGAAAACTAGGGCATATACGCCTAAAATTGAATTCTTTACATATTTTAAGCCTTTAGCTTTTATTGGATAAATGTAAAAACATTTAAAAAAACATATATAATCATATTTTAGTTATTTCTATCCATTCCCTCCAATACAACGGCTACATATTAACTACCATTTGAAATAATATAATTTTATTATTAGAGTGCAACGTAAGATTCCCAAGAAACTCGTTGTTGCGTGTTGGGTACGCCATCGAGCATAGAGTCCCCTTTAAAGTCATATTAATATTTTATTCACAAATATGGATAAATATGGAAATTTCATATTCATTATTTACCTGGGGTGTTACACTAAGTTGCTTTCATTTCCTTTTTATACTTTCTGTCTTTGTCCTCATATTTCATTTTTTACTTGAGCTTGGGACAATCAGCCTTTATATATCCATTTATCTTATATTCATCGCATACTATATCATCAGACTTTTCACTTCTTTTCCAATATTTCTTCCAGCTTCCTTTTTGATCATATCTTCCTTTGAAGTTAGGATTTCTAAAAAAATTATTCTTCTTGTAAAATTTATTAAACCTTTTGGATAATAGATCCATCTCCTCATCACTATCAAGTGATGATTGTTCACTGCTGTAAATTTCTACAGAGACTTCCAATTTCCATTTTTATTTGTGTTTAGAAGTGGTGGTCTTAAATGAAACACATTTTCTTTTGGGTCCATCCTCATCTTCCTTGTTGACTTTCATCTCTTCTTCAGAAATCATTAGTTTCCCAATGAGTTCTTTTACAGGTAACTTGCAGATTTTGTATGACTCTCTAATAGAGATAGAGGTTCATCTCCATCTATTAGGTAGAAATCTAAGAATCCTCGTGATTTTTTCTTTGGCAGTAACTTCTCTTCCAAGAGAAATCATTGTGTTGACAATTTTGTTGAACCTGAGATACATGTTAGAAATAGGATCATCAAGTTTCATTTTAAAGTTATCATATTTAATATTATAAGTATTAAGTCTCATTTCTTTCACACTAGATGTTCCTTTATATGAAACAGACAAAGTATCCCAAATTTCATGGGTAGTTTTACATGTAGAAATTCTGTTAAATTTTTCATCCCCTAAGGAGAAATATAAAACATTCATGGATTTTCAATTGTTATTGTAGGTAGTCTTGGTTGGGTTATCCCAAGTGATTCTATTGGTAGTATGAATCTTATACTCATCTATAATTGAAGACCAAATTTCAAAACCCATACTTTCTAAATGCATTTTCATTTTAATTTTCCATTGGCCATAATTGGTTCCATTAAAAAATGGGGGTCTATTTGTTGCAGTACCTTCCAGTCTATTATCCATAATAAATAAATACTTTTAAAGAGCTAGAAATTTAGAATTATCAGAAATTTACAGATCTTTAAAGTACAACTAAAATCATAGTTGAATAGTTTCAAAAACATAGTCTTAATGAAACCTTTGATACCAAATGTTGGTAGGAGTAGAGTACTCAAGAGGGGGGTGAATTGAGTATCTATAAAAATTTCTATTTGAAAAGTTTTCTTAAAAGGTTCCCCAATAAAAATAAGTACAGTCCAGTTAATCAAGGTAATACGGTTATGAAAGTTTGATTGTTCAAATAACTTCTCTGAAGATTGATTAATTCTCAGTAATCTCAATATGAGTTATTGATATTACTTTTGAAGCTATTATAATAAGGAAAAACAATTATAACTTCTGTCCAAGATTAACTATCAAAGTTAATATAGTGATTTCTTAATTATATAGTAAAATAGAGAAAACTAAATTCAACAACATAGCAAATATAAAACAAGTTTTTCAGTCTCAATCTAAGACCTAGTCCACTCAACTTGGTGATCACCTTCCACCAAGAAGTTTATATTAATAAACATTATCTACACCCTAGATCGGGGTAAAAAATAGTGCACAAGACTATCCACACCACATGACCTCTTCCACAATTCTTCGTGGGTATAAACTAACAGGTCACACAGGGACCTCTTCCAAACTTATATGTGATAGTAAAAAAGTGTAAAAAGATATGAGAGGAAGGGTATCTTTTATCCTTCAGTTTAGTATAGGAGATAGTGTGTGTTTTAATACAGACACACACACACTTATAGAAAGATAAAAACAATACACAATAGAGAAAATATAATTAGATAAGTTTAAAATTTCTCTAAGTGTTATTTTATACAGCTCTAGTCTTCTAGGATGAAGTAGATGCAAGAATCGAGTCCTCTTGTGAAAAACAGAGTATCCCAAGTTTGGTGCTCTGGTTTCTAGTTATATTTGGCTCATGTTCTTCGTGGAGTTTGTATTGAGAATATTATCTTGACTCTAATCAATGATATCCCAAATTTTTTTGATTTTTGATTACTTCATGTGTTCTTTAGATGTATCTTTTTGCATGTGTCGGTTCTTTTTTCAAGAATTCTTGCACTTCTTCACTATGTCGCCCTTGTTTTTGGGCCATGATTTTCTTTTTATTCTTAGAGTGGATGATTTGGAGCCAACAAGATTCATGTATTCTGCACATCTTACCTCATATTTTTAGGTTACATGTCTACTAATAAATTTTAATTATGTTAGTTCATTTAAAATACTTAAATATGATCGTTAGAGATTAAATTGAAAACGACAAAATAGATTAAGGAACGGTGTCACAGTCGATATAGAAATGGTGTCACTTGGAAACGGTGTCATAATAAAATGGTGTCTCTTTATTTTCCTTTGAACAGTGATAAAGTTATGATGGCATAGTTGTATAGAGATTAAGAACTGGTAGCACAGATGTAGTGTTAGGATCATGATGTTTGGTCATAGTGTTTGGTCACGGTGTCTAGGTCACGGTGTCTGTTTCACGGTGTATGGTTCACGATGTCTGGTTTATAGTGTCTGGTTCATGGTGTTTGGTCACGGTGTCTTCTCACAATGTCTGGGTCACAATGTATGGTCACGGTGTATGGTTCATGGTGTCTAGTTCACGGTGTCTAGGTCCTTTTCCAGAAAACCAGAACTTGTGGAAGACTCACATTTTCTCAGACTTAGCCCGATATCTATATACAAGCTTAAGTAGTGATATTCACAGAATGAATTAGACTTAATCCTTCATCAAGGAAACTCATTAAAAACACATTAAAATAGAGTTTACAATAATCAAATATGATTTATAGCAATTAAGATCTTGGATAGGTTTATTTAAAGAATAAAGAAACCAACCATCTATACACATGATTTGAGACATATTAAACAGGATTAAAAAGTTTTACAAAATGTATAGGATTTGTGATCATTAAAACATGATCAAGATAGTAGGAGTCCAACAATCTTCTTCAATCCCTCCCTCCACCTTTTTTGTTGAGATTAGCATGGTTTTTAGTTTATTTTCATATTCTTCAATCACCTACTGATCCTATTATTCATGTTATTGTTTTCTTTACACTATAAGGTCTTAGTGGCTAGTGGATATCCTAGCCATAATTTCCTTAAACTCTCTCAGTTCTATTTGTTGTTCTTTTTGTTGTTAGTATAGAAATAAGTAAGTGTTGATGTATGATTGAATCTTCTCTGGTATGGCTTATTATTCTTTCTAAATGTGTGGGGGGGTTTAGTTTATTTTGGTATTCTTAATGGTGGTATTTTTGATTCTCCCACCCATTATTGCATATTAAATGTTGATCCTACTATCCTTTAATATTCACCTCCTTAGGATCCAGTGGGAATGTAAAATAGGTATATATTTGATGATCCATTAAATAATGTCCCCAATTTTATGCTTACCCCTTATTTAATGGGAAGAAAGAAAGATATAAACTAGAAAAAATGGGAAAAAACAAATAAAAATAAATAAAATGAAACTCTCTATTTAAAAAGGAAAAAAATGAAAAAATCAGCCTAACTCCCCAGAAATGGTGTCAAGTTGATCATGTGGTTGTCATGGTCCACAGTCAAATAGAAATTTATGAAAACCTAGAATGAAACCTAGTAGATGATTAAGGTCATCTATTAAGGAATTATATTTAGAGCTTCACTGTCCTATAACTTATGTTTGTTTTTATTTTTTTTTCTTTCTTTTGGAAGAAATAATAAATGGGGGTTTGATATATGTAAATAAAAAGTGAACGAAAATGCAAGGAAAAAATCTATGCAAGAAAATAGACACCCATGGATTAAACTTGGTAATCCATCATTACCTAACATCCTTGAATCTACATCATATTATTTGTATGTTCCAATTGACTAAACATGGGCTCACTACGTAGATGTTTTGAATGAAATCCGCACTCCGAAAGAATCCTCAAGTGATCAGACCCTCACTGTCTCTAATGTCTCACAATCATGAGTCCAATGGATAGTCAAACTAATGATCCCAAATGTACATTATTAATCTGGATAAAAGTATAAAATATGGTTTCTATAGTGTGGAAAAAATTTAGTGAGGAAAAATGTGAGGTACGATCATCTCCTCAGTTCATTGAACACCCATGTTTTCATGATATAATAGAAAGGAAAAGACCATATTCATGGACTTTGTTACATCAGTTTTCATCTAGTGGGTGATCATTGGGTTAGCCTTCCAACATGGATGGAATCTTGAGAATCACCACCACTTCACATAGGTAGAAATGAGAATAAAGATGGTAGAAGGGAATATCATGAATAGTAAACAAAAAGGAATGAATTATAATTAAAAATTCATAAAACAATAAATTCCTAATCCAAGTGAGACCAAGCCTAAATTTGAGGATAAAATCCCTATCTACAATCACAGGTGCTGAATTATTTATAATGGGGAGGGGTGAAAATATTGGTATCCACCGCACCTTATTCCTACTCTTTTATGAGTTGTGGTGTTATGGTCTTGAGTTGTGAGTTCTTCTTCTATTCCTCAGATAAATTTCACATGTCTGGCATCAAGGTTCATGATTGATAGAGTTGTGCATATCGAATATTCTATCATTTCTTGACATTCTATGCATTGTCTCTTTCCCCGTTTTTAGTTAAACAATCACAAAGTGGTACATTTATTAAATCTCTCCATGATTTTAGTAAAATAATGAAAATAGGTTTTTAATGTGGGATTTCCATTTTTTTAATTTTTGGATTTCGATCCCCATTTCCATAAATGTTGTTAAGTCCGAGATTGACCACATTAAAGAAAATCATAGTCAATTGGAATCAATTTGTGGTTGATTGTATGAATGTGTGGTCTATTAAGAGATGTATTTGATCAAAAATCATCATGTGATTTCTTGAGGACTTTGAAAATTTTTCAACATGGTCGATTGAGCTTCTTCTTACAGTTAATTCTGTATTACTGTTGGTTGAATAAACATGTGGTTGCTTGTCTAATTCTTATACAGTACCTACTTAATGATTATATAGGGGTGTATCATGTTTACATGGACAAAACCCTTACTCAAATGATGTTTATGAAACCTTCCCTGGTTAGATTATTCTTATGGTGTTTCTTTAATGATATTTATATAGGTTTAGAATGAACCTTATATAGCTGTATCAATGCTTACATAAGAAAGACTTTTCCAAATCTTGGCCTCCACCTGCACAAAAAGAAAATAATAATCAATGTAATCTTTTTCCATGTAATTAAAAATTGTTTTAAACACATAAAAACATAATTTAAATCATTTTAACAATTAAAATTCAGAACCAAGATCAAGTTATGACTTCTCGTTTAAATCTAGATAAAAATAGACCACTAAAAATAATGTTTGAATCTAGTTATTATTTAAATTTCATATTTCAAAAACATAACAAAACTTAATGATTTTCTTGAGTTTTATCTTAATTAAGGGGTTAATTTCCAATGAAAAGTAGTTTAAAATTGGTAAAATTGGATCACATCAGTCATCCTCTCAAAACAACTCGATCTCTCTTATTTTACATGAACATGACCCATCATTTCTAGCCAGATATGATTTTAATAGAAACTTATCTTATCAATCACCTTTTATCTTTTATGATCCATAGGAATATTCCTTTTCAAATACTTTTTATTAGAAATCCTTCCCACCCTTTTTTACTTTTAATCTTTGGGTGTCTTTTTTATGTTCAGGTAACCCATCCCTCCTCATCAAAATTCATTCCCTAGTCACTTTGTTGCATCTTTTTCGATATTCTTGCAGTCATAAATGTTGTTAGTGTTTCTCTCCTAACTTCAGTTGTTATATTATTTCTTCTGATGTATCTTTTATTGAGAACACACTTCTTTTTATCAACATTTCTTCCTAGATCCACCACTATCTTAGATAACTTCCTTAACCTTATTATTCACTCTACTCCTTTTCACTTTGATAGTAATAGATTTGAAAACGTAAATAATCATCGCTCAATAACTTTCCTACTTCACCATCTCCCAATGTTCATACTCAATCATAGATATATGTTCAGGATATATCTCCAGTTGAGTTCCCAATTCTTTACATAAATATACTCGATCTTGCTTATCTTGCCCCATGTTTAATCATTCCTACTAATGGTTATCCACTTCTACTAAAACATTGATTCATACCCTTGACGCAATCTCAATCCCTTTCATTTTGGTTGATTCAAAATCTTATATTGGGTGGCTATAAGAAATTCAAGACAAATTATAGGCTCTTGAATCCAACCAAACATGGGGCATGGTACTGATTCCCCCTAATAATAAATTAGTGGGATTAAAGTCAATTTATATTGTCAATTTCAATGCTAATGATGCTATTTATAGAATAAATATTCATATTCTTTCTAAAGGGTAATCTAAAACATATAGAGTAAACTATTTTAATACATTCTCCCTAGTAGTAAAGATATAATTTATTCATCTGCTCAACTCTATGGTGGCATCAGCTCATTTCCATCTCAATCAAATTGATGTTAAAAATTCTTTCTTATAATGGGTTTTTAAAGAATAAGTTTATATAAAACAACCCCCTAGTTTTTTGGATTTAGATTCTCATATTTTGTCTCCTTTAACACTCACTCTATGGCCTCAAACAATCTACTTGTGCTTGGTTTAGAAAGTTTTGTAGTGTATTCACCTCCTATATAATAGGTTCATCTCATTTTTATATTTTTTATGGGGATATTAAAACATAAATAAGGGAGATAATTTAGGGATTTAAAATTTTAAACTCTCCCATTAAAACTTCAAATGGATTTAAAAATAGAGAGATATTTTTCTTATCCCATGGATATATTTTTTGAATTTTAGTTGTTTTGCACGTGTATTGTTTAGGTATTATGAAGGATTATAAAAAGGGAGAAGCAAGGGTGTTGAACACTATGATAAAAAAAGGAATGGAAGAAAGTAGATATGTGGGAAATGGTTTTTTGGCATGGGAAGAAACATGAAGTGGGATACAGCGAGCAGTGACAAATTAGGTTGTGCAGAAGCTTATTGGAGGTGTCACATCAATATTTTGAATTCAGGTTTTGACCTTTGAGAAGTGATTTTTTTTCATGAGATAATTTTTAGAGAGAAAACTAAGGCATATTAGGGTGTTTATTTTCACATAGGTTGTATACACTATATTTTTAATTCAATTTTCATGATTCTACTTGATTTTGTAATCTGATTCTTAGTGGAATTATTTAGCGTTTCACTATGATTTTTTAATCCTCTGTATTATAGGTTTTTCAATTTTAAAATCTATGTCTCAATTTATTTCTTGTTATTATTTTTCCTATTCTGTTTTCATTGGATATTTTCAATATATTTTGTCAAAAATGATTTATTATCCTAGGAATGATCTATTTCCTCCCCAACAACTGGCATCAAAGGAAGGTTATATGTATTTTTTGTTAATTGGATATGGATGATTCACTCCATGGGATTTATTCCCAAATTTAACTATTTAATGGGGAAAATGATTTTACTTCATGGAAGTGATGAGTAAAAAATATTTTGGATCATGAGAATATAGTGAAGGAGTTGAAGAAAAATTAGAGAAGTCAAATACCATAATCATTACAGATTGGAAGGACATAAGAGAGTTTACTACAAGCACAATCTAGATATATATAGATGATAATACTCTATGGGAGGTGATAAATCTAACAGCCCCAAAGGAGATCTGGGTGAATCTTGAAAGTAGGTATAAATCGAAATATCTCACAAATCGTTTATATATGGAAAAAAAATTATCATTTGTGAATGAAAGATAATGGAGATTTAGGTAACCATCTGGATGAGTTCACCTATGTTCTGATGGATCTATCTTCCATGAAAATCATGATCACTGATAAAGTTTATGTGGTGCCTATTGAAATGGAGGAAGAGGACAAAGCTTTTCTTCTCTTAGTTTCATTATTAGATTCATATGATAATCTCATCACCATATTGTTATTCTAGAAAGACACTCTAGATTTATATGATGTTATTTTATCATAAATAAGGAACTATACTTAATGAAAGACCAATTATGGTGGTTCTATAGGTAATAGTGGTATTCTAGTTATGATAGATAGATGTGGTAATCAGAGATGTCAATCAAAGATAAGAATAATGGTCAAGTGTTTCTTTTGTAATAAGGATGGATGTGTGAAAAAACATTTCTACACTTTGAAAAATCTAAAGGAAGAAAATAATATTCATGAAACTGATTCTTAGGATACCAACATAAGTCTTATATAGGGTGAGGGAAATTTACTTTTAGTTGGAATTAATTTTCATTGGTCAGATCTATACAATGAATGGGTGATTGATTCCTAAGATTCATAACATATTACACCAAAGAGGGAATTATTTTGTTCGTATAAAAAATGTGAATTTTTTATATTGAAGATGGGAAACAAAGATTCTCATTGGTGTTATTAGTGTTGGTGATATTTGTATAATTATGAATAAAGGTTGTATACTGATGTTGAGGAATGTGTGACATGTTCCAGGTATACACTATAATCTATTATATACTTTTAATCTTGATAATGATGGGTTCAGGAGTTTATTTAGAATTGAAAGATGAGAATTATCAATAGGATCAATGGTATATGTGTGAGAAATAAAGGTTGAAACATTTTATAAGACTGATGTAAAGATGTGTGGTGAAGTGAACGATGTATTTGTGAAGAAAAATTCATCAGTCTTGTGGAATAGAAGATTATATCACATGAATCAAAGACTATAAAAAAGGATTATGAATGTTTGGATGTCAAACTAGGGAAGGTCGGGTGTTTCAGTTCTTAAACCTAATTATTTTTCTTCATAGAGTGTGACTAGTGAAGAAGGAATTAAAATCAAAGATCGAGGGGATGTGCTTAGAGTTAAAAACTACTTGGAGGATGTTGGGAAGATGGATAAATTTGTTTCCATAGGTAATAATGATTATGTGATTATCACTATTATAGGGTATCCAAGTGTTGGTTCTAGTCTTGTTCAGTAGGGCAATGTAGACATAGGTATGATGAAGACTTCAGCATTTGGATTTCTTTTACAGTGGGGTCTATCTGGTTTTTATCATAGCTTTAAAAGAGTGTCATCATATTTTCTACAAAGTTTAATGGTTGGTGAAAAACCAACTAGTTTTCTTTCCAACTAAGTTAATTGGAATTGATCTCCTTGTTTGTCGAGATGAAGGGAGAGATTGAAAGTTTCAGCTCATTTTTTTCATTTTTTTATGAGTATATTAAAACAAAAATAAGGGAGGTTTTTTAGGGGTTTGAAATTTTTAACTCACCCACTGCCACTTTACATGGATTTTTAAATGGGGATATATTTTTATTATCCCATGGATATATTTTTTGAATTTCAATTGTTGTGATCATGTGTTGTTTAGGGATTTTGAGGGTCTATAAAAAGGGAGTAGTAGGGTTGTTTCACATTATGAGAAAAAAAGAAAGGGTAGAAATTAGATATGTGGGTCATGGTTTTTTGGACAAGGGAAGCAATGTGTAGTGGGATATATTGAGAAATAGAAAATTGGGTTGTGCAATGACTTATTAGAGGTTACACAATGATGTCGCATGTTCGGGTTTTGATATATGAGAAGTTATTTTTTCATGAGATGGTTTTTAGAGAGAATAAGGAGGCATATTAGGGTGTGGATTGTAATATAGGTTTTCTAAGTTGTATTTTCTAATTAAAGTTTTAGGCTTCTACTTGATTTTTTACTCTCTAATTATTTATGGAATTGTTTAGAGTATCCCTGTGGTTTTTTAATTATATGCATTGGAGGATTTATCCAAATTAAAATATGTGTCTTATTTTATTTTCTTCTATTATTTTTACTCTTTCATTTTCATTTAATATTAATTAAATATTTTTTCATAATCAATTTATTATCCTAGGACCAATCTATTTCCTCCGCAACATTATAGCCTTCATCATATTATGAAGGAATCGTTCATATTCAACCAGAATATGCCATCTTGATGAATTTTATTGGTGGTGCACATTCATGATATCATTATTACTAGTAATAACTCACATGAGATTAATAAAATCAAAATCTATCTGCAAAAAAAATTCACACCAAGGACCTAGGCACCCTAAATTATTTTCTTGGCATTAAAGTGTCCCATAACCATAGGGGTATTTATCTATCCTAAAAATTCTATGCCCTGGATATTCTTCTGGATACTTTACTATCTCATAAAACTTCATTTTATATGCCACTAGAGCCCAGTGAAAAGGTCTTATATGTTGATAGTCTGCCATTATCTCATCCAAATCATTATTTTTGACTTTTTAAGAAGCTTAATTATATTACTATGATTTGACCCGATATTTATTTTGTTTTCACCAAATTGATGCATCTAGTGGGAACTATTAAATCCTTTAGTCATGATCAAATTAGAAATTTAGAATGTCCAAAACTACACTAGATACAAAGACATAGCATAGTGTCAGTAAGGGGTTAATCCCATTGAGAGTGAGAAACTCAGTGATGGAAACTCTTGAACAAAGTTTGGTTCATATTGATTTTAATTGATTTTATTTAAACTAATTAAATAATTTAAAATCAAAAAAAGTAGAGATAAAATCATAAGTTATGGGAACCAGTTTATAGGGGTGGTTGTGGGAAAAATAAATCCTAACTCCACTTGCAAAATAGTAATGCTCATTTTCTGTACAATCAATCAATTTTATCAATATATGAAATGGTAAATAACTATAAATATACCCTAGAAACCTAATTCTTTGTGGGTAGTTGAATTAAAATACTATGATGCATTAGTATCATATTGTAAAATCATAATAATAATCTAATTTAGTGGTTTTTAATTAATTACCTTTATCATGTTGGGTTTCTTCTGCTGCCAAATGCACTTGGTCCATGATTCAATAAAGAATATAAAAATAATGCATTATAACATAATACCAATTTAATAGAATAATTTCAAAAGTGAAAAAAGAAATAGAATAATTTAATACGCACCCATTTTGACTAATTCTTATCTCTCCTATAGATTTAGTTTACCATCGTTGAGTGATCACCAACAATGAATAAACTCAAAACCATAGGATAGATAATAGATAAGAAAGAATGATAAAGAAATAAAAGAAAATAAATTGGAAGTAAACTACTTAGAATCAACCATTAAATCAAAGTAGAACAAGGGAAATTATAAGGAAAACCTAACTACAGTGAACAATCTCTAGGTTGGAACCCTAGTGGAAGCCTTCCGGTGTTCAAACCTTTGCACCTCGAATGAATGCCTATTCATTTGGTCGAAACCCATATTTATATGCTAGTAATTAGTCCTAGGGTTTTTCTGGTTCATAAATGGTGTTAAATGGCCATTCATTTCAATAAATATATCTTCATGTTGGAAGATATATCAAAATTCCAAATCAGAGTCTGTCTTGCATGTTTCACTATGTGAAACATGTTTCATGACATGAAAATCATGGGATCTGTCTTTTGTGATTTTTTTCCACTTCATATCATATATTAGGTTCATTTATTTTATATTTAACACATTTTGAACTTGATTCATAATGTGAATCATGTATTTCTAGTGCTTGAAGCCTTGTTTTTCTTTGGTTCTTTAGTTTTGAACCTCTGGAACTTCCCATGACCATCCAATCATCGTGAAAAACATTTATTCAATGGAAATATTGGTAATTTTTTATCGATTTTCTCATGTTTCATAAATCATTGTATCATTTGGATTCAATCTTCAACCTCATATTCATCATCCTTTTTCGTTGTCTCACTAAACCACTTTGTTTCATGACTTGAAGTGTCTTTATCTTCCTGAAATGTCATGATTTTCTTCTTACTGTTACAAATATCGGTCCTTCAATAAGAATATTTAAAAATTTAAAATCATACACGAATATAATATTTAATAAATTATTATTTAATGAATTCAAATATAAAACACATGAAAAAATAGCTATAAAATAGAGATATCAAATACCCCTACACTCAAAACTCTGCTCGTCCTCAAGTAAAATCACAACATCAAAACGCAACAGGTCCACACATCAAAAAGGGATTTTTTAATTATAATGCTCATAAAAAAATTTATAACATAATATTTTAAAATCACAAATCATAACCAAGAAATAATTCATAAATTGTGATTTATTTATAATTTACACTTCAAGACATTTCCCAGTTTTCACTTACAGATTTCAACTTCTCATCAACACCCATTGAATTTATGATTTACCTCACCATGAATTTTTCCTCTAATATCTCAAGGTAATAATTTAATGGAGTTATTATAATATCTCAAGTATATTCTCCTAACCATAGTATTTTATTTAATCCATATTATCCACCCCATAAAGACAAATATCACAATTAATCATGAGGGTATTGTAATTATGATCAAATGAGTCTGAGGTTGAGGGTTGGTAGGTATTGATATTTAAAACAAATAAGTCTCAAAAAAGAGAATAAACTATAATGTACAATATATGATATTCAAAATATAAGCTCAATTAAATTATCCTCCCCAAAATATAATTCCATCTCACCCCCCCCCCAAGTACAAAGTAAAGGTTTATAAATAATGTAATCATAATGAATGAATGAACCTCACTTGTTGTTCTTTTTTTTCTTTTTTTCTTCTTTTTTTCTAAATTTATTATTGTAATGAACCTCACATCCATCACATAACCATATATGATAGAAATCATGGCTTTAATAATGGATATTTTTTATGCACCCAAGTCAAAACCCATTTTTTCTTTTTTTTCCTCTATTTTTTTCAAAATTTGTTCCTTGGATAATGCTCAAATCCACCTCCTAACCACATATGATAAAAAATCATCAGTATGGTAATGGTGATGTTTGACTTACTTGAGAAACAACCCATTTTTTTATTTTATTTTTCACAATAAGAGGGATAAATAATTAAATAATGAACGTAAATTTGAAAATTTCCCAAAAACACCATAGAAACACCCTACAGTATCCTATCAAGATACAATATCTCATATACACCATAAAAAACCCATCACCCATACTCATTCAACTAAATATCATGAAATATACAATGGGATAATTATTAAAGGAAAATAATGACTCTTAATGTGCCTCAATCTTAACAAGGTCATCCATGGATTTTATGGGCCAAGAAGGATAAATGTACAGGTGGGTCTCAAGGATAAAAGACTCATCAAAAAAAATTCCCCAATAATTTTAAAAGTGAATTTATTCATTCATATCTTTGATAATATATAAATTCAAGTTCTAGTAGGTTTACATGACCCAAGTTTAACTCAAGAAATATTCTCATAAAAATAAGAAATATTTATTCTAGAATCCTCTTGGGAATGAAAACATAAGATAAGTCAATTAGTCCATGGCATGAAAATTAATAATAAGTTTACTTAATGAATGATTTTAGGAATAAACATCAATAAAAAAATAATGTTGGAAATAATTTTCAAGAAAATCTAAATTAAAGTAATAAAGTGACCCTAAAAATTCCATTTATATCTTTAACATTTATGGTCGTGATATTTTAAATTTTCCAGTATGAAAAAATAAATCTCCAAAGTTATAATGTATCCTAAATTAGTGAGTAAAATTCAAAAAAAATCAAGAATGTATTGTATAATATAATTCATATCATTTTATTCAATAATTAAATTAATTTTTTTCTTTTTTTTAAATCATGTGGCAGTAAAAACTAAGGATGTAAAAATATAAAAATTGAAACAGTACTCCCATTCCATTGATACTTTTGAATGAGTTGCTCAATTTTTGTCTGACCTAGGTCTATAATGTGAACTATGATCTCATGATGCGAATTTATCTCACAATGTGAATTGAACTCGTGATGTGAATTGGTTTTGTATGTTGCACTTCATTTTCATCCTACTTCTTGCTTCTATAGGATTGAAAAAATATAAAAAAAACTAAATAGTGAAAGTATAGTATCTATTAAAATTTATAATATTTGGGTCAAATGGATAAACATATCAACCATAGGGAGTGTTATTAAACTAATAAAATTAAATCATAGAAATAAATTTAAAAATCTGGGTTTTCTCTTGGTAGCACTAATTTAAGGTCTATAGCTAGACCTTTACCTTTGTTAGATAATTGGAACATGATATAGAGGTAACCATATTGGATTTCCCCAATTCTAACTATTTTGTGCATCTGAGGTAGTTCTTCTCTTCTGCCTCTGTCAATTCTTCTTGACCAGTACTTATGGTGGGTTGTAGATTGAGGATAAATTCAAAGAAATTACAAGGAAATCAAAATTTGACCATATTTTTTAATTCACTTTGTCCACCACAAATTATTCTTTTTTTCCAGTATGTTCGTATTTTGAAATTAATTCTTGATTTGGAGACTCTTTTTCTCCTCTTCTTCTTGAAATTTTAATAGGGATTCTGATTTGTAACACTTCTAAATTAAAAAATAATAATATTATATTCAATAGCATGTATGACACACAACGCCAAGATTAGAAGAAAATATAACACCCCAAGACTTTATGATATATTTATTTTTAATAAATTCAATCTCTTTTTATAGATTTCATTAAACACAACACTAATTTTTAGTTTGTGTTACATGCAATATTAACTTCATCCTGCATTACACACAACATCGAGTTTAAACGAAACGCGACATATTATTAAAATATTAATATTTAATATAATATTTATCACCTAACTGATAAATTGGTTGGTATGAATATTAAAAACTAAAAAATGAATATTATGGTTATTTTTTGATTATAAATAAAATAATAATCATTTGAAAGTAAAAGAAATTTTTTCTGAAAAACTATATTTTTCTAAAAATAGGTTTAGTCTCACTTCATGCACTTAACTTAAAATTAATTTTTACCAATTTTATAAAAAAAATTGATAAAAAAAATTATTTTTGAAATCATAATATCAAAATTATCTTAGGGTGATATTTTTGGGTTTTTTCTAAAATGTTTCATTTTTCAATAAATAGTGTAAAATAATGAATTTTAATTGAAAGATTCCTTTTTTTAAATTATTTATAATGTTAATTATATTTTTAATTATTTTTAAAGTAAAATTAGATCAATTTTATATCAATTAATTCAATTTAGGTCAATGGAATAATTTTTATATTGAATTTTGATATAAAAACTTTGAAAACTTTTGAACATTTTCTCTTTGAAAACCCACTTTCTCATTGCGTATATGGGATTAATTTTAAAATAATTTTTTCCAACTATGTGAATTAAATTTTGAAAAATGTGTTCCATATTAGGAATCATTATAATTTATAATTTATAATAAGTTCAACTTAATATTTGAGCAAAATGAATAGTAAAAATCAATTACTGTGGTTAAGGTAAAAAAGGATTTACTTGGGGTTAAACTAAGAAGATAAGTGTTAAAATAAGCTAAAAACATTTATTAAATATATTTTATGGACATATTTAGACTTTATTACTTTTATTATCAATAATTTTTCATTATTTAAGCCTTTTTACATGACAAAACATGGGTATAATGCATTCTTTTCAAAAATTACAAGTGTGACACTAACTTCACCTATAAAAGGTCACCCCCTCTCCTATATTATTTACACCTTAAAAACCTATTGGTTCAGCCAATACATGAAAAATTTACTTCCCAACTTCCCTTATATAATACTAAAAGCCTTATTTTTGGTATAAATCCAACCTAATAAGGCTATTGTTGCAAACCTTAGAAGGTTAGCCAAAGAAGAGGTAATGTTCTTCAATGAGCGTCTTTATTTTATTGCTTTCTTAACCTCTTAAAAACCTTATTTAAACATGATAATATAATAACCTCCGTATATTCCATATAATAATATGTTATTATGATAAGTTAATTACCTAAAACCATCTCCACTTCTATCAAATGGGTTACCAAATCATCATTTGTGTGTATGGCAGACTACCACCTCATGAATCGATGTCATTTGTTTTTCCATTACCACCTATCACGGTTGGATTTGATGATGGATATAAAGTATGTATATTTTATTTATAATATAATCATAACTCTATATTAATCATATCATATATATATATATATATATATTTACATTTTATTCCATAGGGGATAAGATAACATCGCTTGTGTATACGGCAGACTACCGCCTCGCAAAGCGATGTGATTCGTCTTTCACTAATTCATAAAATGGAAGGTGATAAGGATACTTTTAATGAAAATATGTAATATAAATTAAATAATTATGATATTCATGAAATATTTATCAATATGAAAATATAATATATCATTTTCTTTCTTGCACCGAAAAATTATAACATCATTCGTGTACGTGTGGATTACCGCCTTCACGGAGTTATGTGACTCTCTTTACATCACCACAACACATGGATGATATATATAATTATATTTAAATAAATAATATGGTATTTATTATATTATTATAATTCTATAAATATAAAATATTACTTACCTTCTTTCTATAATTATCATTGAAAAATGGAAATGTTACTCAAGCGTACGTATGACCTACCGTCTCCATAATCGTAACAAACTTAATTTCTAAAAAACATATTTCATTATTAGTATTTAAATTATAATTTATATATAAGTATTATAATTATGTCATTATTATTATTCTATAGTTAACAAAACTACATAATATGCACAAGAATGGGATCTTTCATGACAAAACAAGCATAAGAAAGCAAGACAATTAACACTCAAAATAATGAAAATAATGAAAGATTATTAATGAACAGGTGAAAAGATATTATAAAAGGATCATATGTGATGTTATAAATATTAACATGGTTTTATTATAATTTAATAACATGTTAAAAACCACTATACGTGAGGTTAAAGTACGTTCAATAAAAATGAGGTGTGAGGTAATGGATTTCATCTAAATCTACATTCTATTGAGACTTATTTGATATTATGAACCAATTCACTTTTATGTGGTGTATATACTTCCCCATTGACATGTAATATTATGATTAATTTATACTTCATGGTATTTTAAGTTTCAATTTGAATAATTTCATCCAAGAAGATTTGACTTGAAAATTTACCAAGTGGTAAAAGTTATTATACAATATCACTTTATTTTGTGATTATTAACTTTCTCTTGAAACAATCACTTTATTGTAATAATTTTTCATTAGACATTACATTTATATTAAATATACATATTATCCTGATGGATATGATTATTCCCTAAACCATATACCATTTTTAGATATAGTGTTTACTTTGAAAGTTATTTTATTAACTGGGGAGATATTGATAAATTTTTATCCTTTACTCAATACAGATATTTGATGATAAGAATATTAATTTATAAATTAAATTGATTATTAAATATGAGGAATGATTTAGACCTATAGTGATTGGTGGTTCCCAGTATAATATATCCCCTTGATGCATTGATCGGTATCATGAGACAAATTAGTTGGCCAAATTAAACAGGTTTCTTCCTATATTATTTAAACTGTCTTATGAAAGGTCTTGACAGTAGAGTTATTATGATTCCTGAGATCATTAAGTCAAATAATTAAGAATTTCCTTCATTAAAAATTCATTCATTATTATCTATGATATTTTCATAGTGATATTATCTTTGGATTCATTTAATTCTCAGTTTATCAATTAAATGGAATGATTTTTTAGTTATTTACCTTGTTATATTGATTATTCCTTATCTATTCATGTATTCAAGTTATTTAAATGGAATGTGTGTTCAATTATTTTTCTTTCTATATTGATTTTTCTTTATTTAACCATGATAGCTTCCACTATACTTAACCCTTACTGAGCATTTAAGATCACCCTTATTTTTTCCCTTTCCCCATGATATAAAGAAGAGATGTTTGAATAAGTTTTTGTAGGTCGGGGTGAGTAACTCAAGATGGGGGTGAATTGAGTTCCCAATAAAATTTATGTTAAAAACAAGTTTAAATAAAATCCCCCAATTTAAAATAAATCTCCCAGTTAATCAAAATATTAGTTTGATAAAAAAATATTTTAAAATATTTCTCAAAGATTGATTAATGATCAGTAAAAACAATATTGAAAATAACTTTAACTTTTGAATTCAATTTACTCAAATAATTCCTAATATAAACACTATTTAGGACTAACTATCATAGTACCAGTATTTTTTATATATTAAAACCAAATATAGTTTAAATATTTTAAATGTAGAAAACAAAACACAACCACATAGTGGAATAAAACAATGGGTCTAGTATCAAGATAATACCTAATCCCCTCCAATTTTAAATAAATCACTTCCAATTAGATCATAAACTATAATTTGATCCACAACCTAGATTGGGTATACACACAACAGCTTACAAGCTGTTCAGGAAACATAGGGACCTTTTCTACAAATACTGTGGTTAATAAAACAACCACATACCACCCAAGAACCTATTCCACAAACACTACGGGTCATAATATGAAAAAATAAAGAATATAATTTCAAGTATTCTCCAATTCAATCATAGGAGTAGTGTGTGTTGATAAACAGGGCAAACAACACACTACTTGAATGTAAAAGCAAAAAACATAAAGAGAAAGAAATAGGATATAAAAAAGGTAATGATGATCTGTCTGAAGTGATCCATATGCTTGAGTGTCCTTAGATGTGGCTTGGTGAGGATATTGGGTTGTTTCTATGAAAGTATCAGTAAAACAGAGTGTCTCAAAGGTTCACTTTTCTATCTATAGTAAATGATCTTGATCTTGAATGAGTTCCACTCTTCTAGAGATGAAAAAATGTAGGAATGAAACATGTACTCTATTAAGTTATTTTCCTTTAAGTATTCATCAAAAAATCATGCTTTATCATATGTTCTCACTTTCAACACATGTATGAGATAGTCTTCTAAAAATATAAAGCAATGCATGAACTCATTGAAGAATAATCATGTAGATCTTCTGGATCCTCATATTGGGATCTAAAATTGACTTTAATTCATCCCTATAATAGTTAATAAAATAATCATTAAATAATAATTTTAATTAACTCCCATAATTTATACATTGGGAGTATTTAATTTAAAGTAGGTAGAATAGTGATGGCAGCTCTTCTGGCAACAAGACATCTCTAGTGGTCACTCATCCTGGTGTTGAGTCATTCTGGAAGAAAGAAATATATGGTAGTGAGTCATTCTAGTGGTGACTCATTCTGGTGGTGAATTATATGAACTAGAGGTGATACATTTCAACTAATGGTTAATCGGTCTAGTGATCACTCAGTCATGGCAACATCTCATCTAGTGGTGACTCATTTGAACTAATGGTGATTCATGTCTAGTGGAAGGAAAATTCTAGAGATAGCTCAACTGGAAATGAATCATGTTGGTAGTCACTCAAGTCTTATAGAATCACATCTGGTGGTGACTCATTTGAACTAATGGTGAGTCGTGTTTAGTGGCAGGACAAGTCTGGTAGTAGATCAACTAGTGATGACTCATGTTGGCGGTCACTCAAGTCTGACAGGGAGATAGTTGAACTAACAGTGACTTATCCCAACACTTAGCCAAGTTTTTATTAGATTTCCTTATATTATAAAATTCTATCATTAAATAGTGAATTCATTAGAAACATAATAAAAATTATTTGTGAGTCATTAAAATAAGGAGGTTCCAAAAATATCCCATTTTTTAGTGATCACATATCATGGAATTTTTATAAAGCATGTATAAAATAAATTTAGATATATAGATATGAATTTAAAGGATAACAGTCTAATTAACATTTAAAATGTCAAATGTGAGCTATGTATCCAAGATAAAGAGATGTTTTATCAAAAATAAATCAAAGATAAGTGTAATTAAGGTTATAAAAGGTAAAGTAAATTGCATCTAAATAATAAAGGTATCAAAGGATAAATAAAGATGGTATTAGAAGATGAGTCTAAATAAATATGGTATTAAGGATAAAGGGAATAAAAATAATATGTATCATAGAATAACCATCCACATAAATGTGATGTTAATAAATAATATAATAAATCCCAAATAAGTAAGGTATCAATGGAAATAATAAAAGGAAAATTCAATATCAAAGATAAACATGGTATAAAAAATAACACATCGGAGGATGTATAAAAAAGGTATAAAAGATAAATTACATCCAACTTTTTCTCCCCATTTTGGTATTATCAAAAAGGTAAAATAAGTATCATAGAGGAATATAGTATCAAATGATAACTTAGCAAAAAGATAAAGAATAATTGAGAGATTCCATTGATTACAAAGAGTGGAAATATTATAGGCCAAAAAGAGATAGGAAAACAAATACAACAAAAATACCTATCAAATACTAAAGGATAATAAGAGTCACTCTCAACCCAAGATGCAGAATCAATAGGTTCCTTTCCCTTCTAGGAGGTAGGAGGGATAGATTCAAAGGATAAGGGTGTTATAGTAATAGCTGGATGTACTGAAGGTACATAATGATTAGGCATCTTCTTGATAATGACTAGCCAAAGATGTTGGATAGCTTCCCTAGGAGTCATGTTGAATGTCTGGTACTATGGAGGTAAAGGTTTTGAAGAAGGGGAAGTTGTGAATTCTATCATGGGTATGGCCTCTATATTATTAATAGTATTTCCATACACATATAGAAATGACTTTATAAGACTAAAAAATCTTTAATAATATTTCCACCTTGCTCTATAGAACTAAAAATTATTTCTTTTCCTACGTAAAAAACTTAAGAAGGGATGCTAAAACTTTGAACTGGTTGACCTTCTCCTTGAATGATCAAGTTATAGGTGGAATTCTGATATTCTTATCCAAAAAATTAAAATGAGTATTCAATTCATGTTTGGTATACACCCTAGAAAGGTAATATTTAATGGCCTTTATGATAGTTTGTCGACCACTTCATGCTTCGTTTAAACATTTCCTTACCATTTTGTATATATGCTCACCACACTAACAAATATATCTTATGAAGTGCCCAGATCAGTGTGAATCACTGAGAGGGGGAGGGGGTGAATCAGTGATCCTTTAAAACTTTTTACTAATTGATTCTTAATAAATTAAACCTCTAAGGCTTGTTAAGGCCTCGATCCACTCTTCTTATGTCTCTCAACCTTTCCCGGATAATGCAGTAATGAAAAGGCACAGGACACAAGGATTTACAAGGTTCGGCACCAAAGGCCTACATCCTTGCCATGCTCTCCCAGCATGGATTCACCCATTATAATCTGTTAGTATTACAATGGTCTATACAGAGTCCCACTGTATCTCTCCTGAGTCCCACAGGAGGGTCTTTATACTGCGTCCCACAGTGTTACCAGAGTCCCACTGGCCTGCTCCAGAATCCCACTGAAGACTTCTTCCACCCTGAGTCTCACAGGGGGCTTCTCCTGGCTCCTCGAGTCACACGAGTAGCTCTTCTTCACTTTAAGTTCTTCAAGTATCCTCAGTAGCCTGGGATAAAGGCTGCTGGCCTTGCTCTTATTCTGATCACTTGTGGTGAACAGGTCTTCTCGTCTTGCTCAGGATTTATCACCTTCTTCTAAGGATGACTTGGCTTCTCTCTTCAACTACTGAATACTCAGACAGCTGATATCTATAACTCCAGTCTGGTCTAGTATTACATCAGAACAACTTCACGCACTAAGTGCATGGAAACTCTGTCTCTTCATGCAATGATTTCATGGCCTTCTCAAAATATTCTTCAAGAACTTTCAGTCTTGGTCAACTCAAACGCACACCACTGATTTAAGCTTGTTCAGTGTGCGCGTGCATGCATGCATGCATGCATGCACTTCCCTTTCCTTCTTCTTGGTGTGATAAACCCACAAAGGGTGTAATCCTTTTTAGCACACACCGTCTCACTTCCTTCACACACTTTGTTCTTATTGGTTACACACTTAAATGTGTGTTCTACTTTAGTGTGAGGTATTCTTATTCTTCTCCTTCTTAGTGTGTACACACCACTTAGGCACACACTAAGGTTCGGCCTCTTTGCTCTTTCCACACACTTCTTCCACTTTTTGCACACAAGTGAGCTTGGCCTCTTCTTCTTGCACATAAATGGCTACGGCCAACTTCTTGTTCACTATGCACACACACTGTCCACGGCGAGGGTGTTTTCTCCTTTTAGCACACACACACTTGGTGTGTAATTCTCATCACCCGAATCTCCTACTGCCCATATGAAGGCGCGCAAGTGCTTGATGAGCCGCGGCCTCCTCTTCTTCAACACTGCCGCAAAAGCCACAACAAACCTCGAGGGCGCGCAAGGTACTTGCAGCCTCGGTTACTTCATGTCGCGCAAAATAAAGACGCGCAGGGGACTTCACCCAACCTTCTTGTCGCGCAAAGAAGTTGCGCGCAAGGAACTCAGCCGCGAAAATATAATTGCACGGGGGCTTCAACTTCGCGAGGCAGAGCACACGCGGGACGACAGATTTTCAACAAAACTTCAGCACATCAGCAAGCAATCCTCGAGGGCCAGGCCTCATTTTTATAGGCAGAGGAGAGGCGGTTCAATCCGCGTGATAAATCTTGAATCACCGAAGATTTCGGATCTTCAAAATCTTTCCAAATTTTTGCGTTTTCTCTTCGGTGCACGCGAGTTCTTTTATTTTTTGCGGGTTTATCTTCCTCTTTCTTTCCTCCTCGTGCATGCGACTTAGAACGCATGCACGGCCTCTGTTTTGGCCATCCCATGCAAAACACGAACACCACATGGCCTCGGCACCTTCGGTTTGCCTTCGGCCGAAACTCGAAAATCTTCATTTGTTGCATGCAGAGTCATTTTAATGCATGGACATGTTCGGTGTGTCCAGACGAGCTCATTGGTGTCTTCAGCTTCTTCAGAGGTGGCCGGAATCTCAAAATCCATCGTCGGGTTGCTCCTGGTTCGACGGAGGCACGCGGGTGGCATTCGAGCGAGCTCAAGGTTGAAGACCGATGGGGAGCCGTCGGATCAGGCGATCAGAAAACTTTGGACGGCCTGGATCTGAACGGGAGCGGCGCGATGAGATGTGCGGCTGAGATCTGGCGCGCGATCAATCGTGCGGCTGGGATTCGCTCCGCGGAAAAATTATGCATCCCACATCGAAGCCGCGGCCGGTTTTTCCGCGGTTTATCAAACATCCACTGCCGGGATACGCTCAGTTGAACTTCTCCCCTCTCGGTGCCGCCCTGCGCCGAGTTCTCCCTGCGGGCGCGCTTTGCGCCCACTCTGCTCCCTGCGGGCGCGCCACTGGCGCCCACTATGCACTGCCTGACACTCGTGGGTGCGCTCATGCGCCCCTACCGCGCTCCTCCGGGCGTGCCCCAGACGCCTATGCGGTGTCCTTGAGTGCGTCCTGCCGCCCTGGGCTCGCCCCACGGGTTCCCCCATGTGTGTGGTGCCTAGCGCCCATGCCTTGGGGTTGAACCCTCAAGGTGTCCTTGGCTGGCCAATTTTTTGCTAGTGTAAAACACTAAGTAACTTTGTATAAAAACAAAGTACCAAGTGTAATATGCCAAATGCCACTTCTCCCTTCTTCATTTCTTCTCTTCTCTTCTTCTTAAGAATTCCACAAATGTCCTCAACATTTAATCATTACTTAGGAATGGAATTCCCGAAGGATCTTCTTCTTCAACCGAACTCCTGAATCACTTAAACTCTTCAATGTGCTTCATTGATCTAATCAGAGATCAAGTTGGATCACTTCCAATTCACATGCACTAAGAGTTAGTACATGGACTTCTTTAATCCACTTCATCCACTTAGAAGTTGTGGATGGATCTCTTTGCTTCTCCTCATGCATTATCAATACAATGCATGGTCTTAAAACATTGTTGTGACTTTGTATCATCAGGATACAAGTTCTTTGAACTTAAAGAGCAGCTCAACAATCGTCATATATCCATGGAGAATGTTTCAACCACAATTTCCAATACCACTTATTGAATCTCCTAAGTGACATGCATCTTAGTACCATGGCCATTCTCCTTCACCACCAACACCATCACAACCTTTGGCATTCACATCTTGACAATTCTTGACATCCATTCATTCTAAGACAACAACATGTCTCATTGACAACAAATGCAACACAGTGCACTTCAATCTCCCCCTTTGTATTTGTTGTCAATACACTCGAGCACATATGAATGGGTCAATATGTGTGCCAATATTTCTCCCCCTTATTGGCAATCAAATGCAAAGGTGTGGTGTGGTTCTCTTTCAAAAATCTCTTCCTCCCTTATAAAATCATTTTCTTGAAAAACACTGAGAGAGGGATGATGTCACATGTTCTCTTTAGCAAAGAACCTTTAGTAAATCAGCTCTAAGTCTACTTGGGCTAACCCGGTGTAGAAAACAAGAGTGATATGACCAAGGAATTCAAAGCTGTCCATAATTCTCTACACATGTGAGATCATGCTTAGGGGTTTGAAATTTTTCAGATATAACAATGAATTGCTAAATCTTGCACATACTTCACAAAACACATTAGAATGTTCAGGTGCAAAGATAAAGCTCCCCCTTTCATCTACTTTCTCAAGATGATATTAATTTCAGAACATCTTCTTCTCCAGATTGGCTCCCCCTCAAGGGGTGCACTCCATTCTGTCCAAACCATCCTCCAGTTGAGAATGATCATCATCTTCAATTCCCTGCAATGTCAGCACATGTAAATACCAATATTATAAGGGAATAAGATGGAACCTCCTTGGTTCATCAATGTAAACAACAAGGTTGAGAAGATTCTCTCAACCGAGATGTCCCATTTTCACCATTCTTCACACTTGCACATCTGATCTTCTTTGATGTTTGTGCTGGTGTGGATCTCAACACATCTTCATGTGAAATCTTCTTCTTCCCTTTTGCCTTAGCAATTGCCAGTGCTTCATCTTCAGCTCTTTGCAGTTCTCTGGAAAGTTGCAACTGATTCGGCCATATGACTAACAAATCGTTTGGAAGTGTGGCCTCAGTTCTGGAAGTTCCACATGGTTATTTTGATGCTTTCAAGCTACCTTTCTTAGGCAACTTGTTTTCAATCAATCCCTTCTGCTTCTTCTGGATTGATTGTCTGTTTGAGTGTAGTTGGCTTCTATTAAATTTCATGGCTTGTTTACAAAGATACATGGTATGGCCATTCTTTCCACAGTATAAGCACTTCTTGGTGGTCCTTCTGGATGCATCACCATTCTTGGACTCAGACTCCAAGGACTTCTCTTTATTTCTCAAACACTTCTTGGGAGCATTTTCTACTTTCTTCTTGCTTCCCAAGGAATCTCTCTTAGCCAGGTTCTGT
This sequence comes from Viscum album, assembly GCA_963277665.1. Lineage (NCBI taxonomy): Eukaryota > Viridiplantae > Streptophyta > Magnoliopsida > Santalales > Viscaceae > Viscum > Viscum album. The sequence goes on from OY728144.1 coordinate 186,275,026, forward strand.
GATCTTCTCTTCTTTACAGCTCTGGATACAGTTGGAGATTGACATGTATCTTTTTGACCACTTTTTCAATCATCCCAGATGTTGTCAAGTAATCCAAATCTGTTAGCAGTAAATAGATGTCGCTGGACCTGTGGATGCTGCTTCTTTTCTTCTGGCTTGCTCCCCCTTGGCATGGGCTTCCTTTGTGCTTTAACATTCAGTGGATTGTACCAACAATCCTTTGCATAGTGCCCATACTTATTACAACACCAACATTGACCCACAAATCTTGACCTCTTCAGTTCTTCTGATTTTAGGGTACTTTTCTGGAGCTGCTGTGTTGTTTCAGGAGAGCTCTGCTTCTTCATTTTCTTCATCCATACTTGTTTGGAATTATTTTTCTATCCTGCACTTTTTGTGGAAACACAATTAGAAGCATCAGTACAAGATGGTATGGATGGTACCTTCTTTCTAGAAGATGTTGCCCTTTCATTAGAGGATTTATTTCTTTTAGAATCATCCTGCTCAATGCATACTTGAGTAGCAACATTTCTCCTTTCAGCTGACTGGGAGGATTTAGCTTTGGGTGATTGCAGATTTTTCAATATCACCTCTAGTTCTAAGCATTTCATATTGAGGGAGTTCTTCTCATCCTCAACAGTTCTTAGCCTTCCTTCCCAATTTTCTTTCAGCTGTTCCATCTGGTCATCATGCACCTTTTTTATTTCATGCAATGAGTTGTCAAGCTCCTTCACCATTTTGACTTTGTCTTCAATTTGAGCATCTCTGACAATCATTGAAACTCTGTGCAATTTTTCCAGTGCATGGAAAACTTCTTTGATTACTACTTTAAATAATTCTTTCTCAGAAAGGCTTCTTTGCAATTCTTCAGCAGTGTCTTCATATCTTTCATTCCAAAGAGAAACGGTTTCATCTTTAGCCTTCACCAGCTTTCTGAGAGTGTTGGTTATGCCAACCCTTTTAGCCAACTGATCTTCCATTGTATTGGCTTCTTCTTCTAGCTGTAATTTTTCTTCTTGAAGATCAAGGATGCCTGTAGCTATACACATTGCCACTTCCTTGGGGACTGTCTTCTGAAGATATTAGATTGCACTTTGAAGATCTTTCATTGTTCCAACTTCATCACAGCTAGGACAGGCTTTCTTCATCTTCTTAGCCTGTTTCTTCTTTCTATTTTTATGAGTCTTGGAAGATATCTCCATTTGAGGCTGTTCTTTCATTTCCTCAAATCTGCACTTCATAAAGACTCCCTTGGATCTTTTAGAGGTAACCTTCCCTCTGATACCAATTGAAGTGCCCAGATCAGTGTGAATCACTGAGAGGGGGAGGGGGTGAATCAGTGATCCTTTAAAACCTTTTACTAATTGATTCTTAATCAATTAAACCTCTAAGGCTTGTTAAGGCCTCGATCCACTCTTCTTATGTCTCTCAACCTTTCCCGGATAATGCAGTAATGAAAAGGCACAGGACACAAGGATTTACAAGGTTCGGAACCAAAGGCCTACATCCTTGCCATGCTCTCCCAGCATGGATTCTCCCATTATAATCTGTTAGTATTACAATGGTCGATACAGAGTCCCACTGTATCTCTCCTGAGTCCCACAGGAGGGTCTTTATACTGCGTCCCACAGTGTTACCAGAGTCCCACTGGCCTGCTCCAGAATCCCACTGAAGACTTCTTCCACCCTGAGTCTCACAGGGGGCTTCTCCTGGCTCCTCGAGTCACACGAGTAGCTCTTCTTCACTTTAAGTTCTTCAAGTATCCTCAGCAGCCTGGGATAAAGGCTGCTGGCCTTGCTCTTCTTCTGATCACTTGTGGTGAACAGGTCTTCTCGTCTTGCTCAGGATTTATCACCTTCTTCTAAGGATGACCTGTCTTCTCTCTTCAACTACTGAATACTCAGACAACTGATATCTATAACTCTACTCTGGTCCAGTCTTACATCAGAACAACTTCACGCACTAAGTGCATGGCAACTCTGTCTCTTCATGCAATGATTGCATGGCCTTCTCAAAATATTCTTCAAGAACTTTCAGTCTTGGTCAACTCAAACGCACACCACTGATTTAAGCTTGTTCAGTGTGCGCGTGCATGCATGCATGCATGCACTTCCCTTTCCTTCTTCTTGGTGTGATAAACCCACAAAGGGTGTAATCCTTTTTAGCACACACCTTCTCACTTCCTTCACACACTTTGTTCTTATTGGTTACACACTTAAATGTGTGTTCTACTTTAGTGTGAGGTATCCTTCTTCTTCTCCTTCTTAGTGTGTACACACCACTTAGGCACACACTAAGGTTCGGCCTCTTTGCTCTTTGCACACACTTCTTCCACTTTTTGCACACAAGTGAGCTTGGCCTCTTCTTCTTGCACATAAATGGCTACGGCCAACTTCTTGTTCACTATGCACACACACTGTCCACGGCGAGGGTGTTTTCTCCTTTTAGCACACACACACTTGGTGTGTAATTCTCATCACCCGAATCTCCTACTGCCCATATGAAGGCGCGCAAGTGCTTGATGAGCCGTGGCCTCCTCTTCTTCAACACTGCCACGCAAGCCACAACAAACCTCGAGGGCGCGCAAGGTACTTGCGGCCTCGGGTACTTCCTGTCACGCAAAAGAAAGACGCGCAGGGGACTTCACCCAACCTTCTTGTCGCGCAAAGAAGTTGCACTCAAGGAACTAAGCCGCGCAAATATAATTGCACGGGGGCTTCATCTTTGCGAGGCAGAGCACACGCGGGACGACAGATTTTCAACAAAACTTCAGCACATCAGCAAGCAATCCTCGAGGGCCAGGCCTCATTTTTATAGGCAGAGGAGAGGTGGTTCAATCCGCGTGATAAATCTTGAATCACTAAAGATTTCGGATCTTCAAAATCTTTCCAAATTTTTGCGTTTTCTCTTCGGTGCACGCGAGTTCTTTTATTTTTCGCGGGTTTATCTTCCTCTTTCTTTCCTCCTCGTGCATGTGACTTAGAACGCATGCACGGCCTCTGTTTTGGCCATCCCATGCAAAACACGAACACCACATGGCCTCGGCACCTTCGGTTTTCCTTCGGCCGAAACTCGAAAATCTTCATTTGTTGCATGCAGAGTCATTTTAATGCATGGACATGTTCGGTGTGTCCAGACGAGCTCATTGGTGTCTTCAGCTTCTTCAGAGGTGGCCGGAATCTCAAAATCCGTCGTCGGGTTGGTCCTGGTTCGACGGAGGCACGCGAGTGGCATTCGAGCGAGCTCAAGGTTGAAGACCGATGGGGAGCCGTCGGGTCAGGCGATCAGAAAACTTTGGACGGCCTGGATCTGAACGGGAGCGGCGCGATGAGATGTGCGGCCGAGATCTGGCGCGCGATCAATCGTGCGGCTGGGATTCGCTCCGCGGAAAAATTCCGCATCCCACATCGAAGTCGCGGCCAGTTTTTCCGCGGTTTATCAAACATCCGCTGCCGGGATACGCTCAGTTGAACTTCTCCCCTCTCGGTGCCGCCCTGCGCCGAGTTCTCCCTGCGGGCGCGCTTTGCGCCCACTCTCCTCCCTGCGGGCGCGCCACTGGCGCCCACTATGCACTGCCTGACACTCGCAGGTGCGCTCATGCGCCCCTACCGCGCTCCTCCGGGCGTGCCCCAGACGCCTATGCGGTGTCCTTGAGTGTGTCCTGCCGCCCTGGGCTCGCCCCATGGGTTCCCCCATATGTGTGGTGCCTAGCGCCCATGCCTTGGGGTTGAACCCTCAAGGTGTCCTTGGCTGGCCAATGTTTTGCTAGTGTAAAACACTAAGTAAATTTGTATAAAAAAAAGTACCAAGTGTAATATGCCAAATGCCACTTCTCCCTTCTTCATTTCTTCTCTTCTCTTCTTCTTAAGAATTCCACAAATGTCCTCAACATTTAATCATTACTTAGGAATGGAATTCCCGAAGGATCTTCTTCTTCAACCGAACTCCTGAATCACTTAAACTCTTCAATTTTCTTCATTGATCTAATCAGAGATCAAGTTGGATCACTTCCAATTCACATGCACTAAGAGTTAGTACATGGACTTATTTAATCCACTTCATCCACTTAGAAGTTGTGGATGGATCTCTTTGCTTCTCCTCATGCATTTTCAATACAATGCATGGTCTTAAAACATTGTTGTGACTTTGTATCATCAGGATACAAGTTCTTTGAACTTAAAGAGCAGCTCAACAATCGTCATATATCCATGGAGAATGTTTCAACCACAATTTCCAATACCACTTAGTGAATCTCCTAAGTGACATGCATCTTAGTACCATGGCCATTCTCCTTCACCACCAACACCATCACAACCTTTGGCATTCACATCTTGACAATTCTTGACATCCATTCATTCTAAGACAACAACATGTCTCATTGACAACAAATGCAACACAGTGCACTTCATCTTAGATCCTCCTGATGAGTAGCATGAATATCTCCTAAAGCACCCTGAAGCTCTTCTCAATCTATAGAACAGATTAACTCTGCATCCACTAAAATAGATGGAGTAAGAGCACTAGAAGATGTAGAATCCACTGAAGGAAATCTCTCTAACCCCTCTAGTATAGAATCTTGGCTGGTAGTAAAGGAGGCTCTCATATACTCCATAACTAATCTCATAGACTCTATCTCACTTGAAAACTTAATTTTCTCAATTTCAACCTATTGAATGTGATTATTCATCCTCAACTGAATATGGAATACCACACGCTCAAATAGGTATCTCACATTAGCCTCACTCAGCTGAGTGACTGGAGATTCCTAAGACCTAAAAATTCTACCAAAGTTAGTAAGAATACTCCCTTTAAAGGCATCCAAATATGCTCTGGATATAGAATCTGTAGGTACTAGAGTAGTAGGTGGAGGCACAACAGCCTTTGTAATCTCTAGTTTGATAGGAGGATAATCTGAACCAAAATCATGAATCTCACCCAAAGATCCCTTAGGATCTTCCCCATATTCAACAGATACAGTAGGTACACCATGATTTGGTGGACTTCCCTCATCATCATCTAAATAAACATAGCCTAAACCAAGCAACTTTGAACCTTGGGAAGGATCCCCCTTAGAGTATACCTCACCCTCTGCCTGATCATGTTTATACTCTTCAATAACTTCCTCATCAACATATTTGGACTCATAATAGTACAAACCAAGATGTATATAACCTGTTAATTTATCCCATTCATCATGGGAAGTATCCACTTTGACCAAACTAGGGGACTACTCCCCCTTAAAAGGTATACCGGTCTCTCTTCTGGCGGAAGTGGAATCATCAATTGGTAGCTCTGGAACTGATCACTCCAAAGAAACTAATCTATCAACATGTGAAGGACTAGGTGATCCAGGTCTATCTATAGACCTAGATAAATCAATAGAACCAGAATGGGATTGATGAGGTGATTGAATCCTAACAACACCAGTATCATGATCAATACCAGAACCATCACCATCACTATCCTTATCCTCATCTTCACCATTTTCACCATCTTCATTCTCATCATCCGAAACTTCTACAACCTATTTATAATATTTATAAGGATATATTAAAATTTTATCATCTCCATAAACCTCTTTCAAATCATTATATTCTTTTCTTTCACTTAGGATACTTTCTCTGGTAGGTAGAAAACTTAGAGGACTAGCAGGGTTGAAAGACATAATCGGACTCTTTAGGATGCCTAGGTCACTGCCCTACTCCACTAAGGTAGTTACCTCATCATCATCATCTATAGAAACTTCTCCCTCATATTAATACTCCACAGTTTCATTTGGCTCCAAGCTAGGATCCAATAGGTTATTGGGTCTTGTAGGATGATATTTAGGATTAAAATCTTTATATATCTTATCATTGTCTCTAACATGTTTCTTCATCCAAGGGTTTCATCTTACCCTCATTCTTCTAAAAATGAACTTAGTTAAGAAAAAACCTCCACATTTAATCTCATCTTATTCCTATTAATCAATATCAAACTTAGTTTCCAATAAGGCTGAAATCATATTAAGATAAATCAAATAATTAGATCTAGAGGAAGACTTATACATTTCCATCATGTGTACCATAAGGAATCTTCACATATTGATCTTGTCCCCTCATTTCATAAGGAATAGTAAGTACACATATTAATATCTTAGGGTATTGAAGTCCCCTTTCCAAGGACATAACAAATGTTGGACAAACTTAAACAGAAGCTTACATTCCCCATCCAACTCAGTACAAGTAGGTATCCTTAGAGTCCTATCACCAAAAAGATCTATAAAAGCATCCTCATATTTGAAGGATTCACTGTCATTGGTTATAATACCCTAATAATATTTAAAAACTATATGATGTTGAACTTTTAAACACTTGTATCATTCCATTGAATAGAATATGAACTCCATTCCATCAATCATACTTCTAATTAGATCATTCTTCTTTCTAAAGTTGAACTCGGCAAACTGATAGAATTGATGAACCAACCAATGAAAGAAATTTCGATCATTTTTTTAAAAAAAATCTACCCATACTTGGTCCCGAATCACCATTAACACTGATGATTTACTAGAAATAAACCACTTGTAATCTACTTCCTTTTCAGAAACCACTACACGATTCACCAGTTGCGGGTTCCTCGATTCGATAGTAAGTTGTCTTGGTTCTCCTTTAAATTTCTTAGATGGTCATGATTCCTTGAGAGATGATATTTCATTTCACTTAACTATCACCATATCCAAAAAACTAAACATAATTAATGGTTTAAGAAGGTTGAAGGTTGGGAAAAATGGAAGGTGAAACGGTTCGGGAGCAGGTGCATAAGAGAGAGTGACTCTATTCAAACTTAAATGTAAATATATCATTTAGGGATTTGAAATCATATAATAAAAATAAATGAATAAATTGAATAATAATTTAAAAATGAAAATTCATTAATGGTAGAAACACTTGAAAAAATAGAATGGTGACTCGTTCAACAACAACTTGTCCAACAGTGACTCGTCAGTGGTGACTTTTCCAATGGTGACTTGTCAATAGAACCTCTTCAAACGATGACTTATATAAAACTTATAGTATAACTAAAATTAATCATACCTAATTCATGTTTTATGTAGTTAAATATCTTATAATTCAATTATTTTGTGAAAATATTAGCAAGATGATGTTTAGTTCCTATGAATTCAAGAGTTATATCACCCTATTAAAAATGATCCCTCAAAAAGTGATATCTTATATCAATATGATTTATTCTTCAATTAGACATATGATATTTAGAAATATTTATAGCACTTGTGTTGTCTCATTTTATAGAGAAATTTCTAAATTGATATCCATAGTCTAGAGAAATTTTTTTTATCCATGAAATTTGATCACAACAACTACCTACAGCTAGGTATTCAGCTTCAGTATTAGAGTGTGCAATAGAATTTTTCTTCTTACTACACTAGGATACTAGAGACTTAACCAAAAGATGAAATGTTCCAAAGGTTATTTTTCTATCTAACTTACAAATACCAAAATTAGGATATGAAGAACTCACTAAGTCAAATTCTTGTCGTCTAGGGTAGAAAAATCAAAAATTGGTTGTATATTTTAGATATTTTAAAATACTTTTAATAGCAAGTAAATGTGACTCTTTAGAGTTTTATTGAAAACTAGTACACATACACACACTAAACATAATATCATTTCAGTTAGTAGTTAAGTAGAGAAAACTTCCAATCATACCTCTATAACTGGTTTGATCCACTAACTTTTTAGTTTCCTCAAGATCCAACTTACAGGTGGTACTCATGGGAGTTTCACTATTTCTAGTATTATCAAAAGAAAAATGTTTTAAAAGGTATTTAGTGTACTTAATTTGATTTAAAATAAATCTATCTTTATTTTTAAAAATTTTAAAACCAAGAAATAATTTAAGTTTACCCATTAAACTCATTTCAAATTCATTTTTCATTATCTTTGAAAAACCAATACACAAATAATTTTTTGAAGTTCCTAAGGTATTATCATCTATATAGATTTGATCCACTAAAACATATTTTGAAATTATTTTTATAAAAATGGTAGTATCATCTATACATTTTTTATAACCATTAAAATAATAAAAGAGCTGAGTATATCATACCAATATCTAGGAGCTTGTTTTAAATCATATGAATATTTTTTAATTTGAAAACATGATTTGTAAAATGAGGATTTTGAAAACTATGGGGTTGTTCAACAAAAATATCCCCAATTATATAACCATTTAAGAAATCACTTTTTAAATCCATTTGATATAGTTTGAAATAAAAATTTTCTGGATAGCAAATAAGTACTCTTATGGTTTCAAGTATAGACACTAGTGAAAAGGTTTATTTATAGTCAATACCCTCTTCTTGACTATATCTTTGTGCAACCAACCTAGATTTATTTCTTACTATAGTTCCAGATTCATCGACCTTATTTCTAAACACCCATGTAGTGCCTATAGTGAGAGTGTATTTAGGTCTAAATACAAGCTCTCAAACTTTACTTCTTTCAAATTGATTAAGTTCATCTTAAATTTCCATCACCTACAATTCATTATTAATTGAATCATTGATGTTCTTAGGTTCATGATATGACAAGAATTATGTATGTTCAACCTAATTTATAAAATAATCTCTAGTCTATGTACCTCTATCTAGGTCTCTAACTACAGCATATAGAGTATCGTATTTAATATTCCTAACATATTTATGAAAATAATTGATGTTCATCTCATGGTATTTTATATATTCAGGTTCAGGTTTTTAATGTTCCTCAGAACTGGATGATTTTTATGCTTATTTCATAGAAATGTTAGAAGGCTTGGAATTAATATTCAGATTTGAATAATCATCCTCAAGGTTTTTTATAAGGTTTTTAAGCTCATGTGGATATGTCTCATCAAACTTAACATGAATATATTATTCCATAGTCTTGTTCATTTTATTAAACACTCTATATGATTTACTGATAGTTGAATAACCAATAAAAACTCATTCATCACTCTTGGAAGAAAATTTACCGAGATTATCCTTAGTGTTAAGAATAAATAATTTTCATCCAAAAACTCTAAAGTAATTAACCTTTAGATTTATACTATTCAATAGTTCATAAGGGTTTTTCTTTAAGAGAGGTCTATTTAAAATTTTATTAATTATATAACATGTTATATTCACAACCTCTTCCTAAAAGTTAACAAGAATTTCATATTCATTAAGCATAGTGCGAGAAATTTCTTAAAGTGTAATATTTCTCCTTTCTATAGCACCATTATATTGTGGGGTCCTAGGAGCATAAAAGTTATGATTATAAAAATTTTGTGAGAAAAAGGATTCAAATTCTTGATTTTCAAACTCATGGTCATTATCACTTCTTAAGGTCTTAATCCTAAGTCCACTAAGATTTTATAAATATTTAGAATACTTGGTAAAGTAAGAATATACATACATATAGTGATTCCCATTAAAACTAGAAACTCAATATGGTATTAAAAACCCATTTGAACTAACTCTAGGGGTTGAGAAGTTGAAATTACTTTCTTTGATTTGAAAGATATATTATTTTGTTTCCCTTTTTGACAAGTATTATAGAATTTATCATTTGGGAATTCAATTTTAGGTAGATATTTGATTAACCCTTTTCTAGTAAGCTTTCTAAGTGATTGAATATTGTAATGGCCTAGTATCCTATGCCAAATCCAAGATTCCTTTTGAAATTCACTTAGACAATAAATGTTTTGGGAAAATAAAGAATCTAAATTTATAGAATAAGCATTGTCATTTCTCAAAGAAATAAACACTAAATAATTTTTAGAATCAAAAACATTGTAATAATTATTTTTAAAATTTACATAATTGTGAGATTCTAAAAATATTATACTTTAAACCATATTCAAAAAATACATTAGAAATTAAAACTGATTTATAATTACAAACTTGGCTAAGGAAATTTATTTTCCCTTTAGCATTGTCACCAAAGGTGACATGTCCACCATCCACCTTTATCAAATTTTTGAAGCTTGAGTAATCTCCAATCATGTGTCTCAAATATCCATTTTCTAGGAACCATAAACTTTTATTGGATCTCTTTAACCATATTACCTACAAAACAAGTTTTATAAAAATAATGATTTTGGTACCCAAATCTTCTTTGGTCCAGAAATGTTAGTAATTATGGATTTAGGAAGCCATAATTTCTCAATGGGTTTCCTATAAGGTGGTTGTAATCTTTTGGAAAAAAAGACTTTATTAGGTATAGTTGAATAAAAACTAGTAACAAATTTTCCAGAACTGGATTTAGGAATAAAACTATTCTTGAAAATTCTCCTTTGTCCATATTCAAAACATAAACCAGTAATCTACTTAGATTAAATTTGTTTTCAAAGTATTTTAGTGAGAGTATTTTTCCCATTAGTAAATATCTCTAAATTCTATTTTAGTTTCTCATTATACAATTTCAATTCAATATTTTCCTTCAACAGTTGAGAATTTTTCTCTTTTTCTATAGTAATATCAGATTTAAAATTAATAGTTAAAGCATGTTGTTTCTTTAGAATTTTTTACTTAACTTTAAGGTTATTAAAATTATCTTCTAGTATGTTACAGTATTAAAACATCTATTCATTTGACATATTTTCATCATTATTTTCCTCTCCAGGATGATTAGAAATATTTATAGGATAAGTAGGAAAGAAATTTGATACCTTGGATTTGCTTTTCATAAAATACATGTTAGCTCTATCATGTTTTTTCATATTTGTTAGTTTCTAAATCACTTGATATATCTTTAAAATAAATAAAAGTTACTTCCATAATTTTCTAGTATTTTCTATCCTTATCATCATATTTCTTTTTATAAATCATCTTAGGATAGTCATCTTTGACATGCTCTTTCCTCTAACATTCATAGCATATGATCTCATTTGAAGTGTTATATCTCTTCCAATCCTTCTTCTAATTTCCACTATAGTCATATTTTCCTTTGAATCTTGGTTTCCTAAAGAACTTTTTCTTATTATAAAACTTTTTAAATCTTATATCCAAATGAGTCATCTCTTTATCTCTATCATCTAGTGATTCTTCATCACTTGAAATTTAATCCTAAAATTTATATTTCTATTTTGAGGCAGTGGATTTGAATGCTACAGACTTCCTTCTAGGTTCATCATCCTCTTCTAGATTTACTTTAATTTCTTTCTCATACATCATCAACTTTACAAAGAGCTTGTTGACAGGTATCTTACTAATATCACATGACTCTCTTATTGATATTGAAGTTCCTCTCTATCTTTCTGGTAAGAACCTCAATAGGCAAATCACTTAATACTTATCAAAAAAAGTAATCCCCAAAGAGTTTATTGTATTCACTATCTCATTTAACCTAAGAAACATGTTAGAAATAATTTCACCAAGTTTCATCTTAAATTTATCATAATTAATAGTATAATTATTTAACCATATTTCTTTAACATTCATTATTCCTTCATGAGAAACAACTAAATTGTAACAAATCTCAGAAGTTGTTTTAAAATTAGATATTCTATTGAATTTTTCATCATTCAAAAATTAATAACAGGTTATTCATGGAATTACAGTTATTATTATAAGATGAATTAGTAGAATCACTCCATGAAATTCTATCAATTTGAGGTAATACATATTGATCTTCTATTACAATCTATATATCAAAACACATACTTTCAAGATGCATTTTAATTTGTATTTTCCACTGAGTATAGTTAGTTCCATTAAAATAAGGAGGTTTATTTGTATCATAAACTTATTTCCTGTTATCCATAAGTATTTCTGTGGGTTCTCACTTTCCTTTAAAAGTGTTTGAAAATAAAAAAAGTAATTTTTAGGTATATCACTAAAACATGAATAAAATCATAGTTTAAAATATATTTAAACCCCCTCTGATACCAAATGTTAGTAGGAGTGAGTAACTCATGAGGGGGTGAATTGAGTTCCCAATAAAATTTCTATTAAAAACAAATTTAAATAAAATCCACCAATTTAAAATAAATCACCCAGTTAATCTAAATCATAGTTTGATAAAAAAATCTTTTAAAATATTTCTCGAAGCTTTATTAGTGCTCAGTTAAAACAATATTCAAAATCACTTTAAATTTTGAAATCAGTTTACAAAAAAAATTTCCTAATATAAACACTAGTTAATACTAACTATAAATATACAATTTTTGTTTAAAGATTAAAACCAAATATAGTTTAAATATTTGAAAGGTAGAAAAAACACAATCACACAGTAGAATAAAAAGTTGGGTTCAGTATCAAGTCAAGACCTAATCCCCTCCACTTGGAAATCACCCACTTCCAAGTAGATTATATAATAATAATGTTATCCAAAACCTAGATTAGGTATACACACAACAACTTACAAGCTATTCAGGAAACATAGGGACCTCTTCTCCAAATACCATGGGTAATAAAACAACCACAGTCTACACAAGGACCTACTATACAAAAAATGTGGGTAATTTGATGAAAAGAGATATAAGTGAATATCAAGTATTCTCTAATTATAACATAGGATCCAGTGTGTGTTGATAAATAGAGAAAACATCACACTACTCAAATTAAAAAGAAAACAAAATAAAGATAAAGAAATAACATATAGAAAAGGTAATGTTTCTTATTCTGAAGTAAACCAAATTCTTGAGTGTCCTCATATGTGGCTTGGTGAGGAGCTCAAGTCATTTCTTTAAAAGTAGTAGTAAAACAAAGTGGTTCAAAGGTTCTCTTTTCTATTTTTATGAAAGTATCTTGATCTTCAATGAGTTCTACTCTTACATGGATGAAAAATAATAGGAATGCAACATGTAAGAACTTAAGTAGGTTCCAAAAATTTTCAAGGATTCATTTTATCTACTGTTGTTATGTATTATGTTTTATTTTATTTTTCTAGTGTAAAATGGGTATCATGTATGTATCTAGTTCTCCAAATTACTAAACTGATCGGCTCTTCATGATTGAACCCATTATATCTATGCCAATGTAATAATGCATACATTGGCTCTGGGTTACTATAGTCGGGGTTGTTACTGTCAATATTAGAGGATGTTCAGTAGAAACTTTGGGAACTAGATTAACGTAGATTAAGGAATATAACCCTTTGATAGAATTTGAGGATAATTATAGAAGAAAATACTAAAGTTTTGATGAGTAAGATATTATGTGTGTTTTCCTAGAAATACAACTCTGACTGGATACTACAAGTGGATGTGGTTTTGGTATATAGGTTCTCTAAAAAGGGTGCATTTGGCTAGATGTGATCATCACCTGGTGCATGACAATGAGCCTTAATGCACACCCATTTTAACACTCCCAGGGGATATGCTTAAGATAACTCACAATTTCTTTATAAACCATTATGAATGATTTGAAAATAATGAAACCAAAGTTTATGATTCTAATATTAGAAATTAAAATTTTTTAATTTATGTTATCTGTTCCACCATATTTAGAATTATACATTATGATTAAAGTTTATAATTTTATGTGTTAATATGGTATATTCCATTATTTGGAAATGGTTCATGGAAGGAATAATGGTATCAATACTTGTGGCCAATGTAGATATTTCCCTACTAAGGAAGCCAATACAACTGGTATTGGAACTGAGCAAATTATGGCTATATTAGGTCAGCTTAATCAGGTTTTTTCAAATAACCTTTATTGGATAGAGAAACATGTTCCACAAAAATATTCTCTTATATTAGATCACTTTATGTGATAGAATCCCCCATAATTTATTAGGAATACTAATCTAATGTAATCTGACTAATAAATTAAGTCCCTAGAGAATATCTTTATGGCCATAGGATGTGGTGAAAAGTAAGAGTCTTAAGTGACCTTCCTTCAAAAAATTATGGAATTTGAATTTGGAAAAACATATTTTGTAAGAGTCTTAAGTTTAATTATATATGTAATGGATTAAGTTGAACTTTAGATGTTACTATATAAATTTTTCTAACCATTTTTGTTTTATTAATGATATGAGGAATATCTCATTACTATTTTATGGATCTTTGATTCATTAAAAGATAATTTTAGTGATTTGGGTATAAAAAATAATTTTAGATATTCATTTCTTGGAGTAAGAGAAGAAGTGGAAATTGATTGAATCAAAACAAAAGGGTGAAATTATGTTGATGAAATAAAAATATATCAAGTAAATATATTCCCTTATATTATTAGAGAGTTAAATAATTCCTCAACTCTAGTAAAAGGATCTTGAAGCAAAAAACATTGTCCTATTATCATCTTTTTTTATGATTCAGTTACCTTTTTCACACCTCTAGTTTATGTATTTTTGGTCATTAAATTCCTACTTACCAAGTTCTCTATCACTCTCCATCAGTATTTTGGTGTTAGTTTTCTCTTCTATGTTAATGCTTTCACTTCCCACCTATGTTCTCCTATTTGAAAACATAGTTTGTGTTATTCTATATGAGATTTGTAATTACCTTTATATCCTATTAAGAGGATATATTATTAACCCTTTATAAGATGTGGGTTTTCAAAAAATAATTTTAAAGTATCAAACCCTTGATTACTAAGATCAAGTTTAAATTGTGAGGATGCAATTTATTTAAGGTGGGGAGAATATAACACCTCAAAATTCTAAAATAATAATATTGTATTTGATAGAATGTATGACATGAAACACCAAGATTAGAAGAAAATATAACACCCTAAGACTTTATGGAATATTTATTTTTAAATAAATTCAATCTTTTCAACAGCTTTCATTACACACAACACTGAGTTTAGCTTACATTACACGCAACACTAAGTTTAAATGAAATGAGACATACTATTAAAATATTAATATTTAATATGATATTTATCACCTAGATGATAAATTAGAGGGTATTAATAGTACTAATTAAAATATTAATATTATGGTTATTTATTGATTAAAAATAAAATAAGAATCATTTGAAAGTAAAAGAAATGTTTTTTGAAAAAAACTGTATTTTTCTATAAGGCAGTTTAGTCACGCTTCACGCACATAACCTAAAATTAATTTTTAACACTTTTATAAAAATTATTTGAAAAATATATCATTTTTGAAATCATAATATCAAAATTATATTAGGGTTAATTTTTGGTATTTTTCTGAAATGTTTCATTTTTCGATGAATAGTGAGAAATATAGAATTTTAATTGAAAAGTTCATTTTCATTTAAATTATTTATAATATTAAATTATATTTTGAATTGGTTTTAAAGTAAAATCATGAAAATTTTATATCAATTAAACTAATTTAGTTCATTGTAATAAATTTCATATTGAATTTTTATATAAAAACTTTGTAAACTTTTGAACATTTTCTCTTTCAAAACCCTCTTTCTCGTCGTGTCTGTGAGATTAATTTTAAATTAAATTTTACCAATTATATGAATTTAATTTGTAAAAATGGATTCCATATTTGGAATAAAAATAATTTATAATTTATCATAATTTCAGATTATTGTTTTACCAAAATGAATAGTAGTAACAATAAATATTAATTATCGTGATTAAGGTAAAAATGGATTTATGAGGGGTCATACTAAGAAGATAAGGGTTAAAATAACCTAAAACTTTTATAAAATATATTTTATGGACATATTTTGATCTTATACCTTCTATTATTAATAATTTTACATTATTGGATCCTTTTGAAATGAAAAAAACATGGTTAGAATTCATTCTTTTTAAAAATTAAAAGTGTGAGACTCACGACACCTATAAAAGGTCACCACCTCTCCTCTATTATTCACACCTTAAAAATATTTTGGTTTGGAAAATACCTACCAAAATAACTTTTAAAATTCCATCATATCCTCCTAGAATCTTTAGTTTGGCATAAATCCAACCTGAGAATTCTTTTGGTGCAAACCTAAGGAGGTTACCCAAAGAATAGGTAATGTTCTTCAACAAGCATCTTCATTTTATTTATTTATAAACCTCCTTAAATTATTATTAAAACATTATAATATAATAAAATTGGTATATTAAATAAACTTATATTTTTTTATGTTAAGTTTATGACCTATAACCATCTTCACTTCCATCAAATGGGTTACAAAATCATCATTCGTGTGTACAGTGAACTACCGCCTCACAAACTGATGTCATTCATTTTTTCATTATAGCCTATCATAGTTGGTTTTGATGATGTATATAAATTATATATATGATATTTATAATTTAATTATACCTCTTGACTTAGTATATCATATATACCTTTTTATTTTCCATTTCTAAGGGGATACAATAACATCGCTCATGTGTACGACGGACCACTGCCTAATGAAGCGATGTGATTCGTCTTTAAAAAATGTGTAACATGGAAGGTGATAAGGATAATTTTAATGAATATATGTTATATAAATAAAATAACTATTATATTAATGAAATATTTATTATTCTTAAAATATAATTTATCATTTTCTTTCTTACACTGAAAAATGATAACATCATTCATGTATGTGTGGACTACTGCCTTCACGGAGCAATGTGACTCTATTTTCATCACCACACCAGATGGATGATATATATAAGTATATTTAAGGAAATAATATGATATTTATGATATTATTATCATTATTTTAATTTTAAATATTACTTACCTCATTTCCATAATGATTGTTGAAAAATGGAAACGTTGTTCATACGTACATACAGCCTACTATCTCCATGATCGTAACATACTTCATTTCTCAAAAAAACTTTAATGATCAGTATTAAGAGTATAATTAATGTATAAATATAATATTTATTCCATTATTATTATTCTATAGATAATAAAACTATATAATATTTGCAAGAAATAGATCTTTCATGATAAAATGTGCATGATAAAATAAGGCAATTAACACCCATAACAATGAAAATAATGAAAGATTATTAATGAATGGGTGATAAGATATTATAAAAGGATTATATATGATATTATTAATATTAAAATGGTTTTTTTATAACTTAATAACATGTTTAAAACCACTGTAAAAGATGTTAAATCACGTTCAATAAAAACGCAGTGTGGGGTAAGGAATTTCGTCTCAATTTACATTCCATTGAGACTTATTTGATATTATGCACCAATTAATTTTTATGTTGTGTATATACTAAAACTTTTACATGTAATATCATGATTAATTAATAATTAATGGTATTTTATGTTTCAAATTTAATCATCTCATCCAAGTTTATTTGAATTTAAAATTTACCAAGTGGTAAAAGTTATTGTACAATATCACTTTATTTTTTTATTGTTAACTTTATCATGAAAAAATCACTTTCTTGCAATAATTTTTCATTATAAATTACATTTATATTAAATATTAATATTAGTTCCTTATGGATATGATTATTTCCTAAACTTTATCCCATTTTTAAATACAGTTTTTACTTTGAAAGTTATTTAATTAAATAGGGAAATATTTATAAATTTGTATCCTTTACTCAATATGGATATTTGATGATAAGGCATATTCATTCATGAAGTAAATTGATTATTCAATATATGAGGAATTATTTGGAAATTTAGTGATGGGTGGGTCCTGGTATAATATATCCCCTTGATGCATCGGTGGGTGTCATGAGACAAATAAGTTGGCCAAATTAAATGGGTTTCTACCTATAGTATTTAAGTTGTCTTGTGAAATTTCTTTATAGTATAGGTATAATGAATCCTAAGATAATGGTGTATAATAAGTAATAATTTCCATCATTAAGAATTTAATTATTATTATCCATTATATTTTCACAATGATATTATCTCTCGATGCATTTCATTCTCAATTTATTGATTAAAGGGTATTATTTTTCTGTTATTTACCTTACCATATTTATTGTACCTTATATATTCATGAAGCCAAGTTATTTAAATGGAATATTTGTTAAGCTATTTACCTTTACATATTGATTATTTTAACACCCCAAGCTTCCACGGTATGTTTCCCTTTGAATAATACAATAGCTTGTGTTGTACGCAACTTCAAGTTCAAACACACCACAACAAATCAAACTATCTGTTATGAATAGTAATACCCACTTTTTTAAATTTTATAAATTTCATATTTCAAAATGGAATTCATTTTTGGATTCTGAATATCAAAATTAGATTAGGTTAAATTTTTGGTATTTTTCTAAAAACTTTTAATTTTTGATGAGTAGTGAAAAAACACTGTGTTATTGGTTAAAATCGACTTTTTATTTAAATAATTAGTTATTTTAATTTAATTTATTTTAGGTAAAAATAGATACATAATACCTATATATTTTCAACATAATTCATTGGATTCATTTTATAATAAGTTTAGATATATAAAATTTTATCGAACTTTTTATCATCTTTTACCCACCTCCTAGGAGCATTTGCAAATTTATATAAAACATAATTTTACTGATTCTATGAGTTTAATTTCAAAAATGAGAGAGACACGGTTAATATCAGTAAGTAAAATTTGGTTCAATAATATGAAAATGATTTTTGGTGAATAGTAACTTTTGACTTTTATTTACCACGGTTAAAAGTAAATAGGGTAGTTAAGGGTAAAAATGATATCATAATTACCCTAACACATGTCCTAATTCTATTGTATAAGTATAATTCGACCAAAAACATCCTTAGGAATAAAATATGATCCCATTTGGTCCACTTGGATTAGATTAGGAAATTTATTATTATTTAATTTAAAGAAGAATTAAAAGAGTTAAATTCAAAGTTTAATAACTAAACCGTTTTTAATATAGGGTTACACACAATATAAATTCGACTATAAATATTAATTATAAAGATAAAAATATTTCCTAAATAATGGTATTTTATTTATAATTTTTATACATTATATAATTTAATTTATTTATGACACCATGATGATGCAATAATTATCTTATTAATGAAATATTAAAATAATTGATATTATAAATATCCAAATAAATGTAAATTGAGACTTATGATTAATTACACTAATTTTATAGGTTAATATTACATTTTATGGTTGGTTAAATAAATTTTATTCCAAGTGATAAAGTTTTTATGGCTTTCAAAAAAATTAAATACTAAATAGTGTCAAAATTGGCATAATTGAGTTTTTAAAACAAATATTATATTATTAATTGATATAATATTCCTAAAAATCTAAGGTTCGGCCAAAGAACTTATATAAGGTTATATATATTAATAATGAACCACATTGGGTTCTCTTGTCTTGTTATAGTAATTTTATTAACCATATAATATAAAAATACAAAGAGACATGGTAAATGTCAAACTATTTAACTAAGAGTTAAATCTAAAAGATAAGGTTAATATGATGACCTAAACCTGTATAAAACCTATTTCTTGAGATTTTTTATACCCATACCCACCTTAGACTATAAATAATTCATTTTTTATCCATTATAAACCGAAAATAATTTTATTATAAAATAATATTTCAAGCTTTTCCTAAAGAGACCCTCACCTCTCTTATAAAAGGGCACTTCCCCTAATCTTAATTTCACACCTCCAAAGCCTTTTGACTCATAAAAACCCTGCCCAAATATCCTCTCAACTTTACTCCATTCATCCAAGAGGTCTTCCTTTGGTCATAAATCCAACCTAAGGAGCCCTTTTGATCAAATCAAAAGGAAGAACCTGAAGAAGAGGTAAATATTCCATCACCTCTTTCAAGTTCTTTTCTTCTTCCACATCCTCTTTCTTTGTTGTTTCCATTCTAAAATAATAACTACTGTATATTATATATACTTTGATTTTATTATAAAAATTGCATAACCATATTCATTATTATATCCATCATATGAATGACAAAGTCACCATACGTACGTACGTACGGCTTACCGTCTCCACATCATGGTGTAGTTTGTTATTCAAACACTTCATTATTTGGATCGGTATAATAATGATGTATAATTGATGTAAATAATAAATATAACATGTTAATAATTATTTATATATGATATAACATTCAATTATATACGATTTCACCTTCAATTGAATGATATTGTCGCCCGTGCGTACGTACGGATTACCGTCTCCACAAACGCGATGAGATTCATTCCTCATCGTAATCATTCAAGAATAATTTTCATTTGATGATTAAAAATAATTTTTAAGAACTTAATATCATTATGGATATGAATAAAATATATCCTATCCATAACAAACATGACTTATGTAACAAAACATATAAAGTAAAATGAATTAGTTAACACCTAAAACGACGATAATACTAAAATATTACTAACAAAGTAATATTAGAAGATCATATATAATATCATATTTATGTATATGGTTCTTTTATAATTTAATAACAATTATTTAACTATTATAAAATATGTTAGCGTACCCTCTACCAAATATAAGTACAAGGTAAGGGTTAATTTTACAATCTCTTTATTATCTGAGGTTGTTTTTACGTAAGTATCTACTGGGACCTCTTTATCATCCACATCCATGTTTTCATAAACATGTATTTCAAAAAAAAACTATTTACAAAACAATGTTTTAAATTCATTTATACCCTTATTTGACCTTATATGTTTTGAAAGGAATCTTTTCTTCATTTTCCAAACAAGGTACTTTATGAACTTTTCGACAAAATTAAGGTAAGAATGTCTTTTTTTAACTTATACGGCGGGTGAGGCTATTTTCCATTATTATAACATTGTCAAAGCTTCCCATACAATCTTATAAGAATATTTTCAAAACAAATGTTTTTCTTTTATAATTATATGACTTTTAAATGATTTCAAAATAGAAATATATATTTCTCTAAAAAAGTTTTGATTTCATCTATATCAACATCCTTTGGTGGATTTTAAGCTTGTTTGAAGTTGATTTATTCTGATACAAATCTTCCATATTGTATTTAAGGTTTTGTGATATGTTTTACTGTAAATGTTTTATTTTTTCACCATTCATATATTATGGATAAATTATTAACATTTCGTATGCTAGTTTTAATACGAATGTTTATGTTATGTTTATACCTTTTCATATGAGGAATGAATTGGACTTAGTAAGTGACGGGTGGAGCCTGCTATAGCTCCTCGATGCATCGGTAGGTATCATGAGACAAATTAGTGTCTTAGAAAAATTCCTTAACAAAATATTATTTGTAGTCTTGGCACAAGGCCTTTACTATGTGGTTATGAATTCTGGCATTATGCATTCCATCATTATGAAAGTGGTTATTGATATTGCATGTGATTATTCAACTAGTAGAATATACATGTGAATAATTAAATGGAATTATTTGATTTTATTTTTTCCATATTATGCTAAAGTTCAAGTTTAAAAGGATTTTGTTTTAGTCTTATACATTGCCTTAAATGTTTATGCTTATTTAGAAAAGTTTCTTCTATATTGTTAAACTTACTAAGCATATGAGCTCACCCATTTCTATGTTTTATTTTTCCCAAGATGTGAAGAAGTATTTTATAGTTGACCTATAGGGATAGGATAAGGATATAAGTGTTTTCAAAAGGGGAAAAAGTTTTTGATGTTTTTATTTCATGATGTAATGTAAAACTTATGAATGAATCTAGTACTTCCAAGGCTACTAAACTGATCGGTCTTTTGGGACATGATTCCTTGTATCATTCCAATGTTATTTAATAATGCACTGACTCTGGGATACTGGGGTCGAGGCGGTACAATTATTTTTTATTAAACCATAATAACTTCTATTTTACTTAACCCTTACTGATCATTTGATCTCACTCTTATTTTATTTATTTTCCCAAGATATGAAGAAGATGTCTTTGAATGAATTTTCAAGGATGCAATTTTTTTTGTTATGTATTTTGTTTTATTTTCTTTCCCAAATTTAAAATGGGTATCATGTATGTATATGGTTCTCCAAAACTATTAAACTAGTCAGTTCTTCAGGATTCGAGTCATTGTATTCATGCCAATGTAATAAGCCAGACACCAGATATGAGTTATTAAAGTCGTGGTTGTTACACCATTCTTATTAGGTCTATATAAATCTAGTGAGGTTGATACATGTCTACTCAACATCCAATTCCTTTAATTTTTCTTCTTCCTTCAATTTTATATCATATACCACTTCAACCTCCTACATTGCTTTCTCCTCAACCATCCAATCAATAATTTCCATCATATTTATTTCATCTTCTTCTTCCAATTTTGAAAGGTATTATAGTTTTTCTTATTGGTTTAATTTTATTTATATAAGTGATGCCACGGTTTCTAATTCTTCTTTTCATAATCCATAGGTTCATTACTTTGAGAAATTTTAGCATGCTCCAAATACACTTCTTTGATATCCTCCTCAATCTTTTATTATTTTATTGGATAAAAGTCTTTTATCTCCTCTAATTCTCAATATTCTTATTCTTCTTCAAACCATTATCTCCCTATATTATAAATTAAATGTAGATTATTTTCTATGGAATTTAAATTTGAAATAATTTTTGAAAGATGAGTAGTTAATTATCCCTATTCACTGAGCTGGGCCTCATGATCATCCATCCTTTTATCCAAAACTTGAATGTAATTTTTCAGAAAGATGGTAAGGATTTATTATAAGTTATACTTATTATTTTGTATAAATTAAGTCTCTTCTTGAATATACATCTCTTTAGGATACTTTGTTTCAATAACTTTGACTTCCTCTACTTCCTGATATTCTTCTTCTTCTTGAAACCAACCTATATCTACATAAGAAAACATTTATATGTTGTTAAAAATTGGATTCAAATTCAAAATGATTTAAGATAGTTTAGTTTTCACTTTTCCATGTTCTTTTAGTTAATACTTGTAACGATGCATACTTTTTTAAGTGATAATTGTTTCATAAATAAATGTGTGTTATATTATATTATATAAGTATTATACACATAGAGAACAAAGAGAGAATAAAAAAACTTAATTAATTAATAAAAATTACTAAATTATTCAATTAATAAACCCATTAAAATTCAAATTATTACAAGGGTAAAAAATAAAAAATAGAAAAACTATAATGGGAAAATATGGATCACCCGATCTAGTAGAAGCATCCCTCCCACGAAAAAAATTATTGAAAAGAAAATAAATATTAGTAAACCAATCAAAATATTAGAAAATAAAAATATATAATCTTATAAGTAATTTTAGTGAATACTAATTTAAAGAATGAAGTGGTATTTATAAAAGGTAATGTGACTGTTGGAATAGTAACCTAACAGTTGGGAATAGTAACCTGACCATTGGGAATAGTAACCTGACCGTTGGAATAGTAATTTAACCTAAAAATAATAAAGTGTGATATAAATAATATTTATCATGAGTAATATAATTAAATATAAATATTATAATTCTGAAAACTAAATATCATGAATAAAAAACTCAAAGAAAATATGGGCACATATTTAATAAATAGTATTTTAAAGTATTTCTTAAAAATCATAATTTTGTATTAAAATTTAAAATTAACTATGTTATAAATTTATTTTTATAAAATTAATATCATTTTTGAAATCAACATGTCATAATTTTCCAAGATTTTTTTTGACTTTTTAAAATACTTCAATTTTCAAGTGTATAGTATAAATACAGTTTTTCATGTAACTAGTGTATCTTAAATTGAATCATTCATGATGTAATAATGAACTAATCATTTTTTTAACTTGATTTTTATCCAAAAAATATTTAATTTCATAAATGATTCATTAAAATAAAATAAACTTAATTTCCAACCCTAAAAAAAAGCATTTTCCAAAACCTAAAGTCAAAAGTGATCCCTTAAAATAACAATTTTTATTTTTTCCACTTTAATTTTTAATAAACTAATGAATTAAAATTATAAATAGTTTTAAAGTATTAAAAACCATTATATTATATTTATATATGATTTATATTGTCAAAAATTTCGTATTACAAGTTTTACCTTTGATATATTATTTTATTTAATATTTTATTCTAAAAATACCCCTTTTATCGAGTATAAATAACCCCTCTTCCTCCCCTTGAAAAACCATTGATCCCTAACTTTACAAATCCAAATATCATCCCATATACTCTATCTAAATCCTATTATAATACCTAGTTATGTTATGGAGTAAAAAACTCCAAACATCAGGGATTTTTAGTTCGTACAGCATAAGCTACACTGAGGAAAGAGTAAGTTTCTATCAACTCTTCTCTTTTTTCTTCTTCTCTTTCTTTTATTACTAAATTCTTTCAGAATAAAATATTATAATATTTAATTAGGAATAATTTTAAAATTATAATAATTATTTTAACCTACTATAATCATCATATTTATGAGATATTAAATTGTCATACTTCTCATTCCCACTCTTTTGACAATGTCCTGCTAACGGTCAGTTAACCAACAATGAGAATGTTGCCAATTATTTTATTATCACCAACCCTATGGTTGGATATAATAAATTATTTGTGATATTAAAATGTATAAATATATGTATTTTAATATTCTTTAATTAATTTTATTTATGTATAAATGACCTCAAACAAAAATAGTGACATTCAAACAAAACGGGAACATTTAATAAAAATATTATATCAAAACGATTAAAATTTAAAAAATATTTTTATAAATTATAATATAATAATTATAATGTATAAATAGTGGAATAAATAAACATAATTCACTTATGGAACTATTTTTTAATAATCCTAATTTTATTATTTAGGAGGTGGAAAAGCGATGAAATAAAGCAAGATTTAAGGTACTCGGATTCTAGAACCCAACTCTTTTTCTTTGGGTTAACCCTATTTCAAAAAAAATTCCATATGGATATTCCTATAATGTTCCTTAAATATAATATCTCCATTCTTTCCTTTTCTTTTCAATGACATTCATTTTTTCACCTTGATTTATAATCCAAATACAAAGATTTTCCAAAATTCTTTTCTTTCCAAAAAACATTTTTTACACCTCTCGAGTTGTTTCTTCTTCACTCAATAATGATGATGCTTATGAAAAATATGTTTTCCCTATTTCATTTGGTAACCCTAATTTTATTAATGAAATCATTCTTTATAAAATCCTTATGAAACCCATTCCATTCCATGGGTTATTTTAGGACTACGATTCTTATACATCTTAGTGGCATGCATGATTATGTAAATATTATGATGTGACGGGTGGTCCTGGAATTATATATACCTCCAATGCATTGGGTAATGTGATATATCTCATGATATAATGTGTATTATAAGTGAAAATGATGCTATATTTGTTCACAATGATGGTGTTGTTATTATGCACATATGTTATGTGTGAACATGATGTTATCTTTTTTCACAACAATGTGAGGTATTTGACTACTGTGACATGATGTTTTATTTTTATATATTTCAACATTCCATGAATTTATCAAATGTTTCCCTCATTATTATGATGATGATACTATGTTTATGATGTAATTATGATGAGTATTCCCACCCATTTTATATTGATTCATGTCCCTTATCCCTCCTCTTGCTGGGATTTTAGCTCACCCCATTCTTTGATGTATATCCTTAAAAGGATGAATAATAATTATTTAAATAATTTTTATGATTATTATGTATTTGAAATGTATGATATTAATTTTCCCAACATAATAAATATTTTGATCATTGAATATACAACTATTATTTTTTTATCTTTGAAATGATGTAATAGTCATATAAGAAAAAGTAGGGTTGTTATAGTTGGTAAGGCGTGGTTTAGTTAATTTGGGAATTGGGATTATAAAAATTTATTGAAAACCATAAGTATAATTCTATATATAGGTAAATATCCAAAGTTTTGGTAAAATTTAAGAGCATGTGGTTTTCAAGAAATATAATCCCTTTTTAGATACTACAAGTTGATGTGGCTCTGGAATATATTTACCTAGGGGTAACTACCCCAAAAATACTATATTGATCTAGATTCGATTGGGAACTAGTGAAAAATAATGGGCCTTGTTGTACACCTAGTTTAACACTGCTGTGGGATGTGATTCAATTAATCACAAACTCTAATACAAACCATTATGAAGGATATATAGCTAAAGTACTTATTTATTTTAAAGTTAGCTAAGTATTAAAGTACATGATCCAAGAAGTATCATTTAAGGATAAGGATAATCCTAGGTATACCATAAGATATGCCTTTATAATTAATTACATGAAAGGATAAATTATTTATTCATGCTTTATTGACTTATGTTCATATATTTTTTATTTTATAAAATGGTATGAACTAGGAGAAACCAATCCAGCAACCCGTATGAGGGACAATGAAACGATTTCCTGAACAACACTCCTAATGCAATGGGAGGTGGGGTTCAAAAATTCATGGATATGGTTACCCAGTTATCTTAGGATATAAATAATAATCTAAATAATTTTTAATGTTTTCCTTCACTTAATAATTAGAAACTATCTATTGAATCCTCTATGTGGCAACAAACACCAACATTTAGTGGATCTTATGATCTAATTGTCGTAGAATATTAGGTTAACTCAATAGAGAAGATCTTTTCTATGATCTGGTATTCTAATAAGGATAATATTAATCTGGAAGTATATCATCTATATAGGGATGTCTATCAATGGTTGTCAAAGATAAAGAATACTAAGTCAAAGGATTAAATGGAAGAAATAGAGTGGGATGACTTTAAGTAGTTATTTCTTAATAAGTATTTCCCTCAAACTCTTTGAATAAATATGGAGAGAGAGTTCCTAGATATTAATCAAAAGGATGGTGAATCTATCACTAATTATGAGTAAAATATTACAATCCTTGTAAGATACACCTCACGTTTTGTTATCAATAATTATAGAAAAATCAATATATTCTTCATTAGCTTAAAACCATGCTTCTAAAAGGATCTAACTATCCAAGAATTTGGGAGTTATGAAGAGTTTGTTTGATGTTCTATCAAAGTAGAGATGTATTTTGGAGAATGGTCCCATGGTTATGGAGATAAGAAAATAAATATGGAGTTTCAAGTTAGCGGATCAAATGAAAAAAGGTGGAAATAAGGCCCAACCACCTACACATCAAAAATGTGGGAAGAAGCGTCATGGGAAGTACCTCAAAGGGATAGGGAAATTCTAAAAGTGTGGGAGATAAGGCCAACAAGATCATTAATTTCAAAGAGATGTGAATAATCTTGCCAACATTATATATTAAAGGAAGGAACCACCCATGGTTCAATGCTTCAAATGTAAGGATCAAGGGAACTATGCAAGCTAGTGCACTAAACCACAGGTTCTTAAGGGTAATCAATTTCAGCAACCACCAAAGTCAAAAGATAAAGGGAAATATTATTCTATCACCACTACTAAGGTGTAACATTAAAATTAAGTCATACAATGTATAATTCCTATTTACTCAATAATGGAGATATTTTTATTTTTTTATGGTTCTACGCATTCCTTTATATCCAAAAAGTTTGATAGAACTGCTGACTCAAAGCCCCAATTCCTTGAAGTAGAGATATCTATAAAAACACTTAGTGGTGAAATAATTGCAACCCAAGTGTTGGAATATTATCCTATTATAATATGTGTTAATATTCTTCTAGTGAATCTTATGATCCTTCCCTTAGTGGAATTTGACACTATAATGGGCATGGATTGGCTCCCATTATATAGAGAACACATAAACTTTCGGGAAAACAAAATATCTTTCTATATTCTGAACCATCCAATGATCCTCTATGAATGTAAGGAAGATCATGAATCTCCGTTATAAAATCCCTTGATGGTGTGGGTGATGATACCCTATGAAGAATAATTCCTTTCCCAAATGGTTGAGTAAAAGTAAGGTATCAACCTAGAGGAAATTCCTATTTTGAGGGAATACACTAATGTATTTATGAAAGAGTAACTCAGACTTCTACCAAATCATGAGGTAGAGTTATCAATGGAGATCATATCAAGATCCAATCCTATCTCTAAATGACCTCGAAGGATGACCCTAATTGAATTGGTGGAGTTAAAGAAGCAGCTACAAGATCATTTGGAAAAATTGTTCATATGGATCTTTGTAAAGAAAAAGGATGGATCAATGTGTCTTTGTATCAATTATTGAGATCTTAATAAGATATCTATAAATAATAAATATCCCCTACCAAGAATTGATGACTTGTTCGATCAACTACAAGGAGCTCAGTACTTCTGAAAGCTGGATCTTCATTCTAGATATCATCAGTTGAAGGTAAAAAAAGGAAGATATTCATAATACAACCTTCTATACAAGGTATGGGCACTATGTTTTTATATTTATTCCCTTAAGACTTAATAATTACCTTTAAATATTCATGTATTTGATTAATATATTCTTTAGATACTACTTCGACAAATTTTTGGTAGTATTTATCAATGATATTCTCATTTTCTCCAAGAATAAGGAGGAACATAAAGAGCATCTAAGGGTTTTTCTAGTGACATTAAGGAAGGATAAAATGTATTCTAAGTTCATAAAGTGTGGATTTTGGATGCATCAAGTCACATTATTAGGGAATGTGATCACAAGTGAGGGAATTTTTGTGGACCCTTCAAATAAAAAAACAATTGAGGAATGTCCATACCCACTAGTGTTACGGAAATCCATATTTTTCATAGATTAGTTGGGTACTACCAACATTTTATGAGTAATTTCTCATGATTTTATATCTCATAAACTAAGTTAACATGGAAATGGGTAAAGTATGTCTAGAAAGAAGAACGTGAGGAAATATTTAAGGAGATCAAGAAGAGGCTAATCATTGTGGTTGTACTCACACTACCAATAAGTGGATAAGTTTTTGTGATATACAGTGATGATTTGAAGAAAGGATTGGGTTGTGTAATCATGAAGAATGAAAAAGTGATAGCCTATTCCTCATGATAGTTTAAGATCCATGAGCAAAACTAATCGATGCATGATTTGAAGTCATCATCTATAATCTTTTCCTAAAAGATTTGGTGGAACAACCTCTATGATGAGAAGTGTGACATATATACTAATCATAATACTCTAAAGTATATATTCACATATAAGTGTCTCAACATGAATCAAATAATATGGTTAGATTTAATAAAGGACTATGATTTCTTTATTCACTACCATCTGGGGAAGGAAAACAAGTTATATTATGCTCTTAGTAGAAAAGAACATGTTACTTTATCCATGATGTGGATTAAGAAAGACCCTATCTTCATGGATATGAAAAGGATGGATCTATAAATCATAATAACATGGAATAAAACTTAACTTTCCCAAATTATTTCCCAACCATCTATCTGAGAGGAGATCAAGGAGGCATAAATTGATGATCTGGAGCTACAAAAGAAGGTGAATGAAGTGAAGGAAGGTAAGATATATGAGTTCCAAATTGATGATTATGGTGTGATTCGGTTTGGAACTAGTCTTTGTGTGCATCTATATCTTGAGATAAAGAAGGATATATTGGATAATGCACAAAGCTCACCTTTATCCATCTATCCTGGAAGTAACAATAAGTACTATGGTTTTAGAGAGAATTTCTGGTGAGACAACATAAAGAAGGAGATTCTGGAGTATATATCAAGGTTCTTGGTATGTCAGTAAGTTAAATCATAGCAACAGAAGTCCAAATGGATGATGCAACCATTGCCTATACCCACATGGAAATGGGAGAATGTTACTATGGACTTTTTCACTAGTCTTCTGAATACATCCAAATAAAACAATGTGATATGGGTAGTGGTTGATCGACTCTCCAAGACTTCCCACTTCATCTCTATTTGGTAATATTTCTCACTAGAACAACTTTCTAATATATTCATCAAGGAGGTGTTGAGGACTAATAGGGTTCCACATTCAATATTCTCTAATCATAATCCAATGTCCACTTATAAATTTTTTTAGAAGTCTTCAACATGATTTGAATACTAAATTAAATTTTAGTATAGCATATCACCCCCAAACTAATTTCCAATATAAAAGGACTATTAGGACACTCAAGGACATGCTAAGAGAATACTTAATGGAATTAAAAGGTGTATGGGATCATAATCTCCCATTAATTGAATTATCATACAAAAATAACTTCCACTCAGGTATTAAAATGGATATATATGAATCTTTGTATGCGAAGCGATGTAGAACTTCAACTTGCTAGAATGAATTTAGGGAATGAAAGCTTCTGGACCTGATCTTGTGAAAAAGATTATAGAGAAGTTTTATGCCATCCAACAACATATAAAATTTTCTCAAATTTGTAAAAATATTTATGTTGAAATCCATTAAAGGTACTTTTAGTTTGAAGTTAGAGACAATGTTTTCCTTTGAATATCACTATGTAAGTGATTCAAGAGGTTTATAAATCAAGGGAAGCTTATCCTTAGGTATATTGGCCCCTTTGAGATCCTTAATCACATATGAGACGTGGCCTATCGACTTGAAATTCCACAAAATATGGCTCAAGTTCATGATGTGTTCCACATATCTCTCCTGATAAAGTACAAACCGGACCCCTCCCATGCACTGAATCTGGAGGTGGTACAAGTGGAGAATGACCTCTCTTATAAGAAGCAGTTGGTGAAGATATTGGACCATAGAGACAAATTTATATGTAACAAGATAACTCACCTTGTCAAAGTTCTTTAATAGAACCATAAATATGAAGAGGTGACATGGGTACTAGAGGAAACAATAAAATAGAAGTACCCTCACCTATTATCAATCAATAATATGAGTTTAAATTTCAAGGATGAAATTTCTAAAGTGGGGAAGAATGTAACAACCCCAAATCTTTAAATGATAATTGTTTCATAAATAAATGTGTGTTATATTACTGATAGAGTTAATATTAGTATCATTTTTCATATGTTTTTCAAAGACTTAATCCCTACCAATTTAATAATTTGTGCTAAGTTTCAACATTTTTTGGATTTTTGGTGACACTTAGGCTAAACTGTGAAAATTGCTTAACTATAAATTTAATAGTTTTCTGTAAATTCTATATTTCGAGCATAAAATTTTCAATTTTGATCCAATTTGAGTGATTTTTTTTGGGCTTCCTTTTTTCATGGTTTTAAAATTCATCTTCTATACCTAGATATAATTTGAAACCCAAAGGCCTAAAAATAAATCAAGTTGAAAACTTTTTATGGACAATAGAATGGACCCCACCTTAGTAAATGATACATATATCAGCATAAATACCTTAAAATGAGGTGATTTCAACTTAATTTAAAATAATACTATGAGAATCATTTTCATATTAAATTTCATGGGGAATTTGGGTTATTAAAGAATCCATTTAATGTGCCAAAGTGGAGGAAGTTGAAGAGAATATTCATCTAAAAAAATCTTTAATAATTCAAGGATAAATTTTTTGAAACTTTTCCAAAGAATATAATAATTTTAGGGAGCATGAAAAATATAGATATGAAAAACTTTTATGAATAAAACTTCTCTATAATCATATATTTAATAATAAAAATAAGCTCAAACTTTTGATAGATGGAAACTGGAGGGAAAAGTTTCCACCCCTCAACCCTTTAAATATGTGCATCCAATTCCATTAAAAGGGTTGAAGAAGGAGAAATAGGGGTTGTGCTGAAGAATTTGAATCTTTAAGTGTTTTTTATTTTCTATCTTCTCTTTTATTAGTTTCATAATTCTCTCTTATTCACCGTTCAACTCTATTACCATTCACATAGAGGGGTAAAACTTTTGAGTTATCATAGAAGGGGGAGTTCTCCTTTTAAAATCTCAGAGACTTTTGATTTAATTTAAAACTCCATTTTTATATTGAATGATTTATATTTTCATTGGTTACCAATTATATTAATACAATCATATTTAGGGTTTTTGTTTCATTCATTGTTTATAGATTTGGTTTAATATCTTTAAACTTTCTCTACCTAGTGTAGTTTGTCTTGATCAGGAAGATTGTGTTAGGTGGTGAGTGTCTAGAAATTATTGACACATGTGTGGAATAAGTGAATTTTTTATAGATTTATATAGATAAAAAATCTTTTATCAGGACTTGCCTTAGTTTTTTGGGAATGGTTTATGAATTTTCATGCACACAGGAGTGGTTTACATTGCTTCCTTCAACCAAGGGTGATTGATAACTCAATTGAGGAGTATTTCATTTATCGTTAAATATAAAGGGAGGAGAATTATTTTTATGACCATTATGACATTGTAAATTTTGATCCTACCCTAACCCTATCACTATGTTTATTAATTTTTTTTCAACATTTATTTTAATTCCTTTCTTTTTAAAATCAAACAATTTCAAAAAAAACTTCACTAATTTCTCTAATTTCATGTGGAAATGTGATTATTGTGTAATCATATTTAGAGGAAACCTAGGTTAAACACTTTATTTAATTTTTAAATTATGAAATAATTGTTTTCCGCACACCCCATGATAGGAAAATTTCAAAAATTGGTGATTTTATCGAGGAGGTGGTGCCAACAATCTTTTTTTTCTCTTTAAAATCATATGACAAGAACCACAAACACTATCCCTTTCCCCCTAGATCCCAAAATTTAAATAAATTTGTTTAATATAATTATAAACCTTAATTTTCAATATAAATTTTAGGAAATTACTCTTTTATACTCTATTGAAACTTTAAGTGTTCACTTTAAGCATGTCATTATGGGAAAAAATCAAAACCAAACCCTAAGAGACCTTTGTGCATCATAATTCCTTAATAAAAACAAACAAATTGACATGCCATATTTACAAAATTATTTTGATATGAAACCTAACTTGATCCCATTTCTTCCAAAACTTCATGTATTTGCAAGTGAAGAGACAAACAAACATATTAAAGACTTCACATATGTCTGCTCTACTTTCAGACCCCAAGGAGTAGCTAAGGAGTAGGTAAAGTGGAAGGAATTCCCATTTTCATTGGAAGGAGATACCAAATAATGATTGTATATACTATAACTAGGATATTTGAATTATTGGAATGACTCAGTGATATGCTTAATGAAAATATTCATCCCCACCTCCAGAATCACGGACATTAGAAATAAAATCTATTCCATCAGACAATCATCTAGAGAAACCTTTTATGAGTACTGGGAAAGATTTAAAAAGATATGTGCTAGATACCCACATCAGGAAATTAAGGAGCATCACTTTCCTATATTACTTTTTCAAGGATTACCATACAATGATATAAAACTTATGTATGCATCATTTGGAGGTGCATTGATTGACAATTCACTAGAATAATCCAAGGGATTGATTGAGAAGATTTTCTAGAACTTGTAATAGTTTGGTGTAAGAGATACTGGAACAAGAGGTATTCATAAGGTAAGAAATTCTAATCCATAACCCTTATTAGAAACTATGATTGAATATATAACTAGTATGGTGAGATAAATGACCATGAAACAAGTAGGTGAATAACAAGCACCAGCTAAGGTTTGTGGTTTATGCTCATCACCTAATCATTTCATTGACCAGTGTGATCAAATATAAGGAATAGAAATTTGTGTAGTAGCCTTTAAACCAAGGTAGTTCCAAAAAAAGGATGGAGAGAGTCTAAACAATCCCAATATAGATTTTGAAATCCAAAAAAATCAAGCTAGAACCCCATACCAAAACCAGTTCCAAAACCAACCCCTATTCCAGCTACAATTCCAAAACTTAACACTATTTTAAAAAAAATAATCTTATAACCAGAATTATTACCACCAAAACCCCACTTTACAATGAACGTATGAGAAACCATCCACCAACACACAACCTCCTATGCAGCAGCTATAATCCATGGTTGAGGTCTTAGAGGATAAGTTTGATAATCTGGAAAACACAATGAAAAGTCCTATGGAAATCATGTCCAAAACCCAAGGAAACTACCAGCTCAAATGGTACCAAACCCAAAGAATAATTTCAATATAAAAAAAACTAAATGGAAAATAACTCCCACCACCATCCACCATTGAACCTGAAACAATACCACCTATTATGAGGGATAATGAAGTTAGGAATTCTAAATATTCTATGAAAATTCACTGGGAAGAAGAAAAGAAAGTGGAGGAGGAGAAGGATGGTCAAGGAGGAAGAGACAAGAAACATGATTTAAAAGGTAAAAATGGATAATAAATACTTAAACCTGCCATTTCCATCAAGGATGATTGAATCGAAGATATTTTAGGAATAAGTGCTTCAAAAACAAATTCTAGACACTTTCCAGAAAGTGGAAATTAATATCCCCCTACTTGACGCACTAAAAAAATTACAAAATATGATAAATTTTTTAAGGATATTTACACAAATAATTGGATAATTCAAGTTAATTAGAGTATAAACTTGGGAATAATTGTCTCAACCCTTATCTCACCAAATTTTTTAACCAAATGTTAATATTTATGGTCATTTTCCATTTCATACACCATTGGCTCTTTAAATTTTTCTAATGACTTGTGTGATCTAGGTGCTTCAATTAATGTATTTAATCACTTAGTATAAAATTATTTTCATATGGGATAATTTAATCCCATTATATTAGTGGTTCATCTTGAAAACAAATTCTTATTTTCCCAATAGGAGTTTTAGAGGATGTCCTGGAGAAAGTCAAAGATCTCTTATTCCTAGATGACTTCTATGTGTTGAATATGGAAGAAGATAGGATCCTGATAGAGATAATATTTTCATTATTTTTTATATTAATTTAAATTATTTAATCCCTTTAAATTAATCAATGTTAGTTTATTTTTATCATTTTAGTATTTTTGGTGAATTTTGGGCTTAAATGTAGAAATTGGTTAATTCTGGAAATTTAGAATTTTTATGTTGCTTCTGTTTTTAGAGCATAACTTCTAAAATTTGGATTCAATCTAAGTGATTTTTTTTTAGAATTCATATTTTAATGGGCTTGAACTTTTTATTTTGGTCCCAAACCCAATTCGAAACACACTGTCCTAGAAAAATCAATCAAGTAGATAACTTTTTCTGGATGACAGGATAGACCCCACCTCATTAATTGAAACATATATCAACCTAGAGACCTCCAAATTAGATTATTGAAACTATATTAGAAATAGTACTATGAGAAACATATTAAAATTAAATTTCACCAATAAATTAAGTCACTAAGGCATCCATTTAATTTGAAAAAGTGGTGGGAGTTGAGAAGTCTACTCAGCCATAAAAAGTTTTCTTTAGTAATTCGAGAATAAATTTTTTCAACTTGTCCAAATGAGATAAAATGTTGAGTGAGTATGCATATGAGAGAGAGTAACAACTTTTATGAATAAAAAATCTTGATATTCATCCATTTACTATGAAAATTGAACTAAAAATTTCTGAGGAGTGAATCTAGAGGGAAAATTTTCCACCCATCAACCCAATAAATATGAGTGTTCACTTCCATTCAATGGTGTTGAAGAAGAAAAAGTAGGGGATATATTGGAGGATTATAATATTTAAGTAATTTTTATTTTCACTTTTCTTTTCTTTTTAGTTTAATTTTGCTCTCTTCTTACCCTTTCAACTCTCTTACCCTTCACATGGAGGGGTAAAGCCTTTGAGTGATTAGGGAATGGGGAGTTTCACTTTTGTAATGTCAAAGTATTGTGATTTAATTTGAAATTATATATTTATATTTAATGATTTATATTTTAATTGGTGTCTAATTCTATTAATGTGATTGAATTTTTTTTGTTTCTTTCATTTTTTATAGCTTTGGTTGAAGAAATTGAAACTCCCTCTACCTAGTGCAGTTTGTCTCGATTGAGCAGATTGTGTTAGGTGATAAGTTTCTAGGGATCGTTGGCATGTGTGTGGAATAAGTAAACTTTTTCTAGATTTATAAGGATCAAAAATTCCCAATTGGGACTTTATTTATTTTTATTTTTTTATTAATTTTTATGCACATATGAGTGGTTTCCATTGCTTCCTTCAACTGAGGGTGATTGATAACTCGATCAAGGAGTCTTTCACTTGTAATTCAATAGTAATAGAGGGGAAATTATCTTTATGACTATGATGAAGTTTCAAAAGTTTATCCTACCCTAAAACCATCACTCTTTTCATCCACTTGTGTTCAAACTTTATTTTAATTACTTTCTTTCTTTTAAAAATCAATCAATTTCAAAAACAACTCCACTTATTTCTCAAATTTTAGGTGATAAACATGATTGTTATGTGCTCCTCTATGGATACAACCTAGGTTGACCACTTTACTAAATTTTATCATATTAAATATTTTTTTTCATATCCCATGATAAGAAAGTGTCAAAACATTGGACCATTGTTGGGAAGAAGTTCCAAAAAAATCTTTTATTCTTTCTCCTTATTTTCTTATTTTCTCTTCAAAATTGCATGACTATAACCTAAAACACTAAACCTTTACCCGTAGGTCCTGAAATTGAAAGAAAATTGTTGAATATACTTAGAAACATTAATTTTCAATCTTAATTTTAGGAAATTTCTCTTACATACTCGAGTCAAACTTCAAGTGTTCACTCTGAGCCTTTTATCATGGTGGGAAACCAGAACCAAACCCATAGAGGCCTATGTGAACCAAAATTACATAATCAAAACAATCATATTTCCATGATAGAGTTGAAAAATGATTTTGAGATGAAACCTAACATGATACCATTGCTTCCAAAGTTTCATGGATTGGCAGGTGAAGACCCAAACAAGCATATTAAAGATTTCACGCATGTCTTCACTACTTTCAGACGTTGTGGAGTTGTTGAGGAGCAGGTAAAGTGGAAGAAATTACCATTTTCATTGGAAAGAGCTACCAAAGAATGTTTTTATGACCTATAACCAGGATATTTTCATGATTGTAATGACTTAGTGATATGATTTATGAAAATATTATTCTCCTCCTCTAGAAGCACGACCATTAGAAAGGAAATCTATGTCATCAAAAGTCATCTAGAGAAACCCTTTACAAGTATTGGTAAATATTTAAAAAACTATGTGATAGCTTCCCACAATAATAAATAGTGGAGAATAACTTTCTTTTCTTCTTTTACCAAGGTTTATTGGACAATGATAAAAACCTTCTGGATGCATCATCTGGTGATTCATTGATTAAAAACTCACCAAAAGAAGCCAAGGGCCTGATTGAGAAGATTTCTTAGAACTCACAACAGTTTGGTACAAGAGGTACCGGAATAAGAGAAATTCATGAGGAACTAACTTCTCACCCATCACATTTACTAGAAACTACGATTGAATAGATAACTAGTTTGGTGAGACAGATGGCCTTGAAAAAAGTGGGTGACCAATAAGCACCAGCTAAAGTATGTGGTTTATTCCTATCACCTAATCATTTTACTGACTAGTGTGTTGAAATAAAGGGAATGGAAACTTTTACAGCAACCTTTAAGACGAATAAATTCCAAAAAAAATCAAATATTTATAGATCCCAACCAAGTTTAATATGGATTTGGAAATTAGTAGAATCAAGCTAGACCCCCATACCAAAACTAGTTCCAAAACCAACCCCCATTCCAGCAACAATTTTAAAAACCACCAACATTTCAAAAAAATTAATCCTATAACCATCCTTATAACCACCAACCACCCACTTTCCAGAGACCCTATAATAATTCATCCACCAGTGAACAACCCCCAATTCATAACAAATAGAAAATATCTAAGATTGAGGGGATGAAAGACACTGTAAAATATTTTTCCAACAAGTTTGAAAGACTCATGGACTTCCTAAACAAAAATACTTGGAAACTCCCTTCCCAATCAATCCCAAACCCAAAAAATAATTTCAGAATTATAACTATAATAATTTTAAAATAACTCTCACCACTAGTAGCCCATTAACCTAAAATAAGACCATATGAGATGAGGTAGAATGAAGTTTTAAATTCATAAAATTCTGTGAAAATGCACCATGAAGAAGTGAAGAAAGAGGAGGAGGAGAAGGATGGGATGAGGAGGAAGAGACAAGAAACACCATTTAAAAGGAAAAAATGGGAGAATAAATACTTACCCCCACCATTTCTATCAAGGATAATTGAATCAAAGAGATTTCAGGATGAAGCACTTCAAAAAGAAATTTTGGAATCCTTACAGAAAGTGGAAATAAATATCCATTTGTTGAAGCACTCAAAAAAATTTCAAGTATACTAACTTTTTAAATGATATTTTCACCAAGAAGAGGATACTTCAAGGTAATGAGAGGATAAAATTTGTAATAAGTGTCTTAACCCTTATCACACCATAGTTTCCAACCAAATGTCAAGATCCATGGATGTTTTCCATTCCCCGGACCACTGGTTATTTAAATTTCTCTAATTCTTTGTGTGATATAGGTGCTTCAATTAATGTATTTCCTCACTTGGTATATAGTTATTTGTATAAGGGAGACTTGGATTCTATAAGAGTGGTGGTCCATATTGTAAATACATCCATAGTTTTCCCAATAGGATTTTTGGAGGAAGTCCTTGTGAAAGTCAAAGATATCTTATTCCCAGCTGACTTCTATGTGATGAATATGGAAGAAGATAGGAGAACATCACATTCACACATAATTTTAGGGATAAATTTCTTGAATATATCCAAAACTATCATAAATTTCCATGAAGAGACACTCATCATGGATATTGTATATAGCACTTTACACATCAATATTTTTGAACCATTGAGGACATATCGGATGATTGCTCACTCTTTTTACTCTGCCATTATATTAATACTGTTTTGATTTAATAATCAGGTATGTTACATGAATTATTATCCTTAGGATATAATTTCTCCATTGAAAATATCACTGAACATATGGATGCCCAAAACGTTGTAGTTTCTGATTTCATGTTGGAAGAAGAGGTAAAATATGATTTCTTTGATGATTTGTTAAATGATGAGGAAGATGGTATGGTTTATTTCCTGAAGAAGATAAAACCTTTGAAAGTGGGAAACATAAATTTAGTTTCATCCCTTGAGCATACCCCTGATCTGAAATTAAAATCGCTCCTCACTGATTTGAAATATGTATACCTTATGGAGGGAGATAAATTACCAGTGATGATTTCTAATAATCTATTTCAAACCCAAGAAAAATCATTGAATGGTATTTTTAGAGATAATTTCCATGTAATGGGGTGGATCTTAGGTGATATCACAAGAATAAACCCAAAAATATGCTCACATAGAATTCTTATTGAGGGAGATTCCAAACCCATCATACAACCCCAAATGATGTTGAATCCCACCTTGATGGAGGTTGTGAATAAGGAGATTAAAAAGCTCTTGGAATTTGGGTTCATTTATCTCATATCAGATTCACAATGGGTTATCCTAATTCATGTATTTACAAATCAAATTAGTCTAACCACTATGAGTAATGAAAGGAATTAATTAATCCCTATGAGGATTCAGAATAGCAAGAGAGTGTGCATTGGTTTTTGAAATTTGAATAAGTTCACTTGGAAAGATCATTTTTATATCCCCTTCATTGACCAGATGTTAGAGATATTGCAAGGAGAACTCATTATTTCTTTTTGGATGGATTTTCAGGTTATTTTTAGGAACCTACTACTCCCGATGATCAAGAGAAGAAAACCTTTATGTGTCTCATCGGCACTTTTTCATATAAAAGGATGTCATTTGGATTATGAAATACTCTAGGTACATTTCAAAGGTT
Organism: Viscum album; assembly: GCA_963277665.1. NCBI lineage: Eukaryota > Viridiplantae > Streptophyta > Magnoliopsida > Santalales > Viscaceae > Viscum > Viscum album. Next base: position 186,314,616 of record OY728144.1, read on the forward strand.
CATGGTAAGTATTTTTATGATCACATTGAATATTTATTTGAGGTTTTCTTGGATGATTTCACAGTTTTTGGAAATTACTTTGACCATTGTTTGAAAAATATAGAAAAAGTTTTTAAAACCTCTATTGAAAAGAATTTTATTTTAAATTTTAAAAAGTTTCATTTCATGGTTGAGAGATGAATTTTCCTTGGGTATTACATTTTAAAAAAATTAATTTAAGTGGATAAATCAAAAATTGAAGTGATAAATTTTTTTCCTTACCCAACTTGTGTGAAACATGTTAGATCATTTTTAGGACATGTAAGATTCTACAGGAGGTTTATCAAAGATTTCAGTAAGATTTAACTCCCTCTCTCTATATTGATTTTGAAAGATGTTTATTTTGATTTCAATGGTTTTTATAGTAAATACTTTGATGATTTGAAGAGGATATTGATTACACCACCTGTGATGTAGCCACCAAATTGGGAAGAACCATTCGAGCAACTTTGTAATGCTTCTAACCAAGAACTTGGAGTAATCCTTTCTTATAGAATTAAGGGTAGGCAAAAAGTCCTTGTATATGCCTCTAGAACCTTGAATGTGGATCAATTCAATTACACAACCATAGAAAAGAAGTTTTTAGCAGATTTATTTCTTTAGAAAGATTTAGATCATATCTTCTTGGAACTAAAGACACAATGTTTTCTGATCATGCATATCTTAGGTACTTGATGAAGAGGGATGAAGCTAAATTGAGACTAGTGAGATGGATATTACTATTATAGCATTTCAACATATAAATAAAGGATAACAAGGGATTTTAGAACCAAGTGGATAACCATTTAAGTAGACTTTCCAACACTACTAAACCTGAAATTCCATAAAAAGAACCATTGAATGATCACCTTCCATGAGAGAAGTTGTACTTGATTGAAGGAGAGGTGCTTTGGTATAATAACGTGGTCAATTATATAGTAACATATCAGGTCCCATATCATTTCAATTATTAACAAATTCACAAACTAAAATCTGAATCTGGATATTACATTTTGGATGATCCATTTCTTTTGAAGATTTTCAATGACCAGGTAATTAGAAGATATTTGTTTGAGTGTGAAATTGGTTCTATCTTTGAGTTTTGTCACACTTTATCTTATAGAGGCCACTTAGGACCTCAATTTAAAATAATTAAGGTTTTAGAGTATAAACTTTATTGGCCCACCCTTTTTAAATATTCTAATGAATTTTTCAAAAGGTGTCAAAAAATTCAGTTTTCTAGAAACATTTCAAAGAGGTGAGAAATTCTCCAATAGCCACTTAACCTTTGTGAGATTTTTAAATTGTGAGGGATATATTTTATGGTAAATTTACCAATAATATTTGGAAATTATTATATCTTTCTTGTAATTGATTATGTTTCCAAATGGGTGGAAGAAAAATCCACTAGGATTGATGATGCTAAAGTTTTTTGTGATTTTTTTAGGGCTAACACGTTTTTTTGGTTTGGAGTTCCTATAGAAATAATCAGTGATCAAGGGACTCACTTTTTCAATATAATAATAGAGGATTTTCTGAATAAGTATGGGGTCCATCATAAAACATCAACTCCCTATCATCCATGGAAAAATGGTCAAGATGAAGTGTCCAATAGAGAAATAAAAGGAATTTTGTAGAAGACTATTAAACCAAATAGGAAGGATAGAACCAAAGGTTGGAAGAAAAATTATGGTATTAAAAGATAGCCTATAATACCCTAATTGGAATAAGTCCATATATGGTGATTTATAGGAAAATTTGTCACCTGCATATGGAATTGGAATATAAGGCCTATTGGGCTATGAGGAAGATGAATTTGGATCTTGAAAGTACTGGAAAAGAGAAAAGATTTTAGTTGTAGGGTTTGGAGGAAATTATAATGGAATTGTTTAAAAATTCCAAGATTTAAAAAGTGATAATAAGATTGGATCATGACAAGATGATCCAACTGAAATACTTCCATCCTGGAGAAAAGTGTTGTTATTTAACTCAAGACTCAATCTGATTCTAGGTAAACTTTGTTCTAGATGGGAAGGTTCATTTATAGGTAATCGTGTATATTATTTAGGTGTTTTTAGAGTTATAAAGGATGTACAGTAGGATCCATTCACTGTTAATGGACACAATCTGAAAAAATATATGGGACCATTCCATCATATCTAGGGGAGGAGATCACACTCCTCCAACCTTTTTATCAATAAAATCCATCAAGTTGTATCTCTAATTTACACTTTATTACTTGTTGTGATTCAATTTCAAACTTAATTACATGTCAAATCCAATTTAATACATTGATTACACTGTATCATTTAAGTGTGGGGGGAACCTTTGTAGTATAGTATTTTCATTTGTTGTTTATTTTTCTATTTTTTTAAATTGTGTTTTTTAAATTTTTGTGTGTTTCTTCTTCAAATTTTGTGAGTTTTTTAAAAAAATTCTCTGAAATGATTATCATTTCCATTTTTAAAACCCATGTCAATGATTGAACCAATTTATTCCATGGAACTAATCTTAAATGAATATTGATAATGACTTTTTTTCAAGTTGAATTCAATGGGAATTTCATGAAAATGATCTGATTTTTGAATCACATGCCACAAATCATTGTATTTATATTTGAAATCAATTTCCTATGAAGATTATGAAACATTTTTGTCATATTATTTTCATTCACCTCACTTCTTTAGAGAACCTGACATTTCTTTCTTTAACCGTAATTTGATTTATTTCTATCAATACTTGAAGGTTTTAGGTACATGTGTTTTAAATGATTAAGGAATTTCTTTTGAATTAAATCCCACTTTTCAAAATAATATTTTTCATTATGGTCTTGTACATTTTTTTCATGTAGACCTTAGAATTCATGAACATTCTATTAGGTTATCTAAATTACAAGCCAATTTTCCTTATCCAACCTGCTCTTAAAGTGAAATTTCATGATCTAGTTGAACTTAAGTGTGGGGGAAGGTGTCTTGTATTGTGATAACTCATTTGTTGAAACCTTTGGAGGAAAATAAAATGTGAATAGATGTGTTTTCTGATAAAAAAACTAATTTAATTCAAATTTTTTCCATTCTGGAGATTTCATGATAAGAGAAGTTGTGCCTTTCTGAAGCTTCTAATGAGGAAAGAAAGTTGTGCCAATATAGATCTTTTAAGAAATATTATGTTTGAGAAGATTGAAATTTTTTCTACTAAAATGTTAAATGGTGTGCACATTCCTTTATTTTTCTTGATTATAGAGCTTATTTTCTACTAACAGGAGTGAGGAGGAGACTATACTTGAGTGAAAATTAGAATCTTTCAATTTTAGTTCAAAAAAAGCCAATCCCTCCTCATTCAGCCTTATAATTTTTAACATTTGAATCCTGCCAGTCAGAATCCATAGAACAATCTTACAAATTATTCATGATAAACACATGTACTTGACTCACATTGGGTGAATATGTAGGAATTTATCAATCCTATGGTGACCCTTTCATGAGTTTGGATGAGAAAAGCATTGTTAAAAAATAACATTTGTGAGATGATAAAAAATTCATTTGAGGTAGGTTTTTTGTGTGAATGGAGGGTAAGTGAAGTGGAAATATAATGAATGATAGAAATAGAGAACTTTAAATAATGATATTTTATGAGGAATGATATATTTTGTTTCTTGGTGTGTAATTAGTGGATCTCATTGGTATGTGTTTTGAATTTTCTTTGATTTTATTTTGATGTTGACTTGTCTAGGAGTCCAAGTGATAAGTGTGGGGGAATTGATAGAGATAATATTTTAATTATTTTACATATGTGTTTAAATGATTTAATCCTTTAAAATTAATCAATGTTAGATGATTTGTATCATTTTTTTATTTTTGGTGAATTTTGGGCTTAAATATAGAAATTGGTTAATTCTTGAAATTTAGCATTTTTTTGTTGCTTTAGTTTTTTGAGAATAACAACTAAAATTTTGATCCAATTTAAGTGGTTATTTTTTTACACTTCATAATTTTGTGAGATTCATCTTTGTCTTCTGGTCCTAGGCCCAATTCGATACACACTAGCCCAAAAAACAATCAACTAGAGAAAATGTTTTGGACGACAGGATAGACCACACCTCAGTAATTGAAGAATATCTCAACCTAGAGAACTCAAAATGTGTTTATTATAAATGTATTGTAAATAGTACTATGAGACTCTTATTTAAATTAAATTTCATGAATAAATTCTATCATTAAGGCAACCATTTAATTCAACAAAGTCCAGGGAGTTGAGAAGTCTTCTCGGACAGAAAACTTTTTCTTCAGTAATTCATGAATAACTTTTTTTACACTTGTCCAAATGAGATGATATGTTGAGATCCCATGAACAGGGAAGATAGTAACAACTTTTAATGAATAAAAATTTTTTATATTCATCAATTTACTATGAAAATTGAACTTAAACTTTTGGATGAGTGAATCTGGAGGGAAAATTTGCAACCCCTCAACCCTATAACTATGAGTGTTCACGTCTATTCAAGGGTGTTGAAGAAGGAGGAGGGGATGAGCTTGATTATTGGAATATTAAAATGATTTATATTTTCTCTTTTATTTTTTCTTAGGTTTATTATTCTCTATTCTTCCCCTTTCAACTCTCTTACCCTTCACATCGAGGGGTAAAGCCTTTGAGTAATCAGGGAAGGGGGGTTTCACTTTTGTAATGTCATAGTATTGCACTTTAATTTGAAACACTATTTTTTTGTTGAATGATTTATATTTTCATTAGTTTCTAATTATATTAATGTTATTTTATTTTGGGTTTTGGTTTCATTCATTGTTTATATCTTTGGTTAAAGAACTTTAAACTCCCTCTACCTAGTGCAGTTTGTCTTGATTGAGAAAATTGTGTTAGGTGGTGAGTGTCTAGCAATCATTCTCACATGTGTGGAATAAGTGAAAATTTTCTATATTTATAAGTAGAAAAAATTCCCTATTATAAATTTCCTTATTTATTTGGGAATGGTTTATAAATTTGTATGCACATAGGAGTGGTTTTCATTACTTCCTTTAAACAAGGGTGATTGATAACTTGATCGAGGAGTCTTTCACTTATCTTTCAATAGGAAGAGAGGGGAAAGATATTTACGAATATTATGAAATTTAAAAAGGTGATCCTGCCCTAACCCCATCACTCTATTTATCCATTTATGTTAAAACTTCATTTTAATTACTTTATTTCCTTTTAAAATCAATCAATTTAAAAACAACTCCACTTCTTTCTCAAATTTAAGGTAACAAATGTGATTTTCGTATGGTCATCTCTAGATAAAAACTAGGTTGACCACTTTACTATATTTTAACTTAAGAAATATTTTTTTTGTCACACCCCACAACAGTCACATGTCAAAACTTGGCGTCTTTGCTGAGAAGGTGGTTCTAACAATTTTTTTCTTTACTTCTTTCTCCTTCTTTTCTTCTTTTCTCTTCAAAATTTCATGACTAGAACCTCAAACACTAAACTTTTCCCCCTAGATAATGAAATTGAAATAAAATCATTTAATAGACTTAGAAAACTTAATTTTAAATATTAATTTGAGGAAATTTATCTTGCATACTCAATTAAAAGTTCAAGTGTTCACCCTGAGCCTTTCATCATGGCAGAAAATGATAACCAAACCCTTAGAGATCTATGTGAACTAAAATTATTTAATCAAAACAATCATCTTTCCATGATAGAGTTAAAAAAAATTATTTTATATAAAACTTAACATGATCCCATTACTTCCAAAGTTTCATGGCTTGGTAGGTGAAGATCAAAACAAGAATATTAAAGAGTCAACGCATGTCTGCACTACTTTTAAACCCCGTGGAGTTGCTGATGAGAAGGTAAAGTGGAATGAATTATCATTTTAATTGGAAAGATATTCCAAATAATGGTTGTACACTACGGGAAAAAGGGCATTTGCGACGGGTTATTTACGACGGGATTTAATCCCGTCACAAATAGTCCTGTTAAAAACTTATTTGCGACGGGGTTATTTGCCCGTCGCAAATAAGTAGCCTTTTGCGACGGGACAGCTTTCCCCGTCGCAAAAGGACTGGCGCGGTTTGCGCGCCAAATCGCGGGAAACTTATTTGCGACGGGGGAATATTCCCGTCGCAAATAACCGGCGGCGGTAAAAGGTATTTGCGACGGGAATATTCCCCCGTCGCAAATAGTATGTCGGCGGGTGGTTATTTGCGACGGGTCCCGTCGCAAATAACTATTTACCCGTAGACCGTAATAAATGTTGGCTAAGGTATTTGCGACGGGTACCGTCGCAAATAATCTAACCTATAAATACCTCCATCCGTTTTTTTTATTTCATTCTCATTCTCTATCTTCTCCTTCTCTCAAAATTATATTTCTAGAGTTCAGTTTTTCTCCAGTTTAATTTTTTTCTCCGGAGCTGATATTAAAGTTTTGAAGAACGATCAGAGCAGATCAATTTTCAAGGTATTTATGTTCATTTTAATTTAATATTTATTTTTAATTTTTTATTAGTTTCAATTATTCTTAATTAGTTGTAATTTAATTATGTTTACATTGTTTTATTACTTAATAAATTTAAATTATTAGTATTGTTCATAGTTAATGGTAATTAGGAATAATTAGTAATAATTTTTAATAATTAAGAATAAATATTAATAATTAGTAATAAATACCAATAATTAGGAATAATAACATTATTACATTATTAGTCTATTTTATTATTAATATTAAAATAATATAATTTTTTATATATATACAATTCTCTTTTCATCTGTGTGTTTGTTGTCTTCACATGTATTATTTGTATGTGGAGATAGAAAACGCACAGATGAAAGGAGAATTGTATATAAATTAGAAAATTATATTATTTTAATATTAATAATAAAATATATTAATAATGTTATTATTTGTAATTATTGGTAATTATTTCTAATTATTGATAATTATTCATTTAATTACTAATAATTAGGAACAATTATCAATAATTATCAATAATTAAGAATAATTAGTAATAATTAGTAATAATAACCAATAATTAGTAATAATTAGTAATAATTATCAATAATTAGTAATAATTATCAATAATTAGTAATAATTACCAATAATTAGTAATAATTACCAATAAGTAGTAATAATTACGAATAATTAGTAATACTTACCAATAATTTGGAATAATTACCAATAATTAACAATAATTAGTAATAATTAGTAATAATTACCAATAATTACCAATAATTAGTAATAATTAGTAATAATTACCAATAATTACCAATAATTAGTAATAATTAGTAATAATTACCAATAATTACCAATAATTAGTAATAATTAGTAATAATTAGGAATAATTAGTAATAATTAGTAATAATTAGTAATAATTAGTAATAATTAGTAATAATTAGGAATAATTAGGAATAATTAGGAATAATTAGTAATAATTAGGAATAATTAGGAATAATTAGGACAAATTAGGAATAATTACCAATAATTACCAATAATTACCAATAATTACCAATAATTACCAATAATTACCAATAATTACCAATAATTACCAATAATTACCAATAATTACCAATAATTAACAATAATTACAAATAATTAGCAATAATTAACAATAATTAGTAATAATTAGCAATAATTAGTAATAATTAGTAATAAATACAAAAAATTAGGAAAAATTGGGAAAAATTAGGAAAAATTAGGAAAAATTAGAAAAAATTACCAATAATTAGTAATAATTAGTAATAATTAGTATTAATTACCAATAATTAGTATTAATTACCAATAATTAGTAATAATTACCTATAATTAGTATTAATTACCAATAATTAGAATTAATTACCAATAATTAGTAATAATTATCAATAATTAGTAATAATTAGGAATAATTAACAATAATTAGTAATAATTACCAATAATTAGTAATAATTAGTAATAATTACCAATAATTACCAATAATTAGTAATAATTAACAATACTTAACAATAATTACCAATAATTGCCAATAATTGCCAATAATTGCCAATAATTACCAATAATTGCCAATAATTACCAATAATTAGTAATAATTAACAATACTTACCAATAATTACCAGTAATTGCCAATAATTAGTAATAATTGCCAATAATTACCAATAATTGGTAATAATTACTAATAATTCCCAACAATTAGTAATAATTAATAATAAATATTAATAATTACCAATAATTAGTAATAATTATTAATAATTAGTAATAATTACTCATAATTAGTAATAATTACTAATAATTAGTAATAATTACTAATAATTAGTAATAATTACTAATAATTAGTAATAATTACTAATAATTAGTAATAATTACTAATAATTAGTAATAATTACTAATAATTATCAATAATTAGTAATAAATATCAATAATTAGTAATAATTAGTAATAATTAACAATAATTAACAATAATTACTAATAATTAGTAACAATTAGTAATAATTAGTAATAATTAGGAATAATTAGTATTAATTACCAATAATTAGTATTAATTAACAATAATTAGTAATAATTACCAATAATTAGTAATAATTACCAATAATTAGTAATAATTATTATTAATTACCAATAATTAGTATTAATTACCAATAATTAGTATTAATTACCAATAATTAGTATTAATTACCAATAATTAGTAATAATTACCAATAATTAGTAATAATTAACAATATTTACCAATAATTACCAATAATTACCAATAATTACCAATAATTACCAATAATTACCAATAATTAGTAATAATTACCAATAATTACCAATAATTGGTATTAATTACCAATAATTGGTAATAATTATCAATAATTGGTAATAATTACCAATAATTGGTAATAATTACCAATAATTGGTAATAATTACCAATAATTGGTAATAATTACCAATAATTCGTAATAATTAGTAATAATTCCCAATAATTAGTAATAATTACCAATAATTAGTAATAATTACCAATAATTAGTAATAATTACCAATAATTAGTAATAATTACCAATAATTAGTAATAATTACCAATAATTAGTAATAATTAACAATAATTAGTAATAATTACCAATAATTAGTATTAATTACCAATAATTAGTATTAATTACCAATAATTAGTATTAATTACCAATAATTAGTAATAATTACCAATAATTAGTAATAATTACCAATAATTAGAAATAATTAGTAATAATTACCAATAATTAGTAATAATTAGTAATAATTACCAATAATTAGTAATAATTAACAATACTTACCAATAATTACCAATAATTACCAATAATTAGTAATAATTACCAATAATTAGTAATAATTACCAATAATTAGTATTAATTACCAATAATTAGTAATAATTACCAATAATTAGTAATAATTACCAATAATTAGTAATAATTACCAATAATTAGTAATAATTACCAATAATTAGTAATAATTAGCAATAATTACCAATAGTTACCAATAATTACCAATAGTTACCAATAATTACCAATAGTTACCAATATTTACCAATAATTACCAATATTTACCAATATTTACCAATATTTACCAAAAATTAGAAATAATTACCAATAATTAGAAATAATTACCAATAATTAGAAATAATTACCAATAATTTGGAATAATTACCAATATTTACGAATAATAACATTAGAACATTATTTGTATATTTTATTATTAATATTAAAATAATATAATTTTCTATATTATATACAATTCTCTTTTCATCTATGTGTTTTCTATCTCCACATGTAATATTCGCATTCTTTTTCAAAATTATCAACCTACTCGCCAATGGAGAGGTGAAAGTGAATGCAAATATTACATGTGGAGACAGAATGTTAAACACACAGATGAAAGGAGAATTGTATATAATATAAAAAATTATGTTATTTTAATATTAATAATAAAATATACTAATAATGTAATAATGTTATTATTATATAATTAATGTTTATGAAAAAATTATATTAGTATTATTAAAATAATAAAAAATCAATATAATATTAAAATTATCAATATTTGTAACATGTTTTGCTTTATTCTCAATATATTCAATCTTTACTTGAGTGTTTTTTCTAACAAATTATTCAAAACCAGTAATGCTTTTATATTTTATAGAGAAATATGGAACAATGAGGTCGTCAACAATCATTATTAGGTGACCGCATATGGATAAATCAACGTAGAAATCCAAACGGTTCTGGTTTAAATCCAGTATATGTTGAGGGTGTGGAGACTTTTTTATCATTTGCGGCATCAAATTCAGAATTTGTTTCAGAAGGCAAAATAAAATTCCCTTGCAGAAAATGTGCATTGAGAACGTTTGACACGTTTGACAAAGTGGGAGAACATCTCTTGCGTTTTGGTTTTCAACCAGATTATGTTTTTTGGTATCAACATGGTGAACGCAGTTCCAGAGCAGGTGATACCAACTTGATTCCGGATCCATCCCGGTTTCAAGATTTAGTACATGATGTTGCAGGTTCATCTGTTCAACATACAGAAACTCCAGCTGATATAGCTTCAAATCCTGAGTTGGAACCGTCTGAATTTTATGAGTTGTTGAAATCTGCTGAGGATGCATTATATCCTGGCTACAAGATGAGAAAATTAGAAGCAGTTACAAAATTTATGGCTATCAAATCAGATAACGGAATGTCAAACACCTGTTTTGACCAGATATTTTCTTTGTTGAAAACACTGTTACTTGAAGGAAATGTTTTACCTGCAAATTACTATGAGAGTAAGAGGCTGGTTCGAAATTTGGGACTTACTTGTCAGAAGATTCATGCATGTTCAAATGACTGCATTTTATATTCTGGGGAAAATGAGTCATTGGATAGTTGTCCTACATGTGGGCAACTGAGATATAAAGAAGGACAACACGGGAAGTCTGGTTTGATTCCTGTAAAACAGTTGAGATATTTTCCGCTTACATCTAGACTTCAGCGTTTATTCATGTCTAAGAATACAGCGACAATGATGTCATGGCATAAAGAGAATATTTCAACCGATAAAAGCTTGAATCATCCATCCGATGGTGATTCATGGAAACATTTTGATAGAGTGCATCCATCCTTTGCTTTAGAAGCTAGAAATGTTCGACTGGGACTTTCCACTGATGGTTTCTGTCCGTTTGGATCTTATGGTAGTCAATATTCATGTTGGCCTGTTTTTTTAACTCCGTACAATTTACCTCCATGGATGTTGATGAAGGAGCCATATATCTTTTTGACTTTACTAATTCCAGGACATCCGAAGAAAAATATTGATGTTTATTTGAATCCATTGATTGATGAATTAAATTTATTGTGGAGTACTGGTGTCAGTACATATGATGTTGCAACAAAACAGAATTTCATACTGAGAGTAGCATTGATGTGGACAATAAGTGACTTCCCGGCTTATGGGATGTTATCTGGCTGGAGTACACATGGTCAGAAATCATGTCCTTACTGTATGGGAGAGAACAAAGCATTTATTCTCATTCATGGAAAGAAACCTTGTTATTTTGACTGTCATCGCAGATTTCTTCCAGTTGATCATCCTTTTCGCAGAAACAGATCTCATTTCAGAAAAGGAACAGTTGAAAGGGATGGACCTCCAAAAATGCTATCAGGTTCGGAGTTAAAATCAGTTGTATTTTCATTACCTCCCATCACTTTTGGTCCCACAATAAATCAACAGAAAATTTCTGGTTTTGGGAAAGAACACAATTGGATTAAACGTAGCATATTTTGGGATTTTCCATATTGGTCTGATCTGTTGGTCCGACACATGTTAGATGTCATGCATATTGAGAAGAATTGTTTTGATAATTTGTTTCATACAGTTTTGGATACGCCAGGAAAGAGCAAAGACAATGTAAATGCACGTTTAGATCTTGCCCAAATTTGCAGGCGTCCAGAATTGGATACATTTGAGAATGTCATAACAGAAAGGTTACTGAAACCAAAAGCAGCTTATACACTGTCTAAAGAAAACCGTTTATTATTTTGTCAGTGGATTGCAGATTTGAGACTTCCAGATGGTTGTGCTTCTAATTTGGGTAGATGTGTAAAGAATGGTCATATTACTGGATTAAAAATTCATGATTGTCATGTAATAATGGAGATACTTCTACCCATTGGATTAAGAGGTCTGTTGAATTCTGTGATTTGGGATTCCATAACAGACATGTCTCATTTTTTTCGGGAAATTTGTGCGGCTACGGCATATTATGATGCTCTAGGCAAACTTGAAAAAGATGTTGTTGTAATTATATGTAAAATGGAAAAAATATTTCTGTCGTCTTTCTTCGACTCAATGGAACATTTGATGTTACATTTGCCATATGAAGCCAAATGTGGAGGTCCGGTACAGTTTCTATGGATGTACCCATTTGAAAGATGCATGAAAAAATTGAAAATAAAAGTACGTAACAAAGCATCTGTTGAAGGATCTATTGCAGAAGCTTATTTGCAAGAGGAAATATCTTTTTTTTGGTCCCATTATTTTGAATCTGAGTATCCTTCAAAACACAACCGAATGGGATGGAACGAGAGGAATATTGATGAAATAGAAAATTAATTATCTATTTTCAACCAGTCAGAGCTTGGTTTTGGTGGAGTTTATGAACGCTGGCTTTCAGATGATGAACATCAGAGAGCTCATACGTATGTTCTGCTCAACTGTGAAGAGATGAAATCAGTTGTACTGTAAGTGTTTATATCACTTATTCTATCATTTATGTTACAGTAAATAACTTTGGTTTTTATAGGTTGTATGATAATCATATCAAGAAACAAATTCCACAAATTACAGCAGCTGCTCTCGAAGAACGTCGACTGAAAAATTTCTCTCAGTGGTTTCAAAAACTGGTAACATAAATTATTTATCTTTTAGAAACTCATTCAATGTATAGTTTACTATATTGATAATTATTTCACAAATTTTCAGGTGTCTCGACATGCTGATAAAATTGAAAAACGGCTGTGTGTATTGAGTAACCCACCTTCCAAACTTGTTAAAACTTATAATGCATATGTGGTGAATGGATTTCGATTCCACACACATGCATATGGGGAATAGAAAAAAACAATGAACAGTGGAGTTAGCTTGAGAGGATCTCATCATCGAGAAAATGAAGTTGACTTTTATGGCATACTTGATGAAATCATTGAACTCTGTTATCTTGGACAACATTACATAACCATGTTCAAATGTCGGTGGTTGGATACAGAGAGAGGCGTGCGTGTTCATCCGACTCATGGAATCATCGATATTAAATGTAAAAGTGTTCTCGCAATAAATGAACCATTCTTATTGGCTCAACAGGCATATCAAGTTTATTATGCAAAGTACTGTGCAACATCAAGAGACTTGACTGATTGGTGGAGTATAATAAAAATCAAAATTCGAGACAATCAGTTTAGTCAAAGTGAATGTGCTTTCACTGATGTGCAAAGAATTGAAGTTTTTCAAGAGAGTACTCAAAATCAATCTTTTTTACAAAGAGACATGAGTATCGATGACGACACCCCACATTTAAGAGTCGGTGATGACGATGATGTTAATGATGTCACATATGAATTTGAAATGGTAAGAGATGAAGCAACTGTAACTCGAATGGATATCGATGATGTTGAGGAGGAATATGAAGATGACATTGACATATATGAAGATGATGATGAAGATGAACACTGATAGCATTATATGGTATTTATATACAATCATAATATGTATATATGTATATATGTATATATATAATAGTAATTATCAATTATTTGCTAACATTAACATTTTCTGTTTCAGATGGACGAGGCCACATTTCGTGAGTTGGCGGATGCTGACCTGACTTTCGATGCGGATGCGTTGCTGACAGATGACCCTCAGCCTGCAGGCGCTCCAGGGAGTACGCGGAGGGGGCACGGTCTTGCACGATTGATGATTCCTGACCCCGTCCCCGAGCGACGTCCACGTCTTGGGGTTGATCCACGCACACGGAGGTGTGATAACCTGTGTGATAACCTGTGGATTTGACTAAGATTTCATTAATCTATTCACATAATAAATGTTATTATTTTTTCAGTTTTCCGCATATAGCAGTCGGACAGGGAAGCGCTATTTTGCACAACTATTTCTCTCAGTCGTGGACCACATGGGAGCAGATTCCCATTGATGTGCAGCAGGCCATGTTCGGCCATTGGTTGGTACGTACGTAAATAAATAATTTTTATTTTGAAAATTATTTCATTTCTAACTTGATATGTTGATTTATTTGTAGGGTTTATGGTATCCGATCGAGGATACCATGCGTGACGCCATCCACGAGGCATGGGAGGTGGCCATGCGTGATCGCCTTCGTCAGTTTTTGCACAATTTAAGAAAAGATGCGATGAAGAAAGCAGGAGTGTCAGATTTTGAGGAGTCATGTAGAGCACACCGACCAGAGTATATTTCATCCCATGTATGGGATGGATTATGTGCGCACTAGTTGAGTGGTGCCTTTCAGAGGAGATCATCGGTGGGGAGGCAGAATCGGGGGAGACAGGAGGTGACTCATCGAGCTGGGAGTCGTTCTTTCAGTACTCATATACAGCATCTGGTATGTACATTATTTATAAATATTTTATATAACTATAAATATTAACAGTTTATTTTTTATTCTTATAGGCTGTCGAGCACCCCGATATTACAGAGTACGACGTATATCGGAAGATGTATAGTGATCCTACTACTGGGGAGCTCAGAGGTGATCGTCAGCATCACATCGTGGTCAGTATTATTTGTTTTCAAGTTTAAAAATTAACTGCATATAATATATTCACAATTTTAATTTTAAATTACAACTATAAGAGTCATATGAGGCCGCAGCGTCACAGGCCCGGCCTGAGAGTTAGGTCGAGTCATCAGATCAGACCACTGCCCGTCAGTTTGATGAGACGGCATGGATGCAGGCCACCCAGTATGCCTTCGAGAAGGGCCGGGTAGTTGGTATCGGCTCTCGACTGACTCCCGGAGATTATTATGGCAGTGCTGCGATGTCGGCGTCCAGCTCGAGAGGAGCTCGTGCATCTTCTTCTACTACACAGTATGAGGATCAGTTGCGATCTCAGACTGCACAGATAGAGAGTCTCCGACAGGAGCAGGAGCAGATGCGTCAGCAGCATGAGGAGGAGCGTCGACGCCAGCAGCAGTTGTACGAGGAGCAGACGAGTCGGTGGCAGCAGCAGCATCAGGAGTAGATGGAGTACATACGCCGACTCACTCATGCTTTAGGGATGGAGTTTCCTCCACCACCATCTGCAGATCCCCCACCTCCGCCCCCCCCCCCCCCCCTCCCCCCCCCTCCTTCAGATTAGAGTTTGTATTTATGTTATAAAATTTGGGAAATCAAAATATATTTTTTTCTATTCTTAGTTTTTGTCTCATTATAAAATATTAATAATATTATATTTTTAAATAACAATATTAATATGAATAATAATATTATTTATATTTTATAATATTAAAATATATATATATATTAAAATTTTATAATATTATAATTTAATTATATTTTTTGTAATACTTGAATTATTTTAATATTTGAATGTAAAATAATTCTATTATTTTTATATTAATTAAAATAACTTATTAATATTTTTTTATTTATGAATTATAATTCTAATATTATTATATTAATTAAATCATTTATTAATATTATATTACTTTTTATTTTTGAATTATAATTCTATTATTATTATATTAATTAAAATAATTAATTATTTTTATTTGTGAATTATAATTCTATTATTATATTAATTAAAATAATTTATTAATAATTTATTTTTTTTATTTTTTTTTATAGTATTTGCGACGGGATACTATGCCCGTCGCAAATACTAGTATTATTAATAGTTTTTTATTTTTTTTTAAAAAAAAAATTTTGCGACGGGATACTATGCCCGTCGCAAATACTAGTATTATTAATAGTTTTTTATTTTTTAAAAAAAATAGTTTTTGCGACGGTACCGTCGCAAAAACTATTTTAAAAGTTTTTTACAAAAATACGGAATACTATTTGTGAGGGGGAGAATGACCGTCGCAAAAAAAGGCTTTAGCGACGGGCCCGTCGCAAATAAGTGTTGTTGCGACGCCGTTTTCAGCAACGGGCTATTTGCGACGGGACCCCGTCGCAAATACCTGTTTTTCTAGTAGTGGTATAGTATAAAACTAGGTTATTTTCATGATTAGAATGAATTAGTGAGATACTTCATACAAATATTTTTCCCCACCTCTAGAAGCACGGCCATCAGAAATGAAATCTATCCCATCAGATAGTCATCTGGAGAAACCTTTACGAGTACTAAGAAAGATTTAAAAAGATGTGTGACATCTACCCACATCAAGAAATAGAGTTTCATCACTTTCTTTTCTTATTTTACCAAGGTTTACTAGATAATGATGGAAACCTTATGTATGCATCATCTGGAGGTGCATTGATTGAAAAGTTACCAGAAGAAGCCAATGGCCTGATTGAGAATATTTCCCAGAATTCACAACAGTTTGGTAAAAGTGGTACTAGAACAAGAGGTATTCATGAGGTATGAAATTATCATCCTTCACCTTTATAAAAAAACTAATATTAAATATATAACTTTTTTGGTGATACATATGGCCTTAAAACAAGAGGGTGACCAACAAGCACCAGCTAAGGTATGTAGTTTATGCTAATCACTTGATTATTTCACCGACCAGTGTGTTGAAATATAAGGAATGGAAAATTTTGTGGTAAACTTTCAATAGAGTTAATTCCAACAAAATCAAGTATGTAGAGATCCTAACCAAGTTCAATATAGATTTGGAAATTAGTATAATCAAGATAGACCCCCATACCAAAACCATTTCCAAAACCAACCCCCATTCCATCAACAATTCCAAAACCCATCTCCATTTCAATAAAATAAATCCTATAACCATCCTTATTACCATAAGACACACACTTTACAAAGACCCTATGATAATCTATCCACTAGTGCATAACCCTTAATTTAGAACCAACAAAAAATATTTGAGATTGAAGAGCTGAAAGACACTATAAAAGATTTGTCCAACAAGTTCGAAAGTCTCATAGAATTATTAACCAAAAATCCTAGTAAACTCTCTTCCCAAACAATTCCAAACCCAAAATATAATTTCATCATGATAAAAACAAGAATTGGAAAATAACTCTCACCACCAATATCCCATGAACCTGAAACAATGCCACCTAATATGAGGGAGAATGAAGTTATAAATTCTGAAAATTCTATAAATATGCACCATGAAGAAGAGAATAATGAGGAGGATGAGGAGGATAGGATGAGGAGGAAGATACAACAAACACCATTGAAAAGGAAAAAAATGGATAATAAATACTCTCCCCCAACATTTCCATCAAGTATTATTAAATCAAAGAGATTGTAGGAAGAAGCATTCCAAAGTATGCTAGATTTTTTAAGGATCTTTTCACCAATAAGAGGATAATTCAAGGAAATTATACGATCAAATTGGGAAGAAGTGTCTCAGCCCTTATCACACCATAGTTTCTAATAAAATTTCAAGATCTGGGGATGTTTTCCATTCCATGCACCATTGGTTATTTAAATTTTTCTAATGATTTTTGGATATAGGTGATTTAATTAATGTATTACCTCACTTGGTATACACTTCTTTTTGGATTGGAGACTTGAATCCCACAAGAGTGGTGGTAAATCTTGAAAATTGATCCATAGTTTTCCCAGTAGGAGTTTTGGAGGATGTCCTTATAAAAGTCAAATATATCTTATTCCTAGCTAACTTCTATATGATTAATATGGAAATAAATAGGAGACCTTCACACTTACCCATCATTTTGGGGATAAATTTATTTAATATGGCCAAAACCATCCTTAATTTACATTAAGGGACACTCACCATGGAGTTTAGAGATAGCACTATCCACTTCAATATTTTTGAATCCATGAGGCACCCATCAGATGATAACTCACTCTTTTCACTCTCCCATGATATTTTTACTGAGATAATTAAAGAATCGGTTATGTGAAATGAATTATTATCTTTAGGAGATAATTTTTTCATTAAAAATATCACTAAACATGTGGATTCTCAAAATGATGTATATTCTAATTTTATGTGGGAAGAAGAGGTAAAATATGATTTCTTTAATGAATTGTTAAATGATGAGGAAGATTGTATGGTTTCTTTTTTTCATGAGGTCCAACCTTTGGAATTGGGGAACATAAATTTAGTTTCATCCCTTCAGCAGCCCCCTAATCTGAAAATAAAACCAATCCCCATTGATTTGAAGTATGTGTACCATAGGGAGGGAGAGAAATTACCAGTGATAATTGCTAATAATCTATCTAAAACCAAAGAAAAGAATTTTATTGGTATTTTGAGAGAGAATTTCCAAGTAATAGGGTGGATTTTAGGTGATATCCTAGGAATAAACCCAAAAATATGCTCATATAGAATTCTTCTTGAGAGAGATTCCAAACTAGTCAGACAGCCCTAAAGGAGGCTGAATCCCACCTTGATGGAGGTTGTGAAGAATGATATTGAGAATCTATTGGAATTCGGGATCACTTATACCATATCAGATTCATAATGGGTTATCCCAATTCATGTAGTTCCAAAGAAAAACTGGTCTAACCACTATGAGGAATGAAAAGAATGAATTAATCCCTGTGTGAATTCAGAATAGTTGGAGAGTGTACATTGATTTTAGGAAGTTGAAACGAGTCACTCTGGAAGATCATTTCCCTATCACCTTCATTGACCAGATTTTAGAGATATTTGTAGGGATAACTCTTTATTTTATTTTGGATAGATTTTTATTTTATTTTTAAGTACCTATTACTCCTGAGGATCAAGAGAAGACAACCTTTACTTGTCTCTTCAGCACTTTTGTGAATAAAAGGATTCCATTTGGATTATTTAATGCCCTAGGTAAATTTTAGAGGTTCATGGTAAGTATTTTTCCTAATTACATTGAAGATTTCTTGTAGGTTTTTTGGATGATTTCCCAATTTTTAGAAATTTCTTTGACCATTGTTTGAAAAATATAGAAAAAGTTTTGAAAACCTGTATTGAAAAGAATCTTGTTTTAAATTTTGAAAAGTTTCATTTCATGTTTGAGAGAGGAATTTTCCTTTGTAATGTCATTTAAAAAAATCATTGAATTGGATAAATCAAAAATTGAATTGATAAATTCATTTCTTTACCTCACTTATGTGAAACATGTTAGATCATTTTTTAGGACATGCAGAATTCTATAGGAGGTTTTTCAAAGATTTTAGTATATATTGCTTTTGAAAGATGCTGATTTTTATTTCAATGGTGTGTGTAAGGAATCCTTTGATGATTTGAAGAGGATTTTGATTACACCTCCCATGATATAGCCACTAAATTCGGAAGAACCATTTGAGCTACTTTATGATGCTTCCAACCAAGAAGTTGGAGAAGTCATTTATTAGTGAATTGAGGACAGGACACAAGTCATTGTCTATGTCTCAATAACCTTGGATTCGGATAAATTCAATTACAAAACAATATAAAATGATTTTTTAGTAGTTAATTTTTATTTTGAAAGATTTAGATCATATCTACTTTGAACTAAAATCACTGTGTTTTCTAATCATACATCTCTTAGGTACTTGATAAAGAATGATAAATCTAAACTAAGGATGGTGATATGGGTGTTACTACTACAGGATTTCAATATAGAAATCAAGGAAAATAAGGGATTTGATAACCAAGTGGTTGGTCATTAAATCAGACTACCCGACACTGCTGAAGTTGAAATTCCAGAAAAAGAATCATTGAATGATCACCTTCCAGGTGAGAAGTTGTACTTGATTTAAGAATAAGTGCCTTGGAATAATAACATTTTCAATTATCTAGTAATATATCTGGTCCCATATCATTTTAATTCTCACCAAATTCACAAACTAAAAGTTGAATCTAGATATTACATTTTAGATTATCAATTTTTTAGAAGATTTTTAATGTCCAAGTGATAAGAAGATATTTGATTAAGAGTGAAATTGGTTCTATATTTGATTTTTGTTACACTTTATCTTATGGATTCCACTTTGGACCTTAAAGGATAGTAGTTAAGGTTTTAGAATCTGGACTTTATTAGCCCACCCTTTTTAATAATTCTCATGAATTTTGCAAAAGGTGTCAAAAATGTCATTTGTCTAGAAACATTTCAAAAAGATAAGAAATTCCCCAACATCCACTTAACTTTTGTGAGATTTTTTAAGTCTAGGGGATATATTTTATGGGACCTTTTACAATTTCATTTGGAAATTTTATATCTTGCTTGTAGTTGATTATGTTTCCAAATGGGTGGAAGAAAAATCCACCAGGACTAATGATGCTAACGTTGTTTGTGATTTTGTCAGAGCTAACATATTTTTTAGGTTTGGAGTGCCTATATCAATCATCAGTGATTAAGGGACTCATTTTTTCAATATAATAATAGAGTATTTTTTAAAGAAGTATGGGGTGCATCATAAAACATCAACTACCTATCATCCATAGAAAATGGTCAAGATGAAGTGTCCAATAGGGAAATCAAAGGAATTTTGGAGAATATTGTTAAACCAAATAGGAAGGATTAGAGACAAAGGTTGAAAGACACATTATGGGCTTACATGATAGCCTACAAGACCTTTATTAGAATGAGTCCATATAGTTTGATTTATGGGAAAAGTTGTCAGCTACCTGTATAATTGGAGCATAGGGAATATTGGGCTTTGAGGAAGATTAATTTGGATCTTGAAAGCACTGGAAAAGAGATAAGATTGCAGTTGCAGGAGTTGGAGGAAATTATAAGGGAAGTATTTTAAAATTATAGGATTTAAAAAGAGAGAAAACGAGTGGCTCATGATAAGCTGGTCCAACTAAAATACTTCTATCCTAGAGACAAAGTGTTTTTATTCAACTCAAGACTCAAGTTGATGTCGTATAAACTTCATTCTAGATAGGAAGGTCCATTTATAGTTACTCATGCATATCCTTTTGGTGTTGTGTAGGTTGTGAAGTATGGAGAGAAGGATCCATTCAATATTAATGGACACTAGATGAAGAAATTCCATGGGACCATTCCATCAGATCTAGTGGAGGATATCACACTCCTCCAACCTATTTATCAATAAAATCCATCAGTTAGTATCTCTCCTTTACACTTTCTTTCTTTCTATGATTAAATTTTAAATATAATTACATGTCAAATACAATTTAATGCATTGAGGACACTATATAATTTAAGTTTGGGGGATGAAACATTAGTGATATAGCATTTTCATTTGTTGTTTGTTTTTTTTTCAAAAAAAAATGTATTTTTCAAATTTTTGTGTGTTTTTTTTTTCATATTTTTTTTTAAAAAAAATTGAGCTTAAATAATTATAATTTACATTTTTAACACCCATTTCAATGAGTGGACTAATTTATTCCATGAAACTGAGCTTAAATGAATTTTGAAAATGACTTTGTTTCAAGTTCAATTCTTTGGAAACTTCATGAAAAGTGCTCCAATTTTTGAATCTCATGCCACATATCACCATATTTATATTTAAAATCACATTCCTGTGAGGATTATGAACTCTTTTTTTCATATTATTTTCATTTACCTCACTTCTTGAGAGAACTTGACCCTGCTTTCTTTAACCATAATTTGATTTATTCCTGTCAAAACTTAAGGGTTTGAGGTACTTTTTTTAAATGATTGAGGAATTTCTTTAGTTTTAAATCCCACTTTTCAAAATAATCCTTTTAATTATGGTCTTCCATGGATATTTAATCCTTTTATACCTTATAATCCATGAACATCCTATTATTTTATCCACATTATAAGACAATTTTCCCTATTCGGCCTCCTCTTGAAGTGAAATTCATGATCTAGTTGAACTTAAGTACGGGGGAAGGTGTATTATATTATGATACCTCATTTGGTGAAACTTTTTGGGGAAAATAAAATTTCAATATATGTGTTTGCTACTAAAAAATCATTTTGTTGAAAGTTTTTCAATTCTGGAGATTTCATAATAAGATAATTTGTGCCTTTCTGGATCTTCCAATGGAAAAAAAAGTAGTGCCTATCTGGAACTTTTAAGAAAAATTATGTTTGAGAAGATTTAAATTTTTTTTCTGAAATGATTAATGGTGTGAACATTCCTTTATTTTTCATGATGATTGAGATGATTTTCTACTAAGTGGAGTTAGGAGGATACCATACTTGAGTGAAAATTAGAATCTTTCAATTTTTCTTCAAAAAGAACCAATCCCTCCTCATTCATCCTCATAATTTTTAACATCTAAATCCTATCAACAAAAATCCACAGAACAACCTTACAAAGTCCTCATGATAAATACATGCCCTTAACTCACATTGGGTGGAGATATAGTAATTTAACAAGCCTATGGTGACCCTTGCATGAGTTTGGATGAGAAAAGCATTGTTGAAAATTGACATTTGTGAGGTGAGAGAAAATTCATGTGAGGTGGGTGTTTTGTGTGCATGGGGGGAAAATGAAGTGGAAATATAATTAATGGTCTAAATATATAACTTTAAATAATGTTATTTTATGAGGAATTATATCTTTTTTCTTGGTACGTAATTGGTGGATCTCATTGGTATGTGTTTTGAATTTTCTTTGATTTGATTTTGATGCTTACTTGTCCGGGAGTATGAGTGCTAAGTGTGGGTGAATTTATAGAGATAATATTTTCATTATTTTTAATATTTTTCCCAATGATTTAATCACTTCCAAGTAATCAATTTTATCTAATTTTCATCATTTTAGTATTTTTGGTGAATTTTAGGCTTAAATGTAGAAATTGGTTAATTCTAGAAATTTAGTAGTTTGTTATTGCTTCTATTTTTTATCATAACTTCTACAATGTTAATCCAATTTAAAGGATTCTTTTTTTAGACTTCATACTTTCATGGGATTTAACTTTATCTTCTGTTCCTAGGCCTAATTCAAAACACAATGTCCCAAAAAATCAATCAAGTAGAGAAATGTTTTTGGATGACATGATGGACCCCACCTAAGTAATTGAATCATATTTTGGCCTAGAGACCTCCAAATGTAGTGATTATAGCTGTATTGGAAATTTTACTTCTATCCTATTCTTAAAATTAAATTTCATGAAAATATTTGATCATTAAGGAATCAATTAAAATTGACAAAGTGGAGGGAGTTGAGAAGTCTTCTCATCGAGAAAAAGTTCTTATTAGTAATTGAGGAATAACATTTTTTACGCTTGTCCAAATGAGCTGATATTTTGAGTAATAATTAATAGGATATATATGAAAAAAAATTATAAATACAACTTCCCAAGATTCATCCATTTAATATACCAATTGAAATCAAAATTTTGGAGGAGTGAATCTGGATGGAAAATTTCCCACCCCTCAACCCTAAAAATATGAGTGTTCACTTCCATTCAAGGGTGTTGAAGAAAGAGAAGAATGGGTTGTGCTGGAGGATTGGAATATTTAAGTTCTTTTTATTTTATCTCTTCTTTTTTCTTAGTTTCATTATTCTCTATTCTTCCCCTTTAAACTCTATTACCCTTTACATGGAGGGGTAAATCCTTTGAGTGATCGGGGAAGGGGGAGTTTCACTTTTGTAATGTCAGAGTATTGTGATTTAATTTGAAACTCTCTTTTTCTATTGAATGATTATATTTTCATTGGTTTCCAATTATATTAATTCAATTTTATTTTGGGTTTTTATTTCATTCATTTTTATAGCTTTGGTTGAAGAACTTTAAACTCCCTCCACCTAGTGCAGTTTGTCTTGATCAAGAAAATTGTGTTAGGTGGTGAGTGTCTAGCGATCGTTGGCACATATGTGGAATAAGTGAAATTTTTCTAGATTTATATGGATTAAATATTCTCAATTAGTACTTTCCTTATTTATTTTGGAATGGTTTATGAATTTTCATGCACATATGAGTGGTTTCCATTGCTTCCTTCAACCAAAGGTGATTGATAACCCGGTCAAGGAGTCTTTCACTTGTCATTCAATAGGAATAGAGGGGGAATGAAATTTATGACTATAATGACATTTAAAAAGGTGATCATACATTAAACACATCACTCGCTTCATCCAATTGTGTCCAAACTTAATTTTAATCACTTTATTTATTTTTAAAATCAATCTATTTCAAAAACAACTCCACTTCTTTCTCAAATTTAAGGTGACAAACGTGATTGTTGTGCCCTCCTCTTTGGAGAAACACTACTAGAAAAATGACTTATAGCCATGTGTCTATATCTACAGTTTAATTTGGGTGTGTCTATAGGGTGATATATAGCCATAATTATTTTAAAAACATGGCATTAGATTAAATATAGACATGGAACAAAACAAACTGTCCTCAATTATTTTACCCTCCCTCATGGATTTACTCTCCTATCCATGATCCATGTGCTCAAAACTTTCTCATGTGGCCGATAGTCCCTCTCCCTCGGGCTCCTCCATACCCGTCATCACACTCGTCCCTCTCCCTCCTCTGTCGCCGCCTCCAGCCGCTCCGTCTCGGGCCGCTCCGCCTCCAACAGCTCCTCCTCCGACCGCTCCACCTCCAACCGCTCCACCTCAGGCTCCTCCATACACGTCATCCCGATCGCACCTACCTCTTCTATGTATCTCGACCTTATACCCTAGGTTTTAGGCAATATCGTTCTACCCTAGTCTCCTCACTACTATCCATTCCTTTACTGCGACTACCTCCACCCATGATCCTGACTTCTACCATGTGGTTCCTGCATCACGTCACTCCTGATTTCACCCTCACTATGACCATTCGCAAATGTGAACCTTCTCAGCATAGTAATCTATAGGTATTGTGGTTCTATTTTATTGTAAATTATATGAAATTCATTTTAATCTTTTAACCCTAATTATTTGGATTCCATTACTAGTTCAATAGTGGGCTTCACATTATCTTCTATTAGTATATTATGTATAAAAATGGAAGGAATTATTCATTCTTTTTTCTAATATAGTATATCCAGTGGATGTATTTTTCTTATTTAGCATGCATCCTAAACTGCCTATTTTCTTGTTTCATCTCTAATTTAGATGTCCCAATCATAGTTTGTGCCTCATTGTCTCCCATATATTCATAATTCAATTTTAGTGGAAATTTATTCAAATAAAAACTTGTTGGATTATGGTGTGATATTTTCCTAACCAATTTCTCTTCATGCAACTCATCCCTTAAATACCGAAATGTATGTTTGCGACAGTAATCATCATATTGATCAACACACTCTTCAAATTTCTTTGGTGGATATTTTATACCATTAATGAGTTCATATATTCTAGCTCCTTCAATGTTTAACTAATTTCATAGATTATTTTAAACTTCCTTAACAATCACATCAACTATTAAATAATCAACCAATTTATGTGGATGTTTCACAACCCGCAATACATTTTGTATCTATTTATCTTCTCCAGCTTGAAAAGTTAGCATTCCTTGCGGAACATCTATCAAGAAACCTATAGTATCTAGGAAGGGTCTTCCAAGGATGATGGGTACTTCCGTATCAATTTTCATGTCTGAGAATAGAAAATCACCTAGTAGTATAATCTTTTAAAATATCTCTTGTAAGTATTCAATTACTCCTATCAGGTAAGTGGTGGATCTATTTAATAATTGTAAATACACTATTATGTGATCAATATCTCCCATATCCAATTTCTTATTAACTAAAAAATTGATTAAATTAATGTTGGATACCAAATCTACTTCATAAGTAAATGTTATTTTCCTTTAAAACTCATAGGGAATTCTGAAACTATGAGGATCCTTAGGCTTTAATGGGATCTTCCGTTGAATTAAAACACTTTATTTTTCTATAAATTGAAGAATATAAAATTATTCAAGACTCCTCCTATTTGTGATAATGTTCTTATTGAACTTAGTATTTGTGAGAATATTGGAATTTGTTTCTTAAAATTGCATAACAAATTTTACATTTTAAATCATTTCAATAAACCATAAGTAGTATTTATCTCTATTAATATCAAGTTATCTGCCTCTTTTGTAAAATTGTGTAGGTGGCTTATAATACTTGACATCTCTGTTATCTAGCTTGAACATAAATCTCCTAGAGATTCATTCATTCCAAATTCTTATTTATCAACATCTTCATTAGATTGTTGCTTTAATTTTTCATTGCTTTCATCTCATTTTTTTGACAGTTTTCTTCCTACTATTTAGCATTTAATTTATTTTTTAGTCTCTTTTTCATTCTTTTCCTTGACTATTTATCCTCCTCTTCTGGTAATTTACATGAATCTGTATATTGAATTTTCCCCAGTTGTATTAGTAATATTCCCCCTATATATCATTGTGTTTTTCCATGCAATCCACCCCACTTTCATTTTTAGATTATATATGCTTGAATTACTACCCTGAATTAACTAATCAGGACTTGAGAAGATTTTATTTTGTTCATTTCATAAAATCATTCTTAATTTGATTATTTTCTATCTCGTATATCTTTTTTAATGTATTATAAGTCCCTAGATTCTATTGGGGTGAATTTTAAGATTGATTACCTTATATTTTATCTTGAATCCTTTATTGGATTTATTATTTTCCATTGACTACAGAAGGACCAACTTGTTTAAGATCACCTTACTCCTTCCAAGAAATATTTGGATATTTATACCCTTAGTGGTTATAGATGTTTCAAAATAGATTATATATCACTTAATGTGTCATATAGTTACCCTTGTAATATACTTCCTCAATTTGGTCTAGTGGTGAAGTTGTTGCTAGAATGTTAATATTCATGAAATTAATGGAACTGTGACTAAACATTCCATAGTTGATGAATTCCACATTGTTTCCTTATGAATTTGATGTGATAATTTGAAATTATTTTCATTCAATTCTATAATTTGGGGGATCAAATCAACTATCACTGAAACTTTATTAGAAATATCACTATACCTATGATTCTATTTTAATGCAAGTTTATGTAGATTATATTGTAAATGTATTTGAGTTCCTTTACTATTTTATCACTATAATAGCCTCCTATAACTGAATCAATAAGGCTCTAACCTATTACATTAAATATTTCATTAAGTAATTTCATTAACAGTGAGTGGGAAAACTAAAGAGGGAATTTTTAGTAATTGTCATGGAATCATTCCCAATGCTATTGAAATTTTTCTTGTTGTTTTTGTACAAAAACTGATATTTTAGTTCACAAGTCAATGGTTAGTTATATAGGGTAAAATCTCCTGGTAAATGAAATGTATATGACTTATAATGTTTTAAAAGAGTTATATTCCTTTGGAAGTAATGCATTTCTTTCTTATTAGTTAATTTAGTTTGTAATACACCTTAATATATATAAATCAATTGATACTCCATTGAGTTGGAGATACAAGAAATTTGTTGTAAAATATATGATGAATGATAAGGAAACCTCTAATGTAATCCCTTTAATGGTAGGAAAGTACTAAAAATGATGGTAGTTTAACACATAGTTCCTATCATTTGGTGAATTTCCAATGCTTGATGGGTTTCAAATGGCTGGTCTCCTCTCCATTATAGAACTCCCTCTCTATGTTTTCTTCTCCTATTTTATACCTCAGCATGGTTCTCATCAAAGTTGGTGATCACTCCACATAGTCAAGTGAGGTTAGAATTATTACACATGTAAAACCACACAAAATCACCCCCTTAAACTCCACTAACCTTGCTTCGATGACCATAATTTATCAAATTGGGATTTGTTTCCATCTATAAAACTCTTTAATATATTACCTAATTTATTTTGTTTGGAATGTACAAGGATTCCCTTCATCCCCACAAGCTGGCCATGTACTCCAAGTGTCTTGAAAGCACAACAATATATTATGTTAACTTTTAAATATTCCCTCTTCAGTTGGCATAAAATATCA
Source organism: Viscum album (assembly GCA_963277665.1). Classification (NCBI taxonomy): domain Eukaryota; kingdom Viridiplantae; phylum Streptophyta; class Magnoliopsida; order Santalales; family Viscaceae; genus Viscum; species Viscum album. Next base: position 186,342,587 of record OY728144.1, read on the forward strand.
CTCAAACTTTTTTTTTGATTACTCACAATCTATATGAAGCCATCTCTTACCTTGGAATGACAAAACTAAAGTATTTATTTAATTAGAGACCTAAACCTCCATTGAGTTCCAATACTATCTGTTAAGTCCATAGACGGTTCCAAAAATGTGGTGTTGTATTAAGAATTTTCATAAATACACCACTGTTTGGTGTTCATAGCCTTCATGGAATACACTGATACATTGTAATTCATTCACTATTCAAGGAAGTTGATATATATTTACTTGATGTTTTTCATCCCTTAAATTGTGTATCCTTGGAATTTGGTTGATATCACCAGTTGGATTGCATGAATTTTCAAATCCTTTGAAAATAGAGAATGGAAACATCTAATAAAAACTGAAAGTTTCATTGTCTCAACTTTCCATACAATTTGAATTGATTTTTTTAAGTTGTATTAAGAAAAAATGCTCCTAACATTGCATATAAAAAATACTGTTTTGGTTCCCATGAATTTGAATGCATTCAGTGTGGGCATGATTCACTGTTATAAATATTGGTGTCATATAACATTTCCATTAGATATTATTCTATAAAGTTAATACATGAAACATTCCTTATCTATTTTTTTATGAAAATATCTCAAAGTTGTGTTTAGACATGTTTACTTTATCACGTTGCAATGCAGGGAAACATTAAAATGCATTCACTGTATTGGGAGAAGATAATTTACAATGTTCTCCTTAGAATTATTTTGGGTTCTTTTATAGCCTATGTAGCATAATATCTTAGTCTTTATCCTCCAAGTATAAACTATTTGGATTCTATTACTGGTTCCACGGGTATAGAGTGTTTTTCTAGTAGTGAAAAGGTCATTCAATGTAGTTTATGATATCCTACTGTATTCAAAGATTCAAGGGAGTTAGTTAAGAACTGTTACAACTACTTGAGAATAAGAAATATAGGGAGTAGATAGGATATGCCATAGTCAGGGATGATAAAAGTCGATATCTTTGATTTATGGGTCTTGGACTTCATTGTCTATTTTACTAAATCTCATGGGAATGAGGGTATAATTTTTTCAATAGAATACGTGTCAATTTTGAATGAATATATTGCATTACTAGATAGTATGGGTTCATATATGGTGATTATTTTAGGAAATAAATATTTTATAGATATTCATTTTCCTTAACTATAATCAATGATAATGGTTTCCAATTTAAAAATATTCATTTTAGAGAAATAATGAAAAAATGAGGATGCAAACACAAGAACGTGTGGCCATTGCCAGTCCTAGCCATTGCTTCCTGTGAGCAAGGTCTTCATGGAGGGGGATGACTTTTGGTGTTTTTTTATAAATATTTTTGGTATTTATTTGAATTTTAATTTCATTTTTTACATACCTATCATAAAATCTATGTGTCCATTTCCAGTTCTAGCCATTGCTTCCTGTGCATATTTTATTTAACACGTTGTGATCAGTAATAGTCTGATAAATTCCCACATGCATGAACGTCCTACCAAGTAACTTCAACATTGTTTTTTATTTCATATTAAGGATATTGAAGTTGGAAAAGTTGTGCGCCCTCAAATAGCTATGAGAGTTTCCGGTGCAAGTGTTGTATGGAAAAAGGTTTGTTCTAAGTATAAGCATGCCTTAATTTTCATGTTAATTTTTTTAAACTCTCCTTATGTTTGAAATTTTAATGCTTTCACCTTCATGTTTGGTTTTTTTCATGTTCTGTATAAATTGGGATCATTAATAGAAAAATGATTTATGGATGCACACCTATTATTCCATTTTTTTACCTGTTTGTGGTCTTCAAAGTCCCTCTACATAATAGTTGATTAATTAGGAATATATGTTTCCTAGATTTGAGGACCCACTTCCTGATTTAGTGAGGAATACCCAAAGACATACACATATCTCTGTTTAGCCTCCTTAATAAAATGCTCTGATGTCAATTGATTCAATGCACTGGATTCTTCCCTCCTGGATGAGGTTCAAGGATTGGTGAATCAACTAGAAACCCGAATACATAATGATGAAGCCTCTCTGATTCCAAGTAATTTATTTCTGTTGATCCAATCAACTCTGAAAGCAGAAACTTCCTTGTAAAAACATATTGGCACTGGTTATACTCAATTTTTTTGTCCATATCAGTTCACCATAAAGTCAAATATTGAGCATCTAGTTTCATATCTATGTTAATAAAATAATAATTAAGATTTTATAGGCCATGTCAGTTTAAAAAAAGGAGTTGAAAAGAAGAAAATCGCAATTTTTTTCCAAGGAATGAATTCCATATAAAACTTTTGGAGAGGATTTGTCCCATAAGTTTTATGTGGACTCATGTAAATAATCCACATAGGCAATGGTTCTGTGTAAGCTCTTATGTAGTTACCTAGTGGATTTTCGAATTACTTCACGGTAAAATAATATACAGTGACACTAGAAAAAAATTTATGAATAAATAGAGGGAATTCAAGGACCTTATTATGTTCAAAAAGTAGAGAAGAAGGGGACCCTCCACACTATATATAGGGGGAAAATAACTATTCATCTTCCACTTTATGAGTTTCATGAAATCATTATATAGAAGTACCTATTTACCTCAATTTTCAATCCTCTTTATTCTAATCAGATCCAATTATGATTGGGTAATTTTTTGGTTCCTAAAAAATTTGGAAACACTTTGAGATGAAGATCTGGATAGAATAATTCCAAATTTTTTACTTTTTCATCAAAAGGATCGTTCACTATGTAAAACAATCAATGAAACTATGAAGAAATTTCTTGATGTGTGTGTTCTTTCTATTTAGTTTGGACCCCTTATTTTTGGTTGAAAGGATTTAGGTAGCCCGGGTGTCATTTAAGGGAGAAAGGTAACACCCTCAGGCTATTACCAGTCTACTTTATGGCCTTTGTTTTGTGGCATCGATGCAGTGATCTACGCTGCTTCACATCAATTTTATACAGTAGCAGTTTCATAAGTCCCAGAATAAAGAGATACCAACATTTCTTATAATTACACCCCCAACACACTTTTTGAGAAGTAATTTCATAAGGCATGAAGTTTGATAAATGACATTATTTATGAGCATCTAGTTAGTGAGAATGTCTTTGGAGATTACATCCCTCATGTATACTTTAATTTAAGTCTAAAGAGAGTGATAAACCTCTTACAAAACATATTTGGGTCCATGGGCCTCCCATAAAATATCCTTGTAGGCTGGACCATGTAAAACCATCATGAGACACCCCACCTCTTCTTACCCCATGTGACTCCTTCAACCAGTTATCCTAGAATAAACCAAGTTATATAAAGCCACCAACTTATTAATTCAAACTTTGCAGCCATCCATTCCTTCCTCTATAAATTCTAGATTCAGCTAGCTCCCCATGAATAATGATATATAAGAAAACACAAGTCACTTTGGTGGCCTTCAACATATTTTAACAATGGTCTCTCCATAAATTTTAAAAGTCAATGGAATCAATTGAACAACTAGACCCACTATAAATAGTTAGGGTGGTAACACTTATGAATTTGTACTTGTAACTATGATTTATCTAATATCAATTGAATTATCCAATTTTGGATTGCAATGTTCCTATTCTTACATGAGTAAAAGAAAGCAATATTGTTCTCTCATGGATATAAGGCTAAAATTATGAAGCATGTAAAAATCTTGTTTTTATTCCTTGTTTGATTTTGATCCTATTTGTGAAATTCTTTTGGGAGTTGTGAGCATTTGATAGTGAATGATTTGGTGTAGTGGTTAGGGTGTATTTTTCATCTTATTTATTGAACATCATTTTATAATATCATATGATTATGCTAGTTTTATAATTTTTTCCATGTGTTGAAGTTCAGATGGTTTTCTTCCAAATTTGTGGTTTCATGGATCCCAACAAGTGGTACCATATCTTGTTCTTCATCAAGGATCAATACTCTCAACATATTCTTATGGTATTATTATTGACTCTATGATTTTTAATTTTAGTTGTAGTTAACTTCTTTTGATGGAATGGAATTATAAGAAGGAAATGTCTCGATAGAAAATTTTGACAGGATGAACTTTGATTTTTGAAGGATGAAGATGGAGGATTATCTATTTTAGAAAGACTTTGAGTTTTGATTGAAAGTATTAAAACCATAAGAAATTGATAAAGTGGAATGGGAATTTCTTGATAGGATAGAACTTGTAGTGATACATATATATTTAGAGAAAAATGTTTCCTATAACATCTGGGAGGTGAAAACCATAGTAGAGTTAATGAAGGCTATAGTGGATATGTTTGAGAATCCAACAACAATGAAAAACAATGCATTATACAAAGGTTATTTGGTATTATATATCTTAAGGAAGACTATTTTCTAATCATGTCAATGAATTCAAAATGATTTAGAGTCATCTCAAATCTATTAAAGTGAAATTTTCGTATGTTTTTTTGTAATTTTTACTGCTTTCATTACTTATGTAATAATGGGATATGATGTTTAATTCCATAAGAAATTATTATAGAAATTCTGACCATGTGTTTGAATATTTTTTTGATCTTATACCAAATAAAGAGATTAGGTATAGTTAAGTCCAAGCATTTTCTAGAACCATGCTAAATGAAAAAGAAAGATGATATTTTATTCTATGGAAAGTTCAGAGGGAAAAATGTTAAATCAATGGAGGGGATTCTGGGTAAATTTGATGGTCTTGTACTTTTATGTTGGAATTTTGGGAAGAAAGGGAATCCAATGAAAGATTATAGAGATCACATGGTGAATTTAGGAAGGGATGCTTCAAGAATTTCAAGTTTTACGGAGCTTATGCTTATGCTTCTAGAAATACTAAAATACACACATTATCATATATTGTAATATAATTTTTTTAACACTATTCCTATATGTTGCATTATAATAACATTATTAACATGAAAATTATAGATAGTTGTGTATGAAAAAATCACCATGATATTCATATATGGATAATTTCTACAATTGAATCATGTTTTATCTATTAAATAAATTATCTTTTCCTTGTAGAGATATTTGTTGTTATACTTCGATGAAGATTCAGTACAAGTTACCCATCGGAGTAATTTATTTTTAACATGTCACCATGTTCTTCATATTTTGTTAGGTATGTTACATACATGAATTATATATTTATCACAACTCTTAATCATTGTTGACTTATTAAAAACAGGATTTGTTCAGGAGATGACATGCCAATAAATTTTCTAACATCAAGCTTCAATGATGAATTATAGTGACCTGAATTCATCACACTATAATAGTCCATAATTCATAGAATACTTCAATAATAAAATTTCTTGGAACTACTTCTGTCCATTGGGGGATACATGGGATAGTTTTTTTGATGGGGTTCATTTGGATTGTTGTGCTATGAGATTATAATTAAGTGTGTTTGTTTTACTCTATTTTATTTTTTTGGCTTGGTTTTGGTTTCTGAAACTGGTGATGTATTTCATATTTTGATAGTGTCCAAAGCTATAAACATCATTGTATCTGTTAACTACAATCATGCCTTGTTGTGGTTGTGCATGATTCTTTCTTAGTAATCTTCAAATGGATGATTGTGTTGTCTGTATCTGTTGTAATTCAGGGTAGTAGTAACAGAAGATTATTAGTATGAGTAGATTCATTGATGATTATGAAAGCTTTAAGACCAAGGTGGAGGATCAAATGATGATGCTGGAAGGGATCAGGGCAGCAGCAGAGGCAGGGAGGTAGGGAGCAGGGCGGAGGCAGGGAGCAGGGTGGAGGCAGGGAACAGGGCGGAGGACGCAGGGAGTAGGGAGCAGTGGTTGAGAATGGAGCATGGAGAAGGGAGCGGGGAGCAGGTAGCAGGGAGTAGCGGGCAGGAAGCAGAGAGTAGCGGCAGTTGAACAGGGGTGCAGTAGAGCCGTTTTTTTTTCTCTGGAAACGGATTGCAGATCTGCCGTTTTTTTTTCTTCTAGAAAAGGATTGAAGACCAGGATTTTTTTACTACAAAATCATGGGTACCATTTCATTATATCTGTTTTTTTTTTCTGGAGACTCCATTTTGTAGCCACAGTTTATAACTGTGGAAATAAATTCATGTGGAAGAGTTTATGGAAACGGTTTCAAGCTGTGGCTATAGGTCTATAGCCACGGTTTCGAACCGTGGATATATATTTTTCTCTATATCCACGCCAATAAGAGCCACGGTTGGTAAAACCATGGCTATTACCTATATCCATGGTTTTGTGGTCTATAGCCACAGTTATAAACCGTGGATATAGCTTTTTTTCTAGTAGTGAAAACCTAGGTTGACCACTTTAATTCATTTTAACTTAAGAAATATTTATTTTTTTCAAACCCCATAATAGTCATTTGTAAGAGCCCATTATGTTCACCCATCATTTTGGGAAGAACTTTCTTAAAGACAACCAGAACCATCATCAATTCCCATGAAGGGACATTCACAATGGAGTTTAGAGATAGCATTGTCCACTTTAATATAATTGAATCCATGAGGCACCCATCATATGATCACTCACTCTTTTCACTCTCCCATGAAGTTGGTACTGAACCAATTGAAGAATCAGGTATGTGCCATGAGTTCTTAACCTTATGAGAGAATTTTTCCACTAAAAATATCACTGAATATGTAAATTCCCTAAACACTATAGATACTGATTTCATGTGAGAAGAAGAGGTAAAATATGATTTATTTGATGATTTGTTAAATTATGGAGAATATGATATGATTTATTGTGTGCGGGAGGTCCAACCTTTGGAAGTGGAGAACCTCAATTAAATTTCATCCCTTAAGCATCCCCTTGATCTGGAATTAAATGCACTCCCCGCTGATTTGAAATATGTGTACCTAATGGAGTGAGAGAAATTACCAGTGATAATTGCTAATAATTTGTCAGAAACCCAAGAAAAATATTTGAATAAGCTTTCGAGGGATAATTCAAAGCAATATGGTGGAGATTAGGTAATATCCTAGGAATAAACCCAAAAATATGCTCACCTAGAATTCATCGAGATTCCAAACTTGTAAAACTACCCCAAATAAGGTTGAATCTCAACTTGATGGAGGTTTTGAAGAAGGATATCAAGAAGCTCTTGGAATCTGGGATCATTTATCCCATTTTTTATTCACAATGGGTTAGCCCCATTCATGTAGTTCTAAAAAAAATTTCATAACCATTGTGAGAAATGAAAAGAATGAATTAATCCATGTGAGAATTAATAATAGCTGGAGAGTGTGCATAGATTTTAAAATTTTGAATCAAGACACTCATAAAGATCAATTCCATATTCCCTTAATTAACCATATGTTAGAGTGATTGGTAGGGAGAACTCGTTATTTTTTTTTTGGATGGATTTTCCTGTTATTTTTAGGTGCCTATTGCTCCTGAGGGTCAAGAGAATATTGCCTTTACTTGTCCCTTTGACACTTTTTTATATAAAAGGATTCCATTTTGAATATGTAATTCTCTAGGTACATTTTATAGGTGCATGGTAAGTAATTTTTATAATCACGTTGAATATTTCTATGAGGTTTTCTTAGATGATTTCATAGTTTTTTAAAATTATTTTGACCATTTTTTGAAAAATCTAGAAAAATATTTGAAAACCTGCATTGAAAAGAACCTCATCTTAAATTTTGAAAAGTGCCATTTCATGGTTGAGAGAGGAATTTTACTTAGTCATTTCATTTCAAAAAAAGGAATTGAAGTGGATAAATCAAAAATTGAAGTGATCAATTAATTGCCTTACCCAACTTGTGTGAAATATATTAGATCATTTTGAGGATATACAAGATTCTACAGGAGGTTTATCAAAGATTTTAGTAAGATTTATCTCACTCTATATAGATTACTTTTGAAAGATGTTAATTTTGATTTTAATGGTGCATGTAGTAAAACCTTTGATGAGTTTAAGAAGATATTTATTACACCACCAATGATGCAGGCAACAAATTGGGAAGAACCATTCGAGCTACTTTGTAATGCTTCCAACCAAGCAATTGGAGCAGTCCTTTCTCAATGAATTGAGGGAAGGAAAAAAGTCATTTTCTATACCTAAAGAATATTATATATGGTCTAATTCAATTAAAAAACCATAGAAAATGAGTTTTTAACAGTTTTGTTTTCTTTAGATAGATTTAAACCATGTCAACTTGGAACTAAAGTCACTGTGTTTTATAATCATGAAACTCTTAAGTCCTTGATGAATAAGGATGAAGCTAAACATAGGCTAGTAATATAGATTTTACTGCTACATGAGTTCAAAATATAAATCAAATACAAGAATGGAGCTAAGAACCAAGTGTAAGATCACTTAACTAGACTTCCCAACACTATTGAAGCTGAAATTATAGACAAAGAACCATTGAATGATCACCTTCCAGGAGAGCAGTTATACTTGATTGAAGGAGAAGTGCCTTGTTATGCTGAAATGATCAATTATCTGGTAACATCTTAGGTCCCATATCATTTAAATTCCCATAAAATTGAAAAATAGAAATAAGAATATAGATATTACATTTGGGATGATCCATTCCTTTGGAAGATTTATAATGATCAAGTGATAAGAAGATGTTTGGATAAAAGTGAAATTGATTATGTATTTGAGTTTTGTTGTACTTTAGCTTATGGATGCCACTTTGGACCACAAAGTATAGCAAGGAAGGTTTTAGAATCTATAATTTATTAGCCCACCCTTTTTAAATATTCTTACTAATTTTTCAAAAGGTGTGAAAATGTCATTTTTCTGGAAATATTTCAAAGAGAGAAGAAATGCCACAAAATCCACTTAATTTTTATGAAATTTTTTAAGTATGGGGGATAGATTTTATGGTCACTTTCCCAATTTCATTTGGATATTATTATATATTACTTGTAATTGATTATGTTTCAAAATGGATGGAAGTAAAGGCAACCAGGAGTAATGATCCTAAAGTTTGTGATTTTATCACGGCTAACATATTTTGTAGGTTTGGAATTACCAGGGACATCATCATTTATCAGGAGACTCACTTTTAAAATAGAATAATATAGGCTTTTCTAAATAAGTATGGGGTGCATTATAAAACATTAACTCCTTATCATCCACAGACTAATGGTCAAGGTGAAGTGTCCAACAGGGAAATCAAATGAATTTTAGAAAAGACTATTAAACCAAACAAGAAGGATTGGAGCAAAAGGTTTGAAGAAACGTTGTGGGATTATAGGATAGCCTATAAAACCCTGATAGGAATGAGTCCATATAGGTTAATTTGTGGGAAAAGTTTTTATCTGTTTGTGGAATTTGAGCATAAGGAATATTGGGTTGTGAGGAAGATAAATTTGGATCTTGAAAGCACTAGGAAAGAGAGAAGATTAATGTTTTAGAAGATATAGTAAATTATAAGGGAATATTTTTAAAATTATAGGATTTACAAAGAGAGAACAAGAGTATCTCATGAAAATCTGATCCAACCAAAATACTTTAATCCTGGATACATGGTATTATTATTCAACTCCATACTCAAGCTGATGCTAGGTAAACTTCATTCTAAATGTGAAGTTCAATTTATAGTTACTCATGTATATCCTTTTGGTGCTGTAAATATTGTGAAGGACACACTAGTACAAAGATTATTTATCATGTTAGCCTTTTCATGTCAGTTATTTATAACCGACATGAAAATTCATGGATATTGATTTATCACATCAGTTATAGGATAACTTATGTGATAAATGAAGTATCCCTATTTATCATGTTGGTTATAGAATAACTGGCATGATAAATCACGTTTTTATATCGATTATATATAATAATCGAGGTTATAAAGAAAATATCATTTCTTTATAACATCATTTATAAAATAACTAACATGATAAATCAATAAAAAATTATTTATAATGTCGGTTATATAATAATTGATGTGATAAATCATTTAGAATTTTATGAATTCCTATTTTGATTAATTTCAGTGTTTTTCAATTATGAGAAAGCAAACTCAGTTATCTCACACACAAAATCCCTAACATCTCTTCTTTAATCCAATGGCCTCCAACCTCATTTTCCAGCTTCATACATCCTCATTTTTATCAGCACATTCAATATGATCATCTCTCAACTCTCAAGTAAGCCTCACACACCTATCTTTCGGTCATTCAATGTCACGGATACCCTAACTCTCCTTTTTTTATTATGTTTAATAAAATCTTGCACTAACATCTTATTTAATATACTCATGTTATCTAATATATTCCCTTTACATGTATCCATGCTTTTAATGATAATATTTTATCTCCTTTTATCATGGTGGATTATTTCTCATGTGCCTAAATTTCCATCACTACCCTAAATAGAGGGGATATTTGATCATACATGTAGTGTACTTTGAATAGGGGTGAGAGGGAAATGGATAATCCTACATTATTATTCAACCATGGAGTGGTTTATGATTACATAAAGTAATAAAACTAATAAATATTTTTTTTTATAGTGTAATTTTTTCATATATTTTGGAATATTAAAATTTTCATATTTGTAGAGAACATATGAAAATTATAAAAAGAACACATCATTATTCATTTACTAAGAGGACGGAGTAATTCAAAATAATGAATTTCCTATTTGATTAAATTCAATGGTAACATAATTATTATTATTTTTATATGAATAAATCATAGGTACCTATTTAATACTTGACATTTATATGTGTAAAATTCAAGGTTTTCTGATGGATAATGTATCTACTAAAATAAGATCATTTTTATTTAGTTTGCAAAATATGGCATTTGACTGTAAAGAAATGGATTTCAATGAATTTAAATTAATTATAAATAGTTTTTTATAAAACATGTAAAAATAGCATTATAGTTTCATGATAATCATAACAACATATTGTTATGCTAGTTCACCATATAGACAACCTCATTCCAAAAATATGTTGTATTATGGGGTTGTTAAAAGAATAATATTATTAGATTACTACGCACATAGTTGGGTCGTGATGATGAAATTAATGTGGTTTTATTCAATATGACAATTAATGTATATAGATAGTTGTATATTTATAGTTATTAATATGAAATTTAATCTTCATACAAATTATCTTTAATTTTTACTTGAAATCTAGAGAAGTGTTTTATGTAAATGACCCTTTAAACCCATAATTTGGTGTTATTCTTGATATTATTACAATATATATTTTTGATGAAGGAATGGATGATAATGGTGTTTTGGATAAACCTATAAGTATTCACTCAAATGTTTCCTTCAATAACATAGATGATTCAACTGTTAAAACATATTATGAACCAAAAATTGTAACAGATCATGCATAGCATTGACACATTTGGAAGTATTTAGTTTATATTATTCTAACATGGAATAATTTTTTAAACTTGTATACATGGTGACTAATTAATTTTATTAATTATATTATACATATTTGTTTGTTTAATCAAAACATACTTACAATTGAAATAAAAATAATATTGAAAATACTTATTTTTATACATGATACCTAATTAATTTTGTTTGTTCCATATGGTTCCCTAACTGAATCCATAATTGACAAAACAACATCCAACCTTGATGAATGTGAATATCCAATATCCCAATGATTGTGTAAATTAGATGAAAAAATTTATAGTCTAGCTATATTTTCATTTGTAAATTACTTCCATGTATATATTTTTATAATTTACTGTTTATATTTAAACTTATCTTCCATTATTTTATAGAATTATTAATTATATTTTTCAAATACACATATATTGTTTTATATTTCAAAATTGTGTTACTTTCAAATTATGTAATATTTCATATAAATTTAAAATTGCCTAATCTTGACAAGATATATATTTTTTATATTTTTTATAGATAATAATGAGTCGAAGTTTGATTACATCACTTCAAATAAATAATGAATATATATAAGGTGTTGATGATATTTTGGAATTTTCTAAATTAAATGTTCCAAACAATGACATGTTTTTCTTTTCATGCTTGAAATTTTTAAATATAAAGAAGTTGAAAGGCATATAGATCAAATATCATTCAATTTTTCATGGTTCTAATCCTAGTTACAGCCCTTGGATTTGGCATGGTGAAATTGGGCAGAATTTTGGATCTCTTGATGATGATGCTTTACAAGATGATAAGTCTGATAAAATTAAAGAAATGATTTGTGATATTGAAGTAGAGGAAATTGAGAAAGAATTGATAATTGAGTGTCTATAGAGCGATGCTAAAAAAAACCATTGTATCTGGGTTGTATGGACTTTACGGTTTTATTTATGGTGTTAAGAATGATTAACTTGAAGGTGACACATGGATGGAGTGACAAGAGTTTTACAGAGTTACTACAATTGTTGAAATATATTCTTCCTAAAGACAATGATCTTCCAAATTCACATTATAAAGTGAATAAAATACTATGATCGATGAGATTATGGTACAAAAAATACATGATTTCCCAAAAGACTATGTTCTATATAGGAAGGAATATGAATTTATTTCAGGGTGTCCTAAATGTGGGACGTCACGGTATAAATGGAAAGAAAAATCATAGTCTGATTTAGAAGTTATAGAGACACCTACTAAGGTATTTTGGTATCTTCCTATAATTCCTTATTTGAAACTTTTATTTTCTAATTTATATGATTCAAAAAAGGTTAGGATGGTATGATGATGAGTGGATATGTGATGGAAAAATATTTCATCCAACTGATTTTCCACAGTGGAAGAAAATTGATCACCAGTTTCTTGCATTTGGAAATGAAGTTATAAATATTAGACTTGGATTTTTCATGAATGGAATGAATCTATATCGAAGCCTTAGTAACACACATAGTTCATAGCCTATTTTATTGGTAATTTACAACTTATCTCATGAATTTTGTATGAAGAGAAAATATATCATGTTGAGTTTAATGGTCTGTGGACCAAAAAATACCAGAACTAATATTGAATATTTCTTGTCACCATTAATTGATGATTTGAAAATGTTATGGGAGAAAGTTATAAGGGTGTATGATTCTTGTAAAATAGAATATTTTTAAATACATGCAATAATTATGTTCACTATAAATGACTTCCTAGCATATGGAAATTTTTCTGGATATTGTGTTAAGGGGTTTAAATATTTTCCAATTTGTGAACAATAGAATTCATATTATCAATTTCATTATGGGAGAAAAACTAAATACATGGATCATAGAAATTTTTTTCCTATATATCACTCTTATATAAGATTAAAAAGGGATTTAAATGGCTCACATGAATTTGAAATTGCTCCAAATCCTTTATCCACTAATCAATATTTTGAGAGGGTGTAAAACATTAATGTGACATTTAGAAAGACACATAAATATGTTAATGATAGAAATATTTGGAAGAAACGGTCAATATTTTTTGAGATACCATATTGGAGATATCATGAGGTAAAACATAACATTGATGTCATTCATGTGGAGAATAATATATATGAAATTTTGATTGTAAATTTTTTAGATATTAAAGGAAAGAATAAATATGGGATAAATAAAAGATTGGATTTACTCTCAATATGAATATGTTTGGAGTTGGCTCCCACTCTTGATGGAAGGTGAACATTCCTGCCCCTATATTTTCAAACTTTATCCAATAGGGAGAAAATTATATTTTTTCAATTTCTTCATGATATCAAATTTCCACATGGTTCTTCATCAAATGTAAAAAAAATATCTTTAAAGGATTTGAATTTGAAAGGTATGAAATCTCATGATTGTCACATCATGATGAAACAACTCCTACCAGTTGCATTGCATGGAATATTTCCCACCCATGTCAGAATGAATATCATGAAGGTGTGTTATTTTTTTAATTCGATTTTTAATAAGTTGATTGATTCGAATTCTTTGAAAAATTTGGGGAATGAAGCGGTTTCTATACTTTTTCAATTGGAAATGTATTTTCCTCCATATTTTTTTGATATCATGGTGAATTTAATGGTTTATTTGGTATGAGAAATAAAGATTTGCGGACCTGTATATCTACGTTGGATGTATCCTTTTGAAATGTATATGAAGATATTGAAGGGGTGTATTAAGAATCTATATCGACCTGAAGCATCTATTGTCAAAAAGTATAATTATGAGGAGGTTTCATATTTTTCTACAATCTATTTGTCTATAGTGAAGCACATTAGATTGCCTATATATCTCCACAAATGAGTTAATTATGGGGGAAAGGGGATTCATGGATTGAAAGTTAAATCGTTGGAAGGTGAAAAAATAAAGAATGTATATTTATACATCTTGAAAAACATAGATGATGCTCAACCATATATAACATTTTATATTAATATGTTGAAACAAAGTCATCTAAGAAGAAAGATATGTGGATTTTGAATGAGCATAAAAAAACTTTTTTGACATGGTTTAAAGAGATCGTGCTTGGTAAACTAGATGCATTAGAAACATTGATATGGTTAGTGGGCGGTCCAAATTTAAATTTGATAACATGGTCCAGGTGTGAAATTAATGGCTATTATTTTAAAATAAAATATTAGGGAAACAAAAGTGTGGTTCAGAATAGTAGTGTGTTCGTGTTTGTAGAAGAAATTCATTTTTTGAGTGAAAAAGACAAAAACCCAATATTTGTATTAACTTCATATTATGGAGTCATTGAAGAAATATGGGAGGTTGATTACATTAAATTTCAAGTTCTAGTGTTTAAGTGTAAATGGTTTATTGGTAACAACAGTTTCCAACATGATGAATTTGGAATGACACTAGTTAATCTAAATAAATTGGAATACACCAATGATCCTTTTATCATGGAAACACATGAAAAATAGATTTTCTATGTTCTTGATCAATCTCATGTGAAATGGTCTATTGTTTTACAAGGAAAAATAGTATTTTGGAGATGATAAACTTGATGAAGATTCTAATTTATGTGAGATCCCTACTTTCTTGGAATGATTAACAAATAATATCGATGAGCATGTTGTAGACATGGTTTGTGCCATACTGAATGATCATGACGAAGGAATTTGGGAAATAAATCCTTTAGTATATTCCTAATATTACTGGTAACATATGTTTAATTATGGTTTACTTTTTAAAATTTCATAATTTAGATATTTTAATTTTATTTTCTTTATTAAAATGTGTATTATAACTAATAAGTTAAATTTTTTGTTTATATTAGTTTATTTTTTCCTATTTTTCTATGTTTTCCATTATTTAACTTATTTATTAACTAATTTTGTTGAAAAACAATTATTTTAAATTTAACATTTTAAATAAAAACATAAAATATTATGTATTATAAAAAAATTATTTTTGTTTTAAAATGATTTATCATGTTGGTGAATTTTTACTATGTCATTTCATCTCTCATTAATATTATGTAGTTTTCATTAATTTATGTCATTTCATCCCTCATTATAATATTGTTATCATTTTAGTTAACTATAACAAAATATGGATAAAAATGTGTTACATTTAGTTTACTTTACTTTTTGTTTGATAATTGTTAATTTTTTATTTACATTTGTATGTAATTATTGGATTTGTATATTTTTGTACTAATTGATGTTCCTTTGATTTGTAGGATAATGAAAAATCAATCCTCTGATCCACCACATATTTTTGGAGATGATCATACTCATACCTATGGGGAGGAATATACACATGCCCCTGTTGATGAGTCTCCTTGTCCTTCTTTATATGAGACATATACTTCCCTGAGGGTAAAAATAGTTTGAGGGTTGGTAAATGTGGAACCACAAATTTACCAAAATTATCAGTTTACCATATCCAAGAACAGAATATATCAATATAATTTGATGATAATTATATTCCAAGAGGTCTAAATTAAAATCAATTCAATAATTTTGTATCGGTACAAGCTAAAATGAAAGTTAGTATTTTGCTTGATGATTGGTAAGTGTTGACAATGGGACATTATCACAATTGTGGGAGATTATTTTGGTAATCATGTTTGTTATTATTTTACTTATCTTGAAATGTTTATAGTAATATATGTTTTTCCCTTCTTATCAAATGACATATGATATACTTGATATTGGAGGAGTCAAGAGGAAATGTTTATCATTGGCTGTTAGGAGATTGACGGATTTTAAATCATCCCTAAAATCATAGTTCATTTTTGGGAATAGGTTCCATGAAAATCCATTTGATATATATCCATTTATAGATGAGGATACATGGAAAAAAATTGTTGAAAGTAGACGATGAGAAGAGTTTTTTATAAGTGTGATGTTACCTTATTAGATGTTTTTTTATATTAATAACCATGTTAATTATTTATTTATAATTAATTATTACTTTATATAAATCAATGAGATCTCGTCAAGAGATTAAAGCTAGAAATGTATACCCTCATAAGTTATCTCGGGGAGGTAATACGTTATTGTAAGAACACATGCTAGAAGAAAAACATCAAAAGCTGAGAGACAAGTCATCAGGGTCTGCAAAGCCCCCCCCCCCCCTCTAGACATGAAAAATAGAAGAGGACTTGGATGGGGAAAAAGGGACAATATATTATGAAAGATTCAAGAGTTATAGCTAATAATATTGTAATATGTTTATTTAATTATTAAAGTTAAATCAAATATGTATATATTGTAATTCATTGCATATTTTTTAAAATATTACATATAGAATTCTCTTGAGGAGAAGAGCACACAGGGGGTCTTTATTGCTGAGGGTAGAAAGGGTATTTTAGTTATAGTATTAGGAAATCCCAAACACCCAGGTCATGTACGAGGATATACACCAGGTGTATCGGTAAGAAAAGTGTTTCCACATTCGGAAGCTTCTTTAAAGGATCATGTTTATCAAAAAAATCAAATATTTGGAATCCAAATTTCAGGATATTCAAGTGACGATGGAGGACAGGATCAAAGTTTCAGTATAATCGATGTTTTCAGATATGCAAGGACAGTTTCAGCCTATCGATCCAACTCCTCCACCCCTACCATCAAATCCCACTCCTCCTTCTTATCCTACTCACACATCTTTACCTCCAGATCCCACTCCTTATTATCCTACCCCTATACCCCCCTCCTCCACAGCTTCCAAGTTACTATGAGTTATATGTTGATGATCCCCATAATATTTTTTCATATGGGATGATATATTATATTAGTGATACCATTCGTCATCAGCAGATTGAGATAGAGCATCATAGGTTCATTTTATAGGATATTATAGATATATCAGTAAAAATACCATATCTTACATATGAGGTGAGTACAGTTGGACAAAGTATCAGTTATTTTTTAGTTTTTTCGTCTAGACTACTTCGACATACTTCCATAGATGTATGTATATATTTTATATTTTATTTCATTTTTTTATTAATTTTTTTCTTATTTTTAAGTTTATATATTAATATATTTTTTATATGAATACTTTAAAGGTAAATAAATATTGTATACACAACAAAAAAATCAAAGTTTCATAACTTCATATACATATTCTACTAGTCTTGATAGATTGTTAGTTTACTCAAATTTTTTATTGAGAGTATATGAGATTCCAATTGATGTTGTTGTTTGTCGGTGTGCAATGACTATGGGCCTTTTGAAACTGATATCATGGATCTTGTAACTGGAGATCAATTGGGCATCAACACGATGAAAAAAAATTCTATGTAAGTCGATTAATAAGATTTTTCCATTCCTTTAATGTATTGAAATTTTATAATTATGTCACTTTTTATTAGGTATCTATATAAAATTTATATAGAGCATGAAAAGGTAAATGTATATGGATTTATGGACCCATAGTTTATTTCTCCTATAGCTTTGATAATGACCAATGATGAAAGAACAGTTTATCTAGCTGAAAGATTTCAGAAGAATGTCATCATTCAGTGTTGGATGATTCCATATCTTGAAGAGTATTAAACAAATTCTCAAAAAGTGTTATATATCACTTAACATATTAAAAAATCACATTAAATTCCCTTTTATATTAGTGTTCATTGTATGTTGGCTGTTTTTTTTTCAAGAGAGAATACATTGTACTAGCTATGCTCTATCCATCATCAAGTGAGAGAAAATTTCAGAATGTATTGATCACATAAGTTTGATTATTTTAATACTTGTTTATATTATAATGAATAAATTTTATTTTATTCATATTATTTTCAAATAGGGAATGGAATTTCTTTAGATAGAGGGCAATAAAGAAGAGCTCTAAGATCAAATTTGTAAAATCTAAGGTGAATTTTCATTTACAGTTACTAAATTTTGAAAAAAAAAAGATAAGAAGATTAAAAAAATGTTATTTTGAATTAAAATATCTTTAAAATAGTGTCATAAACAAGAAGGTGGAAAATAATGTGGATATTATGTTTTAAGATTCATGTATGAAATAATTTGAACTAGGATTGATACAAAGTTTCATAAGGTTAGATTTCTTTATAAATATTTCCTTAATATTTCATATGTTTTAATGAAAATTCAAGTCAAATTATTTCTATATTATTTTTTATCTTTTTTATGACTCACAGCCATATAGTGTAGAGAATTTGAGACATTTATAAATTTAATGGGATAATAATTTTACAGGTTTGATAGATTTTTGGTTTATTTGTAATATAAATTATAGATATGAATGTTCATTTGTAAGTGTCTTACTGGTTGTTTGCTTATTCTGTTTCTTTTGGATGAATGTGAAGTGGAGGATGAATCAGAGAAAAATTTAAAAAAAAATTGTTTTCACATCAGTTATAAAATAACTGACCTAAAAAACTAATAACAAATATTTATTTACAACATCAGTTTTAGTTAACTGATGTGAAAAAGTTATTTACAATGTCACCTCCAATAATGTCACTTAAAACCCAGCGTGAAAAGGCATAAAACCCCAACATTAAAAATTGTTCATACACTAGTGATGGAGAGAAATATCCATTCACTATTAATGGACACGGGCTGAATAAATTACATGGGACCATGCCATCAGATCTTATAGAGAAGATCACACTCCTCCAACTGTTTGTAAATAAAATCCATTAGGTTTTACCTCTCCTTTACACTTTATTGATTGCTATGATTTAATTTTAGATATTATTACATGTAAAATCTACTTGAATTCATTGAGTACACTGCATCATTTAAGTGGGGGGACCCTATTAGTTTAGGATTTTCAATTTTTTGTTTTCCTATTTTCTAAAAAAATAAAAAAAAATGTATTTTTCAAATTTTTGTGTGTTTATTTTTCAATTTTTGTGTGTTTATTAAATCTTGTGAGCTGAAATGATTATTTTTTCCATTTTTGAAACTCATGTCAATGATTGAACCAATTTATCCCATGAAACTAAGCTTAAATGAATGCTGAAAATAAATTTGTTTCAAGTTCAAATCTTTAGTAATTTCATGAAAAGTCCTCTTATTTTTGAATCCTATGTCACATCTCGCTATCTTTATCTTGAAATCGCTTTCCTGTGAGGCTTCTGAACCATTTTTTTCATATTCTTTACATTCATCTCACGTTCTTGAGAGAACCAAACCATTCTGTCTTTAACACAAAATTTGATTTAATTCCTATCAAAACTTGAGGGTTTTTAGGTACTTGAACTACTATAAAAATAAGTTATATCCATGGTTTTAACTATTACTATATAACCTGAAACCATAGAAATGGGTTATAGCCATAGTTTCACTGGTCATGGATCCTAATGGTATGGATATAGGGAAAATACTATAGCCATGGTTCAAATTGTGAATATAGGGCTATAGCCATGGTTACAACCTGTGGATACATCTTAAATTTTCTAGAAAAAACACAAAGCCTATAGACATAGTTTAGAATCATGGATACCTATTAAATTTTCCAAGGAAAAAAACACAGCAACAACCCCCCCCCCCCCCCCTTCCAACAGCGCCACCCCCCCCCCCCACACACACACACACCCCTGCCAGTAGCACCACCCCCTACCCCCCCCCCCCCATCAGTAGTGCCACCCCCTCCCCCCCACCCAATAGCAGCACCACACCAATAGAAATTTAGCCATTACTTAATGGAAAGAAACTCAATTTGATATTAAAAAACCAAAAAAAAAAATTAAAACCTCATAGTAATACATAAACTATCACCAAAAATAAAATGAATCCAAATCTTGGTGGATATGTCAATTCAAGTAAAATAATAGAAAAACACCTTCCTCTAAAACACAGCATTCAAGTAGTACCATAAGTGGCAGATCGACATCACACTGTAAAGATTTTAATTCTTTTTTACCTTTATTATTTGGTTGTGATAGTTTCCATCCTCATAAATGGAGTTTAAATAATCTTCCTAATGACATAGAATGGATGAACAAACTTAAATCCATGTGAAATATTCAAAAATAACATAGGAACTGTATTTTAAGAGCAGAAAATCAAATTCAAATTACAAAAAAGGTAAAATATCTTCTGAGAGATCCTTGAAAAGAATGTTAAGATGGGTAAAAAATATAGGTTTTAACAATTATGACCACATTCCTCAGGATTTGATTAACCAAACCAAAAACTATTATATTTTAGAGTCAACTTATTAGAACAATTAGTATCCTCACAAATCAATACATATTCTTTCAGTGTGTTTTTTTCACTCTCACACTTCCTGATAAAACCTCTAAGGAGGTCACCAAGAAACTATTTTATTTTAAAGGTTCCCTTGAAGGTGTTTGTGTCATAGGAGGATATTGTTGGTTGATAGTCATGTGGGTATAATTTATGACTTTGGTATTGGATTTTGTTTTCAATATATTAGTAAATATATGAATCATATTCAAACTCAAGTGTAATTGGATAATTTTGAAGAGGTGAAGACCATTTGGATGTTTAGAATATATTTATAGTAGATTGGAGTTAAAGGGGGAAGTTTTGAAGAATTTTTGGTGCTGAAGAGACAATCTCATCACAAGGGAAGTCATCAAGTCATGATAGTACTGCATAATATTAAAGTTTAGTGAAGCAATAACATATCACGCCAGAATGCATATTGGCATGCCATGATATGGTTATAAAATGTGAATATTCTTGATTCAGTCCTTCATAACATGAAGACCATGCTACAGTGGTTTGGACATGAAATTTTGAGTTCTTGTTGTTTCATGTGGGAGAGAAGGTTGTGTCATGAGGGAATAAAATTGCACCTAGAAGACATCTATCACACTGCAATTTGGCCATACCACAATGGTCCCTGAATGAAAAATTAGTTATTATGGGAAAAAGGTAGTTCCATCGGGGATAGATGATTGCACCAACTCGTGGTCACACCACAGTGCACTTGGACATGAAAATTCAATGCCCCTCAAAAGTTGAGGTTTGAGAGGTCACGTCACAATGTAGATTGATGACACCGCAATTCCCTTGGGAGTTGATTAGTTGGGAGGTAGCCAGTTTTTAGAAACTGTCATATCATGTCGTGATGTACCTTTTTGTGCCGTGAAGAACATGGCCGCATCGTAATGTTTATGGTCACGTCATGATTAGTTCCAGAAATCTAATTTTGAGTTTTTACTGATGTGACTTATTGGATGATTCAAAGGCTACTCAAACTCAATCCTAAAAGTCCCTAAATCATATCAAGGGTGACTAGAATAACTAAAAACATTTATATATATATACATAAACACAAACAAATACCCAAAAACATATTACAAATATGAAAAATAATAAAACTAACACATATGAAGAACAAATATATTTTTGAAATAAATTCATCAAATTCATCACAATATTAAGAAAAATATGTAAAAAATCATGAACACCTTTAAATAAAAGGCTTAAACATATCATGTTAGCATAAGAATGAGAAAAGTGTAATACAGTGTGGAATTTAAAGTGAAATGCAGCATGGAGTTTAATGATTGCAATGAGAAACTTCTTTGAATGGTAATATCTAATGTTTGGATAATAATTAAAAGGATATTATGAAAGATATTGAAAATTAGGTTGTCAATGAATCCAAGTTTGAAAATAAATAATATGAATTAATAAAATGAAATATTGTTCATTAAACCTATATCTAGTGTAAATTTTTATAAAATAGTGGGTAGTGAAACATGTACCATAGAATAAATAGACATTGTTGGTCTATTGAATAAGTCAATTTTATATATCTAGTGTAAAGGTTTCATGAATATATAAATTTTTTACTTTGTATGACTTATAAAGTCATTCTAAATATTAAAATTTAGAGAATTTTTTGAATGGTTATTTTAATGAAAAGATTAAATTTAGGTGATGTTGTACCATTATTAAATTCCCTTAACATCATAATTACATCTACAATTAAGATACAATGAATTTAAATATAAGAGATATAAAAGGTGATTTGTACACAATCTTTGAAGATAAAACCTGTGTAATGGAGCTATCTAAGGAGGATACCCACTCAAAAATGGCTAGAGTATTTTTAATATAGTTATGCCATGATGTGATTTCCATGTATTAGGGAGTTATGGGACAAAGTTATGGAGTAGGTTTCACTACAATCCAAGGCACCAAAATCATAGCAGGTTCATTTTATATCTTCATGCAATTACAATTACTTGCATGAATGATAAATGAAAATAAAAGGGAATGAAATTTCTTGTATTGCTTCAAATTTATGATACTGAATCTACATGGGTGACTTTAGGAAAGCTAAAGTGATAATAAATGAGAAAATAAAACATAGATAAATTTAAAAAAATTGACCTAAGTTGACTATACTCTAGCTCACTTTAATGAAACCCAATATACATAAACTGAATCTCCTGGAGTTTCATAACACTGAACCTAGAAAAATCAAATCACAATGAGCTAAATACTATAGAATAAAATTTAATCATACCAAACTAAACAAAAATTGATAAATAGAAAGAAAATTAACTAATTATAAGGGAACCAAATGGAATTGAACAATATAGAACTAATCCAAATAAAATAGAAACAACTCAACATAACCCAAATTGACCCAAACAAACACATCCCAATCTATCTTTAATCAACTAAAATTGACCAAATTTTAAAAAAATGAGATATTGGTGTATTCCATTGATGATAGGGTCCTGATCACATGACACATATGGTAAATTCTAGACAATAGAAATATAGAAAGGCGGATCAAATGATCTATTAAAAAAGAGTGAAATGGTATTTCTAACCCTGATATGTAGAATGATGCTAAAGGTAGAGGGATGAGGTATACTCTATACCTTTACAGTTTAGGGCCCATTTAACTTTGAATTGATGTCGGATATCCCACCATCCCTAATCAGGAAACCAAAATAGTGTTACGGAGTTAATCTTAAAATTAAAATCAATGTCTACTTTTGAGAAACCAAAGATGATGATATGCACCTACACTTTGCGGTCCTTCCAAAAAGATGGATCCTCATTCAATTTGAAGCTCGGGTTGGACGTAATGACTGTAACATCACTACCCCTCTAGGAATGACTCTGAATCACTAAGGAGTTCAGTAAAATCTCCTTTTACATGGACTTGAAAAGATCAGTCATGGCCTTGATGGGTGGCATCTCTCACAATGAGGAGTCATGGAAGCCGAACCTGATTTTGATGGCACTCTCCCCCTCCAAAACTCTACTTGAATGGGGAGATCAGAATCATGATTGAGGAGAGGCGGAGGTTCGGGGAAGGTGGGGTGGCTGCATCGAAGTTGCATCAAAGGATAAGGATCACGGGGAGGTAGAGAGTTCATGCCAGTAGGGAGGTGGGGAGGACGCATCGAAGTCTCACCAGTGGAGAGGTAGGCTGGCTACGTCGGAGGAGGAGGATAGTCGAAAGAACACCGAAGGCTGGGAAGCACTATCTAGGAGCATCTGTGGAGAATCTTCAGGGGGAGGGGATAGGTTAGGGATCAATCAGGATGGGATATATAGAGGAGGTCTCGATCGAGAGGATAGGTGTTTCCATGGTGTAAAAGTAAACTGTGTATGCATATAACCTATTTCCACAGTTTTAATATATCGTGTCAATAGAGGTGTAGAAATATAGAATTTTTCTATTAGTGGTGGGTACAATCATATATCATGTAACAAACCATATTATTATAAACAATAGTTTTTGTCACAAAAAATAGCATATTAGCTAGAATTTTGGGACCATTAAATGAATGACCAACAAAGAAGAAAAAACTGTTCTGAAAACCAAAACCCAGACAATAGAATTGATTTAAAATATGATATTATTTATTCTATAAGGAGACTGAATTGAGATCTTGTCTATCAGAAATCTCATTACTTCAATATGATATTATTTATTCTAGAAGGAGATTCAATTTCATGAAATTAGATGATAGATAGTGAAGAAAAACCATATTCATTCTATTTATCACTCAATTCTAAACCCTTTGAACCTTATTCCTTGAACACTTAAACATTAAACCTTCAACCGAGTATGGGTAAATAAAATAGAACTGATGAATGTGCTTCAATAAGTTCGAATAAAACTAATTAATTAGGTGATAAGCAGTGAATTATTCCTGGTAAGGTGGTCGATTTTATCTAGTTCAATTTCATAGTGATGTTACTGAAGAAAGTGTCCATTTTTCAAGGCCGATTGTTTGTGTTTGATGAAAATGAAACAAATATTTTATTTAATTTTTAGATTTTTAAGAGAACAATATATTCATGTTTTCTCAAAATGAGGATACTTTCATCTCTAAAGTGAAGGAAATTTCATTTTCTACTATTGAGTTGGCTGAAATTTTCTATTAGTCTATGTGGAAGGCTTAGGGAAATCATGTAAAATAGGTGAATATGTCATTTCAAAGAGCCACAGCCAATTTTCATATCATATCCACATTATATAATAATGAAAACAAGTTTTTAAAATAATCAAGAAATTATGTAATTCAAATTAAAGGGTTAGGCATAAGGAACCTACCTCAACCTCAAGGAGAACTTCTTTTGACAATGACAACTCGAATCTTACTTTTTTTCACTTGCACGCATATACACATTATTATATATATAAGGACACATATCCCCTATGTACATATTCACATGGCCAAATATGTATAAGGGGGTCCTTAAATATATATATAAAGGGGAGCTTATATGTGTATATGCCTACCTAAGCATACACTTGTAAGTCACACTATTGGAAAACTTCCCTATACCCACGGTTCAAAACCATGGGTATAGACCCACAAACCGTGGGTATAGGCTATACCCACGGTTCAAAACCATGGGTATATCCCCAAAAACCGTGGGTATGGGCTATACCCACAGTTTTAGGAACCATGGGGCTGAGTGGCATCGGGATAGGGTTTTTACCTATACCCACGGTTTGGAGAAACCGTGGGAATATGATGGCCACCAGCGTGGCATGCACATAGAAACGCTGGCAATGAAATACCCCACAGTTTGAAATCTGTAGGGATTTCTTTTTTTTTAAACAAGTTGTCCGCAGGTTTTGAACCTGCGACACCCAGCAGGTGACCGAAGTTCATTAACCAACCCAGCAGATTCCACTTCTGGTGTATATATATATATATATATATATATATTTGCGGTATTATATTAATTCAATAACGCGTATCTAAAAATGTTGAAAGTGCGGATCGAAATTGGTACCTGCAGCACATAGAACTCACGCTTAACCAACTACACAAGAAACATTTTCTGTATATGTAAGGATACATTTATTTACTTATATTAATAAAATTCATTTCTCAAATAAAAAACTGAACATGGAATCGAACACCGAATCGGGAGACTCCAAGTACAAAAACTCACCAACCAAACTATAGGTACTATATGTATTTCTATTTGTATTTTTGTAAATATACTAATATAAATTGTTTAACCTCCAAATAAATTTTTTGTTCCACGCAATTTCTTTTTCCCCGCAATAACACGGGAAAGCTATACCCACGGTTTTAGAGAACCGTGGGTATAGGTCTTCAAAAAAAAACCAACTCCCACGGTTTCAAGGAACCGTGGGTATAGGTCTTTGGAAAAACACCTATACCCACGATTTTGACAAAACCGTGGGTATAGGTCTTGAAAAAAAAATATACCCACGGGTTTTTGCAAAACCGTGGGTATAGGTTCCTATACTAGCCCTATACCCACGGTTTTGAAAAACCGTGGGTATAGGGGTACCCTATACCGATGGTTTTCAGAAAAACCGTGGGTATAGGGTAGTTTTCCAGTAGTATCACCTTCGAAAAGTGATTTTAATCCACCACAATGAGATCTAAAACACACTACAAAAATATAGGAAACCCAAAAATCACAAATTCCCTAATTAAAATTGGGTCAGAGAATAAAAATGGAAGAAACCTTACCTGAATTTGATGTCGAACTCAATGCCTTTGATGGTGGTGGATAGAACCAACCTCATAATAAGAAACCACATGTGAGGAAATAATGGGAAAATAAGTGAGATATAACGAATTCTTATATATATGTGATCAGTGTGTCAATTGTACATGATAAATGATACATGACTCCAATACCAACAATGAACAAAGAATATTCAGATTGATATGTACATCCCAATGCTAAATAGCATGATCATTGATAAATATTTTTGTTCAAATGATATCCAATTCCATATTATACATACATCGTAGAGTGGTATCATGAATCACTAGATAACACAAATTGCAACATGATGGATTCTACTACATCATGTCGTATACTTTGGTTTATATTTACAATAATCTACCACTTTCACATATGAATCATATGTTTTATTCAAATCATTTAAAATAATTGTGAAATGATACCAAGTCTTTTGGATATGATTTTCATATAAACACCCTCAAACATTGGGAGAAAACATTGTTCCAAAATTTATGTCATTTATATTCCCACTAAGAAATATAGGTAGAATTTATTTAAAATCCCTAATAAGTATAATTGTTTTAACATTAAAGGTTAAATCAATTACATTTAAAATTTTAGGTTTCCTAATATATTTTATGGTCTGATCATGTGTTTCAAAACAATGTTTATGGACCTTCAATGCTTTATCCCATATCATGCATTTCCACTTCCAGTTGCGGCGTCGTGCGAGTCTGTTACTCTCAGAAAACCCCATCGTTTCTGCCCTCTCTCACCCTTTCCTTCGAACTAGTTAGGGATTCTTGGCGGCATGGTGACAGTCTAGAGTTTGAGCTTCAGATGACGCGGCCTGGGGTTTCCGTTGCGCTTCGGGTCGGCTGTGGGTGTGTTGGGAGATCGGGTCTCAGTGTGCGGGTTTGAAGGCGTCAGCGGTATCTGCGGCTCTAGATTTTAGTGAGGTTTTCTTCTTATGGAGAGATTTATGAGGCCCTCAACCTGGTGTTGGTTCGTGATTTCTGTTCCTCTTCTTCATTTTTTGGTTTTGGTCTTGTGATGGGTAGATGTTGTCAGGTGGATTTCTTCTATGCCGATTCGGTTTGGTTTGATTTCTGGTTGAGGATGATGGTTTCTTCTTTGTTGCTAGATTGTGTTGTTGAGTTTGAGTCGCTAAAGGCAGAGGAGCAGAATGGACCATCTATGAAGGTTTTATAATTTTTCGTATGGTTCCTCGTTGATATTTGGGTATGTTGTGCTTGTTGTGATGGTATGGTATGAATTGTTGTTGTTTGGCCTGCGATCTCGGTTCAAGGGTTCATGATTATAGATTATCTTCAGAGTCTGCCTCAGATGAGGATTAGAGCTGTAAGTTTTCACCAGACTTTCATGATCCAGTTTTAGATGTTTGAGAGGGTATGGCCTTGGTCATCGGTACTGGCCCGTCTTTGTACGGGATAGCTTGTCGTGCAGCATTGGAATGGTGGAAACTGATCTTAATGTCGTTTATGTTGGGAGGAAATTTCTTTATTGTTTAATCTTTTTTTTTGGTCTATGGATGGTTAGAGAATGGTTTTAAGTCTTTATTCATTGAATTCATGTTTGGTTACACCTCACCCATTAAAATGGGACTTATGATAATAAAAAATAATAATTTTCAGTCAATAGGAAGGAAAAATCTGAGTGTGGGGTTCTCCCTTCTATAAGGAGTAGGAATGTTACTCCACTATAAGAATATAAGATCATAGAGTAATAAAATATAATATCATAGAGTAATAAAATTCATTTCATTGTCTTGTAAATAAATATAAAAAATCACTAACACAGTATTCTCAAAAAATTTGTGTTTCAAAGAAAATAGTAAGAGATCATATACTATAATAGGGAAAATATAATCATTTAATATTTATGTTGATTGAGAAGGAGGCCCAAAACTAATATATTCTCAAATAAGTATTTTTTTTCATAAATAAAGATTAGAGAGATCCAATTTAATTTTTTGTGCACTAAAGAAGAAGATGAGAGAAGAAGTTAAGTCTTATAAAGTTCAATTTATGTTATAGATGTAAAAAAAGTATTTTTGTTAAGTTATACAGCACTTAGACTTGATTCTGTGAAGTATAATAAGGTTTTGTGTGTGTCACTATTTACATAAAAAATAAGAGGAATAAATTCCATGTTGTTGTGAAAGTAAGAGAGGAAAAATAATAAGACAATACATCACATAAACAAATTTTTAGATTTCTCAAGTGTGGGAAGACTCTCTTATTGTTACATAAGTGATTATCATTGTAATGGTGTGGGATATACCTGTGAGCTGGATGAACCAAACCAAATTGTGTGGGATGCACACTCATACACTATTGGGAGACTATAGTTTAAATCTCATAAGATAAATTGAAGTGTTTTGGATTTAGAGAGCACCTTTGAGAAACTAGAAGCCCTCTATGGGCGTTTTGGTGGACATATTAGAGTTGTGAAAGATGAGAATATATGTTTAGGATGTGGATGGATAAATAGTGATGTGGTTATGGAGATGGTTATTTTTTCTAATGATTAACTACTCAATGTTATGATGTCAAGAAGAAGGGTATTTCATTGGGAGTGAAGTCTCGAGAAGCACTCAAAATGAGATGGAAATTTTGGTTATGTTGTACGGCATTGATGATCATATGACTTATAATCTCATATGAAAATGTTGTGTATAATCCTTTCATAAAAGTATTAAAATATCTAAAATATAACGTTGTTTTACTATATGATCAAAGAAAATATGACAATATAGTCTTATAGGTGGGATTAACACTACACACACACCAACACATCCTGTATAGACTGGCTAGGATTATTTTAAAAATACATTATAATATTAATCCCTAATTAACAATATAGGATCCTTATAACATAATAAGTATTGGGATACTCTATTTTGGGGGAATTTTTAATGCTACTGGGATGTGGTATTAATATGTCCAATGTTTTCCAAGGCATCAACACTAAAACACCCTTAAACAAACTCTTCTTAAGTAGTCAACACACACTAAATCCACTAGCTAATACTTGTATGCAATTCCAACATAAACAACATTCTCTCATGAAGTTTACATAATATACATACTAAGTCTAATGCTTCCACTATAAATATACCTCTGGAGGATTCATTGAAACATTTATAATGGATAATAAGGTTGAGAACCCATGGATACTAATAAAGATAAAGGTCATGTGGCACACATTCATTCTTGTGGGTACCAGAAAATATTTCCTCATACTAATTAGCTAAAAAATAAACAAGACTCTAATAAATAGGTCATGTGGTTGGTGATATAGGGTATTGTAATGAAGAGGTTCATGAGAACTAATTCCCACTTTCTGAAAGCTGAAGATAAACGAGTCCTACTATCCATGTAAAAACATCCTAATGAAGAATCCACACCCATGTGGCTAAAATACCAACACTTAAACCTTTATGATTGTGACTATACATTATAAATTTTGGATATAGATTAAGTGTTCCTACCTAAGGAATTAATCAAAAATAAGTATATTATTTTCCTATTTTCTATATTTTCATTATGTAATTTTACATTCTTCTCCCTTTATTCAAAATCTATTCTCATGGAGGGATAACTACATCTGGTTAGTTTGAGGGAGAGGGATAACATATTTTTCAGTGTGAATATATATTTAAATTGTTTTATCATCTATTTTCTTCATCTGATATTTCATAGTGAAGTGTGATGGGGGTTGGTGAACTTTTCCCACCATTGCATTTGATGATGATTTCTTCTCTACTATCTGCACATTCAATACCCCCCTCCCTTAGTTTTCTAATATATGATTGTGGATCTCAATGATTATTGATATTTTAGTCCATGAAAGTTTCCATTTGAGCTAGGTTACACTACTTGAGATTTATTTCATGATATTTCATGCCTTGGGAGAGGATGTTCAGGTAGTCAATCTTAAGGTACAACTAAATACTCTTTGAGTGTGTAGACTAGTCCACACATGATTATGGGATCAATGTACTAGAGAAAGAAATGTGTTCACATGAAACCAATAATTGTAGAGATGGTAAGATTAACAAACTTTTGTTGAGGAGAAATTAATTTATAAAAATAAATATAGAACAATGACAGGATGGTAAGATTAACAAACTTTTCCGATCCTTGGCTTGTTGATCAGACAGGCACGAAGGCGTCATCCCCTGTTTATCCCGGATCCGAACATGCCACAGTCTGTTGTCTTTTTGAAGATCAAGGGGCGGGATGGTGTCTGGAAAAACTCTACTCCTGGTTTAATGAGAGGGACAGGAGACTTATTCTGAGTATTCCCTGTGTGTCAGACGCAGGTTCAGATCATCTCTACTGGACAAACGACAGCTCAGGTGAGTATACAGTGAAAGCCGGCTACCGGCGAGCTCTTTCTGCTCAGATTTCAGAAGGAGATGCGAGGCCCTGGACATCAATTTGGAAGCTTAATGTTCCCCCTAAAGTTCGCTTTTTCTGGTGGCAGGTGTGTACTGGTATCCTCCCAACTAAGAGCCTCCTTGTCTACAGACACTTTTCGGACGACAACTCTTGCCCTTTCTGCCCTTCTGTGACTGAATCCCCTTTCCATGCCCTTGTTCAATGTCCCGGGGCTCAGGAGATTTGGAATGGCTGGGGATCAACTTTAGAGCTGTTCCCGGACCCCGCCTCAGATCTCACAGCTCTCCTGATGCGATGGTGCTCCTCCTTTCGCCGGCTAACGCAGGCGCCCTGTGCATTTTGGCTTGGATTATCTGGAATAGGCGGAACGAGGCTATTTTCAATCATTTCCGGAGGCCCCCCAGGTTTTGGATTGACCGGGCATTGTCATGGATTGCGGTTTGGCAGAACCACCCTGAACAACAAAGACTTTCCACCCACCCTCCTCTTCCCCAACATTGGTGCCCCCCACCGGAAGGGATTATTAAGATCAATGTGGATGCCTCTCTCCCTAAGGATGGCCCAGTTGGACTAGGTTTACTGGCCCGGGACAACCTGGGAAATCTTATCGCTGCCAAATACGAAGCACGTTATGCACTTTGGGAGCCCTCAGTCGCGGAAGCCGCCGCCATCCTTGCTGGATTAAACTTCGCAAAAGATTGCGGTTGGGACTCCATTCACATCGAATCCGACTGTCTCACTGTAATCAATGCCATCAATCTCACTGACGGCGGGCTTCAACCTTTCGGTCCCATTATCCGGTGTATTCACTCGCGGAGACAAGGCTTCAATTCCTGCAATTTCTCATTTATTAAAAGGGAAGCGAATGAAGCCTCTCACAAGATGGCAGGCATTGGCCCTCCCTATGAGGATTTGCTCTGGTTCAATCATTTTCCATCGTGGTTATGCTCCTGTATTTCTGCTGATCTCCATCATTAATGGATCCGCCTTCTTTGTCAAAAAAAAAAAAAATTCTTAGAATTATTAAAGTTAGTGAATTTTCACAATAGGATTCTACTATGAAATTTTCTTCAATAGACCATATTGATATATTGTATCAATTTATAGACAACCAATAACATTATTTTTTTTTACTCAATTCACATAAATATTCATCATGAAAAATAAAAATCCATTATCATTTAGAAACTTTTAACATAGATCCATAATAAATAACCTATAAAATAATTGATTAAATCCATAAATCATTCTATGTGTATCTGATACACACAATTTTTAGACTAATGAACTTAATATAACTCAATATAAATAAGGGGTGTGAAAATGAACCTCTGATATATTTTAATAAAAAATGCAGTAATTATATATATTCATAATAAATTTATGAACTACTCATGAGATGAGTTGAAATATAACAGTAACTCCAAGATAACACTAAGTTACTTCAGATTAACTCAAAGCACACACAATAGTAACCTTCAGTTAAATAAGGCATGCAATAATAACTAAGATAATATGTATTAATAATATAGTAATACATAATATTAACTATAAAGATTCACAATTTACACAGTATTAAATTTAATGATACATAAAAGGAACCTAAGGTTTTTAGTGTGCATGAAAGATCCTTCAAGTGGTCATGTAAGATTAAAATGTGTGTTCCTAAGTTAAACATAATATTAAAGTTATTACATCATAAGATAGAGGTTTACACCATAATTTTTCTTTATATGAGAACATGAATAGGTGGAAAAGAAGCTACATGATTTTTGGAATCTATAATAAAAGAAGATTCTAAAATTTATAGAGATACAAAGATAATATCTTGAATGATATTAAATAAAGATATCATTAAAAAATTGAATGATAATTCAAGATTTAAGGCCTTATAGTTTTTTTAGGATCATTACATGATAATTATAGAGTTTCAAATATTGAATATCACACAAATATTTTCATTGAATTTCTAAATTTAAATTCTCAAATATTATTTCACATGATCTGGATGAGTTTATAAGGATAATTCGAGGTAAAGGGAGTGATAATGATATAATAAATATTAAGATACCGACCTACTAGTTTTGAATGTCTAATTTTTCAAAGAAAAATAATTAGAGGGAAGTGATTGATGCTACTGCTATTAAATATCTTGAATTTTGATGTCCTTGAAAATGAATAAGTGAGGTATTCATGATAATTTTTTTTCAAATGAATAATATTATCAGATTTATTTAGTCTATTGGATACTTTTTATGAACCTTGTTGATTGTTCTTCAAAAATAAAATTCAATGATCTAGAAAAACTAAAACATATCCAAGACAAATTTTACAATTAAAAATACAAGAAATGGAAACAAATAAATCTTACCAAATGCAAGGATCTAAAATTAGAGAAACCCTTCTCAGTGGAAGAAATCATAGGGCATGTGAGGAAATAGAACCATCTTGGTTCATATGTTTCCAGCTTCAACATGATTATGCGGTTATGTAATAGAGAAAATCAGAGTTAATCAAAACCCTACGGTAGAAATCAAACAAAGATTTGAATAAATAGAACAATTTTCATTCAAACAAACCCTATGGAAAAACCGGTGAGATGTGGAGGAGCACATAAAATGTGGGTAGACTACAGTGACATTATAACATGAGTCTAGAAGGAGGGTATTGTAACACCCCGAGATTTTATAAAAAATATTCTTTTTAATTTCATTAATGTCTTGTGGAGCTTGCACAACACACATCCTTGACTTGTCATGCATTACACGCAATCGCGACCTTCCTCGATAGCGTGTGTAGTACGCAATACCGAGTTTCACTAAACAACGATATGCTATTAAAATATTATTAAAACTAGCTGTTATGAATAGTAATAACCACTTTTTGAAATTTTGTAAATTTTATTTTTCAAAATGGACTTCATTTTTGGATTCGGAATATTGAAATTAGCTTAGGGTGAAATTTTGGTACTTTTCGAATAACTTTCATATTCTAATGAATAGTGAAAATTACTAAATTTTAATTAAAAACAAATTTTTTAATCAAAATAATTAATAGTGATAAATTATTAATTTTAGTGGTTTTAAAGTATATTTAGAATATTTTTTTACAATTTAATACAATTTTGGTCATTGGATGTAATTTCACATTTAAACCAGACATAAAAAAGTGTCAATCTTTTGATAGTTATTATCTCTTAAGAACACGCTATTTGTTTTGACGATGGGGATGAATTTTTAAATTAATTAATGCAACTGATATGTTTTGAATTTGGTAAAATAGACATCATTTTTAAGTTCATAATATCAAATATAGCTTAGGCCTAATTTTTTGTATTTTTCTGGAAACTTTCATTTTTTTGATGAATAGTGAAACCACTAAGTGGCAGTTAAAAAAATGAATTTTTCATAAAACTTAATTTTACCGCTTCTGTGAGTGGAATTTCAAAAATCCAAGAGACACAGTTGATGTAAGTAAGTAAAATGTGGTTCAATGAGATGAAAATAATTTTTGGTGAATAGTAACTTTTTACTTTTTTTACCACGGTTAAAAGTAAATAGGGTAATTAAGGGTAAAAATAATATTATTATTACCCTAACACATGTCCTAATTCTATTGGATAAGTGTAATTCGACCAAAAACAACCTTAGGAATAAAATATGACCATTTAGGCCCACTTGGATTAGATTAGGACATTTATTATTATTTAATTCAAAGAAGAGTTAAAGGAGTTAAAATCAAAGTTTATTTACTAAAACATTTTTAATATAGGGTTATACATAATATAAATTAGATTCATTAGAAATATAATAATATTTCCTACATAATTATATTTTATTTATAATTTTTAGACATTAAATAAATTAATTTATTTATGACACAATGATGATGTAGTAATTACCATAATAGTGAAAAATTATAATAATTGATATTATAAATACCCAAATAAATATAATTTGAGACTTTTTATGAATTCCACTAATTTTATAGGTTATTATGACATGTTAGTATTTATTTATTTAACTTTTTTCGAACTAATTATTCTGTTATGATTTTCACAAAAACCAATTACTAAATAGTGTCAAAATTGACATAAAATAGTTTTTAAAACAAATATTATATTATTAATTGTAGTTTTATTCCTAAAAATCTAAGGTTTGGCCAAATGACTTAGATAAGGTTATATATATTAATAATAAACAACTTGGGGTTCTTTTGGATTTTTATAGTAAGTTTATTAACCTTATAGTGTAAGAACACAAGAAGACACGGTAAAAGTAAAATTATTTAACTTAATGTTAAATCTAAATGATAAGGTTAAAATAGGAACCTAAACTTGTCTAAATTCTATTGGATGAGATGATTTCGACCCATCCCCACCTTAGCTTATAAATAAATCAATTTTGAGTTATTTAAAACCGAATATGACTTTATAATAAAATAATATTTTTAGTTTTCCAAAGGAGCCCCTCTCCTCCCTTATAAAAGGGCACCTCCTCCCCCTCTTCCTCACACCACTTTGAGCCTTCAAGCTCGGCCAACCCCTGAAAAATTCTCTTCTCCACTTCCTTAGAAATATCCTAGAGGTTCTTGTCTTCTTCAAAGACCAATTTTAGTGCCCTAAAAGGAGGTCTCAAAGAAGCGCTTCAAAGAAGAGGTAATGCCCGTTACCGATTCTTTCATCTTTATTTATTCTTCCACTTCTTCTTCTTTAGTTGTTTCATCATGAATTAATAACATCGGTATCACTCATATACTGATATGTTATTATAAGTATGAAACAACCCTATTTCACCATCTATCCATCCTACGGAAAATGAAATCACCGCACGTGCGTACGTACGGAATACCGTCTCCACGCCATGGTGTAATCTATTTTCCACCACCACATTACTTGGATGGGTATAATGGTGTAAATAATAACTATATATGATTATTTTAAAGTGATATTAATTATTAAATAGTATACATACACTCCAATACAATTCCACGATCATGAGAACGATATCATCGCTCGTGCGTACGTACGGACTACCGTCTCCACGACGCGATGAGATTCATTCTCCACGTTAACCATTCCTGAATGATTATAAAGTATATATAATAAGTAATCATGAAATATATGACATAATAATGATACTGGATTTATGTGTATATATATGTATGTCATCTACTTAATTCCATTCAACTCAATAAGGAAACGAAAACAGCGTTCATGCGTACGTACGGCCTACCGTATCCATGAACGTTGTATTTATTTCCATTTACTGATTTATTATATATATGTATATTATGAATATATATTATATATAAATCATGTTTTATATTCTGTAATTAAGTAATCATGATCTAAGTAATCATATGAATAATTACAAGTCAAAACACGGACGACAAATGAAACAATTTTACCCAAAATGCTCTTTAACATGGAATTTACAAAAGAACGAGTAATATAAAGTCATAAGTGAACCATATATGATATCATAACAATGAGTATGATTCTGGAATAAGTCAATGACATTATTTAAATCATTATACAGGAGGTTCGGACACTTATGAAGCAAATCGGACCTAAGGTAAGGGAAATATCACAATCTCATTTTTATCCGAGATTGTTTATAATTTGAAATTTACTGGGGTGTATTTTATCATCCACATCCATGTTTCCTCAATATGTAATATTTACATCATTATACAATAGTTTATAACCAATTTTACCCTTCGGTGACTTTTTAGTAAAAGATATGAAAGGAATCTTTTGTCGTTTTTCGTACAAGGTACTTTTTGACTTTTCCGACAAAAGTACGAGAAGAATGTTTTCTTTTAACTTATATGACATGAATGGATTTTTAAAAAATTATTTCCAAGAAGCTTCCCTTACAAGTTTTCAATTTTATTTTTAATCAACTTCTTTTAGTTTAGAATTGTATGACATGTTAAGAAAGGAAAAGTGTTTTTGAAGTAGAAAGGATATTTTCCTCAAGAATGGAGTTCAAGTGTTTTATCAAAATTATTTTCCATCTAAGATAATAAAGGGTTCTGTTTCTATCCCTATTATTACATTGATTTTATTATTTTTTGATGGAATTATTTTTATGAATTCCTTTATCTTATATGAATTGTTTTATGATGTCACGATTTTTAAGAATCCCATTTTTATTACATGGATTATGCTATGATGTATGGTTTATGATTTTGTGGCACACATAAGAATGGTATCATTATGAGGTGGGTGGGACCTATATCTCCCTACAATTAATTGGGTAAAGATTTTATATCTCATGAGATAGACATGGCTGGAATGGCAGTTTTAACTGGTTCAGTGAAACAGGACTGAAACGAGGAGTGAACTCGGTTCAGAAATGGACTTTGTCCACTAAGATAGTCTTGGCAATGAGTCTTGACTAATAAGAAATGATTCTTTATGATTATGTGTGTACTCCAAAAAGTTTAATGTTTTAAGTTATGATTATTGGGAATACATTTTACTACTATGATTTATCCCATGTTATGATATTATGATCTGTTTTTCAGGTTAAGATTTCCAAAATGTTATGTTCTTATGAATATGATGTGATTGAAATTTCTTTTTTTTTACCCTTACTGAGAATTTGAGCTCACCCTTTTATGTTTTCTTTTCCCCAGGATATAAAGAAAGGTTTTAGGTAAGAAAAAAAAGGGAAGATCTTTATGGGAGATGTTGAAGATCTTTCACCATGATTAGAAGATTATATTCCGAGTTTCCAAATACACTAAACTATTACGGTCCTTGTGTGTGTGTTTTTGTAATGTACTAAGTATTCAGAAAAAGTAATGTAATGTACATGTACATCAAGTTTCGGGTCTCTACAGGTATCCCAAAGTAGGATGTGGGAGAAGAGATGGAGTCGAAGACATGTTGGAGCCATGCCAGAGGAGGAGGAATGTGGGGAGGTGGGGTGGCCACGTAGGAGGCGCGCCAGAGGAGGAAGTGGGGAGGCCGCCTCGAAGTAGCGTCGGCGAGGAGGTGGGGTGACCGCATCGTTGGAGGAGGTTCATCCCAAGGTGGGTGGCCACATCGGAGGAGTAGAGTGGAGGGACGTTTGTTGGAAGCATTGGGTGAGTAGGGTCGAGGGGATTATGGTAGAAAGGGAGGGGGGATTGCGAGCGAGTAGGGTAGATAGGGGTGGGGATCATGAGAGAATAGG
Source organism: Viscum album (assembly GCA_963277665.1). Lineage (NCBI taxonomy): Eukaryota > Viridiplantae > Streptophyta > Magnoliopsida > Santalales > Viscaceae > Viscum > Viscum album. Next base: position 186,380,500 of record OY728144.1, read on the forward strand.
GATAATGGGAGTAATTCCACATGTATTTTATGACCTATGTCCATATCTTAACCTATAACCATATTTTTTTTAAACCATATCTATATAAGTGTGGCTATACCTTCAATTTCTAGTAGTGTTGTGTGTTAAATGATTGAGAAATTTATTTGGTTTTAAAGCCCCCTTTTTATAAGAATACTTTTTATTTTTGGAATTACTTATAAATTTAATCATTTTGGACCTTATAATCCATGAAAAACCTATTAAGTTAGCCACATTACAAGCCAATTTTCCCTATCCAACTAGATCATGAAGTGAAATTTCATGATCTAGTTGAACTTAAGTGGGGGGGATGTTGTCTTCTTGTGTGCTACATCATTTAGTGGTGTTTTTGGTGTAAAATCAGATATTGAAGAGATAATTTTTCTATTGAAAAATTAATTCTATTGAAAGATATTCCCTTTTGGATTTTTCATGATAAAAGAATTTGTGCCTTTATGGAGCTTCTAAAGGAGAAATAAATTTGTGTCTATCTAGATCTTTTAAAAAAAATCTGTTTGAGAAGATTGACATTTTTTATGCTAAAATTATTATGGTGTGGTATATCCATGAGATTTTAAAATATTATTAGAGATGATTTTCTACTAAGGGGAGTGATGAGGAAACCATACTTGAGTGAAAATTATAATCATGTAATTTTTCTTCAAAAAGAGTCAATCCCTCCTCATTCGGCCTCAGAATTTTTTAAATATAAATCCTACCAACTAAAATCCACCTAAAAACCCTAAAAAGTCCTCATGATAAAAACATGTACTTGAATCGCATCATGTGTAGGTGTAGGAATTTATCATTCCTATGGTAACTCTTTCATGGGTTGGGATGAGAAAATATTTGTTGAAAATTGGAATTTATGAGATGAGAGAAAATTCCTGTGAGGTAAGAGTTTTGTGTGTATAGGAGGAGAAATTAATTGGAAATGGATTGAATGATCTAAATGGTGAACTTTAAATAATGGTTTTTGAGGAGGCATGATATATCTTGTTTCTTATTGTTAAATTGGTGGATCTCATAGTCATGTGTTTTGAATTTACTCTGCTTTGATTTTGATAATTACTTGTCCAGGAGTCCAAGTTCTAAGTGTGGGGGAATTGATATAGATAATAATTTCATAATTTTTCATATGTTTTCAATGATATAATCCCTTAAAATTTAATAATTTGATCTAATTTACAAAATTTTTGGATTTTTGGTGAGTTATGGTCTAAAATGTGAAAAATGGTTAATTCTAGAAATTTAACATTTTTCTGTAACTTTTGTATTTCGAGCATAAAATTTACAATTTTGATCCAATTGGAGTGATTATTTTTTTAGGATTTCTTTTTTTGTGGGATACAACTTCTTGTCCTGGATCTAGAGCTAATTTAAAACCTATGAGTCTAGAAAAATTAATCAAGTTGAAAACTTTTTCCGGCTAACAGAATGGAGGTTACCTCAGTAAATGAATCATATCTTGACATAAAGACTTTAAAATGAGGTGATTCTATTTTTATTAGAAATAGGACTCTGAGAATTATGTTAACATTAAATTTAATGGAAATTTTAGGTCACTAAGGCATCCATTTAATGTGCCAAAGTGGAGTAAGTTGAAGAAGGAGAAAGAGGGGTTGTGCTGGAGAATTGAAATCTTGAATTGTTGTGTATTTTCTATATTCAATTTTATAAGTTTCATAATTACCTCTTCTTCACCATTCAACTCTATTACCCTTCACATGGAGAGGTAAAACTTTTTAGTGATCAGGGAATGGGGAGTTCTCCTTTTGAAATGTTAGAGTATTGTGCTTTAATTTGAAAATCTCTTTTTATATTGAATGATTTATATTTTCAGTGGTGCCTAGTTCTATTAATGTGTTCATATTTAGGTTTTTTGTTGCATTCATTTTTTATAACTTTGGTTGAAGATCTTTAAACTCCCTCCACCTAGTACATTTTTTCTTGATCAAGCTGATTGTGTTAGGTGGTGAGTGGATAGTGATTGTTGGAATGTGTGTGGAATAAGTGAATTATTTATAGATTTCTAAGGATCAACAATTCCTTATCTTTCCTTAGTTTTTTGGGAATTTTTTATGAATTTTCATGCACACAGTAGTGGTTTCCATTGTTTTCTTCAACCAAAGGTGATTGATAACTTGATTGAGCAGTATTTCATTTATCGTTTAATAGGAAGGGAGAGGAATGATTTTTACGAATATGATGAAATTTAAAAAGGTGATCCTACCCTGAACCCATAACTCTCTTCATAAATTAGTGTACAAAACTTTATTTTAATTTCTTTCTTTTTAAAATCAAACAATTTCAAAAAAACAACCTTCACTTACTTCTCTAATTTCAAGTGACAAACATGACTGTTATGCACTCCTCTATGGAGACAACCAATGTTAACCACTTTACTATATTTTTAACTTAATAAATAATTGTTTTTGTTACACCCCAAAATAGGAACATGTCAATTATATTATATAATTATTATACTGATAGATCACATATAGAGACAAACAACAGTTTAATTCATTAATGAAAATCATTACATTAGTCAATGACTAAACCCATTAAAATACCAATTATGAAAAGGGTAAAACATATAAAATATAAAAAATATAATGTGTAAATATGGATCACCCCAATATAATAAAATATTCCCTCCCATGTACAACACTATTTAAAAGAAACAAAATATTAGTAAACCAATCAACATCTTATAAAATGAAAATATATAACCTTGGAAGGAATTGAAGTGAAAATTGAGTAAAGGAATGGATAGGTTGATGGAGTTAATATTTTAATTATTTTCCATGTGTTTCTAAATTATATAATCTCTTTAAATTAATTAATTTGACCTTATTTTCATCAATTTAGTATTTTTCATCAATTTTGGGCTTAAATGTGGAAATTGGTTAATTCTAGAAATTTAACAGTTTTTTGGATCTTCGGTATTTCAGGCATAACTTTTAAAATTTTGATCCAATTTAAGTGATTATTTTTTATAGGATTCATTTATTTGTGGGCTTATAATTTATTTTCTGGTACTATATCCAATTCAAAACACACTTTTAGTAAAAAATAATCAAGTGGATACATTTTTCTGGCTGATAAGATGGACCGCACCTCAGTAATTGAAGCATATCTAGGCTTAGATACCTACAAATGAGGTTATTATAGATGTATTGGAAAGATGACTCTAATAATAATCTTAAAATTAAATTTCATGAAGAAAATTGGTCATTAATACATCTATTTAATTCAACAAAGTATAGGGAGTTGAGAAGTCTTCTCGGACAGAAAAAGTTGTCTATAGTAATTTGAGAATAACTTATTTGAAACTTGTCCAAATGATCTGATGTTTTGATGAAGAATGAAAAATAGAGGAATATATTTTATGGATAAAAATTTCCAATATTCATCCATTTACTATGCCAATTTAACTAAAACTTTTAGAGTAGTGAATCTGGAGGGAAAATTTTCACCCCTCAAACCTATAAATATGGGTGTTCACTTCCATTCAAAGGTGTTGAAGGAGTTGAAGGAGGGGATGTTCTGGAGGATTGGAACCTTGAATATCTTTTTACTTTATATTTTATTTTTTCTTAGTTTCATTATTTTCTCTTATTCCCCTTTCAACTCTCTTACCCTTCACATGGAGGGGTAAAACCTTTGAGTGGTCGAGGAAGGGGGAGTTTCACTTTTGTAATGTCAGAGTCTTGTGATTTAATATGAATCTCTATTTTTTTATTGAATGATTTATATTTTAATTGGTTTCCAATTAAATTAATTCAATTTAATTTTATGTTTTGGTTTCATTCATTGTTTATAGCTATGTTTGAATAACTTTAAACTCCCTCCACCTAGTGCGGTTTGTCTCGATCGAGTAGATTGGGTTAGGTGGTGAGTGTCTAGAGATCGTTGGCACATGTGTGGAATAAGTGAAATTTTTATAGATTTATAAGGATTAAAAATTCCCAGTAATTACTTTACTTATTTATTTTGGAATGTTTTATGAATTTTCATGCACATATGAGTGGTTTCCATTCCTTCCTTTAACCAAGGGTGATTGATAACTCAGTCGATGAGTCATTCACTTTTCATTCAATAGAAAGAGAGGGGGAATGATATTTATGAATATAATGAAATTTAAAAAGGTGATCCTACCTTAACCCCATCACTATCTTCATCAAATTGTGTTTAAACTTAATTTTAATTACTTTCTTTCTTTTTAAAATCAATCGATTTCAAAAACAACTCCACTTCTTTCTCAAATTTAAGGTGACAAATGTGATTGTTGTGCGCTCCTCTCTAAAGAAAACCTAGGTTGACCACTTTACTATATTTTAACTTAAGAAATATTTGTTTTTGTCAAACCCTACAACAATAACGTGTCAGATCCCATCATGTTCACCCATCATTTTGGTAAGACCTTTCTTAAAGACAGCCAAACCCATCATCAATGCCCATGAAGGGACACTCACCATGGAGTTTGGAGATAGCACTATCCACCTTAATATCGTTGAATCCATGAGGTACCCATCATATGATAACTCACTCTTTTCACTCTCCCATGAATTTGGTATTGAACCAATTGAAGAATCAGGTATGTTCCATGAGTTCTTAACCTTATGAGAGAATTTTTCAACTGAAAATATCACTGAATATATAAATTCCCTAAACACTAGAAATACTAATTTCATGTTGGAAGAAGAATTAAAATAATATTTATTTGATTATTTGTTAAATTATGGAGAAGATTATATGATTTATTTTGTTCATTAGGTCCAACCTTTAGAAGTGGGTAACCTTAATTAAATTTCATCCCTTGAGCATCCCCCTGATCTGGATTTAAATACACTCCCCACTGATTTGAAATATGTGTACCTAATGGAGGTATAGAAATTACCAATGATAATTGATAATAATTTTTCATAAACCTAAGAAAAATATTTGATTAAGCTTTGAGGGAGAATTCAAAGCAATAGGGTGGAGATTAGGTGATATCCTAGGAATAAACCCAAAAATATACTCACCTAGAATTCATCTTGAGGGAGATTCAAAACCTGTAAAACTACCCCAAAAGAGGTTGAATCCCAACTTGATAGAGGTTATGAAGAATGATATCAAGAATATCTTTGAATATGGGATCATTTATCCCATTTCTGATTCACAATGGGTTAGCCTCATTCATGCAATTCTAAAAAAATTGTCCTAACCACTGTGAGAAATGAAAAAAAAAATGAATTAATATCTATGAGAATTAAGAATAGCTAGAGAGTGTGCATAGATTTTAGAAATCCGAATCAAGTCACTCAGAAAGATAAATTCATTATTCCCTTCATTGACCATATGTTAGAGCGATTGGTAGGGAGAACTAATTATTTATTTTTGGATGGATTTTCATGTTATTTTAAGGTTCCCATTTCTCCTGAGGGTCAAGAGAAGACTGCCTTTACTTGTCCCTTTTATGTTTTTTTATATAAAATGGTTCCATTTGGATTATGTAATGATCCAGGTAAATTTTAGAGGTGCATAGTAAGTATATTTTCTAATCACATTGAATATTTCTAGGAGTTTTTCTTAGATTATTTCATAGTTTTTCAAAATTCTTTTGACCATTTTTTGAAAAATATAGAAAATGTTTTGAAAACCTACATTAAAAAGAATATTATCTTAAATTTTGAAAAGTGTCATTTCATGGTTGAGAGAGGAATTTTCCTTGGGAATTTAATTTCAAAAAAAGTAATTAAAGTGGATAAATAAAAAATTGAATTTATCAATTAATTACCTTACCTAACTTGTGTGAAACATATTAGATCATTTTGAGGATATACATGATTCTACAGGAGGTTTATCAAAGATTTCAGTTAGATTTCTCTCCATCTCTCTAGATTACTTTTGAAAGATTCTGATTTTGATTTCAATGGTTCATTTAGGAAAACCTTTGATGAGTTTAAGAGGATATTGATTACACCACCAATGATGTAGATAACAAATTGGGAAGAACCATTCAAGCTACTTTGTGATGCTTCCAACCAAGTAGTTGGAGTAGTCCTTTATCAGTGAATTGAGGGAAGGGCACATGTCATTTTCTATGCCTCAAGAACCTAATATATGGTCTAATTAAATTACACAACCTTTTAAAATGATTTTTTAGTAGTTTTTTTTATTTAGAGAGTTTTAAATCATGTCTACTTAGAATTAAAGTCACTGTGTTTTCTAATCATGCAACTCTTAGGTGCTTGATGAATAAGGGTGAAGCTAAACCAAGGCTAGTGAGATGGATTATACTACTAAATGAGTTCAACATATAAATAAAATACAATAATGGAGTTGAGAACCAAGTGTAAGATCGCTTAAGTAGACTTCCCAACACTACTGAAGCTGAAATTACAGACAAAGAACCACTAAATGATCACCTTTCAGGAGAGCAGTTATACTTGATTGAAGGAGAAGTGACTTGGTATGCTGACATGGTCAATTATCTGGTAACATCTTAGGTCTCATATCATTTAAATTCCAACTAAATTCAAAAATAGAAATATGAATATAGATATTACATTTGGGATGATCCATTTCTTTGGAATATTTTTAATGATCAAGTAATAAGAAGATGTTTGGATAAAAGTCAAATTGATTCTGTATTTGAGTTTTGTCACACTTTAGATTATGGAGGACACTTTGGACCTCAAAGGATAGTAAGGAAGGTTTTAGAATCTAGAATTTATTGGCCCATCCTTTTTAAATATGCTCGTGAATTTTGAAAAAGGTGTGAAAATGTCAGTTTTCTAAAAATATTTCAAAGAGAGAAGAAATACCACAAAATCCACTTAATTTTTGTTAAATTTTTTAAGTATGGGGGATAGATTTTATGGTCACTTTCCCAATTTCATTTGGGTATTCTTATATATTGCTTTCAATTGATTGTGTTTCAAAATGGGTGGAAGTAAAGGAAACCAAGACTAATGATGCTAAAGTTTGTGATTTTATCAGGGATAACATATTTTGTAGGTTTGGAATTCCCAGGGACATCATTAGTTATCAGGGGACTCACTTTTGAAATAGAATAATAGAGGATTTGCTGAAGAAGTATGGAGTGCATTATAAAACATCAACTTCTTATCATCCATAGACTAATGGTCAAGGTGAAGTGTCCAATGGGGAAATCAAAGGAATTTTAGAAAAGAATATTAAACCAAACAAGAAGGATTGGAGCCAAAGGTTGGAAGACACATTATGGGATTACAGGACATCCTATAAAACCCTGATAGGAATGAGTCCATATAGGTTAATTTATAGGAAAAGTTATCATCTGCCTGTGGAATTGGAGCATAAGGCATGTTGGGTTATGAGGAAGATAAATTTGGATCTTGAAAGCACTGAGAAAGAGAGAAGATTAATGTTTTAGAAGCTCTAGGAAATTATAAGGGAATATTTTTAAAAATTATAGGATTTATAAATATAGAACAAGAGTATCTCATAAAAAGATGATCCAACTGAGATACTTTAATCCTAGAGACACAGTTTTGCTATTCAACTCCAGACTCAAGATGATTCCAGGTAAACTTCATTCCAAATGTGAAGGTCCATTTATAGTTACTCATGTATATCCTTTCGGTGTTGTTTAGATTGTGAAGGACACACTAGTACAAAAATTATTTATCACGTCATCCTTCTCATGTCAGTTATTTATAACTGATGTGAAAATTCATGGATATTGATTTATCATGTTGGTTATAGGATAACTGATGTGATAAATTAAGTATCCCTCTTCATCATGCCAGTTATATAATAAATTATGTGATAAAGCATGTTTTTATGTCGGTTATATATAATAACCGACGTTATAAAGAAAATATCAATTCTTTTTAACATTAGTTATAAAATAACTGACATGGTAAATCAATAAAAATTTATTTATAATGTCAGTAATATAATAACTAATGTGATAAATCATTTAGAATTTTTTGAATTCTATTTTTGATTCATTTCAGTGTTTTTAGATTGGGAGAAAGAAAACTTGGTTCTCTCTCACATGAAATCCCTAACCTTGCTTCTTCAATACAGTTGCCTCCAACCTCATTTTCCAGCTTTATACATCCTCATTTTTATCAGTGAATTCAATCTGATCATCTCTCAACTCTCAAGTAAGCCTCACACACCTCTCTTTCAGTCGTTCAATGTCACGGATGCCTTAACTCTTCTTTTTTCGATTACGTTTGCTAAAATCTTTCATTATCATCTTATTTAATCTACTCATGTTATCTAATATATTCCTTTTACATGTATCCATTCTTCAAATGATAATATTTTATCTCCTTTCATTATGGTGGATTATTTCTCATGGACCTAAATTTCCACCACTACCCTAAATAGAGGGGATATCTGACCATACATGTAGTGTACTTTGAATAGGGATGAGAGGGAAATGGATCATCATACATTATTATTCAACCATGGTGTGGTTTATGATTACATCAAGTAAGAAAACTAATAAATATATATATATTTATAGTGTAATTTTTTCATAGATTTTGGAATACTAAAATTTTTATATCTATAGAGAACATATGAAAATTATAAAAAAAACACATCATTATTTATTTATTAAGAGGAGGGATTAATTACAAAATAATGAATTTTATATTTGATTAAAGTCAAAGGTAACATAATTATTATTATTTTATATGAATAAATGATAGGTACCTATTTAATATTTGACTTTTATATATGTAAAATTCAAGGTTTTCCAATGGATGATGTATCTATTGAAATAAGATCATTTTCATTTAGTCCACACAATATGGAATTTGATTGTAAAGTAATGGATTTCAATGAATTTAAATTAATTATAAATAGTTTTTTAGAAAACAAGTCAAAATAGCATGATAGTTTCATAATAATCATAACAACATATTGTTATGCTAGTGCACCATATAGAAAACCTTATTCCAAAAATATTTTGTATTATGGGTTTGTTAAAAGAATAATTTTATTAGATTACTACGCACACAGTTGGGTCAAAATGATGAAATTAATGTGGTTTGATTCTACGTGACAATTAATGTATATAGATAGTTGTAGATTTATAGTTATTAATATGAAATTTAATCTTCATACAAATGAGCTTTAATTTTTACTTGAAAAGCTAGAGAAGTGTTTTATGTAAATATCCCTTTAAACCCAAAATTTGGTGTTATTGTTGATGTTATTACAAGATATATTTTTGATGAAGGCATTGATGATACTGGTGTTTTGGATGAACCTATGAGTATTCACTCAAATATTTCCTTTGATAACATAGATGATTAAGTTGTTAAAACATATTATGAACTGGAAATTGTAATAGATCATGCATAACATTGACACATTTGGAAGTATTTAGTTTATATCATTATAATATGGAATAATTTTTTAAACTCTTATACATGGTGACTAATTAATTTTATTAATTATATTATACATATTTGTTTGTTTAATCAAAACATACTTATGATTGAAATAAAAATCATATCAAAAATACTTATTTTTATACATGATACCTAATTAATTTTTTTTCATTTCACATGGTTCCCTAACTGAATCCATCGTCAACAAAAAAACTTACAACCTTGATGAATGTGCATATCTAATATCCCAATGAGTGTGTATATTAGATGCAAAAATTTATAGTCTAACTATATTTTATTTTGTAAATTACTTCCATGCATATGTTTTTATGATTTACTATTTATATTTAATCTTATCTTCCATTATTCTAGAGAATTTATAATTATATTTTTCAAATACACATATATTTGTTTTATAATTCAAAATTTTGTTACTTTAAAATTATGTAATATTTCATTTAAATTTAAAATTCTCTTATCTTGACAAGATATATATTTTTTATATTTTTTATAGATAATAATGAGATGAAGTTGGATTACGACACTTCGAATAAGTAATGAATATATGGAAGGTGTTGATGATATTTTGGAATTTTCTAAATGAAATGTTCCAAACAATGACATGTTTTTCTTTCCATGCTTGAAATTTTTAAACATGGAGAAGTTGAAAGGCATAGAGATCAAAGATCATTCAATTTTTCATGGTTTTAATCCAAGTTAGAGCCCTTGGATTTGGCATGGTGAAACTGGGTAGAATTTTGGATCTCTTCATGATGATTCTTTCCAAGATGATAAGTCTGATAAAATTAAAGAAATGATTTCTGATATTGAATTAGAGGAAATTGAGAAAGAATCAATAATTTAGCTTCTATATGGCGATGATAAAAACCCATTGTACCTGGGTTGTACGGACTTTACAGTTTTATTTATGGTGTTAATAATGATTAAATTGAAGGTGAAACATGGATGGAGTGACAATAGTTTTACAGAGTTTCTATAATTGTTGAAAGATATTATTTCTAAAGACAATGATCTTCCATATTCACATTATAAAGTGAAGAAAATACTATTCCCAATAAGATTAGGGTACAAAAAATATATGCTTTCCTGAATGATTGTGTGCTATATAGAAAGGAATACAAATTTATTTCAGGGTGTCCTAAATGTGGGACATAATAGTATAAGTTGAAATAAAAATCACATTCTAATTTAGAAGTTATAGAGACCCCTACCATGGTATTTTGGTATCTTCCTATAATTCCTCATTTGAAAATTTTATTTTATAATTCATATGATGAAAAAAGGTTAAGATTGAATGCTGATGAGCAGATATGTGATGGAAAAATACGTCATCAAACTGATTTTCCACAGTGGAAGAAAATTGATCACCTATTTCCTACATTCGGAAATGAATTTAGAAATATTAGACTTGGACTGTGCACGGATGGAATGAATCCACATCGAAGTCTTAGTAACACACATAGTTCATGGACTATTTTATTGGTAATTTACAACTTATCTCTTGAATTTTTTATGCATAGAAAATATGTCATGTTGAGTTTAATGGTCTGTAGACTAAAATAGCCCAGAAATAATATTTAATATTTCTTATCACTGTTAATTGATGATTTGAAACTGTTATGGGAAGAAGGTATAAGGATGTACGATTCTTATAAAATAGAATATTTTCAATTGCATGCAATGATTATGTTCACTATAAATGAATTCCCAACATATGAAAATTTTTCTGGATACAATGTTAAGGGGTATAAAGCTTGTCCAATTTGTAAACAATAGACTTCATATTATCAAATCCATTATGGTAGAAAAACTAAATACATGGATCATAGAAAGTTTTTTCCTATGTATCACTCTTATATAAGATTAAAAAGGCTTTCAACGACTCACATGAATTTATATTACTCCAAAACCTTTATCCACTGATCAATATTTTCAGAGGGTGAAAAACATTGATGTGACATTTAGAAATTCACATAAATCTGTTAATGATAGAAATATTTTAAAGAAACGATCAATATTTCTTGAGCTACCATATTGGAGATATCATGAGGTGAAACATAACATTGATTTCATGTAACCAATGTATCTTAAATTACATCATTCATGATGTAATAATAAACATATCATTTGTAGAATTTTAGATTCATCCAAAACATATTTAATTTCATAAATGATTCATTAAAATAAAATAAACTTAATTTTCAAACCTAAAAAAACATTTTCCAAAACCTAAAGTCAAAAGTGATCCCTTAAAAAACAAATTTTCTTTTTTTTCCACTTTACATTTTAATAAACCAATTAACTCGAATTATAAATAGGTTTAAAGTCTTAAAACCCATTATGTTATATTTATATATGATTTATATTATTAAAAAATCACTATTATATGTTTTACCTTTGATATATTATTTTATTTAATATTTTATTTTAAAAATACCTCTCGCCTCAAGTATAAATAACCCCTCTCCCTCTCATTAGTAAACCACTCCTCCCTCACTTTCAAAAGACAAAGATATATGCATATCCTCCCTCTCAATAAACTTATAATACATAATTATGTTTTGGAGTAAAAAATTCCAAACATCAAGGGATTTTTAGTGTCTTACAACAGAAGCTACACCGAGGAAAGAGTAAGTTTCTATCCACTCTTCTCTCTTTTTCTTCTTCTCTTTATTTTCTTCCCAATTGATTTCAAGATAAAATGTTCTAATATTTAATTAGGTATGATTTTAACATTATAATAATTATTTTAAACTACTATAATTATTATATTTATGACATATTAAATTTGCATACTTCTCATTCCCGCTCTTTTGACAACATCTCATTAATGGACGGTTAACCATCAACGAGGACGTTTCTAATTATTTTCTTACCAAAAACTCTGGTTGGTTACAATAAATTATTTATGATATATAAATTTATAAATATATGTATTTTAATCTTTTATAATTAATTATAGTTATGTATAAATGACCTCAAACAAAAATAGCGACATCGAAACAAAATAGAAAAATTTAATGAAAACATGGTATCAAAACAATTCACATTTAACTAAGATTTTTATAAATTAAAATCCAATAATTATAATTTATAAATATTGGAACAAATAAACATAATTCACTTCTGTAACTATGTTTTCATAATCCTAAGTTTATTATTCGGGAGGCGGAAAAGTGACAAAATAAAGTGGGATTTAAGGTAAGGGGGTTCTCGAACCCAACTCCTTTTCTTTGGGTTACCCCTCTTTTACATCATTTTCTGTATGGATGTTCCTCTAATATTCCTTAAATATAATTTCTCTATTATTCCTTTTTCTTTTTTGGGATATACATGTTTCCATCTTGATTTATAATCCAAATACAATGATTTTCCAAAATAATTTTCTTTCCAAAACACATTTTTTACTCCTCTTAAGTTGTTTCTTGTTCACTTGAGAATGATGATTTTTATGCCAAATATGTTTTCCCTATTTCATTTTGGAACCCCAAATTTATTCATGGAATCATACTTTATGAAATACTTATGAAACTCATTCCATTCCATGGGTTATTTCATGACTACGATTGTTATACATCCTATGTGGTATGCAAGATTGTGTAAATAATATGATGTGATGGGTGGGCCTGGAATTATATATCCATATAATACATTAGGTAATGTGATGTATCTCATGAGATAGTGTGTATTATTCATGAACATGATTCTATATTTTTTCACAATAATGATATTATGATTATACATATATGTTATATGTGAACATGATGTTAGCTTTGTTCACAACTATTTGTAGTATTTGAACACTGTGACGTGATGTTTCATTTTTGTGCATGGTCACATTCCATGAATTTATCAAATGTTTCCCTCATGATTAGGATGATGATTCTATGTTTATGATGTGATAATGATTAATATTCCCACCCTTGTTATATTGATTCATGTCCCTTATTCCTCCTCTTACTAGGCTTTTAGCTTACCCCTTTCTTTGATGTATATCCTTAGGCGACTACATGTACTAAGGAGAGTGTGATATTTTATAAGGATAAAGAAGAAGGATTTAAATAAATTTTTAGGATTAATTTTAATAGTGATTTATGATCCTAATTTTCCCAAGATACTAAAAAAATTATCCCTAAATGTATAACTATTATGTTGTTTATCATTAAAATGATGTAATAGTCATATAAGAAAAAGTAAGTTCACTATAATCCTTGTGATTATCCATCCTCTTGTACATCTCTTTAATGTATTGTGTGAGAAACCAGGTTAGTCTGTCATCAGGATGTTGCTCTTGAGGTTGTTGAAAGTGGGATTCATCATGCGTGTATTGCTCAGCCCAGTAATCACCTTAGTATCCCTGATAGTCAGGATCTCCCCCATAGGGCTGGTAGTAGGTTTCGTTCCATGGTGTCCACTCATCACAGTCTGGAACTACCCACATAGTAGACTCTCATTGATATTCAATGTACTCTAGTGGTGGTGTGGTATGATAATTATGCATTTGTAATCCATTCTACACAATACCACAAACTACCAAGCACGTAAAAATGAAAAATATAATTTGAAAGAAAAAAAAATACCTAAACTAAAATCAGTAAATTGAAATGGGTTAAAAAAAGACTTTGACCTAAGAAATCGGTAAATCCTACAAGCATGATCAAATTAGAAATTTATAATGTCCCAAATTACTCTAGCTATAAAGACATAGCATACTGGCAGTAAGGGGTCGATCCCATAGAGCGGGGAACACAGGGGTGGAAACTCTCGACCAGAGGTTCGATTGCCCCAATTTTAATTGATTTTATTTAAACTAACTAAATAATTAAAAAGAAAAAAAATCATTGAGAAAATCAAATGAGAGGGGAACCGGTTTCCAGGGGCAGTCGTACTAAAAAAAATCATGACTGCACTTGCAAAATAGTAATACTCATTTGCTACACGATCAATCAATTTTATCGATAAATGAAATGGTCAATCCCTATCAATATTCCCTAAAACCCTAATTTTTCATGGCCATATGAATTAAAATACCATGATGCATTAGTATCAGATTACAAAAGCAAAAGCATAATCCAATTCAATGGTTGTGAATTAATTGCATTTATCATGTTGGGTTTTTTCTACTACCAAATGCACTTGATCTGTGATTCAATAAAAAATATGAAAATAATGAGTCTCAACATAATACCAATTAAATATAATAATTGAAAAATTAAAGAAAGAAATATAACAATTTGGTACACACCTAATTTGACCAATTCCGCTCTTCCCTACAGATTTAGCCAACCATCGTTGGGTGATCGCTAACGACGAATAAACCCAAAACCATAAAATAGAGAATAGGTAAGAAAGAATGAGAAAAAAATAAAATAGAATAGAATAGAATTAAACTGATTATAATTAAATGTTACATCAAAGTATAATAAGGGAAAGTAGAAGGAAAACCTAACTATGGTGAACAATCTCTGGGTTGGAACCCTAGCGGTAGCCTTTTGGTGGTCAAACCTCTACGCTTCGAATGAATGCATATTCCTTTGGCCAAAACCCATATTTATAAGCCATAAATTCATCCTAGGTTTTCCCCAGGTCATAAATGGTGTTAAATGGCCCTCTAGGTCAATAAAGATATCTCTCTGTCGAAAGATACGTTAAAATACCAAATCTGGGTCTGTCTAACATATTTCACGGTGTGAAAAATGTTTCACGAGGTGAAAATTACAGGCTCCACCTTTTGTGATTTTTTTCACTTCATTTCCTAATTTAGGTTCATGTCTTACATATTCAACATGTTTTGAACTTGATTCATGATTTTAATCATTATTTACAACACCGGAAGCCTCATTTTTCTTTAGTTCTTCAGTTTCATGCCTTTGGATATAACATCTCGGCCTGGGAACCACTAAAACGGTGCCCCGAGCTGGTAGGTCACATGGATTCAAGCATGTATCCCCATATGTCAGAGGTTTTTTACTAGCATTGAGGGTCTAAGGTGGTATGTGGGGAGACTATAACCTTATATCAGAGTGAAACATCATATATAAATAGAGATATAAAATAGAAAAAACATATAAGATGACTAACAGTACAATTGAAACATATATCAAAATGAAAAAGTGAAAGATAACCAACCAAGAAGTAATGATAATCAAAATCCATAGGTTGAGTCATATACAAAATGACATCATGTCATGCTAACATACATAAAGGTATTATGGGAGTACAGGATGACAGGAATATACAACATACTATACAAAAGTACAAAAGAACAAAAGATAGCACCACTAGCATCATGAGCATACGCTTGATCCTCTTATCCCATGATACATGCTATAAACAAAATAGATCAAGCATCTAAGATAGGGCGCATTCCCTTATCCACACCTGCAATCATGAAGTATACTCAGGTACCAAGGGCGGCCTGAGTAGGGTGTGAGATAAACTCAGTAGGCCACCACCAAAGGTGTTTAGAATAATCTATTCAATGTATATTTCATATAAGTGTGCAGGTATAACAAATGATAAACAATGATAAGAAATAAATACCAACTGGATCAGGTTCATGTAGGACATCTGACAGACTCTACCTGCTTTGGCATAGGCCAGAATAAATCTGATCTCAGTAACTCAAGCATCCATGCATAGTATAACGAGCTATAGACTCCAATAAGGGTACAAGCCCTGGATCTCATATGAATACGATATGTCTTGCCTGTCACTCAAGATGGTGGGGTGAGTCGTTATGCCCAACACCCAATGAAAAGGAACGTGGAACGTCATGCCCATCATCCAAGTAAAATTAAATGATGCGAGACACCATTCCCAACACCCAACATAAGGGAGCGTGAAACACCATGCTCAACAAATCCCTTAACTATTGTCCAATGACCAATAACCATGGTCTAATCATAATATAATATGGCATTTCCATTCAAATCATTTTACATCCATTTAACCCAACTACCCATGGGTGCAACAAGTTATAGTATTCATTATCTATATAAATAACATGTGATGTGTCCATTCCACTCAGTTTAATTTAAATCAATCCATTTAATTGCTTAATCAAGGAAAATCCATTTAAAAATTAATCCAAACCACTTAGGAGGTGGTTGGTCATTTAAACACTTATATCAAGGAGGGAAATTAATTTAACACACCCAAAGGGGTGGTGACCAATGAGGTAAAGATCCTCTAATGGTTTAACACAGGCCTATAGGTTTATCATAATATAGTGAAATTAATTAGAAAGGTGAAACACATTTTAAGGCAATGCATGGAAAAGTACGGTGTGAGGAATATCAACAAAAGATATAAAACACCCAAAATTTTAGAGAAAAATTAGTAGACCACCTACCTTAGGCCTTTAGATGATTCCTCGTCTGATATCGACTTCAGGTTTGAAGTAGAACGGAAGAAATCAGAAGAATAGACCAATGACCTGAAAATAGGGCATATGAGCTCGCACCAAAATACACAATGACGGTGAGATAAACAATGGAAAAGAAGGCAGAGGAGTGAAGAGATTACCACTATGCTTTCAACGTGAAAGACGGCAGTCTGATCGGAGTCCAAGAAGAGGAGAATAAGAGAATCCCAGGTGGATGGTGTGGAGGAGCTCCATGTGCAGCTCCTACTGTGCTAGGGAGGAAGATTAAGGCCTTTGTCCAAAATAAGAGGCCCTACCTCCCTTTTAAAAAAATAATTCTGGGAATTTACATGTCATGTAAAGATCGGGTTTCTCTTATCCTAGGAAAAACCAAGTTCGCAGCGTGCAAAGGGGTCTGGCCCAATAGATACATGTTGTGTATTTGAATACACGTCATGTATTCATTACATGCCATGTAATGAATACACACAATGTATTTCCTCTCCAGCCAGACTCCAGCGTTGCTCTCCCTTTCTTCCAAACACAAAACCAACCCACCCTAAGGTATAGTCTACGGGTTTAAGATAAAAAGGAAAATCAACAAGGATTTGACCAGATTTAAAATGGATTTGTGCCTCTCTGAAAATCTGGGTCGTTACACCCTCCTCTCCTTAAAACAACTCATCCCCAAGCTGCCCTTATGAGGATGGTAGAGCATCGTCTGAGAAATGTTATGGCCACTGAGCACATACATCGGCTTCCCACTCCCAACTCTCATCCTGTACATGACCATGCTTCCATAACACCCACATTAGAGGAATTAACCTACCTCAGAGAGCCTTCATGCTCCGATCAATAATGCACATTGGGCACTCCCTAAAGGAAGCATTCACGTCTAACTCAGCCTCCTCATGTTATAAAACATGCGATGGGTCTGGATAATAATGATGAAGCTTAGACGCGTAAAAAACATCATGCATAGACTAGTATCTCTGGGGAAGTTCTATCTGATAAGTTACTGGTCCAATTCACTCCACAACCTCAAAGGGACCAATGAATTGAGGTGAAAGCTTACCCTGTCTCTAAATCCGTCGATAGCCCAACTTGGGTGAAACATGCAAGAAAACCCAATTCCTGACCTCAAACTCTAGAGGTCATCGGCAGCGGTTGGCATAAGATTGTTTTCTTGATTGATTTGTCATCATGTGTTTCCTGATTAACTGAACCTGTTCTGAAGTCTCTTGAACGAGACATGGTCCAAGCAGTGTTTCCTCCCCAGCCTCTAACCAGCACAGAGTTGATCGGCATGACCTACCATATAAAGCATCATAAAGAGTAATCTAAATGGTGTCCTGAAAGCTATTGTTATAAGAAAAATCAACTAGGTGTATATGTTTCTCCCAAGAACCCCCAAAGTCAAGGAAACATGCTCGGATCATGTCCTCCGACACTTAAATCGTGTGCTCTGTTTGTCTGTCAATCTGAGGGTGATAAGTCATGCTCACAAGCATCTGTGTACCCAATGCCTTATGCAACCCCTTCCAGAACCACAACGTGAAGCGGGTGTCCCTGTCAGATATGATAGAAGGAGGAGCTCCATGAAAGCATACGACCTCCCTGGCGTATATCCTCCCTAGCTCGTTTACTGAGAAGGTATCCCAGATAGGAAGGAAATGTGTGAAAGCGTATGACCTCCCTGGTGTATAGCCTCCCTAGCTCATTTACTGAGAAGGTATCCCAGATAGGAAGGAAATGTGTGACCTTCGTCATCCGATTAATGATTACCCAAATTGTATCATTGCCACAAGGCGGTCTGTGAAAACTAGTCATAAAATCCATGGTGACATCGCCCCATTTCCACTCAGGAATGGACAATGAGTGTAAGAGTCATGTCGATCGTTGGTGTTCTGCATTCACCTGGTGACAGGTGGAACATCGAGTAATAAAGCTGGCTATCTCCTATTTCATATCAGGACACCCATACTGGCTACGTAAGTCTCAATACATCTTGGTGATGTTGGGATGTACTGCCCAAGCTGATGCATGAGATTCTCGCATCAGTTCCTCCCAGATGTCTGATGGGACCTAGACACGCCCATGTATGTGTAAGGTCTCATCCTTATCCCCAATCCAACCAGGAGATGAATCTTCATCTGAGATACTCTCCCTCAAGACTAGGCCTTCATAATTTGAAATTTGCCTCATTTTTACCTATTCCAAAAGGGTTGAGGTCACTGCTAAAGCTGTGATGACTATCCGACCATGATCCTCCTAAACCTCAACATGCATTTCTAAAAACAAGGTCATAAGATGTCACTCACCATTGACCTCTTGAATCGCATGTATCTGAGCCTTCTGGCTCAGAGCATCGAATACCGCATTACTTTTTCTAGGCGCATAGGCAAGCTCAAAATCAAAGGATTGTAGGTATTCAACTCATCTGTACTATCTAAGATTCAGAACATGTTGTGTAATGATATACTTGAGGATTTTGTGATCAGTGAATACCACAAAATACTCTCCAAGAAAATAATGCCTCCAACGGTGTGAAGCATGAACAACCGTAGCTAGCTCGAGAACATGTGACGGGTAATTCCGCTCGTGAGGTCACAACTGACGAGACTCGTACAACATGACTCGCTCATCCCATATCAAAATGGCTCCCAACCTAATACCTGATGCATCATAATAAACTGTATAGCTCCTACCTGGCTTCAAAAGAATCAGGATCGACGTTGAAGTCAACTTGTCTTTCAATTCCTGAAAGGCTCTTTCGCAAGCTTCTAACCATATGAATTTCACACTCATCTTAGTCAAACTCGTAAGAGGCATTCCTAGGCGTGAGAAATCCTGAATTAAGCATCTATAATACCTGGCTAGCCCCCAAGAAACTCTGTATATCAAAGACATTCTTGGGATGCTCCCAGAAAACTATAGCTCTCACCTTCTCTGGGTCTACCAATACTCCCGACTCTGAGATGATCTTACCTAAGAAGTGGACTTTTTTATCCAAGTGGCATTTGATGAGATTTGTGTAAAGATGGTGTTCTCTCAGTGCATTCATCATGATCTTCAAGATGTTGGGCATTGTCATGTTGAGTGCAAGAAGACATCAATATGTCATCCACAAAGACTATCATGAATAAATCCAGATATGGGTGGAAAACCCGATTCATCAGAGCCAAGAAAACGGATGGCGTGTTCGTGAGACCGAACGACATTACTAAGTACTCATAAAGACAATACCTGCTCTGAAAAGTTGTACGAGGTATGTTTGAAGGCCTAACACGCACCTGATGGTAGCCCGACCTCAAATTGATCTTTAAGAAAACTCGAGATCTTCAGAGCTGGTCGAAGAGGTCGTCTGTTCTAAGTAGTGGATACCGGTTCTTAACCATAAGTTGGTTCAACTGTCGGTAATCCATGCAAAACCTAAGTGTGCTATCTGCCTTCTTGGAAAAAAGGACTGGTGAACCCCGTGGAGAAATGTTGGGGTGTATAAAACCCTTAGCCACCAAGTCTTCCAACTACTTGTTTAGCTCCTGAAGCTTTGTATGTGTCATTTTGTAAGGAGGAATGGACACTGGTGTCGCTCCCAACACTAGCTCAATAGTGAATTCTACCTCTCTCAATGAAGGTAGCTCGGAAAAGTCTTCGGGGAAGACATCCCTGAAACAATCCACCACAGTATGGAAAACAGTAGGTTGTATCCTTTGATCATCCAAGAAAAGACTAGTGATTCGGGTTGTCACTCCGCCCAGCCCCTGATGCTCGGCTCCAGCTCGAGACGCATGGACATCTCATTCTCCCTTATGAACATGTCTACCACCCTCTGGTGATGTAAACGTCACCCTTTGGCGATAACAATCGATATGAGCTCGATAGAGAACTAACTAGTCCATCCCAAGAATTTAATCAAACCTTATCATGACAAGGATAAAAAGATTCCACACGAACCGACAACAGTCAATCTCAAGGGGACATTCCTTACATCGATGAACACTCTTTGATAGGATACTCAACGGGGTATCGAGCATCATCACACCACAGAAGTACTCTTATCTTGAGATTCAGACTCTCCAGAATTACCAGAGATATAAAGGAGTGTGATGCACTGGTATCAAATAAAGAAGACACTAAAATAGAGGCTACTAGAATAGTACCGCGAACAATAGAAGGTCAGACGCTCTGCTCCTCCGACACAAATTGCACTACATGTAACTGGACCGTACTGTGACCCTGAGACACAACCTGACTGCCCTGAGCAGGCCCGCTCTGCTGGCGTTGTGATTCCTGAGTCTAGTTTTCTCTTCCTTGATTGCCTCCTCGGTCTAAGTGGTCGGTGGTATACCAGCTGCCTGTCTGGCAAGGTACTACAAGCCCCACTCCAAAACGTAGAGTTGGTGTAAATCCTTGCTCACTAGGCACTGGTGGGAAGGTCCTGCAGAAGCGCTGAATATGCCTCATCCTACCGCAGCCTCCGCATTCAACTGGGTCTCGCATACACTGAGGTTTCATATGTCTCGGCTTCCTGTACTAATGACATATAGTGAAACTGTTAGTACGAGTTGTCTGAGTGTTATTGCCCCCGTGAGCAACCTCAAAGTGACACTTCTTTTTGCTAGAAGAATCGTTGTCAAATCTGGGTGTGTCACGCCGTTGACTTCCCTCAAATTGTGTTCATTAATGAGGGTCTGGTTAACTATCTCAAAAATAGTAGTTAACCAGAAAACATTAACCTATGACCGGATGGTGTATACCATCTCATCCTCAAATCGTCTCGCAGTCATGAGCTCATCACCAGATAAAGTCGATGTGAATCGCTGCAACTTGATAAAACGAATAGAATATCTCATCATCACTTGACATAACCACATAAAAGGCAGTGATTTTAACCCTCCTCTCCATATGCATCCCCAAATGCTTGAATATTATGGCCTCTAGTTATGATTATGAGGTTGAATATTATGGCCTCTAGTTATGATTATGAGGTTCGTCATCCCCCAAGGTGGAAGGACGCCGATGTTGAAATTCTTGAGTAACTCACCCGTAGTGAGTCTAAGTGATGATGGAAGACCATAACAAGCTATAAGAATTGTAGATACACTCCCAACTAGCCATTGCTAAGCCAAGTTTGGGTCTAGGTTGAAATTCTTGAGTAACTCACCCGTAGTGAGTCTAAGTGATGATGGAAGACCATAACAAGCTATAAGAATTGTAGATACACTCCCAACTAGCCATTGCTAAGCCAAGTTTGGGTCTAGGTCTCATATCATACAACCAAAGTTTCTGGAGTATCGATTTCAAAGTATAAAAAACACCATTTACTTTTTGAAATTGATATCTCATTACCATTTCATTTAAAGGCTTGATTTCATCACTACCAATGGTATTTGGAATAATTTAGTCAACAATAAATATTACGTGTGCGTCCATTTATGCATTGCATTTCTAAAAAGACTTTTAAGCACAAAACACGGGCTTCATTAAGGTAAAAGAAATAAACTTCAGCAGCAGAGAAAAAGGGACCAACAAGTTCAAAAGACCAGCACCAGTTCCGAGAGACCCACAAAAACCTCACCGCCACTCCAAGTTCAGTCTACTTCCTCCATTTTGCTCTCCTCGTTCCCGTCTTCCTCCAATGCCGGTATATCTGTGTCCTCCACCACATCATCATCTTCCTCGATGCTCAACCCCAATTTCAGCATCCTGTGAATCCTCGACCCAAAAGTATTCGGATCTTCCAGGCTGAACCCGGATGTCAGCAGGGCAGTCTCGTACAGAAGCATTACCAGGTCCTTCACCGACTTATCGTTCTTGTCCGCCTCCGCCCGCTTCCGCAGCTCCTCCATGATCCCGTTGTCCGGGTTGATCTCCATGGTCTTCTTAGATGACATGTAGGATCCCATGGAGCTGTCACGCAGCGCCTGCGCCTTCATGATCCTCTCCATGTTAGCCGTCCAGCCGTACTCACCAGTCACCAAGCAGCAGGGGGAATCCACGATCCGATCGGAGACCACAACCTTCTCCACTTTGTCTCCCAAGATGTCCTTGACAGTCTTGCAGAGATCCTCGAAGGATTTCTTCTTCTCCTCCCGCTTCTTCTTCTCCTCCTCGCTTTCATCATCCAGCTTCAGCCCTTCCTTCGTTGCAGAAACCAGCTTCTTTCCGTCGTAATCCTTCAGCTGCCCTACACAATACTCGTCAATGGCGTCCACCATGAAGAGAACCTCGTAGCCTCGCTTTTTCAAGCGTTCCAGGAAAGGAGAATTCTCCACTGCTTTCCGGCTCTCGCCTGTAATGTAGTAGATGTCCTTCTGGACTTCCTTCATCCTTGTTACGTAGTCCTTCAAGCTCGTTAGCTCCTCGCCGGATTTGGTGGAGTGGTACCGGAGCAGGTCAGCCAGCTTGGCCCTGTTCTGGCTGTCCTCGTGGATACCCAATTTCAGATTCTTCGAAAACGCCTCGTAGAACTTACAGTAGTCTTCTTTGTTCTCAGCTATCTCGTTGAACATCTCAACGCATTTCTTCACGATGTTCTTCCTGATGACCTTGAGGATCTTGTTCTGTTGCAGCATTTCACGAGATATGTTGAGGGGCAGATCATCAGAATCGACCACTCCCTTCACGAATCCAAGGTACTCTGGGATGAGCTCCTCGCAGTTGTCCATGATGAAAACCCTCCTCACATAGAGCTTGATATTGTTCATCTTCTTCCGGGTATCGAAGAGATCGAACGGCGCCCTCTTTGGGACGAAAATAATGGCCTTAAATTCTAGCTGCCCTTCGACAGAGAAGTGTTTGACGGCCAGGTGTTCCTCCCAGTCATTAGTCAAGCTTTTGTAGAAGGCAGCGTATTCTTCCTTCGTTATCTCCTCCGGCTTCCTCAACCAAATGGGCTTCTGTTTGTTAATGAGCTGCCACTCGTGCGAAACCTCCTTGATCTTCTTCTTCTTCGATTTTGTCTCCTCCTTATCCTCATCTACCTCCTCAACTTCGCCCTCCTGTTCCTTCTTCGGTTCATCGTCTTCGTCATCGCTGATCTCTTTCTCGGTTGTCTTTTCTGTCCAGAGATAGATGGGGTAACTTATGAATTCGGAGTG
This sequence comes from Viscum album, assembly GCA_963277665.1. NCBI lineage: Eukaryota > Viridiplantae > Streptophyta > Magnoliopsida > Santalales > Viscaceae > Viscum > Viscum album. The sequence goes on from OY728144.1 coordinate 186,404,397, forward strand.
CTTTTTAACGAGGTCCTTGATCTTCCTTTCTTCCAGATAATCCAGCTGCAGAAAACAACGGAAGAAAGAGAGTGCTTAACGAATCGGAGGTCACACAGAACTTCCTCGAATCTAACCTCCCAACTCAAATTTACAATGAAAGGGCTCCAGTCATAATTTACCTGATCTTCTTTCAGGAAGAGGATGATTTTGGTGCCTCTACCGAGTTGCTCCCCTGACACGTCTCTTGTAACAGTGAACGACCCTCCGGCCTGGGATTCCCATACGTACTGCTCATCGTCGTTATGCTTCGTGGTTACAATAACCTTTTCAGCAACGAGGTAGGCAGAATAGAAACCGACACCGAATTGCCCGATCATGCTCACATCTGCCCCAGCCTGCAGGGCTTCCATGAATTCTTTCGTACCCGACCTCGCAATTGTCCCCAGATTGTTCACCAAATCTACCAAATATCAAATTTTAATAGAAAAGAAGAGGAAAATGAATCACCGAGCAACAAACGAATGAAATGATTAACGAGGAAGGGTGAAAAGCAGCAAGAACTACCAGCCTTTGTCATGCCAACACCACTATCTATGATAGTGAGCGTCTTGTTAACCTTATCTGGAACAAGCCTGATGAACAGCTCAGGCTGCGAATCGAGCTTGCTCTTATCTGTCAGGCTCTCGTACCTAATTTTATCCAGTGCCTGTATCAAACATTAACAAAATAATTAATTATACAAAACGTAGAAAGGAAAATTTATAGATCCATCTTTTATAGATCCAAATGAGGGAACAGAAAACGTACATCAGAAGAGTTGCTAATGAGCTCCCGGAGGAAAATCTCCTTGTTGCTGTAAAAAGTATTGATGATCAAACTCAGCAACTGGTTGATCTCCGCCTGGAAAGCAAAGGTTTCGGCCTCGCCCATCTGAACGTCCGCCATGGCTGCGCGATACGGGAAGAATCGGAAGGAAACAAAGGATTCTGGTTAGAGGGATCGCAAATGGATCGATTCCGAACTAGGTTTCAACGAACTGCTTCTAGCGACCAACAACAAGCGAGAGAGAATCTTATATATTGACGGAAACAAGCCTTTCGTGGTTCTAGATTCTTCTATTTCTCTCTCGAATTCACGTTCTCTCTGGTACCCTCCGATAAACTGGTCGCGCGGATCCGATTAATGCGGCGTCGTTTCGATTTACACCTGCAGGCGTCGTCTGGAATGTTCCCTGGAAAAACAATCTTGACCGAGTAATTTGCAAAAAAAAAAACTTATTTTTCGTATTCAAAATTTATTTCTTTTAATATATTAGTATAATGATTTAAATGCTAAGAAATGAATTCTTATAGTTTTAAAAAAACGTCGACATTTTTTGGAAAAACTGTTTTAAATATATTAAAAATAATAATATTTATATCTTAAATTGTTTCGAATTCACCATTCAAAAAATGCCATCCATGTTATTTGGGAAAATTTGGGGTAGGGGGGCGTTTTTTTTTTTTATGAAAATGGGTTACCCATTTTCTTTTTTAAGAAAATGGGTCAGTCTAGCGCCAATTCAAGTGGCGCTAACCGGGAAACCGGTAATTATTGCTCAGCGCCACTTGAAGTGGCGCTGATACCTTTAGGATAAACGGATCAGTGCCACTTCAAGTGGCGCTGATCCCTTATCCTTATGCCGATCAGTGCCACTTCAAGTGGCGCTGATCTCCACCCGCAACTATAAAACCCCCCTCCCCCACCTCCTCTCCTCATTCCCTCCGCTCCACTCCTCTCCTCATTCTCCTTATTCCCTCTCTTCATTCTCCCTCCTCCCTCTCCCTCATCCTCATCCAACCGAGGACCTTTTTGCAAATTTGAAGTTCTGCAAATTCGAAGTATGTTTTTATTTACATTTCTTTAATATTTTAAATTGTTTATTTAATTGTTTAATTAATGTAATTAGAATATGGAATTTGTTTATTAATTTATTTGTTTACTTTATAGAATTGGTTTAAAACCTAATTATGTATTAGTAGTTAATAATTAATTATAATAGTGAATGAATTATTTTTAAGTATCAAATTATTTAATTGTAATTTGTTATTTAATACATTCTAATTAGTTAATAGTAGTTAAATATTTGTAAGTAATTAAATAATTAATTGTAATTGTAATTAGTTAATTGTAATTAGTAAGTAGTTAATTTTAATTAGTTAATTGTAATTAGTAATTAGTTAATTGTAATTAGCTAATTGTAATTAGTAATTAGTTAATTGTAATGAGCTAATTGTAATTAGTGAATTAATTAATTATAATTAGCTACTTAATGATTTCTAATTAGCTAATTAATGATTTCTAATTAGCTAATTAATGAATTAAGAATAATTAGTGAATTAATTAATTATAATTAGTTAATTAATGATTTGTAATTAGTTAATTAATGATTTGTAATTAGGTAATTAATTAATTATAATTAGTTAATTAAGTAATTCTATTTAGTTAATTAATTAGAATTAGTGAATTAATTAATTATAATTAGCTACTTAATGATTTCTAATTAGCTAATTAATGATTTCTAATTAGCTAATTAATGAATTCTAATTAGCTAATTAATGAATTCTAATTAGTTAATTAATTAATTATAATAGTTAGTTAATTAATTATAATTATTGAATTAATTAATTATAATTAGTGAATTAATTAATTATAATTAGTGAATTAATTAATTATAATTAGTGAATTAATTAATTATAATTAGTGAATTAATTAATTATAATTAGTGAATTAATTAATTATAATTAGTGAATTAAGTAATTATAATTAGTTAATTAATGATTTATAAGTAGTTAATTAATGATTTCTAAGTAGTTAATTAATGATTTCTAAGTAGTTAATTAATGATTTCTAAGTAGCTAATTAATGATTTCTAAGTAGCTAATTAATGATTTCTAATTAGCTAATTAATTAATTGTAATTAGCTAATTAATTAATTGTAATTAGGGAATTAATTAATTGTAATTAGCTAATTAATTAATTATCATTAGCTAATTAATGATTTCTATTTAGTTAATTATTTCTAATTAGTTAATTATTTCTAATTAGTTAATTAAGTAATTGTAATTATGTAGTTAATCAGTTGAACTTAATTAAGCAGTTCTAATTAAACCTAATTAATCAATTCTAATTCGGCTTAAATAATCAATTCTAATTTAACTTAATTAATCAAATCTAATTCAACTTAATTAATCAATTATAATTAATTAACTGCAATTAGTCAATTAATCATTTCTAATTTATTAATTAATGAATTCTAATTAGTTAATTAATGAATTATAATTAGTTAATTAAGAAATTCTATTTAGGTAATTATTTATAATTAGTTAATTAAGTAATTCTATTTAGTTAATTAATGAATTCAAATTATGTAGTTAATTAATTCAACTTAATTAATCAATTCTAATTCGACTTAATTAATCAATTCTAATTCAACTTAATTAATCAATTTTAATTCAACTTAATTAATCAATTATATTTCAACTTAATTAATCAATTATATTTCAACTTAATTAATCAATTATAAGTCAACTTAATTAATCAATTCTAATTAGTTAATTAAGTAATTTTAATTAGGAAATTAATGAACACTAATTATGTAATTAATGAACACTAATTAGGTAATTAACTAAATTTAAGTAGGTAGTTAATTAAATCTACTTAGGTAGTTAATTAAATCTACTTAGGTAGTTAATTAAATCTATTTAGGTAGTTAATTAAATCTAATTAGGTAATCAATGAAATCTAATTGGGTAATCAATGAAATATAATTGGGTAGTCGATAAAATCCAATTGGGTAGTTAATGAAATCTAATTAGGTACATAATGAAATTAAAAAAGGTAGTTAATGAAATTAAAAAAGGTAGTTAATGAAATCTAATTAGTTAATTAACGAAGTATAACTAGCGAATTAGTTTCAGTAATTAGCGAAGTAGTTACAGTAATTAGCAAAATAATTACTGTAATTAGCGAAGTAGTTACAGTAATTAGCGAAGTAGTTACAGTAATTAGCGAAGTAGTTATATTAAGAATTGTTTATATAATATATATTTGCATTCCATTCTAAGTATGATAATTTATTTAGTTTGTCATCTACCTTGACCTCAGTTTGTAATTGTAGTTATGAACTTGAATTTAGTAGTTTAATATATTTTTTACATATTAAGTGTTAGAGTTGTCATGAACTGAAATTCTTGCTTGAGTAAAGTATCCCCGGATAGAGGGGCTTTGGGTCGGACCACCTACTTTCCTGGAGGCTTGCCTTGTATAGGAAAGTGAATGGGGTTGGCTATCTGTCGCTCTGAGCTTATTCATGTTGAGTTTTTCAAGTTCAGATAACTCTATGCTTTTACATGACGTGTTCATGTACCTCATCCATATGATGGATGTGGATATGCATGAATATGTTTGACTTACTATTTTTGGGTAAATAACACAAACTTGTGGGTTGTGTAAAGCGAGTTACACATCAATATGGTTTGAACATATTGATTTGGTGGAGGGACTAGGATTCCAACATAAATTACATAAATTCTAAAAGCATGTAGACATAATTAGATTGTTTGATCATATGTGATTAATAACGAAGGTTTATTTTAGATAAAAAAGATGGCTGCTTATATTTATTGCAACGGACAAATAATTGAGACGGAACAAGGATGTAGTTATAGTTTACAACCAGAAGCTGTTGTAATGCTTGGAGGCTGTACAACTTTGGGAACTCTTCAAAGGAAAATTCATCGAAAGTTGAAACTGACGAGTAACCAAGTGATAGAATCTATCATATACAGACATCTACAATATGTTGATAGATTTTGGCATGTGGCCTATCCGATAACTGATGATGAAGAATGGGAATACGTACTGTCATTGGTTAAGTTTCTACCTGCCAATCAAATGATGGAGTTGTATGTGACCATATCTACAATGGAGATCCCATCGACATTGGAAGTTGGGTCATCACAATTTCACGAGACAATGTCATCTGCTCCTTTTAGAACACATCAAGAAGTTCCATCAGCATTGGTACCATCATTTCCCTCGGCCACAATTTCAATAGATAGTCCCCCACATACTATAGATGTGTTGGTTGATGATTTTGAGGACGATGACAATTTAGAAGAATAAGATAAAGAGGAAGCTGAAGATGAAGAGGAAGCGCATGCGGAAGAACAACCAGTGCCTACTCATGTGAGGTTTAACCGACCGTTGAACCACCCCCACCATTGAGTTCATGGTCGACGGAAGGCATGAATCGCTTGCCAGAATTCAATTGGTCAGTTATTACTCCTACTTCAGAATTTCCAGGAATCATTGGGGGCACAGATCGAGTGGAAGATGAAGGTGTTCTGTATATTGGAAGAGAGTTTGACAGTAAAGATGCAATGAAAAATGTGATAAAACAATATCACATTGACAGGCATTACTCTTATGTTGTAGAAGAGTAAAAAAGATCTTATTATTTGATCCGTTGCGACAAATATGATTCGAACTGTCAAATGCGTATGCGATCTATAATTGATAACACTTTTCACAGCTGGCGCATCACAAGATTTACTCCACACACATGTGTGAACCCAAGCTTGTCACAGGAAAATTCTTCATTAGATGTTGACTTTGTTTCAACAGTTATTGTTGAAATGATTAGAGCTTGTCAAGATGTTCCTGTTGTTCTTGTGATGGAGCGAATCAAACAACTTTTTGGGTATCAGATCTCTTATTGGAAGGCATGGGCAACACATCAAAAGGCTATTGTGAAAGTGTATGGTGATTGGGATGACTCTTATCGAGTTTTACCACAACTTTTGGAGCTTTTACGCCACAACAATCAAGTGATCTATCAGTTAAATACTATCGAATATGTTAACCAATATAACCAAGTTGACCAGTCAATGGTTGTTTTTGATAGATTGTTTTGGACATTTTTACCATGTGTGGCTGCTTTTAGGCATTGCAAGCGGTTTATACAAATAGATGGCACATTTCTGTATGGAAAGTATACATGAACTTTATTGATTGCTGCCACACAAGATGGAAATAGATCCCCTCTACCTTTGGAATTTGCAATTGTGGAGAAAGAGAACTTCTCGTCATGGAGTTGGTTTCTCGCATGTCTTCGTGAGTTTGTTACGGGCGAGGAAGGGATTTGCCTTATCTCAGATCGTCACCATGCAATCAAAGAGGCAGTACAATCTGAGGGACTTTCATGGAGACCACCTTATTCCCATCATCGATACTGTATTCGACACATTGCTAGCAATTTACGAAAGAGATTCAAGAATGAGTCGATGAAGAAAGAAATCTTGAAAATTGATATGAAAATCATTTTTTGTATTAACAAATCCTATCATAGTTATGATCATTATTTGTTTAGATTTTTTCTTGTATGATAGCATACGAGCCTCAACAACAAAGAATGGAGGAGCGTCTTCAAGATATTCAAAGAGTTAATCCGGAAGTTTATGATTATATGATGCAAATTCCAAAACAGAAATGGTCGTTGGCATATGATGATGGGAGGAGATATGGTCATATGACTACCAATATCGTAGAATGCATAAATGGGGTTTTCAAGGGAGTTCGAAAATTACCAATCACAGGTAAATATGAATATTTAATTATATGTTGATCAGAAAAACATAATTATAATATACTATTAGTATAATGACTTAAATCTAAATTGTAGGTTTGGTACAAGAGACCTTCTATCATAGTGTCAAGTATTTTCTGGAATGGGGAAAGCAAGCTGAAGAGGGCTTGAACAGAGGGATGCGTTATGGACACCATTTCCAACGCGATTTAGATACAGTTCTTCAGGAAGCTGCAACTTATCGTGTCACCGCATTTAATCGTCCAGAGCAACGATTTGAGGTCGCTGAGCCCGGTGATGCTGTGGCTTGTAGCAATGGTCGGATCCGAATTGTTTTACTGGAGAAGCGTTACTGTGAATGTGGAAAGTTTCAAGCATTGAGATATCCTTGTGGCCATGTGATTGCAGCCTGTGGTTACGTACACGTATCTTGGGAGCAGTTTGTTGATCCAGTTTATCGACTTGACAGTATCAACTCATGCTACAATACTCCGTGGATGCCAATTGGAGAATATCAGAATTTTCAGCTCTCTGACGACACACCCACGCTTCTACCGAACATCAGTAGACTTCGACCTAAAGGGAGGCCAAAGTCGACTCATATTCGGAATGAGATGGATTAGCCTACTGAACAGGCACCTGGACGAAGGTGCAACATATGCCAACAGGAGGGTATTACGAAGACACGTTGCCCTAGACACATAAGGCAATCATCTAATGGTTAAAATGATTTTTGTACTCCATCATTTACTGTAAACATATTGTACGTGTAATCAATATTTTTCCATCGATGAGTTTTGAAAGCATTCATAGTGAATATATCATCATCATTTAAATAAGTGGTTGTTGTTTTAGAAAAATAACAAGAAATTTTAAAATATATAAAATATAAGATTGAGGATTTAACAAAATCTGAGAATTATCTAGAGTGAATAATAGTGAAGAATAAATTGAGGATATAACAGAATATGAGACTACTAGCCTAGAAAATGACAAATAAAGATATTCAAACATTATGCCCCTCCCATCCTTTTCTTCATAATTGTTAAATAGAGTGATGAACATAAATTATTGATATTCTTGAAAATTATTAAAACATTATGCCCCTCTTTTTCAACCATGAGAATGGGTTTTCTCCAAAAAAACATTGATTCATTCTACAACATTGGCAATTCCCCTCTTTAGTCGACCCAGTAAAGAACCAACTGTCATATATTTATTCGGAGGTCATGAATATGTGACAATTGGTTTTTTACTGGGCCGACTAAAGCTACGATGCAGAAGGAGGATGTTTTTTCATGTCAACCGTACATGGATCAAAGGTTTTTTCATATTCCTTCTAAACGATGTTGACTGAGCATATTGAGTTGGAGAATCAATCCAAAACTTTATATGTTGAACATATCATTAATTCCTTTAATAATTTTGGTCAATTATTGTGACGTCGACATCTTTCAAAATCCAATGTCATCGTTGAATTTTGAAAACATTCAAAGTGAATATATCATCAACTTTATATGTTGAACATATCATAAATTCCTTTATATATTGAACATATCCTAAATTACTTACACGCTTATTTCATACATTACATGATAAATTTCATACCTTAAATGATAAATGTGATGACTAACATGAAATTAATGTTTTACTATTTGTACAATCAGATGGAGCAGCCACTATTATCTGGTCAGGAGACGCATGTGTCGCGTCTTGTGTTGGCGCGACGACCTATTCGACAGCTTGCTGTTCGGAGAGCACATCATTTTCATCACAATGCGCCCCCGGCAGCTATTTCTCCATACCTTAGACGTGCGGGATTTTATGGAGTCGCTATGTGTGACTTCAAGACTATTGATCATCATTTGATTGCAACATTGGTTGAGAGATGTCATCCAGAGACACACATTTTTCATCTTCTGGAGGGGGAGATGACCATTACTTTAGAGGACGTCATCTACATGCTTGGTTTGCCCATCCATGGACAGGCAGTTACGGGTGCCACTAGTGGCAAATGGGCTGTCGTCATACAACGACTATTAGGCATTGATGTCGTTGGCGTACGAGGTGTCCTCGTGGGTTCTCGATTGCGCATTACATGGCTTGATGAGCATTTCACTTTCATTCCTGATGACGCAGACGAGGAGATGCTCATTAGGCATACATGTGCATATATTCTGCGACTACTCGGAGGCATGTTATGCGTCGACTACTCCACCCTTTTGGTACACATGATGTACCTCCCATTACTTGAGGATCTTGATCATACAGCTACATACAGTTGGGGATCCGCTATATTAGCACATCTGTACAGATCCCTTTGTACCAATTGTCAGGCAAATGCACATCAGATTGCTGGTTGTATGGCTTTAGTACAGATGTGGGCCTGGGAACGTTTTCCACGCATCGCTCCTCGAGCTATCGCACCTCTTGCAGCAGAGCTATTTCAGGATTGTCCTCGTGGACGATGGTATGTTTACTTCATTACTTTCATTTATTTAGTACTTCTGTTTTTTTATCAACTTACTGTGTATTACTATTTTGTATCCAGGTGGAGTCAGTCTCAGAAGCATTCACACACACCGAGACATAGTGTGCACAACTTTCGACAGATATTCGATGCATTAGTGCCAGCTGATGTAAGTCAAGCAGTAATTTTTTATATTTCGTTATCACTATTTTAAGTTCTTAAAATGTAATCTTACTAACATTATCTTGATAATATGTCACTTACTTTTTGAGTTTACATTTTAGGTTTCATGGACTCCATATACAGTTTATGTCTATGCATTACTTCCACCATACTGCATAGCTATGATTGGAGATCGTGCTGCAGTGGTGCCACTCATCCACTTCCATATCATTGAGTGGCACCAGCCCAATCGAGTCATGCGCCAGTTTAGTTATATACAGCATATCCCGATGGCACCAGGACAACCAGAGGGGTTGCATTCGATTGTAATTACAGGTAGACAGTCGACGAACTGGCGGCAGTTTCATGCATCTCATATTGAGCTGTGGGACGCGCATGCCCGATATGGTATTTCTCGATATGGATATCCCACAGCACAGTATCAGTTATCTGCCCAGGGGGATTATGCAGATTGGTATCGACGTCATACCATCATGCATCTTACACATCAGGGGATTGACATTCAGTAGATGGTAAACTTATTAAGATATATTATATTTTTTAACTCTTTTATGGTATTAATTTGAATGTCATTTCATTTTCAGACAGACAGCATTGACCATCTTGCACATATCACACATCCTCAGGAGGAGGCATATATTAGATGTGATGTAGTTCATCGAGATGTGTTGGCTCTCTACGACCATCTCCAGATGATACGAGAAAATTTTTATGACGAGGAGCCACAGGTATATCCTGATTCATATCCTCCAGCTAGAGCTCCTGAGGGTGAGGGTGATGATGTGCCTGCTATGCCTGTTGATGACGATGTACCGCCACCACCGCCGCCAGCTGAGAGACGGAGACGAGGACCTCGGGAGGGGCAGAGGCGTCGAGATAGACATCCGAGAGCACCTCCTGCAGATGTGGCAGCACCACATAGAGATGATTCTGCCCAACTTATTGATGAAGTTGCACAACAGGGAGACGTTTATAGACCACATCTATCATCTCCGATGACTACTATGGACTACGAGCTGGATCAAGTGACACAACTTGTGGCATCCCCCTCTCCTCCCAGCGAGGACTTCTTCAGTATGCCATTTCTACCATTTTTAGGAGCCTCAGGACCATATGGCTCGACGCATGATTATGGGCAATCATCCACGTATGATTTTGGGCAGTCATCCATGCATGATTTTGGTCAGCCCTCTACACAGCATCATGAGGAGGCACCGAATGCACCAGTAGCAGAGGATCCCGTTGATAGGACACCAGAGCGACACGTACGTCGGACACGGGGAGGACGTGAGATTCAGACACCATGTTGTGGTACCGGGGGGAATCGACATTGATTTATTTAGATGCCATGATATATATGTTAAAAACCATCTTTATTTAGAGAAATGAATGTTATTTAGACATATAATTAGAAAATAAAATATATAGTATATACAAAATAATATAAATGACACTTTAAACATTGATTAAACGTATAAGAAATACTCGAAAACAACATAAAACATGGATTAAACATATAATAAATAGTTGAAAACAAAAGGATTTTCCAAAAAAAATGTTACTGAAAAGTAATCTATAAGATTTCAAAACTGCCTACTTGAAACTTAAAAATGGTTCAAGTACGTGACTTTGAAAGACTATAAAATATATAATATGAAACGAATAAAAAACAGAAACTTTAAACATATAACAAATAGTTAAAAACAAAAGGAATTTCATAAAAAACGTCGATGAGAAATATTTTTTAAGAAATCAGAAACACTTATTTGAAACTTAAAAATGTTTCAAATACTTGTCTTTGAAAGACTATAATAGATAAACTATAACACTAATATAAATTATACTTTAATCATTGATTAAAAATATAATAAATATTTTAAAACAGAATGAATTTAATGAAAAATGTTGATAAAAAAGAATTTATAAGGTTTCAATTTGAAAGACTATAAAACATAAACTATTACATGGATATAACTGAAACTTTAAACATTGATGAAACATATAATAAATAGTTGAAAACAAAAGGAATTTTCAAAAAAAATGTTAGTGAAAGATATCATTAATTATTAAATTTAAAATAGAGAACTTTAAAAGCATATAAAATATATAGTATAAAATTAGATATCCAATTCACGGTAAGAAAGACCATAAGGTCCAAAAATGGTGTGTTTATGTGGAGGTTCTGATATTTGTTGCAGTGAATTGGATATCAAAATCTATACTGGATATCAAGAAAAGTTGAAGCCGCCTTTCGTTTTGGGGGGAACACCACCACAGTGTCTTACATGCAGCTTAACTGTTCAATTCAGTTTCATTAAATCTGGACAGACCCTCATTTTTACTGAAATATCAGTCACATATCCAAATTAACCCCCCAATTCTGATATTTCGGTAAAAATGAGGGCCTGTCCAGATTTAATGAAACTGAATTGAACAGTTAAGCTGCATGTAAGACATTGTGGTGGTGTTCCCCCCAAAACGAAAGGCGGCTTCAACCTTTCTTGATATCCAGTATAGATTTTGATATCCAATTCACTACAACAAATACCAGAACCTCCACATAAACACACCATTTTTGGACCTTGTGGTCTTTCTTACCGTGAATTGGATATCTAATTTTATACTGTATATTTTATATGCTTTTAAAGTTCTCTATTTTAAATTTAATAATTAATGATATCTGTCACTAACATTTTTTTTTTGGAAATTCCTTTTGTTTTCAACTATTTATTATATGTTTCATCAATGTTTAAAGTTTCAGTTATATCCGTGTAATAGTTTATGTTTTATAGTCTTTCAAATTGAAACCTTATAAATTCTTTTTTATCAACATTTTTCATTAAATTCATTCTATTTTCAAATATTTATTATATGTTTAATCAATGATTAAAGTATAATTTATATCGGTGTTATAGTTTATCTATTATAGTCTTTCAAAGACAAGTATTTGAAACATTTTTAATTTTTAAATAAGTGTTTCTGATTTCTTAAAAAATATTTCTCATCGACGTTTTTTATGAAATTCCTTTTGTTTTTAACTATTTGTTATATGTTTAAAATAGAATTATTACAAATTATTATAAGTAATTATATTTGTAACTATTACAAATTAATATAATTATAAGTTATTATAATTATAAATTAGTTATAAATAATTAATTGTCATTAATTAAATTACAAATTATTTATTATTAATATTTGATTATTACAAATTATTATATCTTTATATATACATTATATATTTATTCTATTTATATTTTTATAATTATAATAAATATATAATTATATTTATAAATATTATAAATATATACTTATAACTCTAAATATAATAAATATATAATTAAAATAAATAATTATTATAGGCATATATTAATTATAATTACATATTTTTTATAATTACATATTTATAATGTAAAAAATATATATAATGTATATATATAGAATTATATATTTACATTATGTAATTATATATTTATATATACATTATATATAATTAAAATTGCATATTTACAATGCAAAAATATATATGTAATGTATACATAAATATATAATTACATTTACTACATTTATTATATTTATTACATTTATAACTTTTATTATATTTATATAGTTATTATATTTTTGTATTTACTATATTTATAATTATATAATTATTATATTTTTGTTTTTACTATATTTATATATTTATTATTTTTATATATTTATCATAATTATTATATTTATAATTATAAATTTATTATAATTCTCTAATTAATATTATATTGAATATATAATAATTATAAATATAATAATGATAATAAATATAAAATTATCTAATTATATTAAATGTAACATAATAAATATAATAAAATAAAAAAACAAAAAAAAAGTATAGCGCCACTTCAAGTGGCGCTAAACGCACCCATTTACCTAAATAATTTCTACCCTTCCCCATTAAAATAAATAATTTTTTTAACCCCCTCGGCTAAATTTTCCATGTTATTTGAGTATTTGAATTTTGTGATTCTTATATTTTAAATCCACCTTTCACTTTAAATCTCATGATTTTAATTTAAACTAGTACCCAATGAGGGCAATTGCACTGGACAAGATAACAACCAAATCAGTGAAAACTTAGATTTAAATAATGAAAACTATAAAGAGATGCAATATAGGAAGAGAGATAAATATAAGAGTAAATAATATATAATACATAAAAGTTGACTTGGTCTTGTGCATCAAATCTTTCATGATCAAAATCATGTTCTAAATGTCACTGCAAATAACATGTTAAGTAACATATCAGCGAAATTTTCACACTAAATTGAGATAAAGTTGCAAAAGTTGATCAATGTGATCTAACTGAAGTCTTCACCATCATGTAGATGTATACTATCGATCAAGGGGTATATGCACTTAGTAGTTTGTGAAACAAATAAAAATAACTATTGTTTATAAAAAAATATGAGAAGAGATACAATATATAAAGAGAAACAAATGCTATAATGAATATTAAACAAATAAAACTTCACAAATAACATTGAGTTTATGTTATATGCATGAATGCATTAATTGCACACTATAAAAATATGCATACATGTGTAATTTCACTATAAAGACTCGTAAATTTCAAGGATTTTTTTTAATTCTTTGAGATTGTACGAGTACGCAGTTTCTGACGGCGCTTGATTCTGAGGCCCGGTGCGCCCGGAATCAATTTTTCGAAGTTTAGCTCGGGTACGTTCAGTGAACGAACGAGCGGGTTTTTCTAAATTTTGAACCGGTGCTCGGAATTAAAATTTGAGGGCACCGATTAATTCGCAACGCCGGGATTCGCTTAGGCGAAACTTAATTTCGGCCGACAAGGGCCGAGAGAAAAAGTTCTTTTCTGGACCTTTCAAAAAAATAATAATAAAATAATTTAAATGAATTATTTTATTTTTCCTTCTCCCTTTTTGGGTGGCGGGGCGGCGACAGGGCGGTGGTGATGCACATCAATGAGGCTCATTAATGGATCATTAAACTCATAGTGTAACGACGTTTAATGACACCATTATGGCAACGCTGCGACGTGCTCCTTTATATATTTTGGAACATTGAGATTATGTGGAGAAAAGAAATTGGAGGATTCTCTGGCGAACCTCTGACGGACTTCCGCCCCAGCGAAGAACGAAGAACGCCGACAAAACCTCTTCTTCTTCGACGCATTTCGAATATCGGAGCCGGAAAGCGACACTGACGCCTCAACCCCACCATTGAGGATGAACGCGCGACAACGAACTACTAAGAGGTAGGGGTTTATTTTGAGAATGTTAATATTTCCATGTTCTTTTTCCTCTAAAACAAGAACGCGGATCAACTCATTATCAAGTTGATCCGCGAACGATTATTTGCGGGTTGGGGATTATTATTTGCGGGGGAAATTGTTGGGAGTTAAATTCAATCCTAACTAATTTTTGTGCCTCTTTTGTCATTGAACATTATTGTTGTTCGACCCCTTTTTGTTATCAACTAACGCTGAGGGCGCGGGCTGAACAAACACGGCCGGCGACCCTCCGCAGTTTGTTTGTCTGTGCGCATGTTGACGGGCGACAATGGAACGGGATCACAATCAGCGTGTGGAAGCCGTCACAGTAAAGAACGGGTCCCGGGAGAGCCGCAGGCGCAGACGACGGACAAATCGGACCACCGGAGCGCGTCCGGATCCTATGGTCGCGCAGGATCCGGAGGAGGACGTGGCGCCCGCCGCGTTCGTGTAGCGCAAAGGAGGCGGGACCGCGTCCCCCCCAGCTCGGCCCGCTGGCCGAGCCCGCTCGCCCCCCCGGCCGGGCCGGGGCAGGTCGCGCAGACCGGGTCGGGCCGGGCCGCGCCCTACCGGGCTGGACCCGGACCCGGACCCGGGTCGGGTCGACCCGGTTTCGGGTCGGGCCCAGACCCCCTATTTCGGACCGTTTTCGGTCTTTTGCCCATAACTTGGACTACGAACCTCTGATCGACGCACCATCAGTTGTGTTGGGATCCTTGGATCGAGATAGTAGTTTCGGTATATTACAATCAAGGTTTCAGAGAACTTTGGGTACGTCCGGGTTGGTTCGAACACGAAACCAACCAGGCCCTCGGAGCGGAAACACTTATAACTCGAGCTCCGGACGTCCGATTGATGTGCCGTCGACTTCGTTTGTTTCATATTTATGATACAGTTCTTTTGGATTACTCTGCTCGAAGTTTGGACGCAGCTGGAGTACGGTTGGGTTGGTTTCAACTTAAAAACCAATTGGGCCCCTGGGACGGAAAAACCAATATCTCTCAGACCGGGCGCCCGATTGACGCGCCGTCTGTCACGTTGAATTACTATTAACGAGAAATAACTTTGTGATACATCAACTCTGGACATCGTGACAGTTGATGTATCGACCCCTTGGCTCGTGGAGCGGACCCTCCTGGAACCGAGCGTGCTGTGTGCGGGAACCCTAGAGCTGGCTGCGACTGCGACGATGACGACTGCACTTGGATCCTCCGTGGGTTCGACAGCAAGGACGACTGTACTTGGATCCTCTGTGGGTTCGGCAGTGACGACGACCGTACTGGGATCCTCCGTGGGTTCTACGACGATGACTACTGTTCTTGTATCCTATGTGGGTCCAATAGTATTTGACTATGTACTTGTATCCTATGTGGGTCTGGTAGAGTAGTTGGTCTTGTATCCTTTGTGGGTCCGACAGCTTAGCTGGTCTTGTATCCTATGTGGGTCCGATAGCTTAGATGAATCAGTGGCTACATCTGATCATCTCTATCGCCTTACAAAGTGTATACCTGTGTGAGCTGAGTCTTGATTCTCAATCATTATCATTGATGTGGTTGACTTGTTTTCCTGTGTGGATTGGGTTGTGCTTCCTATGTGGACTGAGTTGTTCTTGGGCTCAGGAGCTGGAGCTGAACTATAACTGATGACTTAGGTATATGTATGGGCATATACCTAAGTAGGGTCGTTTGATACTTCGTGATTGTATCTTTCCTTTGTGGTTTATCCTACGTGGATTCTGAGAGACCTTTGGGGGTCTCGGGGTCCCTACTGAGTATCGTATACTCACCCCTGCACAGGCTATGCCCGCACTACTTTGTGTTGGATGCATACGAAAGACAACACTAATTGAGGTGGAGGCTTGTGGAGTTGGACGGTACCCGGAGGTGGACCACTTGGCGGGACGTACACGGAGCGAACGGCCGGACCGAGGAGCTGAGGAGACTACCTGTACCCACCCTTCAGGTGGGATTTCTGGAGGAAGACTCGGAGTTGTTGTTTTACTTTCTATTGGTGTACTTTCCTTTCAGTTGTACTGTACTTTCAGTTGGGTTTGTATACTGGTCCCTTTACTTTTTCAGCACTTACCTTGTACTCAGCTTTACTTAGTGTTTACTTCGCTTGCGTACTCTGTTGTGTATGTTACTTCATAAAGGAAATGTCTTCCTTTGTTTTGGGATTTACGCCTTTGGTGCTAGTCGCCAGCCCCTGGCCTATGGAAGGCGGACTTGGGGTAGTCACGACACGAGCCCCGAGAACGGGTCGTGACAAATTGGTATCAGAGGAGTCAGTTCTACCGTATAACTTAGGACTCTGATAATTTCTTCTCTGTGAGGCAATAATGTTTAGAGTAACAAGTGTGGTTATCAGTCTAGGGAGTCCAGTGTTGGTGCGGCGGCCGACGTATCCATACACCAGGACCCTGACTTCTGATTTCCAGCTCAGTACATGAAAACATTGATTGCATGTGTGTTTCAAAAGTTTTCTTTGTGATTACTTTATATCAGCTCACCAGGTATATTGTATTAACCGTAGTGCACCTGTTTCTTTTCAGGATGACCCCATGATGGCAGCCAGCTAGGGTTCCGAGCTTTGTGCGAGACGGCAGCCCACCGAGCGACGAGGCCTCGGTGCAGGGCCCCATTACAGTGGAGGCACCGACGATACCTTTACCCGCTGAGCCATCAATGCTACCAGCCCCAGCGCTGGAGAGTGCACGCCGCCTCAACGCGTTGCACGAGTTTCAGAGGCAGAGGCTGCCCAGGTTCCGCAGAGAGACGGATCCTCAGGCAGTCGAGGATTGGCTAGAGGTTGTCGTCAGAGTCTTCAGGTTGGTAGGGACGCCAACAGACCTCATGGTGATCCTTGCCGCGAGTCTCCTGCACGCAGCAGCAGGTAGATGGTGGAGCCTGATGCTTCAGGTGCACGATGAGGCATCTCTTCTTTGGACGGATTTCAAGAGCCTCTTCCGCTCGGAGTTCGTTCCGGCCACCCTCCGTGCAGTGCGCATCCAGGAGTTACTACAGCTACGGCATAGCAGCATGTCAGTAGCCCAGTACTCGGCGAGATTTACCGACCTCTTGCGCTACTCCATGGACATGGTACGAGACCCATTCTTCCGGGCCCAGACCTTTGAGCAGGGGATGAGGCATGAGATCAAAGCTTCGGCGATTCCACTCAGCATCCCGACTCAGGAGGGGGTGCTAGAGAAAGCCCTTCTAGTGGAGAGCTTTCTCACCGAGCAGCCATCAATAGCGAGACCCACCGCAGGACGACACGGAGCGGAGTCTTCCTCAACAGGCAGTCGACAGACGACGGAGGGGTCTAAGCGGACCAGACCGTCAGGTGGGCGACCTCAGAACACGGGTTCGGCTGTGTAGGGCACACGGCGCAGAGCCAGCCTTCTGAGGAGCAGATAGTGTTATGCATGCGGCAGGTAGGGCCACATGGCTCGTGACTGCTCGACCCGTCATGCAGACGAGGAACAGACAGTGGAGGGACCTCCCAAGAAGAGGTATAGGTTCGACCGTGGCGGTCTACAGGGAGCAGGCGGACGAGGCAGAGGAGATGGCTGGGCAGCGGGTGGTGGACGACGCTTCGAGGGTCTACCACCACTACCCCCAGGAGGTCCACCCCGACCACAGGGAGCTGGCGGGCAAAGGTAGGCTCAGCTCCAGGTAGTAGAGGCTTACGACCACGGCGCACCCGAGATGATTCGAGGTACTATCTATGTCTACTCCACCCTTGTTTCAGTTCTTATAGACACAGGTGCGAGTCATTCTTTTATTGCCGCTGCTCTTGTTCGAAGCTCGGAGATTCCAACGGATCTGTTGGCTCGATCCTTGCAGCTAGAGACTTCTATGGGAGCAAACTCGACGATTACACACTGGTGCCGGCAGTGTGAGCTTACTCTAGGAGGCGAGAGCTTCGACTGGGATCTTCTTATAGCAGTGTCGAGGCCTTACGATGCCATCTTGGGTATGGACTAGTTATCTACAGTCCATGCCCAGATCGACTGTATTAGGCGCAAGGTGCGGTGTGTCCGCACAGATGGGACTAGGTTCACCTTCACTAGCGAGAAGGGAACCTTCACAGCACAGGATGGACTCACACAGAGGAGAGGGCAGCCGATCACACATCAGTTGTCTAGTCTCATCCTCGGAGCAGTCAACGTGCGAAGTCCGAGTTTTCTTGTAGTGGTGGACCAGTATGCAGACTTTTTTCCTAACGATGTTACAAGACTACCTCCTCGCAGGGAGGTAGATTTCTACATAGACCTGTACCCCGGGACATCACCGATATCCACCCCAGCGTATCGGATGGCTCCCGCCGAGCTTCGTGAGCTGCGGGTACAACTGGAGGACTTACAGGAGAAAGGTTTCATCCGACCCAGTGTTTTACCCTGGGCTTCTTCGGTCCTTTTCGCCAAGAAGGCGGATGGGGGCTTGTGAATGTGTGTCAATTACCGTCTCCTGAACCAAGTGACCGTGAGGAAAAAGTATCCGCTTTCGAGGATTTACGACCTCTTTGATTAGCTTAAGGGAGCACGTTGGTTCTCGAAGATAGACCTCAGGCCAGACTATCATCAGCTCTGAGTTCGGGACGAGGATGTGCAGAAGATGACCTTCAGGTGTCGGTACGACCACTATGAGTTCTTGGTCATGCCCTTAGGTGTGACCAATGCTCCAACAGTGTTCATGAGTCTCATGAACAGGATCTTCCAACCCTACCTCGATTGGTTTGTCATATTCTTCATTGACGACATACTGATTTACTCGACGACTGAGGAGGAGCACACCTACCACTTACGGGTTGTACTGGATACACTCCGAGAGCACCGACTTTATGGTAAGCTCTCAAAGTGCCAGTTCTGGCTTCGAGAGGTCCACTTCTTGGTGCACGTCATCTCTGAGGCGGGAGTTGCAATGGATTCCACGAAGGTCGAGGCGGGTACTTGCTTGGGAGCCACCCAGGAGCGTGATGGAGGTGCGGAGTTTCCTAGGTTTGGTTGGGTACTATCGGAGATTTTTGCCAGACTTCTCCAGAGTTGAAGCACCGCTTTCAGCTTTGACGAAGAAGGGGAAACCCTTTGTATGGTCAGACGGATGTCAGCAGAGCTTCCAGGAGCTGAGGCGGAGATTGACCAGTGCGCCCATCTTGAGGCTACTAGAGGAGGGCGTAGGGTACGTAGTTTACTACGACGCATCAGGGACCAGACTCGGGTGTGTCCTGATGTAGGAGCGAGCAGTGATCTCTTACAGTTCACAACATTTGAGGCCACATGAGCAGAACTATGTCACCCATGACCTAGAGTTAGAAGCAGTGGTCTTCGCCCTGAAGATGTGGTGACACTATCTGATGGGCGAGCGCTTTACAGTTTACTCTGACCACCAGAGTCTCAGGTACATATTCTCGTAGAAGGACCTGAACCTGAGACAGCAGCGATGGCTCGAGTTCCTCCAGGATTATGACTTTGAGATTTTCTATACTCCTGGGAAGGGGAACGTTGTGGCTGATGCTCTCAACAGGAGATCGGGCATTCAACTACTTGGAGAGATGACGGAGCAGTTAGCCGCTTTGCAGATATCATTTGTGGATAGTGATGGGGAAACCTATCTTCAGTCCCTCACAGTCACTCCTCCACTACTTCAGCGGGTCAGAGAGGCACAACATGTGTACGTGGACTATGAGACGCGATGTGCACAAATATCCTCAGGACAGGAACCTGATGGAATTTCTGTAGGAGGGGAGCACGTCATCCTTTTCAGGGAATGTACCATGGTACCAGTTACACTAAAGAAGAAGGTTCTGAGTGAGTTCCACACTTACCCTCTAGCGGTACATCCTGGAGTAGCGAAGATGTATCAGGACCTCAGACGACAGTACTGGTGGTCAGGTATGAAGAAGGCTGTGGTAGGATTCGTTTCTCGATGCCTCACTTGTCAGCAAGTGAAGGCAGAGCACCAGGTACCTACAGGCTTGGTACAACCTTTATAGGTCCCAAGTGGAAGTGGGACGAGATATCCATGGATTTCGTGACGGGGCTTCCACGTACTTCCATAGGACACGACTCCATTTGGGTGATTGTAGACCGACTCACCAAGTCGGACCACTTCTTACCTATCAGAAAGCAGGGCTTAGTGAATAGATTGGGATGCCTCTATGTTTAGGATATCGTAAGGCTTCATGGTGTGCCATCGTCTATCGTCTCCGATCGAGATGCTCGCTTTACTTCCCGGCTTTGGAAGGGGTTGCAGGAGGCCTTTGGGACGCAGTTACGCCTGAGCACTGCCTTTCACCCGCAGACAGATAGCCAGATAGAGAGGACCATTCAGACACTCGAGGACATGCTCCGTGCATGTTTCCTTGACTTTGGTCATAGCTAGGTGGATCACCTACCCTTGGTGGAGTTTGCGTACAATAAAAACTACCACTCCACCATCGGGATGGCACCATACGAGGCCTTGTACGGTCGACCGTGCAGATCACCTCTGTGCTGGACAGACCCTGGGGAGTCAGCACTTGTAGGACCAGAGATGGTTCAGGCCACGAAAGAGAAGGTACAGATCATCCAGTAGCAGATGAGGACTGCTCAGAGCCGACAGAAGTCCTATGCTAACAGGAGGTGGAGACCACTAGAGTTCGAGGATGGTGACCACGTTTTCTTACGGGTCTCACCTTGACGTGGATTACAGAGATTTGGTCGGGGCGAAAAGTTATCTCTGCGCTTCATCGGATCGTTATAGGTTCTCATCAGGATAGGCGAGGTGACTTATCGCCTGGCTCTTCCACCTTAGTTACACCGGGTGCACGACGTCTTCCACGTATCTCAGCTGAGGAGATACATGCATGACCCGACGCATATCATCGATCATGGGGAGCTGGACATCGATGATGGGGTGAATTTTGCGGAGGTCCCAGTGGAGATCAAGGATCGAGAGGAGCGGGTCCTACGTGGATGGTTGATTCCTCTAGTGCACATCAGGTGGCAGCACGAGAACCTCCAGGAGAGCACATGGGAGCGGGAGGCTCAGATGCGTGCTCAGTACCCTCATTTGTTCCCCTAGTTTATGATGTAGCTTTACGGGGACGTAAATACTTGAGGTGAGAGTAATGTAAGGACCCGTAAATTTCAAGGATTTTTTTTTAAATTCTTTGAGATTTTACGAGTACGTAGCTTCTGACGGCGCTTGATTCCAAGGCCCGGTGTGC
The DNA here is from genome assembly GCA_963277665.1 of Viscum album. Lineage (NCBI taxonomy): Eukaryota > Viridiplantae > Streptophyta > Magnoliopsida > Santalales > Viscaceae > Viscum > Viscum album. Next base: position 186,426,153 of record OY728144.1, read on the forward strand.
TCGGAATCAATTTTTCGAAGTTTATCTCGAGTACGTTCAGTGAATGAACGAGCGGGTTTTTCTAAATTTTGAACCGGTGCTCGGAATTAAAATCCGAGGGCACTGGTGAATTCGTAGTGACGGGATTCGCTTAGGCGAAGCTTAACTTCGACCGACAAGGGCCGAGAGAAAAAGTTCTTTTCCGGACCTTTCGAGAAATATAATAAAATAATTTAAATGAATTATTTTATTTTTCCTTCTCCCTTTTTGGGTGGCGGGGTGGCGACAGGGCGGTGACGATGCACATCAATGAGGCTCATTAATGGATCATTAACGACGCTTTAATGACACTATTATGGAAACGCTGCGACGTGCTCCTTTATATATTTTGGCACATCGAGATTATGTGGAGAAAAGAAATTGGAGGATTCTATGGCGAACCTCTGATGGACTTCTGCCCCAACGAAGAATGAAGAATGCCAAAAAAACCTCATCTTCTTCGACGCCTTTCGAATATCGGAGCCGAAAAGCGACACCGACGTCTTAACCCCCCCTTGTGGACGAACACGCGACAACAAAATACTAAGAGGTAGGGGTTTATTTTGAGAATGTTAATATTCCCATGTTCGTTTTCCTCTAAAACAAGAACGCGGATTAACTCATTATCAAGTTGATCCGCGGACGATTATTTGCGGGTTGGAGATTATTATTTGCGGGGGAAATTTTTGGGAGTTAAATTCAATCCTAACTAATTTTTGTGCCTCTTTTATCATTGAACATTATTGTTGTTCGACCCCTTTTTGTTATCAACTAATGCGGAGGGCGCGGGCTGAACAAACACGACCATCGACCCTCTGCAATTTATTTTTCTGTGCGTGTGTTGATGGGCGACAATGGAATGGGACCACAATCAGCGTGTGGAAGCCGTCGTAGTAAAGAACGGGTCCCGGGAGAGCCGCATGCGCAGAAGACGGACAAATCGGACCACCAAAGCGCGTCTGGTGGTCCGCGGAAGGCACTTCCGGCGCGCCGCCGGCAGGAGCCGCCGCGACGGCAGGCGGCTGGATCCCGCGGCCGCGCAGGATCCAAAGGAGGACGCGATGCCCGCCGCGTCCGTGGAGCACAAAGGAGGGGGGATTGCGTCCCCCCCTGCTCGGCCCGCTGGCCGAGCCAGCGCACCCCCCCGGCCGGGACGGGCTAGGTCGCACGGACTGGGCCGGGCCGCGCCCTACCGGGATAGACCCAGGTCTAGTCAACCCGGCCCGGGGGGGGGGGGGCAGACCCCCCATTTCGGACCATTTTTGGTCTTTTACCTATAACATGGGCTACAGACCTCCGATCGACGCACCGTCAGTTGCGTTGGGATCCTTGGATAGAGACAGCCGTTTTGGTATATTACACTCAAGGTTTTGGAGAACTTTAGGTACGACCAAGGTGGTTCGAACACGAAACCAACTGGGCCCTCGGAGCGGAAATGCTTATAACTCGAGCTCCAGATGTCCGATTGATGTGTTGTCGACTTTGTTCGTTTCCTATTTTTGAGACGGTTCTTTTGGATTACTATGATTGAAGTTTGGATGTAGTTGGAGTACGGTTGGGTTGGTTTTAACTTAAAAACCAACTGGACCCCTGGGATGGAAAAACCAATATCTCTCAGACTGGGCGTCCGATTGACGCGCCGTCTGTCGCATTGAGTGCCTATTGACGATATAGAACTTTGTGATACATCAACTCTGGACATCGTGACAATTTATGTATCGACCCCTTGGCTCGTGGAGCGGACCCTCCTAGAACCGAGCGTGCTGTGTGCGGGAACCCTAGAGCTGGCTGCGACTGCGACGATGGCGACTGCACTTAGATCCTCCGTGGGTTCGGCAGTGAGGATGAATGTACTTGGATCCTCCGTGGGTTCGGCAGTGACGACGACCGTACTGGGATCCTCCGTGGGTTCGATGACGATGACTACTATTCTTGTATCCTATGTGGGTCCGACAGTATTTGACTCTGTACTTGTATCCTATGTGGGTCCGACAGAGTAGCTGGTCTTGTATCCTTTGTGGGTCCGACAACTTAGCTGGTCTTGTATCCTATGTGGGTCCGACAACTTAGATGAATCAGTGGCTACATCTGATCATCTCTATCGCCTTACGAAGTGTATACCTATGTGAGCTGAGTCTTGATTCTCAATCATTATCATTGATGTGGTTGACTTGCTTTCCTGTGTGGATTGGGTTGTACTTCCTATGTGGACTGGGTTGTGCTTGGGCTCGGGAGCTGGAGCCGAACTGTAACTGATGACTTAGGTATATGTATGGGAATATACCTAAGTAGGGTTGTTTGATACTTTGTGATTGTATCTTTCCTTTGTGGTTTATCCTGCATGGATTCTGAGAGACCTTCGGGGGTCTCGGGATCCCTACTGAGTATCGTATACTCACCCCTACACAGGCTATGCCCGCACTACGTTGTGTTGGATATAGACGACAGACATCACTGATCAAGGTGGAGGCTTGTGGAGCTAGACGGTACTTGGAGGTGGACCACTTGGCGGGATGTACACAGAGCGGACGACCGGACCGAGGAGCCGAGGAGACTATCTGTACCCACCCTTCAGGTGGGATTTCCGGAGGACGACTCAGAGTTGTTGTTTTACTTTCTACTGCTGTACTTTCCTTTTAGTTGTATTGTACTTTCAGTTGGGTTTGTATACTGGCCCCTTTACTTTTTCAGTACTTACCTTGTACTCAGCTTTACTTAGTGTTTACTTCGCTTGCGTACTCTGTTGTGTATGTTACTTTATAAAGGCAATGCCTTCCATTTTTTTGGGATTTACGCCTTTGGTGCTAGTCGCCATCCCCTGGCCTATGGAAGGAGGGCTTGGGGTAGTCACGGCATGGGCCCCGAGGATGGGTCGTGACATGCAATAACTGGAATTTATGCATACATGTGTAAAAATATGCATACAAATGTAATTGCACAAACTGGTGTAGGCATACAGGTGTAAAAATATGCATATCGGTGTATGCATATAATTGTGCCAACTAAATTGTTATGCATACTATAATAAATTTGGTGTTTTTATAATTTTTTGATATGTTCTGCATATTAAAATTGCATACAATATACAAAGTATGCATACAGTAAGAAAACATTATACAATGTATGCACACTACAATTACAAATTGTATGAATCTGAAAGAGACATGGGAGGTATGAGATTATGCAATTATATAATTCATACAATATATATATATATATATATGTACATGTAAATGTAATTTCAAACAATGTATGCACGATGTATGCATACATGTGTATGTAATTTGAAACATTGTATGCATGTTATATGCATCCTGTACGTATATCGCATATACCAACACACATAAAGTGTACAATGGATACATATTGTACTTGGAGATAGCGTGAATATGAAAGATGAATGGGCGTATTTAATTATAAATTGTATGAATGGAAAGCATGAGAGTATACAATTGTAAATTTACACGATAGTATGAATCTGGAAGATTTTTATTTTCATATATTTTATGGCAATCATTTGTTCACACGACATAAAAACTTCATTTTTAATTGACATTAATATGTTGAAAATTTTCAGTTTTTGAAACAAAGTATTCATAAAATGAAAAATATTAATTAGAAACATTAAAATATCAACATATGGTTTTCAAATAGTTGTGTCAAAAAAATGTAAATGGCATCAAACATCACACGCCAAATGAGACTTTTTATAATAAAATATATAAAAATGAAATAAAAATCAAAATGAAAAATAAATTTAGATTAAAGCAGGAAGACCACACTAATGCAAGCAAGCCCCTTTTCAATGTATTCAAATCCACTTCTTCTCTAAGGTGAAAATAACCGACACAAAAAATATGAATGCTGGGAACGTGGAACATTTCTCAAAACCAAATAGAACTCTATAATGGTGTATGATCCACTACCATGGGAAACATTGAGAGGTAGTGCTGGAATATAAATCTCATTTTCAAGATGTCAATAGATTCCTTCATCGAGAAAGAGTAATCTGGTTCGATCCTTGATGATTTTCATGACATTTGGTATCCTCTCAACCTTATCACTTCTTGAATTATCCCTGCAAAATGCTCATACTCACTGTGATCCACTTGTGAAAAATGACAACAATAATTAAATATAAATGGTATAATGAATATAAAGTGGTAGTATTACATGTTCCTTAATCGCAATGCATGATTATTTTTCAATTTTTTGATATTATCTTTGGCCACATAGTTTTTCCAAATTGCTTCTTATGAAATGGAAATGATAGATTTATTAGAAGAAGAAAATATTTCAGATGAAATGTTGATTCTTTCATCGAGATAAGATTATTAATTTTGTGTTATTTTCTTGCATGAAGGTCCACTCCACCCATTAGAAAACTATTATTTTTAAAAATTGTATTTAAGTTTTCCCTTTGTTTGAAGTATCATCCATTTACAATTTTAGAGATTTTAGTATTTGGAAATCAGGGCTACTAAAATAAATTTTAATATAAACAACATTATAAAAGTTTATTTCATATAAATACTTACAAAAAATTAACCTGCAAGGCACTAATGTTGAGGAAGTATTGATAATCAGATGTACCAAACACATAGCCACCAATATCCAATTCAACTTTTGCATGGGCCACAACCTTCAGGAAAATGCCACCAGTCGGGCTAAGGGAATATTATACCATGATGCTTGACACTGTCAAATATATATACCTCTATAAGAATATCAACATCTCTCTTTATTGAGAAGCTCTCCAGATGCTCTAGAATAGTTTTAGACCATAGCTCTTCTGAAATAGCATAACCTGAATCACGATTAGCAGTTATGTTATCCTTTAGAACAATTAAATAACAGAGATTCCAAGGAATCAAAGAAGGAACTTGCTTTGGCAACACAGAAACAATGCCATCCATGTTTGCATTAGGGCAGGGACCCAATAACTTGCAATAAAAACCCAAAGCCCCTCTAAATAATAGATTTATCCAATTCATGGAGATAGTAGAAATAAAATTCTAAATAGACATGGGACGAGGATAAATTCTTGTATAAAAATTGGAAAGTTTATTGACGAGAACACCAAATGACGTATTGACTAAAACTACACTCTAATATTCATCTTTTGAGAGAAACCTGCACATTAATCAAGAACACTGAGAGATAATTTAGAGTGAATAAAGTTATCCTCTAGAACAATTAAATGATAGAGTTTCCATGGAATCAAAGAAGGAACCTGTTTGGGCAATGCAGAAGATAACTTCACCCATAATAGGATCATGGTAGAGATCTAGTACTTTGCAAAAAAAAATGCAAACCACCAATAAAGAATAGATTCATTCAATTCATAAAGAAAATAGTCAATAAGAAATAATAACATTGAAATCAATATAACACAATCGAATTCGAGAGGTTAATGTAATAAAATGAAAAAAAACTTCATATCAAAAGTTGGATGTAAGATACACAAAACAAAAGGCCTCGTAAGAGAATCCAGTGCTTTTTCAAGGGTCTTTTGGAAATAGTGAAGATATTAACTGTAATTTTATGGTCCAAAAAAAATTAAAGTTAAAATTCATAGATGATATCTAATATTTGAAATGTAATTTAAAACCAAGTGAATATTAATAAATATAATTAAAATGTGCACCTGTGTAACATCATAATAAAATAGAGCTGGAGTCATATAACTTGTTCATGTTATCTAATGGTTTCAAATATTTCCTTCTAATCTCTATCCTTTTCAACCCCATGGTATATGAAAATCTACAAGATGCATTCATCAGAATTACTTCATTTCAGTACATTACCTTGCATATCCACAATAGCTAAAAGCTATGGAGAATAAAACACAAGAAAACCAAGTTTTTCAACTCAAAAAATATCTAATTTGGATAGATAGGAAGACAACAGAGTGATTGGAAAAGGATAAGAATCCAAAACATATAAACAACATCATCAAGGGCCCCAGATTCAACAAAATCTAAAAAATAATGAAAAAATATTTCGACAAAGAAAGCATAAGCATGTGCTACATAAAATTAATTTCATTTTAAGAATGACATTACTCGTATAACTTGTTCATGTGCTCTAATTTAAGAAATATGAAATTTTTTAGGCAGTAATAGTTAATGGTAGTAAAAGAAATATTATTGAAAATAAATAAACCTTATAGGGTGTTGTGGAGTTTCTATGAAAAGGCCATTAGAATATAAAATCCACCTTTTAGTTTTTTGATCACTATTGTGGATCGTGAGATTGTACGAAATTGGAAGACATCAAATGCTATATAGTCTCTTATGAAAAGGAATAGAAATTAGTTAGGGAATTTATTTATTGTATATGGAATGTGAAGAAACATGTAATATACAGAAATAATACCTTCAACTGTAGTGGGTACAGTTAATCATCCTTAATGACTTGCATTGCTAAAGGCACGTAAATGAAAGTTTCAATTTTTCCTTCAGAAGGTGTGAAATTGGAAGGTGTTGAATGTTGTATAGTATGTGATGAGAAAGAATAAAAATTAGTTAGGGAATTTATTTATTGTATATTTACTGTGAAGAAACATGTGATATACATAAATCATACCTTTAACTATAGCAAGTATAGTTAACCATAGCGTGCGATGCTGAAGGCACATTGTCACAAACCAACCCGGGTCGACCCTGAACCGGTCACCCGAGCCGGTCCGCGACATGGCCTGAGAGGCGTTCCTGATCCTCCTGGTATGGAGACAAGCACCAGGGCATCAATAAAGGACATGAGGGAATGATTTCACCCAATAAAAATTAATAAAGCAACGGAAAGAAAATAGAACAACCCAAAGTAAATAAAGAACACGAAAATAAAGAATGACCAACAACAACCAATTAACCTGACCACGACCAAAACTCCCCGTAACCTCGAGTGTCACTCTCCAAACCACAACCAAGTATCGCCCATGACGAACAAGCTCGAGTCAAACCTGCAAAAAAACTAAAAACAGGAAAACACTATAGGCGTGAGTATTAAAACTCAGTAGGCACGCCCAACAAACTATTCCCAATGCACTACCTTTAAATAAAGAATTTACCAATTTCAGGTTTGAACTAAATTATATAAAATATTGGTTTCCACACACACTTTCATTTTTAAAACAACTAAAATTCCATTGCCCTTTTTAATATAAAAACAAGTTTAGTGTTTGAAAGAAATAGGTGGATTGCATTTTAAAACCTTTTTGAGAACAATTTAGAAATACAAATTTTAGTTGTTAGTCAAAAGGAAAACCACACACAACACACAACGCACACTAAGGGCAATGGAAAAAGTGGAACACAGGGGCCAGCAACCAAACTAGACCTCTCAACCGTTCACCACATACAAATAAACACTAAATAAAACATGGGTCGAACCTAGGAGCTCGTGAACAATCCATAACGTACTATACACGTGACTCATCCTGAAGGCATGCCTACTCTTGATGACGTCATAACGCCATAATGCTAGGTGTTTCCCTACATGGCCTAAATGAGGGGCCCAATCCCCTAGCAGAGTATAATCCGTACTAAGGTCCACTAGCCAGTGCGTAATCTAAACTAGTGCAACAATCGTTCTCAGAAGATTCACTTACTATGTCAGGTTCCCATGTCAACACGTGTAATAAAAAGGAAAGGGGTGAGTCAACAAATTCAATCAAGTAGCACAAACATCACACACAACTCATGCAATCAACGTACACCAAAGATCATCCCTGAGTCACCCCAAAGAGAGTTTTCCAAAATAATTTATTTTATTAAAGTGTCAAATGGGCCTTCACCAATTTTAAAGAAAATCCTCATTTCTTAAGAGAACCAAAACACTTGTTCATGCTTCAAAAGAAATCATTTATCAATAAATCAGAACTACATTTGAAATTTCGTGAATTATGTTTAAAGTCCAAATGAACATTCTTTCACTACTGGGTGTCTGTTCATCAAGAAAATTTTTCAAGTGTCATGTATAAAATAAACGTCTCTTTTCACACCAAATAATCATTTAAAAATTAATTATCTTATATTATTTCCCATTTATTAAAATTAATAAAATATCAAGCAATTAATAAATTCTGAATTTAAAGGAAAGTGTAGTGGGGGACTTACCACAACTTACAGCTCGAATACGACAACGCGACACACCTCACACAGACGCACAAGCACGCGCAATCCAATGATCGCGGTAACGTGGGGTTACCCCACCAACGCGCTGTAATAAATGCACAACAACAAAGGTACATAAACACAGACTTAAAACAATCTAAATGAACAGACAATGCAAACACCACCTCGACATGTTTTCAACACACAAAACTCACCAACAACACTATTTACTAAACCCCTTTTAAAATCCACAAAGTGTTTATAAAAACCACACAACGCCAAAATAACTCACTAATAATTTTAAAGAGCCAACAATCCATTTTAACAAAATACTTAGAGTGCACAACCTGACAAAAGCACACGACACGATAAGATCAACATTTAAAAACACGTGCGCCTAAACACATTTTCAAAACCAATCTCGCAACACCCATATTATTTAATAAATCATTTAAAAATTTATAAAATGATTTTGAAAAGTATACCATGACTTTAAACACACCCAAAACCTGTTCAAAATCCCATTTATAACTAAACATGCACCCGCAACACACCATATCAGAACGCGCACCACTTGCACATTAAAAAAAAATAACAAATTGCAGAATTTAATAAAATCTATTAAACAAAACACAACTGGTTTTCATCAAAACACACCTTAATTCACATGAGCGGGCTACAAAATATAAAATGAAAACCAAGTTCCTTCAAAACTAAACTCCGCACCACACTAATTAACCACAAAATATTCCAAATCAATAATTTAGGTGAAACAATTAACCAAATAAAAAATATCTACAACATCACATAATTTCTTCTAAAATAGATATTCTCAAAATTAAAATAATAAATTAATATTAAACGAATGTAAGTCATGAAGAATTCAAGTACATATAAATTTAAAGAGGCAGTGCAAAGGCATCATACCTCAATCACTAAAAGACACTCGAAAATAGGTGCGAAACACTGAGCATGCCTCAAACGCACATGCGGGAAGCTGAATCTGACCCAATGCACCAAAATTGTAACAACATTTAATGATTTGAGCACAAAAATTAAATCATAATCATGGAATCACATTACAATGAAAGGAGGAGGAAAATTTTACCAAGAGGAGAAGCTGTTGGGGCCGAGGGGTGTGCTGCTGCGAGGCTGAAGCGTGAATCGGCCAGGGGCGTGCGGTGAGACTAGTAGGGAGGGGGAGCTCGGAGGCTAGTAGGGAGTGCCCCGGAGGGCTTCGTATCGGGCAACAGGGGCTGCACCAGAGGGATTGGCGTTGGACAGCAGGGGGCCCCAGTCGGACAGGGGTGTGCCGGTGATGGAAATAGTGTCGCGGGTGGAAGGCCTGGGCGCGGTGGTTAGGGAGAGAACCAGGGAAAACCGGGGTGCTGGTTGGTGCATGCGTGTGAGGGTGTATGGGACGTGGAGGGGAAGGAGGCTGAGGGTGGCGCTGTGTAGGGAAAGTAGGGAAGGAGCGGCGGAGCAGCAAGGGGGTGTTGCACGGGGCTGCTGGGCGGAGGTAGGGGCTGTAGGGGAGATGGGACGTGTAGGACGAAGGTGGAGCAGGATGGATGGTCGACCGACAGTGTGCATGAGGGGCGACTGGGCGGCGCTGGGAGCAATGCAGGCAGGGGTGCAGGATGGCGGAGCAGAAGCAGCGACAGGAGAATAGGGATGGGTGGGCTCGCTCAACCGATGCAAGGTGGGGCGCGAGGTCGGTTGGGCGCGCGCTGGAGGAGCGCAGAGAGGAGGCAATTGGGGGGGGGGGGTTGCTGATCGCTGAGATAGGGAGGGCCGAGGGAGGCTGGCTACCGCTGGTGGCTGGCGGCCTGCTCGGCTGAGAGGGAAGGCGACCCGGACGAGAGGAGTTGGGGGTGGTGCGCAACAAGGGTAGAAAAGAGGGGTGTGGCGGCATAAGAAATTAGGGTAACAGGGGGGTCGCGACGGGGAGAGAAAGGAGAAGAGGAATAGGGTAGTAGGAGAGGAAAAGAAAGAGAGAAAAAAGAAAAAGATAAGAAAAAAAAGAAGAAAAATAAAACAAATAAAACAATAAAATTTTAATCTATAATAAATATACATACATAATAACCTAAATAATTATAACTGTAACAATAAAAATTTAATAATATTAATAATAACAATAATCATTATTATAAAACTTTATTAATAACAATAATACTAATAGAACTTCTATAATAATAATTCGTATCAAACTTTAATAATAATAATAATAATAATGAAACATTGATAATAATAAAAATAGCACACTCGCTAACAATATAGATATATATATACCCATATATATACATATTTACCCGATGTCTCATTTATTCACTATATCACCGCTTAACCAATTTATTTAATTACTCTCAAAGGTGGGCGACTGCTCGGTCACCCCGTACGGCTCAGTCGACCGTGCGCAGCCGTGCGGTGGCCCCTTCTCACTCTAGTAGTGACCGCACGGGTATCCGAACTGTCCGCACGAATTCTACTAAGACGCAAAATGTTCGTACACCGGCCTAAAACCCTCAAACCTTTCCAAACATAAAAAATTTGAACTGGGACTCACCAGAACTTCAGCAAGACACCCGACGCCAAGAAAGAAAAAAAGAGATAAAATTATTTGAAAAAGGCGGGTGTGAAAAATCTCCCCACCATAATGCTTTCTGCCCCTGGAAAGACACAACAAGGTCAAGACCCAAAGATAAAACTTCTTAAGTGTCACCCACCTCCAAAAGTTTAAGCACCTCCAGTTAATCAATCCAAACAGACACTGAAAACCTATGACACACAACTCATCCTTAAAACATGATTACCTTAACTGCCACCAAGCAGAACCCAACCATCCATTTCATCCAAGGAATGAACCTAAACCACTTAAAACATTTATTCCCATAATCTTAGTCCAATGGAATTGTTGGGTGTACTCAAATCCCAACGTTTACTCAAGAGGAAGAACTTAGGATTAGGTGGTTCTGCACGAGACCACCTGCCACCAAACGATACGTGAAAAGAAACTCTAATACTGTCTTGGGGAGGCTCGAACGGACTCCCCACCACAAGGATCGGGCAAACACTAAATTATTTCAAGTGTAACTCTGCGAGACCCACTGTGGATCTCCACACCATAAGAACAGATGAAATTAACTGAACTTGAAGATTTTCCATACGGTCCAAAAACCCCACCACAAGGGTAGGGGAGGGAAGGGCCCAACTAATCGAACATCGAAACTACTGTCACCGGTACCTCAATTACATCACACCCTCAGAAGAACACAAACCATGCCACACCAAATACCGAAATTAAACCAAGACCCTTCTTCATGGATGGGGTTCTCCTGACTACGTGCCAACTTCACTCTAGGGCCTATGGCTGGAGCACTGATGATTGAAGCAACTTCTGCCTCACAGTCAGGCTTCAAAAATTCCCAGACATAACACACAAACCATAATTTCACCAAACACACCCCCAATAAAATAAAATTTTCAAAGAGGTTTGATAATAACCATTCTTACAACTGAAGGAAAAAAAAGAAACACCACAAAACACCACAAGAGACAACCACTACATCCAGGGAACACTACAAGGAGAAAACCTCAAACTAATCCCCAAACATCGCCCTAATCCTGCTGACGGACTGAGGTAACCTTCGACGAGCTAGGTCTGGCTTCAGCGCGCTTCTTTTAAACACTATGAAAGAATCACTGCAAGTGACCCCAACGTCCACAGGTGTGGCAGGGTCTTAGAGCACTCGGAAACGTCAGCCTCTTGTGACCCTGCCTACCACACTGGTGATAGATCACGACATTGCGCTGTGAAGAAGATAATTGAAGGTCTGAAGGCCTCTTAACTCCCCTACCAGTACCACCAACATCAAGTCGTTTCCCATTCTTCTTATTTCTATCCTCTGCATTGCTTCCTGAGGCTAGAGGATTCTCCACCTCAAGTCCTCCTACTAGCCCAGCTTCAGCAAGAAAAGCTTTCCCTACAACATATGAGAAGGTGGTTAGGTTGAACTTTTCCACTTTTGATCGTAGTTTAGGTCGGAGTCTAGACTCAAATTGCCGAGCCTTTTCGGGATCATTCGCAACAAACCACTGATCACACGGAACTAGGTCTATAAAACGTCGATAGAATTCTAGCACTGATTCAACGCCCTGTCGAAGACAACACAACTTCATCCTCTTCCTTAGCTTCATCAACTCAGAGAAATATTATTGAATGAACGACGACTTGAAGAACTCCCACGTTACATATTCCCAAGGCTTATTCCGAGACATGGAATTCCACCATTTCCATGTTGGACCTTCAAGAATAAAGGTAACCAACTTCACCTTTAACGACTCAGGCAACCCAATGAAAATGAAGTTCCTCTCAATCTTCCGCAACCACTCCTCTTCCTCAAATGGATCTTCTTGACCATAAAACAAGGGAGGGTTCAACCTTTGGAATTCCAGAACATAGTATAAAGGATGATCAACTGGATGATTTTCTAGGGATGCACCACCCGAAGCTGCACCTTGGGCATCCATCGAACTTTCGTGGGGGCGAACACTAAGGAACAAGAAAACAAGGAATGAGATCAAAAACATGGTCATTGACATTTTAAATTTAACTTTTCACAATTTCCAAAATAAAACTTTACAAATTTTTTTTTGAAGTAAAGAAGACCCAAACAATCCACAAGGATAACTAGTGCCGATGAGTGACTCAGACAAATGGTTAGAGGCCATATGCCATTCACACCACCATCGCAAGGAGCACTCTAGGGTAATGTCCCCAGCTCCACGTGGCTTGCCAGACCATGCGAGCTCACAAAGGTCACTTTCCCAACTCCCGTTTCATTTCCCAATACCAAAAAAACCATAAGAATCAAAGGACATTGACAAACCCGAACATCCCATGGTAACCTGAGGTTTGGAACGAGCAAGGGTTCATGAAGCCCTTCTCATTCCTACACCCCAAGTCCCAAAAATTCTAATCCTTCTACCATGACAACCCCAAATAACGATGGGCGCTCTGAAAAACAAGGTCCGCTCAGGAGCCAGCCTGCTCTGATACCATTTTGTCACGAACCAACCCGGGTTGACCCTGAACCGGTCGCCCGAGTCGGTCCGCGACATGGCCCAAGAGGCGTTCCTGATCCTCCTGGGCTGGCAACAAGCACCAGGGCATCAATACAGGACATGAGGGAATGATTTCACCTGATAAAAATAAATAAAGCGGCAGAAAGAAAATAGAACAACCCAAAGTAAATAAACAACACGAAAAGAAAGAACGACCAACAACAACCAACTAACCTGACCACGAACAAAACTCATCGTGACCTCAAGTGTAACTCTCCAAACCACAACCAAGTCTCCCCCATGATGAACAAGCTTGAGTCAAACCTGTAACAAAACTAAAAACAGGAAAACACTATATGCGTGAGTATTAAAACTCAGTAGGTGCGCCCAACAAACTATTCCCAACACACTACCTTTAAATAAAGAATTTAACAATTTCAGGTTTGAACTAAATTATATAAAATATTGGTTTCCATACACACTTTCATTTCTAAAACAAGTAACAGACCATTTCCCTTTTTAATATAAAAACAAGTTTAGTGTTTGAAAGAAACAGGTGAATTTCATTTTAAAACCTTTTTTCTAACAATTTAGAAATCCAAATGTTAGTTTTTAGTCAAAAGGAAAACCACACACAACACACAACGCACACTAAGGGCAATGGAAAAAGTGGCACACAGGGGCCAACAACCGAACTAGACCTCTCAATCGTCCGCCACATACAAATAAACATTAAATAAAACATGGGCCGAACCTAGGAGCTCATGAACAATCCAGAACGTACTATACATGTGACTCATCCTGAAGGCATGCCTACTCTCGATGAAGTCATAACGCCCTAACACCCAGTGTTTCCCTACATGGCCTAACCGAGGGGCCCAATCCCCTAGCAGAGTATAATCCATACTAAGGGCCACTAGCCAGTGCGTAATCTAAACTAGTGCAACAATCGTTCTCAGAAGATTCACTTACTATGATAGGTTCCCAAGTCAACACGTGTAATAAAAAGGAAAGGGGTGAGTCAACAAAGTCAATCAAGTAGCACAAACATCACACATAACTCATGCAGTAAACGTACACCAAAGATCACCCCTGAGTCACTCCAAAGAGAGTTTTCCAAAATAATTTATTTTATTATAGTGCCAAATGGGCCTTCATCAATTTTAAAGAAAATACTCATTTCTCAAGAGAACCAAAACAATTGATCATGCTTCAAAAGAAATAATTTATCAATAAATCAGAACTACATTTGAAATTCCATGAATTATGTTTAAAGGCCAAACATGAATTCTTTTACTACTGGGTGTCCGTTCATCGGGAAAATTTTTCAAGTGCCGTGTATAAAATAAACGGCTCTTTTTACACCAAATAATCATTTAAAAATTAATTATCTTATATTATTTCCCATTTATTAAAATTAATAAAATATCAAGTAATTAATAAATTCTGAATTTAAAGGCGATTGTAGTGGGGGACCTACCTCAAATCGCAGCTCAAACACGACAATGCGACACGCCTCGCACAGGTGCACAAGCACGCACAAGCCGATGATCGCGGTAACGCGAGGTTACCCCGCCAACGCACTGCAATAAATGCAGAACAATAAAGGTACATAAACACAGAATTAAAACAATCCAAATGAACAGACAACACAAACACCACCTCGACATGTTTTCAACACACAAAATGCACCAACAACACTATTTACTAAACCCCTTTTAAAATCCACAAAGTGTTTACAAAAACCACACAATGCCAAAATAACTCACTAATCATTTTAAAGAGCCAACATAACATTTTAAGAAAACACTTAAGAGTGAAAAACCTAACAAAAGCGCATGACATGATAAAATCAACATTTAAAAGCATGTGCGCCTAAACACATTTTCAAAACCAGGCTCGCAACACCCATATTATTTAATAAATCATTTAAAAATTTATAAAATGATTTTGGAAAGTATACCACGAATTTTAAAACACCCAAAACCTATTCAAAACCCAATTTATAATTAAACATGCACCCGCAACACACCATATTAGAACGCGCACCACTTGCACAGTAAAAAATAACAAATTGTAGAATTTAATAAAAGCTATTAAACAACATGAAATTGGTTTTCATCAAAACACACATTAATTCACATGAGAGGGCTACAAAATATAAAATTAAAACTAAGTTCCTTCAAAACTAAACTTTGCACCACACTAATTAACCACAAAATATGCCAAATCAATAATTTAGGCTAAACAATTAACCAAATAAAAATTATCTACAATATCACATAATTTATTCTAAAATAGATATTCTCAAAATTAAAATAATAAATTAATATTAAACGAATGTAAGTCATGAAAGAATTCAAGTACCTCTAAATTTAAAGAGGCGGTGCAAAGGCATCATACCTTAATCACTGAAAGACACCCAAAAATAGGTCACTACTGGAAATAGAGGATTTCCCAACGGTTTAGAACCGTTGGGAAAGGCCTGGGAACCGTTGGTATATGTTATACCAACGGTTCTGCCAACCGTAGGCAAGTAAGCCGTTGGGAAAAACTTTTCCCAACGGTTTACATTGAACCGTTGTTATAGGTGGAGAAAAATACTAAAAAACATTCCCAACGGTTGACAACCGTTGGCAAAACTCAGAACACTGTTTTTCCCAACGGTTTTGAAAACCGTTGGGAAAAACCAATAGTTTTGATGAACTCTTTCCCAACGGTTCTAAACCGTTGGGAAAAGAGTTATTACCAACGGTTCATAGAACCGTTGGTAAAAACATTTTTTTAAGATTCTATGCCAACGGTTTAAAACCGTTGGCATACCCTAGGCTGCAAATTGCAGCAGCCTGCAATTTGCACAGCGCTCTGTACATCAGCCACCTCTCATCTCATCAGGCCTCATTCTCACCTCATTTTCGATCCAACTATTGTACCTGTAATAAACTAAAACATACATATACAATTACGAACAAATTCATACACATTTAACATATAATGGATCCTGAAACTATACACATCCATAATTAATTTACAATTCATAAACATACATAATTCATATATAATTCAATTTAAAATTTAGATGACAATTATATGTGGAATCCGATTGAGACGGGGATGATTGGTACACGTCACATATGAACCATGGATCGTTATCCTAAAGTTTCAATGGAAACCGAATGCGTTTGGTCGGTTTTGCGTATGCCAGTTCTTTTCACTTATAATACTACCCATTTTAAACAAAATAGACACAGTTAGAGCGGTGTTGGCCACACCGCGCCTCGGATTGAGTCGGGGATGACTCGTACACCTCACATATGACCCATGGATCGTTCTCCTAAAGTTTCAACAGAAACCGAATGCGTTTGGTCGGTTTTCCGTATGTACTTAAAATGATGTCCATTTTAATCAAAAGAGATCCACTTAGACTGATCCCGGCCACACCGCGACTCGGATTGAGCCCGAGTGGGCTCGTACATGTCACATATGACTGATGGATCGTTGTGATAAATTATCAACAGATTCGGAATGCGTTTGGTCGGTTTTGCATATGCCAGTTGTTTATTTCACTTATAATCATGTCCATTTTAAACAAAAGATACACAGTTAGAACGGTGTCGGCCACACCGCTCCTCGGATTGAGCCGGGATTGACTCGTACACATCACATACGACCCATGGATCCTTGTGCTAAAGTATCGACATAGTCCGAATGCCTTTGGTCGGTTTTTCGTATGTCACTTGATGATTTTCACTTAAAATGACGTCTTTTTGAAACAAAAGACCGACACTTTGAGTGGTGTTGGCCACACCGCGTCTCCGATTGTGGCGGGGTTGATTCGTACACGTCACATATGACCCATGGATCGTTCTCCTAAAGTTTCAATGGAAACCGAATCCGTTTGCTCGTTTTTCCGTATGTACTTAAAATGGTGTTCATTTTAAACAAAAGAGAGCCACTTAGACTTATCCCGGCCACACCGCGACTCGGATTCATCCCGAGTTGGCTCGTACACGTCACATATGACCCATGTATTGTTGGGATAAATTATCAACAGATTCGGAATGCGTTTGGTCGGTTTTCCGTATGCCAGTTGATGCTTTTCACTTAAAATGACGTCCTTTTGAAACAAAAGACGGACACTTTGAGTGGTGCCGGCCACAACGCGTCTCCGGATTGAGATGAAACCACCGTGCAACATTCTAATTATTATTCGTGACGTGTACGCGCAGACGGCACGTCAATCGGACGTGCCGTGTGCCCGCGGTGACCGACAACGCAGTTCTGGTGTCATAAACGGCCAAAACGGGCGTCCAACGGTCAAATTCATAGCGGACGACCTCGGATTGAGCTGAAACCACCGAGAAACATTCAAATTATTATTCGTGACGTGCACGCACAGACGGCACGTCAATCGGACGTGCGGTTTGCCCGGTACGGCTCAATATTCTTGTTTTAAGTGATGCGCGCGCTTCGTAAACGCGCGTGAGGGGGGTCCAAACGGGCCGAACGATGTCGGAATGGCCTGAAATCAGACGACAAATACGGGTGAGTGATTTCTGAAGTGGTCGAGCAGACGGCACATCAATCGGACATGACCTGTGCCCGCGGTGGCCGAGAACGCAGTTCGGGTGTCATAAACGGCCAAAACGGGCGTTAAACGGTCAAATTCATAGCGGACGACCATAGATTCACCCGAAACCACCGTGCAACATTCTAATTATTATTTGTGACGTGTACGCGCAGACGGCACGTCAATCGGACGTGCGGTTTGCCCGGTACGGCTCAATATTCGTGTTTTAAGTGATGCGCACGCTTCGAAACGCGCGTGAGGGGGGTCCAAACGGGCCGAACGATGTCGGAATGGCCTGAAATCAGACGAAAAATACGGGTGAGTGATTTATGAAGTGGTCGAGCAGACGGCGCGTCAATCGGACGTGCCGTGTGTCCGCGGTGACCGACAACGCAGTTATGGTGTCATAAACGGCCAAAACGGGCGTCCAACGGTCAAATTCATAGCGGACGACCACAGATTCACCCGAAACCACCGTGAAACATTCTAATTATTATTCGTGACGTGTACGCGTAGACGGCACGTCAATCGGACATGCGGTTTGCACGGTACGACTCAATATTCGTGTTTTAAGTGATGCGCGCGCTTCGTAAACGCGCGTGAGGGGGGTCCAAACGGGCCGAACGATGTCGGAATCGCCTGAAATCAGACGAAAAATACGGGTGAGTGATTTCTGAAGTGGTCGAGCAGACGGCACGTCAATCGGACTTGTCGTGTGCCCGCGGTGACCGACAACGCAGTTATGGTGTCATAAACGGCCAAAACAGGCGTCCAACGATCAAATTCATAGCGTACGACCTCGGATTGAGCTGAAACCACCGTGAAACATTCTAATTATTATCCGTGACGTGTACGCGCAGACGGCACGTCAATCGGACGTGCCGTGTGCCCGCGGTGACCGACAACGCAGTTATGGTGTCATAAACGGCCAAAACGGGCGTCCAACGGTCAAATTCATAGCGGACGACCACGGATTCACCCGAAAACACCGTGAAACATTCTAATTATTATTTGTGACGTGGACGTGCAGACGGCACGTCAATCGGACGTGCGGTTTGCCCGGTACGGCTCAATATTCTTGTTTTAAGTGATGCGCGCGCTTCGTAAACGCGCGTGAGGGGGGTCCAAACGGGCCGAACGATGTCGGAATGGCCTGAAATCAGACGACAAATACGGGTGAGTGATTTCTGAAGTGGTCGAGTAGACGTCACATCAATCGGACATGACCTGTGCCCGCGGTGACCGAGAACGCAGTTCGGGTGTCATAAACGGCCAAAACGGGCGTTAAACGGTCAAATTCATAGCGGACGACCAGAGATTCACCCGAAACCACCGTGCAACATTCTAATTATTATTTGTGACGTGTACGTGCAGACGACACGTCAATCGGACGTGCGGTTTTCCCGGTACGGCTCAATATTCGTGTTTTAAGTGATGCGCACGCTTCGAAACGCGCGTGAGGGGGGTCCAAACGGGCCGAACGATGTCGGAATGGCCTGAAATCAGACTACAAATACGGGTGAGTGATTTATGAAGTGGTCGAGCAGACGGCGCGTCAATCGGACGTGCCGTGTGCCCGCGGTGACCGACAACGCAGTTATGGTGTCATAAACGGCCAAAACGGGCGTCCAACGGTCAAATTCATAGCGGACGACCACGGATTCACCCGAAACCACCGTGAAACATTCTAATTATTATTCGTGACGTGTACGCGTAGACGGCACGTCAATCGGACATGCGGTTTGCACGATACGACTCAATATTCGTGTTTTAAGTGATGCGCGCGCTTCGTAAACGCGCGTGAGGGGGGTCCAAACGGGCCGAACGATGTCGGAATCGCCTGAAATCAGACGAAAAATACGGGTGAGTGATTTCTGAAGTGGTCGAGCAGACGGCACGTCAATCGGACTTGTCGTGTGCCCGCGGTGACCGACAACGCAGTTATGGTGTCATAAACGGCCAAAACGGGCGTCCAACGATCAAATTCATAGCGTACGACCTCGGATTGAGCTGAAACCACCGTGAAACATTCTAATTATTATCCGTGACGTGTACGCGCAGACGGCACGTTAATCGGACGTGCCGTGTGCCCGCGGTGACCGACAACGCAGTTATGGTGTCATAAACGGCCAAAACGGGCGTCCAACGGTCAAATTCATAGCGGACGACCACGGATTCACCCGAAACCGCCGTGAAACATTCTAATTATTATTTGTGACGTGTACGCGCAGACGGAACGTCAATCGGACGTGCGGTTTGCCCGGTACGGCTCAATATTCTTGTTTTAAGTGATGCGCGCGCTTCGTAAACGCGCGTGAGGGGGGTCCAAACGGGCCGAACGATGTCGGAATGGCCTGAAATCAGACGACAAATACGGGTGAGTGATTTCTGAAGTGGTCGAGTAGACAGCACATCAATCGAACATGACCTGTGCCCGCGGTGACCGAGAACGCAGTTCGGGTGTCATAAACGGCCAAAACGGGCGTTAAACGGTCAAATTCATAGCGGACGACCAGAGATTCACCCGAAACCACCGTGCAACATTCTAATTATTATTTGTGACGTGTACGCGTAGACGGCACGTCAATCGGACGTGCGGTTTGCCCGATACGGCTCAATATTCGTGTTTTAAGTGATGCGCACGCTTCGAAACGCGCGTGAGGGGGGTCCAAACGGGCCGAACGATGTCGGAATGGCCTGAAATCAGACGACAAATACGGGTGAGTGATTTATGAAGTGGTCGAGCAGACGGCGCGTCAATCGGACGTGCCATGTGCCCGCGGTGACCGACAACGCAGTTATGGTGTCATAAACGGCCAAAACGGGCGTCCAACGGTCAAATTCATAGCGGACGACCACAGATTCACCCGAAACCACCGTGAAACATTCTAATTATTATTCGTGACGTGTACGCGCAGACGGCACGTCAATCGGACATGCGGTTTGCACGGTACGACTCAATATTCGTGTTTTAAGTGATGCGCGCGCTTCGTAAACGCGCGTGAGGGGGGTCCAAACGGGCCGAACGATGTCGGAATCGCCTGAAATCAGACGACAAATACGGGTGAGTGATTTCTGAAGTGGTCGAGCAGACGGCACGTCAATCGGACTTGTCGTGTGCCCGCGGTGACCGACAACGCAGTTATGGTGTCATAAACGGCCAAAACGGGCGTCCAACGATCAAATTCATAGCGTACGACCTCGGATTGAGCTGAAACCACCGTGAAACATTCTAATTATTATCCGTGACGTGTACGCGTAGACGGCACGTCAATCGGACGTGCCGTGTGCCCGCGGTGACCGACAACGCAGTTATGGTGTCATAAACGGCCAAAACGGGCGTCCAACGGTCAAATTCATAGCGGAAGACCACGGATTCACCCGAAACCACCGTGAAACATTCTAATTATTATTTGTGACGTGTACGCGCAGACGGCACGTCAATCGGACGTGCGGTTTGCCCGGTACGGCTCAATATTCTTGTTTTAAGTGATGCACGCGCTTCGTAAACGCGCGTGAGGGGGGTCCAAACGGGCCGAACGATGTCGGAATGGCCTGAAATCAGACGACAAATACGGGTGAGTGATTTCTGAAGTGGTCGAGCAGACGGAACATCAATCGGACATGACCTGTGCCCGCGGTGACCGAGAACGCAGTTCGGGTGTCATAAACGGCCAAAACGGGCGTTAAACGGTCAAATTCATAGCGGACGACCAGAGATTCACCCTAAACCACCGTGCAACATTCTAATTATTATTTGTGACGTGTACGCGCAGACGGCACGTCAATCGGACGTGCGGTTTGCCCGGTACGGCTCAATATTCGTGTTTTAAGTGATGCGCACGCTTCGAAACGCGCGTGAGGGGGGTCCAAACGGGCCGAACGATGTCGGAATGGCCTGAAATCAGACGACAAATACGGGTGAGTGATTTATGAAGTGGTCGAGCAGACGGCGCGTCAATCGGACGTGCCGTGTGCCCGCGGTGACCGACAACGCAGTTATGGTGTCATAAACGGCCAAAACGGGCGTCCAACGGTCAAATTCATAGCGGACGACCACGGATTCACCCGAAACCACCGTGAAACATTCTAATTATTATTCGTGACGTGTACGCGCAGACGGCACGTCAATCGGACATGCGGTTTGCACGGTACGACTCAATATTCGTGTTTTAAGTGATGCGCGCGCTTCGTAAACGCGCGTGAGGGGGGTCCAAACGGGCCGAACGATGTCGGAATCGCCTGAAATCAGACGACAAATACGGGTGATTGATTTATGAAGTGGTCGAGCAGACGGAACGTCAATCGGACTTGTCGTGTGCCCGCGGTGACCGACAACGCAGTTATGGTGTCATAAACGGCCAAAACGGGCGTCCAACGATCAAATTCATAGCGTACGACCTCGGATTGAGCTGAAACCACCGGGAAACATTCTAATTATTATCCGTGACGTGTACACGCAGACGGCACGTCAATCGGACGTGCCGTGTGCCCGCGGTGACCGACAACGCAGTTATGGTGTCATAAACGGCCAAAACGGGCGTCCAACGGTCAAATTTATAGCGGACGACCACGGATTCACCCGAAACCACCGTGAAACATTCTAATTATTATTTGTGACGTGTACGCGCAGACGGCACGTCAATCGGACGTGCGGTTTGCCCGGTACGGCTCAATATTCTTGTTTTAAGTGATGCGCGCGCTTCGTAAACGCGCGTGAGGGGGGTCCAAACGGGCCGAACGATGTCGGAATGGCCTGAAATCAGACGACAAATACGGTTGAGTGATTTCTGAAGTGGTCGAGCAGACGGCACATCAATCGGACATGACCTGTGCCCGCGGTGACCGAGAACGCAGTTCGGGTGTCATAAACGGCCAAAACGGGCGTTAAACGGTCAAATTCATAGCGGACGACCAGAGATTCACCCGAAACCACCGTGCAACATTCTAATTATTATTTGTGACGTGTACGCGCAGACGGCACGTCAATCGGACGTGCGGTTTTCCCGGTACGGCTCAATATTCGTGTTTTAAGTGATGCGCACGCTTCGAAACGCGCGTGAGGGGGGTCCAAACGGGCCGAACGATGTCGGAATGGCCTGAAATCAGACGACAAATACGGGTGAGTGATTTATGAAGTTGTCGAGCAGACGGCGCGTCAATCGGACGTGCCGTGTGCCCGCGGTGACCGACAACGCAGTTATGGTGTCATAAACGGCCAAAACGGGCGTCCAACGGTCAAATTCATAGAGGACGACCACGGATTCACCCGAAACCACCGCGAAACATTCTAATTATTATTCGTGACGTGTACGCGCAGACGGCACGTCAATCGGACATGCGGTTTGCACGGTACGACTCAATATTCGTGTTTTAAGTGATGCGCGCGCTTCGTAAACGCGCGTGAGGGGGGTCCAAACGGGCCGAACGATGTCGGAATCGCCTGAAATCAGACGACAAATACGGGTGAGTGATTTATGAAGTGGTCGAGCAGACGGCACGTCAATCGGACTTGTCGTGTGCCCGCGGTGACCGACAACGCAGTTATGGTGTCATAAACGGCCAAAACGGGCGTCCAACGGTCAAATTCATAGCGGACGACCTCGGATTGAGGCGGGGTTGACTCGTACACGTCTCAAATGACCCATGGATCGTTTTCTTAAAGTATCAACACAATCCGAATGCGTTTGGCCAGTTTTCCGTATGCCAGTTGATGGTTTTCACTTAAAATGATGTCCTTTTGAAACAAAAGACATACACTTTGAGTTGTTCCGACCACACCGCGCCTCGGATTGAGGCGGGGATGACTCGTACACGTCACATATGACCCATGGATCGTTGTCCTAAAGCATCAACACATTTCGAATGCGTTTGGTCAGTTTTTCGTATGTCACTTTTTGTTTTCACTTAAAATCTTATGGAAATTCATATAGAATATTTTTATATCATATTTAGTATAGATTAGATTTTAGTTGATCGTGCTATGAAACATTTCAGAGCTAATGAAATTAAGGAAGGTGGAGGGGCTGTCCGGGGGGCTGTCCGGGGGGGCTGTCCGGTGGGTGTCCGGGGGGCTGTCCGGGGACCAAGGAGGAGGGTGGGGGGGCTGTGCGGGGTCTGTCCGGGGGGTGTTTGGGAGTTGTTCAGGGGGTTGTCCGGGGTTGTTCAGGGGGCTGTCCGTGGGTTGTTCAGGGGGTTGTCCGGGGGTGTTCAGGGGGCTGTCCGGGGGGTGTTTGGGGGGTTGTCCGGGGTCCAGGGGGGGGGGGTTGTCCGGGGTCCAAGGGGGGGGGGGGTTGTCCGGGGGGCTGTCCGGGGGGCTATCCGGGGTCCAGGGTGGAGGGTTGGGGGATGTACGGGGGGCTGTCCAGGGGGCTATCCGGGGGGGCTGTCCGGTGGGTGTCCGGGGGGCTGTCCGGGGACCAAGGAGGAGGGTGGGGGGGCTGTGCGGGGTCTATCCGGGGTTGTTTAGGGGGCTGTCCGGTGGTTGTTCAGGGGGTTGTCCGGGGTTGTTCAGGGGGTTGTCCGGGGGGTGTTTGGGGGGTTGTCCGGGGTCTAAGGGGGAGGGTGGGGGGGTTGTCCGGGGGGCTATCCGGGGTCCAGGGTGGAGGGTTGGGGGCTGTACGGGGGGCTGTCCAGGGGGCTGTCCAGGGGGCTGTCCGCGGGGCTGTCCGGGGGGTGTTTGGGGGGTGTTCGGGGTCCAAGGGGGAGGGGGGGTTGTCCAGGGTCCAAGAATGAGGGGGGTTGTCCAGGGAGTTCTCAAACACACAACCACTAAAAGACAACAACATCCATAAAAACAGACAATATATAAAAATAACTCAACTCCAATACTATACTACGAGTCTAGATAAAACCAACAACTAGAATAGATTAAACATCAAATCTCAAGTCAAAAATGTAACGGATCAATATGTCCCACATCAGCATCACCATCTCCATCATCATCATCATCATCGCCCTCGTCATCGTCCTCCTCATCGTCCTCACCCTCCACAGCGCCTTCCTCCTCGCCTTCGCCCTCCTCCTCGCCCTCCTCATCTCCCTCCTCTTTCGCATCAGACTGCTCGCCATCATCATCTTCAAGCTGGACATCGGCCTGACCACCACTGGAACTGCCACCTGGTGCACCATATATAGAATGTATCGACGACATGTATTCATCAATCGCTGGGCTGGCCTCTGCTGGAAGTGTTGGACGTAGAACTTCAATAAATTTCATAAATGCACTGTTTGCCCTAGCAGACTGTTCTGCCGTCTCTGTGGCCCTTTTCTCAGCCTGTTCTGCCTGTGCCCTAACTTGCTGCAGCTCGGTGGCACTACAACTCGTACCTGAGGCAGGCCAATACCTCGTCGGGGCTATCCTAGGTCGGCAGCGTACTCTGCCAGAATGATCCTCTCCCAACACCTGATGTAAGTGATCAGATGGCCCAAAATTGTCTGCTTCTTGGGCATCGAGGGCCTCTAAAGCATCCTGTTACAAATATAAATATAATATTAAGTTACGAAATAGATATTAAAATATAAAATCAACAGATTAAAACTTACAATCTGCTACTGAGTCGCTTCGTTGACAGCACGTCCATCCTTTTTTCGTCTACTCGAGCAAAACAGTTTTGCTCGAGGCACACGTCCTTCAATATTTTGTACTTGCCTCTACAATGACATTGAAAACAAAATTTATATAAAGACTTCAGAAAATAATTGAATAATTGAGGAAACAAAAGAAAATGTAAGTCGTAAAGAAAACTTATAAACAATTGTCATACCTGCTGCCTCTCATGATCCGGCATCGTCGTGCGTCCTAGTGTATGGAGGTATTTTTTTGCATCAATGTTTTTTTTGTTTTTTCCAGATGATTCCTAAATAAAATTCGATAATGCAAAGGATAATATTAATGCAAAACTTGAAAGTTATTATTTAAATACCTCAAATGTAATTCATACCTTAAACTGGGTACTCGTCCAATGAGTAATCATCTGACGATACTGCTCTATAGGACAATCATCCACGACTGGTACCGCCTCTAACTCAGTGCCAACTCTAGCACGCCAGCCAATATACAGCTCATGCTTGTAGTCTCTCCAAAGCTCGCCTAAATCCTTTAGACGTTCCAGTCGTGCACCCTCACCATCAGGAAAATTAAATCGAAGCTGAAATGAAAATATTAATTTATATAAATACAAAAAAAATTCATGGCATTAAATACAACAGATTTTTTTACCCATATCTCTGCCCAAGCTCTATCTTTGACCTCATGTGGCAAATGTCTCCACGACAGCGGGCTGACGGGAATGATGTCGGAGTATTTGGCAAGCGTCGCCATAAAACTCCGACATTGCTGCCCTGTTTTCTCAACCATCTGATTGTCTTCATTATATTCCACCATAACCTGTGTGTGACGGTTCCACACCGAACGCATGCGTGTACGGCCCCGCCCCCGCCTCCTGTCAGTAGATGTATCTGTCATGAAAGAAAAACAAATATTTTATCAAAACATGTTATAATGAAAATAAATATTGCTATAAAAATTTGATAGGGTTTTATAAATATACCTGTGCTAGTCTGATCAATGAGTGGCGCCGGATCCACAGAACCTGATGGAACACCCTCTGGTGGAACAGGAGTCGAAGACGATGGAATATAAAAGCTCGGAGAGACAGAAGTAGAAGGAAAAGAAGATGGAACAACTGTATGACCTGATGCTGACTGGGGAGTGGGAATCATCATGGGATGTGAAAATGATGGGGCAGAAGATGCAGAAGGTAGCGAAAACATGGGAGGTCTAAATATCCCGTGTGTCCCTAACGACACACCGGGATCAGAATGTGGGAAGGCTGAAATGTCAGTGGGAGGGGCAGGGTCTAGTCGGGCACGCGCAGCTCTATGTCCACCTCTGGTACGAACCCTCCTCGTACCACCGGCCTGAGTACTAGGACCAGTACTAGGCTCCTCGTCGAATAACTGTCGACGTAATGGTGGATCCTACAAAAAAGTTTACAAAAAAAATTAATCACATGACATTATTTATTCTGTAAATATATATATATATATTTGAAATAAAGTACTCACTGTAGGCACTAATGGTGGAATGCCCATCTCCTCCATCCGACGATTATTCTCCGCCATTTTTTTCTTCGTCTCTCTTCAATTGGCTTCATTTCCTGCATTGGAAAACAAATATGTAATTAATTAGAAAAAGAAAATTAATGTGTAAACCAAAAAACTAAATATATGAGGGAATGAGGGGATTCATTGGTAATTTAGCTATCAATTGTTTTAGAAGAGCTTGAATGAATTTAATAAAACATACAAGTTGTAATGTTCACCAAGTTAGAAATATTGTTTGATTTGGTTTGAATACAGTTCAATTCCAAATTAGAAAATGCAATTCAAATAAAACAGCAACCAACCTTAACAACCCAACTCGAGGTAAACCAAAAGAATTGAGAACATGGATGAATGATTCTATATATTTCCAACCACAACTTCAGGTTCACAATCAACTCTGACAATTGAGCTATTGGAGTCATCAAAAGAAATAAATGGATTGGTTCCAATGGCAATAGGGACAGTGTCAATTCCATCATCAGCATCATCAAAAATATGTCTTGGAATTACTTCAACTATGACACCAAATTCTGGTTGAAGTTGATCTTTGACATAAAAAACTTGTTTAGCCATTGATGCCAACACATATGGTTCTTCAGTTGCAAGAGTGCGGGTCATATTAATTACTCGAAATCCACAATCATCAATAAATGTGCCATGTCTCGTCATCGAATCAAACCAATGGCATTTCATCATTGTGACTCGTCCATGAGAGTAATAATCCAATATTATTATTTTCTCAACGACTCCATAACCACCATCCTAGATATTAGAAAAAATACCCATAACTCAAAACCTCTGATCGTTGGTAAGTTTATCCAACTCTGGTTGGGAATGTGTAGAAATAACATAAAAATACATGATATATAGATAGCACAAAATACTCAACCTATGGGTTCACATTAACTACATAATCACACACTTCACTACTACCATAAAACACATAAACCACACCACCACCACACAAGACGCATATCATAGGAATATAATTCTACATTCAATAAGTCTATCTATGAAATTATCATAAGAATTCATGTATCAATTGGAATATAATTCTACATTCAATAAGTCTATCTATGGAATCCCTCCCTTGGATCCATGTATCACCAATGGCTTAATCAATATTCAAAGAAATGAGTCTATCCGTGGAATTCCACTGTGAATCCATTTATCACATAAAGCATATAAGTTAATAGAAACAAGATTATATACCTGACATCCTAATAGAATCCATGTATCACTATTTACTATTAATCATTTAATGAATTTCATTTCATTTAAACAATTCATTAAACATACCAAGGTCAAAAACAAAGGTATTTAATACAACTCACCTCAAAATGGCGACTCAATCAAATAAAATTCAAGCACTCACATGGGAATTTTTAATATAACACTCCTAACAAGACTATAAAGATATCACATGCATTAGTTATAATATATCTAACATGGTAAAATAAAATATAAGTGTTAAAGGGGAATGCAAACCATAAAATACCCTTAATTAATTTAATTTACAATTCAATTCATAAATCGAACAATCAATTCGATTTATATAACCTTTCACAAATGACATCCCATGTTCAAAGGGTAAAATCCAAAAAGGAATTTTCAAGAAAACTCACCCTTAGGCGCCGGCAGTAGCTCCAAAATCGTCTAAACTGAAGGGGAAAATAAAAATAAGTTTCAATACTATCCAAACATTTGAATACCTTTTGAGATAAAGAAGAAGAATAACCTGAAGAAGAGCTTCAAGGTCCGGCCGGCAGTACTCCAAAATCGCCTGCTGCTGCTCCCGTTAGGGCTCTGTAACGCGAATGGGGGAGAGAACGGGCTGCTGGTGATTTGGGGAAAACCTTTGCCAACGGTTTTTTAAAATTGTTGGCATATCTCCCCGAAACAAGGCCTATCCCAACGGTTCCATAGAACCGTTGGGAAACACTCCCAAAACAAGGTTTTTCCCAACGGTTCCTTAGAACCGTTGGGAAAAACTCCCCAAAAGAAGGCCTACCCCAACGGTTCTAAGGAACCGTTGGGAAAAACTCCTCAAAACTAGGCCTATCCCAACGGTTCCCTAGAACCGTTGGGAAAAACTCCCCAAAACCAATCTACCCCAACGGTTCTAAGAAACCGTTGGGAAAAAACTCTATTTTTATCATTTACCAACGGTTTGATAGAACCGTTGGTATGTAACCGTGGGGAAAAACCCACATTCCAGTAGTGGGTGCGAAACACCGAGCGCGCCTCAAACGCACATGCATGAAGCTGAATCTGACCCAATACACCCAAATTGTAATGAAATTTAATGATTTGGGCACAAAAATTAAATCATAATCATGGAATCACCTTAAACCGAAAGGAGGAGGAAAATTTTACCATGAGGAGAGGCTGTTGGGGCCGAGGGGTGCGCTGCTGTGAGGCTAAAGCCCAAAGCGGCCAGGGGCGTGCAACGAGACTAGTAGGGAGGGGGGGGGGGGGGGGAGATCGGCGGCTAGTAGGAAGTGCCCTGGAGGGCTTCACGCCGACTGAAAGGGGTTGCATCAGAGGGATTGGTGCTGGACAGTAGGGGGGGCCGGCCGGACAGGGGTGCGCCGGTGATGGAAATAGTGCAGTGGGTGGAAGGCCTGGGTGCGGTGGCTGGGGAGCGAACCAGGGAAAACCGAGGTGCTGGATGGGTGCGTGCATGTGAGGTTGTGTGGGACGCGAAAGGGAAGGAGACCGAGGGTGGCGCTGTGCAGGGCAAGCTGGGTAGGAGAGGTAGATCAGCAGGTGCTGCGTGGGGCTGTTGGGCGGAGGCAGGGGCTGGAGGGGAGTTGGGACGTGCAGGCCGAAGGTGGAGCAGGATGGATGGTCGGCCGACGGTGTGCAGGAGGTGTGACTGGGTGGTACTGGGAGCGATGTAGGCAGGGGCGTGGGATGGCGGAGCAGAAGCAGCGACATAAGAACAGGTAAAGGTGGGCTCACTCAACCGATTCATGGTGGGGCACGGGGTCGGCTGGGCACACGTAGGAGGAGTGCAGACAAGAGGTCATGGGCGGGGTTTCCAATCGCCGAGACAGGGAGGGCCGAGGGAGGCTAGCTGTCACTGGTGGCTGGCGGCCTGCTCGGCTGGGAGGGAAGGCGAGCCGGACGAGAGGAGCTAGGGGTGGTGCGCAACAAGGGTAGAAGAGAGAGGTGTGGCGGTGTAAGAAATTAGGGTAACAGGGGGGTCGCGACGAGGAGAGGAATAGGGTAGCAGGAGAGGAAAATAAAGAGAGAGAAAAGAAAAAGAGAAGAAAAAAAGAAGAAGAAAAACAAAACAAATAAAACAATAAAACTTTAATCTATAATAAATATACATCCATAATAACCTCAATAATTATAATTGTAATAATAAAAATCTAATAATATTAATAATAACAATAATCATTATTATAAAACTTTATTAATAACAATAATACTAATAGAACTTCAGTAATAATAATTCGTATCAAACTTTAATAATAATAATAATAATAATGAAACATTGATAATAAAAAAAACAGCACACTCGCTAACAATATATATATATACCCATATATATACATATTTACCCGATGTCTCATTTATTCACTATATCGCCGCTTAACCAATTTATTTAATTACTCTCAAAGGTGGGCGACTGCTCGGTCACCCCGCACGGCTCAGTAGATTGTGCACGGGCCGTGCGGTGGCCCCTGCTCACTCTAGCAGTGACCACATGGGTATCCAAACTGTCCACACTACTTCCGCTAAGACTCACAATGTTCGCGCATCGGCCTAAAAACCTAAAACCTTTCCAAACTTCAAAAATTTGAATTGGGACTCACCGGAAATTCAGCAAGACACCCAACACCAAGAAAGAAAAAAAAGAGATAAAATTATTTGAAAAAGGCGGGTGTGAAACACATAAACGAAAGTTCCAATTTTGCTAGTAGAAGGTATGATTTGGAGGCCATGGAAGACCGTCTAATGGAATATGATAAAAGCTAAAATAATAAAATCAGGTACAATTTCATGGGTTCTATTGGGAGGAATATAAAATGAAATAGGAGTATAAAGATAAAGGTGGATACAAGCTGAAGGATAAATGCGGGATTGGATGGAAACAACTCTAAATAGAGGATGATTTTGTGGCAGGGCTTGTCTATAGGGACAATATTACATGAACTCCAAATGGAAAAAATCTGAATGGAGGATGAATCCGTAATATGGAACACATTTGGCTATTTGAATGAAATAATGTATGAAACAAAAAATATGGAGTACAAAATATACATATCGAAGTTAATTTAGTGATGTATATGGTAGCAGATCTGAATAGAGGATGAATCCATTCTAGGGTTTTGCGATTTGGATGCTGCTATGTGGGAGGAAAGATTGAAATAATGGAATAAAAGGCTAAGGTAAGAATAAAACACAAGAAAGCCTAGGTGGATATTGAGGTAGAGACCGAGGTGGAGGAGGATGCGGGGGAAAATATTGAGGTGGAGGAGAAGACAAAGGTGGATGAGATAAAGTCAAGGGATATAAAGGATAAGTCAAAGGTGGAGACTGAGGTGGATATGGAGTCAGAGATCTAGGTAGAGGAGGAGGTAGAGGTAGAGGAGGAGTAGAGGCAGATGCTGAGGAAGAGGATCATATGAAGGTGGAGGAGATGAAGGCAGAGGATATCGAGGGAGATAGTATCGGGGAGGGGATGTCGAGATGGGGTTGGGGGGAGGAGAGTCGGGTGTGGGTGGAGTCGGGGTTGAGGGTGGGGAGAAATTCAGCGGTGAGGGAGAGCGAAATTGTCGGAGAGTGGGACATGTAGGCGATGAATGGTGTAGAGGATCCATGTGTAGAGAATGGCACATCCTATAGTATATATAATAGATATTATAATTTATTTTACTTCAATTATTCTTTTTGTATCAACACAATAAGATCAACATGAAAATTACGTGTAACATTTCTAATAAAAAGCATTTATTCTAGATATTTTTTCACGTTTAATATAAATATAATTACTAAACATGTAAATAAATAAATAAATTTGACAAAATAAAAATATTTCAGTATTGTATTAAAAAACTACAAATCAAAAATAGATATCATATATAAATGCTACAATTAAAAATGGGTAATAGATAAAAATTATATGATATAAAACTATCATGACTCATAGTCCCCGTCAATATACATAAGAAAAATTGTACAAGATAAGAAATATATATTTTTTAGAATGAATCTAAATGTGAAAATGATAAGTTTAATTAGAATGAATAAAATTTATATGAAATAGTATTAGCTATGTGATCTAATTAGTCCAAGTTAGTCCATAACAATTCCAAATGAATGTATTGTTGAAGTTGGTGCCCTAGAACTAACTTATGTGTACTTTATGATAACATGTATTCATTGTTTTGAATATTAATTAAACTACTTATCACATCATGATTATTCTTATGCGTAACATTGTATGTGATAATGTCCCAAGCTGTTGCACTGAAAGGTCATAGCAATTCTTCACTATGATGAGAACCCAGAAGTGCTACGACACTATTCTTAAATATATGTTCTATATATAGATGATATCATTTTAGGGACACAAATAATACATTCTATTAGGGGTGGAGGCTCATAGGACTTTTAGGAACCTTTCCATGGTGTACGCCCTTGGTAATATCTAGTAGGATATTATGAGAATGAGACTCGCCGGTAGGAAATCCACATTTATATGTGTCATTGGATGTTCCAATATGTGGATGCGTGTATTGGTCCTTATACTTTAAGATTATTATTAATGAGTATTATAAGTCACATACTTTTATGTATTGACGAAAACTATGATGACATATGTTTGCGGTGAGGTAGGATATGTTGGGTGCGTCACGATTAATATAGCATTAATAAATAATGAGAGAAAGGATTTTTCCCTTCTGTTCTTTGATGGAAGTTGATATCTCTGTCCCTTTTATGGAAATGATATAGCCTAAATAAATCCATGGTCATGATGTCTATAGGTAAGTTTGATTTCCAGGAAGTCAAAGAAAGATACATCTAACACATGAGTTGATGACACTGACATGTAACCTGCTTGATTTAAGATATCGCGATAAAAGGATTATATTACAAAATAATCATTCGTATTAGGTAACATGTCATTACAACATTAACTTATTTTTCTATGGGTGACTTGGTGTGTTGCTAGATGCTAACCTTTGACTTTAGGATTCTTTGTCTAATGCCACTAAGAAAGAGGCCTAAAGATCCACACACTAAGTGTATCCAGAATCTCAGTTAAATAATATATTATTATTTTAAAAGTTGAATAAATATTATTACTGAATGTGATTTAATAATTATTCATGAATTCTTAGTCACATATACTTCATCACTAGTTATTCGAGATAATATAATGTGAGTGGAATATTTAATAAATATTTATTTGCTATTTAAGTGAATATAATATTTATTTATTTATTAGAGAATAATATGGTGATATTTATTTAATAAATAAATAGACATTATTAAAGATCCGATAAATATTATGGAGGAATGGTAGACCGAGATTTTAGGTCCGATGAGAAATAGTAAATATTGAATATTATTTGATTAAATAATATTTGATAATAATTCGCAAGTTATGCACATGTTGAGAAATAATGATATTATTATTATTATTTGACATGGGGTTTCACGAGGATTAAATAAATAATTAAGGGCACTTGTGAAATTATTTTATTTTAACCCTAGTAGTATATAAACCCAATTATGCTATTTTCTCAAGAAGCCAATTCATTTGTTTTGGTTGTGTACATCGAATTTAGAGAATCCTCTCAAGCCTTAGAGAGATCGAATCTCTAAGAACGCTCCTAATAATGGAGAACAATCTTCCTCCACTAAATCCTCTCAAGTCAAGAGAGATCAAGGAGAATGCTTTGGAAGTGGTTCTTGTGGCAATCACAGGCAAACGACACAAGTGAAAAGACCTATCGTGCTAGCACCCAGAGATTCCTTTAGTGATGTATGGATATTTGTGGAACATGTATGGATCAATACTAGAGGAAATCTACAATTGGTTTCTATAACGCAATGATGGTGGCCCCAGATCTGTCACTGTATTCATCAATAAATAAATAATTCCTTAAAGGCAATTCTTTATTTAATTAATTTAATTATAAATAATATGTGACGATCCTCTCTCTGATTACGGTGTAATTATCCATTGTCTAGTTCTTTGATTTAATTCTGTGGATCATGACATTCATCGTAGTATAGATCTCATATTAATCATCAATTATGACAAAAAGAAAAGTTA
This sequence comes from Viscum album, assembly GCA_963277665.1. Classification (NCBI taxonomy): domain Eukaryota; kingdom Viridiplantae; phylum Streptophyta; class Magnoliopsida; order Santalales; family Viscaceae; genus Viscum; species Viscum album. The sequence continues at coordinate 186,460,333 of OY728144.1, forward strand.
GGCACCACCCATCACACGCTTCCACTGCACTTGGAACCTATAAGTGGTATCAGAGCGGACATATAATTATTTATAATTATTTAAAGATCACTGGCAATTTACGCATTTGTAATTTAGTTTCTCAATTCAACTTTAATCTTTATTTTAATTCGAATCATGAAATCTACTTCTTTCTCCTTTATGTCTCTTAGATCTAATCGAGATGATTAATTTTATGATTAAAATAAAATCTATGAACTCATCCAGAGGTGCCAAGGTTTTTGGATGAACAATACATGACTACACACCATGTAATTGGAGTTACACGCCATGTAGTCATGTTTAATTCATTGAAATTTATTTGGAAATTAATTCAAGATTATGAATTAATTACATGATTTAAATGCATCACGTGTTGACCAAAACATAATGGAACACGTTCAACCAAAGTACACACCATGTAGCCCATGTACACGGTGTTTAGTCCCTTCAAGTCACAGATGGGCTGTGTATTACCATACACATCCCATTTGACTGGTGACCGTGTAACAAGGAGACCACAAAGCATGTATCCCATTGGATACGCCGTATACTCTAGTCTCCAAGGGATGATTTACACACCGAGCCCCTAGGTGTGTACCTCAAATAGATGGTGAGAGATGTACACGCCATGTAACTCTAATGCACATGCTGTGTACTTATACCAAATTATGAAAATTTAAAATTTATTTATTTCACTATGTAAACCTTGAGACATGTACTTTAATGTGGTCATAAATATATGACACACCATGTGATATGTTTTAATATACAAAAAAAATTAAATATTTAATTAATATCTGCATAATGTTCAGATCTGCATATCATGTATGAGGCATAAAAGCCTCAACCCAGTTAGTGAGGACTCGACAAGTGAATCCAAGAGACCCGAGTTCAAAACCGGGCGGAGACATAATTTCCAAGCACTGTAGCATGTACTATAGTAGGTACCGTAACATGTACTGTTTGGTACTGTAGTAGCTGGAACTATTCATCTGTTTGGGCTTTCGGGCCACCAGTTTGGGCCTCGGGTCCATTAAGGCCTTCGGGCCATCCAAGGTCTTCGGGCCAGTAAGGATTTCGGGCCACCACAAGGCCTTCGGGCCACCTCAAAGCCTTCGGACCACCTCAAGGCCTTCAGGCCACATGAAATTATGCTTAAATGACCATACAGACTCTACAAGGAGCAGACTCCATATGGGGATTCAGAGCAGACACATTCACCAGAACAGAAGCTATGTGGATTTGTCAGAAAGAGAGGGTATGACATTTTCCATTGGGACCAGCCCGTGCATGCATGGGAAGTGAGGGGACAAGGCATTAATGACCAAGGGACACCTCATTGGTGGTATTGGAAAAACCATGGGCTTGCCCATGGTATTTTTCCATGGTATTGGCCACTTGGGACACCTCATACCTTATATTACTATTCATAAGTCGACCATATTTATTACATACTTAATACATCATTAATGATGTCATTAAACACCGGAAACTCTAAACTGAAAATTCACTATTCACTGAAAATTCAACTTTTTCAGAAAAATCAAAAAAAAAATTACCTTAACATAATATCGATGCTCTGAATTCAAAAATGAAATCCATTTTATAAAAATAATTTTATAAATATATTTAATTTAATTTTTAAATAAAAAACACTATTCACCCGAAAAAACTAATACTTGACTAATAATTTCTGAAACCATTATTTACCTGTTTTATTAAATCACATTACTTAATAAATGTGCCTATATTATATTAATACTTTCTTTAAGTGATATTACTAATCCATTTGGTCACATTACTAATCCTAAGCGTAAAATCACTATTCATAAATTACTATTCACCAAAAAATAAGTTGATTTTATTAGACTCTAAATTTCTTACTGAACACATTTGTAGAAGACCATTTTTTGAAAATATTTACACATTATTAATTATTTAAGGTTTAAATAAATATTTTTAAAAATATCCTTCTAAAATTCATCAATAATATGCATACTATATTTATCCGGACATTTGAAAATTCAAAAACTTTACCATAAGAAGAAATCAGAAATATTTATTTAAATCAAAGGATTACACAAGGCAATTACAGTCTCGTTATATATCCCCTTATAACACCATTATAGGACCTAAGAGTATGGTGTGCTAGGGTGATAGAATCTTGGGGCGGCTCGGCCAACATTTCCCGATTAGTGATATCTATCAGCTTGAACTTCTCGCGAAGGCGATTCCGTTCCAGCTTCACATGATGAAGTTTGGCTTGGGTATGGTCCAGAGCAAAGCCCAAAGGTGCTACCTCCTTCCCGAGTTTTGTCATATGGGCTTCGATCGGCCCGAGACTACTGATGGGGCCATCAAATCTTCTTTCTATATTAATTAATCAAGATCAATTTTATTTATAGTCAATAATCACAAAATTTAGTTTCCAACGGTCATATTGACCAATGGTCATATAATAGTCAAAACCCAACGGTATTATTTTAATTATACTCATTTTATTAAATGAAATAGTTTTGTTGAGTATAAAATAAAATAACACACAAAGTTAGGAAACAAAATTTATTCAAAAAATTTTGGGTCGTTACAATCCTCCCCCCTTAAGAAATTGCGTCCTCGCAATTTTAAAAAAATTGGGCTTGGAAATTTCATTGAAAGTCCCAGATCGGAAAAAGAGTCAGTAAAACTATTACTTTAAAAGAAAGAAAGGAAAGTACAAAGGTCACCCGAGTTAACCCATACTAGGATTCCATGTAGGAAAACATAGATATGGAAGAGAAAAAAACCATCAAGTTCTGATGGAGAGTGATAGAAAACATTTTTAGGAGAAAGTTAACCACCAAAAAATCACAAACTTGTGATGGGTTAAACGGTATTTGATTCCCTAGTAGGAAAAGTTAACAGAAAACATTTTTGTTTTAAGTTACTTTTCATTGAGTAATTTATTTATGGGCTTAACTAAAACATAAGGAAACATACTTACTTGTCATGCAGACTTTCATCTTTTACAAGATTTCTAACACAAACTCATATTTTCTCCAAAATATGAGTATTTATGATGACTTGTTCGCATTAAGAGTGCTAAAAACAACTTCGAGAGAATCAGATAATCCACAAACGATGAACTATATATTTCCCATGTCTTTAGACTATAACCAAAACCAAAATGGTTAGTACAAGATCATATAATCCCCAAAAGGACAATCATTTTATAAAAAGAAAAAAAACTATTAATCTCCAAAATTCAACAAAAGTACCCAAAGTTCTAGGAAGACCATTCAATACACAATCATCCATAAAATTCTTCAGAATAATCCAAACTAAGATGGGAACCCAAAACTCAGAAGGATTTAATCACATAGTCTTCCCCAACATTTATCTCCGAATAACATCGACTAATATTAAAGTATCATACTAAAGTGTAATTTACCTATTCACATATTTTCTATGCGAGGTTCATCATTTTCCAGAAATAAACCAAATCACCATATGTCCATAATAAATACAAAAAAACAACCATTCCTCCGCAATTTAAATCGTGTAGTATTTTATTTCCCTTAGGCATATAGTAATCCAAAAGAGAAAACATCGTCCAAAATAACCTTTTTCATTTAATCACCAAATCATTTTCCTATATAAAGGATATCCATTTGATAAAACATAATTTTCCAAAATCAACTTATTATTGATCCATAAAAATAGCAGGTGCATTAGTCAGCCCGAAGGGCATAACAACAAACTCATAATGCCCATATCTTGATTGGAAGTTAGTTTTTGGAATATCATCATTCTTCACCCTCAATTGATGATAACCAGAACGAAGATCAACCTTAGAGAAGAATTGATCCCCAAGAAGTTGGTCAAATAATTCATCAATTCTTGGAAGAGAGTATTTGTTCTTTACTGTGATCCCATTCAATTCTCTATAATCAATGCATAGATGCATCGATCCATCCTTCTTCTTCACAAAGAGAACTGGTGGTCCCCAAGGAGACACACTTGGCTGGATAAACCCATTCTCTAAAAGATATCGGAGTTGTTTCTTTAATTACTCTAGCTCCACATTTTCCATCCTATAGGGGGTATTTGTCACCAGATGAGATCCAGGTACGAGTTCAATGGAGAACTCTACCTCTATTTCTGGGGGAGGTCTGGGTAACTCCTTAGGAAATACATCAATGTATTCCTAGATGATGGGGACATTTTTTAAAAGAATAAATCCTTCATGAGAAACTTATTTCATTTACAACTCTTTTAACTAAAAAGGATTTTATGTCTTAAAACTTCATGCTTAGACAATTACAGTTTTCTATAATTCCTTCATAATGATTCATAAAAAGCTTGAGATTAACCAAACATAACCCCCGAGAGTGTCGTAACCAAGAGTGAAATAAGGCCCGTTGTCGTGTACCAGTTCCCGTTCGAGTCTAGCCCAAAGCGGTCTTTTCGGGTTTTACCCCTATGTACATCTGTGCCAGAGCCACCTTTACCTGCTCGTATCCAGACAAGGATGTATTCTCTTGATAAACCACTTACTCAATACTCACCAAAATACCAGTAAGATTTCCTATATTTAAACTTTTATATAGGGTTCTTCCTAAAGTTTTCATATCATAATTTCCATAAATAACTAAACCATTCTTTGATACCAACTATAACATCCCGATTTTTTATAACATAAATTTTCATTACATTTTACAAAACCGAGGATCTTTAAGGTTTAGTGTCTTAGAAACCAGGAAATTAATACATGATGACATAAAACATCCTTCTTAAACACTTGAAAGGCTTCTTATTTGTTTATCCTAAGTTCATTACAACATCTCATAACCTGGGAGCATACATTAAAGGAAAAGGTGAGCATAAGGCCCAGTAAGGGAAACAAGAGAAACATTTTATATGTGAACTTGAGATACATCAATAAGGTCATGATAAATAACTTTAAGGCATGAGAAAGAGATCATGAGGCATATCATAATAAAAATAATGTGTTTCATAACTTGAAGATGTGGCTACAAAATTTAACATAGATAATCATGAACATATCACCAAGGTCCATCCCCAAGGCGTCATTTAAATTTTTTTTACCAAGGTTATTCACCAAGGTATCGTTAAAATTGAAATCCCTAGAGATTACATCATTATCCAATGCATTGGAGCGCTATCATAGTGCACCCTTAAACTTGTATTTATTATCATGAGAGACACATATATCATCATAAAAAATTTCATAAATAACCCATATAGCATAAAATAAATGGGTTTCATTTCATAATCATAACATTTTAAAAACTGCTTTAAAGACGTGATCTTTATGTCACTTTAAACCCACGGAAAAGGAAAGTGGATCTCATGTATGTAAATCAAAGAATTTAAAATATAAAATTTTGATATATATGTGAATAACCCTATATAATAAATAGTTTTGAGAAATCAATTAATAAAATAAAATAATTTTAGAAAAAGAGAGATACATTTTGAGATGAAAATTCGGCAGCATAACGACTATGTTGCAGGGTTTTAGAAAACATTGAAAAGAGAGGGGACATGGGTCAACCACTCATAAATGATCCATAAAATAGTATAGGGAAAAAATATAAAGGATATAAGAACATGGTAATGAATTTTTAAGGACATACCATATGAAATGAAAAACTTGAAAGGAATACAAAAATAAGATTTCTCTTACGAAAAATTCGGCAGCCTAACGACGTCACTTAAAACATAAAAAAAAAATTGATGAGATTAAATATGGTCTCTCATCATGTGAAAAGAAAAGAACAGAATGATGGATATAGATATCATACCCCAACATAATAAAATGGAACTTGAAAGACTTGACATGAAATTAGAACTTGAAAATGAGAAGGGTGAAAGAATCCCTTACAAAAATTCGGCAGCCTAACAACATCACTTAAAACTTCAAAAAAATGAATTGATGAGATTAAATAGGGTATCTCATTATATGAACATAAAAGAAAATTATTATGGATATATATATATATATAATACCCCAACATAATAAAAAGGAACTTGAAAGACTTGACATGAAATTAGAACTTGCAAATGAGAAGGGTGAAAGAATCCCTAAAAATTCGGCAGCCTAACGACGCCACTTAAACATTCATAAAATGAAATGATGAGAGAAAGAGGGGGTATGTAATCATATGAAAATGAAAAGTAAAGTAATATGAATATAAAATAACTCCCCTAACATAAGAACATGGGTCTTAAAAGAAATGACATAAACGAGAGTACTTGAAAAGAACGAGAGAGGTAGGATCCCTTAACTTGAAGAGTAACTTCAAAATCTTGAAGTTTGGGACCTTGGGAGGATTGAGGGAACCTTGGGAGGACTCCTTGGTAGTTAAGGAGACCAGAACTTCGTTGAAGAGGATTTTGGAATGGAAAGGATGAGATAATGGCTTGCTATTTATAGGGAAAGTGAGGGGACAAGGCATTAATGGCCAAGGGACACCTCATTGGTGGTATTGCCAAAACCATGGGCTTGACCATGGTATTTGCCGATGGTATTGGACACTTGGGACACCTAATACCTTATATTACTATTCATAAGTCGACCATATTGATTACATACTTAATACATCATTAATGATATCATTAAACACCCGAAACTCTAAAATGAAAATTCACTATTCACTAAAAATTCAACATTTTCAGAAAAATCCCAAAAAAATTACCATAACATAATATTGATGCTCTAAATTCAAAAATGAACTCCATTTTATAAAAATAATTTTCTAAATATATTTAATTTAATTTTTAAATAAAAAACACTATTCACCCGAAAAAACTAATACTTGACTAATAATTTCTGAAACCGTTATTTACCTATTTTATTGAATCACATTACTTAATCAATGTGCCTATATTATATTAATACTTTCTTTAAGTGAGATTACTAATCCATTTGGTCACATTACTAATCCTAACCGTAAAATCACTATTCATAAATTACTATTCACCAAAAATTAAGTTGATCTTATTAGACTCTAAATTTCTTACTGAACACATTTGTAGAAGAACATTTTTTTGAAAATATTTATACATCATTAATTATTTAAGGTTTACATAATTATTTTTAAAAATATCCTTCTAAAATTCATCAATAATATTCATACTATATTTATCCGAACATTTGAAAATTCACAAACTTCACCATAAGAAGAAATCAGAAATATTTATTTAAATCAAAGGATTACACAAGGTAGTTACGGTTTCATTACATAGCCCCTTATAACACGAGCATAGAACCTAAGAGTAAGGTGTGCTAGGGTGATATAATCTTGGGGTGGCTCAGCCAACATTGCCCGAGTAGTGATTTCTATCAGCTTGAACTTCTCGCGAAGGCGATTCCGTTACAACTTCACATGATAAAGTTCGGCTTGGATTTGGTCCAGAGGAAAGCCCAAAGGTGCTACCTCCTTCCCGAGTTCTGTCAGATTGGCTTTGATCGGCCCGAGACTATTTGATGGGGCCATCAAATCTTCTTTCTATATTAATTAATCAATATCAATTTTATTTATAGGTAATAATCGCAAAATTTAGTTTCCAACGGTCATATTGACCAACGACCATATTGACCAACGATCATATAACAGTCAAAACCCAATGGTCTTATTTTAATTATACTCATTTTATTAAATGAATTAGTTTTGTTGAGTATAAAATAAAATAACACACAAAGTTAGGAAACAAAATTTATTCAAAAAATTTTGGGTCGTTATAATCTTCCCCCTTAAGAAATTGCGTCCTCGCAATTTTAAAAAAATTGGGCTTGGATATTTCATTGAAAGTTCCACATCAGAAAAAGAGTCAGTAAAACTATTACTTTAAAAGAAAGAAAGGGAAGTAAAAAGGTCACCCGAGTTAACCCATACTAGGATTCCATGTAGGAAAACATGGATATGGAAGAGAAAAAAAACCATCAAGTTCTGATGAAGAGTGATAGAAAACATGTTTAGGAGAAAGTTAACCACTAGAAAATCACAAACTTGTGATGGGTTAAATGGTATTTTATTCCCTAGTAGGAAAAGTTAACATACAACGTTTTTGTTTTAGGTTACTTTTCATTGAGGAATTTATTTATGGGCTTAACTAAAACATAAGGAAACATACTTACTTGTCATGTAGACTTTCATATTTTACTATATTTCTAACACAAACTAATATTTTCTCCAAAAGATGAGTATTTAGGATGACTTGTTCACATTAAGAGCGCTAAAAAAAACTTCGAGAGAATCACATAATCCACAAAAGATGAACTATATATTTCCCATGTCTTTAGACCATAAGCAAAACCAAAATGGTAAGTACAAGATCATATAATCCCCAAAAGGACAATCATTTTATAAAAAGGAAAAAAAATATTAATCTCCAAAATTCAACAAAAGTTCCCAAAGTTCCAGGAAGACCATTCAATACACAATCATCCTTAAAATTTTTCAGAATAATCCAAACTAAGATGGGAACCCAAAACTTAAAAGGATTTAATCACGTAGTCTTCCCCAAAATTTATCTCCGAATAACATCGACTACTATTAAAGTCTCATACTAAAGTGTAATTTAACTATTCACATATTCTCTATGCCAGGTTCATCATTTTCCAGAAATAACCCAAATCACCATATGTACACAATAAATACAAAAAAACAACTACCATTCCTCCCCAATTTAAATCCTGTAGTATTTTATTTCCCTTAGGCATATAGTACTTTAAAAGAGAAAACATCATCCAAAATAACCTTTATCATTTAATCACCAAATCATTTTCCTATATAAAGGATATCCATTTGATAAAACATAAGTTTCCAAAATCAACTTATTCTTGATCCATAAAAATAGCAGGTGAATTAGTCAGCCCGAAGGGCATAACAAGAAACTCATAATGCCCATATCTTGATTGGAAGGCAGTTTTTGGAATATCATCATTCTTCACCCTCAATTGATGATAACCAAAACTAAGATCAACCTTAGAGAAGAATTGATCCCCAAGAAGATGGTCAAATAAGTCATCAATTCTTGGAAGAGAGTATTTGTTCTTTACTGTGATCCCATTCAGTTATCTATAATCAATGCATAGCTGCATCGATCCATCCTTCTTCTTCACAAAGAGAACTGGTTCTCCCCAAGGAGACACACTTGGTCGGATAAACCCATTCTCCAAAAGATCTCGGAGTTGATTCTTTAATTCCTCTAGCTCCACATTTTCCATCCTATAGGGGGTATTTTTCATCGGATGAGATCCAGGTACGAGTTCAATGGAGAACTCTAACTCTCTTTCTGGGGGAGGTCTGGGTAACTCCTCAGGAAATACGTCAATGTATTCCTAGATGATGGGGAAATTTTTTAAAAGAATAAATCCTTTGTGAGAAACTTATTTCATTTACGACTCTTTTAACTAAAAAGGATTTTATGTCTTAAAACTTCATGCTTAGAAAATTACATTTTTATATAATTCATTCATAATGATTCATAAAAAGCTTGCGATTAACCAAATATAACCCCCAGGAGTGTCGTAACCAAGAGTGAAAAAAGGCCCATTGTCGTGTACCAATTCCCGTTCGAGTCTAGACCAAAGTAGTCTTTTTGGGTTTTACCCCTATGTACATCTGTGCCAGAGCCACCTCTACCTGCTCATATCCAGACAGGGATGTATTTGCTTGATAAACCACGTACTCAATACTCACCAAAATACCAGGAAGATTTACTATATTTAAACTTTTCTATAGGGTTCTTCCTAAAGTTTTCATATCCTAATTTCCATAAATAACTAAACCATCCTTTGATACCAACTATAGCATCCTGCCTTTTTATAACATAAATTTTCATTACATTTTACAAAACTAGGGATCTCTAAGGTTTAGTGTCTTGGAAACAAGGAACTTAATACATGATGACATAAAACATCCTTCTTAAACACTTGAAAGGATTATTCTTTGTTCAACCTAAGTTAATTACAACATCTCATAACCTGAGAGAATACATCAAAGGAAAGGGTGAGCAGAAGGACCAGTAAGGAAAACAAGAGAAACATTTTATATGTGAACTTGAGATACGTCAATAAGGTCATGATAAATAACTTTAAGGCATGTGAAAGAGATCATGAGACATATCATAATAAAAATAACGTGTTTCATAACTTGAATATGTGGCTACAATATTTAACATAGAAAATAATGAACATATCACCAAGGTCCATCCCCAAGGTGTCATTTAAAAAAATTACCAAGGTTATTCACCATGGTATCATTAAAATTGTAATCCCTAGAGATTACATCATTACCCAATGCATTGGAGCGCTATCAGGGCACACCCTTAAATTTGTATTTATTATCATGTGATCCACATATATCATCATAAAAAATTTCATAAATAACCCATATAGCATAAAATAAATGGGTTTAATTTCATAATCATAACATTTTAAAAACTGCTTTAAAGATGTGATCTTTATGTCACTTTAAACCCACAGAAAAGGAAAACAGGTCTCATGTATGTAAATATCAGAATTTAAAATAGAAAATTTGTATATATATGTGAATAAACCTATATAATAAATAGTTTTGAGTATTCAATTAATAAAATAAAATAATTTGAGAAAAATAGAGAGACATTTTGAGACGAAAATTCGGCAGCATAACGACTATGTTGCAGGGTTTTAGAAAACATTGAAAAGAGAGGGGACATGGGTCACCCACTCATAAATGATCAATAAAATAGTATAGGGATAGAATATAAAGGATATAAGAACATGGTAATTAAATTTTAAGGACATACTATATGAAATTAAAAACTTAAAAGGAAGACAAAAATAAGATTTCTCTTACGAAAAATTCGGCAGCCTAACATCGTCACTTAAAACATCAAAAAAATGAATTGATGAGATTAAATAGGGTCTCTCATCATGTGAACATAAAATAACAGTATGATGGATATAAATATAATACGACAACATAATAAAAATGAACTTTAAAGACTTGACATGAAATTAGAACTTAAAAATGAGAAGGGTGAAAGAATCCCTTACAAAAATTCGGCAGCCTAAAAGCGTCACTTAAAACTTCAAAAAAATGAATTGATGAGATTAAATAGGGTATCTCATCATATGAACATAAAAGAACAATATTATGGATATATATATTATACCCCAACATAATAAAAAGGAACTTGAAATACTTGACATGAAATTAGAACTTGAAAATGAGAAGGGTGAAAGAATCCCTTACAAAAATTCGGCAGCCTAATGGCGCCACTTAAACATTCATAAAATGAAATGATGAGAGAAAGAAGGGGTATCTAATCATATGAAAATGAAAAGGACAGTAATATATATATAAAATAACACCCCCAACATAAGAACATGGGGCTTAAAATAAATGAATAAACGAGAGTACTTGAAAAGAAAGAGAGAGGTAAGATCCCTTACCTTGAAGAGTAACTTCAAAATCTTGAAGTTTGGGACCTTCGAAGGCTTGAGGGCACCTTGGGAGGACTAATTTGGAGTTAAGGATACTATAAATTTGTTTAGGATTATTTTTTAATGGAAAGGATGAGATAATGGCTTGGTATTTATAGGGGAAGTGAGAGGACAATGCATTAATGGCCAAGGGACACCTCATTGGTGGTATTGGAAAAACCATGGGCTTGCCCATGGTATTTTCCCATGGTATTGGACACTTGGGAAACCTCATACCTTATATTACTATTCATAAGTCTACCATATTTATTACATACTTAATACATCATTAATTATGTCATTAAACACCCGAAACTCTAAAATGAAAATTCACTATTCACCGAAAATTCAACTTTTTCAGAAAAATCCCAAAAAAAATACCTTAACATAATATAGATGACCTGAATTCAAAAATAAACTCAATTTTATAAAAATAATTTTCTAAATATATTTAATTTAATTTTTAAATAAAAAACACTATTCACTCGAAAAAACTAATACTTGACTAATAATTTCTGAAACCGTTATTTACCTATTTTATTGAATCACATTACTTAATCAATGTGCCTATATTATATTAATACTTTCTTTAAGTGAGATTACTAATCCATTTGGTCACATTACTAATCCTAAGCGTAAAATCACTATTCATAAATTACTATTCACCAAAAATTAAGTTGATCTTATTAGACTCTAAATTTCTTACTGAACACATTTTTAGAAGACCGTTTTTTGAAAATATTTACACAACATTAATTATTTAAGGTTTACATAAATATTTTTAAAAATATCTTTCTAAAATTCATCAATAATATGCATAATATATTTATCCGGACATTTGAAAATTCAAAAACTTCACCATAAGAAGAAATAAAAAATATTTATTTAAATCAAAGGATTACACAAGGCAGTTACGATCTCGTTACATATCCCCTTATAACACCAGCATATGAACTAAGAGTAAGGTGTACTAGGGTGATAGAATCTTGGGGCGGCTCGACCAACATTGCCTGAGTAGTGATTTCTATTAGCTTTAACTTCTCGTTAAGGCGATTCCGTTCCAACTTCACACGATAAAGTTCAACTTGGGTTTGGTCTAGAGAAAAGTCCAAAGGTGCTACCTCCTTCCCGAGTTCTGTCAGATGGGATTCGATCGGCCCAAGTATACTTGATGGGGCCATCAAATCTTCTTTCTATATTAATTAATCAAGATCAATTTTATTTATGGGCAATAATCTCAAAATTTAGATTCCAACGGTCATATTGACCAACGATCATATAACAGTAAAAACCCAATGGTCTTATTTTAATTATACTCATTTTATTAAATGAATTAGTTTTGTTGAGTATAAAATAAAATAACACACAAAGTTAGGAAACAAAATTTATTCAAAAAATTTTGGGTCGTTACATAGATCCTTGCCACTAGAATATCCAAGTAACATGATATTCCAAATCCAATGGAGAGGGCAATTAGTTTTGGATAAAATAGTGGGAGACTAATAAATATAATATTTTTTTTATTTGTATAAGTTTTATAAGATAAAGTACTAAAATTATGCATATCTTATTTTATAGAAACAATATTAAAATGAAATCAAACATATCATTACAATCCATACTTGAGAAGTAAAAAATTCTCACGAGCACAAATTTCAAAGAGTATAAAAGGCGCCTACGTCTCATCCTTCACCATGAAAGAAAATTATATGTACTGGAAGAACCTTTTCCAGTTGTGCCTGGTAATGAGGTAAGTGGTGAAGAGATATCGCTCTATGAGAAAATCTTAATAATGCCACAAATGTTCAATACTTTATGCTATCATCTATATCCAATGAGGTTTTGAAGCAATATTAGGATATGGATGCCTATAGCATGATGTATCACCTTCAAGATCTCTATCAAGAGAAGGCAATACAATAGAGGCATGAGATCTCTAGTGCTTTGTTCATAACTAATCTTGGAGAGTTTGTTCCAGCTGGGCCTCATGTAGTCAAACTTATTGGCTACATTGAACACCTGGACATCTTAGGGATTAAATTCCCGAATGAGTTGTGTACGGATATCATACTTTTATCACTACAAAAGACCTTCTCCAACTTTATTATTAATTAAAATATGAGAAATAATGAGAAGTGTCTTTCATAACTTCTTATTTTAATTCTCTAAGTGGATAGTTACATGGGGTGTGACAAAACTATGGTTCTTATAGTGATTAAGAAAATTAAGAACAAGGAAAAGGGGCTTAAGACCTATATACATTCTAAAGCTTCAGAGAACCACCCTTCCAAGAAGAAGAAGATTCAAAGGAAAGTAAAATAAAAGGAGGTGGTATGTTTTTCATGTGGAAAGTCAAGCCACTGGAATAGGAACTACACCTAGAATCTAGGGGAAGCTAAATGTGCATTCGTTATTGAGTGCAATCTTTCCATATCTACACATTGGGTATTAGATACAACTTGCGGTGCTCACATCTATATCCAAATGCAGGAACCAAGTAGATTCTGAAAAATTTCTATAAGAGAGGTAGATCTGACTGATGTTAATAGTGCAAGGTTGGATGCTCTGACCATTGGTAACTACCACCTTACATTGCCAACGAGAATGGTTTTGGTTTTGAAAGATTGTTATTATTCTCCTATGGTTACCAAAAACATAATTTATGTATCATTCCTAGATATATATGGGTTTATTTTCAAGTTTGTAAATAAAATCCATTTCTTCTATAATGAAAACATATGTTATGGTATGACACATTTAAATAATGGTATTTATATATTAAATTATGAAAACTAAGTATTGGAAATTGATAACGAATCATGTTCACATGACTCATACAACACCCAGCTTTGGCATCACCATCTTGGTCATGTAAACGAGAAGCATTTGACAAATATCTATCAAGATTTTTATTTATACTCTTCTAAGCTAAAATCACTTGATAGATTTCATGATTTTTTATCACACCATGATTCACTGTTTCATTTTCACCCTTACACCACTGTACTAAACTAGTTTTGTATTGAAAATTATAAAAATAATAAAAATATTTACTTCATGTTTGATTCAATTATTTTTTATCACTATTAAAAAGGTAAATTTTACTTGTTTTTATAATTTCATTGAAGGTGGAGGTGATTTGGAGGGATCATGACGAAGTTCAAGAAAAATGGGCCAAATTGTGCAAGATCCAAGAACATTAGTGGCCTCAATTGCACACTTCTACTAAACCATGTATCCAAATGCTATGATATTTTTTTATGGTCCAAAATTCAATGGGATATAACTTTTATAAAGTAACTCGATCTCAATTAGGCCATTTTTGGCCCATCTGGACTAATATGTCCAAGCCACCAAATTTGCATGAAGCCAAAAGTGGTGTGTTGTGTTCTGTCGATATCTCGAGCTGTAGTTGTCCAAATGGTGCAAAATTTTAAATGGATATATTCATGATGTTTGGATACCAATTTTTAATTTTATTCAAATATAGATAAGACTTTATGGAGGTCGAAAACCATGGTCCAAGTTTTTTCTTGAAATACGGGGGCTCAAAACCACCTTCCATTTTCCTATAAAATGATACCATGGACTCCCCATTTTCAAGTTAGAACTAGAAGAAAAGATATAAAATTTTGGAGTTCCATAGGATTAATCTTATTATCCTATAATTTCTAGAGTCCTCTATCCTTATAGGGGGATCAAGGATGAAGGAGAAGTTCCACCCAACTTTCCTCCTCCTCTCAATGTTGGGCTAAACAATGGGTGTTCATTATGAGAGAGATACACATCTTGTAAAGGAAGTTCCAACACTTTTACTAGTACTGGTTTGATGTATTTTGGGTTTGAAAACATTTCATTTAGAATTATCTTACTTTTACTCATGTTTGAATGCTTTGTTTGATTGAATCGAATGGAATGCTCTTTACTTTTAACTGATCGGTGTGAAGTATTGAGTGCGTGACTTGTGTTGTTCCGATTAGACAACACAAGAATCCTTTTCTTCCCAAATTATTTGAGATTTAAATTTTCTTTGGATGTTATTATAACATTTATGTGATCTGGACTTTGGCTATATGATTTTTATGTCAAGGTTTGGCTTAACCTGCTTTGATATAAAAACTTGGAAAGTAATCGAGATTCTGATTAATTTCAACCAAAGACTTATATCAAAACCTAATTAATATATAATAATTATGAACTTTAAATGTGTGTAGTGAACTCACCATGAATCCTTTTTCTCATACTTTTCAAAATTCAATTGGTTCTTCAACTATTAAACTCTTTAAATTAAGTTATTTTCTATAAATTATTTTCAAAACAACCCCACTATTTTAATAAATTTTATTAAAAATACACACTCTAAACCTATCAATGATCCTTGAGGGATGACCTAAGTTCTTTCCTAGACTATAAATACCCTTTAAAATCATAATAAATTTGACGTGTCATGACAACACATTCAAATTTTGGCACCATTTTTGGGGAGTGATTTAGTTTTTAGTGCATGTTTTTGATAAGATTTTTGTAAATTTTGTGAATATTTATTTGTTTTATCTTGTAAATTTACCTTTATTTTTGTGTTATGATTTATTTATTTTTTAGGTTCTATGCATGATGCGTTCTACTTCAGGACACTTACCACCTTTAAAACCCGAACTAGAGAGGATCCTATGTCAGCAACACTGAGACACACAAGAGAACCCTTTAAAGGAGGACACAAAAAACATCGACACTCTTCTTGATCCTTCTAATTCTTATTCTGTAACCCATGTTAAAACTGAAATTAATGTGTATAAAATGGATGAAAATAATATAAAACTCAAAGAACTAACCTCACATGATTTTGATATCCAACCCACTTACATTCAATTACAAGGCGAGACACCCAATTTTGAACTTAAATATGGATTAATTAACTTATTACCAAGATTACATGGCATCATAGGAGAAGATACACATAAGCCCTTAAAAGAATTTCATACTGTGTGTTCTACATTAAAACCTACAAATTTGGATGAAGAACAAGTAAAGCTAAGGGAATTCCCCTTTTCATTATAAGATATTACAAAAGATTGGGTTTACTATGTTAATTCACCAATTAGAGGCTGGGCGGATATGAAACACATTTTTTCTTGAAAAATAATTCCCAACCTCTAGAACTACAACTATAAGGAAAGAAATATATGGTATAAGACAATCATAAGGGGAAACACTTCATAAATACCAGGAAATATTTAAAAGGATTTTTTCAAGTTTCCCACACCACTAAATAAGTGATTAACATTTAATACAATATTTTTATGAAGGTTTGATTCCTATTGATTGAAACATGATTACTATTGCTGCAGGTGGTGCTCTAGTTGATAATACCCCAATTGATATAAGAACCACAATTGAGAACATGGAACATAAAACTCAATAATTCGGTTCAAGGTCCAATGTACCCATTCGGGGTGTCCATGAGTTGCAATCAACCAAATTCGATAAGAAGGTGGAAACAAAGTTCGAAGAGGTAAGTACCCTTCTTCAACAACGTGCTATTTCCCAAGGGAAAACCCAATATCTTACTCCCATCCACTGTGGAATATGTTCTTATGACACCCACTATTCTGACCAATGCCCTCAATTGAGATAAACATCTGAGATTTGTGAAACAAATGGCTTCCAACAATATGCAATTCCAACAAACCACCCAAGATACCATACAAGACCTAAAAATCCAATTAGTCTAACTATCCAACTTGGTGGGGGGAATCCAAAGTCATGGGTTGGGTAAACTACCTCTCAACCACTAGTCAAACCTAGGGATAAGGGAAATGTTAGTGCCATAACCCTTATGAGTGGATCTCAACTTAGAATCCAAATGAACCCTCATTTATAGTCATACCCTCCTAAGGAAAATACCATCCCAACCATTTAAATTAGTCCAAATGTTGAAAAACCTTGTCCTGAGAGAAGCCCTTCCAAAGGAAAGAGTGTGTCTATTGATGAGTCACCCAACCCAACAATTCCTCTTCCATTTACCCAAAGGGACACCCAACCAAGAAAACCAAAAGAAACCGAACTCGATAAATAAATCTTGGAAACTTTAAAAAAAGTGCAGGTTAACATCTCCTTGATCGATGTCGTGAAACAAATTCTAAGATACGCCAAGTTTATGAAGGAGATGTGTACACACTGAAGGAGACTTCGAGGTGATGCGAAGGTGAGATCGGGGAGGAATGTCTCATAATTGATAGAGCCATCACTTCCCACCAAATTTAACAATCTAGGAACATTCTCAATTTCATACACCATAGGGTAGTATTCCTTTTCCAATTCTATGCTTGATTTAGGTGCCTTTATAAATGTGATGCCTCAATCCATTTACTCTCCATTGTAGGTTGGGCAATTGAATTCAACAAGAATTATTGTTCAACTAGAAAACTATAGTACTTCACACCCCTATGGTGTGTTAGGGGATGTTCTTGTGAGGGTGAAAATTTTAATTTTTCATGCTAATTTTTATGTGATTAAAATGGTAGATGATAGGATGAATGAGAACACCCTGATTATATTGGGAATAACTTTACTAAAAACTACCAAAACCATAATTAATTTACACAACGGTACATTATCTATGAAGTTTGGTGGTGACATTTTCCACTTCAACATCCTTCATTCCATGAAGCACCCATCAGAAGAACATTCCCCAATCTCTGTTAACTCTATAGATGTACTCCCTTCCCTAAAAAAATTCTTTTCATCCCCTCGATCCCCTTTCTGACTTTTATTCATTGATTAAAATACTAGTAAATGAATCATTCATAGAATATTGTTCCTATCTATAAAAATGTCATTCATGTTTGTTAATTGATAATTTCTTGAACATAGAGGATCACATGACCGTCAATGATACTACTAAGCTTGTAAAATCTCATTCCTCATATGAGGGCGATACCATTGAGCAGTTAGATGAGATTAGTGACCTCTCAATTTCACACATACTAACATAAATTTAAAATACCCTTTAATTGAAACTAAAACAACTACCTCAAGATTTAAAATATTCCTATATTGAGAATGGAAACAAAGGGTCGACCGAGCTCCACATGTCACTGCCTATGCCTCAAGTACTTTGGACCTTGCCCAAGAAAACTACACTGCAATTGAAAAATAATTCCTTTAAATTAAGTTTTCCTTGGATAAATTTAGTTCATACCTTTTAGGGTCCGAATTCATTATTTTCTCAGACCATGCACCCCTTTGGTATATCCTTAAGAAACTAGAAGCCAAACCACATCTCATTCGTTGGATGCTCCTCCTTCAAGAATTCAATCTAGAAATTAAGGATAAAAAAGGAGTTGAGAATGTGGTGGCTGACCATATTAGCAGGATCCTACCATCCTTGGACATTGATTCATCCCCCTATATTCCCATAAATGACATGTTTCCCAATGAAAAACTGTACTAAGTGCAACATGTTATTCCTTGGTATGCTAAAATTGTAAATTATTTGGTAGCATCTTGCATTCCTGCTGATTTCAACAAAAACCAAACTGACCGTCTAAAACATGAGTCTTGTTGGTATATTTGGGATGACCCCTACCTTTGTCACACATTTAGTGATCAAGTCCTTAGGTGTTGTGTTCCCAATAGCGAGTTTCAGTTCATCCTTAGGTTCTGCCACACTCTTGTTTGTGGGGGCCACTTTGGTCCCCAGTGGACTGCTCTCATGGTCCTTGATTCTGGTCTATTTTGGCTAACATTATTTTAGGATGCCCATAGTTTCTATAAATATTGTCCTCACTATAAAATAATGGAAAATTTCTCTAAAATAAATGAAATTCCACAACAACCCTTTCTCTTCTATGAAATTTTCAATGTTTAGGGCACTGACTTTATGTGACCATTCCCCAATTCATTTGGGAAAATTTACATTCTTTTGGGAGTGGATTATGTGTCAAAATGGGTAGAAAAATGTACCAAAAGTACTGATGATTCCAAGACTATTGTGGAATTTTTGAGAAACCAATTTTTTTTGTAGTTTTGAATTACCTAGGTTCATCATCAGTGACTAGGGTTCTCATTTCTGTAATCGAACAATGCAATCTCTTTTTCATCGATATGGGGTTGGGCATCGATTGGCCACTGCATATCACCCATAGACCAATGGTCAATCCAAGGTGTCGAATAGAGTGGTAAAAAAAATTCTTTGAAAAATGGTTCAACCCAATAGAAAAGATTAGAGTCTTAGACTCGATGATTCATTATGGGCTTACTATACTGCCTTTAAAACTCCTATTGGAATGTCACCTTATAGGCTTGTGTTTAAAAAGATTCTTCATCCCCCTATTGAGATAGATAACAAGGACTACTGGTCCATTAGAAAAAGCAATTCTAGTCTTTCTAGTGTAGGTTCTCAAAGGAAGTTACAGATTCATGAGCTAGAGGAAATGAGAATAGATTCATATGAGAACTCCCAGATTTATAAGGAGAAAACCAAGGCTACCCATGACTTTATCATCCATCATCATCAATTTCAAAAATTGGTAGGAAGGTACTCTTTTACAATGCAAGGATGAAGTTGCATCCAGGTAATCTTCGTTCCCACTGGTTTGGTTCATACACTATTAATAATGTTTATCCATTTGGTGTTGTTCAGGTTCAAAATAAAGAAACCAAAAAAACCTTTATTGTCAATGGGTAGCAACTTAATCACTTCTACAAAGCCCTTCCGGAGTCCCCAATGGAGGAAATCCATGTTCAATAAGCAATATATGAATGACACCAACCAGGTTTTATCCTTCCTTATCACATTCTCTTTTATTAAAGTGAGGATATTGTATACTCTAGGTGTGGGGGGATGGGTACATTCCTGGGTTAGTTAGTAATTTTCATCATCTTTTTTCCCTCTTTTTAGCTTGTTGAATAGTATTGTTACTTTCCCCCTTTCCTCCCCTCACTTTTGTGCTGGAATGTTACCTTTTTTATGCCCACTTTATCATGTAAAATGATTCATGTTTAATCATGGAAGTTATTGAAAATGCATGTGGAATTTCCTCATTTCATTTTGTTTTAACATTTGAAAAGAAAATATGTTGAAATGTGCATTTCAACAAGAATTCAATATTGTGGTGTGAATTTATTTTTAAATTTGGTTATTTATCGATGATAAAAATAGTTTTATCATTTTGAAACCTTTGAGAATAATGGTACCCTTTGTGTGAGTAGTTTAAGGGAAAATTGTGTCACTTAATTTCTCCACACACCTTTGCACCCAACCATGAAGTATGAAAATTTCTTACTTAATAGAAGGTAAATATAAGTTAGGTTAATTTTTCTCTACTTTAAAAAATTATTTTTCCATACATTCATTCCTTATCCGATCTATTTCATTACTATACCAAATTTACCTATGCGTGTGTACCTGTTATCCAACTGTTGTACGCCCTAAAAAAACAAAAAAAAAAACAAATAAACATTGAGGAGAGTGATGAAATGTAAAACATATAGGGATATCTAGGTCATGATCTTATGGTTTTACTTATGGGAATTCTTAAGTGAGTAGGTCTTGAAATTTGATTGCAAAGGATGTAGGGCAGGTTCGGTGGAAATGATCATGTAAGTAGAATTTTTTTAAAATAACTTATATTTACTCGATAGAAAGTGGAAAGAATAGCATGAAATGGTTGTCACACACACATGTGAAGAATTAGTGACATGATTAACTTTTGAATTATTTTCTTTTATTGGTATCATTAATCTCTTGTAATTTCATTCTGATATAGTTTTTTAGACATCTTTTTCCATGATCACTGAGAATAACTCCTCGATGTGATTTTTTCTTTGATCACATTTCTATTAGGAATTAAATTTTCATTGAATGTTAAATATTTATGAAGTTTGGAATATCTACATGCATAATTTTTTGAAATATAAATTTTCCTAGGAGTGAAAATGTTTAGGTTTGGGGGTGTGATCGCACTGTGATTCACTGTTTCATTTTAACCCTTACACAACTGTCCTAAACTAGTTTTTTATTGAAAAATATAAAAATAATAATAAATTTCACTTCATGTTTTATTAAATTATTTTTTTATCACTTTTTAAAAGGTAAATGTTACTTTTTTTGATAATTGATTTGTAGGTGGAGGTTATTTGGAGGGCCCATCACGAAGTTCAAGAAAAATGGGTCAAACTGTACAGGATCCAAGCACACTAGTGGACTCAACTGTACACTTATACTAAACTGTTCATCCAAATGGGATGATATTTTATGTTATAGTAAAAAATTCAGCGGGTTACAAATTTTATGAAGGAACCTAAGCTCAATTAGGCCATCTGTTGGTCCATTCAGACTCATCTGTCCAAGCCACTGAATCTGTACAAAGTCAAAAGTGGTGTGCTGTGTTCTGTTGATATCTCAAGCTATAGTTGTCCAAAATGGTTTAAACTTTTTTATGGAGATATTCAGGATATATGTCTAAAACTTTTTATTTTTCTTCAAAGTGAGATAAGACTATATAGAGTTTGAAAACCATGGTCCAATTGGTTTTTTCAAAATCTGGGGGCTCAAAACCACCTTCCATTTTTCCTATAAAATGATACCTTGGGCTCCCCATTTGCAAGTTCGAACCAGAATCAAATATCTAAAATTTTGGAGTTCCATGGGATTACTCTCCTCATACTATAAGTTCTGGAGGCCCCTATCCTTATAGGGGGATCAAAGATGAAGAAGGAGTTCCACCCGACTTTCCTCCTCCTCTCGATGTTGGGCTAAACAGTGGGTGTTTGTTGTGAGGGAGCTATACATCTTGTAAAGGGAGTTCAAAAACTTGTACTATTATTGGTTTGATGTGTTTTGGGTTTGAAAACATTTCATTTATAATTATCTTATTTTGATTCATGTTTGAATACTTTGTTTGATTGAATCGAATGGAATCCTCTTTACTTTTAACCAATCGATGTGAAGTCTTGAGTGCGTGACTTGTGTTGTTCCGATTGGATATCTAAAGAATAATTTTATTCCCCACACATTTGAGATTTTAATTTTAATTGGATGTTATTATACCATTCATGTGATCTGGACCTTGGCTATACAATTTTTATGTCAAGGTTTGGCTCAACATGCTTTGATATAAAAACTTGGAAAGTAATCGGGATTCCGATTAATTTCAACCAAAGAATTACATCAAACCCTAATTAATCTCCATGAATGATGAACTTGAAATATGTTTAGTAAAATCACAACGAACACTTTTTCTCATACTTTTAAAAATCCACTTTGTTCTTCAACTATTAAACTCTTTAAATTATGTTATTTTATTTAAACTATTTTCAAAACAACCCCCCTCTTTTAGTACTTTTTATTAAAAATACACACTCTAAACCCATCAAAACCCCTTGAGAGATGAACTAGGGTATTCCCTAGACTATAAATACCCTTTAAAAGAATAATAAAATTGACATGTCATGAAAACATGTTCACCTGTTTACAAGAGAAAATGACCAAACCGCCATTTGGTAGACAAGGTGAAAGGGACATAGAGCTGCTAGGATTGGTACACACTGATGTGTGTGGATCATTTACAATATAAGATAGAGGTATATATTCTTACTTCATAACTTTTACTGATGAATTGACTGGATATGGCTATGTCTACTTAATATGGTATAAGTTTGAGTCCTTTGATAAATTCAAGAAATTCAAGAATGAAGTAGAGAATCAATTGGTAAGAAGATAAAGAAACTTAAATTAGATTGAGGTGATGAATATATTAACAAAGATTTCATTAAATTTATATGGGAGTTTGGGATTCTATCTCAACTCACTACACTTTATACACCACAATGGAATGGTGTTAGTGAAATGAGGAACCTTACCTTGTTAGACATGGTAAGGTCAATGATGAGTCTTGCAGATCTTCCATTATCCTTTTGAGGATATGCATTACAAACCATGACATACATATTAAACCGAGTTCCAACTAAAGCAGAAAACATAATTCCCTTTGAGTTATAGAGTGTAAAGAAACCCATTTTGTTTCATACACATATATGGGGTTGTGAGGCATTTGTTAAGTCCTTCTCGGGCAATAAACTAGAACCCCAGGGCATGAAGTGTGTATTTATAGGGTATCCTAAGGAAATAAGGGGATATTACCTATACAACCCTTCATACATGAAAGTTCTTGTTTCCAGACAAGACATATTTCTTGATAGGGATCACATCCTCAAAAAGGATAGTGGGAGTAAGATTAAATTCAATGAATTTGATGCTTAAGATACACAAGAGTTCGTATAGGAATAGATTCCACAGGTCCCCATGGAATAAGTAGTTCCTGAAACACAAGTACTACATATGAGCGTAAGAGGGGTAAGAGAACCAGAGAAATTTGTGTTTTTAGTCACCGAAGATCGTAACTCATTATTTGTTGAAAATGAAGAACCTCTTGTAGGTTCTGGGCATAGTGGAAGTGCATTGGTGGGTGTACCCAACTTTGATTTTAGCATTAACAACAATCATTCCGAGATCCATCACAATAATAAAATGCCAGATCTTCAGAATAGAACGAAGAATGAAAAATAAAAGAGGGGAGTCTGGGAACCATAGATAAGACCATTATATGCTGTTTATAATTAATTTAATTAATTGAAAAGAATTACCTTGATGGAATTCTTTCTTCATTGATGTTTCTGGTCACAATATGATATGATCCGTCATTGCGTCGTAGAATCCAATTGTAGGTAATCCATACGTACTCCATGTATCTCTAGACATCGCTGAAGGGATATCTGGGTGCTATCACGGAAGAGCCTTCGCTTGCGATGTACACCTTCGATTGCCTTGATTCGGTGGAGGAGGATCTCTCTATCTCGTAGCTTGAGAGTGTTCTTGGAAGAAAAGGATTCTCTCATGGATTGAGAGCTTTCTCTAGATTTTTTGTGAAAAACCCAAAAAAAATGGCTCGGCTAATGAGAAATATATAACTGGGATTTTTAATTACATAGAATAATAAAATGAATTAATTACCCAAAATCATTTATTCATTTCATTTAATTCTTAGTAATACCCCATGTCTAATAATAACAGTTGACTATTATTATTACCTGACATGCACCCAGTGAATTACACATAATATTATTTAATTAAATAAATAATATTATTTCTCAAAAATTCATAGAAAAAAATACACGACGTGTATATTTTATATACATGACGTGTACTTTTATTTTTCCATTTTTCTTTATTTCCTCCACTACATTTATTAGACCTTGAATAATGGATATTTATTTCTAAAATAAATATCACTGCATTAATCACTAATAAATATATTATTTCTACCATAATATATTCTCTCGAATAACTAGTGTTGAAATAAATGCGATTAGGCATCCTTAAATAATTATTAAACCACAATTAGGAATAATCTTTATTCAACTTGTTAAATTAATATTTAACTGAGATATTTGGACACACTTAGTGTGTGACCCTCTAGGCCTCTTTCTCAGTGGCATTAGGAGGATCCTGCCTAAAGTCCAAGGTTAGAATCTAGTAACACGCCAAGGCACCCATAAAGAAAGAAGTTAACGCCGTAATGACATGTCACCTCCTACAAACTCTTACTGTATAATATAATCCCTTTGTCTAGATATCTCGAATCAAGCGGGTTGCATGTTAATGCCATCAAACCATGTGCTCAATTATTCTTTCTTTGACTTTCTGAAATTGAACTTTACTATTACTCACCATGACCATGGATTTATTTAGGCTATATCAATTCCATAAAAGGGCCTAAAATATCTACTTCCATTATGGAAAAAAAGGGACAAATCCTTTCTCACATTATCTATTAATGCAATATCACTTTTGATGCACCCAACGTATTCTACCTCGCTGCAAATAGTGTATCATCATAGTTTTCATCAATACATCTAAGTGCGCGAGTTATAATACCCGCTTAATAATAATATTAAAGTCTAAGGACCAATACACACGTCTGCAGATAGGAACATCCAATTACACTATGAAATGTGGATTTCCTACTGGCGGGTCTTATTCTTATAATATCCTCCTGGATATTACCAAGGGAGCACACCATGATAAGGTGCCTCAAAGTTTTATGAGTCCTCACCTCTAATGGCATGTATTATTTGTGTCCCTCAAATAACATCATCCGACCATAGAACATATATTCAAGAATAGTGTTATGACACTTCCAGGTTCTCATCATAGTAGGGATCCACTATGACCCTTTAATGCAACAGCTATCCTTAGGACATTATCACATACATTGTCACACAGAAGAACAATCAAGATGTGATAAGGTATTTATTAATGAATAAAGTACAGATTAGTTGGTTCTAGGCCACCAACTCCAACACCTCTCTCCTATACAGAGAAAGTAGAGAACTCAAAAGCTATGAGATGGCAAGAAACCATGAATTTTGAAATGGATTCCATGTATTAGAACCAAGTTTGGGTTCTGGTCGATGCACCAATTGATGTAAAGACCATTGGGTGAAAATGGATATTCAAGAGGAAACTGGACATAGAAGGTAGAATAAATACCTATAAAGCAAGGCCAGTGGCTAAAGGGTTTAAACAACGTCAAGGAATTGACTATGATGAAACCTTTTCCCCAGTTTCCATGTTCAAATCCATTATAATTTTACTTGTTATAGCATCTTACCATGATTATGAGATTTTCTATATGGATGTCAAAACTTCATTCCTTATCAGGAACCTTCAGGAAGATTTCTATATGGCACAACATGAAGGGTTTGTGACTCCAAGTAATGCTAGAAGGATTTTCAAGTTATACAGATTCATTTATGGATTGAAGCAAGCATCTAAATCATGGAACATTCGATTCGATGAAGCCATAAAATAATTTGGTTTCATTAAGAATGAATGTGATCCGTGTGTTTATAAGAGGTTTAGTGGGAATGCAGTAGTTAACCTAGTAGTATATGTTGATGTCATATTACTTATTGGAAACAACATACCAGTATTATAGTCAGTTAAGGACTGGTTAAACAAATGTTTCTCCATGAAGGACTTAGGTGAAGTAACCTATATTCTAGGGATCAAAATCATTTGTGATAGACCCAATGGGTTTCTTAGTCTAAGTCAAAGAACATATATTGACTAGATACTAAAGATATTTAGTATGAAACAATCCAAGATGGGATTGGTTCCAATGTTACATGGTTTACATCTTTCTAAGAAAATTTGTCCACAGACATAACAAGAGAAAGATAGAATGAGTAATATCCTATACGCTTCAACGATAGGATCAATCATGTATTCCATGTTATGTACTAGACTTGATGTTGCCTATGCATTGAGAATGGTAGGAATATATCAAGAAGACCCAAGAGAACAAAATTAGACTACTGTTAATGTTATACTTAAGTATCTAATAAGAACCAAGGATATGTTCCTAGTGTATGGAGGAGATGAGGAGTTGGTTATTGTGGGAGATACTGATGCTAGTTTTCAAATAAATCAAAATGATCTGAATTTTCAGTTAGGATATGTTTTATATATCAATGGAGGAGTTGTGAGCTGGAAGAGTTCAAAGTAGTCAGTTGTTGTTGATTCTACAGTAGATTCCAAGTATATAGCGGCTTCTAATGTAGCCAAAGAATCAGTTTGGATTCAGAACTTTGTATAGGAGCTTGATGTGGTATATAGTAGTAAAGACCCTATCACATTGTAGTGTGATAATACTGTAGTGATGACTATTGAAAAAGATCCAAGCACTACTGGAATTCCTATTTTTTGCAACGGGATATTTGCGACGGGATCCTGTCGCAAATAGCCTTTTGCGACGGGCCCCCGTCGCAAATAGCTCCTTGCAGAAAATGGCGTCGCAACAGATATTTTTTACGACGGGCCCGTCGCAAAATATATCTGTTGCGATGGGAATTTTACCCGTGGCAAAAAACCTCCCGATTATATACATTATATACCCAAAAACCGTTTGCAATGGGCCCATCGCAATTAGTTTTTGCGACGGGGAACTTACCCGTCGCAAATATCATTCCGATTATATACATTATATACTCATAAAACTTTTTTGACGGGCCCGTTGCAAATACTAATTACGACATGCCCGTTGTCCCGTCCCAAATACTAATCTTAAAAAAATATATTTCACTTATTTGTGATGGGGCCTCATCGCAAAAGACCCCATCACAAATACTAAAATTAATTAGAAAATAATAATAAAATTATGATTAATGAAAAAATTATATTATTATTATAAAAATAATAAAAAATAAAAAGTATTATTATTATTAGTAAAATAAACAAACATTAAAAAATATAAACTAAAAAAATATATTTAATAAAATTATGATTAATAAAAAATTAATATTAATATTATTAAAATAATAAAATAATAAAAAATTATTAAAAGTTTCAATATTTTCAAAAAAATATAAAAAAATCATAAAATATTATTATTATTATTATTAGTAAAATAAAAAAATATTAAAAAATATAATACTAATAATAAAAAATAAAATATTAATAAAAAATAAATTATGCAATATTTCCACCAATATAAAAGACAGAAACTATAAATAGTTCATATTATTATAAAACTTGAATTCAAATGTTTTTAACATAAAAAACAAATCACTGGGGGGGGGGGGTTGTCTGGAGGAGGTGGAGGAAACTCCATCCCTAAACTACGAGTCAGACGGTGCATGTACTCCATCTGCTCGTGATACTCCTACTGTCGCCACTGCTCTCAATCGACGCAGCTCCTCCTCATGATTCTGCTCCTGCTGCTGCTGCCGCCGACACATCTCTTCATGATGCTTCTGCAAAGTCTCTATAAGCTCAGCTTGAGTTCGCAACTGCTCCTAATACTGTGAGCCAGAAGATGATGTCTCTCCACGAGCTCCTCTCGAGCTGGACGCCGACATCGCAGTAGTACCAAAATAAGTACTAGGAGTCAAATGATAGCTGATACCAACTACTTGGCCCTTATCAAAGCCATACTGAGTCTCTTGCATCCATGAAGCCTCATCGAAATGGTGAGCACCAGTCTACTCAGTCGTCTCGTCCTGACCCTCAGCCTGTGTCTGAGAGGTTCCAGCCTCATATGACCCCTTCAATTCCAATTTAAAATTAAAATTGTGAAAATATTATATGCAATTAATTGTCAAACTGAAAAAATAATACTAACCACAATCTGACGCTGGCGATCACCTCTAATATCTCTAGTGGCTGGATCACTGTACATCCTCCGATAAATGTCGAACTCTATAATATCGGGATGCTCGACTGCCTACTGAAATATAAAATAAACTTTTTATATTTAAAGTTATATAAAATATTTAAAAAATATACTTACTAGATGCTCTTTATGAAAACTGAATGTACGACTACCAGCTCGATGCATCACCTCCTGTCTCCCCCGGTTCTTCCGTCCCACTAAAGATCTCCTCTGAAATCCAACACCCAACTAGTGTAATCATAATCCATCCCAAACGTGAGATGAAATGTACTCTGGTTGGTGCGCTCTATACCACTCATCAAATTCTGTCACTCTTGCTTTCTTAATGGCTTTCCTTCTCAAATTGTGCAAAAACTGACAGAAATGGTCATGCATAGAAACCCACCATGCTGCGTGGATAGCGCCGCACATGCTATCATCGATAGGATACCATAAACCCTACAAATAATTTATAATATCAAGTTATTAATAAAATAAATTTCAAAATAAATATTATTTATTTACGTACCATCCATTGATGGAACATGTCGCATCGCACATCAACGGGAATATGTTCCCATGTGATCCATGGCTGAGAAAAATAATTGCGTAAGATAGCGCTCCCCTATCCAATAGCTACATGCGCAAAACTGTAAAAAGGAATAAATAATCAAACAATTAGTATATATATAAATAAATTAATGAAATCTAACTAAAATATACTAGTTACCATACCTCCGTGTGTGTGGATTGAAACCAAGATGTGGAAGTCACTCAGGGATAGGGTCAGGAATCATCGATCATTCAAGACCACGCCCCCTCCGCGTACCCCCTGAACCACCAGTAGGATGAGGGTCAGATGATCCAAAATCTTCCTCATCCAACGGTAGGTCAACCTCTTGCAACTCGCGAAATATTTCAGAGTCCATTTAAAACACAAAATGATTGTTGTTAGAAGATAGTTGAAAATAACTATTTATTATAGATATATATTAAATATGATTATAACAAACATTTAACTATGTCAATGTTCATCTTCATCCTCTTCTCCATAGCTATCAATGTCAATGTCTTCATCTTCCTCCTCAACATCATCAATATCCATATGAGTTTCAGTTTTAACATCTCTTGTCATTTAAAATTCATTTGTAACATCATTAACATCTTTATCACCATCGATCCTTAATTGTGGGGTGTCATCATCGATATTCACGTATCTTTGTGAATCAGATGGATTTTGAGCAGTCTCTTGAAAAATTTCAATTCCTTCCACTTCAGTGGAACCACATTCTGTTTGAGTAAACTGATTTTCCCGAGATTTCATTTTTATTATGCTCCACCAATCACTCAAGTCTCTTGAAGTAGCACAGTACTTTGCATAATAAATTTGATGTGCATGTTGATCCAGTAAAAATGGTTTATTTATTTCAAGAAGACTTTTATATTTAATATCGACGATTCCATGAGTCAGATGAACACACAATCCTCTCTCAACATCCAACCACTGAAATTTAAACATTGTTATGTAATTCTATCCTAGATAACACAACTCAATAATTTCATACAAAATGCCATAAAAGTCAACTTCAGTTTCACTGTGATGTGATCCTCTCAAGAAAACTCCACTGTTCATTGTTTTTTTTGATTCCCCATATGCAAGTGTATGAAATCAAAAACCATTCACCACATATGCATTATAAGATTTAACTATTTTGGATAGTGGGTTACTCAATATACACTGTCTCTTATCAATTTTATCAGCATATTGAGACACCTGAATTTTTTTAAAACAATTATCAATATAATAAATAATAAACAGAATTGATATTAAACCATCAATAATTTATGTTACCAGTTTTTGAAACCATTGAGAATTTTTTTTGTCTGCGTTCTTCAAGATCAGCTGTTGTAATTTGTGGAAGTTGTTTCTTGATATGATTATCATATAACCTACAAATAAAATAAGTTTAAATACTGTAACTTAAATTATAGAATAAGTGATAGAGGCACTCACAGGACAAATGATGTCATTTCTTCACAGTTGAGCAGAACATATGTATGAGCTCTATGTTGTTCATCATCCGAAAGCCATCGTTCATGAACTCCACTAAAACCAAGATTTGGCTAATTAAAAACTGTTAATTGATTGTCCATTTTGTCATTAACATTCCCCTCATTTCGTCCCATGCGATTGTTTTTTGAGGGATATTGAGATTCAAATAATGAGAGCAGAAAAAAGAAATTTCCTCTTGCAAATAAGCTTTAGCAATTGATCCTTCAACTGATGCTTTGTTACGTACTTTTTTCTTCAATTTCTGCATGCATCTCTCGAATGGGTAAATCCATCAAAACTGTACTGGACCTCCATATTTATATTCATGTAGAAAATATAATATCATATGTTCCATTGAGTCAAAGAAAGCCGACAGAAAGGTTTTTTCCAATTTACATATAATTACAGCAACATCTTCTTCCAGTTTTCTTAGCGCATCGTAGTCTATTGTTGCTACACAAATGTCTCGAAAAAAATATGATATGTCTATTATCGAATCCCAAATCATAGAATTCAACAAACCTCTGAATCCAATCGGCATTAGTCTTTCCATTATAACATGATAATCATGACTTTTTAATCCAATAATATAACCATTCTTAACACATCTGCCCAAATTAGAAGCATAGCCATCTGGAAGTCTCAAATCTACAATCCACTGACAAAATAATAAGAGAATCTCTTTGGATAGTGTATAAGATACTTTTGGCTTCATTAACCTCTATGATATGACATTTTCAAATAGTTCAAGTTCTGGTCGCCTGCAAATTTGGGTAAGATCTAATCGTGCCTTTACAGTATCTTTGGTCTTACCTGGTGTATCCAAAACTGTATGAAATAAATTATCAAAATAGTTCTTCTCAATATGTATAACATCCAACATGTGAAGGATCAACAAATCAGACCAATACGGAAGATCCCAAAAATGATCCGTTTTATCCAATTATGTTCTTTCCCAAAGCCAGGAATTTTCTATTGGTTTACTGTTGGTCCAAATGTGATGGGAGGTAATGAAAATACAACTGATTTTAACTCTGTACCTGAGATTATATTTGGAGGTTCATCCCTTTCAATTGTAACTTTTCTAAAATGAGATTTCCTCCGAAAAGGATGATCGGTTGGAAGAAATCTACGATGACAATCAAAATAGCAAGGTTTTTTTCCATTGATGAGCATAAAGGATTTGTTGTCTTTCATACAGTAAGGACATGATTTTGGACCATGTGTACTCTAACCAGATAACATTCCATATG
Organism: Viscum album; assembly: GCA_963277665.1. Lineage (NCBI taxonomy): Eukaryota > Viridiplantae > Streptophyta > Magnoliopsida > Santalales > Viscaceae > Viscum > Viscum album. The sequence continues at coordinate 186,492,355 of OY728144.1, forward strand.
CCGGAAAGTCAATAATCATCCACATCAATGCAGCTTTTAATATGAATTTTTTTTCGCAGCAACATCATATGTATTAACACCATCACTGCACAATGCATTTAACTCATCAATAAATAGTTTCAAATAAACATCAATATTATTTTTCGGATGTCCTGAGATTAATAGAGTCAAAATGATATAAGACTCCTTCATCAACATCCATGGAGGAAAATTGTACGGAGTTATAAAGACAGGCCAACATGAATACTGACTACCATAAGAACCAAACAGACAGAAACCGTCAGTAGAAAGACCCAATCGCACGTTTCGGTATTCTATAGAAAAAGATGGATGCAGACGGTCAAAATGTTTCCATAAATCACCATCAGATGGATGATTCAAGATTATATCAGTTAAAATCTTGGTTTTATGCCATGACATCATTGACGCTGTATTCTGAGACATAAATAAACGCTGCAACCTGGGTGTAAGGGGGAAATATCTCAACTGTTTTACTGGAATCGATCTAGACTTCCCTGGTTGAGCTTCTTTATACCTTGATTATCCACATGTGGGACAACTATCCAATGAATCATTTTCGCCAGAATATAAGATGCAATCATTTGGACATGCATGAATCTTCCGATAACTAAGTCCTAGATTACGAACCAGCCTCTTGCTCTCATAGTAATTTACAGGCAACAAATTTCCTTTAGGTAACAGTGTTTTAACCAAAGAAAATATCTGATCAAAAAAGTTGTATGACATTGCATTATTTGATTTAATAACCATAATTTTTTCAACTGCTTCTAATTTGATTATCTTGCAACTAGGATATAATGAATCCTCAGCAGACCTCAACAAATCATAAAATTTGGATGGTGCCAACTCAGGAGTTAAATCAATATCATCATGAGTTTCAGTTTGTTGAAAAGATGGACCGACAACATCATGTACTAAATTTTGAAACCGTGATGGATCCAGAATCAAGTTATTAGGATCTTCTCTAGAACTGCCTTCACTGTGTTGATACCAAAAAACATAATCTGGTTGAAAACCAAACCGCAAGAGATGTCCCCCAACCTTGTAAACCGTGTCAAACGTTCTCAGAGCACATTTTTTACAAGGACACTTAATTGTGCCTTCTAAAACATATTCTGGTTTTGATGATGCAAATGCTAAGAAAGCATCAACACCCTCAATATATACAAGATTTAAACCAGAACCATTTGGATTTCTGCACTGATTTATCCAAGCGCGATCATCTAATAATGACTGATGTCGACTTTCTTGTTCCATATTTTTCTACATAAAATATAAAATCATCAATGTTTTTGAATAATTTGAAATTATAAAAACACTATCTGAAAAAAGAAGATAAATAATTACAACTACTTCTTAATAATCACCATTAATTAAGGGCGACACAATTTCCAATGGATTGACGACTACTCTTTTGTCGGACAGCTCATTTACTTGCATCTTTCTCACACTGAAATCAGAATGAAGAATCTGGTCTGAGGTACACATATTCATTCTCGTATGCACGGGAATGAATATGTGTACCTCCCACCAGATTCTTCATTGTGATTTTAGTGTGAGAAAGTTGCAAGTAAATGAGCCGTCGGACAAAAGATCCCCCTTTTCATCGATGAATCGTCTTCTTCCAACTGTCACCACCTGAAAACATTATAAAAAATATGATCCTATGAATGCATATCCAATCTCGTGCATACAAGATTGAATATATCTACGTAGCAGCACATTTTTCATAATGTTTTGAGTCGGTGAGAGTTGAAAGGAGAAAAGTCATCGAGCAAAAGGAGTGCCGTCAATCCACTGGAAATTGTGCCAAGTTCTTAAAATTTATTAAAATTTATTAAAATTTCTTCGTAACTGTTCCTAACCGTTCTTAACTAATTATTACTAATTATAACTAATTATTCCTATTTATTCTTATATATTCCTATTTATTCCTATATATTCCTATTTATTCCTATATATTGCTAATTATTACAATTTATTGTTAATTATTACAATTTATTTCTAATTATTACAATTTATTGCTAATTATTACAATTTATTGCCAATTATTACAATTTATTGCTAATTATTACAATTTATTGCTAATTATTACAATTTATTGCTAATTATTACAATTTATTGCTAATTATTCCTAATTTTTGCTAATTATTTCTAATTATTACTAATTGTTCCTAACTATTCCTAATTATTGATAACTATTCCTAATTATTGCTAACTATTCCTAATTATTGCTAACTATTCCTATTTATTGCTAACTATTCCTAATTATTGCTAATTATTCCTAATTATTCCTAATTATTGCTAATTATTTCTAATTATTGCTAATTATTACAAATTATTACAAATTATTACAAATTATTACAAATTATTACAATTTATTACAATTTATTACTAATTATTACTAATTATTACAATTTATTACTAATTATTACAATTTATTACAATTTATAACAATTTATTACTAATTAATACTAATTATTCCTAATTATTGTTAATTATTTCTAATTGTTTCTAATTGTTACTAATTATTACAAATTATTACTAATTATTACTAATTATTACTAATTATTGCTAATTATTACTAATTATTACTAATTATTACTAATTATTACAATTTAGTACTAATTATTACAATTTATTACTAATTTTTACAATTTATTACTAATTATTACAATTTATTACTAATTTAGCAATACTTAGCAATACTTAGCAAAATGAAAACTGCTTGAATAATGAAAGGAAATTTGGTAATCATCGTTGTGGAGATTATTACAAATTTTCCCTTCATTATCCAAGCAGTTTTCGTTTACTAATTATTACTAATAAAAAAAATTATATTATCAATATTTTTGAAAAAACAATATTAATATTATTAAAATAATAAAAATTTTATAAAATATTAAAATTATCAATATCCATAAGAGGCTTTGCTCTATTCTTAACATGTTCAAATCTCAAAGGGTCGCCAATTGTCAGGTCATGCGCAATAAAAAGTTTGTGTTAGGCATGTCCAATGTAAACTCTATAATTGTCCTTGCATGGTTGATCACCTCGCAAGTAGTGTTGCAATTAGTAATAATTAGGTATAATTAGTAATAATTATGTATAATTAGATATAATTAGGTATAATTAGTAATAATTAGGTATAATTAGTAATAATTAGGTATAATTAGATATAATTAGGTATAATTAGCTATAATTAGTAATAATTAGCTATAATTAGTAACAATTACTAAGAATTGGTAACAATTAGGAAGAATTAGTAACAATTAGCAATAATTAATGAGTATTATGAGTCCCGTACTTTGATGTATTGATGAAAACTGTGATGAAATATGTTCGCGGTGAGGTAGGATACATTGGGTGCGTCATGATTAATATTGCATTAATGAATAATGCGAGAAAGGATTTGTCCCTTCTTCTCTTTGACATAAGTTTATATCTATGGACCTTTTATGGAAATTAAATATCCTAAATAAATCCACCACCATGATGTTGTATAGGCAAGTTCTATTTCAGGGAATTCAAACAAAGAGACATCAAACACATGTGTTGATGGCACTGTCATGCAACCTACTTGATTTTAGATATCGTGATAAAGAGATTATATTACATAGTAAGCATCCATATGAGGTAACATGTCATTGAATAATTGAATTATTTATCTATGGGTGCCTTGGCGTGTTGCTAGACACCAATCTTAGACTTTAGACCGCTTCACCTAATTCCAATGAGAAAGAGGCCAAGAGGTTCACACACTAAGTGTATCCATAATCTCAATTAAATAATATATTATTATTTATAATTTAACAAGTTGAATAAATATTATTCCTAAAATTGGTTTAATAATTATTCATGTATTCTTGATCGCATATATTCCATTACTAGTTATTTGATAGAATATAATGTGAGTGGAATATTTAATAAATATTTATTTTCTATTTAAGTGAATATGATATTTATTTATTTATTGGTGAATAATGTAGTGATATTTATTTAATAAATAAATATACATTATTCAAGACCCAATAAATATTATGGTGGAATGGCAGACCAATATTTTAGATCCAGTGAGAAATAATAAATAATGAATATTATTTGATTAAATAATATTTAATTATAATTCGCAAGTTAAGAGCATGTCGATAAATAATGATACTATTATTATTATTTGACATAGGGTTTTTCTAGGATTAAATAAATACTTAAGGGCACTTGTGCAATTATTTTATTTTAACCATAGCAATATATAAACCCAATTATGTTATTTTATCAAGAAGACAATTCATTTGTTTTGGTTGTGCACAATAGATTTAGAGAATCCTCTCAAGCCCTAGAGAGATCTCATCTCTAATAAAACTCTTAATAATGGAGAGCAATCTTCCTACACTAAATCCTCTCAAGTCAATAGAGATTAAGGAGTACACTTTGGAAGTGGTTCACGTGGAAATCATAGGTGGACAATGCAAGCAAAAAGATCTATCATGCTAGCACCCATAGATTCCTTTAGCAACATCTGGAGATTCATGGAACACATTTGGATCAATGATAGAGAAAATCTACACTTGGTTTCTACAATGCAATGATGATAGACTATAAATCTGTCACCAGATTCATCAATGATGAAAAAATTCCTTAAAGTCAATTATTTTTTTAATGAAATTAATTATAAATAATATGTTATGATCCTCTCTCTGGTTCTAGCATAATTATCCATTGTCTATTTCTTTTATTCAATTTTGTGGATCATGGCATTCATCACCGTATAGATCTCGAATTGATCATTGATTATGGAAAAAAGAAAAATTGGACATCGTTCATCACATGCTTCCACTACACCCAAAGCCTACATCTACATGTGGTCAATGTTTATATCTCAACAACCACACATATTTGATAATTTTCATTGTATTTATATGTGGGAAGGTTCTTTTCTTTGGTTGGACATGGGAAATGATATAATGTTTGTATTGGGTGGTGCCTTTGGCGTAATGTAAGCTAGATTGGTGTTTCACGGGAAGGTGGGGCCACTCTATAAGGTCATGGATGTTGATGTAGATTATCACTAGAGTTACCTACAGATGCAATGACATGGAATTCACATACATGAGGTATGATAGAAACATTGGGAGCTCCAATGACAATTGATCTTCTATAAGAAGAGTAAAATGGAGAGAAACAAAAGAATAAGAAGAATATCACGATACATAGAGATTTATGTGGTTTGAAAATAATCCCTACACTCATGGAGAGGCATAATAAATTCAATAATACCAGGAGTAAGATTGAAAGGTGAAATATCAGAGTATTTAAACCCCAGCACAAAATGAGCTCATAAAGAAATGCATTAACTTGTGTTGCTACAATGTATTCCTACACAATTGGTTAGAAGTGATACAATACTGGTGGTAGGAAGTGTTAGGATCATTTCCTTCAGCCCTAAGTCTTTTAGTCTCAACACATAAGTCTTTCTAGGTCTCCATCCTAAAACGCATTGGGTGATAATATGAATTGTTCATCCAAACTTATATGTTATCCACCATCCTATGCGAAATCTAATGTGGGATTTGCACCCAAAAATCATCCCCTCAAACCAAATACCACACAATTGGGCCTCACCTTCAATGAAAATCCACCAGATCCAACTGTCTTGTAATGCTGTTTTCTCATCACCAGACTCGCCGCCTGATCACTACTATCAAGAATACTTTTGACATAAGGAACCATGGATCCACATGCTTCAAATGCGCCACCATTATCATTATTGAACTATTTTAGGGAATATTCCACCATGTATCACACCTCAAATGCACCATGGGTCTGATACCACTTATTATGATCATTTTCCACCAGACATAAGTCTTCTAGGATCAACACATAATTCTTTCTATGGATCTATCCTAAAACTCATTGGGTGATAAGAGGAATTGTCCATCCAAGCATATATATTAGTCACTATCCTATATGTAATCTGATGTAGGACTTGGGTTTTCACCAAACATGAAGTATATGAAGCTACAATATCATTACCTCTAAAATCCAAGATGCTATAGTACCATGTCGACAAAGTTTTCAATGTTATGGTTGAAGGTTTTGGGCACAACGAAAGTGTGCGGTGGTGGGTGATATATTAAAACTTCTTTTAATATTTTGATTCCTGAAACCCAATTAAAGGATCTTGAACATTAAATTTATAATCAATTTATTTAGATCGGGAGAAATCAAATACCTTGGATTGAGATATTTCTTCGGTGTGGAATTTGATCATCTGAAAAGACCCTTTCATATTGCCTTTATTATGCTATGAGGATCCAAGGATAGAATCTCTCTAGCGATGATCCACATGTGCTCCTTTGATCTCCAAGCAACTCTAATCGATCTCCAGATGATTTCATAGTGAATCAATTGTTTTGTTTTGTTTTTGTTGATTGGTTGTCCTTCGGTTTTGAAGGAATCTCTCTTACATTTCTCATTCATGAGTGAGAGAGAGGAGGAGTCGAAATAGAATTCATTGTGTGCAAAAATTCTCTATTTTTGATTGCACACCCTACACAATAGACATAACCGTCTATTTACAGAGCTAGGGTTTAGGTTAAAATATTATTTAATTTCATTCTGACCCTTAAACAATATTATAACCTTTAATAAATCTCATGCATAATAATAATAATAATAATAATAATAATAATATTATTATTATCATCATCATTATTTTTTTGTGTGAAACTTGCGTAATAACAAATATTATTTTACCGACTTGTTAATTAATATTTGTCACTAGACATGGTCTTGGTCCATTCAAACTCCTCTAACATTTATTGAACATATGAATAAATATTAAATATTTTATCTATCAATAAATATTTTCAATTGATAAAACGTGAATAAAATTATTCCCCAATATTGAGAATAATATTTATTCTATTAATTAAATTTACTTAGAATTTAATCGAGGTCATCAGTAACACTTAGTGTGTGATCATATAGGATTCTTTCTCACTGTAATTAGATGGTCTTGCCTAAATTCCAAGATTACTATCTAAAAATAGGCCAAGAAACCTAATATAAAGAACTTAATTTCGTAATTATGACAACCACATACAAAAACTCATTGTGTAATATAATCCCTTTATCACAATATCTCATAAAAAATATTTCACATATATGTCACCAACCTATGTGCTTGATATATATTTACTTGACTATCTAAAATAAACCATTTGTTACATCATGGACATGGGATTTAGGGTGATATTTCTATTCCAATCAAATTGCTGAGATATCAACTTCCATAAATATGGAAGGGAAAAATCATTCCTTGAATTATCCATTAATGACATGTCAATCATGATGCACCTAACATACACTGCCTCATCGTGAACACATGTCATCATGATTTTCATTAGTAAATCTAAGTGACTGAGTCATGAATTTTATTAATGCTAATATTAAAGTCTAAGGACCATTACACATGCTCATAGATAGGAATGTCCAATGACATCAAAACATGCATAATTCCTACTAGCGGGTCTATTATCATAATCTTATGTCTTGAAGATTAACAAGTGTGAACTTCATGAGAAGTATCCTCATCTTCTTATGAGTACTATAAAATGATAGTATATGTACTATATGTACCATCATAGTACATTATCCAATCGCAAAACATTATTTAAGAATATCATCATAACACTTCAAGGTTCTCATCATAGCGAGGAACTGCTATGACCTTATCAATACGACGCATACTCTAGGTCATTATTACATTAGAATCATGCATAACAATGAAAAATATGTAATAATATGTTTTATTATTATTCAATACATTGAATATAGATGTAATCAAAGTAAAAACGACTCCAACTCCCACAAAATCCTACTTGGACTAGAGCCAACTGCCTATGAATTTTAGTATGCTAGAACTCACATGATAATCATGTTTCTAATGAGTCAAGTCTTTAGTAAATGGGTCTTACACTTTATCTTATGTGGAAATATTGCTCCCTGTAATGTAACACCCTGAGCTTCCACGATACGCTTCTCATTCAATAATACAGTAGCGTGTGTTGTACGCAACTTCGAATTCTAACACTCCGCGACTAATCAAAGTAGCCGTTATGAATAGTAATAACCACTTTTTAAATTTATAGAAATTTTATATTTTAAAATGGACTTCATTTTTGTATTCGTAATATTGAAATTAGTCTATGTTAAATTTTTTGTAACTTTCTGAGAACTTCCAATTTTTTATGAATAGTGAAAAATACTTAAAACAACTTTTTTAATCAAAATAATTTATTGTGATAAATTATACCATTTACTGGTTTTAAAGTATAATTAGAATATATTTTTACCATTATATCCAATGGTGGTCATTATAATTAATGTCACTTTGAAATTGGACATAAACAATTGTCAATCTTTTGATATATATTGTTTCTAAAAAACACGCTATTAGTTGTGACAACGGGAATTAATTATAAAATTAATTAATGCAACATATATGTTTGGAATTTTGTAAAATAGACATCATTTTTGAATTCAGAATATCAATTATAGCTTAGGGTGAAATTTTGGCATTGTTCTGAAAAACTTCAATTTTTGATGAATAGTGAAACCACTAAGTGGTACTTATAAAAACTGATTTTTCGTTTAAATGAAATTTTACCACTTCTGTGTTCTGAATTTCAAAAATCCGACATACATGGTTGTCATTAAGAATTAAAATGTGGTTCAATGAGATTAAAATAACTTTTTGGTGAATAGTAACTTTTAAGTTCTTAATCGCGATTAGAGGTAATTAGTGTAGTTTAAGGTAAAAATAATGTTTTAATAATATGAGATGAGCTTGACACATGTCCTACCCTAATTGTATGTGCCATGGATGACCAAGAAAATCCATGGGTCAACTTGGGGACCCCATGGAGCCACTTTAGTTGGAAAATGACATAAATACCTTTTATTTAATGTTAAAGTAAAAAATGACACAAACATGAAATGTTTTACTAAAACAATTTTTACATGGGGTTATACAAGTCATATTTTTGACTATAAATAGTCAATGGAAAGATAAAAATATTTACTACATCATATTATTTTTTTTATAATTTTTGGACATTAAATAAATTAAATTATTTATGACACCATGATGATGCATCGATTACCTCATTAATTAACGATTTAAATAAAATGAAAAGATAATGTAAAATCCAAGGCTTAAACTTGTCAAAAACCTATTGTATGAGTCTATTTTGAACCCTTATCACCTTATCTTCGAATTATATAAGTGTGGGACCTTTGGAATCCGAAAATCATTGTATAATAATGTAACATTTCCTTACTTTCCAAGAGTGCCCCTCCTCTCCTCTTATAAAAGGCCCCCACCTCTACCACCTCATTCACACTTTCAAGCCATTTGGATCGGCCAAACTCTGCCCAAATAATCTCCCAACTTCCCTCCCTTACTCCTATAAGCCTCACCTTGGGCATAAGTCTTCCCAAGGAATCCTTTGGCTCAAATCAAAAAAGAGTTACCCGATTTTAAGGTAATGTGTTCTCTTATGTTATTTTGTTTTGATTTGCTTCTCCAACCCCCTAAGCTATTTTTTATTCATTTATTTTGTAACAAAATCAGTATCCTCAATGTAATAGGATGTTTTTATAAGAATTATTCGATCTACACTTACACACACCTACATCTAATGGTTAAAGAACATACTGTTTCTGTGCATGGTGAATTTCTGCCTCACGAAACGATGATTGTTCAACACTCATATAAAACCTTCAAAGGTGGCCATTAATATGTCACTATATTTATATATGATATATAATATGTTTATGTTTTACTTATGCTTCTGTACTTTTCATTTATTTCATAACTTTATGGTTTCCATTATGGGTAAACGTGATATTTTCATTTTAGGAAGTGCGGACTACCGCCCCCTCAAAGTGATATGAATCGTTAATGCCATATGTGGGATGTATAAAGGATGGAGTAAATGATATTATATATAATATTATACTGGAAATATATTATACCTTTATATAATTATGATTTCATTCCATTAAATATGAAATAGAAATGAAAGTAGCGTTCATGCGTACGTACGGCTTACCGTCTCCATGAACGGTGCATTTCATTTCTTACCTCTAAATGTTACGTAATATTATGAATGAATGTATATACTGGATATATATGATATATATGATATCTACATCATGAATATAATTCTGGATATAATGGATATTTCACCAGATGAACAACTTGTAATTATAAGAAGTTTATTGTTGACTCAAGTACCAAAGATCGACAAAACGACCGTTATTAACTTAAATAATTACATAATGTTCATAACATTGTAATAAGTGATATAAAAAGGATAATGAAATTGAAAATGGTTCTTAATAAGGCAGATATTAACTCTAGTTTATTATTCAGGAGGTTAAAGAACGGTTGAGTCAAGTCAGACACGAGGTAAGGGAATTTCTTAACCCAACTTCCATTCTTTGGGTTAATCTCCTACTTTCAAATTATCTCATGATATTATTATGTCTTATTTTGTATTTTTACTTTCTTTATGTGTACCTATAGTGAATACACATAATAGATCTATTTTATTTTAAAAATGATCTTTTCAAGGACTTCGTCTCAATCTCCTTTCATTGAGGCATATTTGGTTTTATACACAACTTTCTTTTATACGGTGTATAAACCCCTTTGACTTTTACGTTTATTCAAAAGGAATCTTTTTTATACGAAGCGTTTTACTAAACGAAAAAAGGGAATTTTTTTCTTTCCGTACATATGCGGTGACAACGAATTCTCCGCCGCCGTGACCATTATTTGGGTTTCGGCTTCCTCTACAAGCCATCACTTTTTTTTATGAAAAATAAATACAAAGTTTTAACATTCTTTTATTTTGGTATTGAAAATGGTTTTGAAAGCGTTTTTACTATATCAATGTGTTGTATTGATATCTTGTGATTGAAATGTGGAAATTTTATGTTTCCTTTATGCATGTTTTATGTGATACGATTATGTTATGGTTTATGATATGTTTAAACCTATTCATATGAGGAATGCATTGGACTTAATAAGTGACGGGTGGAGCCCGCTACAGATCCTCGATGCATCGGTAGGTCTCATGAGACAAACTAGTGTCTTGGCATGAGGCCTTGACAAAATCTTATTTGTGGTCTTGGCACGAGGCCTTGGCTACGTGGTTATGATAGTCTGGCATTATGCATTCCATCATTATGAAAGTGGTTATTGATATTGCATGTGATTATTTGACCAGTAGAATATCCATGTGAATAAGTAAATGGAATTATCTCATTTTAATTTTTCCATATTATGTTGAAGTTCATGTTTAAAAGGATTTTGTTTTAGTTATACATTGCCTTAAATGTTAATGTTTATTTATGAAAGCTTCCGCAATATTTTTATCCTTACTGAGCATCTGAGCTCACCCCTTTCAATGTTTTAATATTTTCCAGGATGTGAAGAAGTATTGTATGAATGACCTGCAGGGATAGTCAGAAGAGGATATGAGTGTGGACTATGGAGACTTTGTTATTATAGTTTTTCACTTTATGATGTAATGTAACATTTATGAAAGTATCTAGTGTTTCCAAGGCTACTAAACTAATCGGTCTTTCAAGACTTTATCTTTTGTGATCATGCCAATGTTACGAAGTAATGCACCAACTCTGGGTAGCTGGGGTCAAGGTGTTATAGTTGGTATCAGAGGGAGGTTAGTACTAACCTTGGAAGCTAGATTTAGATAAAATCTGATTAGATCACATATCCCGAAGATATACATTGAGGATTAGTATAGAAGAACTTACTAGAATTTTGGTATTATAGAGATTTTGTGAGTTTTCCGAGCAATACATCCCTGTCTGGATACAAGAAGGTAGAGGCGGCTCTGGAACAGATGTACCTAGGGGTAAAACCCAAAAACACCGCTTTGAGCTAGACTCGAACGGGAACTGGTGCACGACAATGGGCCTTGCTGCACTCTTGGTTACGACACTCCCGAGGGATATGCTTAGGATAATTCTCATTTTCTTTACAAACCACTATGAAGGGTTATGAGTATATACTTCCTCAAAGAAAACATTTCTTTTTATGATTATGGATTATATCCATAAATAGTTCAATTTATGTTAAGTATTTTACAAGTATGGAATTATGTATTTTGATTCATAAACTAATCTAGTTTATGACATTGTTTAGAAATGGTGCCTAGTGGAAGGAATGGAAACCGTATCAATGCACGCACTCCATGTAGGGATTTCCCTCCTTCTCAAGATAATTATTGTAGATCTGGAGATACAACTGGTGCTGATCAACTTATTACCATACTGGGACAACTCACTCAAGTTATTAATAATAACCTTACTCGTATGGATCACCCTAATCCACAACATGGAGGATCAATGTTAAACCGCTTCATGAGGCAACAACCGCCAACATTTAATGGGGGTACAAATCCATTAGTAGCTGAGCAATGGATAAACTCCTTAGAGAAAATATTCCACGCCTTGGGGAGTAGCGAAAGGGAGAAGGTTATCATGGCAGTTTACCGCCTCACTGGAGATGCTGATCAATGGTGGTCATTGATTCAAAATACAAAGGAAGATGATGACGTATCGAATATGGAATGGAGGGAGTTCAAAGAGCTTTCCTTAGAAAAATACTTTCCTCATGACCATCGAGCAGATATGGAAAGGCAATTTCTGAGTCTGAGGCAGAAGGAGGATGAGAATGTCGCAAAGTATGAGGCTAACTTTACAAGGTTAGCGAGGCATGCTGCAGATTATATACGTAACCCAATAAGTAAGATTGATCGTTTCTTTTATGGGTTAAAACCATTTCTCCGTCGAGCTTTAGTATCACAATCTTTCTCAACATACGAAGACATTGTCTCATGTGCTATCAAGACAGAAAAGTAATTCTCTAAATCTTATGAAAATAAAGTAAAGCAAGAGAAGTAGAGAACGGTGGAACAAGAGATAGATAAAGGGAAAAAAGGAAAGAAATATTTTCCTTTATGTGATAATTGTGGGAAGAATCACCCTGGTACTTGCCTAAAAGGAATGAGAGTTTGTTACAAATGTGGAGAAAAAGGTCACCAGACTCGTGATTGTAAGGGAAAGAAAGAGGCTATCAATGTTGAATGCTACAATTGTAGGGAAATGGGTCATTATGCAAATGAATGTCCTAAGCGTCAGGGAAACTTACCTCAGAAAAAGGCCAAGGGATCAAGGACAATCTTATGCTGTTACTACAGTTGAAGCAGAATAATTAATGTATTGGTGCTTTTGGACTCATGGATTATAATCTAGTTATTAGAATAATGTGATATATATATAAGGATTGTACTGCAGTACTTGTTGATTTCATTGAGGTTTTAATACGATTAAGGTAATCATATTTTTGTATGTTACAATAAGAGAAACTTTACCTTGTTTGAGGAATCTGATGATACAATTGATTTTGGAATTTAGAGACCTTTTAGAGAAAGTCTGGACGGAGGTATTTTGGATAACTATAAAGGTTGGAATGGATTAAGTTGAACTTTGGATAGTATTGTTTAAGGTTAAAAAATTTATGAATATTATTTTTGGAATATTATAATACTATAGTTTTAGGAAAAGGACAACCTGCAGGGTGGGGCATAAACCGTCGCATCGGACAAAGCTGCAGGAATCGAACCCACAACCATAGTGCGACGGGTCTTTATTACCTACCACTAGCCTACAGGAAGTCCCTGGTTATTACAAAATAGTTTTACTAATCTAAATGGTATGTGTTAATATTTGGAACCTTATACAATTAGGATAAATAGAATATTTTTGAGTTTCGTTACCTTTTAGAGTGAAAGATGGGTTTGTGGTAAAAATTTATTAAAGAATGAAAGTCTACATAACAAGTATGTATATTACCTTACATTCTTAGTAAATCTCCTAAATAAATTCCTCAACTTTATAAAAGGTAACTTAAAACAAAAACGTTGCCGGTTAACTTTTCCAACTGGGGATTCAATGACTATTTAACCAATCACAAGTTTGTGATTTTCTTATGGTTAACTTTCTCCTAATCCTGATTTCTACAACTCTCCATCAGACCTTGATGGTTTGTTTCTCCTCCATATCCATATTTTCATATAATCCTAGTATGGGCTATCTCGAGTGACCTTTGTACTTCTCTTTCTTTCTTTTCATGTTATATTTTTAATAACCTTATTTCCGATGTGGGTTTTCCACAAAGGTATTTTCTATTTTCAACCTTTTATTTTCAATGAAAAATTTCAAATTGAGAGGATGCAATTTATTGAAGGAGGGGAGAATGTAACACCCTGAGCTTCCACGATACGCTTCTCATTCAATAATATAGTAGCGTGTGTTGTACGCAACTTCAAATTCTAAACACTCCGCGACTAATCAAAGTAGCCGTTATGAATAGTAATAACCACCTTTTAAATTTATAGAAATTTTATATTTCAAAATGGACTTTATTTTTTTATTCTTAATATCGAAATTAGCCTATGTTGAATTTTTTGTAACTTTTTGAGAACTTCCAATTTTTTATGAATAGTGAAAAATAATTAAAACAACTTTTTTAATCAAAATAATTTATTGTGATAAATTATACTATTTAGTGGTTTTAAATTATAATTAGAATATATTTTTACCATTATATCCAATGGTGGTCATTAGAATTAAATTCACTTTGAAATTGGACATAAACAATTGTCAATCTTTTGATATATATTGTTTCTAAAAAACACGCTATTTGTTGTGACAGCAGGAATTAATTATAAAATTAATTAATGCAACATATATGTTTGGAATTTTGTAAAATAGACATCATTTTTGAATTTTGAATATCAATTATAGCTTAGGGTGAAATTTTGGCATTGTTCTGAAAAACTTCAATTTTTGATGAATAGTGAAACCACTAAGTGGTACTTATAAAAACTGATTTTTTGTTTAAATGAAATTTTACCACTTCTGTGTTCTGAATTTCAAAAATCCGACATAAATGGTTGTCATTAAGAAGTAAAATGTGGTTCAATGAGATTAAAATAATTTTTTGGTGAATAGTAACTTTTAAGTTCTTAATCGCGATTAGAGGTAATTAGTGTAGTTTAAGGTAAAAATAATGTTTTAATAACATGAGATGAGCTTGACACATGTCCTACCCTAATTGGATGTGCCATGGACGACAAAGAAAATCCATGGGTCAACTTGGGGACCCCATGGAGCCACTTTAGTTGGAAAATGACATAAATACCTTTTATTTAATGTTAAAGTAAAAAATGACACAAACATGAAATGTTTTACTAAAACAATTTTTACATGGGGTTATACAAGTAATATTTTTGACTATAAATAGTCAATGGAAAGATAAAAATATTTCCTACATCATATTATTTTTTTTATAATTTTTGGACATTAAATAAATTAAATTATTTATGACACCATGATGATGCAGCGATTACCTCATTAATTAACGATTTAAATAAAATGAAAAGATAATGTAAAATCCAAGGCTTAAACTTGTAAAAAACCTATTGTATGAGTCTATTTTGAACCCTTATCACCTTATCTTCGAATTATATAAGTGTGGGACCTTTGGAATCCGAAAAGCATTGTATAATAATGTAACATTTCCTTACTTTCCAAGAGTGCCCCTCCTCTCCTCTTATAAAAGGCCCCCACCTCTACCACCTCATTCAAACTTTCAAGCCATTTGGCTCGGCCAAAATCTACCCAAATAATCTCCCAACTTCCCTCCCTTACTCCTAGAAGCCTCACTATGGGCATAAGTTTTCCCAAGGAATCCTTTGGCTCAAATCAAAAAAGAGTTACCCGATTTTAAGGTAATGTGTTCTCTTATGTTATTTTGTTTTGATTTGCTTCTCCAAACCCCTAAACTCTTTTTTATTCATTTATTTTGTAACAAAATCAGTATCCTCAATATACTAGGATGTTTTTATAAGAATTATTCGAGATACACTTACACACACCTACATCTAATGGTTAAAGAACATACTGTTTCTGTGGATGGCGAATTTCTGCCTCACGAAACGATGATTGTTCAACACTCATATAACACCTTCAAAGGTGGCCATTAAGATGTCACTATATTTATATATGATATATAATATGTTTATGTTTTACTTATTCTTCTGTAATTTTCATTTATTTCATAACTTTATGGTTTCCATTATGGGTAAACACGATATTTTCATTTTAGGAAGTGCGGACTACCGCCCCCTCAAAGTGATGTGAATCGTTAATGCCATATGTGGGATGTATAAAGGATGGAGTAAATGATATTATATATAATATTATACTAGAAATATATTATACCTTTATATAATTATGATTTCATTCCATTAAATACGAAATAGAAATGAAAGTAGCGTTCATGCGTACGTACGGCTTACCGTCTCCATGAACGGTGCATTTCATTTCTTACCTCTAATGTTACGTAATATTATGAATGAATGTATATACTGGATATATATGATATATATGATATCTAAATCATGAATATAATTCCGGATATAATGGATATTTCACCACATGAACAACTTTTAATTATAAGAAGTTTATTGTTGACTCAAGTACCAAAGATCGACAAAACGACCGTTATTAACTTAAATAATTACATAATGTTCATAACATTGTAATAAGTGATATAAAAAGGATAATGAAATTGAAAATGGTTCTTAATAAGGTAGATATTTACTCTAGTTTATTATTCAGGAGGTTAAAGAACGGTTGAGTCAAGTCGGACACGAGGTAAGAGAATTTCTTAACCCAACTTCCATTCTTTGGGTTAATCACCTACTTTCAAATTATGTCATGATATTATTATGTCTTATTTTGTATTTTTACTTTCTTTATGTGTACCTATAGTTAATACACATAATATATCTATTTTATTTTAAAAATGATCTTTTTAAAGACTTCGTCTCAATCTCCTTTCATTGAGGCATATTTGGTTTTATACACAACTTTCTTTTATACAGTGTATAAACCCCTTTGACTTTTACGTTTATTCAAAAGGAATATTTTTTATACGAATTGTTTTACTAAATGACAAAAAGGGAATTTTTTTCTTTCCGTACATATGAGGCGACAATGACTTCTCCGCCGCCGTGACCATTATTTGGGTTTCGGCTTCCTCTACAAGCCATCACTTTTTTTATGAAAAATAAATACAAAGTTTTAACATTATTTTATTTTCGTATTGAAAATGGTTTTGAAAGCATTTTTACTATATCAATGTGTTGTATTGATATCTTGTTATTGAAATGTGGAAATTTTATGTTTCCTTTATGCATGTTTTATGTGATACAATTATGTTATGGTTTATGATATGTTTAAACCTATTCATATGAGGAATGCATTGGACTTAATAAGTGACGGGTGGAGCCCGCTACAACTCCTCGATGCATCGGTAGGTCTCATGATACAAACTAGTGTCTTGTCACGAGGCCTTGACAAAATCTTATTTGTGGTCTTGGCACGAGGCCTTGGCTACGTGGTTATGATAGTATGGCATTATGCATTCCATCATTATAAAAGTGGCTATTGATATTGCATGTGATTATTCGACCAGTAGAATATCCACGTGAATAAGTAAATGGCATTATCTCATTTTAATTTTGCCATATTATTTTTAAGTTCATGTTTAAAAGGATTTTGTTTTAGTTATACATTTCCTTAAATGTTAATGTTTATTTATGAAAGCTTCCGTAATATTGTTATCCTTACTGAGCATCTGAGCTCACCCCTTTCAATGTTTTAATATTTTCCAGGATGTGAAGAAGTATTGTATGAATGACCTGTAGGGATAGTCAGAAGAGGATATGAGTGTGGACTATGGAGACTTTGTTATTATAGTTTTTCACTTTATGATGTAATGTAACATTTATGAAAGTATCTAGTGTTTCCAAGGCTACTAAACTAATCGGTATTTCGATACTTGATCTTTTGTGATCATGCCAATGTTACGAAGTAATGCACCGACTCTGGGTAGCTGGGGTCAGGGTGTTACATGTAACCTCACCTCTCTGAGAAAAATCTCTCAAGAGATGATACTTCTGAAGTATGTGGTTGGTTTGCTAATGTTACCTTACCTCTTTTCCGAGATCCACCACTACAGTATTATCACATTAGAGTGTGATAGTATCTTCACTTCTAGGCACCATGTCAAGATCTTGGAAAAATTTACGCATCCATACTACTTCTTTATCATCCATATAATTCGTAATATACTCAGGCTCTATTGTAGAATCTACGACCACAACCTTATTTGAGCTCTTCCAGCTTACAACACCTCCATTAAAAGTGAAGATGTATCCCTTTTGGGACTTCATGTCATCTTGATTAGTTTGCAAACAATAATTTTTATACCCTTTTGGTGATTAGTTCCTCACCTCATCCATAAACTAGGGATATATCCTCAGTATGCCTCAGATACTTAAGGATAGTCTTGATTTCCATCTAATGGCGGTCACCTAGGTCATCTTGATATATTCCTACCATACTTAATGAATAAGATACATATATCCTAGTACATAGCATAATATACATGACCGACCCAATCACTAATGTGTATGAAATCCTTTCCATTCAATTTCTTTACTCATGTGTCTGAGGATATGTTTTTCTAGAAAGATTAATTTCATGTGATGCTGGTAACAATCCCCTCTTGGATTTTTCTATACTAAATCTCTTAAGTATCCTATCAATGTATGTAATTTGACTTAGGTCAAGCAGTCTCTTAGATCTATCACGATGGATCTTGATCCCAAGAATATATGAAACCTCACCCAAGTCCTTCATAGAGAATCATTTATTCAACCATTCCTTAACATACTGTAAGACTGGTATTTTGTTTACAATGAGAGATATTTCATCAACATATACTATTAAGAAACCAAACACACTCCCATTAAATTTATTGTAGACACAAGTATCACACTCATTCTTTATTAAACCAAATTACATTATGGTTTCGTCAAAACACATGTTCTATGACCTAGATGCTTACTTTAATCCATAAATGGATTTTTTAAAATTTTCATATCTTGTTGGAATCCTTTGGAGTCACAAACCCTTTGGGTTGTTTCATATAGAAATCTTCTCGAAGGTTTTTATTAATTAATGTTGTTTTGACATCCATTTTACAAATTTCATAGTCTTGGTAATCTATAATGGAAATTAGAATTCTAATTGATTTCAGCATTGCAGCTGGTGAAAAGGTTTGTCGTAGTCAATACCTTGATGTTACTTAAACCCTTTTGTGACAAGTCATGCTTTATAAACACTGGATTATCCTTCTATGATCAGTTTATTCTTGAATACCAATTTTAAACCAATGGTCCTTACATCCACTAGAGGATCTACCAAAATCCAGACTTGGTTTTGGTACATGGAATCCATTTCAGAATTCATGGATTCTTACCATTTGGCAACATCTATGCCACTTACTACTTCCTTGTATGTTAAATGATCATTATTATAGACTAATAACGAGTCACAATCCTTGGTGACTATAAAACCATATCATTCTGGTTCTATAATATCTCTAGTACTCCTATATAGTACTTGTGTATTTGGAACAACTTGTTCTTCCATAGGCCTTTGTGGAATTTGTTCGTATGCCAACTTTTATATATCTTAATCCTAGATGTCATCGAAGTCTATTTCACTACAACTATCTCTTTTAGAGATAATATTCTTCTCAAGAAATGTGGGATGTTTATCAACCAAAAACTTTTTTCTGAAGTATTATATAGGTAGTATCCCTTTTTTTCTTTGGGATATCCTATAAAGATGAAATTTGTGCCTTAAGGTGAAAGCTTTTTACCTGAAGAGGCCTTAACAAATGCTTCACAACCCCACACATGTAAGTAAGAGAACATGAGTTTCTTTACATTCCATAATTGGTATGGTATACCATTTTTCACTTTAGTTGGAACTCGATTTAGTATGTCTACTACTATTTGTAACGCATATTCCCAAAAGGATAATGGAAGAATCACATGAATCATCATTGATCTCACCATGTCTAACAAGGTGCAATTACTCTTTTTACTTACACCATTCCACTAAGGCATATTAGGAGGAGTGAGTTAAGATAATATCCCAAACTCCCATAAATAATCAATCAAGTATTGATTAAGTTATTCTCTACCACATTCTAAGTGGATTTTCTTAATCCTCTTACCTAGATGATTTATTCTTGTATTCCTTAAATTTATCAAAAGAATCCGACTTATAACACATTAATTAGATATATCCATATCTACTAAAATCATCAGTAAAAGTTATGAATTATGAGTAACCACCCATTAATTCAACAGGAAATGGTCCACAAACATTGGTATAAACTAATTCAAGAATCTCTTTATACCATTCACCTTTCCCACTAAATGGGGATTTGGTCATTTTTCCTTGTAAACACACATGACATACAATAAGTGGGTTTAGTTCAAAAGAATATAAATATCCATATTGGGGTTATTTATTCAATCATTTTTCATTTACATGACATAGCTGGTGATGGAGAAGTTGGGTGTGGTATGAGTCATGTGAAGTAACTTCATTATCAATTGACATTATTTGGTTAATGTAATCCAACACATAAAGACCATTATTTAAATGTGACTTAGCATAAAAAATTCCATCTTTATAAAAAAAGAAACCATTATTCCCAAATTTGAAAATAAACCCTTCCATATCAAGTCTTGATACAGAAATAATGTTTTTGGTGATGGATGACACATAATAACAACCCTTAAAAACCAAGATAATTTCGGTTGACAACATGAGGTGGTAGTTCCTGATAGTTATAGGAGTAAGTTTAAATCTGTTGGATGCTCATAGATATACCTCCCCCTCAGTCAATCTTTATAAATCTACTTGGTTCCTATATTTGAATACATATGTGAGCACCATATTCTATATCTAATACTCAATTTTTAGAAATAGATAAATTGTAATCAATAAAAAAAGCACCTGAATCTTCCCCTTTCTTCTTTGGATGGGTGCATTTTTTCTTCTAGTGGCCCTTATTGCCATATGTGAAATAGACAAAACCCCATTCCCTTGATTTTCACTCGATCTTCCTCTTCTTGTAAGGTAATGAAGAAGATTTGGACTTAGAGTTCTTCGCTTTCCCTTTTTGTTTGTTCACCATAAAGACTAAAGGATTTTCATGCTTCGTCTCTTTATCTACTTGGAGAAGAAGAGTGAGAAGATCTTCCAGAGACTTCTCATTGTTGTTTATATTAAAATTTTTAATAGACATGGAGAAGCTCCGAGGGAGTGATGTGAGAATGATATTAGTGCACAAGCCATCATAGAGTTTAAACCCTATAGCTTCTAAGTGCTCAATATAGCCAATGATCTTGAATACATGAGGCCCAAATGGTTCACCATATACAAGCTTACTCTGAAAGAGTTATTTGAAAATATCAAACCATTTCTTTCTATCTCTCTCCTAGTAAAGACCATGAAGGTTCTTAAGCATGCTATACACATCCATATTTTTTTGAGACTTCATGAGTTCTCTAGCCATAGATGAAAGCATCAAACATTGAACATAATTCACATCACTAAAATGTTTTTGGTAGACAAGGAAATCTTCATCACTCACCTCCTTAACATGTAGAATAGGTAGTGATGATTCTAACATGTAATATTTCCGTTCATGTTGTAGCACAACCCAAATACATATAAACCACTTCCGGAAGTTACCACCAATTAGAAGGTTGGATTTATCCAATATTTATCATAGGGATAGTGTGGATGATTAGATTGAAATTTTATTCTATAATTAAAATAGCATATTATTAGTACTTTTTATTGATTACAAATTATGTGAGAAATAATAAATTAAATGATTTTATTAATTAAATCTTCCATTATTTTATCAACTCTTAATATTCATCACCATTGAAATTATCATTTATAGTTTCTAATACATTATAGTGGAAAGTATCCCCATTAATTTTCTTAATGATCCAGACTTTGTCCATGAAAACCATAAGAAAGTAATTAGGTAGGTGGTCTTTCCAACCGCGGGCTTGCAGCTCCTTGATCCGTTGAGTGGATTCCCCTATCTTGAAATCCTAACTTGGATTTCCTCAACACTTGCCTCCAAATTTTTATTGAATAAACTTTGGATGTTAAAATCAATACAAGTTTGGTTAATTCAACCCAAAACCCTCATGAGAACGCCCCATAAAAGTAAGTGACCAGACTTTGGCCATGTAATATGCTTAGTTCTATGGTTTCATTCCCAATCAAGCAATAGAAGGCTTAGTCCGACTTAATATTAGGTTGATTGTTTTTAATTAATTATTTATAAATTTTATCCCATATTATCCTTCAAATATATTATTAATATTAAGTGGATGTTACTTAATTAATTAACCATGCTGGATAAAACATTTACCCACAATCCATTTATTTAAATTCTATCTTTGCACATTAATTCATTTATTTATGTGATCACTGTCTTGAATCTATAAAGTAAATAATTCATAGAAATAAATAAATAAATAAATAAATGATCCAATCATGATCTTATATAATGGTTGATTTAATGAGTGAACATTAACTTAACCTTTAACCTAGGGAAAATAACTCATATTGTCAGTCTTGGCATGAGTTATAGCATTCAAACTATCCACCCGTGTATCTTCTAGGTTGACATCATTATGGTTCCATATTTAATTGCCTCCATGTGCCCTAGAAAAATCCATTAATTATATGTATTTATAACTCACATGCAGGTGAGAAGAACCAAAATATTGGTTAATGGGGATTACATAAATAACAATGGACACACAAGTCCTACATAATAATTGATGGAGGGATAAATCTCAGGCTATCATATTTAATTTAATAATAAATAATTTCAAACTCTTGCAATAAATTAAATTAAAACATCCAACACATACATAGGTCTTGTTCAAGCTCATGAGAAATCACACATGAAACATATACATAGAAGTAAATGACTAACATTCAATTTTATTTGTCCTTTATTATTAAGGTAAACATACATACATTAATTAATTAATTCTTTTTCATCCTAATGAACATTAGAATCCTCTTGGAGATAACCATCATAAAGGCATTAATGGAAAATAAACAGAAGAACCAATAGTTACAGATTTATTACAATAAACTAATTAAGCATTTAAAATTCTTTATAACCCTTATTAAATTGTCAAAAACTTAAAGTTACAATCAAAACAATAAGGTTTTAATGATGTAATTTTTAATTTAATTTATTTTTAAATTATTCCATTAATTGGGAGACTACACATCCTGTACTGTCTAGTTACGCGCTGTGTACCTTAGTTTCTGTGTATCCGGGTTACACGCCTAGAGCTTCAGCATGTTGACTCGTCCAGACTACACAACACATACTTGAAAACTAAAAACCATGTATACATTTTCTCTGTGTCCATGATACTCACTTGGGTCTTTGGAGTGTATCTTATTAGAATCACATGGCTTGTACAAGCCAACTACATGTTGTGTATCCCTTATTTTGTGTGTCCGCTGTTCTCACCGAGTGTCTTGGAGTGTATTTGGGGAAGGGGAAATGATGAAATAAATAGTGTGTACACCACATTCATGTCATTTATATCATAAATTCTATAGGTTGTTAGTCTCATGTGGTTTGAATGTGTTTAATGACCACATAGATTACACAATTTATATCTCTAACCCATGCAGACTACGTGACATGTGCGCCAGTTACATGTTGTGTAATCAGATATCATGCGTGTCAGGTTGGTCCAGTTTACACATGGTGTGTAATAAATTCACCACATGTATTTAACTTCTTGGTGTACCATGTATCCATAAATACATCCAGGTGCAGTGCACATGGGTACACGATGTTTACTTCAGCTATATATCGTGTAACCCAGTTTTACTAACAAAAAATTTGGCCCTTCCTGATGGCATCTCCAGTCGTTCTTCATATTTTGTCAGACCTTTAAGAAAACGAAACACTAAATGAACATGAATAATATGTTAATAACATGTTAATTAAAATATGATTAAATAATGA
The DNA here is from genome assembly GCA_963277665.1 of Viscum album. Taxonomy (NCBI): domain Eukaryota; kingdom Viridiplantae; phylum Streptophyta; class Magnoliopsida; order Santalales; family Viscaceae; genus Viscum; species Viscum album. The sequence goes on from OY728144.1 coordinate 186,516,503, forward strand.
ATAATATGAAATGAAAATATTCAACAACAATTGCGTATAGATAAAAAATCAAATAAATAATTATAAATTTAAAACATGACTGCTCTGATACCACTTATAGGTTCTGGGTGCAGCAGAATCATGCAATGGTGTGTGATATATTATAATTTCTTTTAATATTTTGATGTTTGAAACTCCATTAGAGGTTCTTGAATGTTAAATTTATAATCAATTTATTCAGATTGGAAGAAAGAAAATACCTAGGATTAGGATCTTTCTTTGATGTGGATGTTGATCATTTGAAAATACCCTTTCAGATTACCTTCATTTCACTATGAGGATCCAAGGATATAATCCTTATATAAGTGATCCACATGCGCTCCTTTGATCTCCAAGCAACTCCAATCGATCTCTGAGTGATGGTGCGACAAATCGGCAGTTAAGTGTTGTTTGTGTTGATCGATTGTCCTTTGGTCTTGAAGGAATCTCTATTATGTTTCTTATTATTGAGAAGGAGAGAGAAGAATGAGTTGATAGAGAATTAGTTGTGCACAAAAATTCACTATTTTCGATTGTATGCCCTACATAGTAGACATAACCATCTATTTATAGAGTTGGGGTTTAGGTTAAAATATAATTTAATTACATTTCAATCCTTAAACAATATTATAACCTTTAATAAACCCCATGTCTCATAATAATAATAATAATAATAATAATAATAATATTATTATTATTTTGTGGTGTGTGCTAACATGTGTAATAACAAATATTATTTAACTTTCTTATTAATTAATATTTGCTACCAGACACGGTCTTCGTACATTCTAACTCCTCTATCATTTATTGGACATTTGAATAAATATAAAATATTTTATTCATTAATAAATATTTTTGATCGATAAAACATGACTAAAATTATTCCGCAGTCTTGAGAATAATATTTATTATATTAATTAAATTCACTTAGAATTTAATCGAGATCATCGGTAAAACTTAGTATGTGAACCTCTAGGATTATTTCTCATTAAAATTAGGTAGACTTACCTAAAGTCCAAGATTAATTTCTAGCAATGAGTCAAGGAACCCAAGTGAAATAAACTAATGTATCAATGAAAACAACCATATATGAACACTCACTGTGTAATATAATCTCACAATATCTCATCAAGTAGGTTGCACATCCATGTCACCAACCTGTATCCTCAATACACCTTTCTTTGAATATCTAAAATAAACACATCATTACACAATGACCATGTGATTTAGGGTGATTATTATATTCTAATCAAATAGAGGAGATATAATCTTCCATAAAGACAGATGGGAAAATCCTTCCCCGACTTATCCATTAATGACATGTCAATCGTGATGCACCGAACGTATCCTACCTCACCGCGAACATATTGCATCACAATTTTCTTCATAAAGTCTAAGTGTGCAAGTCATGACATGAATTAATGATAATATTATAGTCTAAGGACCATTACACACACACAAATATGAATATCCAATGAAACCAAATCATATGGAATTCCTACTGGTGGGTATTTTTGTATAATCTTCTATCCTGGAGATTACCAAGTGATAACTTCATGAGAAGAAGCCTCATCCTTTTATGATTACTCACACCTGAAATTATATGTAATATGTTTCCCATCATATTACATTATCCAACCATACAACATTATTTATGAATAACATCATGACACTTCAAGGTTCTCATCATAACGATGAACTACTATGACCTTATCAATGAAGCATATAATCTAGGACATTATTACATCAGATTTATGCAGAAAAATGAAAAATATGTAATAAGATGTTTTATTAATATTCAATACATAAAATAAACATGTAATCATTGTACAAACAGTTGCTCCTAGGACACTAACTCCAACAACGATACTATTTTCAGTGTTTTCAGTCATATTTTCTATATTATTCAACATTTATATAGTATTAAAAAACATGAGGCGAGGAACTTTGACCCCCAAACCCATGAGTCAAGTCATGCTTCCCCCTTCAACCCAACTTCATCAAAAAAAGATCACGGTAATACTGATAGAGTTGCAGGATAATGTACAGTATGGGCCACTAACAGTTGACCCAACTTTATCAAAAAAGATCATGGTACATCATTGACGAATCTCCCATTTTCATACATTTTATAATATAAATGATTTTTTATAATCCCACCATATTGTTATTGTATGGGTAATTGTCACCTTTTTAGGTTTTAGTGGTAATTTGAGCTTAAATGCAAAAAGTAGTTAAATCTGGAATTTTAGAAGATTTTTATCATAGGGGTATTTTGGGCATAAAATTTAAATTATTATTCAAAATTCTATGATTATTTTTTTTATTGAAATCCCTGATTTATTTCCTACAACTTTTTATTTAGTAGGAAAGGCTGATTCGAGTATTTAAAGGCCCGAAAAATTCATTCAACTTGGGAAATTTGCCGGGCAGACAGCTTGGACCCCACAAACGTAACGAAATCATAACTCAGTGAAAACACATTAAAATGTATTTATTACAGATTTAAATAAAATAGTATTAAATAAGTCAAGTCCTTTATGAGTGTAAAGTAAAAATACTATCATTAAGGAATTATGTGAATGGTTGCAACATGTGGAAGATGAAACAACTCACCAGACAGAAACAGTTCTATTGGGTAATTAATTCATAACATCGTGACCATGCATCCAAAATGGATAATATTTTGTTAAGTGATGATAAATTTTCTTTGGAAAAACATTTATTAAGGATGTAAGGATTGAATAGACATGTTTCAAAGTCATAATGGCTAGGGAAGTTGAAGAATTGGAATTTGACCAGTCAAATGGGAAGATTAAATGTTTCAGATTAAATCAGCCATAACTCCTACATGAGATGGAAAATAAAGATAAAATTTTTAGGGTGAACTGAGGAGACATTATGGAAAATATTTTATGAAGAAAACATTTACCAATTAGGTAATTTAATTGTACATACATGCAGAAAAATTTGGAAGATGATTTTGGAGAGAATTCTTTCACCTCCTCTCCTTATAAATATGTATCCTCACCCCTTCTCAAAGCATTGGCACTTCTTTGTGGCCATTTTCTATTGTTTAGTAGTTTATTTACATTTTAATAGTATTAATAATTTTTAAAATATATTTTTTCTCTTCTTCATATCATTATCATTTTTTTATCTTTTGTTTTCCACCCCGTCCTTCTCCACTGCGATCTCTTATACTCGTGATCATGAGTAACTAACCCAAGGAACTTCCCGGGGGATAAATCCAATTTTGAAACCAAGTCATTTAATTTTCATGTTAATTTTTTCTTATTTTATTATATTTAGGTCAAGGGGGATCTTAGTGGGTAAGGCGCCTTTGTGTCTCCACTTGCCACCCGAGGCTTAACTTTCTCTTCTATAACATTTTCCCTCAATTGAGGAGGTGGATGTGCGGTATCTCGGCGATCATTGAGAGAACTATATATTCACAACCACATATAGAAGATGATATTCAAACATATTATGTAGTGTATTTATTAATTAAATTTAAAACTAATAATGAGACGATGAAGGTTCAATCTGGGTGATTCTCCCAGGAATATCTCTTTTCTTTTAGACATCATTCTGTCTGTATTCATTCTGTCTGCATTATGCATTGCATATTTAATTTTCAGTATCTTGAATACCCATTTCTAAAACATCAATTTCATTTATTTTTTTCTTATAAATAATAAAAAATATAAAAAAGTGAATTATAAGTAGTGATTGATTGACCGGAAAATCTCCCCAAGAGAACGACCTAGGTCAGCCCCTGTACTGCACTTAGTTATAAATATTTTTGAGAGCGTTCACGACAACGTTTCAACCATTCCAACAAGTGGGAAAGGGAATACACATAAAATCATGGGTGTTGAAGCAGAACAATCACTGGATTCACATGCTGACATGATGACATGGGAATCACACATAGAGGAATGGGCATTCAATCAAGAAATGTTTGGTGAGGCATGTTCTCTTAGATAAATTTAAATTTCGAATGAAATTTATATTTCTTAATTATTAGGGTTTTCAATGATTTAATGCAATTTAGAGTTTGATTAATGATTTTGAATATTTGATCATAAATTTAATAAATTAAGCGAAAACCATGTAGGGGAAAGTCACTCACCATGATATGGTTTGTGAGGGAGTCCACAATGAAGACAATGATCAATAAAACAACCATAACATGGTAAGTTCTAAGAAGAAAATGTCTTTCATGATTTTATGAAGCACAAAACCATATTTTGAAATATTAATTCTTTTCACTAAAGTCATAGAGAAGAAAAATCAAAATATTAGATAAATATTTTGAAGCTCAAAATGGTATAAATACATCATGGTGAGATAATATAAAAACAACCAAGATACTATCACCATACTATGATAACCCATATATTTTATACACTTTATTTTTGGATTTATTACATTGAGATACACATAATACAATCCTAGAAAATTTAGAGGCCTAGTGTCTTTGAGGAATTAGATACATAACACAATAAATTGAAACATAGATACAAAAACATTATTTAAAAACTTTTTAACATGCCCTTAAATTCTATTGACCTTATAATACTACACAGGATAACCTGTGGACATACATAAGAAAGGGGTGAGCTATAAAGACTAGTAAGAGAACAATCAAGATATATCATAAATCATATAATTACATGCGAGTCAAGAGGTATAACATGATGAAATATAAATATGATAATCATAATCATGAACATCAAATCATGATATAATATGAAAAAAATCAAAAAATCATAGGAATGTTTCAATAAAATAAAACAGGACATCATAAGCATAAGCCAAGGTTAATCATCAAGAAATAATAACATTGTGTGAATAGGCTAACCACCTATACACCATACATGGTATCTCATGATATAAAAACATTATACAATGAAGTAGAGGGCTATATAATTCCAGAAACACTCTTCAAAATCATATCATGTATATACATTTGTGTGCCACATAGGTTATACAACATAAGAACATCTCACTTTTAATCCCATGATTAAGGAGTGTGGGTTGCATATATGGAAGTAATAAATTAGTGAAGGATAGGTGTAACTAGACGATTACCTATAAGAGGAAATAAGGACGGGCATTCAAAATAAAAATGGCTGTCATGGAATATCATGGAATAATTTTAGTAGCATAATGTATGTACATAAAGGTTTATTGAAGGGATTAATGAGAGTGAAAGGTGGAATATCATTACTATGGAATAATAAGTACAATAAAGGATGTGTAAAAACACATTTCAACATGAAAAATTGAAAATCAAAAGGCTCAATACAAAAAAGTACTTGAATAAAGAGGAATAGGAAGAGAATCCCCTAATTGAGAGGTTTCTTCTAAAAGATTAGGATGAGCTTATTAAGAGAATTAAAACACATTGGGATGGATTTATAGAGTGATATAAAGAATAAATTCATGATCAATGGGTTTTTAGTAAAGAGTAAAGAGAGGTAAATTCTTGCTCAATGAGTTTTGAGTGAATAGGACAGGGAGGTTGGGTGGGTATTTTTAACAAAAGAGGGGAATTCTTTATTAATTTATAAACATAAGATTTGGACTCTACATAATAAAAAAATAAAAACCACAAACCTTACCATGTTTTTTAATCATGGTTTATGCCAACTAGGAGTGATTTATAATATTTTATTAGGTTATGAACCAAAATCATTAAAATAATATCATTCATGATGTGGAAGTGAGTCATGTTCGTAAAGAATTATTTTTAAAACATTAAAATATAATATAGGTTTCAGAGGATTCATTATAGGTTTTTAAAATTTATTAAATAACTTCAAAAAAAATATTTTAAATGGAAAACATATTTTTTTTATCATGGATACCTTTTATAGTATTTATCACATCACTTTTGGGCTATTATGATGTCATAATACACATTGTATATTTATACCGTATTTAATTTTTACCCAAAAATCAAACTGTCTTAGAAAATTATGAAAAATTAACCACTAGATAATTTAAACATGATGATTTTACCAAAATATTTTTCTAAATCTAAGAACTTACACTTTTAAATAAAATTCCTTATTTAATGAAAAATATCAGTTTTTATGACGCAAAAAACTTTCTGACCCTTATAAAATTTACAAAGGACTTCATTAAATTATATTACCCTTTATATTTAAATAAAAATTATTTAATAAGACTTTTCATGAAAATAAAATTCATTTCACAACTATTGTATTTATCAAAAATCTTTTTTAATTGAAACTATATATTTCTAAATAATACAATTTTGGTTTCTTTGTATCAAAATCTAAATTTTATCAAACTAATTATATAATTATATTTATATATAATATAAAAAATAAAAGGGATCAATATAAAAATTATTTTAGTAAAATAAAATATAAAAATTCACACTACTAGGTTTAAATACATCACCCCTTACTACACAGTGTACACCCTAAGGGAAAAGTGTGTGATTATAGTACTTTATTGGGGTGGTTTGATGAACATGGTTTGGGAGGTTATATCTACAAGATTAAACTCCACTCGTAAAAGGTTTCTCTTGAGTTTTAGTTGTTGAATCTTAGATTGGGCTTAGTTAAGGGAAAATTTCATTGATTCCACCTCCCTCAGAAGCTCTGACTAATGGGATTTATAGAGTATGATCCTATTGGTTGAGGCCATCATTTCTTCCTTCAATGAAAATTAGATTTTATCATAACCCATAATATATAATAATCTTAAAAATCAATGTAGAATGACTATATTAACAATTATTATGATGCTTAATGGTCTTTTTATTTTGATAATAAAATTATGATTATATTTTACAAGAGTCCAAAATAATAAATGAAATATAGTGCATGTGTTTTCTATAACTACATTACTTAATAAATATTTTATTCATTCATAAGATAATGTCATTTATAAAATTTTGGGTTATTACATTATCCCCTTTTAGAAATTTTAGCCTCAAAATTTCATTTCATATACTAAAACAGATGATGGTACTTCTGTTTCATCACCTCTTCTGGTTCCCATGTTGCCTCTTTGAGCTTGTGATTCCAGTACAATACTTTGACTTGGTGAGTTGTTTTATTTCATATAACTTTTTCTATATGACATAATATCTTCACCAAATTATCCTCACATGAAATATCATTCTCCAAAGGTACCACATCTGGATTTAGTACATGTGAGGGGTTTGGTATGTACTTCCTTAAGAGGGATACATAGAACAGATCATGTACCTAAGATAGGTTAGGTGAGAGTGCTATTTAATAGACCAAAAATCTGATGAAATAAAGGATCTAAAATGGTATGATGCATCTAGGACTAATATTTCCCTTATTTCCAAACCTCATGAATTTCTTTCACAATGATTGTTGGTTAGGGTGGAAACTCAAGAGGGGGGGGGGTGGTGAATTGAGTTCCCACTTAAAATTTCCGTTAAAAACTTTATGATAAAATACCCAATTTGAAAACAACCCAGTTAATTAAGGAAATAGAGATATAAATGTTCTATTGGTCAAAAGTTTCTCAAAGGTTGATTAGTCCTCAATTGAATTAGTGTAAAATACCTATCCAACTTTTGAAACAGGTTTACTGAATTAAACACATATAAACACCAACAAAAACTAACTATCAGAGTGAATATAAAACATTTTTATGTTTTAAAATAATAAGCAATATAAAATAGAAAAACATAGTATTAAAAAATATAGTACACAACAGAGTTAAACAATAGGTTTAGTCTCAAGCCGAGACTTAATCCTCTCTATTTGGTGATCACCTACCACCAAGCAGTTTATATTAGCAATAAACTTGACACACACCATGTATCAGACTTTACAATAGTTTTCACAAACTTTCAAGGGCTCACACCCTCTACCACAGTTGTTCATGGAAAAAACACACAACCAGGCCACACACGACCTCTTCCACAGTTACACGTGGGAAATAGAGTGTAAGTAATGTTTGGTGTGAGGATTTTCAGTATCCTATGATTCAAGAACAAGAGAAATTGTGTGTAATAGAAAAACACACACTTCTCATAAATTTAAGATATAGAACACAATATAGATAATGTTATAAAGATCGAGTTTAGAAGGATCTATGTGTTTGCAGTTCAGCTCTTGACTCCTTGGAGTGAAGAAATTGCAGTTCGAGTATTTCTCTAGAAGTTGTCTCCAAAAAAGAGTGTCGCAACTCCATGTTCTAGCTTCCAGGTACTAAAGTGTCCTGCTTATTGGTTTAAAAGAGATTTGATGAATCACAGAAGACAATATTGAATTTATTCTCCCAAATGATATTCGTGAAGCTCTTGGGTTCACAATGTAAGTGCTAGTATTCTCATTGTTCTTAAAATCTAGCTTGTAATGTTCCTTGCTCATTCATCCATAGTCTTCTCTTCCTCGGTATTCTATTTTATATTTGAGGTCCGACAATAGGAATAAGAAAACCATGTGCGGTCTTCCTCATACCCCGTACTGTCTCCAGATACAGTCTCTTGATATGTTTACAATCAGTATTAATTAATGTCAGAAGCATTAAATTTACCAAATATGACCATTGAAATAATATTAAGAAATTGACAAAGTATGGAGTAGAAGAGTAGGTATCAGTAGAATGGTAGTGATGGCCTTATCAATGGTAGGCTTCATCGGTAGGCTTCATCGGTAGGCTTTATCAGTAGCCTTCATTTGTAACCTTGTAGTAGTAACCATTAGTGGTAACTCTAGAACAACAGACTTTGATTAGTATACTCGTAGTAGTGAGCTTGCATTGATAACTCAGCGGTGAGGTTCCTCAACGGTAACCTCTATCAGTAACCTTCTAGCAGTAACCTTCCAGCGGTAACCTTCTAGCGGTAACCTCTATCGGTAACATCTATCGGTAACCTTCCAGTGGTAACCTTACAATGGTAACCTCTATCGGTAACCTCTATCAGTAACCGTCCAATGGTAACCTTCTTGTATTAACCTCTATCAGTAACCTCTATCGGTAACCTTTTACTTAGATAAATTTTTCACTATAAACTTAATCAAGAGAGCAGTGAGATTAAAAATACATAGTTATTACCTGATAAAAACTATATTAATGAAACCTGATTATTATATAAAAGAAACATGATTTGGGATTATCAAAATAGGTGAGTCCAACAATCTCCCCCTTTTTGATAATCACAAATTATGTTAGTGAAATTTATATTTAAGAATTTTTGAATCAGGGTTAAGCACATTTTCTAATCTATTCAGAGGTGTTAGTATAAATATATTATGTATCAATAGTTAAAATAACATAAAATTGAACCATGTTTATTGTTGAAAATATATCATAGCATATATTCAAGGGCTCCGGTCTCAAGACTTCTCCCCCTTTTTAATTAACAAAAAGAATATAAGACAAAAGGAGACAAAAGAATATTTTTGTATTAATGAAAAAAGAGTACAATATACAAGAAGATTATAATGATACCTATCAAATAAGAAATCCAAAATTCAATCCACATCAAATATGTCCAAGTGAGTTTTGTCTTTGAGAGATGAGGAGGCAGGTTCAAAAGATGGAGGTACCACCTTAGGTATGGCAGTGAGCAAGATAGGAGGAGCTGCTACAGAAGCATCGGTAGACCGATAATAATTATATCTCTAAGGAATCATAGGAGTCAAGATTCTGATGGCCTGTGCATGAGTCATTAAATGGGAAAAACTGGTATCTCCTGATGTAGCTGAGGAAGAATGCAATGCTGGAGGGACAATAATAGGAGTACAATCCACATGGAGAAATGGAAAATGAGATTTTTGAAATCCATAATGATGGTTCCTCCTATTTACATAGCTGAGATGAAATCATCCTTATTCTACATGAAATTTTACAAAGCAGGAGTAAACTCTCTAAGCCTACTAACTTGATCCTTAAAATCCTTAGTGACAGGTGGGATCCTCAAGTTCTCCAACAACAGCTTGAAGTGACCATCCATCTGATGCTTAGTGTAAATACTTTTATAATAGAAGTCAATTTTCTCTTTGATGTCCTTATGATCTTGGGAAGACTCCCTCAAGTAATCTAATACAAGATTATGAATTTATCTGGTAGTGTAAATGACCTAATTCATAGGATGAGGGTATGAGGTACTTGCACTGGAGAGCTTCTCCAATTATTCTCTAACAACTGATCTGAAAACTTCTAGATCAACAGGAGGAGAGGCTGGTGAGGAAGCAGATGCACACATAGGTGCCATGGTAAAAGCTACTTTTTTCCTTAAAAGACTTGGTTAGTCCACTGATCAACCTCTTCACATCATCATCATGACCACTCACATGTGTCTCCATAGACTTCTTAAAGTCCTAAAACTAAGTGACCATGTGGTGAAAAAAACTCTTAACAAACTTAAGGTCTTTGTCCATTTGATATCTTGAAGCCATATATGAGTCTAAACTCATAATCGACTATTTAATAGACTCCACAGATTCTGAAAAGGTTCTAATTTGATTTTGGCATTCCTTCACTTCATGTAGCAAGTTGGAGTGAAAGGTAGATATTATTCTTTCCAAGGTAGATGCCACAAGCTATTGATTGAGACCCACTGTTCTCTCTATCCCAAAGTATCTCCCATAAAGGTGTCTCTTAAAATATTATTTTAATGACTCTAAGTCATCTTTATTCACATAATCCTAAGTTAGAAGAACTACTGGTTTTAAAATAGTGGTTTCTGAAATAGAATGAACTAGAGGGCTTCTGTTAGGTTTGTTATCTTTAGAATCTTCATAGTCTAAGCCCAAAACAATGAATCTAGGTTTTTCTGACCAATCTTCTACCTCATGAAAAATAGAAACTGAACCTGTGGAAAAATATTCCTCCCCCTCACTTGGAGCATCCTCCTGGTCAACTATATTCACTTCTTCCATTCCTCCTTGATCAACTACATCAACAGGAGAGTCCACTGCTATTTATTCTACAGAATCTTCAACCACAACCATAGTAATTCTTGCTCCAACTGATTCAATATCCTCTTCCTATTCACTCTCTCCCACTTCTTTATATCCTATCAGAGGACTAAGAGTTAGGCATTCTTCTTTACCTTCATCAACAACTGTCTCAAATTCATCATGAACAAATTCAGCTTCATCCTCCTCCTCTGAGGTCTCTCCAACAGTAATGTCCCTTAAGACATTATATTCTCCTTATTCTTTAGTGGTTTCATCATCATCACTGTCCATTAGGATATTCTCTCTTCTGGGTAATCTCTTTGGTGGAATAGGCTCTCCAAAAGATACAGTACCAATATGGGGGCTTGATGGAAGGTCAGGATCACTCCTACCATCAATAGGAGAATCCTCTCTCTCTTGCACAACAACAACCTCCTCCTCTTCATCTGAGTACACTGACTCTACTTCATTAGGTTTTAAACCTGGATATCTTTTATTCTTTGGCCTAGTAGGATTGATAACAGGATTGAATTCCTCATATAGTTTAGCCTCATTATTCACCCACTCCCTTTTCCAAGGGTTCCAATTTATCTTCATAAACTTACAAATCATTTTAGTAATGAAAAAGTTATCCCTTACAACTATGATTTCTTCCTTAATTCTAGAAACTCATTTCACTTTTAACATCAAGGATATCAACTTGGCATAAAATAAAGTATTTGACTTCAAACTAGGATTTGTCATATCCTCTAATTGAACTATTATCAACCTGCAAAGATTTATCCTTTGTCCATGCTTCAACAGATATAACAAAAATATGTCTTGATACTTCATAGTAGAAAAGTCCCCTCTCATAGGACTCAAGACATGTTGAACAAATTTAGAAATTAATATATTTTCTCCATCCATCTCAGCAAAAAATACCTTCCCAGGGATTCCATTCCCTGTTAGTTCATCCAGAGCCTCTTCATATCAGAAATACTCACTAGTGGGAGGCATCACTCTAGAGTAATAATCGAATATGCCTTCATGTGGGACTTTTAATAATTCATCCCATTCCACATAAGAGAAGCTCACACTTACTCCATTTACCTTAGAAATCATTCGGTTCTCATCATCAGGCTATTCAAACTTCAGATACTCATAAAATTCCTAAACTAGATTTAGGTAATATGGTTCATTGTTATTTGTAAAAACATTCTACCCAATCATGAGCTTCGAGTGCCTTTATCACCAAAGACCTACTCAACAACAGCCATTCCAAACTTAATTCCTTTTCGACCATGATTTAAATCTTTGACAAATGAGGATTGATCAGCTTCAACACAAACTTGATTCCACCACTAGACCCATCTTGAGGTCTCTTAGGGTTCAACGCATCTCCTTCATCTCCAACCATCGGTCTCTTTACTCTTTCCATTACGATCTGATGCAGTTTGAGGGATTTAACAGAAGGTTAGGTTCCAAGATTTAGGATAAATAGGTTTAGGAGAGGATTGAAGTGGATCAAAATGTGGTTTGTACTTTGTTTTTATCATTTAGGGATTGAAAAACAAATCGAGTAAAAGAAATAAATAAGATTAAAATGTTTCAGATTCCGGCAGAAAAACGCTAAGTCCCAGACCTAAGTAAGGTCGACTATCGGTAAGGTGCCAACGATGAGGTCTAATGATGAGGTGTCCTAATGGTGAGGTCCAATAGTGAGGTGTTCTAATGGTGAGTTTCAATGATGAGGTGTCCTAATGGTGAATTCCAATGGTGAGGTGTCCTAACGGTGAGGTCCAACAGTGAGGTGTCCTAATAGTGAGGTCCAAAGGTGAGGTCCTAAACGAACAATTTATCATACCTAACTCATGTTTGATGTAATTTAACCTCTCATAATTCAAAGGCTTTGTGAATATATCATCCAATTGATGTTCAATGCCAATGAATTCAAGAGTGATATCACCTCTTTGATAATGATCTCTCAAAAAGTGATGTCTCACATCAATGTGCTTTGTTCTAGCATGAGATACTGGATTTTTAGAGATGTTAATAGCACTTGTATTATCACAATTTATAGAGACATGTTTGAATTGATATCCATAGTCCAGTAAAGTGTGTTTCATTCACATAATTTGAGCACAACAACTACCAGCAGCTATATATTCAGCTTCAGCAGTGGATAATGCAACGAAATTTTGTTTCTTACTATACCATGATACTAGTGACTTGCCCAAAATGTTACATGTTCCAAAGGTTCTTTTTCTATATAACTTGCAACCAAAAAATTCATCACCTAAATAACATATCAAATCAAATGATTTTCATCTTGGATAAAATAGTCCTAAGTTTTTAGTATACTTGAGATATTTAAAAATCCTTTTAACATCACTTAAATGAGATTCTTTGGGATTGGATTGAAAATGAGCACACATACATACACTGAAAATTATATCAGGTTAGATAGTAGTATGGTAGAGAAGACTCCCAATCATACCTCTGTAATTGGTTTGATCCACTGGTTTACCAGTTTTATCAGCATCCAACTTACAAGTGGTACTCATAGGTGTATCACTACCTTTATTACTATCCAAACCGAAATGTTTCAAAATATCCTTAGTATATTTACTTTTATTTAAAACAATACCATTTTTATTTTTGAAAAATTTGAAATCCAAGGAAAAATTTAAGTTCCCCCATTAAACTCATTTCAAATTCATTTTTCATCATCTTTGAAAAATCAGTACATAATGAATTTTTAGAAGATCCAAAAAAAATTTCATCTAAATAAATTTGTACTATTAAAACATCTTTGGAAATCCTTTAATAAAAATATTAGGATCACCTATCCCTTTAGTAAAACCTTTTGAAATAAGAAAAGAACTGAGTCTATCATAGCAAGATCTAGGAGCTTGTTTTAGACCATATAAAGCTTTAAAAATTTTAAAAACATGATTTGAAAAATGGGGATTTTTAAAGCCAAGGGGTTGTTCAAAAAACACATCCTCAACTATATAACCATTTAGAAATGTACTCATGACATCCATTTGATAAAGTTTGAAATTCAGATGAGCTATATAAGCAAGTAGTATCATAATGGATTCTAGTCTGGCTATAGGTGAAAAGGTTTCCTCATAGTCTATTCCTTCTTCTTGACTATATCCTTGTGTAACTAATCTATCCTTATTTATGACTATATTTATAGACTCATAAACTTTGTTTCTAAACACCAATTTAGTGCTTATGGTCAAAGTGTCCTTAGGTCTTTCTACTAATTCCCAAACTTTGTTTCTTTAAAAATAATTTAATTCTTCTTGCATAACTATCACCCATAATTTATCATTGATAAAATCATTAATATTTTTGGGATCAAGATGTGAAAGAAAAACTTGATGTTCAACCTGGTTTCTTAGAGAATCTCTAGTTTGTGTCCCTGTATTTAGATCACCTACTACACCATCTAAAGGATGATTCTTGAGAGTTATAATACCTCTAGAAAGAGTTGGAATAGACTCCTCATGGATGTCTATAGGTTCAGATTCAACATGCTCAGATTTTGGAAAATTTCCAAAACTAGTTGATTTCTCTGGGGGTTAACTATCTTTATCATTAAGGTCTATAATTGACATATCTTCCTCAAGATATTCAAGAAAGGTTTTAGGTTCATGTGGATTAGTATCATCAAATTTGACATGAACTGATTCTTCCACACATTTGGTTCTCTTATTGAATACTCTACAGGCTTTACTAGAGATTTAGTAACCTAGAAAAATTCCTTCATCACTTTTAGAAGAAAATTTGTCAAGATTATCCTTAGTGTTAAGGATAAAGAATTTTCAACCAAAAACTCTAAAGTAATTAACCTTAGGTTTTCTATTATTCCATAGATCATAAGGGGTCTTCTTAAGAACTAGTATAATTAAGACTCTATTGATGATGTAACAAGATGTATTAACATCTTCAGCCCAAAAATAGATAGGCATGTTATACTCATTAAGCATAGTCCTGGAAATCTCTTAAAGTGTCCTATTTATTCTTTCTGCAACTCCATTTTTTTGAGGTGTTATAGGAGCAGAGAAATTGTGATTATAACCATTATGTGAGCAAAAAGATTCGAACTCCTGATTTTCAAACTCATGAACATGATCACTTCTTATGGTCTTAATTATAAGTCCACTAAGATTTTCTATAGACTTGGAATATTTAATTAAGTAAGAACATGCTTCACTTTTGTGAGCTAGAAATTATACCCAAGTGTATCTATAAAAATCATCTACAAGAACATAAACATAGTGCTTCCCATTTAAACTTTAAATTCTTAATGGTCCAAACAAATCCATGTGAACCAACTCAAGCAGTTGAGAATTTGAAACTTCTTTCTTTGGTTTGAAATAAACTTTGTACTATTTTCCCTTTTGAAAAGGATTAAAAATTTTGTTTAGTGGGAATTCCAATCTAGGTAAGTCTCTAACTAAACCTTTCCTAGTTAGTTTCCTAAGCGAGTGCACATTGCAGTATCCTAATATTATGTGTCATAACCAAGATTCTTTATGAAAAGCATTTAAACAAGAAACATTTTGATTAGCTAAAGATTTTAAATCAACAACATACACATTTTAATTTCTAAGAGCAATGAATATTAAATAATTTTTAGAATTAAAAACAATGCATGCATCATTTTCAAACTTAACATTAAATCCATCATCATACAACTGAGAGATACTAAGTATATTATACTTTAACCCATCAAAAAAAAGTACTGTTGAAATTAATATAGTATTAGGATTACCAATTTGGCCTAAGATGACGATCTTCCATTTATCATTATCACCAAATGTAACATGTCCACCATCAACTTTAATTATACTCTTGAATCATGAATAGTATCCTGTCATATGTCTTGAACATCCACTGTCCAAATACCATAGGGTTTTACAGGATCTCTTTAGACAATTTTCCTACAAAAAAGATTAAGCATATGGTAACTTTGGTACCCATATTTTCTTGGGTCTAGAGAGGTTAGAAAGTAAAGCTTTGGGAACCCACATTTGTCTTATAGGTTTCCTATAATCAACAGATATTTTTTGAGACATGAACACTTTTTTAGGTCCTTTATAAAATTGTTTTTCAAAAGATGATTCAGAACTTGAACTAGCAATGAACTGTCTAGATTTTGGAATAAATTTGTTATTAATAATCCTTCTCTGTCCTAGTTGATATCTTAAACTAGTTGTGTATTTTTGAGCAATTTGTTTCCCTAGAAACTGGTTCAAGGTATCCCTACTAGTAGTAAACTTCTCAATATCTCTTTTTAATTTCTCATTTGATAATTTTACTTCAGTATTTTCTTTTAACAGCTAAGAAATTTTTTCTTTTTTAATATCAAAATCAGACTTATAATTGGAATATAAAGCATGTTGTCTTTTCAATAATTTATATTTATCCTTGAGTTCATTAAATGTATCCTTAATCATTCTACAATATTCAAATAGTTCATTATTAGTCATATTTTTATCATTATTTGATTCAACCTCATTCCCAGAATAGTAAGCATTATGTATAGTAGAATTGAGTGTTACCTCAGATGTTTCTGTCATGAAACACAAGTTTGCATGATTGTTATTTTCAGTATCAGAAGTGTCAGATCCATTGGAGCTATCTTCTGAAGCAATCCAAGTATCTTTCATATCCTTTTTATATCCCTTGCCCTTGTCTTCATATTTCTTCTTAAACTTCATCTTGGGGTAATCATCCTTCACATGACCTTTTCGTTTACACTCATAACAGATTATCTCATTTGTGTTGTCATTCCATTTTCTGTCCTTTTTCCAATTTCCTTTACTATAATACCTTCCTTTATAATTTGACTTTCTATAGAACTTCTTATTTCGATAGAACTTTTTGAACCTTCTAGCAAGATGAGACATCTCATCATCACTGTCAGAATTTGAATCTTCACTGGTGGAACTGTCTACAGAAACTTAAACTTTTTATTTGTCTCTACTCTTTGAGTTAGCAGTATTGAATGCTAAAAATTTCTTTCTTGGTTCTTCATATGCTTCTTGATTCACCTTAATCTCTTCCTCACACATCATGAGTTTTCCAATGAGTTTATTCACTAGTATCTTGCTTATGTCGTAGGATTATCAGATAGAAACAGAAGTTACTCTCCATATGTCAGGTAGGCATTAAATAAATCTCATAATCTGATCCTTGTTGTCTACTGGTTTCCCAAGAATACTCATGGTATTTAATATTTTATTGAACCTGAGATACATTTCAGAGATAGGTTCATCAGGCTTCATTTTAAAATTATCATATTTAATAGTATAAGTATTTAATATCATTTCTTTAACATTGGTTGTTCCCTAATGGGAAACAACCAAAGTATCCCAAGTTTCATATGCAATTTTACAAGAAGATATTATATTGAATTCTTCATCACCTATAGCACAATATAATGCATTCATTGCTTTACAATTATTATTATATGTAGATTTAGTCAACTGAGACCACGTGTCCCTAGAAAAAGCAGGTAATGCATGTTGTTCTTCAATTGTGTCCTAGATTTTAGGACCCATTCTCTCTAGATACATTTTCATTTTCAATTTCCACTGAGCATAGTTAGTACCATTAAAGAAAGGTGGCCTGTTAGTAGCCACACCCTCAAATCGGTTATCTATAGTTAATTAGAATTTAAAGAACTAAAAATTTAGATATGATAGAAATTTTAAGATCTTTAGGATACAACTAAAATCATAGTTGAAAAGAATATGAAAAGATTTAAAAATAGTTCTGATGGTAGAAATAAAAACTACACTCTGATACCAAATGTTGGTCGAGGTGGAAACTCAAGAGTGGGTTGGGGGTGAATTGATTTCCCACTTAAAATTTATTTTAAAAACTTTATGATAAAATCCCGAATTTGAAAACAGCTTAGTTAATTAAGGAAGTAGAGATATAAATTTTTAATTGGTCAACAAGTTTCTTAAAGGTAGATTAGTCCTCAGTTGAATCAGTGTAAAACACCTATCCAAATTTTGAAACATTTTTAATGAATTAAACACATATACACACCAACCAAAACTAACAATCAGAGTGAATATAAAATAGTTTGCTATTTTGAAATAATAAGCACCAAAAAATAGAAAAAGAGAGTATTAAAAAATATAGTACACAGTAGAGTTAAACAAGAGGTTCAATCTCAAACCGAGACTTAATCCTCTCCACTTGGTGATCACCTTCCACCAAGAAGTTTATATTAACAATAAACTTGATACACAACCTGTATTGGGATTTACAATAGTTTTTATAAACTGTCTAGGGCTCACACCCTCTACCACAGTTGTTCATGAAAAAAACACACAACCAGGCCACACAGAGCCTCTTCCACAGTTACACGTGGGAAAAAAAGTGTAAGTAATGTTTGGTGTGAGGATTTTTGGTATCCTCTAGTTCAAGCACATGAGACATTGTGTGTAATAGACAAACACACACTTCTAAGAAATGTAAGATAGATAACACAATAGAGATAATGTTATAAATATTGAGTTTAGAAGGCTCTATGTGTTTTCAGTTCAACTCTTGAATCCTTGGAGTGAAGAAATTGTAGTTCGAGTCGTTCTCTAGAAGTTGTCTCTAAAATAGAGTGTCGTAACTCTAGGTTCTAGCTTCCAGGTACTGAAGTGTTTTGCTTCTTGATTTGAAAGATATTTTATGAAGCACATAAGATAGTCTTGAATTTATTCTCCCAAATGTTCTTCGTGAAGCTCTTGGGTTCACAGTGTAAGTGTTGGTATTCTCCTTGTTCTTCAGATCTAACTTGTAATGCTCCTCACTCATGCATCCATAGTCTTCTCTTCCTCAATATTCTATTTTATATTTGAGGTCCGACAATAGGAATAAGAAAACCACGTTCATTCTTCCTCGTACCTCATACTGTCTCTAGATACGGTCTCTTGATATGTCTACAATCAGCATTAATTAATTCCAAAAGAATTAAATTTACCAAATATGACTGTTAGAATAATCTTAAGAAATTGAAAAAGTATGGAGTAAAAGAGTAGGTATCGATAGACTAGTAGTGGTAGCCTTCTCAATGGTAGGACTCATCGGTAGGCTTCGTCGTAGGGTTCATCGGTAGGCTTCATCGGTAGCCTTCATCAGTAGACTTGTATCAATAACCATTAGTGGTAACTCTACAATAATAGCCTTTGAGTGGTAGACTCATAGCGGTGAGTTTTCATTGATAACTCAGCGGTGAGGTTCCTCAGCGGTAACCTCTATTGGTAACCTCTATCGGTAACCTCTATCAGTAACCTCTATCGGTAACCTCTATCGGTAACCTCTATCAGTAACCTCTATCGATAACCTTCCATCGATAACCTTCCAGTAGTAACTTTCTAGTTGTAACCTCTATCGGTTACCTCGATCGGTAACCTTCCAGTGTTAACCTTTCAACGAAAAAATCTATCAGTAACTTCTATCGGTAACCTTCCAGCGACAACCGTCTAGTGGTAACCTCTATCAGTAACCTCTATCAGTGACCTTTTACTTTGAGAAATTTTGCACTGTAAACTTAACCGAGAGAGCAGTGAGATTAAAAATACATAGTTATTACCTAATAGAAACTATATTAATGAAACATGATTATCATATAAAAGAAACATGATTTGGGATTATCAAAATAGGTGAGTCCAACAATGATATACTAAAGAAATTATTATCTCTAACCTCAAACTCTAGGTCTCATCGATGATTGTATTCATAGGTTTTCTATCAATTTTTCTCAGATTTCATATGAAGTTGAATGGTTTGTACCTTATATGTCACCTCTTATATAAGATCAAATCCCATTCAATAGAAGGTACAAACATCCTTATCATCCTTCCTAGGATGGTGATAGATTGGACAATCATAATCCTTGATTATATATAACCACCTTCATTAGCACATATTGATCTCCTTTTGTGTGAATATATACTTGAGGTTCTTATGATTTGATTATATGTCACACTTCTCCTTGTAGAGATAATGTCACCAAATATTCAATGTGAAGATCACTATATCCAATTCCAGATCATGTGTTTGGTAGTTCTGCTCATGGATATTTAATTAGTAGGAGGCATAGACTATCACTTTTTAATTTTTCCTGAGTGCACGACCCATTCCCTTTTGGATGCATCATTGTAGATAAAAAATCCTCCCCCACTAGTGGGTAATGTGAGTTTAGGTATAGTTATAAACCTCTTATTTAACTCTTTAAATCCCTCCTTGCATTCATCAATCCAAAAAATCTTTAATACCTTTATAATTATCTTATTTATTGGTTTTTATAATCATGATAATTTTCTCACAAATTTATGATAGTACCTAGCTAATCTAAATAAACTACTGATCTATATCACATATGTTCGTTTGGGCCATACTTTAACTATCTCTATCTTTGAAGGATCTAAAGATGATCTTTCTTAGTGATAACATTCCCCAGAACTATGACTTGCTCCATCAAAAACTTGCATTTATTGTACTTATCATATAAATTTTCCTTTCATAAGGTATTCAGTACAACATTAAGATGTGTAATGACCCAAAATTCTAAAACTTGTAAAATTTATGTTATATTCAATAAATCACATCGAACGCTACACCCAATATAAAAAAATCACAATATATTAGATTAATATTATTAATAAATCTATAATAAACACTCATATGGTAAACCATTAAAATCTATTACCTTTAGAAGATAAATAATCAATATGAGCAAATATGGAAAAAGGTTATTTTAAATAAAATTCATTTTCTTTATATTATGTATTTTATCTTAAAAACTAAATTTATAAATTTTATAATGTAAATTTAATAAAATAAAATTCATTTTTTATTTCTTCACATTGAAATTTACTTAATATGAATTTTTTATTTTTTCCCGAAAAGATTGATTTTTAGTCGAATAATATGGTTTTGCGAAAGTTATAATTTTTATTATTTTATCACTATGTAAGAATATCCTAGAAGTTTACAAAACCTTTTAAGTAATAAAATATGTATTTAAGAAATAAAATATTACATTTTAATATATTCTTTAAGATTATATATCCTTTGTCCTACATTTTTATAACTAAATTAAATTGTTAGTTTAATAAAAAATATTTTTTGTATTTTTTTGAATCAAGTATTTTCATGGTGTGCATCCAGTGTTATGGCCTAATGGTACTCATTTTCAACCACTACACCGAGTGATCGAGGTTCAACTCCTGATCATATAATATTTCTCCCCACATTTTATTGGTGGGGTATGGTATTTTACATCATGCATATGTGTGGGCCTATTGGCAGATGGAACATGGCTGGGATGGTAGGTGATAGGTATCTATCAACTAACACAAAAAGGTAAGAATTCAATGAAATGTGGTGTATTGGAGTATCCATAGATGAGCTGATGGCTAGTGGCAATGGCAGGTGATCGGGAAAGCATGAGCAATAGGCAGTGAGAGGCTGTCGTCGGGCGTGGCAGGTTCAAGCGAGGGGTGGAAGGGCAATGACTGACGGTGGTGGCAGGAGGACAGGAAATCACGAGTGTTATAAGGATGGGTACGTGAAGGTGTGATGGGTGAAAGTACACAACGAGGGGCTCCCCTCTTCAATATTTGGTCCCACGGCCTAGGGGCTTCAGGCCATCTTCTAGGCCTATGGGCCATGGCTCCTTTGGATGATGTAAATAGAATACAAGCGTTGTATTGAGATTTCATGTCCATTGGATCCCTGATCCATGTATCTTGGGACTTTTTGTGCCCCTAGGCCTTCAATTTCATGTAATTAGTTCTCTTTTCCTAGAAAAAATTGGTGTTTCCTTGGTTTAATAATAGGGGGCTTCCCCCACCCTGTTAAAAAAAGAATTTTCAAGGTGAGATTTATTTTTGAATTGGAATAAAATCCTCAAAACTTTTATTTGTTTCATAAACCAATTTATTTCATGGGAATTTATAATTTCAATAACTATGTCTTACATATAAATTTTAATCTTAAAAACACACTTTTTTGAAAAACCCTTTTTACACATTATGTGAACTGATCTTAAAATTAAATTTTCAAACCCTTATAAATTTTATTTGATAAAATAATTTCCAAAATTTAAATCATAAGTTTTAAATTTGTTAAAATTGTTAATAATAAGTTTTTTTTCATTAAAATTAATTACTAAGGTTAAAAATTAATTACCAAGGTAAAAGTAAATTTGAGTAAAATTTTAAAAGTTAAAAATAAAACCCAAAAACACACAAAGTTGGCTCAAAAATGAGTGGTTGATGTGATTTTGGACCCACACTCACTTTCCCATACTATTCTATCCATTTTGACCATTGATCCTTGAATAGTAACTTTACATTACTGAAAATGTAAGGGTTACTTCCACAATCACCCTTATCTTCAATTATAAAAAGATAACACTTACACCACTTAAAGACTCAACTTGACTTAAAATTTCTCCTTGAAAAATTTAAAAATTTATCCTCCTATAAATCTACCCATGTAAAAAAATCTTCTGGTCACTATTAGTTATAAAAAACACTTCATTTCAAAGGAGAATTCCTTGAAAAAATTCAAGTCCTCGATGTGAGTGTCCACTTCTTATTAGTGTTTCATTATTAATTATTAGCATAAAAAACCACTATAAAATTATTAATAAAATGAAATAAGTATCATTAGTATACTGAAATATAATTATATGAATTTTCCAATAATTATTCAATCCTTTCTATACACTAAGAAAACAAATTAACATCGATCATGCGTATGTACGGATTACCGCCTGCATGAATCAATGTTGTTAATTTTTCATCACCACCTATCAAGGATGGTATGAAGGATGGATTTTATTAATAAATATGTTTTTAATTTCAGAAATAAAATTCTTAAATGATCATTTTTTATATTCCATAATTTCTTCCATCCATTAAGAAATGATATCATTAATTGTGTGTACGACGAACTACAACCTCCACTAACAAAGAATTTTGTTTGTCACCACCACCCATCATGGATGATTTTAATAATGGATTTAATGAAGATATATGATTATAATTACATGTTTTATATTTTTAATATTTCATACTATCATTATCTAAATTCATTCCCCTTACTCATGAAAACATTATAATACGTTACTGTTTGGTTCAGTTTTACCATCTATGTAAATGATGTTATATTGATTATATAAAAATGATTAATATATATAATATATTGGTAATATAATTAAATAATGAAATGTTTAATATATTTTAATTATTATTTAAAGGTGTTTTTAATATTTAAAATATCTATTAATATATCACATTTCGATAGTTAAACAAGTCAAAAACTAGTTCATCATGATTTCCATTTTCACAAGCGGTGTTCATGTATTTCACCTAATGAAAATGGAACTTAATAAATATATGAAAAAAATGATTATTATATGTTTATTTATGTAGTAATAATGAAATTTAAACTAGGTACTAAGAATATATCATGTCTTCATGAAGTTTGTATGAAACAAACAACTGAAAACTCTAACACCCGATAATGAAAATAAAATATAATCGGTTAATATATTTATAATATATGGTTATAAAATATTTATAAAAGTTTAATATGTTTATATTTGTGTTATTAGATAAGTGATTAAAATATTTTGTTTATTATATAGGAGGTTAAATCACTTCTATCGAAATCAAAGTTAAAGGTAAGGGACTTGGTAACTCAAACTTCTTTCTTTGAGTTATACTTTTTATTCTTGATTTTGTTTTCCCTATGATCACTAAATTTTCCATTTTAAATTAAACTATATATTTATTTCTAGGTAAAAATATTTTTTGATCCAAATCCATTTCCATGAAAGGTTTTATTTTCACATTTTAAAAAAAATGAAGGAGGCTTTTTTAAAAGACTCGTAACTATGAATTTTACAATGATAAATGCAAAATGTTTTTAAAAATACCTTATCATGATTTGGTTTTAATTAACTTTAAATGGTCTATCTATAATGTATTTATTTTTCTTGTTTCACCCTATATACTTTTTATGTGATTATTTTTGGGTGGTCAAGTTTTTAGTATCAAACGATTTAATTCATGATGTTATTTTATACCATTTGGATGTTTTATAAAACCCATTTTATTTCCATGGGTTATTTATGAAAAGTGAATGATTTCCATTAAAATTATTAAGTAACTAATTATTTTTCAATGGTTTCATTAAGATATGTTTATGATTGATTTTAAGTGGCACACATATGTATGGATGATGAAAGGTGGGGTCACATATCATCCCCTAATTCATTGGTTTAAGTTTATATATCATGATATTGTCAGGTGTGGACATAATTATCTTGTTCAAATAGGCATGGTAATGATGTATTTTCTCACATTTTTAGGCATGGGAATAATGATTTTGTTCAACTTGGTGTGGGAATGATGGGTTTGCTCATAAAGGTTATCCTATGCTTATAGTTGTTCTAAATTTCCAAGTTGTTTATCAAGTTATTCCAAATTTTCAAGATGTATTTAATTTCCATTAAATTCATAATTTTCATGATTATGTATTATTTTTAAATTATTCCATACTTTTATTTCATGGTCACATGTTATATGATTATTAAGATGTGTTTTGTGCCATGTAATATCTTTTATATTTCCTTAATAATATTTTTATTATATTATGTCACTCTAATACATTTTATGATTATTATTTAATGTATTTTGATCTTTTATTATTATATTCAAGTCCCCTCATGTTCTCATTAATGTTATGATATGTTTTTCCTTAACTAAGCATCATATCTCACCCCTTTTCTATCTTTTCATTCCCTAGGTTATGAAGATGATTATATCACATGAGATGTCTAGAAAAGGGTCTAGATAATCATGATCATGAAGAAAATTTTAAAAGTTTTGTAAAATAAGATGTTTATAGAGCTAATATTCAAGACAATAAACCTTTAGGTCCTTGGGTTTTGTTACTATTTGTGACATGTATTATGTAAATCATGATATTAATTTATTATTTATGCCATGTTTATCTTGCATTGCTTTAAAATTATCCTCATATTCCTCCTTTATTTTATATTAGACAAGAATATCATTTATAAAAACTACCAAAAATTTATCAAGGTAATCCCTAAATACTAAATTCATTAAGTCCATGAAGATAACCAGAGAATTAGTGAGTCCAAATGGAATGAATATAAAATCGTAGTGCATGCACCTTATATGAAAAATAGTCTTGGGGATATCCAACTTCTTTACCTTTACTTTATAATATCCTAACTGAAGATCCAACATAGAGAAGTAATAGGATACACATAGATGATTGAACAAGTCATCAATCCATGATAAAGGATACTTGTTCTTTCACATGATCTTTTTGAGCTCATGATAATTAATGCATAGGAAAATTTCCCCATCCTTCTTCTTGATGAAAAGGACCGATGCACCCCATAGTAGAGCACTTGATCATATAAACCCTTTATATAAATCCTCTTGTAGTTTATTATTAATCACTTTAAGTTCAATAATGGACATTATACATGGAGTATTGGATATTGGAAACTATCTGATTATAATTTTTATTGATAACTCAACCTCTCAGTTATGAGGAAGACCATATAATTATTCAAGGAATACATCAACATATTCTCTTATAATGAGAATGTCATCAAGGATGATATTTTCCTTTGTATCAATCATTTGAGTTAGATACTATTGCTCATAATTCAATAATATCCATTCTTTATATGATGATTCCAAATAAGATCATTCCCATCCTTACAATTGTATAGAATTTAAGGGAGATTTATGATATAGATGGTGATTTCATTATCCTAAATCTTTATGCTAGCTCCATACAATGAAAGACAATCCATACTAAGGATAACATAAAATTATGATAAAGGTTGTATCATAAGGTTTTATGGGAAATTCAACTTGAAAATATTGATAGGGGAGAAGTTATATGCTTAGTATGTAATAATTGACCCATTTTTTATTTTCACTAATGACTTGAATTCCATGTTTTGAGGTGGTGTATGAAAACCCATTTCTTTTATAAAATTTATTTCATGATTATTTACATAAATATACACATAACACAATACCAAAAGATAAAGAGTCCTAGTTTATTTGGGTAATTAGATACATATCACAATAACTTGAAACATGGATACAACAAAATTATTTAAAAACTCTATAACATGCCTTTAAAATTCCATTGATATTTTAAAACTACATAGGATAACCTAGGGATGTATGCAAGAAAAAGGTAAGATATAAAGAATATTAAGGGAATAATCAAAGCATAGAATGAAGTAATGTAGTGAATCTGAGTCAAGGGAATAAAATAGTGACATAAAAAGGTGATAATAAAAATCATGAACCTCAAAGCATGACATATGATGATAACATCAAGACATCATAGGATTGTGAAAGAAACATAAAACATGACATCATAAGAATAAATCAAGGTTAAATACTGAGAAATAATAACATAGTGTGACTAGGATATCTTCTTATAAACTGTACATGGTATCTCATGAGATAAAAACATTACCCAATTCATTGGAGGGCTATATAATTTTAGGCCTACCCGTTACATTCCTATAAAGTACATGAATTTGTGTTCCACATAGATCATAGAGTGTAAGAACATATTTTATAAATTTTAATACTAGGATTAAGGAGTGTGGGATAAATACATGAAATTATAAAATAAATAAAGAATAAGTACAACTAGGTTAATACACTTGAGTGGAAATGTGGGTGGGTATTCACAACACAAAATTTTGGCACAGAAAGTCACAAAATAATTTTGATAGCATAACGGGTGTACATAAAGGTTCATGAAAGGGGTTAATGAGAGTTAAAGGTAGTATATAATTACTTAGGAATTATAAGGAAAATAAAGGTATGTGTAAAAACACATCTCTGCATGAAAATATTGAAATCAAAAGGCTTAATACAAAGAAAGTACTTAAATAAAGAGGAAGAGGAGGAGAATGCCTTACTTGAGAGGATGCTTCTAAAATCTTGGGAGGAGCTTCTTAAGAGCTCGAGAAAACCTTGGGAGAGATTTATAGATGGATAAAGAGATGAAATTCATGTTCAATGGGTTTTGAGTAAAGGTTAATTGGAGGTTGGGTGGATATTTATATCAAATGAGAGGGGACTTTTTATTAATCTCTAAATTTAGGTTTTAGACTATAAGTAATAAAATAATAAAAAAAACCTTCCAATAAATTTCCCATGATTTATATAAAATAGTATTGTTTTACAATATTTATTAGGTTAAGAATTTTACTCATTAAAATAACACCATTCATGATGTGTAAGTGTGTCATATTCATAAAGAAATGTTTTTAAAATGTTAAAATATAATATAGGTTTTGGAAGATTCATTATAGGTTTGTAAAATTAATAAAACAGCTTTAAAAATACATTATTTAAATGTTTAAATCTATATTTGGTCATTATTTCCTTTTATAGTATTTATTACATCATTTATGGTCTATTATGATGTTATTATACATACCGTATATTTATACCATATTTAATTTTTACCCAAAAATTTGGTTGTCCCAGAAAATTATGAAAAATTAACCATTGGATAATTTTGATGTGTTGATTTTAAAAATGATATTTATTTTACCAAAATAATATTCTAAATATAATAATTTTCACTTTTAAATAAAAAACTTTATTTGTTGATAAATACTAGTTTTCACGGCACAAACAACATTCTAACCATTATAAAAATGACATGGGAATTCATTAAATTATATTATAAATTATATTTAAATATATATTATTTAATAAAACTATTTCATGAAAATAAAATCTATTTAAAAACTATTTGATTTATGATAAAGATATTTTTAATTGAAACTCTATATATATTTCCCCAAAATGAAATTTTGGTTTCTTTGTATCAAAATCTAGTTTTATCAAAATCACTATATAATCTTGTATATATATAAAGTAATAATGAAAAGAGATAAATATTTTTTTTATTAAAAACAAAATATATAAATTCATACTATTAGGGTCTAGATACATATCCCCTTATTACACTAACATATGCCTTAAGGTTTAGGTATGCGATGATGGTATTTTCTTAGGGTGGTTTTGTGAATATGGTTTGGGGGTGATCCCGATAAGCTTAAATTTATATCATAACAAGTTTCAATCAAGTTTCAGTTTTTGAATCAAGGATTGGGATTGGTAAAGGTAAAAACCTAGTGATTCCATCTCCCTTGGAAGCTCTAAAAAATGGACTTCATAGGGTATGGTCCTACTAGCTGAGGCCATCACTTCTTCTTTTTGTGTTAATTAGAATTTATCTTAACCATTAATATATAAAAATATTAATGGTCATTTTATAATGATTATAATATCAAAGGTTATGATTTTTAACCATCTTTTAAGCCCAATATATGAATTGTGTCTATATTTTACAACGGTCCAAAATAACACATGAAAAATAGTACATGCGCTTTATATAACTATATTACTTAATAATCCATTTATTCTTTTTTTGAAAATGTAGAGGGTCAAGACCCTTTATTAAATAGAAAAAATAAATCTCCCTTTAAAACTAAGAAATGGGGTGAACCCATTACATGACCCAGATGAAAAAAATCTTAAAAAAATAAGACCCAAGCCCCTTATATGGTCCCAACTTCCCAATAAGAAACATAAATCATAACAAGTACTAGCCAGAAATCTCATCACCCCTGTCAGACAATGAAGTAGAAATTTATTTCTAAGATGATGCACCACCCCCTACAAAGAATTACATCGTGCTGGAAACATAACACTACAAATAACTCCTCCACCCCTTACTGACATGTGGGAGGAGGACCAGATGATAAGTGCCATCACACCTATCTCTCACTCGAGCCTTGATAGTGCTATGCAATGCACTCGATGCACTGCCAACATGATACGTTGTAAAATCAGACATAAATCATTGTAAAAAGATCAATTAAAGAGTTACCATCCTTCCATAAAACATGAGGATAAATGGATGAATGATGGATTTCAGCACACCCATCCCTCTAATGAGATCTCACACCAGATAGTACCTACAATAAGCAGAACCACCTTATAAATGCAACAAGACAAAACCAGTTCTCTCAATGAAAAATACAGACCATTAGACAGTTAGTACCAAGAAAAAAAATGCACAAACATCAAATAGAAAAACATAAACGATTCCCCATCCAGTGAATAAAAAATAGAAGCTACTTCCATCACCACCGACTCCCAAAAATGGAGCTGATGAAAATTAACATCAGATTAGACCCACATCCAGTTATCTCCATGAATCCCATGTCTTCATCCTTCAATCTTGAAAAATCATGCAAAACCAAGGATAACACCAAACTCTAGCACCCGTATGGTCCCATTATGTCTCAAATACTCGACATCTTACATCTCAAAACACATACCAATAACAGGAGTGAAGAACTTGTCTGGATCTTGAGAATATCTGAAGATCATTAGCATTGACCATCGATGAACAATGCGATAGTTCCAAAACCACCATCACTACAAAATTAGAGAGAAATCCAGAATGGGATGCACAAAAAGGGAATAAAGGATAAACTTGATGACTATGAAGAGCGACACCGAGAGAAAAATGGAACAGGAAAACCCTTCAAAAATGAAATGTGGAATCCAACCACCCAATCCTCTGAAAGAGAAATTAAGTTTTTGAATTGATGATAAGGCCTCCTTTCACTATTTTATTTGGGTTTTAATTGTTCAATTCAACCAAAATATAATTAGTGATAAGAATTATCAAACTATTAAGAATATAAATGGAAAAACTATAAACATAGAAAGGATAACCCATAAATTACATGTATTCCTTAACCTATGAATTTCTAGGTTTCAATTTACATTATCCATGAAATATTTCCTAACATTAAATTTCATATTCATTTTTATTCCCTTCATAATGGTTTTTAAAAGGCATGTGATTAACCAAAGCACATCCCCTAGGAGTGCCCATCCAAGTGTGCAGTCTTAGGACTCTTTTTCATGCACTAGGTACAGTTTGAGTTAATATACAATGATCACTTTTGGGGTTATTACCCTCTGTTACATATGTTCTATAGCCGCATCCATTTTCCAGTATTCAGACATAAATTTATTTTCTCAAAAAACAAAGAACTCTATACTTTATAAAAAATTAGGTACGTTTTCCTATGTTTAGTCTTATCCCTATGGATTTCACGAAAGCTTTCCAATATTAATCCCCAAAAATAACTAGACCTTTCTCTGATACCAACTATGAAAACCCATATCTTTTATACACTTTATTTCATGATTTATTATATAAAAATACACATAATACAACCCCATAAAATTGAGAGGCTTGATGTATTTGGGAAATTAGATATATTACAAAATAACTGAAAATAGGGATACAATTAAATCATTTTAAAACTCCTTAACATGCCCTAAAATTCCATTAACCTTCTAATACAACATGATATAACTTGGGTAAATACATAAAAAAGGGTGAGCTATGAATCCTTGTAAGGGAATAATCAAGGCATAACATAAATTAAAATAGTAAATGCGTAGAAAGAGTCATAAAATGATGATGTAAAAATACGAGAATCATAATCAGGAACATTAAATCATGATATAAGATGATAACATCAAGGCATCATAGGAATGTGACAACAACATAAAGCATGACATCATAAGCACAAATAAAGGATAATAGACAAGACATCATAACATTGTGTGCTTAGGATAACCTCTCATGCACCATAAATGGTATCTCATAAGATAATAACATTACCCAATGTATTAGAGGCCTATATAATTTTGGGCCCACCCATCATAATCATTAATGTACATGAATTTGTGTGCTATATAGATCATAAAACATAATAATGCCTTTAATCACTTTTAATAATAGGATTAAGGAGTGTGGGTTTAATAAATGGAAGTAATAAATTAATTAAGGATAGGTAAAACTATGTGAATACCCTATAGAGGAAATGGGGATGGGTATTCACAATAAAAAAGTCTGGCATGGAAAATTAAAAAATAATTTCAGCAGCATAAGAGGTGTACATAAAGGTTTATGAAAGGGGTTAATGATATTTAAAGGTAGTATATCATTACTTGATAATAATGAGTACAGTAAATTTATGTGTAAAAACACATGTTAACATGAATAATTTGAAATCAAAATTCTTAATACAAATTAATTACTTGAATAAAGATAAAGAGGAAGGGAATCCCCTACTGGAGTGTTTGGTTCTAAAAGCTTGGGAGGAGCTTCTTAAGGTCTTTGGAATACCATATAAAGTATTTAGAGAGGTAAAAGGAGAATAAATCCATTATCAATGGGTTTTTAGTGAATATTAAAGGGAGTTTGGATGGGTATTTATAGAAAAATAGGGGACTTTATTAATTTCTAAACATAGGTTTTAGACTCTACGTAATAAAATAATCAAAACCAAAAACCTTCAAATAGTTTTTTCCCATGGTTTATGAAAATTAGGAGTGGTTTATAGTATTTTATTAGGTTATGAATTGAAATCATTAAAATAACACCATTCATGATTTGGAAGTGAGTCATGTTCATAAAGAATTGTTTTAAAAGCTTAAAATATATTATAGGCTGTAGAGGATTCATTATAGGTTTGTAAAATTAGTAAAATAGCTTCAAAAAAATATTATTTTAAATTTAAGACCTATTTTTTTCGTTTATTTATTTTATAGAATTTATTGTATCACTTTTGGTCTATTATGATATCATAATATATACCGTATATTTGTGCTGTATTTAATTTTTACCCAAAAATTCGACTATATCATGAAGTTATGAAAAATTAATAATTATATAATTTAAACTTGATAATATCAAGAATTATATTTTTTTTTAAAAAATAATTTTCTAAATATAATAAATTCCACTTTTAATTAAAAATCCATATTTATTGAACAATACTAGTTTTTACAACACAAACAGCCTTTTGACCCTTATAAAAAATACATGGGAATTCATTAAATTATTTTACCATTAATATATAAATAAATATTATTTAATAAGACTATTTCATGAAAATAACATTTATTTCAAAAATATTGGATTTATCAAAAAGTTTTTTTAATTAAAACTATATATTTCCCAAAAATACAAGTTTGGTTTGTTCGTATCAAAATATAATTTTTATCAAACTCATTATATAATCATGTATATATATAAAATAATAATGAAAAGGGATATATATAATAATTATTTTATTAATATAAATTATAAATTTATACTACTAGGTTCTAGATACATAACCCCTTATACACCAGCGTACATCCTATGGGTAAGGTGTGTGATGGTATTACTTTCTTGGGGCGGTTTGGTGAACATGGTTTGGGAGGAAATCTCTATAAGCATGAACTTCTATCATAAATGGTTTCACTTGAGTTTTAGTTATTTAATCTCATATTGGGATTGGTAAAAGTAAAAGGCGAGTAATTTTATATCCCACAAAATCTATGACTAATGGTCTTTATAGAGTACAATCTTATTGGTCGAGGCCATCACTCCTTACTTCTATGTCAATTAGATTTTATTATAACCCTTAATATATACTAATATTAATAGTCATTTTAGAATTAATATAATAACAATGGTTATGATTATTGATGGTATTTTGATCCCAACATTCAAATTATGGATATAGAGACCCAAGCCTTTTACAAATATTATTACATAATTTTTAATATGAACATCAAATAAACACAACCCAAAGATTGTGAGGCCTACTGTATTTGGAAGACTAGGTTCGTAATACATAAAAAACTAAAATAGAACTTATTTATTTTATTCCTCATGATGAGATCCTAAATCCCTTTGAACTCTTAAAAATTTATAGGATAACCTAAGGAATACATAAACAAAAGAGGTGAGTTAAAAATCTCTATAAGGGAATAAACATGAAAATGAAGCATATCATATGAGTTAAAAGGTAGAAAATGATATCATAAAAGGTAAGGCTCATGAATAATCATATGAGAGAATAATATAAAGAACATGTAATCATAATACCATCACAAAATGTTAACATGTAAATAATATAAAACATGAAATAAGTATATGTTAAGGCTAAATGTCAAGACAACATCACATGGTGGACAATACCCTATCATAGATTAAATTTACTCTCTAATACCATACATAATCTATCATGAGAAAAAAAAATTACCCAATTAATTGTAGTGATATCTGAGTGAAATCATCATAACATTTATATGCATATGTGTTCCACATAAGGAAATCAAATATAAGGCATAAACATAAGGATTACACATGGAAAGAAATGAGTTGCATAACCATGTCCTAAAGCATAACCAGATGAAGTATCATAATGGTCTCCATGAAAGAAGGTATTTAATAATTCTTAGATATTAATAAGTATAGTTCATGAAATTTTTTATCCAAGTGATGTGAAGACTTGAAAAAAGAGTAGATAAATTCCTTTGGAAATGTGCCTCTTAAGTGGTGATTTAGGAAAAGGGTAGTGTATAAGGACCCAACCTTAAACATTACATAATCCTATATTAAATGAATAATTCACATTTAGGATATTTTCAGGTTTAGAGTTTTATATAATTAGGCCATAACTATTACATATCAACTTGAAAATTACATGTAAACACTACTACTCAGTATCCATTTTTTTATAAAATAAAAACTCTTATAAAGAAACATGTCCAGTTCCATATTTTAGACAGTATGACTTTTCCTTGATCCCATCCTTGACCCTATTCATCTTTAAGTCCTGTGGAAAAAATTTCAAAAACTTGGGATGAGCATAAAAAGCTCAGTAAAGGTTATAAAAGAAGTAAGGAAAACATTAGCCCATCATTAAATACAAATCAGTGAAACCATACTTTTCAATCATAACATACATTACAAAATCATAAGATTTATGAATAACACACAAAAATCATAAATCAGAAAGGAAACTTATGGAATTCATAAAATACTTACATTGTAGCTATCACAGCTACATAGGGAGTCACATTTGGAATACTCATCACAATATATTCTCTAAATATCTTTGGAGAAACCTTAATGTTTCCCTCCGTCATGTTACCCAATGCATTGGAGAGCTATCTCGGGCTCACCCGCCCTAGGTTTATTACAGAACCACCCGTATATGTAAATAATTCCCTAGAACCGTAACATATTCATAACACTTTAAAAAATAATAAAGGAAAAAATAACATTTCTACATTGCAATCACAACATATTATGGCCATAATCAATGCTTTATCAAACCATTTTCAAAACCATTTAAAACATTTAATAAAGATATTTTTGAATCAAAGTGTCCCATACCACTTTTAAGGTTTTAAAGGAATTAAAGTTTTAAAACATTAATATACATATAAATAAATACTAAAAACCATTTTGAAAACATGGAAATTAATGAGAAATATTTATAAGAATAATTCTTTAAAGCTTTTAAAATGATGTTTTAGTTAAAGAGTCTCATAACACTTGAGAAAGACTTGACTAAACATAATTTAAGAATAGAATAAAAAAAACTTATAATTTCATGAGAATAAAGGTATTCATGATATAATATTCCAAATGAAAGTATATACATCATATAAAAGTTAATTGGTACATAACAACAATGAAGTCTCAAGGGAATGTAAATTGAGATGAAATCCCTTATGAAGATGGTATCATTAGATTAAGGATAAATCAATTACCTAATTATGTGTGACAAATAAGAATACACTCAATATAACTGGATATTAATTTTGAAACAATCAGAGGTCATTCACACATATTTATAACATGAAATAATCAAGAGGTATAAGTTTAACCCAAAGAATTGCAATTGGGTTAAGAAGTTCCCTTACAGAAATTCGACAGCCTAACGACGTCACTTTAAAATTTAGAAAAATAATTTGATGATAGAGAAAAGGATATATCATCACTTGGAAATAAAATTTACATAATTAATGATATATAAGAACATATCCCAACATTGGAAGATGTAAATTAAAAGACATAACAAAAATAAGTCTTTAGAAAAAGAGGAGGGTGAAAGGTTCCTTTAACAATTTGGTACCTTATGAAACATTAACCATATGAAAGAAGGATCATACAAAGAAGATTTAATTAACCATAAATTAATTTATATTACACAATTAATACAATCATTGGTAGTAAATACACCACACAAAAGTAAATAGTGGCAATATAGCATGAATCTCACGGGAACAAAAAGTGAGATGAAAACCCCTTACCACGTTGTAATCAATCGAGTCGTATGCCCAAAAGTTAATAACCACCAAATGAATAATAGAATACCATGAATATAAAATGAATCATGATAATATATATCAAATGTACGTACACAATACACCACATGCAATAAATAAGTGGTGAAAAGTGGAAATCTCATAGAATTAAAAGTGAGATAAGAAACTCCTTACCTCATGTCCGACTTGACTCATTTATTCATTGTTCTTCCTGAATAATAAACTAAAGTTAATTTATACTTTATTAAGAACATTTTTCAAGTTTATTATTCCTTTTATATCACTTATTACTATGTTATAAACATTATGTAATCATTTAAGTTAATAACGTTCGTTTTGTCGATATTTGGTACTTGAGTCAAAAAATGGACTTCTTATAATTACAAGTTGTTTACATAGTCAAAAGTTCATTATATACAGAATGATATTCATGATTTAGATATCATATATATCATATATATCCAGTATATACATGTATTTATAATATTACATAACATTTGGAGGTAAGAAATGAAATGCACCGTTCATGGAGACGGTAAGCCGTACGTACGCATAAACACTACTTTCATTTCTATTTATTATTTTAATAGAATTAAAACATAATGATAAATAGGTATATTATAAATCTAGTATAATATAATATATAATATCATTAATTCCATCCTTTATACATCCCATATATGTCATTAACAAGTCATATCACTTTGAGGGGGTGGTAGTCCACACTTCCTCAAATGAAATTATCGCATTTACCCATAATAGAAACCATAAAGGTATTTTATAAAAGAAAAATACAGAAGAATAAAGAAAACATAAAAATAATATATATCATATATAAATATAGTGTCATATTAATGGCCTCCATGAGAGGCAGTTGGAGATAATTGAATAATCATCATTTCGTGAGGTGTTAGTTTTCCATTCACAAAAACTGTATGTTCTTCACCCATTAGATGGAGGTGTGTTTAAGTGTAGTTATAATACTTATCATAAAAAAATACTAGTATATTTATGATACTGGTGTTGTTATAAAATAAAGGAATAAAAATAGTTTATGGGTTGGAGAAGTAAAATAAAAGAAAAGAAGTTAAGAGAAACCATTACCTTTAATTTGGGTAACTCCCTTTGGTTTAAACCAAAAGGACTTCTTAAAGTGACTTATGCCTAAGGTAAGGATTCTAGGTGGAAGATAGGGATCTTTAGAGATTATCTGGGTAGGTTTTGGATGATCCAAGGGGCTTGAGAGGTTTGAGGAATGAGTTATAAGTGATGACTTTTTATAAGGGGGAGGAGGGGCTCTTTAGGAAAGTGTGAAAATATTATTTTATTATATAATGATATTCGGTTTCTAATGGTCCAAAAATAATTAAAGTAGAATATAAGATTACTAATGGTCGAAATAAAATCATTAAATAATAATTGGATATGTTTTGGATGTTATTTATTATTTATAATCTTATTTATTTAAATCATTTATTAATGAGTTAAATACTGCATCATTTTTGTGTCATAAATAATTTTATTTATTTGATGTCTAAAAATTATAAAAAAATACCATGATGGAGGAAATCATTTTATATTTCCAATAAAAATTTATGGTTGAAAATATAACTTATATAACCCCATGTAAAAATTAATTTACTAAAAGATATTTGTTTGTGTCATTTTTGTCTTTACTTTAAATTAATTAATCTAAAGTGTCATTATCACTCCCAAGTGGCTACATGGGGTCTCAAAATCGACCCAAAGATGACCATAGTCATAAATGAATCAAAAAATAAGGTTAAGACAAGTGTTAAGGTAATTTTTTATTATTATAATATTCTTTTTACCTTGAATTACCCTATTTACCTTTAACCGCGGTAAATAAAAGTCAAAAGTAACTATTCACAAAAAAATATTTTCATCTTATTGAACCACATTTTACTTATTAATAAAAACCATGTATGTTGGATTTTCAAAATTCAATCCACAGAAGCGGTAAAATTTCACTTAAATTAAAATGTCAGTTTTTAACTACTACTTAGTGGTTTCACTATTCATCAAAAATTGAAGTTTTTCAGAAAACTACCAAAAATTCAGCCTAAGATATATTTGATATTACAAATTCAAAAATGTTTTCTATTTTACCAAATTCAAAATATCGAAGTTTCATTAATTAATTTAAAATTAATTCCCATTATCAAAAGAAATAGCATGTTTTAAAGAAACAATAACTATCAAAAGATTGATACTTGTTTATGTCCAATTTCAAAGTGAAATTAATTCCAATGACCAAAATTGTATTAAATGGTAAAAAAAATAATATAATTACACTTTAAAACTAATTAAAAAGATAATATAACCATATAAATAAATTAGATTAAAAGGCACTTTTGAATTAAAATATAGTATTTTTCACTATTCATAAAAAATAAATTTTATCAGAAAAATACCAAAAATTTACCCAAAGTAAATTTTGATGTCCCGATTCTAAAGAAGAATTTTATTTTGTCAAATGGAACATATAAAAGTGACCGAAACTAGATTTAAAGAGGGTTCACCATTAAAAGGCAGTAAATCAACCTTTTAAAGTAAATTATGTTTAAAATTAGATTCATTCACATTTTAAGTCTCTAAATTTTATTGGATAAATGTAAAAACATTTAAAAAATGTATATAATCATTTTTTAGTTAGTTATATTCATTCCCTCTATTACAACGACTAGGTGTTATCTACCATTTAAAATAATAATATTATATTATTAGTGTGCAATGTAAGATTTTAAAGAAACCCATTGTTTCGTATCAGGTACGCCATTGAACATAGATTCCCCTTTAAAGTAGAATTAATATTTAGTTCACAAATATGAATAAATATGAAAAATTTCATGTTCTTTATTTACTTGGGATGTTACATAGTGAGTCTTTAAAAAGGGTAACAAGTCTTTAAAGAGGGTAAGTGAATAATAATTTCCATAAAACCTAAAATAGAACAAAAATGGTTTCCATGATAAAATGAGAAATTTTAGAAAACATGGGTGGTTTAATTTTTTTGGGTACTTGTAATGGGGTAAGAAATAGAGAAGTTCCCATTAATCGGGTTTGATTATCAAGAGAAATTGTTAAGGGAACCTTTTAAAACATGTATATAACTATCAATGAAAGATGAAATAATCTAGGTATATATGTGTGGAAAAAATATATAAAATTTATAATAAGTAAATAATAATAATAAAGTTATAAATTGAGGTAAGAGAGAGAAATCATAACCCCAAAGAAAATATGACGGTTCAGAGAGATCCCTTACCCAATGTTCCATAATCATCCTGAACTTGCACTTATGTCCCAAAAAATCAAATCAATTAATTAATTAAGAAATGTTTTCATCTATATTTGATTTATTATAATTATATTATTCTAATTTACAACCATTTCATTGAGATATAAATACAAATTTCAATTTTTTGAGGGTGTTCATTTCATGGTTCCATGGCTAGATCGCTTGTGTATAATTATTGAAGTTCTTGTCAAATGAGGCTAAAAATACAAAAGTGAAATGAAATGTTATTCATGTACTTACATAAATTTAAATGGTTCTAAATACCCACATGTGTTTAGACATAGGAATAATTCTTTTAGTAAAAATGCTAACGTTATATGGTTAGTTCATTTATTCCATTTTATTGATTGTCACAAAATAGATTCATTTTATTTAATTAAATTATTATTAAAAAATTACATAACTTGAAATAAGTTAAAATATACTTATTATAATCATATTTAACCATAATATTATTTTTATAACCATAATTTAATGCGGTGGAGAAAAACAAAGTACGATGTTCACGGAGGCAGTGAACCAACCATATTATAAACAACATTTTCATTTTAGAATTTAAAGAAGGGAGGGTAGAAGATGGATATTAAACCATAATAATAATATATAAGTATATTTAGGATACTTATGTTACTATGTATATGTGTATGGTTATCATATGTGGGTGGTATAATAAGAATAAAATTAAAAGAGATTTAGTTTAGTGTTTACCTCTCCCTTTGGTTGTATCTTTTTAAGATAACCCTTAAGGATCCTTAGAATTCTTAGGCCCAAGTTGTGTTTTAGTTGTATTTTTTGTAAATAGATTAGTATGTTTATTATTTTAAAGGAATAAATTATATTGAGAAGATGATGGATGGAAATATAGATTGAAGAAAGTTATCAATCAGATCCAGATGAGAATCAGATCCAGAAGTTTGTTGATAAAAATTCAGAAGCTGCTGGAAATCGTATTCACCATCATAATCAGGAAGAAGTTTTTTGGTGATCAGTTTTACTAACAAATAAAAAAGGAATCATGTCACTTTTTTTTGGTGAAAAATAGACTGACCATCATATTTGAGAAATCGAAATCACAATGCTTGAAAAGGTCGATCGTATTGAGGAAGTATCTTGCTGGAAGTAAAGGGTCATCAGACTTTACCTGAATTTGACATGGAAGAAGAGATCAAAATAGTGGAAAATTAGAGTCTGCATGACTATGATTTAAATGTGATAATTATTTTATGATCTTGGAATTCTCATAAATTATAAGTTATTGGTAAAAATTGTGATGCAAGCTAGATTAAATAAAGGGGGTGTGAAAGAGAAGCTTTTAATCATATTGAGAATCTGATGGAGAGAGAGAAAAGAGATGCTGAAAATCATATTTAGAATCTAATGGAGTGAAATAAATGCTTCCAATAATATCCAGTCTAATCATAATTAGGAAAATCGTATTCAGGATGAGAATGAAAGAAAGCTTTT
Organism: Viscum album; assembly: GCA_963277665.1. Taxonomy (NCBI): domain Eukaryota; kingdom Viridiplantae; phylum Streptophyta; class Magnoliopsida; order Santalales; family Viscaceae; genus Viscum; species Viscum album. Next base: position 186,556,564 of record OY728144.1, read on the forward strand.
GATGAAATATAAGGAAGTTACAATACTTTCCATTGTAAGCTTAATGATGCTGAAGCTGATCTGAAATGTATTCAAAGTCATGATACAAGATGATGTTTGTGAAAGAATAAGGTTGGTGAAGTTTAAGTCTTCTATTCTTAAGATCCTCATAATGGGTTCATCAGATTCATAAATGTTGAGACGATTTTCATCAAATGTGAAAAACCAAAGGTGCTAGTTTTTAGTAAGACCAAAAGCCAAAAGATATAAATCCTCAGTGATTGAAGATGATGGGTATCATATTTAGATAAGAAAAATGAACCCTGATTTGTTTTCTAATGTATTTTTATCAATTGGGTCTAGATACATCATATTAGAGTTGATATAGAATTATATTTATGATGATAATATAAAGTAGAAGTGGATGAATGTGTTTCCAGAGGAGGTGTTTGAAGTTTGAAGAAGATGATTGTTTTCAATAGTTTGTACATAGAATCGTAATTATGAAATTATATCGAGAAATCAGAATGGATAAATAGAATCATATTGAAGTTTGCGAATAATATGAAAGAGGTCTATTTCTTCATAGATTTAAATGGTATAGAGAATCTCATTGAAGAAATCGAACTGAGGAAATTGGAATCAGATTGGTGGTTGGAAATAATGTTTGAAGAAGTGTTGAAGTTTTTAGAATATTTTAGAAGAATAAAGAAGAATTAAAAATCATTGATGAAGTCATGAACATTCCCAAAATTCAAGGAAACATTAAAATTCAAGGAATTTGATTGAGTGGGAAATAATTTTAGATTCCTACTCAAAATAATTTTTGGTCACCTATAAAAGGAAAAAGTACATTGTACTTTTCTAACCGAAGTACTATTCAGAGAAGAAAAGAGAGAAGATCTACATTTTTAGGGATAAAATAAGTTTTTTTATTGAGATCTATTGAATAATTTTTGACAGATATAAGTGAAAGCAGACGAGACAAGATTGAAACATTATCAGCTGATCATCAAATTCAGTAGATTATTATATTAATATGATTACTGTATTTTTCTTCACATTGTTTTGGCTGGTCATTATATCGGGTTGATTGGATTGGTAATCATATTGGGATTTTAGTACTGAGGAAGAATGAGTTTTGAATTTTCTCAATCGTATTCTGACATAGTTATATTTCTTCGTTTTGGTTAATTAGATTAAGACCATCAGATTGGAAGAATCATACTAGGCAGATTAGACTGGGCAATACGACTAAGTTTCATATCAAAGTCCTTGAAGTTCTTACCAGCTTCTGGGTAATAAATTGAAGAATCATTTAATTTTTTTTGGAATTTGTAAAGAAGCACAGGTAACATGTGTTGTTACACAAACTTTTTTTCATACCATTTATGCTATAGGGAGAAAAACACACTATTTTATTATTTTCATAGTGTTACATGAGTGAAATGGTATATCCTACTCATTATATTCCACACATAATGATTTTTTTCTAGTGGATTGTGTGGTATTGGATTATTTTCATACCATACCAAGGATGGAGATATTATTTTTGAATAGTGAAACTTTTAAATACTTGTGTTCCTTTGGATGTGAGTTTTATTTTTTTAGTAGGGAAATAAATCTTTAACAGGAGGTGAAGGTTTCTTCTTAAGAAAGAAACATAAAATAAAAAGGCATCACTAATTCACCCCCTCCCCCTTTCATGGATTCAACTATCCTGACTAGGAACTTATAAGTGGTGCCAAAGTTGAAGTTTCCCTTCATTTATTCTTTGATGAAGTTTTGAAGACGAAGTTGTGATGGATAATCTGAGTTGTGTGAATAGTAAGGGTATTATGATCTTAAATGATAGGAATTATCATATCTAGAAAGGAATAATGCTACCATATCTTATGTATCTTGGGTATAATGATTCAAGAGTTTTTACTGATGGTTTCCCTACCCATATTGAGAATTATCCTCTCACAAATGATCATAAGGAAAACCTTGAGAATGATGGAAGAGCTATGAATTCTTTACTCTCATCACTTTCAGAATGTGATTTTCTGACAGTAAAAGGAGTTTCCACTACCAAAAGAATCTGGGATAAGCTAAACAACATTTATGAAGGCAATACAAATGTTGAGAAGGAAAAGTTACAAAATATAGACATTGAAGTATGAAGACCTGATGATGGATGAGAATGAATATATTGATGAATTCTTTACTAGGGTAAATTAAATTATGATCACTATTGGATTTATTGGTGAAAAGTTAGAATATTATACTATTTTTGAAAAGATCTTGAGAATTATTCCTGAGAAGTTTGATGCCAAGGTTTCTTTATTAGAAGATAGAGATCCAAAAACATTATCTCTGGATGATTTTCATAGTACTATTATTACTTATAAAATGATAAGGGAGAAAGATATGAAATGAAAAACAAAATTTGATAGAGAAATGTCTTTCAAGGCCACCAAGAAAAAAAATTCAGAGAAGATTCTTAAAGAAGAAGAAGCTAGATATTATGATTCCAAAAGTTAGGTATGTAAAAATATTGATGAAATATTATCATTATTTTATAAAAATTTGAAAAGAGGTACAGGAAGGTATAAAGGGAAACTTCCCTTAAATTGTTTTGGATGTAGATATATTTGGAATTTTGTTACCAATTTTCCTTGAATAGGTTATGAAGAAAAAAGTGATGTAGAAGAAATTGAAGAGGAAGAAAGAAGGCCAAGAAGATATTGGAAGAAAAAAGGTGATAAAGAAAAACTCTTTTCTAAGAGGGAAGATAAGAAGTTATCCAAATCCAAAAGGATAATTTTTTATCTAAGGATTATGATAGTGAAGAGGTTAAAAATGGTATTGAATAAGATGTGTTTATTGAAATAGTTTATGAGGAAAGTTTTTCTATCAGTGAAAGTTGTTATTTTAAAGAATAAGAAAGTGAATCCGAATATGAAAAATATATTGATCATGTTAGGGAGAATAATTTCCTTGCAAAAATTAACAATGAATAATTTATAAGAAGTAGTTCTGAAGAATAAAAAACTAAATTAGAATATCATCTGATAGAAGAATTAAAAGAATGTATAAGGAAGATTGAGAGACTTGAAAAGGATATCAGGGAGTTAAAAAGTTAAATCTCTTCAACAAACAATAAATAATGTATTCCTGATGAGGAAGTCAAGATGATGGATGATATTGATGATTTGAAGAAATTTCTTGATAATTAAAAGAATCATAATGATAATTTGGAAGTGAAGTTGAAGGAAAAAGAATAATAATTTGAACTTGTTCAAAAAATACTTTCTAAAGTTGAATAGAGAAATAAAAGTTTCAATAATTCTATCTCTGAAGTTGGATAAAGTTCTCATAATAGGAAACCTGTTAAGGTTCAAAAAAATTTACCTACAAAAGGTGAGAAGAAATATATAATTGTTTCTGAAAAGAATAAAGCTATGAAAGTTATGTATGTGTCCAGGATTAACAAAGTTGGGAATTCAGAAGTCTCAAAATACCCTTATTTATATGCATTTTGAATTTGAAAAAGTTTCAAATACTTCTGATCCTGATAAGGCTGAAAAGAAAATGAAGATTATGATTGATAACAGAAAGGTTAGAGTTCAGATAAGAAATAAAATAAGATTACAAAGAAACTTATTTAAAACTCCGGTCAGTATAAAAGTATCATAGGAAAATATTCTTTGTGTGGATACTGCTGATATTATGGTAGATTCAGACGCACAATAAATATGTGTTGGTTCAACCAACAACATTACTATTATTCCATAGGATATAGAAGAAAAAGTTTGAGGGGGAGTAAATTCCCTCAAGGGAATAAGACTAATAAGGATGTTGAGAAGAAACCTGTGAAGGTTGATGTGAAAATTGGAAATAGGTTCCAACCTTTGGAAACTATTTGTGAAATATGTGAGAAATCTAAACATCTTGCAAAAGGATGTCTTGTTTTATTACTGACACAACAATATTTTCTGAATAATTCTTAGAAGTTGGATGTTTTGGAAGTTAATAAAAAAATATCTACTGATTCCAAAAGGAAAGAGTGCTTAGTCATCTGGCCATAACATGTTAACTTGGCAAAGAAGTTAGAGGAAGCACAAAAATTAGTGAAAGAAGAGGGGAATAAACATAATTATAAATAAATAATAAATTTTTATAATAAGGTATTAATGGATTATAGATATGAGTAAGAAGGGAATGATATCAAATTTTTTCAGCTCTCTTACTAGAAGAAAACACAGGAATGGACAACATGGTACAAGATGATTGTAACAAAGATGTTACCGAAGATGAAGAAAATTCAACATCCTCATCAAAATTTTATATAGATAATAAGAAAGTTGTTACAAAACCTAATAAGGATAAAGAGAAGGAAGAAAGTATGTCCAATGAAAAATATAAGAAATAGAAGAAAAAGTCAAGATTGAGAGATGACTCTCAATCCGATTTTTGTTTCTAAGAAATAATCGAGATTCCACCTTTTTCACAATTTTTTTATATTTTTACTAACATGAAGGGAATTGAAGGAGTCAAAATAAGAAAGGTGTAATTGATTATTCTATTACTATTATTGAAAAAGAAAGTATTTAGGTTATAAAAATATGAGTTTTTGAAAAGTTGTGTTTTTATACACCTGAACTTTATGATATATTTGTTGATATGGGTGAATGTAACTTTTATCTTAAACAAATTCTTTCAATAATTTCCCTAATCATGAGAATGTTTAGAGAAACATGAAAATGGTATTATATGAAAGTTGTGCAGTGGAAAAAATTGAAAAACTTGATTATTCACTCTTATTTTCTACATAGGTTTCAACCATGTAGACTTAAAGTTGTTTAGTTAAAGTTTATTTGTTAATAATATCATGTGATAACTATGTTGAAGAAAAGTTTCAAGATTTGGAGAAGAAAAGTTCCAACCATTGGAAATAGAGATCATTTGTCAATAAGGGATAAAGTTGTCATGATGACCCCATTGAATTTGATTATTAATAAGGGGTAGAGATAAGATAAAGGGGGTTAGAAAATAAATAGGGGTAGAAAGAAAAAAATATAGTGAAGAAATAGTTAGAAAAGAAAACAATACCACTTTTTTTAAAGTGGTTTAAGTGATTGAAGTCAGTATTGAAAAAAAACACAAAGGGGGAGATTGTTAGTGAAAAGTTGTGTTTTGGTTGTATTTGTTGTCAATAGATTAATATGTTGATTATGTTAAAGAAATAAATTATATTAAGAAGACGATGAATGTAATTCTAGATTGAAGAATGTTTTCAATTAGATCCAAATGAGAATCATATCCAGAAGTTTGTTAATAAAAAGTCAAAAGTTGTTAGAAATCATATTCACCATCGCAATTAGGAAGAAGTTTGTTGCTGATTGGTTTTTCTGTCAAATAAGAATGGAATCATCTCACTTTATTTTTGGTGAAAAATGGAAAGACCATCATATTCTAAAAATCAGACTCACAATGTTTGAAAATGTCGATCGTATTGAGGAAGTATCTTATTGGAAGTAAAGGTTCATCAGACTAGCCTGAAATTCAGTATGAAAGGAGAGATCATAATGATGGAGAATCAGAGTCTTCATGACTAAAATTTAAATGTGACTATTATTTTATGATATTGTAATTATCATAAATCATATGTTAGTGGTAAAACTTGTGATGCAATATGGATGAAAGAAAGGGGTGTGAAAGAGATGCTATCAACCGTATTGAGAATCTGACGGAGAGAAAGAAAATAGATGCCAATAATCGTATTGAGAATCTAATGGAGTGAAAGAAATGTTTCCAATCGTATCTAGTATGATTTTAATCAAGAAAATCATATTCAGGTTGAGAAGGAAAGAAATATTTTTATGAAAGATAGTGAAGTTAAAATACTTTCCATTGTATGTTTGACAATGCTAAAGATCATATGTAATGTATTCAAAGTCATTAAGGAAGTCATGATAGAAGAAGAAGTTTATGAAAAAATAAAGTTGGTGAATTTAAAGTCTCCCAGTCTTAAGATCACCGTAATGGGCTCATTAGATTCATAAAGGTGAGACAGTTTATGTCAAATGTGAAAAACTGAAGGTGCTGGTTTTTAGTTAGACCAAAATCCAATAGATATAAATCCTCGGTGATTGAAGATGATGAGTATCGTATTCAAATAATAAATATGAACTCTGATTTTCTTTCAAATATCCTTTTATCAATTGGGTATAGATACATCATATTGGAGTTGATATCAAATCATATTTTTTAAGAGAAGATAAAGTAGAATTGGTTGAATGTGTTTCCAAAGGAGGTGTTTTATGTTTGAAGAAGATAATTGTTTTAAAAAGTTGGTATAAAGCATTTTAATGAAGCAATCATATCTAGAAATCAAAATGGATAAAATAAATCATACTGACGTTTGTGAAGAAGATGAAATAGGTCTTATAATGACCCATACTTTAGATACATGGTTATTACTTCAGAATTGAAGATAACTTATTACAACATATAGAAAAACCATGGTAGGACCGTATAGGTATAGTGTCTTTAGAAATTGGGAAACATAAACAACTGGTTCATAAATCATCTACATTGTCTCCCGCTTATTTCATCATATATAGAGTCCCTTTTTGGCATATCCTACTTAATACCCTTCTTCCTGACCCGGGGAAAAGAAAACATGAAAAAGGGTGAGCTCAAATGCTCATTAAGGGTAAACAAAAGAAATATCAATCATATCATATTCATAAGAACATAACATTTTGAATATCTTAACCTGCAAAAGAGATCATATATCATAACATGGGATAAATCATAGTAGTGAAATGTAATCCCAATAATCATAACTTAAAACATGAAAATTTGTGGCATACACACATAATCATAGAAAATCATTTCATTTTAGTCAAGACTCATTGCCAAGACTGTCATAGCAGACAAAGTCCATTACTGAACCGAGTTCACTCCTCATTCCAGTCCTGTATTACTGAACCAGATTAACCTGCCGTTCCATCCATGTCTATATAATGAGATATAAATATTTACCCAATGAATTGGAGGGAGATACAGGTCCCACCCATCTCATAATGAAACCATTCTTATGTGTGCCACAAAATCATAAATCATACATTATAGCATAACCCATGTAATAAAAATGGGATTCTTAAACATTGTGACATCATAAAACAATTCATATAAGATAAAGGAATTCATAAAAATAATTCCATCACAATATAATAAAATCAATGTAATAATAAGGATAGAAACAGAACCCTATATTATCTTAGATGGAAAATAATTTTGATAAAACACTTGAACTCCATTATTGAGGAAAATATCCTTTCTACTTCAAAAACATTTTTCCTTTCTTAACATGTCATAAAATTTTAAACTAAAATAAGTTAATTAAAAATAAACTTGAAAATTTTTAAAGGAAGATTCATGGAAATAATGTTCTATGGAATCATAAAAATCCATTCATGCCGTATAAGTTAAAAAAAACATTCTTCTCATTCTGTGGCCGAAAAAGTCAAAAAGTATCTCATACTGAAAATGACAAAAGATTCCTTTCATATCTTTTACTAAAAATTAAAAAATAGGTAAAATTGGATTTAAACAATTGTAGGAGGATATAAGTAATATTACATATTGAGGATACATGGATGTGGATGGTAAATATTCCCCAATAAATTCTAAAGTATAAACAATCTCGGATAAAAATGAGATTGCGAGATTTTCCCTTACCTTAGGTCCGATATGCTTCGTATGTATCTAAACCTCATGTATAATGATTTAAATAATTTAATTGACTTATTACAGAATCATATTCATTTTTATGATATCATACATGGTCACATTCTTATCTTCTTATTAGTAATATTTCATTTCTACTTTTTATTCGGGTGTTCTTTGCTTTATGTTCTTACGCATGTCTTGTCGAATAAATTCTTATTACTCTTTTTAGGTTATAGATACCTTATTTACAGAATGGTATTAGTGTAATATATATCATATTTATTCATTCAATTCATTTATATAATCATTATTCAATGAAGACCATGTACAACAAGTCGCATCACATCGTGGAGACGATAGGCCGTACGTACACACGAGCGATGATATCGTTCCCATAACTATTGAATGGTATTGGAGTGGAATATGGAATGTATTAGAATTAGTATCAAGTTATAATAATCATATATAGTTATTATTTACACCATTATACCCATCCATGTAAGGTGGTGGTGGAAAATAGATTATACCACGACGTGGAGACGATATTCCGTACGTACGCACGCGCAGTGATTTCATTTTTTGTAGGATGGATAGAAGGTGAAATAGGTTTGTTTCATATTTATAATAACATATAAGTATATGAGTGATACTTATGTTATTAATTTATTATGAAACAAATAAGTAATAATAAGTAGAAGAATAAATAAAATGGAAAGAATCGGTAATGGATATTACCTCTTCTTTGACGCGCCTCTTCTTAACCTCCTCTTAGGGCACTAAAGTTGGTCTTTGAAGAATACCAGGACCTCTAGTATGTTTCTAGGGAAGTGGATAAGATAAATTGTCAGGGGTTTGCCGAGGTTGAAGGCTCAAAGTGGTGTGAGGAGGAGAGGGCGGAGGTTCCCCTTTATAAGGGAGGAGAGGGGAACCTTTGGAAACCTCAAAAATATTAATTTATAATAAATTCCAAACCCACTTAAAAACCTCCAAAAATGATTAAATCATAATATTAGATGATATAGAGTTTTAATATCATCAACCAATAAAATTTATACAAGTTTGGAATTTATTTTAAACATTATCAACTTGATTTATCCTTATATAATCTATTTAATTTTATTTGTGGTAAAAATATTCTAAATTTTAAATCATTATAAATAATTACTTATATGTTGTGAATTGTCTATAATTTAATAATTTATTACATTTTAGATCATATAAACTTTAATTTATAATTTGTAAATATTTTTGTGATTTTTAAACAATTTTATAATATGTAATTTTTATAAAAGAACAATAGTGTCAATTTTGACACTATTCATTTATTTGAATTTAAATAAAATATACACAAAAGATATGTTCAAAATAAAAGTTTTAATAGATTCATAACATGTCACATTTATCTAGAAAATTAGTGTATCACATTAAATAGTTCATATAATATTTATTTTAATACTTTTAAAATCATTTATTTGATAATTCAATCAATAAAATAATTTCAACATCACTATTATGTCATAATTAATGATAATTATTTAATCCCTAAAAATTATAAATAAATTCACATGATGTAGATAAGATTTTTTTAGATTTCTGGAGACTATTTATGTTCGAAGTTTCATGAAGTTTATCACTAAATTAAAATTATTATACTTATAAGATTTAAGAGAGTGACATGTTGTCACTTTCTTTGGTTTTAATAATAATTAAATTATCTTAATGGTAAAAAGTCCATAAAATGGATTTATTCAGACCCTTAGGTGATAAGAATCTACTTTTAATCATCCAATATAATTTTGGCAGGTGTTAGAGTAATTTTATAATCTTATTTTTACCCTTAATTACCCGATTTACCTTTAACTGCAGTAAATAAAAATTACCGTAGTTACTATTCATAATATCAAAAAAATAAAAGTAACCTATTAACATAATTTGGACCCACTGAATCCAAATATGGAATCCATTTTTTAAAATTAAAAACGCAGAAGTTGCAGTAATTAATTTAAAATTAATCCCATTGTTAAGAAAATGAGTTTTGAAAGTTAAAACATTACCAAAGATTGAAATGTTTTTACCTATGAATTCAATGTAAAATTAATGGTAATGGCATAAATTTTATTAAATGAAAAAATATATTCTATTTATACTTTAAAACCATTAAATATTATAATTTAACCATATAAATTATTGCGATGAAAAAAGTTGTTTTTCATTAAAATATAGCATATTTTTACTTTTCATTAAAATATGGAAGTTATCAGAATAATATGAAAAATTTATCCAAAGTAAATTTTTATATCCTGATTCCAAAGAAGAATTTTATTTTTCCAAATTGAACTTATAAACATTTCAAAAACTTGATTTAATGTTGGTGCGCCATCAAAAGGCGGTAAAACTGTATTTTTTGAAAAATACTTATTTTACCCGAAAAATTTATTTTGGTCACATACCATGTTTTAGAAAATGTGTAAGATGAATAATAATATTATAAAATTCAAAATGTAGTTAATACTATTCATAAAGGCTAGTCCATAATAATATTATAACAATATATCATTGTTTAGTGAAACTCGATATTGCATACCACACACGCTATCGAGGAAGGTTGCTCTTGCGTATAACGCAAGCCAAGCTAGTGTTGTGTGTAGTGAAAGATTCCTTTGACGTTGCATATAAAATAATACATAAAAAAAATATATTTCTCATAAAATATCAGGGTGTTACAAGTCTATTTATTCATAGATTTAATTTTTATAGAGAATCGTATTGAAGAAATGGTACTGAGGAAATCAGAATTGGATTGGTGTTTGGAAAGAAAGTATGAAGAAGAGTTGAAGTTTTTAGAAGATGCAAGAAGAATTGAGAATAATTAAGAAGTGTTGATGAAGTCATGGATGCACCTAAAATTCAAGGAAACATTCAAATTTAGGGAACTTGATTGAGCATGAAAAAATTTCAGATTCCCACTCAAAACACTTTTGGGTAACCTATAAAAGGTGAAAGTACAATGAACTTTTCTGACCAAAGTACTGTTTAGAGAAGAAGAGATAGAAGCTATACATTTGTAGGTAGAGAAGAAGTTTCTATATTGAGCTCTGTTGAATACTTTTCGATAGATATAAGTAAAATGAGAAGATAAAAGATTGAAATATTTTTAGCTGATCATCGTATTCAGTGGATCATCTTATTCACATGATTACTGTATTCTGCTTGGTGTTGTTTTTGACTGGTCATCATATCGGGCTGATCAGATCGGGTAATCGTATTGGGATTTCCGAACTAAGGAAAAAGGAGTTCTAAATTGTCTCAATCGTATTCTAGAAGAGTTATATTTTTTCATTTTGGGAAATTAGATTGGGAATATAATATTGGGAGAATTAGACTAGGAAGATCGGACTGGGCAATCAGACTGAGTTTCATATCAAATTCCTCGAAGTTGTTACCAGCTTCTGGGTAAGAAATTGAAGATTTTTTTTAAAAGAATACATTTTTGGAAGTTGGAAATAAGTATAGGTAACATGTGTTATTACATAAACTTCGTTTTATACTATTTGTGCTAGAGGGATTACACACACTATTGGATTTTTTTCATAGTGCTACACGAGTGAAATGGTATATCCTACTCATTGTATTCCATACATAAGTATTGTTTTCTAGTAGATTATGCGGTATTGGATTATTTCCATACCATACCAAAGACGTAGCCATTCTTATTGAATATTGAACCTTATAAATACTTGCAATCATTTGGATGTGTATTTTATTTTTTTAGTAGGGAAAGAAATATTTAATAGGAGGTGAAGGTTATTTCTTAATAAAGAAACTTAAAAGAAAAAGGCATCACTAATTCACCTCTCCCCCTCTCAATGATACAACTATCCTGATTGGGAACTTACAAGAATGGAATTTGGATGAGACCGATAGCACCAGGACATGGGAGATAGGATTTGGAAGGGAATTTGATAGAAATTTGGAAATCTCCAATCCTTAGAATTTGTGAGGAGAAGGGGTGGTATTTATAAGGGGAGGTGAAGAGTGTTTTTGTATATTATAATCATTACTTTATTATTTTGGATCAAGAATACTAGTAATATTGATTTTTGTGATAATATATAGTAAATGGTGCATATGAGTTTGAAATAATGAGTTCTTACATCATACATGACTCAAAAATTCATGTATTTAGCTTATAACGTTAAATACCATATTTTACCACATTTCACTATTCACAAAAATTCAACTATTTTAGAAAAATACCAAAAATTCACCCTAACTATTTTACAACATGTAGATTAAGAAAAAAGAAATAAATTTTTCTGAAAATAATTTTTTAAATATGAGAAATTTATTTTTTAAATAAAATCCCCATTTATTTTTAAAATATCAATTTTAATATTATGATAAATTTTCTCACCCTTTGAAAAATTACTTATGGTATCATAAAATTATATTATAATTATAATAAAACTTAATATTAATTTATAAATACATTTTATGAAAATAAACCATCTTTTAAATCATTATATTTATTATAAAATTGTAATTAAAAAATTTATGTTTTACAAAAATAAAAACACTTAATTTCTCATTTTAAAAAATTTATTTACTTGTACCCAAAATATATCATATTTTCATTTTATAAGATACCTAAATATTATTTTACACTTTATTAAGTGAGGATACCATTCTAACAGTTAGGTTACTATTTTTGACGGTCATATTATTATTCCTAACGATTTGATTACTATTCTAATGGTCAGATTTGTACTGGTTATATGGGTTCCCTACTTTCTATAAATACCTCATATTTCATTAATTATTTATTCAATTTTATTTTCTATCAAATATTTATTTATACATATATATTCATTTTCAAGATGAATATTATATTTCTAATATGATGCTTCATTTCTATAGAGTTGTTCATGTGTGCAGTTATTCTAGTGGATCAAATAGATCCAAAATTTTATATTTTAGTTATCTTGTTTTCTATTTTCATCTTATTATAATATTTTCAATTCTTATATCCATTTTTTATCTAAATTTAATGTTCAAATTAATAAAATGTAGTTGGTTATATCATGGAGTTCATGTGTATTATATAATACTATATTACTAAATATTACATAATTATATATTCAGAAGGGAAATTCCATTAATAGAATTGTGGGTCATTACATTCTTCTCCCTTAAGAAATTACACTCATGAAATTTCATTTTACATACCATTTTGAAAATAGGAGAGGGTACTTCTACTTCATGGATTCCTCTGGTTCCCAAGTTGCCTCCATGCACTTATGGTTTTGTTATAGTACTTTGAATAGGTGAGTTTTCTTATTGCATAGAATTTTATCTCTATATTCCAATATCTTCACCAACTACTCCTCATAAAAGGGATCATTTTATAGCTGTATCAGCTCTAAATTCAATACATATGAGGGATCTGGTATGTACTTCCTTAATAGGGATATGTGGAATACGTTATGTACTTAAGATAGGGATGGTGGGAGTGCTAGTTGATAGGCCACTGCTTTGATGCGATCGAGAATCTTAAAGGGGCCTATGTAATTGGGACTTAACTTTACCTTATTCCAAAATCTCACAACTCTATTCTATGGAGATATGTATATGAACACTTTATCTTCAATCTCAAACTCTTGGTATCATTGACGATGATTGGTATAACTCTTCTATCGACTTTGAGTAGCCCTGATGTGATGCTGAACAATCTTGACCCTTTCTACCATTTCCTCAACCATTTCGGTCCCAAAAAATATGTGTTCTCCAAATTCATCCATGTATATAGGTGTTATAAACATCTTCCCATAAATGGATTCATATGGAGCTATTTTGACGCTTGATTGGAAACTATTGTTATACAAGAACTCAACTAGATGAAGATGTTGATATCATCCTCTTTTAAATTCCATCGATCATGATCTTAACATGTCTTCATGTATTTGGATAGATCGCTCATATTGGCCATTAGTTTGGGGGTGATAAGTCATACTGAAGTTCAACTCAGTGCTTAGATCATGTTGCAGACTCTTCCATAACTTGGAGTTAAATATCAGATTTCTGTCAGATATAATCAATATGGGTGTTCCATGTGGCCTCAACACTTCTCTAATGTATATATTTGCAAGTTGATCGAGTGAGAAGTCCTATAGAATCATAATTAAGTGAGCAGTCTTTGTAAGATGATCCACCATAACTCATATAACATTATTTCCTATGAAAATTTTCGAAAGACCAGTAACAACATCCATGCTAATGTTTTCCCATTTCTATGTAGGTATGGATAATGGTTGCATTATCCCATTATAAAATTTTCCATTCAGCCTTCACTTGTTGATATACCAAGAACTTTGATGTATATTCCATTATTTATTTCTTCATATTTTCCCACCAATAGTGATATTAGAGATCTTGATACATATTTATGCTCCCTGGGTGGATGGAGAAGGTTGAGCTATGTGCATCATTCAATAGCTCCTTCTTTATCTCATAATTTTATGGAACACATAGTTGTGACCCAAATCTTATAACTCATTCTTCATCAAATTTTAAATATATGGATTTACCTTTTCTTATAGCTTCCACCTTCTTCTATTTCTACATCATCTCTATGATAATCATTTATCTTCTCTAGAAGGGATGGTTGAGAAATAATTTGAGAAAGAAATGATGACGTTCCTTCTTTTATGATTCCAATGGAATCCTTTTAAAGTCTAATAAGATTGTATCCTTATCAATTCTAATCATTTATAAAGTCACAAGATCCTTTCTACTTATAGAATCTTCCACTTTATTTGATTTCCCAGGATGTTAGTGGATCAAGTAGTTATAATCCTTGATCATATCTAACCATCTTTGTTGGTGTATATTAAGCTCCTTCTATGTGAATATATATTTTAGGTTCTTATGATCCATATATATATATATGTATATATATCACACTTCTCCCCATAGAGATAACGCCACTATATCTTCAACATGAAGATTACTGCAGATAACTAAAGATCACGTGTTAGATAGTTCTACTCAATAAATTTATACTACCTTAAGGTGTAGGATATCACTTTATCATTATTCATTACTAAACAACCCAATCCTTTTCTTGAAGCATCATTTTATACCATGAAAATTTCCCCACTTAAGGGAAGTGTGAGGACTGGTGCAGTGATAAACCTCTTTTTCAACTCTTTAAATCTCTATTCACACTCACTGGTCCATAAAAAGTTTTCTTCCTTACAAGTCATCTTGGTTATAAGGTTTGATAATCATGATAATTTTCTCACAAATCATTGGTAATACCCAACTAGTCAAAGGAAACTACAGATCTTTATTATAGATGTTTTTTGAGGCACTCCTCAATTGCCTTTATCTTAGAAGGGTCCAAAAATATCTCTTTTCTGGTGATAACATCCCCCAAGAATGATACTTCCTCTATCCAGAACTCACATTTACTATAATTTATATATATATCCTCCTTTTTCAAAGTCTTTATCATAATATTCAAATTATCCTCATGCTTATCCTTTCATTTTGACTATATTAGAATATAATCAATAAATGCAATCACAAATTTATCAAGGTAATATATAAAGACTCTATTAATTAGGTCCATAAATATTTTTGGATCATTAGTGAGTCTGAAAGGAATCACTATGAACTCATAGTGTCCATACATTGTTTGAAATAAAGTCTTGGGAATATCTTCGTTCTTCACCTTTAATTGGTGATATCCCGATCAAAGGTCCACCTTAGAAAAATATTGGGCCCCACATAGCTGATCAAACTAGTCATCTATCTATGGAAGGGGATACTTGTTCTTTATCATGATTTATTTGAGTTTGTTATAATCAATTCATAGGTGCATTAACTCATCCTTCTTCTTGATAAAGAGGATCAACACACCCCATGGTGAAGTACTTGAGTATATAAAATCCTTGTAAAGATTATCTTGTAACTGCTTCTTCATTTATTCTAACTTAATGGTTTTTATTCTATAGGGAGTCTTGGATATAAACAATGATACAATTATAAGTTTAATTGAGTACTCAACCTCTTAGTTAGGAGGAAGACCAGAAAATTATTTAGGGAATACATTAGTATAATCCCTCACAATGGTCATGTATTTAAGAATTGAAACATAATAACCTAGGATCCACTAAACGACACCCCAAGATGGTGGGTCACATGGAATAAAACCATAACTTCACATCATGGGGTCCACCATCCCCTAAAAAATTAGGTGGATATTACTGCTGAAACTCCCACATCAACTATCCTATAGAAGGGGAAGATCACAGAGATCCCTGTATAGTCTGAATAAGACACATAAATTCCCCTCAAAACTAGGCATAATCACCCACATCAAGGATAACATGAGGTGCTATAAGTGACACTACAAGAGGCAACACTAGTGTCTCAGGGACCACCAACTCTAGAGAATGATTGTCACATCCCTCTTGGCATATGACTAGAGGAAATTGTGGCGGCATAACTCTAAAAATTCTAAGAACACACCTTAGATAGGTTTTTGATAGTGACTAAGATTAAAAATAGAATAATAATATAGGTTTAAGTCCTACTATAAAAAATTCACACCCCTATGTCTGCTCAGAGAGCTAGGTATGGGTGATACGAATGATCATGAAGAACATGAGAGACACTGCCGACTGTCCACTACAAAGGTCAGGTCTAGGTAAATCTCTCTATTTTACTGTAAGGATCCTAGTATATGGATTTTCAATTGCAAGTTATAAAGGAAAAAACCCTTTAATTTACAATTGGCATCCACATTTAATGGTGTCTGTATTTAAATTTAAGATTTAAAAATTATTAAATTTAGATAATATACTAGTTATCTAAAATACCATTCCTAATTTATAGAAGTAAATGCTTTATACATTTCAATTAGTAGTTTATATAACTTCAACCAACCCTTTATATTTAATAAGGGAATGTAATAGGTAATATAATATGATTTGACTAAAATAATCATCATTCCCAATTTATATAGGTACATTCACTCTTTAGATTACAAATGACATTCATACATTTCAAATATACTAACGTTTCAGTCTATGTAACCTCAGTTACATTATTCACACATGTGATAATTAGTTAGTTAAGGTGGAATTATCAAATTATACATGAAAACACCATTTAAGTTGATGGAGACAATTTAATAACCCATTATATAATCTATTTTTCCTATATAAATGTTAGTTTCATAACAAATATATCATTAAAGGCACATAAAAAAAGTATCATGTAGTCAGGTAATGAAAAATACATGGCTTGGAACAATGCATGACATATTATTCCTATAAAGTTCCTCAGATGATGTATGATTAATTATTCCTTTACGTACTAGTCTAAGGATAAAATATAATCCAACATCATAATAATATTAATATCACATAACTTGCGTGTCACCCAACAGTGGAATCAAATCAAATGTAATAACATAAACCAGAATATCATATCCCATCCCAAGAAATTTGGCGTTTTCCCCGTACGTGTGTTAGCTACTCCCAGGATTAGGATAATTACCAAATTTTGACTCATCCTAGTATCCTTTATACCATCCCAAAATAGTAAGGAAAATAAAATAAACCTCTGATACCAATTTTTAATGTCCTAACCTGAGAGCTACTAAACGGTGCCCCGAGCCAGTGGGTCAAATGGCTTCAAACCATAACTCTACAGTCTGGGGCCCACCATCCCCTAAAAAAGTAGGTGTATGTTGCTTCTGAAACCCCTGAATCAACTCTCTCATAGAAGGGGTGGGTCATGGAGCTCCTTATATAGTCTGCATAAGCTGTAGAAATTTACCTTGAAACCAGGCATCATCACCCCCATCAAGAATAATAGGAGGCACCACCAGTGGAATTATAGAAGGTAACACTGGTGGCTCCAGGCCCACCACCTCTAGATCATGGTCTTCACCACCCTCTTAGTGCATGACTAGAGGACGTCATGGGGGAATAGCACTGAAAATGCAAAGCACACACATCAGATAGGTTTTTGACAATGACTAAGATCACAAATACAAGAATATGATAGGCACAAGCCTTACTATATAAAATTAAAACCTCTATATATAATCATAGAGGCAGGTTTAGGTGATAAGAATGATCATGAAGAATATGAGATATACTACCAATTTCCCACTACTAAGGTCAGGTCTGGGTAAATCTCTCTGTTTTATGGTTTAGTGGCTCCCGGTTTGAGATGTTACAAGAATGGTTCTCTCCTTAGTCTTAATAATTTGAGTTAGATATGGTTTTTTATAAGGAAATAATATATATTTGAGAAGAATATTCAAAATTATATTTATCCTCATCCTTACTACTTGTACAGAATCAGAGGATGACTTGGGATGTGAAGATTTTTCTCCATATCTTGATAATTGATGTTGTATTTATATAACGATAGCCAATCCATTCTGAATATAACATCAAATTCTACTAAAGGAAGTAGGAAAAGATTTTTTGGGAGATTTAGTTCACAAACATTAACTGGGGAGGAGTTATATACTTGGGATGAAATAATTACTTCATTTTCTATTATCATAGATAGCTCAACCCCCATGTTTTGAGGCAGTGTTTGAATAGTTCTACTAAAATTGAAAGATATGAAAGGATGTGTATAAATATAATAATATAGGACATTTGAAGCTCATGAATGGATAATGATCCCATATTTCACTATTTTATTATGTTTCTAGTCATTTATTATATCCAAAATAAACTTAAGAATGAGAATACTTAAAATAAAAATCATATAAAAAATCAAACTTTGAACATAACTGGAATAACTTATTCATGAGGCATAAATAATAACTTTTGATTCTCTAGGTTTAAATCTAGGTTATCCATGGTAATTTTCCAATTTGTTTTTATAACCTAACAATTTATTGAATTCCATCATAATAGTTCATAAAGAATTTGTGAATTTTCCAAATAATATCACCTGGGAGTGTCAAACCAGATATGCAGAAAGACCTCTTTGTCATGCATCGGGTGATGATCAAGCTAATACCCAATCCACCCTTTTAGGGTTATTACCCTTAGGTACAACTATTTCATATCCACATCCACTTATAATAATCAAATAGGGATATAATTTCTTGTAAACCACTCACTCTATACTTCACCAAAATTTTAGGACATTTTCTTAAACTTAAACTTATTCATAGGGTTCTCACTAAAGTATTCTAGTCCTAATAACTAAAAATAAATAGACATTTCTTTGATAATAACCATAGAAACCTAATAATTTTACACATATTATTATATTATTTTTAACATAAACATCCAATAAACACATCCCAAAGATAGAAGTGCTAAGTGTATTTAGAATACTAGGTTCATAATTTATCAAAAAGAAACTAAAATAAAAAATCTTTATTTTATTATCCATAATGATCTCTTAAATTACTTTGAGCTCCTAAAACTACATACGATACTTAGGGAATAGATAAACAAAATGGGTGAGCTAAAAATCCAGTAAGGGAATAACCATGAAAACGAATCATATCATATGAGTCAATAGGCAGAACCTGGTATCATAAAAGAAAAGGCTCATAAATAATCATATAGGAGAATAAAATAAAAAACTCAGAATAATAAGATCATGGAAACTTGGGAAAGTGGAAACAACATAAAACATGATATAATCATAAGTCAAGGTTAAGTGAAAATACAACACCACATGGTGGATATAGTACCATCATGGATTAGGTTCACTCCCTAATCCCATACATAATGTCTCATGAGACAAAAAAATTACCCAATAAATTGGATTTTTATTTGGATGCACCCATCATAACATTTATGTGAATATGTGAACCACATAAGGAAATTGCACATAAGGTGTAAATATAAGGATTACCCATGGAAAGAAATGAGTTTCATAACCATGTCATAAAGTATAACCAGATGGCATATCATAACATTCTCCATGAAAGAAGGGATATAATAATTAATATATTTTCATAATTATATTTTATGAGAAATTATGTCTAAGTGAAGTGAATATTTGAAAAAAGAGTAGATAAATCCCTTTGAAAATGTGCCTCTTAAGCAAGGCTTTAGGATAAAAGGTAATGAGTCTTTAAATTGGGTAAGGGAATAATAATTTCCTTAAAACCAAAAATGGAATAAAATGGTTTACATGATAAAATTATAATTTTTAGAAAACATGGGTGGTTTGAAACATTTTAAGGAGTGGTACTTGTAATAGGGTAAGAAACAGAGAAGTTCCCTTTAACCGAGTTTTCTTATCGAGAGAAATTGAGAAGTGAACCTTTTAAAACATGTATATCACCATTAAGTAAAGATGAATTAAGATAGGTATATATGTATAGGACATATATAAATAATATATAATAAGTAAATAATAAAATTATAATGATAAAGTGAGGTAAGAGAGATAAATCATAACCCCAAAGAAAGTAGGGTGGTTCAGAGAGATAACTTACCCTATATTCCAGAATCATTATGCACTTGAAATTAATGTCCTGAATAATAAAATAAAATAAATTAATTACTTAATTTATTAGATCTATATTTTATTTATTATAATTATATTATGTTCATTTACAAACATTTCATTAAGATATAAAGACTAATTTTACTTTTTCGAGGGCGTTTGTTTCATGGTTCCATGGTCAGATCAATTGTGTATAATTATTGAAGTTCTTTTCAAATGGGACTAAAAATATAGAGGTTAAATGAAATATAATTCATTTACTTACATAAATTTAAATGGTTATAAATACCCATATGTGATCCAACATAGGGATTATTCTTTTAGTAAAAATGCTAACGTTATATGGTTAGTTCATTTAAGCTGTTTTACCAACTTTCACGAAATAGATTCATTTTATTTAATTAAATGATTATTAAAAAAATAAATAAATTGAAATAAGTTATAATATAATTATTATAATCATATTTTTTCCATAATATTTTTTCTACAACCATCCTTGAAGGTGGTGGAGAAAAATGAAGTATGTGGTTCATGGAGGCGGTGAACCAACCATATTGTAAAAAACGTTTTCATTTTAGAATCCAAATAAGTGAGGGTAGAAGATGTATATTACACCATAATTATAAAATTTTATTAAATTTAGGATACTGATTTTACTATGTATAGGTGTATGGATATCATATGGTGATGGTAGAAGAAGAATAAAATTAAAATAGATTTAGTTTAGTGTTTACCTCTCTCTTTGGTTTTCTCTATTTAGGCTTCCCCTTAAGTCTCCTTGGAATGGAAATTGGATGATAACAAATGAACTAGGACATGAGGTAGATTATTGGGAAGGGAATTTGGTAGAAATTTTTAAATCTCCAAGACTTAGAATTTTTCAGGATAAGGGGTGGTGGGGGTGATATTTATAAGGGGGGGGGAGAGGGGTATTTTTGAATATTATAATCATTAGTTTATTATTTTTAGATCAAGACTACAAATAACATTGATTCTTTTGAATATATATTTTAAATGGTACATGCGAGTTAAAAATAATGGGTTTTTACATAATCAATGCAACAAAAATTCATGTATTTAGCCTATAATGTTAAATACCACATTTTAAAGCATTTCACTATTTACAAAAAATTATTCTATTTTAAAAAGGTACCAAAAATTCACCCTAACCATTTCTTAAAATTTAGATTCCAAAATTGAAATATTTTTTTTGAAAATAATTTTCTAAATATGATAAATTTAATTTTTAAATAAAATCCTCATTTATTTGAAAAATATAAATTTTAATATTATGGTTAATTTTCTAACCCTTTGAAAAATTATTTATAGTCTCATAAAATTATATTATCATTATAATAAAACTTAATATTAATTTATAAATTAATTTTATAAAAATAAAACTTATTTCAAATCATAATATTTATTATAAAAGTGCAATTAAAAAATTTATGTTTTAGAAAAATACAAACACTTAATTTATCTTTAAAAAAAATATTTACTTATACCATGATAAAAATATATCATATTTTAATTTTATAAGATACCTAAATATTATTTTTCACTTAAAAAAGTGAGGATACTATTCTAATAGTTAGGTTACCATTCATAATGGTCATATTACTATTCATAATGGTTAGATTACTATTCTAATGATCATTTTTGTAACAGTAACATGGGTTCCCTACTTTCTATAAATACCACACATTTCATTAATTCTCAATTCACTTCCATTTTATCTCAAAGTTATATATATATATATATATTCATTTTAAAGATGAATATTTTATTAATAATATTCTGATTTATTTTTACAGTGTTTTTCATGAGTGCAGTTAATCTGTTGGATCGAGCAGATCAAAATTTTCATATTTTAGTTATATTGTTTTCTATTTTTATCCTATTATAATAATTTCAATTATTATGGAAATTTTTATTCTCTAAATTTAATGTTCAAATTAATAAAATATAGTTGGTTCTATCTTGTGGTGTGTGTGCATTATATAATATTCTATTACTAAATATGGCATAATTATATATTCAGAAGGAAAATTACATTGATAGAATTTCGGGTCGTTATAATAACTATATTTTATAATTTTCTAAAATAATAAATGAAATATAGTGAATGTTTTTTATATAACTATGTTACTTATTAAGGAATTTATTCATTCAGAATGGAATTTTATTTATAAAATTATGGATCTTTACCTTCTTCAACCCTTTAGAAAGTTCACCGCCAAATTAATTTCATACACTAAAATAGATGAGGGTACTTATATTTTATCACTTATTATGGTTCCCATATCGCCTCTTCAAGCTTGTGATTCCACCATAGTACTTTGACTAGGTGAGTTGTCTTGTTTCATAGAACTTTATCTCTACAATCTAATATCTTCACCAACTAGTCCTTGTATGAATTATTGTTATCTAAAGGTAATACCTTTGGATTCAGTACATGTTAATGGTCTGGTATGTACTTCCTTAATAGGGATACATTTAACACATCATGTACTTGAGATATGTTAGGTGGGAGCAATAGTCAATAGGCCATAACTTTTATTCCATAAAGGATATTACAGGGACCAATGTATCTATGACTAAGCTTTCCCTTCTTCCCAAACCACACCAATTTCTTCCATGGTGATATACTAAGGAACACCTTATCTATGACCTCAAACTCTAGGTATCACTAACAATTTTCTATATATATTTTATGTCTAATTTTCATGGATTTTATATGAAACTGAATGGTTAAAACCTTCTATGTAAACTATTAGATAAGATTAGTTCCCATATATAACTTCATCATAGCATGTTGGATTTCGAAACCTCTTCCCATAAAGAGCCTCATTAGTTGTAATTTGAATGATATAATGGAAACTATTGTTATACGATAACTCTACTAGGAAAAGGTGATGATCCTAGCATCCTTGGAAATCCATTGAACATGATATCAACATATCCTCTAGTTTTTGAATGGTTCTCTCAGATTAACCTTCCATTTGAGGGTGATAAGAAATACTAAAACTCATCTCTCTATCCAATGATTACTGAAGGATTATCCAAAACCTCGAGGTAAACCTAAGATATTGATCAGATAAAATAGAGTGTGTTACTCCATAAAGTCATACCACTTCTCTTAGTTATATCTTAGTGAGTTGGTTGAGAGAGAAATAATCCTTAATAGCAATTAAACACAATGAATTTTTAAGGTGATCGACTACCACACAAATGTAGTTATGGTCTTTAGATGTATTGGGGAGTCCTATGACAAAATCCATGGTAATGTTTTCCCATTCCCATACTGATATAGAAAATTATTGAATCATATTATTAGAATTTTGTCTTTTATCCTTGATTTGTGGGGATACCAAGCTTCAAGATACAAATTCTACAATTTATATATTTATATTATCCCACTATAAGTTTTTATTCATATATATATACATATAAGTACTATCTAGATTAATAGTGAATTATGAGATTTTCAAATCATCCAGAAGTTCCCTCTTTGGTTCTGGTTTTTATGGGAAAAATATCTAGGTTTCATACCTTATAACTCCATCTTTAGAAAAGTTGAGCTCCGTAATATTCACTACCTTTCATTGTATCTCCTTATCATATTTTTTGGCCTCCTTTATCATCTTAAGAATAAATGGTTTATAATTTATTTGATCAAGGTAGGATGATGTTTCTTTTATGATTCCCATGTACATCATTTTCATCTCCAAGAAGATGTGATATCTTTCAATCCTCATCATGGATAAGGTTGCGAGATCCTTTCTACTCAGATCATATGACACTTTATTCAACTTCCCAGGATGGTAATAGATTGGAAAACCATAATCCTTAATTAGTTCTAACTACCTTCATTGGCTCATGTTGAGCTCCTTTTGTGAGAACATATAATTGAGGCTCTTATGATCTGTATATAGTTCAAACTTTTCCTAATAGATATATTATCACTAAATATTCAATGTGAAGATAACTATATCCAATTTCAGATCATTCATTGGGTATTTATACTCATGGAAATTTAATTGGAGGGAGGAACAGGCTATCACTTTGTCATTTTTCATGAGTACACAACCCAATCCCTTTTTGGAAGGATCACTATAGATCATAAATCCTCCCCCACCGATGGGTAATGTGAGTGTAAGTGCAATGTTTAGCCTCTTATTTAACTCTTTAAAGTTATCCTCACATTCATCGATCCAAAAAAATTTAATCCCTTTCAAATTACCTTAATTAGTGGGTTTGTAAATCATGATAATTTTCTCACAAATCAATGATAGTACCCAATAAATCTAAGTAAACTACAGATCTCCATCACAGATATTGGTTTGGGTCATACTTCATTTGCCTCTATCTTTGAAGGATATATATATATATATATATATAGTGATAATATGACCAAGGAATATTACTTTCTCCATCCAAAACTCACATTTACTGTACTTTGAATATAACCTTTCCTTTCACAAGGTCTTCAATACAACATTCAAATGTGTAATGACCCAAAATTCTAGATCATGTAAAAATGATGTTATGTTTAATAACTTGTGTTACATTCCAAACCTAACATAAACACACCACAACATATTAGAATAAAATTATTAATAAATATATAATAAATACTAAGGTAGTAAACGATTAAAATCTATTACCTCTAGAAGATAATTAATTAATATGAGTTAGTATTGAAAAATGTTATTTTCAATAAATCCATTTTATCTATATTATGAATTTTACTTTAGAAACCAAATTTAAAATTTTAGAATGTAAATTTGATAAAATAAAATTCATTTTTGAATTTATCATAACAAAATTTACTTATTATGAATTTTTTAATTTTTTATGAAAAGATTGATTTTTAGTCGAAAAATACGGTTTTGCAAAAATTATAATTTTTATGATTTTATCATTATGTAAGAATATATTAAAAGTTTAAAAAATATTTTAGTAATAGAATATAAATTTATGGAATAAAATTATGAATTTTAATATATTCTTTGAGATTTTAAATCCCATGTCTGACATTTTTAGAACTAAATTAAAATGTTAGTTTAATAAAAACTGTTTTCTATCTTTCTTTGAATCAATTTTTTTAAAGGTAAGATTCGGTTTTGACTTGAAATTAATAACTAATAACTTTTTTTTGTTTTATAAACTAATTTATGTCATGGTAATTAATAATTTTAATAACTATGACTTACATATAAATTTTATGCTTAAAAAACACTTTTTTATAAAAAGTATTTTTACAATTTATGTGCGCTAATCTTAAAATTAACTTTTAAAAACATTATAAATTTTAGTTGATAAAATTATTTCCAAATTTAAAATTATAAGTTTCAAATTATCTAAAATTTTCAATATTATTTGTTTTCATTAAAATTAATTACAAAAGGTTACAAATTAATTACCAAGGTAAAGAAAATTAGAGTAAAATTTAAAAAGTTAATATAAAAATCCCTAAAACACTTAAGGTTGTCTCAAAAACTACTCATTGAGGTGATTTTCAACCCAAACTAAATTTTACCATGTATTTTATTTTATTCTTTGGACATTTTACCATGAATAGTAACTTTACATTATTGAAAATATAGGGTTACTCCCAAAACTACCCTTATCTTCACTTATAAAAATATAACACTTACACCGCTTAAAGTCCCACCTTAAATTTAAATTTTTCATTTAAAATATACCAAATTTATACTCCTATAACTCTATCCCAAAAAAAGATCATCTGGACACTATTAGTTAACAAAAGGCCTTCATTTCAAAGGAGAATTCCTATTGA
Organism: Viscum album; assembly: GCA_963277665.1. Lineage (NCBI taxonomy): Eukaryota > Viridiplantae > Streptophyta > Magnoliopsida > Santalales > Viscaceae > Viscum > Viscum album. The sequence continues at coordinate 186,582,578 of OY728144.1, forward strand.
AAATTCAAGTCTCCAACGTGAGTATCCACTTCTTGTTAGTGTTTCTTTATTAATTTTCACTATCCAAACCTTATATGAACTTATTAATATAATTAAATTAGAATAATTAGTATAATTTAACTCTATTATATTAATTTTAAAACAATTATTCACTATATTCTATCCATTAAGAAAATAAAATAACATCGACCGTGCGTACGTGTAGATTACTGCCTCCATGAATCGATGTTGTTATTTTTTTTATAATAGCCTCTCAAGGATGGTATCAAGGATGGATTTGATAAATAAATATGATTTAAATATAAAAAATAAAATTCTAAAATTACCATTTTTCATATACCATCATTCTGTCTATTCATTGAGAAATGAGATAATTAATTGTGCGTATGACAGACTACCACCACCACAAACAATGAATTTTTTTTGTCGTCAACATCCATTGTGGATGGTTATCAGAATGTATTTAATGATGATATATGATAACTATGACATGATTAAGATTTTTAATATGTCATATTATCATTATATAAATAAATTCCCTTACTCATGAATCTTTATAATATGTTACCGTTTAGGTCAGTTTTACCACCTATGTAAACGATGTTATAATGATTATATCATAAATGATTAAGGGATGTCATATAAAGGTAATAACATGAAATAAATATATATTTATTTTGTTTTAATTATTATGGAATTTTGTTGATAATATTTAAAATATTTATTAATATATCACCTTTTGACAGTTAAACATGCCAAAAATAGTTCATCATGATTTCAATTTTCACAATCCATATTCATATATTTACCTAATAAAAATTGGAATAAATAAATTATTAAAAAAATGATTATTATATAATAAATTATCAATTAATTATGAACTTGAAACCACTTATTAATAATTTATCTCTTCTCCATGAAGTTTGTACGAAACAAACAACCAAAATTTCTAACACATGATAATGAAAATAAACTATAATCAGTTTATATATTTGTAATATATGGTTATAAAATATTTATAAAAAGGGTTGTATGTTTATATTAAGGTTATGAGATAAGTTATTAAGATAAAATTTTCATTATATAGGAGGTTGATTCACTTATTTGGAAATCAATGTTAAATGCAAGGGACTTAGTAACCCAAACTTATTCCTTTGAGTTATACATTTTCTTCTTCATTTTCTATCCCTGATGTTCATTATATTTTCCATTTTAAATGATGGAATTTATATATTTATATGGAAAAATATTTTTTAATCCAAATCAATTTCCATGAATTTTTTTCTTTTCTCCCGTTTAAAAAAAATGAAGGATAATTTTTGAAAATAGACTAATAACTATATATTTTACGATGATAAATAAAAAATATTTTAAAAATTCACTTTTCATGATTTTGTTTTCATTATCTTCAAATGATATATCTCCAATGGAGTTATGTTTCATGTTTCACCCTATTTATTTTTTATTTAATTTTTTTGGGTGATCAAGTTTTTAGTATCAGGTTATTTAATTCATGATGTTATTTTATACCATTTGTATATTTTATAAAACCCATTTTATTTCCATGGATTCTTTATGAAAAGTGAATGATTTAAATTCAGGTTTTTAATAAACCCTTACCTTTTCAATGGGTTCATTTATATATAATTTTGATTGATTTTAAGTGGAACACATATTTATGGGAGATGATGGGTGGGTTCCTATATCACCCTAAAATGCACTGGTTTATGTTTATATTTCATGAGATAGTTAGGAATGATAGATAATTACATTTTTATTATTATAAAAAATTGTACAACCATACAACCAAAGACAACCATCAGTCATGGGGGATGAAAATAATGAAGACCAAGGGAATCACCCTTAACAAACAAATAATAATCATCCGGTAAAGATCCAACCTTCGTGTAAATTATGATGGTTTCTCCTAGAATCCCTTTACTTGCTAATGAATCAACTACAAAATTACCCTCCCTCCAAGTTTAATTGACCCAAACCCCCTACATGATAAGAAATATAAATTTCCAAACCAAATAATTCAACTCCCAAGGTTATCAAGTCTTCCCATGAAGAAACCCCACAAATAGAGTAGAGTCATATTCGATTTCAGTAATTTGGATATTAATACTACTATATAACATGATGCCTATAACCAGGGATCTATTCTCCACTTAAATAAAGGTCCATGTACCATAAGAGGATATAAATCCCATTAGCACCAAGACCCTATTGTATCTCACCAATATGCCTCCTCTCATCTTCCCTGCTAGATACGACCCATCAACATTCAGCTTCAGACCACTACTTGGGGGTTTCCACTTGATCCACATTCCTTGCAAATGATTACGAGCTACCAATAAATCAAAACACATTGGAAATAATTTACAGACCAAATATGTAGAAATCCCACCATGCATGAGAGTATTAAATTCTTTCACCATAGATTTCACCTGAACCTGAAAATAGATATGTGAGAAAGTCTTTCCCTCAAAGGACAAATTATGAGCCTCCCACAACATCCAAAAAAACCATGAAAATGATAACATAACACATCTTCATTTCCAACCCATGCATACCCAAACTATGGAACTAAGTAGTGATGAATTCCTCCATGCATTCCCCCTAACTTGAGAATACAATCTACACTTGATGAAGTTACAAATTCTAGTTTCCAATTATCCCTTGAAAAAAGGTGAAAGGATGATTCCTATTGTAGCGTGAGACAACAATGAAACCTGGAAGATAAATGGGCACCCTTACTTTTCAAATTCTCATCCATTGGTAAATATTTATTTCTCATTATCCAGATAAGAAAATTCACCTTTCTTGGAAGCTCTTTACACCATAATTTTGGGGTCCAGATATCCGTTTCACTTCTAACATGCCTCATTTTTCCATAGTCTCTGACCATAAAGTTCCTAGTTGATGAACCTATAAAAATACAAATGTCCGGCTATTTATTCATACAGATGGTCTTGTATAGCCTTATCTCCTCCTGATTGAGGACCACATTAATAAGGGTCAGATGCCTATAATCTTCCCCGAAGGAAAATTTTGGGACTGGACATCCCGTAAAAAGTAGCACCTCACCCACACATTTTTCATTTTATAAGTTGATATCCCCTTTACCAATAATCTATCTCATCTTCTCCTCCAAAACATCCATATGTTCTAACATGTAGCGTGCAAGTTTAGACAATCTATTGGGTCACCATGTCCATTCCTCACCATTGTCCCATATCTATCCCTCATGAATTTTACCTATAAAGACTTACCTTGAATAATTTCCCAAGATTATCTCACTTGTATACCCTGTATGGATTCTTCCACACTACATAAGCCATTCCCTCCCTCATCCACCGGCCTGGCCAGATGATTCCAAGAATCCCAATGAAATCTCCCATTCTGATTATCATCTCATAAAAAATCATTCATGGTCCTTTCAATATTGGACATCATCCCCTTTGGAGGTTTTAAAATAGATAAAATATGCATCGATACCAAAGATAGGACACTATTAATCAAAGTGATACAACCTTCATATGAAAGAAAAATATTTTTTTAGTTGCAAATATTTCTGATGATTTGATTGATAGTCCCATAAAATATGGTTTTTATTATTATCCCATTCGATATCAGGGCCCCCTGATACTCCATAGGTAGTTGTTGTATTTGAACACCAAGTATTCTTTGAATTGGTCCGCTTATACTTATTGAACATTTTTCCAAGATGTAAACACAACTCTTACTTGTATTAACATGCTGGCCACTTAGAGATCCATATGTTGATATAATTTTATAAAAACGTTTGACTGAATTAATCCTTCCATTAATGAAAAACAAAAGTTCATTAGAAAATATTCCAAATGATTAGATTGATAGTCCCATAAAATAAGGCCTTTTTATTCTACCATTTGATATCAGCCCCCCAGATACTCCATAGGTAGTTTCCATCTTTGAACACCAAGTTTTATTTGAATCAAACAACTTCTCCTTGAACTTTTTTCTGAGATGTAAACACAACTCTTCCTTGTATTAACACACTGAACACTTAGAGAGACATATGTTGATATGATTTTATTGAAACTTGTTATTGAATTAATCCTACCATTAATGAAAAATAGTATGTCATTAAAAAACATAATGAGTTTTTTCACATAGGCATGATCATGATGGTTTTTCTCATATTTTCAGGTGTGGACATGATGAGTTTATTCACATAGGCATAGGAATGATGGGTTTACTCACAAAGGTTTTCCTATGATTATGGTGTTTCCACATTTCCATGTTTTTTATCAAGTTATCCCAAATTTTCAAGATGCGTTTCATTTCCATTAAGTTTCATGTTTTCATGATTATGCCTTATTTTAATTTATTCCACACTTTTATGTCATGTTCACATGTTTTATGATTATTGAGATGTGTTTTGAGGCATGTCACAACTTTTATGATTCCTTAATGATATTTTTATGATATTATATTTCTCTAAAATGTTTTATGATTATCATATAAGGTATTTTAATATATTATTATAATATTTAAGTCTCCCTCATGTTCTCCTTCATGTTCTGATATGTTTTCCCTTACCAAGTGTCTAAACTCACCCCTTTATTATGTTTTAATTCCATAGGTTATGAAGATGATTATATAATGTGATATATCTAGAAAAGGGTATATAGGAGAATGATTATGAATAAATGTTTTCAAGTGTTGTAAAATAAGTTTTTTATATCGCTAATCTTCAAGACACCAAACCTTTAGGTCCTTTAGTTGTATGACTATTTGTGAGATGTATTATTTAAATCACGAGATTAATGTATTATTCACGTCATGTTTATATTGGGTCACGTTAAAATGACCATTACATTTCTACTTACTTTTGGGGGTAGATAAGAATATCATATATAAATACTACCAAAAATTTATCAAGGTAATATCTAAAGAATCTATTTATTAAGTCCATGAAGATAGTTGAAGCATTAGTGATTCCAAATGGAATCACTATAAACTTCTAGTTCCCATACCTTGTATGAAAATAATTCTTGGTTATATCCACCTTCTTCACCTTTACTTGATAATATCCCGAAAAAGTATCCACCTAAGAGAAATACTGTGCTCCATGTAGTTGATTGAAGAAGTCATCAATTCATGGAAGAGGATACTTGTTCTTTAGTAAGATTTTTAATATCATGATAATTAATTTAGAGGTGAATTGATCAATCCTTATTCTTGATGAAAATGACTAGAACACCCCACAGTGTAGAAGTTGAGTGTATAAAACCTTTATCCAGATCCTCTTATAGCGTCTTCTTTAGTTCTTCAAGTTCAATAGTGGCCATTCTATATAGATTCTTGGACATTGTAAAAGCTCCAAGAATAATTTTTATTGAGAACTAAATCTTTTGGTTAATAGAAATACAAGAAAATTTTTCAGGGAACACATCAGGGGAGATTTTATATTTTTAGGATGAAATAATTGAACCATTTTTTGTTTTCACTGATAACTTGACTTCCATGTTTTGATATGGTGTATGACAACCCATTTATTTTATTCACTTTATTTCATGATTTTTTAGATAAATATAAAAATAAAACAATCCCAGAATATTGAGATACCTAGTGTGGTTAATTAGATACATATCATAATAACTTTAAATATATATACCATGGCCTTATTTAAAAACTCCATAACATGCCCTTAAAATTACATCGATCTTATAAAATTGTACAAGATAACCAAGGGAAGTACATAAGAAGGGGGTGAGATATAAATACCAGTAAGGTAATAAAAAAACATATAATAAAGCAATGCAATACATATTAATCTAGGGTATAACATGGTGACATAAAAATGTGAGAATATTAATAAAAAACATCGAAGCATGAAATTTGATGATAACATCAAGGCATCATAGGAATGTGGAAATAATATAAAACATGACATCATAAGAATAAATCAAGGCTAACAAAAAATACATCATAACATAGTGTTATTAGGATAACTTCACATACACCATACATGGTATCTCATGAGATAAAAACATTAACCAATCCGTTATAGGTCTATATAATTTTGGACCTACCCATCACATTCATATCATGTACAAGAATTTGTGTGCCACATAGATTATACAACATATGAACATATTTCATTAATTTTAATCCCAAGATTAATGAGTATGGGTTAATTAAACTTAAGTTCATAATCAATGAAGGATATGTATAACTAGGATAATACCCTTGAGTGGAATTGGGTATGGGTTTTCACAACACAAAATTTTATCATGGAAAGTCATAGAATAATTTCAGCATCATAACGGGTGTATATAAAGGTTTATATAGGGTGTTAATGATGTTGAAATGTGTCATATCATTACTTTGGAATCATAAGGATAGTAAATGGATGTGTAAAAACACATTTAAACATGAAAAATTGGAAATCAAAAGGCTTAATACAAATGTTGTACAAGAATAAAGAGAAAGAGGAAGAGAATCCCTTACTTGATAGGGTGTTTCGAAGATCTTAGGAGGTGATTATTAAGAGATTTGGAATAAATTTGGAGAGATTTATAGTGGTATAGGGAGAGGAAATTAATTCTAAATAGGGTTTTAGTGGAAAGGAATATGAGGTTGGGTGGGTATTTATGAAAAAATATGGGAATTCTTCATTAATTTCTAAACTTAGGTTTTGGACTCTAAGTAATAAAATAATCAAAACCACAAACCTTCTCATGGATTTTTCCATGGTTTATTCCAAATAGGAGTGGTTTAAAATATTTTATTAGGTTAAGAACCAAAATCAATAAAATAATACCATTCATGATGTGAAAGTGAGTCATGTTCATAAATATTTTTTTTAAAATCTTAGAATATAATATAGGTTTTGGATGATTCATTATAGGTTTTTAAAATTTATAAAATAAAATAAAAACGCATTATTTTAAGGGGGAAATCTATTTTTGTTCATGAATTACTTTTATAGTTTTTATTACAATATTTTTGGGATATTATGATGTTATAATATATACTGTATATTTATGACGTGTTAAATGTTTACCCAAAAATTTGGTTGTCTCATAAAATTATGATAAATTTATCATTAGATAATTTTGATGCAATGATTTAAAAAATGATATTTATTTTTCCAAAATAATTTTTTTAATATATTAATTCCCACTCTTAAATAAAAATCCTTATTTATTGAAAAATATTAGTTTTTACAAAAAAAAACAACATTCCGACCCATATAAAAAATACATGGGTGTTCATTAAACTATATTATAATTTATATTTAAATAAAATTTATTTAATAAAACTATTTAATGAAAATAAAGCTTATTTCAAAACTATTTGATTTATTAGAATTAGTGTTTTAATTGAAATTATATATATATTTCCCAAAATTATAATTTTAGTTTCTTCATTTCAAAATACAATTTTATCAAACTCATTATATAATCATGTATATATATAAACTAATACTTAAAATGGATAAATATTATCATTATTTTATTAAAAATAAAATATAAAAATAAGTACTTATAGGGTATAAATATATAAATCCTTATTACACCTGCATATGCCCCAAGGGTAATGTCTACAATGGTGGTACTTTCTTATGGTGGTTTGACAAACATGGTTTGGAAAGTGATTTAGATAAACTTGAAATTACCCAATAACTAGTTTTACCAAGTTTAAATTATTGAATATTGGATTATTCTTTGTCAATGGTTAATCCTAGTGATTCCATCTCTCATTGAAGCTCCAAAAAATGGCTTTATAGGGTATGATTATACTGGTTGAGGCCATCACTTCTTTCGTATGTGTCGATTAGATTTTATCATAACCCTTAATATATACTAATCTCAATAATTAATATAGAATGAATATATTATCAATTATTATGATAATTAATATCATTTTAATACCAAAAAATAAATTATGGTTATATTTTATAACGGTTTAAAATAACAAATGAAATATAGTGCATATTATTTATATTACTACATTACTTAATAATGAATTTATTCATTCAAAAAGGAATTTAATTTATAAAAGTTTGGGTTGTTATACGGTGTTTAAATAGTTTTACTAAACTTGAATGATATTAAATAATGCGTTTAACTATAGTCAGATAGGACATGTGAAGTTCATGAATGGATGATAAGCCTTCCTTTCACTATTTGATTTAGGTTCAAATTATTTACTTCATCTAATATAAACTTAGGGATGAGAATTTTCAAACTACTAAGAATATAAAAAGGTAAAGTATGAACATATAAAGGAAAATCCATAAATTAAATGTATTCCTTAACCTATGAATTTATAGGTTTTAATCTACATTATCCATGACATATTTCCTAACATTAAATTTCATAGTCATTTTTCTCCCCTTCATAATGGTTTGTAAAAAGAATGTGATTTACCAAAGCATATCCCTTGGGAGTATCTATCCCGGTGTATAGTCTCAGGACTCTTTGTCACACACTAGGTATAGGTTGATTTATTACCCAACGAGCCCTTTAAGAGTTATTACCCCTAGGTACATCTGTTCCAAATCCACTTCACTTGCCAATATCTAGATAGGGATGTATTTTCTTGGATTAGAAAGAACTCTATTGTCCACCAAATTTTGGGGATATTTTAATATTCTTAGTCTTATAATTATGGATTTCACTAAGGTTTTTTGATCCTAATCCCCAAAAATAACTATACCTTTCTCTAATACCAACTATAATAACCCATATATTTTATAAACTTTAATTAACGATTTATTAAATAAAGATACACATAATATAATCCCAGAAAATCAAGTGGCCTAATATCTTTTTAAAATTAAATACATATCACAATAACTATAAATAGGGATACAAATACATTCTTTCAAAACTCCTTAACATGCCCTTAAATTCTGTTAACCTTATAATACCTTATGAGATAGCCTAGAGACATACATAAGAAAAAGGTGAGATATAAATCTCAATAAGGGAACAATCAAGGCATAACGTAATGTAGAGAAGTACATTTGAGATAATAGGAATAAAATAATGAAATATAAAGGCGAGAATCATAATCATGAACATCGAATCATGATATAAGATATTAACATTATGTAATTATAGGAATGTGACAACAACAGAAAACATGACATCATAAGCATAATTCAAGGCTAACTGCCGATACATCATAACATAGTGTGCTTAGGCTAACCACCCATGCACTGTACACGTCATCTCATGAGATAAACACATTACCCAATGCATTTAAGGGCTATATAATTCCAAGACCACCATTTATAATCATATCATGTACATGAATTTGTGTTCCACATAAATTATACAACATACGAAAATATTTTAACACTTTTAATCCAAAAATTAAGAAGTGTGAATTTCATAAATAGAAGTACCAAATAAATTAAAAATATTAACATCTAGTAAAATACCCTTGGTTGGAAATGGGGATGGGTATTCACAATAAAAAAGTCTGGAATGAAAAATAGAAAAGTAATTTCGGTAACACAATGAGTGTACATAAAGATTCATGGAAGGGATTAATGAGAATGAATAGTGGTATCTAATTATGTTTTAATAATAATGATAGTAAAGGGATGTTTAAAAAGCATGTCAACATGAACAATTGGAAATCAAAAGGCTTAATACAAATAATTTACTTGAATAAAGAGGAAGTGGAAGAGAATCCATTACTTGAAAGATTTCTTATAAGAACTTGGAAGGAGCATACTAAGAGAATGGTAAAACCATGTGAGGGATTTAAATATGTATAGGGAGAGGAAATTCATGATCAATGGGGTTTTGAGTGAAGAGGAAAGGTAGGTTGGGTGGGTATTTATAAAAAAAGAGGGAGACATTATTTATTAATTTAAAAACATAGGTTTTGGAATCTAAGTAATAAAATAATCAAAAACACAAACCATACCTTGGAGTTTTCCAATTATTTCTTCCAAATAGGAGTGATTTAAATATTTTATTAGGTTAAGAACTAAAATCATTAAATTAAAACTTTAAAATATAATATAGGTTTTAGAGGATTTGTTATAGGTTTTTGAAACTAATAAAATAACTTTTAATTTTTTTTAAATGTAAAACCTATTTTTTTTCATTTAAAACATTTATAATATTCATTACATCACTTTTTGGCTATTATGATGTCATAATACATACCATATATTTATAACGTATTTAATTTTTACCCAAAAATTCGAATTCCTTAGAAAATTATGAAAAATTCACTATTAGATAATTTCAACATGTTAATTTAAAAAATGATATTTATTTTTCAAAAAATAATTTTATAAATATATTAATTTTCACTTTTATATAAAAATACTTATTTATCTAAAAATACTAGTTTTTACAACATAAACAACTTTATGAACCATATAAAAATTACACGGGCCTTCATTAAATTATATTACCATTTATATTTAAATTAATATGATTTAATAAGACTATTTTCTAAAAGTAAAGTTTATTTAAAAGATATTGTATTTATCAAAAATAATGTTTTAATTGAAACTATATATTTCCCAAAAATACAATTTTGGTTTCTTGATATCAAAATTTTAATTTTTATTAAACCCATTATAGAATCATGTATATATATAAAGTAATATTGAAAAGGGATCAATATAATCATTATTTTATTAAAATAAAATAAACAAATTCATACTAGTAGGGTGTAGATATATAACCCCTTATTACACTATTGTACACCATAAGGGTAAAATTTGTGATGGTAGTACTTTCTTGGGGTGGTTCGACAAACATGGTTTGGGTAGTGATATACATAAGTTTGAAATCTATTTTAAATGGTTTTGATTTAGTTTCAATTGTTAAATCTCAGCTTAGGCTTGGTTAAGGGTAAAGCCTAGTGATTCCATCTCCCCCATAAGCTTTGATAAATGGGTTTAATAGTGTATGATATTACTATTTGTGGACATTTCTCCTTCCATATATGAAAATTAAATTTTATTATAACCCTTAATATATAACAATCTTAATGGTCACTAAAGAATGAATATATTAAAAATGGTTATGATTCATAATGAAATTTTAATCCTGATAGTCAAATTATTTCTATATTTTATAATGGCCCAAAATAACAAATGCAATATAGTGCATGTGTTTTCTATAACTATATTCCTTATTAAGGAATTTATTAATTCATAAGGTAATTTCATTTATAAAAGTTTGGGTCATTACACATACCACATTATTTACTATATTGGAAAAATAAAATTTTAAATGAAGATATGAAGTCGTCATAGAGACCCATAAATTTGAATCCATGAGTTTGTGAAATTTTTGAAGATTATTGTATATTAATTGTAAAATGGGTGGAAATATAAATTTTAGAATGATTTATGCCAATTCATCATGAGGGTCATGTTGAAAAATTTTACCAAGGTCTTAATAATATTTATGGATGAAGTGGAAGTGAGTTATATGGGGTTATTCCATATAATCATGAGGTTATGAAACATTATGTAATTTGGGTGACTTTTTGGAAGAGAGTTACATGGGGTGGTGTGAAATATACATAGGATATTCCACCATGGAATAGGGTTGTGACATATACAACATAGACCATGCAGTTTAATAATTGTGGGATAAAATGATAGTGGGATTTGTTGATATTGGTGGTGACACTTGAATATGGTATAAACCCCTAGATAAACTTCTATAGTGTGAATAAATGTGGATGCGAATTTATAAAGGTTTATATCATAATATGGATTGTTTGGAAAGAGTATTTTTTATTCATAGGCTAGGTTATTGGATTTTTTTTATTCTTAGGAAATGATGAATGTTAGTGATTTTATGTATATGTTTAAATTTTTTCATTCCTCAACATTGAATTTTTGTTATTATATAGATATAAGAAGTGAGTTTGGGAAGAAAATATGTTTTGTTACATTCTTTACCATGTTGTATTTAGTTTAGTTTCCTCATGGTGGTATCTATGGTCATAGAGATGTCATTTTTCTAAGTACTTTGAGTTGGATTTGAAGCTGGTCATTTTAGGTAGAAAATTTATCATGTCATGAACCACAACATGGTTTATATAAAGTCACCATTTTCATAATTGTGGTTTGGGAATAGAATCCTTATTCACAAAAGGGAGGATAAGAATGCATGTGGTATCCTTTTGGTTCAAAATAGTATGATTTTATGAACATTATGTTATCGTGATTTTGTTTTTTTGAATAGGAATGAGGCAGAACACGATCATGAAATCTATTTTAAATGGTTTTGATTTAGTTTCAATTGTTTAATCTCAGCTTAGGCTTGGTCAAGGGTAAAGCCTAGTGATTCCATCTCCCCCATAAGCTTTGATAAATGGGTTTAATAGTGTATTATCTTACTGTTCGTGGACATCGCTCCTTCCATATATGAAAATTAAATTTTATTATAACCCTTAATATATAATAATCTTAATGGTCACTAAAGAATGAATATATTAAAATGGTTCTGTTTCATAATGAACTTTTAATCCTGATAGTCAAATTATTTCTATATTTTATAATGGCCCAAAATAACAAATGCAATATAGTGCATGTGTTTTCTATAACTATATTACTTATTAAGGAATTTAATAATTCATAAGGGAATTTCATTTATAAAAGTTTGGGTCATTACACATACCATATTATTTACTATATTGGAAAAATAAAATTTTAAATGAAGAGATGAAGTCTTTATAGAGACCCATAAATTTGAATCCATGAGTTCGTGAAATTTTTGAAGATTATTGGATATTAATTGAAAAATGGGTGGAAATATAACTTTTAGAATGAGTTATGCCAATTCATCATGAGGGTCATGTTGAAAAAATTTACCAAGGTCTTAATAATATTTATGTATGAAGTGGTAGTGAGTTATATGGGGTTATTTCATATAATCATGAGGTTATGAAAAATTATGTAATTTGGGTGACTTTCTAGAAGATATTTACATGGGGTGGTGTGAAATATACATAGGAAATTCCACCTTGGAATATGGTTGTGACATATACAACATAGGCCATGTAGTTTAATACTTGTGGGATAAGATGATAATTGGATTTGTTGATATTTGTGGTGACACTTGAATATGGTATAAACCACTAGATAAACTTCTATAGTGTGAATAAATGTGGATGCAAATTTGGAAAGGTTTATATGATAATATGGATTGTTTGGAAAGGGTATTTTTTATTCATAGGCTAAGTTGTTTATTTTTTTATTCTTAGGAAATGATGAATGTTAGTGATTTTATGTATAGGTATAAATTTCTTCATTCATAAACATTGAATTATTGTTATTCTATAGATAGAAGAAGTGATTTTGGGAATAAAATATGTTTTGTTATGTACTTTTCCATGTTGTGTTTAGTTTGGTTTCCTCATGGTGGTATTTGTGGTCATGGATATGTAATTTTTCTAAGTACTTGTAGTTGGATTTGAAGCTGGTCATTTTTCGGTAGAAAATTTATCATGGAATGAACCACAACGTGGTTTCTATAAAGTCTCCATTTTCATATTTGTGGTTTTGGAATGGAATCCTTATTCACCAAAGGGTGGATAAAAACTCATGTGGCGTCCTTTTGGTCCAAAATGGTATGATTTTATGAACATTATGTTGTCGTGATTTTGTTGTTTGAATAGGAATGAGGTAGAACATGATCATGAAATCTCTTGTAAATGGTTTTTATTTAGTTTCAATTGTTAAATATCAGCTTAGGCTTGGTATAGGTTAAAACCTAGTGATTCCATATCCCCCATAAGCTTTGATAAATGGGTTTAATAGTGTATGATCTTACTTTTCGTGGACATCGCTCCTTCAATATATGAAAATTAAATTTTATTATAACCCTTAATATATAATAATCGTAATGGTCACTAAAGAATGAATATATTAAAAATGGTTATGATTCATAATGAATTTTTAATCCTGATAGTCAAATTATTTCTATATTTTATAATGGCCCAAAATAACATATGCAATATAGTCCATGTGTTTTCTATAACTATATTACTTATTAAGTAATTTATTAATTCATAAGGGAATTTCATTTATAAAAGTTTGGGTCATTACACATACCACATTATTTACTATATTGGAAAAATAAAATTTTAAATGAAGAGGTGAAGTCGTCATAGAGTCGCATAAATTTAAATCCATGAGTTTGTGAAATTTTTGAAGATTATTGGATATTAATTGTAAAATGGGTGGAAATATAACTTTTAGAATGAGTTATTCCAATTCATCATCAGGGTCATGTTGAAAAATTTTACCAAGGTCTTAATAATAATTATGGATGAAGTGGCAGTGAGTTATATGGGGTTATTCCATATAATCATGAGGTTATGAAACATTATGTAATTTGGGTGACTTTCTAGAAGAGAGTTATATGGGATGGTGTGAAATATACATAGGATATTCCACCTTGGAATAAGGTTGTGACATATATAACATAGACCATGCAGTTTAATACTTGTGGGATAAGATGATAATGGGATTTGTTGATATTGGTGGTGACATTTGAATATGGTATAAACCCCTAGATAAACTTCTATAGTGTGAATAAATGTGGATGAAATTTTTTAAAGGTTTATATGATAATATGGATTGTTTGGAAAGGGTATTTTTTATTCATAGGCCAAGTTGTTGAATTTTTTTTATTCTTAGGAAATGATGAATGTTAGTGATTTTATGTATAGGTCTAAATTTTTTCATTCCTCAACATTGAATTTTTGTTATTCTATAGATAGAAGAAGTGATTTTGGGAAGAAAATATGTTTTGTTATGTTCTTTACAATGTTGTGTTTAGTTTTGTTTCTTCATGGTGGTATCTGTGGTCATGGAGATGTCATTTTTCTAAGTACTTGGAGTTGGATTTGAAGCTGGTCATTTTTCGGTAGAAAATTTATCATAGAATGAACCATGATGTGGTTTCTATAAAGTCACCATTTTCATAATTGTGGTTTGGGAATGGAATCCTTATTCACCAAAGGGTGGGTAAAAATGCATGTGGTGTCCTTTTGGTTCAAAATGGTATAATTTTGTTGTGTGGAGGACCTGACCAAATCAAGGTAAACTGTACTTTTGAGGCTAAAAGTGTCACTCTTGTGGTAAATATAGAAATATTTAGAGGTTATATCATCGGTTAAAATTAAAAAATATTAGGAATAAACCTTATAAAACTCAAGATTATCAAAAATAGTTAGTCGTATAATCTACTAGTGGGAGTTGACCAACGTTAGGATAGTTTGTTTAGGGTTGTTGATGTGGAAATTAGGTACTATTAACTATGTTATGGTTTTTTGGGACGGTATTTGTGTCTAAGGATAAATATATAGAGGTATACGATAGGTATGTTATAGAGTGACTTTTTCTGATGCTAGAGTTGAGCCTTCTACTATTAGAGGTACCATCCTTAGAACACCTACTTTAGATTATACTCTTTTTGATACAAGTGACTTGAATTCCTATATTTTTGAGAAATTAGTATTGTTTTAGTAGAATATTTACCTTATTATATGAGTATTGATACTTTACTTGGGAAAAGATAGAACATATCAGGAAGTTTTTGTTTTGTTCTTAGGTAGTGGCATCATTCATGCATCTTTAGGATCTTATGGTATTCAATATAGAAACTTTTGATATCATCCATAGGATGGAATGGTTAACATATTTTCATGCATGTGTTGACTATTATAATAAAATATTATATTTTTCATCTCTTATTGGTATTAAATTTACTATATATGGATATTGGGAGATCTAGGATGGTCGATTTGTTTTTGGTTAAGTATAGATAAGAGAGATCCCTGAAGAGATATCCTATCTTTTTTTCAAAGAAGTTGATGCTAAGGAACATCAAATTTTACTTCTTATAGTGGTTTTATATTTTGATGTGTTCTGTGAATACTTTTGAGGACTTCATTCTAAGTGGGAAGTGGAGTTTATCATAAAATATATCCATATCATATAACTCAAATATAATTAAGGTAATTAAAGACCCAGTTGGAGGAATTTGAATCTAAAGGGTTCATAAAACCAAGAACTTCCCCTTGAGGTGTTCCGATCCATTTTTTAAGAAAGCTATTGGTAGTTTAAACTTTTTTTGTAGATTATCAAAAAATCAACCATTATATAATCAATAATTGATACCCTTTACCTAGAATTGATGATCACTTTGATCAATTGAAGGGTGCAATATAGTTTTCCAAAATTGATCTGTGATTGGGTTACCATCAAATTCAAGTTATCCTAGAGGATATTCCCAAGACATATTTCTGAATATGGTATAATAATTTTCAATATATGGTAATGAATTTTTGTTTAACTAATTATCCTACCATGTTTATGGATTTAATTAACATGTTTTTTCATCTATTTTTGGACACCTTCATGGTAGTGTTTGTGGATGATATCCTTGTTTAATTTAAGTCTTGTGATAAAAATATTAGGAATCTTTGTATTATTTTGGATAATTTTGATACTCGAATAAAAAAAAGAAGAATTACCTCAAAACTTTGAGAATATTGAACCAAAGGGAGGTGAATAAGGTCAGGTGACTAGTCCCTCACACCCAACTCCAAGATGTGTCTGATCTCTCTACTCATTTCATGACCTTCCACACACTAGGAACTCCTCTCAGGCCTATAGTGAAGATAAGAGTGATCCCCCAAATCCTTCCTCTAATTGAAAAAAAGTAAATGAATAACACTAATAGTATGAGTCACAAATATGGAAGGAATTATCCTCACAAATACTAGTAATATAGATAGAAATAAAACAATCAAAACCATAATATAAATAAAACCAATATACCATAAATTCATGTAATTTCATACAAATAAAATTTGAAAATAAAATACCAAAATAAATTCTAAGTAGTAAGTCCTATATTAACCCCAATCTCTAATATAGTACTACCTAGCTCAGTCACTAAATCCCTCATGGAAACCTATAAAATAGATTTATGTATATAGGGGTGAGAATAACATGTACCATACTAATTATTTAGTGAATAAACAACAAAACCAACAATAAAATAATAGGTCAACAACAACCCAGCCTCATCAAGGCTAACACACCAATTTTTGAATAAAATAATAGTAAAAAAATATAAAATAATATACCAAAAGGGTACCTCTCACTGCTTCCCCATTGGTTTTTCTCTCTCATGCCCAAATATTAAACATCTCAGCGCTCTCATCCCTTCCTTATCCATGCTAAAGCACACCAGACCTATCTTGTTGGAACCAAGGTGACCTATTCTAGAGATTTAGGATGTGTTGTGTTTTTTATCAATCATTTTATGATTTTATAGAGGTGTTTTAATACTAAGGGTGATGGTTTATATAAAATGGCAACCGAAAAGGAGAATTTAAGAAGTTTGTAGTAAGATGTTGTTTTCTAGTGTTTGCTAAAATTTTGGGCATAAAAATTTAAAGTTTTTAGTGAATTTGCCCAAGAAATTTAGGGAAAAGAAAGTGGATTGTGTAATAATTATGGATACTTCATAATAAATATGTGGACTAAATAAAGAAGAAAGCATCTTGTATAGTGAGTTCACAATAATTTTTCTTAGTGAAGGAGTTTTCAAAAAGGAAGGAAACCTACAAAGGAACTATGAGAACCAACATAGAAAAGTCCTCTCTAGGATTTTGGTGAGGATTTTAGGTAAAAAATCCATTAAGGGGTGTCTTTTATGGTTAGAAGGTGGTGATTCTGAGAATATATTATAGGATAGTGATAAGTGGAATCTACGTAGGGTTGGTTTATGAAGGCGATTCACAGTGGATTGTTCATAAAGCAATGTGAAGAGGATTAATTTATTATTTGTGTTAAGAAAGTTTATCGGAGTTGTTTTACAGTAAATACCCCACTATTAACATCATTAGTAATCAATAAATTTTTTAAAAAGATATGGATATTAGTGGAAAAAATGATGAAGTTATGAAGTTCCCATAGTAAGGTTGGGCCATGTAGTAAGTTCAGTTCGCAAAGGAGGTTTTGTAAAGCAGTTCATAAAGAAACATTCTATAAAGGAAGTTTGTAAAGGGAGGCATGAATCATGAATCATATTTGAAAATAATATTATAAATAACCATTTTTCATAGTTTGAGGTCATTTATGAAGCATTGTAGACAAATCTGGAAGAACATTACATATTGAACAGTATTCTAAGTAGCACTTATGCACAAGGAAATTTTAAGTAGGAGACAATTTAGGATGGGTATTCTGGAGACCGAGGAGCTCATCAGATCATTATAATCAGGATTTTATGATGCAACTAAAAGCATATTTTCTTAATAATTTTGATGCAACCTTCAATTCATTATACTGAGGAAGACTTTATCTGAAGTAGTGCGCAAAGGAGGAGTTAGTGAAGGTGATCCCAAGGAGGCAATGTGTTGTCTAAATCCATTATAAAGAAAGCATAAAAAACTTAGAGTAACCATAAATGAACAATTTTAATCCACCAAAACTACTGAAGCATAGTGGAGTCTAGTATGACTGATGCATCATCAATGTATAATCCTTATACTATCCCTTAGTGGTGAACCAAGTAAAATATATTATATTCTATTTTTGTTTCAAACATTTGTGATTATAGTGAATGCAAATTTATATAATTTTTTTAACAAGTTCATAAAAATGTGGGGACAAGATACATTAAAAAAAATAAAAAATTTACACCCTAATTCACCCTTCCCCTCTCAGGGAATCTTGGGTTGCAAAATATCCCATATTAGATAATGTGGGTTGATCCACAATCCTATCGGTCTTAACCTTCCATAGGGTCCAACATCCTATATTGGAATAAATCTTAGCCATACCAAAACCATATCCATATATTCATACCACATATGTACATATATTCCAAACATTAAAGTATTTTATCATATTTGTATCAGTAGGGTATAATAAACATGAAAGACATCAAACTCATTCACTCCTCATACCATGCCTGAGCCCCACTAAGTATCATCACCCCAATAACTTTCATGGTCTACCGGTACACCAAATACATGTATATTATTTTACCTAAATTGATACATCACATCTTGTATGAAACCTAGAAGGGATAAGAGGGAAGATGGAGAAGCAGCCACCCATTCCCTTGCTAACCTAGATGTTTAGGTAAAACACTTAGAACCGAAAAAATTTGGTCATTAGAAGGGTTATCCAACTCGTGTGGAGTATATATAAAAATCATAGAAAATATAAGTATAAGAATCCCCATAAAAATAACAACCTATAAGTTTTACCAAATTAAAACCACCACTTCCTAGAAACATCACCATGATTCACAACTTTCCATTAGAAACTTCTACTATACCCCAAACACCACTTCCATTTACTAAATGACCAAACTATCACCACTCCCCATGAAAAATAGACACACAAAGAGAATATAAATAACACCACACTCAATTGGTGTAGAAAATATTTATGGAAATGAATGACATTGTAGTTTTGATATTATTTTTATGCAAGATCATCCTTACACAAACTCAGCCTCTTGCACATAATCATTATATTATTATTAATATTTTATGTTCTTCTTCAAGTTCTCAAACCATGCATATGCATGTATAAACTTCCTTCCTTTATCAAACCCAAATAGATATGTGATTTTAATTTCATGAGTTTTTATTCATTTAATTCATGAAAACAAGGAACACATGATCTCTTCCTTCACTCAAACAAATCATGCAACTACCTTTTCTTCTTCAAGAAAGCAAGAGAAGATTTTTGGAATCTCTATTTAATAATTTATTCACATATATACACTAAGAATATATATATTTTTCTTCATGTAACCCTCGAGTGTTCTTAGAATAGGTAATAGTATGTAGATATTCTTTGCTGAAGAGTTATGCACAAAACTTATTCTTCACGAATCCGAGTGGCTCTCAAAACCCTCTTCCCTCTTCACATAGCTTATCAGACTCATGGATCATACCAATTATTTGTATAAATAAAAGTGTGGTGATAATATATATTTTTAAATTAGACCACTCAGATAAAAATGCGAATAACAACATCTCTCTCAATATCAGGTGATCTCATTTTATAGGCGTGTTGCACCACCTCTCCCCCAAGTTACATGTCACATCAAGGATAAATTTAAATTCCTAAAAAATATATTGAGTTAAGAAACCTTATAAATATATTTGACTAATATTCTATTTCAAGGATCCATTCAAAGAGCTAAGGATATCAGCTGTATCTCAAAATTTCAAACGTGGGGTTCCTTCTTATTTTTTTGACATCACACAACACTGATAATTATGGAATCTTCACATAATTGAGATTCTTCCTTCGTGAGTTCATAATCACTTGAATGTGATAATATCACATGAATAATCTCATCTATGATATTCCATCGACAACTTAGTCTTCACTCATGGTAGATCAAAACTCTATGTAGTTATTTTTAGTTTATGGTCAATCCATACTTGTGTTGCAGTCAAACAATCTCATGCCGCACAGTTGATCCATCCAAAGTGTACATTCGATACAAATTTGAATGAGTGATCAATCTAAATATCAAGTTTACTTCATATCAGGCTTGTGGTAGCTATAGTAGTTCATAAAGTTGATCAAAATAGTTCATGAGTTCAATCGAATTAGGAAACGATCAATCCAAAAATAGTCATGCATTTGATCAAAATAATCCCCACAGTCACTTTGAGTGTTTGCATGTCGAGATTTTTCTAGGAAAAATTGATCTAAAGTAACCTTATGAATATCCCAATTACTTTTATATATCCTCAATTTCCCCTTACACAGGCACCCTTACACAACCTCGTTACCCTTACACAGGCACTGTTACGCTTCCTCATGATTTTCTCACTACCTTTATGTAGCGCTTGTGATACCTTTATATAGGTAATGAAAAGAAATATATACCTTTACATAGCCTTTAAAACTCTCTCTTTAACTTTATATAGGTCATATAAATCATATATCATCTTTATGCAGTGCTTGTGATACCTTTATGTTGGTCATGAAAAGCTATAGTTACCTTCATAAAACATTCACAACTCTCTCTTTACCTTTACATAGGCTATGTAAATAATATATGAACTTTATGTAGCTATATGAATCTTCTGCTACATTTAAAAAGGTATCCAATTTAACTAAAAATCATCATATAACTTTCATAATCAATCCCAAGGACTTCCATCTTCCATCAAATTTTATAGATACCAACTCATATAACACAAACTGTTTCTTTCCTTAGAGACTGTTTAAATGCTTCTAGGTTAATAGTAATTGGTTGATACCAAATGATAAAATGAAAGTGGAAATTTTATAATACCACTTATAGAAAAAATTATTAAAATAAATTCAACCTAAAATTATTTCACTCATCTCAATACACAGATTAAAAACATTAAATTATAATAGGCAGGTAATGTTCATGAAATCAGTCTTGGAACTTCTTAAAGATTATTTTTTCAATCTCATTGATTATTTTAAGTTCCCCCACTTAAGATTATACTTCATTTAAATTTTTTGAATAAGTATAGAAGAGTATGAAAACATACCTCATTAATGATTTCTTGAATAAGTACCTTATGAAGATATCAATTTTGAATGAAATTTATTGTTATGGGAACTTCTTTGGATTCCCTCCATCAAGGGATGATCTCTAGTTTCACTTCATCAAAATATATCTTGTTATTAGTTGTTCTTATTCATTACAATTTTCATGAATACCAAATTTTTTGATCACATCCCTGATGGTGAATTCAAAATTTTGCTTAGTTATGATAGCTTGATCATCTTCATTAAGGTTGATCACTTATATTTTGTAATATAGAATCTTTAAGATGACAACAAATACATAAAAATAGGGTGTAGACTTATATAAATCTTGGTATGAATATTCCAACTTGAAGATATATAAGTATAATCTTAAACTCAGTTCTTCCCCTAAATATGTGCATCACCTTCAATTCCCTTCATGTATTGAACAATACCAAAGTATATGGGAACATGGAGGATCTACTTTGTTTTTCTCCAAAAGAGATAAGGCTGAGACTTTTTTCTCAACCACAAGACTCCTTATTTTTCTGCTCTATGTGATGGTAAACTCAACATTCTAACTTTTATGTATTTCTTGGAAGTTTTGGGTAGCATGGTATCTTTACTTTCTTTTGTTTTAACTTTGTGTGGAACTTTCATTTTCACACTAGCCATCAAGGCACATTCATCACTTGGTTCTTTATCATTCTTATTTAGTATTTATTCTTGATATAGAGTTATTAAAAAACACTCATAAGATATATATATATATATATATATCCCATTTTAACCTTCCACACAGTAATTATGAGATTTTATGACCATAATTTATTGATAACCTCTCATGAAATTTGACTTCTTTATGTGGAATCTCATGTTTGCATTTAGATTCTTCTTTCTACTACACTTCTTGAATTTTTCTTTCTCATTAAACATTAGCTAGGAAAATTAATAGTATGTCATTTAGAATATGAAACACATGCTTGGGGGTTCCAAATGTATTTTCTGGTGTGCCTTTCCACTTAATTTCTTTTATTTTGTTCATGGAATAGTCTTCAACTTTGTTGATTAAGCTTGATTCTATTTATTATGACATCTATGGCCTGCTTATAGTGATCTATGGTGTAACCACTTCTTACAAAAAACAAGTAGCTTATTCTATTTTTTATAGCACCCTTTTTGTTCTTATTGGGTTTTCACTAAGAATCCATATTTTTTTCACCCAAGGTTAACAAACGTATCTTTTTTTATAACCTTCTTGGGAATGTTATTTGTAAAGATTTTATCCCGATTCTTTCCCAAGGTATATTTCTCTTTATTCTTAAAATTATTTGGTCTTTTCACTTGAATAATTATAGTGTAATTCTTGAATGATTAACATGTAGGATCCTAGAGCACCCTGAGAGGGGAGGGATGAATCAAGGTGTCAAATATTTATTTTAAAACAATGATCTTGTTCCCATGTTGGTAGGAAATTTTTTAAAACATTATGAAGGAATCATATAGTAATTAAACATTCATATGTAGAGATACAAAACAACAGTTTTACTTGGTTCCTCACCAAGGGATAGTCCATGGAGCATACACCAACAGTGTGTCAGTCATACCTAAATCCACTAATATTCACAAGTTTTTTTGGAATACAGAAGTTCATACATAATCACTCTATACCAGGTACACTACATTTAAAAGGATTTAAGGACAACACCCTGCCACCCTTGAAACACTTATATTGACTCCCCCTAGTTCACTACTTTGGGTGAAGTCTTACTCTGTTTAATTACTTTAAGGTTGCTTCAGTAGATTGGAATTTAAGTGTTTTTCCCTGATTAACACAAGAATATTCTTTCAACATAGATATGATTTTATTAACTTGGAATCCCTAATAAAAAATATCATTATTCGAAATTTACTAGTCACGAAACTCAAGCACTTTCATGCAACACCTATACTTGCGCACAAATTTTGGATTTTTCATGAAAGATAACTTTTGCACAACCCTTTTCTTTCACACAACTAGAACATGAGTTTCACTTGGTCTTGATAAACACAAGGAACACTCTATTTTCAAGTATTACTATACGCAACTCTTCTGCATGAAAATCTTTTTCATGGAAGAGACACTAGACATTCGTTGGAGAATTTACTTCAAATGAAGGGGGTTTGCACCTATTTATTGACATAGATGACCCTGAATGCAAGTTACTTTCATTCCTTATACTATACGTGAAACTCTGATTTTGATATCATATTTTGTGAGTAATATTCTTGAGATCCTTCCACAACATACGAATTCCTTGTGTCATGCAAACTCATCTTTTGCGCAATTTCATCTTTTGCGTGCAGCTCATGCCTTTTACATTTTTTGATGCGATGATCTCAAGATTACACTTTCATGAAACATTTTGATTCACCTTAATCCTTGCATACAAATTCATTTTACTAAAATAAATTTCTTCATCCTCTAAATTTTGGATCTAAAAATTTGGCAAACACTGGGAAACAATGCCACCTTCAACACTAAATCGACATGCATTGTAAAAACACTTGTCTTGAAAACTCTTTGATCAACCCATTGTGGATTGAAAAAAAAAACTATACTCCATTTCTAGATTCCATCTGTGATAGGACTTGGTTCCAAAAATTACTCCTTTGGGTTTGTTGACAATCTATTAGATAAATTCAATAAAGCACTAGCCTTGAACAGAAACCTGAAATGCGAGAAACAACTCATGCAACACTCTAAGTATACATGAGAGAATCTTGGTGTAGAAAAAAGAGGGGAAACATGAATTGGTTTTTCATGTTTTGTAATTCTTAAAGATGTCCAAACTAAGATCTGATAAAAAAAACAACTTCTTCATAATAAGATAATCTATAAGAAGAAATAATTTTTTCCTCACAAAACCTAATTATCATCATGTCATAGAATCAATGCATGGTTTTTCAAAATCTGAAAACCAGAAACCTTTATAACATTGAATTTATCAATTATCCCCCTTTGAAAATAAACCCAAAGAACCTGTATTTGTATTTTTAGAGCTAAACCCCCCTAGATTATATCTCTAGCATAAATCTGCATCACTTACACAAAAAGATTAAAACCATTAACACAAATGGGTAGAGGAGATTATATGTAACCTCCTCATGCACTAAGAGGTGGTTGAACACCAAGGTTCAACCAATGTTTCTCAAATACTTGTGCTGCCAATGACTTAGTTAGAATGTCATCCACTTGGTCATTATTTTCAACATTATCCATTATAATCACACCTTATTCAACTTTTTTATTTGATGAAGTGATATATGATCTCAATATGTTTGGTACGAGAGTGATGAACTAGATTCTATGTAAGATCGATCATAGACTTATTATCATAGTGAATTACCATTGTTTATTTCACCTCTTCACCATTATTAGTCAGTTGTTTCTTTATACACAATATCTAAGTGCATTCCTTTATAGTAGAGATATACTATGATTCAACCATAATAATATAAGTTCTTTCTTGTTTATTTATCAACCATCCCATACGTTTGTTTCCTATGAAGAAAGCACCACCACTTTTGGAATTTAAATCCACCACATCTCTATCCCAATCAGTATAATAAAAATTAGATAATTCATTATCTCTTCCTCCTATAAAGTATAATCCAAAATTGAGTGTACATTGAATAAAAATCATGATTCATTTAACTACTGCTAAATGATCTTCCTTCATATTACTTTGAAAGCGTGCTGCTAAGCATGTTGCAAAGATGATATATGGCCATGTTTTAGTCAAGTATAATAAGATTCCATTGATTCTACTACATAGGTTGGGATCCATATATTTCCCATCCTTGTGCTTTCCAAGTTTTTTCCCAACCGTAATTGAAGTCGATATTGGTTTGGAGTCATGAATTTTGAATTTATTCAGCATCTCTCTTGCATATTTTTCCTAAGAAATAAAGGATTAATCCTTATTCTAAATCACCTGAATCCTTAAGAAGTATGCGAGTTCACCAATCATGGGCATTTAAAATTATGATTTCATGTGATTAGAAAATTCTTCCACTAATCCTTGCCTACTTCCAAAAAAAAAAAAAATATCATCTACATACAAAAGAACAATAAATCTATATTTCTGATAATTCTTCATGTAAAGATTATTTTAGAATCCTTATCTTTTAAACTCAATCTTCTTGAGATAAACATTGAGTTGGGAATACCATGCTCGTGGTGCCTGCTTCATACCATAGAGATCCTTATTTAACCTCTAAACCTTAGTATCATCATTTCCAATTAGAAATACCATTGGTTGTTCAATGTAGGATTATTCTTCAATAAATCCATTTATGAATTCCATTTTTACATCTATATGAAAAACTTTATACTCTCTCTATATTTTCATGGCAAGGAAAAGCCTGATCGAATCCAGTATAGCTAATAGAGAAAAAGTTTCTTCAACATAAATCCCTTAAATATGTTCATAGCCTTTATACACTAAGAATTCATTATTTATGATAAAATTTCCATGCACATAAATTTTTTTAATGACCCAATTTGTTCCAATCACATTGTGATTTTCAGGTCTCTTAACAAGATCTAATGTCTATTTATTGTCAGTATGATCCAATTATTCATTCATAGCCTTTACCCATGATTCATCCTTTGATACTTCTTCAAATGAGGTTGGTTCCATAATTGATAAAAGGCATAATATGCTTCATTCCTCATTCTCCATGTCTGTGTGGGTGTGGTACAATCCCCAATGATGGTGGGTTGATCAATTTATGCTCTTCTATTTCTCCTGTGAGGTTCTGATGAAGTTTTATTAGCAATGGTCTCGTCTTCTGATTCTTATTCTAAATCATCCTCAATTTGTGAGCCCTGAATTTTTTTCAAGACTTCCACTATTTCTACATTTTAATATGTCCCTTGTCCAGTTTCTTCTTCATCTTCTATCATATCAGCGTATGAGCTACTCAAGGTATTTATGGTTTTATCTTTTATGATATTGACATAACTAATTTTCACATTTCTTCCAAGACGATTATTGTAAAATTTGTAGGATTTACTCTTCATTGAATATCAAAGGAATATTCCCTCATCTAAAACATCACTATACTTTCTTTGATTTCCTTCTTTGTTTCGGATGAAACATTTAATTCCAAAAACATGAAAATACTTTAGAGAGGGATTCCTTCCATACCATAACTTATATGGTGTCTTGGTTTCTCCCATAAAAGACCTATTCCATTTTGAGTGTACATCACTACTTGAACAACCTCTTTCTAGTAATGAAGAGAAATATGACTCTCAATTAGCATAGTTCTAGCCATATTTTTCACCTATATATTTCTCCATTAAACAACTCCATTTTTTGTGGGGTTATCATTGTAGCCACCTCATGCTTTATTCCATGTTTTTGAAGTAATTTTAAAATTAAATGGATATTTATTCTCCTACATTTTCAGATCATAAAATATTGATTATTCATATAGTTTCATTCTCATCTATTCAACGATAAATTTTCATGTAATCAAT
The DNA here is from genome assembly GCA_963277665.1 of Viscum album. Classification (NCBI taxonomy): domain Eukaryota; kingdom Viridiplantae; phylum Streptophyta; class Magnoliopsida; order Santalales; family Viscaceae; genus Viscum; species Viscum album. The sequence continues at coordinate 186,609,664 of OY728144.1, forward strand.
CACTTGTAGTTTCCTTTATATAATCATTACATAAGCCATTATTTTATAATCATCAATAAAAATAATGAAGTACCTATCTCTATATGTTCCATCCAAATTTATTGAACCACATAAATTTGTGTGGATAAGATCAAGTAGATTCGACGCCCTTTAGTTCTTCGACTGATATGAACTCTTGACCATCAATCCTCAAATTCATGCATCACATGTCTTTTCTTAATCACACTTTATATTGGGAATGTCAAAAAATATCTTAAGCTTAGATATATTTTCCATGCTATGTTGATTAATATGACCCAACCTTTGGTTTTATTAGTTGTTTTCTTCTTCAACTGTTAAGTAAAAAATGTTCTCTTTACTGTCAACCTACACTACCACAAAACAAGGCAAGGGAAGCGCTGCCTTTTATCAGCGCTAAGCATAAAGTGCTGATAAAGGGATGAGACTTTATGAGTGCTAGCTAAAAGCACTGATAAAAGTGTACCCTTTATCAACGCTATTATTAGCGTTGATAAAAGTTTTTAATAAAAAATATTATTAATTTATATAAAATTATTATATTTATATTAAAAAATAATGTTTATTTGCATACATTAAATAAAAAACGCATCTTTATAATTAATATATATTTTTCAATAATTCAAAAATATATATATATAATGTTTTAATTGAAAAAAGTATTTCTAAGATTATAATTAATTATATATATATAATTAAATAATTATAATATTATAATAGATTACATTAAATAATAAATATATTTATTAGATTTATATTTATGAGATTTATTAGATTAATTTATTAGATTTATTGGATTAATTCATTATATTCATTATATTTGTTATATTTAATATATTTATTTTATTTATAAATATATAATACATTTTAATATATATATTTATAATTAAAATGATTGAATATATATGTGTTTTCTAATGAATTTGGTCAATGAATATATTGATCATGCGTATATGTTATGTATCATGCATGAATGTTTATTTATACATTACATCACATTGTCCATTGATGTGGTATATTGATTAATTCATAATGCTACCCATATGAACTACATATGTTCTAAAAAATGTACTTATAAAATTACATTAAATATATTTAAATAATAAATATATTTTATTATATTTTTAATCATTTATATAAATACTTTTCAAATATATTTTTAATTATAATTATAACTATATATATATATATATAAACAATTATAAAATTATACACATAATATTATAATTATATATATATATATATTAACAATTATATACAAATATTTATAAATATATACTATTTATAGTTATAATTATAACTATATATATATATGTAAATAATTATAAAATTATAATAAATATATTTATTATACTACTTATAAAGTTATAAATATATAATTAAATAGATATATTTATAAATATATACAATAAATACAAATAAATTTATATTTGTTTAAATAATTATTAATTTATAAAAAACATATTTATTATTTCATATATAATATGTTATATATAATTAAATAAATATATATTTATAAATACTTTTATAAATATTTATACAAATATTGATAAATAAATACAAATGTTATTTATAATTATAAATATGTATAAATATATTTAAATAATTTTAAAATTATAATAAATATATTAATTATATATATTAAAAAAATTATAAATATTACATATATAATTTTTTTATATTTTCATCATTATTTAAATAAATAAATAAATATTTATTTATAATTATATTTGTAAATAAATATATATTTCATATAAATATTTATAAAATTAAAATAAATATAGTTATATATATCTATAATCTTTTAAATATATATAATTAATATATTTATTTTGTATATTTATATGATTATAAATATAATAAGTATATTGCTTATAATTTTGTAATTACTTAAATTATAATTTTATAAGTATAAATAAATAAATATTTATTTATAGTTATAATTATTAATAAATAAATAAATATTTATCCTATATATCATTTTAAATAAATATATAATAATATAAATAAATTATTAAAATTATACCTTTATTAATGATTTTTTAGCGCTGATAAATATGGACTTTATCAACGCATTTTATTTTAGCGCTGATAAAACATACATTTATCAGTGCTTTTAACTACTGCTGATAAAGGTTCCAATGGGTTTTATAAAAGAACCCTAACAGGCTCCTCCTCCCTCGCACCCTTTCAAGCCTTCACAGAAGTTGACCCCTGCACCATCAAGCCCTCCTCTGCCTCGACCCCTCCTCTTCCACCTCCTCCGCCGTCGCTGCCTCTTCCTCCTCCTCTATGGCCGCCAACTCATCCTTCTCCGCCACCACTGTTGCCTCCCCCTCCTCCTCTGCCTCCTTCTTCTCCTCCTCCTTGCGCCCCCTATCCACCTGACCTGCTCCAGCGCACCCTCCTCATCTGATGACCATCCCGACAGCCTCCAATATAGCGCACAGATTCCCCTAGTGAGTCTCTATTGCAGTTTCCCTGGTTTCTATAGGGTGTGTAGGGTTTGAATGAACCCTTATGGGTAGGGTTTAGGTGTGATGCGTTTCCTTTGGTTTTTAGGGTGTGTGGAGGGTCCGTGATATCTTGTTCTCTCTTCCATTGAAGCGCCATCGCATTTGCACACATCTGAGGTAGGTGAATCCACGTTTTCCTTTCCAATTAAGTCCATTTGATGCTTGAATGTTTTTAGTTAAACGTTTGACTTGATTCGTAGCTTTGCAATAAACTTGGTTAATATGCTATAGTGTTTTCAATTTAGTTGGTTTTGTTAAAAAATGTTTTGAAGTATTTTTCCCTGGTTATGTTTATGTGTTATTATGGAAATTTTGTTTAGTGGATGTCAAATGATTTTTTGATAATGTTTTCATCATAAAAATCACCTTCATATTACTCTTGAATAGTTTATTTTGGTGTTTTTTACTTTGTGTAATTTGTTTGATCTGTTTATAAAATTTTTAATAAACTGTTTGGTTTGTTTATAAAAAAATATTTATAAATTGTTTGTCCCATTTATGAAATTGTTTATAAATTGTTTGATTTGTTTATAGAATTTCTAGTAAACTGTTTGGGTTTCTTATAAAATTATTTATACTTTTTTTGGCCTGCAAAAAAATTGTTCATAAACTGGTTAGCTTGTTATAAAATTATTTATAAATTGGTTGGGTTGTTTATATAATTGTTTATAAATTTTTTGGTTTGTTTGTACAATTATTGATAAATTGTTTGGTTTGTTTTATAAAGGTGTTGTAATTTTAGAGTTCTTATGGATTTTTATGGAAATGATTTAGTGTGTGTTTGGAAAGGATAAGGGACATTTTGGAAATTGTGAAATGTTTGGGTGTGCGTGTGTTTGAAACTCAAGGGTCCGTTTGAAACTTTCATATTCTTTGTGTGTTTTAACTTGGCTTAAAAAAGCACTTGGTCAATTTTTGGTAAATCCTTGGTGTAATGGACCATTTTTCCATGTTTATGTAAAAGTGGTATTTGTTGTTTTAGAAATGGTTTTGTCATGTGTTTGGTTTTTCAAGAGGGATTTGGTGGGGGGTGGCCGTTCTGCTGCCAAGTTTATATTTTTTTCTTGGTTTTATATGTCTCATGGTTGTGTGTTTTTTTACATTCTATTTCAAAGCATCCATCTCATTGTGGCTATTCATTGCGCCTCACAATAACCTTGTTATGAAATGACTGTCACTAAAATTTTAATCCACTGAAGGTGATTATACTATATTTTTTTCACATTGACTCATCAATCATGTGTTCTCCTTAGATGTATCCCTTTATATTAAACCATGTAAAATACTTGTTTTCATTATATTTATTTATTTGTGTTTGTTTTGGTGAGAGAACCATTAAGAGTGAAGGATTTAATGATTTCCTTTAAATGAGGTAAAAATATCCTATAAAAGGTGTTAAAATCATCAAGATAGTAGTTATAAATATGCAACACCTAGATTCACCTATCATCTCCGGGTGATCATTTTCAATATGGTCTGAACATACAAGAATTCTGTATGTATGAGTAAACTCATCCCCTTTTTCATTAACATCATGAAAAAAATCATATTCTTCATAACATGATTCACTTTAACTCGATAGAACACATTTACTTTGAAACATCCCCCAACCCCAGAGAGCATCCAACTCATCCATGAGTATTTTAATAGAAATAATACCTAAAAAATAGTACCAATAACCATGATTTAATTTTATTAAGAAACTAGTCACATGATGTATCAATTATTAATGTAATCTATATACCACACAATAAGATAATTTTTCATTTTTAGAGAACTCTAATTATCGATGTAAAAACAATTTTATATTAATCTTATCTCTATTGAGATCAACTTGGAAATCTCCTTTTTCAAGTAGTATAATGAGATACTTATACAAACATAAACAACCTAGAAATCATCAATATATATTCAATATCTCTATAAAATCTAATGTAACAACCCGAAATTTTGAATAAATATTGTTTCCTAATTTCATGTGTTATTTTTTTTATACTCAAAAAAAATGTTTTATTTGATAAACATGATTATAAATAAAATGAGACCATTGGTTTTTGAGTGTTATATGACCATCGGTCAATATGACCACCGTGAACAAAATGTTTTGATTATTGTCTCTAAATTTAAGTAATCTTGGTTAATTATTATAGAAAGAAGATTTGATGGCCTCACCTAGTAGCCTTGGGCCGATCGAAGCCCATCTAACAGAGATTGGGAAGGAGGTAGCACCATTGGGCTTTGCTCTGGACCAAATCCAAGCTGAACTTCATCATGTGAAGCTAGAACGGAATCGCCTTCGCGAGAAATTCAAACTGATAGAAATTACTACTCGGGCAATGTTGACTGAGCCGCCCCAAAATTCTATCACCCTAGCACACCTTACTCTTAGGTCCTATGCTGGTATTATAAGGGGTTATGTAACGAGACCGTAATTGCCTTGTGTAATCCTTTTTTTAAATAAAAATTTGGATTTCTTCTTATGATGATGTTTATGAATTTTCAAATGACCGGATAAATATTGTATGCATATTTTTGATGAATTTTAGAAAAAGGATATTTTAAAAATGGTTGTGTAAACCTTAAATAATTAAAAATGTGTAATGATTTTCGAAAAATGGTCTTCTACAATTATGTTCAGTACGAAATTTAGAGTCTAATAAGATCAACTTGATTTTTGATGAATAGTAAATTATGAATAGTGATTTTATGATTAGGATTAGTAATATGACCAAATGGATTAGTAATTTTCACTTAAAGAAAGTTTTAATATAATTTAGACACCTTGATTAAGTAATGTGATTCAATAAAATGGGTAAATAACAGTTTCATAAATTATTATTCAAGTATTAGTTTTTTCAGATGAATAGTGTTTTTTAATTAAAAATTTAATTAAAAATAATTAGAAAATTATTTTTATAAAAATGACTTTATTTTTGAACTCAGAGCATCGATATTATGTTATGGTAATTTTTGGGGATTTCTCTAAAAAAATAAATTTTCGGTGAATAGTGTATTTATTTAAAAATAAAATTAAAAATATTTAGAAAATTATTTTTATAAAATGGAGTTCATTTTTGAAATCATAGCATTGATATTTGGTTAAGGTGAAATTTTGGGATTATTTTGAGAAAGTTGAATTTTCAGTGAATAGTAAAAATACCGTTTTAGGGTTTCGGTATGTTTAATGACATCATAATGATGTCATGATGATGTCATGAGATCTTTTGAGGGTTGTCCGGCCAAGGGTGATGAATTTTTGTTTTGGGGGCCCCATGTGGCCTAACTCCATGATAAATGCCAAGGGAGAGCCCATGGGTTTGAGAAAAGCACATGTGAGGTGTCCTTTGGCCATTAATGCTTTGTCCCCTCACTTTCCCTATAAATACCCACCCTTTCCTCCCTTAGTTTTCACTCCCAACTCTCCCCCAATGAAGTTCTGGTCTTATTACCTTCCAAGGAGTCCTCCCAAGGTGCCCCCAAGCCCTCAAGGTCCAATCCTTTGAGTTTCAAGAGTCACGTTTTAAGGTAAGGGATCCGACCTCTCTCTTTCTTTTCAAGTAATCTCTTTTATGTCATTTCTTTTATACTCCATGTTCTTATGTTGGAGGATGTTATTTTATATTCATCCTACTGCCTATTTCATGTTCACATGATGAGAGACCCCCCTTTCTCTCATCAATTCGTTTTAAGAATGTTTAAGTGGCGCCGTTAGGCTGCCGAATTTTTAAGGGATTCTTTCACCTTCCTCATTTTCAAGTTCTATTTTCATTCAAGTCTTTCATGTTCCTTTTTATTATGTTGGGGTATGATCTCTAAATTTATCATACTGGACTCTTATGTTCATATGATGAGAGACCCCATTTGATCGCTTCAATTCAGTATTTTGAAGTTTTAAGTGGCGCCGTTAGGCTGCTGAATTTTTAAGTGGTTCTTCACCCTTCTCGTTTTGAAGTTCTACTTTCATGTCAATTATTTCAAGTTCCTTTTTGTTATATTGGGGTATGATCTCTATATCTATCATACTGGACTCTTATGTTCATATGATGAGAGACCCCATTTGATCACTTCAATTCATTATTTTGATGTTTTAAGTGGCGCCGTTAGCCTGCTGAATTTTTAAGTGGTTCTTCACCCTTCTCGTTTTGAAGTTCTACTTTCATGTCAATTATTTCAAGTTCCTTTTTGTTATATTGGGGTATGATCTATATATCTATCATACTGGACTCTTATGTTCATATGATGAGAGACCCCATTTGATCGCTTCAATTCAGTATTTTGAAGTTTTAAGTGGCGCCGTTAGGCTGCCGAATTTTTAAGTGGTTCTTCACCCTTCTCGTTTTGAAGTTCTACTTTCATGTCAATTATTTCAAGTTCATTTTTGTTATGTTGGGGAATTATCTATATATCCATCATACTAATCTCTTATTATCATATGATGAGGGACCCTATTTGATCTTGTCAAATCATTTTCTTTTGAAGTTAAGTGACGCTGTAAGGCTGCCGAATTTTCATAAGAGAAATCTAAACTTTTTTTTTCTTCCATGTTTTTCATTTCAAATGGTATGTCCCTAAAATTTCATTACCATGTCCATATGTCCTTCTTATTCCTTCACCCTACTGTTTTATGGATCATTTATGAGTGGGTGACCCATATCCCCTCTCATTTCAATGTTTTCTAAAACCCCGAAACATAGCCGTTATGCTGCAGAATTTTCCCCTCAAAATGCCTCTCTTTTCTCAAAAATTATTTTATGTTATAAAGTGAATACTCAAAGCTCTTATTTATACAAGGGTATTCACATATATATCAAAATGTTCCATTTTAAATTCTGGGATTTACATACATGAGACCCGCTTTCCCTTTCCGTGGGTTTAATGTGACGTAAAGATCATGTCTTTAAAGCTGTTTTTAAAACGTTGTGATTATGAAATGAAACCCATTTATTTTATGCTATGTGGGTTATTTATGAAATTTTTGATGATGATATATGTGGATCACATGATAATAAAGGCAAATTTAAGGGTGCGCCCTGATAGCGCTCCAATGCATTGGGTAATGATGTAACCACTAGAGATTACAATTTTCACGATACCTTGGTGAATAACCTTGGTAATTTTCAAATGACACCTTGGGGATGGACCTTGGTGATATGTTCATGATTGTCTATGTTAAATGATGTAGCCACATATTCAAGTTATGAAAAATGTTATTTTTATTATGAAATGCCTCATGATTTCTTTCTTATGCCTTAAAGTTCTTTTCATGTCCTTATTGAAGTATCTCAAGTTCACATGTAAAATGTTCCTCTTATTTCCCTTACTGGGCCTTCTGCTCACCCTTTCTTTTGATGTATGTCCCCAGGTTATGAGATGCATAATGAACATAGGATGAACTAAAGGAGAAGCCTTTCAAGTGTTTAAGAAGAATGTTTTTATGTTTTTTTTATGTTTTATGATCCTTGTTTCCAAGACACTAAACCTTAACGATCCTCAGTTTTGTGTAATGTAATGAAAGTTTATGTTATAAAATGGTGGGATGTTATAGTTGGTATCAAAGGATGGTTTAGTTATTTGTGGAAATTAGGATATGAAAAATCTAGGAGGAACCCTATAGAAAAGTTTAATATAGGAAATCTTCCTGGTATTTTGGTGAGTATTGAGTAAGGGGTTTCCAAGCAAATACATCCCTGTCTGGATACGAGCAGGTAGAGGTGGCTCTGGCACAGATGTACATAGGGGTAAAACCCGAAAACACCGCTTTGAGCTAGACTCGAACGGGAACTGGTACACGACAACGGGCCTTGCTGCACTCTTGGTTACGACACTCCCGGGGGATATGCTTTGGTAAATTCATAATCTTGGTATGAACCATTGTTAAAGGAATGAAGATAAAATAAAATAAAGGTTCACATAAGAATATATGATCATTCATAACCTAGATGGGAACCTAGGAGATCACAAGTTAGGGTATACCTTTCATATACAAGTTATCCTTATATGCTTTCAGTTCCTTTTCATGATTATTAGCTAAGTACTTAAGCCCCTAGTTATGCTTTCTCTTCTTAGTTAATGGTGGGAAATGGAATAACATGTTCCGACAACCAATGTGATAGGAAATGCGACGATTTTCGTATTAATACGACAGGGATGATTAGGGGATTAAAATATGATTATTATTTTGGAAGACGTTCATTATTTTGGGAACCATATTTGATCGAGGTAAATAGATTACTATAGTATTTTCATTGAGGAGTAAGGTTGACTTATATTTTGAAGAATTAATGAATTTAAGGTGAACTTATAGTAATTTAGGTTACTTATGGGAATGACTAACCTATCTTGGGTAAAATATGTTTAGGTTAGCTAGTTTTTTTATAAGATGTTAGGAGTAGTTGATGTTGTCTGTAGATGAACAATGAAGTTGTTTTGGAAGAATATGTTATCAAATCCTTCTTGTATTTGGGTTTCAATCTTAGTTTGGTTTGTTTTGAGGAATTTTAAGGACCGTTATTTATGGAATGGTCTATGATGAACTTTGGGTAGTACCATGGAACTTTGATGATTTAAAAGTAGTTTCCATTCCTATGGGATTCTTTCTTTTTGAGGAGTTGTTTCACCTTACCCTTTCGGTTTTTGGGATAATGTTTAATGATAAAAGAAATAGATAGTTAATCTTTTGTGGATTATGTGATTCTCTAGAAGATGATTCTTGTGTTTTGATGAGACCAATTAGTTTTGAATGCCCATAGTTTAGAGAAAAGATTAGTTTTGGGTAGAAACTTATTAAAGGATGAAACTCTACATGAATGTAGGTATATTTTCTTATGTTTTTGTTCTATGTAGTAAATGAAATCCTCAAAATTATGAAAAGAAACGTAAAACAAAAATGTTGTTGGTTTACGTTTCCTACTAGGTAATCAAAGACCGTTTACACACATCATAAGTTTGGGATTTTCTCATGGTTAACTTTCTCCTAAACATGTTCTCTATCACTCTCTCTCAGAACTGACCCTTTGTTTTTTTTCCTCCATGTCCATGTTTTCCTACATGGAACCCGAGTGTGGGTTAACTCGGGTGGCCTTTGTACTTCCTTTTCTTTCTTTTAAAGTAATGGTGTTACTGACTCTTTTTCCGATGTGGGACTTTCAATGAAATTTCAAAACCCAATTTAAAAAAAATTGCGAGGACGCAATTTCTTAAGGGGGGAATATTGTAACAACCCGAAATTTTGAATAAATATTGTTTCCTAATTTCATGTGTTATTTTTTTTATACTCAAAAAAAATGTTTTATTTGATAAACATGATTATAAATAAAATGAGACCATTGGTTTTTGAGTGTTATATGACCATCGGTCAATATGACCACCGTGAACAAAATGTTTTGATTATTGTCTCTAAATTTAAGTAATCTTGGTTAATTATTATAGAAAGAAGATTTGATGGCCTCACCTAGTAGCCTTGGGCCGATCGAAGCCCATCTAACAGAGATTGGGAAGGAGGTAGCACCATTGGGCTTTGCTCTGGACCAAATCCAAGCCGAACTTCATCATGTGAAGCTAGAACGGAATCGCCTTCGCGAGAAATTCAAACTGATAGAAATTACTACTCGGGCAATGTTGACTGAGCCGCCCCAAAATTCTATCACCCTAGCACACCTTACTCTTAGGTCCTATGCTGGTATTATAAGGGGTTATGTAACGAGACCGTAATTGCCTTGTGTAATCCTTTTTTTAAATAAAAATTTGGATTTCTTCTTATGATGATGTTTATGAATTTTCAAATGACCGGATAAATATTTTATGCATATTTTTGATGAATTTTAGAAAAAGGATATTTTAAAAATGGTTGTGTAAACCTTAAATAATTAAAAATGTGTAATGATTTTTGAAAAATGGTCTTCTACAATTATGTTCAGTACGAAATTTAGAGTCTAATAAGATCAACTTGATTTTTGATGAATAGTAAATTATGAATAGTGATTTTATGATTAGGATTAGTAATATGACCAAATGGATTAGTAATTTTCACTTAAAGAAAGTTTTAATATAATTTAGACACCTTGATTAAGTAATGTGATTCAATAAAATGGGTAAATAACAGTTTCATAAATTATTATTCAAGTATTAGTTTTTTCGGATGAATAGTGTTTTTTAATTAAAAATTTAATTAAAAATAATTAGAAAATTATTTTTATAAAAATGACTTTATTTTTGAACTCAGAGCATCGATATTATGTTATGGTAATTTTTGGGGATTTCTCTAAAAAAATAAATTTTCGGTGAATAGTGTATTTATTTAAAAATAAAATTAAAAATATTTAGAAAATTATTTTTATAAAATGGAGTTCATTTTTGAAATCATAGCATTGATATTTGGTTAAGGTGAAATTTTGGGATTATTCTGAGAAAGTTGAATTTTCAGTGAATAGTAAAAATACCGTTTTAGGGTTTCGGTATGTTTAATGACATCATAATGATGTCATGATGATGTCATGAGATCTTTTGAGGGTTGGACGGCCAAGGGTGATGAATTTTTGTTTTGGGGGCCCCATGTGGCCTAACTCCATGATAAATGCCAAGGGAGAGCCCATGGGTTTGAGAAAAGCACATGTGAGGTGTCCTTTGGCCATTAATGCTTTGTCCCCTCACTTTCCCTATAAATACCCACCCTTTCCTCCCTTAGTTTTCACTCCCAACTCTCCCCCAATGAAGTTCTGGTCTTCTTACCTTCCAAGGAGTCCTCCCAAGGTTCCCCCAAGCCCTCAAGGTCCAATCCTTTGAGTTTCAAGAGTCACGTTTTAAGGTAAGGGATCCGACCTCTCTCTTTCTTTTCAAGTAATCTCTTTTATGTCATTTCTTTTATACTCCATGTTCTTATGTTGGAGGATGTTATTTTATATTCATCCTACTGCCTATTTCATGTTCACATGATGAGAGACCCCCCTTGCTCTCATCAATTCGTTTTAAGAATGTTTAAGTGGCGCCGTTAGGCTGCCGAATTTTTAAGGGATTCTTTCACCTTCCTCGTTTTCAAGTTCTATTTTCATTCAAGTCTTTCATGTTCCTTTTTATTATGTTGGGGTATGATCTCTAAATTTATCATACTGGACTCTTATGTTCATATGATGAGAGACCCCATTTGATCGCTTCAATTCAGTATTTTGAAGTTTTAAGTGGCGCCGTTAGGCTGCTGAATTTTTAAGTGGTTCTTCACCCTTCTCGTTTTGAAGTTCTACTTTCATGTCAATTATTTCAAGTTCCTTTTTGTTATATTGGGGTATGATCTCTATATCTATCATACTGGACTCTTATGTTCATATGATGAGAGACCCCATTTGATCACTTCAATTCAGTATTTTGATGTTTTAAGTGGCGCCGTTAGCCTGCTGAATTTTTAAGTGGTTCTTCACCCTTCTCGTTTTGAAGTTCTACTTTCATGTCAATTATTTCAAGTTCCTTTTTGTTATATTGGGGTATGATCTATATATCTATCATACTGGACTCTTATGTTCATATGATGAGAGACCCCATTTGATCGCTTCAATTCAGTATTTTGAAGTTTTAAGTGGCGCCGTTAGGCTGCCGAATTTTTAAGTGGTTCTTCACCCTTCTCGTTTTGAAGTTCTACTTTCATGTCAATTATTTCAAGTTCCTTTTTTTTATGTTGGGGAATTATCTATATATCCATCATACTTATCTCTTATTATCATATGATGAGGGACCCTATTTGATCTTGTCAAATCATTTTCTTTTGAAGTTAAGTGACGCTGTAAGGCTGCCGAATTTTCATAAGAGAAATCTAAACTTTTTTTTTCTTCCATGTTTTTCATTTCAAATGGTATGTCCCTAAAATTTCATTACCATGTACATATGTCCTTCTTATTCCTTCACCCTACTGTTTTATGGATCATTTATGAGTGGGTGACCCATATCCCCTCTCATTTCAATGTTTTCTAAAACCCCGAAACATAGCCGTTATGCTGCAGAATTTTCCCCTCAAAATGCCTCTCTCTTTTCTCAAAAATTATTTTATGTTATAAAGTGAATACTCAAAGCTCTTATTTATACAAGGGTATTCACATATATATCAAAATGTTCCATTTTAAATTCTGGGATTTACATACATGAGACCCGCTTTCCCTTTCCGTGGGTTTAATGTGACGTAAAGATCATGTCTTTAAAGCAGTTTTTAAAACGTTGTGATTATGAAATGAAACCCATTTATTTTATGCTATGTGGGTTATTTATGAAATTTTTGATGATGATATATGTGGCTCACATGATAATAAAGGCAAATTTAAGGGTGCGCCCTGATAGCGCTCCAATGCATTGGGTAATGATGTAACCACTAGAGATTACAATTTTCACGATACCTTGGTGAATAACCTTGGTAATTTTCAAATGACACCTTGGGGATGGACCTTGGTGATATGTTCATGATTGTCTATGTTAAATGATGTAGCCACATATTCAAGTTATGAAAAATGTTATTTTTATTATGAAATGCCTCATGATTTCTTTCTTATGCCTTAAAGTTCTTTTCATGTCCTTATTGAAGTATCTCAAGTTCACATGTAAAATGTTCCTCTTATTTCCCTTACTGGGCCTTCTGCTCACCCTTTCTTTTGATGTATGTCCCCAGGTTATGAGATGCATAATGAACATAGGATGAACTAAAGGAGAAGCCTTTCAAGTGTTTAAGAAGAATGTTTTTATGTTTTTTTTATGTTTTATGATCCTTGTTTCCAAGACACTAAACCTTAACGATCCTCAGTTTTGTGTAATGTAATGAAAGTTTATGTTATAAAATGGTGGGATGCTATATCTAAGGTCCTTCATACACACCCCAGAAATAAATCTACACATATCATGTTGAGCCTCAAAACAAACTCACCCTAAAATGAACATGAAGTAGATCTCTAGTTTAGAATAGATGAAATACAATCTCAAATTTATAAAACCATCACTAATTCACATTACTTACAAAAAAACCATCATAATTCATTAAATTCTATATATAGAACCCCCTTAAGGATAACTTATTTACATTCCCAGACTCTAGTTTTAGTCTATGATGCACATCCTTGGATGATTGATGCACATTTTCTTAATAAACATCATGATATAATAACACAAATGACCTAAATATAATTACTTAAACCAAACTCATTATAATGAAAAATATACAATGAATATTTAAACACAGTTCCACATCATCATTTCCATTAAAATCTCCACATCATTCATCCCCCCAAGCTTATCATTTACACATTCCACATCACTTGTAACTATATAATGAATGAAACTAAACCTATTAAGATTCAATGAGGTTTGTAAGATATTTCCTATATATTTTTCCATAGGTTATGAAGTCATCACATAAGTTTTAATCACCTATTAGTTTCTGATGTCTACTTCACACACTAGGTTCAACAAACAATACTACCATACAAATGAGGAAATCCTTAGCAGTGACTACTATAATGTCCAATCTATAAAAGATTTATTAGATATGATACTATCAAGACCCAACCCCATAGGAAATCTAGTGGAGTTTGGAATATATTAGTGTCTGAACCCCCCCCCCCCCCAAGTCCTATATTTAAATAGACATGGGTCAGTTACAATTGGAAATGTAATGATACGACCCAGGCTGGTATCATAAACAACAAATGACCTGACTTTCCACTAACCTAAGAGGCGTTCATGATCCCTAAGTGATATCAATGATCCCCTAGAAAAAAGATACAATTAATGTGGAATATTTTACCCCTAAATTAGAGTAAATTAAAAATGATCTTTCTCCTGAAAACCAGACATGTCCCATTTATAAGTTAAAGATCTAGGAAAATAGTAGACACACAAAAAATAAATAAACAGGAAGCAGATATCAGAGATGGAAAATAGAATCCCACTATTGAACAATAAAACTGTTTAACCAGACATGTCCCATTCATAAATCTCATTGAACCTATTTTGGATAGGTATAACATATGAGTTCCATTTTATGTTTTCTTTTCAGTTGGAAATCTCCTTTGCCGCACGCCTCTCCTCCGCTGTGAATGAACCTCTTACACACACTGAACCACACCTTTACAGTGAGTTTTATCCTCTCAATAATTGGTTTCCTCTTATTTTCAAGTTATTACTATTTTATATTGATGGTTATGTTGTGAATTGTATGGGCTAAACACCCTGCTGAAAATCATGGTCGTTGGTTGTCCTTGTTTGCGCACTAAATTAATTGCATGTTGGTTGGTTCCTGTTAAACATTTGAATATAGAAATTGGTAATTTACGTATACTTGGATAATGAATGAATTCCCTAGGATGATAAAACTTCTGTGATAACCCTTGAATTAACAGGCGGAATTGAATAAGGGATTCTTTGTAAAATCTGAAATTGTTTTTGTTTGTTTTGTATAGTGTTGCGATTGTGAGAACGATTGTGTGTTTGTATGGTGTTTCAGTTGTTTTCATGATTGGTATTATATTTTTTTTCCACATTGTAGTTCCTCATACATTGAATATAAATCCAAACCGTACCCATTTCAATGGAACCACCACTTTTTTACTAGTGAAATTACCCTGAATCTTAGAAAACCACTTCACTAGAGGACTCTATGGGACACTTTATGGCAGCCTAGTCAAATAACCATAACAACACATGTAATGAATCCTTCCACCCACAAGAAATCTATGGAAAATCATACCATCTATTAGTTTAGTACCATAGTTCTTGACTCGATACATTATGTTTCTAGAAAAAAACTAAAAACCGGCTTACAAAAATGTATATAGATCACATGTGGGATACTAAAACATTCTAGTACAAGGGCTTATCATAGATTGTTCCTTTTATCAGCTGGTTGGGAAGATGGGTGTGATCTACTTTGGTCTTGAGTAATGCATGAAGATGTAAGTTTATTGTTTACCACAACTATTTCCATTTATTATAGTTGGATGATGACCCTAGTTGAACATCTTTTGTGTAATTATTTTGTTAAATATTAATATTACTGAATAAAATAGGATGAATATGAATAAAGAATGGATAAATTTAAATCAGTTTACAAAAGATTATGAAGATGGCATGAAAGTGTTTATCAAGTTTGCAAAAGATCATCCATATGACCCATGTAAAATCCATTGTCTGTGCTTACTCTATTGTTATTCAAGAAAAATTAGTTTAAAGGAGTTGGAAGAACACTTGATCTGTCATGGAATAGATCAAAGTTATACATCTTGGAATAAACATGGGGAAAAAATGAATGTAGGTAGTGGCTGGGATAACACTACGTTTTATGGATCATCTGATATGATTATAAGCATGAACAATGAAGACGACCGTATAGAGGATGTGATTACAGATGTGAATGATAATGAAGATCGTATTGAGGAAATGATAAGGATAGTTGAAGATGAAATTCATGATTGCCCAAAATTGTTTGAGAAGTTAAATATTTGTGCAAAGACACAATTATATGCTGGTTTCACTAAATATACAACATCATCATCCATACTAAAGCTGTATAATTTGAAAGAAGGAGACGGGTGGAGTGATGCCAGTTTTACAGAACTACTTTCTCTCCTAAATGACATGCTCCCAGAAGATTATGAGCTCTCGATTCAAACATACGACACCAAACGAATGCTATTCTCGATGGGTATGATCTCTAAAAGAATACATGCCTACCCGAATGACTGCATACTATTTCACAAGGACCACAAATCACTTAAAATGACCAAAGTTTGGTTCTTCTCGATACAATAAAGATGAATCAAGTCTTACGAAAGTTGTATGGTACTTTCCAATCATTCCAATGTTTAGAAGCCTATATGTAAGTGAGGTGACTACATGAAAATTGATATGGAATGAAGATACATCCATCCAATGGCCTGAAGACCTTCAAATTTTTTATTATAAGATAAAACCCCCTTTTAAGGGATGAAGGGGGTGGAATCCCAAAGACATAATTGACATATGACAATCAAACATGAAGGATAGAAAGATAAGAACCCAAATAACAACACTGAACATATCCTCCCCAGCATTTGAACATTAAGAAGCGCTCCACCATTGCAAGGCTAATTGGAAAGCAAGTTTCCTATGTCAAAGAATAGGCCTGATCCGATGGCTTGCACCATACCCTCTCAAACAACCAAATCCAAAAAACAATGCAAAGAAGGATCGCCAGCTCTTAAACCATCTCTGAAGACTGCCCATGAAGTCACGTATGGATCACAAACTTCCCACCTTCAAATAACAAACCATTCAATCCAGTATCTCACTTTAAATCCAATCAAGTAACTCTAGATCCAAGAACCATTAATATATCCTCATCGTCATTCTTTAGCAACACCATACCAATCCACATCACCAACATCCAGTAACTCCTCATCGAAATACCACCGACAACCAAAATCAATAGCAACAAAATCACCATCACCAGAATCGCACAACAGCTGCCGACATCCCAGCACAAGCATCATTCAGAAACCATTCAGGGCCTCCCCCCTCCAAGAGAAAAGAAGCGACCTCAATCAATTGAAGCAAACCAGATGCCGATAGACTCTCCTCAGTGGAAGAGAATTGATCATGAGTATCCTAAATTTGGAAATGAGCCAAGAAACCTTCGTCTTGTGTTATCTATAGATGAAGTAAATCCTTTTGGTTTTCAAAGAAGCACTCACATTACATGGCCAGTTATGTTGGTAAATTATAACTTACCACCATGGTTATGCATGAAACGAAAATACATCATGTTATCTATTCTTATATCAGGACCAAAGCAACCAGGTAATGATATTGATGTTTATTTGGCTCCATTGATCGAGGATTTAAAATTATTGTGGGATTCAGGTGTTACATTGTATGATGCTTACAAAAATGAATATTTCAATTTGAGTGCCATGTTGTATGTGACGATAAATGACTTTCCTGCTTATGGAAATTTGTTAGGATATAACATTAAAGGAACTCAAGGGTGTCCCATTTGTGAAAAAGGTACATATTCAATTAGGTTGAAACATTCATCGAAAACTGTGTTTTTAGGAAATCACAGATTTCTACCTCAATGGCATAATTACCAATCTTAGATGACATAATTTGATGGAATTTCAGAAGAACATACAACACTATCTCCACTTATAGGTGATAAATTTTTTGAGAAAGTAAAATATGTGGACACTACTTTGGTAAACCGTTTTTGAAAAACCTTATGAAAACTAGTTGGAAAAAGAGATTAGTTTTTTTTGAAATACCATACTAGAATTGTCTATATGTCAGATATTTTCTTGATTTTATGCATGTTGAAAAAAATATATGTGATAGTTTCATCATCACATTGCTAAATTCACCCAAAAAAACAAAGGATGGAATTAAGGCTTGGTTGGACATGATTGATATGGGAATATGAGAAGAGTTGGCACCAGTGAAGGGTGAAAAACGAACATCTCTTGATCCTGCTTCTTACACTCTTTCCAAGAAGGAGAGATATCAGTTTTGAAACTTCTTGAATGATGTAAAGGTTCCATAGGGGTATTCATCCAATATCATGAACATCGCGTCAGTGAGAAATTTAAAGTTAAAGGGTATGAAATCACATGACTTCCATGTTTTGATGCAAGATCTAATTCCTATATCTTTATATTGTATTTGTCCCAAGAATGTACACTATACATTAATGAATCTCTGTTTATTCTTCAAAGCTATATGCATAAAATTTATAGACCTGGAAAAATTTCCCACTATGGATAGAGAAATTTCCATCATATTATGTGAATTGGAAATTTTCTTCCTGTTAAAATTCTTTGATATGATGGTTCATTTGATGGTTCAGTTGGTGAGATATATTCGACTATGTGGCCCTATACATTATAGATGGATGTACCCCATTTAATGGTATATGAATATTTTGAAAGTTTATGTCAAGAATTGAAGTCGACCAGATGTTTTTATTGCAGAGCGATGTATTGGTGAGGAAGCCATTGAATTATGTATCGAGTAACTCTCTCATGTGGAAAGTATTGGCCTACCAAAATCTAGTCACATTGGGAGGCTTGAGAGTGAAGGAATTTCTAGAAGAGATTTTGTCACAATCAATATTACAGATTGGGAGCAGGCCCACCTTTACGTTTTGCATAACAGTTTCGATGTTGACCCATATGTTCATACCCACAAAGAAATTTTTGGCATTTGAATACATCTAGGGCTGAAAAATGGATATCAGATACACATAATAGAAATTTTATAGGATGGTTTTGGGACCATATTTTTAAGAAGTAAGATGAAAATACAAGCTCAATTTCAGAATGTCTTTGATGGCTAGCTGGAGGACCAAGTGTGTATGTATTATCTTACAATTATTATTTAGTTACAGGTTATATATTCTGAACATGATGAAGACAGTAACATGTAGAATAGTGGGGTTACACTTATGGATAAAGCGATGCATGTTTCCGGTGCTAAGGATAAAAATCCAATTTATGTGTATATGTCATAATTTGGCATCATTAAAAAAATATGGGAGTTAGATTATATGAAATTCCAAGTGCCGATTTTTCAATGCAAGTGGGTTGATAACAGGAGTGTTTTTAAAATAGATGAATTGGGATTCGTGAAAGTTAATTTTAGTAAGGAAGGGGAGAAAGACAAACCTTTTATAATGGAATCACAGGGAGTACAAGTATTTTATGTTCTAGATCCTACAAACCAAAACTAGTCAATTGTTCTATTATCGACCAAAATAATAGAAGTTTCAGATGAAAATTCAACAGAGGATGACCCTTTCATTGGGACTTCACAATAATTTTGCAGTGGTCCCAATGTAGATGACATTTTTTTTGTTATAAGAGACCACAATGAAGGGATTTGGATAGTTGATAGAGGGGTCAAATCTCTTCATCCTTTAAAAAAATAGAGTTCAATAATCAGGTTATTTTTTATTGTAATATACATTGTGTCACCTTATGTTATTAACTGTTCACTTCTGATTTTATGTAATCTAAATTAAATGTTAAACCACTTCTACAGATAATGACTTCTGGACCTGCTGATGCGCCTAATCCTAAGGCACAATAGGTCTCTCAACCTGCTGTTACTGGTCCCAGTGTAGAGGAACAACAATTTCTCAACCTGTTGCTACTAGTCCCAGTGTTGAGGTACAATAGGTTTCTCAACCTATTTCTGCTGGTCCTAATGCCGATACTAGTGCTTCGGAGGAACATAATGATGAATCTAAAACTGAGGAAATGGTAGGAAATGAAACCTTGGTGGCACAAAAAAAAAGAGCACCGTAGTTTGATAGTGTTAGCCAAAATCCTTAAGGAAAAAGCAAAAGACATCAAATTTGAGGTGGGATAGAATAAGCGAGGCCATCATGTTAACCCCAACAAATCCATGTTTAGTAGCTACATTGGAATCATAACTCAGAAACATGTACCAATTGACGTACATTCATGGAACCATGTTGTCACTGGGCTTAAAACACTAATGTGGGAAGATATTACAATAACATTATGATATCATTTCTTTAATTTATTGAAATAAAATAAAATACTAAAACATTGACTTAATATTCATCATCCCTTGCAGAGTGCATTTATAGTAGATTACTCACACAAGGAATATGTATTAAGAGTTACAGGAAGGATTCATAGAGGATTCTGCACAATATTAATGAAATATGATCTTAAAGACGTTGATGGGAAAATCAAGCTGCACCCACCACCTCTTTATGAACACTAGATATCCTAAGGAGCATGGGATGCGTTTAGTATCCATCGTGCGAAGCATACTTTTCAGGTACATTGTGTTTGGTAATACGTTTTTTGATGTTTCTTGTATTCATCACTTTGATTGATAGTTTTTTATTTATGAAATAACAACTAAGTGCTGAAAATAAGGAACAGGTAGCAAAACTAGCGTACCCCTACCCTAAAGCAAGGATGGGTTACGCTTCACTTGAGAAAAAATTGGTATGTATTTTAAATCTACTAAAATACTTTTATGTGACATAAAACAACACCATAACCATGTTACTCTATTTATATGATTATTGATGAATCAAAACCGAAATCAACTTCCATCCCACGCCATGTGCTATAGAAGGAGGCTCGTGTAAATAAAGAGGGGATACTGATAGATGAAAACAGACAAAAAGTGTGGGAAACAAGTGTAAGTATAACATAATATAAATTTGTTTTTCTTTAAATTTATATTAACTAATAATGATTAACTATTTTCATATATTTTATATCTGACATAGTCACAGGAATCAACAACTCCCGCACTGGATGCAGACATACTTTTAGCGGCCTTGAAGCAGCCGAAATAGTTTGGCCATGTTAGAGGTGTTAGTTTTGGGGTGACACCCCAAATATATTTTTAGAAAAAAAAGAGGAGGATCACAATGAAGAAATGAAAATGATGAGAGAAATACTATCTACCCTTTAAGAACAATTCCAATGGAAAAGAGAGATGATAACAACTTTGATGGGGGAGAGGCAAAGAGAAGAAACAACTCAAGAAAAACCAACACGTGATGATCCCGCCCCACCCCACCATCTTTGAGGCAAGCCATTCCCCTAAAAAAATGACTTAGTTGAGGTAATCAATGTTCTAATAAATTTTTTTGTGAAATTTTAATCACATAGACATTGATACCTTTCCTGTACTAATATTCTATTGGGTGAAAATGATTGTGATTTATATCTATCAACTCCCACCCATCACCTTGTATGAGGGATACAATGTTCAATATGCAGAATGACATGATACACTACAAACCACTTCCAATAGGTCATTTCAGAGTGTCGATTAACATAGCTCATGGGCCGATCACCAAGCTACCTATTCCAAATTATGATGATGACATTAATATGGTCAACCAAGCTATTGGAACACTCATCGCATGGCTATCAATTCTTATAAAAAAAACATATCGACAAGGAGTTATTAATTTCCAATTTATTTTTCAAGATGAACCTTTAACATTTAATGAAAAATGTTTGGAACCGATGAATGTTATTACAGAATGGAAAAGGGAAGGGGGTGAAACAAAATATCATCTCAAGGATCAACCAACCGATCAAAAAGATCTATTGAGAGCACCTTCACCCCGCCCATTCTATATCCACATTTAATATCATTGTAGGATCATGTGAATACAAAGTTAATATATATAAATACTCACACAGTTGATTTTGAAAAAATATGTATGAAGGGGAAGAATAATTTTACATTAGTGTTGACAATGTAAATGAAATCCTTAAGTATGAGTGGCTAGGCACCTTAGTTCTAAATGTATACCTAAGGTATGTTTTCATGATTTATTTTACAAAAGTTGATATACTATGATAATTATGACTAAATACATTTCATATTTTTTATAGGCATATATGTAAAAAACAATTGAAGGGGTTTCTCCATGAACAAAAATTTGTACTCGTTAGTCCTCACATCACCTCTTCAAAACAAGAAATAAATTCTGATAAAGAGGGTGAAATATTATCATCCATTCTCAAATCATTTAAAAACAAAATTAGGGATGATAGACTCTTTTTAATACCAACGATGTAGGGGTAAAACTCTACAATTTAACCATATCAGCTATATTTTCATTTCTTTGATTACTTATTCCTTTTTATGTTTTTAGGCAGCATTGTATGCTCATTATAGTCAATTTGGATACTCCAAAGATTTATTTTCTGGATTCAATGCATAGATATCCAACAATATGACCACACATGATGGAGTTTGTTAATTTGTAATACACTATATTCAACATTTTAGAACTAAAAATATAGTTATATAATTTATATTATCTTTTAATGAGGATTCTGTTATGATAGGGTGGTGCATCAAAATCTTCTACTTCATGGAATGAATGAGGGACTAAGGACAAGAACAACGAAAATATCTACAACTAGACAAGTATCAGGGTATATATAATAAGATTTCAATATCCAAACACATATCAAAACAAATTATGTATTTTTATCGATGTTTTTGTAGTGTCCAAAACAAACAAACAGAAAGGACTGTGGTTATTATGTTTGTAAATTTATGAAAGAGACCGTATTTCATCAACAAACTAACATCCCTAAAGAAGTATTTTCGAAAATAATTACCAGTTCATTTAAAATATTTATTAATCCTTTGTGTATTTATATTTTTTCAGTACTACCATGATAGTTGAAAAGACTCATATTCACAAGATGATATAGATGTGTTTAGAAATGAATGGGTAGTATACCTAATGGAAGATTGTATACAAATAGGATGAAGGTTAATTACTAATCCTTATGTTATCCTTATATGACCATTGATATCTCCCTTTTTTACACTTATTGAGCATCTATGATCACCCTTTCTTATGTTTCATATCCTTAGGTTATGAAGAATAGTTTTAGAAATTATTTGTCTTTCTAGTAAAGAATAACTTAATGAGAGACTCTTATGAAATAGTTCTTTATGTATCAATGTTTCCAAAAGCACTAGACCTAAACTATTATGACATGGATCATTTATATTATGTATTTTGGTCATTTATGCTGCTGTTTATGCTAATGAAGTGTGTTGTAAGAACATTGGTTGTGCATCACTCACAAATTTAATAAAAAAACTAAGGATTCTTAAATACTTTTAATTAACTATCGTTTAGAATAGCATCTGATCTAAACTTCCAATCCAGTGTCGCCGTGATGCTCTCATCGGACACCATCTCTATGATATCATCAGTCAGCATTCACTTTTCCTTTTCTTCCTTTAGAAAGATGTAAAGGTAATGTTACTATATAACATCTCTATTTTAACGAAAAATTATATAATGAAATGTTGATTTGATTTTCATTATTCCTTATAGGGTTCATTTATTATAGAATATTTTTGTCCATGTGACATGCCTTTATATGAAGAGAAACGACACTGTGTCTTCTCAATCATAGTGGTAATCTCGACGTTTGCACAGTAAAATAATTTTCTATATTATTAATTCATTGTTTCATATTTATGTTTAATTTATTTCTTTTATGTAATGAATATTAATATATTAATATATGATGTCAATATATGAAATATTTAAGACATTATAGTTGCTATCAGAGTAACTGACTTATTCAAAATTGAGAAAATAAATTCATTTGTTTTGATACTTAAAGGAGATAATATATAAGTCATTTAAAATGTGTAGAAATCAAACCCACCTTAATACGACACATGATGCGACTGATATGACTCAAAGTGTCTCTTTTTATTTAAAATTGACACTATTTTTAGTAAAAAGAACAAGTGACATACTAAAAACTGGAAAAATGCATTATGATTATTTTGATACTTTAGGGAAACGATCCATAAGTCATTTTTGACCTGTAGGAATTGACCACAATTCAATTCAATGCACAATGCGACTGGTATGAATCAAAGTGTCTCTTTTTATTTAAAATTGACCTTAATTTTATAAAAAAACACAATTGACATACTGAAAACTGAGAAACACATTTGGATTGTTTTTATACTTTAGGAAAACGATTCATGAGTCATTTTTTACATGTATTAATATACCACACCTCAATCCGATGCATGATGTGACCGGTATGGCTAAAAGTGTCTGTTATTTGTTTAAAATTGACATTTTAGATCAAAATGTGTCACTCACTAAAAAATAAAGAAAACCCACTCCAATTGTCTTCATAATTTAGGATAATGATTCTTAAGTTCTTTGTGACATGTATTAAGTAATCTCATATCAAACCAATGCATGATGCAACCGGTATGAGTCAAAATAGGTGTTTCTAGTTTGAAATGAAATTTTAGTAAAAAAACATAACTGACATACTAAAAACTGATAAAAAACATTTGAATTGTTTTGATACTTTAGGAAAACGAGTCATAACTCATTTGTAACATGTAGGAATCAAAATCACCTCACTTCAATGCACAATGCGACTGGTATGACTCAAAGTGTCTCTTTTTATATAAAATTGACATTAATTTTATAAAAAAACACAAGTGACATAATGAAAACTGATCAAACACATTCATATTGTTTTTGATACTTTATAAAAAAATCCATGAGTCATTTTTAATGTGTAAGAATCAACCACACCTTAATCCGAAGCACGGTGTAACCGGTATGGCTAAAAGTGTCTGTTATTAGTTTAAAATTGATATTTTAGCTCAAAACGTTTTTCTCACTAAAAAACAAGAAAACCCACTCCAATCATCTTCATAAGTTAGGATAATAATTCATAGGTTCTTTGTGATGTGTATGAAGCAGTCTCATTTACAACCAGCGCATGATGCGACTAGTATGACTTAACATGCATGTTTCCAATTTGAAATGACATTTTAGTAAAAAAACACAACCGACATACTAAAAACTAAGAAAAAAATTCATATTGTTTTGATACTTTAGGAAAATGATCTATAAGTAATTTGTGACATGTAGGAATCAACCGCACCACAATTCAATGCACAATTCGACTGGTATGGCTCAAAGTGTCTCTTTTTATTTAAAATTGACATTAATTTTAGAAAAAAACACAAGTGATATACTTCAAACCGAGAAAACACATTCAGATTGTTTTAATACTTTAGGATAATGATTCATCAGTCATTTTTGATGTGTTGTAATAAACCGCACCTTAATCCGATGCATGGTGTGACCGGTATGGATAAAAGTATCTGTTATTAGTTTAAAATTGACATTTTAGCTCAAAATGTGCCACTCACTAAAAACCAAGAAAAACCACTCTTATTGTCTTCATAATTTAATATAATGATTAATAAGTTCTTTGTGATGTGTATGAAGCATTCTCATATCAAACCAATGCACGATGCGACCAATATGACTCAAAATGCATGTTTCTAGTTTGAAATGACATTTTAGTAAAAAAACACAACTAACATACTATAAACCGAGAAAACACATTCGGATTGTTTTTATACTTTAGTAAAATGATCCAAAAGTCATTTATGACATGTAGGAATCCACTGCGCCTCAATTCAATGCACAATGCATCTGGTATGACTCAAAGTGTCTTTTTTATTTAAAATTGATAGTAATTTTAGAAAAAAACACAAGTGATATACTACAAACCGAGTAAACACTTATAGATTGCTTTTATAATTTAGGAAAATGATCCATTAGTCATTTGTGATGTGTAGGAATAAACTACACCTCAATATTAAGAACAATGTAACCAATAGAAATCCAAATGTGTCATTTAAATTTGATATTAATTTTAGTAAAAGAACAAGTGACATACTCAAAACCGAGTAAACCCATTCAGATTGTTTTAATATTTTCAAACAACAATATATGAATCATTTTTAACGTGTTGGAATCAATACCACCTCAATACTATGCACGGTGTTACTAGTATAACTCCAAATGTGAGATTTTTATTAAAAATTGAAATTTTATTAATGGATTCTTTCATATTAATGTTTAATTTATTTCATTATTATATCACTAACATAATATTTGTTTTCTTATATAGGTGGATTTTTTTTCTTGAGTTCGGATGCTTTTTTTGGTAACTAATACCATGGATGAAAATTTTTGAGAGGGGATCATGGATTCCAAAGGATGAAACATTAATGTTTTTGACTATTTGTTGGATAATTGTAATTGTAACCATATAAAAAATTGTTTGAAATGTATATAACAGTGTGTTTTTTTGTATTCATGATGTCAAGTAAATCTATATAGCATTTTTTTCCAAACTCCTGTGTGCGCTATTTTGTTCTTCTGTGCTTTGTTCGTGTGCCGGTGTTGTTTTGTGCAGGCGTGCAAGTGCTGGTTGTGCTGTTAAATAAACAACACATCACATGAAACTAGGCCTTTATCCACACTAAAAAAGAGATGATAAGGGGGGAGGGGACCTTTATCAGCACTTTTTTTAGCATGGATAAAGGTCCCCCTTTATCAGTTATTTTTTAGTGCTATTAAAGGGGACCCCCCTTTATCTTCATCGCGATTAACAATGCTTTTCTAGTATTGTTAAAAGCAATTTCTAGCTCTTTTAAAAGCCTTATTTGTAGTATTGATGGTATAAATTTCTATTTGTTATATATCTTTTCATGAGATAATTACCTATCTTTCCTTTGATAGTGTACCCCTTTTGATTAAATGTTTCTATCAGTCTCGATTCATAGATTTGGCTCACACTCAAGAGATTTTGACACAAACCATACATACAAGGAACTTCAGTTTTTCTTAGCTCATCATTTTCCAGTTCTATACTTATACTACCTTTGATCTTTAAAGAACCATCATTTCCAAATCTCACTATTCCTCCAACCTTTTTCTTAACATTTTTCCAAAAATATGAATTTCATATCATGTGGGGTGCACATATGCTATCAAGAATCTAGGTTCTTGTAATGGCTTAGACCCACCTGGTCCATTACTTTTCCAAAATATGACTCCACCAAAACGGTGGCACTGGTCACGGGGGCACCGGTGATGGTGGCATCGTGATGGTCGCACACCGGTCATGGTGGCACTGGTCACGGTGGCACCATGACGGTGGCACTGTGAGGGTGACACCATGACGGAGGCACCTTGAGGGTGGCATAATGACGGTGGCACCGTGTGGGTGACACCGTGACAGTGGCACCGTGAGGGTGGAACCGTGATGGTGGCACCGTGTCCTCACTGTGTCTTCAGTCTTTTTCCAGTTTACGAATTTGCTATCTTCCTCTTTCCGGATGAGGAGTCTCGGGTGAGATGTTTGGAGGAGGCACTTCGACCTTCTCTCAAGTATGCTGTTACTCCCTTCACCCTACTGATGTACTTGGAGGTCCAGAAGAAGGATGATGTGGTGGAAAGGATGCACACGCTGGGAGGTGTATCGCGAGAGGGAATCCAGTTGGGTTCGTTGAAGGGAAAAGCCTTCAGCAGCAGGCCTCCAGCATCAGGGCCCTTTAGGTTTCGACCAAAAGGAAGTAGGCCTTAGCAGTTCCAGTTCCGATCTCTCGGCCCTCGCCCTTTCTTTTCAGGCCTAGGGCTAAGATACTTCATCTATGGAAGCCATGGGCACCTTCGGAATCAGTGCCCGGACATAGTACAATACAGAGAGGGTGGGTAGGTTCCGCATCCACCTCAGCAGCAGCAGTTTCCAACTAGGCCCTTTCATCAGCAGCAGCAGCAGGGGCAACAACCTCCCGTTCCTCAGAGGGAAGGCATTGCAGGAGGAGGCTGACTTCAGGATGCTCCTTAGGGACCTCGACCAGGGCGTGGTCAGGGAGGCGGCCTATAGCTGAGAGGAAGGGGAGCTGGGCATGGACAGTTGCACGCCACAGAGGCAGCAATTCCAGCAGGTCCAGAAGTCATTTTAGTTACGATCATCTTGTTTAGTACTCTTACCTATGCCTTGTTCGATACAGGAGATTCACACTCCTTTGTTACACCCAGTCTGGACCGTGCTCTAAGTTTAGATGCTGAGAGACTTCTAGTGCCCCTGGTGTTGAGCACACTACCGGAGGTCAGACCGACTTGTTTTATGTTTTCCAAGGGTGTAGACTGATGATAGGGCCACATCAGTCTATCAGAGATCTTATAATTCTGTAGATACAGCCATACGATGTCATCCTAGGCATTGACTAGATTTTCTCTGTATGTTCCATCATTGACTGCTTCTGAGGAAGGGTTGTGTTTTCAGATTCGGGCGGCCGACGTGTAACTTTAATCGGCGAGCAGGGTTTCCAGAAAAGAAGAAGGCGAGAGGAGACCCTCCTTTCCTTGTTATCTGAACTATCAGTGGAGTCGATGGATGCAGAAATGGTGGAAGTCCCAGGGATCTTCAGTGAGTTTATAGATGTCTTCCCTGAGGAGGTGGCGACTCTACCCCCGCGACGAGATGTTGAGTTCAGGATAAACTTGCAACCTGGTGCCCATCTGATTTCGATGGCTCCCTACCGCATGGAACCTTCCGAGTTGCGGGAGTTTTGGATTTAGATTGATGAGCTGATGAAGAAGGGTTTTGTTCAACCAAGTGCATCACCATGGGGTGCTCCAGTCTTATTCGCAAAGATGGCAGATGGTGGTCCCAGGGTGTGCATAGACTACCGAAGACTGAATCAGGTAATGGTCAAGAACCATTACCCTCTTCCGAGGATAGACGAACTTTTCAACCAGTTAAAAGGGGTAGGGTGGTTCTCCAAGATTGACCCGTGGTTATGATATCACCAGTTGAGGGTGAAGGGGGGTGACATCTCGAAGACTTCATTCAGATACAGATATGGGCACTTTGAGTTTGTGGTCATGCCGTTCGGCATTACGAATTCTCCAGCTGTGTTCATGGGGCTCATGAACTCTGTCTTCCCAGAATACCTGGATCGGTTCGTAGTCATGTTTATTGATGACATCCTGATCTACTCAAGATCAGAGGAGGATCATGATGAGCACCTGAGAACGGTTTTAGAGGTCCTCCGACAACACCAACTCTATGGGAAGTTGTCCAAGTAAAAGTTATGGACGTGATAAGTGCACTTCCTTGGGCACGTGGTGTCCGAGCAGGGAATAGAGGATGACCCATCAAAGGTTGAGGCGGTTGTTTCTTGGGCAGCGCCCAAGAATGTGGCAGAAGTTCGTAGTTTCCTTGGACTAGCAGGATACTATCGGAGGTTCGTTCCCAACTTCTCCCAAGTTACAACACCTTTGACAGCCTTGACCAAGAAGGACCAGGCTTTCATGTGGAATGGGCAGTGCGAGGAGGCCTTCAGCTATCTGAAGGAGAATTTGGTAAGTGCCCCAGTGCTGAGGTTTCCAGAAGAAGGGGCGGCGTATGAGGTATTCTGTGATGCTTCAAGACAAGGTCCCGGGTGTGTGATAATGCAACGACAAGGGGTGATCTCTTATGGGTCTAGGCAGTTACATCCCCATGAATGTAATTATGCCACCCATGATCTGGAGCTTGCGGCGGTCATGTTTGCACTAAAGTTTTGGTGGCATTACCTCATCGGGGAACGCTTTGTGGTCTTCACAGATCACAAAATATTGAAGTATATCTTCTCCCAGCAGGACCTGAACTTATGAAAGCGAAGGTGGATAGATTTCCTTCAGGACTATGAATTCAAGATTTCCTACACCTTAGGAAAAGGGAATGTGGTTGCTGATACCTTGAGTAGGAAGTAGCAGAAGGATGCGGTTCGAGAGTCGGCAGATGCTTGGGAGGCGATGGAGGAGTTAGCTGCCCTGCACCTGGATGTGATGATGGATAGTGGTAGAGGTTTCCTATATCAGATGACAGTGCAGTATTATCTGTTGCGAAAGGTAGAGGAGTCTCAACGGGGAGACTCATAAAGTGAAGTGATGCGTGACCGGGTTAACCAAGGCGATGCTCTGGAAGGGTGGACAAAGGATGGTCAGAATCATATGCTTTTCCAAGGGAAGTTGTTTGTTCCAGAGACGATGCACGTGAGAGTTCTTGGTGATTTCCACCAATCACCCATAGCAGTTCACCTAGGAGTTTCTAAGATGTACCTGGGTCTGAGGAGTCGGTTTTGGTGGCCCGGGGTAA
Organism: Viscum album; assembly: GCA_963277665.1. Lineage (NCBI taxonomy): Eukaryota > Viridiplantae > Streptophyta > Magnoliopsida > Santalales > Viscaceae > Viscum > Viscum album. Next base: position 186,639,728 of record OY728144.1, read on the forward strand.
AGCGGGCAATGGCAGAGTTCGTGGCCAGGTGCCTAGTGTGTTAGCAGGTGAAGGCTGAACACCATGTTCCAGGCGGTTTGTTGTATCCTTTAGACGTCCCTGAGTGGAAGTGGGATGACATCTCGATGGATTTCATCACAGGGATACCCAAGGTTCAAGGAGGCTGCGACACTATCTGGGGAGTGGTGGACCATTTGAAGAAATCGGCTCACTTTATGGCAATAAAGTAGTCAGGTGCAGTGGATGCATTATCATGGAGGTACGTGGATGAGGGGGTGCGGTTGCATGGATTTATAAGATACATAGTCTCAGATAGGGATGCACAGTTTACCTTGCGAGTCTGGGGAGGATTGAAACATTCTTTTGGCACCCAGCTACGTCTTAGCACTGCTTTCCATCCCCAGACAAATGGAAAGACATAGCACACCATCCAGACGTTGGAGGATATGCTACGATCATGTATTCTGGACTTTGGGGGATCGTGGGTGAGACACTTTCCTCTGGTAGAGTTTACCTACAATAAAAGATACCACTCTACCATTGGCATGGCTCCGTTCGAAGCCTTGTACAGAAGACCATGTCACTCACCCATGTGCTGGAACGAGGTTGGGGAAGTAGGTGTTCTTGGCCCGGAGATGGTGCAGAGCACGACGAAGAAGGTTCAGCTTATACGGGAGAGGATGAAGGCAGCTTAGGATCGGAATAAGTCATATGACAATAATAGGAGGAGACCCTTGGAGTTCGAGGTCAGGGACCATGTATTCTTGAAGGTCTCCCCTCAGCATGGACAATGGAGGTTCGACAAGGGGAGTAAGCTTTCTTCAAGGTTCATAGGACCCTTCCAAGTGTTTCGGTAGGTCAGGGAAGTGGATTATCAGCTAGTGCTACCACCTCCGCTGCTGGGAATACATGACGTCTTCCATGTGTCACAACTCCGACGGTATCTACATGATGATTCACACCTCATCGACTGGGGAAAGCTGGACATTGAGGCCGATGTGACGTTTGCAGAAATGCCTGTGAGAATCGAGGATTGTAAGGAGAAGGTGCTCCGTGGATGGACCATTCCTTTGGTTCGTGTGTTATGGAGGCATGGTGGGCTCGAGGAAAGTACCTGGGAATGGGAGACGGAGATGCGCGCCCAGTACCTAGAACTGTTTTGAGTTTTGTTCTGTTTTGTTTGTACTTGTTTGTGATGGAAAACATTACTTTGTTAAATATGGAACATGCAGTTTTCCTTATTCTGTGGATGTGTGTGAAGAGTCCTGACTATGGGGAGGGGAGGACCTGTTCCCTAATCAAGACGCATTAAGGTGGATGCGATTAATCCCGTGTGGGAGAGTCAGTGCCACCCAAAGCGGGTAGTATCCTGACGTGGAGGAAGAAACTCCCTAACCCATATGACTGGACTGTTTGACCTTCGAATGTTGCCTGGTTACTCAAGGGAGGGGTGTTCCTAGATGTCGATAAGGTTCACTCTTGAGAGGTATCTTTCAAGGTGGTTTTTTAGAAACCCTCTTTTCTTCGGGTCTGGTTTTGATTCTCGAGGGCGAGAATAGTTTGAGGGGTATATTATGTAATGGCCCGGACCCACATGGTCTATTACTTTTCCAAAACACGGCTCCACCGAAACGGTGGCACCGTGACGGTCGCACACCGGTCACGGTGGTACTGGTCACAATGGTATCGTGACGGTGGCACCGTGAGGGTGACACTGTGATGGAGGCACCGTGAGGGTGGCACCATGAGGGTGGCACCGTGTGGGTGACACCGTGACGCTGGCACCTTGAGGGTGGCACCGTGATGGTGGCACCGTGTCCTCACCATGTCTTCGGTATTTTTCCAATTTCCGACTTTTTCCGCTCCCGCAACGTATCCTTTGATGTAAAAATGATTTAATGCCCCTTTAAAATCCATTTAAAGCTCATAAATAATATCTAAAATTCCCCAAAGGTCGGGAAAACCTTAAACTTACCAAAACGTGTGTTTTTCCTTAGTGTCACACCCTTTCCCCGTACCTTCCAGTTCCTCCCCCGTTGCGCGTTTTCCTCCGTTTAAAAGAAACGATTTAACACACAACTATTATGCCACCAACCCTATGGTAATAATTAAATGAGAATTAATACTATCGTGTGTAACCTCCCAACCACAAAGGAAACCATGATCCGACTTTAAAGCAGTTCAAAATTCTTTATCCCGTAACAACAAGATCTCATCTTTATATCACGCTAGAGTTTCTTCCTTCCCCTTGTTGGCTGGATTTATTTCTTCTCCCCAGTGCTCTTGGAGTCCATCCTTCCCGAGGATTGTGGTGCGCCTGTGCTAGAGTTTTCCGCTCGTCCTTGGAGTCCTTGGAGTTTCTCCCCTGTAAGTCACGCATCCCCAGTTCTTGGTGCGTGGAGAAGAACTTCGATCCTTGATCAACTAGGTAGGGTTTTTCCTTTGTCTCTCTTTACTGTGTATCATGCAGGGGTGGGGGGGGGGTATGCTATTGTTTCTACATGATGGATGAAACCAACACGTTAATGAAGATAAAAAATGGACTTGTAAACAATGAAGGGGGGGGGGGTGTGATCGATGTTCTATTGCTTTTCTTTACCGATGATTATTTATGTTGTGAATTGTGCGGGCCTATTCCCACTGAAAATCATGGTCGTTGGTGGTCTTTCTTTGTGCATTAATGAACCTCTATCCTCTGTGATTATTGAATGGATCCAACATGGGAATTTGGTTAATCACGTAAACTTGTCCGATTAAAATGAATGTCTAGTGAACAACAACCCTTGTGTGATCACCCCTGTTAACGAAATAGAAAGAAGAAAACTTAGTGAATGATGTACTTGAGTCTGGAAACTTCCTTGTTCTGTCTCGGTGGCATGTCTGTTCGTTCTGTTCGATGCTTATGGGGTGGCATGGATGAGGATGGGATCCTCTGTTGTGGTATGGTTGTTGGTTGTGAATCTGAAGCTGTGTGGGACTGTATCTCGAGGCTTGGTTTGGTTCAAATACTTTGAGGTATCTCACTGATCCCTTTGTTGTTGTGACTTCACAAGAGAACCGGGTGTGAATGCTTAAATTTCTATTTGGCTGTTTATTTTCTTTGGCTTGTGGTTATGCCGGTTAGTTGCCCAGTAGTGTAGAATTCACCTAAATGGGATCACTTGAACATGAAAACAAGAATTGTTTAAATTTGGAATTGGTTTTGGGGAATGAGTTATGACTTGGCTGTGAGTGCTATGCCTTCTTTTATGAATGAATAGTAACAAGGGTGTTGTTCTTAGGTTGGATTTGGAAACCTAGGTTGGGATGATTCCTTGTTACCTATACATATATCTGTAGTTTTTATGTTTCTTATTCGCACCCCACCCAAGTTGAGAACTTAGTGCCGAACACCCCCATTTAACAGGGGAGGGTGTTTTTCCCAACACTCCTATGAGTGGATGGTTATTAGCTCCTTTTCTTCTCCCTTTCCCGAATATCCCAAGACTCTTAGGGCAGGCTGTGATGGCCTGATGTCCATTATAGCCCAAGATTCTTCGAGCAGGGTAGTTGTGGTGGTTAGCCCAGGTGTGTGTGGGCAGGTTGTTTCCCAAGAATCTTTGGGATGAGGCCCATGTGTCTTCAGGCATGACAGTAGATGTTCTAGACTAGGTGTTTTTGGGTGTGGTTACACGTGGTGGTTGTGGACCAGGTTTTTGCGGGTGGGATGTGTGGTTGCGTCCCAGGTGTGTGCAGGCAGGGTGTGGTAGTGGGACTGCGATGAGAATGGCAGGATTGGTTTGATGCGTAGGATGTCTTCAATAACCAGTGGGAAAGTGGCACGGGGTACCCAGACATCGATGTGATATTACTATATATTACTTGACTTGTGTTATTGGGGGAGTGTGCCTTGGTGAGGCTTGGGTGGTTAGTTTCCCTTGCTAGGTGCTTTGGTTATTTCTTTTCTCACAGGGAATTAGAATGCCTCTCCACTTGTGCATGAGATTCTTTGGTTTTCCCTACTGAGTATACTTGTATTCTCACCCTACGTATATAAAACTGCTTTGAGGTTTCCAGGAGGACTTCAAGGATCGTGCGGGGCCATACTAGTTTAGACGTTGGGACAGTTGTTGTTGCTATTTTTATTTCTTTTGGTACTTCCTTTTGTGGTTTTCTTTTACTTTTGTATCATTTACTTTTGGAACATGAATATGGGAATGGTTTGTTTTGTCTTTACTTGTACTTCCAGTTTTGGTGTTGTGGGATTTGCTATCTTATCTCCTGATCCTAATAAAGAAAAAGGGTAATGCCTTCCATCTTGTGTGTGATTCTATACCCTTGGTGCTAGTCGCCACTCCGGGGCCTATTGAAGGCAGGTCTCAGGGGTCATTATCTCTCCTTCAACTTGAAGAAGGAATGGTCTGGAAATCTGCTGTCCCTTCCCTCATCTCGGTGAAGGCAGGTCGTGATAGTTCTAATGTTATTTGTAGCTGTGAGATATATTTATACAGGATTGGCTTTTTCAATTTTCTTCTTTTCCTTCCATGAGATACTTGATTGAGTGGATGAAAAATATATGATTTACAATATCTTTTCAATATGCATAGGTTCATTATACTCATATTCTTTTTATATAGGATAATACCTATTTACAAGATTAACTTCACTTGGTTGGTGGGTATTGAATTTTATCTATGTTCTATAGGTAATGTTACTGGCTTTCCTCTACCTGCAATGAATATATTTGTGGCCGTAATTAGAATAGTGAAAACAATATCCATAGAAACTATTTATTATATATGATTAAGGATATGGTATCATTCTTCTTTTCTGAATTCCAAGTGCTTCCCTATTCATATATCTCCTATCATCTTCACAGTATGACATGGTATGACCTAGAAAGCTAAATAATTGACATTTCATAAGAGGAAATGTATTGTCACTTAAATTTGTCTTCATGTCCCCTTATTTTTTAAAAGTATTTGAATGGATATCATCTTTGTACACTTGAGGATAATTTTCATATCTAGTTTCTATTTGATTTAGAGATTTAATTTTTAAGACATCAGGTGCCATTGTGATATGTCTAACTTTCTGCTTCCCATTATTTTGGCTCATCTCATTTCCAATGTTTGATATTTTAGCATCACAACCAATTCCACTTTTCTACATACATGTAGATCTCTGATCAGTCAAGAACTTATCTACTCCTTCATAACCACATTTAGATCTTCCTAATAGCTTTGAATCTGAGAATCTTCCAAACAATAATTTCTTCTTTGTTTCCCTTAATTTTGATTTAGTTTCCAATTTACTCCTTAGAGTAACAACTTCTTCTTCAAGTCCCTCAACTATCTTATCCTTCTCCTCTAGTATAGATGTAAGGTCATTGATGAATTTTTATTTCTCTTCAATCCTGAGCTTAAATTCAACAAATTCTTCTACATTTTAAATAGTTGTTAAATGTTCTTCTTCCCCTTCTTCCAGTTGATTAATTTCCTCTTCAAGACGATCAACATACTCTGATGACTCTTCCAGAATGGATCTCATCTTTTTTGTTTCATTTTCATAGAATATCAATCTTATTAAGAGCACCCTAAAGTTCCACCTTGAGATAAAAAATACTAATCAAATGATTAGTTTTATCTTTTAAAGGTTCTACCTTTTTAGTTGTAGCCATTATGGATACTTGGGTTTCATATTTAAACTCTGATTATGGATCCTCCAAAAAGTCATTATCATCTTGTTCTTATTTAACGAAGAAGATCTTTCTCTATAATTTATTTTCCAATTTGACATCTCCCTTTTTGGGGAACCTTTTCTGAGGCTTTTAAACAAATTTTACTTCACTTTTTTCATCATCAAACTTCCTTGAGCACCGAGAGGCAATTTCCCAACTCTACCATAACAAAAATAGGCTAGAGGAAGCTTTCCTTCAAATATACCTTTTACTCTCTTAAATTTCTTGGAAAAAAGAGAAATAATTTTGTCTTTCTCATTATATTAATCAACAATATCTCTAGAAATATCATGTTTTTCCATGGATTTGAATTCCATTTACTTTCTTAATCGTGTTTCCACATCTTCTTGTTTTACTCTCATTTCATAATCCACCAGACTGCTTAACAAATCATTAAGAGAAATTTTAGAAAAATTTATTTCTTCAAGGGATAAAACTTTTGGAATATACAGAGGCCGAGTCCCTCTAAATATTTTATTCACAATGTAAATATATTTAATTTCTTCAAAAAGTCCTTGAATTTGTTCAACAACTTCAGTAATTTGATTAAAAAATATATATGAATTTTCATTAGGATTCATTTTTAGATCGTCAAACCTATTATGGAAAACTTGGAGTTTGGACTCTTTCACTTTATTATCACCTTTATATATATTTTCTATTTTCCACACATAGTCTTGGATGAAGTAAAAGTCATTACCTTCAAATAAATTTGATCAAATAGAGATGTAGTAAGGGAATTTTTTGCTTTGGAATCTATATAAAGAATTTTCCTATCTGTTTCATCCATAGAAATACCTTTCAAATCAGTGACCTAAATCCCCTATGTAGTGGAAATAATAACTTCCATACCAAGGGATATCAGATGATATCTAATACTATTATTCCAAATATGAAAGTTTCTTCCATCAAATAGGGAGACTCCCCTAAAATTTACTTAATTCTCCACGAAAAAAACAAAGGACAAAACTCCAACAACCTGTACCCTTTGATACCACTTGTAGGACCCCAAAGAACCCTAAGAGGGGAGGGGTAAATCAGGGTTTCAAATGTTTCTTTTTAAGAAAAGTATCTTGTTCCCATGTTGGTAGTAACTTTTTAAACCTGTCTAAGGGAATCATAAAGTAATTATACTTTCACATTTAGAGAGAAAATATGGAAATTTTACTTGATTCACCATTACGGGAAAGTCCAAGGAGTATACGCCAATAGTGCGTTGGTTGTACCTAAATACACCAGTCTTAACTAGTGTTTGTAGATTACAGAAGTTCAAATATAGTCACTATGTACCAGGCTCATTCCCTTTATAAGGTTTTAGGGACAACACACTGCCTCCCTTAGAACACTTCCATAAACTCCCCCTAACTCACTACTTTGGCTGATGTATTACCCAGTTTAACGACTTGAAGGTCACTTTAGTAGATTGGCATTTAAGTATTTGTACCTAATTATCACGAGACTCTTATTGCACCATATATCTGATTTTATTCACTTGAAAAGACTGATAAAAAAACTAGATATTCAAAAATTTCTAGTCGCGCAACTCAATCACTTATACACAAAACAACTGTACTTGCGTGAAACTTTTGGATTTGTCGCATAAGATAACTTTTTCACAACCCTTTTATTTTTATCAACCATAACATGAGTTTCACTTTGTCTTGATAGACACAAGGAACACTCTACGCACAAGTTTTACTATGTGAAACTCTTCTGTGCACAACTCCTTTGTGTGGTATAGACACTATACCTTCATTGGAAAATTTACTTCGAATGAAGGGGGTGGCCGACTATTTATAGACATGGATGACCCTACATGAAAGTCCCTTTCACACCTACCACCATGAATTAAACTCTTATTTTGATGTCATATTTAGTTTATAAGAGTCATGCATGCCTTCCACAGTGTGAAACTTCCTTATGTCATGTAAACTCATCTTTTACACAATTTCATCTTTTGAAAGAAGCTTAGTCCTTTTATATATTTTAATGTGATGATATTGAAACTCCACTTGCGCGAAACATTTCAAATCACCCTCATCCTTGCATGAAAATTCATTTCCTGAAACAAAATTCTTCATCTAGCAAATTTTGGACCCAAAAAATTGGTAAACACTGGGAAATAATGCCACCTTCAACACTAAATCTTGCTACATCATAAAAAAAACTTATCTTGATAACTCTATAATCAACCCAATGTGGATTGAAAATAAACAAAAACTATACATCATTTCTATATTCCAACTATGACAGGCCTTGGTTCCAATAGTATACTTACATGCCTCTTTGCTGTGACCACTACCATTGAAAATACCGCATAGGTTATTTAAAATTTTAAATTTATTTGTAAAAGTTAGATTATTACTTTACTTATATGGACTTTACTTCATTAATGCTCTATTCCTCATTGATATAGGAACCTTTTGATTTTTATATACTGATGTATTATACTAGAAATCATATTACATGTGCCTGAATCTATCACAAAACCAATAACATCCAACAAATCTTGATCTTTTCTTTTTAGAAATAGTTTGGAAATATTGACATTCTATATATGTATATTTCCTTTCAATATTATTTTTGGGTTATTTAGGGTAATAGTTCCTTCTACAAATATCTTAATTCACTATAGATATAGCAGTAAGCACTTCATTTCTTTCCTTCATCCATATTTTCAGATGTTTTTATTTTGAACCGTCACTATACATAGAACTAGAATTAGTAATAAATTTATTTATAGAGATGGATGATAACTTTTACTTTGAGGCTGCTATCGATTGATCATTAGATTATTTAAATATATCATTTAAAACATATAAAGGTATTTTAGGATAAGTATCCTCCTTATAATTTTTATGGCTATATCTCTTATAGTAACAACTCTTATTTCAGATTGTTGGGAAGACTTAGCTTGAACATTTTAAATATTTTCCAATTTTTCCCCAAGTTAAAGACATTTCATTTTTAGGATGAATTTATCATTCCCCATAGATTTCAATCTATCTCAAAATTCTTTTATAATATTCTCAATATCATCATTATTCATTTTAATTTTCTCTTATATCAATATGTCAATATCTTTGATCATATTTTCTTTGATCTCAAGTTGATAATTCTTAACATCCATAATGTTTTTATAGTTTTATTCTAATAAATGAAAATTATATTCAAGCCTCTCAATGGATTTATCTTTCTTATGGATTGATTCAAACTAATCCTTCCCATCTCCAAAACATTATTATTCAAGATCATTTATTCTTAAATTTTTGGAATTACATTGTTTGGTGAGATCCACACATGTCACCACCCTTTGTGTTAGTTCACTCTCTCTCTTCTTAGATTATTCAAGTTGAGTGATCTTATGTTTCAAGGACTTCCTAAAATCTTTACAATTATCATAGTATGAGGTACGATATTCCATACTTGTGCTTGGTTATTTTGTTAGAAAATATTTGAAAAATATATATGATACCTCTTCATCATCATCAAAGACAAAATTGTTGTTCACTACTTTGGTAGTAGACTATACTACCAAATCTTCCACTCCCATGCATGACTTTTCTTTCTCAGAAATAATGCATTGGGAAACGTATTTATCATGTTATTTTCACAAGAGGGATGTCTTCTTCATCTTTCTCAATTATTTATTTCTTATATTATTCATAGTATTAACTAGGATTTAATTCTAATCTAGAGTATATATAACTCCTCCAAGTTTTCACTCCATTTATATTTGAGAAGAGATATATCAAATCTTCAATTAGATTCAAATTAGAGAATCCCATTAGATGTGTGACCTATTACTCTAATAACAATTGTTAGGATCACTTTGGGATGACCACACTGAGGGGGGGGGGGGTGAATCAGTGTGGGATGAATTTTTACCACTTAAATTGTTTATCTCTTTCTTTACCTCCATCACTTTTTCAGTGAATGATTATGTTTTCTTCTTCACTTATAGTTTGAAAGCATGAACATAAAATAATAAATCAGAAGGAACACTAGGATTTATTAAGGAGGTTCTCCTCTAATGTGAATGAATACATCCATGGTGTATGATAGATATTGTCCCACTATTACAAAACTTTCCTTTAATTATCAAGAAAATAATGGGAAATGGTATAACCTATACTTGTTATCCTGTAACCAACTAGGTACAATGAATTCTTAAACTTTACAACATAAGATTACAAGATATCAATCTTCCCCTTCTAAAGTTACCAATAGTGTAATACAAGTCTTCTTCAATAGAAAAATCTAACTCTTATTAGCTTCCTCAACTTGAAATAATCAAAAGGGATACCTTGAATACATATATCAATGGGCTATGTCAAATATAAAGTAATCAATAAAAGCCTCTTCTTATTCAGTTAAAATGATATGAATGTGTAGTGGACTGGATATTAGATAGTTCCTTGATATATAATGTCAACATTTATAATTATATCAGTTCTTCTATATTCTTATTAGTGTAGTAAATATTTATGAAACTAAATCAAACTAAATTTTTGATATTATTTTTATTGAAGACCAAAATTACACAAACTTAGTCTCTTACACATAATCATTTTATTATTCTTAACATTTTATGTGATTCTTTAAAATCTCAAACTTCTCATATGAATGTATGCACTGCCTTCCTCGTAAAAACCTAAAGAGATATGTGATGTTAATTTAAAAAGTTATTTTTTTTCTTTTCCTTTGTGTAAAAAAGAAAACAATATCCACTCCTTCATGAAAACCAAGTGTAAAACTACCTTTTATATTTACTAAAGATGGATATGCTTTTGTGGTATCCTGATTTACAAATGTGTTCGTGTATATACACTGATATATTATATATATATATATTTTCACATAACCCTTGAGTGTTATTAGAACAAGAAAGAGTACACATTTCTTATTTGTGTAAGATTTGTGTGTTGAACATCTTCAAGTAAATAGAAGCAAGAAGATACTATGTTATCTAAAAATAAGATTTATCAAAGAAAAACATTAATAAAAAAGTATCTCATGGTCTCAAATGATCTAATTTTATAGGAAAGTTTCCCCTCCTCTCCTTCGAGTTACATTCCACATCAAGGTTCAATTAAAAGTCCTAAAAAATATACCAAGTTATGAATCCTTATAAATATTTATGATTAAAATACCACGTCAAGGACCCATTCAAAGATCCTAACATCTCAGTTGTATCTCAAAATTTTTAACATGAGTTTCCTTATTATTTTTTTGAAATCACACAAAATCAATAATTATGGAATCTTCATGTAATTATGATTATTCCTTCATGATTTTAGACTCACGTGCATGTGATCATATCACATGCATCATATCATGAATGAGTATCTATCAGTAGATTCTTCTTCACTCATGGTAGATCAAAAATGCATGAAATCATTTTTAGTTCATGGTCAATACATACCTGTCACGTAGTCGATCAACATCATGTAACATGACTGATCCATCCAAATCATATAGTTGATACATATTTTAACATGCATTAGTTATAATGAACATGAGGTCAATCCAAATACCACAGTCACTTAATATCAGGTTTTCAGTGTCTCAAGTAGTTCATATGGTTTATTTTATCTTTATATGGTTGATACAAAAAAGTCATGTGATTGATTGAAATAAGCCATGAGGTCACTTCGACTGTTTGTGTGAATGCAATCATTCTGAGAACAGTTGATCCAAAGTACCTTTATGCATCTTCAACTTACTTTTATACAGCCTCAATGTACCCTTACACATGTACCATTAAGTAGCCTCATTAACCTTACATAGGTACCCTTACAAAGCCTTGTTACCCTTACGTAGGTACCCTTATGCAACCTTGTGATTTTCTCACTACCTTTACATAGAACCTATGATACCTTTAAATAGGTAATAAAAAACAAGAGTTACCTTAACGTACCCTTCACAACTCTCTCCCTACCTATATGTTGGTCATGTAATTCACAAATTATCTTCAAATAGATCCCGTGATACATTTATGTTGGTAATGAAAAGTGATAATCCTGTTTACATAGTCTTTAAAACTCTCTCCTTACCTTTACTTAGGTAATGTAAATCATAGATAATATTTACATAGCTATAGGAATTTTCTACTACCTTTACAAAGATATAAAATTTTACTAAAAATCATTTCAGGCCTTTAGTAATCAATACCTAGGACATCCATATTTCATCAAATGCTGTAGATAACGTATCTATATTCACCAAAACATATCTTTAGTTTCCTTGAAGATCAGAACATCAACCATTACATTTAATATTCATTTCATCCAAAATATAATGCATGATCTTTGATCTTCCATTGATGTAAATCATCTTCAACAAAATTATTGGGATCACTAGTAGACTTCCAATATATCCTTCTTTTCCAATACATATCGATATTAAGTGATTCATCACTTACTAACTTATTGGAAACAAATATAACACAAACACAAAGTAGGATCATCAATATCCCCATAGCTTAATGTAATGAACATATAGAACCATCTATAGAAATCAACATACAACATAACCCATGATAAATACTCAAGACATAACATAATAATAGGGAAATCAATGTCAATAAACACCCAATTATAGCATCTACACACTACCACACTTCCCTTCCTTCTCATAAGAAACATCACTACAATACTAGAATTCAAACAACTAGTTTATTCACCATATTTATTTTCTTATTTTTTATTATTATTGGTGATATCAATAATCAATCACAACATCAAAACATTTATATATCATACTAGTAAAGTATTTCATTAACAAAAAATTTGAAACCAACAATCATGCAAGTAAAAATCATAGAATCATGTAAACACATGTAATTAACCCCGTAACCTTGAATTTAATTAGGACCATCTCATTATCTTTGTTAAGATAATTTCAAACATTCACCAAAATAAAACAAGAACATATTGATTCCACAATTTACACATAATAGAAGAGAGTTTTGGAATCCCATTGTTGATCCCACTTTGTATTGTATTTTTTACCAATGGTTGTTAATAATAATTGGGAATACTTGATGTCCATATGTTAGTGAAGAGGAATATTTTGGAAGTTAAGAGGAGAACCTAAGTTTTTTGAAGAATAAGTACCCAAGAATTGTGTTATTTATATTATGTTAATGAAATTAGATTGCACACCTTAGAAGACTGGTGTTTGATGATTGCGTGTCATTATTTTTATGAAAAGGAAAGTCCTTTCCTTGAAAGATATAGAGATCCATTTATTTTTGAATGAAACTTCATTTTATTACTTGAGAAATTCCATAGATAATTTATAATTAAGATCATATAAAGAAGGAATTTTGGAAGATCCATCCATGATATTTATGAGGAAAATCAAAAGAATTCCTTGGAAGAAGTTTGAAGTGTAAAAAGATGGGATGGAGAAGGCCAGGAGAAGTAATGGGGTATTTTTATTTGATTTACCACCAGATTTTTTTACAAAGGAATTTAAGGAGTTAATGTAAAAAATTAGAAAACTTTTTACAAGCCACATGAACCACTCAACTATAGACACATAGTGGCCGCAGGAGAGAGCTCAACTACAAGATAACATAGGTGATATAAGTTTTCAAAGAGCATCTAGATGATTTGGTGTGGGTATGGAATCATATTTTAGCGGAGGGTAATTCACATCCACATTTATGGGTCAAAAAGGTGGTCCGAAGGAGAGAACTGACCCTCATCAGGCTTTATCGATCTCCAAATAGAGTACATTGAGTAATAAACCACCACCACATCCAAGGGAGGTTCTGATGTGTGACAAGAAATTTTTTTCTACTATTTATATTCTTAAAATATGTGGATAAACATGAATTAAATGATATGATTCCACTTATAATTTGTATTCAACCTCACACCACATTCACTGGAAACACCTACAATTATTTTACCATGACACAAATAAGGGACGTGATTCCTGAACAACTATTTGAAACATATGGATAGAGGAATACATGTTCCAAACATGAGTTTATCCTAATTTTCATGATCCAATTTTTCATGAAAAAGATTAAAATAGTGTTTGTAAATTAATTAGAAATAGGAATACCAAAAGTTGTAGGAATTTCATTTGAAGGAACAAGGATATTAATGCCTTAGTCAATTGAAATGTTTCCTTTTGAGATGATATAGACACCTGAAACAATAATCTAATTACCAGGAAATATCATGTTGATTATTTGGAATTACTTAAATACTAAACATCATTATTTAAAGATATAATAATTATTTTATCTGAATTTAAAAAGGAGTGAGTTCTGTGATGCAGGGTTCACTGAAATATCGAAAGCTACTATGAGAAGTGAAGAAGAAGATAAATAAGAAGAATAATAAACATGAAATGGATGGAGACTATAACATTATGGAAATTGTGGTGAGAATGGTTTTTAAAAAATGATAATAAAATGGTGACCACACTGTAGTGATTATCATGGTGAATTATAAATTATCCATGAGAAATGAGGAGTATTACTCCACGCTATAGAGGAGATCATGGTGGTAGAGAATATCAATATGAGCGTATGTATTCATATCTTATGACTTCACCATTGCAAGCCATTTTCTCTATAAGGCTTTTAGATTGTATGTATTTTCCATTGTATGTATTTAATTATCATAATACCTATAAAATCATATGGAAATGCTGAGTGTAAGTCTTTTCTAAAAGTACTACTATATCTGATCTAACGATGATAATCCACACATTCAAATTCAAAATACTATGAGGTATATTTTTTAATTCTAAATTATGAATGAGAAGATAAAATGAGAGTTTTTCATGATGTAATTATGTGATGAAAATAAATTTACACACATGTAATTGGTGTTTTATGATGAAAAAGAGGAATTTTGTAGAGAATTGAAATAAAGAAAATACCATGATAATTTAAAATATGCAAAAGTTATGAATATGATCTAATGCCACACTCTTATATATATATATGTTAAGTAGGTTTAGGAAAATTATTTAGAGGTTTAAATATTAAAATTGTTAAAAATATATTCCGTTTAGTTGAATAAGAAGATTGACCCAATAAAAACTTGTACTATTGAACCTCATGTATTAATGGAAAAGAAAGAACTGACTTTTCACTCTCTTTTTAATCGTATGTAGTGAAAGGAATGAGAATTTTAAGTGTTGTAACATCTCTTATACACTGAATAATTAGTAGAGGATATAGTTATGACCATTTATTATTGGTTATTATTTCCAGGTTGGGGAGGCTGAGAAAACAAGTGTTGCATTAGAGGGATTCATCTTATTAACTAAATGAGAAGAAGAGAAGAAATAAAAAGAATATAAAGTGAGTGGCATGTATCAATTGATCATGTTTAGGATGAGAAGATGAGATAACCAGTTTAAAATTTCTATAATTTGTAGAATCATGATGAAATTTTAGGAAACCTACTTGATTTCCATAAGAGAGGAAGACGATCTATAAATATAGTTCCTGAGGGACTCAAGCCATCACAGTTCATATTACATTAAGGAATTACAAGCCCATTATATTGTACAAAGGTACAATGAGCCCTTAGTTTCTTTATACCTATTTGGTATTAGGATTAATGAGTCCAAGACCATAACCTTACTTGTTCTTTCTTTGATAATAAGAAAGAAGATGTATGTGTGGGGGATAAAAATCTCCATACACTAGGGTTGTAGTCATCCTTAGGGAGGAAAACCTCTTTAACAAATCTTGGAGTTCCCTTATGCTTCTTTAATATTCTATATCTACTTGCTTACTAACCAAAAGAGATATAATGAGAAAGAGAACCGTCAGCCAACCTAAACCACAATAATTACTCATCAAAACCATATCCCATACATCCCTCAAATCGAACCACCACTACTTCTAAGGATCCCCAAGGAAAAAATATGAATAAAATCAAGGAGGAGAGGGGAATATCTCACCTAAAATTACCAACAATAGATCTACAGGTATAAAAATAGAATTCAAGAAAAGAGGGGATGAGAGGTCTCCCAAAAATACTCTTGAATCTCCCAAGGGTTGAGAGAAATAATGGAAATGGAACAAAATTTATAGGGGATTCTGAATTTATAATTATGATGTAAAATCACAAGATCATAGTGTAATGGAAGTGGAAACACCACAATGGGTTTAATTTAGAATGAGTCCCATAAATATCAGAGGGGTTAATACCTAGATTCAATAAAACTAGAGAGGAACCATGGTGCAATACTCATCTCCACAGGGTAACATGAAAACTCCCGAACCTAACCATGACACAATTTGAGCACTATGGCGTAATGATATTAAAAAGGTAAGAATGGAAAAAATCACCTATCTTTACCCCATACCACAATGATGAGGTCCATGTTACAACTAGATCTCTGTTATTCATCCCAATAAACCTTGAACCATGTCCATGACATAACCAAAGAATAAGATATAGGGTCTCCTAAAATATCAAAACCACCCAATATTGTCCTCAAGACCAATACAATATATCTTTAAGGCTCCATTTCATAACCTGAACCTCCATGATGCCGCTCAAACCACCTCACTATGAAAACAAACTCCACATGAAATCTTAGATTAAACACTACCCTTCCTCAAACCTCCTGTCGACATCCCAAACACCCAAAATGCATCAAGTAATGGACCAAAAAGGTTTAGTATATTACATTATATACTTATTGAATGATTATCATCCCTAATAATAAAAAATAAATCCATAAAAAAGCATCAACCACCCAAAACCTCAAACACATCCCTAATAGATACCTCTCAAACAAGATGATTCCATCACCAAAAACACGACCTGGTTAGAGGGAATAAAATAATCTCATCCTAAGAACACTAATTCAATCATTAAATCACTAATCAGGAAAAAATTCAGAAAACTTAGGATACCAATCACACCCCTATGACTCACGATCCCATGTACTCTCTTCCAAATTATCATACCTCCACATAATATGAACTAGAGGAATAACACACCTACACAACATCTTCTTCTGATGATCCTAAATCTCGAACAACTACTCTATGAATGTCACATCATCCATGATATCCAATTGTTACCAATAAATGACATGAGTGTCATAATGAAGATACTATTGGATCTATGGAACATGAAAAACATCATGGATCTGGAACAACTGTGGGTAGAAGTGCCAATTGACATGACACCTCACTAACACATCAAAACACCTCAAAATGGTAGATAAGTCAGGGAGATATCTTAATCCCCTAGAAAAACCTATACTTCCTTTGAAGAGGGGAAACCATCAAGAACACATAGTATCCAACCTCTAACTCTAGAGGAATACAAATCTAATTATAATAAGTCTCATGAAGTATTCATGCTATCTTCAACCACTCTCGGATCATCTGGATTCTCTTCATCATACTCTACACAATATCTAGATGGAGGGTCATTGAATCCAAAGTCTCATTCTAGTGAAATTAAGATCAATAAGGTTATTCATAAAACTCCTAAAATAGAGGAATGGTGATGTAAAAGTTATAGTTGTTAGTATAATAAAACATAGTTAAGGGAAAATAACTCACCCATGATCCACCGAAATCCATAACATATTAATGCACTATATACTCTATCTTCTAGAAGGATCTCTATATCTTCCCATATATCTAGGAATGTAAAGAAGTGATAAGGTGTAAATGGGGTCCAAAATTAAACTATAATCCTATCTAGGATCATGAGGTGAAATGAGGATCATGATAATAAATTATGGTCCTCAAACCCCCAGGGATATGATACTGTACCTTCACCCACTGGAAGATAAAACAACATGACATGAAGATTTCTACCAATAGCTTCATCCCAATCCGCAAAATCTGAATCCTCAAATAATACATCTTGGATGCACCTAGATAAATTTCCAATTCTGTTCTATGGAACTCATAGAGAACCACCTAACACACCATAGATGGAACAAACAACCACCCCTAAAACATCATCCAACATCAGTAATCCTCAGAACACACCTCCGAAGCATCACCATGGATGAAATGATCCCACATCACCTCAACCTCAGAGTCTCCCCACTTATACTTCTCTACTAGAAACATTAAAAAGGATTATACTATCATTTAGAATAGGAAACTCCTACCATCTAACTCCTATGTATCAAGATGAAACACTGCAATCTCCTCCATTATCCTCCAAGAATCTCCCAACTCTGGAACAATATCTACCCATGAATTTCTACTCAACTCATCAAGGAACTGCATTACCCTTCCCCAGGGTGTTATTGATCTCAATTTCATAGTCCTGTAAGAACTCCATCCATCCCCACTATAATCGATTCAAATCACAATGAAAGAAAACAAGACTTAGGATATTGTGATTTGTAAATACCATAAAGTGCTCACTAATGAGATAATTTCTCCAAAAAATTCATAGAAAAAACCACTGCTGCCAACTCAATATCATAAGTGGAATAATTATACTAATGTGAAACAACTAATTATTCTAATAAGATATCACTACTCTCTACTGCATCAATATGAAACCCAAACTGAGATGAGAAGCATAAAAAAAACTTTAAACCTTGCCCCATCCTATGGTAACCAATGGATGCGGTCATTGATCAAATTCTCATTTAGGTAGTTGAATGATGCTTGACATTGATCAATACATAATAAATACTGACCCTTCCTATCCAGGGATTTTAATAGGGATTCAATACATGAGAAAACATACACAAACCTCTGATAATAGTATGTGATACGATAAAATATATGGAATTTTACAACATTATTTGATTCTACCCAAGAAAAAAACACATAAATCCTTGAAGGATCGACCACCACTCTACGAAGAGACACCACATGCCCAAGAAAATTCTCCTCACACATCCCAAACTTTTACTTTGATAACTATACGTAGAGATGTTGGTACTAGTAGACTTGTAAAATTTACTTGAGGTACTCAACCTTCCCTTCCCCATACCTCATGTTTATAAGGATATCATCATTGAAAACTACCCTAAACTGATCCAAGAACTTAGGGAACACAAAGTTTATAAGTCCATTGAAAATATATTGGGTGTTTGTAATACTAAATGACATAAGTATAAACTCAAAGTGCCTGTAGAAACATCTAAAATAGGTCACCATGTTATTCTCTTACTTCACCCTTATTTGGTGATATCCAAACCATAATTCAGTATTTAAAAACCTTCTAGAAATTTTCAATTAGAGAACCCCATGATGATACATTGAGTTAGATGAAACAATTCTACATAAAATTTTATAACTAGATCCTTAACTCTTGCAGCTCAAAAGGCTCCATTCAATAGGTATCCATTGAAATTATAGAGGCACCTGACTCCAATAAATATTGAACTTGATTACACATCAAGGGGTAGTGTAACAATCTCATTGGAAAAAAATCTAGAAATTATTTCATGAATCTGGGGAACTTCACCAAACACACCTCCTTTTAACCCAATGATAACACTTCTAGTTGATATAATAACAACTCCAAACACCTATGACCAATCTGATGATCTCACTCACAAATGGATACCAATCACTGGTATTACTCTTAATAAAATACAATTCTCCTATGAAAACTTTCAATAAGTTCACACACAAGGTACAACCAGTCGATTATAAGAATGAAATATTATGACTATATCTGAATTAGAAATAAATCCCCCGTTGAACGATGCTACCCCATCATCAGATCACAACCCTAACATACATCAAATAGAATCATTTGACCTCTAACTAGAATTTTCAACACCAGGGGAACTGGAAACATCTACACCAAGATTCCAATAGCTATAATGAAGGTGGTATCAATAAAGGAATGTGATGTTCCATAATTTAACATGTAATAACCCAAGGTAGATGATAAGGAGATGGTACCTCAGATGATATATCATTCCTTTAGTGTTGGGACCTCTATAACATGAAATTGAACATGTCTAACTCCTATGCCTCACTAATAATGAAAAAATTTCAGGGAAATGATAAACCCTATATCCCTAAGGGTGGGGGACATCACAAGGATGTCCTCTACCAGCCCCATATACTCTTGGTGGAGCAAAAGCTTGTTGCCCCTAATATTGATATAGATTCCGAGGAAAATAATTCTAGGGATGATAAGGAACATGGGATCCTCTTCTATAAAGGGATCTAAGAAAGGTTGGTCATTGATTTTTTCAATAACCATAACCTCTATAAGTGAATCACATTGTCATAGAACTAAAATCTCTAGAGAAATGAGAAGAGGAGGCCTGGGATCGATTCCCCACTAATAGAAACCTCAATAAACCATATATATTTGATCCTCTACTAACATATTTTATCCTCAAGGAACTATAATGGTTCACTTCTAAAGATGACCCTGACTAAGAATTCATCCTCTTAATGAAATCATCATTCTTCTACACCTCCAATTATGTCAGTAACACAAATTGGGTGACTACATATCAAATAACTGGGCACAAAACCTCCTCCAACCACCGATCTCTAGACTCCTCATATGGGAATAGATCTGGGGATAATTGAAGAATATATATAAGTCTGATCCCTAGATCCTACATACTCAAGATCCCCTACTGAATGGAGGTTATCTCCTACATCTTCGCCACCTCATAATCAATGGTAGAAACTCAACATGAAACAACCTTTGAAAATCATCCCAATAAACATCCACATCCTCCCGATCTTTGTGAAGCATCATCTATCGCTACAACATTTCTCCATGCATATGACTGATTGATAATAAAACCCAATACCTATACCTATCAAAAATTATATGGAGGAAAATATTAATCTCCTCTAACCAATGCTTTGTCTCCAGATAAGAGATGGTCCTCTCATACTTTTCTAATTCCTGATGTTGGAACTCACACAATGTTATCCTCCAAGTGTCATCCAGTATAGCTAGGTCAATCCTCCAATAGTTAACTAGATCATCTTAATGAACCTCACTGACCTAACTCACACATGGGTAATAGCCAAAAAATATATTTTTAAGGAATAATAACTCCTGACATGATATCATGAAATTTATTATGATTAATGTATTTTGATTCATTTAATTCCTCCAAGATCACCCTATTCAATCATAAACACAATCAAGAATGATGCATGTATGTCCCTTAGGTATCTACCACATAACCAACATCACTTTAACTAGAAATATTAAGGTCCTTACATCAGATTTCAAGGGGTAATAAAATTATATGTCTTAGTCGATCTCCCTTTCTTACATCACAAACTAAGATCAACTAGTATTGTTTCCAAACCAACCTAGAAAATCCTCATTAGTTCATAACTCCTGTATTTATCAAAAATCACAACCAAATATTTGATACCACTATATCATTACATGGCCCCATGGGGAACCCCTCTTGTTCCTGTAATGAAGATAAGAGTGACCCCCCAAATCCTAACTTCAATATACCAAGGGATGATGACTATCACCAAGGGTATAAGTCACATATAAGAGAGGATGAACCTCATAAATCCCATGAATATAAGGAGAAAATAACTAATCAATAATATAATATAAATAATATCAATATCTTATCAATTAATGTAATTTTATACAAAGAAGATACCAAGATAAAATACCAAAATACTCACAAGCAATATCTCCAACACCAACCCCAAGCTCCTAGCTAATACTATCCAAATTTGTAACCAAATACCTCTTAAAAACATATAAAGCATATTTATATATATATATGGATTATAATAAAAAGTATAAAACATTGGATCCTCTTCATTAGTTCTCATGAAAACGTGGAAGAAGTATAATAATCCTTTTGTAAATAAACAACAGAACCAACAAGCGCATAACAGATAAACCAGAAACCATCATCACCAAGGATCACTCACCAACTATCACATCAAATATTAGTAACACAATATCAAATAATATATCAAAAGGGTACCTAATACCACTTCACCACTGGTTCTTCAATCTCACACCCCATCATCAAATGTCCTAGCGCTATTATCCCTTTCATAGTCACAACACAACACAAAATACCTATCTTATCTTAGGTGATGTGGGTAATACCATGGTTTCACTTATCCCAACCTCCCACAAGGTCCAAAATCCCATGTTTTTATCAGTATATGCCATACCATAACTATATCCATATCCACATACCATATATTTACATATTTTCTACATGTCACAGCCTTTGAAGAACCCATCTGCATTGTTAATGAGTAATGTTGTATTTGTTGTCAATATATCATGAGGAATAAAACAAAATTTATAAGGAATATTGATTTCTCCATGACTATTAATTACCAAGGCAAGAGAAAGTATAGAAGAAGTTGAGAAGCATTGAGGAAGAAGAGTTTAAAAAGAGTATAGTAGAGTAATGATGGTTGTAAGATGAGTTAAACAAGAGTGGAGTAGAGGATGATTCTTGGAATATAATTATGGATTAATTTGATGTCACACTTGATTATAAAATACTCCCTTAACATGTGATCATTGTATAGATAATATTAACGAAGAAGACATGTGATAGTGTAGTTTTTGAACAATACATTGGGTTTACTCACAAATGTTTTCCTATGATTATGGTGTTTCCACATTTCCATGTTTTTATCAAGTTTTCCCAAATTTTCAAGATGAATTTCATTTCCATGAAGTTTTATGTTTTCATGATTATGCCTTATTTTAATTTATTTCACACTTTTATGTCATGTTCACATGTTTTATGATTATTGAGATGTGTTTTCAGGAATTTCACATCTTTTATGATTCCTTAACGATATTTTTATGATCTTATATTGCTCTAAAATGTTTTATGATTATCATCTAAGGTATTTTAATATATTATTATAATATTTAAGTCTACCTAATGTTCTCCTTCATGTTATGATATGTTTTTCCCTTACCAAGTGACTAAACTCACCCATTTATTATATTTTAATTCCATAGGTTATGAAGACGACTATATAATGTGATATATCTAGAAAAGGGTCTATAGGAGAATGATTATGAATAAATGTTTTCAAGTGTTGTAAAATATTTTTTTTTATATCGCTAATATTCAAGACACCAAACCTTTAGGTCCTTTAGTTGTGTGATTATTTGTGAGATGTATTATTTAAATAATGAGATTAATGTATTATTCATGTCATGTTTATATTGGGTCACTTTAAAATGACCATTAAATTTCTACTTACTTTTGGGGTAGATAAGAATATCATCTATAAATACTACCAAAAATTTATCAAGGTAATATCTAAATAATCTATTCATTAAGTCCATGAAGATAGTTGAAGCATTAGTGATTCCAAATGGAATCACTATAAACTTTTAGTTCCCATATATTGTATGAAAATAATTCTTGGGTATATCCACCTTCTTCACCTTTACTTGATAATATCCCAACCAAATATCCACCTAAGATAAATACTGGGCTCCATGTAGTTTATTGAAGAAGTAATCAATTCATGGAATATGATACTTTTTCTTTATCATGATTTTTAAGCTCATGATAATTAATGTAGAGGTGAATTGACCAATCCTTATTCTTGATGAAAAGGACTGGAACACCCCACAGTGCAGAACTTGAGTGTATAAAACCTTTATCTAGATCCTCTTATAGTGTCTTCTTTAGCTCTTCAAGTTCAATAGTGGCCATTTTATATAGATTCTTGGACATTGTAAAATCTCCAGGAATAATTTTGATTAAGAAATCAACTTTTAGTTAATAGTAATAACAGAAAATTCTTCAGGGAACACATTATGGGAGATGTTATATTTTTAGGATGAAATAATTGAACCATTTTTTGTTTTCACTGATAACTTGACTTCCATGTTTTGATATGGTGTATGACAACCCATTTATTTTATTCACTTTATTTCATGATTTTTTACATAAAGTTAAACATAAAACAATCCCAAAAGATCGAGATACTTAGTGTGGTTAATTAGATACATATCACAATAACTTGAAATAGGGATACCATGGCCTTATTTAAAAACTTCATAACATTCCCTTAAAATTACATCGATCTTATAAAATTGTACAAGATAACCAAGGGAAGTACATAAGAAGGGGGTGAGTTATAAATACCAGTAAGGTAATAATCAAAACATAGAATAAAGAAATGTATTACATATTAATCAAGGGTATAACATGGTGACATTAAAAGGTGAGAATCATAATCATAAACATCGAAGCATGTCATTTGATGATAACATCAAGGCATCATAGGAATGTGGAAACAATATAAAACATGACATCATAAGAATAAATCAAGTCTAACAAAAAATACATAATAACATAGTGTTATTAGGATAACTTACCATACACCATACATGGTATCTCATGAGATAAAAACATTACCCAATGCATTATAGGTCTATATAATTTTGGGCCTACCCGTCACATTCATATCATGTACAAGCATTTGTGTGCCACAAAGATTATACAACATGTGAACATATTTCATCAATTTTAATCGAAATATTAATTAGTATGGGTTAAATACACTTATGTACACAATCAATAAAGGATATGTATAACTATGGGAATACCCTTGAGTGGAATTGGGTATGGGTATTCACAACACAAAATTTTAGCATGGAAAGTCATAGAATAATTTCAGCATTATAATGGTTGTACATAAAGGTTCATATAAGGTGTTAATGAGGGTGAAATGTGGCATATCATTACTTTGGAATCATAAGGATAGTAAATGTATGTGTAAAAACACATTTAAACATAAAAAATTGGAAATCAAAAGGCTTAATACAAATACTGTACATGAATAAAGAGGAAGAGTAAGAGAATCCCTTACTTGAGAGGGTGCTTCTAAGATCTTGGGAGGTGCTTATTAAGAGATTGGGAATACCTTTGGAGAGATTTATAGTGGTATATGGAGGGGAAATTCATGATAAATAGGGTTTTAGTGGAGAGGAATATGATGTTGGGTGGGTATTTATGAAAAAATATGGGGATTCTTCATTAATTTCTAAACTTTGGTTTTGGACTCTAATTAATAAAATAATCAAAACCACAAACTTTCCCATGGATTTTTCTATGGTTTATTCCAAATAGTATTGGTTTCAAATATTTTATTAGGTTAAGAACCAAACTCAATAAAATAATACCATTCATGATGTGGAAGTGAGTCATGTTCATAAATAGTTTTATTTAAAATCTTAGAATATAATATAGGTTTTGGAGGATTCATTATAGGTTTTTAAAATTTATAAAATAAAATAAAAACACATTTTTAAAGGGGAAATATATTTTTGGTCATGGTTTAATTTTATTGTTTCTATTACAACATTTTTGGGATATTATGATGTTATAATACATACTGTATATTTATGATGTGTTAAATTTTTACCCAAAAATTTGGTTGTCTCATAAAATTATGAAAAATTTATCATTAGATAATTATGATACGATGATTTAAAAAATTATATTTATTTTACCAAAATAATTTTATAAATATATTAATTTCCACTCTTAAATAAAAATCCTTATTTATTAAAAAATATTAGTTTTTACAAAACAAACAACATTCCGACCCATATAAAAAATACAGGGGAGTTCACTAAATTAAATTATAATTTATATTTAAATAAAATTTATTTAATAAAACTATTTAATGAAAATAAAATTTATTTCAAAACTATTATATTTATTAGAAACAATGTTTTAAATGAAATTATATAAATATATATATTTCCCAAAATTATAATTTTGGTTTCTTTATTTCAAAATACAATTTTATCAAAATCATTATATAATCATGTATATATATAAACTAATAATTAAAATGGATAAATATTACCATTATTTTATTAAAAATAAAATATAAAAATTATTACTAATAGGGTATAAATATATAAATCCTTATTATAACTTCATATGTCTTAAGGGTAAGGTCTATGATGGTGGTACTTTCTTAGGGTGGTTCAACAAACATGGTTTGGAAAGTGATTTAGATAAACTTGAAATTATACCATAACTAGTTTTACCAAGTTTAAATTATTGAATATTGGATTTAGCTTTGTCAATGGTTAATCCTAGTGATTACATCTCCCATGGAAGCTCCAAAAATTGGCTTTATAGGGTATGATTTTACTATTTGAGGCCATCACTTCTTCCGTATGTGTTGATTAGATTTTATCATAACCCTTAATATATACTAATCTCAATAATGAATATAGAATGACTATATTATAAATGATTATGATTATTAATATCATTTTAATAGCAAAAAATAAATTATGTTTATATTTTATAATGGTTTAAAATAACAAATGAAATATAGTGCATATTATTTCTATTACTACATTACTTAATAATGAATTTATTCATTCAAAAAGAAATTTAATTTATAAAATTTTGGATTGTTATATGGTGTTTAAATAGTTTTACTAAACTTGCATGATATTAAATAATGCATTGAACCATAGTCAGAGAGGACATGTGAAGTTCATGAATGGATGATAAACCTTCCTTTCACTATTTTATTTAGGTTCAAATTATTTACTTCAACTAATATAAACTTAGGGATGAGAATTTTCAAACTACTAAGAATATAAAAATGGAAACTATGAACATATAAAGGATAATACATAAATTAAATTTATTCCTTAACCTATGAATTCATAGGTTTTAATCTACATTATACATGACATATTTCCTAACATTAAATTTCATAGTCATTTTTGTCCCATTCATAATGGTTTGTAAAAAGAATGTGATTTACCGAAGCATATCCCTTGGGAGTGTCTATCCAGGTGTACAGTCTGAGGACTCTTTGTCATGCACTAGGTATAGGTTGATTTATTACCCAATGATCCCTTTAAGAGTTATTACCCCTAGGCACATCTGTTCCAAATACACTTTCACTTGCCAATATCTAGATAGGGATGTATTTTCTTGGATTATAAAGAACTCTATAGTTCACCAAATTTTAGGGATATTTTAATTCTCTTTGTCTTATACTTAGGGATTTCACTAAGTTTTTTTGATCCTTAACCCCAAAAATAACTATACCTTTCTCTAATACTAACTATAATAACCCATATATTTTATAAACTTTAATTAACGATTTATTAAATAAAGATACACATAATACAATCCCAGAAAATCAAGTGGCGTAATATCTTTGGAAAATTAGATATATAACACAATAACTTGAAATAGGGATACAAAAATATTCTTTTAAAACTCCTTAACATGTTCTTAAATTATGTTAACCTTATAATACCTCATGAGATATCCTAAAGACATACATAAGAAAATGGTGAGCTATAAATATCAATAAGGGAATAATCAAGGCATAACGTAATGTAGAGAAGTAAATGTGAGTTAATAGGAATAAAATAATGAAATAGAAAGGGGATAATCATAATCATGAACATCGAATCATGATATAAGATAATAACATTAAGGAATTATAGGAATGTGAAAACAACATAAAACATGACATCATAAGCATAAGTCAATGCTAATTGCCGATACATCATAACATAGCGTGCTTAGGCTAACCAACTATGCACTGTACACGTCATCTCATGAGATAAACACATTACCCAATTCATTTAAGGGCTATATAATTCCAAGCCCACCCGTCATAATCATATCATGTACATGAATTTGTATTCCACATAAATTATACAACATAAGAAAATATTTCATCACTTTTAATCCAAAAATTAAGAAGTGTGGGTTTCATAAATGAAAGTACCCAATCAATTAAAGATATTAACAACTATTCAAATACCCTTGATTGGAAATGGGGATGGGTATTCACAATAAAAAAGTTTGGAATGAAAAATAAAAAAGTAATTTTGGCAACATAATGAGTGTACATAAAGATTCATGGAAGGGATTAGTGAGAATGAATAGTGGTATCTAATTATGTTTTAATCATAAGTATAGTAAAGGGATGTTTAAAAACGCATGTCAACATGAACAATTGGAAATCAAAAGGCTTAATAAAAATAATATACTTGAATAAAGAGGAAGTGGAAGAAAATCCCTTACTTGAAATCTTGCTTATAAGAACTTAGAAGGAGCTTCCTAAGAGAATGGTAAAACCATGGGAGGAATTTATATATGTATAGGGAGAGAAAATGCATGATCAGTTGGGTTTTGAGTGAATATGAAAGGTAGGTTGGGTGGGTATTTATAACAAAATAGAGAGACATTATTTATTAATTTCAAAACATAGGTTTTGTAATCTAAGTAATAAAATAATCAAAAACACAAACCATACCTTGGATTTTTACAATTATTTCTTCCAAATAGGAGTAATTTAAATATTTTATTAGGTTAAGAACTAAAATCCTGAAATTAAAACTTTAAAATATAATATAGGTTTTAGTGGATTTTTTATAGGTTTTAAAAACTAATAAAATAACTTTTAAAAAATTATTTTAAATGGAAAACCTATTTTTTTTCATTTAAAACATTTATAATATTTATTAAATCACTTTTGGGTTATTATGATGTCATAATACATAATATATAATTATAACGTATTTAATGTTTACCCAAAAATTCGAATGCCTTAGAAAATTATGAAAAATTCACTATTACCTAATTTCAACATGTTAATTTAAAAACTGATATTTATTTTTCAAAAAATAATTTTATAAATATATTAATTTTCAATTTTATATAAAAATCCTTATTTATCTAAAAATAATAGTTTTTACGACATAAACAACATTATGAAACTTATAAAAATTACACGGGACTTTACTAAATTATATTACCATTTATATTTAAATTAATATGATTTAATAAGAATATTTCCTAAAAATAAAATTTATTTAAAAAATCTTGTATTTATCAAAAATAATGTTTTAATTGAAACTATATATTTCCCAAAAATACAATTTTGGTTTCTTCATATCAAAATTTTTATTTTTATTAAACCCATTATAGAATCATATATATACATATAAAGTAATAATAAAAAATTATTGATATAATCATTATTTTATTAAAATAAAATAAATAAATTCATACTAGTATGGTGTAGATATGTAACCCCTTATTACACTAGTGTAAACCCTAAGGGTAAAGTGTGTGATGGTAGTACTTTCTTGGAGTGGTTCGACAAACATGGTTTGGTTAGTGATATATATAAGATTGAAAATCTCTTGTAAATGGTTTTGATTTAGTTTCAATTGTTAAATCTCAGCTTAAGATTGGTCATGGGTAAAGCCTAGTGATTCCATCTCCCCCATTAGCTTTGATAAATGGGTTTAATAGTGTATGATCTTACTGTTCGTGGACATCACTGCTTCCATATATGAAAATTAAATTTTATTATAACCCTTAATATATAATAATCTTAATGGTCACTAAATAATGAATATATTAAAAATTGTTATGACTCATAATGAACTTTTAATCCTGATAGTCAAATTATGGTTATATTTTATAATGTCCCAAAATAAAAAATGCAATATAGTGCATGTTTTTTCTATAACTAAATTATTTATTAAAGAATTTATTAATTCATTAGGGAATTTCATTAATAAAAGTTTGGTTCATTACACATACCACATTATTTACTATATTGGAAAAATAAAATTTTAAATGGAGAGATGAAGTCGTCACAGAGACCCATAAATTTGAATCCATTAGTTTGTGAAATTTTTGAATATTATTGGATATTAATAGTAAAATGGGTGGAAATATAACTTTTAGAATGAGTTATGCCAATTCATCATTAAGGTCATGTTGAAAAAATTTACCAAGGTCTTAATAATATTTATAGATGAAGTTGCAGTGAGTTATATGGGGTTATTCCATATAATCATGAGGTTATGAAACATTATGTAATTTGGGTGAATTTCTAGAAGAGAGTTATATGGGGTGGTGTGAAATATACATAGGATATTCCACCTTGGAATAGGGTTATGACACATACAACACAGACCATACAGTTTAATACTTGTGGGATAAGATGATAATGGGATTTGTTGATATTAGTAGTGACACTTGAATATGGTATAAACCCCTAGATAAACTTCTATAGTGTGAATAAATGTGGATACAAATTTTGAAAGGTTTATATGATAATATGGATTGTTTGGAAAGGGTATTTTTTATTCATAGGCTAAGTTGTTGATTTTTTTTATTCTTAGGAAATGATGAATGTTAATGATTTTATGTATAGGTCTAAATTTTTCCAATCCTCAACATTGATTTTTTTTATTCTAGATATAAAAGAAGATATGTTGTGAAGAAAATATGTTTTTTATGGTATTTACCATGTTGTGGTTAGTTTGGTTTCCTTATGGGGGTATCCATGGTCATGGAGAGGTCATTTTTCTAAGTACTAGGAGTTAGATTTAAAGCTAGTAATTTTTTAGTAGAAAATTTATCATGGCATGAACCATGAGTGGTTTCTATAAAGTCAACATTTTCATAATTGTGGTTTGGGAATGGAATCCTTATTCACCAAAGGGTGGATAAAAATGCATGTGGCTTTCTTTTGGTTCAAAATGGTATGATTTTATGAAAATTATATTGTGGTGATTTTGTTGTTTGAATAGGAATGAGGTAGAACACGATCATGGTTTTTGGTGGCCATGTTGTGGTTCAGTCAAGGAATGTTCTATGAATAAAAATATTTATAGAGATTATAGGAAGCATAAGTTTTATGGTTTTTTAGTTTTTAGATCTTCACCGATGAAACTAAACCATGACATGGTTTAAGATTAACATGATATGGTTTTTTATTTTTGATTTTATTATAAATCTTGGAAATTTTCTTCTCTTGTTTGGTTATCTTGTTCTTATCGAAAATTTTGGTAGTTTTGGGTCTCTTTTATAATGATTTTAAAAACCCTCAGTATATTTCTAGTGTAAATACCATGATCATCTAGATATATAATTTTATCTAATTTGTGTTTATTTTAGTGAATTACAGTTTTATTTTGAGTTTAATGGGGGTTCAATAATTTTCAAAAGGTTTTGAGGTAAGATGGAGAAAATAAGGGGGGTGGGGGGTGGGGGTGAGTATTGTGACAATAACCAGGTTCCCAATGTTTTAGTACCAGGTACCCAGTGGGATCGTAGAGGTGAATTTGGATCTACTCAGGCCATTGAGTACCCGGTGGCTCAGTATCGAGAACCTGGTAGGATCTTAGAAAAATTTACTTTTAAATAGAAAATTTTGTCATTTTACTTCATAATTTAATTACTAAATATGTTAGGGCTCAATATTTAATATCAATTTACTTAATTTTCACCATATTTATATCTTTTCCTAATCCTCTGACCTCTCCAAGTGAACCTCTTATTCAATCTTGATTCAAGGGTCTTCTTCCATCCATAAAACCTTGCGTTTAGAAAAGTAATTTTTTGAATCTATTATAGTGACCTCTTTATTACTTATTTTTGTAGTAGTGGTTTCAATCTATGGTATCACTAATATAGGTTTTTTAAGAGTAGATCAGTGGATAGGACCATTGGGACTTAGAAATTTGCCCATAATATGCCTGTTCATTATAACTATAGTGTTATCTTGAGTGACCCAGGGTAATTTGGGGTTTCTTTTCCTTTTCCTATATTTCTTTTTAACCAGTACTAAAACCTTGGGTCTCATACATCATACTAGAAATTAATAGGTATGCATGAGTAGGATATCATTCCATGATGTGTCATTTTTTTCTTTTCTAATTATATCATTGTTGTAACCAGTTGAGTATTCCTATTAACTAAAATATTCATGATAAATAAATGGTTTTCCTATATAGTTATTTTTAATGATATGGTTAATATGGTTAGAAACTCCTTTATTCAATTTAAAATTTCTTTATTTTTTAATAGTAGCTATAATCCTTTATATTATACTCAAAGCACGCTTCTTTTTAACTTTATATGATTCTTTGAGCATGTGAATTATTTTAAAATGTTTTGTAAAGAGTTTTCAAATTTAAAAGTTCTTTGATAAATGAGAGTAGGGGATAGAGGGATGGGGCTATACCTATCTTATATGATGTGTCAAAATCTTAGGGGTGATTATTTTGGAAAGAAATTTTTGATATTATTGCCCACTTATTTTTAGAGGATGCCACCTAGAATGCATCACTTGTTCAAACTCTAGTTGAACCACAAGTATTAGAGGTGTTTTATCATTTAATTTAGTATGTTGGTAAAGGATCCCCAAAAAATGATCCTAAGGCCTCTAAAATCATTTGGTATATTTAGTTTCAACATCCCTCAATATTTTTGGGAGATGTATCTCCTTAAGAGGCTAAGTAGTGGATTAACTATCTCTACTATATCTTTAAAAACACCAAAACACCAAAACAACAATGAGTTCATTTAGCCACATTCATATTGGATGGGGTGACACATCGATGGTAGGATGTGATTATTGAGATTAATAAATACTAAGACCTCATCTATATAGAGTTTCATGACAATTTATTAGTGTAATTTTTTATTGATACTATATATTGGGTGAAGGATAAGGAGTTTGTGAACCTTCATCAAGGTTTAATTTCAATCAAGAAATATGTTTCCACATTTAATGAATTTAACTACTTCAATACATATCTAAGTGGGGATAGGAAATCAAAGTTAAGGTGTTTCAATATAGGTATTAAAAATCCTCTATAATCCCAAGTTACTCTTTTTAATTTGTAAATATTTTTAGATGTGTTTAGGAAAGACATCCTCATTGAGACTTGTTTGAATGGGGGTTCGAGAGTGGTTAGTTCACTACTTGGTCAAACCCCAGGCAGTAACTCTTTAGGTAGTTGGAGGAAACATTGAGATGAAGTGAACATAGGTAGTTCCAATCAGGGAATCTAGGGTGGTGGTGTACCCTTATCACCTAGACCAAGAAGATACTCAACTCAGTTCCATTAGTTTAGAGGACCTGACCAAATCAAGGTAAACTGTACTTTTGAGGCTAAAAGTGTCACTCTTGTGGTAAATATAGACATATTTAGAGGTTATATCATTGGTTAAAATTCAAAAATATTAAGAATAACCCTTATAAAACTCAAGATTATCAGAAATAGTTAGTCGTATAATCTACTAGTGGGAGTTAACCAATGTTAGGATAGTTTGTTTAGGGATGTTGATGTGGAAATTAGGTACTATTAACTACAGTATGGTTTCTTGGGAAGGGATTTGTGTCTAAGGATAAATATATAGAGGTATACGATAGGTATGTTATGGAGTGACTTTTTCTAATGCTAGAGTTGAGCCTTATACTATTAGAGGTACCATCCTTAGAACACCTACTTTAGATTCTGCTCTTTTTGATACAAGTGTTTTGTATTCCTATATTTTTGAGAAATTAATATTGTTTTAGTAGAATATTTACCTTAGTATATGAGTATTAATAATATACTAGGGAAAAAGATAGAACATATTAGGAATTTTTTGTTTTGTTCTTAGGTAGTGGCATCATTCATGCATCTTTAGGATATTATGGTATTCAATATAGAAACTTTTGATATTATCCTTAGGATGGAATGGTTAACATATTTTCCATAATGTGTTTACTATTATAATAATTTATTCTATTTTTCATCTCTTTTTGGTATTCAATTTACTATATTTGGATATTGGGAGATCTTGGATGGTCGAGTTGTTTTTGGTTAGGTACAAATAAGAGAGATCCCTGAAGAGATATCCTATCTTGTTTTCAAAGAAATTGATGCTAAGGAATATCAAATTTTACTTCTTATAGTGGTTTTATACTTTTATGTGTTCTGTGAATACTTTAGAGGACTTCATTCTAAGTGGGAAGTGGATTTTATCATAAAATATATCCATATCATATAACTCAAATAGAATTAAGGGAATTAAAGACCCAGTTGGAGGAACTTGAATCTAAAGGGTTAATAAAACCAAAAACGTCCCCTTGAGGTGTTCTGATCTATTTTTTAAGAAATATATCGTTAGTTTAAACTTTTTTTGTAGAATATCAAAAACTCAACCATTATATAATCAAGAATTGAAACCCTTTACCTAGAATTGATGATCACTTTGATCAATTGAAGGGTGCAATATAGTTTTCCAAAATTGATCTGTTATTGGGTTACAATCAACTTCAAGTTATCCTAGAGGATATTCCCAAGACATATTTCTGAATATAGTATAATAATTTTCAATATCTGGTAATGCATTTTGGTTTAACTAATTATCCTACCATGTTTATGGATTTAATTAACATGTTTTTTCATCTATTTCTGGACACCTTCATGGTAGTGTTTGTGGATTATATCCTTGTTTAATTTAAGTCTTGTGATAAACATAGTAGGAATATTTTTATTATTTTGGATACTTTTGATACTCGAATCTAAACAAATGAATAATTCCCTCAAAACTTTGAGAATATTGAACTAAAAGAAGGTGAAGAAGGTCAGGTGACTAGTCCCTCACACCCAACTCCAAGATGTGTCTAATATATTTACTCATTTCATGACCTTACACACACTAGGTGTAAGAAACCTATTTTTTCTATAAAAGACTTTGGAATATTCTTGATGTTATTCTAGAGCAGTTCCTTCAGACGGCGTGTGATTCTGAGCCCCGGTGTGGCTGGAATTAAATTTTCAGTGCGTTCACACTGGGCACGCCAAATAAATGGGATAACTCCTAAATGGCAATTCAGATCCTAAATCTGAGAGTACGGATGGGTCCGAAATGGAGTTGTTACCCTAGGAACGACATAAAACATGTCAGCGTGGGATGTTGGGACCCCTCTCCCGTTAACGGAACGTTAAACGGATAATTAAAATAATTATTTTATTCGTTTGATGGTTAAAATCAAGTATCTCTTAAAAGTTGCTCGGATTGGAAAACCGAGGGCACCGTTGAGTCCAGAGCATGCCGTTTACCCTAGGCGGGGTGTAAAAATTGCAGGCACAGGCCTACTGTGAGAGATGGCACCTAGGGGCAAAATGGTCATTTCGAAATGACCACTTAGTGATTTTTATCACTGGCGTTCCTTTAAAATAACATTTAAAACAAGTATTGGAATGGAAATCCGAGACTTCTGTTGAGTTCGAAAAGGGGCGTTTTGCCTAGGCGTGAGATAAAATAGGCGAGCGCAGAGGTTTCAGAATCCGCGCCCGTTGGGAGAGTTTTAGTGAATTTTTATAAATTCACTAAGTGTTGAGGGAAGACCCATTTATTCCTCCCCCCTCTCTCTCTCTCCCTCTCTCTCTATCTCTCTAGTCGTTCTTCATTGTTCTTCACCGGATCGAGGAGCGATCTTCGTCGAAACTTTGGTGATTCGAAGGTGGAGCCTTGCAGATGTATCACCTACGACGCGCATCTGAATCGAGGTAGGATTTCTGCTAAATTTCCGAACCTTCTTCAATTTCCACTATTTCTTTCAATTTCATCGTTTTAATTTCTTATAATTCTAGAATTGGGGTGATGGCCGAAAAAACACAGCCATCGCCCGAGCCCCATTCTAAAACCGTTCTTGAGCATTCTTTGTCCCAAAATTTTGGACGTGCAATAATTGACGGATCGTCGAGAGAGGGGTGGCATTGTGAAGCTCCGGCCTCGAGGATCCCGAAACCGGGGTTAGATAATTTCTCCGACCACCGGAGTGGTCGGGAGGACCGGCCGAAGTTTCAGCTCCGGTGAGGACGGCGGCCTGAGGAGCTGGGATGGTCTAGTGCGGCGGTGTTGGGTGCGGCCGAGGCGCAGCCGGAGGTCGATCCGGAGGAGGCGGCTCCGGCGTGGTGACCGGGAGGAGCCGGGCAGAGCGCGGAGGACCGGTTGGTGCGGAGCGGCAGAGCCAGGCGGCGCAGGCAGCTTCACGCAGGCGGTGCACGGCCGGTGTGTAGCCGGGATGCAGCGGCATCGGGCAGTGCGTGCGGCGACTGCGGCGTTCAGCGGAGGCGGCGGTGAGGGGCCTCAGTGGAGCAGGCGGGCACCGGCCTGGCACGGTCAGTGGGGGAGCCCGAGGTAATGACCTTGGAAGTGCGGAGGAGACCAGGACCCGCCCTTTGCGGGTCCGACGGACGCGACGCGGAGACCGGCTTCGGCCGGTCTGTTTTGGACAAAACCAGAATCGAGGCGGGTTTGGTGCGGCTGGAGCGGGCCGCGACCAATGGGTCGCGGCGGTTCGGACCGGGCCGGCCGGGGTGAACCGGCCCGGTTGGCCCCCCCTACGTTCGGGGGGCCGTATCTTCTAAACGGCGCATCCGTTTGATGCATCGTCTGCGGCTGTGGGCCTGACTCTATGATATGAACCTTTTAAGATGGGTTTCAGGGATTTTGGGTTCCGTGCTCAAAGACAGGAGACTCGAAACACATCAATTTAATAATTTTAATTTATTATGAATGTTGCGATGAACGTGGCTCGTGAGCCGGACGTCCGTTTGACGTGCTGTCAGAGTCCCGGTGGCCCCGGAGATGAGACGGTCCATCCAAGGTTGGTTCGGATCCCTTGAGGGTTGGTTTCGTTTCTTGGTAGCACGAAACATTAAATGTGAAAAGTTAATTAATTAATTGTTGCGTCGGACCTAACTCCTGATTGGGATGTCCGATCTGAGCGC
This sequence comes from Viscum album, assembly GCA_963277665.1. Taxonomy (NCBI): domain Eukaryota; kingdom Viridiplantae; phylum Streptophyta; class Magnoliopsida; order Santalales; family Viscaceae; genus Viscum; species Viscum album. The sequence continues at coordinate 186,675,989 of OY728144.1, forward strand.
CGTCAGCAGCGTTGGGACCCTGGTGCCGAGACAGAGATTTCCAGGGTGGTTTTAGGCGTTGAAGCTGGAGTTGAGGCATGGGTCCCATGACCCGTCTTTTAAGCTGCGAGCAACGTTTAACTGCTTTTTCATAGGACGTCTGTTCGGGGCGTGTGAGAAGTCGATTTTGGGTGTTTTTCCGTGGGCATTGATTTGGGGAAATCTGCCCACTTTAATCCCGCATGGTGGTGTGGGCCCCACGAGGGCTGTTTTGGGAGTTGGCGGTGATTTCTAGCTTTATCACCGGGTGTCCGTTTTGGACAATTGAATAGTCCATCTTGTGTGCTTTTCCGAGAGGATCGCAACAGTGCGATCTGTTTGCAGCGCTTCGGGACCGGGATGCGGGTCCAACGCAGCATCACTCATGTTCGGTATGTCGGAACACATCTTTTTCTACGGATATCCATTCCACTCAAGTGAGCAGTCCTTTTGACGTGTTTTCCCGAGGGGATCGCAATGGTGCGATACGCCCGACTGTTTTTGGGGCCAAGGCTCTAGACCACGGGACACCGTTCAGGCGTAAAGCAGTGTTGAACGACTTTTCCATTGGATATCTATTGGAGGAGAGTAAATATTCTATATCTCATGTTTTTCCGTGAGGATTACAAAGGTATGAACCGTTTGGAAGTGAGGAGCCTCATTCGAGACCTCATTTAAATGTGGAAGCATGAAAGGTGTATCAGTGGTGGTTCCTTCCACGGTGTTTGCAGAGAACCCTTGGCGTGTGATCGCGTGCACTCCCGTGAGAGTGAAGTAAATGTTTGAAAAGATGTAGTTGGCCATGCCTGGGCCGATGAGGTGGAAATTTGGAGTTGTTACGTTTAAGCCCTTCACGTTGAAATTGGGTGCCGTGTGCAAAATAGCCTTTGGGCTGGAAACGTGGTATACTCTGGGAGTATATGGGAACGCTTGTAAGAACATGTGGTTGTTTGTACCTGAGAACATTTGTGTGCTTGGTTGGAGTTGACTTGGGGCCCCACATTGTGTGGGCCCCATGTGCGTGCCATGTTATGCTTTGTGTACCCTTGACCTATCACGACGTAGAGGGTCCCTCTATTCTCGTTTATTTGACCAGCCGGGTTGAGTTTCCCCCTGGTTCTATTCTCATTTGTTTGACCAGTCGAGTTGAGTTCCCCCCTTGTTCTGTTCTCATTTGTTTGACCAGCAGGGTTGAGTGGTTTTCCCCTGGTTTTGTTCTAAATGGTTTGGCCATCAGAGTTTCTTCATGTTCCCTAGTAGAGTTCTTGTGGATTCGGTGTGACCAACACATTACGCGGGCACCGATCCTCTACTCCGGAGGTTGTTTCTAGTAGGGGTGGCCAGTTGTACCATCCAGTAGGGGTGGCCTGTGCGGTACCATCTAGCAAGGATGGCCAGTGGGGTACCATCTAGCAGGGATGGCCCGTGAGCTACCATCCAGCAGGGATGGCTAGTACAACGGTGTTCACTTAGTCGTACCATTTAGCAGGGATGGCCAGAGCGGTTCTGGGTTTACCTCCAACAGGGCTGGGAAGTGGTCCCCGATACCCGGTTTACCTCCAGCTGGGCTGGGAAGTGGTCCCCAATGACGGTTCTGAACCTCCCTCCAGTGGAGTACCCTTTTATGGGACTGGGCATTGGGACTCGTCGACGACTTTAGCCGGGTCTCCCTCTAGTGGATTACCCTTTTATGGGACTAGGCAGTGTGACACCCGTTGACTTTTTTCGGGTCTCCCTCCAGTGGGAACCCATCAACTTCCAGGGATTACCCTCCAGCGGGGCTGGGCAGGGGGTCGCCTGTCGACTTTGAGGAGATCTCTCGACTATGGGGCAGTGACGAGGTGTGGTTTGATGTTCCCCCAGAACTATCAAGTACGAGGGGTACTTTCCCCACCGATACGCGTCCTTGTGAAATGACCTAAAACCATGCATGTGAGTCAGTGTCGCCAAAAGCGGATGGTGTCAAGGTGTGGTGATTTGAGCCCCTTGACTTGCAGTTCGGGGCAGACGTGCGGGATACGGGGCATCAATGGTGTTTACTTCTGGGACTGTTGGCTACTCACTTTCTTGGGATGAGCTACGGGACGGAGATCCCCTTATGATCTTGTTCGGGTTTCTTGATAGAGTATATATATACGTATACCTTGTTCTAGTACCCACTCCTTGGGTTTTGGTTACTCTCCTTCCAGGAGAGGTGCGGGGTATGCCATGTGCTTTCCGTGTTTAGATTCTCGTGGTTGGACGAGTCTACTCTCCTGCTATAGGCAGTGAAAACTCTATGAGAAGTTCATATTCTCACTGTTTCTAGCTCCTTGCATTTGGATGAGTCTACTTCCTCTTGTTGGGTTGAGATGTACTCTTCAATTCACTCTCGACTGTACTCCTTTACTTTTCCATGTTCGACCTACTGCTCACCTCTTCAGTACCTACTTTGTTGCTCCCTCAAGCCTTCAAAGCATCGTAATGAGTATTTTTATACTCACCCCTACTTGGGCTTTGCCCGCACTTGGTGTGCCCTTGTAGACGACAGACAGTTTGGCCGTGACTTCATTGGAGATTAGGAGTTCGGGAGATTTGACCGCATGTGGTGGTCGTATTTGGGTTCCAGGTGTGGAACTCTCCCATCTGTTTACTTTTGTTCACCTGTTGCTGGGTTGTGGCACTTTTCGGGTCGGGCGTGTGTTTTTAAATATTTATTTTCAGTTTTCCTTTAGATTTTACTTTGTATTGTTTAGAGGTTGATTCACTTTGTGGTTTATTTATAGCAGTTGGTACTTTACTTTTCTTTTTTTACTATGCACTTTTGCATTGAGTAGGCTGCGTGTGTGTGTACAGGTACTCAGGCAAAGGCCTCCCCGAGTTGTTTAGCCTTCGGCGCTTGTCGCCATCCCCTGGCCTATAGAGGCGGGCTTGGGGTAGTTGCGGCTTGAGCCCGAGTAGGGTCGGGTCGTGACACTAGGAACTCCTCCTAGGACTATAGTGAAGATGAGAGTGATCCCCCAAATCCTTCCTCCAATAGAACAATAGGAAATGACTAACAATGATGGTATGAGTCATAAATATGGGAGGAATTCTCCTCATAAATACTAGGAATATAGAGAGAAATAAAAAAATCATAACCATAATATAAATAAAACCAATATACCATAAATTCATGTAATGTCATACAAATAAAATTTGAAAATAAAATACCAAAATAAACTCTTAAGTAGAAGCTCCTATATTAACCCCAATCTCTAATCTAGTACTACCTAGCTCAGTCACTAAATCCATCATGGAAACCTATAAAATAGATTTATGTATATAGGGGTGAGAATAACATGTACCATACTAATTCTTTAGTGAATAAACAACAAAACCAAAAATAAAATAATAAGTCAACAAAAACCCAATCTCATCAAGGCTAACACACCAATTTTTGAATAAAATAATAGTAACAAAATATAAAATAATATACCAAAAGGGTACCTCTCACTACTTACCAATTGGTTTCTCTCTCTCATGCCCAAATATTAAACATCTCGGCACTCTCATCCCTTCCTTATCCATGCTAAAGCACACCAGACCTATCTTATTGGAACCAAGTTGACCTATTCTAGATATTTAGGATGTGTTGTGTTTATTAACAATCATTTTATGATTTTATAGAGGTGTTTTAATACTAATGGTGATGGTTTATATAAAATGGTAGGCCAAAATAGGAATTTTAGAAGTTTGTAGGAAGATGTTGTTTTCCTGTGTTTGCTAAATTTTTGGGCATAAAAATTTGAAGTTTTTAGTGAATTTGCACAAGAGATTTAGGGAAAAGAAGGTGGATTGTGTAATAATTATAGATACTTCATATTAATTTTGTGGCCTAAATAGAGAAGAAGACATATTTTATAGTGAGTTCACAACAATTTTTCTTAGTGAAGGAGTTTTTAGAAAGGAAGGAACCCTACAAAGGAACTATGAGAACCAACATAGAAAAGTTCTTTCTAGGATTTTGGTTAGGATTTTAGGTAGAAATTCCATGAAGGGGTGTATTTTATGGTTAGAAGGTGGTGATTCTGAGAATATCTTATAGGATGGTGATAAGTTTAATCTACATAGGGTTGGTTTATGAAGGCGATTCATGGTGGATTGTTCATGAAGCAATGTGAAGGGGATTAATTTATTTTTTGTGTTAAGAAAGTTTATCATAGTTGTTTTCTAGTAAATAACCCACTATTCAAATCATTAGGAATAAATAAAAATTTCAAAAAGATATGGATATTAGTGAAAAAATGACGAAGTTTGGAAGTTCTCATAGTAAGGTTGGACCACATAGTAAGTTCAGTTCGCAAAGGAGGTTTTGTAAAGCAGTTCATAAAGAAACGTTCTATAAAGGAATTTTGTGAAGGGAGGCATGAAGTGTGAAGCCTATTTGAAAATAATATTATAAATAAACATTCTACATAGTTTGAGGTCATTTAGGAATCACTTTAGACAAATCCTGAAGCACAATACGTATGGAACAGTATTCTAAGAATCACTTATGCACAAAGAAATTTTAAGTAGGAGACAATTTATAATGGGTATTCTGGGGACCAATGAGCTCATTAGATCATTATAAGCAGGATTTCATGATGTAACTCAAAGAATATTTTCTTAATAATTTGTATGCAAACTTCAAGTCATTATACTGAGGAAAAATTTATCTGAAGTAGTGCGCAAAGGAGGAGTTAGTGAAGGTGATCCCAATAAGGCAGTGTGTTGTCCCTAAATCCATTATAAAGGAAGTGTAAAAAACATAGAGTAACCATGACTGAACAATTTTAATCCACCAAAACTACTGAAGCATAGTGGAGTCTAGTATGACTGATGCATCATCGATGTATAATACTTATACTATCCCTTAGTGGTGAACCAAGTAAAATATATTATATTCTATTTTTGTTTCAAACATTTGTGATTATAGTGAATGTGAATTTATATAAATTTTTTAACAAGTTCATAAAAATGTGGGGACAATATACATTAAATAAAAATAAAAAATTTACACCCTAATTTACCCCTCCCCTCTCAGGGTATCTTTGGTTGCAAAATATCTCATCTTAGATAATGTGGGTTGATCCACAATCCTACTGGTCCCAACCTCCCATAGGGTCCAACATCCTATATTGGAATCGATCTTAGCCATACCATAACCATATCCATATATTCATACCACATATGTACATATCTTCCAAACATTAAAGTATTGTATCATATCTGTATAATTAGGGTATAATAAACCTGAAAGACATCAACCTCATTCACTCCTCATACCATGCCTATGCCCCACTAAGTATCATCACCCCGATAACTTTCATGGTCTACCAGTACACAAAATACATGTATATTATTTTACCTACATTGATCCATCACATCTTGTATGAAACCTAGAAGGGATAATAGGGAATATGGAGAAGTCATCCACCGATTCCCTTGCTAACCTAGATGTTTAGGTAAAACACCTAGAACCTAAAAAATTTGGTCATTAGTAGGGTTATCCAACTCGGGTGGGGTATATATAAAAATCATAGAAAATATAAGTATAATAATCCCCATAAAAATAATAACCTAGAATTTTTACCAAATTAGAACCACCACTTCCCAGAAACATCACCACGATTCACCACTTTCCATTAGAAACTTCTACTCTACCCCAAACACCACTTCCATTTACTAAATGACCAAACCATCACCACTAACCATGAAAAATAGACACACAAAGAGACTATAAAATAACACCAAACTCAATTGGAGTAGAAAATATTTATGGAACTAAATGACATTGCACTATTGATATTATTTTTATGCAAGATCATCCTTACACAAACTCAGTCTCTTGCACATAATCATTATATTATTCTTAATATTTTATGTTCTTCTTCAAATTCTCAAACCATTCATATTAATGTATGAACTTACTTCCTTTATCAAACCCAAATAGATATGTGATTTTAATTTCATGAGTTTTTATTCATTTAATTCATGAAAACAAGGCACACATGATCTCTTCCTTCACTCAAACAAATCATGGAACTACATTTTATTCTTCAAGAAATCAAGAGTTGATTTTTGGAATATATATTTAATACTTTATTCATGTATATAAACTAATAATGTATATATTTTTCTTCATGTAACCCTAGAGTTTTCTTAGAATAGGTAATAGTATCCAGATCTTCTTTGCTGAAGAGTTATGCACAAAACTTATTCTTCACGAATCCGAGTGGCTCTCAAAACCCTCTTCCCTATTCACATAGCTTATCATACTCATGGATTATACAAATTCTTTGTATAAATAAAAGTGTGGTGATAATATTTTTTTTTAAATTAGACCACTCAGATAAAAATGTGAATCACAACATCTCTCTCAATATCAGGTGATCTCATTTTATAGGCCTATTGCACCACCTCTCCCCCGAGTTACATGTCACATCAAGGATGAATTTAAATTCCTAAAAAATATGTTGAGTTAAGAAACCTTATAAATATATATGACTAATATTTTATTTCAAGGATCCATTCAAAGAGCTAAGGATATCAGCTGTATCTCAAAATTTCAAACATGGCTTTCCTTCTTATTTTTTTGACATCACACAACACTGAGAATTATGGCATCTTGACATAATTTAGATTCTTCATTCGTGAGTTCACAATCACATGAATGTGATCATATCACATGCATAATATCATCTATGATTATCTATCGACAATTTATTCTTCACTCATGGTAGATCAAAACTCCATGCTGCTATTTTTAGTTTATGGTCAATCCATATCAGTCATGCAATCAAACAATCTCATGCCGCGCAGTTGATCCATAAAAAGTGTACATTCGATACACATTTGAATGCACGACCAATTTGAATATCAATTATGATTCATATCAGGCATGTGGTAACTTGAGTAGTTCATAAAGTTGATCAAAAGAGTTCATGTGGTCAATCGAATTAGGAAACGATCAATCCAAAAATAGTCATGCATTTGATCAAAATAAGCCCCATGGTAACTTTGAGTGTTTGCATGTCGAGATTGTTCTATGAACAATCGATCTAAAGTACCCTTATGAATATACCACTTACTTTTATTTATCCTCAATGTCCCCTTACACTTACACCCTTACACAACCTCATTACCCTTACACAGGTACCGTTATGCTGCCTTGTGATTTTCTCACTACCTTTACGTAGCACTTGTGATACCTTTAGATAGGCAATGAAAAGAAATATATACCTTTAAATAGCCTAAAAAACTCTCTCTTTACCTTTATATAGGTCATATAAATCATATATTATCTTTATGCAGTTCCTGTGATACCTTTACATTGGTCATGAAAAGATATAGTTACCTTTATACAACCTTTACAGCTGTCTCTTTACCTTTACATAGGCTATGTAAATCATATATGAACTTTTTTTAGCTATATGAATATAATTATACCTTTAAAAAGGTATCCAATTAAACTCAAAATCATCACAGAACTTTCATAATCAATCCCAAGGCCTTCCATCTTCCATCAAATTTTATAGATACCAATTGATATAACACAATCTGTTTCTTTCCTTAGAGACTATTTAAATGCTTCTAGGTTAATAGTAATTGGTTGATACCAAATGATAAAATGAAAGTGGAAATTTTATAATACCACTTATAAAGAAAATTATTAAGATAAATTCAACCTAAAATTATTTCACTCATCTCAATACACAGATTAAAAACTTTAAATTATAATAGGTGGGTAATGTTCATGAAATCAGTCTTAGAACTTCTTCAAGATTATTTTTTCAATGTCATTGATTATTTTAAGTCCCCCCACTTAATATTAGACTTTATTTCAATTTTATGAATAAGGATAGAAGAGTATGTAAACACACCTCATTAATGATTTCTTGAGAAAGTACCTTATAGAGATATCAATTTTGAATGAAATTTAATGTTATGGGACCTTTTTTGGATTCCCTCCATCAAAGGATGATATCTAGTTTCACTTCAAAAAAATATATCTTGTTATTAGTTGTTCTTATGCATTCAAATTTTCATGAATACCAACTTTTTTGATCACATCCCTAATGGTGACTTCGAAATTTTGATTAGTTATGATAACTTTATCATCTTCATTAAGGTTGATCAATTATATTTTTTAATATAGAATCTTCAAGATGACAACATATACATAAAACTAGGGTGAAGACTTCTATAAATCTTGGTATGAATATTCCAACTTGAAGATATAGAAGTATAATATTGAACTTAGTTCTTCACCTAAATATGTGCATCACCTTCAATTCCCTTCATGTAATGAACAAACCCAAAGTAGATGGGAACATGGTGGATCTACTTTGTTTTTCACCAAGAGAGATAAGGTTGAGACTTTTTTCTCAACCACAAGACTCCTTATTTTTATGCTCTATGTGAGGGTAAACTCTACATGCTAACTTTTCTATATTTCTTGGAAGTTTTGGGTAGCATGGTATCTTTACTTTCTTTTGTTTCAACTTTGTGTGGAATTTTCATTTTCACACTAGCCATCAAGGTAAATTCATTACTTGGTTCTTTATCATTCTTATTTAGTATTTCTTCTTGAGATAGAGTTATGAAAAAACACTAATAATATATATATATATATATATATTCCATTTTAACCTTCCACATAGTAATTATGAGATTTTATGACCATAATTTATTGATAAAATCTCATGAAATTTGAATTATTTATATGGAATCTCATGTTTGCATTTAGATTCTTCTTTTTCCTCCACTTCTTGAATTTTTCTTTCTCATTCCACATTAGCTAGGAAAATTAATAGTATGTCATTTAGAATATGAAACACATGTTTGGGGGTTCCAAATGTATTTTCTGGTGTGCCTTTCCACTTAATTCCTTTTGTTTTGTACTTGGAATAGTCTTCACCTTTGTTGATTAAGCTTGATTATATTAATTATGACACCTATGGCCTGATTATAGTGATCTATGGTTTGACCTCTTCTTTCAAAAAATAAGCAGCTTATTCTATTTGTTGTAGCACCCTTTTTCTTCTTCTTGGGTTTTCACTGAGCATCCGTATTCTTTTTTTTACCCATGGTTGACAAACATATCTTTTTTTATAACTTTCTTGGGAATGTTCTTTGTAAATATTTTATCCCGATTCTTTCCCATGGTATATTTATCTTTATTCTTGAAATTATTTGGTCTTTTCACTTGAATAGTTATAGTGGAATGCTTGAATGATTACATGTAGGACCCCAAAGCACCCTGAGAGGGGAGGGATGAATCAAGGTGTCAAATATTTCTTTTAAAACAACGATCTTGTTCCTATGTTAGTAGGAAATTGTTAAAAAATTATGAAGGAATCATACAGTAATTAAACATTCACATGCAGAGATATAACACAACAGTTTTACTTGGTTCCTCCCCAAGGGCTAGTCTAAGGAGCATACACCAACAGTGTGTTGGTCATACCTAAATCCACTAATATTCACTAGTTTTTGTGGAATACAGAAGTTCCAAAATAATCACTCTATTCCAGGTAAACTACCTTTACAAGGTTTTAAGGACAACACCCTACCACCCTTGAAACACTTATATCGACTCCCCCTTGGTCACTACTTTGGGTGAAGTCTTACTCAGTTTAATGACTTTAAGGTTGCTTCAGTAGATTGGAATTTAAGTCTTTTTCCCTGATTAACACAAGAATATTCTTTCAACATAGATATGATTTTATTAAATTGAAATACCTAATAAAAAAACCAGATATTAAAAATCTACTAGTCTCTCAACTCAATCACTTTCACGTAACACCTGTACTTGCGTGAAAATTTTGGATTTGTCATGCCAGATAACTTTTGAACGACCCTTTTCTTTCACACAACTAGAACATGAGTTTCACTTGTTCTGGATAAACACAAGGAACACACTATGTGAATGTCTTACTATGCGTAAGTCTTCTGCATGAAACTCTTTTGCATGGAAGAGACACTAGACATTCGTTGGAGAAGTTACTTTAAATGAAGGGGGTGGCCACCTATTTATTGACATAGATGACCCTAAATGAAAGTTACATTCATTCCTTTTACTGTACATGGAACTATGATTTTGATATAATATTTGGTGAGTAAGAGTCTTGAGATCCTTCCACAACATACAAATTCCTTGTGTCGTGCAAACTCATCTTTCACACAATTTCATCTTTTGCGTGCAACTCATGCCTTTTCCATATTTTGATGCAATGATCTCAAGATTACACTTTCATGAAACATTTTGATTCACCTTAATCCTTGCATGAAACTTCCTTTTCCTAAAATAACATTCTTAATCCTTTGAATTTTGCATCCAAAAATTTGGAAAACACTCGGAAAAAATGCCACCTTCAACACAAAATCCACATGCATTGTAAAAACACTTGTATTGAAAACTCTTTGATCAACCCAATGTAGATTGAAAAAAACTATAATCCATTTCTAGCATACATCTGTGATAGGACTTGGTTCCAAAAATTCCTCCTTTGGGTTTGTTGACAATCTATTAGATAAATTCAATAAATCACCAGCCTTGAACAGAAACTTGAAATGCAAGAAACAACTCATCCAACACTCTAAGTCTACATGAGAAAATTTTGGTGTAGAAAACAAGAGGGGAAACATGAATTGGTTTTTCAAGTTTCAGAATTCTTAAAGATGTCCAAGCTAATATCTGAGAAAAGATAACTACTTCTTCATAATAAGATAATATATATGAAAAAATAATTTCTTCCTCATAAAACCTAATTATCATCATGTCATAGAATCATTACATGGTTTTTAAAAATCCAAAAACCAGAAAAATTTATAATGTTGAATTTATAAATTCTCCCCCTTTGAGAATAAACCCAAATAACCTGTTTTTTTATTTGTAGAGCTAAAAAAAACTCCCCTAGATCGTATCTCTAGCATAAATCTGCATTACTTCCACAGAAAGATTAAAACAGTAAACACAAATGGGTAGAAGAGATTATCTGTAACCTTCTCATGCACTAAAAGGTGGCTGAACACCAAGGTTCGAACAATGTTTCTAAAATACTTGTGCTGCCAATGACTTAGTTAGAATGTCATCCACTTGGTCATTAGTTTCAACATTATCCATTATAATCACACCTTATTCAACTTTTTATTTGATGAAGTGATATCTAATCTCAATATGTTTGGTACGAGAGTGATGAATTGGATTCTCTGTAAGATCGATCATAGTCTTAATATCACAGTGAATTAACATCAGTTATTTCACCTCTTCACCAATATTAGTCAGTTGTTGCTTCATACACAATATCTATGTGCATGCCTTTATAGTAGAGATATAATATGCTTCAACCATAATAAGAGAAGTGATTTCATGTTTATTTATCAACCATTCCATACGTTTTTTTCCTATAAAGAAAGCACCAACACTTGTGGAATTTAAATCCACCACATCTCCATCCCAATCAGAATAAGAAAAATTAGATAATTCATCATCTCTTCCTCCTATAAAGTATAAGCCAAAATTGTGTGTACCTTGAATACACCTCATGATTAATTTAACTGCTGCTAAATGATCTTCCTTCAGATTACTTTGAAAGTGGGATGCTAAGCATGTTGCAAAGATGATATATGGCCATACTTTCAATGAAATATTCCCTCATCTAAAACATCACCATACTTTCCTTGATTTCCTTCTTTCTCTCTGATGAAACATTTAATCCCAAAAACATGAAAATACTTTAGAGAGGGATTCCTTCCATACCATAACTTATATGGTGTCTTCGTTTCTCCCATAAAAGACCTATTCCATTTTGACTGTACATCACTACTTGAACAACCTCTTTCTAGTAATGAAGAGAAATGTGACTCTCAATTAGCATAGTTCTAGCCATATTTTTCACCTATCGATTTCTCCATTCAACAACTCTATTTTTTGTGGGGTAATCACTACAACCACCTCATGGTTTATTCCATGTTTTTGAAGTAATTTTCAAATTCAATGGAAATTTATTCACTTACATTTTCTGATCATAGAATATTTAATTTCTGTATAGTTTCATTCTCATCTATTCAACAATAAATTTTCATGTAATAAATCACTTTTATTTTACTTTATATAATCATTAAACAAGCTATTATTCTATAATCATCAATAAAAATAATGAAGTACCTCTCTCTATATGTTCCATCCACATTTATTAGACCACATAAATTTTTGTGGATAAGATCAAGTAGATTCGATGCCCTTTTGTTCTTCGACCGATATGACCTCCTGAACATCAATCCTCAAATTCATGCATCGCATGTCTTTTCTTAATCACACTTCATATTGGGAATGCCAAAAAATATCTTATGCTTAGATATATTTTCCATGCTATGTTGATTAATATGACATAACCTTTGGTTTTATAAGTTGTTTTTTTCTTCAAATATTAAGTAAAAAATGTTCTCTTTATTGTCAACCTACACTACCACAAAACAAGGCAAGGGAAGCGCTGTCTTTTATCAGTGCTAATCAGAAAGCACTGATAAAGGGGCGAGACCTTATCAGTGCTAGCCAAAAGCACTGATAAAGATATACCCTTTATCAGTGCTATTAATAGTGCTAATAAAAGTTTTTAATAAAAAATATTATTAATTTATATAAAATTATTATATTTATATTAAAAAATAATGTTTATTTGTATACATTAAATAAAAAATGCATCTATATAATTAATATATATATTTTAATAATTTAAATATATATATAATGTTTTAATTGAAAAAAGTATTTCTAAGATTATAATTAATTATACATATAATTAAATAATTATAAGATTATAATAGATTAAATTAAATAATAAAAATATTTATTAGATTTATTAGATTTATTATAGATTTATTAGATTTATATTGATTAGATTTATTATATTAATTTATTAGATTTATTAGATTTATTGGATTAATTCATTATATTCATTATATTTGTTATATTTAATATATTTATTATATATATTTTATTTATAAATATATAATACATTTTAATATATATATTTATAATTAAAATCATTGAATATATATGTGTTTTCTAATGAATTTGGTCAATTAATATATTAATCATGCGTATATGTTATGTATCATGCATGAATGTTCATTTATACATTACATCACATTGTCCATTGATGTGGTATATTGATTAATTCATAATTCTACCCATATGAACTATTTATGTTCTAAAAAACGTACTTATAAAATTACATTAAATATATTTAAATAATAAATATATTTTATTATATTTTTAATCATTTATATAAATACTTTTCAAATAAATTTTTAATTATAATTATAACTATATATATAAATAAATAATTATAAAATTATACACATAATATTATAATTTTATTAATATATATATATTAACAATTATATACAAATATTTATAAATATATACTATTTATAGTTATAATTATAACTATATATATATATATGTAAATAATTATAAAATTATAATAAATATATTTATTATACTACTTATAAAGTTATAAATATATAATTAAATAGATATATTTATAAATATATACAAATATTTATAAATAAATACCAATAAATTTATACTTATTTAAATAATTATTAATTTATAAAAAATATATTTATTATTTCATATATAATATGTTATATATAATTAAATAAATATATATTTATAAATACATTTATAAATATTTATACAAATATTGATAAATAAATACAAATGTTATTTATAGTTATAAATAAATATAGATATATTTAAATAATTTTAAAATTATAATAAATATATTAATTATATATCTTAAAAAAATTATAAATATTAGATATATAATTTTTTTACAACTTTATAATTATTTAAATAAATAAATAAATAAATATTTATAATTATATTTTTAAATAAATATTTATTTCATATAAATATTTATAAAATTAAAATAAATATAGTTATATATATCTATAATCTTTTAAATATATATATAATTAATATATTTATTTTGTATATTTATATGATTATAAATATAATAAGTATATTGCTTATAATTTTATAATTACTTAAATTATAATTTTATAAGTATAAATAAATATATATTTATTTATAGTTATAATTATTAATAAACAAATAAATATTTATCCTATATATCATTTTAAATAAATATATAATACTATAAATAAATTATTAAAATTATACCTTTATTAATGTTTTTTTAGCGCTGATAAATATGACATTTATCAACGATTTTTATTTTAGCACTGATAAAACATACATTTATCAGCGCTTTTAACTACCTCTAATAAAGGTTCCATCAGGTTTTATAAAAGAACCCAAACAGGCTCCTCTTCCCTCTCACCCTTTCAAGCCTTCACAAAAGCTGACCCCTGCGCCATCGAGCCCTCCTCCGCCGCGACCCCTCCTCTTATTCCTCTTCCGCCTCCGCTGCCTCTTCCTCCTCCTCTGCGGCCACCGACTCATCCTCCGCCGCCGCCACCACTGCCTCCTCCTCCTCCTCCCCCTCCTTTTATGCCTCCTTCTCCTCCTCCTCGCGCCCCCCATGTCCACCTGACCTGCTCCGGCACGCCCTCCTCATCTGATGACCATCCCGAAATCCTCTTATACAGCGCACAGATTCCCCCCGGTGAGTCTCTATTGCAGTTTCCCTAGTTTCTATAGGGCGTGTAGGGTTTGGATGAACCATTATGGGTAGGTTTTAGGTGTGATGTGTTTCCTTTGGTTTTTAGGGTGTGTGGAGGGTTCGCGATGTCTTGTTCTCCCTTCCATTGAAGCACCATCGCATTTTGCACACTTATGAGGTAGGAGAATCCACATTTTCCTTTCCAATTAAGTCCATTTTATGATTGAATGTTTTTAGTTAAATTTTTGACTTGATTCGCAGCTTCGCAATACACTTGGTTAATCTGCTATAGTGTTTTCAATTTAGTTGGTTTTGTTAAAAATTGTTTTGAAGTATTTTTCCCTAGTTATGTTTATGTGTGCTTATGGAAATTATATTTAGTGGATGTCAAATGTTGTTTTGATAATGTTTTCAACATGACAAGAACCTTTTTATTACTCTTGAATAGTTTATTTTGGTGTTTTTTATTTTGTGTAATTTGTTTGATCTTCTTATAAAATTTTTAATAAACTATTTGGTTTGTTTATAAAAAAATATTTATAAATTTTTTGTCCAATTTATGATTTTTTTATAAATTGTTTGATTTGTTTATAGAATTTTTAGTAAACTGTTTGGGTTTCTTATAAAATTATTTATACTTTGTTTGGCCTGCAAAAAAATTGTTCATAAACTGGTTAGCTTGTTATAAAATTGTTTATAAATTGGTTGGGTTGTTTATATAATTGTTTATAAATTGTTTGGTTTGTTTTTACAATTATTGATAAATTGTTTGGTTTGTTTTATAAAGGTGTTGCAATTTTATAGTTTTTATGGATTTTTTTATTGAAATTATTTAGTGTGTTTTTGGAAAGGATAAGGGATATTTTGGAAATTGTGAAATGTTTGGGTGTGTGTGTGTTTGAAACTCAAGGGTCCGTTTGACACTTTCATATGCTTTGTGTGTTTTAACTTGGCTTAAAAAAGAACTTGGGCACTTTTTGGTAAATCCTTGGTGTAAAGGCCCATTTGGACATGTTTATGTAAAAGTGGTGTATGTTGATTTAGAAATGGTTTCGGCATGTGTTTGGTTTTTCAAGAGGGATTTGGGGGGGGGGGGGTGGCCGTGCCACTGCCAGGTTTAGATTTTTTTCTTGGTTTTGTATGCCTCATGGTTGTGTGTTTTTTTACATTGTGTTTCAAAGAATCTATCTCATTGTGGCTATTCATTGCGCCTCATAATAACCTTGTTATGAAATGACTGTCACTAAAATTTTAATCCACTGAAGGTGAGTATAATATATATTTTTCACATTGACTCATCAATGATGTGTTCTCCTTAGATGTATCCATTTATAGTAAACCATGTAAAATAATTGTTTTCATTATATTTATTCATTTGTGTTTGTTTTGGTGAGCGAACCATTAAGAGTAAAGGATTTAATGAGTTCCTTTAAATGAGATAAAAATATCCTATAAAAGGTGTTAACATTATCAAGATAATTGTTATAAATATGCAACACCTATATTCACCTATCATCTCAGGGTGGTCATTTTCAATATGGTCTGAACATACATGAATTCTATATGTATGAGTAAACTCATCCCCTTTTTCATTACCATCATAAAAAAAATCATATTCTTCATACCATGATTCACTTTAACTTGATAGAACACATTAACTTTGAAACATCCCTCAACCCCAGAGAGCATCCAACTCATCCATGAGTATTTTAATAGAAATAATACCTAAAAAACAGTACCAATAACCATGATTTAATTTTATTAAGAAACTATTCATATGATGTATCAATTATGAATGCGATTTATATACCACACAATAGGATAAAATGTCATTTTTAGAGAACTCTAATTATCAATGTAAAAACAATTTCATATTAATCTTATCTCTACTGAGATCAACTTGAAAATATCCTTTGTCAAGTCATATAATGAGATACTTATAAAAACATAAACAACCTAAAAATCATACATATATATTCAATATCTCTATAAACTCTAAGGTTCTTCATACACACCCGAGAAATGAATCTACATCTATCATGTTGAGCCTCAAAAAAAAAAAATCACCCTAAAATGAACATGAAGTAGATATCTAGTTTAGAATAGATGAAATACAATCTAAAATTTATAAAACCATCACTAAGTCACATTACTTACAACAAAACCATCAAACTTAATTAAATTCTATATATAGAACCCCCTTAAGGATAACTTCGTTACATTTCTAGACTCTAGTTTTAGTGTATGATGCACATCCTTGGATGATTGATTCACTTTTTCTTAATAAAACTCATGATAGAATAACAAAACTGACCTAAATATAATTACTTAAGCAAAAATCATTATAATGAAAAATATACAATGAATATTTAAACACACTTCCACATCATCATTTCCATTAAAATCTCCACATCATTCAGCCCCCCAAGCTTATCATGTACACATTCCACATCACTTTTAACTATATAATGAATGAAACTAAACCTATTAAGATTCAATGAGGTTTGTAAGATATTTATTATATATTTTTCCATAGGTTATGAATTCATCACATAAGTTTTAATCACCTATTAGTTTCTGATGTCTACTTCACACACTAGGTTCAACAAACATTACTACCCTACAAATGAGGAAATCCTTAGCAGTGACTACTCTAATGTCCAATATATAAAAGATTTATCAGATATGATACTATAAAGACCCAAACCCATAGGAAATACCATGGAGTTTGGAATATATTAGTGTCTGAACCCCCCCAAATCCTATATTTAAATAGACATGGGTCAGTTACAATTGGAAATGTAATGATACGACCTAGGCTGGTATCATAAACAAAAAATGACTTGACTTTCCACTAACCTAAGAGGCGTTCATGATCCCTACGTGATAGCAATGATCCCTTTGAAAAAAGATACAATTAATGTGGAATATTTTACCCCTAAATTAGAGTAAATTAAAAATGATCTTTCTCCTGAAAACAGGACATGTGCCATTCATAAGTTGAATATCCTGGAAAATAGTAGATGCATAAAAAATAAATAAACACGAAGTATATATCATAGATGGAAAATAAAATCCCATTATTGACCAATAAAACGGTTTAACCAGACATGCCCCATTCATAAATCTCATTGAACCTATTTTGGATAGGTATAACATATGAGTTCCATTTTATGTTTTTTTTTCAGTTGGAAATCTCCTTTGCCGCACGCCTCTCCTCCGCTGTGAACGCACCTCTATCGCACACTGAACCAAACCTTTACAGTGAGTTTTATACTATTAATAATTGGTTTCCTCTTGTTCACATGTTATTTCTATTTGATATTGATGGTTATGTTGTGAATTGTATGGGCTAAACACCCTACTGAGAATCATGGCCGTTGGTGGTCCTTGTTTGCGCACTAAATTAATTGCATGTTGGTTGGATCCTGTTAAACATTTTAATATAGAAATTTGAAATTTATGTATACTTGGATAATGAATGAATTCCCTAGGATGATAAAACTTCTTTGATAACCCTTGAATTAAAAAGCGGAATTGAATAAGGGATTCTTTGTAAAATATGAAATTGTGTTTGTTTGGTTTGTATAGTGTTGTGATTGTGAGAATGATTGTGTATGCGTATGGTGTTTCATTTGTTGGAATGATTGGTTTTCCGTTTGCTTTCCACATTGTAATTACTCCTCCATTGAATATAAATCCAAACCGTACCCATTTCAATGGAACCACCACTTTTTTACTAGTGAAATTCCACTAAATCTTAGAAAACCACTTCACTAAAGGACTCTATGGGACACTTTATGGAAAACCTAGTCAAATAACCATAAAAAAACATGTAAGGAATCCTTCCACCCACAAGAACTCTATGTAAAATCATACCATCTATTAGTTTAGTACCATAGTTCTTGACTTGATACATTATGTTTCTAGAAAAACACTAAAAAACGGCTTACAACAATGCATATAGATCACATGTGGAATACTAAAATTTTCTTGTGCAAGGGATTATCATAGCTTGTTCTATTGATATGGTGGTTGGGAAGATGGGTGTGGTCTACTTTGGTCTTGAGTAATGCATGGAGATGTAAGGTTATTGTTTACCATATCTACTTCCATTGATTATAGTTGGATGATGACCCTAGTTGAACTTCTTTTGTGTAATTATTTTGTTAAATATTAATATTACTGATCAAATAGAATGAATATGAATAAAGAATGGATAAATTTTAATCAGTTGAAAAAAGAGTATGAAGATGGCATGAAAGAGTTTATCAAGTTTGCAAAAGATCATCCATATAACCCTTGTAAAATCCTTTGTCTGTGCTTACAATGTTGTTATTCAAGACAAATTAGTTTAGAGGAGTTGGAAGAACACTTGATCTGTCATGGAATAGATCGAAGTTATACATCTTGGAATAAACATGGGAAAAAAATGAATGTAGGTATTGGATGGGATAACACTACGTTTTATAGATCATCTGATATGATTATAAGCATGAACAATGAAGACAACCGCATAGAGAATGTGATTACAAATGTGAATGATAATGAAGATCATATCGAGGAAATGATAAGGATAGTTGAAGATGAAATTCGCGATTTCCAAAAATTGTTTGAGAAGTTAAGGATTTGTGCAAAGACATAATTATATGTTGGTTTCACTAAATTTACAGCATTGTCAGGCATACTAAAGCTATATAATTTGAAAGATGGAAATGGGTGGAGTGATGCCAATTTTACAGAACTACTTTCTCTCCTGAATGACATTCTCCTAGAAGATTATGAGCACTCAAGTTGAACATACAACACCAAACGAATGCTACACTTGATGGGTATGATCTCTAAAAGAATACATGCCTGCCCGAATGACTGTATACTGTTTCACAAGGACCAAAAATCACTTAAAAATGACCAACATGTGGTTCTTCTCGATAAAATAAAGATGAATCCAGTCCTACGAAAGTTGTATGGTACTTTCCAATCATTTCAATGTTTAGGTGCATATATGGAAGTGAGGAGACTGCATGACCATTGATATGGAATGCAGATACAAGAATTAAATATGGGAAACTACATCACCCAAAAAAATCTCCTCAGTGGAAGAGAATTGATCATGAGTATCCTAAATTTGGAAATGAGCCAAGAAACCTTCGTCTTGTGTTATCTATAGATAAATTAAATCCTTTTGGTTTTCAAAGAAGCATGTACGTTACATGGCCAGGTATGTTGGTAAATTATAACTTACCATCATGGTTATGCATGAAACAAAAATACATCATGTTATCTATGCTTATATCAGGACTAAAACAACTGGGTAATGATATTGATGTTTATTTGGCTCCATTGATTGAGGATTTGAAATTATTGTGGGATTAAGGTGTTACGTTGTATGATGCTTACAAAAATGAATATTTCAATTTGAGATCCATGTTGTATGTGACGATAAATGACTTTCCTACTTATGGAAATTTTTCAGGATATAACTTTAAAGGAACTCAAGGGTGTCCCATTTGCGAAAATGGTACATAGTTAATTTGGTTGAAACATTCATCAAAAACCGTGTTTCTAGGAAATCACAGATTTCTACCCCGATAGAATAAGTACCGATCTTAGACAACATCATTCTATGGAAGTTTATAAGGACATACAAAACTGCCTCCACTAATAGGTGATCAATTGTTTGAGAAAGTAAAATATGTGGACACTAATTTTGGTAAACCGTTTTTGAAAAACCTTACAAAAACCAGTTGGAAAAATAGATTAGTTTTTTTTTGAATTACCATAATGGAATTGTCTATATGTTAGAAATTTTCTTGATGTTATGCATGTTGAAAAAATATATGTGATAGTGCCATCAGCACGTTGCTAAATACACCCGAAAAAACAAAGGATGGAATTAAGGCTTGGTTAGACATGATTGATATAGCAATACGAGAAGAGTTGGCACCAATGAAGGGTGAAAAACGATCATTTACTCATCCTACTACTTACACTCTTTCCAAGTAGGAGAGATATCAATTTTGAAACTTCTTGAATGATGTAAAGGTTCCATAGGGGTATTCATCCAATATCATGAACATCGCGTCAATGAGAAATTTAAAGTTAAAGGGTATGAAATCACATGACTTCCATGTTTTGATGCAAGATCTAATTACTATAGCTTTACCTTGAATTTGTCCCAATAATTTCTACCATACATTAATGAAGATCTATTTATTCTTCAAAGCTATATGTAGCAAAGTTATAGACCTGGTGAAATTTCCAACTATGGGAAGAGAAATTTCCATCATATTATTTGAATTGGAAATTTTCTTCCTGTTAACATTCTTTGATATGATGGTTCATTTGATGGTTCAGTTGGTGAGAGAGATTTGACTATGTGGTCCTATACAATATATATGGATGTACCCTATTTAACGGTATATGATGATTTTGAAAGGTTATGTTAAGAATTGAAGTTGGCCAGATGTTTGTATTGCAGAGCGATATATTGGTGAGGAAGCCATTGAATTATGTATCGAATAACTGTCTGGTGTGGAAAGTATTATCCTACCAAAATCTAGTCACATTGGGTGGCTTGAGGGTGAAGGAATTTCTGGAAGATAGGTTTCCACAATCAATATTACATATTGGGAGCAGTCCCACCTTTACGTTTTGTATAACAGTTTTGATGTTGAACCATATGTTCATACCCACAAAGAAATTTTTGGCATTTGAATACATCTAGGGATGAAAAATGGATATCAGATACACATAATAGAAATTTTATAGGATGGTTTGGGACCATATTTTTAAGAAGTTAGGTGAAAATACAAACTCAATTTCAGAATGACTTTGATGGCTAGCTGGAGGACCAAGTGTGTATGTATTATCTTACAATTTTTTTGTAGTTAATGGTTATACATTCTGAACATGATAAAGACAGTACCATTAAGAATAGTGGGGTTAAACTTGTGGCTAAAGTGATGGATTTTTCCAGTGCTAAGGATAAAAATCCAATTTATGCATATATTTCATAATTTGGCATCATTAAACAAATAAGGGAGTTGGATTATATGAAATTCCAAGTGCCGATTTTTCAATGCAAGTGGGTTTATAACATGAGTGTTGTTAAAATAGATGAATTGGGATTCATGAAATTTTATTTTAGTAAGGGGAGAAAGACAAACATTTTATAATGGCATCACAGGGAGTACAAGTATTTTATGTTCTAGATCCCCCAAACCAAAACTGGTCAATTGTTCTGTTATCGACCAAAAAAAGAGAAGGTTAAAATGAAAATTCCACAAAGGATGACCCTTTCATTGGATCTTCGAAATAATTTTGCAGTGGTCCCAATGTAGATGAATTTTTTTTTATAAGAGTCCATAATGAAGGGATTTGGATAGTTGACAGAGGGGTCAAATCTCTTTAGACTTTAAAAAAAGAGAGTTCAATAACCATGTTATTTTTTTATTGTAATATACATTGTGTTACCTTATGTTATTATCTGTTCACTTTTTCTTTTATGTAATATAAATTAAATGTGAAACCACTTCTATAGATAATGACTTCTGGACCTGCTTATGTGCCCAATACTAAGGCACAATAGGTCTCTCAACCTGCTGTTGATGGTCCCATTGCAGAGGAACAACAGTTTCTCAACCTGATGCTACTAGTCCCAGTGTTGAGGTACAACAGGTTTCTCAACCTATTGCTGCTGGTCCCAGTGCCAATACTAGTGATTTAGAGGAACATAATGATGATTCTAAAACTAAGGAAATGGTAAGAAATGAAACCTTGGCAGCACAAAAAAAAAGAGCACCGTAGTTTGATAGTGATATCCAAAATCATTAAGTTAAAAGCAAAATACATCAAATTTGAGGTGGGATAGAATAAGCGAGGCCAGCATGTTAACGCCAATAAAGCCATGTTTAGTAGCTACATTGGAATCATCACTCAGAAACGTGTACTGATTAACGTACAGTCGTGGAACCATGTTGTAACCGGGCTTAAGACACTAATGTGGGAAGAGATTACGATAACATTATGATATCATTTCTTTAATTTGTTAAAATAAAATAAAATACTAAAGCATTGAGTTACTCTTCATCATCCCTTGAAGAGTGAATTTATAGTAGATGCCTCACACAAGGAATATGTAT
Source organism: Viscum album (assembly GCA_963277665.1). NCBI lineage: Eukaryota > Viridiplantae > Streptophyta > Magnoliopsida > Santalales > Viscaceae > Viscum > Viscum album. The sequence goes on from OY728144.1 coordinate 186,698,793, forward strand.
TAAGAGTTAAAGGAAGGATTCATAGAGGCTTTTGGACAATATTAATGAAATATGATCTTAAATATGTTGAAGGGAAAATAAAGATACACCCACCACCTCTTTATGAACACTTGATATCCTAAGGATCATGGGATACGTTTAGTAGCCATCATGCGGAGCATAATTTTCAGGTACATTGTGTCTGGTAATACGTTGTTTGATGTTGATTGTATTCATCGCATTGATTGATAGTTTTTTATTTATGAAACAAAAAATGAGTGCTGAAAATAAGGAACAGGTAGCAAAACTAGCATACTCCTACCATAAAGCAAGGATGGGGTACACTTCACTTGAGAAAAAATTGGTACATATTTTAAATCTACCAAAATACTTTTATGTGACATAAAAAACACCATAACCATGTTCCTCTATTTATATGCATATTTATGAATCAAAATTGAAAGCCACTTCCATCTCACATAATGTGCTATAGAAGGAGGATCATGTAAATAAATAGGGGATACTGATAGATGAAAACACACAAAAAGTGTGGGAAACATGTGTAAGTATAACATAATATAATTTTTTTTCTTTAAATCACTATTACCCAACAATGATGAACTATTTTCCTATATTTTCTATCTTATATAGTCATAGTAATCAACAACACCCACACCAGATGAAGAGGTCTTGAAGCAGCCGAAACAGTATGACCGCGTTAGAGGTGCGAGTTTTGGGGTGACACCCCGAATATATTTTTAGAAAAAACAAGAGGAGGATTACAACGAAGAAATGAAAATGATGAGAGAAAGACTAGCTACCCTTGAAGAACAATTCCAATGGAAAAAATAGATAATGACAACTTTGATGGGGGAGAGGAAAAGAGAAGAAACAACACAAGAACAACCATCACGCAAAGATCCCACCCCACCCCGCCATCTTTGAGGTGAGCCATTCCCCTCAAAAACATGACTTAGTTGAGGTAATCAATGTTCTGATATTTTTTTTTTGTGAAATTTGAATCACATAGACATTGATACCATTCCTGTACTGATATTCTACTGGGTGAAAATGACTATGATTTATATCTATCAACTTCCACCCATCGCCTTGTAGCGAGGGATACAATGTTCAATATGCAGAATGACATGATACACAATAGAGAACTTCCAACAGGTCATTCCAGAGTGTCGATTAACATAGCTCATGGGCCGAGCACCAAGCTACCTGTTCTAAATGATGATGACGACATTCATATGCTCAAAAAAGCTATTGGAACATTCATCACATGGATATTAATTCTTATAAAAAACATATCGACAAGGAGGTATTCATTTCCAATTTATTTTTGAAGATGAACCTTTAACATTTAATGAAAAAGGTCTGAACCGATGAGTGTTATTATATAATGAAAAACTGAAGGGGGTAAAACAAATGATCATCTCAAAACCATCTGAAGGATCAACCAACTGATCAAAAAAATCTATTGATAGTACCTTCACCCCACCCATTCTATATCCAAATTTAATATCATTGTAGGCTCATGTGGATACAAAGTTGATATACGTTAATACTCACATAGTTTATTTTTTAAAAAATATGTACTGAGGGGAAGAATCATTTTACATTAGTGCTGAAAATGTAAATGAAATCCTCAAGTATGAATGGTTAGGAACCTCAGTTCTAAATGTATACCTAAGGTATGTTTTCATGATTTATTTTACAAAAGTTGATATACTAAGATAATTATGACTAAATTCATTTCATATTTTTTGCAGGCATATATATAAAAAACCATTGAAGGGGTTTCTCCATGAACAAAAATTTGGACTCCTTAGTCCTCACATCACCTCTTCAAAAGAAGAAATAAATTCTGATAAAGAGGGTGAAATATTATCATCCATTCTCAAATCGTTTAAAAAAAATTAGGGGTGGCATAATATTTTTAATACCAATGATATAGGGGTAAAACTATACAATTTAATCATATCAGATATATTTTCATTTCTTTCATTACTTATTCCTTTTTATGTTTTTAGGCAGTATTGGATGCTCCTTATAGTCAATTTGGATACTCCAAAGATTTATTTTTTGGATTCAATGCATGGATATCCAACAATATGACCACACATGATGGAATTTATTAATTTTTAATACACTAGATCCAAAATTTTAGAACTAAACATATAGTTATATAATTTATATTATCTTTTAATGAGGATTCTGTTATGATAGGGTGGTGCATCAATATATTCTACTTCATGGAATGAATCAGGGACTAAGGAAAAGAACACTGACAATATCTACAACTGGACAAGTATCAGGGTATATATAATAAGACTGAAATATCCAAACACATATCAAAACAAATTATGTATTTTTATCGATGTTTCTGTAGTTTCCAAAACAAACAAAAAGAAAGGAATGTGGTTATTATGTTTGAAAATTTATGAAAGAGATCGTATTTCATCAACAAACTAGCATCCCTGAAGAAGTATTTTCGAAAATAATTTCCAGTTCATTTAAAATATTTATTAATCCTTTGTGTATTTATATTTTTTTAGTACTACCATGAAAGTTGAAAAAACTCTTATTCACAAGATGATATAGATGTGTTTAGAAATGAATGGATAGTATACCTGATGGAAGATTGTACACAAATAGGATGAAGGTGAATTCATAATCTTTATGTTATCCTTATATAATCATTGATATCTCCCTTTTTACACTTAGTGAGCATCTATGATCACCCTTTCTTATGTTTCATATCCTTAGGTTATGAAGAATGGTTTTAGAAATTATTTGTCTTTCTTGTAAAGAATAACTTAATGATAGACTCCTATGAACTAGTTCTTTATGTTTCCATGTTTCCAAAAGCACTAGACCTAAAATATTATGGCATAGATCATTTATATTATGTATTTTGTTCATTTATGCTGCTATTTATACTAATATAGTGTTTTGTAAGAATATTGGTTGTGCATCACTTGCAAATTTAATAACAAAACTAAGTATTCTTCATTACTGTTAATTAACTATTGTTTAGCATAGCATCTATTCTAAACTTCCGATCCTGTGTCCCTGTGATGCTCTCATCTGACACCATCTCTATGATATCATCATTCATCATTCACTTTTCCTTCTCCTCATTTGGAAAGATGTAAAGTTAATGTTAATATATAATATCTCTATTTTAACAAAAAATTATATAATGAAACGTTGATTTGATTTTCATTATTCCTTACGGGGTTTATTTATTTTAGAAGATTTCTTTCCATGGGACATGCCTTTATAGGAAGAGCAACAACACTGTGTCTTCTCAATCATATAGGTAATATTGACGTTTGCACAGTAAAATAATTTTCCATATAATTAATTCATTATTTCATATTTATGTTTAATTTATTTATTTTATGTAAGGAATATTAATATATTAATATATGATATCAATATATGAAATGTTTAGGTCATTATAGTTACTATTAGAGTAACTGACTTATTCAAAATTGAGAAAACACATTCATTTGATTTGATACTTTAAAGAGATTATCTATATGTCATTTAAAATGTGTAGGAATCAAACCCACCTCAATACAACACATGATGTGACTGGTATGACTCAAAGTGTCTCTTTTTATTTAAAATTGACATTATTTTTAGTAAAAAGAACAAGTGACATACTAAAAACTGAGAAAATGAATTCTGATTGCTTTGATACATTAGGTAAACGATCCATAAGTCATTTATGACCTATAGGAATTGACCACACTTGATTTCAATGCACAATGCAACAAGTTTGACTCAAAATAGGTGTTTCCAGTTTAAAATGACATTTTAGTAAAAAAACATAACTGACATACTAAAAACTGATAAAAATTATTCGAATTGTTTTGATACTTTAGGAAAATGATTTATAAATCATTTTTAACATGTAGGAATCAAACTCACCTCAATTCAATTAACAATGAAACTAGTATGACTCAAAGTGTATCTTTTTATATAAAATTGACATTAATTTTATAAAAAAACACAAGTGACATACTGAAAACTGATCAAACGCATTCATATTGTTCTTATAGTTTAGGAAAACAATCCATGAGTCATTTTTAACGTGTAAGAATCAACCACACCTCAATCTGACGTACAGTGTAATCGGTATGGCTAAAAGTGTCTACTATTAGTTTAAAATTGATATTTTAGCTCAAAACTTGTCACTCACTAAAAACCAAGAAAACCCCTTCCAATTGTCTTCATAAGTTAGGATAACAATTCATAAGTTCTTTGTGATGTGTATGAAGTAGTCTCATATCAAACCAGTGCGTGATGCGACTGGTATGACTCAAAATGCGTGTTTCCAATTTGAAATGACATTTTAGTAAAAAAACACAACTGACATACTAAAAAGTAAGAAAAAAATAAGATTATTTTGATACATTAGGAAAATTATCCATAAGTAATTTGTGACATGTAGGAAATAACCGCACCACAATTCAATGCACAATGCGACTGGTATGTCTCAAAGTGTCTCTTTTTATTTAAAATTGACATTAATTTTAGAAAAAAACACAAGTGATATACTTCAAACCGAGAAAACACTTTTATATTATTTTAATACTTTAGGACAATGATTCATCAGTAAATGTTGACGTGTTAGAATAAACTGAACCTCAATCTGATGCACGGTGTGACCAGTATGACTAAAAGTATCTGTTATTAGTTTAAAATTGACATTTTAGCTCAAAACGTGTCACTCACTAAAAACCAAGAAAACCCACTCTAATTGTCTTAATAATTTAAGATAATGATTAATAAGTTATTTTTGATGTGTATGAAGCAGTCACATATCAAACCAATGCACGATGTGACCGGTATGACTCAAAATGCATGTTTCGAGTTTGAAATGACATTTTAGTAAAAAAACATGACTGACATACTAAAAACTGAGCAAACACATTCAGATTGTTTTGATACTTTAGGAAAATGATCCATAAGTCATTTTGGATATGTAGGAATCCACTGCACCTCAATTCAATGCACAATGTATCTGGTATGACTCAAAGTGTCTTTTTATTTAAAATTGATAGTAATTTTAGAAAATAACACAAGTGACATACTACAAACCGAGTAAACACATTCAAATTGTTTTTATACTTTAGGAAAATGATCCATTAGTCATTTGGGATGTGTAGGAATAAAATGAACCTCAATCTGAAGAACGATGTGACCAATATAAATCCAAATGTTTCATTTAAATTTGATATTAATTTTAGTAAAAGAACAAGTGACATACTCAAAACTGATAAAAACCGTTCAGATTGTTTCAATATTTTAAAACAACAATCTATGACTCATTTGTAATGTGTTGGAATAAATCCCACCTCAATACTATGCATAGTGTTGCTGGTATAACTCCAAATGTGAGATTTTTATTAAAAATTGAAATTTTATTAATGAATTATTTCATATTAATGTTTAATTTATTTCATTATTATATTAATAACATAATATTTGTTTTCTTATATAGGTGGAATTTTTTTCTTGAGTTCAGATGCTTTGTTTGGTAACTAATACCATGGACAAATTTTTTTGAGAGGGGATCATAGATGCCAAAGGATGAAACATTAATGTTTTTAACTATTTGTTGGATATTTGTAATTGTAACCATATAAAAAATTGTTTTAAATGTATATAGAAGTGTGTTTTTTTGTATTCATGATTTCAAGTAAATTTATATAGAATTGTTTTCCAAACTCTTGTGTGCGCTGTTTCATTCTTCTGTGATTTGTTCGTGTGCAGGTGCTGTTTTGTGTAGGTGTGCAGGTGCTGGGTGTGCTGTTAAATAAACAACACATCACATGAAACTAGGACATTATCCATGCTAAAAAAGAGATGATAAAGGGGGACCTTTATCAGCGCTTTTTTTTTTGTGATTTTTAGCGCTATTAAAGGGGACCCCCCCTTTATCTTCATCGCGATTAACAACGCTTTTCTAGTGTTGTTAAAAGCAATTTCTTGCGCTTTTAAAATCCTTATTTGTATTAATGATGGTATAAATTTCAATTTTTTCTACATATTTTCATGAGAGAATTACCTATCGTTCCTTTGATAGTGTACCCCTTTTGATTAAATGTTACTATCAGTCTCAATTCATAGATTTGGGTCACACTCATGAGTTTTTGACACAAACCATACATACAGAGAACTTCAGTTTTTCTTAGCTCATCATTTTCGAGTTATATACTTCCACTACCTTTGATCTTTAAAGAACCATCATTTACAAATCTCACTGTTCCACTAAAATTTTTCTTAACATTTTTCAAAAAATATGAATTTTATATCATGTGGGGTTCCCATATTCTATCAAGAATCTAGGTTCTATTGTTATTTGTAGATGTGAGATCTATTTATATAAGGTTGGATTTTCAATTTTCTTCTTTTCCTTCTATGAGATACTTGATTGAGTAGATGAAAAATATAGGCTTTACAATCTCTTTTAAATATTCATGGGTTCATCACACTCATATTCTTATTATATAGGATAATATATATTTACAAGATTAACTTCACTTGGTTGGTGGGTATTGACTTTTCTCTATTATCTATAGGTAATGTTCCCAGATTTCCACTACCTTCAATGAATATATTTATGGCCTTAATTAGAATACTGAAAACAATATCCATATAAACTATTTATTATATATGATTAAGGATATAGTATCATTCTTCTTTTATGAATTCCAAGTGCTTCCCTATTCATATATCTCCTTTCCTCTTCACAGTATGACATGGTATGACACAAAAAGATAAAGAATTGACATTTCATAAGAGGAAATGTCTTTTCACTTAAATTTGTCTTTATGTCTCTTTATTTTGTAAAATTATTTGAATGGAGATCATCTATGTACAATTGAGGATAATTTTCATATCTATTTTATATTTTATTTCGAGATTTATTTGTTAATACATCAGGTGCCATTGTGATATGTCTAACTTTCTGATTCCCATTATTTTGGCTCATCTCGTTTCCAATGTTTGATATTTAAAAATCACAACCAATTCCAAATTTCCACATACATATAGATCTCTAATCAGTTAATAACTTCTCTACTCATTTAGAACCACTTTTAGATCTTTCTAATAGCTTTGAATTTGGGAATATTCCAAACAATAAATTTTTCTTTATTTCCCTTAATATTAATTTAGTTTCCAATTTACTCCTTAGAGTAACAACTTCTTCTTCAAGTCCCCCAACTATCTTATCCTTCTCCTCTAGTATGGATATAATGTCATTGATGATTTTTTATTTCTCTTCAATCCTGAGATTAAATTCCACAACTTATTCTATGTTTTCAAGAGTTGTTAAATGTTCTTCTTCCCCTTCTTCTAGTTGATTAATTTCCTCTTCAAGCCAATAAACATACTCTGACGACTCTTCCAGAATGGATCTCATCTTTTTTGTTTCATTTTCATTGAATATTAATCTTATCAAGAGCACCCTAAAGTTCCACCTTGAGATAAAAAACACCAATTAAATGATTATATTTATCTTTTGAAGGTTCTACCTTTTCAATTGTAGCCATTATGGACTCTTGGGTTTCATATTTAAACTCTAATTATAGATCCTCCAAAAAGTCATTATCATCTTGTTATTATTTAAAGAAGAAGATATTTCTCTATAATTTATTTTCCAATTTGAAGTCTCCCTTTTGGGGAACCATTTCTGAGGCTTCTATACAAATCTTACTTTACTTTCTTCATCATCAAACTTCTTTGATCACCAATAGGCAATTTTCCCAACTCTACCATAACGAAAATAGGCTAGAGGAAGCTTTCCTTAAAATATACCTTTTAATATTTTACATTTCTTGGAAAAAAGAGAAATAAGTTTGTCTTTATCATTATCTTCATCAACACTATCTCTAGAAATATCTTGTTCTTCCATGGATTTGAATTCCATTTCCTTTCTTACTCGAGTTTCCACATCTTCTGGTTTTACTCTCATTTCATAATCCACCAGACTACTTAACAAATCATCAAGAGAAATTTAAAAAAAATTCATTTCTTCAAGGGATGACACTTTTGGATTATACAGAGGTGGAATCCCTCTAAATATTTTATTCACAATGTAAATATATTTAATTTCTTCACAAAGTCCTCAAATTTCTTCAAAAAATTCACTAATTCAATTAAAAAAGACATCTGCATTTTTATTAGGATTCATTTTCTGATCATCAAACCTATTATGCAAAACTTGGAGTTTGGCCTCATTCACTTTTTTATCGCCTTCATATATATTTTCTATTTTTCCACAAATAGTATTTGATAAAGTAAAACTCGTTATCTTTAAATAAATTTTATCAGATAGAGATGTAGTAAGGGATTTTGTGCTTTGGAATCTATATAAAGCATTTTCCTATCTATTTCAGTCAAAAAAAGACCTTTAACATCAGTGACCTAAATCCCCTATATAGTGGAAAAAAGAACTTCTATTCCAAGGGATCTCAGATGAGATCTAATCCTATTATTCCAAATATGGAAGTTTCTTCCATCAAAGAGGGGGACTCCCCTGAAATTTACTTAATTCTCAATGAAAACAACAAAGGACAGAACTTCTACAACTTGTACCCTTTGATACAACTTGTAGGACCCCAAAGAACCCTAAGAGGGGAGGGGCGAATCAGGGTGTCAAATGTTTCTTCTAAAACAAGGTATCTTGTTCCCATGTTGGTAGGAACTTGTTAAACCTATCTATAGGAATCATAAAGTAATTAAACATTCACATTTAGAGAGACAATATGGAAATTTTACTTGATTCACCACTATGGGATAGTCCAAGGAGTATACGCCAATAGTGCATTATTTGTACCTAAATACACCAGTATTAACTAGTTTTTGTAGAATAAAGAATTTTAGACATAGTAACTATGTACCAGGCTCATTGAATTTATAAGGTTTTAGGGAAACACACTGCCTCCCTTAGAACACTTCCATAGACTCCCCCTAACTCACTAATTTGGATGAAGTATTACCCAGTTTAATGACTTGAAGGTCACTTTAGTAGATTAGAATTTAAGTCTTTGTACCTAATTATCATGAGACTCTTATTACACCATATATATGATTTTATTCACTTGAAAACACTGATCAAACAAACCAGATATTCAAAAATTTCTAGTCGCACAACTCAATCACTTATACACAAAACAACTATACTTGCGTGAAACTTTTGGATTTTTCACGTAAGATAACTTTTTCACAACCCTTATCTTTTGATCAACTATAAAATGAGTTTTACTTGGTCTTTATAGACACAAGGAACACTCTATACACAAGTTTTACTATGTGAAACTCTTCTACACACAACTCTTTTGTGCGACATAGACCTTTATTGGAAAATTTACTTCGAATGAAGGGATGACCCACTATTTATAGACATGGATGACCCTGCATAAAAGTCCCTTTCACACCTACCACCATGAATTAAACTCTTATTTTGATTTCATATTTAGTTCATAAGAGTCTTGCATGCCTTCCATGGTGTGAAACTTACTTATGTCATGTAAACTCATCTTTTATGCAATTTCATCTTTTGAAAGAAGCTTAGGAATTTTTCATATTTTGATGTGATGATATTGAAACTCCACTTGCGCAAAACATTTTGAATCACTCTCATCCTTGCATGAAACTTCTTTTCCTGAAACAACATTCTTTATCCAACAAATTTTGGACCTAAAAATTTAGTAAACACTGGGAAATAATGCCACCTTCAACACTAAATCTAGGTACATCGTAAAACAAATTGTCTTGAAAACTATATAATCAACCCAATGTGGATTGAAAACAAAGAAAAACTAGACTCCATTTCCATATTCTAGCTGTGACATAACTTTGTTCCAACATTACACTTACATTCCTCTTTACTGTGACCACTACCATTGCAAATACCATATATTTTATTTAAAAATTTACATGTATTTGTAAAAGTTATATTATTCCTTTACTTATATGGACTTTAATTCATTAATTATTTGTTCCTAATTGATAGAGGAACCTTTTTATTTTTATATATTGATTTATTATACTAGAAATCATATTACATGTTCCTGAATCTATCACAACACCAATAAAATTCAACAAATCTTGATCTTTTCTTTTTAGCAATAGTTTGGAAATATTGACATGCTATATATGTATTTTTTCTTTCAATATTATTTTGGTATTCTTTAGGGTAATAGTTCCTTCTACACTTACCTTCATTCACTATAGATATAGCAGTAAGCACTTTCTTTCTTTCCTTCATCCATATTTTGAGATGTTTTTCTTTTGAGCCGTCGCTATACATAGAACTAGAATTAGTAATAAATTTATTTATAGAGACGGATGATACCTTTTACTTTGAGACTGCTATCGATTGATCATTAGATTATTTAAATATATTATTTACAACATATAAAGGTCTTTTAGGATAAGTATCCTCCTTATAAATTTTATGGCTATATTTCTATTAGTAACAACTCTTCTTTCAGCTTATTGTGAAGACTTAGCTTGAACATTTTCAATATTTTCCAATTTCCCCCAAGTTAAAGACATTTCATATTTAGGATGAATTTATCATTCCCCAACGGTTTCAATCTATCTCCAAATTCTTTTATAATATTCTCAATATCATTATTATTCATTTTAATTTTCTCTTATATCAATATGAAAATATCTTTGATCGTATTTTCTTTAATCTCAAGTTGATAATTCTTGACATCCATGATGTCTTTATAGTTTTATTCTAGTACATGAAAATTATCTTCAAGCCTATCAATGGATTTTTCTTTCTTATGGATTGCTTCAAACTAATACTTCCCATCTCCAGAACATTATTATTCAAGATGATTTATTCTTAAATTTTTGGAATTACATTGTTTGGTGAGATCCACACATGTCACCACCCTTTTTGTTAGTTCACTCTCTCTCTTCTTGTCTTATTCAAGATGAGTGATCTTATATTTCAAGGTCTTCCTAAAATCTATACAATTATCATATTATAAGGTATGATATTCCATACTTGTTCTTGGTTATTTTGTTAGAAAACATTTGAAAAATATATATGATACCTCTTCATCAACATCAAATGAAGAACTGTTGTCCACTACATTGGTAGTAGACTATACTACCAAATCTTCCACTCCCATGCATGACTTTTCTTTCTTAGAAATAATGCATTGGGAAACAAATTTATCATCTTATTTGCACAAGAGGGATGTCTTATTCATATTTCTCAATTATTTATTTCTTCTATTATTCATAGTATTAACTAGGATTGAATTCTAATCTACAGTAGATATAAATCCTCCAAGTTTTCACTCCATTCATATTTGAGAAGAGATATATCAAATATTCAATAAGATTAAAATTAGAGAATCCAATCAGAGGTGTGACATATTACTCTAATACCAATTGTTAGGATCTCTTTGGGATGACCAAACTGAGGGGGGGGGGGGTGAATCAGTGTGGGATGAATTTTTACCACTTAAATTGTTTATCTCTTTCTTTACCTCTTTCACTTTTTTAGTGAATGATTATCTTTTCTTATTCACTTATAGTTAGAAAGAATGAACATAAAGTAATAAATCACAAGGAACACTAGGATTTATTAAGGAGGTTCTCCTCCAATGTGGATGAATACATCCATGGTGTACAATAGTTATTATCCCAGTATTACAAAACATTCCTTTAATTATCAAGAAAATAATGGGAAATGGTATAACCTATACTTGTTATCCTATAACCAACTAGGTACAATGAATTCTTATACTTTACAATATAATATTACAATATATCAATATTTCCCTTCAAAAGTGACCAACGGTGTAGTACAAGTCTTCTTCAATAGACAAAATTAACTCTTATTAGCTTCCTCAACTTGAAACAACCAAAAGGGATACCTTGAATAGATAAATCAATGGGCTATCTCAAATATGAAGTAATCAATAAAATCCTCTTCTTCTTCAGTTAAAATGATATGAATTTGTAGTGGACTGGATATCAGAGAGTTCCTTGATATATAATGTCAACATTTATAATTATATCAGTTATCCTATATTCTTATTAGTGTTGTAAATATTTAAGCAACTAAATCAAACTAATTTTTTTGATATTATTTTTATTGAAGACCAAAATTACACAAACTTAGTCACTTACACATAATCATTTTATTATTATTATTATTATTATTATTTTATGTGATTCTTTAAAATCTCAAACTGCTCATATGAATGTATGCAGTGCCTTCCTCGTACAAACCTAAAGAGATATGTGATGTTAATTTCAAAAGTTATTTTTCTTTTCCTTTGTGTGAAAAAGAAAACAGGATCCACTCCTTCATGAAAACCAAGTGTAAAACTACCTTTTATACTTATTAAAGAGGGAGATGCTTTCGTGGTATCCTGATTTACAAATGTGTTCGTGTATATACACTTATATATTTTTTTTTTTTTCATATAACCCTTGATTGTTATTAGAACAATAAAGAGTACACATATCTTCTTTGTGTAAGATTTGTGTGTTGAACATCTTCTTTGTGAAGCTAAGTGGTTCGTATAACTCTCTACCTTATTTATATATACTATGAGGCTCATAGATCTTCTTAATTATTCATGAAAATAGAAGAAAGAAGATACTATGTTATCTAAAAATGAGATTTATCAAAGAAAAACATGAATAAAAAATCTCTCTTGGTCTCAAATGATCTCATTTTATAGGCATGTTTCGCTGCCTCTCATTTTGGTTACATTCCACATCAAGGATCAATTTAAAGTTCTAAAAAATATACCAAGTTAAGAATTTTTATAAATATTTATGATTAAAATACCACGTCAAGGACCCATTCAAAGATCCTAACATCTCAGTTGTATCTCAAAATTTAGATCATGGGTTTCCTTATTATTATTTTTGACGTCACACAAAATCAATAATTATGGATTCTTCATGTAATAAGGATTATTCCTTCATGATTTTAGGCTCACGTGCATGTGATCATATAACATGCATCATATCATGCATGAGTATCTATCAGTAGATTCTTCTTCTCTCATGGTAGATAAAAAATACATGAAATAATTTTTAGTTCATGGTCAATACATACCTGTCACGTAGTCGATGAATATAGTGTAACATGACTGATCCATCCAAATCATATAGTTGATACATATTTTAACATGAATTAGTTATGATGAAAATGTAGTCAATCCAAATACCACGGTCACTTCATATCAGGTATGCGGTGTTTCAATTAGTTCATATGGTTTATTTGATCTTCATATGGTTTATAAAAAAAAAGTCATGTGATTGATTGAAATAATCCATGCGGTCACTTCGAGTGTTTATGTGAATGCAATCATTCTGAGAACAGTTGATCCAATGTACCCTTATGCATCTTCAACTTACTTTTATACAGACTCAATGTACCCTTACACTTTTACCATTAAGTAGCCTCATTAACCTTACATAGGTACCCTTATAAAGCCTCGTTACCCTTACGTCGGTACCCTTATGCAACCTTGTGATTTTCTCAGCACCTTTAGATAAAACCTATGATACCTTTACATAGGTAATAAAAAACAAGAGTTACCTTAACATACCCATCAAAAATCCCTCCCTACCTATATTTTGGTCATGTAAATTACAGATTACCTTTAAATAGATCCTATGATACCTTTATGTAGGTAATGAAAAGTGAGAATCCTGTTTACATAGCCTTTACAACTCTCTCCTTACCTTTATGTAGGTAATGTAAATCATAGATAACATTTACATAACTATAGGAATTTTATACTACCTTTACAAAGATATAAAATTTAACTAAAAATCATTTCAGGCCTTTAATAATCAATACCTAGGCCTTCCATATTTCATCAAATGTTGTAGATAATGTATCTATATCCACCAAAACATATATTTAGTTTCCTTGAAGATCAGAACATAAACCATTACATTTAATATTCATTTCATCCAAAATATAATGTATGATCTTTGATCCTCCATTTATGTAACTAATCTTCCACAAAATTCTTGGGATCACTAGTAGACTTCCAATATATAATTCTTTTCCAATACATATCGACATTATGTGATTCATCACTTACTAACTTATTGACAAAAAATATAACACAAACAAAAAGTAGGATCATAAATATCCCAATAGCTTAATACAGTGAACATATAAAACCATCTATATAAATCACGATAAAACATAACCCATGACAAATACTCAAGAAATAACATAATAATAGGGAACACAATGACAATCAACACCCAATTCTAGCATCTACACACTACCACACTTCCCTTCCTTCTCATAAGAAACATAACTACAATATTATAATTCAAACAACTAGTTTATTCACCATATTTATTTTATTATTATTTTTATTATTTTTGATCTCAACAATGAATCACAACATCAACACATTTATATATCATACTAGTAAAGTATTTCATTAACAAAATTTTGAAACCAAAAATCATGAAATTAAAAATCATAGAATCATGTAAACAAATGTAATTAACCCCATAACCTTGAATTTAATTAGAACTATCTCATTATCTTTGTTAAGATAATTTCAACCATTCACCAAAATAAAACAAGAACATATTGATTCCACAATTTACACATAATAGAAGAGAGTTTTAGAATCCCCTTGTTGATCCCACTTTGTATTGTGTTTTTTACCAATGGTTGTTAATAATAATTAGGAATTCTTGAGGTCTATATGTTAGTAAAGAGGAAGAGTTTGGAAGTTAAGAGGAGAACCTAAGCTTGTTGAAGAAGAAGTACCCAAGAATTGTGTTATTTATATTATGTTAATGAAATTAGATGGCACACCTTGGAAGACTGGTGTTTGATGATTGTGTATCATTATTTTTATGAAAAGGAAAGTCCTTTCCTTGAAAGATATATAGATCCATTTATTATTGAAGGAAAATGAATTTTATTACTTGAGAAATTCGATAGATAATTTATAATTAAGATCATATAACTAAGGAATTTGGGAAGATCCATCCATACTCTTTATGAGGAAAATCAAAATAATTACTTAGAAGAAGTTTGAAGTGTAAAAATAAGGGATGGAGAAGGCCAGGAGATGAAATGTGGTATTTTTATTTGATTTACCACCTGATTTTTTTTACAAATTAATTTAAGGAGTTAATGTAAGAAATTAGGAAACTTGTTACAAGGCACTTGAACCACTCAACTATAGCCACATAGTGGTCGCATGAGAGAGCTCAACTACAAGATAACATAGGTGATATAAGTTTTCAAAGAGCATCTAGATGATTTTATTTGGGTATGGGAGCATATTTTAGTAGAGGGTAATTCACATCCACATGTATGGGTCAAAAAGGTGGTCCTAAGGAGAGAACTGACCCTAATTAGGATTCCTCAATCCACAAATAGAGTACATTGAGTAATAA
The DNA here is from genome assembly GCA_963277665.1 of Viscum album. Lineage (NCBI taxonomy): Eukaryota > Viridiplantae > Streptophyta > Magnoliopsida > Santalales > Viscaceae > Viscum > Viscum album. The sequence goes on from OY728144.1 coordinate 186,714,237, forward strand.
ACCCTACCAAATCCAAGGGAGGTTCTGATGTGTGACATGATTTTTTTCTACTATTTATATTCTTAAAATATGTGTATAAACATGAATTAAATGATATTATTCCACTTATAACTTGTATTCAACCTCATACCACATTCACTAAAAACACCTATAATTATTTTACCATGCCACAAATAAGGGACGTGATTCTTGAACAACTATTTGAAACATATGGATAGAGGAATACATGTTCCAAACATGAGTTTATCATAATTTTTGTGATTCAATTTTTCATTAAAAAATGAAAATAGTTTTTGTAAATTAATCAGAAACTGGAATACCAGAAGTTGCAGGAAATTCATTTGAAGGAACAAGGAGATTAATGCCTTCGTCAATTGAAATGTTTCCTTTCGATATGAGATAGAAAACTACAACAATAATCTAATTACCAAGAAATATCATGATGATTATTTGGAATTACTTAAATAAAAAACATCGTGATTTAAATATATAATCATTATTTTATCTGAATTTAAAAAGGAGTGAGTTTTGTGATGAAAAGTTCACTGAAATATCGAAAGCTACTTTGAGAAGTGAAGAAGAAGATAAATAGGAAGAATAATAAACATGCAATGGATGGAGACTATAACATTATGTAAATTATGGTGAGAATTATTTTTAAAAAATGATAATAAAATGGTGACCACACTGTAGTGATGATCATGGTGAATTATAAATTATCCATGAGAAATGAGGAGTATTACTCCACACTATAGAGGAGCTCATGGTGGTAGAAAAGATCAATATGAGCGTATGTATTCATATCTTATGACTTAACCATTGCAAGTCATTTTCTCCATATGTCTTTTAGATTTTATGTATTTTCCATTGTATGTATTTAATTATCATAATAACTATAAAGTCATATGGAAATGCTAAGTGTAAGTCTTTTCTAGAAGTATTACTATATCTGATCTAATGATGCTAATCCACACATTCAAATTCAAAATACTATGAGGTATATTTTTTAATTCTAAAAGATGAATGAGAAGATAAATTTAGAGTTTTTCATGATGTAATTATGTGATGAAAATAAATGTACACACATGTAGTTGATGTTTTATGATGAAAAAGACGAATTATTTAGAGAATTGAAATAAAGAAAATACCATGATAGTTTAAAATGTGCAAAAGTTATGAATATGATCCAATGCCACACTCTTATATATATATATATTAAGTAGGTTTAGGAAAATTATATAGAGGTTTAAATATTACAATTGTTAAAAATATATTATGTTTAGTTGAATAAGAAGATTGACCCAATACAAACTTGTATTGCTTAATTGAAAAGAACGAACTAACTTTTCACTCTCTTTTTCATCATATGTTGAGAAAGTAAAGATAAGTTCAAGTTTTGTAACATCTGTTATACACTAAATAAGTAGTAGAGGAGAGAGACCTGACCATTTATTATTGGTTATTATTTCCAGGTTGGGGAGGCTGAGAAAACTAGTGTTGCATTAGAAGGATTCATCTTATTAACTGAAGAAGAAGAAGAGATTAAATAAAAAGAATATAAAGTGAGTGGCATGTATCAATTGATCATGTTTAGGATGACAAGATGAGATACCCGGTTTAAAATTTCTATATTTTGTAGAATAATTATGAAATTTTAGGAAACCTACTTGATTTCCATAAGATAGGAAGAAGATCTATCAATATAGTTCATGAGGGACTCAAGCCATCACAGGTGATATTACTTCAAGGAATTACAATCCCATTATATTGTACAAATGTACAATGAGCCCTAATTTTCTTTATACCTAGTTGGTACTAGGATTAATGAGTCCAAGACCATAACCTTACTTGTTATTTCTTTGATAATAAGAAGGAAGATGTGTGTGTGGGGGATAAAAATATCCATACACAAGGGATTTAGTCATCATTAGGGAGGAAAACCTCTTTAACAAATCTTGGAGTTCCCTTATGCTACTTTAATATTCTATATCTACTTGCTTACTAACCAAAAGAGAGATAATGGGAAAGAGAACCATCAGCCAACCTAAACCACAATAATTACTCATCAAAACTGTAACACCTGAGAATTTTATGAGAAATATTTTGTTTTTATGTTATATAAATCATCAAATGAATCTTTCACTACACACAACACTATCTTGGCTTTCTTTACACGCAACCGTGACCTTCCTCGATAGCTTGCGTTGTACGCAATACCGAGTTTCACTAAACAATGATATGCTATTAAAATATTATTAAAACTAGGCATTATGAATATTAATACCCAATTTTTGGAATTTTGTAAATTTTATTTTTCAAAATGGACTTCATTTTTCGATTCATAATATCGAAATTAGCCTAGGGTGAAATTTATTTATTTTTCTGAAAACTTTCAATTTTTGATAAATAGTAAAAACACTAGGTTACTATTTAAAAACCGACTTTTTATTTAAATTTATTTTAGGTCAAAGTTGATACATAATACCTATATAAGTTCAATTCAATTCATTAGAGTCATTTTATAATAATTTTAGATATATAAAATTTTATTGAACTTTTCACCGTCTTTTACCCACCTCCTAGGAGAATTTGCAAATTTAAATAAAACTTAATTTTACCTATTCTGTGAGTGGAATTTCAAAAACCCTAGAGACATGGTTGATGTCAGTAAGTAAAATGTGGTTCAATTAGATGAAAATAATTTTTGGTGAATAGTAACTTTTTACTTTTTTTTACCACGGTTAAAAGTAAATAGTGTAATTAAGGGTAAAAATTATATTATTATTAACCTAAAACATCTCTTAATTCTATTGGATAAGTGTAATTCGACCAAAAACAAACTTAGGAATAAAATATGACCATTTAGGCCCACTTGGATTAGATTAGGACATTTATTATTAATTTATTTAAAGAAGGGTTAAAATAGTTAAAATCAAAGTTGAATAAGTAAATAATTTTTAATATAGGGTTATACATGAGATAAATTCGACTATAAATATTCATTAGAAAGATAAAATGATTTCCTACATAATGATATTTTATTTGTAATTTTTAGACATTAAATAATTTAATTTATTTATGAGACAAAGATGATGCAGTAATTATCTTATTAATAAAATATTGACATAATTGATGTTATAAATACCCAAATAAAAGTAATTTGAGACTTTTTATGAATTAAAATAATTTTGTATGTTACTATGTCATGTTAGTATTGATTTAATTCACTTTTTTAGAACTAATATTTCTGTTCTGATTTTCAAAAAAAATCAATTACTAAATAGTGTCAAAATTGACATAAAATAGTTTTTAAAACAAATATTATATTATTAATTTTTATTTTATTCCTAAAAATATAAGGTTCAGACGAATGACTTAGATAAGGTTATATATATTAATAATAAAGAACTTGGGGTTATTTTGGCTTTTTATAGTAAGTTTATTAACCTTATAGTGTAAGAACACAAGAAGACACGGTAAAAGTAAAATTATTTAACTTAAAGTTAAATCTAAATGATAAGGTTAAAATAGGAACCTAAACATGTCTAAATTCTATTGGATGAGAGTATTTCGACCAATACCCACCTTAGTTTATAAATAAATCAATTTGGATCTATTTAAAACCAAATATGACTTTATAATAAAATAATATTTTTAGTCTTTCCAAAGGTGCCCCTCTCCTCCCTTATAAAAGGGCACCTCCTCCCTCTCTTCCTCACACCACTTTGAGCCTTAAAGATCGGCCAAACCCTGCAAATTTCTCCTATACACTTCCCTAGAAACATCCTAGAGGTCCTGGTCTTCTTCAAAGACCAATTTTAGTGCCCTAAAAGGAGGTCTCAAAGAGGCGCTTCAAAGAAGAGGTAATGTCCGTTACCGATTCATTCAACTTTATTTCTTCTTCCACTTATTCTTCTTTAGTTGTTTCATTATGAATTAATAACATCAGTATCATTCATATACTAATATGTTATTATAATTATGAAACAACCCTATTTCACCATCTATCCATCCTACGGAAAATGAAATCACCGCGCATGCGTACGTACGGAACACCGTCTCCACGCCGTGGTGTAATCTATTTTCCACCACCACCTTACTTGGATTGGTATAATGGTGTAAATAATGACTATATATGATTATTGTAAAGTGATATTGATTCTGAAATAGTATACATGCACTCCAATACAATTACACGATCATGGGAATGATATCATCGCTCGTGCGTACGTACGGAATACCGTCTCCACGATGTGATGCGACTCGTTCTACATGATCTTCATTTGCTTAATGATTACATAAATGAATTGAGTAAATAAATATGATATATATTACACTAATAACATTATGGAAATTAGGTATCTATAACCTAAGAAGAAGAATACGAATTTATTCGACAAAACACGCATAAGAACAAAAAGTAATAAACACCTGAATAACAAGTAGCAATGAAATATTACTAATAATAAGCTAAGAATATGACCATATATGATATCATAAAAATAAGTATGATTCTATAATAATTCAATGACATTATTTAAATCATTATACAGGAGTTTCAGACACTTACGAAGCAAATCAGACCTAAAGTAAGGGAAAATCTCGCAATCTCATTTTTATCCGAGATTGTTTATACTTCAGAATTTAATAGGGAATATTTATCATCCACATCCATGTTTAATCATTATGTAATATTTATATACTTCTACAATTGTTTATATCCAATTTTACCCTTCGGTGAGTTTTTAGTAAAAGATATGAAAGGAATCTTTTGTCGTTTTTCGTACGAGGTACTTTTTGATTTTTCTGACAAAAGTACAAGAAGAATGTCTTTTTTTAACTTATACGGCATGAATGGATTTTTAAAACATTATTTACAAGAATCTTCCTTTACTTGTTTTCAATTTTATTAATTTCTTTTAGTTTAAAATTGTATGACATGTTAAGAAAGTAAAAATGTTTTTGAAGTAGAAAGGATATTTTCCTCAAGAATGGAGTTCAAGTGTTTTATCAAAATTATTTTCCATCTAAGATAATATAAGGGTCTGTTTCTATCCCTATTATTACATTGATTTGATTATGTTGTGATGGAATTATTTTTATGAATTCCTTTATCTTATATGAATTGTTTTATGATGTCACGATGTTTAAGAATCCCATTTTTATTACATGGGTTATGCAATGATGTATGATTTATGATTTTGTGGCACACATAAGAATGATATAATTATGATATGGGTGGGACCTATATATACCTCCAATGCATTAGGTAAAGATTTTATATCTCATGAGATAAACATGGCTAGAACGGCAGGTTAAACTAGTTCAGTGAAACAAGACTGAAACGAGGAATGAACTCAGTTCGGAAATGGACTTTGTCCACTAAGATAATCTTGCCAATGAGTCTTGACTAATAAGAAATGATTCTCTATGATTATGTGTGTATGACACAAAGCTTCATGTTTTAAGTTATGATTATTGTGATTACATTTCAATACCATGATTTATCCCATGTTATGAAATTATGATCTCTTTTGCAGGGTAATATTTCCAAAATTTTATGTTCTTATGAATATGATGTGATTGATATTTCTTTTGTTTACCCTTACTGAGCATTTGAGATCACCCTTTTTTATGTTTTCTTTCCCCAGGTCAGGAAGAAGGTTATTAAGTAAGATATTCCAAAAGGGACTATAGATATGATGAAATAAATGGGAGACAGTGTAGATGTTTTATGAACTAGTTGTTTATGTTTCCCAGTTTCTAAAGACACTATACCTATACGGTCATTTCCTAGTTTTGTTATATGTTGTAATAAGTTAGCTTCAATTCTGAAGTAATAAAAATGTATGTAAAGGATGGGTTGTTATAGTTGGTATCAGAGGCAAAGGAGGTAGGAATGTATCCGATCCTTGGGAACTCTCACATGTGAGCGTTGGACGAAGCATGGATCTCCGCCCAAGGGATTCATGAGGAAATGGCTTCCACTGGGGATGGTGGTGTGTCCCGCCCAGGGGGTGTAGCTGCCCATGGATTGCCCTGATAGGTATCAATTATAGTCCACTGGAAGTAATTACAGACCGTTATAGTTGGTATTAGAGGAAAGGTATAGTCAACCTTTGGAAACTAGGATGTGAAAGCCTTAGTAAGAATCATAAGGATAAGTCTAAGCATAGAACACAATCTTAGTGTTTTAGAAATGGCCATGAATAACATAGGATAAGACCTTAAGTGTGAAATTTTATTCTTGATTATGTGGTTTTCCTATTATAATTAGTGTTGCTCACACTATTCTTCTTGATTTTAGTCAATGGCTGGAACCCGAAGGAACTGTGTTAATGAGAAATGCGACAGGCAATGCAATGATTGTCCCCCTGAGAAACCAAACGTTATGGGAGCTGGAATGAAAAATCTTGTATCCATGCTCACAAAACTTTCTCAAGCTATGAATCATGCAGGACTTCCAAACGAGAAAAGGAAGGAGAAACATTCTGTTGAATCCTTCATGAGGCAGCGTCCACCTTCATTCAGCGGGTCTTCTGATCCATTAGTGGCTGAACAATGGATCAGTACCACTAAAAAGATATTTTCAGTTCTTCAATGTTCTGAACATGATAAAGTCATCTTAGCAGTGTATCATTTGGAAGGTGATGCTGATCAATGGTGGAATCTTATCAAGAATACGAGGCCAAGAGATGAAATTGAGTCCATGGAATGTGACGAGTTCAAGAACTTATTTTTCAATAAGTACTTCCCTCGTATTCTCTGAACAAAGATGGAGAAGGAGTTTCTTGAACTAAAGCAAAAGGATGATGAATCTGTTGGTACCTATGAAGCAAATTTTACAATACTTGCAAGGTATACTTCTAGTATTATTATCCAACCTGAGAGTAAGATCGATCGATTCTTTAGTGGCTTAAAACCAAGTCTTCGAAGGGCGTTATACATAAGGGACTTCAATAGCTACGAGGAAATCGTTCGATGTGCTCTCAAAGTTGAGATGGAGACTGGAGTAACCCATCAGTCATATGGGTTTGATAAGAAGAGGAAAATGGAATTCAAAGGAAAATCTAAAGAGCACACTGAAAAGAAGATGAGTTTTCCCTTATGCTCAAAGTGTGGAAAGAAACATGGAGGGAGTTCTCTTAAAGGGATAAGTAAATGTTTCAAATATGGAAAGGAAGGTCATCGGGCATTTGAATGCCTCAATGATGGGAAGAAGATGTCTAGTGATGCGAACAATGAAAATGCTACATAGAGTGCACCTCCTACACTTCAATGTTACAAGTGCAAGGAAATGGGGCATTATGCCAATCAATGCCCAAATCCAAGGGTTGATGATGATGTTCGACGTCAACAAACTCTTAAGGCTAAAGACAAAGGAAAGTCACATGCAATTTCTATTAGCGATGTGGAGTACGATAACGAAGTGGTGAAAGGTACACTTACCATCCACTCTAAAGTAGAAAATCTTTTATTTGATTCTGGATCCACCCACTCTTTTATTTCTGAAGAATTTTTTAAGGGTATCACCGTATTACCTCAACAATTAGATGTTGAGTTAGCTGTGACAACCCCTAATGGCACAATAGTCGCATCAAAAGTTTATAATTATTCGTCGATTGAAGTTTGTGGGAAAGTGCTTCCTACAAATCTTGTGATCCTTCCTATAGTGGAATTTGATGTGATTCTTGGCATGGATTGGCTTTCTTTATATGGAGCTCATATCAATTTCCAAAGAAGGGAAGTCACATTTCATATTCTAGATCAATCTATGATCATCTATCGATGCAAGGATGAACATAACCTTCTAGTGGAAATTTCTTCCATCTTATGGGTCTTGATTCCACTAAATGAAGGTTATTTATCTCAAATGGTTGGTGAGAAACTCACGATTAAGAATATTACCATTGTACGGGAGTTTGATGATGTCTTTCCGGAGGAATTTCCGGGTCTTCCACCAAATCGTGAAGTTGAGTTTTCAATAGAACTCATACCGGGTGCTTTACCTATTTCAAATACACCTTATAGAATGGCCCCAATTGAGTTGCAGGAATTGAAGAAGCAACTCCAAGATAATCTTGATAAGGTGTTCATACGCCCTAGTGAGTCACCTTGGGGAGCACCTGTTCTGTTTGTTAAGAAGAAAGATGAAACAATGAGACTCTGCATTGATTATCGAGAACTTAACAAGATCACTATCAAGAACAAATATCCTCTCCCGCGCATTGATGACTTATTTGAACAACTACGCGGATCTCAATACTTTTCCAATATTGATCTTTGTTCAGGGTATAATAAATTAAGGGTCAAAGGGAGGATATACCAAAGACGGCTTTCCATACAAGGTATGGACACTATGAATTTATAGTGATGCATTTGATCTTACTAATGCCCCTGCTATCTTCATGGACCTGATGAATATAGTCTTTAGAGACTATCTTGATCAGTTTGTGGTAGTCTTTATAGACGATATTATTGTATATTCAAAGAGAAAGGAAGAACATGAGGATCACTTGAGAATTATACTTAAGACCCTGAGAAAGGAGAAGCTTTATGCCAAATTTACCAAGTGTGAATTTTGGCTTCAAAAAGTTTCATTTTTGGGTCACATAATTTCAAAAGAGGGGATATCTGTGGATCCAGCAAAAGCAGAAGTTATCGAAAGATGGTCGAGACCAACAAAAGTAACTAAGATCTGAAGTTTTCTTGGTTTGGCTAGATATTATCGACATTTTGTGAAAGATTTCTCATGATTATCTAATCCACTCACCAAGTTGACTCAGAAAGGAGTTAAGTTTGTTTGGATGGAGGAATGTGAAGAGAATTTCAAGGAGTTGAAAAGAAGGTTATCCAGTGCACCTGTACTCACACTTCCTTGTAGTGGAGAAAGGCGTGTGATCTACAGTGATGCATCCAAGAAGGGATTGGGGTGTGTTCTCATGAAAAATGATATGGTGATAGCTTATGCCTCATGACAGTTGAAAATCCATGAGAAAAATTACCCAACTCATGATTTGGAGTTTTCTACGGTAATCTTTGCATTAAAGATTTGGAGGCATTATCTTTATGGAGAAAGGTGTGATATTTATACTGATCATAAAATTTTAAAGTATATTTTCACACAAAAGGAGCTGAATATGCGCCAAAGAAGATAGTTGGAGCTGATTAAGGATTACGACTGCTCAATCCATTACCACCCTAGGAAAGCAAACAAGGTGGCAGATGCATTAAGTCGATAAGACCATGCCAATTTATCCATGATGAGGATCACAAAAGATCCAATATTTATGGATTTACAAAGGATGGATCTTGGAATTATAATGGAAGGGGAAAAATCTTATCTTTCTCAAATGAATGTTCAACCATCTATACATGTGAATATTAAAGAGGCACAGAAAGAAGATGTAGAGTTACAAAAGAAGGAGTGAAATGTTCCTGAATTCAACCTTGATTGTGATGGGATAATAAAGTTCAGGAATCGGGTTTGTGTTCCTCCCATCCCCGAATTAAAGGAGCTGCTGAATGAGGCTCATAGTTCTTTATTCTCTATTCATCTTGGAAGCACGAAGATGCATAGGGACCTAAAAGAGTACTTCTGGTGGGATGGCATGAAAAGAGATGTTGCTGAATATGTCTCTTGATGCTTGGTTTTTCAACAAGTTAAAGCTGAGAGATAGAAGTATAAGGGGATGTTACAACCATTACCCATACCCGAATGGAAATGGGAAAACATCACTATGGACTTTGTCACAGGACTTCCTAAAACATCCAAAGGCAATAATTCTATCTGGGTCATAGTTGATCCTCTTACAAAGTCTGCACACTTCATTGCTATTAGAGAGGATTTCTCTCTGGATCAGCTTGCTAGGATATATGTAAAGGAAGTGGTAAGATTTCATGGAGTACCACTTTCTATTATATCTGATCAGGATCCGAGGTTTACCTCAAAGTTCTGGCAAAGTCTTCAGCATACTCTGGATACAGAGTTGAGTTTCAGCACTGCTTATCATCCTCAGATAGACGGCCAGTCTGAGAGGACAATTCAAACTCTAGAAGATATGTTGAGAGCTTGCTCTATGGATTTCAAAGGTGGTTGGGATCAACACCTACCTTTGGTGGAATTTTCTTATAATAATAGCTTTCACTCCAGTATTCAGATGGCTCCTTATGAAGCTCTCTATGGAAGGAAATGCAGGACTCCAACTTGCTGGAATGAAGTTGGGGAAAGAAAGCTATTAGGACCTGATCTTGTTGATGAGATGGAAGAAAAGGTCCGATCTATTCAACAACACATAAGAGAAGTTGACAAAAAAGTTATACCGACAATTGAAGAAAAGACTTAGATTTTGAAGTGGGTGATAAAGTGTTCTTACGAATATCTCCCTGGAAGAGGGTCATGAGATTTGGAAAGAAGGGAAAGGTGAGCCCTAGGTATATCGGTCCTTTCGAAATATTGGTTCGTGTTGGGAAGGTAGCTTACCGATTGGTGCTTCCAACGAATATCTCTCAAGTTCACGATGTGTTCCGTGTATCTCTCCTGAGAAAGTATATACCTGATCCTTCACATGTACTCAGCTCAGAATTTGTACCGCTGGAACAAGATCTTTCTTATGAAGAACAACCGATAGAGATTCTCGATCGTAGTGAAAAAGTCCTACGGAAAAGACCACTCGCTTGGTGAAAGTTTTATGGAGGAACCACCAATTAGAAGAATCAACATAGGAGCTTGAGGATATAATGAGGGATAGGTATCCTCATCTGTTTGTTACAAAGTGAGGAATTTTGAGGGCGAAATTCATTTTAAGGGGGGTAGAATGTAACACCCGAGACTTTTCTGAGAAATATTTTGTTTTTATGTTATATAAATCATCAAATTAATCTTTCACTACACACAACACTAACTTGGCTTGATTTACACACAACCGCGGCCTTCCTCGATAGCTTGCGTTGTACACAATACCGAGTTTCACTATACAATGATATGCTATTAAAATATTATTAAAACTAGCCGTTATGAATAGTAATACCCAATTTTTGAAATTTTGTAAGTTTTAATTTTCAAAATGGACTTCATTTTTGGATTCGGAATATCGAAATTAGCCTAGGGTGAAATTTTGGTATTTTTCTGAAAACTTTCAATTTTTGACGAATAGTGAAAAAACTGGGTTACTATTTAAAAACCGACTTTTTATTTAAATAATTATTTATTTTTTTAAATTTATTTTAGGTCAAAATTGATACATCATACCTGTATAATTTCAATGCAATTCATTGGAGTCATTTTATAATAATTTTAGATATATAAAATTTTATTGAACTTTTCACTGTCTTTTACCCACCTCCTAGGAGAATTTGAAAATTTACATAAAACTTAATTTTACCGCTTCTGTGAGTGAAATTTCAAAAATCTTAGAGACAAATTTTATGTCAGTAAGTAAAATGTGGTTCAATGAGATGAAAATAATTTTTTGGTGAATAGTAACTTTTTACTTTTTTTTACCACGGTTAAAAGTAAATAGGGTAATTAAGGGTAAAAATGATATTATTATTAACCTAACACATGTCCTAATTCTATTGGATAAGTGTAATTCGACCAAAAACAACCTTAGGAATAAAATATGACCATTTAGGCCCACTTGAATTATATTAGGACATTTATTATTAATTTATTTAAAGAATGGTTAAAATAGTTAAAATCAAAGTTTAATAAGTACATAATTTTTAATATAGGGTTATACATGAGATAAATTAGACTATAAATATTCATTATAAAGATAAAAATATTTACTACATAATGGTAGTTTATTTGTAATTTTTAGACATTAAATAATTTAATTTATTTATGACACAAAGATGATGTAGTAATTATCTTATTAATAAAATATTGACATAATTGATGTTATAAATACCCAAATAAATGTAATTTGAGACTTTTTATGAATTAAAATAATTTTATATGTTAATATGACATGTTAGTATTGATTTAATTCACTTTTTTTGATCTAATATTTCTGTTATGATTTTCACAAAAATCAATTACTAAATAGTGTCAAAATTGACATAAAATAGTTTTTAAAACAAATATTATATTATTAATTGTTATTTTATTCCTAAAAATCTAAGGTTCAGTAAAATGACTTATATAAGGTTATATATATTAATAATAAACAAATTGGGGTTCATTTGGCTTGTTATAGTAAGTTTATTAACCTTATAGTGTAAGAACACAAGAAGACACGGTAAAAGTAAAATTATTTAACTTAAAGTTAAATCTAAATGATAAGGTTAAAATAGGAACCTAAACCTGTATAAATTCTATTGTATGAGATGCTTTCGACCCATACCCACCTTATATTGTAAATAAATCAATTTGGAGCTATTTAAAACCGAATATGACTTTATAATAAAATAATATTTTTAGTGTTTCCAAAGGTGCCCCTCTCCTCTCTTATAAAAGGGCACCTCCTCCCTCTCTTCCTTACACCACTTTGATCCTTAAAGCTCGGCCAAACCCTGAAAATTTCTCCTCTACACTTCCCTATAAACATCCTAGAGGTCCTGGTATTCTTCAAAGACCAATTTTAGTACCCTAAAAGGAGGTCTCAAAGAGGAGCTTCAAAGAAGAGGTAATGTCCGTTACCGATTCATTCAAATTTGTTTCTTCTTCCACTTATTATTCTTTAGTTTTTTCATTATGAAGTAATAAAATAAGTATCACTCATATAATGATATGTTATTATAAGTATGAAACAACCCTATTTCACCATCTATCTATCCTACGGAAAATGAAATCACCGCGCGTGCGTACGTACGGAATACCGTCTCCACGCTGTGGTGTAATCTATTTTTCACCACCACCTTACTTGGATGGGTATAATGGTGTAAATAATGAATATATATGATTATTGTAAAGTTATATTGATTATTAAATAGTATACATACACTCCAATACAATTACATGATCATGGGAACGATATCATCGCTCGTGCGTACGTACGGAATACCGTCTCCACGATGTGATGCGACTCGTTCTACATGATCTTCATTTGCATAATGATTACATAAATGAATTGAGTGAATAAATATGATATATATTACACTAATACCATTATGTAAATGAGGTATCTATAACCTAAAAATAATAATAAGAATTTATTCGACAAAACACGCATAAGAACAAAAAGTAATAAACACCCGAATAACAAGTAGAAATGAAATATTACTAATAATAAGCTAAGAATATGACCATATATGGTATCATAAAAATAAGTATGATTCTGGAATAAGTCAATGACATTATTGAAATCATTATACAGGAGTTTCTGACACTTATGAAGCAAATCGGACCTAAGGTAAGGGAAAATATCGCAATCTCATTTTTATCGGAGATTGTTTATACTTCAGAATTTACTGGGGAATATTTATCATTTACATCCATGTTTCCTCATTATGTAATATTTATATCCTTATACAATTGTTTATATCCAATTTTACCCTTCGGTAAGATTTTAGTAAAAGATATGAAAGGAATCTTTTGTCGTTTTTCATACGAGGTACTTTTTGACTTTTCCGACAAAATTACGAGAAGAATGTCTTTTTTTAACTTATACGGTATGAATGGATTTTTAAAACATTATTTCCAAGAAGCTTCCTTTACATGTTTTCAAGTTTATTAACTTATTTTAGTTTAAAATTGTATGGCATGTTAAGAAAGGAAAAATGTTTTTTAAGTAGAAAGGATATTTTTCTCAAGAATGGAGTTCAAGTGTTTTATCAAAATTATTTTCCAACTAAGATAATATAGGGTTCTGTTTCTATCCCTATTATTACATTGATTTGATTATGTTGTGATGGAATTATTTTTATGAATTCCTTTATCTTATATGAATTGTTTTATGATGTCACGATGTTTAAGAATCCCATTTTTATTACATGGGTTATGCAATGATGTATGATTTATGATTTTGTGGCACACATAAGAATGGTATCCTTATGAGATGGGTGGGACCTATCTCTCCCTCCAATTAATTGGGTAAAGATTTTATATCTCATGAGATAGACATGGCTGGAACGACAGGTTAAACCGGTTCAGTGAAATAGGACTGAAACGAGGAATGAACTCGGTTCAGAAATGGACTTTGTCCACTAAGATAGTCTTGGCAATGAGTCTTGACTAATAAGAAATGATTCTCTATGATTTTGTGTGTATGCCACAAAGCTTCATGTTTTAAGTTATGATTATTGTAATTACATTTCACTACCATGATTTATCCCATGTTATGAAATTATGATCTCTTTTGCAGGGTAAGATTTCCAAAAAGTTATGTTCTTATGAATATGATGTGATTGATATTTATTTTGTTTACCCTTACTAAGCATTTGAGCTCACACTTTTGTATGTTTTCTTTCCCCAGGTCAGGAAGAAGGTTATTAAGTAAGATATGCCAAAAGGGACTATAGATATGATCAAATAAATGGGAGACAATGTAGATGTTTTATGAACCAGTTGTTTATGTTTCCCAGTTTCTAAATACACTATACCTATACGGTCCTTTCCTAGTTTTGTTATATGTTGTAATAAGTGTGATTCAATTCTGAATTATTAACAATGTATGTAAAGTATGGGTCGTTATAAAAACCATATCCCATATATCCCTCAAATCGAACCACCACTGCTTCTAAGTATCCCCAAGGAAAAAATATGAATAAAATCCAGGAGGATAGGGGAATATCTCACCTAAAATTACCAACAATAGATCTGTAGGTATAAAAATAAAATTCAAGAAAAGTGGGGATGATAGGTCTCCCAAAAATACTCTTGAATCTCCCTAGGGTCGAGAGAAATAAAGGAAATGGAAGAAAAGTTATAGGGGATTCTGAATTTATACTTATGATGGAGAATCACAAGATCATAGTGTAATGGAAGGGGAAACACCACAACGGGTTTAATTTATAATGAATCCCATAAATATCACAGGGTTTAATACCTATATTTGATAAAACTAGAGAGGAACCATGGTACAATACTCATCTCCACAGGGTAACATCAAAACTCCCGAACCTCACCATGACACAATATGAGCTCTATGGCGTATTGATATTTAAAATGTAAGAATGAAAAAAATCACCTATCTTTACCCCCATACCACAATGATGAGGTCCATGTTACAACCCGATCTCTCTTATTCATCCCAATAAACCTTGAACCATGGCTATGACATAACCAAAGACCAAGATGTAGGGTCTCCTAAAATATCAGAACCACCCAATATAGACCTCGAGACCAATAAAATATATATTTAAGGCTCCATGCCATAACCCCAACCTCCATGATGCCTCTCAAACCACCTCACTATGAAAACAACCTCCACATGAAATCTTAGATTAAACACTACCCTTCCTCAAACCTCCTCTCGACATCCCAAACACCCAAAATACATCAAGTAATGGACCAAAAAGGTTTAGGATATTACATTATATACTTATCAAATGACTATCATCCCTAATAATAAAAACTAAATCCATAAAAAACATCAACCACCAAAAACCTCAAACACACCCCTAATAGATACCTCTCAAACAAGATGATGCCATCACCAAAAATAAGACCAGGTCAGAGGGAATAAATAATCTCATCTTAAGAACACTAATTAAATGTTTAAATTACTAATCAAGACAAAATTCAGAAAACTTAGGATACCAATCACACCCCTATGACTCACGATCCCATGTACTCTCACCCAAATTATCATGCCTCCACATAATATGAACTAGACGAATAACACACATACACAACATCTTCTTTCGATGATCCTAAATCTCAACCAACTACTCTATGAATGTCACATCATCCATGATATCCAACTATTACCAATAAATGACACGAGTGTCATCATGAAGATACTATTGGATCTGTGGAACATGAAAAACATCATGGATCTGGTACAACTATGGGCAGAAGTTCCAATTGACATGACACCTCACTAACACATAAAAACACCTCAAAAGGGTAGATAAATCAGGGAGAGATCTTAATTCCCTAGAAAAACCTATACTTCCTTTAAAGAGGTAAAACAATCAAGAACACATAGTATCCAACCTCTAACTCTAGAGGCATACCAATCTAATTATAATAAGTCTCATGAAGTCTCTGTGCTATCTTCAACCACTCTTGGATCATCTGGATCCTCTTCATCATACTCTACACAATATCTAGATGGAGGGTCATTGAATCCAAAGTCTCATTCTTGTGAAATTAAGATCAATAAGGTTATTCATAAAACTCCTAAAATAGAGCTATGATGATGTTAAAGTTATAGTTGTTATTATAGCAAAACATAGTTAAGGGGAAATAACTCACCCATGATCCTCCGAAATCCTGAACATACGAATGCACCATATACTCTAGCTTCTAGATGGATTTCTATATCTTCCCATCCATATAGGAATGTAAAGAAGTGATAAGGTGTAAATGGGGTCCAAAATTAAACTGTAATTCAATCTAGGATCATGAGGTGAAATGCGGATCATGATCATAAATTATGGTCCTCAATACCCAATGAAGCCACACCACCTCATCCACATACCACCTTACTAAAGCCACAAAAGCAATAAACCATATAATCTCCAATTAGTGAGATTATTTCATTAACCAATCCATGATCACCCAAATAAAATCACATTATCTATAGGATCAAGGAAACCTAGTGATGAAATCCATTGAGGTTTCCTCCCATTTACACTTGAGGATATCTGATAGCTACATCAAACCACCAGGGATATGATAATATACCTTCACCCACTGGAAGATAAAACAACATGACATGAACCTTGCTACCGATAGCTTCATCCCAATCCACAAAAGATAAATCCTCAAATAATACATCTTAGATACACCCAGATACATTTCCAATTCCGTTCTATGGAACTCATAGAGAACCAGCTAACGCACAACAGATGAAAAAAAAACCTCCCCTAAAACATCATCCAACATCAGTCATCCTCAGAACACCCCTCCAAAGAATCACCATGGATGAAATGACCCCACATCACCTCAACCTCAGAGTCTCCACACTTATACTTCTCTACTGGAAACATTAAAAAAGATTACACTATCATTTAGAATAGGAAACCTCTACCATTGACCTACTATGTATCAAGATGCAACACTGAAATATCCTCCATTATCCTCCAAGAATTTCCCGACTACGGAACAATATCTACCCATGAATTTCTACCCAACTCATCAAGGAACTACATTCCCCTTCCCCAGGGTGTAATAGATCTCAATGTCATAGTCCTGTAAGAACTCCATCCACCCCCACTATAATAGATTAAATTCCCAATGAGATAAAACAAGACTTAGTATATAGTGATTTGTAAATACCATAAAGTGCTCACTAATGAGATAATTTCTCCAAAAATTCAAAGAAAAAACCACCGCTGCCAACTCAATATCATGATTGGAATAGTTATACTCATGTGGACACAACTAATTATTCTAATAAGATATCACTACTCTCTACTACATCAATATGCAACCCAAAATGAGATGATAAGCATAAAAAAACCTTAAAATTTACCCCATCCTATGGTAACCAAAGGATGCAGTCATTGATCAAATTCTCATTTAGGTAGTTTAAAGATGCTTGACATTGATCAATACATAAGAAATACTGATCCTTCATATCCAGGGATATCAATAGGGATTCAATACATGAGAAAACATACACAAACCTATGATAATAGTATGTGATACCAAGAAATATATGGAACTTTACAGCATTATTTGATTCTACCCAAGAAACAAACACATAAATCCTTGAAGGATCGACCACCACTCTACGATGAGACACAACATGCCCAAGAAAATTATCCTCACACATCACAAACTTTCACTCTGATAACTATATGTAGAGATGTTGGTACTAGAGGACTTTTAAAATGTACTTGAGGTACTCAACATGCCCTTCCCCATACCTCATTTTTATAAGGATATCACCATTGAAAACTACCCTAAACTGATCCAAGAACTCAGGGAACACAAAGTTCATAAGTCCATTGAAAATATATTGGGTGTTCGTAATACTAAATGAAATAAGTATAAACTCAAAGTGCCTATAGAAACATCTGAAATAATTCACCAAGTTATTATCTTCCTTCAACCTTCTTTGGTGATATACAAACCATAATTTAGTATTTAAAAACCTTCTAGAAAATTTATATTAGAGAACCCCATGATGATACATTGGGTTAGATGAAACCCTTCTACATAAAATTTTATAACTAGATCCTTAACTCTTGCAGCTCAGAAGGATCCATTCAATAGGTATCCATTGAAATTATAGAGGCACTTGAGTCCATTCATTATTGAACTTGATTACTCATCAAGGGGTAGTGTAATAATCTCATTGAAAAAAAACTAGAAATTGTTTCATGAATTTGGGGAACTTCACCAACCATACCTCCTTTGAACCCAATGATAACACATCTAGTTGATATAATAACTACTCCAAACACCTATGAACCATATTATGATCTCACTCACGAATGGATACCACTCACTGGAATTCCTCTTAATAAAATATGATTCTCTTATGATAATTTTCAATAACTTCACACACAAGGTACAACCAGTCAATTATAAGAATGAAATATTATGACTATATCTAAATTATAAATAAATCCCCCGATGAACGATGCTACCCCATCATCAGATCAAAACCCTAACATACATCAAATAGACTCATTTGACCTTTAACTGTAATTGTAAACACCAGGGGAACTAGAAGCCTCTCCACCAAAATTCAAAAATCCAGAATGAAGGTGGGATCAATAAAGGAATGTGATGTTCCATAATTAAACATGTAATAACCCAAGGTAGATGATAAGGAGATGGTACCTTAGATGATCTATCATTCCTTTTGTGTTGGGACCTCTATAACATGAAATTGAACATGTATAACTCCTATGCCTCACTACCAATGAAAAAAATTCACGGACATGATAAACCCTATATCCCTAAGGGTGGGGGACATCACAAGGATGTCCTCTACCAACCCCATATCCTCTTGGTTTAACAAAAGCTTGTTGCCCCTACTATTGATATAGATTATGAGGAAAATAATTCTAGGGATGATAAGGAACATGGGATCCTCTTCTATAAAGGGATCTAAGAAATGTTGGTCATTGATTTTTTTCAATAACCATAACCTCTATAAGTGAAACACGTTGTCATAGAACTACAAGCTCTAGAGAAATGAAAAGAAGAGGTCTGGGATTGATGCCCCACTCATAGAAACCTCAATGAACCATATAGATATTATCCTTTAATAACATATTTTCTCCTTAGGGAACTATAATGGTTCACTTCTCAAGATGAACTTAACTAATAATTCATACCCTTAATGAAATAATCATTCTTTTACACCTCCAAGTATGTTAGTAACACAAATTGGGTGACTGCATATCAAATAACAGGGCGCAAAGCCTCCTCCAACCACCGAGCTCTAGACTCTTCATATGGGAATAAATCAGGGGATAATTGAAGAATATATATAAGTTTAATACCTAGATCCTATATACTCAAGATCCCCTACTGAAGGGAGGGTATCTCCAATGTCTTCTCCACCTCATAATCAATGGTAAAAACTCAACATGAAACTAACTTTAAAAATCATCCCAATATACATCCACATCCTTCCAATATTTATGAAACATCATCTATCACTACAACATTTCTCCATGAATATGACTGATTGATAATAAAACCCAATACCTAGAACTATCATAAATTATATGGAAGACAATATTAATCTCCTCTAACCAATTATTTGTCTATAGATCAGAGATATTACTCTCATACTTAGCTAATACCTGATGCTGGAACTCACACAATGTTTTCCTCCAAGTGTCATCCACTATAGCTAGGTAAATCCTCCAATAGTTAACTAGATCATCTTAATGAACCTCACCAACCTAACTCACACATGGGTAATAACCAAAAAATATATTTTCAAGGAATAATAAATCCTAACATGATATCATGAAATTTATTATGATTAATGTATCTTGATTCATTTAATTTCTCCAAGATCACCCTATTCAATCATAAACACAATCAAGAATGATGCATGTATGTCCCTTAGGTATCTACCACATAAGAAACATCACTTTAACTAGAAAGATTAATGTCCTTACATCGGATTACATGGGGTAATAAAATTCTATGTCTTAGTCGATCTCCCTTTCTTACATAACAAACTAAGATCAACTAATATTTTTTCCAAACCGACCTAGGAAATCCTCATTAGTTACAAACTCCTATATTTATCAAAAATCATAACCAAATATTTGATACCAATCTATAATTACATGACCCAATTAGGAACCCCTCCTGTTCCTGTAAAAGATAATAGTGACCCCCAAAGCCTAACTTCAATATACCATGGGATGATGACTATCATCCAGGGTATAAGTCACATATAAGAGAGGATGACCATCATAAATAACACAAATATAAGGAGAAAATAACTAATCAATAATATAATATAAATAATATCAATATCTTATCAATTAATGCAATTTCATACAAAGAAGATACTAAGATAAAATACAAAAATACTCACAAGCAATATCTCCAACAACAACCCCAAGCTCCAAGCTAATACTGTCCAACTATGTAACCAAATACCTCCTAAAAACCTATAAAGCATATTTATATATATATGGATTATAATAACAAGTATACTAAATTGGATCCTCCTCATTAGTTCTCATGAAAACGTGGAAGAAGTATACTAATCCTTTAATAAATAAACAACAGAACCAACAAGCACATAACGGATTAACCAAAAACCATCCTCACCAAGGATCAATCACCAACGATCACATCCAATATTAGTAAAAAAATATCAAATAATATATCAAAAGGGTACCTCATACCAATTCACCACTAGTTCTTCAATATCAAACCCCATCATCAAATTTCCTAGCTCTATTATCCCTTTCATAGTCACGACACAACACAAAATACCTATCTTATATTAGGTGATGTGGGTCATACCGTGGTTTCACTTATACCAACCTCCCACAGGGTCCAAAATCCCATGTTTTTATCAGTCTCTGCTACACCATAACTATACCCATATACACATACAATATATTTACATATTTTCTACATGTCACAGCCTTTGAAGAACCCCTGTGGATAGTTGATGAGTAATGTTGTATTTTTTTTCAATATATCACGAGTAATAAAACTAAATTTATAAGGAATATTTATTTCTCCACGATTATTGATTACCAAGTCAAGATAAAGTAGATAAGAAGTTTAGAAGCATTGAGGAAGAATAGTTTAAAAAGAGTATAGTAGATTAATGATGGTTGAAAGATGAGTTAAACAAGAGTGGAGTAGAGGATGATTCTTGGAAGATAATTGTGGATTCATTTGATGTCACACTTGATAAGAAAATACTACCTTAACATGTGATCATTGTAGAGATAATATTAATTAAGAATACATGTTCTAGTGTAGTTTTTTAACAATAAATTGTTTGCAACATGAATAAAGTGGAGTATTGATATGCCAACTAATTAGAAGAGGTGATGATTATTTGAATATAAGATAGAATCCAAGTCAAAGTAGAACTATTATTTAATGATTTTTAATAAATAATTATCAATTAGATGAAGTTTTGAGAAGATGTATTATAAATAATAAGTTTTGAGGAAGACATATTTAATATGGTTTTAGGAAAATTTTGTGTAAGTCTTTTTTACTTTTGTTGAGAAAAAATATATATCCAACCATCAGTTTTAGTTATTCAATAATCCCATCACCCAAGGTACTACCCATGATTAAATAAATCTAGTTATGGTGGAAATATGAGGTACATAGTGAGAGACAACACGTTCCAGGTGTGCATGGGAAGCATAGGTAAAACATGGAGTGTATAGGTTGGTGTGGAGGGGAGGATTCTTAGCCTCTCATGTATAGGTTGGCATGGGATCCCATTGGCAAGAACCAACACAAAATGGTTTTCATTAGGTGGTTATAAACTATGTAGTGATATATTAAGAAGAGTTCATATAGATGAAAAATTTACGTGGGATTCATATACTCCTATATTATTTTTTGTATGTTACAATTAAGGATTTAAACGACACACCACATGCATTATCTTTTTCCTTGAATCAGGTAGGGTTCTAGCCACTTGGATTTTCTTCCTGGATGCCGGGAATGATTTTCTCAAGGTTTCTAAAAATAATTTAGTCTTATCTAATTTTTTTTCTCTATACAAGATAATGTAAAATATGTTAGATTCATAAGTTTAAATAACACATACATGCTATGCGATATCAGAATTGTTTTCAAAGTGGTGATTTTGAGTTAGTGGCATCCATGAAGTTAAATGACACAAATAATAAAGTTAAGTCAATGGAAATTATTGATTGAACATGATTCTTAGAGAAGGTTGAAGTAAGTAGGTGTAATGAGGTGGTGGAAATTCATCTATAAATATTGAGGCTGAGTTAGAGAATTAATATATAAAGGGATGGACCAATACTAAGAGTATATTTTGAGGGCCCTTTATTTTCATTAAAATAGGGAGGAATCCATGTGCTAGTTCTTGATAAGAAAAAATTAATTCCTTGCTCTTATTTTCATAAAGATTAAAAGAATCTAAGAGATTTCTAAAGCTACGAGGAGGATGAAAATCCACACACTCATTTTCATGAAGGTGAAAGAGATACCGTGAGATAGTGTTACTATGTGAAGAATAAGTAGAAGTGACAATGTACTCTTATTAGTACATGCAGTAGTGTTTGACTTAATATATAATACTGAACATAAATAAAATTGTATGATTGTAAATAAGGTTTTTATAATCCCATGAAATTAATCACACTTACATGAAGATAAAAACACATGTAATAATGGTTGTATATTGATATAACCATGAGAATCAAGCATAATAAACACATAAGATAAACAATATTGAACTCAAACATTGAATAATATTTTTGCATATAGATGATGTAGATTAATACATTTACATGAATAGATATGATTCCATGTATGTTTAATAATAAAGGAAGAACACTTATTCCCAAGAATTTAATTAACTAATTAAGAGTTTGATAACTGAATATTAGAAGAAGATGATAAGGGACAGATTGTATTTCTACCATTAAAGATATTATTATTCAGACCCTTTCTAATTAAGAAATAAGTTGTGTTTGTTCTTTCATGTACTCATTCACAAATAGATCACCCTAAGTTCTTGAGTACTGGAGAATGTGCATGCTCTAATTTATAAGATATCCAGGTATTAGAAGTCCTTTAGAAGTATATATTTTATTGATGTTCATTCATACTGTGCTTTGATAAATATATGGTTTATTCTAGATAAAAGGATGAGTTTTTAAGAACAAGTTGTTCTTATCTAAACAACACCATTAATGATATGGTGGGTCCATTATAAATAACACCATATCAAAGAAGTGGATGATACCTTCCTAACACTTGTGTATGACTTGAACCACCCTTGTAAATACTAAAATTAAATAGTGATCAATTAAAACCCGTGTCTCACCAACAGTTAAACATGGAAAGGAGTAGGCTCTCACACTGATGATAGAACTTGTAAAAATCTTATGTGTTTCTATTCTTGAATTATTATTCATTTCATTATTTCTTATGGTTGAATGCATATAAATTGATCCTTTCATCATAACCTAGGTAGAGGTTTTAGTGTAAGAGTGTTTGATAAAAAATAAAATTAAACTTAGTAAAAGTCATGTACAATAATTCAACCCTCTCTCAGTGTCCCTGCATGATACATCTAGGATATACAAGTAGTATTAGAGTATAAGTTCCACCTTTGATTGGATCAAATAATTATCATTTTATTATAGGTATTATTTGAAGTGTATATTGGAAATGAATTCAGAATTATCTCATTTGGAAGATTCATTCACCATTCTAATTGAAATAAATATGAATCTTTCATCCAAAACTTTTAAGAATAGGAGGAAGGGAGAGGTAAATAAATTGGGAAAAAATCAAAAAATAAGAAGGAACTATCACTACTTAAAGCTAATAATATTCATAAATATCTATTTTATAATTATTTTTATAGCGGTCCTATTGAATAAGGAATATAAAGTTATGATGAGTCTAAGGAAAATGTGTCTATTAAAATAGTTTAATAAATCTAATATAAACTCAAATATTATCTTACAAATTATCCTATTGAATTGGTCACTAAAATACTCAATTATATCAATGGTCTTATTGATGAAAATACACAACTATAGGAAGAGGCTAAAGAAATGGAAACTTCTTTGGATTAGAAATTTAATAGAGTCAAATCTCTCATATAACTTGTGGAATATAAGAATCATTATCAATTTTATAATGAGAACCTTTATTTGATTAAATAATAATTTCAAATAAGTGAGTGTAAGAACATTATGACTAAAAATGTCTTTTGTGATGTAATCTATGACTTGAAACAATTTTTAATGTTTCTATGAATTTCATAAATGCTAAAAATGATCATAGACCTTGAAAAATCAAAGTGCTTGATAGGTTAGTGGATGAAAAGACCAAGATGCATGAAGAGTATATTCAAAAGATACATTATATGGGAGAATAATATAAAGATAATCTAAGTTTTAAAGAATATAAATTGTAATTTAAATCCAAAAGGATCATAGAGTATGACAATTAATTAAATGAAATTAATAGGCGGTATGAAGATCAGATGAAGAAATTGAAAACTAAATGGGAAGAAAATAAAACATCCATTTAGTATGAAAATATTTTCATCAGTATGAAATTTATTTAATTAGAATTCAACTTGATAAATTTGAAAGAGACAGATGTTGAAACTTACCAAGATGTTGAGAAAAAGGACGCTTCCATACAATCTTCTAATCACAATCTTTTTTATAAAAAGACTCATATTAGTGGAAAGAGAATCATAAAGCCAATCCTTGACCAATACACTATAGAATCATTAAAAAAGGAAACCTATAACTTAGTTAATATTGTATATACTAATGAAATATCATATGATAAACCAGGTTCAAAGTTAAAATATGGAAACATATGGGTAGATAAAAATACCTAAAAATTCATCAAATCATCAAGGTATGTCACAAGCATATAGAAGTAGATAAACTCTCTAAATTATTTTCAACATTAGTGAATTTCTCAAGGATCGAATAAAAATCAGGGGGGGGGGTGAATTAGTTTTTAATTTCTTATAAGTTTCAATAATTTTAAAACTTAACCCTGACAACCCATTAACGTTTATAACCTTATCATCTTTTAGTAAATACTCATGCATGAAAAATTAGGAAATAATGTAAAGAACACAATATTTATAGGGTTTGACCTGAGTGTGAGAACCTACATTCTTTCCATAGCCACCCCCGTGGTTCTATGAAAATTCACTGTTATGAATAAGTGAATAAAACTTGTGCCAACTCCCGTTAGATACCTTCTATCTCCAGATAGGAATGATTATAACGACTCTTGTCAGTTTAATTTTTTTCTTAAAAAAATTGATCCAAAAAAATAATAAATAATTTGTTTAAACTAATATATAAATGCTATGTACAGATCCTCAGTTCAATGTGGCTGTGTCCGATTCTCTAAGTCTGATTGACTCATTATGATGGAATCATTATGATGAACCCTTTTCTCAAATTTCAATTCTCAAACTCTGTTCAACTTCTCGATCTGATCATCCTTAGTCCGATAAGAAAAACTTTTAGTTGTCTAATCTTCTAACAAGATCGCTATCTGGAAAGAACTCTGACTCAAACTCTGATTTAGACTTTTCATCACTCCTCCTTTTTTGCACATGAAAAAGGATGAAAAGTAAGAATGTATTATGATTATATTTATATGAAACCAATAATAGAAAATGTGGGAAACTAAATGTTTTCCCACTCACTCAAATTAAAAAACTTCAAGATATACATATATTTGAATTTTAAGTTTGAACACTTCAACTCTTTAAAAATATTCTTGAATATTCTTGACTATTTTCCATAATCATCCTTCTTGGACTTCGTAACATTTCTCTAGTCTAATGGAACCTCCTCAACTCATTACAATGAAACTTTCATAGTTTATTTTGATTGATTTTATTATAGAAACTACATCTGATGATAACTCCACTCAACAACTTTGAAATTTGTAAAACTTTATCAGCTTTACACATTCAGACTTCTAAAAACTTCTGTGTCTAACACTTATGGATCCAATATTCTGTGCCTAGGTTTTTGGAACCAATAAAAAATATTTAAATAGCTTCAACAACCTCCATTCTTCAAAATATTTTACCATGAGACTATATCATGATTTTTGGGAACTCCATGATTAGAAAAGAATCTTCTGACTTAGGTTTAGAAAGTAAAGAAATTTCTAATTCACGATTCCCTTGAAACTTACTTTTCAAGATTAAACACCACTATACCTTTATTTCATAGTTTCTATTAACTTTATAAAAAAACCATATATTATTGATCTTTAGCTTCATGATAATTTATTTGAGCCCGATTATGTTTCTGATAAAAAAATTAACTTTTTTAAAACTTTTGTGACTGGTACTACTCATTCCGATACTCTTTGTTCGATACTGCTCAGTTTGATCATCTTCATTTGAAAAACAACTTTCTCAAAAACAAAAATAATATCACCATTTATTTTTCAGTTCAAACATTAAAAAACTTTCACCTATTTTTCAAAAACATTCTTCTATAAAAGATTAGTTTTCAATAAATATAAAAACTTTGTTAAAAAAAAACATCATAAAGTTTTTTCAATACCCTCCTTTGGATTTATTTGAAAACTTTCATTAAAAACTTTTACAACTCACCATTTTTCAAACACTTAGACTTTTTCACAACGAAATTTTTAAATAAATCACAGTTTTCTACTTTTATCAAATCATAGAGTTTCTCAAAAGAGAGTATCCTGACAACACACTACTATATAAAGTAATGTTTTTGAACGAATTTCATCCCTTGGTGATAAGAAAATTTTGCAACCATGTAAAGATATTCTCCCCCACTTTTATATTTTTCTTACCTTTTTTATACCCCTTGATTGCTATCTCTTCCATTACCAGATAACCATATCTTTATATTCATAAAAGAAAGATATGTAAAATCTTCTTAAAAAGTAAATATTCGTTACTTTCTATTCCCATTTGTAAACAGAATCCAAATCATAGTGGTGACTTTCTTATGATATTTAGTAAGTCATTAGAGGAGTATGGACATGAAGTTACATCCTCAACTCAACAAACGTTTCTTTTGGAATTTCCGTTTTGAAGATATCAATAATTTGATACTTTATTGAGGTATATTCCCTCAAAAAATATCTACCAATAAACTTATCTTTCATAAAGTGAAACTTTATATCAATTTTTTTGATATTGAATGTTGGAAAATATTTTTAGAATGGTAAATTTCACTCTAATTATCACAAGGTATCTTCAATGGTTTAGAAACTTTTACTTCCAAATATTCTCATAGGACTTTCATGAACAACATATGAGTACAACCCCAAGTAGCCGCAACATATTCTGATTTTTCTGTGCTCAAAGTAACTGAACTTTATTTCTTACTATGCCAACTCACACAAAATTCTCCAACGAAAAATGTTCCTCCATAAGTTTATTTTCTCTCATTATAATCTCCATACCAATCGATATTTGTATAACCATGAAACTTCATCTCAAAAATTCTTTTTCATAACAACCCATGTGAATTTATTTATTAAACATATCTTAAAATTCTCTTTACTTCCAACATATGTGATTCTTTTGGATTACTTTTGTAACGACCCAAAATTTTGAGTAAATATTATTCCCTAATTTTTGTGGGTTATTTTATTTTTCATTTAATAAAATGAGTATAATTAAAATGAGACCTTTGGGTTTCGACTGTTATATGACCATTGGTCAATATGACCATTGGAAAATAAATGTTACAATTATTTTCTATAAATACAAGTGATATTCATTAATTAGTATAGAAAGAAGATTTGATGGCCCCATCTAGTAGTCTCGGGCCGATCGAAGCCCATCTGACGGAACTCGGGAAGGAGGTAGTACCGTTGGGCTTTTCTCTGGACCAAACCCATGTTGAACTTCATCATGTGAAGCTAGAATAGAATCACCCTCGCAAGAAGTTCAAGCTAATAGAAATCACTACTCGGGCAATGTTGGACGAGCTGCCCCAAGATTATATCACCCTAGCATACCTTACTCTTAGGTTCTAGACTGGTGTTATAAGGGGTTATGTAATGAGACTGTAGCTACTTTGTGTAATCCTTTGATATAAATAAAATTGTGATTTCTTCCTATGGTGAAGTTTGTGATTTTTCAGATGTCCGGATAAAAATAGGATGTATCTTATTGATGAATTTTAGAAAAAATATATTTTAAAAATATTTATTTAAACCTTAAGTAATTAATAATGTGTAATGAATTTAAAAAAATGGTCTTCTACAGTTATGTTCAGTAATAAATTCAGAGTCTAATAAGATCAACTTAATTTTTTGATGAATAGTAAATTATGAATAGTGATTTTACGCTTAGGATTAGTAATGTGACAAAATGGATTAGTAATCTCACTTAAAGAAAGTATTAATATAATTTAGGCACCTTGATTAAGTAATGTGATTCAATAAAATAGGTAAATAACTGTTTCAGAAATTATTAGTTAAATATTAGTTTTTTCGGGTGAATAGTGTTTTTTATTTAAAAATTAAATTAAAAATATTTATAAAATTATTTTCATAAAATGGAGTTCATTTTTGAAATCAGAGCATTGATATTTGGTTAAGGTGAATTTTTGGGATTTTTTCTGAGAAAGTTGAATTTTTGGTGAATAGTGATAATAAAGTTTTGAGTTTCGGGTGTTTAATGACATCATTAAGGATGTAATCATTGTGAAATAATTATGGTAGACTTATGAATAGTAATATAAAGTATGAGGTGACCCAAGTGGCCAATTCCATGGGCAATTACCATGGGAAAGCCCATGGTTTTTCCAATACCACCGATGAGGTGTCCCATGGAAATTAATGCTTTGTCCCCTCACTTATCCTATAAATACCAAGACTTATCCTCATTAATTTCATTTAAAAATCCACCCCAACTATGTTCTGGTCTCTTTACCTCCCAAGGAGTCCTCACAAGGTTACCCCAAGCCCTCAAGGTCCCGACCTTTGAGTTTTAGGACTTACGTTTTAAGGTAAGGGATCCCACCTCTCTCTTTCTTTTCAAGTACTCTATTTTATGTAATTTATTTTATGCTCCATGTTCTTATGTTGGAGGATGTTATTTTATATTCACCTTAATATAATTTTTATTTTCATATGATGAGAGTCCCCCTATTACTCTCATCAATTCACTTTAATAATTTTTAAGTGGCGTCGTTAGGCTGCCGAATTTTTGTAAGGGATTCTTTCACTCTTCCCTTTTTCAAAGTTCTACTTTCATGTAAAGTATTTCAAGTTACCTTTTTCCATGTTGGGGTATGATCTATATATTAATCATACTGTAATTTTATTTTCACATGATGATAGATCCTATTTAATCTCATTAATTCATTTTTTGAAGTTTTAAGTGACACCGTTAGGTTGTCGAATTTTTCATAAGAGAAATCTTATTTTTGTCTTTCTGTCAAGTTTTTCATTTCATATGGTATGTCCTTAAAATTTCACTACCATGTTATTATATCCTTTATATTATTTCCCCATACTATTTTATGGATCATTTATGAGTGGGTGACCCATGTCCCCTCTCTTTTCAATGTTTTCTAAAACCCTGTAACATAGCCGTTATGCTGCAAAATTTTCGTCTCAAAATGTCTTTCTCTTTTTCTAAAATTATTTTATTTTATTAAGTGAATGCTCAAAGATATTTATTCTATGAGGGTATTCACATATATATCAAAATGTTCTATTTTAATTCTGGGATTTACAAACATGAAACCTGGTTTCCTTTTCTGTGGGTTTAAAGTGACCTAAAGATCTTGTCTTTAAAGCAGTTTTTAAAACGTTATGATTATGAAATGAATCCCATTTATTTTATGATATATGGGTTATTTATGAAATGTTGATGATGATATATTTGGATCACATGATAATAAAGACAAATTAATGGTGCACCTTGATAGCGCTCCAATGCATTGGGTAAAGACTTAATCTCTAGAGATGACAATTTTAACGATACCTTGGTGAATAACCTTTGTAATTTTTTTTAATGACACCTTGGGATGGACCTTGGTGATACAGAAATGATTGTCTAAGTTAAATTTTGTATCCACATATTCAAGTTATGAAACATATTATTTTTTATTATGATATTCCTCATGATCTCTTTCTCATGCCTTAAAGTTATTTATCATGACTTTATTGATGTATCTCAAGTTCACATGTAAATTTTTTCTCTTGTTTTACTTACTGGTCCTTCTGCTCACCCTTTCCTTTGATGTATTCTCCCAGGTTATGAGATGATGTAATAAACTTAGGATTAAAAATGGATAGGCCTTTCAAGTGTTTAAAAATATTTTTTTTAAGTTTTCATGTATTAAGTTCCTGGTTTCCAAGACACTAAACCTTAAAGATCATCGATTTTGTATAATGTAATGAAAGTTTATGTGATAAAAAGGCATGATGATATAGTTGATATCAAAGGATGGTTTAGTTATTTTTGGAAATTAGTATTTGAAAACTTTTCAAGGTTTTTTAATAAAAATATTAAATATAGGAAAACATCCTGCTATTTTGGTGAAGTATTGAGTAAGTGGTTTCCAAACAAATAAATCCCTATCTGGATACGAATAGAAAAACATCATGGTATTTGTTGAAGTATTGGGTAAGTGTTTCCAAAAAAATAAATCCCTATCTAGATACTAACAAGTATAGGTGGATCTGGAAAAGATGTACCTAGGAGTGAAAACCATGACAAGGTGTTTCGGGCTTGACCCGGGGTAACCTGGTGCATGACAATGGGCCTTGCTGCACTCTTGGTTTGACACTCCCGGGGGATATGCTTTGGTAAATTCATAAGCTTAGTATGAACCATTATTAAAGTAACAAAGATAAAATAAAATAAAGATTCACATAAGAATATATGATCATGGATAACCTAGATTTGAACCTAGGGGATCACAAGTTAGGATATACTTTTCTTCTACAAGTTTATCCTTCTATGCTTAAAGTTTCCTTTTCATGATTATTGGCTAAGTATTTAAGCCCAATAATTATACTTCCTTTTCTTAGTTAATGGAGGGAAATAAAATAACATGTCCCAACAAAAAATGTGATAGGAAATGTGACAATTTCCCTATTAATATGGCAGAGACGACGAGATATCAAGTTGAACAGATTGTGATTATGCCAAACCAGCTATCAAAAATTACAATTAATAATTGGTACCTAACTGGATGCCCAAATTCATCCAGGAAGAGGAAGATGAATTCTCAAGGATGTTCATCTAATAAAGGTGATAAGGTAAAGAAGACCCAATTTCCTTTGTGCATAAAGTGTGGAAAGAGTCACCAAGGAAAATGTCACAAAGGAACTGGGAGATGTTTTAAGTGTGGGATGATAGGGCATAAAGTAGCCAATTACTTTAGAAAAATGGATAATGTGATGAATGGAGATAAGGTTCAATATAATGTACCTTATACTATTAAATGTCGTAAATGTGGATAAGTTGGACATTATCCTAGGCAATGCTCTCTTGGAAGGGATGAGAAGCATGATGAGCATCAACAATCTTCAAGGACAAGGGAACAATGCAAGTCCTATGCTGAGATGGATCATGATGACTGAAGTACATGTAACTTCTTCGTAATAATTGTCTATGTCATGTTGTATTTTAGTTCGTGATCTATGAGCATATCTTTAGTGTTTTCTAATAACATCGAGTCACTACCTAAGATGGTTTTATATCATTAAGGAAAACATCTATTGTAATGTATCACATGTTGATGTTGTGAAGCTGTTCTTCTTGAAAAAAAATTATTAGGGGATTAAAAGATAAATATTATTTTGGAAGATGTTCACTAATTTGGGAACCCTATATGATCAAGGTAAATAGATTTCTTCAATATTTTATTTGAGAAGTAAAGGCTGACTTATATTTTGATGAATCGTTGAATTTAAGGTGAACTTATGGTAATTTAGGTTACTTATGGAAATGATTAACCTATCTTGTGGAAAATCTGATTAGTTTAGTTACTTTTGTTATAAGATGTTAAGAGTGGTTGATGTTGTTTGGAGATAAACGATAAAGTTTATCTTGAAAGACTATGTTATTAAATACTTCTAAGTTTTGGGTTCCAATATTAGTTTGGATTATTCTGAAGAATCTTAAGGATGATTGTGTATTGAATGGTATTTCTAGAACTTAGGGTACTTTTGTTGAATTTTGGAGATTAATAGTCATATTTCTTTTTATAAAGGATTATCCTTTTTGGGGATTATATGATCTCGTACAAAACATTTTAGTTTTAGTTGATGAATAAATACAAGGGAAAAATATAGTTATTCTTTTGTGGATTATGTGATTCTCTAGAAGATGATTCTTGTGCTTTTGATGAGACCAAGTCCTTTTGAATGCTCATTTTTTGGGGAAAAGATTAGTCTTGGTGGAAACTTATTAAGGGATGAAACTCTACTTGAAGGTAAGTATATTTTCTTATGTCTTTATTCTATGTATTAAATTATTTCATCAGAATTATGAAAAGGAACGTAAAACAAAAACGTTGTTGGTTTACATTTCCTACAGGGTAATCAAAGATTGTTTAACACATCTTAATTTTGTGATCTTCTCGTGGTTAATTTTCTCCTAATCATGTTTTCTATCACTCTCCATTAGAACATGACCCTTTTTTTCTTTTTTATATCCACATTTTACTACTTGGAATCCTAGTATGGGTTAACTCGGGTGACCTTTGTACTTCCCTTTCTTTCTTTTAAAGTAATAGTTTTACTGACTCTTTTTCCGATGTGAGACTTTAAACGAAATTTCCAAGCCCAATTTTAAAATTGCAAGGAGGCAATTTCTTAAGGGGGTAAAATTGTAACGACCTGAAATTTTGAGTAAATATTGTTCCCTAATTTTTGTGAGTTATTTTATTTTTCATTTAATAAAATGATTATAATTAAAATAAGACCGTTGGGTTTCAACTGTTATATGACCATTGGTCAATATGACCATTGGAAACTAAATGTTACAATTATTTTCCATTAATACAAGTGATCTTCATTAATTAATATAGAAAGAAGATTTTATGGCCGCATCCAGTAGTCTCGGGCCAATCAAAGCCCATCTGGCGGAACTCGGGAAGGAGGTAGCACCTTTGGGCTTTGCTCTGGACCAAACCCAAGCTGAACTTTATCATCTAAAGCTAGAATGGAATCTCCTTCACGAGAAGTTCAAGCTGATAGAAATCACTACTCGGGCAATGTTGGCCGAGCCACCCCAATATTCTATCACCCTAGCACACCTTACTCTTAGGTCCTATGCTGGTGTTATAAGGGGTTATGTAACGAGACCGTAGCTACTTTGTGTAATCCATTGAGGTAAATAAAATTGTGATTTTGTTCCTATGGTAAAGTTTGTGAATTTTCAGATGTCCAGATAAAAATAGGATGTATCTTATTGATGAATTTTAGAAAAAGGACATTTTAAAAATATTTCTGTAAACCTTAAATAATTAATAATGTGTAATGATTTTCAAAAAATGGACTTCTACAGTTATGTTCAGTAAGAAATTCAGAGTCTAATAAGACCAACCTAATTTTTTATGAATAGTAAATTATGAATAGTGATTTTACGATTAGGATTAGTAATGTGATCAAATGGATCAGTAATCTCACTTAAAGAAAGTATTAATATAATTTAGGCCAATTGATTAAATAATGTGATTCAATAAAATAGGTAAATAACTGTTTCAGAAATTATTAGTTAAGTATTAGTTTTTTCGGGTGAATATTGTTTTTTATTTAAAAATTAAATTAAAAATATTTATAAAATTAATTTTATAAAATGGAGTTCATTTTTGAATTCATAGAATCAATAGTAGTTTAAGGTGAATTTTTAGGATTTTTCTAAAATAGTTGAATTTTCTGTGAATAGTGTTTTTATATAGAAATTAAATTAAAAATATTTATAAAAATATTTTCATAAAATGGAGTTCATTTTTGAAATCAGATCATCGATATTTGGTTAAGGTGAATTTTTTGGATTTTTTTGAGAAAGTTGAATTTTCGGTGAATAGTGAAAATACAGTTTTGAGTTTCAGGTGTTTAATGACATCATTAAGGATGTAATCATTATGAAATAATTATGGTAGACTTATGAATAGTAAGATAAAGTATGAGGTGTCCCAAGTGGCCAATACCATGGGAAAATATCATGGGCAAGCCCATGGTTTTGCCAATACCACCGATGAGGTGTCCCTTGGCAGTTAATGCTTTGTCCCCTCACTTCTCCTATAAATACCAAGACTTTCCCTCATCCATTTCATTTCAAAATCCACCCCTACAAAGTTATGGTCTCTTTACCTCCAAAGGATTCCTACCAATGTTCCCAATATCCCACAAGGTCCCGACCTTTGAGTTTTAGGACTTACGTTTTAAGGTAAGGGATCCTACCTCTGTCTTTCTTTTTAAGTACTCTCTTTTATGCCATTTATTTTATGATACATGTTATTATGTTGGAGGATGTTATTTT
Source organism: Viscum album (assembly GCA_963277665.1). Taxonomy (NCBI): domain Eukaryota; kingdom Viridiplantae; phylum Streptophyta; class Magnoliopsida; order Santalales; family Viscaceae; genus Viscum; species Viscum album. The sequence goes on from OY728144.1 coordinate 186,749,021, forward strand.
ATATTCACCCTACTATAATATTTATTTTCATATTATTAGAGAACCCCTCTTAATCTCATCAATTCATTTTAATAATTTTTAAGTGGCACTGTTAGGCTACCGATTTTTTGTAAGGGATTCTTTCACTCTTCCAATTTTCAAAGTTCCACTTTCATGTAAAGTCTTTCAAGTTCCCTTTTTTACATGTTGGGGTATGATATCTATATTAATCATACTCTCCTTTTATTGTCACATGATTATAGACCCTATTTAATCTCATCAATTCATTTATTTGAAGTTTTAAGTGACGCCGTTAGGCTGCCAAATTTTTCATAAGAGAAATCTTATTTTTGTCTTCCTTTGAAGTTTTTCATTTCATACGGTATGTACTTAAAATTTCATTACCATTTTCTTATATCCTTTATATTCTGTAACCTACTATTTTATGGATCATTTATGAGTGGGTGACCCATGTCCCCTCTCTTTTCAATGTTTTCTAAAACCCTGTAACATAGCCGTTATGCTGCAGAATTTTCGTCTCAAAATGTCTTTCTATTTTTCTAAAATTATTTTATTTTATTAAGTGAATACTCAAAGATACTTCTTCTAAAAGGGTATTCATATATATATATATATATATATATATATATATATATATCAAAATTTTCTATTTTAATTCTGGTATTTACATACATGAAACCCAATTTCCTTTTCCGTGGGTTTAAAGTGACATAAAGATCATGTCTTTAAAGCAGTTTTTAAAACATTATGATTATGAAATGAAACCCATTTCTTTTATGCTATATGGGTTATTTATTAAATGTTGATGATTATATATGTGAATCACATGATAATAAAGATTAATTAAGGGTGCACCCTGATAGCGTTCCAATGTATTGGGTAAAGACTTAATCTCTAGAGATGACCATTTTAACGATACCTTGGTGAATAACCTTGGTAATTTTTTTTAATGAAACCTTGGGGATGGACCTTAGTGATATAGAAATGATTGTCTAAGTTAAATGTTGTAGCCACATCTTTAAGTTATGAAACATGTTATTTTTATTATGATATTCCTCATGATCTCATTCTCATGACTTAAAGTCATTTATATGACTTTATTGATGTATCTCAAGTTTACATGTAAAATGTTTCTCTTGTTTTCCTTACTAGGCCTTCTACTCACCATTTCTCTTGTTTTCCTTTCGAAGAGGCAGTTTACCTCGGATTACGGCTTCCACAACTCTGGTGCTCATACCAAAGGTCAAGGATCCATCATCTCTCCTTCATTATCGGCCGGTGAGTATGTGTAATTTCCCCTATAAAATATTGGCGAGTATCATTAACAGGAGGTTGTCCGACTTTATCCCTCGATGGATCTCTTTGGAGCAGCATGGGTTTGTGAATGACCGTTCGATTCAGGGATCTATAGCTTTGGCATAGAAGATGTTGAAAGACATTAACACAAAGGTGCGTGGTAACAACATGGTGATCATGCTGGATATAAGCAAAGCATATGACAGAGTTGAATGAGGCTTTATTAATAGGGTCTTGAATAGGTTGGGATTTTCTAGTTGGGCGGATGATCTCATTTTCAAGTGTTTTAGTTCGGCTTGGCTAGACGTTTCTTTTATGGGGTGGACTCATGGTTTCTTCAAGTCGGTGCGTGGTCTACGTCAGGGCAACCCTCTGTCCCCATGTATTTTTATTCTCGTGCAGGATAGTCTGAGCAGGATGATCAACATAGGTATTTCAAATGGGTATGTTCAGCCATATAGGAGGAGGTCAAGACTAGCATCTATTTCGCACCTGATGTTTTCAGATGATACCGTTATCTTTAGTAACTGGGGGTGGAAATCAGTGCATGCTATTATCAAGATGCTTGAGGAGTACTGCCACTGGAGTGGGAAAACCATAAACAGGGAGAAGAGTGATTTTTATGTGGCTAAGACTTGCATTAAAAGCAGGGCGGCTGCCATGGGTACATGTTGGGGTATGAAGAGGGGGTCATTTCCCTTTAAGTATCTGGGGGCTCCGGTGTCGGTTGGGAGGATGAGGATAAGGGATTTTGACTGGGTGGTGAGTCGGATCTTAGGGCGGATTCTAAACTGGAAAAACAAGCTCTTATCATTTGGAGGTCGCATATCACTGGTGAATAGTGTACTTGCGGCCATTCCAGTCCATGCACTCTTGGTAACCAATGTACAGAAGGGGGTTGTTACATCCATTGACAAGCTTTAGATCGCTTTATCTGGGATGCAGCGTCGGAGGGGAAAATGCATTGGGTCTCTTGGGGGAGGATGGCATGACCCATTCAGGAGGGTGGGATTAATTTGAAAAGTTTAAAAGCCACGATCCATTGTATGCATGCGAGGTTGGCTTGGGAGGTGGTTGAAGAATGTTCATTATGGGGGAGCCTATGTCTTGCAGGTTCATGGATAGTGATGGGGATTCGCAGGCGAATGGGTCTTCTTTGTGGGCAGCGGTCAGCAACATTGTCCTGGACATTTTCCAGCGATCTCAGTGGATTATAGGGGAGGGGAACATCTTGTTTTGGCAGCATAACTAGTCGGGAAGCCCCCTCAGTTACCCTGGTTTTCCGGCACCCATGATCACTTTCAAGGAGGCGGTGCAATACCCCTCCTTTTTCAGAGCCATTTTGGATGAGGACCAATGTGAGGTGTTCGATTCTATTCTTATCAGCTCGGACAACGATCGATGTGTCTTCACACCAGCACCCACAGGGAAATTTAGATCGAGGGATTTCTGTGGGAGCAGCACAACCCAGGTACAACAAGAAGGATGGACTGGATGGATTTGGTGCAATATGATCCCGGCTAAGTTCAATTTTCTATTGTGGAGGATTTAGAATGTGGTACTTACGTCTGACGAAAATATCAAGCACCTCGGGATAAGTATGGCTTCTCGTTGTCACTGCTGTGCTGAGTTTTGTGAGGATACCCTTCCTCACATTTGCGCTGAAGGGGAATGGGATCGCATGGTGTGGGGTTTCTTTGGAGGCTATTTGGGGCTGTCTATACAGGTGTAGAGAATCAAGTCCCTTGTGGCGAGTTGGTTCCAGGGGGTTGAAGCTGCTGGAAGAAACAAGGTGGTGCGATCTGTGGTTTTTAAGGCGGTTTTCTGGGTGTTGTGGTAGTCCAAGAATCGCTCTCGGTTTGTGGGGTCTTCGTCTTCGGGATGGGCCATCATCGCTAGGGCTAGGTTCATTCTGGAGGATTGGTCGACTCTTGCTGGTACATAGAAGCAGGTCCCAGTGCTACGGGTGTTGTTTGATGCTAAAGGCATGGACCAGTCATCGGTCTCAGGGAGGTAGGGTTCTTGGGTGCGGTGGTGTCCGCCGGGTGACGACTTGAAGCTTAATACGGATGGGTCCTGTCTTCAGGGTGTGATGTGAGGGGGAGGCATGGTACGAGATGCGGCTGGGAGTGTGCTCCTAGCTTACGCCATGAATTATGGTGATGAGAATTCTCTACAAGATGAGGCGAGATTGGTTCTTACAGGTCTTTCCATGTGTAGCTAGCGTGGAATTTGTTTATCACAGGTGGAGACATATTCTTGGGTTATTCATGATGCACTTCAAGGTATTGGAAATAGACCTTGGTCTATAATTTACACGATTAGAGTATGCAAATCCTTCTTGGCCAAAAATATTACCGTTACTCACACTTTGAGGGAGGGGAACAAAGTGGCAGATGACATGGCATCGCTCATGGGAGAAGACATCTCGGTTAGATGTTTTTATTAGGTATCTATGTTGAAACCTGAGGGGGTGAATTTGATTCAGGGTGATGCCCTTGTTCTGCATTATTTTTGACCCCCATGATGTTGTTTTCTATGTTGTAAGCAGTCGTGAATAAAAATTAAATGATGATGATGATGATGTATTAATTTCCTACTTTCCAAGACACTAAACCTTAAAGATACTCGGTTTTGTACAATGTAATGAAAGTTTATGTGATAAAAAGGCGAGATTATATAACTTTGATACCTGATATACAAATTCACAACAAAAACAATATCAGGCCTTGAGGCTATAAGGTAAAGTAGGCTTCCTATGAGATTTAGAAAGTCTTTCTGATTCACGATTTTTATAGACCCATCTTTATTCAAATTCATCCCTACTAATACAAGAGTAGAAACTTATTTGGATTCTTCTATGATAAAATTTTGTAACAATTCCTTGACATAATTTTCTTGAGATAGGATAATGTATTATTTTTTGAACTTGTAAACCAAGGAAGAATGTTAATTCTCCTAATATTGACATATCAAAGTTCCTTCTAATTTATTTAGAATTTTTTTTAAAAACATCTTCTCTATCCCCCAAAAAAATTATATCACCCACTTAAACAATTAAAATTAGAGTCCTGAAGTCAATATCTTTCACATATAAGTTTCTATCAACTTTTCTTTTAGAAAAATTCAACATTATCAAAAAAATGCTAAGCTTAGAATACCATGAACATGAAGTTTTTTTCTTCCCATACAAAGATTTCTTCAATATACAAACTTTTTTTTATCTTCATCATATAGAAACCCACAAGGTTGTTAAATGGAAACTCATTCTTTAATTTCTCCACTGAGAAATGATGAATTTACATCCATATGATATACTTTTTAATTCTAGTGAGAAACCACTTCTAGAAACATTATAATAGTTTATAACCTTGAAATGGGGGAAAAGGTTTCATCAAAGTCCACATCTTCCACCTGTGCATAGCCTTTAAAGAAAAGCCTTGATTTGTTTATTGAAACTTCTCCATGTTCATTAAACTTGATTCAATAAAACCATTTTGTTCTGATAACATTTTTAACTTTCAGACATGGAAAAAGTTCCCATGTTTCACTTTTCTCAATTTGATTCAACTCTTCCTTCATAGTATTCACCCATTATCTACATTAAATAACATCTAAAATTGATTATGGTACAACTTTTGAGATGAGTAAAGTTTGATTTTATAATCTCAGCTTTCTTATGGTCTAAACTGGATCCTTATTATTCCCAATAATATTTTCATTCTAAACATGTTTTTTTAAAGTATGAAATTTCGGAGTTCCCCTTCCTAATTCACTCTCCTCATCACATGATTCATCTTAATTTTCATGCACATTACTTTGATTACTTTCATTTTCATTGGAAACTTTCAGTTTTTCTTCCTCTACATTCCCAATAATTTTTTTAAAGAAGTTGGATTCTTAATAAATTTCACATCTTATGATTCCACCAGATTTTGTAAATGTTTTTTCCAAAATTTCTAACTTCTTCCACTGGGTGAACAACCCATAAAAGTTCCTTCCTCATACTTCTCATCAAACTTTCTGAGATCCTGATTTTTTATTTTAAGTAAACATGGATTTACAAAAACATTAAAGTACTTCAATGAAGGTTTTTTGTTATACCACATTTCATAAGAAGTCATGTTGGATTCTGCTATAAAAAAATTAGTTCTTAATATCTTCAACATTACTAATAGCTTATCTCTAGTAGAACTTTTAAAGTTTGTATTCTACTAACACACTTCTTCCCATTTCCACAAAAATTCTATTATTTCTTTTTGATACTCTATTTTTTTGTGGAGTGTAGAGATCAATATAATAATGTTTGATACCATGATTTCTTAGATAATTTTAAAAAGTATTTATCCAGAATTTGGTACCATTATATATTCTTAACTTCTTTATATAAACCCCCATTTTTTTCTCAACTTATTTTCTGAAAAACCTGAAAATTTCCACTACCTATAACTTGTGTTTCAGAAACATGATGTTTATCATTTGAGTAAAATCATTAATAAAATAAATAAAGTATAAATATACTTTTTTGTTGATGTATCATTGGCCCACATAAATTAGAATGAATAAGTTTAAGAGGTCTGGTAGACCGAATCTAAACTTTCTTATGAATTTTATTAGTCATATTACCTTTCTAACAAGTAACAAAAACATCATCCTCTATTATTTTCAATTCTAGAAAATTCTATACAACATTTACATTAGAAAGATTTTCATGTTTTTCTGCCCAAGGTGGCCAATTCATTAGTGACACAATTTATTATCATCTTCCACACTTAAGTAATGTGAGTTATTAATTCTTCTATATAGAATAGATTCCCATTGGTTATTTATACTTTTATAACAACTTTTTCATATTTTACACTTTTGATAATAAAAGAATATTTTCTAAATATTAATTATTTTCTATCATAAAATTTTTTACTTATACTAAGTATGTTATGTTTTAGCCCATCAAAAAATAAAACATCCTTATATTTCAACTTTTCTTCTTCAATACCATCCATTCCGATTCCTCTATTTTTCAGGGAACTATCATTCCCAAAGGTAACAACACATACATCATGATTTTAAACATGTTTCAAGTTTTTTAAATCACCTATCATGTGTTAATAACAACCAATATCAAGTATCCACGGTTTGTTCTTTTTTCTTACTTTCAAAGTAGTATTAATAAAAAATACTCTTTATTTAACTTTTTTATTTCCTGATTCATTTTTTTTCTTGTATAAAAAACTTGTACTAGAATATTATTCATACTTTTTCAGAAATATTATCTAGTTGATGACATCTTCTATGAAATTCTTCTATACATTCAAACTGATTCTTTATTGAAAAGTTTATAACATCTTGAGAATTTACTTTTTCAACCTTTTGTAAGTTAGGAAAGTTAATCATTCAAATTTAACTATTTATTAAACTCTTCTAAAACCTTATTCCAGGTAGAGATAATCCATCCCAAAAATTATAATCATTATGCCCATAGATTCCATATCACCAATAAGGGCCATAAAATATTTATTTTCTATTTAAGTAAGATCTTTTTATGTAGAAACTTTGTTAAGGTTGATAACTTCTTCTTTCTCTAAAAATATTTGGATGTAGACTATCTTTCCTATTGAGTGAGTTTTCATATTTTATAGATGAAATAGGTTTCTCACATCCTTTTTCTACCCAATATTTCCCAACACTTTTTTGGGTACCTGAAATGTTATAAAAATCAGATGAAACATTATTTTTTGTGGGTTAGGATTTAACCTGATTCTTGATTTGAGCTCTCTCAGCAACTTTAGAATTATAATATTTTACATATAAATATTTATTGAAGTTTTTATTCATCTTTATTGAGGTATTTTAGGACCAAATAAGTTTACATTGAAACTTATTTATTTATTATTTCTTATATACCAATTTATTACTGATATCTTCAACCATCTTTCCTTGTTCAACAACTCTTAATTTGTAACATAAGATCTCCTGAATGAATTCTTTAACCTGGTGGATGATATATTTTACTCCTTTAGTAACTTATTCACAATATTTATTAATTACTATTATTTCTTTCAGGAGAGTTATATTTTTCTCAAGACATGCAAAAAGGTTTGTTTTGATTTGATACTCTCTATATGATTATTCACCTCCTTCACTATGTAAGGAATCTTTTGTTTTCTCAACTTTTTCAATGAAATTTCTGAATTTTTCTAAAATTTCATCTTCTAAATAATTGTTTTAGTTGATCCCAATTCAACATTCTTACTTAATATATTTCTTTTTCTTTATAGTAAAATTATTGTTGGATGAATTTTCTTCTTTAGATCTTTTGTTCTACTTCTTCCATCGAGGTGTTTCATCAGTATCAACTCGATACTCACTATCTTTATTCTTGGAGAAATTCATAGCAATGTGTCTGATTCCATCACACACAAAAAATTTGAGTGTAATTTTCCCTCCAAATTTTCCTCTTATTATTCTATAGTTCTTAGAGATAAGATACATGATTTTATCATTCAACTCATAATACTCTTTATCTTTAGAATCACAAGGATCTATATATTTAACATCTTAAGTTTTCATTTTTCTCATAGATTCAAAACCCATTTCATCTTTCATATTATTTTTGAACATTGGAACTTTCATAATTTCATAATAAACAATAAATTTATGCAATTAATCAAGATATAAATCATCCTTATCTTCTAAATAGGAAATTTTAGAATCAAACCTATTCTGAAAGTTTCTCATAAGTTTCTTTACTATTTTAGAATATTTTATAACTTCTCTAAATACTCTAATGTTGAAAAAAATTTCATTTACCATGATTAATTATTCATAAATAGTTTCTTAATCTCCCATTGTTATGAATTCAAACTTACTATGATATATTTATATCTTTGTTAATTTAGTATTCCCTTCAAAAAAACTTTGTAGCTTGTCCCACATACTCTTTGAAGTTTTTAAACCCATCATCTTCATATAAAAATTTTATGACAGAGTCATAAGAATAAAATTATTAGATTTTCCATCAACTTCAATATTTCTCTAATCAGAGAAAGTCAGCAAGGAATGTTTTTCAATAGGTGAAAACCAAATTGTATCATCATTGATAACTTCTAGGCTAAGTGATAGGATACAAGGAATCATTTTATTTTTCCATCCATAATAATTTTTTTCCATAAAATGTAGGAATTCATATACTATTGACAGAATTGATATAATCCATGATAAGGATTCAATAAGGGAACCTCACTCTGATACCAATTGAAGTTTCAAAGTATTGAATAAAAAATGATAAGGGATGGTTGAATCAGTTGTACACTTTTTATAAGTCTCAATACTTTTAAAACTTAACCCATGAAACCTATTAAAGTTTATAACCATATCATATTTTAGTAAATAATCATGAATGAAAAATTATGAAAGAAATTAAATCACAAGATATTTACAAGGTTTATCCTCAATGTGAGAACCTACATCCTTTCCATAGACACTCCCATGGGTTTACAGAAATTCACTATTATGAATAAGTGAATACGACTTATGCCCACTCCTGCTAGGCACCTTCTATCTCCAAATAGCTATGATTATATTAACTCCTATCAGTTTACAAAGTTTTATTACAAAAAATTGAGCCAAACTAAAAGAATAAATACTTTTTTCAAAATACTCCACAAATTCCCGATCCGGATCCTCAATCCAATGTGGATGGGTCCGATTATCTTAGTCCCATTGACTCATTATGATGGAATCATTATGATGAACCCTTTTCTCAAACTGCACTTATCAAACTCTATTCAACTACTCAGTCTAATCTTCCTCAATCTGATAAGAAAAACATTCAACTTTATGATATTATATTGAGATCTATGTCTAGAAATAACTATAACTCAACCTCTGACTCAAACTTTGCAGCACTATACTATTTTCACAGGTGAAAAATGATTGTAAGTACGAATGTACTGTGCTTATATTTATATGTATCCCAGAATGGAAAAGACAGGAAACTGAAAAACTTTTCCCTCTTACTAAAATTCAATAACTCTGAGATCTTATCATATTTTAATTTCATGTTTGACCTCTTCAACTCTTTAAAAATATTCTTGAATCTTATTGAGTCTTTTTCGTAATCAGCCTTCTTAGTCTTCCTAACATTTATTCAGTCTGATGTAACCTCATAAGTTGATTAAGATGAAACTTCCTCATCTCATTTTGATTTAATATATTAAATAAATTAATCCAATGATAACTCCACTTTGAAACTTTTAAATTCTTCAAACTTAATCCACTTTACACATTCCAACTTTTGAAAACTTCTATGTTTGGTACTTCTGGATATGATCTTATGTGTCTAGGTTTCTAGAATCGATAAAAAATATTAAGAGAACTCCAACACATCCATTCTTAAAAATATTTTATCATGATACTTTATCATAATTTATAAGATATCCATGATTGGAAAATCATTGTATGAAATAAGGTTATAAATTAAATAACATTCTAATTACCGATTCCCTTGTAACTTAATTTTCAGGCTTCAAAACAACTCTAAATTTCATTCATAGATTCTCCTGAATTTCTAAAAAACATCATTTCCAATATATCTTGAACTTCATGCTGATGGATCTGAGGCTGATGATGGGTATGATCAATAACTTTAACTTTCTGACTAATTCTACGATCGATGCTACTCAGTCAAATAATATGCATTTGGTGATTCTTAGTCTAATCCTCTGTGTCTAGAAAACAAATTCTATGAAACAAAACTTCCCACCATTATGTTTGGGTTAAAATATTTTGAAGCTATCACATATTTTTCAAAAAAATTCTTTTACAATAGATTAGTTGTCAAAAATAGAAAAACATTTTAAAAAAACATCATAAAGGTTCTTCTACAAAGAAATTTAACTTATGAAACAATAATGTGCTAAATATAGTCATAAATGTACTACAAGAAAAAGAAGAAGTTTGGTTGGATACTATTGGTTTTACTGGACATTTGGGTAATAGGATAAATTGTATTGGTAGAACATGTCAGTGTATAAAGACTACATAAGGCTTATATTTAGGGGTAGTAAATGTAAAACCTTCTGAACAGAAGATGAATCCATTGAAGAAGAAGAATTTTTATACTAGAGACAAATTTTAATGTCTTAAATACTTTTGTGAATATTATTACATAAGTGTTCATAGAGAAGAAGTGTAATGGTATGTACCATCCAAATATAATTATTATGCTCATATAAAGAGATGAAAAAACTCAAATAAAAGTAGGCCGCAAAGAAAGGAGAGAAATTTAACTTAGGAGAAGTTCAAGTAAAGAATGTTTTACAACATAAGAAATGATTGAGACAAACACCTCACAAGAAGACTAAGAATATGGATTCCAAGTATTCATTTTCAACCAAGAAAATATGATTCTACTTTAAAAAGATAGGAAAACCATGGACCACTATGAACATGCCATGGAAATTAAATTTAATTGAATCATAATAAAAAAATAATTAATCCAGGAGACAAAAAAGAAGATAATATTGATATAGGATATTCTTGAAGAAGATTTTGATAAGTTACCTAAGAAATTCACCTCAAAAATATTGAATAAAATTTGTGTAATCCCCAAAGAATAATGTGTTAAGAATGAATGCCTAACTATTTAGCCTAATCAGTTGAATGTTACAAGAGAAATGCTGAAAGTTCAAGAGGTAGAATAATAAAGTGTAAAGGAAAAAAAGGAAAAAATGTTTGTTCTATATGAAGAATAACTCAAATTTCATGAAAAATTATTAAAAAATGAAAATTAAAGTGTTTCATAAAAGATATGTGGAATGTGAAAAAAGACTGGATATAATGAAAATAATTGTACGAATCTTCTACCAACTCAAGAAGTGATTATTAAGAATGAAAATCATGCATCGGGAGAAACAACTAAATTAATGGAAGATATAAAGATGAAAAAAATCCATACAAGTTAAAGATTAATGAAACTAATGATTCCATACTTCCCAAGAAATATCAATATTTAAAAAGTAAAGGAGATACATGCCTAAAGATCATGAAACAATTTAGATCTTTATAGAAAGGAATCTATTTCTTGAGATAAAATTCTCAGAGTTGTTGCTATTATTAAGAAATTAATTCGAGTTCCACATTGTCCCCTTACAATTTTTTGTTGTCTCTATATGCATACTATGTAGGGAATTAAATGTGATGTTGGTTATTAAGGGGAAAACTAAACAATTAAAGTTGTAAAACTATGTGTGAATTAGAAAGATAGAATATCTATTCATGCTTTGATAAAAGATTGAATTTTTACATATTAGTGGATTATAAATATGAATATCTTAAATTCTATCAGATGAAACTATCCACCATGATGATAAAAAATGTATTACACCCCTTGAGGGGGATATAAAATAAAATATATTCTACTAAAAGTTTTTCCATGAATATTTGATAGTTTTGTTCATCTCTATAAATGTTGAAGCAATAGGTAATTTAATAACACTTTTCACCCTTATCTTAGTTTTATCAAACATGTGTACAATGAGAGAGTGTTGGTTAATGATTAAGACTAGATAAAGGGTGAGTATATTATATTTCACGTAAAATTTGTGATGTATTTTTTGAGTATAATGCAGGTTATATGATTCATAAATAAATTGGTTATAATACACCAGGGATGAGAAGTTTGGAAATAGTATCACATGCTGAAATAGTTAATGGACAATATTTTTGACTTGTTGAAATCCATCTTTTTTTCTACATCGGGTTACCGATGTAGACTTAGAGTTGACTAACTAAAGGCTTATTACTAAGATAACATGTGGTATCATAAATTTCTATACAAGTGAATCAAATGAAGTCTCAAAAAAGGAGGGAGAATAACTTATGTTTTATGGAATCCATTTCTAAATAAGAGTAAGGATAACATGAGTGTGATTTCACTCCTTCACATAATTTTCATTTATAGTCAATAAGTGCGAGAATAACATTGACATTATACAGTGAAGTGACATTTCTAAAAAATCAAAAGGGGAATATTAAAGTGTAACGTCCTGAGATTTTTTGATTAATTTTGAAAATTAATTTTTTTGATAGCTTAAGTTATACACAACACCTATTTTAGATTTTTCTAAATAAAACAATGATTTTCTTTGTTAGTATGCTTGACAAGCGACATCGAGTTTCAACAAACCATGAAATAGTATTATTTTAAATATGACCGTTATAACCTAACCATTAAATAGATCGGTATGAATAATAATAAAAAATTTATGAAATATACATATAATTTTAATACTAAAAATTAATTTATTTATAAATACTTAATATATAATCAATCAATTTTTAGTAAAGTGATATATTCATCAAAAATATATTTTCTTCAAAATTTTTTTTATATATTTTTAAGAGAAAATGTTATAGAGAATTTATTAAGTTTATTTGATAAAATGAAATTAATTTTTTAAATCATAATATCTAAATAAACTTATGGTGGAATTTTGGGATTTTTCAGAAAATATTGATTTCTCAGTGAATTGCGAAAAATACCATTTTTTGTAAAACAATAATTTTTTTTCAATAAATTATTCAATTTAAATTCCCAATTATATTTTAAATTAACAAAATTAATATTTATTAATATTTAATCCACTTAACTACTTCTTAATCAACTTTATATTGGATTTTAGTATAAGTTTATTTTTGGGTAAAAAGGGTCTTTTTGAAAACTGTTTTAAAGAGAATAATGTTTCACCATTTAAATTAATTAAAATAATACCTAATGATAAATGTTTAAAATGAAATTAATATATTTTATATCAATAAAATTTAATTTATATTCATTAAATGATAATTATTATACATATAGTTAATATAAAATCATCTTTTTCTTGAAAAATACACTTCTCAAAAACCTATGTTTTCATCGCATCAGCGGGTTTTGTTTTAAATTTAAAATTTTCAAATTTTATAAAATTTATTTTATAAAATAAAATTCATCTTTGGAATAATAATTTTAAAATTATATTTTAGTGATTTTGTTTTAGAATTTTCTAGAAAGATTATTTTTTTGATGAATAGTAAAAACACTGGATTTTAATTGAAAACTGTCTTTTTGTTTAATTTATTTATAAATTTAAATAATTTTTTAAATATGTTTTAAAGTAAAATTATTTAAATTTAAATTAACCTAATTCATGTCATTTTAATCAATTTAATAATGAATTTGGATGTAAAAACTTTATAAACTTTTGAATATTTTATCTTTAAAAACCCGCTTTCTCGTCGCATCTCTATGATTAATTTTAAATTATATTTTTCCACTTATATGAATAAAATTCAGAAAAATAGATTCCATATTTTTATTAATAATAAATTATTTTATCTAATAAGTTCAACTTAATTTTTTACCAAAATGAATATTAAAAAAAGAAAAAATAATTTATCATGGTTAAGGTAAAAATGGGTTTATTGGAGAGTTAAACTAAAAAGGTAAGGGTAAAAAATAACACAAAACTTTTACAAAACTCATTATATGAAACTATTTAGACCTTTTCACTTATAGAATCAAGAATATTCCATTATTGGATCCTTTTTACAAGAAAAAACATGGGTGTAATTCTTTCTTTCAAAAAATTACATGTGTGCCACTCACCTCACTTATAAAAGGCCACCCTTTCTCATCTCTTATTCATAACTCCAAACCCTTTTGGTTCAACCAGTTCCTTCCCAAATCAATTACCAAATTCCATAATATAATCTTATCATCCTTATTTTGGATATAAATCTAACATAGGAAGTATTTTTTTCAAATATATAGAGGATACCTGAAGAAGAGGCAACGTTCATCAAAGAGCGTTTTTGTTTTATTTCTTACTACACCTCCATAAATTTTCACTATAACATAATTATATAATAAACCAATTATCTTAAATATAATCATTTTTTTTATGTTCAGTTAATTACCAATAAACATCTCCACTTCCATCAAATGAGTTATGAAATCATTGTTTGTGTGCACGACAGACTACCACTTCACAAACCGATGTCATTCGTCTTTTCCATCACCACCTATCAAGTTTGGTTATAATGATGGATTTGTTATTTATATATGATATTTATGATATTATAATTATTATTTAATTATTATATCACAAATAATTTTATTATTTCTATTTTTTTTGGAATACGATCGCTCGTGTGTACGGTGGACTACCGCCTCGCGAAGCGACGAGATTCATTCACGCTTTACATGGAATGTCATAAAGATGAGTTTAATTAAAATATGTGATATATTTGAAATAAAATATATTATTAAATGAATATATATCATTTAATTTTCTTTATTTCAATCTAATAATAAAATGGAAACAAAATTCAATCATACACAATACCTATTAGATTCTTGAAGGTTCGCTGTGGAGGTCCTGCCACTCTCACTATGCTCTGGATTCCAAATCCACTACCCCTTTCTAGGTTTTTTGGGTGTGATGGTATCAAAAGAGGTTCTGGGATTTGTTTTTGTGAGTAACAAGGTTTTCCAGGATCAGATTTGTCTTGTGGGTCTGATGGTCTGTGGTGCTTCATTTTGGTGTTTTAAGACGGTGATGATGAACTCTGGTGGTGACAAGGGACTCCAGCGGCCAGTTATCTCTGAAGAATGGTGTGATTATAGTATTGATAATAATATTGTGGTGAAAATATGGAAGTTATTATGATGTTAAATCATGATTGAAGATGATGTTATGTTGCGGCGGTGATGGCTTCGAACAACGTTCGACATGGAGTAGGTGGGTGGCTCAAGGTAGGCGGGTGTCTCGAGGCTGTCATCGAATCAGTGTGATTGTGCTGGGATCGATGTGTATTTATATGACTTTTTAATTTTTAATTTTCATGTCTAACATGAATTTACTTACAAGTGTTATTTCATACATTTTTAATTTTGAATTTTGATCTTGTATTAAGAAATTTGGGGTCCATTGTTTCTGATTTTTGAATGTACGGTTACCGATAAACCTTAAAACAAATTTTAGAAAAATGAAAAAATAGATTTGGGAGTATCATGGTTTACGTACTATAGATTATTAAACCATTATCTATGTAATATTATCAATAATAACAAATCAAAACTTACATGAAAAACAAAGTAGTCATTACCTGAAATGCGACTTTAACTTGGAATTGGTAATAAATGGGTAATAAAAGGTCATAAATAAATCATATATGGTATAATATATATATTTATGATTATTAAATAGATTTATAATAAAATTAAATTTATTATAAAGAAGGTTTGAATGTGTATGAAGGAATTCAAGACATATGGTAAGGGATTTCCATCCCATTTTTTACTTCAATGAGACACATGCCATATTCACCACCTATTTATTTTATATGGTGTATATAATGACCATGAATGATTTTTATGATGATTCTACTAAAAATTATTGGTATTTAAATATCCATTTGAGTATCTCTCTGTTACGATGTTTTGGTTCAAAATCTACCAAAGCGGTAAGATATTTTTGTCTCAATTTTCATTCTTTGAGATGAAAATTATGTTATGCACCTATATTCTTTCATAAGGTGTATATATAGTCCATTTTAAATGAAATATCATGAATGTATTCATTCTTATGATATTTTAAGTTTAATTTTATGGTATTCCATCATGGGCCTTATGATTCAATGTTACTAAAGTGGTAAATATTTTATGTTACAATCTCATCATTTATCAGGATTATTTATAATCATGTTTCTGATGATAAAATATTATGATCCATCTCTAAAAAAACTCATTAATTTTAGTATACTATTATTATTAATGACATTTTCAATTAATAGTATAGTATTCCCAATTTTTTGTACTTAAAATAATTCATAATTTTTTTAGAAAACCCGACTTTATTTATCTATTCGGTCAGAAATCCATTTTCTTTCAAAACCATGTTTTCTAAAAATATTTTCAATTTTTTTTATTCTTCTATTATTTTTATAATAAAGTTTTACCCATTTTTGATTTTTTTTTTATAAATTTTCTTGAAAGGAATATTCATATGATTTTCCAAACAATGTCCGTTTGTATTTTACTGAAAATGTAAAAGGGATATTTGTTTCAACATGTATTAAATAAAGTAAACTTTCCATCATCATGAAAATTATTTTCTTTAAAGCCTTATTTATAATTTTTTAAGTTTATTTTCAAAGAAAAATACTTTCAAAATATTTTATGTTTTATTTTTTTCAAAGAAGAATGGATATTTTCCTCAAGAAATGTTTTAAATTATTTTTAAAGATTCCTTTATAAGTTTTCATGGTTATTTTCAAAAAAACAAATATTTAAAAAATATTTTATGTTTTAAAAATTGTTTTTAAAAGTGGATAGGATATTTTCATAAAGAAATATTTTAAATTATCAATAAAAATAATTTTACATCTAAGATTACATCCATTGATGTTACCTAGGGCTTATCGGGGATATGATCTAAGGATACCATTATTATTATTTCTAAGGATGGTTTATGTTTAGAATGGAATGATGCTTATGAAACCTGTTTCTCTTCTATGGGTTATAATTTGATAAAATTATTATAAAACACACTTTTTTTCACAGGTTATTCTTTGATTATGAACCATATATCTTTTATACATGTTATGATATGATTAAATTTTTATGATACCCATTTCATTTCAGAGGTTATGATATGATGTATGTTTTATGATTTTGTGGAACACATAAATATTCTTTTCATTATGATATGGGTGGGACCTATATCTACCTTTATTGCATTGGGTAAAAATTTATATCTCATGAGATAGACATGACTTGAATGGGGCATGAACCCTATTCAGTAAGATACTTTTTCTGCTATGATGGTTTTGGGATTTAATCTCAACTACTTTGATGGTTCGGGTAGTGAACCCATTCCACTATGATAGCATTGGAAGTGATCCTTTACTACTATGTAAATGGTTTTCTATGCTTTTTTGTATGCCAAAAATCTATGTATTATAAAAATTTTATGCTCTCATGGATCATTTTCTTTGATTCCCTTGTGATTCACGTCTTATGAACTACTTATCTCTATTCTATGAACTAATATTATGATCTTTGATATTAAGGGAATGGTTTTCAAATGTTATGCTCATTTTATCATACCCTTATGCTCATGCTATGATTTTGTATCTCCCTTGTTTACCCTTACCGAGCATCTAAACTCACCCTTTATTATGTTTCCTTTACCAAAGTTATGAATAGATGTATTATGTATGATATGTCTAAGATGAGTGATAGTTATGAAGATCATAATGGGAGATGATGTAGTTTACCTACGAACCATTTTTTTGTTTTCATGTTTCCAAATACACTAAACTATTACGGTCCTTAGGTGTTTGTTTGTGTAATTTAATTAAAATTCATAAAAAATGATGTAATGTATATGTACGATAAGCCTAGGTCACTATGGTATCAGAGAATAGGTTTAGTTAAACTTTTTAAACTAGTATGGGAAAACCTTAGTGAGATCCCGTAAGGATATGTATTGGGATAAGTCTAAGGATGAGTCAAAGTATAGAAGAATGTACTTGAATTTTGGTAAAATATAGACCGATTGGTTTCCAAGAAATTAAATACCTCTCTGGATACTACAAGTAAATGTGAATATAACATAAAATTACCTTGTGGTAATAAATATGAAAAGGGAACATTGATCTGGACACTATCATCACCTGGATAATGACAATGGGCCTTGCTGCACACTTAGTTTGACACTCCCAAGGGATATTCTTTGTAAATTCACAAATACTTTACAAACCATAATTAAGTATTTAAATTTAAGATGACCATGAATAAACTTGGATAAACCTAAGGTTTTATAGATCTAAATTAAGGTTTCATGATTTAATTATCATATAAGTTATTTTTCATGATTATTCAGTTCCCCACTATGATTATTGTTCCTCACACTATGTTTTTTGGTTTTAGTCAGTTATTGGAACTATATGGAATCATGTTAACATTGAATCTGATAGAAAATTAGGTGATTGTGAGAAAAAAAAATTATATTATGACTGGAGGGAAATATATTGTGATTATTCCTAATTATCTTTATGATATATGATTAACAACATGAACTTCAGTGATATTACTAACACATAAAATAAGACGAAGATGGAATTTTATGAAAGTTAATATGGTAATGAACACAGAGGAAATAATATTCATCTTTCTACATGTCAATAAGATGGGAACAAGAACCTAGGAGATATATTAAATGGAGGGAAATATGTTATTTTTGTGGAAGATAAGGTCATAGAGTGACAAATTTTCAGGGAGTTCAACGTCTTATGTGTGGGGAACATTGGAATCACCCAACTCAATTCCCCGACCCAATAATTAACCTATAGACCAAGGAAGTCATATTCCATGACAATAATTATAGTGTAAGGATTTAAGTATTTATGTATTTGGATTCAAGAATTATGTTATATAAAATTTTAAATATATAAGTATTGTTCAATACAAGTTTTTCATTATGGTTTTAAAAGAATACGTTAAAAGATGTTGTGACCTAGAAAGGTGATTTAATGGAAAAGTGATATTCCTATAAAAACATCATTATGGAAAATATAACCCTTAATATGTTCCTGATGTTTCGATATTGATTTTGTGATAATGATATAATTTATTTGGATAAAGTAAATTTTATAGTATTTATGACCTTGGAACCGATTAATGATTTGTGGACAAATAGGTTTAGGTTATCATTGATGGAGTTTATAATATTATTGAATCTATGGAATATATTCAATAATTTGTTGTTTTACTCAATTAATGAGGAAGAATTCATGTTTTCATTGATGTTCTATGTAAATTCATGTTATTACCATGTTTCAAGAGAATACATGATGAAGTTATTTACATTTTTGGTATGTGACAATCAATAGATTTTTTATGATATATGGGGGATTAATGTTTAGTTTATTTTGATAAATATAGTGACCTTATTTTTAAATTTTGAATTTCAGAATAGTTATAAGGTTAAACATTTATGGAATGGTTCAAGTTGATCTTTGGATGATGTTTTGGAGATTAACATATTTCTTCACTATATGAAGATTTATCCACATTTGATAACTAGTGTTAACCTTTTTTTAACTATATATATAAGAAATGACTTATTATTATTTTAAAGATTTTATTTAGTGTTTTAGACATGACAAAAAATCATCTCTTAGAGTAAGATATGAAGTGGAAATTCATCAAGGCACAACCAAATGATGAAATTGCCCCTATGAAATAAAAATATTTGAAGTACATTTTCATATGTTCTCATTCTAGATAGAAAAGAAATTCCCCAGTATTAGGAAATAGTTATTGAAATAAAATTTTGTCCTATTATCATCATTTTTATGATATCAATGACCTTTTTCATGACTCTTTTTTATGGATTCATGGTCATTAACCATATCTGGATCACCCAATTTCTTGTGATCAATGTTCTCTATCACTCTCCATCAGTATTTGGGTGATAATTTTCTAATCTATGTCCAATTTCCACTTCTGACCTATGTTATCCTATTTGGAAACCTAGTGTAATATCTTGACCCTCTTAATTGGCTTAAGGTGAGGTATAATTGATACTAGGGATTAAGAGACATCCCCAAAATTCCAAAGGATTATAATAAATTCCAAGGACTTCAATACAATTGGGGGATGATTTTAGCTTTAAAAGAAAAACAACCACAAACAACATACTATAACCAAAAAAACTCTAAATGATGCATGAAACTAGACTAATACAACTCAAATTATAACCAATGAAACCAAACTATATCAGAGTACCAAGCATAATCCAAGATCAACATCAACTATAAAGAGGAAGATAAAAACAATAAATCTCAAAGACTCTAATCACATAACTCCACATCTCACAACCTACTCCAATATCCAACTCCACAATCCATGAACAAGTATAAAAAAGCACCACTAAAGAAATATGATATCTTCCCTTTGTTTGTGTCCTGATAGGAGATATCTCCAAATGCACCAAAGTTCCTTAGTAGGGGTGAGTAATGAAACTCTAGAGGTTTTACCCAAATGACTTCACTACTCATGCCACTAGGATAGGACATGTTAGCACATTTATATAATTTTTTTATATAAAGAAATTTAAAACATATTAACAGTTTATGTCAAATCCAAGAAGTTTCACACCAAAATAGTTTTCCCAACCAAAAAAATTATAAATTAAAGCAACTAAACGACGCTTTAAATCAATTCATATTCCTTTTTGGAATACCCATTCCATGATTTATATACACACCCAAACATACATGCTTCAGTGATAGTTCCATACTCATGAGTACTTTCTCATCCATACACCAAGTGTTCATTAAGTTCCCAATCTCCTTATTCCCCAACGGAACACGTCCCTTATCCAAGGACACGTCCCTTGTACCCCAATGGTATATACCCCTTATTTTGGATCGCATTGAAAGAATGAACTCATACCAACCCATGTATTCCAAAATCAATTCAAACCAATAATTTCAAGCTATTTCAATAAAACATCATTTTATTGAAACAATTTCAATCAAACCACTTACATGAATCAAAATGAATCCATATTTTCAAACATTATTTTAAAATCACACAACAAAGCACTTTGCACAATAGCCAATTTCCACAAATCCACAAACCATCACTAAAGAGGGTTTCTACCATGATTTCCACAACAATTTTATAATAAATTTAAAGCAATTCAAACTATTTGAATCTATGACATCATGTTCTAATAAGAGGAGTTGAGAGTGAAGCCAACTACCTTGGAAAGTATGATGAAAATGAAGAACGACATGAATTATTCAACAAAACTAGGTTGAATCACCAAAAACATGCCTTATATATCTTTTCCTAATATCAACAAATCCAAATATCATCATGATTAGAATCAACTATCATAGATTTATCCCCAATGGACTGGATATATGAATCTAAGAGAGGTAAGAAGAAAATATCTAATGAAAAAAACCAAGAATGGAGTCAGACCAAGAAATATGTCCTTGAACACACCAAGAATTTCCAATAGATTGCTCTAAAATCAAAGGGGAGAGTCTCCACACCCTTTGGGAGGAGTGAAAACCGAGTTAGGGTCAGATTAAGTAAAAAAAGAGAGGTTTTGGAGTAATAACGAGTAAGATCCACAATTTAAGGATCTAATTTTTATCCATGCATAGTTAGGGAATATGGTTAGTCAAACTGTGCACAAACCATGAACCATCCACTACCTCCAAACACACTTCTCATGGTTGGCTCATACGATTAGAAAAAATTTGTAACAACCATATTTTTACCTCTATTCCAAATTTCACTGTTACTCCTAGGTGGAAGCAAAGTTTGGAAAAACTATTAACCTAAAAATGTTCCTACCTAGTAGTCTCTATCTTACTTTTCACAATTTCCTATAGGAGTTCCACGTTTTCTATTAACCATTATCAAACTGTGCACCTCCATAAAATCCCTAAAATACTCCAAAAGTCCTCCAAAACCTCCCAAAATTTACCCAAACACTTTACATACTTAAAATACATAATTAAAGGGTTACTTAATTATAATATGAGGTGATACATTCTATCAACTATTATCCTTTACATCCTCAAAAAGTAGAAAACCACCAGTTCCTAGAAAGAGTTTGGTCCATTACTTGACTATTTCTTTCTCCCATTACCATGTTTCTTCATGAATCTAACTATTTTTCCAAAAAACCAACACTATACCAATGATTTTACCATGAAATAATTTCTCTTGACTATCCAAAATCTGCACTTCCACGTGAACCAACGATGCATCCAAATCTAGGTCAATAGGATCCCATAAAATCATATGGCCAGGATCAGGCTGATACTTTTTTAATTGAGATTAATGAAGCACATTATGCAGTACACTGAACCATGGTGTCAAATCTAAACTATATTCCACCTCAACAAACCATTATAGTATCTCAAAAGGGCCTATGTAATGAGGATATAACTTTCCCTACTTCTCAAAATGATGATTCCCAAACCTTGG
Organism: Viscum album; assembly: GCA_963277665.1. Taxonomy (NCBI): domain Eukaryota; kingdom Viridiplantae; phylum Streptophyta; class Magnoliopsida; order Santalales; family Viscaceae; genus Viscum; species Viscum album. Next base: position 186,771,381 of record OY728144.1, read on the forward strand.
AGAGATTCTCAAGAACACATGATCACTCATCTCAAATGAAAATGACCATCAATGATGAGCCACATATTATTTCTGATTACTCTGATCCATCTCCATTATATTCTTGATCAAATTAATCTTCTGTATTGTCTCTTGAACAAGGCTTGTCCCAAACTATGAAGTCTCACCTGTTTCCACCAAGAAATTGTAGAATGACAAGTAATCCCACATAATTCTTCAAAAGGATCCACATGTATCGATTCATGATAACTATTTTTATAATGGAACTCCAATAATGGTACATGATCCTCCTATGATCCACCAAAATCCATTACATAATCCTAAAGCATATCATCCAACATTGGTATCACCCTATCAGATTGTGCATCCATCTGAGGATGATACACCATAATCATGGTTGACTGGGTCCCAAGGGATTTCGGTAAGGATTTATAGAAATGAGACACAAAACTCATCTCTATCTTATACAATCAAAACTGGTACACCATGCATCATTACCACTTCTAGGATATAGATTTTAGACAAATCCTTCACCGTATGAGATTGACGAATTGGGATGAAATGAGCCAACTTGGTGAGACGATCCACTATCACCCATATGGCATCATGTTTCTGAACTATCCTTTATATACCTATCAAAAAATTCATAACTATTTTCTACCATTTCCAAATAGGAATAGGTAAAGACTGCAACATTCCTGCTGTCCACTGATACTCTTCCTTAACCTGCTAACAAGTAAAGCATATCGAAACAAACTCAACCAACTTTCTTTTCACAACCTATCACTAAAACAATACTTTCAATTCTATATACATATTCTGTATTCTAGGATGAAAACCCATATTTAGTGGTGTTAATAATGAAGAAGTTGTTATTGAAAAGCCATAGGTATGACCATCCAACCTTAAAACCAAAAAACTAAACTCTCATCCGGTTTCCATCCCACAATGGTCTCCCCAGCATTGAGGTTTGACTTTCTAAAACACATTCAGAATTAAATGTATATACCTCTTTAACTGTTTCAACCAAATCAAGAACAGAATAAACTAGAAAGAAAACAAAAACACCACATTAGTATTCACAATCCAAGTTCATAGCAGCTATCAACAACATCAACTACCATTGATCTGAAGCCCCATTTTCCAAATGGATTTATGGATTTCTTCTTAATGCATCTTCCACTAAATTTAATTTACCTGATGTATACTTCAAATAAAAGTCAAAGATTTAGAAACACTCCATCCATATTCTTTTTTTCATATTTAAATATATTTTTAAGAATATATGTTTCAAGCTCTTATGATTTGTAAACATTTTGAATTTATCACCAAAGAGGTAATGAGGCAAAGTATTCAAATCATGTAATATAGTAGCTAACCCAAAATATTTTGTTGGGTAGTTCTTCTCATGAAACCATAACTTCCATGAGATTTAAACAACAACATGGTCTCCCTGCATGAGAACACATCCCATCCCAGATCCTAGAGCATCACAATACACCACATACCCTAATCATGATTCTGAAAAATCATATTTTTTGCTGATATTGGAAAACTTTAATCTTTTGAAAAGACTTTTACCATTACTCGATCCATTGTAATGGAACATTATTCCTTATAAAAGCTATCATAGGTTAAGATAGTATTAAAAAATCATGAAGAAAGCATCGGTAATAACTAGCTAGACCAAGGATACTCCATATCTTGAAGACATTATTTTGTGGTTTCCAAGAGATAACAACCTATACATTTTTTTGAATCCCTAGAAACACCTATTTAAAAGATAAAATGTTCAATGAAATATACCTCTTGTATCCAAAAATCACACATTGGAAATTTGTAATACAACCGATGATCCCTCAAAATTCCCAACACTGTCACCAAGTGTTTCTCATGCTTAACCCTTTTCATTGAATACACCAATATGTCATCCAAAAACACCACCACAAAAGAATACAGATACCTTTGAAATATCTGATTCATCAATTCCATAATGATTTATGGTACATTATTAAGACTAAAATTCATAACCATATACTCATAATGGCCATATCCACTTTTGAAATATTTCTTTGAAATATCCTCTTTCCAAACCCATAATTGGTGATATCCCTATCGCAAGTGAATTTTAGAGAACCATTGGGATAACCTCAATTGATCGAATATATCATGAATTTATGGAAGTGTTTACCAATTTTTTATCATAAATTTTTTAAGATTACAATAATCTATACACAATTGAAGATCTCCATCTGCCTTTTTGACAAACAAGATCGGTGCTGCCCATGGAAACATGTAAGTCTTAATTAAACCTTTTCTTTCCATATATTCCAACTACACTTTCAGTTACCTTAGTTATGTTGGTTCTATTTGATAATATGGAAGGGAAATATGAATGGTCCCCATTAATATATCAATCATAAACTTTTATTCTCTTATGGGTGACAACCCTGAGAAATTATTAGAGAAAACATTAAAAAACTAATAAAAAAGTATTAGAAAAAAACTATTCTTAATATCATCCATCGATGAAAAATTCAATGATACAAAATGGTATGAGACCGCTCAAACTATTGGTGCCAACAATCCCATTCCACCTACCATTAAATTCAAGTTTCCTCTAAAGATATGCTCAATTCCATCATTAGTCGTAAAACTAACCCTTTAGGTGTAATAGTTGATATGAGACTTCAGCATTATCAAAAAATCCATACCCATGATTATGTCATAGACATCCATATCAAATATAGATAAATCCCATATCAACTTAGCTTTTTCAATAGTTATATAAGATTCTTTACACATAAATGCTCAGCATTCTCTTTGACTAAAAGGAGTTTGATATTTAAACACAGAAGGCATCATCTCAACATGAAAACCCATAAAATCAATTGCATGAGAAGAGATACATGAATGGGATGCACATGTATCAAAGAAATATTTCATAAGGGTAGAATTCAAAATAATCATACCTCACACCATCTATCGTTCAGATTGATCATCCAAAATAAATTTCTTAGCTCCATATAACTGCTTAATTGCTGAAATTTGTTCTTTATTGCTCTGTTGATATTTAACTTCCTAAGGAGTCATGGTATTACTATAATCACCATAGCAAACTAAGTTATGTTGACAAGATGTATTCTAATTCCCTCATCCCATCAAAGCATACAAAGTTTTCAAAACATGAGTGTTTTCCCAAAAACCTAACCTTGGAGCACTGCAAAAATAACACTGAATATTCCCCATCTGATTGCAATTATGGAATGATCTAGGTGGTTCTGTATAGTCTCACTTCATGTGGTCAAATTAACCATTGAAAACATCCAGGTTTACCCTTTGGTTTTGGAAGATGATTCACTAATCAATCTATTTGATTCTAAATCATCCCACCACCTTGTAAATAGGTTTCCATCTTCCTCTTATTCCTAGTATTATAGTTTCCCCCATTTCCCATAGATATCAACATGATTAATACACCAATACTACCTGATATTTCCCTTTCTCCCACCGTCTCTCTATTTTCTATATTCATATAATCCATTATATAAATCATGAAAATCATCGAGTGAATTTATTTACTCAGATCTGATTAAAAAATGCATACCTTCAAGGATGCACTGGCAGAAAATTTAGGTGAAAAGCAGACTAAATTAATAAATTTAGCTACATACTCTATCACCGAGAGGTTCTCCTACTTCCAGATGAAAAATTCTATCATTATTGAAATCCTAAACATACGAGGATATAATTATTTGTTGAAAAATTATTCAAAATCCTCCCATGCAATGAATTGGTCTAATTTTTCCTGAACTACTAAATCCCACCACAAGCATGAATGATACTCCTACATATACATTTTCGAATTAACTTTTAGCTCAGATGGTGTGCTTAGAAAATCGATTATTCAATTCATACTATTCATCCACACCTCTTCTTTCTCTGGTTCCGAATATCGCTGAAATATGGGTGGATTCTTATTATAAAATCATTTAGAATGATCCACTTTCCTTGCTTTATCCCTTTTGCTCCCTCTATCCATAGTATGTAAGGATTGGACTATAATTTGAACCAACTATTGGTTCCCCTATGGCTCAAGTGCAACCACATTCTTAGCTGCTTCTTTTAGTCTAATTCTACAATTCCTACCAGGTTCCATTTTCTATGTCCAAAACAAAATTCCATAAGTCTCACTCTCTAGCAACTGAAGGATTAAGAATTTCAAATTTACTGTATCACAACCATAACAAACAAGACTTTCCCAAAATTATAAACTTTCTATTTTAAACCAATTTTTTAAAAGGTCATCATGGTTTTTAAAATCCAACCATTTTTAGAATACCACTATCATTCCATTTTCAAAATCTTGAATTTGAAAACATTTTTTAATAATTTTCAAAAATAATTTTTTTTCACTAACATCAATAATCATTACTCAAAATGAAATATGAACTCCTAGCGGGAAGTCATTTATATCAATGCATGTCATGATTTTATCAATGGATAAACCTATGACAATGAGATTATAACTCATATAAGTGTCTCCAAAACACATATGTACCCAAATCCCTAATAACTTGACGTTCAACATAAATAGGTTAACTACTCCTTTTATGAAAATACTACTCCTTTATACCATCACAACTCATGGAATAAACCAGAATGAATTTCAACTCCAAGACCGATAACCAATACCATTTTTCCTAAAATGAAATATAGACCAACCAAGACTAATACCCTTTTCAAGTAAAATATTGAACAGGATAATACCCTTTGTAAGATCCTACCCCTACTCATTGGCTTGAGGTGGGGAGAAATTTGTACTAGTATTTATGTGACATCCCTATGATGTAAAATGCTGGAAATAAATTCCAAGGGCTTCAATATAATTGGGAGATGATTTTACATTTAAAAGTAAAACAACTACAACCAACATACCATAACCAAAAAACCTCTAAATGACACATGAAATCAGAGTAATACAACTCAATGTATAAAAATAAAACCAAATGATATTAGAGTACCAAGAAAAAACTAAGATCAACATCAACTACAGAGTGGAAGAAAAAACCAACAAAACATAAAGACTCTAGATACATAACTCAACAGCTCCCAACTAGGTCCAAGATTCAACTCCACAATCCATACCCTAGTATCATAAAGCACCACTATATAAATGTGATACCTTCCCTTTACATGTTTCCTGATTGATGATACCTAAAAACGCACCAAAGTGCCCAATAAGGGGGTGAGTAATGAAACTAATTAGGTTTTACCCAAATGAATTTCCTACTTACACCACTAGGATAGAACATGTTAGAAGATTTATATAAAATTATATATATAAAATACTTTAAAACATCTTAACAGTTTATATCAAATCCAAGAAGTTTCATACCAAAACAGTTTTCGCAACCAAAAAAACTTTCAAGTAAAGTAACCACACAATGATTTAAATAATTTCATATTCCTTTTTGGCATACCCATTACATGATTCATATACACACCCACACATGCATTATTTAGTCATAGTTCCATTCTCATGAGCAATTTCTCATCCATCCACCATGTTGTCACTAAGTGGACAATATCCTTGTGCCCTAATGGAACATTCCCATTATCCACAGTTACATATCTTTTAACCCCAATGACACACGCCCCTTATTCAGGGTCATGTCGAAATCATGAACTCACACTAACCTATGTATGCCAAGACCATTTCAAACCAATCACTTCAAGGTATTTCAATAAAAACTCCCTTTTATGGAAAAATTTTCTATCAAACCATTTCTATGAATTAAAATCAATCCAAAATTTCAAACATAATTTTAAAATCATACAAAAAATAACTTTTCACAACAACCAATTTTGAAAAATCCACAAACCATTACTAAAGAGGGTTTCTACCATGATTTTCACACCAACTTCAAAATCAATTTCAAGCAATTAAAACTACTTGAAACTAAGACTTCAAGTTATAATAAGTGAAGTCAAGAATGAATCCACCTACCTCAGAAACTATGGTGAAAATGAAGAATGAAATTAATTCTTTAACAAAACTGAGCTAAATCTCCAAAAAACCACCATATATATCTTTACCTAACATAAATACATCAAAATATGATCATGATTGGAATAACAGTTCATAGATCTATCCAAAGTGAACTAAATCCATGAATATAAGAGAGGGAAGAAGAAAAGATTTAAGGAAAACCACCAAGAATAGAGACTTACCAAGAAATCCAGCCTTCAACGCACCAATATTTTCTAATGAATCTCTCCTAGATATAAAGGGAGAGTCTCTACAACCTTTAGAAGGAGAGAAAACTGAGTTAGGGTCAGATTAAGTAAAAAACAAGAGGTTTTAGATCAATCCCAAGTGAGATAAACAATTCAAGGATCTAATTTTTAACCATGCAGAGTTAGGGCACACAATTATTTAAACCATTCACAAACCATGCTCCAACCACTATTTTGGATTTTAGTATAAGATTATTTTTTGGGTTTAAAAAATGGTTTTTCTTAAAACTATTTTAATGTGGGTAATGTTTACCCATTTTAATTGATTAAAATAATACCTAATGAGGAATTTTTAGATGAAATTTATAGATTATATATCAATAAATTTTAATTGATATTCATACAATGATTATTATTATACATAGAGTTAATATAAAATCATCTTTTTCTTGAAAATTACACTTATCAAAACCCACTTTTTCATTGTGTATGCGGTTTTTGTTTTAAATTTGATCTTTGAAACTTTTATAAAATTTATTTCAAAAAATAAAATTCATTTTTGGAATCATCATGTCAAAATTATTTATGGGGATTTTTTTTTGATTTTTTTAGATTGTTTAATTTTTTTGATGAATAGTTAAAAATACTGGATTCAAATTGAAAAATTTCTTTTAGTTTAATTTATTTATAAAGTTAAATTATACTTTAAGTTGGTTTTAAAGTTAAATTAGTTCAATTATACATATATTAATCTAATTTATGTCATTTTAATTAATTTTATATGGAATTTTTATATAAAAACTTTGCAAGCATTTGAACATTTTCTCTAAAAAAACCCACGTTCTCATTGTGTCTGTGGGATTAATTTTAAATTAAAATTTATTACTTATGCTAATGGAATTTAAAAAAATGGATTCCATATTTTGAAGCATCATAATATATATTATCTAATAATTTCAACTTAATTTTTGACCAAATGAATAGTAAAAATAGTAAAAATAATTTATCGTGGTTAAGGTAAAAATGGGTTTACCAGGGGTTAAATTAAAAAGATAAGGGTTGAAAATAACAAAAAACTTTTACAGAACCCATTTTATGGAAATATTTAGACCTTATAACTTCTATTATAGAGAATGATACATTAGTGGATCCTATGTACATGAAAATAACATGGTTGGAATTCTTTCTTTCAAAAAATTATAAGTGTGCCACTCAGTTCACTTATAAAAGGCCACCCCTTATTATCTTTTCTGCACAACTTCAAAATATTTTTGGTTCAGACAATATCTACCCCAATAAATTCCCAAATTCCCTCATCTCATCCCAAAATCCTTAGTTTGTACATAAATCCAACCTAAGAAGGCTTTTGGTGAAAATATAAGGAGGATACCCGAAGAAGAGGTAACTTTCATCACTAAGAGTTTTTGTTTTATTTTTTCCTACCCATCCTTAATTTAGTGTTATAAAATTATGATATAATAAAATAATTATATTAAATATAATTAGATATTTTTATTTTAATTTCATGATCTACAACCATATCCACTTCCATAAAATGTGTTATGAAATCATTGTTCGTGTGTACAGAGAACTATTGCCTTGCGAACATATGCCATTAATTTTTCCATTACTACCTCTCAAGGATGGTTATAATAATTGATTTATTATTTATATATATGATATTTATTATATTATTATTCTTATATAATTATTATATCTCATATAATTTCATGATTTATATTTTTTGGGAATACGATAATGTCGCTCGTGTATACAATGAACTACCGCCTCACGAAGCGATGTGATTCGTTTACACTTTACATTTAAGGTAATAAGGATGGGTTTTAGGAAAATATGAAATATATTTTAAATAAAAATTATTATATAATGATAATATATATAATTGAATTTTTTTCTTTAAATCTGACAAGAAAATGGAAACAACATTAATGCGTACGTATGGCCTACCGTCTCCATGAACGATATATTTTATTTACTATCATTAAATTTTATGGATTTATATAAATAAATATATACTGAATATATTTGATATTTTTATCATGTTTTAAATTCTTGATATTATTATACCATGATTAAATTAAGAGGACAAAAAATAACAAATCAAAACTTACATGAAAAATAAAGCAGTTAATGCCTGAAGCATAACTTTAACATGGAATTGCTAATCAATGGGTAATAAAAGGTAATAAATAAATAATATATGGTATAATATATATATTCATGGTTCTATAATATATGTATAATAAAAATATATTTAATATATAGTGTTTTATTATAAGATTATAAAATAGCTACAAGAGGGGGGTGAATTGTAGTTTAAAAATTTAAACTAAGACAAAAAATCCTCCTAAGTCAAAAAGTTAGATTCAATATTCATTCAATGATTATAGTATTAAAATCATAACTATAAAATGTATGATATATAAGATTTTTTATTGGTCTCATATATAGTATGATAAAACTATTATTATAAAGATAAGTATAAACTAATTTTCTAATGTTTATTCATAGTAGAAAATAAACTTATAAAAACAAGTAAAAAAAAGCTTATAATAGTAAGAATGAATAAAAATATGTATAAAAGAATTTAATCTTTAACATTAAGAGTTAAATAAGTTAGAAATCCTGAATTAATATATCCACAATTTTAATACCTACTGTAAAGGTCTATCTTTCATTAACAGGAAAGGCCTCGATACGAAGATCATAATGTCTCTATCTTCTAATCCCTTGGAAGCCCTCAATATGATGATCAATATCAGTTCTATCTTTCTTAAACAAGAAAACCCTTGATATGAAGATTGGTATTAGTTCTTTATTTCCTAAATAAGAGATCCATCAATATGAAGATCAGTGTATCTATCTTCCTAGCCCTAGAATCTCTCCATCCGATAGATCAGATTCAACCATCTTCCTATTCCCATAATCCCTCGATCTAACCAAAATCATACATAGAAAATAAAAAATCTAAAGTGTTCTAAAGAATTTATAATCCTCACATATATTCCTTATAACTTTAACTCTCTAACATATTACAAAGTATTTAGAATGGGATGTTCAAATAGAGAAAAAACTTAGATGTGATGAGTTGTGAATGCATTAGATCCCAGCTCTTAAAATGACCTACTATTTATAGGAAATATTCCAACAGTTATATTTTTGAGTTGGTTGCAAAAAAATCATACAACATTCACTTTGAAAGCTCATAATGATATAGATATTGATCTTGACAGATAAGCATGAACTATACTTTATTTATCTGATGTTGTTTTTTAGCACCATTATAATGATATTATGAATTATTTATAATATAAAAAATTCTAAATACTCTGATTATAATCTTTGGATAGTCCGATATACTTCATTATTGTTTTTCAATTTGATAAATTGAACAAAGGTTAATTTTATGTATCAATACTATTGTTAGTCTGACAGTCATGAATTTTTCCAATTTGATATACAAGACATTATTATAACCACTGGTCAGTATATTAGTTGGTTTGATTTACTAGAAGCACATTCAGTCTTATGGATCAGTTTGAATAATAAAATTTTATATTCATTTTACATTATAATAATTTCTATGTTCAGTATAAAAGTATATTTTCTAACAAACACATAAAATCACTTGGGATATATAAATTTAGTAAAATTTTGTTTTAAGAAAGTGTTTTTGGTTTATAAAACTAAGGAAAGGAAAAGTATGAAGTATAACTTTTGACTCAACATACAAGAGGGTTGGACATGTATAAAAAATGTAAAGACTTAAGGGATTTATGTCCCACTTTTTTACTCCTGTGAGACACAAGCCTTATTCACCACATATTTATTTTATATGGTATGGATACTTACCATGAATTTATTTTATGATTCTGTTGAAAATTATTGGTATTTATATATCCATTTTAGGATCTATCTTTCATGTGGTTTACATTTAAAAAGCTACCGAAGCAATAAGGGACTTTTATCTCAATTTTCCTTCTTTGAGAGGTACGTTATGTTATGCACCTATATTCTTTCATGAGGTGTATATACATCCCCTTTGACATTTAATATCAAAAATTTATTCATCCTCATGATATTTGAAGTTTCATTTTATATTATTCCTCCAAGGGGCTTACAATTCAAGGTTACCAAAGCGGTGAATATTTTTTTGTTATAATCTCATTATTTATTAGGATTATTTATGATTATGTTTCTGATGATAAAATATTATGATCCTCCACTCAAAAAACTCATGAATTTTATTCTAATATAGTTATTCATGATATTTTAAATTAATAGTACCAATTTCCCACTATTATTCTCTTAAAACAATTGAGAAAATGTTTTTAAGAAAATATGACTTTATTTCCCTCTTTGGCCTGAAATCTGTTTTCTTCCAAAACCATGTTTCTAATTTTTTTTAAAAATGTTTAATTATTCTAATATTATTTTTAAAATACATTTTTACACATGTTTAACCTTTTTAATTTTTTTGAAAGGACTTTTCATGTCTTTTATAAAAAATACATTCATTAATTTTATAAAAAATGTGAAAGGAATATTTTTTTTAATATGTACAATGTGAATGAAACTTCCTGTAATCATGAAAATTATTTTCGTTGAAGTTCCTTTATAAAATTTCAGAGTTATTTTCAAAGAAAAATATTTTAAATTTTTTTTATGTTTTAAAAAGTGTTTTTAAAAACAAACAGTTTTTTTTCCTTAAGAAATGTTTTAAATGATTTTAAAAATTCTTTTATAAGTTATCAAGGTTATTTTAAAAGAAAAATATTTACAAAATTTTTTATGTTTTAATTTTTTTTCAAATTTTATAGGATAGTTTCCTCAAGAAATGTTTTAAATGATCAATAAAAATAATTTTACAACTAAGATGACATCCATTGATGTTACCTATGAATTACTAGGGATATTATCCAAGGGTATCATTATTATTATTTATTTTTATAGTTTATGTTTATGATGGTATGATGTTTATAAAACATGTTTCTCTTCCAAGAGTTATACCATGATAAAATTATTATTAAACTCATTTATTTTTCCATAGGTTATGCTATGATTAAGAAACCAGTCTCTTTTCTATATGATATGATATGTTGAAATGTTTATGAAACCCATTTTATTTGATGTATTATGATATGATTAATGCTTTATAACCTTGTAGAAAAAATAAATATGGTTTTCATTATGAGATTGGTGGGACCGATATCTCCCTCTAATGTATTGGGTAAAGATTTATATGTCATGAGATAGACATGAATAGAATGGTGAGTGAACCCAGTTTAGTAAGTTACTTTGTCTGCTATGATGGTATTGAGAGAAAACCTTGACTACTATAATGGTTTGAGGAGTGAACCCATTCCACTATAATATCCTTGGTAGTGATCCTTGACTATAATGGAAATGATTTTCTATGATTATGTGTATGAAATAAATCTATGTCTATGCCAATGTTATTTTCTCATGGATCATATTATTTGATTTCCTTGTGATTCATGTCTTAAAAACCACCAATCTTTATTCTATGACTCAAGATTACGATCTTTGATATTCCAAACATGGTTTTAAAATGATATGATCATATTCTCATACATTTTATTCATGTTATGCTTAAATATCTCCCTTTTTTTATCTGTATTGAGCTTCTGAGCTCACCCTTTCTTATGTTTCTTTTCTCTAGGTTATAAAGTAATGTATTACATATGATATGTCACATAATAGTTCTAGTTATGATGATTATAGTGGGAGATGATGTAGTTTACCTATGTACTAGTTGTTTGTGTTTCCAAGTTTCCAAAGACACTAAAATATTACAGTCCTCAGGAGTGTGTTTTTTTTAATGTACTAAATATTCAAAGAATGATATAATATCTATGTACGATAAACTTGGGTCACTGTATTAATTACCCATGAGGATGGATGATGAGTAATGTTTTATTTGTTTTAATTATATCATTAGGAATAAAAGTCCATGTATAAAAAAGATAGAGTTATCTATGTATCATTGAATGCGAAAGTATGAAATAATTTGATTAATGTTGAGGAAAAAGTATTTAATTAGACTAGTTTAGAGTGATTATTCATATAAGAAGAGTTTAACAAGGTTAGAAGTAAGGTGACTAATTTTTTATGATTTTTATGCATTCATTGAATTTCATACATGATAATAAAATACTCTCTTAACTTGTGATAATTTTTGATATGATATTAATAAATAATACATGTACTAGCGTTGTTTTAAAGAACACATTGTTTGTAACATAAATAATGTAGAGTATTGATGTGCTAGATAATGTGAAGATTTGATGCTTATTTAAGAAAAATTTAGCCATAAAGTAAAACTGGAACTATTATTTGATGATTTTGAATGAGGAATCATCAATTAGATGGAGTTTTAAGAAGAAACATTATGAAGAAGAAGTTTTAATAAAGACCTGTGTAATATGTTGTAGGACATTTTTTTTCCAATCATTTTTAATTTTATTGTGAAAAAATATTTCCAAACACCACTTCCAACCAACTAATAAGCCTTGCATGTGAGGTATTGGTCAAGATCAAATCCATTTATCCATGGTCGAGATCAAAATAATGGTGAAAATGATTGGTGAATCCCTAGAGTTTTTATGCACTACATTCTAAAACCATTTTTTTTCATGCATCCTCTCTAGGGATATACTAAAGTGATTTTTGGGCGATTCATTCCCTTCTGAATGTCTTAGTTTAGCATTTGATCTCCATTGAGTTTCTTCATTATGGGTTTCTCCTTCTCTAAAATACTATTCTTTTACAGTGGTGAGATCTCATGTTTAATGATTGAATCACCATTTTTTGATGATTTGTGATCTATTATTTCCTTATTGATCTCCTTCATCATCATTCTTCATCATCATTTCCCATTATTGGTGTTGATTTTTTCACCAATTAAAGGTAGGTTGTTTAATATGATTTTTGCTACCATTCAAACGTTAAATTTCTTGATTATTTTGAAATAAATTTTGAGATGGTTTAAAAACCTAGAATGAAAATTATTTGTTATGTGATTTGAAATGGAATGAAACTTGAGAACCCCCCCCCCCAAATTTCAATCATATTGAAATTATCGGATGGATTTGTGAATGATGGTTTGATTTGAGAAATTTATATGGAATGATTGATTGATTAAATCCCATGTGAGCCTGGGTAGTTAGTAAGTAATTAGGACAATCACACTTGGATTTGACACCCTATAAATGGATTGATGATGAAAACACTGATATAAAATTTATGCGGCATAATTTTCCTTGATGGGGAGTTGAATTTCGATGGCCTAATCCAAAGGACATGCTCACACATTGATATGATATCACTGATTGAGTAGTGTGAAGATTTTATTACTTGAAACTAACATACCATAGTGATTTTTACATTGTGCTACAATATTTTTTATTTTATGATTACATGAAATTGATTGTTAAAATATTTTATTCATGCCAACCGCTATATAAAATGTTTTTTATAAATTTTAATTTTAAACATATTTTAATATATCTTCCATTTTTTTGATTATTAATGCATGTTTTATTGAAAATATGTAAATTCCATGACATGCCTTGTTTTATTTAAATTGAAATCTTTAATGGTTTATTGTTGTGGTATTACTTATTGAACACTTGGTCAGACCCTAATGGGATTTTTATCTCACACCATACCTTTACCTCTAGGAGTTTGTATATTATCTTATACTAGGTTGAATAAAAAGAAAAACAACACTTGGAGGTGGTTTATGTTCTTGATACATGGAACCTAGAGTGATGTAGGTGACCAGTGGATATGTGATACACCTGTTACATGGGATATGTTAGGGTTTTTATCTTGGTAGATGTTGTGTCACTTGATGATTTACTATTTGGGTATTTTTTTACCTATTTGTTTATGGTACTTTCTTTTAATTTAGTGTTCATCATACCAACTTGTATCAATTATGTTCCATTTTTATATTGAAAAACCGTTCCCTATTGATATTGATATGATTATAGGTAATAGTATTCAACCCAAGCGGATTGGTAATGCCCTTCAAGCCATGTCAGGACTGTCTCGGGAATATGGGTACCAGGGTATCTGAGATAGTACATGACAAAGTGAAATTATAGGTGAAGGTTTGTGAATATTCCCTTGAATTCCATATTCATTCTTGGTTGTCTTGGTAGATAGAAGGTAAAACTCATGGGGCTTAGGAGGTAGTTGTGAGCAAGTGTCTATAAAAATTTCATTGTAAGAAGCCTTAAGCCAACATGGGTGTTTGGAAAAAGTTTCTTTAAAGAATAATTTGATCTGATTTCTAGACTTTTTACTACTTTTGATACAAGTATATTTAAATCCAAATCTTAAATTATTCTTGATGGAATTGATATTCCTGTATCTCTTATTTTAGTTGTTGATCTATGTATCCTTACTGATGCTTTCATTTTTTTTTCTGTTAATGTTGTATAACATCATGACTCTCAGAATATTTTTAAATAGGCCAAAGGTGGAAGCTGCTGGTGAAAAATAGCTAGATAATCCTATAGTGAATAATAATCTTGTTGAGATAGTAGTGCGTTCAATCCAAGATCTAGGGCACCCATTCCCATTCAGGCTCTAGTAGTGGAACATCGAAGCGATGAATCTTGAGATCATGCTCAAGATTTTATTTTCTAGAAACCACCGGCTTTCTAAGGTTTTAATGATCCTCAAGAGGTAATGGATTAGTTGGAAAATATTGAACTTGTTTTTTGTGTTAATGAAAATTCAAGAAGCTATAAAGGTGAAATGTCCTACCTTCAAGGTTTAGTGACCTAAAATGAGATTGTGGGATTTAATGTTGACGATGAAGAAGCATGGGGGATTAGAGTGGAAGGAATTTAAAATTCCTTTATCTGACCAGTTCTATCTAGAATATATTGTTTTTTAAAAGGATACTGAGTTTGGAAACCTATAATATAGTGATTGGACCATGACATAGTATGCAAACCATTTTGCAGAACTTGTTCAGTTTTCACTTGAGGATATATCCAATGAGAAGATGAGGGCTTGATGGTTTGATATGGGACTCAAAACTAATATCTAATCAAATTTTTATTACTAAATATAACATCTTATTATAATGTTTCCTATATAGAGAATTTATGGTTGATATTGAACTATCTTGTAAGTCAGGGTTCATGGGAGTTCCTTTTTATCCAATTGAAAGTTCAGTGAGTTCCTCTAATGTAAAGAGAAAGCATGATAAGTTTCATGGAGGTTCTAGAAATAATAAATCATTCATAACTCCTATAGTTCCTAGAAGAGTCCCTCTGACTTTCTTTCAATGTGGAAAGGTTGGGTATTCAAATCAGGTTTTTACTAAGGCTCTAAATATATGTAGTTAATATGGTCACTAAAGACACCTATAAAAGGTATTACTTATTTTTCTACTCCACATAGTGGTATGGGCTCATCAGTACCAAAAATTATTGTAGTGAAATAATATTCTTCAAGAACTAAGAGGTTTCATATACATGCATTTGTAATGAAGCTTATTCACATAGTGGAAGAGTCTCTAGAGGAAGATGATGCATGTTTAGAAACTGTGAGAGGTACCATCACTATAAATTCATATTTATTGAATGATTTATTTGAAACTGATGAATCTCACTCATTTATATCAACTTTTGTTTTTAATTTTATAAATCATCCTATAAATATTTTATCTTACGTGATGCATATTACTACACCCCTCAGAATGAAGAGAGAACATGATCTTCAGTGTTCTTCTTGTGTTTTATCTTTATCAGAGATTGATCACTCTTGAAATTTTCTGGTTCTCGAAATGAAACAACTTGGAACTATTTTTAGGATGGATTGGATGATTTCTCATGAGTTCTAGATTAATTTTTATCTTTAAGATGTCTCCTATACTACACCTAAGGGGGTGTGCCGTGTCTTTCAGCGGGAATGGATCACAAGGTTGAGTTGATACAAACCTTATTTTCATGAGTTGGATAGGCTAAAACCAGTGTTTTATTTTAACTTAGATCAAGAATCTTTGAGTGATTATCTCTCTCCAGTTTTTTTCAAGTTTCCCAAAACAATTTCCTTCCTAATTCTCTAGCTTGACATTGGTAAAAGATGTAGATTTTTCACATTATTTAGTGCCTGATAATTATCTTGTATCTATTCCTTCTTAATATATATAACCAATAGAGTTTAAAGAGTTGAAATATTAATTATATGATCTTCTAGTGAATGGTTTCAGATTCTTGAGTATGTCACCTTGAGTAGCATCTATTCTTTTTGCAAAGAAATATGTTTGAAAACTTTTTCTATTTTTTGATTACCAGAAACTCAATAAAGTAATGGTAAAATAACATCCATTTCCACATATTGATGATATGTTAGACTATATGAAAGGAGAGAATCTATTCTCAAAGATTGATATTTGATATGGTTAGCACCAATTTAGAATAAAAGGGCCTGACATTTAGAAGACTACCTTCAAGAGTAGGTATGTCCATTATGAGTATCTGGTTATTCCAATTGGTCTAACCAATGCTCCAATAATTTTTATAGCTTTGATGAATATGATATTTTATGAGTACCTTTAATCTTTAATGGTGGTGTTTGTGGATGATATCCTAGTTTACCCTCAGACTAATGTAGACTATGTGTGTCATTTGAGAGTAGTTATAGTAATCTTGAGAAATAACTAGCTTTTCCAGAATATTTTGAAACGTAGTTTCTAGATTTGGAATGTGAAGTTATTGAGACATGTGGTCTAAAAACATGGTATCTCAAAAGTAAAATCTATTATAACATGGGAGAAACCACATAATGTCTTTGAGGTATGAGTCTTGTTGGGGTTTGTAGGATATTACCATAGGTTTGTTAAAGATTATTTAAGTTGAAATCTCTGATGACCACTCTCACTTAGAAAGGAGTGAATTTCATTTAGTATGAAAAATTTTAGAGTTCTTATGTTGAGATCAAACCTATTTTGACTTATGTTCTAGTGTTTAATCATCTAGAGGGAAGACAAGGATATGTGGTCTTCTGTGATGCATCAGGTTTAGGCTTGGGTTGTGTCCCTATATAAGGTGGTCACATTGTAGCCTATGGTTCTAGAAATCTTAGGATAGGCGAGAAGAATTTCCCAACCCATGAACTCAAAATCACATATGTGATTCATTCTATTAAGAGTTGGTTGAATTAACTTTGTGGTGAATGGTTTAACATTTATTATAACCACAAAATATTGAGTGATATCTTCTCTAAAAAATATTTTAATATCTAACATGGATTTTGGGTGGAGTACCTTCAATCTTTTGATTTCGACATTATCTACACCCATGCAAGGGGAATTTCATTGTTGTTGCTTTGAGTAGGAAACTTCCATCCTAGTCCAAGAAAGAATCATTAGAAGAGTTGAATATGATGGATATTTTTTCTCTATTGCATTTGGGAGTCTGGTAGAATGAGTATGAGGTTGTTTTGGTGAGTGTTTAGTCGACCTCCTCTCTTCTTGAGATGAATATTTGGGGCTAGTAGTTTGGTGGTGAATTCTATAAAATTAGAGACTCTCTTTATGGTGGGATACCATCAGTGAGTAGAATTTATATTTAGAGGGTTTATTATGTTTATAGAACTGATGCATTGTGCCTTTTTCCTATGACAAGGGTCGTGATGGGGGATTGGGATAATTTATAGTGGATGGTACACCCTGGAACCACAAAAACGTTCTATGGTATGCACAGATGATTATGGTGGTTAGGTATGAGATGTGACATCACTGATTTTGTTTCTCATTATTATACCTTCCAATAGGTCAAAGGTGAGAACCAGAGACCTTCAAGGTTTCTTTATCCACTTCTAGTGCCAACTTGGAAGTGGGAAAACATTTATATAGACTTTATGGTTGGGTTGGAACATACCCCTTAGAGGAAGAATTTTATATGGGTTATGATCGATACGCCGACTAAATCATCTCACTTTATTCCCATTCAAGATACAACCAAAGTTGAGGACTCGAGACGTCTCTATGTTCAAAAGATTTTAAGATTACATTGAGTTCCATATATTGTAGTCATAGATAGGGATCCCCATTTAACTTAACACCTTTTGAGAATCCTCAAAGTGGAAATGAGATCCTAGGTACATTTGAGAATGACATATCATCCATAGATGAATGTCTAGATAGAGAGAGCTATATAGATCCTTGAAGATATGATACATGCTTGCGTTATTGACTTTGGTGAATCCTGGGATGTTAATCTGGGACTGGTTGAGTGTTTCTACAAAAATAATTTCCATTACTAATTATAATGACTCTTTTTAAGGCTTTTTATAGCTAGCCTTGTGGATCTTCATCATGTTGGTCGGAGATTGGTGAAGCTTCCTTGGTTGCACTGAGTTTATTACAAGAGATGATGATGAAGATTTAGTTGATTCATTAGATAATATCAATGAAATAGATCCGGTATAAATCACATGCTGATCATTGTTAGCAACCATTGTAATTTCTATTGGTGACTAGGTATTTTTGAGAGATTCACCTCGATTGGGTCACTGACGTCTTGGAAAATAAAGAAATATTACACTGAGGTTTGTGGTTCATTTTGAGATTTTTGAGAGGGTGGGGAAAGTGGCCTATCTTTTGGAACTTCCATCATATTTTAATTTTATCCACAATATGTTTCATTCATCATACCTTCAAAATTATCTTTTTGAGTATTCCCATCTCTTGAGCTGGGAAGATCTTGATGTTGAAGCTGATTTATCTGCAACTGAGAATCCTGTTAAGATTTTTGATTATGAGACAAAGGTTCTTCATGGAAAGATGATATCTTTGGTCCTTGTGCTTTGACAGCATGGTTCTAATTTTCATATGATGCAGAATTGTGAGACACTGATGATAGATTAGTGGATTTATCTCTTTGATATGGAATATTATTGATAGGATTTTTAGGGACAAAAAGTGTTTTTTGTGGGGATGTTGTAACAACCAATTACTTTATTTCAAGTATTTATTAACCATTTTTTTGATATAAAGTTCAGGGATATATGTTTTTTTGATTTGATGGAATCTTTGTATAAATTTGTCAAATAGATTTAGAGGGTTCACTTTGGTTTCATGTTGAGTTAGAGTCTATTTCTTGGTTTTTTTCCATGAATTAGTTATGTACTACCTACTATATAGATTCAAACTATGAATGTAATTCATGATGTGAATCCATAACTTGATAGAAGCCAAGAAATAGTTACATGATGTGAAAAATATTCAATCCATGATTTTTTATCCATGATGTGAATTGGTTTCTCTCAGGAGTTTTAATTATAGGGGATAAATTTTTCAGCGTATACACCACTCCTGATATTCACATCGTGAATAAAGGATTCACGATGTGAATTCTCATACCCAATGAGTTCTTATGTGATGCATCATGAAAATATTTATTTTTTAATGCAATCACTTCCTTCGAATCCCTAGGGCCACACTAAGTGATTTTTTTGGGTCATTAATTCCCTTTTGAATTTCTTGGTTTGGAATTTGATCTCTAGTGAGTTTCCTCGTTATGGTTTTCTCCTTCTCTCCATAGGCCTTCTTCGACTATTGTGTGATATCATGTTTTATGGTTGAATCAATGTTTTATTTTGATGATTTTTGTTCTAGGATTTCCTTATTGATCTCCTTCACCTTTATTATTCTATGTAATTTCCCATCATGGGTTTGGATATGATCATCGATTAAAGGTAGGTGGTTCCGATAATTTTTCTATTTAATTGAAAACTTAAATTACTTGATTGTTTTGAAATTATTTCAAAACCCATAATTGAAATGATTTGATGTTTTATTTGAAATTCCATGGAAATTGAGAAAAAACCCCAATTTCAATGATATTGAAATTATGGGATGGATTTGTGAATGATGGATTTATTTAAGAAATTTATTTGAAATGATTGATTTTTCAATGATTGAATGATTGATTTAAGAACATGTGAGCCTAGGTATTTAGTGAGTAAATAGGACAAGAATGATAGGATATGACCCCCTAGTAATGGATTGATGTTGAAAACGCAAACATAAACTTATTGAGACATGATTTTCCTTGATGGGGAGTTAAGTCCTGATGGCCTGAGCTAAGGGATGTGTGCACAAATTGAGATGAGATCACTGATTGAGTAGTGTGAGGATCATATTACCTAAAACCAACTTAACACAAGCCTTATTACATAATTCTATGATATGTTTGATTTTATGATTACATGTCCTTAATTATTGAACTATTTTATTTATGCAAACTGATTTATATAAATTTTTTATATAAATTTTTTATTTAATCTTGTTTTAATAAATCTTCCATCCTCTTGATTATGAATGCATGTTTTATGGAAAACAAGTAAATTACATTCCATGCCTTGTTTTATTTAAATTTAAATCATTAATGGTTTATTGTTATGGTATTGATTATGGAACAATTAGTTATACCCTACATGGATGTTTAGATCACACACTACCTTTTCCTTTTGGCATTTTTTATTATATTATGCTAAATCTAAGTAAAGTGAAATAACCCCTTAGAGGTGGTGGATTTTCTGGATCCTTGTAATCTAGAGTGATGGAGGTGACCGGTGGAGATTTGATCCACCTATTACATGGGTTATGTCTAAGTTTTTATCATGTTAGATGTTGTTTCATTTGATAATGTACTATTTAGGTATTGTTTTACCTTTTTGTTTTTGGTACCTTCTCCTTGTGGAGTGTTGATAATACCAAATTGTATCATTTTTCTTCCACTGTTATATGAAAAATCTCCCCCTCTTGATCTTGATATGATTCCAGGTGCTAGTTACTAACTCATAGAGATTTGGAATTCCCTTCAGGCCATGTCAAGACTATATTGTGCATTAGGGTACCTACGTATCTGGGATAGTTTATGAAAACAGACCCTGTATGGTTTTCATCAGGTGTTTTTAAACCACGTAGTGATATATTAATAATAGTTACTCTAGAAGTAAATTTTATGTGGGATTTATATGTGCTTACACTGTTGATTTTTTTATACATGGAAAATCAGTATTTAATCAAAACACTGCATGCACCATCTTCTTCCTTAAATTAGGTAGTGTTCAAGCCATTTGTTTTTTCATATTGTACTCCATGAAAGATAACTTTGAGATATCAAACTATGATTAAGTCATCTCAAACAAAGTCCGATCAACATGAAAGATCACAATAGAGTTGTTAGATTCATAATTTTGAGAAAAAATACATGATATTTAATATTAGAATCATTTTTGAAGTATTGACATTGAGTTAATGCTAGTCATAAAGTCGAAGTCCAAAAATATGTGAGGTAAGTCAGTAGAAATGAGTGGTCAACCCTAATTCTCATAGAATGGCGAAGTAATTATATGGAATGAGGTGGTGGAAATTAATCTATAAATAATGAGACCCTTTTAGAGAAGAAATATATATAAATAGAGACTGATACCAAACATGAGTAGATTTTGAGAACCCTATGTTTTCATGAAAATAGAGAGGAAGCTGCACACTAGTTCAAATGAAAAATAATATGATTATATGTACTTATTTTCATGAAGAATAAGAGAGTACATGAGCCTAAACCTATGATATGTAGGAGAATTTGTGCATTCATTTGTGTGAAGAATAATGTGAGCCCGAGAGCAAGTACTACTTTATAATGATGAAATAGAAGGGCCGACATACTCTTAGTAGTATGTGAAGTAGTGTAGGCCTTTATATACAAGGTAGAACATGAAGTATCTTGTCGGTTTATGAAGGAATATTTGAGAAACCCATGAAATGTATCACAATTTAATGAATGTAACACCACCTATATTAATGGATTCAAGTTGAACATTTATGATAATAAATCATAAGAAACACATAAGTGAAACAATATTGAACTCTAACATTAAATAATATAGATGATGTAGAGAGATACATCTATATGAACATATTAGGGTCTAATAAATTTTAATAATAGAAGAAGAACATGCATTCCTGATTATTTGACTAAATTTGAAATAATATTATCATTAAAGATCATAAGAATCTGAGAAGGGTTTGACTATGTTTCCACCATTTAAGATCTTATCATTAAAACCTTACTGATAATGGATGTTGTGTTCATGATTTCATTATCTAATGCATGAATATATTATCCTAAAGATATTGAGGAGTGATTGATGTGCATATTAAAATTAAAAAGATATCCAGGTAGTTAAAGTCATTAATAATCATATCTTTTATTGATGTTCATAAATCCAATTCTTTACAGAATACTGAGTTCATAATAGAGAAATAAATAAGTCTTGAATAATCAATGGTTCATATATAAATAAATCCATTGAAGAATTGGTGGTTGAAGTGTAATAATTCCATATAAGGGAAGTGGATGATTCCTACTCAACACTTGGGTGTGACTTGAGCTACACTTGTAATCACTATATTTCAACACTGATCAATTAAAATCCATATCTCAGCAAAATTTAAACACATAAAGGAGTAATATATCAGATTGATGCTAAAACTTGTAAAAATCCTATTTGTTATTGTTCTTAATCTCTTCCACATTTCATTCTTGGTTATGGTTGATTCCTCACAAATTGATCAATTCCTCTTAACCAGGGTATAGGTTTGAGTTTAGGAGGGGTTAATAAAGAATAAAGTAAAAATCAATAAAATTTTGGTATATTGATTCACCCACCTATAAGTGTCCCGACGTGATCTATCTAGGATCCACAACCTTATCTCATATCCATATTATTAGGGTATCGTGAACATGAAGGAAATCAACCACATGCCCTCCTCCTACAATGTACGCCCCCACCAAGTATCATCACACCAATACCCCACAAGGTATTCCAGTACACCACATACTAAACATATATGATCATATCAACCTTGAGAAATCATATCACATACCACATAATACGGGGGATATGGGAATATGGGGAAATGATCCATCCATTCCTTAAACAACCTAGAAGTTTAGGGAAAACAATTAGAACAAAAAATATTTGGGAATCATAATGGTCACCTGACTCAAGTGGGATGGATATAGAAAGTACAAGTATAATAAGACACATACAAGCCAAATCTAAAAGGTTTATCAAATCATCACCACCACAACCAACAAACATCGCCATGATTCACCAATTTCCACTACAAACTACTAAAACACACCAACCACCAATTTTATTAACTAAAAAACCAACCCTACCCCGCTTCCCATGTAAAAAATTGTATAAATAATTCAAAGATCCCCATTTAGTCATATCATTTCCCATTTCCAAATTTACCATTCACCAACCATATTACATTTAGTATTCCATTCAATTTTTATTTTAAATGAAAAACCAATCCTAACCATTACCCACAACAATTAAAACTATATCTCATTCATTTAATCCATTAAAATTTCAATCACATGTCATAGTTCGTTTAATTCTGGCCCTACCAACATTACCAAGTTTACCATTAAAATTCATAGTACATTTCTATTCAGTGACTATAAAATATCCCCACACTTATTGAAATCAACAACATCCCCATCCATTGAAATTTCATCAAATTGTAGCCCTGCTACCTAACCCATGGAAACCATTGTAGCCTCGTTTTTTAACCCATAACAACCACCATAACACCACTACTCAACACACCTCACATTAAAACCTAGCCCTATAAATAACCACACAATACCCCCATGACAACCACTCAAGACAAAACATAACAACAAGGTAAGAAATGAAAATAAACACCCAATTACAATATATAAAAAACACCAAACTTCTCTTACTTTTTCACAAGAAACGTCACTATTTTTTTAAAAGGTTTGGTTTGAAGCCTCATTTATTATTTAAAGAAAAGAAAATACCTATTTTAACTGGGTAGAGGGAGACCCGTTGCATAGCCTGAAGGCCCAGTGGGTATTTAGCTAATTACATGGCCCGTAGGCCCAAATATTTGGTCCAAGGCCCATTCTATGAATAGTATTTGCTACAGTACTCTTCCTGCTACAGTACTGAATAGTAACCACCATTGCTACAGTACCCTGCCGCCACTATAGTGACCTTCTACCACTATAGTGCCCCCCGCTACATGAAATGTCACTATAATATTAGATTCCACACAACTAGTTTATTAACCATATTTATATTATTAGTCTTTTATAATATGTGATCTCAAAAAATAATCATAGTATCAACATATGATTATATCACTATTGTAAAGGATTTTAGTAATAATAATGGAAATCTAATCATCATGCAAGTGACAATCACATAATAATATAATAACATGTGATTCAACTATTCCACTTTAATTTTATCAGTTATATTTCATTATATTTGTTAAACTGATTCCAATCATTCATCTAAAGAAAAAAATAGCATGAAAATTCCACAATTTAAATATAAAAGTTGAAATCTATTAAATTTCCTACCTCAACTAGATCTATACAATCCATGAAGAAATAAAATAGAGGATATTAAGACCTCAACCACATAAGAGAAATCTCAACCCACATAAACAATAACAAATAATCATCTAAATCACATCCCCAATGAATCTTAAATCAAACCACCATTATTTCCAAGAATACCCAAGGGAAGAACAAGAATAAAATCAAGGAGGAGAGTGGAATAACTGACCTAGGATAACTAACAGTAAATTTATAGGGCCAATAATCAAAGCTAAGAAATGACGGGTTGAGAGGTCTCATAAAAATGCCCCTGAATTTTCCAAGGGTCTAGAGAATGAAAGTAAATAGAACATAAAATGAAGGGGATTCCGAATTTGTACTTAGGCTATAAAAACACAAGATCACAGTGAATTGGAAGTAGTCACACCATAATCTTTTTAAATTATAATGAACCCTGCAATTCTAACCACAATCAATATTCAAATATGGTAAAACTAGAAAGGAACCATGACACAATGCCCATACCCATGGAATAACATCTAAAATCTTGAACCCAAATATAAAGAAGTCTAAGAACCATAGCACAATGATAAAAAAATGCCAGAACAATAAAAATAACCTATCTCACACCCCATGTCACATTGATGATGACCACATCACAACCTGACCTCCCTTCTTCATCCTGATCAACCCTAGACCATGACCATGAAACAAACATAGAAACATCATAGGGTACCCCAAAATGAAAAAAAGACTCGATATAGACCACAAAAACATATATTTAAGGCTCCACTACACAACCTATAACCTCTATAGTTTAGCTCAAACCACTAAACTGAAAAATCATGATCTGAAAAAAATCTCATCTTAAACACCACCCTTCCTTTCTCAAAACTCGTCCTAAAATATCAAACACCCAAAACATGTAAATTAATAGACCAAAAAAGTATAGTCCATTAAAAATTATCCAAAAAACCCATTTTTCCTTCTTAATAAAGTGTCATCCCATGATGTGCACTCAGTCGTGCTTGCACCCATGTCCTACACTATGATCAAGAGAGACGGGATCCTGAAGTGGTCATATATATACCCCAAACTTTCATACATAAATACTAAATATTATTAGATGAAATATTCATTACATATCAATACGATCCACTCTATAACCAAAATGGTTTAGTGTCATTATAAACATGGATACATAAAAAACTGATACATAAAAGATCTATATTATTTCCCATTCTGTTCTCCACAACTATCACCCTTTTTTGACATATCATACCAAATATTTCTCTTCATAACCCGAAGAAGTGAAACATAAGAAAGGGTGAGATCATATGATCAATATGGGTAAACATAAGAGATATAAATCGATGATCAAAATTACTATAATACAAGCATAAATGTATGATGAAATGATCATAATATACAAAATTCATTCCCAAATAGTTAATGATATTTAATCAGAAATCTTGGCATAAGGCATTGTTAAAAAAAATACATAAGTCTTAAGAGTGTGGAATCATCAATAATCAATCATGGGACATAATAACATATCATAATAATAATACATAAGTTTGTGGCCTACACATAAGCATAGAAAATCATTTATTTATTCAAGTATCACTACCAATACTATCATAGGGGATTGAGTACACTCCCCATTAAATAATTCCTTAGTAAAGGTTCACTCCCAAGACTATCTTATTGGAAAATCCCCTTAGTAAACTAGGTTTAATCTCTATTTCAATCCTTATTATATCATGAGATATCCATCCATACCTAATTAATTGGAGAGATATATAATTATAGGCCCACCCATCATATAGTTTAAACTGAACATATTTGTGCCACAATATCATAAAATATTCATCATATCATCAAATGATAACCCATGGAAAGGATAGATTTTTCATAAATATTTTGTTAGCATAATCACAAAACATATAAAGAAATAATAAATATGGTAACATTGGATCATATCCCCAGTAAATCATATGAAACATCAAAGTATGTTTTTATAAATAAAAATACATTTAAAATATCACTAGAACATTTCTTGAGGAAAATATCCTTTTCATTTGGAATCAATTATTTAGAATATACAAAATTCTAAAAATATTAAGGAAAAATATTTATTTGAAAATAAGGAAGGAAAATTATACAGTAATATTTAAATAAAATATTATTCATGATGGTGAGAAAAAACGTTCATGTGGTGTATATTAAAAAAATACTTTCACATTTTCGATAAGAAGTCAAAAGTTAATTGTTTGGAAAAAAATAAAAAAATTATTTATAAAACTTTGTAAATAAAGTAAAATATAGTTAAATTTTAATTTAATTAATATTTTTAGAATAGTATAAATTTTTTTAAAATCATTTTAAAGAAAATATTGACATGAAAGAAACTATTCCTGAAAAAACAGAAAGGCAAGGCCAATTTTTCATGAGTAAAAACATTTTTAAAATCATTTTAAAGAAAATATGGACATAAAAGAAATGATTCTTGACCAAAGAAAAAGGCAAGGACATTTTTTCTTAAAAATATTATTTTGGTATCTTGAGTAATTTAATAGAGTAAAATGGAAGGAAAACATGTAATATTCCGAAATAAATAGAGTAGAATAAAATTTATTATAAATTTAAGAATAAAAAATCTCGGTAAAAATGAGATTGTAACATAACACCATTAACTCAAGTCTATCTTGTTTTGTAAGAAATATAAGATAATTCATAAAAATTTAAATTTATTATAATTATTCCTATTTTACCATGAATTGTTTAATTATAACATCTAATCAACCATTAATTAACAATATTTCATTATCATAATCATTTTGGGTGTTAACTACTTCATTTTTTATGTATATTTTGGTTAAAATGTTATGGTTTGTGCACTCTTATCATGGTTAATTCATCTTCAGAATGTTAAAAATTATATAAATATAATATATATTCATTATATATATATTTATAACCATTTTTATAAAGTAGTGATGAAAAATAAATTACATTAGCATGTGGAGATGATATTTTGTATATATGCATGAGTGATGTTTCCATTTTTGATGGATAGAATGAGAGAAAGGTAAATAATAATTAAAATTTAAAGAACAATTATTATATTATAAATATCACACACACACACACACACATATATATATATATATATATATTAAATCTAACATAATAATCTACCAATAAATATGGGTATGGAAATTGAATCATATATCTATGTGGAGGTAGTAGTCCACACATATTCATGAGTGATAATTTCATATCCCTTTTGATGGATAAAAGGTAGTAAAAGGATATTAAATAATAATAATAAAATAGTAGTATATTCATGATACTATATTCATAATATTTTGATACATACAATAATTTCAGATGAAGTATAAGAAGAAATAAAATTGGAAGAGCTTGGATAAGATATGTACCTCTTCTTTGATAGACCTCATTTAGATTACTTCTTAAGCCTTGAAGGATTGGTCTTAAGAGAAGAAAAGAAGATATTGGGTCAAGGTAAGGAATATAGAAAGGTTTTGGAGTAGGGGTTTTTGATCTATAAGTCTCAAAAGACGTGAATAATGGGGGAGAATAGGTTCCTTTTTATAATTGAGGGGAGGGACACACATGGAATTTCTTAAAATATTTCAATGATATAAGGTCACTTTCATGGGAAAGTGGATCAAAATGGTAAAGGATTTGACGGTAGAATAATATAAGGTATAATTATCCTTAAAAAATAATAATTTTATTGCTGTGGGTGGAAATAATACCTTTTTCTCTTGGTTTAACCCCCAATAAACCTGTTTTATCCTCAATAGTGGTAACAGAATTTTGCAATTTTTACAATTCACTATGAAAAAAAATTAATTTGAATATATTAAATTAAATTAATTATTATAATTTCCAATAAATAATTAATTTTACAAGATTCAACTTCTCTAAGTGGTAGGATTTAATTTTAAATAAACATACAAAACACATCAAAAATCATTTTTGGAAAACACATTCTTAAGCATAAAACTTAATTTACTTTTATTAATTGGCTTGTAAAAACCATAAAATGAATGTTAAAATATATTATTGAATATATAATATATACATATAATTAAAAATATTAATTAATAGATTTTAATTTAACTTATTAAGATAAAAACACATTGCATATATAAAAATATTGTTTTTTAACCCCAAAAAAGAACTTATACTAAAATAAAGTATAATGAATATTACTATGTAATTAATTATATTATTTATAATTTAAGAATTATTATGTTACTTCGATCTCAAATTCAAATTATTATTATAATTGTAATTAAAAATATGACAGTTGTTTTATAAAAATCGGCATTTTCACTGTACATTGAAAAAACATATTTTTAGAAAAAAATTAAAAATTTACCAAAAGATAATATTGACATGATGGTTTCAAAAATTATATTAATTTATCAAAATAAAATTTCCAAAAATGGTATAAATTAATTATAATTTCTATGCAAAAAATTAAATAAAAATCACTTTTTTTGAAAACATATTTTTGATGCATAAAATGACTTTACTAAAAATTGAGTACTTATTTATAATAAATTAATCAATATATTTTAATTATTAAAAACCTTTATATATATTTTTCATAAAGTGGTTATTACTATTCATACTATCTAATTTAATATCTAGGTTATAATATTTTACTATATCATAATTAATATATACTTGAGGTTGCATGTAAGGAAAGATATCAAATACCTTAAGTTTATTTCAAAGGAAGAACATATAAAATCTTTGAGTATTAAATTATAAATTAATTTCACCCTAGAAATTAAATCACTATGATAAAAAAAATGATTATATATCTACTTCATAACATCCTAAAGTTATCACGTAGCTTCATCAAATTTCTGATTCATCTAAAGAAATTTAACTAGATGAGTAGTTTGGTTTCGTAGAACTTTATCTCTATGATTTCATATTTGTATCGGTTATTCTTCATTTTAAAGATAATTCTACAAAAGTATAAACTCCAAGTTTAGTACATGTGAATGATCATGAATGCACTTATTTAATAGAGATATATAGAACACATAATAAACTCTAGAGGGGTTTGGTGGGATTTCCAAGTGATAGACAACCGTCTTTTATGGGAAAATTTATTGGAAAACTTTCCTACCAACTTGAGCTTCTAAAAATCACCAATGAATATTATCATAACTCTTTTGTCTTCTATTAGATACTTTGATGTGATGTTGAATGTCTCTATCCTTCTATGACATTTTCTTATCTAGTTTAGGTCCCAATAGATTTATTTCTCTAACTTCATCCTATTATGTTAGAGTTATAAATGTATTTCATATAGGGATTCACAAGGAGCCATTTGAATTCTCTAGTGAAATATATTTTTGTAAGAAAACTCGACTAGAGGAAGGTATTTATTCCAAAATTCTTTAAAATATAAAGAAAAAGATCTCAAAATATCCTCTTGGGTTTGAATGGTCCTCTCATATTGACCATCTATTTGAGGAAGATAGACAATACTGAAACACAACTCCATATCTATAAATTACTGAATAATTTTCTAGAACATCATGGTAAACATAGGATCTTGATCTGATAGAATAGAATTTGGTACTCTATTCCACCTTTCCACTTAATTAATGTATATCTTGGAAGGTTTATCAAGAAAGAAATATTCTCTAATAGTAATGGGGTATTCTAAATTCAAAAGACGATTGAATACAACCCAAATTACATTATGGAATTTAGATGTTTTGGGAGACCGATGATGAAATCCAAAGTGGTGTTTTCAAATTTCCATTATGTTATGGGTAATGGTTATAACATCCCCTTATACTTATATATTTCAGACTTAACATTCATATACATCTAGAACTGAGATACATACTCCGCAATATCTCTCTTCATATTGTCTTACTAAAAATACTATTTTAGATCTATATACATCACTGTACTTCCAAGATGAATAGAGAATGATGATCTATGAGATTATTCCAATAGATCCTTCTTCAAGTCTGGTATTTATGAGACACATACTTAGTTATTGAACCTTATCATTCCATCATAATCAAGGTTTAAATTAGGAACATTTATCACCTTCTTTTGTATCTCCATATTCTCCTTCCGCCCCTCTTTAATCTTCACATGGATAGATGGTTGAACACTCATTTAAGAAAAGATAAAATTTCTCCCCTTCCTTAAATATTTAGAAGTCCATAATTTTAAAATCAATAAATATTGGATCCTTTTTTATCCTTATTATAGATAAAATAGCATGATTCTTTCGAATCAAAGCATCCTCTAACTTGTTTTATTTCCTATAGTGGTAATATATTAAGCTGTCACAATATTTAATAAAATATAAACATATTCTTTGTCACATATTAAACTATTTTTATGTGAATAAATACTTTAAAATTTTATCATCAATATATATGTCACACATTTCTCTAGAAATAAAATTACTCTAAATCATTAATGTAAATATTACAACTCTTAACTCCAAATTATGATTCATGTAATTTTACTAATGAACCTTCAATTGGAGTGAGGTATAATCTATCACCATATCATTATATATAATAACACATGATAGAATATTTTTGATGCATTATTGTAAAACAGATTCTCTTCTCCACTATAGGGTAGTGTGAGTAAATGTGTACTGACCAACCTTATCTTCAGTTCTTTGAAATTTTCTTTACATTCATCAGTATAAAGAAAATAAACTCCCTTTCAAGTTAACTTGGTTAGTGGATTATATAGTCATGATAAATACTTAAAAATGAACTAACAATATCCATCCAATCCAAGAAAACTATGGGTCTTAGTCATAGTTGTATGTTTGGACCAATTTTAATAACTTTCATCTTTGATGGATCTATCGATATACACTCACTTGATATTATATGACCAAAAAATGAAACTTTATATATCCAAAATACACACTTGGTAAATTGTTCATACAACTTATCCTTAATTAGGATCTTCATTATAATCCTTAAGTGATCTTAATTCTCTTAATTTCTCTTATAATATATAATAATATCATCTATTGAGACTACCAAAAACTGATTAAGGTGATATATAAATACCAAGTCAATGAAATCCATGAAGATAGAAAGGTAATTAGTAAGAGAAAATTGAATCACTCGAAATTGATAATGTTTATACCTCAAATGGAAGTCTGTATTGGGTATGTATTCACTTTTGAACCTCAACATATAGTATCTAAATCAAAGATCAATCTTGGAAAATTTTTTATCTCCACATAATTGATCAAACAAATCATTAATACAAGACACATTATACTTATTATTGATCATGATATTGTTAATTTATTTATAATCAATGCAGTGCCACATTGATCTATCTTTCTTCTTAATAAAAATTAAGGTTCACCCCATGATGATGCACTTGGCTATATGAATACCTTATTAATAATATCATGAATTTGCTTCTTTACTTCATAAAACTAAATCAAATCTATTCTATATGGAATATTTGAAATAGGTGTAGCATTGGGTATGGGTTCAATTGAAAATATGAATTCACGATTCATAGGAAGCCTAGGAAACTATTCTATAAATACATTAACAAACTCCTATATAATAGGTATATCTTTGATGTTTAGTTTATCCCTAACCATATAAGATAAATACCCCCTTTTTATAAGAATAAAAACCCATAAATGAATGAAATTTAAATTGGAAGTTTATATTTATCATCACACTAAAAGAAAATCATATATTGGTTCAGAATATCAAATGTGATTTCCTTATTCTTTTAATTTATAAGATATCTATGTAGTGGGATATAATCTATACTAAAAATCATATAAAATTCAACTAAATGATAAAAAATAAGGGTTTTTATAGGGAAATGTTTAGAAACTTCAACATGAAATCCCTAACTATAGAGTGTTATTTAATTATTTTGATTAACTTCAGTGATAGAAATAGTATATACACTTCGTTGGTCTAGGAGTTAGCCCTTGGATTGGTGTATCGACTCTGATAATTCCCAATTTCACCACACATAAGGCATTGAACTAATAGTGGTTCCCTAGTTTGAAATTGATTTCCCTCCATTGAACTCTTCATTTACCTAAGAAACTAGTTACCTTATTCCCTTATATTCCACACATAAAAAATATTCCCATTACTTAGATGCATTTCCCTGGGTGCTTCTTCCCATATTCTTGACATGTTGGAAGCTAAACCTTCTTTCCTCAATGGTCTTCATAAAACCACATTTTTCTATTGTTTCCTCAAGAGGAAAATGATTTAACTATTTGTCACATTCAACATTAACAAAATTCCTTTTAGAACAATTTATTGAAACCAAAAAGCATAGTATTAGAAAAAATAATCATAGTGAGAAGACATATAATTATGAAAATTATTTATAGTATGTCTAAATCTTGAAACATTATTTTCAGTCTATAACACCTTAAGTTTAACCTAGGTTATCCATGTTCAATATATATTTAAATTATTTATAATGGATTATAAATAAAATATGAATTAACCTAAGCATATCCCCAAGAGTTTCCAACTAGGTGCATTTTAAGGTCACATTCACTGTGCAATGAAATGATGGCCAAGATATACTTGAAAAACTATTTTTGGGCGTTATTATCCTTAGATTCATATATTCCAAAACAATTTACACTTGTAGTATCTATACAGGGATTTATTGATAGGAAATAACCACTCCTTTCTTTACCATAACTTAGGATGTTCTCCAATACTTAGGCTTATGCTAAGGATTATCACTAAAGTTTTCACATCCTAGTTTCCAAAAACATCTAAAGTTGGCTCTAAAATAAACTATAACAACACAAACTTTACATACATAAATAATACATCTTACTAGTATAAATATTAATTAAATATAATTATGATCCATGATATAACTATAAAGGTTTAGTTTCTTGGAAAACCTAGATACGTAAATGGATGGTACTTAAGAGATGTACATCATTTCCCATCATGTTCTTCAAAACTATCACCCTTCTTAGAAATATCATACCTAAAAAATTTCTTTATAACCTAGGGAGGGAAACATAAGAAATAGTGAGAACATATTCTCAGTAAGGGGGAAAATAAGATATATTAAGTGATGATAATAAATGAATATAATACAAGTATAAAGATATGATGGAATGATCTTAATGTACAAAATTCACCACCAAATATTCAAGGATCTTTAATCATGAATCATGGAATGGGGAGTTTTCATAACAAAATAAATAATCCATAAGAGTATGGAATCATAAATAATCAATAATGGTCCATGAAAACATATAATAAGCATAAGAGGTTTTTTCATACGCATAAGCATAGAAAATCATTTCCTTATTCGAGGATCACTACCAAGAATATATTATTAGACAAATTCCATTACTAAATTTATTTTACACCCAATTACATTTATTATTATCTCATGATATATCCATATTTACTCAATAAATTTTAGGGATATAAAATTTTGATCCCACTCATCATAAAATGAAAACACTACATATATGTGCCACAATATCATAAAACATTCATCATATCACCAAATCATAACCCATGGAAAGGATGTAGGTATCATAAAAATTTCACAATCATAATAATAAATAATCTAGAAAAATATTAAATATGGGAAAATTGGATCATATACCCATTAAATTGTAAGAAACATCAAATGATTTTGTTATATATAAAAATAAACTTAAAATATCCATAGAAAATTTCTTAAGGAAAACCCCCATTTCATTTGAAAACACATATTTAGAATCTAACTTTTTTCAAAAAATAGTAAGGGAAACATTTTATTTGAAAATGAAAAAGGAAAATTATATATTAAGTTTAAATAAAATATTAATCACTAGGTAGGGAAATCCATTCATGTGGTATACGTTAAAATAAAATTTCCTTTCACATTTTCGGTAAAATGTCAAAAGTTCCACATTTGGAAAATGACAAAACAAATAACTCTAAACATTGTTAAAGAAAGTCAAATATTGTTAAAATTTAATTAAAATAATATTTTAAAAGTATAAAAAACATTCTTGAAAATATTTTAAATAAAATATGGACATGTAAGACATGTTTTCCGACTGAAGAGAAAAATAAAGTCAGTTTTCCTTAAAAACATTCATTAAATCACTAGAGTAATTAAATATAAGAAAATTAAAGGAAAAAATATAATACCTAGATATAACCATATTAGAATAAAATAAATAGTATTTTTGAGAGATATATCATATAATTTCTTAATTGTAAATTTAAACATAAACAATCCTGGTTAAAATGAGATTGTAACATAAAACACTTACCTCAAGTTCATCTTTCTTTATAAGAACAATATCATAATTTATAATAAATTTAAATTTATTATAATTATATACTATAACTAAAATAATACCTATAATAAAATCCTTTTTTTTCTTATAACATATTTTCATCCATTCATTAACAATCTTTTATTGCCATCATCATTTTGGGTGTTAACCGCTTCATTTTCATGTACGTTTTGGTTTGGTGGTTATGGTACTTATTATTTGATCATGGTTACTTATTTTAAATAATTCTAATCCTGATATAAATATCATATATATTCATTATTTATAACTATTTATATGAGGTGGTGATGAAAAATGAATTACATCACTATGTAGAGACAGTAGTCCGTACAAACACAAAGTGACATTTCTATTTTTTGATGGATGAAATGAAATATTGGTAAATAATAATTCACCTTTAAATAACCATTATTATATTATAAATAATATATATATATATATATATATATATTAAATATAACATAATGACCATCCCAAAAATGAGAGGATGTAAAATGAAACATATCACTCTGTGTAGGAAGTAGTCCATATGTATGCATGAGTGATACTTTCATCTACCATTTGATGGAAAAGATGGGGTAAAATATTGTTCCAAAACATAATAAAATATAATTATATTTATGATAATATAAAAATTTTATTTTTAGGGATAATTTTTTTATATAAAGTAGAAGAAGAAATAAAATTGAATAGGTTGGTTAAGATCTATACCTACTTTTTGAGAGACCACCTTTGGATTTATCCTTAAGCCTTGAAATATTGGTATTAGGAGAAAAAAAGATATAGGATGAAGTGAAGTAATCTTGGAAGGTTTTGGATTAATTTTTTTGTTGATATAGAAGTCTCAAAATGTGTGAATAAGGGAGGAGAAGAGGAAATTTTTATAAGTATGGGGAGAGACACACAAGGAATTTCTTAAAAGATTTTAATGATATATGTTTTCATGGAAAGTAAATTAAAATGGAAATGGAAGAAAATTTAGTATAACATAAGGTTGAAATATATTTAACCAATAAAAATTGTATAGGTGTGGGTTGCAATCCTACACTTATCTCTTGGTTCAACCACTTTAGTAAACACATTTTAACCTTCATCGTGGTAACAAAATTTTACTATTTATACTATTCAATATAACAAAAAATTAAGTCGTATCTATTAAATTATATTAATTATTCTTATTAAAAATATTTAAATAATTTTACTATAATAAACTTCTATAAGTGGTGAAATTTAATTTTAAATAAGGGTATAAAATGCAATGATAACTCATTTTATAAAATTCATTTTTTAAGAATAAAACATAATTTACTTTTATTTATTAGATTTTAAAAACTATAAAATTAATATTAAAATATACTATTGAATAAAAAATCACTATATTTCAATAAAACCATTAATAAATAGATATTAATTTAATTTATTAAGATAAAAACACATTGCGTGTATAAAATGGATTTTAGAAAAATACGTTTTTAACCCCAAAAATGATCTTATAATAAAATAAATTATAATTAATATTAAAATGTAATTAATTAGATTATTTATAATTAAATTATAATTATGTTACTTTAATATCAAATTCAAAATACAATGGTAATATTTCTTGAAAATATATGAAATTTTTTATAAAAATCGTCATTTTTGACTATTTACTGAAAAACAAATCCCTTAGGAAAATCCTAAAAAATAACCCTAAGATAATATTTAAATGATAATTTTAAAAATGATATTGCACCAAATTTAATAAAAACTAATTTTATAGAAAACATATTTTTGAACTATAAAACAACTTTATGAAAAATTGAGTACTTATTTATTATGAATGAATCAATATATTTGAATTATTTAAAACATTTATAAATATTTTTAATAAAGTGTTTATTAGTTTTAATTCCTTCAAATTTAATAGCTAATTTATAATGGTTTACTATATCATGGTTCATATAGACTCGGGGTCGCGTGTGAGGAAAAATATCAAATATATGAACCCTATTTCAAAGGAAGAACATATAAAATCTTGATGTGTTACAGGTTATCACCAGTTACTTGGGAATGATTCGTAAAGTACCATAGAAACCCAATTTAAAAAAAAGTGCAAGTGAGTGTGAACTGAGTATGAAGGAGAATACCCAATAACACCTGAGTTTAAGAAATCCATGCCCAATTTTTCGAATCTTTTAGAAGAGTTTTTGACTTTTAACTAAGGGGAAAAGTAAGGAATTAAGGGACATTTATGTATTTTCACAGATAAAACCAATTAATGACCACTTCACCCAAGTTATCACCACGACCAGCGTGATTTAACCTCCTTAAGATGTGGTCTCAAGTAACTAGAGTACACCACCTTAGGGCCTAATAGCTGAAAATGGGTTGTGTCCAATGTATCTTTAAAGGACCACAACTATACCTTAGAGGCCACCCAACTGCTCATCCATTCACCATAGTTTATAGAGTAGAAGTTTATTCTAACCCTAACCCCTCATTAACATGATTATTTGGTCTTTCCATGTGGATTGTTTCCTAGTTTATCCCGAAGGGTCTACACCAAGGCCACCTACATGAATCAATCATTCAACCAAGTCACTTAATTGGGTGCCTCATCCACTAATTAATTCAACATGGGTGCCCGCTCCCCCAATTTAGCTATCATAGCCCCTCATTAACCCTGAAATTCAAACTAGGGTATTACATTTTCTTTGTCCTCCATTATAGGGTTCCATATTCTCTTTGTATATATTCTAGGGTAAAAATTCACTATGGTCTAATGGATGGGTGAAACTTTTACCAGGACCCATACATAGGTTCCCTATTCATCAAGGTCACCTAACTAGGTTCCCTATTATCCTAGATCACCCATATGGGAACCTATTTTCTTAGGCTTGTCCCCAAGCTGCCAAGGAACTTGATCGGGTTATACAAACCAGTGTTCTCCCCCTAAATCACGTATTCCTTTGATAATGGGAATCATACATCTTATAATAGATTATTTATAGGAATTCTCCCTAACATATGAGATTATTAGTGTATTAATAATCATGTATTTTCTTAATAACAAGGGTTACCATCATTAGTTGATAAATAAAATCTACCCTTGATCAAGATGCTATCTAGATTTCCCCATATCAAGCTTCCTGTCAGATTACTTATGAGCTAGGGGAATACATATTATGGGCCTCTTACTAGATGTAATCCCAAACCATATCCTAATTGATGAACTTATACATGGTTTATTCAATGATCCATATACCAAAAATGGGCCTTATATTAGGCATTATCCCAAAACCTTATTCATTAGGTCATATCCTCTATGAGTCCATTACTCCTTAATCTTTTAGTTATAAAAAAACTAGAGGTGGATATCTATATAAAGGCCTCCCATATGGTGTAATACTCAATCCTTCCCTTTATTATTTATTTACAAATAGGAATGATGGAGTATAAAGGGACACTCATGCATAAGTCCCACTCTAAACATTATTGGGAACCTTTTTCCCAGTTTTCCTAGCTGCAT
This sequence comes from Viscum album, assembly GCA_963277665.1. Lineage (NCBI taxonomy): Eukaryota > Viridiplantae > Streptophyta > Magnoliopsida > Santalales > Viscaceae > Viscum > Viscum album. The sequence continues at coordinate 186,809,974 of OY728144.1, forward strand.
TTCATTAGACTGTATAATGTATAGTGTATTCCACATGATGTTAAAAATCTTAGAATCGGTCCCCAACACATGAACTTAAAATGAACTTCAATTGTTCATGGATATGTGAACTAAAAAAGAACTACCACAATTCTTTTCACATAACCTTATAAGGCATTACATGTCCCATTAAATGGTAACAAGTTTCATGGGTTCTGATTTAACTTAGATGGATACGTAGGAAGTTCCTCTCATGGGATTGATCCCAACTCCACAACACCTACCAACTCCCTATATGTTGATAAATTCTAGATCACCCAGTCTTGTGACTTTAAACTATAACTCAATTAACCACTGGTAAAAGAAAGATGGAGAACTTCTGATACATATCCACATTCACATTAATACATAGCATAGATTGATCAATATTATGGAGGTAACTGATATTATTACTAATAAGTATTTCATGAATTCATCTTAATTATATATGTTAGTATTGGAATAGGTAATAAGACCACTTAATGGATGAGACTAACTCTTATCCTCTCAACCAATGTGAAAATACATGTGTTTTTTGTATGCCCCAGTGACCACTTTCTTTTAGAATGTAGGTCTATACTGACTCAAAACATGTGGGTGTTTGGGTAAATTGAAAATATAATATTTAATCCAATGAGAATCCTTTAAAAATTAAATAGATAAATTGAAAATGAAATTTTTCATGAGATATTACACTTATGGGTTTCTTTTTTGTGGTTATTTTCCACTTCAAATCACCTATCATATTCAAATGGAGTCATCGAATTCACCATCACATGTAATGTTTCTAAGCTAGGATAGTGGTGATCAAAACACACCTCAGTTTTCTATACACAATCAACCAATATGATGAAAATATTCCTTAGATGTAATAAAGGACACAACCCTAGAGTCTAGATGAATACATTCACCAACCTAGAACCTCCAAAATCAGGTGGTGAATACTCTCCCATGGGAGTACAATCTCAGTGGATCCATCCCAACTCTAGATGTGGATCATGAAATCCTTTAGGAGATGAATCACCACCAACACTACTGGAAACATAGCCTATATCCATGGTTTATAACCATGGGTATAACCCTTAAAACTATGGGTATAGGCTATACCCATAGTTTTAAGAACCGTGGCTGATGGGGTAGTCAATATAGATCTATACCCATGGTTTCTATAGAAATTATAGGTATAACTTGTGATATTTTATCATACCCATGGTTTTGGTTAAACCTTAGGTATATATCTATACCCATGGTTTGGAGAACCATGGGTATATCTTTTCCCAGTAGAAAACATATACCCAGGATTCATTAAATCATGGGTATAGCTACATGTCCCCATTTGGCTGCATCCGACCTTCCATCCCATCCTGAACATGTGAATAAAATACAAACCACAGTACACATTCAATGCAATACATATATTGTATATTTATCATTCAACATACAACTTATAATAATTTTCAAACCATTTACACTACTATAACATACATATACATCCATACAACCAATCAATTCAAGTCATTAAACGACATCTACATGTATATTTACTACTAACTCAAAAATAGAGGGGATAAATATCCCCCCAATCCCCAACATCCTTTTTTTTTGAAAGGTGGGGCTAGGCCCCAAAATATTATATTAAAAGAACCAATCCCCAACATCCTTATCCTCATCACCATCAACAAAATCCTCATCAACAACAGTATCATCTAGAGAACCACCACCACCACCAGTATCATCATCATTATCAACATCATCACCATCACCACCACCTCCACCAGCACCATAAGCTCAACCACCACTATGAACCTCATTAAAATCACCCGGGGTACTATATAAAGAGTTCATTGATTACATATGTTAATCAAAATTAATAGTAGACTCTAATGGAAGTGATGGAATTATAACTGACATAGCTTTCAGGAAGTGTTCAGTGACTAGTTTACTGATTTCATGCTCTTGTAAATCTTTTTTAGCCTTAGATGCTTTTAAACGTGTTTTTTTGCAACTTGGTGGTATGAGAGGTTTTAGAGGTGTCCGATGAGGAAACATACATAGCAGGGATGATGGTTTTATTAGGTCGACATCAGACTCTCCCATAGTGCTCCTCACTTAATACTTGACTCAAATGATCATTTGGCCTGAATTTGTCACCTTCTTTCTCATTGAGGGGATCTAGGTTATACTTTTGAAAATATAAACATGATATTTAATTTTAAATTACATATAAATATTATAAATATAATTAAAAAACTTACAATATTTTCTTGTGTTTGTGTATTTACTGAACTTCCATCCTTTTTCTTCACACTCAAGAAAAATAATTTTTCTTGAGGCACATACCTTCGATACTAAATTTCGTTTTCTTCAAATGAAATTGATTAGTATAATACTACATTATTGAATAATATGAATATGATAAACCTATAAAGAATTAAAATATGTATTGAATAAATCCATAAAATGAAGAAGCATCTATATATAAATTTAATACTAGTTGCATAACATAAAAAATAAATACTAATTAACATGCTAAACATGGGTATGATATGGATTCATTTTGTATGTTCATTTCGGTCCAATTCTATTTATCTCACATTATTTGGTTATTCAGTTAGTTAGTAATTTCGTTCATTTGGTTACTAGGTTCATTTTTAGGTTAGGTTGTTTAGTAAATTGGATAATCGGTAATTTTTAAATTTTTTCATTAGGAAAATTAGGCTAATTAGTCCAATTAATCCAATTATACCAATTAGGACAATTAGGACATTTATGATAATTAGGACATTTAGGACATATAGGTTAATTAGTCCATTTAGTCCACTTAGGCCAATTATGCCACTTAGTTCAGTTATGCCTATTAGGACATTTAGGAAAATTGGTCCAATTAGTTCATTTATGCCAATTAGGCCAATTTAATCCAATTAGGCCTTTTGATACATATTTTTCTAATTAGTCCATTTAATCCAATTTAGAATAATTAGACAATTTATTTGGCCAATTAGTCTATTTACACCAATTTAAACCTATTCAAGCCAATTCAGGCCAATTCAAGACAATTTAGGCTATTTAGGACAATTATACCATTTAGACCAATTATGCCATTTAATCAATTTAGGCCATTTTGGACAATTACAACAATTAGTACATTTAGGCCATTTAGGCCATTTAGGCCACTAGGCTATTAGGACATTAGGTCATTAGGAAAATTTTGAAACCAAACATTAGCACCTTAGGCCAATTAACCAATTTTTCATTAGTTTATTTGGTCAATTGATCATTAGGACATTAGGTCATTTAACCAATTGACCAATTAGGCCATTTGTCCATTAGGCAAATTGTCCGATTGACCATTAGAAAATTAGGACATTAGGTTAATTAGAAATTAGGCCAATTAAGTCGTTAGTCTATTAGGCCAATTGTCCATTAGGCCCTTAGGCCATTAAGCCAATTGGCCATTATGACATTAGTCCATTAGGCTAATTGGCCATTAGGAAATTAGTACATTAGGGAAATTGGACATTAGTCCATTAGACCAATTGGGAAATTGGCCATTAGGACATTAGGATAATAGAAAAATTGGTCAATTAGGATATTATGACATTAGGCCAATTTTTTTTTAGTCTTTTAGGCTAATTGGACATTATACCATTAGTCCAATTGGACAATTAGACATTAGAACAATAGGCCAATTGGTCATTAGGACATTAGGCCAATTAGGCCAATTGGCCAAATGGAAAATTATCCATTAATCCATTAGTCCAATTGTACATTATGCCATTAGGCCATTAGTCCAATTGGACATCATGCCAATAGGAATTTTGGCCATTAGGCCAATTCACCATTAGGCCAATTGGTAATTATCCCATTAGGTCAAATGGACAATTGGTTATTAATCAGTTAGTCCAATTGTCCAATTTCCCATTAGTCCAATTAGTCTAATTATCCATAAGTCCAATTGGCCATTAGGCCAAATGGATGTTTGGAAATTATTCCATTAAGCCAATTGGCCATTTTTCCATTAGTCAATTAGTCCATTAGGCCAATTGTACATTAGGAAGTTAGTCTGTTAGGAAAATTATCTAATTAGACTATTTGGCCATTAGGCCAATTGGCCAATTATCCATTAATCAATTAGTCCAATTGGCTGTTAGGCCATTAGGCCATTATTCCAATTGGATATTAGGAAAATTAGGCCACTAGGTGATGAGACCAATTGTCCATTAATCCATTAGTCTATTAGTCCAATTGTCCATTAGGGCATTATGATATTTGGACATTAGTCCATTAGGACAATTATCCATTAATACATTATCCCATTAGGCCATTAGGCTATTTAGAAATTAGGATAATTGGCCAATTGGCCATTAGGACATTAGGACATAGGCCAATTATTCATTAGAAAATTAGGCCACTAGGCCCATTGGCCAATTAGTCCATTATGCCAATAGGCCAATTGGCCATTAGAGCATTAGGATAATTGGAAAATTAGGCCAATTAGACAATTAGGTCAATAGGTCATCAGGCCAATTGGCCAATTGTCAATTAGGCCATTAGGCCAATTAACCATCAGACCATTAATACGTTTTTCCAATTTGAAATTATTCCATTAGACTAATTTTCCATTAGTCCATTAGGCTATTAGGCTAATTAGACATTAGGACATTAGTCCAATTAGCAATTAGGCCATTAGAAAAAATTTTCAATTGGCCCTTAGGCCATTTGAAAGAGGTATTTTCAGCCTTATATTAAAGGTATTAATGACAATAAACATAAATTTCAGCATGAAAATATAACTAAGTAACAATATAATTTGAGATATTATTTCTATTCATATTAAAGTACCATATGTTTCTCATGCTCAGGAATTGTAGTACATCCCAAAGTGTGAAAATACATCATTGAATCCTTGTTATTTTTTTTACCAACGCATCCTATAAAAAAATTCAATACAATTAATAAGAATTAAATTTTATATGCAAACCATTAAATATTAGGAATACCTTAAACTCATCACTATTCCAATATGCGATCATTTTTTGATATTGTGTCATTGGATAGTCAGGAAATATTGGTACACCCTCTAAATAAGAACCGAATCTACTCTTCCAACAAACATATAACTCATGATTAAATTATCACCAGAACTCCCCAAGATCCATCAACCTTTCAACCTTAGCAGCTTCACCATCAAGAAAGTTAAATCAAAACTGTAATAAAAATTTTAATTCATATAAATAAAACAATAATATTGATATAAAATTAACAAATTTTATTACCCAAATCTTCTCCCATGATTTTTACTTGATGTAATTATTGATATGTCTCCATGATATTGTTTGTACTAGAATGATATCATTGTACTTGGCTAAAGTTCCTAAGAAAAGTTTTCACTACCTATCATTTTTACCTATCATCTTTTTTTATTTCTTGTAATACACCATTATTTGTGATTGGAGATTCCATGATTCCCGCATATGGGTACGACCATGCCACCTACAAGAATATACCACTGAATAAGATAAAAGGAAAAAAGAAGAATAATTAAGTCAAAATACAATAGGAAAAATTATGTGATTTAATTTGACACACTTATAATAAAAAAACCTAATAAAATATGCTCATTAGGCTCTGATGGGTCTGTGGGCTGTCTTGAATCAGAAGACTCTGAAGGATGTGCCCATTATAGTGGTTTCTCTAGGTGATATTCTTGCACTAGAGTGGAAGCTAAAGGAATAGAATAATCAAATCCTAGATAGATAGTAGGAAATGGAGGTGATACCGACATGGCATGATATGGGTAGTAAAGTTGGGGATACATCAAAGGATATGGATATGGTAAAGGTGGGAACATCCCGGGTGTTGGTGTAGACATGGTATGAAAATAAGTGGCTAAATGAGATTTTAACACCCCAATATTACACAGTATGCTTCTCTTTGAATAATACAATAGCTTGTGTTGTACGCAACTTCGAGTTCTAGCACACCACGAACAATCAAACTAGCCGTTTAAAAACAGTTATGAATAGTAATACCCACTTTTTGAAATTTTAAAATTTTATTTTAAAAAATGGACTTCATTTTTGGATTCGTAATATCAAAATTAGTCTTGGGTGATTTTTTGTATTTTTCTGAAAACTTTCAATTTTTGATGAATAGTGAAAAACACTGCACTACTGTTTAAAACCCACTTTTATTTAAATAATTTTTATTTTTATTTAAATTTATTTTAAAGTCAAAATAGATAAATAATACCTATATTAGTTCAATTTAATTCATCGGAGTCATTTTATAATAATATTAGATATATAAAATTTTATTGAATTATTTAACGTCTTTTACACACCTTCTAGGCACATTTACAAATTTGCATGAAACGTAATTTAACCACTTTTGTGAATTGAATTTAAAAAATACAAGAGACATAGTTGATATTATTAAGTAAAATTTTGTTCAATAGGATGAAAATAATTTTTGGTGAATAATAACTTTTGAATTTTATTTACCACGGTTAAAAGTAAATAGGGTAATTAAAGGTAAAAATGATATTATAATTACCCTAACACGTGTCCTAATTCTATTGGATACATGTTTTTCAAAAAAAATCAACCTTAGGAATAAAATATGATCCTCTTTGATGCACTTGGATTAGATTAAGATATTTATTATTATTTTATTTAAAGAAGAGTTAAAAGTATTAAATTCAAATTTTAATAACTGAACGATTTTTAATATAAAGTTATACATAAGATAAATTAGACTATAAATATTAACTAGAAATATAAATATATTTCCTAGATCATAGTATTTTATTTATAATTTTTATACATTAAATAATTAATTTTTTTATGACATGATGATGATGCAATAATTACCTTTTTAATGAAAGATTAAAATAATTGATATTATAAATATGAAAATAAATGTAAATTTAGTTTTTTGACGCATTAAACTAATTATATAGTTTAATATGACTTGTTAGTATTTATTTAATGTATTTTTTTTGAATTAATCAAGTTTTTTTTGACTTTCACAAAAACCAAATACTAAATAGTGTCAAAATTGACATAATGGGTATTAAAAAAACTATATTATTAAATGATATAATATTCCAAAAAATATAAGGTTCATCCAAAGGACATATATAATGATATATATTTCATTAATAAACCACTTGAGGTCTTCTTGTCATTTTATAGTAAGTTTATTAACAATATAATATAAAAATACAAGAAGACATTGTAAAAGTTAAATTATTTAACTAAGAATTAAATCTAAAAGATAAGGTTAATATGGTGAGCTAAGCTTATCTAAAACCTATTTTTTGAGAATATCCCAACCCATTCCCACCTTATCCTGAAATAAATCCATTTTAGGACATTAGAAACTAGAAATGATTTTATAATAAAATAATATTTCAAGCTTTTCCTAAAGTGACCCTCACCTCTCTTATAAAAGGGTACTTCCCCTTATCTCAAAATCACACCAACAAAGACATTTGTCTCTGCCAAAACTTGATCCAATATCTTTTCAAATACCCTCACTTCAACTTAGAGGCCTTACTTTGACCAGAAATCCAACCTAAGGAGCCTTTTTGATCAAATCAAATGGAAGCACCTGAAGAAGAGGTAATAATTTCATCAACTCTTTCAAAGTTCTTTTCTTCTTACACTTCCTATTTCTTTGTTGTTTCCATAAAAAAATAATAAATTTAGTAAATTCTACATACTGTGATGTTATTATATATATGGTACAACCATATTCATTATTCTATCCATCTTATGAATGACAAAGTTACCATACGTGCGTACGTACGACTTACCATCTCCACGTCGTGGTGTAGTTTATTATTCAACAGTTCATTACTTTTATGAGTATAATAATGAGTATAATTGATGTAAATAATAAATATAACATGTTAATTATTCTTTATATATGATATATCATCCAATTACATATGATTTCACCATCAATAGAATGATATTGTCGCTCAAGCGTACGTATGGATTACCGTCTCCATGAACGCAATGAGATTCATTCCCCATTTTAACCATTAAAGAATAATTTTATGATTTAAAATAATGTACAAGAACTTAATATAATTCTGTATATGAATCAAATACATCCTATCCATAACAAACTTGACTTACATAACAAAACATATAAAGGAAAATGAATCAGTTAACACATGAAATAATGATACTACTGAAATATTATTAATAAAGAAATATTAGAAGATCATATTTATGTATTTGGTTCTTATATAATATAATAACAATGATTTAACTATTATAAAATATTTTAATGTACCATCTACTAAGGAAAAGTACAAGGTAAGGGTTAATTTTATAATTTCTTTATTATTCAAGGTTATTTATACATAGGCATCCACTGAGAATTCTTTATCATCCTCATCCGTGTTTCTTAAAAATGTATTTAAATTTTTTTACTATTTCCTAGAATATGGTTTAAATTAATTTATACCCTTATTTGAAATTATATAATTTTTTTGAAAGGAATCTTTCCATCATTTTCCAAACAAGGTACTTTATGTCATTTTCAACAAATTAAGGTAAGAATGTTTTTTAACTTATACGGTAGGTGGGTCTATTTTCCACCATTATAACACCTTCGAAGCTTCCCTTACAAGAATATAAGAATATTTTAAAAATAAATTTTTTCTTTTGTAATTATGTGAATTTTAAATTATTTCAAAATATAAAGAGATATTTATCTCAAATAGTTTTGATTTCATCTATGTCAACATCCTTTGATGGATTTTACACTTGTTTGAAGTTGATTCATTATGATACAATATTTCATATTGTATTGAAGGTTTTGTGATATGTTTGACTGTGGATGTTTTATTTTTATACCATTCATGGTTTATGACTAAAGTATTAATATTTAATATGCTAGTTTTAATATGAATGTTTATGTTATGTTTCAACCTTTTCATATGAGGAGTGCATTGGACTTAGTAAGTGAAGGGTGGAGCCCGATATAGCTCCTAGATGCATTGGTAGGTCTCATGAGATAAACTAGTGTCTTGGCACAAGGCATTGAAAAAATCCTACTTGTAGTCTTGGCACGAGGCCTTGAATTTGTGGTTATGATGTCAGTCATTATGCATTCCATCATTATAAAATTAGCTATTGATATTACATGTGATTATTAGACTGGTAGAATATCCATGTGAATAAGTAAATGAGATTATTTGATTTATCTTTTCCATATTATATTGAAGTTTAAGTTTAAAAGGATTGTGTTTTAGTCTTCTTCATTTATTTAAAGGTTTATGTTTATTAATGATAGTTTCCTCTATATTGTTATCCTTACTGAGCATCTGAGCTCACCCCTTTCTTATGTTTTTTTCCTAGGATGTGAAGAAGTATATTATGATTAACCTGCAGGGATAGGCCAAAGGATTTGAGCATGTTCAAAGGGGACACAATGTTTTTTTCTTTATTTCATGACGTAATGTAAAACTCATGTATGTATCTAGTACTTCCAAGGCTACTGAACTAATCAATCTTTTTAGAATTGATCTCTTGTGATCATGAAAATGTTATATAATAATGCACCGAAGTCGGGGCATTACAGATATGATGATGTAGGCATGCGTGGGAACATACGTAGAGGATCAAGCATAGGGTAAAGAGGTGTGGTAGATGGTATGTCCGCTGGTGGTTTAGGGTGGGAATAGGTATGATGGGTGCTCTATCTAGCTCTAAGATCACCCTCGCTTGGACCCATGCTAGTAGGATGAGCACGAATCAACTTTGTTTCAACTAAATGTACCCAATTTTTTTTTGGAAAATGAATAAGAACATAAAATTATATGTAATGAAGAAGGGTAATATTACAATTTTTATATTCACTAAGGGAATCAGAGGAGGTAACCCATGTTTGTGCATCTCTTGATCAGTATCAAATAATCACTTCCTTCAAACTTATTTAGTATTTTTCATAATCTTCATAATAATGAAATTTATACTTTTTAGAAACAATTTTTAAAAATCATGCTCAGAACTTAGAATTCAAAGAAGTTATAAAAAATTTCATAACATGTTTTAGCTAAAATAATTTAAAAGCAAGTTATACATTTTTTAAAAGCCTATTCTAAACTCCATTTTCCAAATTGAAATAAATATAATTAAATGAAATGAAACAAAAAAGTACTAAAACAAACAGATCATTCCAAAATGAAACAAAAATAAAGTAATTATCATAATTCTAACCTAGTAAGCCCACTTCAAGGTAAACTGAACGAATTGTGAACATATATGGTTTCTTATATATATCACCCACCACTACTTTATGTTCAACTTCAACTCTCACAATGGATAAATTTGATTCATCAAATGAAATATTTTCTTCAACACCAATGGGGGTGTTAATGGTGTCAATTTCTTCCCCAACATCATGAAAAATATATCTTGTGATTACTTCATTAATGGTACTATAATTAGGTCTTAGATGATCTTTCACATAAAACACTTATTTTTTCATTGATAAAAAATGTACGGTTCATTAGTATCTAGGAATTGACTCATGTGAATAACTATGAATCCATAATCATCAATAAATTTACCATGTCACATCATTAAATCAAACCATTTACATTTGATCATAGTGACTCGACCATGAGAGTAGTAATACAATTACAATATTTTCTCACCAAGTCTATAATAAGAGACATTTTTATATTGAGGCTGACTATATGATGTACTATCATAATATTTCATTGTAGCCATTAACATAACACCATCATTATATGTTCTCATTTTCACCACTCAATCAGTTGTAACAAATTTATAATCAATTTATTATTAATGATTTTCATTCATGAACCATAGAATTCGGACCAAAAGCCAATGATATTAATTGTTGAGAAACAGAGTCAATAGGTAAACTCAATACCTAAAATATATATGAATAATATGGCTAAATGAATATATATATTTTAATTTAATTAAATTAATGGTCATATCTTTGATTTCAACCAAGAAGGAAACTATTTTCTATGATAAGACTCTCTCATTATCAAAGGAAAATATCGATGAACTATACTTATAAGTTATTTATGTTCCCTATATAAAATAATAATAAATGTTTAAGGTATATGTGAAATGAAATAGAATGAGATAAAATATAAATATTCAAATTACTTACTTGATATAGTCATAGAATAAACCTTAGTTAAACAGGACTGTGCGTTGTGCCATATCCCACTCTTCAAGGCTCAATGTAGCCAATGTATACAACCCATGAATTCATATTTTTTGAGAAATAGATGGAAATTAGGGCTCAATTTCATCATAATACACATCTTTATTTTTTATTGGTCGGTTATGTCTTGTCCTCACATCAGAAAAATACATTGAAAAAAATCCATACATTCTTGATCCAGATAACCTCTCACAATGGAGCATTCAGGAAGATTCTTATTTAGAGATAATATTTCACTATGAACATTTTTATTTTAGTAGGATACTACCACTGAAAATAAATAGGTCCCCGAAGAACTTTTTCAGTTGTAAGATGAACTATTCAATACAGCATGTAAGTGAAAAAGGATGGAAGAATTTTTTCCAACTCACAAAAAATTAATGACATATCTTGCTTAATTTTTATCAAGAAATACTTTGAAAACCTTTTAGTATAAATGTATAAAAAAATGGCACCTGGGAATCACTTTAACCCTTAGATTATTGGATAATAAATGAAATATTTCTATTGGAATCAATTCATGAAGAAGGATGTGATAATCAAGAGTTTTTAGGGATTTTAGTTTCAAATCCCTTTTATTGAATCATTTAGATATGCTACCATAATATCCACTAGGAACCTTGACATTTTCCAATACTTCCAAAAATTTATTTGTCTCTAAAGTTTTCATCACATAAGAAGCACAAGGAACTTTCCATTTGATTTCACCGATGCACAAAGGATGAATATTTGGTCAAATACCCCAATCCAACAAGTCCCAGTGAGATTGGAAGTCATATTTAATATTCCTCTTGATATTTAGAGGAATTGAAAGCAAAATTTCACACATATTTTTCTCAATGTGCATTACATCTAAACAATAACATAATAAATTGGCAGACCAATATAGAAAATCAAAATATATACTTATCTTTTTCCAATTGTAGATGGATTCAATTTCAACATTATTCCCCTTTTTTGATTTCATCTAATATTTCCCTAATAAAAAACTGAAATATTTCAATTCATTAAGTGCATAAGTTCGTAAAATATTTTGAGGTGGCTGTTCAGTGTCAATTTTATTATCAAACCTCCAATGATTCTTCTTATATATATGATTCAATGGTAAGAATTATCGATGCCCCATTAAATTGAAACTATGACGATATGTAGGTCTTCTCAACTGTGTATTCTTTATAAAAATAGGACACGATATTTTTCAATTTATACTCCAACTATACGTCATTTCATAATCAAGGAAATCATTAATAGTCCTTATAAGGGAAACACACATCTGAAATATTTCTTTTGAAGAAGCATCAAATGTGAGAACTCCCATATCCCAATTATTCTTCAATTCTATTATTAAAGGTTTTAAGTAGATGTCTATATCATTTTTAGGATCATATGGTCTAGATATTATTATATTCAATAAAGTGAAAATGTTTTTTCATACACATACATGAAGGATGATTATAAATGTGAATAAAAATTGGCCACATGCTATGACCATCTAGCATATGACCAAATAGATTAAAACAATCACAGGATATAACCAACTTGAAATTACGCACCGTAGCTGCAAAATCTGGATGTTTTGCATCAAATTCTTTAATTCTATCTATTTCATCCCAAAATTATCTGTAATATTTCAGATAAGCATGAATTTTATTAGTATAAAATCCAAGATTCTTAATTAACTTCCATACCTTATAATGATTTGAGGTAATATCTACACCATCAAGAAGAAATTCCTTAAAAAAGGTAATAATATAATCAATTATGGTATTAGAAATTCCATATATGGGTTTTCCATGATATAACAACATTAAAAATTAAAAAGAATTTCATTTTAGTATATTACTAATATACAAAAGTTCGTGCATCATCCATTAATTTTTTCACTCTCTAAACATTATCATCTTCATTATTTTCCTCATGTGTATTGATATCATTGCCTTCTTGCACTAAAATACTATCTCTCTCATGATGATGAAAAATGGAAATCAATCAAATATCAAATTCTTCATACCACTTTTTTCTTTTTGTTCATGAATAATAGAAGATTATCTTGTCTCTCCATTGTGATACCAAAAATAATAGTTTGTTTGAGATCAAATTTCATTATATGGTTGGTAACTTCTTCCTAGCTTAACCATGGTATTCCTACACAATTATAACTTGAACACTATATACAACCTCCATCTGAAGAATTATTAAATGAAAAATCTAAAAAAAATTAAATTCTTTTGAAACTCAGTTGAAATCTGATCGATATGATACATCTAAATACTATCCATTCTATTACATGGAAAAAATTTATGTTCCAATCAACAATGTAAACCATAATTATAATGACATACAAATTCAAAGACAAATTAAAAGTATAGTGTAGTGTAATTTAAAGAACACTGATAGGAAACTAAATTGAATACAATTCATGATTTAAGTAACTGTTATAGAATACTATTATCCATCAAAATAAAGAACAAGGAATATCATAAGAAAAAACCAAGGCATACACATAGAAATCCAAACAAGGTTCATGCATTGGAATAAATAAAAACTAAGGAATACAAGTAGAAAAATGTATATTTGGTATCCATATAGGTTTTATCATTTGAAAACATTATTGTGGAAAACATTTATCCATGAAAAGATTTTATTTAAGGTTAAAATTATATATATTATTCAAACATAAAAAAATAGATGTTACATGATGTTTTATTTCAATTTAAAAACTATTTAATTTTGGCAAGATTCATCAAGACTAAATAATTAATCCATTCCATCCCACTTTATAAAACCCATCTATTACATTACCATATATGAAACATCTCAATTGACGTCAAGTGTGGTTAAATGGTTTTTTTATTCATTTAACATGTAGTGTTAATAAATGGATAACTAATTCATACATTATAAATAAACTAAAGAATAATTCTTAACAAAAAACTATTTTATACTCAATATTTAATCAAAACAGGTGAAACTAAGGTACATATCATTAAAGTTTTATTAAAGAACTAAATTCTTATGTAAAAATTTATCAATGTAAACCATGTTTCATAAAATTAATATGACCCAACAAGATTTTAATTCTAACTTATATAATTATTTCATGAAATTTACCAAAGGATTCTATAAAAGTTTTATATAATAATGGTTTTAATATTCTTAAACTTTTGAAATCTAAATATTTAATTATTTTAAATAATATTTTATCATTCCTTCATGTATAAATCATAATAATGAATTCTAAGAAACATTCTTGACAAGTACTATAAATACAATATTGAATTTCTAAAGAACCAACCTTTATAGATAAAGAAATATTACTGATTTAATTATAATAGTATAATCATGCACATCATTGTAAAATTATATATTTTCATATTAAAAAAATATCATAAATAGTTTAACCATGGTTCATGATATAAAAAATAAAATTTAAAAAATTAAATCTTATAACTATGGAATAATAAAAAACTATATTAACCCTTATAGTTAACTTAAATATGATTACCAAAACTAAAAATATCTAAATCCCTAAAATATTCTACCAAAATAATCTCAAATTTAAGTTAAATTCATAAGAATACTTAAGGTATTTTTCAAAATAAATTAATTATAACTAAAATAGTAGTTTTATGAATTTAATAGACTATAGTTGATCTCTATTAGACTATAAATTTAAAAACACAATGATATAAGTGATGCCAACATGCTCTAGTAGGATCACATTCATATATAAAAATGAAAAAAATATCCAGTAGAAGAGAAGACGGATTCAGAACTCACTAATTTGATATCAAAGAAGATCAGAATAAAAAATCATTGAATTAGGGGAGAACAAGGGAGAAGACAACTAACCATCACTCAGGTGAGGGGAGGATAAAGAAGAAAAAGGAAGTAAATATTACCTCTCAAATATCGTAACAAAAAATTCCATAAATGGAGGAAGAACGCCTAGACGATGGGTGAAATGTCGCATGAGGAGGGGATGGGGAAGATAAGGATCATAGGAGGGGAGAGGATTAGGGATTCAAATTAGGAGGGGGAGGGGTATCCCAAGAAAAGGATAATAATTTAAGGGTCTATACGCAGAGTTTTTGAAAAACCGTTGGTATAGCTCAACCTATACCAATTGTTTTTTCAAACAGTGGGTATAACATTGAGAAAAATATCTATACCCATGGTTTATATATGAATAGGGATATACCCAGTTTCTAGTAATGTGGTTATCCTATAAATGATGGGATATGGAGAAGAAAGTGGTCCCAATGACTATATACAACCACCTCAAGAGTCTATCCATGAAGTAAAATAACACATGCCTCCCTTATTTTATGGATATTGAAGTAGAAAACATCACTACTAATTAGGAGATACCTATGAGGGACATCAAAAGATACCACCATTTTTAGAGTAGTAAATCCTCAAACTATAAAAAATATGTTAAGGAGGACACTTTAGAGATATCAACCCTAGTTATCTAAACTAAGGAACTTAGGAGGAGGTCCCTCTAAGGTTAATGAACCACTAGAGATATAGAACATGCCCACATCCAAATTAAAACTTATACCCATGAATCCTATTGTAATATTTTGACAATATTTTTGGAGATTTTTTATCCATATTTATATTAAGATTAATGAAGTACACCAACATATTCTAATAGTGGTGAAGGAATAGATATATATATTTGTTTGTGTTTACTCTAATAAATATTACTAGCATGTCCTGATAAAAACTGAGGAGTAGGATTATATCCATGTTGCCATTAAATATTATGAAGTATTTCAATATATATCTATAGGGACCAAGATTTAGGTTTATATACATATTTCCATTCAGACTCATAAATCCCTCTGGAATATCTAAACAAAATCCAAGGAGTAGACCCATATCCCTACTCAAACCTATAAATTCCATTAATATATTCTGATAAAAACCGAGGAGTAGGGTCATATCCTTTATCACACCTATAAACCCCTCTAACACATATTAATGAAAACTGAGGAGTAGGATCATATACCTACTCTCAAATATGAATCCCTCTTACACATCTCAATTATGACCAAGGAGAAGACTCATATCCCTTTTTATACTTATAAATACTATCATCATATTCTGATAGTTAATCAAGAGAGCATTCATATCCTTGTTCCCACTCAATAGGTTCATTGGAATATTCTGATATAAGCTCAATAGTGGGCTTATATCCTTGTTCCCATCAACACTAGGGAACTTTATCAACATATTCCTATGGAATATTAGGAGAAATATCATATACCTTATCCCATCCATGATTTTTTTGGAATATCCAGATGGTATTCAAAAATAAACTTAAAAGGGATTCCACTTACGAGGGGTTTTCCCACACTATATGATCCCAATCACAATCAAGGTTCTAACCTTGATCATCTAATATAGAACATCTATAATTAGTTATCTTCATGAGAAATAAATAGTCTAAGAGAAAAACTTTTCCCCTATGGAAATTAACAACCACGAGGTTCATCAATATATTACAATAGTTTACTAAGGATTTTTAATCCCTTCATTAACGGGAGTGTGTATGGAAGTCCTCCCCATGGTTTCAAGATAAAAAAAATATAGGTCCTTCCCAAAGTACCCACTATGAGTTTACTTCCCAAAACAATGTAAAGATTGTCCATGGATGTCCTTCTTGTGACATTTGTTTTGAAGATACTCTATACATCCTAAAGATAAGATGATAAGGAGGTCCTCCCTTTGCGAACTCATTGACGATTGATGATCAAAGAGGTCCTCTATATGGAACTAATATAATAGCTCTAGGATCCTCACCAGAGAATGTGTTGTAGATGTTCTTTCTATGACAGTCGATGCGAAGGTCCTCCCCACAAAGGTGACCAATAAACTAATAACCTTGGAGGTCCTCCCCTTGGTGTATGTTTATATTTCCTCCCCATGATAGAAAATTAAGCTATAATAGAGGCCTTACCCATGACGATGAATTAGAAACTAACCATGGAGTTTCTCTATATGTTTCTCATTGTAATTAACCTCCTTATAATGAAATATGTTCTCATCACAGAGGTCCTCTACATGTTAAAATGCTTCCCTCATATTGAGAGTCACTAAAGAAATTGAGTCTAAATATATTGGGTGCCTTATGATCAATAAATGATGTCTCACCTAAATCAAAAGACATCATAAGGAAATGATCATCATCTGTGCCTCTTTCTTATTGTCTATCCTCATATGTAACTAAGGATATTCTGAATGATCCCACTCTTCTTGAAAAAATAGCGGAGAAACAAACTTTAGGATTATATTAGGTCAATGAACCCTTCATATATATTGATAATAACTCTTTGATGATTTGGAAATAACTGGCCAAATATAAAATAATGGTTGTGTTATGGACTATTTCCACCGTTAAGTGTGATATTCTAAAGGATTTGAAAGGGGGATGTATACCCAAATTTCTTCAAAACTTTTTATTGACTAGCCATCATCTCATAACCAAATACCCATCTTAACGGGAGTATACTATTCATATCAAGGTGATATATCGGTATTACTACCACATTGATATGGATACCTTTTCAATGGCCTGAAACCCTAATTTAAGGAAGTAGAGAAAGTGTCTCCAACATTAATATCATAGAAGTATGAAGGAACTTCACTAGATAGTCACTGATACCACACCTAATTTGAATATTAGAGGATGGTACAAATGAATTTATATAAATTTCACCCTTCTAATTAGACAATACTGTTCGTTGGGGAAAGAGACCTGTAATTTCATCACTTCGGGCCATGTATCAAGCCCTGAGTCTGCTTATTATAGTTGGTCCATCCAAATAAGTTCTATTATTTCTCAAGAATAGAAGTGGTTTACTAAGAGAAAGTGATCCATTGACATAATCCCACATCAAACTACTAAGAAGGTGAAATAAGCCTCTCATTTGAGGAAAGAGAAAATTGAAATCCTAGAGAAAACCTTGATGATGAGTACCTCTTACCAAGAAAAGGTGCCTCATTCATATCTAGTTAGGATATAATCTTTAATAGATAATAAATAGATGAAAACAACTCTCATTAAAGTATAAGAGCATCCCCATCCTATAAGGTTGGGGTATCTTTAATGCCGCCCCTTCCCCTAGGATCATCAAATCCATAATGGATACAAGAAATTATTATAGTAGAGAAATGTTCACCCCAAGCCATAAGGCCAGGGGAATTATTACCTTATCCTCCTCCAAATAATTCAGTCTTTTCTATATTTCAAGGAACTTTTTAAGAAGTGCCCTCATGATTTGTTCTGCTTAGTGATTCATCTTCTTTTTTGGGAGTGTGTTCAGTGAACGTTGTTGGGGAGTACCTCGGGATAACCCTCTATAAACTTATTCTAGGGTAATATTAGGGAGAAAAGTTGAATCACCAAAGGTTTCATATTTCAAAAATACCAACTAATTAAGAATATACTAAGGAGGATTATTATTTCTCTCTCGATGGATATTTAAAAAATGAAAACCCCTATAACTCAAACATGAATGGGGATTTTATTACCACCGTATGATTTGTGTTAGTAAATGTTATTATTTTCAAACGCATAGATTATATAGAGAATGAAAATGATACAAAATAATGAGATAAGGAAGCATCCATATGATACATAGTCCGGAAATAAAATATGTGAAGAAGGAATGCATACCTGAGAAAAGAGGAAAACCAAATATTTTGGAGATCCTCTAAATATTCAACTAGTAACCACTTAGAGAGATTTATCTAAAAACAAAGGGAAAGGAATTAATATATCTATAGATCACCCTGATGGTATTTAGGGTGTTCATTAAATGATCTTAATAGTGTAACAAATCCATAACATACCAGATATTTCTTTTATTGTGTCAATATGTATATTAAAAAGAATATAAATAGGCACATATTAATTGTAGAAAGCTCTATATTTTACTATTTTATAGAGTACAATTGATATTTATCATCAAAGTAACATCCAAAAATATCCTACCTTAGTAGTGATTACACCATCCTTTGTATCCCCATTCATAATGAGTGGATACCGTGATCCCCATGATGTGATAACACCTTCTCTGTGAAAAAGAGAGAGAACAAATAACTTAAAGAGATTCTAAAATTATCTTAAATGAATCAAGAGTATACTCTTCTAGAGAGATACTATCCCTTTCATAGAATATCTTGATTTAATGAATATAGTTAGAGTGTTGAAGCATTAACTTCCATATCATGACAACTATCACACATAATTTCCCATTGATGAATATTCATAACTATTTAAACTCTTTTAATGTTTATGCATGTTTATCCATTTAATGAATCAATCCCATTAATTTATAACAAATGGAAACTAATAGAATATATAGAAGCGATTTATGTATGCAATATCATATATCATGTTCCCAATCATACACTAAAATGGTATCCAATTACTGGCTATGATATAGGAATTGTAATGCCTATATCATGAGATATTATTGAGGGATATCATAAAATTAGATATCCTTGATTTTACTGTATCTCCAATAATCTCCCACATATAGTAAAATCCCATAAGGACTTTATAAAAAACATAAAAACTTTGTGAATCCATCCAAAACACTTTTGGATATCATTTATCAAAATATCTTCATTTTGGAAAAACACTTTGTCTAAAATTTAATCCTTATCCAAAGTATTAAAAATATGATCCTGAATTCCTTTAAAAAATTGAAAAAAATAAAATTCAAATTTCATATATGTAAACAAAGAGTGTCCTCTATTAAATCATCAGTGCTACTTAAGCTACAAAGCGGCCAGGTGTGATCTTGAACAAACAAAATCATATCAACATATGAATATCTCCACTACAATATGTTTCATATACATCATATGAATACATATATAATCTATTTATCCATGAAACTGAATTAACACTAGAAATGGAACATGTCAATTGGGTATAAGTCATCTCATCCATTCATGATTCTCCAAAACAGACTAACCAATTTGATGAATGCATCACATTCCATTAATCTAGAAGAGTAGTACATCACACATACCTCATCCAAACAGGTGAACAAATTATATGTGAGTCAACTAATCATGACCATGAATTTCCTCAGTATAAGTCAATCAAGACCCCAAATTAGTTTTTTGGTCATACAGGTGAAAAAATCCCATCTTGGTTGAGTTCCAACTGACAACATGATCAACAACTTACCCAACCACCCAATAATTAGCTAAGACTTACAGATTGTGAAATATAGGTATCAAAGCATAAAGGTTATCATTCTAAGAATCTCACCAAACTCAGGTAAAAAGGATTCATAATAAGTATACAATAATATATATATTGATGACTGTACAAAATTCCTTGGGATATTCTTTGGTGGGTTATTCCAAATAATAAGTCTCTACTTATTATCAAATGATTATAATACTCATGATAATATTAACAAATCATCAAAAACCACAATACATCATGATGATCATTAATTATGGACACCTCAAATTTATACATTGAGGGGATATTATCATTCCATTATTCATGTAAAATTGATTACATTACACATAAATGAACAATAAACACATTTTCCCTTAATTAAAAAATCATGACACATTTACAACCATTAAATTTAATCCCTTATATATCGCTTGAATGGACCGAAGGCCTTCATTTTTATTGATTTTTGGTAACCCCCCTTTCAAGGTATAAGGGGGATCCCTTACAAGGCCCTTAGGCTCAGAGATTACATGGACCGTAGGCTTAAGAGATTACATGACCCGAAGGTATTAGGGAATTCAACTAGAATATCTACAAGAAATTACCCCTCCCCATCATTTTCATCATGATAGTAGCTCTGCACCTTCACCTGGCCTTCTGTCTAGGCTTCCCGTGCAAGCACAGGCTGGTCCCAATGGCATAGCCATACACTATCATTCTGAAAAATCTATTTGGCTATGCTATTATGAGTTCACCTACTCTGAATCCTCTTCTGGGCTGCTCCTTTTTTGTAGTCTATCTGGGGAAACTGCATGTGGTCCAAAGGCATTTTGGTGGCCCTAAGGCCTTAAAGGTGACCAAAAATCCCTACTGACCCGAAGTCTTGGGTGGCCCGAAAGCCTTAAGGACTCCAAGCCCAAACCGGTGGCCCAAGGTGAATAGTTCCAGCTGATATAGTACCAAATAGTACCTTCTAAAATAACTGCTAAAGTGTCTACTATAGTATCGCTCAGTGTACAGTCTGCTATAGTACCTGTATAGTGTACAGTTCTTCTATAGTACACGCACAGTGTATAGTTTTCTATAGTACTACTACAGTACCTGCTAAAATACTGCTACAGTACCCCCAAAAATATGGCTTTACATGGTTTTGAACCTGGGTCTTGTGGATGCACTTAAGGACACCTCACCAACTGGGAAGAGGCTCATGTGTTAATCCCTTATATATCTAATACCAATAGACTTAACATGAACCTCGTGTTTTTATTTTATTAATGATTTCATCAATGGATTCATCAAATATTTCTCTATATCTATCCAAAATATCCTAACATTTCACCTCTCAATGATCTCTCATATTATATGGTATTTGTGAAAGATGTGTTAGTACTTTAGTGAGACTAGTGTTACTTGGTTGGAGAAATGGATCCATTTTTTTCAAAATAAAGCTTGATTGATCCCTCAAATCTAGGTTCCACCCCCAATTTCTAAAATGAACTTCGTTATTCTTTACAATATCTAATTTAACTATGTACTCTGCCTCTATTATTGAGTATACTATGGTGGATTGTTTAGAACTCTTCCATTTGATAACTCCACCATTAATAAAGAACATGAAACCAGATTGATATCCCATATCATCATTTTCAGATTGGAAACTATCATCAATGTATCCCCTTACACATATCTTTTCTTCTCCTCCAAATATCAAAACATATCCTTAGTTCTTCTTAAGTATTAGAGATGTTATTAAGAAAATCCAATGTCTCTCACCAGGATTAGAGTGGTATCTAATAGTTATGATAATAGTATAAGTTACATGGGATCAAGCACACAACATTGAATACATGATACATCCTATGGTGAATGCATATAGAATTATATACATCCTTTCTTACTACTTAGATAGATTTTTATTATTCCCAAAATTCATGCCATGTAACACAAGTAAAGACCCATTTTTATAGTTATCTATGAGAATCTCCTTTATTAGTTTATCAATGTATATATTATGAATAATTAAAAGAATCCTCTTAGATATATATATATATATATATTGATCTTCATACATAGTATGTAGGTTTCTTTACCAATGTATTTTATAGAGAATCATTTACCCAACCACATCTACAGAGTATTAAGTTAGGATGTTATTTCTGATAAGTAATATTTCATCCATATAAAATATAAAACACTATAGAAAGTCTCATTAATATATTTATTTACAAAAGAATCATTTTTTCCATGTAACTAAACTCTTTGATTACATCATTAAACCAAATATTTCAACTTCAAGAAGCTTTCTTTAATCTATAAATGGATTATTAAAACTTACATACCATAGAAGACTGAATTGGAATTTAAAAACATTTGGGGTGAATAATAGACACATCCTTGAATAAACACTTATTAAGTATTTTTTATATTAATTTAATATATCTCATAATAAAAATGAGCTGGTATAGTGAGAAATATCTGAATAGATTTTATTATCACATTTGGTGAAAAGGTATCTTCATAGTCAATACCATGATTCTTTTGTAACCCTTTTCCACCATGCTCAATTTATAGGTAGACACACTACTATACATGTCAGTTTTATTATGGAAAACCCACTTGAACCCTAAGGGTGTTACCCATTTCTGTGCATCCACCAAGTTCCAAAATTGGTTAGTGTACATGGAGTTTATTTAAGATTCTATGAATTTTAATCATTTCTTGGAATCATAAATCTAAATGGCCTATATTTAGGTAGCAGTTTCACCACCTATGAACATTAATTCATCACTATTTGCTATAAGAAATACATATCTAACATGCCCCTGAAGAATAATTCTATAATTTTCAAGGTTCCAATATAACCTTATTGATTTCTTCTTCCATAACTCTTTTTGGAATTGTCTTAAGTTCTATCTCATAAAAAATTCATATTTTTTGGTTAAAAGCTTCTCTAAGTTTATTTTTTCTGCCACTGGCTACTTGATTCTTGTGTTTTCCCTCAAGGAAAACAACATCTCGAGATAAAATGACTTTGTGTTAAGTAGGGTTATAGAAAAAACATCTATTTGTTCATTTGGTATAATCAATAAATAGGTATTTTTCTGACTTGAGGAAAAAACTTTCAAAATCTAATCATCCTATGAGTGATTCATGATCATAAATCCTCACAAAATAAATAATGGGATGTTTCCAAATCCATATATCATATGTTTTTTCTGACTTCTATAGATGGAATGAAATAATGTATGATTGAAATAGTCTCTAGAGAATAACCCTATAATGTAATAGGAATGTGACACTAACACATCATAGATCGAACTATTCCCAACATGGTATGATTTCTCCTATCAGAAATACTATTCCACTACGGTGTTCTAGGAGGGATTTTTTAAATAATTCAATAATCTATTATATTTCCAGTGAATTATTAGATCAAGTATTCACTACTTTGGTATGATCAGAAAATCTTAATACTTTTTCCTAGTTTATTTTATACTTCGTTATGAAACTCTTTCAACTTTACAAAAGTATCATACTTGTGTTTCATAAAAAAACATAACCATACTGACTAAATTAATTAGTTAAAGTAACAAATTATATAAAACCATCACTTTATTAAGTACTAATTAGACTAGATACATCACTATGTATAAGATCAAATAGTCCACTAGCTCTTTCACCTTTTTCACTAAAAGGTTATTTAGTCATCTTTCCCAATAAACAAGATTCACATGTGTCAAACAATTCATAGTAAAATGAGTCAAAAAACCTATCACTATAGATCCTTTGGATGTGTTTCTCATTTATATGTCCAAGGTGACAATGTCAAAGGTAGGTGTGATTAAAATTAACCTTCTTATTCTAAATGTTATAGATATGATTATCCATATTTTGAGTATATAAACTATTTACTATATTATCTACAACACAAAAAATTTCATATATATGTATATATATATATATATATATAGAAAAAATCATGTTATTAATGATGAATAAAAATCATATATTTTCCAAATGAGATATATAAATCAATTTTTTATGGTAGTAACATAATAAAAATACTTTAATTAAAGAACTAATCCACTAGATAGATATAGATAATTAGTGCTAACTTTCAATGTAGAAACTATTTATCTATTAGTGACGTTAATATCTAATTTACCCTTTTTCAATTCCATCATATCTTTGAGCATATATTTATC
The DNA here is from genome assembly GCA_963277665.1 of Viscum album. Classification (NCBI taxonomy): domain Eukaryota; kingdom Viridiplantae; phylum Streptophyta; class Magnoliopsida; order Santalales; family Viscaceae; genus Viscum; species Viscum album. The sequence goes on from OY728144.1 coordinate 186,834,643, forward strand.
AACACAAATGTGTGATTCACACCCGGTATCCAATTACCATGATTCAGTGTTGGGAAATTGATCTCTATAATATTCACATTTATATTCTTATAGTGATTTTTATTTAAGAACACTTCTCAAACTTAGATACCAATTTTGAAAAATTTTATAGGTCACACCTATAAGAGATCTCAAAATAGTTAACATGATGTATCCCAAAATCTATAACAAAGGAAAATCTACGAGTGAGTGTTATATTTCATATCTTTTTGTGAATTAATTTTAATGAAATTACTCCCACTAAAAATGATTCACCCATATATTATATCCATTTAGTGAGCTAAGATCCATATTTCACTAAGAAATGACCCTGCTTTGGAATGAAACTCATCACATTAATTATTTAGGTAGGAAATCATTCCAATCAAAATAGTTGTGATTCTTGGATAATTGAGTGGATAACTCTTTATTCATATCCATTATATAGATAATACTCTAATCCATTCCTATTGTATCATAATACTTAGGGTTTCCTAGCTAAGTTTCATCCAAATTTCACAATGGGTTATGGTTGTTTACCCCTTAGGATTAATCATATCCACTATTCCTTACATAATATAATACAAGGGCACCCCAATTTGGTGTGAAACTATTTAGTTGGATCATCAGGGTCTTAACATGTTCTTGATTTGTAAGGAATATGAAACTTAATATTTTAGGGGTTTTCTTTAAAGTATCACCAATTAAATATACAACATGTTCATATTAAATTAATAACTATTTCATCCCATGTAATATTTATTATCTCATGTTTTATTCCTATTTATATGCATGCTTCTAATAATTTAGTTTTGGAATCCCTATTCTTACCACCAAATTAATAAGTTTACATCATATTAATGTGTAACTCTTTACACAACCCACACATTTATGTTAAACACCCAAATATAGAAGACAAATATGTTAAAAAATACCCAAATTAATCTCATGCATAAGGTGAATGAACTTTTCATGTAAATTTTGAGAACTATATGAGAATGAAAATATTCACTTGAGTAATCTTGGATCCATATACAACCAATCTATACCTTTCAAGAATAAGGCATAATCCCCGAGTCTAGTGGGAAGTTTGACCTAAAATCCCTCTACTCAGTGATACTTTACTTAATAAAGAATCCAATTCTTCATAAATCTAAAACCTAATTTTTATAAACTATATTTAAAAAATAAATTCAAGCTTATACCTTTAATTAGAAACCAAGATAAAGGTAGATGAAAACTAAATCTTATATTTTCATACCTAGCATGTTATGAATTGATAATTTTTTTTATAAGAAGCAAATTGTCACATAAATTAAAGTATACACAATATCCAAATTTCATAAAAATTTAATAAACATAAATATTATGAAGGAATAAAAAAAAATAAACTCTATTTATTTTCAAAATATGAGAAACAAATAATAACTTTTCAAATTAAATTTAGGCATAAAAATATCAGTTTACAATTCTTTACACTTATCACTTATAAATGTTTTCTAAACTATAAGAATTTATATAAAAGTATTAAATTGTTAATATTTTTGGCCTATATCATATTTTAATATTGATAATGGGGAATTATAAATCATAAAATACAATTGTTATCATAGCATATGGTAGGCGATGTTGTGAGGATCCAGTTGTGTTTGAAAATATCGACTATATCTTTTAAATAACATGAAAATATATTTTTATGAAACTCAGGGTTTAGATTATCTTATGATATCATATATCATATCTTATGACATAAAACAATCCATGGGTTCAATTATATCATACTTTATAATAGACACCCGTCACACATTATGATTAATCAAAACAGAAGAATATATTTGTATCAATTGAACATGATAGTGGAAGAAACTTGTAATATGATTGACATTTCTTCTAAAATATTAAATTTCTTAATATGAGAAATATAAATAGGCATACAATAATTTAAAAAAATATATCTTTTACTCTTATAAAAAGTATTATTTTAAAGGATCATTAAATCAATAGATGAAAATATCCTACCTATGAGGGGATTACACTGGCCTTTGGATCTTCATTTTCAATGAGAGGATCCCATGATCTCCCATGGTGTGCAAGAAAGTTTTCATGAATAAAAATAGAAAAATTGGAATTTGAAGAGAGTTTTCACTTAGATTTCAATTATTTAGGATACACTCAATGTCTTGGATATTATCCCTTTTATAAACTATATTCATTAAATGAAGAGAGTTGAAGCATTGGAGCATCAAATTCCATCTCATGGAAGCCATCATATGTTACTTCCCATCAATGAATATTCATAACTGTTTAAACTCTCCAATTGTTTTTGTATGATTAGCTATTTAATGTATCAATACCATTGATTCATAACCAATGTAAACCAATAGAATACATGGAAGTGATGCATGTAATAGATATCATATATTATACTACCCATCATATATTATGATTGTATCAAATAATATGTTATGATATAGGCATCAACATACCTATATAACCAAGTATGATTTAGGGATATTATAAAATATGATATAGTTGATTTTAGTGAATCTCTGACACACCCGTGACCCAAATAAGTATTTACAATGAGAAGAAAATTTATTTATATGAAGGTGAGTTGAAGAAATTGATGAGAATCAAATAGAAGTACTTAGAGGTAATATACCTATTGTGTGAAACTCCTAGACCGAGGAAAATATATATCCTTTTATGTATCATATCCGACAATAATGGATTTATTGACCATTAAGAGTTAAATCTAGTCATCTGACTAAAAATCCACTTACAGGATCTATAAGAGATTGTTGGGGGGGGGGGGGTGAATCAATGATCACATTTCTTTTTATGTTTCTTGATTTTTTTTCATTTGTTCAAATGTACTAATATAAAATATATTCATACCCATATACACAACAACACGAGGGAAGATAGAATATTTAAAAGGTTCACCTCTCAATGTGAGAAGGTTAGTCCTTGGTGTTATATAGATTCCTCTAGGATCATACTACTCAATAAAATCATTATGTGGTTAAAAAGAGCATGGTATAACATTAAAACTGAGGTTTTATTGTCTCTAAACAATAATTTGGTGTATCCCACACACAATTGAATCCTAAAATTTATAGTATTAAATAGTTTGGGTAACAAATGGTATGTATTCCTCTTATACAATGCTATCGATTTGAAAAATATGCTGACCCTTTCTCTTCCTATCAACTTACAGAGAAAGTAACTTATTCTTATCATATCTACAACACTACATAAAAAAATATTAATGAATCTTTCACTTCTTATAAATTTCATGAAAAACTAGCAATATTTATTTCTTTATAAAATCATTGACCCACTTTCTCCTTTCTTGATTGATAATTTATTTATAGAATACAGTGTGAATAATTTGAATTCAAATCTCCTAGAATTATCAGATCAATAATTTGCATTGAAATTCCTCCATAACTTCTTGAAAATGAATGCAGTTATGTATTAACCACATAAATTAAGAACATAGAAATATCACTTATTTCTATATTATTCTCTTCCAAGAAATTAACCTATATTTAAATAACCTTGTATGTATCAGACCATGCATATATAGTCATGACCATGTTCCTTTATTCCTGTGAACTCTTATTCATTATTTAATCTTGGTATTCTTCTTTATAAATACCACAAGACATTTTCTTTTCATGATAAATTTCATACATTAAGGTATACATACCTACATACATACGTACATATGTACATACGTACATACGTATATACGTACATACCTACATACGTACCTACCTACCTACATACGTACCTACCTACCTACATACGTACATACATACCTACCTACCTACCTACCTACCTACCTATATATGTACCTACCTACCTACATACGTACATACATACCTACCAACCAACCAACCAACCTACCTACATACATACATACGTACGTACATACGTACATACATACATACATACATACATACATATATATTATATACATACTTTCATTCAATACGAGAATAAAGACAGAAACAATGTTCATGTGTACGTACGGCTTACCGTCTCCATGAACTGTGTATTCCATTTTGTACTCCTAAATTTTATATATTTTTATAAAAAAAATATACTATATATACATGTTTTTAATATCATTTTTTACTTTCTGTAATCATTATATAATTTTAAGGAACAAATATGTATCAAATTAATTCACATGCGAAGAACTAAGTAAATTTTACGCGAAGTGAAACCTTAACATTGGATCGTTAAGAAGAGGGTAATATAAGGTTATAATAAAACCTTATTTGGTAATAGATATAATAATATTATCATATAAAATGGGTATAATAAATTTATATTTATAATACAGGAATGTTGTACGAGTATGGAGAGAGTCCACACACTAGGTAAGGGGATTTTATCTCTCTTTTAATTTCTATGAGATACATGTTATGTTCACCAATATTTACTTCTGTGTTGTGTATGTGATACCCATGATTGTATTATATTTATATTATTCTTAAATTTATGTTAGTTCAAATTTCCATTTTATTATCTTACTTTCATTTGTTTTATGTTTTTAATGTTACCAAATCGGTAAAGTATTTTTTGCAACTTGGCTTTTTTGAGACTGATGTTTTGTTATGCAGCTAAATTCTTTTTCGAGGTGTATATACTTCCATTTTACATGTTATATCATGAATATAATTATTTAAAGGATATTATAAGTTTCATTTAAATTCTTATTATTAAATGGATTGTATGTTCTTATGTTATCAAGTAATAAGGGGTTATTGAGACAATCTCATCACTTTTCAAGATTGTTTATGTTTACGTTTCCTATGAGGAAATAATATGATCCATATTTTTATAAAAATACTTATTTTTATTCTCCACTATTTATTCTATATATATCCATTTATTAGTACCATTTCCACTATTTGGTACTTAAGATAATATTTTATTTAAAATCTGACCATCTATCTCTTCGGTTGGAAATCTATTGTATTAAAAGATGATGTTGTCAAAAATGTTTTGAAAAATGGTTTCCAATTTTTTTTAAGATTTATTTATATTATTTAAAATTATTTTTAAATAAATTATTTCCAAAATGTTTTCAAGCATTATTTATATGTTTTAAAATATTTTCAAAACCTTTTCAAGATTTCTTTATATGTTTACAATTTATTTTCAAAGAAAAAGGGTTTTAAAAGTTTTTGAAGTTTATTTTTATTAGTTTTCAAGAAAAAAGGTTTTCAAAATGATTTCATTACATATTTATATTTCTTATAGATATGTTCTATGAATAATATTTTAAAATAGTTATATGTATTAAAAATTCTTTTTCAAACAAGAAATTATATTTTCCTCATGAAATGTTTTCAAAATATGTTTCAAAATTATTTTCCAACTAAGATAACATCTATTCATGTTTCTCATGTATTTATAGTAAATTATCTAAGGGTTACATTCATATATTTTATATGAATGAGTTGTACTTAAATTCATGGTCTTTATGAAACCCGTTTCTCATCCACGTGTTATTTGTTTATCAAATATATTTATTATCATGGGTTCCTTATTTATAAATCTTTCTTTATTTCTTGGCTCATGATTTTATGAAATGGATATGAAACCTATCTATTTTCAATAGGTTTTGATGTGATGAAAATTTAATTATACCCATTTCATTTCTTGGGTTTTGATTTGATGTTTGTATAACCCATCTCTATTCATGGGTCATGATATGATAAATGTTTTGTGAAACATCCATGAATGATTTCATTATATAAAGGTTGGGACCTATATGTACCTTCAATGAATTGGGTAATTATAAATTTTATATGAGCTCAAAGGGTACATGATTTGTATCCCATTCCTGAAAAGAAAGAGGGCGTATGGGTTGTAGACAAAGCTCCAAAAGAAAAAGGGTGTATGAGTTGTATCCCAAGCTTGAAAAGAAGGTGGGTGTATAGGTTGGAGGGAATTCCTAAATGAAAGAGGAAGAGATGGGTCAAAATCTCCAAAATGGTGGGCTGAGAGGGTGGAATGGAAACATATTTTGAGGTTTCTCTGATGGATGATAATTATGGAGTGGAATTATATAGTGACAAGGTAGGGGAGGTTTGAGTATTTTTGACAGAAAATACAATTAAATAACTCCATGTCTCGTCTGTACACGATACCCATATCCTCATAGCGAGGAAAAAAATGGTGATAAAGCACTGGTAAAGGAAATGAAGAGGAGGGTCAATGATGAATATGATCTTTTGTGATGAAGGGTATACCTATGGTCATTCCCAGAAAGCTCCCGCAACATGGAAACAATGTCAGTGTGCTCAGGTCGGGTAAGTGTAGAAATGGGAGGTGGGGTGGAAGGATGGGGATAGAAGCTGCACCCTCCCTAAAACATAGAAATTACAACTGTAAAAGGCAGTCCACCTAGCTAAAATCTAAGTGAGCGGGTTTTATCAGTGGTCTTATGATGGTAGGTTGGCCCATAAAACGTGAATGTGTCCATGAACACCAAAACTAAATCCTGACTTGTAGGAATGAAAACCTGATATGTGTCCAGCATATGAGTATGGCCCAAAAGATCCTCACTTCTATTTCTAATTCATAGGATGCCTGTCAGAAAAGATCAATCATGGATGTGGTGGATGGTGGGAAACAACAGGTTTAGGCAGTAGTGGAATGGCGAATTCCAGGGAAGATGGTCCTACCACAATGGTAAAAGGTGGTTTAGCGGATACTAGAGACACCCTAGTGGTATGTCTAGTAGAGGAGGGAGGTATCAGATCAGTCGGGTCTATAATGGGTGTAGAGAGAAGCTCAGAGTGTTTGGAGATGGAAGATGGAGCTGCGGCAGATGATCTCTCACCCACTAAAGAAGGTGCAGAAGTAGTAGGGGAAATGTTGGGTACAAGGGGCAGCAAACCGATAGAGGTCACAGTGGGAGGAAATTTCAGAATAATAGGTAGAGAGGTCTGTGTTGGGGGGTGGAAAATTGGAAAATCCACAGTTAGAATCTCGGAATGTCAAAGACAAATTTGACGGTGATGAGGTCTCTCACCCTCAGTTATAGAAGTAGGCCACTTCCCACTCAGATGTTCCATAGTGGACAAACCGGGTATAAGAGAAATGAAAGGAAAATAAAAAAAGAAAAAGTAAAATTAGAAAATGTGAGAAAATGAAAATATAGAAAAACACGATGTGTAGATCTAGGGTACATGACGTGTAATGGGAGCTATGTAAGAACCCGTGTACTCTAGATAGACATGCCTCATGGGCATGTGTCCTATAAAATTAATGCAAGGAATTTAGAATAGTTTACATGCTATGTAGTACCAAATGGAGTGGTGACCGTGTAGGTGGCCAGACATGGATTCGACAAAGTCATGGAATCAGACCATATACATGCCATGTGGAAATTGGTACATGCTGTTTATATAAACATGGTTTTTGGGGCATCAAAAACATCCAAACGGAGTCACCCAAATGGTTTTACAACATGAAATTTCAAGAAATGACAAACTATGTAGGGGCACATGAGAAGGGGTCATGTCCTAGAGGTCATGGTCTGGGCCAGATGGCGAGTGGAGGCATGGCACACAGTTTTTACCAAACATACATGACATGTATCGTCCAAATGGGGATACTATGTCATGTGTTTTCGTGTAAACGATGTACCTAACATGTGTTTTTAGTGCACCCCATGTGCAGCGTAGGAAGATGAACTATCAACTGATCCCAAATAACCCTAAATGCTATGGAAATGTTGAAATAAAGAGAATAGAAAGGTTTACCTGGTGTGAGGATCAAAATGTTGAAAAATCTGGAAAACAAATAATAGAAATTGGTTGATTGTGGTTGGGGAGGGTGGAGGGACTGTGAGATAATAAAACAAGGTAAAGGAGGGTGGTCGTGTGACATGAGTAGCGGCCAAGTAAGGAACGACCTTTATAGCCACGCTACATGGCATGTAGCAGGACCCACACACCGTGTATTTCAATGTTTATTTAATAATAATAATATAATATAATTATTATATTAAACTATATAATAATTAATATTAATAAATAAAATAAAAAATAAAAAATAAATATATATATTTAATTATTTACTAAAAAAAATATATATATACATAATGTATTGGGAAATATATGTCGTGTGTTCTAAAAAAGTTTTAAGAGAACTACAACCTTTGGTTCGGTGCTTGGGGTGTGATTCGAACTGGAGATCTTCCATTCCGAATGTAAAACCTCAACCACTAGATCAAAGGATGTAGTGATTCCTATTTATAACTAATTTTTATACTTATAGTAATAGTATAATCATACATGGTGTGAATAAAATGCACGGGGTGTATTTTTAATTTGAATAATAATGATGCATCATGGAGATTAGCCGAGTTCTATCCCATGTATTTGTAATCAAGGTCTGAGACTCTACCAATTGGCCAAAATCACCTGCTTGTATTTTCTTATTTCAAAATCTATTTCTTTTATTAATGAAAACATATCTCACATGATATATATATAAATTCTCATCATGCAGTTTTAGTAAAAGGAAAAATGATGGAAATGGTCTGGTTGTCAGAATTTGAACCTTGGACTTTTGGAACCGATTTACCACCCTGGAAAACTGGTCCATCCCCATAATGGGGTTTCATGTATTTTGAAAAACTTATATATTATATTAAAAAATACCACACAAGTTAGGTAATAAAACACATGTATAAAAAGAATGAACCCCATATCGATGGTAGGTTTGGATGGATTTGTACCGGTGAAGGATCGAATAAACTCTAGTGACCTTACCATCGACACCAGAATCACCCATGTTTATTAACATAGTTAATATATATATTTATAATATAAATAATATAAACTAAAAATATTAGTACATTTTTTGTGTATGGGTGGAACACAGAGTGTAACCTCTAAGTTTCATCCAAAGAAGGGTCTTGGTTTTACGTCTTTGGCTCGACCTTACCTGAGCATTGTGCTATGCAAATTTTATGGTGGAGAGTGTACCCAACATAGAATCCAATTGAAAATAGGGTTTAAAATTATTCCCATTTACCTTGAATTGAAACTCATCGTCTCATTCAACTTCTACCATACCATGAGAAAAAATCATGATCACCATGAAATTTCTGGACCACCATGACTTCAGTTTTCCTAGGAAAAATCACTAATGGGAGTTAAATAATTGTACTTCATAATGAGGATGGAATGACTTATGAGAGATCATGTAGTCTTGTACTACCTTTTTCTTCATCTTATATATCCTGGCATTCTCATATACCTCCCATCGAATCTTTTCATGTTCTGTTAGTTGTAACTTTTTCTTTTCATCTACATCATTAAGATCAATGTTCAGGCTCTTAATAGCCCAATAAAATCTATGATAAATATCCACAAGTACATGAAATAGAATCCCATAAATAAATTAGAATGGAGAAATCCATAGATGTTTCTTTAAGGTGGTCTTGTATGCGCATAAGGTATTATCCAGTTAATTTGACCATTCCCTTCCTTGAAGCTCCCACTACCTTCTCCAGGATCTTCTTTAATTCACGGTTTGAGATATCTAATTTCCACTTATCTGAGGATGGTAATGTGTACCCTTTTTATATCTCACACATTTCTTTAGAAGCACATTTTGCATCAATAATTATCAAACCTTCTCGTTTCATATGAAGAGCATCCAGTGAAGATCATAGATCATAGAAAAAAAGTTCCATGAAATAATACAATTACCCTTGTCAATGAATTGTGGAAAAACCACAAGTATGAAGAGGTAATGTGGGAACCATAAGAGGTGATAAAGTAGAGTTAACCACAACTATTTTAGTTTGGGAAAAAATAATTTCAAGGGAAAAATTTCTTAAGGGGGGAAGGTTGTAATGACCCAAACTATTATGAATAAAATTCTCTTTTTTTATTTAATTAAATGTATCCTGGATAAAAAAGACACATACACTCATTTTATTATATGCAATTGAATTTTAAATTACCATTTAATATCATAACCATTGATAATATAGTCATTGAATAGTGATCACATGATTAGTATAAATATGTGATTTTAACAAATCCATTTGGCATATACAATGGAAGTTATGGCTTCAACCTGTAGGATCGTTCCCTATGAAGCCCATTTATCGGAGTGCCTGAGGGAGATATTATTTTTGGTATTTTACCTATACTAAGACCAAGGTGAGATCCAAAAACTTTTTACTGAGTGAAACTATTTACGGGAGAAGTTCAAGCTTATCGATATCACGGCCCAAACCATGTTCACCGAATGAAACCATGAAAGATCGACCATATTGCACCTTTATCTTAGGGAATATATATGTGAAATAAAGGGATATGTAACAATACCCCAACATTAGGGATATGAAAATTAGTTTTGTATAGAATAATGAATTTATTTTTCCTATTATTGTTACATTGTAAATGCTTTTTAATGCAAAAATTATATTTTAGGTTAATATTAAAATTCAATTAAGAAATAAATCTTGATGAACTAATGAATTTTTGAAATAAATTTTTTTAATTAAATTAATTTTATTAAATATAAATTTTCATATAATTTTTACGAATTCCATTGTAATTTTTTTAATGTTTGAAAAATGTTTTTTTTTTCAAAACATGTCAATTTTCAATAAAAGTCAGTTTTTATTTTGAAAGTAAAAATTAAAATATGTGTAAAATTATTTAGATAAAATGATTTTTTTTTGGAATCATGATATAAAAATTAAACAATGTTGAATTTTTTTAAAATATTCTGAGATAGTTGAATATTTGGGTGTAAATTAAATACCATAAAAATATATAGCGTGTTTTATGATAACATAAAAAACCAATAGTAATGTAATAAATACTATAAAATGGATATCCATCCAAATATATGTTTTAATTTTAAAATAATTTTATTTTATATTTATTTTATTTATTTTATAAATCCTTAGTAAATCCTCCAAGACATATAAAATATTTTAAGATTTTAAAATCATTTCCTTGAAAGTATGACTCCCCTCCACACATGAAAGAGAACTATTTTAATATATTTGTCATTTTAACTTATAAAGTGATTTATTCCACTCCACCTTTATAGAAAAAATGGGAAAAAAACAAGGAATGGATTGTGGTTTTGAATATTTTATTGTGTAGTGTCCAAAACCAAAATAATAAGGGAATTTCCCTCTTTTCCTATATAAACACAACCAAAAAACCATTTATCTTCACTCAAACACTTTGAAGCACAACCACAATATTCAACCTTCTCCATAGAGTCCTCCCTAGGTGCCATAAAGCTCCTAATAAGAATCTCCCAATCCTTTGGAGTCTAAAAACCATGTAAGGGATCTTACAGTCTCCTCTTTTATCAAGCACTCCTTTCATAATATGTCTTTTAATTTCAATTTAAATATGTTAGGAGATGTTCATACATAATCCTATTACTGTAAAATTTATTTATAAATAATGATAGATTATTTTCACTCTCATTAAGCTATCCATGATCCTTTATAAACATATGTTACCATCTCGAAATTATGAAAGGGTTATTCACTTTTCTCTCTTCCTTTCAATTCTAGAACCTTGTTTGAAATTAGGCTTGTAAATTTCAATTAGTTATATTATCATCATTTTATGATAAATTGACTACTTTAGATTTTAATTTATTTCAATAGTAAATCATTTATCCTCCCCTATTTGGACCCCTACCTAAGCAGTTACTATGCCAAAATTCCGTAATAGATTTCTCTATCTCCTCTTTTTATCAATAAAATAATTTATGATATTCCCTTTAATTTCATATTTCTTAAGTTGTGTTACATTATTACTGATCGCCCTTACTGTCCATTTCATGAATAAATGATGAGAGATACCTTTATCTCTCATTAACCCATTTTACAAATTTCTATTTGATACCATTGTGCTGCCGTAATTGCACTACGATTTTCCATGCCAAAGTCATCATGTAGTGAATACCAAACACATTTATCTATAAAGGGTATTCAACTTTATACTTGTATACTTATTTATTGGATACTTACATGTATTTATTCCACATTACTTGATCATGGAATAACCTATGTTTTTTAATAAACTCATGTTATATGATTTATGTGGCACACATTGTCACACCCTGACCTCCGGTAAATTTTTTTCTTCTTCTTGGTCCCGGTTTAATTTTTTTTTCTCGATGTTTATTTGTGTTGGCAGGTTTCGCGCCAGTGCGCGGTCACCTCATTGTTAGCGGTGACGGTGCGTTCGGCCCAGGTGACCGCATGTTCGCCCGACGGTTAAATATTAACTTTTATTTTATGTTTTCAATTAATATAATTAGTATTGTTAAATTCTTTTATTATTTTTATTTTTATTTTATTTATTAAGTTTGTTGTTATTATTATTATTATTACTATTATTATTATTATTATTATTATTATTATTATGAATTTTTACAATTATTATTATTATCTTTATAAAGTTTTATTATTATTATTATCATTATTATTTTCTTTTCTTTTTATTATTAGTATTATTGTTATTATTATTATTTCTTCTTATTGTTTTTCTCTAACCCTAATCTCCCGCTTTTCCTTTTTTTTCTCCCCCGCTTCCTCCCCTTTTGCGCGAGCCGCCATCCCCTCCCTCCTTCCTTCCCACGTACGCCGCCCCCATTTCCTTCTGCACCCCGCCGCGCCCGACCTCCTCAGCCCCCTCTCCGTTTCTCCGCGCCGCCGCTGTCCCAGCTCCCCTGCACCAGCCTCGTTCGGCGCTCCCTCGCGCGACCCCGCCGCACCCAGCGGCCATCTCCGCCACTCCCCATCCCGCGTGCCGCGCCCGGCCAGCCCCGCTGTCCCGGCTCCCCTGCGCCGGCCTCCCCGGCTCCACCGGCATCCCACCGCCCTGGCCCCTTCGCCCGCCGCCGCACCTGCGGCCGTCTCGGCCCCATCTCCCTTCGTCGCGCGACCGACCCCTTCGCCATCCTGGCTTCTCACCTCACCCCAGCCACGCCGCCCCGACCGTTTCCCACCCCCGACTCCCCTGCACCGGCCTCTGGCCTCCTCGGCTTCGCCGCACTAGCCGACCACCGCCGGCTCCCCCACGCGACCCGCGACCCCCTTCTCCGGCGACCCCTCCTTCGACCAGCAGCCTAACACCTCCCTCCGGTATGTTTTTAGTTTATTTTATTTATTTATTGATTTAAGTATTATTTTATTATTTTATTCCTTTCATTTATTCTATTCTTTTTAGTATTTGTTTATTAATTAATTAGTTTATTTATTCATTAAATCGTTTATTTATTTATTCATTTTTAGTATTTGTTAATTAATTAATTATTTATTTATTCATTTAATTATTTTTCAATTAATTAATTCTTTATTTATTTACTTATTCATTCATTCATTTAATTATGTTTTATTTTGTTTGATTATCTATTTGTTTATTCATTTGGTTATTTATTTATTCTTTTGATTATTTGTTTATTCATGTATTTTGTTATTTATATATATATATATTTATTTATTTGCTTATTTGGTTATTAATTAATTTAATTATTCATTCATTTATTTTTTCTCTTTATTCCAACTTAGTGTTTTTATTTGATTTGAATTAATCCTTTTTTTGTCGCGGGTTGAGTGACGTGTACTTTTTCCACTGTTCAGCGTACGCAGTTTGTCCGCAAAAGATTGTCCTACTTTCCGTTGGGGTTCCGTTGCGTCCGCTCCTTGTTTGAGGTAGGCAAATTCAACTGTTTCCTTTCTGAGGTACTCTGCTGATGCTTGAACTGTTTTAAATAAATTTTATTCCATGATTCGCGTGCTTATGATATCCTTGCGTGGCTTATTTTGGTGTTTTAAAATCTATAGTTTTTGTTCGAAAGATAAGTTTGAAGCAATTGCATTTTATGCCAAGGTAGTTGTGCACTAGATGTTGTCCTGCACTTTTTCTTGTTTATATAGTGCACCTGTTTAGGCGTTTCCAGCTAAGGTGGAACTAAATTCCTATGTTCTCTTATGTTATCATTGGTTGTCTTGAGCGGTGTTTTCTTTTTGTAAAGAAAGAGTCATTCTTGGATCTTATTATCCTGTGCTGGTCAATTTTTTGAAATTTTGTATTATTTGGAAATGTTGTCGTGCCCCTTTGCAGGTTTGATGCACCATTGGATGTTGACACATCCATGGATGCACCAGGTGCACACATGGATGTGCCCTCAAATGAAGGTGGTGTTTGAAATTGTTACCATTTATTTTTATTTTTATTTTCTCGAAATCTCAACTTTTCTAAATGGTTCTTGGTTTCAAAATGTTTTCGCCTCTTCATGAGACACATCGAACTTGTTTAAAAAAAAATCTATGAAAATATGCCCGTTTGGCCTTTTATTTAATACAAAAGCAGCGCTTGAGTTTTTGAAAAAGATATTGTGAAATGTTCGTGTAAAGTCATTTGATTTTGTAAAAACGGAGTGCTCGCTTGGTGACTTCGGGTATTTTTATAAAGTGGTTTTGATAATTAAATGACGTGAAGGCCTGGTTGGCACTTTATTAAATGTGAAGTGATTATACACACATATATATATATATACGTACTTGTGAGGGCATCTCTACAGGGGGAATTCCCCTCGAGGGTTGTCGTGTAGTGATGTCCGTGTAAGGGGTTGGCAAGTGCGGTGAGATGAGTCACGCGTGCGTGGGCCTCCCACTTACACAGTGTTACTAAAACCACCACGGGTTCCTGGGCATCTTGTAGATTATCGAGTGACGGTTGCTTGATAACCCTGATTAGACGGGTTAGTATCCCCTGGAGTTGTGGAAAGGCAAGGAGGGATGTGCCACTGGTTGGCTATTAGGGCGGCCAGTTGGTTATTGACTATGGAGTACCACGCCGGCAGGTAGTCTGAACCCGAGTACGTCGAGGGGTTTTCTAGGGATGTTTAGGATCACCCATGGTTACTTGTTCTCCTTGATTGTTTACTTTCAGTTATTCTTTACAGCTTATAATGTTACTTGTGTCCTTTTTCACTACTTTTATCTTGCATTACGTGGTTACTTTCTGTTTCACTGGTCTGTTTTCAGCCTGTACTGTTTACCTGTTCCTTTCTAGCACAGTCGTGGTATTATTTGTATTTGGTTTTGTTTATAAAAGCAGGAAATGGTTTTGAAAGTGATTTATAGTGTGCGTTGGGTTTTCAAATGGGGGAAAAACATGTTTTTTATTTTTAAATGTGAAAAATCAATTTTTATAATTGTGTGTTTTTTTTAAACCTGTGTCAACGGATTTCTTGGGAAAGGAAACATTTGGATTCAGTGGTTTACTTTGGCTTACCTACTGGGCATTTTTAATGCTCACGCCTATATTATCATTTCAGTTGCAGGTCTTCCCTTGCTCAGGTCTTCTGTTTTGAGTCGCTCAGTGTTGGAGCGAGGTTGCTCTCTAGTTGGGTGGTGACCTGAGAGGTCACATGGAGGTACGTGGTCATGTGGCTTTTATTTCTTTTCCGCTGTTAGTGTTTATTTGTTCTATTCTATTTACTTTTGTTTGGGCTGAAATCGTTCCCAACGATCAAATTTTAATGCCCGGCACTTGTTTCCATCCCAGGGGGATCGGGAACGCCCCTCGGGACTTGCCGCGGACCAGCTCGGGTGACCGGTTCAGGGCCGACCCGGGATGGTTCGTGACAAAAAATGTCGCCAGGTTGAGCGTGACTACTAGTCCCTCATTTCAATGATTGATGCAAATTTGGATGCTGCTTTTGTTTTGGTCTGTGTAAGTACATTGTTGGAAATGAAAAAGGGTTTTGGAAAAAAAAAATTGGACTGGTTTCTTTTAAAAGACTTTAAATATATGAAATGGGTTTTAAAAATGAAATCTCTTGATTTGGAAAATCTGTTGTTTGCTTGGAATTGGTTAAGAATGATTTGGGGTGAAACCTGGGGTCCTCTTTATGAACGTTTGCACAAGTGTGAGAATGCATGGGAAAAAAATGCATGTTGGTGCGAGTATTATTGGACAGTGGATAAAGACATGTGCAACGGTTCATGAGATTACCTGGGTGTGTATTTGAAGTTAAAGGCTTGACTTTGTTTTCTAAATTGGTTTTAAAGGGGGAATGGTTTTGGAATGTTTTGATTTGAAAGGGGATTGGTATTTGGAAATCAGTCTTGAAAGAGGGTGGTTTTAAAGTCTAAAATCAAAAGGGGATTTTAAAAAGGAGATTTTTTTTGGGTTGTGTTAGCATTTGTTCGGTCTTGTGCTAACTACTTTTGATGAAGGCTCTTTTATTGATTTTGCTTCGGTTTGATATTGGTTTTGGCTTCGTGTTTTAATTATCGCTCAAGAAATGCTTCCCAGAAAGGTCTCTAAGGATTCTGGTAGGTCATGCCCAGTTTTTGGTCCTCCTCAGACTTTGCCTATTCTCCATGGTGATCAGGGTCCGTTAGAGGCAGTAAAATGGCTCGAGGAAGTGGAGCGTGTCTTTAGAATGTTGGGAACTCCCAATAATGTTAAGGTTCATGCAATTATGGAGTTGTTTGAGGGTCCAGCTTTGGACTAGTGGAAGGTGGTTGCCCCACCGTCAACGCAAGTCGGAATGACATGGGATGTCTTTAAAACCACCTTCGTCCAAGGATTCGTACCTGAAGAAGTGAAACTGGAGAAAAAGGGAGAGCTTGTGCATATTCAACAAGGCCAACGGACGGTGAAGGCATATGTTGACCGTTTCAAGGAACTGATTTCCTTTTCTCCAGATGTAGCGTCGCATGAGTTCATGGTCTCTCTTTTCATTGGGGGTTTTTGTCTGGAGATCAAGGAGAGAGTCCTCCCTTCTAAAGACCTTTGTTTCGAGAAGCTGGTAGAGAAAGCATTCTTGGCTGAGTTGGTTTCCGGTGTGCGGGTGGTTAGTACTTCAGCATCCCCAGTTGTTCGTAAGATTTCCTCCACTGGTGTGGAAAATACGCCAGAGATACCTGTTCCTAATGAGTTATCCCCTTTGGTCCCAGCTTCCAGTTCATCAGATCGTTCGATGGTATGCTTTCAGTGTGGTCGTTTCAGTCATTTAAAGTCGTCTTGTCGCAACCCTCTGAAGACGTGTCATCGATGCGGTTGTCTGGGTCATCTGGAGAAGTTTTATAGGAAGCGTCGCTTGAAGAGGACGCTGTGATGGGAGAATGTCAGTACCTGACTGTGAGGCAGAATATGCTTCAGCCATTAGAGCCCCAACCACAGGTCTTGGGGTGAAGCTCGCGCACAGTCAGAAGTTCCCAGGGCTGTGAAGCTCTGGTCCAGGTTTTGTGTTTCGTGTTGATGGTGGAACAATTAAAAACCTTTTCATATTCGTTATCCTGCTATTAAAGTTCCAATAGCTTTGTAAATGCATTTTTTTTCTATAAAGCGACGATGGACTTTTTCTATGATAATATAAGAGGACTTGTCGGGTGGATGTAATATTCTGAATCGGGTGTCCTTCCTAAAAGTGTGTTTGACCCTCGTGTGGCTTGACCTCGTTTTAGTTATGTCTTCGATGTGGTTATGTTTTGTGGACTTCAATGGATCATGTCTCCAATTTGATGTTGGTTGAATGTTTTTCTATGGGTTCTCCCTGGTGTTGAAGTTGTTGACTCTAGTCGTGGGTTCAAGGTTTCGATGGAGGTGTAAATCTGA
The DNA here is from genome assembly GCA_963277665.1 of Viscum album. Classification (NCBI taxonomy): domain Eukaryota; kingdom Viridiplantae; phylum Streptophyta; class Magnoliopsida; order Santalales; family Viscaceae; genus Viscum; species Viscum album. The sequence continues at coordinate 186,852,330 of OY728144.1, forward strand.
TCGTGTTATAGGAGTCAGTTTGGATTGGTTATGAGTTCCCGCACTGGACCCGCCTCCGTGTGGTAGTATGTTTTGAGTGTTATATTTTTTTAACTAGTTAAGTTCTTGTGGGGGGAGAACCCCTTCGTGTTCTCCCCTCAACCCCGGACTTAAGTTTTCCCTTGAATTGGTCGGGTGTGACCTGTGTGGAGTATGGTCATCCTGAGATTCTCAGTTCTCTTTGGTTATTTTAGTTCCGTTTGGGCATAGACCTGAATCTTGATCGGCTTGTGGCTTGGTGACTTTATGGGGGCAGAAAGTGTCTGGGGTGGGGAGAATTATCACACCCCGACCTCCGGTAACTTTTTTTCTTCTTCTTGGTCCCGGTTTAATTTTTTTTTCTCGATGTTTATTTGTGTTGGCAGGTTTCGCACCAGTGCCCGGTCACCTCATCGTTAGCGGTGACGGTGCGTTCGGCCCAGGTGACCGCATGTTCGCCCGACGGTTAAATATTAACTTTTATTTTATGTTTGCAATTAATATAATTAGTATTGTTAAATTCTTTTATTATTATTATTATTATTTTATTTATTAAGTTTGTTGTTATTATTATTATTATTACTATTACTATTATTATTATTATTATGAATTTTTACAATTATTATTATTATCTTTATAAAGTTTTATTATTATTATTATCATTATTATTTTCTTTTCTTTTTATTATTAGTATTATTGTTATTATTATTATTTCTTCTTATTGTTTTTCTCTAACCCTAATCTCCCGCTTTTCCTTTTTTTTTCTCCCCCGCTTCCTCCCCTTTTGCGCGAGCAGCCATCCCCTCCCTCCGTCCTTCCCGCGTACGCCGCCCCCATTTCCTTCTGCACCCCGCCGCGCCCGACCTCCTCAGCCCCCTCTCCGTTTCGCCGCACCGCCGCTGTCCCAGCTCCCCTGCACCAGCCTCGTCCGGCGCTCCCTCGCGCGACCCCGCCGCACCCAGCGGCCGTCTCCGCCACTCCCCATCCCGCGTGCCGCGCTTGGACAGCCCCGCTGTCCCAGCTCCCCTGCGCCGGCCTCCCCGGATCCACCGACATTCCACCGCCCTGGCCCCTTCGCCCGCCGCCGCACCTGCCGCCGTCTCGGCCCCATCTCCCTTCGTCGCGCGACCGGCCCCGTCGCTGTCCCAGCTTCTCACCTCACCCCAGCCACGCCGCCCCAGCTGTTTCCCACCCCCGACTCCCCTGCACTGGCCTCTGGCCTCCTCGGCTTCTCCGCACTAGCCGACCACCGCCAGCTCCCCCACGCGACCCGCGCCCCCCTTCTCCAGCGACCCCTCCTCCGACCAGCAGCCTAACACCTCCCTCCGGTATGTTTTTAGTTTAGTTTAGTTTATTTATTGATTTAAGTATTATTTTATTATTTTATTCCTTTCATTTATTCTATTCTTTTAAGTATTTGTTTATTAATTAATTAGTTTATTTATTCATTTAATCATTTATTTATTTATTCATTTTTAGTATTTGTTAATTATTTATTTATTTATTCATTTAATTATTTGTCAATTAATTAATTCTTTATTTATTTACTTATTCATTCATTCATTCATTTAATTATGTTTTATTTTTTTGATTATCTATTTGTTTATTCATTTGGTTATTTATTTATTCTTTTGATTATTTGTTTATTCAGGTATTTTGTTATTTATATATATATTTATTTATTTATTTTCTTATTTGGTTATTAATTAATTTAATTATTCATTCATTTATTTTTTCTCTTTATTCCATATTAGTGTTTTTATTTGATTTGAATTAATCCTTTTTCTATCGCGGGTTGAGTGACGTGTAATTTTTCCACTGTTCAGCATACACAGTTTGTCCGCAAAGGATTGTCCTACTTTCCGCTGGGGTTCCGTCGCGTCCGCTCCTTGTTTGAGGTAGGCGAATTCAACTGTTTCCTTTCTGAGGTACTCTGCTAATGCTTGAACTATTTTAAATAAATTTTATTCCATGATTCGTGTGCTTATGATATCCTTGCGCGACTTATTTTGGTGTTTTAAAATCTATAGTTTTTGTTCGAAAGATAAGTTTGAAGCAATTGAATTTTATGCCAAGGTAGTTGTGCACTAGATGTTGTCCTACACTTTTTCTTGTTTATATAGTGCACCTATTTAGGCGTTTCCAACTAAGGTGGAACTAAATTCCTATGTTCTCTTATGTTATCATTGGTTGTCTTGAGCGGTGTTTTCTTTTTGTAAAGAAAGAGTCATTCTTGGATCTTATTATCCTGTGCTGGTTAATTTTATGAAATTTAGTATTATTTGGAAATGTTGTCATGCCCCTTTTCAGGTTTGATGCACCATTGGATGTTGACACATCCATGGGTGCACCAGGTGCACACATGGATGTGCCCTCAAATGAAGGTGGTGTTTGAAATTGTTACCATTTATTTTTATTTTTATTTATTTTTATTTTCTCGAAATCTCGACTTTTCTAAATGGTTCTTGGTTTCAAAATGTTTTCGCCTCTTCATGAGACACATCGAACTTGTTTAAAAAAAATCTACGAAAATATGCCCGTTTGGCCTTTTATTTAATACAAAAGTAGCACTTGAGTTTTTGAAAAAGATATTGTGAAATATTCGTGTAAAGTCATTTGATTTTGTAAAAACGGAGTGCTCGCTTGGCAACTTCGGGTATTTTTATAAAGTGGTTTTGATAATTAAATGACGTGAAGACCCGGTTGGCACTTTATTAAATGTGAAGTGATTATACATATATATATATATACGTACTTGTGAGGGCATATCTACAGGGGGACTTCCCCTCGAGGGTTGTCGTGTAGTGATGTCCGTGTAAGGCGTAGGCAAGTGCGGTGAGATGAGTCACGTGTGCGTGGGCCTCCCACTTACATAGTGTTACTAAAACCACCATGGGTTCCTGGGATTCTTGTAGATTATCGAGTGACGGTTTCTTGCTAACCATGATTAGACGGGTTAGTATCCCCTGGAGTTGTGGACAGGCCAGGAGGGATGTGCCACTGGTTGGCTATTAGGGCGGCAGTTGGTTATTGACTATGGAGTACCACGCCGGCAGGTAGTCTGAACCCGAGTACGTCCAGGGGTTTTCTAGGGATGTTTAGGATCAACCATGGTTACTTGTTCTCCTTGATTGTTTACTTTCAGTTATTCTTTACAACTTATAGTGTTACTTGTGTCCTTTTTCACTACTTTAATCTTGCATTACGTGGTTACTTTCTGTTTCACTGGTCTGTTTTCAGCCTGTACTATTTACCTGTTCCTTTCTAGCACAGTCGTGGTATTATTTGTATTTGGTTTTGTTTATAAAAGCAGGAAATGGTTTTGAAAGTGATTTATAGTGTGCATTGGGTTTTCAAATGGGGAAAAACATGTTGTTTATTTTTAAATGTGAAAAATCTATTTTTATAATTGTGTGTTTTTTTTAAACCCGTGTCAACGGATTGCTTGGGAAAGGAAACATTTGGATTCATTGGTTTACTTTGGCTTACCTACTGGGCATTTTTAATGCTCACACCTATATTATCATTTCAGTTGCAGGTCTTCCCTTGCTCAGGTCTTCTGTTTTGAGTCGCTCAGTGTTGGAGCGAGGTTGCTCTCTAGTTGGGTGGTGACCTGAGAGGTCACATGGAGGTACGTGGTCGTGTGGCTTTTATTTCTTTTCCGCTGTTAGTGTTTATTTGTTCTGTTCAATTTACTTTTTTTGGCGATGAAATCGTTCCCAACGATCAAATTTTAATGCCCGGCACTTGTTGCCATCTTGGGGGGATCGGGAACGCCCCTCGGGACTTGCCGCGGACCGGCTCGGGTGACCGGTTCAGGGCCGACCCGGGCTGGTTCGTGACACACATATTCATGAAAAATAAATGAATTTGAAGGGTGTGCCCTAATAGTTCTCCAATTCATTAGGTAATGTCTAATATCATGATACATCATGTGAAAAGAGTATTTACTCATTATAATTCACGTTAAATGGATTTTTACTCATTTTACTTCATTTTCAATGAGGGTTTACTCATGCCAATTCATGTGAAATGGGTTTTTACTCATTCTAATATCAAGTTGTATGTTGCTTTGACATTTCTATGTTATGATTATCATGATATATCATTCCTTTATATTCATGTTCCTTTTATGATCGATTGATATTCCTATTATATAACATGTATTATATTATTCATGTAATTTCTTGTTTACTTACTTAATGAGATTAATAGCTCACCCCTTTATTATGTATGTCTGCAGGTTATCCCATGCAGTGTTAAGTATAAAGGAATGTTGGGGTCATTTAAAACAAGTTTTCAATAAAGACATCATATTTCATGTTTTATGTTTTTATGTAATGTTCCTAATTTCCCAAGACACCAGACCTATTGATAATTTAAATTGTATTAAGTGAAAATATATGTAATAAATCGTATTTAAGTATGAAATAATGAGCATGGTTGTTATATTTCCACTGTAACACCCAAATATTTTGAGAATTATTTTTTCGAATTAATTTATCTGTTCAATATTTTTCATTTCACATGACACTAAAAATAGTTCTTTATATATATATATATATATATATTAAAACACAAAGTCATACATTCCTTTCACATGCATTACCAATAAGGGTTTCACTATAAGCAACATTGACTTGGTGTATGATGCATGCAACACTGAGTTTCTATGAAACACACAGATATATATATAATAAATTAAATGAGACAATTATAACCTAAAAACTAAAAATAGTTATAGGAATAATAATAACTACTTTCCCAATATTTTTTTTATTTTTATATAAATAAAACATATTGATAATAAAAGATGATATTTTTGGTGAGGTCCTTTTATGATAAAAATAACATTTTCTTAAATGGACATATTTTTAATTTGAAAATTAATTTTAGACACATTTATAAATTTAATTTTACCAAATAAACTTAATTTTTTAATTGATAATTTTTAAATTCTTCTAGCCAATTTTTTTTGATTTCTCTGAGAAACCTTATTTTATGATGAATAGAGAAAAATACATCTTTTTTGTTAAAAAATTGATTTTTTTATAATTAATTATTAATGATAAATGATATTATAAATATGTTTTCAGCACATTAAATAAATATTACATCTATAAATACAATGTAATTCATTATAACCAATTTTACTTTGAAACTGACTATAAAATCTTAACAAACTTTTGAACTTTTTCCAATTTTAAACCGCTGTTATTTCATCTCATCTACAAGATTTTCACTAATATTAATCTTTCCACTTCTATGAAGTGAATATAAAAAATCTTACAAAAACCATTGTATTCAGTGTAATATTTATATTCCAATAAGGCCATGTTTATTTTGACCAATATGATTAGTAAAAGTGATTAAAATTAAACACAATAGTTAGACCAAATAAATATTAATTAGAGAATAATCATTACCATTAAGGGCCCAAATGACCGAGAAACATATACAAAACGAATTGGATGTCCATATGTATTCAATAAACCTTAAATTATTGTGTTTGGTTGGTTTGGTATGACTTGGTTTGTTTATTAAATTGTGCACACCTAACATGTTTCTAAAAATTCCAAGTGAGTCATTTTCCTCCCCTATTAAAGGAAACCACCTCTACCCATTAATCACACCTCTAGAACCTTTTAACTTCATCCAATATCTTCCCAAGTAGCATCCAAAAAATTCTACTTTATACCTCGAATCCTCCATTTATGCAAAAATCTTCCCAAATAATCCCTTTGGCACAAACCCAAATGAGTTACCTGATTTAGAGGTAACGTATTCCCTTAAGATCCTTTCATTTATTTACCTTATTCACCCATTCAACTATATTTATTGCATTCCTATGTGAAAAGAATATTATCCTACAAATAATGGAATGTTTTTATTAAAGGGGTATTACCAAAACATACACACACCGCCATATAATGGATGTTGAAAATACAATTTCTGTGTATGGTGAACTACTGAATCACGAAATAATGATTGTTCATTTCTACATCACCACCAATCATGGTGGAAATTATGATGAGAAATCTATTTATATATGTAATATATTATATTTACTATGTATTTAAGACTCTGTATTCCTTTTAAAACACACATCTCCTTACTTTCCATTTGTTGTTAATATGATAATCTCGTTTGAGGATGTGTTGACTACCACCCCCTCAAAGTGATGTGATCCATTCACACACCACATGGTATGTATTAAGGATGGTTTTAATGAACTTATATGATATATATGATATATTAATTCTACTGGAATAATTATAGATACATACATACATACATAGATACATACATAAATACATACATACATACATACATACCTAGATACATACATACATACATACATACATACATACATACATACATACATACATACATACATACATACATACATACATACATACATACATACATACATACATACATACATACATACATACATACATACATACATACATACATACATACATACATACATACATACATACATACATACATACATACATACATACATACATACATACATACATACATACATACATACATACATACATACATACATACATACATACATACATACATACATACATACATACATACATACATACATACATACATACATACATACATACATACATACATACATACATACATACATACATACATACATACATACATACATACATACATACATACATACATACATACATACATACATACATACATACATACATACATACATACATACATACATACATACATACATACATACATACATACATACATACATACATACATACATACATACATACATACATACATACATACATACATACATACATACATACATACATACATACATACATACATACATACATACATACATACATACATACATACATACATACATACATACATACATACATACATACATACATACATACATACATACATACATACATACATACATACATACATACATACATACATACATACATACATACATACATACATACATACATACATACATACATACATACATACATACATACATACATACATACATACATACATACATACATACATACATACATACATACATACATACATACATACATACATACATACATACATACATACATACATACATACATACATACATACATACATACATACATACATACATACATACATACATACATACATACATACATACATACATACATACATACATACATACATACATACATACATACATACATACATACATACATACATACATACATACATACATACATACATACATACATACATACATACATACATACATACATACATACATACATACATACATACATACATACATACATACATACATACATACATACATACATACATACATACATACATACATACATACATACATACATACATACATACATACATACATACATACATACATACATACATACATACATACATACATACATACATACATACATACATACATACATACATACATACATACATGCATACATACATACATACATGATTTATGTGTGTATGTATGTATGTACCAAGAATAAACATTAAAACTTCTTAACATTGTTCTCCAAGCATAGGCTAATCCCCTATGGAATTTTTTACAACTAAGGAATCACTTTTAAACTTATTATACTTACCAATGAATCATCATTCATTAATTTAAGCCTACATGAGTGAACTCGGTGTAGGTAATAAGAACATTGATTAATAAAATCATGTTTTCCATAAAAAAATAGTGATTTAAATTCAAACTAATTTAACCTTAAATTTATTTAAACTACTCATAGAATCTATAAGGCAGAAATTTCTACATACACTTTAACAAACTATTATAGTGCACACATATAATCATACCAATTTAATAGATTAAACCTTTCAAACACAACTAAATATATACTCATCCTAAATAGGTAAAGTAAATATCAATAGACACTTAAAAATTGGTTTATCCCCCTTTTTATTATTATTGAATAAATATTAATATATTTATGTTTTCATTTTTCTCCCCCTTTAACAAAAATATCCAAAGAAAAGATAAAAGAGAGGACTTGAACACCACACCTTATCCTTGAGATGGGTGAGTTTAAACTCCTAAAATAAACCTCATACTCTAATAATCATCCTTGGAAAATGGTTTGGTGAACATAACTCCAATCTTTTCCTTTATAGGAACATATTCCAAATTTACTTCATTTATCTACACAAGCTCTTTGATGAAGTGATATTTGATATCAATTTCCTTCTATATTCAATGATAAAACAAATTATTTTTTGATTTTAATAAAATTTTTATTATCACATTCAAAAATAAATAGAAACTTATATAGCATCTTGCCTTTTTATTATATAACTTTTCATTACATTTTATAAATTGAGGATCTTTTAAAATTTAGTGTCTTGGAAAAAGGTACATAATACATGAAAATATTAAAACATTATTCTAATACACTTGAATGTATTTATAAAAGGTTAATACTAAGTTAAATTACTGCATCTCATAACTTGGGGACACACATCAAAAGAAAGGGTGAGGAGAAGGCCCAGTAAGGGTAAACATGGGAAACTGTTTACTTATGATCTTGAGGAATATCAGTAAGAACTTGATGAAATAAATAAAGGAATGAGAAAGAGGAATATATTAATGATAAGAACATGAATAATAACTTGGAAAATTTTATATATCATTTAATTGGGTCATTCAAAAGCATATCAACAAGGTTTATCACCGAGGTGTTATAAAAATTACCAAGGTTATTCACCAAAGTATCATAGAACTTGTCATCTATAGAGATTAAATTATCTACCAAATAAATTGGATAACTACCAACTAGCACCCTAAATATGTATTAATTAACGTGATACACATAAATATTAATAGAAACACATAAAAAATAATTTTTTGAGAATAAAAGAAATGAGTTTCATTTCAAAATCATGGTGTTTGAGAAAGTGCTTAAAAGCCAAATCCTTTTTCATTTTAAACCCATGAAAATGGAATTAGGGTTTAATGTATGTTAATCCCAAAATTAAATATATCATTTTGAAATATATGTGAATAAACATGGAGAATATATAGTGTTAGTTATTCAAAAAATAAAATAAAATAATTTCTTGATAAAAAGAGAGAAATTTTGAGACAAAAATCTGGCAGCATAACGAGTATGAAATACAGTTTTAGTAAACATTTAAAAGAGATGGGAAAAAAGTATGAAATTAATAAAATAATATTAATAGATTAAAGGGATATAAAAATAACATGATATGGACATTTCAAGGTCATACCACATAAAAAGACAACTTGAAATGAAAGGAGAAGTTGAGATTTCCCTTACCTTAAATAGTGACTCCTAAAACTCAAAGATCGGGACCTTGGGGGCTTGAGTAAACCATGTAAGGACTCCTTGGGAGGTAATAATATCATAAATTAATTTTTGATGAATTTTTAATGAAATTAAATGAAGTAATGGGTGGGTATTTATAACAAAAGAGATGAAGTTTTTTATTAATTCATGTGGACACCTTAGTAGTGGTATTTTCAAAACCATGGGCATACCCATGGTATTTTCCCTTGGTAACACCTATTAAATTATTATAATACAGAATATTCAAATTTAATTTTATATTACTCATTACATCATTATGATATAGTTATGATATCATTAAACATACTAAAAACTCAAAACTGTATGTTTATTATTCACCAAAAATTCAACTATTTCAAATAAATCCCAAAAATCCACCATAATAATTTTTCAATATTTAGAATTAAAAAATGAACTCATTTTATGAAAATAAATTTTATTTTCATTAATTATATTAATTATTTATTTTTAATTATTTTTTCTTAAAAGATACTAGTACTTAACTAATAATTTTTAAAACATTTATTTACTTATAATATGATATAATTATATCACCTTACCATTTAAGATGACTAAATTATATTTATTCTTCCTCAGGTGAATTTACTATTACATTTGTCATTTTACTATTCCTAAGGGTAACATTAATATTCCAATGTTTCAAGTTATTATTCACTAAAAAATTAATTTGATCCTATAATACTATAAATATCTCACTGATCGAAACTATGTATGTCCATTTTTCAAAAATCATTTCACAGAATCAATTACTTAATGTTTAATAATTACTTGAATGAAAAATGTAGTATTTTTCACTATTCATACAAAATATGAAACTTCTTGGAAAAATATTATATATTCACCCAAGATTAATTTTGACATTTGAAATTCAAAAATGATGTTTTTTTACCATAATAATTCTAGAAGTATGAGAAATCTCTAAAAAGTAATTTTTTTCTATAAAATCAATTTAACAAATTTGTCTCATTTAAAAACATATTTTATTAAGAAATATTGTTTTTAAAACAGATAAAATGAAATAAAAATTTTCTTAAAAAGGGATTATAATTTGAGTGACTAAGGCCTTGACACATACACCCTTATGACACCCGCATATGACCTAAGGGTATGGTTTGAGATGCTGATAAACTCTTGGTGTGGCTCGGATAACATCACCAGAGTGGTAATCTATACTAACATGAAATTCCATTAGAGGTGATTTAATTCAATCTTAACATATTGAAGCTCGAATTGGACTTGGTCAAGAGCGAAGCCCAGTGATGCTACCTCCTTCCCAAGCTCCAAAAAATGGATTTCATATGACCCAATTCTACTAGATGTGGTCATTGATTATTTTTTCTACCTTAATTAACCATTATCATTTCTATTTATAAAAGATAATCATAACATTAAGAGTATAGTTTCCAACGATCATATTGACCAACGGTCATTATAGACCAATGGTTATATAATGGTAAAAACCTGATGGTCACATTACAAAATACTTACTTCATTATTAATGTGGTAAAGTTTTTTTGTGAAACAATATAACACAAAATTTCCCGAAAAAATTATTATTCAAAAAGGTTGGGTTGTTACATTCTCCCCCCTTAAGAGATTTCATCCCTGAAATTTTATCTCGACTCCTCAGTTGATAAAAGGCGTGGGTAGTTTTCCCTCATTTTCTCCCCTGGTTCCCATGTGCCTTCTTCATATTTGTGGTTTCTTAATAACACTTTAATGAGGTGGGTAATCTCATTGCATAGAACGTTGTCTCTACTGTACAATATCTCCATCGACTTCTCCTCATAAGATAGTTCATATTCCAGTTGTACTACCTTAAGATGTAGTATATGTGAAGGGTCTGGTATGTACTTACTCAAGAGGGATATATGGAAAACATCATGAAATTTTGATAGATTAGGAGGAAGGGAATGCTGATAGGACAGTTCTCCTATGTGATCAAGGATTTCATAGGGGCCAATGTACCTTGGGATGGGCTTCCCGTTATTCACAAAACTCATGAATCTCTATCAAGTTTAAATTCGAAGGGATACTTTATCACCAACATCAAACTATAGGCCCCTTCAACAGTTATCAACATAACTCTTCTACTGACTTTGAGATAACTTTATGTGTTGTTGGATGGCATGAAACTTTTTTGTCATCTCTTTCATGAGATTAGGTTGAAGAGGATTTATCTCACCAGCTTCATCTCAACAAGTATGAGTTCTACATCGCTTCCCATATAGAGCTTCATAGAATGGAAGATGTTGTTCTATGAGAACTCAAATAATGGGATATGTTGAACCCATCCACCTTTAAATTCCATTGATCATGTTCTCAGAATGTACTCATGATTCTGAGTAGTCCTTTTAGATTAACCATTAGTTTGGGGATGATAGGACATACTGAAATTCAATTCAGTACTCAAATCATTTTGAATAATTATCTAATTTTTTTATGAACCATGGATCATGATCAGATATGATATAAAGTGGAACTCCATGCATACTTACCACTTCATATTTGTAAATCTTGTCAATTTGATCAAGAGAGAAGTCTTCCTGAATGGAGATAAAATGGGAATTCTTGGAGAGACGGTCCACTATTACCCATATCAAATTGTTTACTTTGGTAGTTCCCAGGAGACTAGTGAAACAGTCTATAGTGATATTGTCCCACTCCCATACTGGTATGGGTAGTGGTTGTAATACCCCTTTATAAATTTGTCACTCTTCCATCACTTGTTGACACACCAGGCACCTTATAGTGTAGTTGGAAGGAACCCTTTTCATGTTATCCCACCAATAATGATCACAAAGGTATGTATACATTTTTGGAATTCCAGGATGTATAGAGAATGCAGAGCTATGAGCATAATCCATCAACTCCTTCTTTATTTCCGTAATAGATAGAACAGAAAGCATTGTATGAAATTTTAGTACAGCTTCTTGATCAATATTGATCTTAGGAAACTTGACATTCTTTATAACCCATAACTTCTTCTATAACAAAGGATATTCTCTTTCATATTTCTTAATCTTCCCTAGTAATGATGGTTAGGAGATCATTTGGGATAAGGTTTATGATATCCCTTCCCTTATAATTCCTATGTCTAGTTTTTCAATGTCTTTGATCAAAGGATCTCCTTGAATCCTCATCATTGAGAAAACAATAGGGTCCTTCCTATTTAATGTATCATAGAATTTGTTTGATCTTCTGGGGTGATAATTAATTGAATAATCATAGTCTTTAATAAGTTCCAACCATATCATCTATCTCATGTTCAATTATTTTTGTGTGAAAATATACTTCAAACCTTGGTGGTATGTATATATATCACATTTCTCCCCATAAAGACAGTACCTACATATCTTTAGAGAAAAAACAACCATAGCTAGATCCAGATTATGCATAGGATAATTTAGCTCAGGAGCCTTTAAATTTTAAGTTTCATAAGCAACCTCCTTATCATTTTTCACGAGGATGTACCCAAGACCTTGCAGAGATGCATCACTAAAAATAAAGAATACTTCCCCAATAAAGGGTATAGTAAACATGGGTGTATTAACCAATCTCTTATTCAATTCTTGGAAACTTTTTTCACTCATTTTTCTAGATGAACTAGACCCATTTTAGAGTTAACTTGGTTAATGGATTAGAAAGTCATGAAAACTTTATCAAAAACCTTATATAATAGCCTAATAAAACAAGGAAACAATGAATCTCAGTTACTATTATAGGATGAGTCCACTCTTCTGCAAACTTTGTCTTTCTAGGGTTAACTGAGATTCCTTCATTGGTTACAATGTGCCCTAAGAAAGAAAATTTTTGTAACCAAAATTCACCTTTTATTAACTTTTCGAATAACCCATCCGTCCTTAGAGTTTCAATATAACCCTAATATAATCCTCACGTTACTCATGAATTTTGAAATATATCATAATATAATCAATAAAAATTACCACAAATTTATCAAGGTAGTCTTTAAAGACTCTATTCATCAAATACATAAAAATATTAGGAGCATTAGTCAAGAAGAAGGGAATCAAAACAAACTCATAATGACCGTATCTTGATCATAATGTGGTATTTAGAATATATTCTCTTTACCATCAATAGATGATAACCAGACCGAAGATGAATCTTGGAGAAGAATTGAACCCCATGCAGATGGTAAAATAAATCATCAATTCTTAGAATAAGGTACCTGTTCTTCACTATGATCCCATTAAGTTATCTATAATCAATGAATAGCTATATCGATCCATCATTATTCTTTAAAAATATAATAGGTTCTCTCCAAAGAGACACACTTGGTTGTATAAACCCCTTCTCCAAAAGATCCTGGAGTTGTTTATTTAATTACTCCATCTCCAAATTTTCTATTCTATATAATGTTTTTGGTATTGTCTTGGAACCAGGAATGAGTTTAGTGAAGAACTATAAATTTATTTCAGGGGGAGGTCTAGGAAACTCCTCAGAAAATATGTCAATGTATTCATGAATAATAGGAATATTTTCTATTCTTATACTTTCATTTCCTTCTTTATCTTCACCGATCTTCTCCAAAAACAAGTCTACGAGTGGGGATTCTAGACAAAACTCATGTCGATGTATCAATCCTTCGAAAAAAACTTTAGGTTGTACATTAAAGACTATTGAGATTTCCTTACTTCTGAATTTGATCATAGAATTTTACTTTGAGATCCAGTACATCCCTAGTATTATGTCAAATTCCAACATGGGAACGACTACTAGATTTGCGATGAGATTATTCTCTCCAAAGTGAATAATAGAGTTTCTAAGAACTGTTGATGCTTGGATAATACCTCCAGTAGTATTTACTGATAACTATACTTCTAGAAGTTCAAGGATTAGTTATATAGTATTTGAAAACATGGAGGAAATAATGGAATTCATAGACCTGAATCAAATAAAGTAATTACTAGCTTTTAGAGAACAATGACAGTACCTTCCACCACATAATTTAGTGCTTCAACTTAAGTATTAATGATAGAAAAAGAACAATATTTCTCCCTTGGACTATATTGAGGTTGATGGTGATTCTCCACCACTACCCTTGGATTTGGAAAATGATTGGAAAAGTGCCTGAGTTTTCCACACTTGAAGAATTGGACTTCAGGTAGGGTCAGCACCATCTTCCCATTGTCATTTTTTGTTGATAATTTGAGCCTTCACTTCACTATGATAGTTCCAAGTGATATAGTCATATCTTCCACACTTGTAACACTTCCCTCTCTCAAGCATGCTGTTACCCGAATGCTTCTTCCTACATTTATTACATGTGGAATGTTTCACTTTCTTTCCTCCTCTTCCATGATCAAGGATCCTCCTCGGGTTTAGCTCTAGAGATATCTTCTTCTCATTCTATTTATGAGACCACCATGTCTCACCAAACCCCATCTCATCCTTCATATCACTTGTCAAAATTTCCTCATAGCTGTCATAGTCTTCATTGGCTAGATTATTCTGTAAATGAGGTCATAATCCATAAAAGAATCTATCAAAATTACCATTAGGATCCATGAAAAAGTTAGTGGTATAATAGGAAAGTCATGTGAATTTCATCACATAACTTCCACCAGTTTCATTATCCTTCTACTCCAGTTCAAGTAATTCATTCTCCATTTTCATTCTCATCGAATTAGGAAAATGCATATTAAATAAGATTCCCCTAAACTATTCCCACTCCAAATATTCAATATCACCTCTTGGAATCATGTTTTTAATTAGTTTACACCATTGATCAGATTCTCCCTATAAATGGAACACATCAAGAGTGACTTTATCTTGTTCTGAACAATGAATTACAAAAATGATATTTTATATAGATCTTATCTACTAACCGTAATAATTGGGTTAGTACATCCATTGAATGTTGGTGGTCATTGAAACATAAATAACTCAACAAAAATTTGTTCCCTTCATGGTGAAACAGGTCTCTCATATTGATTTAAGTTATTTTCCATAACTCAAGTTAGTTGATTAATCATTCTCATGAATGTTTCCATTCCGACTTCCATTAGAAAGTCGTCAGCACTTGGTCTATTGCACTCACCATTTACAAAATATCTCATATTTCCCACCATTTTATAAAATAAGAAACCTTTATTGATAAATGAGTATAATTTAATAATATTTTAATTCCAAGGGATTTTTTTTCCATATAACATCATGCTTAAACATGTTATTCATTTAAAAACAACTAAAAATTCAATAAATCCTTCATAACGATTCATAAAAATCTTGTAATTAACCAAACATATCCTCCATAAGTATCAAACTAGGAGTGAAGAAAGGCCAATTTTCATGCAACAATTCCCATTCGAGCTTATCTCAAATCAGCGTTTTTGGTTTTTACCCCTAGATACATTTGTGTTAGAGCCACATCAACTTGTTCATAACCCGAGAGATATTTATTTGTTCAGAATCCACTTACTTAATATTTCACCAAAATACCAGGAAGTTTTCATATTTTTAATATTTTCTATATGGTTATTTATAATGTTTTCAAATCCTAATTACAATAAATAACAAAACCACCCATTTATACCAACTTTGAAATCCCACATTTTTATTACATATATTTTGATTACATTTTACAAAAAGAAGATCTTTTAAAGTTTACTATCTTGAAAAAAAGATACATAATATATGAAAATATGAAAAAATTATTTTAATAAAATTGAATGGATTCATAAAATTTTCATCCAATGTTCAATTACTATATCTCATAACCTGGGGACATACATCAAAGGAAAGAGTGATCCGACGGATTTTTAAGGGTAAACAAAGTGAACCGTTTAGTTGTAATCTTGAGGAATATCAGTAAGAACTTGATGAAATACATAACTGCATGATAAAGAGGCATATAATATTAATAAAAACTTGAATAATTACTTTTAAATGTGGTTAAAACATTTAGTTTATTCATTCATAAGCATATCACCAAGGTTTATGATCGTGGTGTCATAAACATTACCAAGGTTATTCACGAAGGTATCATAAAACTTTTCATATCTAGAGATAAAATTATTTACCCAATGAATTGAATGGATATCAAGATTAACCATTAATATGCCTTAATTAATGTGAGGAATATATATCTTAATAAAAAAAGTTCAAAAATAATCCCTTGAGAATAAAAGAAATAGGTTTCATTTCAAAATAATAGTGGTTTAGAAAGTACTTAAAAGCATGATCCTCTTATCATTTTAAACCCATGAAAAAGGAAGGTGGGTTTAATGTATGTTAATACCAGAGTAAAATCAAAATTTTTGACATATATTTTAATACATATATAGATGACATAGGTTTCCTTATTCACAAAAGAAAATAAAATAATTTCTTGATAAAAAGAGAGAAAGTTTGAGATGAAAATCCGGCAGAATAACAGGTATCAAAAACGATTTTAGAAAAAATTAAAAAGAGTTGGGGAAAGGGTCTAAAATTCATAAAATAATATTAATAGAGTTAATTGATATAAAAAATTGTATATAAGAACATGATATGGTGATTTGAAATTCATATGACATAAAATGAGAACTTGAAATGAAAAGGGAAGTTGATATTTACCTTACCTTGAATAGTGACTGCTAAAACTCAATGATCAGGACATTAGAGGCTGGAGAAAACCTTGAGAGGAATACTTGGGAGTCAATACTATAATAACTTCATGTTGGATTAAATTTTAATGATAATAAATTAAGTAATGAGTGGGTATTTACCACAAAAGAGATGGAGTTTTTTTATTAATTTCAGAGGACACCTTAGTAATGGTATTTGCAAAACCATGGGCTTGCCAATGGTATTTTCCAATGGTAATTCCTATTACATTACTATAATCCACAAGAGTTGAATATAATTTTATATTACTCATTAGATAATTATGACATAGTTATGATGTCATTAAACATACTGCAATCTCAAAACGGTATGTTTATTATTCATTGAAAATCCAACTATTTCAGAAAAATTCCAAAAAATCACCCTAATTATTTTTCAATGTGTATAATTCAAAAATTTACTCCATTTTTTGAAAATAATTTTTATTTTAAATCATTATGTTAATTATAAATTTGTAAATAAAATTTTATTTTTTATAAAAATACAAATACTTACCTAATAGATTTTAAAACATTTATTTACTTATACTATGATATAATTATATCACATTACCATTTAAGATGCCTAAATTATATTCATACTTCCTTAGGTTTGGTTACTATTTCATTGGTCATTTTACTATTCATAATAATAACATTACAATTTCAAAGGGTCAAGTTACTATTCACCAAAAAATTAAGTTGATCCTATCAGACTATAAATATCTTATTAATCCAAACCAGGTATGTAAAATTTTCAAAAATCATTTCACATAATCAATTACATAAATTATAATAATTATTTAAATGAAAAATGTATTATTTTTCACTATTCATTAAAAATATGAAACTTCTTTGAAAAATACTAAATACCAACCTTAGATTAATTTTGACATTTGAAATTCAAAAATGATTTTTATTTTACCATAATAATTCTCTAAGTATGATAAATCTCTAAAAATTAAATTTTTTCCTAGAAAAATCAATTTATATAATTTGTCTCATTTAAACATATATTTTATTAAGAAAAAATGTTCTTAAAATGGAAATAATAAAATCAAAATTTTATTAAAAAAAGGATTAAAATTTAAATGACTAAAGACTTGACACATAAACCCTTATAACACCTGCATATGACCTAAGGGTATGGTGTGAGATAGAGATGGACTCTTGGGGAGGCTCGTATAACATCGCCCGAATGGTAATCTATACTAACTTGAAATTACCCCATATGTGATTTCGTTCAAGATTAACATATTGAAGCTCATCTTGGGATTGGTTAAGAGCGAAGGAAGCTCATCTTGGGATTGGTTAAGAGCGAAGCTCAATGATGCTACCTCCATCCCAAGCTCTAAAAAATGGGTTTTGTATGTCCCGATTCTACTGGATGAGGCCATAGATTCTTCTTTCTGTATTAATTAACCATTATCATTTCTATTTATAAACAATAATAAAAACATTAAGAGTATAGTTTCCAATGGTCATATTGAAAATGATCATAATAGAACGACGGTCATATAATGGTCAATACTCGATGGTCACATTAAAAAAATACTTACTTCATTATTAATGAGATAAAGCTTTATTGTGACACAATATAACACAAAGTTTTCAGAAACAATTATTATTAAAAAATTTCCGGTTGTTACATTCTTACCCCCTTAAGAAATTTCATCCCTGAAATTTTATCTCAACCCCTCAGTTGAGAAAAGGTGTGGGTAGTTTTTCCTCATTATCTCCTTTGGTTCCCATGTGGCTTCTTAATATTTTTGGTTTCTCCATAACTCTTTAATGAGGTGGGTAATCTTGTTGCATAGAACCTTGTCTGTATAGTATAAGATCTTCATCAGCTACTCCTAATAAGATAGTTCATGTTCCAATTGTACTACCTCAAGATTAAGTACATGTGAAGGGTCTAGTGTGTACTTAATTAAGAGGGATACAAGGAAAACAACATAAAATTGTGATATATTTGGATGAAGTGCAAGCTAATAGGATACTTCTCCTATGAGATCAAGGATTTCATATGGGTCAATGTACCTAGGTCTGAGCTTCCCTTTCTTCCCAAAACTCATGACTCAATTCTAAGGTTAAATTCTAATGACCACTTTATCACCAACATAAAACTCCAGGTCCCTTCAGTGGTTTTCAACATAACTCTTCTACCAAATCTGAGAAACATTTATGTGTTTTTGGATGTAATGAACCTTTTTTGTCATTTATTTCATGAGATTAGGTTCAAGAAGATTTCTCTCACAAACTTCATCCCAAAAAGTATGAATTCTAAATCACTTCCCATTTTGAGCTTCATAGAATGGAAGCTGTTTTTCTATAAGAACTCAACTAATTGGAGATGTTGATCCCATACACCTTCAAATTCCGTTGATCTTGTTCTCGGTATATCCTTGAGTGTCTTAGTAGTCCTTCTAGATTGTCCATTAGTTGGGGGATGATAATCTATACTGAAATTCAGTTCGTTACTCAGAGCATGTTGAATACTTCTATAGAATTTTGACGTGAACCGTAGACCACGATCTGATTTGATAGAAAGTGGAACAGCATGCATCTTTACCAATTCATTTATGTAAATACTGTCACGTTGATCAATAGAGAAATATTCTCAAAATGGAGATAATGTGGGAAGTCTTCTAGAGATCTTCCACTATAACCCATATCACATTATTTCCTTTGGAAGTTACCAGGAGAGCAGTGAAAAATTCCATAGTGATATTTTCCCACTTCCATGTTGCTATGGGTAGTGGTTGTAATACCCATTAAGGAAGTTTTAACTCTACCTTCACTTGTTGAAACACCAAAAACCTTATATGTAATTGGAAATCACCCTTTTTATTTTATCCCACCCATAATGATCACAAAGGTATCTATACATTTTCACAATTCCAGGGTGTATAGAGAATGTAGATCTATGAGCTTCATCCATAAACTCCTTCTTTATTTCCTTGATAGATAGAACAAAAAGCCTTGTATGAAATTTAAGTACACATTATTGATCAATATTGAACTCAGGAAGCTTCTCATTATTTATAGCCTCTAACTTCTTCTGTAACAAAGGGTATTCTCTTTGATATTTCCCAATCTTCTCTAGTAATGATAGTTGATAAAATCATTTGGGATAGGGTTTATGATATCCCTTCCCTTACAATTACCATGTCCATTTTTAGTAGGTCTTTGATCAAAGTATCTCCTTGAATCCTCATAATTGAGAAAACTATAGGTTCCTTCCTACTTAATGTATCATAGAATTTTTTTTCTCTTCCAGGGTGATAATCAATTGAAAAATCATAGTCTATAAGAAGTTCCAACCATATCCTCTCTCTCATTTTCAATTATTTTTTTGTGAAAATATACTTCAAACTTTGGTGATCTGTGTATATATCACATTTTTCCCCATAAATATAGTACCTCCATATCTTCAGAGAAAAAACAACCACAACTAGATTCAGATCATGCATAGGATAAGTCTACTCATGCGCATTTAACTTTTAATATGAATAAACAACCACCTTATCATTTTTCATGAGAATTCACCCAAGACCTTTCATAGAAACATCACTAAAAATAATGAATCTTTCTCTAATAGAGGGTATAGATAACACAGATGTAGTAACCAATATATTATTCATCTCTTAGAAACTTTCTTCACACTTCTTTTTCTAGATGAACTTGACCCCTTTTTGAGTTAACTTGGTTAATGGATTTGAAAGTCATGATTTTTAAAAAAAAACCTCTTATAATATCTTGATAAACCAAGGAAACTAAAAATATCAATTACTATTGTGGGATGAGGCCACTCTTCTACAACCTTTTTCTTTCTAGGGTCAACTGAGATTCCTTCCTTGGTTAGAATGTGCCCTATGAAATCAACTTGTTGTAACCAAAATTCACATTTTATAAACATTACAAATAACCTATCCTTCATCATAGTTTTCAATATAAGCCTTATATGACCCTCATGTTCCTCATGACTTTTGGAATATATTAGAAAATCATAAATAACAATTACCAAAAAGTTATCAAGGTAGTTCTTAAAGACTCTATTAATCAAATCCATAAAAATAGTATGAGAATTAGTCAAGATGAAGGGAATAAAAACAAACTCATAATTCTCATATCTTGATCGAAAGGTGGTATTTGGAATATATTATCTCTTTACCCTCAATTGATGATAACCAAATTGAAGATCAATCTTGGAGAAGAATTGAGCCCCACGAAGATGGTCAAATAAGTCATAAATTCTTGGAACAGGGTACTTTTTCTTTACTGTGATCCCATTAAGTTATCTATAATCAATTCATATATGCATTGATCCATACTTCTCTCTTTAAAATTAGAACATGTTCTCCCCAAGGAGACACACTTGATTGGATAAACCCCTTCACCAAAAGTTCTTTTAGTTGTTTCTTTAATATCTCCCTCTCCATATTTTTCTATTCTATATGGAGTTTTTGATATCATCTTGGAACTAGGAATAAGTTCAATGGGGAACTCTAATTTTCTTTCAGGGGGAGGTCCAGAAAACTCCTTTGGAAATATGTTAATGTACTCATGAATAATATTAATATTTTCCATTCTTATACTTTTATTTCCTTCTTCATCTTCACCGATCGTATCTATAAAGAGGCCTACAGGCGGTGATACTAGACAAAACTCATGTCGAGGTATCTCTAATTTTAAAACAACATTAGGTTGTCCATTAAAGACTAATAAGATTTCCTTACTTATTTATTTGATCTTATCATTATACTTTCAGAGCCAGTCTATCCCATGTATAATGTCAAATTCCAACACGACAATGACTACTAGATTTGCGATGAGATTATGCTCTCCAAAGTGAATACTAGAGTTTCTAAGAACTATTGATGCTTGGATAATCCATCCAAGAGTCATTAATTATAACTATACTACTATAAGTTGAATAATTGATTCTATATTATTTTAATACTTGGAAGAAATAATGGAATGCATAGAACCAGAATCAAACAAAGTACTTACTAGCTTTGAGAGAACAATGAGGGTACCTTCCACCACATAATTTAGAGATTCAACTTTAGTATTCATGATAGAAAAATCACGAACTTGCTCCCTTGGGATATAATGAAGTTGATGGTGATTCCCCTCCACTACCCTTGGATTTGGATTATGATTGGAAATGTGTGTGAGTTATCCACACTTGAATCATTGGACTTCAGGTAGGGCCTACACCATATTCCCTTTTTCATTTTTGTTGATAAGTTGAGTCTTCACTTCACAATGATAGTTCTGAGTGATATGGTCATCTCTTCCACACTTGTAACACTTCCCGCTCCTGAGCAGGTAGTTCCCAGAATTCTTCTTCCAAAATTTATTGCATATGGAATGTTTCACTTTCTTTCCTCGTATTCTTTGATCAAAGCCCATCCCCAGTTTTAGTTATGGAGATATCTTCTCCTCATTATATTTTTGAGACCACTACATCTCACTAAAATCTAGTTCAGCCTTCATATAACAACTTAAAATTTCTTCACACCTGTCATAGTCTCAATTGGATAAATTCTCCTTCTGCTTCTGTTCATGGAATTCCTTCTCCATTTTCTTTCTCATCGAATGAAAAAATACTTATTAAAGAAGATTCCCCTCAACTATGCCCACTCCAAAGCTTTAATATCACCTCTTGGAATCATGTTTTTATTATTATTCCCCACCATTTATCAAATTATCCTTCTAAACAGTACACATAAATAGTGAATTTCTCTTATTCTAAACAATGATGTACAAAAAATATATTTTCTATAGATATTATCCACTAACTGTAATCAATGGGTTAGTAGATCCACTGAACGTTGGTGGTCATTGACGCATAAAGAACTCAACAAAAATTTGTTCCCTCTATGGTGAAATAGGTCTCTCACCTTGATTCATGTTATTTCCCATAATATGAGTTAGTTGATTCATCATTCTCATGAAGGCTTCCATTCTGGATTCCAATGGAAGGGTGCCAGCACCTGGTCCGTTGCGCTCACCATTTTCACAGTTTCTCCAATTTCCCACCATTTTATAAAATAAGTATACCTTAGTGGGAAATGTGTTTCAATTAATAATATTATAATTCTAAGGGACCTTTTATGTCATATAACATCATTCTTATAAATTTTATTCATTTAAAAACAACAAACTTTTCTATGAATCAATCATAATAATTCATAAAAAGATTATGATTAACTAAAAATATCCCCCAAAAGTGTCAAACTAGGAGTACAGAAAGGCCCATTTTCATGAAAAATTTCCTATTTGAGTCTATCTCAAATCGTTTTTTTGGGTTTTACCCCTATATACATATGTGTTAGATCCACATCCACTTGTTTGTAACTAGAGAGAGATTTATTTTTTCAGAAACCACTTAATTAATATTTCACCAAAATGCCAGGAAGTTTTCATATATTTAAAATTTTCTATAGGGTTATTCCGAAAGTTTTAATATCCTAATTAAAACAAATGAATAAACCATGATTTTATACCAACTATGAAATCCCACATTTTTATTACATAACTTTTTATTACATTTTACAAATAGAGGATCTTATAAAGTATACTATCTTGGAAAAAAGGTACATAATACATGAAAATATGAAAAAATAAATTTAAAAAAATTGAATGGATTCATAAAATATTCATCCAAAGTTCAATTACTATATCTCATAAACTGGGGACATAAATCAAAGGAAAGCATGAGTAGAGGGCTCAGTAAGGGTAAATAAGGGGAATTATTTACTTATGATCTTGAGGAATATCAGCAAGAACTTGATAAAATAAATAAAGGCATGAGAAAGAGGAATATAATAATAATAATAACATGAATAATAAATTTTAAAGGTGGATTCAAAATTTAATTGAGTCATTTATAAGAATATCACCAAGGTTTATCACCGAGGTGTCATAAAAATTACCAAGGTAATTCATGAAAGTATCGTAAAACTTTTCATCTCTAGAGATTAAATTATTTACACAATGTATTGGAGAGCTATCAGAGTTCAACCTTAATATGTATTAATTAATGTGAGGAACATATATATTAATAAATGTTTTCATAAATAACCCCTGTAGAATAAAAGAAACGGGTTTCATTTAAAAATCATGGTGTTTTATAAAGTGCTTAAAAGCATGAGCCATTTATCATTTTAAACCCATGAAAATGGTAGGTGGGTTTAATGTATGTTAATACCATAATTAAATAGACCATTTTGACTTATATTTTAATACCTATAGAGAAGATAGTGGTTTGGGTATTCAAAAAAGAAAATAAAAGAATTTCTTGATAAAAAGAGATAAATTTTGAGATGAAAATCCCACAACATAACAGGTATGAAACACGGTTTTGGAGAAATTAAAAAGAGTGGGGGGAAATGGTATACCATTCATAAAATAATCTTAATACATTAAAGGGATATAAAAAAATTTATGGAAGAACACGATATGGTGATTTGATATGCATACCACATAAAAAGAGATCTTTAAAGGAAAAGCGAAGTTGAGATTTCCCTTACCTTGAATAGTGTCTCCTAAAACATGAAGATCGGGAACTAGGGGGATTTAGGACACCTTGGGAGGACTCCTTGGGAGGTAATAATATCAAAAATTGGTGGTGGATAAATTTTTAATGAATGGAAATTAATTAATTGGTGGGTATTTATAGAAAA
This sequence comes from Viscum album, assembly GCA_963277665.1. NCBI lineage: Eukaryota > Viridiplantae > Streptophyta > Magnoliopsida > Santalales > Viscaceae > Viscum > Viscum album. The sequence goes on from OY728144.1 coordinate 186,877,095, forward strand.
ATAGAGGGAGTTTTTTTTATTAATTTCCAAGGACACCTCAGTAGTGGTATTTGCATAACCATGGGCTTTACCATGGTATTTTCCCATGTTATTGGCCACTTGGGACACCTATTACATTATTATAATAAAAAATAGTTTACTATAATTTTATATTACTCATTACAGCATTATGAAATAGTTATTATGTCATTAAACATACCAAAAACTCAAAAACTATATGTTTACTATTCACTGAAAATTCAACTACTACAGAAAAATCCAAAAAATCCACCCTAATCATTTTTTGATGTGTAGATTTCAAAAATGGACTTCATTTTATGAAAATTAATTTTCTTTTAAATAATTATATTAATAATAAATTTGTGGATAAACATTTATGTTTTATAAAAATACTAATACTTAACTAATAATTTATAAAAAATTTATTTACATATACTATGATATAATTATATCACATTACCATTTAGGATTACTAAATTATATTTATACTTCCTTAGGTTAGGTTACTATTACATTGATCAAATTACTATTTATAAGGGTAACATTATTATTCTAAAGGTTCAAGTTACTATTCACTAAAAAATTAAGTTGATCCTATCAGACTCTAAATATCTTACTTATCGTAATCGTGTGTGTTTATTTTTTGAAATTCATTTCACAGAATCAATTTTCTAAAGTATAATAATTATTTAAATGAAAAATAAAGTATTTTTCACTATTCATCAAAAATATGAAACTTCTTAGAAAAATACTAAAAATTCACCCTAGATTAATTTTTAAATTTGAAATTCAAAAATGATGTTTATTTTACCATTATAATTCTATTAGTATGAGAAATCTTTGAAAAGTACAATTTTTACCATTAAAATGAATTTATCAATTTTTTCTCGATTAATAATATATTTTATTAAGACAAAATATTCTTAAAATGGAAATGATGAACTAAAAATATTATTAAAATAAAGGGATTATAATTTAAGTGACTAAATCCTTGACAAATAACCACTTATAACACCCACATACGGCCTAAGGGTAAGGTGTACGATGATGATAAAATCTTGAGGTGGCTTAGATAACATCGCCTGATAGGTAATATCAACTAACTTTAACTTCTACCATAGGTGATTTCATTCAAGCTTAACATGTTGAAGCTCAGCTTGGGCTTGGTCAAGAATGATGTCGAGTGATGCTAAATCCTTCTGAAGCTCTGAAAAATGGGCTTCATATGACTTGATTCTATTGTATGAGTCCATCGAATCTTGTTTCTACATTAATTAAATATTATTTATTCTATTTGTAAACATTAATCATAAAGTTAAGAGTATAGTTTGAAACATTAATATTGAACAATGGTCATATAATGGTCAAAACCCAATGTTCACATAAGAAAATAATTACTTCATTATTAATGAGGTAAAGTTTTTCTGTGAAACAATATAACACATATTTATAGGAAACAATAATTATTCAAAAAGTTTTGTTCATTACAACTGTATTTTAAATTTATGATCTTCCAAATGAGTTTTTATCCACTTCAATTGAGTTGTAGGTTTGAGTTTCAGTCGCATATTCAGCCTTATTAGTTCTTAGTGTCATAAAAATATATATCTTAGTGTAATAATACAAACACCATTCACCCAAGAATGAAAATCCACTTGATGTTTATCATTTATCATCAACAAAACCTTCCAAATATACATCTGTATAACCAAACACATTTAATTTCCCTAAGCTATAATATTTCAACCGGAAATCTATTGTTCCTTTAATATATCAGAGAATACTTTTTACAACCACAAAATTAGACTCTTTGGGTGCACTTTGATACATAGAAAAAAGTGTTACAACATATACTAAATCTTACCTTTAATTTGTGAGATATAACAGACTTCTAATCAATTTTATAAAAACATTTGAATCAACATACTTTTCCTTTTCATATTTTGTTAGATTTTTCCCCATTATAATGGGTGTGGAAACAAGCTTCATATCTTCTATTCCAAATATTTTCAAGAGTTCTTTAGTATACTTCTCTTGAGAAAGAAAAATATAATATTTATTTATAGAGATTTTGAGTATAAGAATTTAACTCATTTTTACCTGTATATTCATTTCAAATAATATATTCATTTTTTTAGAAAACAAATCCACACATTTATTCATCATTAAAAGAAAATATAATGTCATCAATATAGACAATAATAATAATATATACATCATTTTCATACATGATGTAGAGATTTATGTCTAATATTCCCTTTATAAAATTCAATTTATTCAAGTAGTAATCTTGCATAGAATACTGAGCTCTTAGGGCTTGTTTTAGCCCATATAGATGCTTTTTAAACCTAAAATCATATCACTTATCTTTTCCAAGAAAGAACCCACATTTATGCTCTATTTGAACATCCTCTACCAGCTCAACATTGTGTAAGTAATACTTGGAATTCATTAGAAAAATATTGTATTTCTTTTGTTTAAAAATAAAAATAAATATTCTAACTATTTTAAGACTTACAACAGGTAAAAAAATTTCATCAAATTCTCCTACTTTAACTTGTGAATAGACTTTGAAAACCAATATTTCTTTTTTTATTACTACTTCTCCCTTTTTAATCAACTTGTTTTAGAACTCTCTCTTGGTTCCTATCACATTTTTATCTTCAGGTATGGGAACTAACTCCCATGGATCATTATTTTTTATTTGATCCTGTTATTCATTCATATAATAAGGACACTCTTGATTATTTAAATATTCTTCAATAGCTTTAGGTTAAACTCAAGAGAACTGTGGTGCATGAGATTCTATCCTCATAGTTATCCTAGTTATTACCTGCTGATTTTTTCACCAAATATATTTTTAAAATTTCACTTTTCTTATTAGCCATTGATGAGATGAATTTTATTATTCCTCATCACTTGAAATATATTAATCTTATTCCTCCACCTATATAACGTCAATTATTTAATCTATGTATAATTTTATTTAGGTTATTCAATAAAAAATAATCATCCATACAACTTCTAGAACTTTCATATTCATATGTTACTTACTTATTTGAATGATCCATAATTTTCATATCAACTATATCAAATATTATTATAGTATCCTTTTTAAAATTGTTGTATACCCTTCCATTTAGAGGATAACCAATGAAAATTCCAGCAACTCCTCTTAGATAAAACTTACCAATATTTTTACCTATTACCTTGATAATAAAACGGATAAAAAAACTAAAAGATTCTTAAAACATGGAATTTTTTTGTAATACATATCATAAGTGAACATATATGAATTTATATAATGCATATAATGATTTTTAATTTGAATCACTGGACCAATAACTTTCCTCTAAAAATACCTTGAATTATTATACTCTAATAACATTGTCCGACCATTTCTACCAAACAACTATTTTTTGTTCAGCCATTCCATTTTATTATGGCGGGTATGGTGCCTTGAGTTCATGTTGGATTCCATCATTCTCTAAATTAGCTTCAAATTTTCCATTTGTAAACTCAATACCATTAAATGTATAGATCTTCTTAATAGAAAAATCACTCTCCTTTTCTATACATCTTAGAAAATTTTTAAACATATTTAAGGCTTAAGACTTTCATTTCATAAAACTAACACTGGTAATATGAGTGAATCCATCAATAAGGATTATAAAGTACTTTTCTCTATTGGTGGATTTCTTCCTCATGGCCACACACACATCTGAATGAATACTATTCTAAGGTTGAGTAGATTGAATCTCCACCTTTTTATGAGAAGAGTTAACAATATTTCCCTTTTGGAATGTTGAGAACATACAATATATTTCTATTTTTAGAAATGGAACATCACAAACAATATTACCTTGAGTGATCATTTTCATATTATTTTTTCCAAGAGGATAAGACTTCAATTCCATAATTAATTCTCTTCATTCATGCTTATAAAACATGAATTTATACCATCACTTACCTAGAATAAATTTCCTTTGGTCCACTTTCCTTTGGTCAATATTCTTACATACTCAAGGCTTTTAATCAAGAACCCATACATCCTAAAAAAATATTTATTTACATTATCAAAAAGTTGCGAGACACTTAACGAATTGTGTGTCAATCCATCAACATAAATAGTTTTTTTGGATTTCATCTTTTCTTTCCAAATAATATTTGATCCAACTACTTTAAATTTTAGTTACCCATTATTTGAAAAAAACAATAAGCCTCTATTTCACTTCTCAAAATCATTTAGGGGTTTTAAATATCCTATCATATGTGATGAGAATCCACTATCCATGATCCATGTAATTTCAAATTTTGATGCTTTATGTCCAACATAAACAACTAAGTATTTATATCTCCCTTTATTTTCATATTCTAAGAATACTAAGTATTTAAAATCATGTTTTTTGGTCTAGTAGATGAATGAGTCATTAATTTGTATGATTTATAGGCTAGTTACACCTTTCAAAAAATTCTTTAATAATATAAAACCTGTTTTGTGTATTATATCCATAATAATTAACCCATTTCTAAACATCCTCCTTTGGAGAAGACTAACACCCCTCAAACCTTTTTTTACAAGCCTTCAAGGAATTCTATGATGTTTTTATTTGAACCAAATTTGTTTCTATATTTTAAAAAACACAATAGAACTATAAATATTCATAAAAATAATATTTTACTTCAAAAACTATATGCTATCCCAAACTATGTGCTTGGCTTCCAGCCTCCTTCGGATTAATTTTTTTGATCCATTTTTTGATTTTTTTGAACTTATAACATATTATTATTTGTATTAAAATTATTATCATCATTTATTAAGTCACCAGGTGCTATATATTTTGAATCATAGTTTGGATTCCATGAATTACTAGAATTTTTTGCGACTCATTTGATTTATCTAAAAACATAATCCTTTTTACTACATCTTGTTTTTTGATTCTTTATCCACTTTTTCAATATTAACATCATCTTGGAAAGATGATTTTTTGATATTCTCATGATTATTTATTATATAAAAATACTATAGATTATTGAATATAATTTTGAATAATAAGCCTAAATAGTTCAAGTAATATTTCAATTTTAATCAGTTTCTGTTGAGAACGATCAAGTTACTTCCCTAAATATTTAACCTTTTCTTCTAAATTGATATTTAAGATCCTATAATCATCAAGAAACGTCTTTAGATTATAAATTTCCTTCAATAACTTAGATTTTTCTTCTTTATAAACTGATTTAGTGTTGAATACTTGATTATCTTTCTTAAACATCATGTTTTATTTTTCAATATTTTAGATTCTAGAGAGAAATTATATCAATTCTCTCATCAATATTAACTAAATTTCAGTTTCATCATATCTAATTATGGAATCACTACCTTCATCACAAGTAAAATTTTCATCACTCACCTTAGCAATAAGTAGATTTTCACTAACATCACTTTTAGTATCAACCTCTTATTCCTCACCACTGATTTCACCTTCTTCAAAATTAGATATAAAATTCCAAATTTTTTTTATTTTAGAAATTTATACCATTTCTTATATATGGGAAGTTTGGAATGGTTAAATTATTTTTGGATAATCTTATAGATATTTAATTTTCTTTATCACTATATTTATCTTATTTTAGTTTTAAACATTTTACTAAAAAATGTGAAACACCACCATAGTTGAAACATTTATGTAATAACTTACCTTTGATATTTCCCTTACATATTCTAACTTTTTTGATAAATAAGATTCATAATTTTATCAAACCTTATATGTACATTTGAATCTGAATATGAAATACCATATTCAATATCTTCACAATGTTTTGTATTAATTTTCTCATGTATTGAGGTTTTAAAGGAAATATTCTATTTAGTTTTTCCCTTTTTATTGATAGTATTATCTATCATCTTTTTATAATAAATAAAGGTACTATGAAAATCATTAAGAGGGATTTCACCTAGATATTTTTATTTTAAAGTAGATACATCAACATCAAACTTATTGGGTTAGATATGTAATATATTCTAAAAAAAAGTAGTCTTACAACTTTCCAATATAACCTATGATTGTGCTTACAACTTCATTAACCCTTGGGAAGAGTCTTCCAATAGTCTCATCATCACGTATCTAGATATATTCATATTTAAGTATCCAAAACTATAACTCTTCTTTCTTTAATTTGGTTTTCCATTCATATATACTCTTCAGTTTTTTCAAAATACCTTTTTCTATTTTGATACCTTTGACCTTCATAAATCCACTTTCTGAAAGGGAAGATAAAATATTATTTTTAAAATTACCATAATTCTCTATATTCCTTTTTTCTTCTGCTATTGGGCCAAAACGTTTAGATCATGGGGAAATATATCGGTTTTAGCTTCCAAAACCTCAAAACTGATTGAGAGAATATATGAAAATATTCTATATCTCCAAACATAATAACATTTCCCATAAAATATGGGGACCCCTATCTATTCACTGAGTTTAAATTATCTATAATTGATAAGATAAATAAGTGACTAATCCTTATTCCCAATATGGACTTCAAAAATTAATATTTAAATAACCAATGCCAAATATAGGCAACCTATCAGATACCACATGAAAATTCACCTAGAATATTTATGAGGGATCACCATGGGGGAGGGTGAATCTAGGATCACAATTCTTTTTTATTTATTTTAAACACCCATCATAATTTTTAAATTATAGTGATATAATCTGTCTTCATACCCACACACACACCAACACAAGGGAACACAATTGATTTATAAGGTTCACGTCTCAATGTGAGAAGGTTATTCATTGGTGTGATGAAGATTCCTCCAGAATCACATAAACCACTAGAATCATTAGGTTATTACAACAGGTAGGGTATAAAATTTAAAATCATGTTTTCATGTCTATCAACAAGGATTCATTATATCCCACACACTACAACATTTAGTAGTTTGGATAATAACTAATATGTATTAATCCTATATAATTCCATTGATTTGAAAGATATAATGAGTCTTTATCTTCCTCTAAAATTACACAACAAGTTACTTTTTCTTATAATATGCACAAAAATACATAAAACAATCTTCCACTATATTTATCTTCTTGTGAATTTCATGACCAACTCACATACTTGGTTTATTCACAAAATGATCAACTCACTTTATCCTTTGTTGGTTAAAAAGTTATTCATTGAATTCCATGTGAATAATTTGAATTCAAATCTCCTATAATTATTGAATCAATAATTTTCCACTAAACCTCCTCCATAATTTCTTGTAACCACATATAGTTATTTATAAATTTCTTAAACTAAACACATTGAAATATCTCAACTTTATTTCTTATTCTCTTTTAATAAATTCACTCATATTTAAATCACTATGTATACATGATACTACGCATATAAAATCACAACCACATTCCTTCATTCTAGAGAACTCTCATTTCTTTTTTAATCATGGAAATTTTCCTCATAAATACAATCAAACCATCTATCTCCATGATAAATTGTATACATTATGGTCTGCATATAAATATACATATATGTATATATATTCATGTATGAATTTGTGATCATAACATCCCTATTTTTAGTACAAAACTCCCTGAATTTATCTTCTTCTTCTTCCTGGTAACATTTGGCATCACCTAAAAAAAATAAGAAAACAGTAGATAGACCATGTGTCATGATGTCACTTGATCCACCACTAGGAAGATGGCTACTCATCATGCAGTCAAATATCCTACCATGTAAATATCCTATCATGTAGTGGATACCAACAGGCTAGTTTTCCTTACAGTCTGTCAACCTACTGTAAATCTCATGATCATTTTTCTTACTATATGAAGGCAATAGTTGCTTGACCTACCATGAAAAGGCCATGGTCACTCGATCTTTCATGTGAATGCCACAATTTCTTAACTTACCATTAAAATACCATAGTCACTCTTCCAAACTAAAAATTAAACTTTGAATCAACACAAATAATCTCTTCTTACTATTCTTCATAACTTTGCTAGGATAATGATTACTATATCATGATATATAAATATTTGAATATTGAATCAATATAAATCACTAGATTCAACATTTACAAGTAGGATATTACCTTTACATTGTCTGTTGAATTTTTGAGTTACCATAATGAAAAAGTTGAACTACCCTTACATAGCTAGTGAAAATTCTAGAAGACCTTTAAATAGAGAGGTTTAAACTTACACAAACAGTGTTTTTCCATACTAATTTTACAAAATAACCCAAGTAAGAACAATACTTATAGACTTAACTTTATTAGAGGATTGTTATCTCCAGTTAACATTTATGCAAAATCTTGATGACCTTTATGTGACATGTGTAAATTCCATCTAAGGCCTTCTCAAACATATCTTAAAATCCTCCCATATTCAATCAAAAAAATTTATACTATATTCCATCACTTTTCATATTATTTTAAGATCAATTTAACAATCATCCCAATTATATGATTAACTTTTTTTCAATAAAAGAAAGCATAATAAGTATATCCATTCTAACTTCTCAACACAATTATTTCAATATTAAACTCAACACTGACCAACCCAGGTCCCAAAGAACTGATTTATTTATCACTGATAGTCTAGGAATATCAATAATTACCTATATTAGAGAAACAAACACCACCATTTTAGGAAACATACTTTGGATAACTTGATATGGACATTAATAGTAGGATTAGAAAAGTGTATTATATCATGATCTACCTGTTTCCTCCTTTAAAACATTTTACCAGGTGATAGTCCCACTAAAAATCCTTGACTATATCAAGTACTTTACTACTATAATGGAAGTCATGAGAGTTTTACACACACTAGTGAAAATGGGAAGAAAATAATACCCATAGTGGGTGGATTTTACTTCTCCTCAAACCAACTTTGGGACTCCCACATTCTTGATATTCAACGGAATGAGAGATCTAGAGTAGTATATATTTCATTTCATGTCTCAATGTGGCCTCATATTGGTTAATAATGAGAAAGAGGATTAGGAGAAGCTCATGTGATTAATATAAACCCTAAAAGGAATAGTATTCATCAGATAAAACAATTTACCATCACGGTTTATCACTAAAAGGGAAGATATTTAACAAAAGTTCCTTTATCAATTTATCCCATCATCAAAGAATAAAATTGTACATTACCTCCTAAGTTACAATAAGTGTAAAAGAAACAGAGTTTCAGTCTTTATTACCCAATGTAAAGTCCTGACATAATCCTTGAATATGCAACTTCTTCAAGAATAACTGTTTGAGATATGCATAGAAAATATCCAAGATGAGATAAAACATTACTTATTTACTTGAAGTACCTTAGTGGTTTCTAGGAGTTTTGAGTATTTAAACAAATATTGGAGGTTTCCATTCAGAATTCCAAAGCTAAGTCTCAACCAAAAATATCAATATAAGGGAAGAAAAATGGTAGAGTGGAGACTATGATTTTTTATGATCAAACTAGCACTGATGCTAGTTCTAATTCCCAATACCTCTCAATATCATGAAGTGCCTCCTCCTAAGCAATAATGGAATAGAAAACCATTATTAGGAGAGAAATAAGGAAACGAGTTACCTAAAATCTCAATATTATAAGATTAAGATCTATTACTTCTAAAAAGAGTGGGTCCTGGGGTTCTTCATAACATCCCATGAGAAGGACTTGGTCAAATTTAAATAGATTAGGAGACCCAATAAGTTTAGTATAAATGATCATCTCAACTAGTACCCCTACTATAAGATGATATGAAAAAAAATCAAGAACAATTCATCTTCATGGATATACTCTTGGACATGGTTGAATTAAAATAGGTCAGGTTGGGTGGTCTCACCCAACTTTACCCATGTTTTTAGGGTTATGCGGTTTCTTGTAGTTCATCTTGGGTTGTCGAATCCTCAGAGACCTAAGAAGTAACCTACAGAAACATACATTTTATGGATTGTTTTTGGCTATAAAGTGGTCAACTTTGGTTGATTTTATATGGGTTTAAGTGAACACTAAGAGACTTAATTTAATTAAATTTAAAATAATGAGTTGATCCTAGGTTATCACTTGGGGTGGATTAGATGCATTCCTTTTTCAACTATTTCAATTTCTTATATTTTAGAAGAGATCATTTAAGAAGATAAAAAACATCATCAATTACTAGTTTAATACCTACACACTTTAATACTAATCACATTTACACATGAAGGATCAATGTTTTGAGCACTTCTTGGTAAAGGTTCATATTAGCACTTGAAGTGCGTGGCCTTAAATTCAACAAGGATGAAGGGGTTTGAAGATATTCAAACAAAATTCTCAATTAAAAGAATTGATTAGAAATTAATGGAGTGATAAATAACATCCAATACATCCCCTTTATACTCCCTTGTATCAACACATAAGTGGGTTATCCCTCTATATATTCTATGATTTCAATTGAAGCATAAAGTTGACTCATGAGGGAGGAATTGGAGAAGTAAAAAAAAGACAACGAAATAACGATCACTCCACAGTTGTGTGATAATTTCACAAGTTTTGGTGTGAATAAATTCACACCTTGAACCAAAGGTATAAAAACAATATGAATAAGAAAAAAAAATAATACAATAACAAATTGTATTAAGAAACTAAGGTGAATTGAAAAACTTACATGAGAAAGACAAACTTGAGACAACAAAATCGCGGTATAACATTACAATGAAATAAATCTCAAAATATCCAAAAATAATTCCACAAAACTATCTTAAATTAGAATCTTTGGAGCCTTGGGTTGATCTCCCAATAGTTAAAGTAATCCCACTAGATTATGGTAAGTTTAGGGTGGTGTAAAGCTTCTGGAACTTAGACTTGTCCACTCTTGACCCGAGGTGGCAGCCAACTTACATCCACGGAACAGACGCATATAAATGACCTTCTAGATGGCTGAATTAGAGTGTTAAATAGATGAAGAAAATGTATTTTTGGATTTCTCCCAACCTCCTGTAAAATTCCATCCCAAATGGATGTTTTTTTTGCGATATATTATTGAAATGGTGGGCTATTTTTCTGGGCCGCAGAATCTGGCCCGGAATTGTATCTCCAACTTGGGCCGCCTGCAAATCTATTCAAACATCATAATTAGCTTTGTCCAATGTTTAATGAAATGTTTACATGATTTTTAATATCTTAAGTTCAATTTTCAGAATTATTGGGCTTATATATTGACCGCTAGAGTAGTTTTATTGGGCTATTGTCCAGTTCATTTCACCCAGAATGTTGTTTATTCAAGGCCAGCTTTGGTGGTATTCTAAAATGAATATTCAAGTACTCCAAATGTATGAATTGTTACCAATGTAATTATAAACCTGAAAATTAAATATGAAAAAAAATCAAGATCATTGGGTACTTTAAATGATGTTAAAAAATGTACCATGTAATAGTTCATTTTAGGAAGGAATTACAATTATAATTTGAAATAATGTTCAAAGTGTAAAATGTACTAAAATGGTGTTTATAAATAATAAATCACTTGAATATTATATATATTAACAATGAATAGTATCCCCATTCAGTGGCTAATCTCTCCCCAACTTGAGTTTTGTTAGTCCCGAGCAAAATATATCTCAAAATGTGAAATTCGAATTCCCTTTTCCAAAAACATTTTAATAAAAAATGATCACCAAAAACCATTATATAAAACAATTGTGAAACCCATAAAAATAATTTATAAAATATAGTTTCATAAGAAGATCCTAATCCCAATCTCATTCATTTTTTCAAATTCATCGACATATTTCATCCAATATCAATTAAGTATGAGGATGTGTTGTGTATCAAAATAGACATGGGGTTCATCTTTATTCAAGGGGGAAATGATGGAAGTTCTAGGTGGAATCATATTTCAATATTAAGATGAGTATTAATTTTTTTTTCAATATTTTCATGGTAATTGAAATTGCACTCAAAAGAGTCAACCCATGTAGCGAGACTATGCCGATGACTCCCAGGCTCAATGACTTTCAGGCACCAAGTGAATCCCACATACTCATGCATCATCTCTAGTTAACTGAGTTAAAAAAATTCAAATTACCATAAATAGAGATAAAATTTCTAACTCTAGGCCAGAAAACTATTGAGTCATGATCCCCATGTTCTGAAATCTATGCATTAGGTTATTTCATTGCTCTACGCGCAAATTTATTGTTTTTTTATATTTTTATTGAATACTCATATTAAAACTAAAATGATCACCAAACCTATTCTATTTATTTAGGGGACCCCATGAACTCAAACTAATACCCCAGTATCCAAAGGACATGCGTTGTGATCTTTTTTTTCTATTTGGATGAAAATATAAATGATGAAATTTCACATTAGACAGCCACAATTTCCAAAATCTATGCTCATGAAATTATACATGTATTAAAATTAGAATCCGGGCATGCTAAATTATTTGATATTCAGTTTCAAAGTGTTAAATGTGAACTATCATGTTCAAGGTTAAAGAAAATGTTCCTTCCCCACATTTTCTTATGCACACAAAATTAATTAATTTTTTTGTCATTCTTTTCTCCCCCCAACTTAGAATAACACTGTCCCTAGTGTTTAAAGAAAAAAATTGTGAAGGGGGTAGAGGTAGATGAAAATAATTCTAAAAGGAATTTTCAATATGAGTATCATGGAATGAAGTCACCTGGTGTTTGAACTTGAAGTTCTTGTTGCTCTAATCTAGTCCTTTGATATCCATGTCATTTGCAGAGTTCCCTAGTGGAAAACAATACAAAAAAAAAACAATATATATAGATATAAATATTTATTCATATAATAAAAAAGTAAAATATAAGTATATATAACAAAATTATAGAATAAATAAGCACTATAAGCCTTAAGTCAGTGGTAAGTGTGCACCCCTGTCTCCCTTCGGTCTCGAGTTTGAGTCCCCGTGGCTTTGATGGTTGTGATAGAGTTTTCTCCATGACCTACGATGTGTCCTTTTAATTTTTTTAATTTTTTTATTTTTATATTAACATATAAACACATAAAAATAAAATTAACTGATGATAAATTGTCTTCAAATTAAATTTATGGGTAAGGTATTACTCAAGGATCACACCACATGACACAGATGAATATGACACCCCTTTAATACCCATCCATACTCATAATAGAAGGACATGTCAACAGTCTATTTTTTTGAAATATTAAAATGATTAATTAATCCTATTTGAAAAATGAAAATGTTTCAAAAATATTGGAAATAGGAAAACCACAGGTTTCCTCCCATGAATCGGTTTTTTTAACATCGTTAGCCCAACATAGATCCTAAATCTATCAATTTTTTACTAGTTCATAGGTTGGATCAGTGAACTCAACCTCTATTTACTATTTATTGAATTATTTAATGAATGGTTTTATCCTATGACCATTAACCTTGAAAATTTGACCACTTGTGGGATCCTGAATCTCTACTACCCCATGGGGGTACACATGAAGAACTGTGAATGGACCTGACCATCTAGACTTTAACTTTCCTGGGTGTAAATGAAGTTTTGAACTATACAAGAGCACGAATTTTCCCAGTTCAAAATGTTTCACATTGATATTCCTAGATTGGTAAGCTTGAACTCTAGCTTTATTTATCCTTGATTTTTTATAATCCTCCATCCTAAGTTCCTCAAGTTCATTAAGATCTAATTTCCTCTTTGCTTTGGCCAAAAAAATTTCAAAATTCATTTTTTTTGATTGCCTAAAATTCCTTATGCTCAATTTCAACAGGTAAATTGCATGATTTTCCATAAACCAACTTATATGGTGACATTACTAAGATGGTTTTGAATGCTATAAGATATGATAAAAGGGAATCCAAGAGTTTCTTGGACCAATCTTTCCTAGAGGGATTGACAGTTTTTCCAAGAATTTTCTTAATCTACCTATTCGCTAACTCCAATTGACCATTGGTTTGTGGATGGTATGCAGTGGAAAATTTAGGAGAAATACCATAATTAGAAATGAGTTAAGAGAATGGGCGGTTACAGAAATGGGTTCCTCGATCACTGTTTATATCCCTAGGAATTTAAAATCGATAAAATATGTTCTATTTTAGAAATCAGATCACAACATGATTGTCATTAGACTTGGTGGAAATGGACTCAACCCATTTCGAGACATAATCAACAACTAAGAGGATTTATAGGTATATCCTAGAGTTTGGGAAGGGTCCCATGAAATCAATTTACCAAAAATCAAAGATTTCAATGATAAGAATGGGAGTGAGGGGTATTTTATTCATTTTGGTAAGGGATCCTAATTGTTTACTTTGAGGACATCTTTGAAAGAATTTTTGGGAATAATTAGTGAGGTTAGGCCAGTAGAAACCACTTTAGAGGACCTTTGCAGTGGTTCTCTTTGTGGAAAAGTTGCCTTCACATGCCTCTGTATGATAGAATCTTAGAATGTACTCTTTCTCAGACTCAGGAACACATCTCCTAATGATTTGATCAGGATAGAACTTGAAGAGGTAAGGATCATCAAACACATAGTGTTTGACATCATAAAGGAATTTCCTCTTATCTTGGGTCCTAAGAAATTTCGGAATGTCACCCATAACCAAGTGGTTTTCTATGTCAGCATACTATGGGAAATAACTCATAGAATAGAGGTTCTCATTAGGAAATGAACCAGACATAGAAAGGTGATGTGATTTTCTTTGAATCCCATCCTATAGAGGTGATCAACTTCAACATTTTCGACACCCTTTTTATCCTTAATGGTTAATTCAAACTCATGATGAATAAGGATCCAATTAATCAATCTAGCCTTGGCATCTTGTTTTTGGAAAAGGTATTTCAGGGCTGAATGGTCAGTGAAGACAATGATGGGTGATCCTAAGAGATAGTACCTGAATTTCTCTAAAGTAAAGACAAAAAAAGAGAAACTCTTTCTCAGTGGTGGTGTAGTTTATTTGTGCATCATTTAGATATTTTATTGTATAAGCAATGACACATAGAGTTTTCTCACACCGTTGACCTAATAATGGTTCAACAGTGAAGTCACTCTCATCACACATGAGTTCGAATGGAAGTTTCCAATTTGGATCTTGCAAGATAGGCGGAGAGATAATAGTTGACTTGAGTGTAGAGAATGATTCCTTATAGATTTCTATCCATAAAAATGGAGAATATTTCACTAAAAGAACACAAAGTGGTCGAGAAATAGAGTTAAAATTCCTAATGAACCATCTATATAATCCTGCATATCCTAAGAAGGACCTCACTTACTTAAGAGTTTTAGGAGAGGGAAGGTGACAAATGATGTCGACCTTAGGTTTATCAACTTCAATACCTCTACTAGATACTAGATGGACTACAAAAAATCCTTCATTTACAATGAAATGACATTTTTCCCTATTTAGGATGAGGTTTATATCCTCGAATCTTGAAAAAACCCTTTCAACATTCAAAAGGAATCCCTCAAAATTATCCCCAAAGATGGAGAAGTCATCCATGAAGACTTCTAAACAATCCCAAACCATGTCTGAGAATATTCCCATCATGCACTTCTGGAAGGTACCAGAGGCATTACATAACCCAAAGGGCATGCGTTTGAAGGAAAAAGTTCCAAATAGACAAGTGAAGGTTGTTTTCCCTTTATCCTATAAGGAGACCTCAATTCGATTATGCCATAAGAATCTATCTAGGAAGCAATATAATTGGTGACCTGCCACTCGCTCGAGGACTTGACCAATAAAGGTCCAGGGGAAATAGTCTTTCTTGGTACAACAGTTGAGCTTCCTATAGTCAATACAGACTCTCCATCCACTATTGACCCTTTTGGGGAGATGGTCACCATCCTAATTGGTGATCACAGTAATTCTAGCATTCTTTTGGAAAACTTTAATTGGACTTACCCACTCACTCTCAGCAATGGGGTAGATGATACCTACTTTCAACAACTTAAGAAGTTCCTTACCACATCCATAAGATTTGGATTGAGTCTCCTTTGAGGTTGACAACATGGTTTGGATTCAGATTCAAGAAAAATCCTATGAGTTCTAATGAGTGGGCTAATCCAAGGAATATTAGAAAGGGTCCATCCAATTACTTTCTTGTGCTTTCTTTGGACATCCAGAAGAATCATCTCTTGATTATCTTCAAGAGAGAAAGAAAAGAAAACAGGAAAGGCTTGATTTTCCCCTAATAACTTATACTTGAGTGATGAAGGTAGGACCTTAAATTCGAGATCAGATTGGTTATCACTTTACAAGGAAGGATGGGACTCTGTATTGAACTCGATTTCTTTATCCATATTTATTAACAGAATTGGTTCCTTGTGAATATAATTTTCATCCAATAAATTAGCCATAGCAGTGTCATGAATGGGTATGGATTCAATGTTATTGATTTCACCCATGGTATCATTGATTTGTGATTCTAGAAAATCATCAATAGAGATATCTGAAATAGATTCAAGCAAAGTAGAAAAATTTACGTCATGTGAACAAAGAAAATCAATCTCTTCTTGACTTAATCATACTCTAGTGATATATTAATGTTCCTCGAGTTCACTATCCACAATACCAATCCAATTAATCTCATGTATCTCTTCATCATACCCAATTTTAGTGTTTTCCTTATAGATGTTCAAGTCTAGAGTCATGTTTCCAAAGGTGATGGTCATGTTCCGATTTTGGACTCGGATAACATAGTTAATTGTCGCAAGGAACGGATGACCAAGGATGATTGGGATTTTCTCCCAAGGAACTAAGCTTGGGTGATTTTCAAGAACAATGAAGTCACCTGGGTAAATGAAAATTTCAAATTTCACAAAAACATCCTTTAAGCTCCCCTTTGGAACTCGGACACTACGATCAGCAAGTTAAAGAGCGAAAAATGTGGGTTGGAGTTCTTCGATCCCTAACTACCAATACATGGCATAAGGAATGAGGTTCACAGTAGATCCCAGATCATAAAGTGATTTGACAACTTTGTTCTCTCCTAACTCAACATTGATGTATGGACATACAGGATCTTTTAACTTCGGAGGAATGGTCCCTTGAATAGTGGTACTCACAATTGCAGCCAAAAGGACTTGGTTTTTATATGAAAATTTCCATTTAAAAGTGCACAAGTACTTAATGTACTTTGAGTAGGAAAGAATGGTTTGGAATGCATCAAGAAGTGGAATTTTCAACTTAACATGAGAGAAGATTTTACTCAAAGTTTCATTCAATTCTCGTTTAGTTTTTCCTCTCATGCGTTGAGGAAAGGGAGTATGTTGTTTGATTGTTTGGTGAGTTTGTAGTTACTTAACATTATCATTGAGGTTTTTAGAATATATGGGGGGTTCTTCATCATTTTCATGCATTGTTGAAGCTTTTAATGGTTCTGGAATGGATTTTTCAGGTTTCTCAATGGATTTCCCACTTGCTAAAATAGTTACGACTTTGAGTTATTCATGAGAGGTTTGTGTGTAACAGAATTCTCCCCTTAAAGTTGAGGATGGTACCTCCTGAGTAGGTATGGGTGCCTTACTGGTTTTAATGGTTTGTAGTTCATGTTTAAGGTATGAGACTTCTAAGTTCATTTTCTCTATTTTTTACACAATTGCTGAAGGATTGGAAGAGGGAAAGGTTGAGTAGGGGATTGTGCTGGTTGGTTTATCCCAGGAGGATACTTTGGTTGTTGGATTGGTTTTTGCATGGGTTTCTAGATGGGATGTTGGTATTGGACTGGTTGTGGTTGGAACTGGTTATGATTTTGAAAATTTTTTGGAGGGTAGGGGTTTGGTCCTTGTGGGTGGCTTGGTTGGTGATTGGGTTGTTGGTTATCTTTCCAACAGAATCCTGGATGGTCATTGTACCTTTGATTGAAAGTGTTTTGGTTCAATGGCTTCTAAAAGTTTAGATCATAGACCTCCACTAGGGTTCCTCCTAGAAGAACATATTTAATGTAAGGGATGATTGGGAGGTTTTCAGTCTTATGGTCATGTTTGTCACAAATTGTGAAAATAGGGTCAATAGTTTGAATTTCATGGACCTTCCTAAGATCAATCTCCTTGACCTTCTTAGTGAGTGCAGTAAGTTTATCCATAAGGCTTTACTCCCCCCTAAGTGTGTTAATTCCACTAGATTTTGGTGGCTTCTCATAGTAAGGTGATGTTCCCCATGTTTGATTTTGTTTATCAAGGCTTTCTAGATACCCATACGCATCATTTGGGGCTTTGTTTTTGAAAGTTTCATTACACGTCATGTCAATGAATTGTTTGTTCCCCAGACCCAACCCTTCATAGAAAATTAGAACTTGTTCTAGAATTGAAAATCCATGGTGAGGTACTATGTTGAGTGTTTCTTTTAACCTTTCCCATGTTTCATAAAATGTCTCTCCCTCTTTTTCAAAAAAGTTTTGGATGATCTTTTTATGTGCAATTGTTTTGTGGGGGGGGGAGTATTTTTTTATAGAATTCTATTTGAAATTGGTCTGAAGAGTTGATGTATGATGATCTAAAATTTTTTAGACAATTTTTAGCTTGATACTTTAATGAAAAATGAAATAGCCTCATCTTAGCTGGTTCTAGTTGATGTGTGGGACACATAGTTTCTACAATGTCATTGAACTCCTTAACGTGAAGGTAGGGAATCTTGGAATTCATTCCATGGAATGTGGGAAGGTGGTTTATGACATTGGTTTTACATATGTAGTTGTAATATCCTAGGAAATTGTGTATAATTCATGAGGGGGAATTGGTCCAGGAAGGTTTGAGGTAGTCATTCATGGGTTGATCGACTGCATTCCCTAAGTTTGGGGCTGCCTCATTTAGATTTCTTGTTTGGTTCCCACCCGAGTTTATGAGTTGGTTTCTTATAAGACCTTATATTGAAATATGATCAATTTTTGACTCTGGAGTATTATTAATATTAGGATCTAATGGAAAGAGTTCCCTTTATGTACTTGACTCCCCAACACCAGGACTATCCACCCTAACTAGATGGGTTGATTTGTCACGAGTGTAGGCGGACATGCACTAAAAAAAATGAGAAAGTGAAAAGATAATAGAATTTGGATGAGAAAAGAAGAAATAGAATAGAATAGAATGGGTGTTGATATGAATTACTTGGGTCCCCAACAACAATTCAAAAATTTATTCTCTCCCAAATTTACCCAAGATTTTAGGGTTAAGCGGTCGCTTGTAGTTTAACTTGGGTTGTCGAATCCTCAGAGAACTAAGAAGTAACCTACAGACACATAAATTCTAAGGATTGTTTTTGGATATGAAGTAAACAACTTGGGTTGATTTAATATGAGTTTAAGTGAACTCTAATACACTTAATTTAATTCAATTTAAAATAATGAGTTTACCCTAGGTTATCACTTGGGGTGGATTAGATGCCTTTTTTTTTCAACTATTTCAATTTCTTATATTTAAGATGGGTTCATTTAAGAAGGCCAAAAAACATCATAAATTACTGGTTTACTATCTAAAATATTTAATACTAATAACCTATACACTTTAAGGATCAAAGTTTTGAGCACTTTAAGGTAAATGTTCGTATTATCACTTGAAGTGTGTGACCTTAAATTCAAAAAGGACGAAGGAGTTTGAAGATCTTCAAACAAAATTCTCAATTAAAAGAAGTGATTAGAATTTAATGGAGTGAGAAATAACATCTAACCCAACCCCTTTATACTCCCTTATATCAACCCATAAGTGTGTTATCCCTCCATTGATTTTATGGTTTCAATGGAAGCGGAATGTAGACTCATAAGGGAGGAATTGGAGAAGTAAAAAAAAGACAATGAAATAACGATCATTCCACCGTTGTGTGATAATTTCACAAGGTTTGGTGTGAATAAATTTACACCTTGAACCAAATGTATCAAAGTGATATGAAGAATAATAAAATAAGAGTATAAGAATAAATTGTATTAAGAAACTAAGGTGAATTGAACAACTTACATGAGAAAGACAAAGTCGAGACAACAAAATCGCAGCATAACATTACAATGAAAGAAAGCTCAAAAGATCCATAAATCATCCAACACCACTACATTAAATAAGAATTTCGGGATCATTGTGTCGATACTCCAAAAGTAAAATTCATCCCACTTGAGTATGGTAGGCTTAGGGTGGTGGAATGCTTATGGATCTTAGACTTTCCCACTCTTGGCCCGAGGTGGAAGCCAACATGAATCCACTGAAAAAACACATATAAATGACCTTATAGATGTCCGAATTAGAGTGGGAAATAGAAAAATAAACTTTATCTCATAATGTCTCCTAACCACCTGTAAAATTTCAGACCAAATATAATTTTTTTTGAGATATTATTAAAATGGTGGGCAGTTTTTCTTGGCCGTAGAATCTGGCCCAAAATTGTTTCTCCAACTTGGGCCACCTGGAACTCCATTAAAATATCAGAATTATCTTCTTCCATGGCTGAATGAAATGTTCCCCATTATGTATTCTATCTTCAGTGCAATTTTAATAATTAGTGGTCTAGGATATTGGATGCTACAGTAGTTTTATTGGGCTGCTGTCCGGTTCACTCCACCCAGAATGTTGTTTGTTCAAGGCTAACTTTGGTGGTCTTCCAATATGAATATTCAAGTACTCCAAAAGTATGATATGTTACCAATGTAATGAGAAAAATAAAAATTAAATATGAAAATAAAATCAATATCATTTGGTACTTTAAATGATGTTAAAAAAAGAACCATGTAATAGTTCATTTTAAGAAGGAATTACAATTATAATATGTAGTAATGTTCAAAGTGTAAAATGCACTAAAATAGTGTTTATAAATAACAAAGCACATGAATATTATATATATCAACAATTAATATTATCCTCATTCAGTGGATAATCTTTTTTAAATCCTTATAGTGGGTGAATTCAGTATATGACACTCTACTAGAGGTAGAAGGAGATTAATAGAAAATTATGGATAGATGTGCATAGAAATTTAATGACTCGGTAACCAGTAAATCATTCATTTGGGTATATGATATACCCAGGGTTAAACTGAATCAAACAACTATGATTACAACATTATTAGTGAATCAAGATATGATGTATTCATAATTATAGTCTTTTAAGAGTTGACGCAATCATCATCGAGAAAACATGACATAAGAAGAGAAGCCCCCTATGAGAACCTTGGTTTGTTTAAAATATCTTCGAATATGATAAATGAACCAAAAAAATATTATTCTCATTATATTACGAGTCAAAATATAATTTTTTAATGTTATTCACTTAAAATATTCTTTAACTAATGAATAGGACTCATATGAACCCAAGTTCCCCATCAGTAACTAAGGAAGAGGTTGTATAGGTCAAGGAAGATGAACCTGTAGTAGACCCCAATGGTAATGAATTATTTTCACTAAAGATATATATGAATATAAACCCAAATATATTCACTCTAATTAGTTTAATAGGAATATTAATCTAATCTTGAATCATCTAGGTCTAGTTCGGACACAATTTTATTGAAAGATTTATTAGTATACATATAATTATCTGGTCGACATCAAAATGTAAGAATACCTATTCATAGAAATTAATAAATGATTAACTTGTCACTTGATTTCAATCAAGGAAAGGAATTTCTAACATAGTCTGCATAAACCCCTAAACCTGAAGACTTGGTGAAGTCTCACAGAAGAAAACATCATCCCATGTCTAAAATACCCCATTTCAAATCATCTTGTCATCATTCCAGCTAGGATATATAGTTTTAATTCCATTAATATTTCAAAATAACTTAGTGAATCCATTATAGAGGCTATTTTAGGCCCTCAAGAGTTCAATACTGAAGTTTTTATAGCCAATACATATCCCACAAATACCAACTCTATGGAATGTTATAAAATCATTTCATTCACAAAAAAAGACAGAGTGAATACTATATAGGGACACATCACAACCTCATATATATATATATATGGAAATATTGATGATATCAACATTAATCAATCTATAATTGATAATGGTTCTAGGATAAATCTCATCATGATTTGAACCTTCTAGTTCTTGGGCTATAGTGAAACTGACTTGTGTCATTCTAACATTAAAATCCAGATTTATAAAAAGAGATAGGACATAACACTTGGGAAAATCAAGTTGGAATCACAATTTGGTTATATCATTTATAAATCTGAATTTATAGTGGTTTTACAAGAAATATCCTTCAATGTATTACAAGGAATGTCATGGATTCATATGCATATAACAGTTCCCTCTTCATATCATCAGTAGTTGAAATATTATATTGGCAGGTAAGTCAAGATAATGTGTGGTAATAGTTACCCCTTTGAGTAATATTAATATAAATATATAGATGCAAAATACAATAAAAGGGAGGGGAAACATCCAATGGTAGATAACTCTATAAATATTACTCCTATTAATGGTCTTGGAATCACTCCTATTAATCCATGTAGTGAACTTAGTGAAGGATAGATGTTTTCAATCAACTAAATTGAGGTGAAAAATCAAGATTTGGGAAGTCATTGGGTCACATGGGTTAAATTATCCAATTAACTAAACCCTATAATCACTTTCCTCTCATAAGATAGTTAATAAGGCCATTCCATTGAGTGGCCACCAATAATCGAGGTGAGGGAAGCCATGTTATCCATGAGAATCAATCTTCAACCCTAAATGTATTTATTGAAAATTGTGTCTGAAATATATTAATTCAACCTAGATAAGACTCATTGATCAATTTGATATAAACCCTAGAAGTAAATCATGGGGTTTAGTCATATTTTATTTCATTTTAATGATTCCAGACACAATAGATAAACCCAACCATTCTAAAGGATACATAGGTCATAATGCCCCCAAATCATATTTTAGATCCCAATATTCTAATATATCTCCCACTCTCGATAATTGGGAATAAGAAGAAGAAGAAACCAAATATACTCCTTTGACACTCAAGTAAGGTGTCTATACTACCATTGATGAACTTAAACAAGGGAATTTGGATTTTGAGGAATATTTTTAGCCTACCCTAATAAAAAACACCATGACTTTAGAATAAAAAGATAAATAAATATCATTATTTAATGAACAATGATTTTTATTTTCATGGAATTATATAAAGATGGTTGGTTTAGACCCCCAAGTGACTACCCATACATTGGGATTTTTGGAAGACCACCATGGCTATAAGTAGGTAGAAATGAAAATGAATCTGACCCATACTTCCAAATTAGAAGTTGAATTTTATAATATAATCAAATATAACTTCATTTGAGAAGTTCAATATCAAAATTGGATTACCAAATTAATCTATTTCAATAAAAAAAGTAAACAATTATGGCCTACATTGATTATAGGGATCTTAAACATTACTATCCAAAATATTATTTCCCAATCCCAATCATAGTACAAGTAATTGGTGAAATGGTTTAATTACAAGATTTATCCTTTGTGGAAAGTTATTTGAGATATAACTAAATCTGAATGAACCCCAAAGATGAATAGATCACTATATTTAAAGAACCCCGTGGGGTATATTATTACTATGTAATTCCTTATATCTTAAGGAATATTATCACTACATACCAGCACACCACACACTATATTTTTTAGAAATTTATAAGGAAAATAATAGAGTGCTACATGGATAATTTGGTGGTTAAATATCAATAATTCACTAAATATCATGGAAATATTGAGATAATATTCAAAAAACCATGGCACCAAAAATTGAATATGAATCCCATAAATGTACTTTCAAGGTAATGTAAGGGAAATATATTGGAATCATGGTATGACATAGAAACATTGAAGTTAAACCTAAAAATATAAAGGAAATACTTGATACTCCTCCTCCTCAAAACCTCAAGTAATTGGAGGTAATCTAGGGATGTCATGAACACATAATGATATTTATATAAAATATTGATGAAAAGTGTTTTCCCTTCATTTTTTTTATGAATAGCGGGGTTACATATCATTGGGATGAGGATTAATATGAATTATTTTATAGTCTCAAATAATACCTTATGTTCCCACTATTCTTGATATCTCATATGGATGGATGAAATCTCATCATCTATATGGAAAATTTAGAGTGATTGTTTAGAACCCTCCTTACTCAAAAGAATGATGTGGGGAATGGTAATAGTATATATTATCTCATCAGGACAATATCGGATACTGAGACTTGATATTTTTACATCAAGAAGAAATTCATTGTACATATTTTCATTATAAAGAATCTATAACATTACTTGTAACACCACGAGTTATATTTGATCTCTCATATCAATACACTCAAATATGTCCTATGTATTCTAATCATAACTAGTTTTTTTTGTATTTGGAGATCATTCTACCACAATTTGACATCCAATTTGTGTCTTCAAATCCAATTAAGGGGAAATCATTATCATATTATCTCAAGGAGCATCGTGTCCCAGAAAGGTTGCTGTTGAACATACAACTCCCTAATGGAGAGGTTTTCTCTATCCATAAAACCTCTCAATCACGAGAGATGTATTTTGATGGTACCTATAGGATACTAATGGTAAAAGTACAGAGAATAAAAATCTTGATAGGTTCATCTTGTGGATTTTATTTTTCTATAAAAAAATGGTTTTAATTTACTTCTTACTTTTTTCAAAAGGATGCACCAACAATCTGGCATAATACGAGGCCCTTATTTTAATCTTGGAATTGGACTTGGAAATACTAGTGGTATGATTAAATATTATGGGTTATTCCAAGCTGGTGATGAGTCATGTTAACAGTGAATTTCCCATCAACAAGGAAGAGTTGATTCCCTTTATTAATTATATATGAGAATTAATGGATGAATTCATATCAAATCAATCATTTTATCACATCCTACATTCCTAGAATGCATAAGTAGATGAACTATTCATACATATATTGAATTATACTATCTATACTAGGATAAAATGGCCATTCACATAAAAAATTGAAGGATGGTATCCATAAATTTTAGTAGTGATATGGAAGAAATTAATAAAGTTAACACCACATCAAGTCAAAGTGAGATGTTAGCCTCACCGAATGATACCACAACTGGATAAATGTATCCCATAATAGAATACAACAAAAGTAGAATACTCCTACTAGATTTATCTAAGAATGAATAGATCCATTATCAGGAAATAAATTTCATCCTTTACTATGGATAAAATTATCGAATGGTCCTTTATAATTGAGTTTTTTATGGATTCATCCTCATATGCATAAAAGGATTAAGTACCCCCCATTATGCAAGAAATCTATTTTAGTGGCTATGGTTCCCACCGACTAGGAGATAATATATCCTATAAAATTAGGGTAAATGGATATTTTGTCCATAAATGATACAATACTACAAGGAATTAATGAATAAATTCAATGCCTTCCAGATACATGATAATTTCATTTATCAACCCATGTAATTGTTTCATATATCCATTTTATGTATAGAGGATAGATTTCATGGGTGTATAACCTTTGGATATATCTAGGCCATTGATGTTCATCCTCTCCACCATCAATTTCTTCTCAAAATGTGTTAAAGTGGTTCCCCTCAAAGAAATCATAATGAAATCTATCATCAATTTAATTAGGTTTATTATCATTAATAATTTGGTTTCCCTCACAAAATATTGTTGGAAAATGACACCAAATATTGTGCATATGAATTGAAAGGGTTGTATTAAGAGTAAAATATTCAGTCCAATCATCATTCCCATCATTATACATTGGCCAATGGAAAGATACATTCCTTTAATAAAACTATATCCAATATCCTCTATAATATGATAGATAAAAAAGTCTTAGTAATATAAGATCCGACATGATTTATGGTATTATCGCACCATAACTTGTACCACCATGTAAGTTACCACAAATTTTATTGGGTATATAATTGAGGTAGTCCTATATATTGGGGTTAAACCACCCTCACTATTCATTTTCATCTGCGATCAATTGTATAAAGATGATCATTATTATATATGACTTTATAAATTATAGATACTTTATGAGAAACTGATAAGTATTCTATAAAACCTTGAGGTCTATAAAAATCAAGTCACCAGATCATTCAATAAGATTGTTTATATCTACTCATTTATCAAAGGATAATTGATGCTAAATATGATTAATCTTATGAATCCTGAAAAATATCCCTCGAATCTAGAGTAAAAAATGGGATGGACCTTCTTCCATTCACAATGTCTACTACAATAGTGATTAGTCCTTGATTACCATGGGTAGAGAGTGTATCACACCTTCCACTAATGCATGGTTTCTCAATAAGTACTTCATATAATTTTTCATGGTCTTTAAGTCCACTCCACATGAATATAAACTATGTAGAAGTTTTATTGCATGACCATAAATTTTATGACATATGAGTCTTTGTTGCATGATATTAAAATGCATAACATATAGTCTATTCCACATTAATTTAAATTTTTCAGATTTTTATATCTCTAAGGAACTCAAAGTGCTTGGAGAGGTCTATTTCATGAGACCTCAAATCATAAAATTCCCCCATATAAGATCTTAACCTATATGAGGGTTTTATTTCTTCTAATTATAAATGGTTATGAATAAAATTACCATCCCAAATGTTATTTTTCATCTAACATATGAAAAAATACCCCTTTCTAGAACTACAGATGGCTTGATTCCTATTACCATAGGATACATAATGATGCCTAGTTATCCTATCCCAATACCAACCATAGATTCCATCTCCATGCTTGATACTACTATGGTGAAGAAACCTTTCTTGATTCACAATGCATCTCATACACCTCTACCACTATGGAACTCATACTTTTCTCCATTTCTCCCATTTATATGAGCTAGATCTATATAGATTAATCCCCTTCAAGAACTATATCTATCTTGATTTCTTTTACCGCAAGATATTTAGTGACACATGAATGTATTATCCTTATCCTAGTTTCAAATTTCCATCCTAATATCTATCTAAACTATTTGACCTTAAACTCCGATCATGTTATTTTATCCTAGATTAAAATACATTAAACAAAAAAAATAAAGAGGAACAAAGGCTTTTCAGTTTGAAAACCTATAAATGATAGTATAATAAAATTCAAGTCCTCTACTACTAAGACTTACCTTTTATGAATTAGATAGAAGTTATGAAACAAATTAATAAGTCACAAATCTTTTATGGACAACCACTAGGTCTTAGAAAAGTGAATCTATACTCACTAGACCCATTTTTATTGGAAAAATTTAGATCAGATCTTATTTTCACCTTTTTAAGTGGGCTTAAACTATGCCATGGGTCCAATGTCATCCATGAAAAGGAAAATTATTCATTTGGAAAGGACCACCTTTTTAGATTATCATGTACTCATGAAGAATCATGTTATATCTCTTGACTATGATAACATGTTTAATAAATAGTGTCGTCACCTTTTGGGAGATCAAACCCTACTTAAATATCCTTATCTCCACGAACCTAATTTATAACTTTGATGTTCAAATCATTAAAAACCCATAACATGGAGTTGAGATTCTTCTATTAACATCCAAAAAAACTTTAGCGTAATTCATCCTTTTATAATAACTAGTAACTTGTGTCTCAACTATAAAGGGACACCTATTCTTGGTAATGATATTTATTCCACCATATTCGGCCTATGAACCAGAGGAATGCATTCATTCCAAGGAGAAGATCCACTAACCCCATGAGTTATTTCCTGACAATGGGGTGGTGGGTTCTCTATTAACAATGGTTAACTCATTCCTACCCATCTCTATGTTCAATTGACCCATACATTCTCATGTTATGATTTACACATTCTATAACCCAACAATTTAGGTGGATTCAAATACCCTCAATGTTACACATTTGGGTATCATACCCATTTACAAAACTAGAATATAACATCACATTTATTATACCATTTTATATAAGGTTATGTATTTTCTATAAATAATTAGATTCCATGCATTGCAATTATCCTCTTGGAAAATTTCCATTGGATATACAATCCCTGTTATATGACCTTAAAATATATGAAATCAGTTCCCTTGTCATATGATGAGAAACTATAACAAATTTAGTGTATTCTGCATGACCTTAAACTTCTTGTAAATGGTCCTAATAATATAATTTTAAACTATAACAAATGTTGGTGTTATTTTCATGACATTATAATTCATGGCATATGGTTTATCCCCTAAGACATTAATTTTTTTAGAGAGATTTGATCTGTAAGACATGATTTTATTACGTATGAGGTAGATATATATAATAAATCTCTAGTGTATGGGTTCACAAAACCACATAGGTTTTTTCAGACAACCCTACACCAGGATGAAATGATTTTATTTACCTTGAATGTGAGCCTAATATATGTAGAGGATACTTTCAAGAACTACACGTGACTTGATTATTCTCATGAAACATAGTGATGCCCAAGGGTCTTGACCTAATTCCAGCCACAATTCCAATTAACTTAAACCCCCTCACCATCCGAGTGTTTGAGAAGTATTATTAATGCGAGGTTTTATAATTTCCCTATAATTGTATGAATCCATTGTAATATTCCCCCTACACATGAGCCTAATATGTATATAGGCTACATTTAAGAACTACATATGGATTGATTCTAGTTATCAAAAGATATGTAGTTATGCTCGAGCTTCCTAATTCATGAGACTCTCAAAACCTACACTCTTGGATTCAATGGTAAATAAATCTTCTTTACACACTTTATTTGATAAAAAATAAGATGACCCAAAAAAACATGAATATATTTTACATAATGTACACAACTTAAACTTTACACTTATTAAATAAACACAAAATACCAGAACCTAAAAGTTTAATTTCTTTGGATATTAGCTACATAAATGTCTCATTACACATTATTTCTTCAACATATCCTAAAATATTATCCACAAATGACTTCCTTTTAAACCTAATCCTACATGTAAATCCCTAGGTAAATGTGAAACATAAGGAGTGAGTTGAAATGATTAGTAATAGAATACACTTATCAATGATTCATAAGGAGTTAGATTATAAGCAAGTGAGAAAACATGAATCTGTGAGGAAAATATAATTAAAAGGAACATGGAATCATAATATTTATCTATAAGGAATCATAAAAGGACATATAACCTAAAATTATTAGAAATATACCATGGATTAAGCATGTGAAGACACGTGAAAATAATCATGATCCATAGAACAAAACATACTCATGTGAAATAATAATGAAATTTGGTATAAACATAGGAATATGAAATCATAACATTGTGAACATAGACAACCCACAATCATGTCCATACAAACGGTTATGAGAAAGTATAAACACAATCATATACACACATAGAGTTATGAACATAGATAAATAATAATCATGTCTATGTACAAAGTTCTAAATATATCTAAACAATAATCATATCAATGCATAACACCTTTATCTCATGAGATATAAATCATTACCAAAGGTATTAGAGGGATATATCATACCAAACCATAAAGTAAATATAAACCATACATATTTACCCCATATGAAGTCAAATATACATCTCACCATGAAAAATCCATGGAAATAAATTAGTTAGATAATAGTTTCAAATGGTATCAAATAAAATATCATTAAGAATAATACCAGTTGATACCAAAATATTAATCAACAAAAATAAATATATCATAAGATCATTTTTAGGGTTATAATAAAAATTACCCATTGATGATTGATCTGTTTTTGAGATAGAGAGAAATATGGAAGAAAAATAATAAAAATAGTTTTCATAAAACATTTGAATCATATTTATAAAAATATGAAGTTATAAGTCACATTCATAAATCATTTTTGAGAAGGGTACAAGAAGAACTTTTAAAATTCCATTTAAAATAAATTAATTTATAAAATAATGGGAATAGAAATTAAACTAGGGAACCATGATAACTTAGAGAAGAATATTTAAAAATAAAATTCAATAAGATGATGATAAAATGAGATTGTGTGGAATGAATTAAAAGAAAATTCCTTTAATTTTTTTTAAAAAATTTAAAGACAATAGAAAATAAAATATGTGAAAAAAATTTAAAAATAGATTTTATTTACACTTTTATAAGGAGATAAAGAGAAATATAAAGAGTACCAAAGATAGAAAATATTTGGATTTCCAAATTTGAAAAGAAAAAAATTGGGGTAAGAAAGAATATGGATATGGAGGATACTTTTCTAATAGAAATGATGAGAATTATTCTTAATAATAATATATTTTTATGAAGTAAAAAATCCATTAAATAAGAATATTTTGATAGGAAATAATAATTTCCATAGAGAGAAAGAGAAAATACCATATTAAAGAGAATGTGAAAAAATAAAACAATCTTAGAAGAACATATTCAAGTAATAAAGTGTATGACACAATGAAAATATATTTAGTAGAAAACCCCTTATATTTTTAATACCTTTTATTTTAAAAGTGATATAACTAGTGGATCTGGAATAGACACCTAAGAAGGGGGATAAATTTGGTGTCACTAGATTTTTCAATTTATTTTTAGGAAATAAATCCTTGAAAATAGTTAATACATGTTACCATATATAAAATCACTCATCTTTTCATGATGAAAGCACAAAATAAAATACCACAAGGCACAAAAGAAATTATACAAGCTTCAACCTCAATGTGATATACTACTCTTTATTGTGACTAGTTGTTATACCCATCTATATATTTTCCACTATAATCATAAGACCAAATCATATTAGGTAAGTAGGTATAATAATTTAATTATAATACATTAATATCCCACTATTATTTACATATTATCCCACTAGTTAAAGTAATAAAAATCTAGTATGTTAAAGAGAACATGAAAAACATGCATTGCTTTAGAAACTACTGAATATTTTATCTTCTTTACCAATATCCAGTTTTAGGCAATGTTTTCTTTATATTATTCATTATGTAGTAATACACCCCAAAATATCTCATTCATAAACTTCTCCTTTATTTAGTTATATAAAAATATTCCCAAATTAAGATAATTATAGATTTAACTACAATCGAATATTCTTGAGGATTCAGATATTTTTTTGATCATATACGATCCTCTAGTTCCTTATTCATATTGAAGTTCATGTCGCTATACTCCCATGGCCAAGGAAAATTCTATTCTTTATTTAACTATTATAATCTATATATTTCCATAAATACCTTGTTCTTTTCTATCTGTTATCATAATCAAAAATAATTCTCAAATAAATTCATTTGTGAATTTTATAAGTAACCAACATTGTTCTTCTTTTCTTTTTACTAGTTCTAATTTGATTTAAGTCATCAGTATCTTTCCCAAGGCTTATAAAATTATATTTTATCAAAGAATCAATAAAAAACTTAGTAGTCAAAATAATCTAGGAACTTGATAATTCTTACTCTTGAAATCATAGCAAGAATCACTTCAATGAAATTTTTATGTCATTAAAAAATTAAAAAGAAACACTAATTCATCAATATTTAATTCTAGATTAATGTTCTAGATTTTCTTTAAGAACAGAATCAACTTCACTAGAATTAATCTTCATTAAATTTTTCTCATGTTTGATCCTGTTATTTATGATGTTAAAATCGAAATATCTTCATTCTACTTAGATAAAAATTCATTTATGATGTTTTAATAATTGAAAATTAACTCAAGAATCATATGGTTTTAATTTACTTAAGAATAATCCATTCTCAAAATTTCACAAAGTCCTCAACCTCTTGAAGTTCCATAACCGACCTAAAGAACCCTTAGTAAATGAACATTATGAAGTTAGTTCATGAATTGTTCACAAAGTAAGAATCCTTGTAAAGTTTCTTGTAGCGAACCTTGTGATATTAAACCTTAAGAAGATGACACTTATGGACATAATCCATAAAAATAAGTATCCAACAAGATGAATTAGTGGTAAACCTTTTGAAGTCCCTTAATGAACATAAAAAAGTTACAAAATTTAAAAATCTCACAAATTATTAAAACACTAGCAGTTCAGTGAACCTTATGAACTTATGTGAACCTTATATAGAATAGAAAACAACCTTATAAAGTTTCAATAACCATATAAAGTTCATTTGCAGTTAACCTTATGAACTCAATCCTTATAAAGATGAAACTTAGGTAGTTCACTTTCTCATTTTCCATCAAGTCAAAAACCTTAATAAGTGTATGGGAAAACTTATGATGTCCTAGATTAACCATATAATCCACTAGATTTACCATAAAAATTATATTATAGGGTTAATGAAATAGATAGTTTTATAGTTTAAATCACATAAATTCTAGACATTTAACTTCAAACATCTAAAAAACATTTCAAACAATTTTTTGAATACAAATAAAACCCTTCAACAATTCCATAGGTTTCCTCAATACCCCATGGGATTTATTTTCAACCAAGATAAACCATTTCTCAATTTTATTTTCCCATCATCCTAAGATCAATTTTTTTGAATACATCGAATCTCATGGGAATCATTATGTCACAACCTTTCCCAACTAAGATATATCTTGAATCCACACTACTAGATATGGTAATGGTTTTGAGATAATTCTATCCCTCAGTAAAAAGTAATAATAGCCATGTGACATAGATAAACTCCCACTTAATTTATAAATATATTTCTAAATTCCATATATCTCACTGATTTATCAATAACCACAAAATTATATTAAAATAGTCGATGAAATATCACACTCCTCCCTTGAAAAAGAAATGTCCCCTTTTGAAAAAGGAGAGTAACACTTGCAAAGAGTTGTGTACTTATCTCCCACTTGAAAAAATAATCCAATTACTAATGGGGGATTCCTTTTCATACTTATTCAAGTGAGTAGAGAGGTATGGAAATGGGGATTCACCTTCATTTCTTTAAATATATCTTTTAGCATTTCCTTGGTTAAAATATATATAATATAATATTCATTGAAAATATATTCAAGTTTCATATCACCATTGGACACATTATATTTAATAAAATTAAATGTTATTTCAATATAATTTAATCTTGAGTGTAATATTTAATTTTGTGAAATATTAACGACACTTAGATTATCATAAGAAATTTTGAGTGGATTCTCAACCTAAACTATCAAATCAGATAGCTGCACTTACATCCATAAAATTTGTGTTAGGACTAATTGGGTTTAGGTGGAAGATACCTTGATGGGGGGATTAACATGGTATTTTTTTTCCTAATTTTATCACTTTTCCTTAAAATCTCACTACCTCCATAATGGATCTTAACCTCTTCATTGTTAGGGTTACTACATTTTCAATTTAATTTATATTTATCCAGTTACTTGTACAACCTATTTTATCAATTTATTTTATGACAATTCTTACCCACATTATCATATGGTTCTATAAAGAAATTAAAGAAAATTAATCACACATGACACATATATTTTCACTTGGTTCACCACCTTGGGCTTATTTAGGGAGCATGTAATCAATAGTGTGTCGATGCACCAAAATCACTAAGCTCACTTCTTGTGGGGTTTTGTCTAGGAAACTCCCATATGGGGTAAATATTATTATAAAGGCTTATATTTGGATCACCAACATCCTAAGATCACTTCACTCACACCTTTATTTTTTTCTTACTTCTTTTATTGGGAAAATGTAATAATAGAGGATAAGGAACAATATCACCTATTTTTTGTCAGTTACACTAAGTGTATGTTGGTGATATTTTTTCTCTATAATAATCCTAAAAATATTTTGTAAAAATTCCCTTTAATATAATTATAATTATCCTTCTATGAGATTTCATGTAACCACTTCCCTCTTTGGCTGGTTCTACATAAAATTTCAATACTACTTATTCTTTCTAAGAATACTTAAATTAATCCATTTTATTTACACTTTTTAAGATAATATTAATTATTCTACAATAATTATATATTTTCTTACTACCTATAATATGGTAGTGGATGAACACCTTATTTACAAGTAGTAAAATTACCCTTATACATATAAAGTTCTTTAAGGATGGAAGGGTCAGTCACCTTCTTTTATACTACATATCTCTTGATATAGAACTCCCCTATCATTTATTTTCTTTTAAAAATTCATCAATAATATCTATTAATTTAGAAAAATGATACTATGATGTATCATATATATCTATATCTATTTTTTGTTTTTTTTATGTTCATATCCTTCTCATGTGTTATTACCAATAAATTAAGAGTCAAAGATGGCTCTTAAATTTCCTATCAATCTAGGTTATTTTTCTTTGCATGATTATCAATGAGTGGTATATTCTCATATTTATAAAACAACCACACAAATATTATTCTATTAAAAATGCTTCATCTTAGATTTTCATTTGTCTTTGAACAACTAAAATTTAATAATAAGTATATGTTATTCCTTAGAAATTACATTGTCTTGAATTGATTATGATGCCTTTGAATTCCCTATCATCGTACCGAGTGTCAATAATAGTTCTTTATCTTCACACCTATGACACCAATTAATAACTTTTTCTTCCAGATAATCAATTCTCTTATCTCTTTCATTGATATTTTTATTCAAACCATTAATGATCTGGGATTTTTCTTCAACGCCAAGTTCCCATTTGGATTATTATTTTTATTGTTGTTTCATACAAATATTGTAATAATGCAACATTGAAATGACCTTCTTTGTGTTTTATCTCCACACATAAAGTTATTTAAGGGCTCTTTAAAGTTTAACATGTAGATAAAACCTTCCTGCATTTCCTTCATTCTCATCATCACTATCATTATCTCTCATATTATTTACAATAGCCATCAACAAACCTCTTTTCTAACATTTTTCAATTTATTCTAATTCACTTTCTCAAGATCTATCTTCTTATTTAAAAATAAAAATTTTCCTTTTGAAGGAACTCCATTGATAATTATTTATACCTTCCTTTTTCATATTCATGGGATTCCTTTCTTCATAATTACATTATTGAAAGTTTCTTGGACATTTAACCAAAATATTTCCCACCTTCCCATATTTGAATCAATAAATAGGAATATTACCCTCAAATATTCCTTTTACTCTCCTAAGATTGGAGGAACAAAAGGAAATAACCACATAAACTTTATAAACTTATGTATTATCCTTGATTGATAGTTTATTCATGGAATTAAAGGCCACCTCCGGAATAATTTCCTTCATTATTGATTCATCTTTATTTCTCATTTCCTATTCCAAAAGATTACTATGAAACTATTGAGAGGAATAGTTTTTGTATATTTTTCTTCTAGAACCGATAATGTTTCCTTCAAATGATTAGGAAACATTCTCATGAACCTTTTCACAATATTTTCATCCTTGAGATCTTCACTTATACCTCTCTTATATTCAAAAATAACATTTATATTATCAAAAATTCATAAACCATACCATTTTAATTCATTATAAAATAATCATATTTATTCCAAAAAAACATTTAAAGTTTTCTCCTAAACCTTCAAATGTCATTCAAAAATATTTGGAATATTTTCCTACATAACATGAGAGGTTTTATAGGACATTAACTATATGAAAAATGGATTTGTAAGACCACATCCTTAGGAATTTTTGGGTTTGGAATCTACATCAAATTCCTGATGATCAATATCCATCAAGGTTTCAATATGAATATTTTCCACGATTCAATAAATGGATTTTTTGTAAATATCCATAACAAAGATTTGATGTAATATTTCATCCATATTTTACACATTTGGAAATTACTACCATCAAATATGGGTATATCATTTTAGTCAACTATCTTTTTTATTCTTCCAAGAGATAAAAAAATTAATCCACCATTTGATACCACTTAATAGAAACCTATCGAAGTTAACACCCTAAGTAGAGGGTGGGGGGGGGGGGGGTGAATCAAACTGATGGATTTTAAAACAATTATTCCATAAATGAGGTTCCTGTTCCCTTTTCTTGAGGAATAATTAAATTTATCTCTTCTTTTCCCCTCAACAAGGGATTAAAGTAGTAAAAAACAAAAGGTATTTTACTTGGTTCACCCACACTGGGATAGTCTAAGGATCATGCATGGAAATATTCCTATGCCCCAAATTCACCAAATCTCACTACTTTAGAAGTAAAATTTGAAGCAGTCTGATAGGCCCTCCTGGTTCACTACCAAAAAAAACTGGATAACTCACTACTATCCTTCAATAAGAAACTCACTAACCCATTTTTTAAATATTAACTTCTTCATGTAAAGACAATTTAGACAAACAAAAATGAAGGTGTTTTTCATCAGTACAAATAATTTCAACTTCTAGTGAGAATATGACTTTTATTATACCACCTTATTGGACCTTCAACCTTCAAAATGAGATCTATAATAACCCTTTGTAATTTTTCTCCTAAAATTATCCCACGTGTCTATATCTCTCTAGGTTACACATCATAACTCTCTCTATTTTTATTTCAATCCAATGTTTAGTATTGAATCTCCTTCTTTTAGGATTGTTCCAAATGTCCTATATGATTACTGGGTTCATAAAGAATTATTAAATTTGAACCGACCATTGAGAGATTCAAGCCATAAATCCCTTTGTTTCTATTTCTAGCTAAAAATTCTAGCACAAATAAACTATCTATCTATGACATGGTAATATATGATATAAAATTATAATACATATTTTTAATATGCTGTAGTATGGCCACATTCACTGTAGTGTAGCCTTACCATCTCATCCTTCACTATGGTGTGATCAAAATCACTACGACATTGAGTATTATACCTGAACAGATCCAATTATCCTAAAGTAATAACTACTCTACTAATCCATGAACAATCTATGGCATGATATCCTCTAATATCTTATCACACATAACCGACTATGGTGTGGGCACATCCTGGAGGCATGAGATCCTTTTGGTTAAGTATCCAAAAATGGTCCTATTAAATTCAAACCTTATATGATGAAAGGTAAATATACATCATACTTATATATCTATGTTATAGACACCTAAAATATTACAGTGAAACCAAAATTCATTTTCCATACCTATATGATATGGTTGATCTGGATGAAATTTAGCCTGAGAGATCTGAATAACACATTATAAATTACTTGGATTTAATGCAGCATATAATAAATCACCTCCCTTTATCATCTTAATTGAGTTTTATTGGTTTTGATTCTCTCATGTATCCTCCTGTGCCACCCTACTGAAGAGATGCTATGCACCAACCTCATTCCCTCACCTGTTTCTTGATATTACATTTTCACACACCTATTCCTGCTTGAAAAAGTGTTCAAATGCATACAATTATCAGCTCACTTGACTATGTGGTTCTTGATCTTGGACGCTAGTGTGTCTAGAAGATGCTTGAGTGTTGGTCTTGTGTGGGATTATCCATGTTTTTACAATATCCCAAACAAAATTACATTATATATTTAGTGACTATGGTGTGGGAAATCTTACATGTCCACCACAGTGTAGTCTCCTTAAATTCACCACATTATATGGAGATCATTAGCTATAACATAGGCTATTTATTTTCCTCCTTATTAACATTTTTAAAAAACACAATCCATACAAACGTATAAGGGATTTTGGCCAGAAAATATATTCGTAATCTATTCAGCTACAAAACTAGTCATATTAACTTTATCTTTTGATAATTATCTAAAAAAAATTATGTTTACTTTTTGATTACCCATATTCTTTGTTTGGAACATTAATAAACTTATTATCACATCATGATCATTCTTCTACCTAACAAAGTATGTGGCAATGTCCTAAGAGTTACTATCACACTAAAAGGTCGTAGTAATTACCTACTATGATGAGAACCTAGAAGTTTTACAATTATTCATAAATATTTTTCATATATCCAGATGATATCATTTTATAGGGTGAAAATGATACATACTCTCAGGGGTAGTGACTCGTAGTATTTTAAGGAAGTTTCTCATGGTATATTCCATTAGTGATTTTTAGTGTAAGATGTTAGGAGAACACAAACCACCAGTAGGAAATCCACATATACATGTGTCAGTGGATGTTTCTATCTATAGATATATATATTGATAATTAGAATTTATAATTATTATTAATGGATATCATTAGTCACGTACTTTGATGTATTTATAAAAACTATGATGATATATGTGCGTGGTGAAGTATAATATATGGAGTGAATCCTGAGTGATATTTCATTAATTAATAATGCAATAAAGGATTTTACTTATATATTATTTAAGGGAATTTGATATCTCAGGACCTTTTATGGGAATGGAACTACCTAAATAAATCTGTGGCTGTAGTTTTCTATAGGAAACTTTAATTCCATAAATTCAAAGAAAGAGTTATTGAGAACATAGGTTGATGAAACCAACATGGAAAATTATTGATTATAGATATCAAGATAAAGGGATAATATTACATTGTGGAAATTCATAAGAGATTATATGTAATTGTGACATTTAATTCTTTCTATATGGGTTCCCTGGTATGTTTCTAGATTCTAACCTTTGATTTTAGGTGTTCTGCCAAGTGCTACTTTGAAAGGGGCCTAAAGGGCCACACACTAAGGGTATTTAGAATCTCACTTAAATTATCTTTAAATTTAACAAGTTAGAAAAAACATTTTTATCACTTTGTTGTTTAATAATTATTTTGGATTACTTTATCACTATGATTTTATCATGAGTTATCAGGAAGAATAAATATGTGAGTAAAATAACAATAAATATTTATTTTCCAGCTT
Source organism: Viscum album (assembly GCA_963277665.1). Lineage (NCBI taxonomy): Eukaryota > Viridiplantae > Streptophyta > Magnoliopsida > Santalales > Viscaceae > Viscum > Viscum album. The sequence goes on from OY728144.1 coordinate 186,915,830, forward strand.
TAGTGAATGTAATTTTTATAATATTTATCGCTGAATAGTACAGTAATATTTATTTATTAAATAAATAGTCAATATTCAAGTTTCACTAAATAATATGGAGGTTTAACAAACCATGTTTAGTGGTATGGATGGAAATGATATTTGAAATATCATTTAAATAAATAAATATTTATTTATTTAAAAAATGATATTTATTTATCTATAGGTGTTTCTCATGTGAAGTAAATAATAATAATATTTATATTTTTATTATACATGGGCTTCACTATAGAATATGTTATTGACTAAAGTCCTATATAAAATTACCAATACTATCATAGCTTTATAAATATCTGGATATATCACATTCTAGGGTTAACCATTTATTTTGAACAAAACCCTAGATAGAATTTACCTCCAGCGCTATGAGAAAAAACCCAATAATATGTTCAAGAACTTGAGTATGAATCTAACTATACTATCAAGCCTTTGAGAGAATATAAATAATATTTTGTCCATAAATATATTTCTTTTGTGATAAAAAACAAATGGCATAAGAAATATGGATCAGTTGTGCTATCACCTGGTGATTCTAGGATGCGATTCCTTGATTTTGAAGCATATGTGGGTCAACACTAGAGGGATTCCACCCTTGGATAATATGACACAATGATGTCACAATGAGACCAGTCAACCAAGTCATTAAAAAATAATGAATTAAAAGTCAATGTAATTTTAAATCTATCTATAAATTAATTATAAATTATATGTGATGAACCTGAATTCTTGGTTCCCATGTTCTTAAATCAATTAATCTTTTATTTAATTCCATTGGTAATGGAGTTCTTCATCATGTACATCTTAGATTATTTACCGATTATGAAAAAATCGAGTTGTTTATGACCAAGAGGATCTTATAATGTGCGCAGAACCAATAAGTTGTATCAAAGTGATCACATAATTAATTTATAATTATATATTAATCATTGATTGATGATATGAGTTTTTAATTATGGTGTATTAATTCTTAAATACGAACATAGAATTGGTCACTTTCCTTATTTACTCTCACTCATATAACTAAGAAAATGTTAATTTAGCACAAATAACATATGAAGACTCCATCCAGATATTCCAAGGGTTCTGGTCAGATAATAAAAGAGTACAAAATGTGTAGACAATAGTTACATATTGTGTACCCATGTTCAATTCAATTAAAGAATCACTTTAAAATTTGGGTCTCTATGCATTAACTACACAGAGAATGAATTTAATGCACACCACATGTTGACTAGACTTGGCTAGAATGTTGTTTGAAGAACTAAACACCGTGCTGTTTTCCTACACATCATATAGTCCATATTTTTTTATGGTGGGAAAAATGGGGGTCCAAGCCACGGTGTGTATTTACTACATGACACGGGGATAAGAAAACCCTGAAAATTCAAGGTCGCATGACATCTAACTGGACTTCAGACCATGTAACTCATACATGTATATGGTTGATAAACCCACATAGTCCCTAGGTGTGTGTAATGAACATGATATGAAGAGATTAAACACTATCTATCCCATGTACATTCCATGTAACCTTATGTACCTCATCTTATTAACTTAATATTAATAGAAAAATTAATGATATAATTAAACCAATTTACATGTGTTATATGTGTCATTTATTTTATAATAGAATCTATGGGATTTGGTTGTTAATTATATATTAAATTAATTTCCATGTTAAATTATAAACTACATGTTCTGTATGGTCTTTATTTTTAGTGTAATTTATTTACATTAATGAAATCACATGCTGTGCAATTTACATATGATCACATGTGTCCGATTAACAAATCCAAAACTTGTAATTATGGTCCTATTAGTTTATGTCAGACACCATGTGAATACAATGTATAAGAACTATACAGAGTAATTTGGATGGTAACATCATTTCCTCCAAGTACAGTTGTGTACTTTTTTAATTTTAAATAAAATTATTTAATTTAATTTATTTAACATTATGGTGATGAAAATTTTAGGATGGTTTGGATGGAATTAAGATAAATTAAATTTAGTAATTAATCAGATATATAAATTGATCATTTCTAGGAATTTATCTAATTAAATAATGAATTGAAGTAAATTCTAGATAGATTAAAAATTTATATTCATTTCTTAGGTGTGGGTGATCATGTACTTGAGAAATACTGGTGTATGTGATTGTTTTCTTCTAATTTAGCATTATTATCAAATAAAATTGATGGCTTATGTTTCATCCCATCCTCTCATTATAAAAGGGAATATGCACCCATGGTTTCACTTATGTAAACCCCCTAAAACAATCATTTGGATCCCATCCCCAGTGTGTGAGTAAATATTATGTAATGGATGGATTTCTTTGGGGAGTGGAGGTGGTTCAAGTATGGAACCAATGTAAAATCAATCCAGAAGGTTTAGATGATCATAAGTGGAATTCCACAAATTTATCAAGTGATGGTTCAAGGGGTTATTCCCCTTGGATCAATATTGGTTAATCATTACCTAGATTAACCAAATATAAGATAAATTTCATGATATTACATCTTTATTTATATATTTTATATCATTTTAATGGTTTGTTATTTATTTGAATGAATTATGTTCACGTTATATAAATAAATTAAGAAAGTATGTAAGATAGAATTAAATAATTAGTTATGCTTAATTTTATCAATACATTGTTAATCACTTAAGTAAATACGCTTAAAAGTAACAATCATGTAATAATGTTTAAATGTAATATTTAAATATTAAGATAAAATACCTAAAATGAAATATTAAGTTAGTATAGCCTTACACTACTTGGTTTGAAATAAAACCATAGTTCAATGTGCTTGACCAACCTCCATTGTGGTGCTTTTAATTATTGGGGAATCTCTAATTTATGTTTTGGGTCTACTTAACCTTGTTCACATTAAAGGTTAATTACCTCCATGAGACTTGGTGAAAATAATAGGAAAATGTTGAGGAAATAATTATTTTGGATTTCAATATTAGAGTGACCACTAAATAGATCAAGGAGAAACACGTTAACGTATTTGGAAAGTTATGCCTACCTAAATACCATCAAATAGCTTGTTAGACCTCTATATCGGTTATAATAAGGGATATATAATTGTTTTTCAATAGAATATAAATGAAAGAGGTTATTCTGAAACTAATGGTGAGGGATATTTGGTTTAAAAAATAACCAGATATGAAAAAACTAACAACTTAAATTTTATTGTCTAAATTTAGTAATCCAGATAAAGTATTAAAAATATTTTTTTTAATATTATAGAAATTGAAATCTATATGACTTTAACTACATCACTATGATCTATAATAGAGAAGGATAACCTTCTCCCCAGATAAAATTTCCAAGAATTGTATAGGTACTAGTGTTTTATACTACACAATTAAAGAAAATAATACATGCTTGAAACCCCACATTTTTAGTTTCTTTCTAAAGATAATAATGAGGAATAATTTTCTATCTACCCGAAAAACATGTATAATGACATGTATTTACAATGTTTAATTTTATCATCCATTTATAGTGAGATTTTAAAGAAACATGAGTATATAGATATCTATAGAACCATGTATCGACTTTGTGATCTTTATCAATTGAAGGCGATACAAGAGAGACACAAGATCTTCAATGCATGATCCATATAGAAGCTAAGATAGATAACACCTACTAGGCCTCCTATTTTCAAGATGGTTGGATACATAGATAAGTTAGACATCATAGGGTTTAATATGTTTGATGAGCAATTCACATATCTCATTATGTCCTCACTATATAACGGACAATTCAGTTTCATTGTGAAATATAACTTGGTAAACAAAAAGAAGACTCTTTTATAACTTCTTAAATTAATTTTCCAAGTTGATAATGACATGGGGTGTGAAAAACATTTGATCCATATAAGGAATTTGAAAATAAAGAATAATGAAATCAACCCTAAGACTCACTCTATGTTTAAGGCTCTTGATAATTTTCCTTCTAAGAAGAAGAAGATCCCATGATAAGAAAAAGAAGAAAACATAGTATGTCCTGAATGTGGTAATCTAGATCATTGGAAGAAGAACTATACCTAGAATAAACATATAGATGCTTTAAGTACATTAATTTTCATGAGAAATATTCTATATCGATAATTTTGGTATTAGATACAACGTTTGGTTATCACATCTCTAATTAAATAAACGAACCAAGTAGATTCTAGAAAATTTCAAGTGGAGAGGAAAACCTTAAAGTAGCCAATGGATCACAACTTTTTACCTTGAATATATGATACTACAAACTTAATTTGAAAACATGAATGATATTTATTTTGGAATATTGTTATTTGGTAACAAATATTATAAAGAATATAATTTTTATATCTCATTTAGATTCAAATGCTTTTATTTTCATGTTATTAAATATGATTTGTTTATTTTATAAATAAAAGATATGTTATGGTAAGACACATTTAAATAATGAACTTTATGTATTAAATTATGAGAACAATGTTTTGGAAATTTATAACAAATAAAGTTTTCATGAATCATTTAACACCCAGTTGGGGAATCACTTGAAGGTTTTGGACACAATAGAACCACCTTATAGGAAAATAATAATTATGTTTTTTTTGGATTTAATGAATCATTCAAAAATTATAAAAGATTTAAAAATCATGAATAATGATTTTTTCCATCAAATATTGACATAGAAATCCTGAAACTTGGAAAAGATATTTTTTCATGTTAAAATTATAATCAATTTAAATATATTGGAAAAAGAATACCATATATTATGATTTTTCTTTAATGATGTTTTTGACCGTCTAAAAACCTTTTCAGATTACCATCTTTTCATAAGGAGGACCCAAAGTAGATCCCCTTTATAGGTTATCAACACATATTACTTTGATATTTGAAGAACATCGATGGATTTTCTAGTGCTTGCATGACATATCGATTATCTTGTGTTGTTCATATTGATCACTTCAAGTTTCTTCAGGCTTGATAGAAAATCAATTTTTCTTCTTATTCTTAAGAGGATTAGATAAAGAGGAACATAGAGAGAAATTCATTATGCATAATGATTCTCAATTCTTGATTAACCCTATACAATATACACAACTATCTATTTATAGGGTTAGGGTTATGGTTCAAAATATTATTTAATTTCAAAACAGACCTTAAATAATATAAGAAATCTTATAAGTCCCCATGCCATATTATAATAATAATATTAATTTATAGTGTGTGTGAACTCGCATAATGATAAATATTATTTTACCATCTAGTAAATTAATATTTATCACTCGACACTATCTTGGTCCGCTCTTCCTTCTCCGCATTTATTGAATACCTAGATAAATATTTAGTTAAATATTTTATTTATAAATAAATATTCTATTCATAGTATAGAAAATAAATATTTATCAAATATTTAATAAATAAAATAAATATTATATTCACAATATATAAAATAAATATTTATTAAACATTCATGTAAATAAAAAAATTATTTTTTAATGAATAAATTATTATTTATTACCTTGTGAATATTTTAAATCAATCAATCCTGAATAAAATTATTCTTTGGTATTGAGAATAATATTTATTTCAATAATTAAACTAAAATAGAATTTAAGTGATATCAAAATAAACAATTAGCCTGTGTCCCTATAGGTTTATTTATCATTGAAATTAGATGGTCTTGAATAATGGCCAAGATTACTGTCTAGAAACAGTTCAAGGCACCCCGGATAAATAAGTTATTGTCAAAATGTCAACAACCACACACGAACACTTACTATGTAATATAATCCATTTGTAACAATATCTCATCAAGTAGGGAACACACACATGTCATCAACCAAATAGCTTGATATGTTTTATTTGACTGTTTGAAATAAACATATCATTACACGATGGACATGGAATTTAATGTAACAATTACATTTCTAACAAAGTTTTGAGATATAATGTTTTATAAATATAGAAGGGAAAATCCTTCTTTGACTTATTCGTCAATAAAATGTCATTTGTGATGAACCCAACACATCCTACTTCCCAAGAACATATGACATCAATGTTTTTGGTCAATACATCAAATTCAATGAGTCATGATAGAAATTAATAATAATATTAAAGTCTAAGGACCATTACAGATAGTTGCATATATGAATATCTGATGACACATAAATACATAGAATTACTACAGGTGAGTCTATTCTCATAATATCTCATCTTGAAAATTACCAAATGAAAACAACATGAAAATAAGTCTCAGCTTCTTATGAGTACTCACACCTAATAGTAAACATTCTATGTGTTCCATCATCCAATGCTATCTAACCATACAACTACATTTAAGAATATCATCATGTATTTTCGAGGTTCTCTTCATAGCAAGGAACTTCTAGGACCTTATCAATATGATATATAATTTATTAAATTATTACATTAAAATCATATAGAGAAATGAAAAATATTTAATAATATGTTTAATTAATATTGAAATATTTTAATATATAGACAATCTAAAGTACAAACATTTGGTTCTAGAACCACAACTCCAACAGACTCCCACTTGCACTAGAGTCAACTACCTATGAATATTGGTTCTCTAGAACTCACATGATAATTAATTTTCTATTTAGTCAAGGATTTAGTCATGGGGTACACCTAGTTGTCTTATGTGTATATTCTACTCACATTGATGCTTCTTGTTTGAGGAAAATACCTCAAGAGATGACACTTTATAAGTATTTACTCCATCAGCTGATGTGGCCTTGGTTCCTTTTAAATATCCACCACTATAGGAATTTCATAATAAAGTGTGATAAGTAATTATTATTGGGAAATAATTTAAGATCTTGGATAAAGTTTCATATCCAAATTCCTTCTTTAGATACTTTAGAAGCGATGATATACTCGATCTCTACTGTAGAATCTATGAAAGTGGATTCCTTTGAGCTCTCCCATCTCACAACACCTCTATTAAGAGTGAGGATGTATCCCAACTTTGATTTTAGATTGACATAATCTATTTAGAAACTAGAATCTATATATCCTCCGATGAATAGTTCCTTATCTCCTCCATTGACCAAGATCATATCCTTAGTTTGCCTTAGATACTTATGTATAGTCTTGAATTCCCTCCAATGATAGTCACCTGGGTCATCTCGATATCTTCCTACCACACTTAATTCATAGATGAAATCCATCCAAGTAAATAACATAAAATACAAGACTGAACCAATCATAGATGTGTATGGATTCATTTCTATCCTATTTCTTTCCTCATGTGTCTGAGGAAACATATTCTTGAAAAGATAAATTCCATGTGACACTGGAAATAATCCCCTCTTGAATTGTTCTATACCAAATATATTTATTATCATATCAATATGTGTACTCTAACTTAGTACAAGAAGCCTCTTGGATCTATCATGATGGATCTTACTCCCAAGAATATATACTTCTTCACCCAAGTCCTTAATGGAGAATCATGTGTTTAACTAGGATTTAATATATTTTAAGACGAGGATTTCCTTTCCAATAAGTAGTATGTCATTGAAATAAACTATAAAGAAAATTAATTCATGGACACTAAACCATTTATAGACACAAGTATCATATTTATTCTTTGTGAAACTAAATTATATTATTGATTCATCAAAAAAAATATTCCATTACATAGATGATTTCTTTAAAACATAAATTGATCTTTGAAAATTTCACACCCTGTTGGAATCCTTTTGTGTGACAAACCCTTTGGTTTGTGTCATATAAACATATTTATAAAGACTCCAGTTAAGGAATATTTTTTTTAAATCCATTTTACAAATCTCATAGTCATGTTAAACCATAAAGTAATGTATAATTTTTATGGGTTTCATCATAGAAATTGGTAAAAAGGGTTCATCATTGTCTATGAATTAAAGCTGTTTGAATGATTTTGAAACCGTTGTGCCTTATAATTATTGACATGTACATTCATGTCTCGTTTCTTATTAAATACCCATTTACAACCAATGGGATTTTAATCCACTACAGGATCTAGCAAAATCAAGAAATGGGATTTTTACATGGAATCCATCTTTGAATTAATATGATCTTTTCATTTGGAAACATATGTTCCACTTACTGATTTCTTTCTGGATAAAAGATCATTATTATCAACTAATAACGAGTCACCATCCTCAGTGACTATAAAACCAAATATTTCAGGTTCTCTAACATCTATTGTACTCTTACAAGGTACTTTTGTCTCTGGAACTTCAAAATTTATGAGGCATTATAGAATTTATTTCTTTATCAACTCTTGTGTACCTTGATCCTTGACTTCATAAAATTACATCTCACTCCCACTATCTCTTTTAGACATGTTCTCTCTCTCAAGGAATATGGAATTTATTACCAATATTACCTTTTTGTCTAAGGGGGAGTATAGGTAATATCCCCTTGTTTCCTTGGGTGTCCTATAAAAGTACAATTTGTGCCTTGAGGTGTAATTTTATTTTTTGAATTGTCCTTAACAAATGATTCACACCCCCAAACATGTATGCATGACAACAAAGGTTTCTTTCCAACCCAAAATTGGTATGGAATATCATTTGCTGCTTTAGTTGGAACCTAGTTTAGTATCTGTGATGTTGTCTATAATGTGTTTCCCTAAAAGAATAATAGAAGACTCACATGAATCATTATTGATCTCAGCATGTCTAACAAGGTGTAGTTTCTCCTTTCATTTATACAATTCCACTGAGGTGTATAAGGATGTGTGAGTTGGGATAGAATCCCAAACATTTATAATTAATTAATGAAGGATTGATTAAGATATTATCCACCATAGTGTAAGTGTATTTTCTTAATCTTCTTACAACTATAGCTCTCAACTTAATTAATATATTCTTTGAATTTATCAAAATAAAACTACTTATACCTCAACCAATGGAAATATCCATATCTACTGAAATATTATGTAAAATTTATAAAGTATGAGTACCCACCCATTTCTTCAATTAGAAATGGTCCACACACATCGATATGAACTAATTCAAGAATCTACTTGTCCCTTTAACCATTTCCACTAAATTTTTCTTTGGTCATTTTTACTTGTAAAATTTTGTGACTGACACTAAGAGGTTTTAGTTCAAAAGAGTCCAAATATCTATCTGGGTGTAATTTAGTCAAACAATTTTTGTTTACCTAACCTATCCAGTAATTCTATATTTGGGTTTGGTATGATTTATGTGAATATTTTTTGTTATTGTTTGAAATTAGTTGGTTTATATAATCTAACACATAAATGCCATAATTTAAATGTGCCTTACCATAGAAAATTAAATATTTATAAAAGAATAAATATTTACTACTAAATTTAAAAATAAATACATTTGTATTAAGTCTGGAATATAAATAATGTTTTGGTAATATATGAAACATAATAACGTCATTTTAAAACCAATATCTTTCTCATCAAGAACATAAGGCGATATTCCCCAATAGCCAGAACAATAAGTATGTATTTTTTTGGTTTATCATAAATCTACCTCACATTCGAAAATATTCTTGAATATACTTGGTTCTTATATTTTAATACATATGTGAGCACCACATGCAATATATAATCCTTAGTTTATAGGAAAATATAAAATCCATTTGATAATGAATACAATTGAAGCTTCCTCATGCTTCTTTTCTTGGGTGAAAATTTTCTTCTAGAGTCCCTTCTTTCCACATGAGGAATACATTGAATTATTTTATGCTTCTCCTCACTTGATATTTCAATTATTAAAAGAGAATTATGAAGAAGCTTTGTACTTAGAGATTTTATCTTGTAATTTCCTTTTATTTACCATAAGGATTGAAGTTTTTTCATAATTCATGTCTTAGTAAACTTGGAGAATTAGTGTAATAATATCTTAGAGAGACTTCTCAATTATGTTCATATTGAAATTAAAAATAAAGATGGAGAAGCTCTGAGGGGGTGATGAAAAAAATGAGATTAACATGCAGTTGATTAGGAATCTAAAACACCAAAACCTCTAGGATCTAAATTTAGCTAATGAGTTTGACTACGTGAGGTCTAGTTGATTCAAATTCTATATATTTACTCTGAAATAGTTCCTTGGATATCTCAAACCATTCATGCCTAGATCTCCTATGGTAAAGACGATAGAGATATTAGAGAATTCTATAAATATCCATGCCTTCACGAGACTTCATGATTTCATTAGAACTAGATAATAACATTAAAAATTGAACTTCAACCATGTTATATAGATGTTTATCATAGATAGAAAAACACTCATCAATTTCCACCTTAGTAGGTAGATCAGATAGTGAGGATTCTAGCACTTAATATTTTTTTTCATGACAAAACACAACCTAAAGATGACTGTACTATTCCTGAAATTTACTAATAGTTAGAATTTGAAATTTTCAAAGAATTGATCACATGTATAAAGTGGTTGATGAACTTTCCATTATTATACAATGTTAAAATATATGATTATTATTAATTTTCTTGATTATAGTTTATGAGAGATATAATAATAATTATAATTTTATTAAGTCTCCCTCTATTTTATCAAGAATTAATGCCCATTACCATTGAACTCAAAATGTACTGTGACCCAAGAAATTCAAGTGTAATGGATCCATATTTCTTTTCTCATAACCTAAGTGAGTTCTTGGTCCATTATTTAATGGTATTTAGGTAGCCAGGTCTTTTCCAACCATGGGATTTCCACTCCATGATCCATTGAATGGACTCCTTAATCCAGAAAACCTTATTATGATTTTCTCAACAATTTCCTTTAATTTAAATTAAGCCTTTAAAGGGATAATTCTTTTGAGTTAAATTAGTTATGTCATCCCAAAACATTCATAATAACTCCACAATAAAAGAAAGTGTCCAAATGAGGGTTGGTCAAACACTTAGTTCTATGGTTTCATTCCTAATCCAATAATGGAAGTCTTAGTCCGAATTAATATTAATTTGATGTTTTTTTAATTTATTATCTATTTTTTTGTTTTATAATTTATATGTATTTATAATATTAAGTTGATTTTAGTTAAGTGATTAACCATGTTTTGATAAAACATTATTTTTACAAAATTCATTTATTGAAATTACATATTTTCATATTAGACCTTTTATTTATGTGATCTTGGTCTTGAATCTATAAAATAAAACATGAATAAGATATAAATAAATAAATAAATAACCTGATCATGAGTTTATCAAATGAATGATTTGTTGAGTGGAAAATAAACAAAACTGTTAATCTAGGTAAAAACTCCTTGTGCGGATCTTGGTATGAGATAAAACATCCCACCTTGTCCACTTATGTACCTCCCAGGCTTCTTTCATCTCTGTTCCATATTGAACAACCTCCATGCACCTTGGGATACTATTTTTATTACGTATTTTTATAACTCACACATGGGTCAGGGTAACCAAAGTATTGGTTAAGGTGAATTACATAAACAACCTTGGACATGTAGGTTCTACATAATAAAAGGGGGAGGGATAGGAAAAATAGAGTTATATTTAATTTAATAATAAATAATTAGAATCCCATGAAATATAATTAAATTAAATATAACCAATGCATACACATGTCTAGTCAAAGATCATGATCAGTTAGACACATGAAATGAATATGAATAACTATACTAGATAACATTAAATTCAATTCATTCTTTTTTATTAAAATAAACACACATATATTAATTATTTAATTAATTAATTAATTACCATTATCTTAATGATTATATGATGTCTTTTGGAGATTCCCATAATAAAATCATTCATGGAAAATAAAACAGTATGACTAATAATTATTGACAATTGCAATAAATTAATTGAGCATTTATAAATTCTTTAAAACTCTTAATAAATAGTCCAATACACCTGTCGAATAAAATCTAATTCATTTTCAATTCACCAATTAATTATCTTAATTTAACTAAATTATGTGCTTTATTGGGATATTACGTGATATATACTCATGAGGCATACATTGTGTTCCTCGATTTCCATGTATGCATGATAAATTCATTGGGATTTGGTGTGTTCTATGTCCAGATTACAAGACATGTACTAATGTGTTACACATAATGTGGTCCAGATTCCATGTGCCCAGGATAAATTCATAAAACTTCAGCATGTATCTCAGATGAATTACAAGACATGTACTAATAAGCTACACATCATGGGTTCCACTTAAATTATGTATATGTATCCCTCTAATTGAACCTGTGTGTTATTTTGTTGTCGGAATTAATGTGTTATATGACATATACACCAAATACACACTATGTGTCTCATTAATTGTCTAGACTGTCAGTCACTCATGGTTAAAAACCATGTATTTGACCACATATCTAGAAAAAATATCACCACTAAACCATGTATACTACATGACATATATTCCAGTTACACACCATGTATTTTGACAAACCATGTGCTAGATTAGCTTGATTTACACATGGGGTATAATAAATTCACCATGTATAATAGATACTTGGTCTAATATGTATTCCATGAAACATCTAGGTGATGTGAACTTGGAAACATGATGTAAACTCTGGTTACAGCCCATTTGACCCATTCTATCGGGGAAAAACATTGTCACCTTCTGATAGCATCTCCAGTCATTCTACATCTATTTTTAAGGCCTTAAGAAATTATGAATCTTGAAAAAAATATTAAAATGTTGAAATCATGTTAATTAAACTTTGGATTAAATACTAAATAATCTAGAAATAAAAACTATACAAAATTATTTATATATGATCAACAATCAAATAAATAATTAGATATTTAAATGAGACCCCTATAATACCACTTGAAGATTCTAGAAACTACAAAAGAACCTTATATTTGAATAACCGTTAAGGTTTTTTAGATTTAATGAACTATTCATCAATTTTTCAAGAAGAAAATGTTATCGCCAACAAAATTTTTTCCAATGATTATTGACATGGAAATCCTAAAACATGGAGATGAAATTTTTTCATGTTAAATTTATAAAAAATTTAAATAGATTAGAAGAAATAATACATCATCTTAGGATATTTCATTGATTATTTTTTGGATCATATGAAAACATTTTTTTAATTACCATAATATTTATATAGGAAGAAAAGTATAACCCCTTTAATGGTGATTCACATGTAGTCCTTTGATCTGCAAACAACACCGATGGAATTTTAGGTACTGGTACCAAAGATTGATTATATTGTGTTTCTTGTCTTGATAACTTCATGTTCCTTCAATATTTAACGATTATCCCATGTTCTTATCCTTATTGAGAGGGTTAAAGGAGGAATCTATAGAAAAATTCATTGTGCATAATGATTCTTAATTATTGATTAAACCTATAGAATAGAAATAAAATCCTACTTATAAAGTCAGTGTTATGGTTATAAAAATTATTTAATTTTACAAAAACCCTTCAATAATATAATAAAACATATCTAACCCCATTATATATAATAATAATAATAATAATAATATTTTTTGGTGTGTACTAACTGGAGAAATGATAAATATTATTTTACCATCTTGTAAATTAATATTTATTAATAGACACTATCTTAGTCCTCTACTCCATGGAATTTATTAAATTCCCTAATAAATATTTAATTAAATATTTTATTCATCAATAAATATTCTATTCTTATTCTTGATAATAAATATTTAATAAATATTAAGTAAATAAAATAAATATCCTATTCAAAATCCGTCGAATAAAAATTTATTAAATATTCACATAATTAAACAAATTATTTATTAATGAGTAAATAATTATTTATTACCTTATGATTATTTGTGATCTATAAATATGGAATAAAATTATTCCCAGGTCTTGAGAATAATATTTATTCTAATAATTAAATTCAAATATAATTTAATTGATATCAATGAAAACAATTAGTGTGTGACCTTCTAGACTTCTTTCTAATTGACATTATGAAGACTTGCCTAAAGTCCTAGATTAGTGTTTAACAAAGGGTCAAGTCACCCAAGAGAAAGAAGCTAATGTTTCAACATCGAGAACCACATATGAAATATTACCATGCATTATAATCCCTTTTTCACAATATCTCTTCAAGAAGGTCACAAACACATTTCATCTACCTATGAGCTTGATACAACATTCTTTGACCATCTGAAATAAACTCATCATTACACTCTATCCATGTAATTTAATGAGATAGTTCATTTTTAATCAAAGGGATCTGATATAAGCATCCATAAATATATAAGGGACAAATCCTTCCTAGAATTATTTATTAATAACATGTTATTCATGAGCCAACCAATGTAGCTTACTTCCCATGAAGATATGGTATGAAATTTTTGGTCAGTATATCAAAGATCACGAGTCATGAAAAGAATTAATAATAATCTTAATGTATAAAGACCATTAAACATGATTTATTATTTTAATATCTGATGACACATAAACATAGTGAATTTATATAAGCGTTTCTGTTCTCACAATTTCCCATCTAGAAAATTACCAAAGGTAAACTTCATGAGAATAAGTCTCATCTACTTACAAGTACTCGCACCTGAGAGTAAACATTCCATGCGTTGCATCAGATAATGTTATCCAATTTTAGAACTATATTTATGGATATCTTGATGTAATTTTAAGGTTCTCATCATAATGGGGAAATTCTATGACCTTATCAATGCAAAAAATAATCTAGGACATTATTACATTATAGTCATGAAGAATAATAAACAATATATAATAAGATGTTTAATTACTAAAAAAATTCTAATAGACATGTAATCCAAAGTACAAATATTTGGTTATAGAAAACCAACTCTAACATCATCATATTGGTTATATAAATGAAAATAATTTGAAAAAAATATATCTAGATTATTATTTAGAATATTTTGAGCTAAAACCAATTAAAAGATGTCATGATTGTTTACAAGGAAAGATGACCTAACAACCTTTTAGTGGATGGGCTGAAAGGGACACAAATATTCTATAATTTGTACACACTGATGTGGGTGTACGTTTTCTAGTTGAATCTAGAGGTGTATATTATTAATTTATAAATTTTATTCATCATTTGAGTAGATATGGATATATTTACATAATGAGGTATAAGTCTAAATCCTTTAAGAAATTAAAAAAATTCAAGAATGAAGTATAGAATAAACTTAGAAAGGTGATAAAGAATATTTGATCTAATTGAGGTGGTGAATATATTATCTAAGTGTTTATTAAATTTATATGGGATTTTGGGATTCTCTATCAACTCAATCCATATTATACACTACAGTGGAATGGTATTAGTGAAAGAAAGAACCATAACTTTCTTGAAATGATAAGGTCGATGATAAGACATTTAGATTTTTCATTATACTTTTGGGGATATTAATTAAAAATTGTAACATAAATTCTAAATAGAGTTACAACTATGGAGGAAAATAGAATACCATATGAATTAATGTATAGAAATAAAGCCATGTCGTCATGTCCCACTTAGGAAACCAACCAGAATCCTGAGTAGTGAAGTATATCTTTGTTTTGTATATCAAGGAAACAAGAGGATACCACTTAAAAAACCCCATTAGAAATGAAGGAGATCATTGTATGAAAATTAATTTGTCCTAAAAGAGAGGGAGATCACATTCTCAAGAATGATAGTGAGAGAAATATTAAATTCAATTAAGTTGATACTAATGGTAAAAAAGATTTGGTATAGGAACATAATACATTGGTTTTTAAGAAATATGGTTTTCATAAAATAAAAGTACCGTATGGGAGCACTAGATATGTTAAAGAACCAAAAAGATATGATTTTCTAGTAATTAAGGATGGTGACTACTTATTGGTTGAAAATAAAGATCCTCTTTCCTACAAGGAGGTTGTAGAGATCTTAAAATCTATATGATGAAAATATTCCATGAATTCTGAGATGAATTCCATGTATGAGAACCAAGTTTGGGTTTTGGTTTATCTTTTAGTTATTGTAAAACCCATTGGGTGTAAATAGATATTCTAGACAAAACTAGGTATTAAAGGTAAAGTGAATACCCATACATCATGGCTAGTGGATAAAGGGGTTAAACTATGTTAAGTAATTGACTATGATGAAACTTTTTCTCTAGTTTTCATGTTTATGTCCATCAAAACAATTCTTGATATAAAAAATTTTCATGACAATGATATTTAAAAACCATCAAGAATACATGTATATGACATAACCATATAGTTTTATGATTCTAGGTAATACAAAAAGGGTATGGAAGTTATAAAGATCTATTTATAGATTAAAAAAATCATCTAGGTCATAGAAATTTTATTTCATAAAGTTATAGAATATTTTCGTTTTATTAAGAATGAATATGATCCATTTAATTACAATTGGTTTAGTGGGATTGAATTTATTATCCTAGCAGAATATTTTGATAACATATTACTTATTAGAAACGACATAGCAGTCTTATAGTCATTTCAGGACTGGTTGTACAAGTGCACCTCTATAAAGGAATTAGGTGAAGTAGCATACATTCTAGGGATCAAAAATATTCATGATAGATCCAAGAGGCTTCTTAGATGAAGTCAAATTACATACATTGACTTGATACTAAAGAAATTTAGTATGGAACAATTCAAGAGGGTGTTTGTTCTAGTGTAACATGGTATATATCTTTCTAATAAAAATGTGTCCTTAGAGATAAAGAGAAACAATAATAATGAGTAATATACCTTATGATTCTCTGATATGATCAATCATGTATTCCATGTCTTGAGAATGATAGGAATATATGAAGCTGATCTAGGTGAATAAAATTGGTCTGCTATTATGTTTATACTTAAATACTTGAGGCACACTAAGGAAATATTCTTGGTATATGGAGGATATGAGGATATATCCATTAGGGGTTATAATAATTCTAGATTTTAGTTGGATCGAAAAAAATAAAAAGTTTTAGTTAAAATATTTCTTCAGAATCAATGGAGGATTTTTGAGCTCTAAGTGTTCAAAGCATTCAATTTTATCCAATTCTATAGGAGAGTATGGGTATATAGAAACTTTTGATGAATCCAAATAAGCTTCTTATATATGAAATATTTTAGTAGATTTTTATGCGTCACCTATCCCTAAAAATACAATCATAATATATTTTGATAATACCACAGTGGTGGGTCTTTCAAAGGAGACAATGTCACACTGATGGATAAAGAACATACTCTAGAAGTACCAATTATAGAGGTATTTTTTAGAGTGGTGAAGTTACTATGAGCATAATTTCCATTGAATAGAATGTTGATGAACTGTTGACTAAATTTCTAATTTCAAAAGAATAAATATTATTTAAGAGCTAGAAGACTAGTGGTTGTTTGTAGTTGGATATAGTTCAAGTGGGATTTTGTTGGATTTAGAATCCAAAAAAATCTATATACTTTATTATGACATGTATTCATTATTTTTAATATTACAAAACTTCTTATCACATCATTATTATTCTTCCTTGTTACATAGTATGCAATAATTTACTTAGAGTTACTATCACACTAAAATTTTATAACAATTATATGTTACAACGATAATCTAGAAGTGTCATGATAGTATTATGAAATATATTTTCTATATCTGAATGATATCATTTGATAGGATAAAAATGATAAAAACTGTTTGGGATGGAGACTCATAGGACTTTGAGGAACGTTCTCATGGTGTACACCATTGGTAATTTATAGTGCTAGAGATTATGAGAGTATGGCCATCCAGTAGGAAATCCACATTTAAATGTGTTATTGTATACTTTTATCCGCAGAAATGTGTATTGATACTTAGACTTTAATATTATTATTAACTAGAATCATTAGTCATGTAATTTTATGTATTGATAAAAATCACAATATCATATGTTTGATGTGAAGTATGATACATTGAGTGTGTCAGAAGTTATATTACATTAATGAATAATGCGAGACAAAAATTTTCCCTTCTATTCTTTATTAAAATTTGATATCTTAATCCATTTAATGGGAATGAAACAACCTTAATAAATCTATGGCCATGGTATTATTTGGGAAGGATCAATTAAAGAAATTTAAAGAACAATTTATCAAGAACATAGGTTTATGACACCATCATGCAACCTATTTTATTAGAAATATCATGATAAATGGATTATATTACACAATGATCATTTTTACAAGGTTTTATTTCACTGAAAAATTTACTTATTTATCTATGTGTGCCTTGGCATATTTTTATATTATAACCTTGGACATTAGGAATTCTACCTAATTCAACTTAGAAAGGTTCCTAGAGGGTCATAAATTATCAAATAATAGAATGAATTAGAGTAGTACATGTGAGTCAAGAGGTATAACATGGTGACATAGAAAGGTGAAAATAATAATCACAAACATCAAAGCATGATATAAGATGACAACATCAAGACGACATAAAAATGTGGAAAAAACATAAAACATGACATCATAAGCATAAGTCAAGGCTAACCACTAATGTATCATAAAATAATGCTCTTAGGCTAACCAACATTAAACCGTAAATATTATCCCATAAGTTAAAAACATTACCCAATTCATTATATGACTATATAATCCCATTCTCATTTGTCACATGTATAATATGTTCACCCATTTGTGTTCCATATAGATCATAAAACATTATAACTCTTGTAACAAAATTTAATCCCATTATCAAGGAGTTTGGGTTATATACATTTAAGTCTCTAATAAATTAAGGATATGTAAAAATAGGAGAATACCCTTGAGTGGAAATGAGGATAGGTATTAACAACAAAAAATTCTAGAAAGAAAAATCATGGGATAATTTTGAAAATATAATGGGTGTATATAAATGTTCATGTAAGGGATTAATGGGAGTAAAATATGGTATCACAATACTTGGTAATCATATGAGAATTAAAGGGTTTTTTAAAAACATATTTCAACATGAAAATTGAAAATCAAAAGGATTGATACAAGAAAGTACTTGAATAAAGAAGAGGAAGAGAATCACTTACATGGGAGGGTGCTTCTAAAATATTGGGAGGATATTCTTAAGAGATTGGGAACACCTTTAAAGGTATTTATAGAGGTAGAGGAATATTATATACACACTCATTGGGTTTTTAGTGAAGAGGAATGGGAGGTTGGGTTGGTATTAATATCTAAAGAGACGATAATTATTTATTAATTTCTAAACTTAGATTTTAGACTCTAAGTAATAAAATAATGAAAACCACAATCTATTGTTATTAATCTATTAATAAAATAATTTCATTAATTTATCATGGATTTTGATGCTCACAAACACTAACATTTTTGTTACTAATGAATTTTATTTATGTGGAATTTAAAATAATATTTTTTGGAATAATTATTTTATTTTGGAAGAACATTAGTTTTAAATTAGACTAATGTTTTTTTCATATGTATTATAGGAATTTCAATGTATTCAAGAATCACTATTATGTACTCTACATTTAAAGTAATATTAAGGATCATGAACAGTACTCTTGTAAGGATTTCTTCTTTTGAAACCTTATTTTTGAAGTAAACCTAAGGATCGAGAACTATACTTTTATCAATTAACCTTTGATTGTGTACTTAATTTATGGTTCATCAACCCAACATTTGGAATATTTTATATGGTGTCAAACATACTTTTAAAGATTATCTGTATGAAGTGCAACCCTATGTTTGACCCAGTCCTCTACGAGAATTTAATTATAGATTATTTCCATGATTTCTGTTACGGTTTTGTTGTAATTTTTTTATATTTTAAATCAATTTAAAGACCGATTAAAGGAATTTATTCAATGGATTAAATCATTAATATTTATAAGGGAGGTTATGGTTTTTCTTGGGTGTGTTTAAATTCCAATGATCATGATTTATCATGAGGATTTTCCTGATCTGTTTGAGCTGAAAAAATGATGCTCCATGTTAAATACCAAGAGTTTATTCTTCTAAATGAATATAGAAGCGATAATGTGACTAGTTATTTGATGTGCTACACTTTGGATAAATAATTTTTTTGATCTTTTTTTGTTTCATTGTCATGCTACTACTTGTGTATCCCTTGTAAATCTATTACTACAGTTCGTCGAAGAAGATATTAGATATACACTTTCGAGATATACTTGTTTATCATCTGTAGAGTATTAAATATACTATTATATAAAGAAAAATAAAACCTATGAAACAATGAATATTATTTTCCTACTACTATACTTTTTTTAAGATCATCTACATCTTTCAATTTCCTATACAATTGTGAGTGGAATTTATTTCTCATCAAAATAACCAATCTTGTTATAATGAAGTATCGTCTTCTCATAATCAGTTGTGGTGGAGTTTTATCTTCTTATATTAAGATGTGGATATCTTGGTTCCATATAAAAGAACCAAAAGTCCTTGTAAAATCCTTTTTGTAATGTGTCAACTACCTGCACTCAATTTTAGAGGTCCCCAGTAAAAGGACCTGCTAGTGAAAATCACCATGATCACGGAGAGAGAATTGGTGGAGTGAAGAAGGGGATTTTTATATGTATATCCACTATATATCATCATGTCCAGTTATTTCCATTATTTATTTTCTCATGCTTAATCTTTTTTAAGATAGAATAATCCAATCAATTTATTTCAAGAGGGACACTTCAAATCTGTCATGTTTTTTAAAAGGGACACAATTTACCCCCTTATGTCTTCATATTATTACAATATAACAATTGGTATTAGAGGATTTACCTTTAAAATAATTCTATTAAGCTCTTGAAAACTTGATTCAAAGGTCTATACAAAGAAATATTTCCATGGATGAACTCAAAGATGGAATGTTAATAATCTGAGCACCATATTTCAATAAAGAAAATAAAGGCTGTTAGAAATAAAGAATGGTTTTATATTTAAAGAATCTTGGATTTAAATCTTATATAAAGATTACCAAACCTTATGAAATTCCTGTAGAAATAGAGAAGTGGGATGCTACAAAGATAGATGAGTATGATGTGAATTCAAGATCTATGAATAAAATTATATGCGGACTTGGTTTAGATGAATTCAATCGAGTATCATAATGTGCGAAAAAATATGATATGAGGAAAAAAAATGATAGTTACTTATGAGGGAACTAAAATATCAATCAATTAAGATATTACACTTCGAAGATAATGTTTTACACATTAATGATGTATTATGGTGAAATAATCACACAGATTAATGAAATATTGACTAAAATTATTAATGGTATTTATGCCTTGAGAGAAATAATTACTCAACCTGACCAGTCTTTAAATATTTAAGAGTTTTACCCACAAAATGGATTGAAATTTCTACTGAAATCTGAAAATCTAATCTTATAAAAAAACTATCAATGAAAGAATTAATTGGGGATCTAATGATGTATGAATCTGAAATGAAAGTTGAAGCATAAGATCCTATAATGATAAAAATAGAGAATATATATCTCAAAGTCACTTCTCAAAAAATAAAATAAAATAAAGATAAGGTGGATGTTGTACCCTCAAATGATCCAAAATGATCATATTGTAGAATATAACTGGATCATCTAGATAGAAGACTTAGTAAGTTTTATAAAAAGAAGAAAGGATTCTATAATTATTTCAATGATTTCAAAAAAAAATAGTCAAATATTTAAAGAAGTTAGATCTTATGAATGTAAAAAATGAGGTTTATCAGACATGATTTTGTTGAGCAATGTATTTAAACAAATCAAAATAATGTTTTTTAAAGGGGGAGATTATTTTAAATAATACTCTGTCTCTTTATGATGATTTTGATGCTCACAAATACCCTTAATTATTTACTAATTATTTCGTTGAGTATTTTGCAGGAATTTATTTTATATAACGAGATTTTATACTTCATTTATTCCAAGATCAATTTTAGCGCGTATTCTGGAATCACTGTAGCGCAAGATCAATTTTAGCGCGTACTGGAATCACTGTTCATACCCTACGTTGATGAACGTAACGTATGGATGAAAAGTTTACTTTTTATGTTATTTTGAAACGTATGGTTAATGAACCTTACGTTGTTGAAAAGTATGGAAGAAGAACATTACGTTTGGAAGGAACCTTACGTTTTTGTTGTTGGACAAGTATGGAAGAGAAACCGTACGTTAGTTTTCAGTGTTGAGTTTGTTTCTCAAAAGTATGGATCATCAACATTACTTTATAATCAACCGTACGTTCTTTGGAGAGTTGAAGCAAGAGAAAGTATGGATGATCAACCCTACGTTTGAATGCTGAAGAGAAAGTATGTATGTTCAACCTTACGTTCTGAACCTTACGTTCTGAACCTTACGTTTGTGAACCCTACGTTTGAAGCCACGTCATCAACCCTACGTTTGGCGTCGGGATATTTTTGACAGATGATATTTCCTTTTGAATTAGTCAATCAAGCGGATTATTAGGCGGATTTCGAGCTGATTTTTAAATACGACTTTGACTGAATCAAAGACGATTTACAACGGATTAATGATTGATTTAAACGGAGCTTTTTGTGCCGATTCTTCAGGAGAGTTACAACGGCTCTGTTGTTTCATTTAAAATCGCGAATCTAAAGGAGATTTTCATGGATCTATTTTATGCGAAAGATTTTCTCATATTTGAATATATGTTCTATCTTGGAAACTTCAGATATATATGTATGCACAGGAAAGTGTGTGATACAGATTGATCTTTTTGACGAGCAAGAAAACAGAGACTGTGTAAAAGCGTTCTTTTCTGGTGATTGAGAAGAAGCGTAAGACCTTTATTACCGAAGGAAGATCTTGATAGCAGATTCACGTGTTCTACATCGACTATCTGTTGTGAATCTACTACTGCTGAAGTTGTGAAGTTTCTGGTAATATCTATTGCAACTGGATCGACTCAGAACTGTTTTGATTACAGATCTTTATTTTCTGAAGACGACGATCTATCTACTGTCAATTGCATTCTGTTGCGATTGTGAAGAACAACTGGAGAAGTGTTTCTTTATCGAAACCCTTTTATTTTTGAGTGATCAGCTTCTCGTTCTAAGCTGTGTGGGTTCGTGTTTGAACCAGGAAGGCTGTGTTTGCCTGAATCTTGTAAAGGTGTCAACTGCCTGTACTCAGTTGTGGACGGGTCTGTGGAAACGAGGACCAGATAGTGAAAATCGCCAAGCTCGTGGATTTGAGCGTTGGTGGAGTGGACTAGGGGCCTTCTGTTCCCCGAACCACTATACATCCGTGTGTTCATGCTTTTACTTTTTCCGCTGCATATTTAATCGTGCAAAAGCATAGTGAACAGAATTTGTCTAAGTTGAAGAGATTGTAATAATTCGAAAAAGACACAATTCACCCCCCCCTCTTGTGTATAATCCGTAGATTCAGATCCAACAATTGGTATCAGAGGAGGAGCTTCTTATTTCTAAAGATTATACATAGTGTATAATGGCTGATATGAGAGAGGGAATGTCAATGGTCAGAGCACCTTACTTTAATGGAGATAATTATGGCTGCTGGAAATCACGTATGATAATTTACCTGAAAAATCTTGGTTACAGAGTCTATTCAAAGATTCTGACTCCCTATGAAATTCCTGAAAATCCCGATACATGGAGTGCTGCTACAGAAGCTGAGTATGACATAAATTCAAAAGCTATGAATGCAATCATCTGTGGTCTAGGACCAGACGAATTTAACAGAGTATCTCAATGCCCGACTGCATATGAAATGTGGCAAACTATAGCTGTTGCTTATGAAGGAACAGATAATGTAAGACAGATGAGATATGCAACTGCTAAGTTAAAATTCGATACTTTCAGAATGATTGAAGGAGAGAGCATCACTCAGATGAATGGAAGATTGACAGAAATTGTCAATAATATAACAGCTCTAGGAGAACCAATCAAGCAGGCTGATCAAGCGTTGAAGGTACTGAGAGTACTTCCTACTCGATGGAATGGAATCTCTGCAGCAATCAGACAATCAACTTCTGTTAAAGATCTAACTATGAGAGAACTGATTGGTACACTGATGATGTACGAAGCTGAAATGCAAGATGAGGTAAATGAGCATAAAGTCTACATAAAAAGGGAAAATACTGCTTTGAAAGTGACTTCTCAACAAAAGGATAGAAAGATGAAGAACAGAGAAGTGAGTGCTAAATCAGAAAGCTCTGAGTCTTCAAATTCGGATGAAGAACTGGCACAGCTAGCCAGAAAATTCAGAAAGTTCTATAGTAAGAAGAAAGACTTCAAGAAATCCTTTAAAAAGGATAGCAAGGAAGTGAGATGTTATGAATGCAAAAAGATGGGACATATCAGACCGGATTGCCCAAAATTGAAAGATGCAAAGAAAAAGAAATTCTTCAAAAGAGATGATTATGAGCAGAAAGACAAGAAAGCTATGAAAGCTACTTGGAGTGTTTCTGAAGACTCAAGTAATTATTCTGAATCATGCTCAGAGAAGGAGGAAGCCAATTTAAAAGCAAATATGTGTTTCATGGCTGAAACTGATGAGGTACACTCATACTATTCCTCTGACTCAAATAATGAATCAAACTCTGAAACAAGCCTCTCAAATAGAAAACTTGCAGCTTACTGCAATATGCTTGAAGAAAGGTATGACTCATTATTTAATAAATATAAATCTATAAAGAACTTGTACAAAGCTATTTCAGATGAGAGAAATACTTTGCTAAAACAACATGAGGAATTAATTGACAAATACAATTCTGCTGACTCAAATAAAATTAATTTTGAATCAAAAATAAAAACTCTACAGGATGAAGTAGAATCTTATAAAACGGCTGCATTAGTTTTTACAAAAGGAGAAAACACCTTAAATGAGATACTTGGAAAAACTGTAATTAAAAAGGAAAGGTTTGGAATTGGAAGTAAAGGAGAAAAACCTAAGTTATACAAAAATTATTTTGTTCCTAGCACTAAACAGGTTATTTGTAACTACTGTGGAACAAGAGGTCATATAGCTAAAAACTGTTTTCTAAGACAACCTCAGATATGTGGAATTAAGAAAGCTTATATTTCCAACGATCTATATGATTCAATCAATTTTAAGAAAACAAGGCAAATCTGGATACCCAGATCACTGCTTGCTAACACTCCTGGACCCAACAAAATATGGGTACCAAAGCAATTTGTTTGAATGTCTTTGCAGGAAGCAGGTCACCAAAGAAAGAAAGAAATATGGTATATGGACAGTGGCTGCTCAAGACACATGAGTGGAACTTCAGCTAATTTCTCTTCTCTTACTCGAAAGGAAGGAGGATTTGTCACCTTTGGTGACAATGCCAAAGGAAAGATTATTGGTATTGGAACAGTTGGAGATCCAGAGACAGTCTCAATCAACAAAGTACTTTATGTACAAGGGTTAAAACACAATCTGATAAGTATCTCTCAACTCTGTGATGATGGATACACTGTTGATTTTACCAACAATAGTTGTACTGTTTCTAAAGATAAACTGTTTAAGTTTAGAGCACCCAGAACTGATAATGTTTATACTTTGGATTTGTATTCCTTGTGTAAACAACAAGTAAATTGCTTAACTGCTAATATAAGTGAATCCTGGATCTGGCATAGAAGACTTGGTCATTGCAATATATATGCTTTACATAAATTATCTAAGAAACATTTAGTTTCTGATTTGCCTAGTCTCAAATTTGAAAATGACAGATTCTGTGATGCATGTCAGCTTGGCAAGCAACACAAATCATCATTCAAATCTGTTAATAAAGTTGCTACAACTAAACCTCTAGAACTTATCCATATGGATTTGTTTGGACCTTCAAGAGTAGCAAGTTTAGCTGGTAAATTATATGTTTATGTATTAGTTGATGATTACTCTAGATTTACTTGGATCTTCTTTTTGAAATTTAAAAGTGAAGCTTTTAGTTTATTCGAAGGTTTTTGTAAATCTGTTCAAAATGAAAAAGGTTTTAATATAATCTCATTGAGAAGTGATCATGGTGGAGAATTTGAGAACCAGGAATTTAATTCCTTTTGCTCAAACATGGGTATTAAACACACCTTCTCTGCTCCAAGAACACCTCAACAGAATGGGATTGTAGAAAGAAGAAATAGAACTATTCAAGAAATGGCTAGAACTATGTTAAATGAATATAGCCTACCTATATATTTCTGGGCAGAAGCTGTTAATACAGCTTGCTATATAATGAATAGAATTTTAATAAGACCTATTTTGAAAAAGACACCCTATGAACTATGGAATAACAGAAAACCTAAAGTAAATTACTTTAAAGTTTTTGGATGCAAGGTTTACATCTTGAATACCAAAGATAATCTTGGTAAATTTGATCCAAAATCTGATAAAGGTATTTTCTTAGGATATTCTGCAACCTCCAAAGCTTATAGAGTCTATAATAAAAAGTCAAGGATTGTTGAAGAATCAGTTCATGTGAAATTTGATGAATCTGATCCTTTTGAGAAAAGGATAGAACAAATAGATGAACCTGATTCTAATGAAAACATGAGACCTGAGAATTTAAAGAATGATTTTGAAAATGATATAAAAGAAATTCAGTCCAGTTCAGAAGAACATGATACTGAAGAGCCTTTGAATGTAATGCCTAGACAGTCTAGAACCTTAAAGAATCACCCTTTAGAATCTGTGATAGGTGACTTAGAGACTGGTATTCAAACTAGAAGAAACTTTGGAAACATAGTTGAATTCTCTGCTTTCCTATCCCAACAAGAACCTAAGACCATAGAAGAAGCCTTAGATGATGAGAGCTGGGTAATAGCAATGCAGGATGAATTGAACCAGTTCAAGAGAAATAAGGTTTGGGAATTAGTTGAAAGACCACATGATTATCCAGTAATAGGAACTAAATGGGTCTTTAGGAATAAACAGGATGATCAAGGGATAATAACTAGAAATAAAGCAAGATTAGTAGCTAAAGGATACAATCAAGAAGAAGGAATAGATTATGATGAGACCTTTGCACCTGTAGCCAGGTTAGAAGCTATTAGAATCCTGTTAGCCTATGCATCTTATATGAATTTTAAATTATTTCAGATGGATGTTAAATCTGCCTTTTTAAATGGTTATTTAATGGAGGAAGTTTATGTTGAGCAACCTCCTGGTTTTGAAAATTCTCAAAAACCAGATTCTGTTTTCAAACTTACTAAAGCTCTTTATGGCCTTAAACAAGCACCTAGAGCTTGGTATGAAAGACTAAGTTCTTTTCTTTTGAAAAATGATTTTACTGTTGGACTAGCAGATCCAACACTCTTTAAGAAAACTGTGAAAAATAATGTTTTGTTGGTTCAAATTTATGTTGATGATGTAATTTTTGGATCAACCAATAAAATTCTTTGTCATGAATTTTCAGAATTAATGCAAAAAGAATTTGAAATGAGTATGATGGGAGAATTAAATTTCTTTTTAGGTCTTCAAATATTTCAAAAAGATTTTGGAAATATTTTAAATCAATGCAAATACATTACTGATTTACTTAAGAAATTTGGACTTGAAAACAGCAAGACATTTACAACTCCTATGTGTACTAATATAAAACTTGATTTGGATGAAACTGGAAAATCAGTGGACAACAAGTTATATAGAGGTATGATTGGTAGTTTGTTATATCTTACTGCTAGTAGACCAGATATAATGTATTCAGTATGTCTTTGTGCTCGATTTCAATCAAATCCCAAAGAATCCCATTTAACTGCTGTTAAAAGAATTTTTAGATATTTAAAAGGTACTATTTATCAATCTCTGCTTTATCCAAAAACCTCTGATTTTAATTTAATTTCATATTCAGATGCAGACTTTGGAAGCTGTAGATTAGATAGGAAGAGTACTTCAGGAACATGTCACTTTTTAGGAAAGTCTTTAGTATCATGGTCTAGTAAGAAACAACACTCAGTTGCCCTGTCAACAGCCGAGGCAGAATATGTGTCTGCAGGTAGTTGCTGTGCACAAGTGTTGTGGATGAAAAACACTCTTATGGACTTTGGATTAAATTTCAATAATACACCTATTTTATGTGATAATACTAGTGCAATTAATATTTCAAAAAATCCTATTAGTCATTCTAGAACTAAGCACATTGATATAAGACATCACTTTTTAAGAGATCATGTGTTAAAAAAGGATATATTTTTAGAATTTGTAAATACAGAAAATCAATTAGCAGATATTTTTACTAAACCACTTCCCACGGCAAGGTTTGAATTTATTAAGGGGGAGTTAGGTTTATTTAATTTTAAATAGTTCCTTTTTAATCTTATTCTGTTTTCGAATTCTATTTTAATTTCTGTTTCTCGCTATAAGTAATTTTATTTTGTTTTAAATAAAAGTAATGATTAGTGATTACACGGGAATCAAGGCTGACAGAACCGTTTCACCTTCTAAACTGTTTTCACCTTTTTCGGAAACCCTTTCGAAAACCTAAAACCGCACATCTGCTCCAAAACCCTTTTCTGAATCTTCAAACCCTAAACTTTCGAACCTTCAGAAATCGTTGTTGAAATGGCAAAGACTAAGCGTCCAGATGAAGCCGAGAGCAGTGCTGCAAAGAAATCGAAAGTAGTTGGTCGGAAAATACTGCAAGGTAAAGTCATCGATTTAGAATGGTTGTTTGAAACTAATTTGCTGTTGAAGCAAGCGTTGTCGTTTCAAGGCCTTGAGCAAGCTTTTAATAGTGAAAAATCTGAGTTTCTATATGAGGCAGAAATGAGACATTTCTTTAGAACTGTTCAGTTTAGCCTTGGGGATACGGAGGATAGTTTATTGGCTCAGATAGAGGATAAGGATTTTTCCATATCATCTGTAGAGATAAGTCAGATTCTTAACTGCCCTCATGAAGGAGTTTTTCATTTTGATTTACGGAATATTGGAGATTCTGTACATAAGTCTGAAGACATTATGTCTTTTCTGTTTGGAACAAAAGTGATAAAGAAGGTGCTTATTAAAGATTTGGAGCCCGATCAGAAAATCTTAGTAAAGTTTGTTCAGACCGGTTTAGCACCAAGGATGGCTGAAATGGAGAAAATTCTATACCCTGACATGTATATAATGTATCTTCTGATGAGTGATATCAAGTTTAATTTTCCTCGATTTATGATAAGATATCTAAGATACTGCTGTCAGAGTGAAGCAAGAATGACCTTTTTCCCATATGGAAGGTTCATTTCTTTGTTTTTATATAAAAGGGGAATGATCAGACTGGTAAGTGCTGGGGTGAAATGTCACCACAGTAATGTTTTTAATGCTGGAACTTTAAGGAAAGTGGGATATTTCTGGAGCACAGTTAAAGGAAAACTTTTACCTGTTGGAGCTGAGGAAGACTCGGAGAGTGCTCAGGCTCAACCAGCTAAGTCCAAGGAAGGACAGGCAGAATCCAGAGTTAGTACAGTGGCAAGAAGAATTCGCCTTGAGATGGAAGAAGTTGAAGAAGAGAGAAGTCAAGAAGGACTTCAATCTAGAAGGAAGAGGTCAATTGATGAAGAAATCATCTCTCCTGTCTTGAAATCTTCTGATCCAGTAATTTCTTATTCATTTGTGAGGGAAGCTGTTGTGGAAAGGACTGCACCGATAGAGGAACCAGTAGCTCAACCGGAAATTCAACTAGAACCTCAGACTGCTGCTGTGGATATTGAAGAAGCAATTCCACAAGAACAACTTATGGAGGCAGTGCCTGGTGAAGAAGTGGCCCGACCTCAAGAAGTTCATGAAAATATTGTTCTTGATCATTCAGTAGAAGTCAGAGAGACTGCTGCTCGTGATGAACACACTTCTGAAGTTAATACAGAGGTACTTCAGGAAGATTTTTCAGTGGAAGAGTTTCAAGCTTCAAAGGATAGCTCAGTAGATCAACCTGTTCAGGACAAAGAACAATCAGATGCAGATTCTTTACCCCTTGTCCTGCTTCATCAATCTGATTCTGGACATGAGAATCAAGCACAGGGTGCCCCTGATTCGAGAAAAGAAGAAGTTGTTGAGTTATACAAGCGTATTTCTCAGTTGGAATCTGAGAATGTTAGTCTCAGAAATTCTCTGAACTTAGAACAGTTGAAGTTTCAGAAGCTGAGAGAATCTACTGTTTCAAGACAAGAAGTAGATTTGTTTAAGACTGATATGTTGAATGCTGTTGATCAGTTGAAGTCAGAGATGGTAACAAAAGATGATTTGTCTGAGATGAAGATTTACATGGAGAATAAATTTGAATCTGTTGCAAATAGTGCTGTGAGTGGATCAGGTTCTTCACCTGATTTGATTCGAAGATTTCAAGCAATAACTGGAGCACTGAGCAATATGAGTGACAGATTACACGATCTTCAGTGCAACAGTGCCCCTTTGTCAGTTTTGCTAGATAATCAGAAATTTTTGGTAGATCAGTTGACATCTGGAGAGCAACCGATTAGGATTCTTTTGAATCAGTTATCAGAAAAGCTGGCTCTTTTTGTTGAAAAGGAAGAAAGAATGCATGAATTTTTCAGAGTTAATTTGATTGAAGATATTCATATGACTCAGGAGAACAGAGATCTTATCATCAAGTTAGGAGATGGGATGATGAAGAGGCTTCGAGACCAGTTTACAGAGATCAAGACCGCAATCCAAAGGAGATAGACACCTTTTTTCCCTGTCTTATCCCTAAACCTTGATTCCTCTGTATATCACTGTCGTAGCTTGTGAATGAAAATTCTTTTCTTATCTTTTTGTTTTGTTATTTATTGATTTATGATTAAGTTAGCCAGTATAAGATATTCACTTATCCATACACAGTTAATTATAGCATTTACTTATAGTTCAGTGCAATAATGAATGTGTTCAAATCCGTAATTTTTCATTCTTTTTGATATCACAAAAAGGGGGAGAATTTGGATAAACACAACATTTAAATTCATTCGTTCTATTTGAAAATTTATTTTTATGAGAATTATGGGGGAGAAATTTTATAGTTAAATATTGTTTTAATCCTTTCAAAATTCTAAAATTTTATAAAACTAATTTTTTAACAAAGATTGCAATTAAATTAGTTCTATTATTTTATGGGTTTTGTGATCATCAAAAAGGGGGAGATTGTTGAGCAATGTATTTAAACAAATCAAAATAATGTTTTTTAAAGGGGGAGATTATTTTAAATAATACTCTGTCTCTTTATGATGATTTTGATGCTCACAAATACCCTTAATTATTTACTAATTATTTCGTTGAGTATTTTGCAGGAATTTATTTTATATAACGAGATTTTATACTTCATTTATTCCAAGATCAATTTTAGCGCGTATTCTGGAATCACTGTAGCGCAAGATCAATTTTAGCGCGTACTGGAATCACTGTTCATACCCTACGTTGATGAACGTAACGTATGGATGAAAAGTTTACTTTTTATGTTATTTTGAAACGTATGGTTAATGAACCTTACGTTGTTGAAAAGTATGGAAGAAGAACATTACGTTTGGAAGGAACCTTACGTTTTTGTTGTTGGACAAGTATGGAAGAGAAACCGTACGTTAGTTTTCAGTGTTGAGTTTGTTTCTCAAAAGTATGGATCATCAACATTACTTTATAATCAACCGTACGTTCTTTGGAGAGTTGAAGCAAGAGAAAGTATGGATGATCAACCCTACGTTTGAATGCTGAAGAGAAAGTATGTATGTTCAACCTTACGTTCTGAACCTTACGTTCTGAACCTTACGTTTGTGAACCCTACGTTTGAAGCCACGTCATCAACCCTACGTTTGGCGTCGGGATATTTTTGACAGATGATATTTCCTTTTGAATTAGTCAATCAAGCGGATTATTAGGCGGATTTCGAGCTGATTTTTAAATACGACTTTGACTGAATCAAAGACGATTTACAACGGATTAATGATTGATTTAAACGGAGCTTTTTGTGCCGATTCTTCAGGAGAGTTACAACGGCTCTGTTGTTTCATTTAAAATTGCGAATCTAAAGGAGATTTTCATGGATCTATTTTATGCGAAAGATTTTCTCATATTTGAATATATGTTCTATCTTGGAAACTTCAGATATATATGTATGCACAGGAAAGTGTGTGATACAGATTGATCTTTTTGACGAGCAAGAAAACAGAGACTGTGTAAAAGCGTTCTTTTCTGGTGATTGAGAAGAAGCGTAAGACCTTTATTACCGAAGGAAGATCTTGATAGCAGATTCACGTGTTCTACATCGACTATCTGTTGTGAATCTACTACTGCTGAAGTTGTGAAGTTTCTGGTAATATCTATTGCAACTGGATCGACTCAGAACTGTTTTGATTACAGATCTTTATTTTCTGAAGACGACGATCTATCTACTGTCAATTGCATTCTGTTGCGATTGTGAAGAACAACTGGAGAAGTGTTTCTTTATCGAAACCCTTTTATTTTTGAGTGATCAGCTTCTCGTTCTAAGCTGTGTGGGTTCGTGTTTGAACCAGGAAGGCTGTGTTTGCCTGAATCTTGTAAAGGTGTCAACTGCCTGTACTCAGTTGTGGACGGGTCTGTGGAAACGAGGACCAGATAGTGAAAATCGCCAAGCTCGTGGATTTGAGCGTTGGTGGAGTGGACTAGGGGCCTTCTGTTCCCCGAACCACTATACATCCGTGTGTTCATGCTTTTACTTTTTCCGCTGCATATTTAATCGTGCAAAAGCATAGTGAACAGAATTTGTCTAAGTTGAAGAGATTGTAATAATTCGAAAAAGACACAATTCACCCCCCCCTCTTGTGTATAATCCGTAGATTCAGATCCAACAGATTTCCTATAATTAAAAGATAAAAAAATAAACATGAAAAAGAAAGAAAATAATTATTAGATAAAATAAGATTATCTATGCAAAAGAAAGAACACTATTAATACTACAAGGAGTGTTTATGAAGAATATATATTATGTTATAGATCTAATTTGGAGAATGAACCATCAAATATAAAAGATAACTTTTAATTTATAGCTAAAAATTAAAAGGTACAATCTTATAACTATACTTCATCTGATTTTGAAAGATGTAAAAATAGTAAATTATCTTCATTGTGAACTATTGTTGAAGAAAAATATGAATCCCTAGTAAAAAATCATAAATAATTAAATAATTTTCATAATGAAATTATAATTGAAAAATATTCTAGGTTAAAAAATCACATGGAATTGAAAGATAAATTTAGAAAGTGTACTTCAAACTAAACTATACTTGAAGATAAGATTAAAGAGTTCCAGGCTAAAGTATAATCTTTTAAAAGTGATTATAGTATAATTAATAAAGGAGAGAATATTTAAATTATAATCTTGGAAAAAAAATTCACAAAAAAGAAAAATATGTTATTGGAAGTAATGGTGAAAGGATGAAAATGTATCAAAATTATTTTTTTCTTAGTTTTAAGAAACAAAACATAGAAAGGATTACTTTTTTCTATTATGGAACTAATTGTCGTTATAGTAATAACTTTCACATGAGAAACCCACATATCAGTAGTGTAAATAAATTCTATATCTCCAAAAACTTATATGAAGTTAATTATGGGATTTCCTGAAAAATTAAATGCATATGGTTTTTTAAATCCTTATTTACTAACATAGATTGACCCAAGAATGTTTGTGTACTAAAATAAGTTTTTCATGATGTTTTTTATTGTTAAAAATACAAAAGAATAGAAATAAAATATGATATATGGATAATGGATTCCAAGGAATACGATTGATTAATTTTCAAAATTCTTTACACTTTAAAAAATAGACGTAATCTTAGTCACTTTTGGATATAATTCTAAAGGCAAAATAATTGGAATTGAATCAGTTGGAGATCCAAATTCGATCCAAATAAATTTTTTCTATATTTTCAAGTATTTAAGCACAATATGATATGTATCTATAAACTTTGTGATGATGGGTTTTATGTTGATTTTTTAAAAAATTCCTTCTCTACATTGAAAGATAAACTGATTAAGTTTAGATCCACATGAACTAAAAATGTTTAAAATTTAAACCTTTAGTTTTTTATGTGAACAAAAAGTGAATTTTTGAACTACTCAAATAAATGTATCTTAGATTTGGCATAAGATACTTGGAAACTGTAATATATTTTCTTTATCTATGTTTTCTAGGATATATTTATTTTTTGATTATCTCAATATTAAATTTTATGAGAAAATACTTTGTGACACATACCAAATAGGAAAGAAACATAAATCATCTTGTAAATCTATTAACAAGGTTTATATATCTAAACCTTTAGAAATTATCAACATATATTTTTTTGGAGCATCAAGAGTGGAAATATTAGATGGAAGATCTTATGTTTTTTTGTTGAGGATTATTTCATATTTACCTAGTTTTATTTCTTAAAACATAAAAGTTATGTTTTTATATTTTTGTAAACATTTTCCAAATTATTCAAAACAAAAAATATTTTAAAATAATTTCACTAATAATTGATCACAAAGGAGAGTTTTAGAATCATAAATTTAAATCCTTTTTCTTAGACTCAAGTATTAATCATACATTTTTTTTCTCTAAGAACTCCTCAACAAAATGGAATTGTATAAAGAAGAAATGTATCTATTCACGAAATCAAAACAACTATGCTAAATGAATATATTCTTCTTACCAATTTCTAGGATGAAGTTGTTTCTATAGATCACCATATCATGAATAGAGTTTTAATGAGTCCCTTTATTAAAATGAAACCCTATAAATAGTGGCAGAATAGAAAAGATAAAGTTGGATAGTTTATTGTTTTGGAAGCACGGTTTATATATTGAATACTAAGGAATACCTTATTAAATTTGATCAAAATGATGATAGATGAATCTTTATAAGATATTTACTACTTCAATATCTTATAATATTTTTAATAAAAATTCGATGATAGTTAAAAAATCTATTCATGTGATGCTTGATGAAGTTTATCCTTTTTATCACACTAAAAAAACATAGATGATGCTAATAATTCACTAAACAACTCAAGTCTTGAATATTATAGTGAATTTTTTTTAATAAAATTAGAATATAGTGAGATTCAACCCAATTCATAAGAATTTGAAATTGGAGAACCAGAAAGTAACTTACCTAGATATCTTAGAACCTTAATGGACTATACTTTAGAGTCTATTATAGGAGACAAAGATACAAGAGTTAGGACTTAAAGGAATATAGAAAACCTAGATGAATTCTCTGCCTTCCTATCCCAACTAGAACCTAAGACTATAGAAGAATCCTTAGATATGAAAAGTTGGAAAATATATATGAATGAGGAACTAAAATATTTTAAAATAAATAAAGTTTGAGAATTAGTTAATATGTCCTCAAACCATTTAGTTATAGGAACCAAATGGGTTTTTAGAAATATACAAGATCACCAAGGTATTATTAATATAAATATATCTAGACTTGTTACTAAAGGATATAACTTGGAATAAGTACACACAACTTCTCTTAATTGTCAAATTAAATATATTATTTCTAAATTCAATCAATTGTGTGATGTTAATAGTCAATTAAAAGGGGATCTAGATAGTTCTTGAAAATATTATGAAGATTTAAGGAGTTCATCTATTCCATGAAAATATTTAGAAACAATCTAAACTCAATTACAATGTGTAAAGGGAAATTCAATTTCTAGAGGAGATTTAGTTTTTTTAAAAAAGATATGGAAGATCATATTGGTAAGATCTGAAAATAATTAGTTTCAAAATATGCTTTTGGACATCTAAATAATTATTTGGATAGTTAGTTTGAATCTTTTAGAGTTAGTACAAGAAAAGGAAGACATTTTACTTATATCCACACTACTCTTCTATATTTAATAAGAATATTTGAGTATTTAAAATTTGTTCTATTTTCTTAAGTGATAGGATTTATAGTTTATAGTGTGATTGTATCGCACTTCACATTCTTTGATAATCAGAATGATCTTGTTACAAGGCTGAATTTTTTAGAACATTGTATTTGAAATCTTATCAACTATCTAGGAGAAATTATTGAGCATGTATGTTCAGTATTCTAAAGTTTTTCATGAATTTTTAAAAGTAAATTTCGTTGAAAATATTAAGATGGTTCATGAATCAATGATTTTGATGAATTAGTAGGCTGGTTTATTGAATAAATTTTTTAGAGTTTGATGACAGAGCTCAAGGATGTTCACTAGACTCTTTGAGACTCACTAACCTCATAATCATCTTTTTAACCCCAGCCTTCACCACATTCCCATCCCGAAACATAGTTTTTTTATCCTTAAGACAAATATTTCATGTAATGAAGACTAATTAAAGAATGAAAATCTTTTATTTTATTTTTTCTATGTTATTTCCCTTTTTATGTTTAAGAATATTCAATTTGTTAGGAAACATTTATATTTTTCTTAATGCAACATTAACTAATATTTTATTGCTACATTAAAATTGTTTTAATCTATTTGTCCACTTTTTTTTTATATCAAAAAAGATGGATAAATATGGATAAACACAACATTTTTAAGTATTGTCTATAATATATTGTTTTAAATGTCCTCATATATTTAAATATGTTTAAAATTAATGTGTTTAATGGGTAACATTAGATATATGAAAAACATAGATAAATATGTTATTATAAATATGAAATTTTTATGATTCTTTAGTTAGGGAGAATTTTGTTGATTGGTTATTAAATCCTATAATTTGTTTTGTTTAAATAAAATTTCTATATTTTTATTTTATGGATTTTGTGATCATAAAAAGAGGGATATTATTGGTAATGTTTTTTTACAACAATTTCATTAATTTCTCATTTATTATGATTCTTAGAAACTCTCACATTTGGGTTACTAATGATGTTTCTTTAAGTGGATTTAAAGATAATATTTATTATAATAATTATTTTATTCTTGATGTAATTTAGATGTAAATTTAGAAAAAGTTTATTTTTTTGATGTATTTTGGGGATTTAAAAGTAGTTTGGAATCATTGTTCTTTACTTTACATTTAATGAAAAAGTATGGATCATGAACCTAAATTTTATAAGAATCGCTACCTTTGGAACCCTATCTTTGAAGTAAATATAAGGTTTGGGATCCATACTTTTATGAGTTACCCTAAATTTTTGAACATAATGTATGGTTCATCAACCCAACTACATGAATCATCTATACATTTTAAGATTATCTATATGCAGTGAAACCATAAATTTTATCCAGTTGTTTGTAAGATTTGAATTATAGATTATTTTCATGATTTCTATAATGGTTTCGTCACAATTTTTTATCACTTAAAGATATTTGAATACTAATTCCATGCCCTTATTAAATGTATTAATTTTTTCATATTTTTAAGGAATGTTATGATTTTTCTTTGGTGCATTTAAATCCAAATGATATCGATTTTTCAGGATGATTTTTTATATATATTTTACCAGAATAAAATAAAGATTATTTTTACTAACATTAATTTATTCTTAAAAAAAATTGATGTGATGATGTATCTAGTTCTCTAAAGACCTAAGGTTTGGGGAAATAATTTTTTTTGATTCATTCCTATTTTATTATCTTTATTTTGTTGGTGTATCCATTTATAATCTATTACTGCAGTTTGTCAAAGAAATTATCAATGATACACTTTGAAGATATATATGTTTTTCATCTATTGAGTATTTTATATATTTTTGTTTATATAGAAAACCCTATGAAACATTTAAAATTATTATTATTTTGATTTACTTTATTAAAGTTCATCTATATCTATCAGTTTCTACTATAATTTTGAGTTGAATTGTTTTCTCATCAGAACAACCAATATTGTTTTCTTGAAGTATCAACTTTTCATATCAATAATGTTAGAGGTTCAACTTCCAATAATAAGCTATGAATATCTTCTTTATATATAAAATTACCAAATGATCTTTTAAAATTATTATTTTAAGGTTTCAACTGCCTGCACTCAGTTGTATAGGTCATTGGTAAAATAACATACTAGTGAAAATCACCGATCTCATGGAGAGAGAGTTGGTGGAATGGACTAGAGGATTTCTGTACCATCAACCACTATATATTTCAATTTATAATTCCTTTATCTATATATTTTAATGTTCTTTCTCATTTTAAGAAAGAATGAAATAATATCTTTCGTTCAAGAGAGACACTTTGAATTTTTCAAGTTTTTTAAAATGGTCACAATTTACCCCACTCTTGTATCTTCATAATTTTCTAACCTAACAAGTTTCCCACAGTTTTCCCATGGTTTTTACCAAAAATAAGTGTATTAAAATATTATATTAGGTTAAGAACCTAAATCATTAAAATAACACCATTCATTATGTGGATGTGAGTTATGTTTATTAAGATTTTTTTTAAAACCTTAAAATATAATATAGGTTTTAGAGGATTCATTATTGGTTTTTAAAATTAATAAAATAATGTTAAAAACCCTATTTTAAATTGGAATTATATTTTTGGTTATTTAATAAATTTATATCATTTATGACATCAATTTTTGGCTATTATGATTTCATAATACATTTGGTTTTTTATACTATATTTAATTTTTATCCAAAAATACGACTATCTCAAAAAATTATGAAGTATTCAACATTGGATAATTTTAACATTATGATTTCAAAAATGATAATTATAGTTTAATTTTTTTTCTAAACATATTAATTTCCCACTTTTAAATAGAAAATATTATTTATTAAAAAATTCTAGTTTTCATGATGCAAATAAAATTTTAACCTTTAAAAATTTTACACGAGATTTTATTAAATTATATTATCATTTTTATTTAAATAAGTATTATTTAATAAAACTATTTCATGAAAATAAATTCTTTTTCAAAACTCTTGGATTTATTATAAAGAGTGTTTTAATTAAAACTATATATATATATATATATTTTCCAAAAATACAATTTTGGTTTCTTTGTATCCAAATATAATTTTATCAAAATCATTATATAATCATGTATATATAAAAATTAATAATGAAAATTGATAAATATAATAATTATTTTATTAAAAATAAAATATAAAAATTCATAATACTAGGGTCTGATACATAACCCCTTATAACACCATCGTACACCGTAAGGGTAAGTTATGCGATGAGGGTACTTTCTTGGGGTGGTTCAACAAACATGGTTTGGGAGATGATCACTTTGAGTTTAAACTTATACTATAAACATTTTATTTCATGTTTTAGCTATTGGATATTGGATTGGGATTGGTCAAGGAAAAATCCCAATGATTCCTTATCTCTCAGAAGCTTTGATAAATGGGATTTATACGGTACAATCCTACCAAAGAAGACCATCACTACTTCCTTTTGTGTAAATTATATCTTATCATAACACTTAATATATACTAATCATAATGGTAATTGTAGAAGTTTTTTAATATAAATTATATTGATGATTATTGGACTTTTATGATCGTCAACAAATTATGGCTATATTTTACAACAGTCCAAAAATAACAAAAGAAATATAGTGCATGTTCTTTTTGTAACTACATTACTTAATAAGGCATTTAATCATTCTGAAGGGAATTTAATTTATTAAATTTTTGGTCATTATATTCCTCCCACATTTAGAAATTTCACCCTTAATATTTAATTTTTTACACTAAAATAGTTGCAATTACTTATGTTTCATCACCTCTTTTGGTTCCCATGTTTCCTCTTCAAACTGGTAGTACAACTATAAGACTTTAACCAGGTGAGTTGTCTTATTTTGTAGAACGTTTTCTCTACAATATAAAATCTTCACCAGATTCTTCACATATGAAATATCATTATCTAAAGTCACCACCTATGCATTTGGTTTATGTGATGGGTTTGGTATTTACTTCTTTAAGAGGGATACATAGAACACATAATATACCTAAGATAGGTTAGGTGGGAGTGCTAGTCGATAGGACACAACCCCAATTTGATCAAAGATCTCATAAGGGTTGATGTATCTAGAAATAATATTTCCCTTCCTTCCAAAATTCATGAATTTAGTCCTTGGTAAAAAATAAAGGAACACTTTATGCATGATCTCAAAATCAAGGTATCATCAATGATTGTTTGCATAAAATTTCTATCGAATATTTGTAGATTTTATACAACACTGAATGGTTTAAAATTAATTTTTCATTTTCTGCCTAAGGTCAGGTCCCATCAGCTTT
Organism: Viscum album; assembly: GCA_963277665.1. Taxonomy (NCBI): domain Eukaryota; kingdom Viridiplantae; phylum Streptophyta; class Magnoliopsida; order Santalales; family Viscaceae; genus Viscum; species Viscum album. The sequence goes on from OY728144.1 coordinate 186,955,986, forward strand.
CAATATCTTGATTCATCCCAAAATATTGAAGTATGATTCATTTTCCCATATATAACCTCATATGGTTATATTTGAATGCTATAATAGAAATCGTTGTTATATGAGAAATCCATTTTTGGTGCCTCCTTGATCCACTTTAGTTATTTATGTTTTGAAAATTTCAATGTAATGAATTGATATTTGAAAAAAATAAATTATACAATTGGTTATTTTTTTATATAATATTTTTATATTATTATCATGGTAGTGAAAAATGTAATTTTTTTGAAGTGACCTTTGAAAGTGACCATGTAAATTGACCATGTGAAATGACCATAAGAACAAAAATTAAGTCACTGAATGAAAGAAAAATTATGTGACCTCAAGAAAAAAATTGATTGACCGAATGAACAAAAATGAAGTGAATACATTAAAAAAATGTAGTAACCACATGAAAAAAATGAACTGACCACCAGAACAAAACATAAGTTTCCACATTAACAAAAATGAAGTAACCGTATAAAAGATATGATGTGACCGTATGAAAAAAATGAAGAGAGTGCATGAACAAAAATGAAGTGACTGCAAAAGTGTTAAACTTACATTATAAATTTAAAATTTAGGATATTGTTGAACCTTCCTTACGACTTATATTCAATTAATTACCTTTTCAAATTTTAGTTTAAAACATGCTTTGTTTTATTTATAATTACATATTTCGAATTCTTGTATGTTTGTTACAAATGTGTAATCATATTTAATTATTACATAAATAATCATTAAATATTTAAATACTAAGGAATTTTATTTTGAATAATTATATATTGGATTAAATTCTTATCACGTGAGTTGAAGAGTAATGTTGTTTTCTTGGGAAAACACAAGTTTCAAATTTAAATTGGTCTAAATTTGAGTATTTTATCTCTCATACATTTAGAGAGTGTTCCAAGGTACTTTAATAATGATTATTAATGTTTATTAAAAATTTATTATTTATTATAATGTGCTATAACTATAAAACATTTTTTTTAATATTACAGATTATCAATGTGACCTACGTGGGTATGTTTTTTCATGAACATTCAATGAAGAAATAATATGTTTCTTTGGGAAGGATAAAATGAAACAAGCATCATGATTTTAATTTTTTGTTCATAGAAAAACTATATATAAGGTTTTATAAATATACATATCATAATAGTCAAGGTTGAATATATTATTGGACTTTACAAGTGCTACACAATTTTGCGATCAAGTACAAGTATAAACTGTAGTACAATGATTTGATCCTCTATTGCTGGAGGGAACATTTATACCTTAACACCAATATATAAAATTTTATATATAGTTTTTTGGTTTTAATTATTTATAGTATTTTTTTTGTGTATAATTTTACCAAGCTATACTTCCCATTAAAAGGTAGGATAATAGGTTGTGAGTCCTAAATAAAAGTTAGAAATTAGGTTATGTTATAATTACAAAAGGATTAGGCATTTGGTTATGACATAGAATGATTAAAAGGTAGGTTTGGTTTCTACCACCACTTCAAAAGGTAGATTCTAGTTTTTTCCTATAAGTGTCTAAAAGGTGGGGTGATTTGGTTAAACCATAAGGTGTGTAAAAGGATGTCATATTGGGTTGTGCCTCCAGTGGTTAAAAATAATGTTTTAAAAGAATTGTTGTATCACTCAGAAAATTTATTTTAAAAGAATTATAAGACTGATTGTAACACCCCAATATTCCATGATATTCTTCTCTTTGAATAATACAATATCTTGTGATGTATGCAACTTTGAGTTCTAACACACCATGACCAATCAAACTACCTGTTTAAAAAAAAATTATTAATAGGTTTACCCACTTTTTAAAATTTTATAAATTTCATTTTTCAAGATTAACTTAATTTTTGAAATTGGAATATCATAATTAGCTTAGGGTGAAGTTTTTGTATTTTTCTGAAAACCCTCAATTTTTGACGAATATTGAAAAACACTGTGTTATTGATTAAAACCGACTTTTATTTAAATAACAATTATTTTTTATTTAAATTTATTTTAAAGTAAAAATAGAATAAATAAGACATATATTATTCCAATGTAATTAATTGGAGTCATTTTATAATAATATTAGATATATAAAATTTTATAGAACTTTTCAACGTCTTTTACCCACCTTTTAGGCACACTTACAAATTTGCTTAAAACATAATTTTATCGCTTCTATGAATTTAATTTCCAAAATCATAGACACACAGTTGAAATCAGTAAGTAAAATGTGGTTCAATAGGATGAAAATAATTTTTGATGAATAGTAACTTTTGAATTTTATTTACCACAGTTCAAAGTAAATAAGGTAATTAAAGTTAAAAATGATATTATAATTACCATAAAACATGTCCTAATTATATTGGATATGTTTTTTTCACCAAAGTAAATATTATGAATAAAATATGATTCTTTTTGATCCACTTGGATTAGATTAGGACATTTATTATTATTTTATCTAAAGAAGTGTTAAAAGTGTTAAATTCAAATTTTAATAACTAAACCTATTTTAATATAGGGTTATACATAAGATAATTTCTAATATAAATATTCATTATAAAGATAAAAATATTTCTAACATTATTTTATTTTATTTATAATTTTTAGACATTATATAATTAAATTTATATATGACATAATGACGACGTAGTAATTACCTTATTAACAAAAGATTAAAATAATTGATATTATAATTATCAAAATAAATTTAAATTGAGACTTTTGATGAATTCTAATTTTTTTTAGGTTAATATGAAATGTTGTGGTTGATTAAATAATTTTTTCTCGAAGTGATAAAGTTGTTATAACTTTCACAAAAACCAAATACCAAATAGTGTCAAAATTGATATAAATGAGTTTAAAAAAAATACTATATTATTAAATGATAAAATATTCCTAAAAATATAAGGCTCGTCCAAAGGACTTATATAATGATGTATATGTCATTAATGAGCCAATTTAGGCTATATGTTCATTTTATAGTAACTTTATTAACCATGTAATATAAAAATACAAGAATACATTGTTAAAGTTAAACTATTTAACTAAGAGTTAAATCAAAAAATAAGGTTAATATGGTGACCTAAACATGGATAAAACCTGTTTTATGAAACTATTTGGACCCACAACCACCTTATACTATAAATAAATCAATTTTTAACCATCAGAAACCGAAAATGAATTTATAATAAAATAATATTTCAATCTTTTCCTAAAGTTCCCCTCAGCTCTCTTATAAAAGGGAACTTCCCCTTATCTTAATTTAACACCTCCAAAATCATTTGAATCGGCCAAAACCTGCAGAAATATCCTCCCAACTACCCTCAATTAAACCTATAGTCCTTACTTTGATCATAAAGTCAATATAAGGAGCGCTTTCGATCAAATCAAAATGAAGCACCCAAAGAAGAGTTAATAATTTCATCACCTCTTTCTACGTTCTTTTCTTCTTCCAATTCAAATTTATTTGTTTTTTCCATAACAAAATAATAACTATAATATATTCTACAGAATTTGGTGTTATTATAAATATGTTACAACCATATTCATTATTCTATCCATCCTATGAATGACAAAGTTACCATATATGCGTACGTACGACTTACCCTCTCTACGTCGTGGTGTAGTTTGTTAGTCAACACTTCATTACATGGATGAGTATTATAATGAGTATAATTGATGTAAATAATAAATATAACATTTTAATTATTCTTTATATATTATATAACATCAAATTACATAAGATTTCACTATCAATAGAATGATATTGTCGCTTGTTCATATGTACGGATTACCGTCTCCACGAATGCGATGGGATTCATTCCCCATCGTAACCATTGAAGAATAATTTTACGATTTAAATTAATGATAACTAACTTAATATAATTATGGATATGAATAAAATACATCCTATTCATAAAAAACATGACTAAAGTAAAAAAACATATAAAGGAAAACAAATCAGTTAACACCCGAAACAATGATACTTCTGAAATATTATTAACAAAGCAATATTAGAAGATCATATATGATATCATATTTATGTATGTGGTTCTTTTATTATTTAATAAAAATTATTTAACTATTATACATGAGGTTAACGTACCATCAACCAAGGAAAATTAAAAGGTAAGGGTTAATTTTACAATCACTTTATTATCTGAGGTTATTTATATGTGATTATTTACTGGGACTTCTTTATCATCCTCATCTGTGTTTCTTAAAAATGAATTTCAAATAATTTTTACTATTTCCTAGAATATGGGTTAAATTCATTTGTACACATTTTTGACTTTTTATAATTTTTTTGAAAGGAATCTTTCCGTTGTTTTCCAAACAGTGTACTTTATGTCCTTTTTGACTAATTAAGGTAATAATGTATTTTTAACTTATACGAAGGGTGCAGATATTTTCCACCATTATAACACCTTTGAATATTCCCTTAAAATATTATAATAATATTTTCAAAATAAATGTTTTATTTTATAATTATGTGTCTTTTAAATTATTTCAAAATCAAAAGAGATATTTCTCCCAAATTGTTTTGATTTCATCTATGTCAACATCCTTTGATGGATTTTACACTTGTTTGAAGTTGATTTATTATGATACAATATTTCATATTTTATTGAAGGTTTTGTGATATGTTTGTCTTTGGATGTGTTGTATTTATACCATTCATGGTTTATGGTTAAATTATTAACATTTTGTATGCTAGTTTTAATACGAATGTTTATGTTATGTTTCAACCTATTCATATGAGGAATACATTGGACTTAGTAAGTGATGGGTGGGGCCTAATATAGCCCCTAGATTCATCAATAGGTCTCATGAGACAAACTAGTGTCTTGGAACAAGTCATTGTCATAATATTATTTGCAGTCTTAGCATGGGGCCTTGACTATGTGGTTATGATGTCTAACATTATGCATTCCATCATTATGAAATTAGCCATTGATATTACATTTGATTATTCGACTTGTAGAATATCTATGTGAATAAGTATATGGAATTATTTGATTTATCTTTTTCATATTATGCTGAATTTTAAGTTTAAAAGGATTGGGTTTTATTCTTATACATTTCCTTAAACATTTATGCTTATTTATGATAGTTTCCACTATATTGTTATCATTACTGAGAATTTGAGCTCAACCCTTTCTTATGTTTTATTTTTACCAGGATGTGAAAAAGTATATTATTATTAACCTACAGGGATATTCCAAAGGATAAGATTTTGTTCAAAGGGGACACAATGTTGTTTTTTTATTTCATTATTTAATGTAAAACTTATGTTTGTATCTAGTACTTCCAAGGCTACTAAACTAAACGATATTTCGAGATTTGATACCTTGTGGTCATGACAATGTTATTTAATAATGCACTGACTATGGGTAACTAGGGTCTGGGAGTTACACTAATAGTTTACTTACTAGACAACCTCGAGCTTTAAGAGAATTGAGGTATATTATAAAAATATTATTATTTAAACGTGACCATTATAACATAGTCATTGAATTTGTGGTTAGGAATATGAGTAACCAAATTATGAAATATATGGATAATGGTACTACTTAATAAAAATTTATTGATTAATTTTTAGGAAAGGAGCACTCAATTTTCAGTGAATTCATTTTGTGCTTCAAAAATACATTTTCATTAAAAATTATTTTTATTCCATTTTTAGTTGAAATTATAATTAATTTTTTATAATTTTAGAAATTGAATTTTATAAAATTAATTTAATTTTTAAATCATAAAATTCGAATTATATTGGGGTAAATTTTTATGTTTTTTCAAAAATGAATTATTTTTCAATGAATAGTGAAAAATTATGATATTTTCAAAAATATCATTTATTTTTATTAAATAATGTAATTTAAAAGACCGATTATATTTTTCGTTTTACCTTAAAGTAATATAATTATATTTTATTTATAAATAATTTAATTAAATAAAATGGAATCCACAATATACTTGATCTTGGTATAAAAATATCTCCAGACTTAGGAAGGCATTTTTTCTTTAGAAAGCCATTTTTCGTTACACTTTGGGGGATTATTATTAAATTAATTTTTTTCAAATTATAGAGATGAATTTTTGAAATGGATTCCATATTTATAATCATCATAATTTATATTATTTAATAAAGTAAAATTAATTTTTGTTCATAATGATTAGTAAGAATAATAAAAATTTCTCAATATGGTAAAAGGGTAAATCAGGTTAACCTAGGATAAAACTAAGTGATAAAGACACCATTTTTCTTATTAACTATTATTATATGAATTTATTTAGATCATTATCACATTATAATCAATATTAAATGGTTTATGGGACACTTTTCAATGAAAATAACTTATATAATATTTTAAGTAAAGAAAAATTTAAAATGTCACACTCTTGTTTTTAAATTTATCTTAGGGGTCGACATAGGGATAAAAATAGGTTTTTAATTAATATAAAAGGTTATTTTGAGAATAATGAAATTAATTTCATGATGTTAGATTATCTATAATTCTTATTGATTATATAATTACCTTAAATTCTTACGCAAAGTCATAACAATATTTATTCAATTAATAGAAAAATAAAATAAATGATTTTAAAAATATTAAAATAAATACAATTTGGGTAAATTATTATGTTCCATAGGTTTTTGAGAAACATATATAATATATTTGTAAAATTTTAAAGTTTTATATTCAAATTTGATAACTATTTTTCTGAATTTAAATTCAAATTAAATGAATAGTTCTAAAAATGACATTAATGATATTTTATAATAAACAATATTTTATTAAATTTAAATTTTTAAAAAATACCATATTCAGAAAAATGAATGGTATATGGTTGAAAATATAAAAAATGGTCCCCTTATGGGTCAATTTTTATTTTATGATAACATTATTCACCCTTAAAGAGTATCAAAAATTGATTTTGTTGTAATTGTCAAAAGGGTTAACGAGGGGTTAAAAATAAGAAATAAGGGCTACAATTTTACTTACTATTGTGTAAATATTTTTGAATGATATTATTTAGAATAATTATCATTCTTTATTTGAAAAATATCAACTTGCTTCCATTTTCCATGAAAATTAATTCATATTAATTTAATACTCTATGTAATTCCAAGAGTGGCCTTCCTCTCACTTGTAAAAGACACTCATCACCTATATTCTTTACACTACCTTGAGAAAAATATATTGAATAAACCCTGAAAAAGTCTCTTCTAAACTTTACTAGACACAAATATGAGGTTAGTTTTTTCATAAAATAACATTCCATGGGTCCTCAAGAATATATCTAAAGGAAGTCTATGAGAGAGGAGGTGATTATGTTTACCGAATCTTACACATTTATTTATTATTTTAATTACTATAAATATGTTATAAAAATAATAAAAGAATAAATCTAGTATCATAAAATATACTGATATGTTATTATGATTATGGAAAAACCATTTCCAATATCTTTTCCATTCTATAAAAGGCAAACACATCACTCGTGCGTACGTACGACTTACCGTCTCCATGAAACAGTGTAATTTGTATTTCATCACAATTTTAGATAGATTTTTATAAAGATATAAATAATGAAAATATATGATATTTACTAAATAATAATTAATTTTTTAATATAATAAATCATTTACCTTCTCACCATTCCAATCATTAAAAAATTGACAATGTTGCTTGTACGTATGTGTGGAATACCACCTCAATGAAGTGATGCGATTCATTTTTCATGTCCAAATTTAAAGGGTGGTTATAAATATGATTATAATGAATAATGATGATATTTATATCATTATTATTATTCTGGAAATTATGTAACCATAAACAAAGTATAGGGATAAGAACTTTCGAATCGAAACTTCCATGAAGAACAAAATAGTTGACACCCAGACACAACGACATTAATAAAGAATTGTTAATAAATGGGTATTAAAATATAATTAGTTGATCATATATGAAATTATAGGTATCAAAATTAATCTTTTATATAAGTATAATAAATTTAAATTTATTATATAGGAGGTTTAAATCACTTAAGAAGAAATTCATACCCGAGGTAAGGGATTTCATCTCAGTTTCACTTCAATAAGACATATTTTAATATTATGCACCAAATTTATTTTATAGTGTGTATATGCGTAACCTTTTACATATTATTTTGTTAATACTTCATAATTCATGGGATTTTAATTTATAATTCAAATTATTTAATCTAATGGGGTTTTATTCGAATGTCACCAAAGTGGTTTATTTCAAAATCTCATCATTATTCAAGATTGTTTAGGTTTTAGTTTTGTTGGGGTAATTTTATTATATTTCTATGATAAAAATATTAAATTTTATTCTAATAAATTTATTTATGATGGTTTTAAGTATTATTTCCATTTTCACTTTCTTTTTCACTAAAAAAAGACTAAAATAACATTTTAAAGGAAAACTGACATTGTTTTTCAATTCGGTATGGAATATTTTACTTTCATTTAAATTTTTTCATTAAAATACTTTCAATAATATTTTAAATTTTCTAAATTTACTTATTCAATATTTTTTTATCCATGTCTAAATATCTATAATAATTTTTAAAAGGAGTATTCTTTTTATTTTCCAAATGAGTTAATTTTACCAAAGTTGTGAACTAAATATTTTTTTAATATATACCGTATGAGCAGTGTGTGTCACCATAATGACTAATATTTTTTCTGAATATTCCTTTACGTATTTTCATGGTTCATTCTAAATTTTCTTCCAAATATTTTGTAAATTTTTAGATTTTAAATTAGTTATTTCAAAATGGAAATCTTATTTTCCCCAAGAAATGTTTCTGTGTTTTATTCAAAAGTATTTTCATCAATTTAAAAATTCATTGAAAAATCTTATGATTTAATAGGGATATAATCTAATGTTACCATACAAATTATTTATCTGGATGGTTTATGATCATGTTTTAATATTTACTGTTTTGGGGAAATATTAACATTTCATATGTTATTTTTTCAATATGAATGTTCATATTGATGATGTATTGAATTATTATTCACCCCTTTTATATAATGAATAAATTAGACTTATTATGTGATGGGTGGGGCCTATTAAAAAACCATGATTAATTAGTAGGTATCATGATAACAACTATTTTGGGTAGGTAATTTATTCCTTACCCATTTATTTAATATATCTTGGAAGGAAGAATTGATGGTATGTTTATGATGTTTTCGAACAAGGCCTTATATTATATTTAAGATGTATAAAATTATGAATTCCATAATTATAAAATAAATTATTGATTTCCATGTGATTATTTTAATAGTTATGATATCTATGGATAAGTTTCAATATCTTGTGATTATTTATATGACATTATATGATCATCATTTATTCCTTCCATATTATTATTCTTGCTCAAGTTATTGATTAAATGGAATTTGTTTTCATTTTTTTACATTTCCTTGATGATTATAACTTATTTAATCAAGATATATTGTACTATACATAAACCTAATTGAGAATTTTATCTCACCCTTATTTTCTTTCATTTCCCCAGGATTCCATGAAGTGTATTATGATTGATATGCAATGACATGATAAAGAGAATAATGATTCTATCAAAGAGTATAGTTTGTTTTATTTTATGTTTAAAAGGTATATAATATTTAATTATGTATATAATTTACCAAGTCTACTAAACTATTAAATCATTTAGGATGTGATCGCTTGTATTTTGTGTTAATATAGTCAAATAATCACTGAATCTAGGCTATTAGAGTCAGGGTCTTTATAGTTTTTATCTTATTATGTTTAGTAGAAACCTTGAGAACTAGATTTTTGAAAACATAGATCATGGAACACATCCATATAATAAACTATGAGGATATGTTTAATTATAGAATAATAATAAAAAATCAATAGAGTATATATTATGTGGATCTCCTCGCAATACACCCCTTTATAGACACTATAAGTGGATATGGTTTTGAAACAGATACATCTAGTGGTAATAACCCTAAAAGAGTTTGTCATGTATATCTCATTCACTATGCTAGTTCGTAGTGAATGTACCCTTATTACACACTTAGTTTGACACTCCTAGGGGATATGATTTGGTAAATTCACATTTTCTCTATGAACCATTATGATGAATGTGTGGATAAAATATATAGACACCTATGATATGATATAGTAACATGGGATAAACCTAATGTATCATGTCTTGATGAGTCTAATATTGATAATAAGTTTAAAGTAATATATACCCCTTTTTAGGTTTTATGTGATGAAAGTTTAAGATGAATAAGGATATCTTTAGAGACATTTATTGAATAAAACCCTTTGGTTTAGTATGTGTTTTAGTGAAAAATTTATTTGAGGAATAATGTTAATATACATTAGTTTAAAGGTATTAATAACCTTTAGGGTTAATAGGATCTTCACTGTTGAGGTAATTATGGTTAATTAAGATAAAAGGGTTATTACATATTGGAACATTTTATTTATCATATAGATAACCATGGTATTTAGTATACTACATTAGGAAGTGGAGGTTTCTTATATTCCATGAAATGGGGGCCAATCACACTTGGAGGGAGTGGAACTTCATGGATGACTATTTGTTTAGTAAAGTGAGCCTTAAAAATAATATTATTATTTATAAATGTATGGTATATCTCCCGAATTATTGTAACCTCATTGTTTAGGGTGAAAATTTAGGTATTCACCACTTTAGACCTCCTTGAGCTTCATGTAATTCTTGAATAAATAGTTAATTGAGAGTGAGTATAGATAATCATGTGATTTAAAAGGGATTTGGTTATGATGTGACTAATGTTGTTTTTAAATAAGTCTGTTATTTTGGGTATATTATATATAACAACCCTACTCTTTATTAAACACTTAAACCAAATTTATTACATAAAATATTCACTTGATATAACATAGAAGATCGAGAGGTTTAGTGTCTTTGGGGCTTAGGAACATTACATAACATCTAAGAACATAAAACACATAACATATTTATTGAAAACTTCATTTACATGACCACTTCAATCCCTTGTACTTAGCACTGCATGGGATAACCTGAGGACATGCATAATAAAAGGTTTAGTTATAAAGCCTAGTAAGGGAATAAAAGTGGAATAACATGAGGAATACAATACATGTTAGAAAATATTCATATCAATGGAGCACAAGAGAAATATGAACACAAAGACATGATAAAGCATGATAATCATAACATGGAAATGTGGAAACAAAACTTAACATGGAATTAACATGAGCCAAGGCTCATTACACATAGAGTATGAGTAAACCCACATTGCACATGAAGCATGAGTAAAGCCTCGTTGCACTTGAATTATCATGAGTCAACAGCAATTGCACATGACATATCATGATACTATGCTTTACCCAATGTATTGGAGCGCTATCAGGGCGCACCCTTCTTAAACATTTCATTTCATGAATAAGTGTGACACATGGATCATAAAACATGGATACATAAAACACCATCATTTATTCCATAATAAAGGAATTTTTAATTCATACATTCAACTATATAATCAAAAAGTAAATGTGCATAAAGGTGAATATCCTTGAAAGCGAAATGGGCATGGTATTCACTACACAATGATTTTTTCTTGGAAAATCATGGTGCAATTTTGGTAGCGTAATGACATGACATAAGAACGCATCAAAAAATTTGATAATAGAGAAATGGGTGTCTCATAATATTTACATGAAATGGATAGTAAGGGGGTCATATAGATACACGTCCCAAAAAATGTAATGGAATTTAGATGCATAATACAAGATAATTACTTGGATGTAAAAGAGGAGAGAGAAATCCCTCATAGAATTTTGGCATGGTAATGGGTGTAAATGGGTGTCATTAATGAGAACGAAAGGGGTCTCCCATCATCCAAACATATCGAGGGTAGTATGGGGGATGTGATAAATCATACCCCAACATGTTTAATTGAAAAAGGGGCATAAAAACTTAAAGAAAATTGGACAAAATGAGAAAGGAAGAAATCCCTTACTTGGAAGTGTGATCCCAAAGGCTTGGGAGAGGCTTGAGAGAGGATTCTTGGGAGTTTGGGGTGCCTTGAGAGGATTATTGAGAGAGGAGGGAAGGTGTTGGTTGAAATACAAAGTCTTTGGTCGAAGAGGAAGTGGGAGCTTGGGTAGGTTTATATAGGAAAGGAGAGGGAATTATTTATTATTTAGGTTTGGGACACCTCACATTAAACTAATTAATACCACAAACCAGCCCATGGTTTTTGCTAATGGGTTATGCCAAAGGGGAGTGGAGAAAAATATTTTATATGGACAATGGCCTAACTTCTTAAAATAACAGGGTTTCTTATGTGGAGGTGAGTCACACTCTCAAGGAAAGCAATTTAAAAAGACAAAATGTTTTATAAGTCTTGGAGGATACACAAAAGCTTTGTAAAATAAATCAAACAAATCTAAAATCATATTATTTTAATGATAAAACATATATTGGCCTAACATAATGTTTATAAAATTTTATTACCTCACTATTGGGTCATTATGATGTCATAAAACACATTATATATTTAAATGATATTTACTTTTTACCCAAAAATTAGACTATCTCAGAAAATTATAAAAAACTCATCGTTGGAAAATTTTGATGCCCTGATTCAAAAAATAATATTCATTTTATCTAAATAAATTTTTAAATATGTTAATTTTTACTTTTAAAATAAAAACCGACATTTACCGAAAATTCATTGGTTTTGTCAAAAACAGTTTTCTAACTTTAATAAATATTACAATTGCATTCATAAAATTATATGATCACATATATTTAATAAAAATTAATTTAATAATAATATTTTATTAAAATATTTTTTAATTCACAAATCCATTAATTCATCAAAATAGATTTCTTAGTTGAATATTAACTAAAAATACTATTTGTGATTTAAAAACTATTTACAAAGTAACAATAATAAAATAGATGCACATTATTTATACAAAAATAATATAAATTGTCATAGTGAAAGGGTATTGTTATATAACCCCTTATAACACCCACATAAGACTAAAGGGTAAGGTGTGAAATTGTGATAGACTCTTGGGGTGGCTCAGATAACATCGCTCGGGTGGTAATCTCTATTAACTTTCACTTCTCCCGTAGTCAATTCCGCTCAAGCTTAAGGTGTTCAAGTTCAGCTTGGGCTTGGTCAAGAGTGAAGACCAATGATGACACCTCATTTCTGAGCTTTGAAAAATGGGATTCGTACAGGGAAAGTCTACTAGATGTGGCCATTGCTTCATTTTTTTGGGTAAATTGGATTTTTTGAAGCCCTATATTTATACTAATCATGTGATCACTGTTCAATGGCTATATTAGAAATGGTCACAATTCATAACGATATTTTAAAATCCTAAAACATAAAACCAATGAAGTTCACATTTTATATAACAATAATAAGACATTAAATTAGATCAAGAGAAATATTCATTAATGAAAGTTTTGGTAATTAAAATCTTCCCCACTTAATAAATTTCACCTTCGGAATTTCCTTTTCCCACACTAAAACAGATGTGGGTAACTTTGCTTCATCACTTCCTCCGATTCCCACATCGCTTCTTCAATCTTTTGGTTTCTCCACAACACCTTGACGAGGGGAATTGTCTTATTTCGTAGAACTTTTCTCTACAATCTAATATCGTCACTAGTTTCTCCTCATAAGAAAGATCATCCTCTAGCTATACTACCTATAAAGAGAGTACATGTGAAGGGTCTGGTATGTACTTCCTTAAGAGGGATACATGAAAGACATCATGTAATTTGGACATGGTAGGTGAAAGTGCTAGTTGATAGGCCACTGCCCCAACACGATAAAGAATCTCGAAGGGATGATGTACTTAGGAATTAACTTCCCTTTCTTTCAAAACCTCATGACCTTCTTCCATGGAGATATGTGTAGAAATACCATGTCTCAAACTTTAAACTCAAGGTCTCATCGATGGTTATCTGCATACCTCTTTTGTCGACTCTATGCTGCCTTGATATGATGCTTAATAGTTTTCACCTTCTCCACCATTTCATTGACCATTTCTTGTCCTACCAGCTTACACTCACCAACTTCATCCCAACATGCCAGTGTTCTGCCCCTCTTCCAATACAAGGCTTCATAAGGTGCCATTCAGATGCTTGAGTGGAAACTATTATTGTTGAAGAATTAAACCAATGGAAGATGCTGGTCCCAACCTCCTTTGAAGTCCATAGAACATGCTCTCAACATGTACTCAAGTGTTTGGATATTCTTCTCGTATTGGCCATCAGTTTGAGGATGATAAGCCATACTGAAGTCCAGCTCAGTATCTAGAGCATGTTGAACACTCTTCCAAAACTTATAGGAAAATCTTGGATCTCGATCGGATATAATAGATAGTGGTACTCCATGAAGCCTTAACACTTCCCTAATATATATATGTGCCAATTGATCCAATGAGAAATCCTCTCGGATTTCAATGAAGTGTACATACTTTGTAAAATGATCCACAACAACCCAGATTGAATTGTTGCCTTTGGATGTGTTCGGATGTCCGGTGACAAAGTCCATGGTGATGTTCTCCCATTTCCATGTTGGTATGGGAAATGGTTGCATCATCCCCTTAGACTTATGCCTTTCTACCTTCACTTGCTGACACACTAGGCTCTTTGATGTATACTCAGCGATCTCCTTCTTCATATTGTCCCACCAATAATTCTCTCATAGATCTCGATACATCTTTGTGTTTCTTGGGTGAATAGAGAAATTTGAACTATGAACATCATCCAAAAGTTCCTTCTTCAGCTTCGTACTTGTTGGAACACATAGTATTTTCCAAAATCTCACAATTCCTTCTCCATTAATATTTAACTCCAAGGATTTCCCTTTTCTGATATTTTCCACTCTCTTTTGAATTCCCACATCATATTTTTGAGCATCCTCTAACCATTCCAAAAGAGACGGTTGAGAAATAATTTGTGAAAGGATTGATGATGTTCCCTTCTTTATGATTCCCTTGTCCATCTTCATCAAATCTAAGAAGATTGGGTCCTTCTCAATTCTCACCAATGAAATAATTGCTGGATTTTTTCTACTTAGAGCATCTTCCACCTTGTTCACTTTCCCATGGTGGTAATGGATTGAGCAGTCATAGTCGTCGATCAGCTCTAACCATATTCATTGGTGCATGTTCAACTATTTCTATGTGAATATATACTTGAGGCTTTTGTGGTCTGTATATATTTCACACTTCTCCCTAAAGAGATAATGCCGCCAAAATTTTAAAGCGAAGACCACCACATCCAACTCCAACTCATGTGTTGGATAATTCTGCTCATGACTGTTCAATTTCATTGATTCATAGGAAATGAATTTGTTATTTTTCATCAACACACAGCCCAATCCCTTCTTTAAAGCATCACTGAGTACCACAAAAAGTTTTCCACTTTTGGGTAAAGTGAGAACGGGTGCAGTGATAAGCCTCCTTTTTAACTCCTTAAAGCTTTTTTTCATTCATCACTCTAAAAAAACTTTACTCCCTTCCGAGTTAGCTTGGTAAGAGGGTTGGACAATTGTGATAAATTTCTCACAAATCATTGATAATATCCAGCTAACACCAAGAAGCTATGGATATCCGTTACCGATGTTGGCCTCAACCATCCCTCAATTGCATCTGTTTTGGAGGGATCCACAAATATCCCATTGCTTGTGATGATTTGGCCCATGAATGAGACCTCCTTCAACCGGAACTCACACTTGCTATACTTTGAGTAGATATTCTCCTTCCGCAAGGTCTCTAGTACAGTTCTTAGATTCTCCTCATTATCCTCCTTGGTTTTGGAGTATACCAGAATAACATCTTTAAAGACTACCACAAATTTGTCGAGGTAATCCATAAAGACTCTATTAATTAAGTCCATGAAGATTGCTGGAGAATTAGTGAGTTCTAAAGTCATTACTATGAATTCATAGTGCCCGTATCTTGTACGAAAAGAAGTCTTGGGGATATTTTCTTTCTTCACCCTTAATTGATAATATCCCGACCACAAATCCAACTTGGAGAAGTATTGTGATCCACACAGCAGATCAAAAAAGTCATTAATTCGTGGGATAGGATACTTATTCTTTATTGTGATTTTGTTAAGTTCACGATAATCAATACAAAGGCGCATTGAACCATCCTTCTTCTTGACGAAGATGACTGGTGCACCCCATAGTGAAGCACTTGGTCGTATAAACCCTTTATCCCGATTCTCTTATAGTTGTTTCTTCAGATCCTCTAGCACCACAATATCCTTTCTATATGGAGTCCTGGATATTTTTAATGCCCCAGGTATAAGATCAATTGAGTATTCAACATCCCTTCGTGGAGGAAGACCAGAAAATTCATTGGGAAACACTTCAGTAAATTCCCTCACAATAGGCATGTCTCCAAGGATGGTTGCCTCCTTAGAGTCAATCATTTGAGCTAGATATGTGTGCTCATAGGGAAATAATATCCACACTTGAGATGATGGAGCTAAAGAAGATTCATCTTCCTCCTTGAACTTGTATCGAATCAGGGGTCGATTCTCCACATGGAGAGTGATTTCCCTCTCACAACAATTTATATTTGCTCTATATAAGGAAAACCAATCCATGCTAATAATTGCATAAAATTATACCAGAGGGAGTATGATGAGGTTTTCTGAGAAATTAAATCCACATATTATGACAGGGGAGGAGTTATATTCATGGGATGCAATGATTTCCCCATTTTCCATACCCACCGACATATTTACTTCCATGATTTGTGGTGGTGTTAGGATTGTTCTACTAAACTTTTGGGATATAAAAGAATGTGTTGAACCTGAATCAAAAAGTACATTCTCTATTCTTGAATGAATAACTAGAAAACCTTTCAACACTTCGTTTTAGAGGTTCACATCGGTAGTAGTGATGGAAAAAGCTCTCCCTTGGTTCCTTGGAGGTTGTTGGTTGCCTCCGAAATTCCTTGGCTTAGGGAACTGATTTGAAAGATGCCCTAGTTCTTTGTAGTTGTAGCAATGAACAACATGTTGAGGTACGAATGGAGAATTACTCTCCTCTGTTGATGTTGTGGGTTTTTCTTATCAGCAGTTAATAGCTAGGTTCCTTTCTCTTCCACACCTAAAGCATTTCCTCACCTCTTTCAGGTAATTTCCAGGGTGCTTTTTTTCGCACCTTTGGAAAGCGGGGTGCTAGATCTTCTTAGAAAAATTGGATTTACCCATCGAACCACCAAAATTGAAGTCCACCTTACAATTATTATCCCCATGATACCCCTGATATTCTCCAATATCTATTTCATCCTTGAAGGCACATCATACAATTTCCTCATAGCTATCAAAGTCACGGATCGCTAACACTTTCTATAGGCTAGGTTTCCCCCACCAAAGAAGCGGTCAACCTTGCATTCGGGGGTAATGGAAAAGCCGAAGGCATATCGTGAAATCCTTGTGAAGTTTTCCTAGTACACTCCGACAGATTCTTCATCTTATTTCTTGATGGAAGGTAAATACATTTCCATATTTAGTCGAGGGTGTGTGGAAAATATTTATCGAAAAACATATTCAAGAAATCCTTCTATTCCAATGCCTCGATCTCTTCCTCAGGCTTCTTATTTTTAATCGTAGTCCTCCATTGATCAGCTTCACCTTACATATGATAAGAGGCCAGAATAAACTTCTCTTGTTCAAAACATTGAAGGATGGATAAGATATTTTCAATGGAGTTGATCCATTGTTCGACGATTGAGGGATCAGATGATCCATTAAAAGTAGGAGGCCTTTGTCTCATAAAGCTCTCCATATTGACAAGTTATTTCTTAGGGGGGGGGGGTTGAAAATTCCTCTTAAACCATGTTTCTTTTCAAAGTTTGAGTAAACTAAGAGAGAAGCATGACAAAGATCATGATTCTCTCTCCCATCGAATTGTGCATCTCATTTGCACAGTCCTCACATTGATCTTCACGTCAATTGTTAGATTGAGTCCTCCTATTACCAGCCATTGGCTAGAATAAAAAGGAATGTTAAGGGTAACACATAAAGGGTAATCCAAGGGAAAAACTGATGACTTATAAATAACTTTTATTTCCTTAACTTATGAATCCTTAGGCTTCAATCTATGCTATCCATGATCAACTTTCTAACATATATTCTTAGGGGAATTTTATTTTAATTCCCATAATAAGGGTTCATACTAAGCTTGTGAATTTACCAAAGAATATCCCCCTGGAGTGTTGTAACCAAGATTGCAGCAAGGCCCATTTTGTGAACCAGTATTTTTTTGAGTCTAGCTCAAAGAGGTGTTTTCGGGTTTTACCCCTATGATACATCTGTGCTAGAGCCGCCTATACTTGCTCATATCGAGACAAGGATGTATTTTCTTGATAAACCACTTACTCTATACTCACCAATACGTAGGGATGTTTTTATTATACTTATTATTGTCTCTAATTCTTCACTAGGGTTTTCTAATCCTAATTCCAAATATAGCTAAACTTATCATCTGATACGATCTATTACAACCCTGCTCTTTATTAGACACTTAAACATGTTTTATTACAAAAAATTTTCACTTGACACAACATAGAAGATCGAGAGGTCTAATGTATTTTGGGATTAAGAACATTACATAATAGCTAATGACATAAAACACACAACATATTTATTGAAAACATCCTTTACATGACCACTACAATCCCTCGTACATAGCATTGCATGGGATAACCTGAGGACATGCATAAGAAAAGGGTGATCTATAAAGCCCAGTAAGGAAATAAACATGGAATAATATGAGTAATACAATACATGTTAGACAATAGTAATATCAATGGAGCACAATAGAAACATGAACACAAATTCCTGATAAATCATGATAATCATAACATGTAAATGTGACAACAACACTTAACATGGAATTAGTATGAGCCTTGGCCCATTGAAAATGGAGTATGAGTAAAACCTCATTGAACATGAAGCACGAGTAAAACCTCGTTTCACTTGAATTAGATTCAGTCAGCACCCATTTCACATGATGTATCATGATACTATACTTTACCCAATGCATTGAAGCACTATCAGAGCACACCCTTATTAAACATTTCATTTCATGCATAAGTGTGCCGCATGGATCATAAAACATGGATACATTAAAAATAATCATTTATTACACGATAGAGGAATGTGGAATTCATACATGAATATATATAATCAATAAGTAAATGTGCATAAAGGTGAATACCCTTGATAGAGAAATGGGCATGGTATTCACTACATAATGAGTTTTTCCTGGAAAATCACAGTGCAATTTCGGCAGCGTAATGTCGTGACATAAGAACACATAAAAAAGGTTGATGAGAGATAAAGGGGTGTATCATCATATTTACATGAAATGGACAGTAAGGGGGTTATATAGATAGACGTCTCAACAAACTTAATTGAATTTAGATGCATAATACAAGATAATTACTTGGATGTAAAGGAGGAGAGAGAAATCCCTCACAGAATTTCGGCATGGTAACGAGTGTACATGGGTAGAATTAATGAGAGATAAAGGGGTCTCCTATAATAAAAAATATATAGGGCTATATGGGGGAGGTGAAAAATCAAACCCCTACCTTTTTAATTGAAAGAAAAATGGCATAACAACTTATAGAAAATTGGATAAAATGAGAAAGGAAGAAATCCCTTACTTGGATGTGTGATCCCAAAGGCATGGGAGAGGCTTCTTGAGAGCATGTGGAACCTTGGGAGGATTATAGAGAGAGGAGGGAAGAGGTTGGTCAAACTCCAAAGGCTTTGAGTAAAGGGGAAGTGGGAGGTTGGGTGGGTTTATATAGGAAAGGAGAGGAAATTATTTATTATTTAGGTTTGGGACACCTCACATTAAACTAATCAATACCACAAACCATTCGATACTTTTTTAGCATGATTTTTTCCAAAATTGAGTTTAAAATAATATTTTATATGGCCAATGGACGAAATTCTCAAAATAATAGGGTTGCTTACAGGGAGGTGAGTCACACTCTCAAGGAAAACAATTTAAAAAAACAAAATGTATTATAAGTCTTGGAGGGTCCACAAAAGCTTTATAAAATAAATCAAACAAATCTAAAATCACATTATTTTAATGTTAAAACATATACTGGACGAAAATAATGTTTATAGTATTTTATTTCCTCACTATTGGGTCATTATGATGACATAAAACACATTATATATTTAAATGGTATTTAATTTTTACCCAAAAATTCTACTGTCTCTTAAAATTATGAAAAATTCACCATTGGATAATTTCGACGTCCTAATTAAAAAAATAATATTCATTTTAACTAAACAATTTTATAAATATGTGAATTTTTTCTTTTAAAATAAAATCTGACATTTACAAAAAATTAATGGGTTTTGACAAAAACTGTTTTCAAACCTTAATAAAAATTACAATTGCATTCATAAAATTATATGATCATTTATATTTAATAAAAATTAATTTAATAATAATATTTTATTAAAATATTATTTAATTTAAAAATCCATTAATTCAACAAAATAGATTTCTTAGTTGAATATTAACTAAAAATACTATTTGTGCTTTCAAAACTATTTAAAAAGTAACAATAATAAAATGAATGCACATTCTTTATACAAAAATAATGTACATTGTCATAGTTATAGGGTCTTGTTACATAACCCCTTATAACCGCCGCATAAGACTGAAGGGTAAGGTGTGTGATGGTGACAGACTCTTGGGGTGGCTCTGATAACATCGCTCGGGTGGTAATCTCTATTAACTTCCATTTCTCCCATTGTCGGTTCCTCTCAGGCTCTAAATGTTCAAGCTCAACTTGGTCTTGGTCAAGAAAAAAGCCCAATTATGCCACATCCATTCTAAGCTCTGTCAAATGGGATTCATATGGGGGAAAGTCTACTGGATGAGGCAATCGCTTCCTTTGTCTGATTAAATTAGATTTTTTGGAGCCCTATATTTATACTAATCATGTGATCACTGTTCAATGGAAATATTAGCAACGATCACAATTTATAGCGGTATTTTAAAATACAGAAACATAAAACCAATTAAGTTCAAATTTTATATAACCATAATAAGACATTTAATTAGATCAACTGGAATTTTCATTAATGAATGTTTGAGTAATTACATTATACGATTAATGTAAATTGAAATAATTTTAGATATGATGAGTTTTTTATAAAAGGAGTAAAGGTTGATTTATCCTTTGCAAGAATATATGATTTTATTGTGAATTTATTTTGGGAAATGATCATTATGTTTTAGAGAATATATAAAAATGAAATATTAATATTTTGGTATGATAATTTAAGAATTATTGATATTACTTAGTGATAAAATTTATGTTTATCTTGGAAGAATATGTGATAAAATCATTCTAATCTTTGGGTTTAATGCTTAGTCAGGAATATTTTGAATAATTTTAAGGGAAGTTATTTATTGATTATTTAAGTTGAACATTGGGTATTATTATTGAGGATTTAGAGATTAATGTTTTATATAATCTAATAAAGGCTTATACATATTATCTTACCTTGGGATATATAACAACCTCAAACCCGAAATCCCATATCTGGTGTTAAAATACCATCTTTATATTTTTGGTATTGATACCAAAAAATATGAACCAATTTCAACCTTCTAAAATGTCATGACCCATCCCTCATGGCCCATGCCATGACTATCCCAAGCCCACATTCCATAGGCCAGGGGCTAGAGACTAGAACCGAATAGGAATATCCCAAAAAGGTAAGGCATTTGTCTTTAAACCTATACAGACATACCAAAAAAACCTTGGAAATGTAAAAACTAAGTAAACCAAAACTGTCACAAGACAACTACTATGAGTACAATACAAACCGAAAGTAAATGGGCCAGAATACAAACCCAACAAATGAAAACTGAAAATAAATAAAGTACAAGGTGTCTGATAAGACGTCTTATAAAAACCCGATGTGATTGTTAAGAATAGAGTAGTTTTTAGAAGCCGTATAAGTACGTACTACCTACATGATCTCACTGGGAACCACATAGTCACAGGACACCGAGTTCTCCCACAAGGTATCATTCATCTGCACAAGACCCGACACATGCAGGTGAAGCCCGTGAAGGGGTGAGTAACAAAATACTTAGTAGGGACCCCAATCCAGAAAGGAAAGACCCAAAAGTATAACAACAAAGAAAAAACCCAAAGCATAGTCACAAAGTAAGAAATATCACACCACATACAACTCAAGGTATAGAAATTATGATTATCAGTAGTAGATATGATTCATCTTGTACTGCTGAGGGACTCACTCAGGATTAGTCCTTGAGGTATGCTCATATGATGGACTATTAAGGGCCACTACTCTGCAGAACCACCGAGGTCACTCATCTAGAATACCACTAAGGTCACTAATCTAGAGGACCACTGAGGTCGCTCGTCTAGCTAACCACTGAGGCAACTCGTCTGGTGGACCAATGAGGTCGCTGGTCTGGCTGACCACTAAGGTCACTCGTTTGGCAGACCACTGAGGTAGATTATCTAGATGACCACTAAGGTTGCTCATCTGGTTGACCACTGATGTATCTCATATATCTGACCACTGTGGTCAGTCATTTGTTGAACCACTGAGGTACGCTCCTCAAATTATTTGGGTCACATCCAGCCGTGGGATTCCTGCTCTCAAGCGCGATTGATTCTTGGAAAATATACTCCTCAAGACATTGGTTATAACTCAAATTTCATATAATCTCACTGGGATTATTCCTAAAGGACCACATCATTGCTAGGGTCCAAACACCATAGATGACGCATCAATCAGACACTTGGTTTGAGATATATTGGAATTTTACTAAACATGAGCTAATAAAATCTGGACACGGTCTGACTCAGTTGGACCAACCTATCCAGGGGGTCTCACATGAACCAAACCAATTAGGATGACCTGACCCACCCTAGTTGGGTTTGGGCTGACCCAATGTCCAGGCCTATGGGCCTTGCTGGATCTTGCCCGGTTTGGCGGTGGGTCTAGCCCGCTAGGTCGCCCAACGACCTGGTTTTGTCTGGCCCATCTCACACTGGTGGTCTGGTTCTGTTCACATACCAGGATTCCCAATGTCCCAACTCACTCCCCCCTTCTCATCCTGCATGGCGGTCTGGTCTCCCTCTACCTGTATGCATGTCGGGCATTCGATATTCACAGTATGCGGCCGGCTGTGGCCATTCACCTTTTCCCCACACGCCATCTCGATCATACCATGGGATACCTACACATCACAGACCACATGCTACCTGTATGCCATGACCCATGTCAGTGGGCCGCTCCTCCAATGTAGCTGGAAGAGGTTGGCCGCCTCCTGTCAAATGCAGTTCTGTGGGGACCATGTTCCATGCATGTCGTGGCCCACGTCCGCGGTCCACCCTTCCAACGTGGCACTTGAATGGCGCCTCCCTGCCTCACAACCACGACCCCAGTTGACCGTGGCCTCTACCATCCTAGAATGCCTCCTGCCCGCGTCCACCACCGTGGACCACCGCCATCGATCGCCGACGTCGCCACTGCGCCAGGGGGGTCTTCTGCGGGCCATCAAGTCTGCTCTGGTAGTTTGATTCTTGAACTGTTCTTGCCCTCAAACTTCTGAGTTCACCGCCATCCCTTCCTCAACATAATGGCTTCCTTAACATTGTTTTGGGGGTTTGGTCACAAAGAACACACAAACACCCAAATGGAACAAACCGACCTTTATTTATTTTGGCATAGATTTGTTCCATTTAGCAGAAAAACAAAGCATATAAGAAAATCACTATGATTTTAATCTCAAAATCATCCAGTAAGTAATTTTCCCCATCCCCAAAAATATTAACCACACACTGATCAAATTTTTATAGAGTTGATTCGAGTTCTTCATTTAGAGGGGACAGTGGGGGAAAAACAATTAACTAAGAATTTAAACCCCTACCTGGTTGTAGTTTGATTGTAGGATAAATCCATCACTAAAGGTGATCTGTCTGCGAAGGTCCTTGGTCCTTCATCAAGGAAGTGATCTCTTGAAGAGGAGGGGGAAGTGCCTAACATCGTTTTTGATCGTCACTCATTATTCGTCATTCGTCAACAAAGATCCTCTAGAGATCCAGAGAATTTCTCCAATGCCAATGACGCACCCCTGGTTAAAACATTAAAGGAGGGAATTCCTTTTTTTTACCAATATGTTGCAGCATCGTTACACTAATTCATTAATAAGGTTCATTAATGAGAATCAACGTTTCCTCATTACTGCACCATAGTGCTAATGTTCCACTTCTTCACGATGAAGGAAAAAAATAAAATAATCTTTTAAGTTATTTTATTTTTTTCTTCTAAAAAGTCTGAAAAAAATAACTTTCACCCTCAACCTGTGCTGGTCAAGGTTACGCTCCTCTTAAGGGATACAAACCCTCACGATCTCAATGGTACTATCAGATTTTCCAATCCGTGTTACCATTTATGGGTTATAAGGATTTTAAAATAAAATAATTGTTATTTAATTATTTTATTTATGTCCAAAAACATACTTCCATGGTGGGCCCACACCGAGCAATGTTAGGACCTTTCTAGGTGAATCTCTATGTTCTGAGTTCAACGGTGCCCTAATATTTTTGATCTGTTCACCAATTTAAAAGTTATAAAAACCCACTCGCACTATTATTTAATAAACATAAAAATAGTTCAAAAATACATTATGACCACTCCGGGCCTCATAATTTCATGCTATTTTAGTTCCTAGTCTCGAAAAAAATCCTATTTAATTTTCAAAAAAAATACATGGAATTTCAAGGGTATTACATTTCTCCCCCCTTTAGGGATTTACAAAAACGTAAGCCACAATGAAGGCCAATCAAACAAATGGGGGTAATGAGCATGAATCTGTGCCTCCCGCTCCCATGTTATCTCCTGAATATTATCATGCTACCTATGAACACACACCAGAGTAATATACCAACCATGAAGGATCCCCTCTTATCGATCCTCTATCTCTCTCTGGTACTATGAGAATTTCACCCCGCAATCAATATCTAGCTCGTCGTGGTCGATGTTGTGATACATTTCATGCATGTTTCTCCTCAGTTGGGATACATGGACGGCACCATGCACCCTCTTTAACTACGATAGTAGAGTCAAGTAGTACGCTACCTCATCCACTCTACGCAATATCCAGAAAGGTCCGATGAACCTCGTAGATAACTTACTATCCTGACCAAATATATGTATCCCTATTCAAGGAGAGACTCATAGAAATACATGGTCCCCCTCCTTGAACTCCAAGGGTCTCTATATCCTATCAGTATAACAATTATGTTGCCTCTTTGTAGTCTTCATCCACTCTCGAATTACCTACACCTTCTTAGTGGTGGCCTATACCATCTCTAGACCCATGTGCACTGACTCCCCTAGTTCTATCCACCATAATGGTGACTTCATTGGTCATTCATACAATACCTAGAATGGTGTCATAATGATGACAGAGTGGTAGATATTTTTGTATAAAAACTCCACCAGTGGCAGATTTTGTATCTTGATTCCTTACTTGTCAGCAAGTGAAGGCGGAGCACCGGGTTCCAACAGTTTTGACACAACCCCTCAAGGTACCAGGGTGGATGTGAGATGGGATATCAATGGACTTTGTGATGGGATTTACATGTATAATAAAGGGGTATGATACCATATGGGTGATCGTAGACCGAATCACCACGCCGGCCCACTTCCTACCCTTTTGAGAGATGGGTTAATGAGAGATATTGGGATGCCTCTACGTGAAAGAGATAGTTCAACTGCATGGAGTCACATCTATGATAGTCACTTTTTCACTGACTTATGCATCCAAAAACACCAGTACTGATGTCAGAGGCCCCTGTACATCTTCCCCACTCCTGGATGTACCGCCAAAGAGGATGTATGGAACTCTCTCAAAACTTCCTCCCATAAAGCAACTGGTACTACAATGCTTCCATTGAAAATTATGATTTTCTCCCAAAATTTTGAATATCCATTAGGGGAATACCCTTTGGACATCTGGGAACGTGTAGTCTCATAGCTAATATCTCCTTGTTTCACCTCTCTAACTTGCTATAAGAGTGGAGGGGAAACTACCATCGACTGAGTAGAAGTTTCCCTATCTCTATCCACAAAGGATATCTGAAGAGAGTCCAACAGATCTGAGGCCTCATTAAGTAGCTATGAACTCAATCTCCTTCTGACAGCATCTACTACCACATTCCCATTCCTAGGAGTATAGACTATCTCAAAGTCATAGTCATATAGAAACTCTATCCAAATTCAGAATCACAGGTTCAGATCCTTATGATAAAAGATATACTTGAGACTCTTGTGGTTATAGTTGAAAATAAATCCGTTCGCCCCAAAGGTAGTTTCCTCGCATCTTCAATGAAAATACTACTGCTGCCAAATCAAAGTCATGAGTCACATAGTTCTTCTCATGCAGTCTCATTTTTTGTGAGCCATAAGAAATCACTACTTGGCCCTACATCAGGGCACAACCGAGCATAGTTCCTGATGCGTTACAATACACCACATAGTCGGTGCCCTTCTCTGGAAACCTCAAGGCAGGAGCACTCATCAAGCTCTTCCTCAACTGCTAAAAGTTATACTGGAATATTTCTATCCACATGAAGGGTTTTCCCTTCTTCTTCAATGCCGTCATGGGTTCTTCCACTCTGGATAAGTAAGGTACAAACCTCCAATATTACCCATCCAACCCAAGGAAACTCCGCACCTAGGTAATGCTCTTGGGTGGATCCAAAGAAATAACTTCCCCAATCTTAGTTGGATCCACCACAAATCCAGCCAATGAGCTGACATGTCCCAGTAAGTGGAAATTCGTATCTATAATTGACACTTAGAGATCTTATTATAACACTGGTTATCTCAGAGTGTTCTTAAAATCATCCTCAAGTGTATCGCATGCTCCTCCTCAAACACTGAATGCACTAAGATTTCCTCAGTGAAGACCACGAAAAACCGGTCTAAGTAGACCTAGAAGATCATGTTCATGAGTTCCATGAACACCATTGGGTAATTTTTCATTCCAAATGAAATCAATAAGTACTTTTAGTGGCTATAGAGACATCTAAAACCCATCTTTATGATTTAATCATCCTTTACTTGAAGTTATTGATAGCCTAATATGAGTTCTATCTTTGAGAACCATCATTCTACCATTAACTGATCGAAGAGGTCATCAATCCTCGGTAGAGGATACATTTTCTTCACAGCCACCTAGTTTAGGTGCCATAAGTCCATGCATAACCTCATGCTTCTCTCTTCCTTCTTGGAAAAAAACACTGAAGCTGCCCATGGTGAAACATTGGGCCTTACGATCCCCTTCTTTTAAAGGTTCTCCAACTATACCCTCATCTCCCAGAGATCTATGGGATCTATCTGATATGCGGGTGTAGATATCGGTGATGTACTTGGGTGAAGGTCAATAAACAAGTCTACTTATCTATGAGGAGGTAATCCTTGAACATCCTCTGGGAATACATCTTCATACTCATCCACCATTGTAGGAAACTGTGGACTCATCTCATCAATTTCACTGAGGGTCATTTTATCCAACTGATGAGTGATCGACTTAACCCTTCTATGTGAAAGTCTATCTTATGATTCTATGGCTTCCTTTTTTCCAATAAATGAAAACCAGGTCCCATATCCGTGGACACACTACAATGTGTGCCTAAAATAGTTGATCTGGGCATAAAATGTGGATAAACAGTCCATACCCAGGATGATCTCATAAGGCCTCCACATCACTACTAGGATATCCAAACCAAATATCTTTCCTCCAAGAGTAATCTCACACTATCAAGACCAATGTGTGATTTCCAAATCCCCTCTTGTAGGAGTCTCTAACCATTAGGATTGAGCCAACGACTTGATCAGAATCTCTGAGCATTGAACAAGGTCTATGGAAAGGAAGGAGTGGTCGAAACCTGTGTCTATAATAACTAAAACTAAGGTGGATAAGACATAGATCATACCTCTAATCTTATCTAAAGCATTGTGGTAATAGGCCTCCATCGCCTAAACCTAGCCTTTCCCCAATCCCCCAGCTCTCAGAGCACATGGTGGACCACCTGGGGGTGGTGGTGGTAGCACCTCAAACCTTCGTCCACTACCTACCACTCCTCCCAATCCCCTTCCACGTCCACCACCCTATGGACCACCTCACCCGAACCTATAGCACCACCTCGAAGACCCTTTGACCATCTGCTGATCATCTGAGTGGTGGGTCAGGCAGTCATGATCTAGGTGCCCATGCCCACCGCATGCATAGAATACTTTACTACCCAAATTAATCCTTTCACACTGAGAGCCTCCTACTGCTAACCCTGAGTCCTAGGGTCATCCTCCCAACGTTCTGGACCATTTAGGCCTCTACATTATCTGTATACTACCCGCTACAGATGAATCAGTCACCGATCACCCAATGGTATCTTCCACTATCAGTGCCTGCTCAGTGATGAAGCTCTACACTAGTATATCTTTTTCCATCACACCATCCAATATAGGGATGTTGAGGGAAATCATCCATGCCCTAATATTCTGTCAGAGTCCCTGATCAAAGGTCTATTCCCTAAAGAAAGGGTCTCGCACCATATCTATAGAGTAACGAGAGAGGTCTGTGAACCTCACAGAGTACTCAACCACTATCAGGCTACCCTATAGTAAGTGACACAGCTCCTGTATGCGCACTGAGTGCAAACTCACAGGGAAGAACTCCACCCTAAAAAGTTACTCGAAGTCAAACAAGGTGAGGGTTGCCTCCTCATGGGTCTAGATAGTCAAAATCCACTATATCCCACAAATCCCTGTAGAAGGCTGACTACTAGAACCTCCATATGATCAAGTGGCATCCTCACTAGGAGGAAGACTCGCATCACCACATCCATCCAATCCTCAGCAACCAGAGGATCTGTCTCTCCCTTGAACCTAATATGTCACTTTTTTTAGAAATCATGTAAGGCACTGAGCCAATGTGTTTCCTCAACCGGTAGCACTAGTAGTAACTGCTGACCAAAGAGCGGTGGTATGGCTGTGACACCACCCGGAGGTTCCATATTAGGAAACCATCCCTGCACTGAAGTATCCTTACTCTATGAAGCATCCTTGTGGCCACACAATGGAATACTAGATGTCCATCTGTGTTGGGGAATCCTAAAAGAGATCAAGATGAACTAAGGTCAATAGATTTTACATGGTGAGCTGACTCTGACTCAAAAAGATCATGAGAAAACACTCACAGATGCATGAAACTAGAATTTTCATGTACTGAGTCGAAAAAAAGAATTTAGGGTCCTAGTGTATGGATATGTCGGCCACTGCACCAACACTAGACTCCCTGGCCTGAAATCTGAATCCGAAACACTTAACACTATTTCCCCATTAAAATTTACAAACTCTTAGTTTTCTGGTATAACCTACCTCCTCTGATACCACTTTTTCACAACCCATCCCAAAGGCCTATGCCATGACTACCCCAAGACCACCTTCCATAGGCCAGGGGATAATTACTAGCTCTGAATAGTCATATCCCAAAAAGGCAAGGCATTTTCTTTTAAACCTGTAGACATGAACAATGCACAAACTTCAGAAAAGTAAACACTAAGTAAACCACAACTGTCACAAGACAACTACTATGAGTACAATAACAACTGAAAGTAAATGGGTTAAAATAAAAACCCAACAAATGAAAACTCCAAAAAAATAAATTACAAGGTCTCTGATAATCCATCTGCTGAAAACCCCACCTGATGGGTAAGTGTAGAGTAGATTCCAAAAGCTATAGAAGTATGTTCTTCCCACCTATTCTCACTGGGCACCACCTGCTCCTAGGCCTCAGAGTCCTCCATCAAGGTGTCTGTCATCAGCATAAGACACGACATGTGCGGGCGAAGCTGGTGCATGGTTGAGTAACACAATACTTAGTAGGGACCCCAATTCACAAAGGAAAGACCAAAAAGTATAACCACATAGAAAAAACCCAAAGCATGGTTGAAAAGCAAGACAACTAACACCAGGTACAACTCAAGGTATATAAAGTATGATTATAAGTCATAGAGATGACTCATTTTATACTTCTAAGGGATTCATCCTCAATGAGTCACTGAGGTATGCTTGTCTGCTAGACCACTGAGATTCGTTCCTCTGCTGAACCACTAAGGTCGCTCATCTGGAGGACTATTGAGGTCGCTCGTCTGGTGGACCATTGAGGTCGCTCGTATGGTGAATGAGGTCACTCGTCTGGTGGACCACTGAGGTCTCTTGTCTGGTGGACCACTGAGGTCACTCGTCTGGTCGACCACTAAGGTCTCCCATCTTGCAGACCACTGAGGTCACTCATATGGCTGACCATTGAGGTCTCTCATCTGGTGGACGACTGAGGGAATTTGTCTGGCTAACCATTGAGGTATCTCCTCTGGCGAACCACTGGGGTCCCTCATCTGGTTGACCACAGAGGACACTCTTCTAGATGACCATTGAGGTCTCTCATCTAGATGACTATAGAGGTAGCTCCTCTTTTGAACAATTTAGGTACAATTTTCATATCCATCAGGTCACAACTAGCCATTGGATTCCCACTCTCTAGCGCGCTTGATTCTGGGAGATTCTTATCCTCAATAAATAAGTCATAACTATACTATCACTGAATCTCACATAGATTATTCCCAAAGGACCGCTTCTTCACAAGGGTCCCAACGCCGCATACCTCGTGTCAATCAGATGCTTGGTCTGAGAGATATTGACATTTTAGTAAACAGGGGACGGTTTTGTCTGGACCCAATCCAACTCGGACGGACCAACACGACCAACCTCGCTAGGTGTCTCACATGACCCGACCCATTATAGCTGACCCAACCCGTCCTGGTTGGGTCTGGTCCGACCCAGTCCGGCCTGGCCCAGTGGGCCTTGCTCTACCTGGCCTGGTTCAGCTGTGGATCCAACCCACCAGGTCACCCGTCGACCCGGTTTCATCTGCCCTAGACTGAACTGGTGGTTCGGTCTTCCTCTACCCAAATTCCCTCTGGGAATCATTTTTTCACCATACATGGCCGGTTGAGGCCGTACACCTTCTGCCTGCATGCAATCCCAAACAAATCGCATGCCACCTGGACGTTGTGGCCTGCATTGGCGGACCGCTCCTCTAACATGGCCGGTAGGGGATAGCCGCCTCCTTCCGCGCACAGTCCCATGGGGACCGTGTATCATGCATGTCGCGGACCGACTCTTCCAGCCTCCCCTCCAACGTGGTGCTCAAGTGGTGACGCCTTGCCACACCGACATGACCACAGCTGGTCGCGGTCTCCACAGGCTTGGAGCGCCATCATGGCATGCCTCGTCCCCCCCGCAGCCACCGCTACGGGCCATCGCCACTATATCAGTATTGTTTTCTGCGGGCTACTAGGTCTACTCCGGTGGTCCGATTCTCGAACCGTTCGCACACTAGAACTTCTTAGGTCAGCACCATCCCTGATCTAGGCTCGAGGTTTCCTTGCCGTCTGTTTGGGGGTTCAGTCATGAAGAACACACAAACTCCCAAATGGAACAAATCGGCTTTTTTCGTATCGTCTTGGATTTATTTGCATTAGAGGAAACACACAACATATAAGAAAATCACTAATATTTTAATCCCATAATTATCCCACAAATATTTTCCCCTCCCCTCAAATATTAAGCATATGTGCATCAACTTATGAGAGAGTGGATCTGTATTCTTTTTTTAGAGAGGAGAATAGGGGAAAAATTATTCACTATGAATTTAAACCCCTACCTGGTTGGAGTTCGATTATTGGATGAATCTATCAATAAAGGTGATCCATCCGTGAAGGTCTTTAGTCCATCATCAAGGAAGAGATATCTTGAAGAGGAGGGGGAAGTGATCAATTTCATTTTTGATCATTGCTCATCATTCATCATTAGTCAATGGAGATCCTCCATAGATCTTGAGAATTTCTCCCATGTCAATGACGCAACCCCTGGTTAAAACATTAAAGGAGGGAATGCCTTTCTGTTACTGTTGTGTTGTATTGTCATTACACTAATTCATTAATGAGGTTCATTAATGAGATTCAACGTCTCCTCGTTACAGCACCGCAGTGCAGACGTGCCACTGCTTAACGATGAAGGAAACAAATAAAATAATCTTTTAAGTTATTTTATTTTTTTCTTCTAAAAAGACCGAAAAAATTAACCTTCACCCCAACCCGCACTGGTCGAGGTTAGGCTCCACCTAAGAGAAAAAATCCCTCATGAGCTCAATGGAACTCTTATATTTCCAATATGAGTTACTATTTAGGAGTTATAAGGATTTGAAAATAAAATAATCGTTACTTAATTATTTCATTTACAGCCAAAAACTAACTTCCACTATTAGCCCATGCCGACCAATGTTATTCCCATTATAGGTGAATTACGACACTCTGAGTTCAATGGTTCCATCATATTTTTTATTTGGGAACCAGCTTAAATGTTAGAAAACCACACTCACATGATTATTTAATGAACCTAAAAAAAATTCAAAAATATGTTCCCGCCACTGTAGGCCTCAAAATTTCATGTCATCTCAGAGCCTGGTCTCGAAAAAATCCCATTTAATTTTCAAAATATTTATCATTAAATTTACAAGGTATTAAAAAAACATACAACATCAAAATAAAATAGTGGATCACTTATATACCCACGTTCCTATTATGATTAGAGTTTTAGATAATCAAGAAAATATAATATATAACAACATAGGTACATAAAAAAATGGTTCATAAAAATATACATCATCACCCACTAATTTATTCAAATCTAGTAAACATATTAGGATTAACATACTTAAAACCTTTCTTCATAGCCTGGGGAAAGAAAAAAATGAGGATGAGCTCAAACACTCAGTAAGGATTGCAGGTAATGAAAGATATCATGAGTAAATAAGGAATAAAAATATGAAAGGGTGAATAATTGATAAATTTTTCATTTAATGAATAACCTAAGTACAAATTATAACCTTGGATGAATTTAATCCCATGGAAATTAATAACTAAATTATCAGTGAAAAAAATACATAATGCTAGTCTTCCATGATCATACCATCAATGCCTCAAGCTAATATATCATGAATTTAATCATCAAGTCCTCATGCCAAGTTACTTTCAATAATGGGTAGGCATACATAAGATACCAAACTTTTATGACATGATCTTATAGCTTTGATGTATACATCTTGGTATACTATTTCACCTCATGAAACTATTGATGAATTAAATGGATATATAATTTTGGTCCCCACCTGACACATACAAGTGTCTAAGGAATTTATTATACTTTACATGGTAAAAAAACATATATTAAATAATCCTAATCAATCAAAAATGTATGTAGTAAATAAATAATACATAATAATAATAATTCCATAATAAATAAAATAACATTCATAGTATGCTTCTTCACATAAACCATATATAAAAATGATATATAGTTTAGAAAATAATTATGACCAATATACAAAAGAATATGAATATAGAGGAAGAAGATAATTTCCCAAAAATAATGGATAGTATTTGATAAATTATGATAAGAAAGTTAATGTTCTTGCGAAATTCATTGACCACAAAGCCTTGAATCAGTCAGAGATGAAAGAATACCATAATTTCAAAAAAAAATTGGTTTTTAGTAAATGCGTTTATTCTGAAAAAATTGAATATGATTTCTGTAAAAAATTTCAAAAAAATTACTTAAAACATTTGTAACTTTTTAAAAATAAAAATTTATAAATTGATTTTAAAAATAGATTTTAAAATTTTATAAATTAATACATTATTATAAAAATTAAAAAAAACTGGAAAAATATTTTTTTTGAAAATAAATATGGAATACTATAAATAAATCTTGAAATAAAAGTATGGTAATGATATTGGGAAAATCCTCCCATTCATAAAATGGTAAAACCAAGATTGATTTTACATTTTTGGAATAAAATCATAAATTCATTTTTTTAAGAAATGATAGAATATTCCTTCAAAAAATTTGTAGAGGAAATCAAATATATTTAAAAGTTACATTAAAAAAATCACTTGAGAATGGTAGGAAAATTATTTAAAACATTTTATAAAATATAGATATGGAATAAAATGTTCATCGAATAAAATGAAAATAAGGTTGACATTTCTTATTTTTTTGTCAATTTTATCAAGTCTCGATATAAGGAACCAACCTTAAAAATTACATATTATTGTAAATTTTCACTAGAATTCATTTTCTTTCATTCCCAAAGATATTTTAGGTTTATAGTTTTAGAGAACGTGTAAAAACATCCACACATTACAAGTGGACACCTCTGTAGTGTATCCAATTTTTTTATAAAACAAAATAATTTAAAATAAAACTTGATTTATTTTTATGATAAATCATCAAAATGCTCCCCTTGATCTCATCCTTGTACCTACTCTTCCTTAAAACCTATGGAAAACATTTTAAAACTTGGGATGTGGAAAAAAAGATCAATAAGGGGCATAAAAATAAAGAAAACCATTAGTCCAATAAAAAACATAAAAAACTCATGTGACATCTACCTTTCCCTTCAATGATATTTGAGTTTATTAAATAAAACATTTTTTACATGAAGAACACCCAACCACATTATTCTCAAAGAAAGCCTTTAAAACCCATATCAAATAATTTAAAACCCTTTTGTAACATAGATAATCATATTTAAAAAACAATTTTAATTGGAATAATCGTACAACCAAAATCCAATATAATCACTAACCAAAGAATTTAAGATCTATAATGGGTCTCATCCTTTGTATAAGCTATATCGAGTTCACTCATGATCTATAATGGGGATCAACCCTTCGTATAAGCTATATCAGGCTCACCCGTGAGATATATTGGGACTCAACCTTTAATATAAGCTATATGAGGCTCACCCATTTCATATAATTTTCAAGTTTAAGATCATTAATTAAATCATTGAAAACTATTTTAAAACCATGTGTAAAACACTTTTGAAGATCAAAATACCTATTTCGTGAAGAAATGACTTTTAAAATATAAAAACCATGCAAAAAATAATGAAACCATTTTCATTGGAAACAACTAAAAAATATATAAAATAAATATTAAAGTATTAAAGAATCATGTTTTCATGAAAATATGATTATTAAATATAAGTTAAATAAAAACATTCTTTTTGACTTCGGCAAAAATAAATTTTATAAGAATATTTTTCAAAAGAAAGTTTCTTACATAAAACGATAAAAAGATTCATTTTAAAAAGTTTTGATATAAATTCCAATACTCACATTCTAAAATATTTATATACATATAAATAAATTCAAAAATATAATTTTAGAAACATTTACATGAAAGATAAAGATTTATAGAATAAGTCTTTAAAACATTTAAAAATGTGTTTTTTTGGTTAAAGAGTACCTTACCGTGAGTCTGACTTGTCACATATGTTATTTATTTTATTGAATAAAAAAACTTAGGTTAATTAATAATTTATTGAGAATATTTATCATGTTTATTATTTCTTTTATATCAATAATTTATATGTTATATACAATTACATAATCATTTAGGTTCACGTCAGACGTTATGATGATATTCAATACCCAAGTCCAAAATAGATTCAATAATTTGACTATGGTCAAAGAGTTCATCATTAAATAATATAAAAAATAGTATTCATGAAATAAATATCACATTTATACATTAGTTATAATTTTAAATCAAACCATGACATATGGTTATGAAAGATGAACTGTGTTACAATCTTTGAGATGATAGACCATACATACGCATAAGTAACATTTCCATTTTACAATGATCAATATGGAATGAAGGTAATTATAATTTTATATTTATATAATTATAATAATATCATAAATATCATATTAATTATCTAAATATACTTACATATATCATTAATTTGATTTTGTGATGAAAAATGAATCACATTTCTTCATAGAGGTGATAATTCACATGTATGCATGAACAACATTATCATTTTTTATGCATGGAAGGGTAAGAATGTAAATAATATATTATCATTTAATAATGATAAATATTTACTTAATTTCATATATTAACATTAATTCAATAATTATAACCAGTCTTGAGAGATGGTGATGGAAAACAAATTACATCGCTTCTGGAGGTGGTAGTCTGCCGTACCCACAAACGATTAATTATCTTCCCATTTGATGGAAGTGGATATGGATATTGGTCATGAAACTAAAATAATAACATCTAAATATATATATGATAAAAGATTTATTATTTTATCATGGATGAATAAGGTTTTATATATGTGGAAGTATAAACAAAATAGAAACACTTGATTAAAAACGATACATCTTCCGATGATCTCGTTTTCATAACACCTTAAGACCACTAAGGTTGGTGTTCTGCCACAAATATGAAATATATAATATTTTTAAGGAATATATTAAGTATTTGGGTAGGTATTGGTTGAAATAAATGGGTTTTAGGTGTGTTGAAATGAGAATAAGGGGTTCCCTTTTATAGGAGAGGGGAGGGGAACTCTTGGAATTTCTTAAAATATTAAATTAATATAAATTAATTCTGAATTTCAAATGGATCCAAACATGTTAATTTATAATATAAGATTATTTAGGGTATAAATATTATCATAAAATAAATTTTGGAAAAGTTTAGGCCACATTCTCACCCATATTGTTTGGTTATAACCTTTATCTAATCCATATAACTCTTACCATGACAACATGGGTAATTACTATTTAATGGTTAATAAAGTTGCTATAAAATTCAGAAAACCCATAAATGGATAATTTATGAAACTTTAAAACATATCAAAATAAGTTGTCCTAATTCAATATTTTTTAAAATTTTATATCATTTATTAAAATATTATTTATTTTAAAATATCATTAATGTGAATTTTGACACTATTCAATATACATTGAATTTTAAAAATATAAAAAAACAAGATAAATTCAAAAAAAAATATTTTATTATATTCCTAATATGTCAAGTTAATCTAAAAAATTATTTTATTACATTAATTCTATCAAATTATTTTATTTTAATACTTTTTAGAACCTTTATTTGATATTTCCATTAATAAAATACTTATTCCATTAGCGTTGTGTCAATATTTAAGGTAAATATTTATTCAGAAAAAATTAAAACTAAAGTACCCTAATGAATATGATTTTTTATATTTAAAATTAATATTTATAGTCAAAGTTATATTCTAGATAAACCTATTAAAAATGAAATAATTATTAAAAATATGAGTGTGACATCTTTGACTTTTCATTAAATAAAATATTATATATGTCATAATCTCATCCAAGTGGATCTAAATGGTTATAAGTTCGATACTTGGGTGATTATAGTATAAAAAAACTCATAAATTAAAATTGGGATATGTGTTAGGTTTATTTTATAGCCCTTATCATTATATTTTTAACCTATATTAAAATATTTACCCTTTACCGTGGTAAAAAAATTACCAAGGTTACTATTCATATTGGATAAAAAAATAATAGGGAACTATGAAAATAATTTGGAACTCATGAATAAAAATATAAAATCCATTTCTAAAAATTCATAACACATAATTTTTATAATTTATTTTAAATTTAATCCCGTAAAATGCAATGAAACACAATTTTTCAGAAAAATGCCGTTTTTAAATTTAAAACATTTGTATACTAAATTAAAATATAAAATACACTTACAAAATAATTAGATTGTTTTATATCAAAATTAAATAATTAAAATTTAATAATAATCCATAATATAATTTTATCTTGTAAATTCTTGAAAAATATTTATTTTAAATTGGTATTTTTCACTATTTATTGAAAAATCAAACTTCTTAGAAAATTATCAAAATTTCACCATAGAAAAAATTTGATATGATGATTTAAAAAATTAATTTATTTTTATTTTATAATTTTTCTAAATTCTCTAGAAATATATTATATTATTTTTACATAAAAAGAAATAAAAATCATTTTTGAAGAAAATGTATTTTTGGAAGAATAAAACGACTTTTCAAAAAATAGAGTACTTATTTAAAAATCAATAAATTATAGATTATAAATGAATAATAACTATAAATATTTCATAATACCATTAATAATATTCATTCCCTCCAATTTAACAGCTTTGTTATGACTGTCACATTTAAATAATAAGATTATGTTATTTGTTTAAGCATAGTGTTTCATATCTTGTAAGGTATCAAACATAGTATTTCCTTTTAAAATCTCAGGATGTTTCAACCAAATAAGGTTAAAATGAAAATAATACTTAAAAAGATGAATAATAACCAAAGGAAAATAAATCATAATGGATTTTAGATAGATATCATTTAATTTCTCCATTAGAAATTTAAGCATAAACAACCCCCAATTAAAATTAATATTATAACATAAACTTTTAATGCTTCGGTAACTCTTGAATCTGAACCCATTAAAAGAATTAACATGAAATGAAACTTTATTTACTAAAAAATAATTTGAATTAATGATTTTAAATTACAGTGGCCCACTATATACACCATATTAATAAAAATAGATGAATAATATAAATTGTATCCCAACGGAGTGAAACTAAGATGAAATTAGCTTACAAAGATCATACATTAGAACTGATAATTAATAAATACAGTAATTATCTGTGAAAATTGTAAATCTAAAAAATAAAATTGGAAATACAATATAGAAACACCAATGGTTACTTATCATATAATCCCAGAACAACATAATTAATTAATAAGGTATATAACCTAATGAATATAAATTGAATTAATAAATCCATTATATAGATCATATCATTGAATAAAGAGTTAATCAATGAAGAGATTATATGTAAAAATTTTAAATACACACAAGAAATTTTTAAATATAATATAAAATAATAAAATATCATTTCACACATAATATTGACACAATATAATCAATGAATAAGTGATATAACCCAATAAAAGAACATTGAGTTAATAAATCCTTACTTTTACCTTTTGGTTGCCTCCCTTTTATGGATCTTAATGCCTTTGTGGGAGAGGTTTATGATTAATCCAGTGGTTTGGGTACATGGGAATGTAATTTTAAAGAGAGATTTAGGAATATTTTTTATATAAAAACTAATTTTGAGTTGTGTGAATTTTTTTTAAGCAAAACCCTTTTTATAGGCAAAAATCAAGGATCTTTTCATAATTTTTCAGTATTTATGGGTCATAAAGATAATTATAAATTTAAATATTTTCAGGCATATAGACCTGGAATTATATGATCTATAATTTATTATATATTTTACATTATATAATTTTGATAATTTTCTAATGATTTAAAATTTTTAAAACATTAAACACCATTTAAGGCCATTTTCATCACTGCTCATAATGCTTAACTTTAAAGACATCGTGATCACTAAAAATTTAGAATATAATCTATTATACCATCACGTATAGTTTCTAAATATATATAAAATTCATGGGATAAGTATAATCCTCTAAATATTATCATTTTTAAATTTTTTTAATTTTTTATTAAATTGTTTTTCTATTTTCATACACGTACCACCATTGCGACGTAAGCGTTTTATAAAATTCTAATAATTTTAAAAACTAAAAATAAATTATTAACATAATTTTTATTATAAATAATTTATTACAATTATGTCCATTCATATGGAATATCTATTCTCACTCATATTATGGAAACATATTTAATATGTTATTTTGAATTTTCTCAACTTGATGAGTATTAAACAATAATTTGGATAATATTCTTGTTATATAAATTTAAAGTTTTAAAATATCAACAAAATAATAATTTATACATGATATTTAATTTCCATGTCATGAAAATACTTTTTACACCTAAATTATAATAAGTTGGATAACAAAATTGGCTTTTGTAGTGTTGCACAAACACTGCATCGATATTGGAAATGATTTTCATATTTATCATAAATTTTAATATATATTTTATGTCTAAATATTTATTATATTTTCAGTGGATTAACATATATTATTCATTACATAAGTTTAATAAATTTTTATATATCATTTTTATGTTATGATAACATTATAAAATATATTATATCCGAAAACCCTATATTTCTACTATTTACCAAAATTTTGAATTTAAACACTCCAAGAAAAATAATTTAATTTGAATATAAATTTTCAAAAAATTTATATACTTCAATATAGATCCATAAAAAATAATTTAATACACAAAATTATACAAAAAACATCAAATTTAATACTTATATATATATATATATATTCTTTGATTTTATTATCTGTTGTTCAATCGCTGTAGTATCAATGTGTAAGCATTATAAATAATTATATCATATATTGAAAATAAAAAATTTATTATAAAAAAAATAATGTATTCATACTAAATTTAACCAATTTATATCTTTCATTGCTTATTTTAATCCTTGTGACAAAATATTAAAGTTCATTAAAACAAAGAGAGTGACATTTTGACTTTGTATTTACCTAAATAATATTTATGTAATTATTAATGGGAAATGAAACAAAATTCCATATGATATATAAATTATATGACTATGGATGAAAAAACTGATAAAATAGGATTATGTAACGCTTTTGGGTTGATTTTATGGTTTTACTCCATAGTTTTAACCAATTTATACTCGTTTTACCTTTATTTTGGTGATAAATTTTAACATGGTTACTATTCATAATGAAAAAAAGTAAATATTTACCAAATTTAAGCCTCTTTATTAAAAATATGAAATAAGGTTTTCAAGGTTAAATTCATATAAGTGGCATAAATTAATTAAATATTAAAATAGAAAACGTAACCAAATATAATTTTTTTTGAAAAATACATTTTAAGTCTAAAACTGAACTTATAAAAAAAGGTATAATGATAATTAAAATAAAATTAATAAAATTATAAATAATAAAATAAGACTTATGTTAATTTGAGATAAAATGCAAATAACAATGGAAGTTTTTAATGAAAATAAATGATATTTTTACAAAAACCAGTATTTTTACTATTTGCTAAGAAATAAATATTTTGGAAAAAATCCATAAATTTCAATTATTGATTACTTTGATATGATAATTTAAAAAATTGTCACCATTTTATAGAATTAATTTTCTAAATTTTCAAGAAATTTATTATAATATTTTCTCAAAAAAGCAATAAAAATTATTTTTGAAGAAAATAATTTTTTAAAGTATAATGTAAAATTGCCGAAAATTGAAATTTTATTTTCTAAGAGTTCATTATGGAATTTTTATTGATTAGGACCTTTATATATATATATATATATATCATAATGTGGTTATTCTTATTCATACTCGCTAATTCACTGGTCATATTATAACATTCACATTTAAAAAATAATATTTCACAATTTGTTTAAACTTGGTGTTGCGTGTTGTATATGCCATCGGAAAATGCGTTCTTTTTAAATTATTCAGGTGTTACATTCTTCGCCACTCTAATAAATTTTATCCTCTTAAATTGAACTTTATCTCTGTAATAAAGAGTTTACAATTTGAAAATACTTATGTTCAAAACCCAAATCATAAAAAAGGTTAATAAAACTTCCTCTTGAAAAGAGGGAAAGGGAAATTTGAAGAAAAACTGAAGAAACACATAACTAGGTTTCTAAAAAATGAGATTATTTGTGGGAAGTAAATAAATTGATTTTTAATGAATCCATTTGAGAGATAATGTTATACTTTTTTATAAGAGAATATAGTATAAATTCATCCAAAATAATCAT
The DNA here is from genome assembly GCA_963277665.1 of Viscum album. Taxonomy (NCBI): domain Eukaryota; kingdom Viridiplantae; phylum Streptophyta; class Magnoliopsida; order Santalales; family Viscaceae; genus Viscum; species Viscum album. The sequence continues at coordinate 186,997,913 of OY728144.1, forward strand.
AAAAGGACAACATTTTTGTTTCTAGATTATTTTCAAAGAGTTGGGTAATTACTTTACCATCTTGACTAATAAATTAAAAAATAATAATAACTTGAAGATTATAATTCCATACTTTAATCAAATTTCTACCAAAATATCATCTTTTTTCTTAAATGATGATTATTTGAGATGAATTTTCACTCCCAAAAAACTAAAATCATCTTCTAACAAATAACATAATCAAAAAACATTTAACAAGATATTCCTCCTACATTTAGTCATTAATAAAAATGGTTAAAACATGGTAAAATAACTCCAAAAATGAATATACCATTATAAAATTAAATACAACTTTAATCTCTAAAGCCTTAATAAAAACACACAAAGTTTAACTAGACAATTCGATAAATAGATAACTTTTAAATTCTACCAAATATCCCTAAAAAAATTCAAAAACCAAAAATCCTAAGGATTTGATCACATTTATAACTAAATTAAATCAATCACTCTTAAATTATTATAATATATATATATATATATATTCTATGGTTATATATTCTCCAAAATATCCATATAATTTTCAAAATAAAGTCACAATATAATCATATATTATTCGAAAAGAAAAATCAATATATTTTCCTCAAATAAAAACCCATATTAGATAAAAATATGTATATTTAACATAATCTTATAAGTTCCCAAAAATTTATAACTTATTTAAAAATAACATTATCCATACAGTCACCAAATTCCATTTAAATACCATATTTATCTTTACGGTAAATCATCTGTTCCAACATGTAATAACTCTTTTATCCCAGTATACCATAATCACCTAAATATAAAAGTTTATATGAAAACTAAGGTTATTAAAAAAATTAAACTTATTTACAAAAATAATTATTCGTCATATAACCTTTTCACGAAAACATATACTAAACCTAAGAGTTGTATTACCATAATGTCTCCCAAGATATTCTTAATCATATTAAACTGTCATCATATAAAATCTAAAAAGGGGTATCTATGCCTTTAAACATATAATAAAACCTAGAATTTTTATCCCATGATGATATCCATAATTCATTAGATTAACTCACTTAAAAAAATCATAATCTCAAATGTTATCTAAACCTTTCCTCTAATCTCAACTATAACAGCCCGTGACCCATACACCTATATCTGATTGTAAAAAATAATCTTTATATTTTTTTATTGATACCAATAAATTTTACCCTATTTAAACCTTTCTAATATTAAAACTTCAAAAAGAAATATTGGATCAATTTCATACCCAAGGAACTTTTAGGTTTAAAGTTTTAGTGAATTTGGAAAAAATCTTATATAAAAATGTGGATATAAAAGAAACCAGTTCATAAAAATATACATCATATACCATTTAGTTCATCAGATCTAGTAAAATTATTATGAATAACATAGTCAAAAAAATCTTCACAGCTTGGGGAAAAGAAAAAAGTAAGGGTGAGCTCAAACTCTGAGTAAGGATTACATGTATTGAAAGTTATCATTTGTAAATAAGGCAAAAAAATATGGTAGAATGAATAATAAAAAAATGTTCCATTTTATCAATAATTTGTTGATGAATTATATCCATGGATGAAAGTAATAACATAGACATTATTAAATTAATTCTCAGTGGATGAAATGCATAATTCCAGAAATTATTGATATTACTATCATGACCTTGTTCCAAGTCAACACATATTTAATCATCAAGGCCTCAACAAGGTTAATTTTAATACCGGGCATGTATATATGAGATAACAAAATTTTATGACATGATCTTATAACTTTGGACTATATTAATGATATATAGCTTACAAATTAAACATATACAATATAAAAAATAATATGGATATGGAGGAAGGAGATAATGACCAAGGAATGATGGAAAATATTAGAGGAATGATCACAAGAAAGAGAATGATCATAGTAATGTCAATGAACAAAAAACCATAAACAAGTAATATGTGAAATAAGACCATAAATTCATAAAAAATATAGGTTTTTTAGTAAATGAATTTCTTATGGAAAACATAGAAGAGAGTGTAACTTTAAATTTTAAAATAACATTACTTAAAAACTTTATAACTTTGTATAAATAAAAATTTATAAATTACTTCCAAAAATATTTATCAACCTTTTAGAAAGTAATAAATGTTTATAAAAATTTTAGAAATAATTCAAAGTATTTTGTTTTTACCAAATATGTGTGTAATTACACCATGGGAAAGCCTATTTTTATTGAGGAAATAAAGAGAATTAAAAAAAAGTTAGAACTTTTAAAAAAACCATTTGAAATAAGGGAATGATCTTATTAGGGAGATAATCATAGAAAACACAACTATCAATATGAATTCCTTTTTTTTTCAGGCCATCTGTAATATAATTCTCTTAACGAAAGAAATATGTGATATATAAGCTCATTATTGAAAGGGATTTAATGTAATTGATCCAGAGGGTAGTGAGTTTCCAAGATAGATGATTCTATCCATTTCTTATAAAGTAATCTTGAAATGAAAGTATGGTCATGTTGGTGTTTAAATTCATCCATTAAGTAACTATTAAAACAAATATTCCTTTTACATTTTTAGTAAAAACCAAAATATAATTTTTTTTGTAAAAATAAAGAGGATTCCTATAAAACCATTTTAAAGGATGTAAGAAAATGTTCATCAACCAAAAATGAAATTAGTTCAACATTTTTGAAAAATTATTTTCTTAAAAATATAAACTCCCAATGAAGGTAAAAATGGGAATAGTTCATGAAAACTAGAGAAATAACTAGATGATAATAAAAAATATGGTATTTGAGGTAGAGATAATATAATTTGATTATTTTAAATTTAAGAATAAATAATCCTTAGTAAAAATTTAGATTGTAACATAAACATTTACCACTAGGGTAACTCTTAAATCTGAAACCCATAAAGGAACTAACATGGAATAAAAATTTATATACCATGAAATAATCATAATTCTTGATATTAAATGAAAAAAGGTCATTATATACACCATATAAATTAAAATAGGTGTATAATATAAATAATTTCCCAAATGAGTGAAATTGATATGAAATTATCTTATAAAGATCATGTTGTAGAAGTGAGAATTAATAAATGAAGTAATTTTGTGTGAAAAATGTAAATACTCACAATAAATGTAGAAATAAAACATTGAACAATCAAAGGTTACTTCAAAAATATTTTCGGTATAACAGAATTATTTAAGAATCAAAACAACATAATGAATAGAAATTGACTTAAGAAATCCCTAACAAAGATCATATCATTGAATTGAGAATTAATCAATGAATATATTGTGTGTAAAATAGGTAAATCAACACAATATAAGTGGAAATAAAACTGAAAATAATAAAATTCCAATTCAAAAACAATATTTATTGAATATAATCATTGAATAAGTGATATAACCCAATGAAATAAGGTTGAGTTAAGAAACCCTTACTTTTCCCTTTGAGTCTCCTCACTTCAATTGATCTTAAGGACTTTTTAAGAGAGGTTTAATATCACTATAGTGTCTATTAAATTTGGGAATGGATGTTTATATAGGTATTTGGGAATACTTTTGAGGTAAAAACTGAATTTGAGTTGTGTGAAAAATGTTGAAGCGAGTCCCTTTTTATTGAAAAAAATCTAGGGTGTTGTCGTAAAATTTCAATATTCAAGGGTCATAAAGGTCATTATAAAACTAACAAGTGTCACACATAAGGACCAAGAATTATAGTATATAAAATTTATTCCCAATATGTTTCATTATATAATTTCTATAATTTTATAATGATTTAAAAATAATATCAAAAAATTAAATACCATTTAAGTTATTTTTCATCACTATTCACAAAACTTGAATTTAAAAACATCATGAAAACTACCAATTTTGAATATAATATCTTATTTCATAAATTATATTTCATATATATATATAGATATATATAATTCATGGGATACTCATAATCATCTAAATATATCATTTTTAATATTTTTGAGTTATTTTTTTCTATTTTCATATACATCCCGCCATCATGGAATATGTGTTTTAGATAACTATAATAAATCTAAAAATTAAAAATAAATTATAATATAAAAAATTCATTATAATTAATTTTTTTATTTTGATTCACTCATAATAAATATATAATTTCAGTCATTTCAGAACCACATAATTATTATGTTATTTTAACTTTTCACACCTTGTCCAAACATTTAAAAATAATTTGGATATAATTCTTGTAATATAACTCCAAATTTCAAAAATATAAATAAAAATCAAAATTTATACATTATATTGAATAAATAAGTCAAGAAAATACTTTTTCCACTTCAATTATTATCATTTGGACACCAACTTTGACTTTTTCAGTGTTACACAAACATTGCATCAACATTGAAAATAATTTTCATTTGGTTAACATAATTTATAATTTTATATATAATATTTATTTTATGATAATATCATAAAATGTACCGCATCTCATAAAAAACTGTATTTGTTTCCACTATTCAGCAAAATTTGACTTTAAACACTCTAAGAAAAATAATAGAATTTGACTATAAATTTTTAAAATGTTAATTTACTTAATTTTAGATTCATAAAAATAATTTAATACACTAAATTATCCAAAAAATATCAAATTTAATACTTTAATATCTATTTACATTGATTTTGTTATCTGTTCTACAAGCTGTGCAATAACGATGTGTAAAAATTCTACAAATTTATATCATTCATAATAATTAGAAATGAATTTATACCATAAATATAATATATTAATACTCAATTTATAAATTTTATATCATTAATAAATTATGTTAACCATAATGGTAAAATATAAATGTTTATTAAAGCAAAGAGAGTGACATTTTGACTTTGTATTTATTTAAATAACATTTATATCATCATCAAAGGAAAATGACATAAAGTTGGAATATATTTTATTTTTGAATGAGTATGGACTAAAAAAACTCATAAAACAGTATCAGGGATAGTTTTTGGTGGATTTTAAGTTCTTACCATATAAGTTTAACCCATTTATACCCGTTTTACATTTAACATGCTGATAAATTTTACCTTCGTTACTTTTCATAGAAACCAAAAATAAATGTAAAATATTCTCAAAATTTTAACCCCATAATTAAAAATATGTAATAAAATTTTTATGATTCAATTCATAGAAGTGAAAAAATTAATTTAATATTAAAATTAAGAATGCATTGGAAAACACTTTAAAAAAATGTGTTTTAAGCCTAAAAATGGTCTTATACCCAAATCAAGTATAATGATAATTAAAATTTAATTAATAGGATAATATTTAATAAAATAAATATTATGTTACTTTGATATTAAATTCAAATAATAATTAGGCATTTTATTGAAAATAAAGTATAGATTAAAAAATTGACATTTTTCACGATTCACTGAAAAATAAATCTTTTTAAGAAAATGAAACAATTCACCATAGGATAATTTTGATATGATGATTTAAAAAATTATTTATATTTTATATAATTAAATATCTAAATTTAAATATAATTAATTATAATATTCTCTCACAAAAATCAATAAAAATAAATTTTTGAAGAAAACATTTTCTTTGAACTATAAAATAACATTACTAAATATTTAGTGATTATTTCATAAAAAATAATAAAATATTTGTATTAAGTAATATCTATATATATATATGTAAATATATTAATTTTATTATTTCTATTTATAACCACCAATTGAGTTTTCAGATTATAATAAGCACGATTAAATGATAATATTTTGTGGCTCGTTTAAGCTCAATGTGGCGTGTTGTATACAAAATCGAACAAAGTGATGTTTTTAAAATATTAGGGTGTTACGTGATATTTTGTTTTTGGTTTTGGTTAATTTATAAATATATAAGGAATAAATTATTATATTTCTATGTATCTTATGATTCGTTAAAATTTTATTTTAGTTCTTCAGGTTTGAAAAAATTATCTTCAATACTCATGATTTGGATAAAAAGATGTGATTGTAGTTAAAATTTATTAAATAATGACATTATACTTTTCAAGTAAGTATGTTTCCTTATGTAATTAGTATATACTTAAAATTAATTAATCTACTCTAGTAAAATGATCTTGAATAAAACTTTTATCCTATTACTTTTATTTCGGACGAAATGATGGTCCTTTTTACACCTCACTTTTTTATTGTTTTGTGGTCATTAACCATGTTCTATATCACTCACTATTTGTCTTTGGACATTATTTTTATACTCAATGTATGTATTTTTACTTCACTCCATTGTTATTCTTATATGGTAACTGAATTATGTATTATTTTAGTTAACCCTTATGTTTCCCACTTCCCCTTTTCTAAGGAAGATTTACTGTCCATTTATATGATATGGGTTTTCAACAATGGTATTTTTTAACATTAAAACTTTGATGACTTATAAAAAATTTCATGGATGAAATTTATTTATCTTTGGAGGAATTTAACACCCTAAAAATTAGTTTTAAATGAATAATAATCTAGATATCATGCTTAAGAAACAACACCGAGCTTTATACAAATTGAGTTATATTATAAAAATATTATTATTTAAATATGAACATTATAACATAGTCATTGAGTTGGAATGTATGAATATGAGTAATATTATTAATAAATATATGTATAATGTTATTAATATATATAAATTTATTTATTAATTCTTAGGAAACAAGCACTGGATTTTTAGTGAAGTCATTTTATGCTTCGAAAATAGATTTTCATCAAAAATAATTTTTGTTACATTTTGTGAGTGGAAATTATAATTAATTACATACATTTTTAGAAATTGTTTTTTATGAAATGATTATTTTTAATATTCATATAATAATTATCTTGGAGTGAATTTTTGGGATTTTTCTTAAAATATTCATTTTCCCTGAATAGTAAAAAATTCTGATTTTTGAAAAAATATAATTTATTTTCATTAAATAAAGTAATTTAAAATATCCATTATATTTTGAATTTTATCTTGAAGTGACATAATTAAAATTTAACTATGAATAATATAATTAATTATATAGTAATCAAAATTATAGTTGATCTTAGTATAAAAATAATTTTAGACTTAAAAGGCATTTTTTTCTTTAGAAAACCATTTTCATCATACATTGTGGGATTGTTATAAAATGAATTTATAGAACTTATAGGGATTTAATTTTTTAAAATGGTTTACATATTTGAATTATCTTAATTATTATTATTTAATAATGTCAATTTAATTTTTGGTTATAAAGAATAGTAAAAATAGTAAAACAATTTCACCATGGTAAAATAGTAGATTAAGTTAACCTATGAGAAAATTAAATGATAAGACCTCCATTTTTCATATTAATTATTATTAGATGCATTTATTTCTACCCTTATCACCTCGGGCTCAATATTTAATTATTTGTGGGCCATGTTTCCCTGATAATTCCCTATATAGTATTTTAGGTGAAGCAAAATAAAAAATGTCACTCACTTGTATTTAAATTTATCTTATATATTCACATAGATATAAAAATCTTTTGAGAATTAATATTAAAATTTATTTTAAGAATAATAATATTATTTTAATTATGTTAATTTATTTTAATATTTTAGTCATTCTATAATTAACTTAAATGTTTTTGCAATGTTGACTCAATATTTATTCAATTAATAGAAAAAAAATGATTTTAAAACTATAAAAGTAATATAATTTGGGTAAATTATTATGTTCAATGATTTTTTATATAAATAAAACATATTTTAGAAGTTATAATGTTTTTTATTCAAATTCCATAACTTTCCTTTTGACATTAAAGTCAAAGTAAATGAATAGTTCCAAAAATGACATTAATAATATTTTATTATAAATAATATTTTATTAAATGATTTAAAATTAATAAAACTCCCATATTTTTCTAATATAATTTTATATGATTTAAAATATCAATGATGGTCCATTTAAGGCTCAATTTCTATTTTATAGTAACATTCATGACACTTAAATTGGTGAAAACTTTGATTTTGTGATAATTGTCAAAAGGGTCAACGAGGAGTTAAAACTAAGAGATAAGGGTTAAAATAAAACTTAAACATATCTAAATATTACTGTATGAGATTATTTTGACTAAAAATCCTCCTATATTCTAAATATATCAGTTTTTTACCAAATTTTCATAAAAATAAATTAATATTTATTTAATAATTTATGTAATTCCAGAGGTCCCCTCCCCTCACTTATAAAAGGACACCCCTCCCCTCTCTGATTTTCACCACATTGAGAAAAAAAGATCAACAAAAACATACCCAATTTTCTTTTTAACTTCACTATCTATGAAATAAAGATTTTTTTATTCTTAAAATACCATTATAAGGGACCTTCATAAATGGATATAAAGGAAGTCCACTGAAGAAAATGTAATCCTCTTCACCAAATCTTTCAAGTTTACTTCTACTTATAATTCATATAAATCCATTTTACCAATAATAAAATAATAAATCTATTATAATAAATATTATTATATATTTTGTGATTATGGTAGAAAAAATTTCTATCTATTTTTCATCCCATGAAAGGTGAAAATATCACTCGTGTGTACATATGACTTACCGTCTTCACATAGTGCTACAAATAGTTTTTCATCACCATTTTACTTGGATGGTCATAAATATATAAATAATGAATGTATATTATATTTATGATATTATTATTATTATTTTAATATAATATATCATTTACGTTCTTACCCTTTCACCCGTTAAAAAACAATAACATCGCTCATGTGTGTGTTGGTACCCTCTCCTCCATAAAGAGATGTGATCCATTTTTCATGTCTGCCATTCAAAGATGATTTTAAATATGTTTATAATGAATAAATATGAAATTAATGTCACGGTTAAAATTTTTTAATTGAAGGAATAATGGTCAAAGTACAAGGGCATGAACATCCAAAACCAAAACTTCCATGAAGAGAGAAATAATTAACACACAAAAACAATGAATTTAATAAGGAATTGTTTATTGATGGGTACTAAAATATTATAAGTGGATCATATATGATATTATAATTATTATAATTATTATATTTATAATTATAAAAAATCTAAATTTATTATATAGGATTTTAAAATAACTTTCAAAGTAAGTCAGAAATAAGGTAAGAGATTTCATCTCGATTTCACTTTATTGAGGAATATTTTAATGTTTTTCACCCAATTTATTTTATATGGTTTATATACTTACCCTTTTATAAGTTTTATCATGGATACTTTATACTTTGTAGTATTTTAAGTTAAAATTCAAATTATTTCGTCCAAGGGGTTTGGATTCAAAAGTTACCAAAGTTGTTTATTTCACAATCTCATAATTATTAATAATTTTTTATGCTTAAGATTCCTATGGATAAATTATATGATATTAATAACTTAAAGCCCATAAATTTTATTTTCGTATAGTTCTTTCTATTATTTTCAAGTATTAATTCTATTTTTCCTCTTTTAGCACTCGAAAAATCAAAATAATTTTTTAATAGAAGACCAAAATTATTTTTCAATTCAACCAAGAATCGTTTTCTTCCATTTCCATATTTTATTTAAAATATTTTCAATGATTTTTTCAATATTATTAATGAGTGATTAAGTAAATTCTTAAAAATGTTTAACTATATATATATATATTTTAAAATAATTTTCTTGTCATTTTCCAAATGATATACTTTTTACAAAAGGTGTGGGTGATATCTTTATTTTAATATACACCGCACGAGTGGACTTTCTCATTGTTATGAATAATATTTTATTTGAATATTTATTTATATGACTTCACGGTTCTTTCCAAATGAAAATGATTCCCAATATTTTTATAAATTTTTAGCTTTCAAAAAATATATTTCAAAATGAAAAGGGTATTTTCTTCAAGAAATATTCCAATGTTTTTTAAAGTATTTATATCTATGTCAACATCCTTTTATGAATTTTATGATTTACTGGGGATTTAATCTATTATTACCATCCAAATTATTTCTCTATATATCTTATGATCATATTCTTATATTTATTAGTTTGAGAAAATATTAACATTTTGTATGCTAGTGTTTCAATATGAATTTTCATGTTGATGATGTATTGAATTTATATTCACCCCTTTTATACGATGAATGAATTATACTTAGAAAGTGATGGTAAGGGTCCATTATAATCCTTCAACGCATTAATAGGTCTCATGAGAAAAACTAGTTTGGGTATTTAGAATATAACTTACCCATTTATTTATGATGTCTTAGTATGAGTCCTTGATGTTATGTTTATGATGTCTTGGAAATAGATCTCGATGATAAGATTAAGATGACCATAATTATGCATTTCATCATTATGAAACCAATTATTGATGTACATATTATTATTTTAATATTTATGATATCCATTAATAAGTTTCAAGTTCAATGAATTATTTAAATGGAATTATTTGATCATCATTTATACCCAACACATAATTTTTCATACTCAAGTTATTGATTGAATGACATGAATTTTTATTTATTTACCTTTACATATTGATTATTCCATATTTTCCTTAATATAGATACCACTATGAATAATCCTTACTGAGTATTTGATTTTACCATTATTTTGTTTCCTTTCCCCAAGATGCTAGGAAGTGTACAATGATTGATATGTAAGGGTATTCTACAGAGAATAATGATGTTCTCTAAATAAAAACTTTTTGTATTTTATGTTTTAAAATGTTTGTGAGATTAAAGTATATATATAGTTTTTAAATACTACTAAACTATTCAATCATTTAAGACGTGATCACTCATATTTTTTCCAATGTAGTAAAATAACCATCAGCTTTGGGGTGTTGGAGTCGGTGTATTTATAGTTGTGATCTCCCTTAAAAAGTCAGAGAGTCCATTATTGAGGGTACGGTCTCTCTCAGTTCATGAGAGGGGTAAAAAGCAGAGTAGGATCACTTAGATCCAAAATAATACAAAATTTTTTTTTGTTTTTTATTTATTTTTCTACTGCACTAAATAAACATTGGTAAGTGTTAAAATTATTTTAAAAAGGTAAATTATCCGCCATGTTGACAATTCAACCATTCTCATATAGACATAACAATTGGTATTAGAAAATGTTCTATATATTTAATATATTTAAATATTATTTATGATAATCAAATTATAACAAAAATATTTAAAGGGAAAATATTTATTTTTAGATGATAGGAATAAATCAGAATGATGGTCGGACACCTCAAATATCTATACTATCTAATGGATCTGATTATGGACACTTGAAGTCTCGCATGTAGGATTTTCTTAAACACCCGAGCATTAATAGTTGGAAAATAAAAGTGAAAATGTAAAATCTACCAAATTTTTATCCTGAAAGATTAGTTGGTAATGATATAACAAATAATGTGTTAAATTATAGGGTTATTCATATTCTATACTGTATGATTAACATTAATGTGTATTTTCATATTTGTTTTCAATTAAAATAATGAATGGTATATAGGAAATACATAAAGTTACTCATCTAGGTATTTATAAGAATATAAGAACTAAAGAGGTAATGTTAAGAGATGAGTATCAAGAATTAAAAATGGGAGAAGAAGAAATTGTTAATCAACTGTTTCTTAGATTTATAAGAATTTTAAATGAAATGAGTTCTTTGGGAGAAAGATTAGATAACTATATTTTGGATGAAATGATTTTAATATATTTTCCAAATAAAGGGCATGATAAAAAGTTATCGATTTATGATACTGAAAATGTCAAAGAATATAATTATGATGAGATTAGTGTATCTTAACTATAACATGAATTGGAATTGAAAAATATTTCCTACGAGGATAATTACAAAAGAAAAGGTATTGTTTTTAAATAAAATGTGCATATTACCACTCACACTTATGATTATGAATCCAAATTTAGTGAAAGAGACCTAGATTTATAGGTTTAATAAGTAATAATAAATAATGTCTACTCAAGAAGGAATAAAGAAAAATTCCCTCAAAATTAAGGAAGCAAAGTGGGTAATGATGAAGATAATGTTATTTGTTATGAGTGCATAGAAAGAGGGAACCTCAGACCTAACTAAAAAAATAACAACAAATAACCAAATAAAGAGATAAAAATATAAATAAGAAACAAAATAAATGAAAATTGGATGGAGTTACACATTTGACTTAGATTCTTGTAATGAATTTGGGACTGAAAATAGGAGAGAAAACCTTTGCTTGAAGGCTTATACAAAAATGGTATGTGAATATAATTTATCATCCTCTTCTAAATTTGATTATACAAAATATTATTTGAATGGAATTATTGATAGAATAAATCCTAAATTTAACAATATTTCCTGATTATTGAAAAAATTTAAGAGAAAATATAAGTATGTTCTTAATAAAAATGAAAAAATGAAAAATATTTCTTCAAGATCAAATATTAAATAATATGTAGACCTGGGAAGTGTTAAACTTGAAAATTTAAAACTTATTTTAATTCAACATGAGAATAATCCTAGAGAATTATTATTTTTTCATTTTGGAAGATAATGATATGATTAAAAATTTTGAAAGGTTAAAAATAGATCTATCTAGATTTGTTCAAAGATGGAAAATTTATGATATGATGGGGAGAATGAAAAAATTAAATAAACTAAAGACCAGTATAATTATGAAAATAAATTTCCTAAAATGTATAAGACCTTATCTATTAATTTTTTAGTATAAAAGTTTCAATAGTAACATTTTTTAGATGTCACTGTAAGGGAAAATATACAAATTAATGCTATTTGAGATTTCCATAGTCTCTTGGACACAAAAATTCTTTTATTTCAAAATAATTGCATTTAATATTTCATCTAAACTCTTTCCTAAAATCTATTTGGGTTCCTAATAATAATTTTTCTAACCCAATTGAACCCAAATTTTTATGGGTACCAAATACTTATTAAATCTATTTTTGTAAGAAATGTTTCCTCAAATAATCAAAAAGTCTATGTGGTACATGGATAATGGATGCTCATGACATATTACCTGTGATATTTTTAAATTTATATCCTTTAATAAATATTATTTTTGTAGTGTTACATTTAGTGATAATTAAAAGGGAAAAGTAAAATTTTTTAAATATGTTATAATTTAAAAATCAGGTGTTATTTCAATGGTTTTGTTTGTTTAAGGTTTAAAACATGATATAATAATAATCTCTTAGATTTGTTATGATAATTAGATAGTGAAATTCTGAAAGGAAAGATGTATTGTTTTCAAACAAGAATATGTATTATTTCATGAAAAAATAAAAGACAATATATATTTAATTAATTTTTCTAAGTTGAGATAACTTAATGTTAAATGTTTAAATGCGATTAAACCTGACATTGTTTTTTGGCATAAGAGATTAGTCCATGAAAATTTTAATTTTTTACAAAAGATTTCAAATATTCAAAATTTGTAGATCTTACCAAATTGAAACTAGATAACACATATGAATGTGGTTCATGATTAAAAGTTAAGAAACATATAGATTAATTCAATTCTATCCAAGAGGTATAAACTTCCATACTACCTCAACTTTTACATTTGCAAATATTTGGATCTATGAAATATAATATTCATGGAGTTAAAAGGTTTGTATTTTATATTGTTAATAAATATTGTATATTTACTTGGACTTATTTTCTTACACATAAATATAAGACTTTATCCAAATTTATACCATATTTCAAATTGGTTAAAAATGAAAAAGTTTATTTAACTTTACCAATTTTATGTGATTTAGGAGGAGAGTTTTCGATTATATAATTTTATAAATTCTGTGAAGATAATGGGTATAGTAATAAATTTTCATCCCCTAAGACTCCATAAGATAAATGTGTGATGGAAAAGAAAAATATTACTTTACAAGAAATATTCAAGACCATGATAAATGAGTACACTTTACTAAAATATTTCTAGTAAGAAGTTTTTAACTCATATTTTCATATTTATAATATAATTCTATTGAGGATATATTTAAAAAAACACCTTCTGAAATATAGAAAGTGGGTAAGCCTAGAATAACCTATTTCAGAGTATTTGGATGTGATGTTCACATTCTTAATTACAAATATTCACAAGATACTTTTTATTCAAAATTATATGAAGGTACTTTTCATGCATATTTGCGTTCAAGTAATAAATATATAGTTTATAAAAAGAGAACATTAATAGTTGAAGAATCTTATATGGTTAAATTTAATAAAAATAATTCAAATGAAAGAAAATGTGATTTAGAACAAGTTTAGGAAGTGTTTAAAAATTTCAGCTTTAGAAAACATAATTTTTTTATTTGGAAGAATCTATTGAGGGGACATTACTTCTCATGAAAAAACATTAAAATTACTTAATGAACATCAATTTGAAAAATTAATTGGTGATATAACTATTGGTATTAAAACCAAAAAATCCCTATGAAATGTTTGTTCTCATCAGAAATTTATTTTTCATCACGCACCTAAAAATATTAGTAAATCTTTTTCTGATTCTAACTAGATTATAGAAATTCATTAAGAACTAAATTAATTTGATAGGAATAAAGTGAAGAACTTATTTTAATCCTAGAAGGATCAAAATATTATTGGATCCAAGTGTATCTTTAGAAACAAGTTATATTTATTAAGTCAAGTAATTATAAAACAATCTTGGTAAGTGACTCATGGTTACAATAAATAAGAAAGAATTGATTTTTAAAATTTTTCCCCAGCTTCTCAATTAGTATTTATAATAAATATTTTGGAATATTCATCTCATTATGGAATTAAATATTTTCAAATGGATGTGAAAAGTAAAAATTTTATTGGATATATTTATGAAATTTTATATAAAGTTTCCACATATCTTTGAGAAAAAATCAAAATATAACCATGTTTTGAAACTCTCAAAATCTCTTTATGCTCTAAAATTACCTTCTTAAGGTTTATATTAGTGTTTGTGTTTACTTTTTTAAATAATGGTTTTTAAAAGGGAATATTTTGTAACACCCCAGGTAAATAAGGAATATGAAATTTTCATATTTATCCATATTTGTGAATAAAATATTAATATGACTTTAAAGGGGACGCTATGCTCGATGGCGTACCCAACACGCAACAACGAGTTTCTTGGGAATCTTACGTTGCACTCTAATAATAAAATAATATTATTTTAAATGGTAGTTAACATGTAGCCGTTGTAATGGAGGGAATGGATAGAAATAACTAAAATATGATTATATATGTTCTTATATATTTTTACATTTATACAATAAAAGATAAAGTCTTAAAATACGGAAAGAATTCAATTTTAGGCGTATATGCCCTAGTTTTCACTAAAGGTTCACTTATCACCTTTTGATGGAGAACCGTCATTAAATATAGTTTTTTCACTCTTAAACATTCTTTTGGACCAAATTAAACTCTTATTAAGAATCGGGACATCAAAATTTACTTTGTGTAAATTTTTGGTATCTTTCCGATAAAGTTCATTTTTTTAATGAATAGTGTAAAATGTGTATTTTAATTCAAAACCACTTTTTAATCTAATTTATTTATATGATTAGATTATATTTTTAATTGGTTTTAAAGTGAAATTAGAAAATATTTTACCATTAAATCCAATAGTGGTCGTTGGAATCAATTTCACTTTGAAATCGTACTTAAACTAGTGTCAATCTTTTGATACTTATTGTTTCATAAAAACACGCTATTTGTCATGACAGCGGGAATTAATTATTAAATTAATTAATGTGACTTATATGTTTTGAATTTTGTAAAACGGACTTCATTTTTGAATTCGTAAAATCAAATATAGCTTAGGGTGAATTTTTGGTAATTTTCTGAAAAACTTCAATTTTTGATGAATAGTGAATCCACAAAGTGGTACTTATAAAGACTAATTTTCCGTTTAAATGAAATTTTGCCATCATTGTGTTTTGAATTTCAAAAATCCGACATACATGGTTGTCATTAAGAGGTAAAATGTGGTTCAATGAGATTAAAATAATTTTTTGGTGAATAGTAACTTATTAAGTTTTTAATCGCGATTAGTGGTAATTAGTGTAGTTTAAGGTAAAAATAATGATTTAATAAAATGAGATGAGCTTTACACATGTCTTAACCTCATTGGTTGTGTCATGGCCGACCCAGAAAAGCCATGGGTCATCTTGGGGACCCCATGGATCCACTTTGGTTGGGAAATGACATAAATAACTTTTTATTTAATGTAAAAGTAAAAATGACACAAACATGATATGTTTTACTAAAACAATTTTTAAGTGGGGTTATACAAGTCATATTTTTGATTATAAATATTAATTGGAAATCTAAAAATATTTCCTACATCATAGTATTTTTTTTTATAATTTTTAGACATTAAATAAATTAAATTATTTATGACATAATAATGATGCAGCGATGAAATCATTATTTGACGATTTAAATAAAATGGAAAGATAATGTAATATATATGAACTAAACATGTCCAAAACTTATTGGATGAGTGTATTTCGAAGCCTTATCACCTTATCCACGAATTATATCAATGTGGGACCTTTTGAAACCGAAACACATTTTCAAATAAAGTAATATTTCCTTACTTTCCAAAAGTGCCCCTCCTCTCCTCTTATAAAAGGCCCCCACCTCTACCTCATTTAACACACTCCTAAAGCCTTTGGCTCGGCCAACCCCTGCCCATTTACTCTCTCCACACCCCTCTCCTCATCCTAGAGTATTCTTTTTGGTCAGAATCTTTTCAAAGGAAGCCTTTAGGCTCAAATCAAAATGAGTTACACTTTTAAAGGTAATTCATTCTCTCATGTTCATTTGTTTTATCTTGCTTCTCCAACCCCCTAAACTCTTTTTATTTACTTCTTTTGTAACAAAAACAGTATATTAAATATACTAGGATGTTGTTATAATATTTATTCTAGCTACACTCTCACACAACTAGATCAAATGGTTAAAGAACATACGGTTTCTGTGGATGGTGAAATTCTGCCTCCCGAAATGATGATTGTTCAATACTCATTTAACACCTTCAAAGGTGGCCATTATGATGTCACTATTTTTATATATGATATATAATATGTTTATGTTTTATTTATTCTTATGTATTTTTCATTTTTGTCTTACCTTTATGGCTTCCATTATGGGTATACGCGATATCTTCATTTAAGGAAGTGAGGACTACCGCCCCCTCAAAGTGATTTGATTCGTTAAATACCATATGTGGGATGTATAAAGGATGGAAATATGATATTATATATGATATTATAATGTAATTATAATATTCCTTTATATCATTATTATTCCATTCTATAAAATACTAAATAGAAATAAAAGTAGCGTTCATGCGTACGTACGGCTTACCGTCTCCATGAACGGTGCATTTCATTTCTTACCTCTAAATGATTATATAATGTTATAAATGCCTGAATGTACTGGATATATATGAAATATATGATATCTACATAATGAATACAATTCTGGATATAATAAACATTTGTCCACACGGACAACATGTAATTGTAAGAAGTCCACTTTCGACTTAAGAACCAAATATCGGCAAAACAAATATTGTTAACTTAAATGATTACATAATGTTTATGACATGGTAATAAGTGGTATAAAAGTAATAATGAACTTGAAAAAGGTTCTTAAGGAATTAGAAATTAACTCAAGTTTATTATTCAGGAGATTAAAGAACGATCGAGTCAAGTCGGACCCGAGGCAAGGGATCATACTCCTCTCTTTCTTTTTAAGTATACACTTTTATGTCATTCCTTTTAAAGCTCATTTTTCTTGTTATTGGGATGATCTTTTATATTACACTTACTGTAATTTTTATGTTCATGTGATGAGAGACCCTATTCTCTCTCATCAATCCATTTTGGAAGTTTTATGTGGCGCCGTTAGGCTGCCGAGTTTTCGTAAGGGATTTTTCATCTCACTTTTATTCCCGTGAGATTTATGCTACATTCGCCACAAATTCCATTGAGTGGTGTATGTACTGCCCATTATTCTACTCTTGGTGTAATATAATTTCGTTTATGAGTATTTACATCAATGACCTATTGTCTTTCTTTCATGGGGTGTATGTTTTGAAAGATACCCAAGTCGGTAAGGGAACCTTTCACCCTCCTCTTTTTTTAAAAGACTTCTTTTATTGGGTCTTTTAATTTACATATTTTTATGTTGGGATATGTTATCATACATCCTTATTGATGTAAATTTTATGTACAAGTGATGAGATACACTTTTTATCTCTCATCAACTCATTTTGATGTGATGTCGTTAGGCTGTCAAGGACACTTTTTAACCCAATTTCGATTTCTTTGGGTTCAACTTGTAGTCATTGAATATGTCATCCATTGAATATGTGTGATTGACCTTTTATTGTTTTACACTTAATATCCACTTATATTGGGTGTATATATATTTTTCACACATATTTTTGAGATTTATTTGTCCTTAATTTAAGGAAACCTTCTTTATAAGGGATTTCATCACATTTGACATTTCTATTGAGGGTTCATTGTTGTTATGCACCAATTCACTCTTATATGGTGTATATACTGTCCTTTGGAGTATTATATCATGAATCCTTTTATTCTCATGATATTATAAAGTTCTGACTAAATGTTATTCCTCGATTTTTGTATTCAAGTGTCTCTAATTTTGGTAAAACCCCTTTAACCAAAATATCGTTTTAAATGTTTTAATTATTTGTTCTTATTAATATCCATGTTTTCAAAATGGTTTTAAGGATTTATTTATATGGATATAAATGGTTTAAAATGTTAAAAGCTTCAAGGTGTAATGGGACACTTTGATTCAAAAATCTGTTTATTAAATGTTTTAAATGGTTTTGGAAATGGTTTCTTTTTGAATGGATTCATTATTTCAATATCCTAAAATGTTATATTGTGATTGAAATGTGAAAATGTTATGTTTCCTTTATTCATGTTTATGTGATACGATTATGTTATGGTTCTTGGGCATTGTTATGAAGAACAGGTGGTTCTGTGATAAACTAAGGGCGGGTGAGCCCGATATATCTCTCCAATGCATTGGGTAACGCGAAGGAGTGAAACGTTAAGGTTTCTCCGAAGAGATTTAGGGAATATACTATGATGGGTATTCCAAACGTAACCAAGAGGGTTACTCCCTACGTAAGAATGTTATGAATTCCTCAAGTTACCTTTATGTCTTATGTTTTCTATGATTTATTCATGGTTTGATGAGTTATGTTAAAGTGCCTATGTTTTATGGGTAAAGTATGATTTCATTCTCATGTATATATGAACTCATGTTTCCTTTCCATATTTTTTGTAACCCTTACTGAGATTTTTATGCTCATCCCAAGTTTTTGAAATGTTTTTCACAGGTCAAGGGAAAGGTACATGATGTGATGATAGTGTCAAGGATGTGTCAAGAAAGAATCCGTGTTATGTTTTAAATATGTTTCCGTTGATGGGAAGAATGAATACTGTCTTTTATGTAACCACTTTGTTTAAATGTGGAATGTAATGCAAGTTTCATGATCTAATTCTCTAAAACTCTAAACCTGAAAAGATCCTCAATGTGTAATCTTGTAATAACTCAAGATTAAGTAAGGTTTAAGGGTGGGTCCTTATAGTTGGTATCAAAGGTCGGTTTAGATAACTTTAGAGGTTAGGGTATTCTTTAAGCATAAGTGGAATTACCATAATGGTTAGGATTTCAGAAAGAGTCCTAGTTTTAGATAAAGTGAATGAGTAAGTATATCTTAGTGTTTATCTTACTCATTAGTACATGATGGGTTTTTTGATATACCCACACTGACCTTTTTGGTTTTAGTAAATGGCTGGATCTAGCAGGCACCAAAGTAACAGTGGATGTGAAGGAAACTGTGATAGTTTTTCGAGCATGCAACTGAATGATATGGGAGCTGCAATGAGAACTCTTTTGATTATCCTCAACCAACTATCTGGAGTCATGATTGACCACCTAAACCTTGGAGATTTCTCTAAGACGTCATATATGCAAGAAACAAATCCCTACGGAAGTACATGTAATAATCATAAAGGTAAGTGTGTTCAAAAACCTATGTGTCAAAGATGTGGAAAGAAACACCTAGGAAAATGTTTCAAAGGGACAGAAATATGCTATAGATGTGGAAATGAAGGTCATCAAGCAAGAACCTGCCATGGAAAAAGGAAGCATCCAGTTGACTCGAGGAAAGGGAAAGAAGTTCTTTCTGAGGGATCAATTGAATGTTTTAAATGTGGTGTGCATGGTCATTATGAAAACACATGTCCTATGAAGAAGTTTCATGAATGGGGTCACCAAGAGCGTACCAATATTCATTTACCAATACCTAATGCCATTCCGATTGAGGATGAAGAAACTGACAATGACCAATCAAAGGTATGTACTATTTCATGACTATTGTTTTCCTATTTTGGAATCTTAGGATATGATTCATGATTTTTTTTGTAGGAAAGAGGTATTTCGGAATAAGTTGGAAAGGAATGGATAATGGATCATGAAGAATGTTGAATGAGTAAGATGTCAACATATAAGGTCTTCAAGAGTTATGGTGAAATTCTTAAGAGTATTAAGTCTCTTTTGATGATGGGGTTACATTAGAAGACTTTTTATATTATGTGTAACCCTGATGTTTAATATAGGCAAATTTTATTCAAGTAATAGTTATCTTTTCTTTTGTGGACATAGTTATAAAGAACCATTTGGGTTTATATGATCCTTACTTTTGAGGTAATTATGGGTTATTATATGATATGCTGGAAAATGAAAAGCATGAGATAAACTTGAGGTTAAAATATGTTATGATCATTTTTGAGGATTTTATCTCTTTTGGGGAATGTTTTAAGAATTATATAGTTTTGGAAAAAGGACAACACGCAGACCGTGTGACAACCCGTCGCCTCGGACAAAGCTGCGGGAATCGAACCCACAACCAAAGTGCGACTGGTATTTATCGCCTACCACTGGACTACGTGAAGTCCCTGGTTAGTTTGACTGATTCTTTTTAGTTATATGATTTTATGAATTAAGAGTAAGTTGATTTTGGGTTATTTATGAAAATGATTAACCTATCATAGAGAATATGTGATTAGGTTAATTACTTTTCAATACGAGACTTTAGGAGAAACTGATGTTGTTTGGAGATAAATGTTACGATTTAACTTGGAAGACTATGTGACTAAATCCTTCAAATATTTGGGTTTCAATCTTAGTTTGGTTTACTTTGAAGAATTTTATGGACAAATTGATTATAGAATGGTCCTCGTTGAACTTTGGGTTTTGTTGGACAAATTTTGGAGGTTAAGAATAGATTTTCTTTTATAAAGGGTTATCCTTTTCTGGATTATCTGATCTTGTACTAACCTTTTGGTTTTGGTTTTGGTTAAAGCCTAAAGAAATGGGAATTATATAGTTCTCTTTTGTGGATTAGGTGATTCTCTAGAAGTTGATTATAGTACTCTTAATGCGAAAAAGTCTCCCTAAATACTCATCTTTTGGTAAAAATATGAGTTTGACTAAGGAATCTAGTAAAAGTTGAAAGTCAACATGATAAGTGATTATGCTTCCTTATGAATAAATTCCTCAATAAAAAGTAACTTAAAACAAAAATGTTTTCTATTAACTTTTCCTACTGGGGAACCCAACACCGTTTAACCCATCACAAGTTTGTGATTTTCTTATTGTTAACTTTCTCCTAAACATGTTTTCTATCACTCTCCATCGGAACATGACCCTATGTTTTCTCCTCCATGTCCATATTTTCATACTTAGAATCCTAGTATGGGTTAACTCGGGTGACCTCTGTGCTTATCTTTCTTTATTTTAAAGTGATTGTTTTACTGACTCTTGTTCCGATGTGGGACGTTCAAGGATGTTTCCAAGCGCAATTTTAAAATTGCAAGGACGGAATTCCCAAAAGGGGGGAAGGATGTAACACCCCAGGTAAATAAGGAATATGAAATTTTCATATTTATCCATATTTGTGAATAAAATATTAATATGAATTTAAAGGGGACGCTATGCTCGATGGCGTACCCAACACGCAACAACGAGTTTCTTGGGAATCTTACGTTGCACGCTAATAATAAAATAATATTATTTTAAATGGTAGTTAACATGTAGCCGTTTTAATGGTGGGAATGGATAGAAATAACTAAAATATTATTATATATGTTCTTAAATATTTTTACATTTATACAATAAAAGATAAAGGCTTAAAATACGGAAAGAATTCAATTTTAGGCGTATATGCCCTAGTTTTAACTAAAGGTTCACTTATCACCTTTTGATGGAGAACCGTCATTAAATATAGTTTTTTTCACTCTTAAACATTCTTTTGGACCAAATAAAACTCTTATTAAGAATCGGGACATCAAAATTTACTTTGTGTAAATTTTTGGTATCTTTCCGATAAAGTTCATTTTTTTAATGAATAGTGTAAAATGTGTATTTTAATTCAAAACCACTTTTTAATCTAATTTATTTATATGATTATATTATATTTTGAATTTTTTTTAAAGTAAAATTAGAAAATATTTTACCATTAAATCCAATAGTGGTCGTTGGAATCAATTTCACTTTGAAATCGTACTTAAACTAGTGTCAATCTTTTGATACTTATTGTTTCATAAAAACACGCTATTTGTCATGACAGCGGGAATTAATTATTAAATTAATTAATGTGACTTATATGTTTTGAATTTTGTAAAACGGACTTCATTTTTGAATTCTTAATATCAAATATAGCTTAGGGTGAATTTTTGGTAATTTTCTGAAAAACTTCAATTTTTGATGAATAGTGAAACCACTAAGTGGTACTTATAAAGACTGATTTTCCATTTAAATGAAATTTTGCCATCATTGTGTTTTGAATATCAAAAATCCGACATACATGGTTGTCATTAAGAAGTAAAATGTGGTTCAATGAGATTACAATAATTTTTTGGTGAATAGTAACTTATTAAGTTTTTAATCGCGATTAGTGGTAATTAGTGTAGTTTAAGGTAAAAATAATGCTTTAATAAAATGAGATGTGCTTGACACATGTCTTACCCTCATTGGTTGTGTCATGGCCGATCAGGAAAAGCCATTGGTTAACTTGGGGACCCCATGGATCCACTTTGGTTGGGAAATGACATAAATAACTTTTTATTTAATGTAAAAGTAAAAATGACACAAACATGATATGTTTTACTAAAAAAAATTTTAAGTGGGGTTATACAAGTCATAGTTTTGATTATAAATATTCATTGGAAAGCTAAAAATATTTACAAAATCATAGTATTTTTTTATAATTTTTAGACATTAAATAAATTAAATTATTTATGACATAATAATGATGCAGCGATGACATCATTATTTGACGATTTTAATAAAATGGAAAGATAATGTAAAATATATGCACTAAACATGTCCAAAACTTATTGTATGAGTGGATTTCGAAGCCGTATCACCTTATCCACGAATTATATCAATGTGGGACCTTTTGAAACCGAAACACATTTTCAAATAAAGTAATATTTCCTTACTTTCCAAAAGTGCCCCTCCTCTCCTCTTATAAAAGTCCCCCACCTCTACCTCATTTAACACACTCCTAAAGCCTTTGGCTCGGCCAAACCCTGCCCATTTACTCTCTCCACATCCCTCTCCTCATCCTAGAGGATTATCTTTGGTCATAATCCTTTCAAAGGAAGCCTTTAGGCTCAAATCAAAAGGAGTTACACTTTTAAAGGTAATTCATTCTCTCATGTTCATTTGTTTTATCTTGCTTCTCCAACCCCCTAAACTCTTTTTATTTACTTCTTTTGTAACAAAAAAAGTATCTTCAATATACTAGGATGTTGTTATAATATTTATTCGAGGTACACTCTCACACAACTACATCAAATGGTTAAAGAACATACGGTTTCTGTGGATGGTGAAATTCTGCCTCCCGAAATGATGATTGTTCAATACTCATTTAACACCTTCAAAGGTGGACATTATGATGTCACTATTTTTATATATGATATATAATATTATTATGTTTTATTAATGCTTCTGTATTTTTCATTTTTGTCTTACCTTTATGGCTTCCATTATGGGTATACGCGATATCTTCATTTAAGGAAGTGCGGACTACCGCCCCCTCAAAGTGATTTGATTCGTTAAATACCATATTTGGGATGTATAAAGGATGGAAATATGATATTATATATGATATTATACTTTTATTATAATATAACTTTATATCATTATTATTCCATTCTATAAAATACGAAATAGAAATAAAAGTAGCGTTCATGCGTACGTACGACTTACCGTCTCCATGAACGGTGCATTTCATTTCTTACCTCTAAATGATTATGTAATGTTATAAATGCATGAATGTACTGGATATATATGACATATATGATATCTACATAATGAATAAAATTCTGGATATAATAAACATTTGGCCACACGAACAACATGTAATTGTAAGAAGTCCACTTTCGACTTAAGAACCAAATATCGGCAAAACAAATATTATTAACTTAAATGATTACATAATGTTTATGACATGGTAATAAGTGGTATAAAAGTAATAATGAACTTGAAAAAGGTTCTTAAGGAATTAGAAATTAACTCAAGTTTATTATTCAGGTGATTAAAGAACGATCGAGTCAAGTCGGACCCGAGGTAAGGGATCATACTCCTCTCTTTCTTTTTAAGTATACACTTTTATGTCATTCCTTTTAAAGCTCATATTTCTTGTTATTGGGATGATATTTTATATTACACTTACTGTAATTTTTATGTTCATGTGATGAGATACCCTATTCTCTCTCATCAATCCATTTTGGAAGTTTTATGTGGCGCCGTTAGGCTGCCGAGTTTTCGTAATGGATTTTTCATCTCACTTTTATTCCCGTGAGATTTATGCTACATTCGCCACAAATTCCATTGAGTGGTGTATGTACTGCCCATTATTCTACTCTTTGTGTAATATAATTTCTTTTATGAGTATTTACATCAATGACCTATTGTCTTTCTTTCATGGGGTGTATGTTTTGAAAGATACCCAAGTCGGTAAGGGAACCTTTCACCCTCCTCTTTTTTAAAAGACTTCTTTTATTGGGTCTTTTAATTTACATATTTTTATGTTGGGATATGTTCTCATACATCCTTATTGATGTAAATTTTATGTACAAGTGATGAGATACACTTTTTATCTCTCATCAACTCATTTTTATGTGATGTCGTTAGGCTGTCAAGGGAACTTTTTAACCCAATTTCGATTTCTTTGGGTTCAACTTGTAGTCATTGAATATGTCATCCATTGAATATGTGTGATTGACCTTTTATTGTTTTACACTTAATATCCACTTATATTGGGTGTATATATATTTTTCACACATATTTTTGAGATTTATTTGTCCTTAATTTAAGGATACCTTCTTTATAAGGGATTTCATCACATTTGACATTTCTATTGATGGTTCATTGTTGTTATGCACCAATTCACTCTTATGTGGTGTATATACTGTCCTTTGGAGTATTATATCATGAATCCTTTTATTCTCATGATATTATAAAGTTCTGACTAAATGTTATTCCTCGATTTTTGTATTCAAGTGTCTCTAATTTTGGTAAAACCCCTTTAACCAAAATATCATTTTAAATGTTTTAATTATTTGTTCTTATTAATATCCATGTTTTCAAAATGGTTTTAAGGATTTATTTATATGGATATAAATGGTTTAAAATGTTAAAAGCTTCAAGGTGGTATGGGACACTTTGATTCAAAAATCTCTTTATTAAATGTTTTAAATGGTTTTGGAAATGGTTTCTTTTTGAATGGATTCATTATTTCAATATCCTAAAATGTTATATTGTGATTGAAATGTGGAAATGTTATGTTTCCTTTATTCATGTTTATGTGATACGATTATGTTATGGTTCTTGGGCATTGTTATGAAGAACGGGTGGTTCCGTGAAAAACTAAGGGTGGGTGAGCCCGATATAGCTCTCTAATGCATTGGGTAACGCGAAGGAGTGAAACGTTAAGGTTTCTCCGAAGAAATTTAGGGAATATACTGTGATGGGTATTCCAAACATAACCAAGAGGGTTACTCCCTACGTAAGAATGTTATGAATGCCTCAAGTTACCTTTATGTCTTATGTTTTCTATGATTTATTCATCGTTTGATGAGGTATGTTAAAGTGCCTATGTTTTGTGGGTAAAGTATGATTTCATTCTCATGTATATATGAACTCATGTTTCAATTCCATATTTTTTGTAACCCTTACTGAGCTTTTTATGCTCATCCCAAGTTTTTGAAATGTTTTTCACAGGTCAAGGGAAAGGTACATGATGTAATGATAGTGTCAAGGATGTGTCAAGAAAGATTCCGTGTTATATTTTAAATATGTTTCCGTTGATGGGAAGAATGAATACTGTCTTTTATGTAACCACTTTGTTTAAATGTGGAATGTAATGCAAGTTTCATGATCTAATTCTCTAAAACTCTAAACCTGAAAAGATCCTCAATGTGTAATCTTGTAATAACTCAAGATTAAGTAAGGTTTAAGGGTGGGGCCTTATAGTTGGTATCAAAGGTCGGTTTAGATAAATTTAGAGGTTAGGGTATTCATTAAGCATAAGTGGCATTACCATAATGGTTAGAATTTCAGAAAGAGTCCTAGTTTTAGATAAAGTGAATGAGTAAGTATATCTTAGTGTTTATCTTACTCATTAGTACATGATGGTTTTTTTGATATACTCACACTGACCTTTTTGGTTTTAGTAAATGGCTGGATCTAGCAGGCACCAAAGTAACAGTGGATGTGAAGGAAAATGTGACAGTTTTTTGAGCAAGAAACTGAATGATATGGGAGCTACAATGAGAACTCTTGTGATTATCTTCAACCAACTATCTGGAGTCATGATTGACCACCTAAACCTTGGAGATTTCTCTAAGACGTCATATATGCAAGAAACAAATCCCTACGGAAGTACATGTAATAATCATAAAGGTAAGTGTGTTCAAAAACCTATGTGTCAAAGATGTGGAAAGAAACACCTAGGAAAATGTTTCAAAGGGATAGAAATATGCTATAGATGTGGAAATGAAGGTCATCAAGCAAGAACCTGCCATGGAAAAAGGAAGCATCCAGTTGACTCGAGGAAAGGCAAAGAATTTCTTTCTGAGGGATCAATTGAATGTTTTAAATGTGGTGTGCATGGTCATTATGAAAACACATGTCCTATGAAGAAGTTTCGTGAATGGGGTCAACAAGAGCGTACCAATATTCGTTTACCAATACCTAATGCCATTCCGATTGAGGATGAAGAAACTGACAATGACCAATCAAAGGTATGTACTATTTCATGACTATTGTTTTCCTATTTTGGAATCTTAGGATATGATTCATGATTTTGTTTGTAGGAAAGAGGTATTTAGGAATAAGTTGGAAAGGAATGGATAATGGATCATGAAGAATGTTGAATGAGTAAGATGTCAACATATAAGGGCTTCAAGAGTTATGGTGAAATTCTTAAGAGTATTAAGTCTCTTTTGATGATGGGGTTACATTAGAAGACTTTTTATATTATGTGTAACCCTGATGTTTAATATAGGCAAATTTTATTCAAGTAATAGTTATCTTTTCTTTTGTAGACATAGTTATAAAGAACCATTTGGGTTTATATGATCCTTACTTTTGAGGTAATTATGGGTTATTATATGATATGCTGGAAAATGAAAAGCATGAGATAAACTTGAGGTTAAAATATGTTATGATCATTTTTGATGATTTTATCACTTTTGGGGAATGTTTTAAGAATTATATAGTTTTGGAAAAAGGACAACACGCAGACCGTGTAACAACCCGTCGCGTCGGACAAAGCTGCGGGAATCGAACCCACAACCAAAGTGCGACTGGTATTTATCGCCTACCACTGGACTACGTGAAGTACCTGGTTAGTTTGACTGATTCTTTTTAGTTATATGATTTTATGAATTAAGAGTAAGTTGATTTTGGGTTATTTATGAAAATGATTAACCTATCATAGAGGATATGTGATTAGGTTAATTACTTTTCAATACGAGACTTTAGGAGAAACTGATGTTGTTTGGAGATAAATGTTACGATTTACCTTGGAAGACTATGTGACTAAATCCTTCAAATATTTGGGTTTCAATCTTAGTTTGGTTTACTTTGAAGAATTTTATGGACAAATTGATTATAGAATGGTCCTCGTTGAACTTTGGGTTTTTTTGGACAAATTTTTGAGGTTAAGAATAGATTTTCTTTTATAAAGGGTTATCCTTTTCTGGATTATCTGATCTTGTACTAACCTTTTGGTTTTGGTTTTGGTTAAAGCCTAAAGAAATGGGAAGTATATAGTTCTCTTTTGTGGATTAGGTGATTCTCTAGAAGTTGATTATAGTACTCTTAATGCGAAAAAGTCTCCCTAAATACTCGTCTTTTGGAAAAAATATGAGTTTGACTAAGGAATCTAGTAAAAGTTGAAAGTCAACATGATAAGTGATTATCCTTCCTTATGAATAAATTCCTCAATAAAAAGTAACTTAACACAAAAATGTTGTCTATTAACTTTTCCTACTGGGGAACCCAACACCGTTTAACCCATCACAAGTTTGTGATTTTCTTATTGTTAACTTTCTCCTAAACATGTTTTCTATCACTCTCCATCGGAACATGACCCTATGTTTTCTCCTCCATGTCCATATTTTCATACTTAGAATCCTAGTATGGGTTAACTCGGGTGACCTCTGTGCTTATATTTCTTTATTTTAAAGTGATTGTTTTACCGACTCTTGTTCCGATGTGGGACGTTCAAGGATGTTTCCAAGCGCAATTTTAAAATTACGAGGACGCAATTCCCAAAAGGGGGGAAGGATGTAACACCCCAGGTAAATAAGGAATATGAAATTTTCATATTTATCCATATTTCTGAATAAAATATTAATATGACTTTAAAGGGGACGCTATGCTCGATGGCGTACCCAACACGCAACAACGAGTTTCTTGGGAATCTTACGTTGCACTCTAATAATAAAATAATATTATTTTAAATGGTAGTTAACATGTAGCCGTTGTAATGGTTGGAATCAATAGAAATAACTAAAATATGATTATATATGTTCTTAAATATTTTTACATTTATACAATAAAAGATAAAGGCTTAAAATACGGAAAGAATTCAATTTTAGGCGTATATGCCCTAGTTTTCACTAAAGGTTCACTTATCACCTTTTGATGGAGAACCGTCATTAAATATAGTTTTTTTCACTCTTAAACATTCTTTTGGACCAAATAAAACTCTTATTAAGAATCGGGACATCAAAATTTACTTTGTGTAAATTTTTGGTATCTTTCCGATAAAGTTCATTTTTTTAATGAATAGTATAAAATGTGTATTTTAATTCAAAACCACTTTTTAATCTAATTTATTTATATGATTAGATTATATTTTTAATTGTTTTTAAAGTGAAATTATAAAATATTTTACCATTAAATCCAATAGTGGTCGTTGGAATCAATTTCACTTTGAAATCGTACTTAAACTAGTGTCAAACTTTTGATACTTATTGTTTCATAAAAACACGCTATTTGACATGACAGTGGGAATTAATTATTAAATTAATTAATGTGACTTATATGTTTTGAATTTTGTAAAACGGACTTCATTTTTGAATTCGTAATATCAAATATAGCTTAGGGTGAAGTTTTGGTAATTTTCTGAAAAACTTCAATTTTTGATGAATAGTGAAACCACTAAGTGGTACTTATAAAGACTGATTTTCCGTTTAAATGAAATTTTGCCATCATTGTGTCTTGAATTTCAAAAATCCAACATACATGGTTGTCATTAAGAAGTAAAATGTGGTTCAATGAGATTAAAATAATTTTTTGGTGAATAGTAACTTATTAAGTTTTTAATCGCGATTAGTGGTAATTAGTGTAGTTTAAGGTAAAAATAATGATTTAATAAAATGAGATGAGCTTGAAACATGTCTTACCCTCATTGTTTGTGTCATGGCCGACCAAGAAAAGCCATGGGTCAACTTGGGGACCCCATGGATCCACTTTGGTTGGGAAATGACATAAATAACTTTTTATTTAATGTAAAAGTAAAAATGACACAAACATGATATGTTTTACTAAAACAATTTTTAAGTGGGGTTATACAAGTAATATTTTTTATTATAAATATTAATTGGAAAGCTAAAATGATTTCCTACATCATAGTATTTTTTTTATAATTTTTAGACATTAAAGTAAATTATTTATGACATAATAATGATGCAGCGATGACATCATTATTTGACGATTTAAATAAAATGGAAAGATAATGTAAAATATATGAACTACACATGTCCAAAACTTATTGGATGAGTGGATTTAGAAGACTTATCACCTTATCCACTAATTATATCAATTTGGGACCTTTTGAAACCGAAACACATTTTCAAATAAAGTAATATTTCCTTACTTTCCAAAAGTGCCCCTCCTCTCCTCTTATAAAAGGCCCCCACCTCTACCTCATTTAACACACTCCTCAAGCCTTTGGCTCGGCCAAACCCTGCCCATTTACTCTCTCCACATCCCTCTCCTCATAATAGAGGATTCTCTTTGGTCAGAACCCTTTCAAAGGATGCCTTTAGGCTCAAATCAAAAGGAGTTACACTTTTAAAGGTAATTCATTCTCTAATGTTCATTTGTTTTATCTTGCTTCTCCAACCCCCTAAACTCTTTTTATTTACTTCTTTTGTAACAACACCAGTATCTTCAATATACTAGGATGTTGTTATAAGATTTATTCGAGCTACACTCTCACACAACTACATCAAATGGTTAAAGAACATACGGTTTCTGTGGATGGTGAAATTCTGCCTCCCGAAATGATGATTGTTCAATACTCATTTAACACCTTCAAAGGTGGCCATTATGATGTCAATATTTATATATATGATATATAATATGTTTATGTTTTATTTATGATTATGTATTTTTCATTTTTGTCTTACCTTTATGGCTTCCATTATGGGTATACGCGATATCTTCATTTAAGGAAGTGCGGACTACCGCCCCCTCAAAGTGATTTGATTCGTTAAATACCATATGTGGGATGTATAAAGGATGGAAATATGATATTATAAATGATATTATACTGTAATTATAATATACCTTTATATCATTATTATTCCATTCTATAAAATACGAAATAGAAATAAAAGTAGCGTTCATGCGTACGTACGGCTTACCGTCTCCATGAACGGTGCATTTCATTTCTTACCTCTAAATGATTATGTAATGTTATAAATTCATGCATGTACTGGATATATATGACATATATGATATCTACATAATGAATACAATTCTGGATATAATAAACATTTGGCCACACGAACAACATGTAATTGTAAGAAGTCCACTTTCGACTTAAGAACCAAATATCGGCAAAACAAATATTGTTAACTTAAATGATTACATAATGTTTATGACATGGTAATAAGTGGTATAAAAGTAATAATTAACTTGAAAAAGGTTCTTAAGGAATTAGAAATTAACTCAAGTTTATTATTCAGGAGATTAAAGAACGATCGAG
Organism: Viscum album; assembly: GCA_963277665.1. Taxonomy (NCBI): domain Eukaryota; kingdom Viridiplantae; phylum Streptophyta; class Magnoliopsida; order Santalales; family Viscaceae; genus Viscum; species Viscum album. Next base: position 187,029,585 of record OY728144.1, read on the forward strand.
TCAAGTCGGACCCGAGGTAAGGGATCATACTCCTCTCTTTCTTTTTAAGTATACACTTTTATGTCATTCCTTTTAAAGCTCATATTTCTTGTTATTGGGATGATCTTTTATATTACACTTACTATAATTTTTATGTTCATGTGATGAGATACCCTATTCTCTATCATCAATCCATTTTGGAAGTTTTATGTGGCGCCGTTAGGCTGCCGAGTTTTCGTAAGGGATTTTTCATCTCACTTTTATTCCCGTGAGATTTATGCTACATTCGCCACAAATTCCATTGAGTGATGTATGTACTGCCCATTATTCTACTATTTGTGTAATATAATTTCGTTTATGAGTATTTACATCAATGACCTATTGTTTTTCTTTCATGGGGTGTATGTTTTGAAAGATACCCAAGTCGGTAAGGGAACCTTTCACCCTCCTCTTTTTTAAAAGACTTCTTTTATTGGGTCTTTTAATTTACATATTTTTATGTTGGGATATGTTATCATACATCCTTATTGATTTAAATTTTATGTACAAGTGATGAGATACACTTTTTATCTCTCATCAACTCATTTTGATGTGATGCCGTTAGGCTGTCAAGGGAACTTTTTAACCCAATTTCGATTTCTTTGGGTTCAACTTGTAGTCATTGAATATGTCATCCATTGAATATGTGTGATTGAACTTTTATTGTTTTACACTTAATATCCACTTATATTGGGTGTATATATATTTTTCACACATATTTTTGAGATTTATTTGTCCTTAATTTAAGGATACCTTCTTTATAAGGGATTTCATCACATTTGACATTTCTATTGAGGGTTCATTGTTGTTATGCACCAATTCACTCTTATATGGTGTATATACTGTCCTTTGGAGTATTATATCATGAATACTTTTATTCTCATGATATTATAAAGTTCTTACTAAATGTTATTCCTCAATTTTTGTATTCAAGTGTCTCTAATTTTGGTAAAACCCCTTTAACCAAAATATCGTTTTAAATGTTTTAATTATTTGTTCTTATTAATATCCATGTTTTCAAAATGGATTTAAGGATTTATTTATATGGATATAAATGGTTTAAAATGTTAAAAGCTTCAAGGTGGTATGGGACACTTTGATTCAAAAATCTCTTTATTAAATGTTTTAAATGGTTTTGGAAATGGTTTCTTTTTGAATGGATTCATTATTTAAATATCCTAAAATGTTATATTGTGATTGAAATGTGGAAATGTTATGTTTCCTTTATTCATGTTTATGTGATACGATTATGTTATGGTTCTTGGGCATTGTTATGAAGAACGGGTGGTTCCGTGATAAACTAAGGGCGGGTGAGCCCGATATAGCTCTCCAATGCATTGGGTAACGCGAAGGAGTGAAACGTTAAGGTTTCTCCGAAGAGATTTAGGGAATATAATGTGATGGGTATTCCAAACGTAACCAAGAGGGTTACTCCCTACGTAAGAATATTATGAATGCCTCAAGTTACCTTTATGTCTTATGTTTTCTATGATTTATTCATCGTTTGATGAGGTATGTTAAAGTGCCTATGTTTTCTGGGTAAAGTATGATTTCATTCTCATGTATATATGAACTCATGTTTCCTTTCCATATTTTTTGTAACCCTTACTGAGCTTTTTATGCTCATCCCATGTTTTTGAAATGTTTTTCACAGGTCAAGGGAAAGGTACATGATGTGATGATAGTGTCAAGGATGTGTCAAGAAAGAATCCATGTTATATTTTAAATATGTTTCCGTTGATGGGAAGAATGAATACTGTCTTTTATGTAACCACTTTGTTTAAATGTGGAATATAATGCAAGTTTCATGATCTAATTCTCTAAAACTCTAAACCTGAAAAGATCCTCAATGTGTAATCTTGTAATAACTCAAGATTAAGTAACTTTTAAGGGTGGGGCCTTATATTTGGTATCAAAGGTCGGTTTAGATTACTTTAGAGGTTAGGGTATTCTTTAAGCATAAGTGGCATTACCATAATGGTTAGGATTTCAGAAAGAGTCCTAGTTTTAGATAAAGTGAATGAGTAAGTATATCTTAGTGTTTATCTTACTCATTAGTACATGATGGTTTTTTTGATATACTCACACTGACCTTTTTGGTTTTAGTAAATGGATGGATCTAGTAGGCACCAAAGTAACAGTGGATGTGAAGGAAACTGTGACAGTTTTTTGAGCAAGCAACTGAATGATATGGGAGCTGAAATGAGAACTCTTGTGATTATCCTCAACCAACTATCTGGAGTCATGATTGACCACCTAAACCTTGGAGATTTCTCTAAGACGTCATATATGCAAGAAACAAATCCCTACGGAAGTACATGTAATAATCATAAAGGTAAGTGTGTTCAAAAACCAATGTGTCAAAGATGTGGAAAGAAACACCTAGGAAAATGTTTCAAAGGGACAGAAATATGCTATAGATGTGGAAATGAAGGTCATCAAGCAAGAACCTGCCATTGAAAAAGGAAGCATCCAGTTGACTCGAGGAAAGGGAAATAAGTTCTTTCTGAGGGATCAATTGAATGTTTTAAATGTGGTGTGCATGGTCATTATGCAAACACATGTCCAATGAAGAAGTTTCATGAATGGGGTCACCAAGAGCGTACCAATATTCATTTACCAATACCTAATGCCATTCCGATTGAGGATGAAGAAACTGACAATGACCAATCAAAGGTATGTACTATTTCATGACTATTGTTTTCCTATTTTGGAATCTTAGGATATGATTCATGATTTTTTTGTAGGAAAGAGGTATTTCGGAATAAGTTGGAAAGGAATGGATAATGGATCATGAAGAATGTTGAATGAGTAAGATGTCAACATATAAGGGCTTCAAGAGTTATGGTGAAATTCTTAAGAGTATTAAGTCTCTTTTGATGATGGGGTTACATTAGAAGACTTTTTATATTATGTGTAACCCTGATGTTTAATATAGGAAAATTTTATTCATGTAATAGTTATCTTTTCTTTTGTGGACATAGTTATAAAAAACCATTTGGGTTTATATGATCCTTACTTTTGAGGTAATTATGGGTTATTATATGATATGCTGGAAAATGAAAAGCATGAGATAAACTTGAGGTTAAAATATGTTATGATCATTTTTGATGATTTTATCTCTTTTGGGGAATGTTTTAAGAATTATATAGTTTTGGAAAAAGGACAACACGCAGACCGTGTGACAACCCGTTGCGTCGGACAATGCTGCGGGAATCGAACCCACAACCAAAGTGCGACTGGTATTTATCGCCTACCACTGGACTACGTGAAGTCCCTGGTTAGTTTGACTGATTCCTTTTAGTTATATGATTTTATGAATTAAGAGTAAGTTGATTTTGGGTTATTTATGAAAATGATTAACCTATCATAGAGGATATGTGATTAGGTTAATTACTTTTCAATACGAGACTTTAGGAGAAACTGATGTTGTTTGGAGATAAATGTTACGATTTAACTTGGAAGACTATGTGACTAAATCCTTCAAATATTTGGGTTTCAATCTTAGTTTGGTTTACTTTGAAGAATTTTATAGACAAATTGATTATAGAATGGTCCTCGTTGAACTTTGGGTTTTGTTGGACAAATTTTGGAGGTTAAGAATAGATTTTCTTTTATAAAGGGTTATCCTTTTCTGGATTATCTGATCTTGTACTAACCTTTTGGTTTTGGTTTTGGTTAAAGCCTAAAGAAATGGGAAGTATATAGTTCTCTTTTGTGTATTAGGTGATTCTCTAGAATTTGATTATAGTACTCTTAATGCGAAAAAGTCTCCCTAAATACTCTTCTTTTGGAAAAAATATGAGTTTGACTAAGGAATCTAGTAAAAGTTGAAAGTCAACATGATAAGTGATTATGCTTACTTATGAATAAATTCCTCAATAAAAAGTAACTTAAAACAAAAATGTTGTCTATTAACTTTTCCTACTGGGGAACCCAACACCGTTTAACCCATCACAAGTTTGTGATTTTCTTATTGTTAACTTTCTCATAAACATGTTTTCTATCACTCTCCATCGGAACATGACCCTATGTTTTCTCCTCCATGTCCATATTTTCATAATTAGAATCCTAGTATGGGTTAACTCGGGTGACCTCTGTGTTTATCTTTCTTTATTTTAAAGTGATTGTTTTACCGACTCTTGTTCCGATGTGGGACGTTCAAGGATGTTTCCAAGCGCAATTTTAAAATTGCGAGGACGAAATTCCCAAAAGGGGGGAAGGATGTAACACCCCAGGTAAATAAGGAATATGAAATTTTCATATTTATCCATATTTGTGAATAAAATATTAATATGACTTTAAAGGGGACGCTATGCTCGATGGCGTACCCAACACGCAACAACGAGTTTCTTGGGAATCTTACGTTGCACTCTAATAATAAAATAATATTATTTTAAATGGTAGTTAACATGTAGCCGTTTTAATGGCGGGAATGTATAGAAATAACTAAAATATGATTATATATGTTCTTAAATATTTTTACATTTATACAATAAAAGATAAAGGCTTAAAATACGGAAAGAATTCAATTTTAGGCGTATATGCCCTAGTTTTCACTAAAGGTTCACTTATCACCTTTTGATGGAGAACCATCATTAAATATAGTTTTTTTCACTCTTAAACATTATTTTGGACCAAATAAAACACTTATTAAGAATCGGGACATCAAAATTTACTTTGTGTAAATTTTTGGCATCTTTCCGATAAAGTTCATTTTTTTTAATGAATAGTGTAAAATGTGTATTTTTATTCAAAACCACTTTTTAATCTAATTTATTTATATTATTAGATTATATTTTGAATTGGTTTTAAAGTGAAATTAGAAAATATTTTACCATTAAATCCAATAGTGGTCGTTGGAATCAATTTCACTTTGAAATCGTTCTTAAACTAGTGTCAATCTTTTGATACTTATTGTTTCATAAAAACACGCTATTTGTCATGACAACGGGAATTAATTATTAAATTAATTAATGTGACTTATATGTTTTGAATTTTGTAAAACGGACTTCATTTTTGAATTCGTAATATCAAATATATCTTAGGGTGAATTTTTGGTAATTTTCTGAAAAACTTCAATTTTTAATGAATAGTGAAACCACTAAGTGGTACTTATAAAGACTGATTTTACGTTTAAATGAAATTTTGCCATCATTGTGTTTTGAATTTCAAAAATCTGACATACATGGTTGTCATTAAGAAGTAAAATTTGGTTCAATGAGATTAAAATAATTTTTTGGTGAATAGTAACTTATTAAGTTTTTAATCGCGATTAGTGGTAATTAGTGTAGTTTAAGGTAAAAATAATTCTTTAATAAAATGAGATGAGCTTTACACATGTCTTACCCTCATTGGTTGTGTCATGGCCGACCTAGACAAGCCATGGGTCAACTTGGGGACCCCATGGATCCACTTTGGTTGGGAAATGACATAAATAACTTTTTATTTAATGTAAAAGTAAAAATGACACAAACATGATATGTTTTACTAAAAAAAATATTTAAGTGGGGTTATACAAGTCATAGTTTTGATTATAAATATTCATTGGAAAGCTAAAATGATTTCCTACATCATAGTATTTTTTTTAAAATTTTTAGACATTAAATAAATTAAATTATTTATGACATAATAATGATGCAGCGATGACATCATTATTTGACGATTTAAATAAAATGGAAAGATAATGTAAAATATATGAACTAAACATGTCCAAAACTGATTGGATGAGTGGATTTATAAGCCTTATCACCTTATCCACGAATTATATCAATGTGGGACCTTTTGAAACCTAAACACATTTTCAAATAAAGTAATATTTCCTTACTTTCCAAAAGTGAACCTCCTCTCCTCTTATAAAAGGCCCCCACCTTTACCTCATTTAACACACTCCTCAAGCCTTTGGCTCGGCCAACCCCTGAACATTTACTCTCTCCACATCCCTATCCTCATCCTAGAGGATTCTCTTTGGTCAGAATCCTTTCAAAGGAAGCCTTTAGGCTCAAATCAAAAGGAGTTACACTTTTAAAGGTAATTCATTCTCTCATGTTCATTTGTTTTATCTTGCTTCTCCAACCCCCTAAACTCTTTTTATTTACTTCTTTTGTAACACCAAAAGTATCTTCAATATACTAGGATGTTTTTATAAGATTTATTTGAGCTACACTCTCACACAACTACATCAAATTGTTAAAGAACATACAGTTTCTGTGGATGGTGAAATTCTGCCTCCCGAAATGATGATTGTTCAATACTCATTTAACACCTTCAAAGGTGGCCATTATGATGTCACTATTTTTATATATGATATATAATATGTTTATGTTTTATTTATGCTTCTGTATTTTTCATTTTTTTCTTACCTTTATGGATTCCATTATGGGTATACGCGATATCTTCATTTAAGAAAGTGCGGACTACCGCCCCCTCAAAGTGATTTGATTCGTTAAATACCATATGTGGGATGTATAAAGGATGGAAATATGATATTATATATGATATTATACTGTAATTATAATATACCTTTATATCATTATTATTCCATTCTATAAAATACGAAATAGAAATAAAAATAGTGTTCATGCGTACGTACGGCTTACCGTCTCCATGAACGGTGCATTTCATTTCTTACCTCTAAATGATTATGTAATGTTATAAATGCATGCATGTACTGGATATATATGACATATATGATATCTACATAATGAATACAATTCTGGATATAATAAACATTTGGCCACACGAACAGCATGTAATTGTAAGAAGTCCACTTTCGACTTAAGAACCAAATATCGGCAAAACAAATATTATTAACTTAAATGATTACATAATGTTTATGACATGGTAATATGTGGTATAAAAATAATAATTAACTTGAAAAAGGTTATTAAGGAATTATAAATTAACTAAAGTTTTTTATTCAGGAGATTAAAGAACGATCGAGTCAAGTCAGACCCGAGGTAAGGGATCCTACTCCTCTCTTTCTTTTTAAGTATACACTTTTATGTCATTCCTTTTAAAGCTCATATTTCTTGTTATTGGGATGATATTTTATATTACACTTACTGTAATTTTTATGTTCATGTGATTAGAGACCCTATTCTCTCTCATAAATCCATTTTGGAAGTTTTATTTGGCGCCGTTAGGCTGCCGAGTTTTCGTAAGGGATTTTTCATCTCACTTTTATTCCCGTGAGATTTATGCTACATTCGCCACAAATTCCATTGAGTGGTGTATGTACTGCCCATTATTCTACTCTTTGTGTAATATACTTTCGTTTATGAGTATTTACATCAATGACCTATTGTCTTTCTTTCATGGGGTGTATGTTTTGAAAGATACCCAAGTCGGTAAGGGAACCTTTCACCCTCCTCTTTTTTAAAAGACTTCTTTTATTGGGTCTTTTAATTAACATATTTTTATGTTGGGATATGTTCTCATACATCATTATTGATGTAAATTTTATGTCCAAGTGATGAGATACACTTTTTATCTCTCATCAACTCATTTTGATGTGATGCCGTTAGGCTGTCAAGGGAACTTTTTAACCCAATTTCGATTTCTTTGGGTTCAACTTGTAGTCATTGAATATGTCATCCATTGAATATGTGTGATTGACCTTTTATTGTTTTACACTTAATATCCACTTATATTGGGTGTATATATATTTTTCACACATATTTTTGAGATTTATTTGTCCTTAATTTAAGGATACCTTCTTTATAAGGGATTTCATCACATTTGACATTTATATTGAGGGTTCATTGTTGTTATGAACCAATTCAATATTATATGGTGTATATACTGTCCTTTGGAGTATTATATCATGAATCCTTTTATTCTCATGATATTATAAAGTTCTGACTAAATGTTATTCCTCGATTTTTGTATTCAAGTGTCTCTAATTTTGGTAAAACCCCTTTAACCAAAATATCGTTTTAAATGTTTTAAATGTTTGTTCTTATTAATATACATGTTTTCAAAATGGTTTTAAGGATTTATTTATATGGATATTAATGGTTTAAAATGTTAAAAGATTCAAGGTGGTATGAGACACTTTGATTCAAAAATCTCTTTATTAAATGTTTTAAATGGTTTTGGAAATGGTTTCTTTTTGAATGGATTCATTATTTCAATATCCTAAAATGTTATATTGTGATTGAAAGGTGGAAATGTTATGTTTCCTTTATTCATGTTTATGTGATACGATTATGTTATGGTTCTTGGGCATTGTTATGAAGAACGGGTGGTTCCGTGATAAACTAAGGGCGGGTGAGCCCGATATAGCTCTCCAATGCATTGGGTAACGCGAAGGAGTGAAACGTTAAGGTTTATCTGAAGAGATTTAGGGAATATACTGTGATGGGTACTCCAAACGTAACCAAGAGGGTTACTCCCTATGTAAGAATGTTATGAATGCCTCAAGTTACCTTTATGTCTTATGTTTTCTATGATTTATTCATGGTTTGATGAGGTATGTTAAAGTGCCTATGTTTTATGGGTAAAGTATGATTTCATTCTCATGTATATATGAACTCATGTTTCCTTTCCATATTTTTTGTAACCCTTAATGAGCTTTTTATGCTCATCCCAAGTTTTTGAAATGTTTTTCACAGGTCAAGGGAAAGGTACATGATGTGATGATAGTGTCAAGGATGTGTCAAGAAAGAATCCGTGTTATATTTTAAATATGTGTCCGTTGATGCGAAGAATGAATACTATCTTTTATGTAACCACTTTGTTTAAATGTGGAATGTAATGCAAGTTTCATGATCTAATTCTCTAAAACTCTAAACCTGAAAAGATCCTCAATGTGTAATCTTGTAATAACTCAATATTAAGTAAGGTTTAAGGCTGGGGCCTTATATATTTTATCCAACATTATTCATAAAAATAGATTCAAAAAATATTTTGATAGTCCAAATATATTTCAATGATATCGTTTTTGGTTCTTCCGGTGATATTATTTGTAATGAATTTTCAAAGATAATTTCTTCAAAATTTGACATGACCCTTATGGGTGAACTTAGGTTCTTTTTTTTAAAAAATATTTCAATGAAGAGATGGTATATTTCTTAGTCAATCAAAATATTTGAAATAATATAAATAATTAATTAAGAGGTTTGGTCTTCATAATCATAAAATCTCAAAATTACATTGAATATTTATTATAAGATATACTATTATAAAGTTAAAAAGTCTATTGATAAGAATATGTTTGGAGATATTATTGGTATATTTATTTATTTGACAAAATATAGACCATATTTCTTGTTTTCATTATGTTTATATGCAAGATTATAATTTAATACTAAATAAATTCATTTAAAATAAGTCAAAAGATTAATTAAGTATGTTAAAGGGGCCGTGAATCATGGAGTATTTTATCCTACACTAAATATTTAAAACTTACTTTTTTTAGATTCTTCTTTCGATGGATGTAAAATTTATAGGGGAAAAAATCCGGTATGTTTCATTTTCATGGTTAATGTAGAGTTTTATAGATTTCTAAAAAACAAAATTCAATGGCTTTATCAACTACTAAAAGTGAGTATGTTTCTACAACATCACATTGCTCAGAGTCTTTATGAGTTAAAAAAACTCTTTCATATTTTGGTTTTGACTATAAAAATAACTATTTATTGTAACAATATATCTATAATCTATATCTCTAAAAATTATTTTCATCACTCTAGGACTAAAAACACAGATGTCAAATATCACTTCCTTAGAGACAATGTTATAAATATGAATATTAGTTTGGATATTGTTTCATTAAGAAAATAGTTGATATATTTACTGAACCCTTTGAACTAGATACATTTTATAAAATCAAATTTTAATATTTAATGATGGTAATTTAATTAAATAGTATATATTTTGGGAGAGTTTGACTCATGATTTTATCTAAAACTTTAAATCTATTCCATTTGTCTGGTGTTCATATTTTATTTGTTCTACCTTTTGGCTCATTGAAATTCCCTTTTATAGTAGGATATAGTTTAACTCATTGAAAACCATTAAATCATTCATTAAAAATGTAGAAATGTTTTCATGGTTCCTTAAGGATTATAACATATCGTTCAAAATTAATTTATACTATTATACACAAGTTGATTTTTTCCGTAGGTACTTTTTGAAAATGTATAAATTTAGGGGATGCCTATATATGTGTTTGTTATAAATTTCAAGGTTATTTTCATTCCCAATCATTAATAAAGGGGACTTTTTTTGATTTTAAATCTATAAGGTCCAATTTCATTCCTAGTAATTATTCAAGAGAAGTATTCCAAGTTTAGTTTTTAATTATAAAGGTTAGTTTCTTTCCTAGTAATGATTATTTATCTTAGTTGGAGCATATTTAAACTTAAAATATTGGTACATTTAAAGAGACATATTTTAAATATTTTTGATCTATTTCAAAAGGGATAGAAATATTGGATTTTATATTTGTTTTATAATTATAAAAGAGGGGGAGAATGCTGAGTAGATCCTTATTCCACATTATTCATTTATATTTTGATAATTTAAATATTATAAATTGATGTTAGATGAAATAAATTATAATATGGGATGACATTTTATATTTGGTTTTCCTATTATTAGTAAGCTAGTGAAAAATGGAAAAATACTAGAAGTGTCCTTATGATGTGAAATGACCTTTGGAATTGATCACATGAACAAAAATGAAGGGACTGTATAAACAAAATTTAAGTGACTATATGGACAATAATTAAGTGAATGTATGATAAAAATTAAATAACTATATGAAATAAATGAAGTGACTGCCTGAAAAAAAAAGTGACTGTACAGAAAAAATTAAGAAATCACATGAATATAAATGAAGTGATCATATAAACAAAAAATTACGTGAATTTATGAAAAAAATTAAAGTGATAAGATGATCAAAAATTGAAGTGACCACATGATAAAAAATGAACCAACCGTATAAAAAAATGAAGTGAATGAAAAAGTGTTGAACATAACATATACAATTGATATTTGGTGATGTGTTCAAACAACTTTATAGCCTATGGTAACTTAATTACATAGTCATATTTTAGTTCAAAACATGCTATGTTTTATTTATACTTTTATATCTCAAATTACTATATTCTTATTTCAAATGATTATCTTGATTTTATTTTTCATTAAAAACTTGTTAATTATTTCAATATTAAGGAATTTTATATGGAAGAATTATATATATATTTAAATGCTAATCACATGAGTTGAAGACTCAAATTGGTTTCCCGGGAAAACATGAGTTTCAAATTTAAAGCATTTAGAATTTCAGTAGTTTATCTCACATACTTTATGGGAGTATTGTAATGGAATTTAATGACGAATATTATTCATTTTGGAACTATATTAATTATTCTAACATGTTATAAATCTACAACTTGTTTTTAATATTATAGATTATCAAAGTGATCCTTGTGGGTATGTTTTCACTAATAGAAATCTGAGCTATATCCATCGTTCTAAACTACAGCTATTGGTCCAGAAACCATGGCTATAGGTCATAGACACAGTTTAGTGGATCGTGGATACTATTGGCATGGTTATAGGTTCCACAGATATATCCACAGCTCCAACCGTGGCTATATACCTATATTCACGGTTCAACCCGTGGAAGAAACCTATAGCTACATCTTGAATCCATAATTATAGCTCCGTCCATGTCGACCTACAACTACAGTTCTAAACCATGGCTATAGGTCTACTACCATAGTTTTAAACCATGGATATAGGTCTATATCCACAGTTTAAAATCGCAACTATTTGATGTAGATCCTATAAAAATAGAATCATTCCCACTACCCCTACCCCCTTTCACACCCCTACCCCTTGCACCCCCTACACACCCACTGCACACCCCCTTGCACCCCCTACACCCCCCTTGAACACCACTAGTGCACCCTACATCTACCCCTATCACCCCCCGCACACACCCTTGCATCGTGCACACCCCTTGCACCACCACTAAATCTGACCCATGCCCCTTGAACCCCCTACACACCCCCTTCCCCTTGAATCACCATGCACACCCCTACACACCCCCTTCCCCTTGAATCACCATGCACACCCCCTTCACACCACCCCCTTTCACCACCCCTTGCACCACCCGTGCACACCCCCTACACCCCCATACCTGCTTGCACACCCCACCTTGAACCCCCTACACACCCCCTACCCCTATACACCCCCTATACACCCCTTTCACCCCCTCCCCTACACACTAGATTCCCTATTGTACACCCAATTGCACACCCCAAACACCCCCCCTATGCACCCCTGCACACCCTTGAACCATACCCTTACACCGAACCCCTGCCTTGCACACCCCATTGCACACCCTTGCACCCCCTCCCCGCACCCTCCCCTTACCCATTACAACAGAACCCAGCATGCCCCCTACCCTGTAAACCCACAGCACACCCCATTCCCCTCACACACCCCTCCCCTTCACACCCCCTATGCACACCCCTCCAAACACCCTCTTTCACACCCCCTTGAACCCCACTTGCTCACCCCTACCCCCTTGCACACCCCCTTACACCCCTTGCTCCCCCTGAACACCCCAAGAACTACCCCTACACCCCCATGCACCCCCTGAACCTCCCATGAACCCTACCCATACCCCTTGCACCCCCTACACCCCCACCCCATGCACACCCCTTGCACCTGACCCCACCCCCTTGCACCCCCCTACACCCCTTGTACCACCACCACAAACCCTCATGCACCACTCCCCTACACACCCCACCCCCTTGAACACACCACCTTTCACCCCTACACACCCCATTCCCCATGCACATCCCCTACACACCCCTTGCACCCCGTCCGCTACACAGCCTCTGCCCTCTTACACACCCTGCTTGCACACCCCCATGCACCCCCTGTGCACACCCCCCTTCACACCCCTTCACCCTAACCCTTCTCCTTGCACCCCCTACACACCCTTCCTCCCATGACTCTTACAACATAACCCAACACACCCCATACCCCCTCTCTAGCACACCCCCTGCACACCCCCTTGCCCCTCGCTCACCCCTCCCCTACACACCCCCTGCCCCTTGCACACCCTTGCAACCCATTTCACCCCACCCCTACACACCCCTACCCCCTGCACACTCCCTCCCCTTCCACCCCCCCACTCCTTCCAGTCTCCCCCTGCCAGTTCCCCATGAAAGTCTTCCAATTTTCCCTCTAGCTCTACCCCCTGTTAGTTTTCCCTCAGGATCTACCCTACTGCCATCCCCCTATCATTTCACCCCAACCCTCTATGAATACCTTTCTAACATAATAGAGCAATAATTTATCATTAAGAAAGGCAACATGCATCACTTACCAGACTTGTGGTAGTATGCATGTGAATCCTTATAGAATTTGACAATGAATCAAAGCCAGAACACACAGATAGTCATAATAGAAATAATTTCAAATCAATGAAACATAAATACATAAGTCATCCAGATAGGTATAGAACATGAAATTCTCAAGGGTTGTAAAAACCTTGGAATTTATGATATTGATTATGACCTTTCAGTTTTTCACAAACTAGCCTTAAGTCATATGTAACGTTAAATAAGTCTTCCACATTGGGGTGAAATTAAAGGAAGATACATCTTCACCAATTCCTAACTTTAAATCAACAAGGTGTGGTGAAATAATAAAAAAGGTATTAAGGTCATCTGGTCAACAAATAATACATGGACCATAGACCAGAATCATTATAAGAAAATAGGAAAAGATTATGAAGAGGAAGATATCATCTAAGGATGCATGTGACTTTGTTTCTTAGGAAGTGAAAGAGGTCCCATACAATACTCCTATTGAGAAGAGTGAGTCCACCAAGTAGTCAAAAAAGAGAAATGATAATACAATTTTGGGAAAATCATGAAGAGTATCCCCAATGATATAGTTGGTAAGTATAGATGATCCTGGTTGATAGGCATTTTTCAACCTTCGTGATCTCACTAAAGGGCAAGGTAACCAATCATTATTCCCGTTATTTTATTAATACTAATTTGAAGGGAATTGAATGAAATAAGGGTGACATGAATTTCTTTGTCAGTAGACATGTTTAAAAGGGTATAGATTAAAAACTATAAAGGGGCATATTGAAGTGCCCAAATAAGGAAATTTTATTTATTTTCAAAATGCTTTTGAAGTAGTACAGGTAAAGTTATATTGGTTTTAAGGCTACAACTTGAAGAACTCATGTAAAGAGGTTAAAGACAGATTTCAAAATTTAATTTATAATCTTCAATAAAAATACAAGTTTTGATGTGTGAAGAAACCATGTCTACATCATTTGATAGAACATTGAATTCCATGAGATTGATTGAGAATTGTATGAATTAATTTTGAGTTGAAATTGTTACCTATGTAAAGTTAAATAGATATTTATGTTGACTAAATAAAGGTAATACTTGAAGTTAAATACTTGTATAACAGTATTGTGAATCCTGTATAAATCAAAGTCCGAGATTTTATAGATGTAAAAACGTAATTGAACCTATATATAAATGTTTCACTGAAATTAGTTAGATGCATAAAGGTAATTGGAGACCTATGTAAAGGTGAACTAAAATTGCATAAATATTATTTAGAGATTCTAAGAACTATATAAAGGTAAAGAAAGAATATATGGGCTAGTTAAGGTGATATTAAGATATGTAAAGGTTAATCACGACCTATATAAAGGTCACACTAAAGAAAAAGAGACTATATCAAGGTAATTCGTGACATATGTATAGGCCATCTGAGAAAGATGATGGCTAAGTAAGGATCATCTATGATTTGAAGTAACTATATAAAGTTAACTTTTAGATTACACCAGCTTCATCAAGGTAATTATGATCCATGGTGAAGAGATGAAAACCATTTCATAGGGTGCAGTGAAATGAAAACGTAGCAACACCATAGTTAATTACTAAGGGTTGTTTTGGTGAATGTGGTATGATTATAATTTTTCTATGGGAAAATGTGAGTCAAAATAATATTTAGTGATTCTTGTGGTGACTCAAATGAGAGAAGAAGGGGTAAGTATTAAAATGGAAAACATCAATGTAATAATGTCGAGAAAGATATATAAACATAAACTACCACTATGAGTTTTCACAAACATCACACCTCCGTTGGAGGGGTTTTATTACCAAACCATGTATTTTTTATCAAATGAAACAATTATCTTAACTAACACTTGTTCAATAATTTCAATTTAAAATAAACAAGAATAATTTAGATGGAAGATAAATTCAATTTAAAACATTATTGAATTAAAGAGGCTGGGAGAGGGACCCTACCTCAAAGGAGCCAAGACAAACTTGGTTCTTGACACTTTTATTAGTGATAACTCTAAGATCCTCCATCCATCCTCCGGACATATACACCTTTGAATATACATAATGATTCCCTAAACCCTATTTACATGTCTACATGGCCTTGAACAAGTAAAAGAGGATCCTTATATATATGATCACATGCATAAGCCCATTATCACCCACACATATATGCATTTTCCATATATATACATAATCACACCAAGACCCTTATATTTAATCGTGATGCGATGAGATGACATATATATAATGGGAGAAATTATTATATAAATTCTTACCTATGAATACGCAGTGATTCGCCTTTGAAAAGTAGCTCAATGAGATCCAAAATAAACAAAAAAACTATAGGAAACCCAAACATCACAAAAGACTATGTTAAAATTGGTCCAAAGAATAAAATTTGAAGAAACCTTACCTTAATCCAATGTCGAACTCACTACCTTTGATGGTAGTGGATAAAACTGCCCTCATAATAAGAAACCACCTATAACGAAATAATGGGAAGAGAGGAGAGATATAAAGCCTTCTTAAATATATGAGATCAGTGTGTCAATTGTACATGATAAAGGATACATGACTCTAATACCAACCTCATAGACCATTTTTTGCCTTTAACAGTTATCTCAAAATCACTAAAAATTTTCTCATAACCACATCTTCTAAATACACCTCAATTTGAATCTATGAATAAATTTTTAACAACGTACATCTCTCAGTACTTCATTCTTCTAGAACTAATACCTTGAGATATTTTTACCATTCTTGAAAAGTCATATTCTATAAATACATTTTCTAGATAAATATATAGATAAACACATTCTTATATTGATATTGTTTCTTTAATAATTGTAAATTCTAGAATTAATTTTTATTCTAAATAAACTTCTTCATCCTCATCCAACTGTATTTAGAATTTCAACATTAAATTTCATACATTATAAACACAAGGATGGATTCAATTAAACCATAGAAGGGACATTTAGTAAATAGTGGTCACCTTAACCGTACACACTTTTCATTGATTCCTATTAATATCCATCTAAAATATCATCAAATATATATGTTTCTTCCTCAAAAAATCAGTAACAAAAACCTATTCAATATTTAATCAACTTCATTACTTTTTGATAAAATTCTCTTCCATTTTATATATTAAACATTTGGCATCACAATATACTTCAGTGTTACCTTTTGAAATTATATTCAAACTTTGATTGAATCTTAATGATATCTTTCGAAATATTTGGATTATATTTTATATCAACTTATTATCTTTAACCAAGTGGGACTTCTAATCTATGAATATTTATTTAAGGAAATAGCTATAAGGATGAACTTATTCCTTTATTAGTTTTCTCTTCTTAATTCATCACCTTAACTTCTGAATATATTGAATTTACTTCTAATTAATGAAAAATAAAATATTGATAATTATAAATCATTTATTTACTTCATTCCCCCACGTTGTATTTTTTTCAATTAAATTTTTTATTATAAAGAAAATATTATTCTCATTTTCTCTCCCCAATTTTGAAAATAAGTACAAAGTCAATTTTATCTTCATTGTTTAAGGTTCTTAGGTAATGGAAAGTGACACTCACCTTATTCTATAATCATTATTTGAAATTTCATATTATCCCCTTTATCTTATATATTATTATGAGTAAAACCCATTTCTATTAATAGGAATATGACATAACATATCATATGTTAATGCACTATTAACTAAAATAATATATGTCTATATGAGAAAAAATCTATGTAGAAAAAAAGAAATATTAATCTAGAAATTAATATTATACATAAAAAATGAAACATGTGATACCAACTCAGAAATATGCATTCAAGGGGTTTTCAAAAGATATTCAAATTATTTCATCCTTAATGTCGTCTTAGGTTGTCAAAAAATTTAGCATCTGAAATATAATAACCTAGAAGTATAACATGAAGGTAATAAACTCTGTAATTTTCTATAATCTCAGTCCATTCACCTTTCCATAATAAATCATTATAAACACAAATTATATCTTGTTCTAAAACATTAGATTTACATGACATGTTGATATTTTTTGGTTGTTCAGTCTCAAATTCTACCAATTGAGGTAAACTCTATCCATCTTCATTATCATGAATATATCCAATAATATTTGTAATTAGAAAACATGATACCAATAAAAGAACTCCCCAATGGATTTCTTGTCTTCATAGAATGTTTTCATAACATTTTACATCTCCTTTTCCCTATTAATTTTAAAATCTTCAATTACCTGCATAATGGAAATAAACACAACATATATGTGAATGAGTTTATTTATATTTTTCTTATTAGTAAGTTAAACCATGTTAAAATTTTCTTTTCAATCTAAAAACTACATTCAATTTATCTTGAGATTTATAAGAACACATCATGCTTTCTTTTCCTTTGATTTTATAGACTTGAGCATTCATGGGAAGTTTGGATTTATTCCTTTCTTCAACATTATTTTTATATGAAATTTATATTTTCATATAATCCAGAAAGTAACATTCATTCTCTTATAACCGCTTTACCTTATTTTCTATTTCAAATTATTATGGATAAATAATTAGATGTTCTTTAGGAAGATAATTAACTTTATCCTCATGTTCAAATAATTTCTTTATTATATCCTTCGTATCACAAAAATTCCTCAATTAATTTTTAATTATATTAACTTACTTATCATATCATAATAGAAATTCATGAAATTTTTAAGAGTGTGTAAATCGATTTTTCATCTTTAACAAACTTTCTGAATAACCTTTAAGTCACCATTTTTGGAAACAAATTTCAACTTCCCTTCTTTGATGTCTTCTACACAACTAATACTTTTTATCCTTTCATGGATTGATGATATTTATAATTTCAAATTAATTTATTTAATATTAATAACATTGTATTTCTTTCCTTCCATGGTATAATATTATCTGTATTGGTGTATTATATTTCACTACATTGTTATTTGGTTTGTTTTTTTATGTTTATACTTTTTCTTACACCCCAAGGTGAACTCATTTTCTTTTATGTATGGAATTATTTTTATAAAATTATATAAATTATTCTTGTTAGGAGTGAACTTAACTCAATATCACAATAAATATTTTTTTTTAATTTCCAAAGAAGATATAAAGATATTTTAATATATTAAATGTAAATATATTTAACTTCTTTTGTGAGTATTTCTTAAACTCAATGTTATTTATCACAGCTTCAGATTCTCTTAACCTAAGTCTTGGCCATTATTGACTTTTAATGATTGAAATTTAATGCTTGAAATCTATAACCTTGAGCCCAAAGTTTTAACAGCACCAATAGTATCCAATAATCCTCTATTTAATCCGTTGTAAAATAATCTAGAAAACATGAGTACCTTGTTGCATTTATATAAGGATATATTCTTTTTATTATATTCTTCAGGAAAATATTTCTACTCTTTCAACACCCCCTTTGATAAAGTATTGACTTTATAAAAAAAATTATCTAACTAGATATATTTCCAAACTTTTTTTTGTAACATAACATTTGGATGGAAACATTATTACTGCAAAATTGTTTTTTGTAAGGGTTTCATTTTTCTGTGATATTATAGTAAATTATTCCTCATATTATTTCAAGCTCTTCTAGGTAGTAAAATGGGACTTTTTGTAAATAAGACTCTTATGAAAATAATCATGGATCCTTCTATCATTTCATATTTTTGTGATGAATCATCTTGTGCTACATCCATATTTCTTGAATTTACATCAAACTCAAGACACATTAGATTCAAAGTATTTTCTTTATATTAAAGATATTTCCCTATTTCTTTACATTTTCTTTTTCTCATCTCAACATTGTATTTAGAAAACTTATTATTTTTTTATAGATAAATTTAAATCCCTTTTATTCTTTTATATTTTACCTTAAACTGATAATTCTTGATATTAGTTATAGATCTATGAGTTTTTTTAGTACATGGATTTGTCCTAATAAAATTTGATTGTATTATATTTATCATTAATTAAAGTTATAATAATTCTTAATCTAATAATAGTTTCTTATATAATAATGAAATATATTATTTGGGTTCAACAAGTTTAGATAATGCATTTCACGTTTTCACCTTATCATATTATTCATGTTCCATAGCATATTATTCCCTATAAAGTTGTGACTTTTCATCCTGTTGACCCTTAATAAATTTAATTATATGTGTGATAAAATCAATATAGATTTTTTTAAGTAATTCTTAACTTTAGAGTAAAAATAACGATGTTATTCAATCTGAACATACTCTTCATAGTATGAACTATATTCTTTAGTGGATAATTATCAACTATTATGATATAAATATTAATACTTTTATTTCTAGGATTTATAAGTGAATCCTATATATCCATTTTCACATGAGTTATATCCCTTAAATCAATATCCATATTCATATCCTTCTCCATTTTCTTTTTCAATTTTCTAGTATAAATGTTCATTTTTAAAGTGACAACTTCCTTATTCTTCAAAAAAGGCATATCACTAACCTTTTAAAATCTTCCCATCAAGATTAGTTTGTAAAAATATTTTATAGAAAAATAGATCCAATCATAGGTGTAAACTTATGCTCTAATGCCAATTTAAGTTCCTAGTGAATATATAAAAAACCATTTATTCACCCCCTCTTAGCAGTCAATACATCAAGCGGTTCTATAATTATGGAATTCCCATAATGATAGAGATTAAATTGTAAAATGTTTTAATTATATTTTATTTATGAATATTTCATAAATTTTTATCTCTTGTTTAAATATTATAATTTTTATTTTATTAAAATGTTATTCCCTATTTTATTCATAGTTAAAATTTTATTTTATGATTAATGGTGTATACATTAGTTTAATTTCAAAACTTCTTCTAGATAAAGCCTCACATTACATGATATGAT
Source organism: Viscum album (assembly GCA_963277665.1). Lineage (NCBI taxonomy): Eukaryota > Viridiplantae > Streptophyta > Magnoliopsida > Santalales > Viscaceae > Viscum > Viscum album. Next base: position 187,049,887 of record OY728144.1, read on the forward strand.
TGCATATATAATGAATTTATTTTTTTATCCAACATGGACTAATTTTCTAATTAAAGTTATAATCTTGAAATTATATATTGAATATAGTTTTTACATATTATGTTTTGGAGTGGTGATGAATTGGATTATCTATTGAGTAAATTATACATGGGTAGAGGGACTTGGGGTTAGAAAACAAACATTCCTAGATGCCTGCACCTTTTCTTGGATGGTGAATGGGTTTGGGAATTTTTTTCTCTGATCTTACTCATTTGGATATTTCAAAACTTATACAACTCTATTACTTTACATGACCTATTCATGTACCTTATGCATATAATAAAGTTAGATATTTTTGAATATGTTTGACTTATAATTTTAGGTATGTAACACAAACTTGTGAGTTTTGTAAAGTTCTTCATATCCATATGGTTTTAAAATATTTATTGGGTGGAGGTAATATGATTCCAATACTAAATTACTGTGATAATTCATAAATAAAATGGAATAGAATGAGATAATATGATGAGATTAAAATAACATAAAAAATATTATGTATCAGATTCCATCTAAATTGGAACTTGGTAAGACCTATATCATTAAACTAGGTAGTGTTTCCCATATAAGTATTCCACTAAATTTTCATCTATAAAAAAAGAATGTAATGGGTGACAATAAATCATCATTCGATAGGTTCTAACCTAGAAGGGTTCCGCTAGGTTGGATCCTGTTAATATATTTTTGATTTTTGGTTTGGGTTACACTTAGCCAGAAAATCCTTTGGAAGGATACCAAAGGAATAGTGCTGAGAATATCTATTTTGAATTAGACAAAGCCTTTTATGCTCAGGTATTCAAGAATAATATATGATATGATTAGGATGATTCCCCACCTTAATAATTAATTGATTAGAGTAATTCAATAGTGAAATCATTTCTTAGTATAATATGGATAAATTTTTACTAATGGAAATGATTAATTTTAAAGGGGTTCCCCATTTTAGTGGGAACCAATTTAGTAGAAGTCCTTATTAAATGTATAATGATATATGATACTCATTTGATAAAATATTATTTTGTAGATAAATAAAATTATAATTATCAAGATAATATTTTTAATTAATCATTGAAAAGGAGAAACCTATGTATGTAGATTTTATTATTTGTAAATTAAGAAGAGTTCCTAAGGAAAAATTCATAGTGTTAAAATAGTTCCTTCCCCAGTATCAATGTTTTATAATTTTCCAATAAGTGAATAAAGATTCCTATTGAATCATAGAGTGATTCATTTAAGGTTTCAAAGTTAATAGATAAAAAATATATTGTTTTGGTAATGTAATTTATCCTACTATCATATATGTAAATATTATTAGAATTTTATTTAATTCAACAAATTTTTACCTAATATTTTCAATGTGTTGAGAATGAATTAAATGGGAATAATATGTACGGATTTTGGTAATATATGTATAATATGAGTGGGTAAAGGTTTAAAGTAGAATAACAAAAGTGATTTGAAAAGTTCAAATTTGTTTATTTAAGAATCCAATTATGGTCATTCAAACTATGGTTTTTCAAGAATGAGGAATAATAATTCTATATTATGGTATTATCTAAGATATACCTAAAGGATTTTAGGAAAATCCCTGTATTTTCGATGTTAGTTATGAATTTTATATAAATTAATTCTTTGATTTTGAAATGTATATGATAAAAAATGTATATTTTAAAAAGTATTTTAAATATATAGGAGCTCAAAATCAAAGGAAAAATTGATTGATATTATATGTTAAAATTCATGAGATGTAATAAACAGTTAATACACTAAGGATTTGAATGTAATGTATTTTATCAATCTCAAATGAATTTATGTACAATGTTGGTATCTTTATCTCATTTCACATATGTGATTAGGGAAGTTGTTCGATTACAAATATTTGTTGTAAACAATTTTGGGATGATTAATTGTATACACATAGTTTATTATTTATCAATTTCTATAACAGGCTTAGGGAAGAAGATACAGATAAAATATTTTCATATAGGATAAATTTTTTTATCCAAACATTTACTAAAATATGTGTGAATGTTTTCCCACCAACAATCAGTGAGATATTTTAATAAAATATTCTTTCTAAATAATAATGGTTTCAAACACATATAATACAATATACGATATGTAAACAACAATTAATTTGTTTAATATTTATAATCAATGTAAAAAAATTTATTTCCAAAAAAAATGGGTTTTCTATATTTTCATTGTATTTTGAAAATAATATAGAATTTAATAGGTTAGTTGTTGTATGATTGGACTTATAGAAGTTCTATGTAGACTTATAAATAATTAAAACAATTTATGTTTTTTAAGTAAATTAAAATTGATATCTTAAAAGAGTTTAGGGATTGGTGGTAAAGGGAAATATAAAGAGTTAAATTATCTACTGTAAATATGTCTTATCACATTATCCTAAAATATTTTAGGATTTAGTGGTAAATAGAAAGGAAATAATTACATTTTGTTAACATATTAATGTGATTGTCACTTTATCCTAAAATTTCTTAATTGGAAAGGTGAATAATAATATAATTAGTGAAACTATATTAAGTAAATAATATTTTTTAATTGGATTAAAAATATTATGTTGATGAACATAGAAAGAGTTCAATGTATCGAATAGATATTGACATCATAAAATTTGATGTTATTATGTTTTGAAGTTTGAGTATCTTCAAATATTCTAATAGTTTTGAATATGATTCCTAAATCTCACTATTATTCAAACTAGATTTTTTTTAAAGTGCCACTCACTAAATAGTTAGTGGGGGTGTTTTTTCTAATGATCACATATATATGTGAAATGGAATAAATATAATTTAATGTTTTAACAAAGACCACAATCTAAGAAACCATAATACTAGTCTAGAATTTTATCATATATAATTTCTTAAATCAGTTCTTTTGTTGGGTTTGATAATTATCTTTAATGGGTTTAATAATATTAAAATGTATCATATTAAATTAAAACTCTATTTTATCATTTTTTTCATGTTTGATACATACATTTACACATAAATATACATTTTTAAGTGTAATAACATTTTACCTCTCTAAGTATAACATTTTTATTATCTATCAAAAATTATCATCATGGAGAGTTATAGTTTATAATGAAATATTAATGTTATTGTAAATTGGATTCTTCTATAAAGACACAATATATTCTCTTAAGGCATATGAAAAAGTGTAGTATTCCTTTTATTCACTATGTAACACAACAAATATACAACATGGGGTGTCATACAGTTGTCTTTTGAAATGCTAGGGGTGCATGGATCATATTTGAGTCTCCATTACCCTAGGTAGGTTAGATAACTAGAATTAAAACCATTATCCTTTGATACCTTACTTATGTAAGTCTACATATTGAATTTTCTTGTATAGAGGTGGTTGGGTACATTTCTGATCATGTCATTAGTAGATCTAAAGCATGATGGGATTTGACCTCTTGTATGACGAGTCTGACATTGGGGCCCTTGATTGAGATAGAGTATGTGACTGTGAAACCTCATCTTGATATTTCATATCTATCTAGAAAATGGACATGTGATGTGAATATCAATAAAGATGAATTAAATGTTATGTATTCATTGATCATAATAGTCTACACTTAGAGAATCAAGAAAAAATGAGTTGGATACCTGGTATTGACATGCTTCTGTTGAGTCAATAAGGTTTTCCTTATGACTTCTCCATTCCTTCTTGTTTTGAAAATCACAAACACCTTATCTTTAAGGAAAATCACTTTTATAAGAAAAGTCTCTTTTATAAGGAAGATCACTTTTATAAGAAAAGTTATCCTTATCATATTTTCATCCATATATTTCTTAAGTATAAGATTCATATTCATTTCTATATTCTCAAAATTGTTTGAAACTTTGATATGAAGCATTCAGTTTTAGGTTCCGAATTCTGGATGAGAACTGTAATGAAGTTTCAATCCGAATTCTAGATGAGAACTGTAATGAAGTTTTACTCCGAATTCTGGATGAGAAATGTAATGAAGTTTCACTCCAAATTCGGGATGAGAACTGTAATGAAGTTTCACTCTGAATTCTAGAATGTGAACTGTAATGAAGTTTCATTCCGAATTCCAGATACGAACTTTGATAAAGTTCTACTCCGAATTCTGGATACGAATTCTTATTCCGAATTCTCATTCCAAATTCACCTATTAAACTAGATCTGATCATATTTGCTTTATAAACTCCGAATTTATTTAGACTCCAAAAATTATTTTTGGTAAGACTCCAAACTTTCATTTTGCTTACAATTTTATAATTTGTCTACTCTTTGACATTTTGTTTACACTCTAAACCTTCACTCCGAACTTTTGAGTTAGACTTTAAATGATGTCGTACATTCTGTTTCACTTGTTTTGTTATAAAATGATGTCATCTATTCTGTTATAAACTAACCGTTGGTTAAGTTACATGTGTACAGGTCCCTCCGATTTTTAAGGAAAATATGACCGTTGGAAAGGAGGCCGACTTTTCCTATAAATAGGAGCTCATTTGAAAGAGCTCATAACGACACAGAAGTTGATCGATCTAGAGACCACACACTGCTATGGTGATTTCTAGAGAGAGAAATATTTTCATGCCTTGTGCGTACTAAACCGCTCATTCAGTTTTTTCTTTGTGCGAATCCGAATTTTGGTGATTACATTCGAGGACTTCCAGGGATAGAAAGACAGATGTGCCGACTACCTTGAAGTTCGAGGGCTTCCTTGATGAGGAAGACAGAGGTTTCCAACTACCTAGAAGTTGAGGGCTTGCGGGGATAGCAAGACAGAGACTCCGATCTTCGTATCGAGGGCTTACCTTGGTGTGGGTAAGACATAATTTCTTGAAAGTATAAATCAAGGGACCTTTATCCAAGGTTGTTGGATACCCTTCTCTTTGGGTTAAAAGACTTATATCTTGTTACTTGTAGTTTTACTACTTGATTGTTTCCGCTGCATATTGTTTTATAAGGAATGTATAACTTTCTTATACTTCCTTACTTGTACTCTGTTCCATTTATATTCTATACGCTTTAAGGTAGAATCTCATATTGTAATCTTTAGTTAAAGTTTCAATTTCTGGATCCATATTTCCAGAACCTACTTTCGGAATCTCTTTCCAGTTTTAAGCAAGTACATAGGACTTGATGTTTATAACTTCACCCCTTATTCCAAGTTTTCATTTGGTGTTAGAGGTGTAGTGAATTTTCTTATTTTAACTTTTTTAAACTTAGCTCTTTTCTTTGTTTAAGGAAAACATAGTTATTCGTAACTAAATTTAAAGGTTACAAAGGAATTTTTAAAGTTTACAATTCACCCCCCTCCTATATATTGAGCATCTACATCATTATTTAGATCCTACAATTGGTATCAAAGGAGGTCTCTGAAATACTTGTACTCACGTATAAGTTTTTTTCTTGCTCAATTTATCATTCCGAACTTTCTCATTCCGAACTTTCTCATTCCGAATTTTGTCATTCCGAACATTGTGATTACGAACTTTTTCTACTAACAAGTTTTTTGTGCCAAAGGTTATTTTATGTATAGAAGGAATTAATGTTGGATCCATTGATAATCTAAATCCTAAAGACCACCAATATTTGATGTTAATGACTATGAGTATTAGAGATATCGAATGAATACTTTTGTTATCAATACTGGAGTGGAAAACTTTGTTATGCTTACTGGAGATTATAAAATTCCTGACAAGGAAGTTATAACTTTTACTAACCAGGAAAAGAAAGAGTATCAAATCAATTATAAGGTATGCAATACCGTAATTTGTTGAATGACTATAAATATATATAGCCAAATTTCTTCGTGTGAAGAAGCTAATTGTATGTGGAAGAAGTTAGAAGTTATACATTTTGGAACTTCTAAAGTGATTGAGACTAGGAGAGCTATGATTAGAGCTGAATACCATGGATTCAATTTTCCTTATGGTGAACCAATTTGTAAAGTTTAATAGAGGTTTATGACTATTGTCAACAGTTTACAGTCTATAGGAGAGAAAGGGCTAGATGATGAAGCACTTGTGGATAAAATAATTGATATTATTCCCAATGAGTGGGAATCCAAAAGAACTTCTATAGATGAGAATAGGAAGGTCACTAAAATTTCTCTTGATGAGTTATTCGGAACTCTTATTCAACATGAATCCAAAATGAAGAGAGATGCTGACAACATCAAAAAGAAGAATGGGAAAGGTACATTTTCTTTTACAACAACATCAAATCACATGAAACCTAAGACTCCTGAGAGAGTAACCAGATCCAAGTCTAAGAAGGTAGTTATTCAATTAGATTCTAGTGAAAGGGAAATCTCTGAAAATGAGTTAGCAAATCTTTCTTGAAGGATGAACAAGATAGATGGTCAGAGAAATTTCCAATCCAAGTATAAGAAAATGGAAAGGAAAGATAGGAAATATGGATAAGTCACATGTTATGAATGCAAGAGATCTGGAAATATTAGACCAGATTGTCCTTTGCTCAAAAAGAAATAAAGGAAAGAAAGGCATTCAGACAGGAAGAGAAAGATGTATTATAAAGCCAAATCTAAGAACGTTCTGAAATCTAGTGACACCTGGAGTGCCAGTGGTGGTGACTCTTCAGATGAATCTTCTGATTATGAATCTTCAGGATAGAAGAATCTTGGTCTTATAGCCAGATTACCTATTGACAATCATTGCTTTATGGCTAAGGTACGAAATTCTGAATCATTGACCAATGTATCTTTAAAATCTAACGATGGTAATTATTATAACTCTTCTGATGAAGAATCCTCTTCTGATGAAGAAAATACTTCACCTACCTATGAAGAAGTTTATAGGTTTGTTGAACTTCTTGAGATTGAGAACTCTAAACTCAATAAGAAACTTGATAAGGAAAACTCTAGGAATTCTATTCTTACGAAAGAGATCAGATCTTTCTAAAGATCTTGATAAGAAAAATTCTGATTTTGAAAGTATTTCAAAAAATATTTAGGAATTATGTTCTGAGAAGAACAAACTTTCTAAAGAGTTAGAAAAAGTAATTTCTAATAAAAGTGTTTTTGATCCTAGATCTAGTTCTAAATCTAATGATTTTGAGGTTAAAAACTTAGTTATAAAACTCATGTCCAAAATCTGTTCCTTAAAGATTTGTTTATCAAACTTTACCCATGGTAAGGAAAATTTTGATAAAATGTATTCCCAAATACGACCTTTAAGAAATAAATCCGGATTTGGTTATACCCATGAAAACCCAATTTTTAGTAACAATTATTTTTTTCCTCAAAGTGCCCCATTTTGTACCAAGTGTCAATGTGGTGGTCACTTGCCAAGGAATTATTCCTTAAACAAAACCCAATCTTTAGGATTACAAAAAGCTTAATTTTCTAAGAAGATGTGGGTACCTAAAATTTTGTTATCTGGGGATTTCGGATCCAAACAAGTTTGGATTCCAAAAGTCTAATTCTCTTCTTGATTTCAGGAAAGTAAAGAGAGTATCAGCAGAAACACATGGTACATGGATAGTGGATGTTCCCAGCACATGACTGGTAACAAAAGCTATTTTGAAAAGATGATCAATACGAAAGGAGGAAAGGTAACATTCAGAGATAATGTTAAAGGAGAGATTGCTGGTATCAGTAATATTGTTCTTCTAGGTAAAACCTTGATTTCAAGTGTTCTTTTTGTTAAGGGTCTTAAGCACAACCTCATTAGCATAAGTCATTTATGTGATGAAGGGTACCTTGTGAATTTTAGGAATGAAAAATTCTTAGTTCACAATTCCAAGGAAGAATTTATTCCCTCAGCCAATAGGTAGGATAATGTTTACACCTTAAATTTAGAAGACCTTAGTAGCCAAGATTTACCTTGCCTAAGTGAAATGGAAGATCATTCCTGGTTATGGAATAGAAGACTAGGTCACTGTAACCTTAGGAACTTATGCAAACTCTCTAAGAAGAAACTAGTTAAGGATCTACCGGAGCTTAGATTTTATTCTTCTAAAGTTTGTGATCCTTGTCAATATGGAAAGCAACATAAATCTAGTTTTAAATCAATCGGTGAAGTCTCAACAACTGATGCATTATAGTTAGTGCAAATGGATGTTTTTGGTCCAACACAAACTGGAAGTATTGGAGGCAAATACCATGTGTTTTTTCTAGTTGATGATTACACTAGATTTTCTTGGGTCTATTTTCTAGCAAAGAAGTCTGAAGCTTTTTCTTATTTCAAAAATTTTAGAGCTCAAGTTAAAAATGAGAAAAAACTTCCATTGAAAACTATTCATAGTGATCATGGAGGAGAATTTCATAATTCTAATTTTGAAACTTTTTGTAGTAGAAAAGGTATTACTCACAATTTTTCAGCACCTAGAACTCCTCAACAAAATGGTGTAGTTTAAAGAAGAAACAGAATTCTTAAAGAGATAATAGGAACCATGTTGAGTGAATATTCTATATCTAGGCATTTATGGACTGAAGCTGTAAGTACTACTTGCTATACTATAAATCGAGTTTTGATTAGACCTTTTCTTAATAAAACACCTTATGAGTTTTGGAATGGTAAAAAACCAAGACTATCCTACTTCAAGGTTTTTAGTTGCAAAGTATTCATTTTGAATACTAAATATAACTTACACAAATTCGCACCAAAATCCGATGAAGGAATTTTCTTAGGTTATTCCACAACTTCTAAGGCTTATAGAGTTTTTAATAAAAATACTTATACTGTTGAAGAAATAGTGCATGTAAAATTTGATGAGTCTGATCCTTTTGTTTTTAAACCATCCCAGCCTACATCCTCAGATGTGTTCTCAAAAACTGATTATCAATCTTTGATAGAAGATCCTTCTGATAAGGAAAATGTTTAAGAAGATACTTCTGAAACATTTACCCCAGAAGACTTTCTACCCTATGTTGATGAACAAGATTTTCAAAACCCAAATCAGGAATTTCTTAAGAATCATCCCAGTGATAGTATCATTGGTGATGTAAATCAACCATTAAAGACTAGAAGTTCCTTAAGAAATGAAGTAGAACATATATCATTTCTTTCCCAATTAGAACCAAAAAGCACTGAAGAAGCTTTAGGTGATGATGATTGGATCAAAGCCATGCAAGATGAACTAAATGAATTAGAAAGGAACAAAGTCTGGAATTTGGTTGAAAGACCTAAGGAAACTTCTGTTATTGGAGTAAAGTGGGTTTTCAGAAATAAATGTGATGAAAATGGAGTCATAGTAAGAAATAAAGCTAGACTTGTTGCTAAAGGCTACAATCATCAAGAAGGAATATACCATGAAGAAACCTATGCTCCAGTAGCTAGACGTGAATCTATCCGTATTCTATTTGCCTTTGCAGCATTCTTTAATTTTAAACTTTTTCAAATGGATGTGAAATGTGATTTTCTTAACGGTTATGTTCAAGAGGAAGTTTTTGTTGAACAACCTCTTGGCTTTGAAGATATAAAACATCCTGATCATGTTTTTAGACTTACCAAAGCTCTGTATGGTCTTAAACAATCCCCACGAGCATGCTATGATAGACTCACTGGATTTTTACTTCAAAATAACTATGTTAAATGAAATGCAGATCCAACCCTTTTTATAAAGAAAGATAAGAAAAATGTTTTGATTGTTCAAATTTATGTTGATGACATCATATTTGGTTCAACTCAGCAATCTTTAACCGACTCTTTTGCATGTTTAATGAAATCTGAGTTTGAAATGAGTATGATGGGTGAGGTAACTTTTTTCCTTGGTTTTCAAATATATCAAAAACCAGAAGGAACCTACATATCCCAAATTAAGTATATTAAAGATCTTCTCAAGAAGTATGGTTATGACAACACTAAGAGTATAAGTACTCCCATTGGTACCTCAAACTCGTTAGATCGTGATGAAGCTGGGAAACCAGTGGATCAAACATTTTTTAGTGGTATGATAGGAAGTTTACTTTACTTAACAGCTAGTCGACCATACTTAATGATCTCAGTATGCTTATGTTCAAGGTATCAATCCAATCCTATGGAATCCCACTTAAAGGCAGTAAAAAGAATTTTTCGCTACCTTAAGGGAACCATGGATCTAGGATTATTTTATACTTCTGGAAATGATTTTGTTCTAAAAAGCTTTTCTGATGCTGACTTTGGTGGATGTAGAATGGATAGAAAAAGTACATCCGAAACTTTTCATTTCTTAGGACATTCACTAGTTTCTTGGTCCTGCAAGAAGCAACATTAAGTAGCACTTTCCACTGCTGAAGACGAATATGTAGCAGCCGAAAGTTGTTGTGATCAAGTGTTGTGGATGCAACACACACTCACAGACAATGGCTTGAGTTTTACTAAAACTCAAATTTTGTGTGATAACACAAGTCCCATTTCCCTAAGTAAGAACCCTGCACATCACTCTCGTGCAAAGTACATAGATATTAGGTATCACTTTCTTAGGGATCACACACTAAAAGGAGATAGTATTCTTCAGTTTATCAGAACTCAAGATCAACTTGCTGATATTTTCACAAAATCTTTGGCTTCTGATAGATTTGAATACATTTAATAGAAGTCAGAAATGATAAATGTAAGGTAATATTTCTTAATTAAATTTCTGTTGAAAAAGTATCCTTACAGTAATAAACTCCTTTTCATAGGAGGAGTACATTTGATTGTTAGTGTAACTAAATTTTTTTCAAAGTTAGTTTTTCAAACATTTCGAAACTAACTTTCCGGAATGTGAATTTCTGGAGCTGAAATTTTCCAGAATAGATATTTTCATATAGAAATCTTCTGGAATGGAATTTTTTTTTATTGAAAACTTCTGGAATGGACAATTTCATACTGGTGTTTCCGTAATGAGATTTTCGTACCGAGACTTTATTAATGAGATTTTCATTTTCAAACTTTTGTAATGAAATTTTCATGCTGAAAATCTTGTAATGTTTTTTTTCTTTGTTGAGTTTTTCGTAGTGATTTTTTCGAACATTGTATTTTTGTAGTAATAAAGTTTTTTTCTTCTTAAAAAATAATATTACCCATTACGAATAATTATCCTAATCCAATCTAAAAGGTATGATTTCCTTACTCAAGTTTTCGTAATCATACTTTACTTGCTGGTATTTTCTTATATTTTGTTTTCAGATTATAGTTTTCTTAAATCATTGTTTTAATAAAAACCTCGAAAGATCGGATTCAAGTTTTCTTGAGAATTGGATTTTAACCGTCAGATCTCATCTCTGCTTGTTACAACCGTTCGATCAATCGAGTTCATCTCTCATGTGTTTCTGGATTCAAAGGGAAGCTTCGACAAGGAAAAGGCATTGGAAACTCTCGGGCTGTCAGATGACAAGGCTCTGAAGATTGCTACTCTATCAACGAATTTTCAGATTCTAGAATTATGGGTACAAGGCCTTATCGTAACGAGAAAGGGTGACAAAGACAGTTTGAAGAAAAGTGAGATCTATATTCTAGATTTTCTGATAAATCTAAGGAAGTTTAATCTGATGAAACACATTCTTATTACCATTGAGAATGTTAATAAAGGGAATCTGAGAGCTCAGATCATTTTGTATCCGAAAATCTTCTTGAAGTTAATAGTTTGGTGCCTTGAGTCTTTCAAGGAGGCTTGCAAGTCTAAACCGAGAGTTTGCAAAATTATGTTGGTGAGTGATGGTACCCTCAAAAGGATGGATGTATCCTTCGACAAGAATACTGGTCAGTTCGTTGATTTACCTGCTCAAGAAAAAGTGGTTCCGAAAGCTGGTGAACATGAATCTTCTAAGCCAGTGAGGAAGAGAAAGTTGAAAGAAGTTGAAGTTGAAGCAGAGAATCCCAAATCTAAGGAAGTTCATTCCGCACCTCCAAAACTGAAGAAGAAGAAAGCTTACCCTGATGAGGTAGTTTCTAAGTGGAGGGAAATCAAAGAGAAGAGAGTGCAAGGGGAACCTCAGTTTGGCTTGGATCCTGCAGAGGCTAAGGACTTGAAGGAAAGAATAGCGGATGATCTAGAAAAACAAGTGAAAGAAAAAAAAGCTCAAGAAGAAGATGTCTGAAGCTGAGGTAGTTCAGACTTTATTAAAGTTTACTGAGATGGCCTCTGGAAACATTCCCGTTCCGAGATCTTTTTCTTTGGAATCTCTACCCGAGACTCCAGGGAGAAACTTTATCGCTCTGGAAGAGGCAGTTGCTAAGCCTGTTGAAGAAGTTGAGCAAATTGAGCAAGTGGAAGAGGAAGAAGCAGTTGCTGATGGTAGTGGTGAGACCAAAGATATTTTGAAGCAAGTAGACGATTATAAGGGAACACCTTCGGAACATTTGTCGCTCCGAACATTAGAAGCTGAATCATCTAAGTTAGTCACTCTAGGGAAGGATGAGGAGAAATGAGAACAAGAAGTAGCCTATCATGCAGAGGAAGAAAAACTCCTACATGATGTTTCTCAAATGGAGAATGTAAAGGATGGTGCTCAAAAAGTTTCTGATGATGAAGACAATGTTGTTCAAGTGTATGACAGTGAAAAGAGAACTCCAGAATAGGACTCCATTCCGAAAAAGGACATGGGAAAGAAACTCGTTGTTGATACCCCGAGCTCAGTGGTTGTAAATATAATGGAAGTTGGTGATTCTTCTAAGAAGATGAATGAGCAATTTTAAGAAGAAAATTCTCCAAGAAAAGTCTCGAATTCGGAGTCATATTCATTGGGGCATGACTTTGTTGTTCAGTCATTAAAGAAGTTGGTAGGTACTATTCCGACTTTCTAAAGTATTGATTCAAGATGCCAGATGCTCCAACATGCTTTGAATCAGAAAACAGACTCCGTATCCATGGTTATGGACAAATTTGTTGAGATTGAGTCTTAATTCAAAACTTTATTTGTCGGCTATGAAGCCCACACAAGGTTTTGCAATAGAATGACTAGTTGGTCGAAGAAAACTGTAGAAGAGATGAAGATCTTTGATGAATTCCAAGATAACGTTAAGGATGCTTTTGAGACAGAAGACAGGAAGATAAATGAACTTACTTCATCCTTTGAAGAAAATTTGACAGATGAAAAGAATTTCCGTATTCATGAAGTCAGATATCTGAATGGGAAGCTGAATTCTGTTTCTCAAAACTGGAAGAATGAAAGGGATCATCAGATTGAGTTTGAAGAGAAGTTTTTAAAGCAAGAACAAGTCTTGAAGGCTCAGGAAGAAAAGCTTCAAGCCCAGGAAGAAAAAATTGAAGCTCAAAATGAAAGAATAGTTGTGTTAGAGAAGCAAGCTGAGGAAGACTATAATGACTTGAAGAAGATAAAGAATATTCTTAAGGGTCTCATAGATAAGGAAAAAGATCCAAAATAGACAAATCTGATCTTTTTTTGTATCTTAACTTCCTTGTTGTTGAACTATCAAACTTAATGAAAATTGTGCTTGTTCGTCTCTTTTTTTGTTGTTACTAAATTTTCAGGTACTTTGTTATATTTTCCATTCCCTCGAATTCTTTTTGAAAATCACAAAGGGGGAGAAGGAAAGGAACCCTAATAAAGGTGGAAAAGGAAAAAGAATCTGAACAAAGGGTGATAAAGAAAAAGAACTCTAATAGAGTTTATCTAAGGGGGATTTTTCCATTAAATAAGACATTCTTATTCTTTATGAAATATCATTCCGGAAATCTAGAATACGATCCTTAGAGTTTCAAAGCCTTAGGGGGAGTTAGTCGTACTCATCAACATCAATAAGAAAAGAGAGATAAGCCTTAATGTTTTCTTTCTTCATAGACTTTATTTTTCGTAAGGATGTCTGTACTTTCCAAAAAGGACGAGATTGTTGAGTCGATAAGGTTTTCCTTATGACTTTTTCATTCCTTCTTGTTTTGAAAATCACAAACACCTTATCTTTAAGTAAAATCGCTTTTATAAGAAAAGTCGCTTTAATAAGGAAGATCTCTTTTATAAGAAAAATTATCCTTATCATATTTCCATCCATATATTTCTTAAGTATACAATTCGGATTCATTTCTATATTCTCAGAATCGTTTGAAACTTTGATATGAAGAATTCTGTTTTAGGTTCCGAATTCTGGATGAGAACTGTAATGAAGTTTCACTCTGAATTCTGGATGATAACTTTAATGAAGTTTCACTCCTCATTCTGGATGAGAACTGTAATGATGTTTCACTACGAATTCTGGATGAGAACTGTAATGAAGTTTCAATCTGAATTCCAGAATGAGAACTGTAATGAAGTTTCATTTCGAATTCCGGATACGAACTCTGATAAAGTTCTACTCCGAATTTTGGATACGAATTCTCATTCCAAATTCTCATTCTGAATTCACCTATTAAACAGAATCTGATCATCTTTTCTTTATACACTCCGAATTTATTTAGACTCCGAAAATTATTTTTGGTTAGACTCCGAAATTTTATTTTGCTTACACTTTTATAATTTGTATACTCTTTGACATTTTGTTTACACTCCGAACCTTAACTCTGAACTTTTGAGTTAGACTTTAAATGATGTTGTACATTCTATTTCACTTGTTTTGTTATAAAACGATGCCGTCTATTATGTTATAAACTAACCGTTGGTGAAGTTACACGTGTACAGGTCCCTCCGATTTTTAAGGAAAATATGACCGTTGGAAAGGAGGCCGACTTTTCCTATAAATAGGAGCTCATTTGAAAGAGCTCATAATGACACAGAAGTTGATCGATCTAGAGACCACACGCTGCTAAGGTGATTTCTAGAGAGAGAACTCTTTTCATTCCTTGTGCATACTGAACTGCTCATTCAGTTTTTGCTTCGTGCAACTCCGAATGTTGGTGATTACATTCGAGGACTTCCAGGGATAGGAAGACAGAGGTGCTGACTACCTTGAAGTTTGCGGGCTTCTTTGCTGAAGAAGATAGAGGTTGCCAAATACCTAGAAGTTGAGGGCTTACGGGGATAGAAAGACAGAGACTCCGATCTTTGTATTGAGGGATTACCCTAGTGTGGGTAAGACAGACTTGCTTGAAAGTATATATCAAGGGACCTTTATCCAAGGTTGTTGGATACCCTTCTATTTGGGTTAAAAGACTTATATCTTTTTACTTGTAGTTTTACTACTTGATTGTTTCCGCTGCATATTGTATTATAAGGAAAGTATAACTTTCTTATACTTCCTTACTTGTAATCTATTCCATTTAGATTCTATACGCTTTAAGGTAGAATCTCATATTGTAATCTTTAGTTAAAGTTTCAATTTCCGGATCCATATTTCCGTAACCTACTTTCGGAATCTCATTCCAGTTTAAACTAAGTACATTGGACTTGAAGTTTATAACTTCATTCCTTATTCCAAGTTTTCATTTGGTGTTAGAGGTGTTGTAAATTTTCTTAGTTTAACTTTGTTAAACTTAGCTCTTTCCTTTTTTTAAGGAAAACATAGTTATTTGTAACTAACTTTAAAGGTTACAAAGGAATTTTTAAAGTGTACAATTCACCCCCCTCTTGTATATTGAGCATCTACATCATTATTTCAATCCTACAGCTTCATGTCCCTTTGTCACTCGATGTCTTGGAAAGAGGGAAATATTAGAATACATGTTTTCATATGTTGTAGACCGGTGGGCACGAGTATTAATATACAAATGATTTATGGAGATCTTGATATACCCCATTTTAACTTTACTAGTATTAATGCTTTTCTAGAAGCATCTTTTTTCTAATGTATATAGATCTAGAGAGTCGTATTTTTTTCAATGCTATAAAGGCCCATGGGGTCACACATTGTGGTTGACTGAATGGGGATTGAGTTTGAATCATATAACTACACTAAAACTGTTTTAGAGTTAATATAAATAAATTTCAGAGTAGTGTTAAAAAGGTATTTCATATGATGTGATATAAGGTAAAGTTAATGATATCATTACAGAAGCATTTTGGATGATATAGATAAGGAGTTTTGGATATGATTTCAAAAGCTATTGTATACAATACAATATAAGGTGAATTTGAAAAAGCCTATTAGGATTTAGTGTAAGTTGGAAAATTAAGTATATATTCCAAAATCCATATTTATAAATGATTTATTTATGGGAAAAATTTTAACTTTCTAAAAAATTATGATTTTCAAGAAATGGTTGTATTATTTCATGTTTATTAGACACCCGAACCATTTCACTGATGTAAGATATATTTAAATGAAATAATTTCATATTTATAAAGAATATACATGGATTAAATTCACATCATTAATAAACTAACCATGGAATATATATATTTGTGTGTGTTTTAAAACACTAGTTAACGAAAACACTACACATGAGCCTCCATAGGTTTTATATAAACCATATTTCTATATGATGGATTTTATGAGTGTGGATTGAGATCCTTATTCTTGAAGGAACCTCTCAGAACAAGTTTATCTATTTATTATTCTTCTTTTTCATACAGATATTCTATCACATCATAGGAGAATACAGAATCCTACATGTAAGACACATGATTAGTTCAATCCGTAGATACACCTCGGAGGTGTGATTATTTTTTCCACTTAGTGATATCTTCCAAACCCATGCAATAGAGTTTGAAGATGATGTATGGGATCTTTAGTGTAAGGTACATAATTCTAAAATAGTTCCTCATTTCAATACTTTATACGTAGTATCAAATTATCTTCAATAGATATCCATGCACAAAGGTTTTTAGTCATATATTCTTTATCTAATAAATATTATGAAATTGTCCTTGAACCCTTAAAAATCAACTTCTTGACTACTTATAAGAATAATAATGTGAAATGTGGTAATTTATCATGGTTCACTAGGGATGTGTTGTGTACACCAAATCTGTGTTATGAATTTGTTTTCGTGTTCTACTTGACGTTGTAGAAATGAATGATTAGAAAAATAGCTCCATGGTCTCAATACAAATCTGTGCAATTTAGTAGAATTGATTCCATGCCAAGTTCAGTATATAGGATCTATTAAACTTGATATATATACTTGAATTTTTTTCATAAATTTAGATAATAATATAAAACTTTAAAATGATAATACTTTATAAAATTAATATTTGAATTAATGATTATGTAAAAAAAATTAATGTCTAACTTACATCGTCTAGTCATAGAGTGTCAAAAATCACATGAACACTACACACACTATACCTTAGAGAATGAAAAAAATCCAATCCTAAGACCACCTTTTATAAAAACAAGCATGCATTTAATTTATAAAAATAAAATTAATAAAAGTCTAAAAAAACATAAATTAATGATGTAAACATACTAGAATACTCAATGAAAATCCTATAAATATCGACTAGGAAGAGGGGAGATAACACTCATAGTGATTCTTTGGAAATTCTCTCATACCCACATTGTTTTCAAAATATAAATCGCAACAATATGATGATTCAATTCATGGTATTTTTTACAATATAATCCATATAGATATACTAATACACCAGACCCCCAATTGTATATATTTTCCATTTTTAGATACTATAGTATTGGTAAGTACATCATGTGTACCAAGGTGGAAAAGTAGTAAACACAAAATGTATCTCTAATCAGGCGTATAATATATACAATTTTTTTTCAATTCAACCTCCACTCATCAACACCACTAGGAATCATTAAAAATGATCATCAAGCATCCAATGCACACTCGGGAACCTTGGGAGACATGAAATAAACTAATGATGTCAATATCTAATAAATGATGTATAACCTCACACCAGTCTCATATAGTTCCACTTGTAACCACCTCATCATGGATAAGTAGACTAAACATGTACTAAATATCCTCTCATTTAAGTTTAATACCCCCCTGAGGAATATACAGAGTGTGTGTCTTTCATTTCCACCTCTCAACAAATGTGGAAATAAAGTTATGATCAATGGTATTGATGTAACACATGGATAATCAATTAAATATATCACATTAGAGGTATGAAATAATGTTTTATAGTGGTAACTCTTGCTATAAATGATGTGATCTTCTAGAACTAAAATTTGTTGAACACGTTTTCACTCCAGTCCATAACATGGTACATGTGACTAATGGGCAGATAAGATAGTCTTCTCTCTGTAAATATATTACATTTTCATAAATTTTTAATGTTATTTAGTAGTTAACATCATCTAAATTTAAAAATATATTATGTTGTGACTATAAAATTATGTTATTCACATAATAATATGATTTAATAATAAATAATAAAAAGTGGGGTTTTCATCAATAAAAAAATTCAAACCATTTCTTACATATACAATTTCATTAAAAACTATAAGAAAAGATCAATCCTATGTAATGTTCAATAATTTCCTGGTACATCTCAAGAAATATGGATGGGTGTGACCATTTTTGCCACATAAACCACACTTTCATTAAGTTATCTATTTCCTAGGAAAATCCATCTCATTCTAAATACATGTCGAATTTAGAATCTCTATGTGTAGGGGATTAAATGGGAATAATGATGTTATGATATTTAACTATATGAATCCATAGATATATATAACAATTAGTAATACACTTTAGTAGATACAATAAATCAAAACATTATACATAATATAATTGTACAGAATAATATGTTCCGATCACATGTGCACAAGGATATTAAAATTATTTGAAGTTACCAAAATCATAGTAACACTAATATAGTAAAACCACAAGAACATAACCACTACTTATAGTCAGAGGATCATGGTACTCAGTGACCTCAAATCTTTTTTTCAAACAGTAAAATGAATGAACATTAAAATTGGTAGCTTCCAGAAGAACATGATCATTCTCACGATGAAGATATTTCCAATATATCATCCCTTTATTAAGACCGTATTCATCCTAATTTCCCTTATCTATAAAATAATTAACCATGTGATAATATATTTTCCTTAATAAAGCATTAATTTAATTTTAAAATATTACCTTATAATTTTATTTTAACTATAAATTATTTAATTGCCAATCTCAAATTATATTATTTATTATGATTTTAATGGATTAAATAATAGACATCCTTCTACCGTGTGTTCTCACACTAAATAAATCAAAATAAAATATTAAATAAAATAAAAAATTCTTTTCCTAATTAAAAAATAATATAATATTATTAATTTCATGTGACGGGTATAACTCAAACACCCTTGAATACTCCATTATATCATTTCACAATGTTGGTCATATTGTTTCCACATCTCCGACCATCACCATATGCCATCAAGCATTATCCCTTTATAAGTTTCATAATATATTCATATAATTTCAAATTATCTTAGTAAAGGCATTCAAAATTATCATCCATCCTCTTATGTCGAGTTTTTTTATACTAAAATTAAAAAAAACTAATAATAACACATACAAAACTATTTTATCCTCCAAAAGGAATTTTCCAACAAAAAAATTTATAT
Source organism: Viscum album (assembly GCA_963277665.1). NCBI lineage: Eukaryota > Viridiplantae > Streptophyta > Magnoliopsida > Santalales > Viscaceae > Viscum > Viscum album. Next base: position 187,069,293 of record OY728144.1, read on the forward strand.
ACCAATATCAATGATATCTTTATTCATGGAATCATCGTTGAACTTATTTTAAAAATTTCTTGTAGTGTTTACAATAAAATATTGATGATAAAAAAGGGATGGTCTTCATGAAATACTCTAATACTATACATATTTCTTGATCACTTTATATTGATTATAAATAATACAAATTCCCCCATTATCCCTCACAATTTCATAGATGAAATCATGGAACCAACTCCATATTGAGAACTTCTCCTTATTAATAATATCAATAGAAAATGTTATAAGAGAAATATTTATATCATATATGGAAGAAATAAAATAGGTTCAAACATAAATTCTATAAATTATCATTCCATAAATCTATACAATCTTCTTATAATGTTTTAAAGTTGTCACACACGGCAAGAGTGCCCAAAATAATTTATCAAACACTACCTTTAAATGACTGTCTTCTTTTTGTTGGCTACTATATTTAACCATGTGTAACTCGTATAAAACTTGATTCCTTAAAAAACACTCTATAAGATATATTAAAACATTATAGGATTCATCCTAATCCTAATAAACATTCACGATGGACTTTTATCATAAATATCATTTCTTCCAGTAAGAAATTTGGTAACCATAACGTTTTTTGATACCCTCTACCAATAGAACTACTTGAACATCGTAACATGATGATATAATTTAAATAATAATATTTGAAATTAATTAATTATATATATCCTTGTGACTTTTTGATATGATTGTGTTTACACATCTATGTGTATTCAATGAAGAGATTTGACAATATGTTGAAATTTTTATCAAGTGAAACTAAAACATGTACTTGAAAATATGAATCAAATATGTCAAAATTGAATTATTTAACAAGATTTAATTATTATTCCATTACATGAATTCAATTATTATCAATGTTGAACTATTTTATCATAGACATCATAGGTCTTTTAGTATCAAACTTTCTCATAATGTTAAAAACACTTTCATTCGATCATCAATTCATTCCACTAATAATTCTTGAAAATTATATACTAAGAATAATGATAAAATGATAAAATTCTAGTGAGAAGGTAATACACACTATTGAGCATTATTATAATGGTGGTGGATGACTCAATGGTCAGTGTGACATAACACAAATCAACTCAAAATGTTCTCTGATAAATTTTTCCTCATACAAATCCTCAATATCTTTTTATTGTTGTAATTTATCATCTTCCTTAATATTTTACACCATGAAATATACTTCATGTGGAGGAATATCCTAAAATAATCCAATCCCTACTTGATATATCATAACCTAAGGTTCCTATAGTGTATCCTGAGGCTATGATGGACCAACTTCCACCACATATAGAACATATTTGACAGTATATATATTGACCTATAACTCTATCATTTTATCTTCAGATTAGACCTTAACATGTGAAAATAATTGTTTCTAATTCATCATAATTAATAATTGTATATACTGTATTACACAATATATATTTATATTAAACATGAACTTATAATATGGATTGTATCACTTGGTTAACCATAAGTTTTAATCGTTAATTAATTTCTATCTGAACAACATGAAAATTTGTATAATTGGTAAGTAATACAACTCATTCTTGTTGTTGACTATAACCGAATCTTTGTTTTGTGTCAATTATATTTCTTTTACAATAAATATATTTATAAATATTTTTATCTATTATAAGACTTAGTTATTTATTAAATATAATCATTGAAACATAATAACATTTTAAAATATTTCAACATTTATTTAACTACAGGACTTCTAAATAAAGGTATCAAAAAAGAAAACATAATACAATTCTGATGGAGTAAAGATCATTGGAATTATATATATAATGCACTATGTTAGTTTCAAAATAGGTGAATATTAGGGTTCATTTTTTGTGCATCGAGTGAATATTGGGTTAATACAAAACCAAATTTTTCCAGGGTTATTATCCATAGATGCATTTGATCCAGAGCCAACATCCAATTGATTGTATCAAAAAATAGATTTAATTTCTAGGATACCACACACACTTTACTGTACCAATATTGAAAGATGATTTCTTATTCTTAGAATTATTCCTCAGGGTTTTACTAAATTTTTATTGTCATAATTTCCATAAATAATTAAACCATTATTGTGAATAGTGACCCACAATTTTATACATGATTATTGCATCATTTTTAAGAGAAAAATCATAATAACAATATAATCCAGAATCAAAAGTATATAATTTACTAATATTAATCATGGAATTAAATAATATTTAAAATAATTAAATGATTACATAAAATTAAAAAATTATAAATAAAAAATTACATTAATAACTATAACACTATACTAATAATTAAATATGTAACTTTATTAAAAATTAAATTTAATATTTAAATTAATTATTAAACATACAGTTCATTAATACTCCAAATAATTAAAATTTTGACTATTAATTATAAATTTATAGTAATTGTAAGACATCCAATTTTACCAAACTTTCATTTTATTATTAATAATTATTTTTAACCATGTGACTTAATATTATACATGTAATATAATAATATTATAATTGATTAATTATAATAAATATTGAAATAATATAGTGAAAATTTATTATTCTAAATTAATATTAAATAGGTAATTTAACAATATTTAAAAAAATTAAAACATTACATATATCAACCTGAGATTCTTATACATGGATATTACATTTTTTATATGAATATTTATTACATTATTCAAACACATTCCTGAGGATCAAAATATTTTAGTGCCTTTTGAAATTTAAAACAAAATATTCTTAATTCATGGAAGATCTTAAATGTAACCCATAATGATATTTCCCTTTACTAATCTTCAAAAAAATACCATACTTAAAACAATTATTTGTAACTTGGAGAAATTAAACATAATAAATGGTGGTCTCATATGCTCAGTAAAGTTAAAAGAGGGAGATACATAATCATAACGTGGGAATAAGGGTTTGAAAACATGATAAAAACATTTGAAAATCATTCCTTTGATATACAAGATCATAACATAGAGTTGTGGAATAAATATTTGTAGTTCATAAGGCATGAATAGTAAGGGAATTAAAGAACACGATCCTTGAGTTCATATCATTCGAATAATACATGGACATGTGGCATACACACAAACATAGAAAATATTATTTCAATGTTACTCACCAAGAAATTAATTACATGTTAGGCATATGCTAAAAACCTATATACTTTCATCAGGCTTGGAATAACCACTTGTGTGCCCCATTTAGGGCTTCTGATAACTCCTCATACACCCTTTGAGATCATATAACACTAATAATTACCCAATTTATTTGAGGGTGATATAGGTCTCACTCGTCACATAATAAAAATCATGAATAAGAATACCATAAGATCTTAAAACATTTATCATTTCATAAAATGAAAAGCGTTTCATAAATAATTAATCATATGATAACCTGGAAAAAATATATAGGTTTTATAATCACTTCACCATTTCATCATAACATAAGTCGTTAAAAAAGAAGTGGGGTTCATAGGAATTTTATCGTGGTATTACTCATGGAAGAGATATGTGTTCTATAAATATATTTTACTAATAAACCATTCAGACAAAGAATAAGAATTTTATAGTTGGTTGATATCCCAAGTAATAAAAATGTTACATTAAAGGATTTCACCTTATATAGAGAATGATTTTGAAATATCACTTAGAATAATTCTTGAGGAAATTAAACATTATTTGAAAATAAATTATTAAAACTAAAAATTCATAAAATATTTCAAAAATAATTTTGGTTGAAAATAATCTTGAAAATTTATAAAGGAATATTCAAATAATGTAATTTTCTGGATGGTGGGAAATTATATTCATGCCATAATCATTAAAAAAATATCACTTTTACATTTTCTGTAAAAGACATATAGACATTATATGGAAAATGAAATGAAGTTTCCTTTCAAAATTTTATTTTAGAAATTAAAAAATGGTAAGATATTTATTCAATAAATAATTTAAATATTGTAAAAAAATTATATACAAATTTTGAAAACTTTGTTTTTGGAAGGAAAATGTTTTTTGAACGAAAATATAATTTTTCATAATACCATTCCTTTGAACTCTTGGGTACAAAAATACAGAAAAATGAAGGGAAAACATATATTATCATGAAATAACCATATTAGAATAAAATTTATGAATTTATTGGATTATAGATTCTAATATATCATCATTGGAAATATAATCATAAACAATCGTGATAAATAATGAGATTGTAACAAAAACTATTCCCACTTTAGTAACATTAAACTGTAATCCCATGTAAGGATAACAATAAATTAAAATTATAAGAACATTAATATAAGTATAATCATGATATAAATTGTCTATGGGTAAGTATATACACATCATAGATGATTATAGGTGCATAAAATTACTTATGTCCCAAAGAAAGAAAACTGAGAAAACAATCCCTCACCGTTTTGTTAAATTTTGAATCGTAAACCCCATGAAAGAGATATACCGAAATGGATATGAAAAAAAGATAACTTCCAAGATAATAATCATAATATAAATTCTAGGATAATATTTTCACCATATTAAAAAAATACATGGTGTATATGGCATAGGTCTCCCAGAAATTAAATAGAGACTTGAAATATCAAACCTTAAGTATTGTCTTTTTTTGTACAAATTTGAACCACCTGTATAATAAATAAATTTTACTATAAATATATTATATATCCATAATTATATATATATTACCATATTTTATTTAATTATGAACATTTATTACCAGTTTATTAATAATACTTTGTTAAAATCATGTTTGTAATAATAACCACTTTTTTCTTATATGTTTTGATTTGTTATTTTTAGAATTTATAAATTGATCATGATTAAATTATATCTATAATAATAATAATGATAATAATTATAATATTTCTAAATCAATTAATCTTTTAAGACCAATAATGAAATATTTTTTTTGAGAAGTGAAGTATGTTATGTTCATGGAGAAGGTAGGTCGTACATACACATGAGTAAAGTTTCCATTTTTTACGATCATTATAGAGAGAATATAAGAAATTTTTTATCATTATATACTGATAATAATATTATAAATGAAATATTTATTCTTTAAATTTACTTATACATATTATCCATGTGGTTTTGTGATAAAAATAGATAGTCGCATCCCGTTGGGGAGGCAATAGTCCACACATACACGAATGATGTTGTCATCTTTCAGTGAGTGAAAAGGTAAGAAATAAAATGATATATTATCCCTTAAAAATAATATACATGTCATTAATATCATAATTATTTCATGTATATCAAATATATTTATATTTATTTTCTTCTATGTAAATCATTAGTGGAAAAGAAATCATATCACTTTCCATGGAGGCTGTTTGATGTACACAAGAGAGATGTTATCATATCCCCTATGAAATGAAAATTAATAATTAATATATGATATAATAAAACCATATGTATAATTATGTTGTAACTATGATATATATTATTTATATCTATTATCATACCCAATCGTGATAGGCGGTAAAGGAAAAACGAAAGACATTGGTTGGTGAGGTAATAGCCCTCCGTACAAACAAATTATGATTTTGTAACGAATTTTCTGGAAGTAGAGATGGTCTTATGTCATTAAAAAAACATAAAAACATCACAGTATATTGTAAGATACTGAGGTTGTTATATAATAATGTTTTAATTGTAATCTAATGAGTTTGAGGAAGAAATAATACAAAAATATTGGTGGAATAACATTTCCTCTTCTTTAGGAAACCTCCTCAAGTTTGAACCAAAATCATTAATAGGTTAGATTTATTACCAAAAATTGGTCACTATGTTGATATTATGGAATTCGTGAAGTAATATTGTCTTGGATTAGCTGAAAAAGGTGGGTTGATGTTGTGAAAAGGGGAGGATCAGGGGTGGCCTTTTATAAGTAAGGTGATTGGAACACATGAAATTTTTTGAAAATGAAAAGGTGTACACATTTTTTCTTAGGAAAAGAGGATTAAAAATAGATTATTATCAATAATTAGATATTATAAGGTCGAAATATGTACATAAAATATATTTTAGACAAGGATTAAGGTTATTTTATGCTTATCATTTTTTTTACCCCTTGATAATCCCAATTTTACCTTAATTGTGATAATTAATTATTATTAGTTTCACAAACAATTTTTTTCAAAAATGGAACCCACTGACCCCAGAAGCCCGAAGATGGTGCATTATTTTATTACATTGGAATTATGATAAGGAATCAATCCCGAAGGACCATTTAGTTTAGAAGTCTTCGAAAGGCATATTACATACATGTTTCCCATAATACATTGTGAAATATGAAATAAAAATAGGAAATAAAAATATGAAATATAAAATATGAAATAAAATGAATCCTTAAAATCTTATTCCAAGATTTATTCTTCATGACCTAGAGAAATAAAACTTAATAAGGGTGAGATCAAATGCTCATTTAGAGAAAATAATGTGAAATAAATAATGAATAAATGAGAATAAATTAACATAAAAAGGTGAATAACTAATAACACATGCCATTCCAATAAATAGATAAGGCAAAATAAACATGTCAAGGTAAGAAACTGAAACTCCTTCCATTTAATCAATGAAATTAAAATGAAATGTATCTATAGATATATAGATGAAAATCTCATGGATGAATAATAATTTGATGTAAACGTGGGGAATGATTTCTTAATTGAAATCATGTATGAGGTTCATGAAATCCTATACCATCAAGAACATTCATAAGATGGTTTAAAACTGTAGATAGAAACTTGTTTAATTTGGATAACTTATTTGTCTCATGAGAACATGTCGAAGCATCTAAGAGATATATAAATTCCAAGATGCACCCATAATTTCCAGTCCATATAATTACTCACATTTAATAATAAAAATAAAGAATATAATTTATCAAATAACCATATTGAATTAGAAATATGGATTTATTATTTATTCCCCTATTAATCTAATATCTGTCAAAGTAAACACTGTGTGTAAAATTGTATACGGTTTAGGAAACACTAATACACATTGATTAATAATATAGATATTAAATTAAATTCGCATGAAAAATTATTACAATAAAGTTATTGTTTTAATATAAAGTCAACAATCACAAAAGGAAGTGAGATTCCGAAGATAATCATTAAGAACAATCTTGAGGAGAATAATTTTAAACATTCCAAATTTTCCCATACCACATTGAAACATTTAAATCACAATCACCATAAAGTAATGACATTAAATGAATGTTATAATATCATGAGAATAATTAGTTTCATGATATTATGTGTTAAAGGTAAGAATATACACCATATAAAAGAAAATAGGTGCATAACTACAAATAAGTCTCAATGGATTGTAAATTGAGACGAAATCCCTTACCTTAACCTTCTTTTTTGTGTATGGTATTTATACTAAAATAAAGTGATTTAAAATATTTTAATAAGTTATAAAAGTACTATACTCATATTTATAATATAATATATTAATTTTTTATATTATGTAATTTCCCATTTGCTAAAAATCATTGATTATTTTTACTATTTGGGGTTTTAATTGCCTAGTTTTCTCAAGTATGTTTTGACTTATCATTTTTTTATTACATAGATCAAGATTTATCATATATATAATATAAAACATGAATTAATTATCATATATATTATGCAAATATTTATTTATAATAGTTTTTATGTTTTGGAGATAAGAAATGAAATGTGCTGTTCATGGAGAGGATATGACATATGTATGCATGAATGCTACTTTCATTTCTATATTGTATTAAAATAATAATAACTAAATGATAAATATTTATATTATAATTTAATTATCATATCTATGTTATATATGTTACATAGGTTTATTAAAACCATCATTTATACGTTCTATGTATGGCATGAACAAGTCATATCGCTTTGAGGGGGCAGTAGTCCACACTTCCTTAAACAAAATTATCGTATTTACACAATATATAAATAAAAAATATATGATATAAATTAAAATTAATTAATAATAAAGAAATTATAAATATAAAATATGTCATATATAAATGGTGTTTCAATCCAAATGGCCGCCATGATATGTGGTAAAGGGAAAATGAACAATCATCATTTTGTGAGGAAGTTGTTCGGCGTACACCAAAACAATATGGTCATTATCCATTAGATGAAGGTGTGAGTATGTGTAGGTATAAAAAGCTAAAAAAAACATATTAGTATATTTTTTATACTATTTATGTTATATAATCATGGGATAAATATATTTTATGGTGTGGATAATGGAAATGAAACTAGAGATCTTGAAAGAAGAAGTTAGCTCATGATTGGGTAACCTCTTATAGTTTGTACAAAAAGGATTATTTGGATTGATTACTACAGAACGATAGGATTCTATAAGAAAGGTATGGATTTTTGGAAGTTTATTGGTTCAATCTTGGCCTAAAAAATTTTGATTGAGAGGTGCGAGGAAGTGGGAGAGGTGGTGGTCTTTTATAGGGAAGGAAATGGTATCACTTGGTATTTTAGAAAATATGTTAGGTATACCCTTATTGTTACCTAAAAAAGTCATAAAAAACAAAAACCCTTACGAATGGAATTATAATGGTGGAAATAGGAAAATAAAATTGTATTTGGAAAAGTGGATAGGTCATCTGGGCTCTTACATTAATGATTTAGTCCTTTATTAAACTTAATTTTACCTTAATAATTATAATGAATTTTAATTACTTTCGCTAATATTTTTGGTCAAAAACAAATTTAGTCTAATTATAAATTATAAATTATTTGAATTAAAATATTTAATCCATTTTGAAAAATTCAAATCATAAAATTGGTAGAAAGTAATTTAAAGTTCATCATGTAGGCGGGACGACAATGCAGGTTTTTAAAGTAAAAACATTCAAATGTTTTCTAGGTTTTTATAGTAAATTTCAAAGTGAAATTGATCAGAATGACCTAAATATGATTAATTTATAAAAATATTATTTTTTAGATTCTAAAAAAATCTAAAACATATTTTAAACTTATAAATAAATTAGATGAAAAAGCATTTTTTTAACTAAAATTCTGTATTTTTAACTATTCATTAAAAATGAAATGTTTCAAAAAAATATCAAAACATCTCCATATCCCAATTTTTACGTTTACCATTAAATTATAATGTTTCTTTTGATATATTAATTCAATTAGAGTGTCTAAATTCATATTTTATATGTGTTTGACTCTAAAATGGTGTAGAAATGACTTATTTAGTAAAATATAGTATTTTATATAGAAAATGGGGTTTGTTTTTATATTTAGCCTATAAAATATTTTAGATGAATTTATAAAATATTTTATTTAATATATAATATATATCACATTAAAATAACATACCAATTTTAATTTATTATGTTTTTATTGGTAAAATAGCTTTGAGAGCGTAAAAATAATATTTTCATTTACATTCAATAGGGTTTCATATTCATTTCTTAATTATTTGTAAGTGATGAATTAATTATATATTTGTTTTAAACATATATTTCAAAAATTTAGTTATTAAGTTTCATAATAGCTAGTTTATATCTTATTATATGAAATAATAATATTACAATAATATATTATTGTTCGGTAAAACTTGGTCTTACATGTAATGAAAGCCATCAAAAAAGTATTATATTGCGTGTAATACAAGATAAATTAGTGTTAGGTGAATTAATATATATATAATATATTAGATTTATTTGAGATATAATATATATTATAATAAATTGGGTTAATATATTCTATTTTGACACTTAGAGTTAGGTGTCGTAAACACTATTGAATATAAAGTTGTACTTTAGAATTTCGGGGTGTTACAAAAAATGAAGTTGAAGATGTTAGATAATATAAATTATTATAATTCCAAAAAAAGAATCCATTTTTATAATTTCAATCCATATATGTTTTAAAATTTAATTTAAAAATAATCCCATATATGCAGGGAGAAATCTAGTTTTCAAAGAGAAAATATACAAATGTTAACACTGTTTTTATATCTAATTTCTAAATGGAATTAATTAAATTTACCTAGATTGGATCAATAAATTTATAATTTAACTAAATTTACATTAAAACCAATTTAAAATATAATTTAAATTTATAAATAATTTAAATGAAATGTTGTTTTCAATTAAAATTTATTATTTACGCTATTCATAAAAATTTTTAACTTTTCAGAAAATTATGAAAAATTAACCTTGAGATAATTTTGATAGTTTTAATTAAAAAATAAAAACTAATTTATCAAATAAATTTTCTAAAAGTGTAAAAAATGAAATTTAACCCAAAACCCACAGATGAGACGAAAAAGTAGGGATTCAATAAATGTATTTTTTAAGCACAAGATAAATTAATATAAACTCTATGTATAAAAATTATCATTGTATGAATCATAATAAATATTTATTGATATATAATATATAAATTTCAGTTATAAAATTAATTATTAGTGATTATTTTAACTAATTAAAATGGGGAAATATTTTGGACTTTAAAATGGTTCTCAGAGAAAACTTTTTGAAACCATGAAATAAACATATAATAAAATAAAATATAAACTTTATTCAAAATAATTAATTTGATTATATATAAATAAATAATACTTATTTTATTTTAAAAAATAATTGTTCATTTAAATTACTTAATTAATAGTTATTATATAATAGTTTTACAAAAATCATTTTTTTCCATTATTCACTGAAATGTATATATTTTTTGAAATTTTTTGAAAATTTCATGAAAAGATAATTTTGATATGATGATTTAAAAAAATTAAATTTTTTATCAAATTAATTTACTAAATTTTCTATAAATTTATTATAATATTTTCACTTAAAAATAATTAAAAAACATTTTTAAAGAAAACATATTTTTGATGAATATCATCACTTTACAAAATATTAATTGATTATTTACTAACAATTAATAGGTAAATATATATTGAATAAAAATTTATATGTATATTTGATAATTTATTTAATACTATTAATATTGAAATATTTAACGGTCAGGTTATAAATATCATATTTAAAATAATATTGTTTCATAGTTTACTAAAGCTCAGTATAGCATGTCATGCAAGGTATCTAAGAAACTCATTGTGCATGTTACACAAGAAAAAAATCAATGTTGCGTAGAACTTAAGATATCTAAAAATATAAATTATTATAAAAACAATTCATAAAATCATAGGATGTTACATTCAACCCCCCATGAAATGAATTTCACCCTCGAAATTTTTATCAATCATAAAATGTTAAACATTTGAGAATTACTTCATAGAACACACATCATAAAAAATAAATAATAAAAATTCCCTTAAAAAGAAAAAGTTGGAAACATAAACGTTGCCCAAAGTGAATCATAACTAAGTTTCCTCATAAGATTACATAAATGGGAAGTGAAGATTTGGACATAAATTAAATTCATAAATATTGTAACACCCCAAGCTCCCACGATACGTTTCCCTTTGAATAATGAAATAGCTTGCATTGTACGCAACTTCGAGATTCTAACACACTGTGACCAATCAAACTAGCCATTACGAATAGTAATACCCACTTTTGGAAATTTTATAAATTTTATCTTTCAAAATTGACTTCATTTTTGGATTCTGAATATTTAACTTATCCTAGGGTGAAATTTTGGTATTTTTCGGAAAACTTTCAATTTTGGATGAATAGTGAAAATTACTAAATTTTAATTAAAAACAACGTTTTTAATCGAAATAATTAATAGTGATAAATTATGAATTTGAGTGGTTTTAAAGTATATTTAGAATATAGTTTTACCATTTAATACAATGTTGGTCACTGGACATAATTTCACATTTAATCCATATATAAACTAGTTTCAATCTTTTGATAGATATTATTTCTTAAAAGCACGCTTTTTGTTTTGACAGTGGGAATTAATTTAAAATTAATTTCTTCCACTTCCGTGTTTTGAATTTGAAAAAATGGATTCCATATTTGGAGCCAGTATGTCCAAATTGTGTAAATAGGTAACTCATATTTTTAGTCATTTTGAATAATTACTTCGGTAAATATTTTATTTACCATGGTTAAAGGGTAAATCCTATAAATAAGGATAACAAAATAATATTATAATATTATTAAATTACCCTAAAATGTGCCCTAATCCTATTGGTTGATACATGTCCGACCGTGGGCATAATTGGGTCGATTTTTGGACCCCATGGAGCCACTTGTAAATAATAATGACACTTTATATTAATTAAGTTGAAGTAAATACAAAAATGACATAAGCATATATCTTTTAGAAAAACAATTTTTACGTAGGGTTATATATGTTATATTTTCTACTATAAATATTAATTATAATTCTAAAAATATTTCATAAATAATGGTATTTTGTTTTTAAATTTTAGACATTGAATAATTAAATTTATTTATGACACAATAATGATGTAGTATTTTCCTTATTAATGAAAGAATCAAATAATTCGTATTATAAAGGTTAAAATAAATATAATTTGGATATTTTGATGCCATAAAAGAATTTTATTATTTAAAATGATATGTTAAATTTTTTTAAATGAATTTGGTTCGAATTAATAAATTTGTTAAGACTTTAAAAAAAATCAATTATTAAATAGTGTCAAAAATTGACATAAAAGAGTTTTTAAAACAAATATTATATTATTAATTGATATTCTATTCCTAAAAATCTATGGTTAGGCAAAAGAACTTATATCATGATATAAGTATCATTAATGGAGGACTTTGGGGTCCCTTGGAAGTATATAGTATGTTTGTTAACCATATAATATAAAAATACAAAGTGACATGGTAAATCTCAAACTAATTAACTAAGAGTTAAAAATAAATGATAAGGGTAATAAAGTGACCCAAACCTGTATAAAACCTACTGGTTGAGTTTTTTTTGACCTATCCCCACCATAGACATTAAATAATACACTATGGAGCGATTAGAAACTGAAAATAATTTTATTATAAAATAATATTTCTAGCTTTTCCTAAGGTGCCCCTCACCCCTCTTATAAAAGGGAACTCCCCCTTATCTCAAATTCATACCCTCAAATCCTTTTTGTTTGGCCACACCCCTCTCAAATATCCTCTCAACTTCCATAAATTCATCCTAGAGGTCTTACTTTAGTCAGAAATCCAACTTAAAGATCCCTTTTGATCAAATCAAATGGAAGAACCCAAAGAAGAGGTAATGTTTTCACCACCCTCGTTCAAGTTCCTTTCTTCTTCAACTTCTTCTTTCTTTTTTATTTCCATTATAAAATAATAAATCCAGTATCATCTATATACTGTGATGTTATTATAAATATGATACAACCATAGTCATTATTCTATCAATCCTTTGAATGACGTGTCACTATACGTGTGTACGTACGACTTACCATATCCACGTCGTGGTGTAATTGTTATTCAACACAATATTATTTGGATGGGTATAATAATGAAGTGTAATTGAAGTAAATAATATAGATAACATTATAATGATTCTTTATATATGATATACCATCCAATTATGTATTATTTTAATATCAATAGAATGATATTGTCACTTGTGCGTACTTACGGACTACCGTCTCCATAAATGCGATGAGACTCATTCCCCATCGTATCCATTCAAGAATAATTTTCATTTGATGGATAAAAATAATGGTTAAAAACTTAATATCATTCTGGATATGAATAAGATAAAACCTGTCCATAACAAACACATCTTATGTAATAAAGAATATAAACGAAAACGAATCAGTTAACACCCTAAACAATGATAATACAAAGATGTTATTAACAAATAAATGTTAAAAGATCATATTTGATATCATATTAATGTATATAATTAATGTCTAATTTAATAAAAATTATTTCACCATTATACTGGAGGTTAACCTACCCTCAACCTAGGAAAAGTACAAGGTAAGGGTTTATTTCACAATCTCTTCATTATCCGAGGTTGTTTATACCTAATTATCTACTGGGACCTCTTTATCATCCACATCCATGATTCTTAAAAATGTATTTCAAATAATTTTTACTATTTTAAAGGCTATGGGTTAAAGTAATTTATACCCCGGTTTGACTTTTTATAAGATGTTTATAAAGGAATCTTTTCGTTGTTTTCCAAACAAGGTCCTTTTAAACCTTTTTTGACAAAACTAAGTTAAGAATGTCTTTTTTTAACTTATACGGCGGCTGAAGCTATTTTCCACCGTTATAATATCGTCCAAGCTTCCCTTACAATCTTATAAGAATATTTTCAAAGTAAATGTTTTCTTTTATAATTATGTGAATCTTAAATGATTTAAAAAAAGAGGTATTTCTCTCAAATAGTTTTGATTTCATCTATGCCAACATCATTTTATATTTTTTGTAGATTTATTCTTCTAAACCATTCTCATTAATGCCCATGTTTGAAAAATGGTTTTAAGGATTTATTTAAATGGACATGAATTTTTTAAAATTTTAATTACTATAAAAAGTTTCAAAGTTGTATGGGACACTTTGATTCAAAAATGTCTTTAAATGTATTCCTTTCTAAATTGTGTGACTTTTAAATGTTTTCATGAAAAGGGATATTTCAATGAAATATTTTTACAAATAATTTCCACATATTTCAAATCCTTTAATGGATTTTAAACTTGTTTTGAAGTGGATTTATTATGATACAAAACTTCCCAATTGTATTGAATGTTTTGTGATATGTTTGACTGTGGATGTTTTATTTTTATACCATTCATGGTTTATGGTTAAAGTATTGACATTTCATATCCTAGTTCTTGTACAAATTTTTATGTTATGTTTCAACCTTTTCATATGAGGAATGTATTGGACATAGTAATTGACTGGTGGAGCCCACTATAGCTCCTCGATACATCGGTAGGTCTCATGAGACAACTAGATGTGGAATTGGCCTAGGCCTTTTCCCAATTTGATTTATGGTTTTGGCCGAGG
Source organism: Viscum album (assembly GCA_963277665.1). Taxonomy (NCBI): domain Eukaryota; kingdom Viridiplantae; phylum Streptophyta; class Magnoliopsida; order Santalales; family Viscaceae; genus Viscum; species Viscum album. Next base: position 187,084,325 of record OY728144.1, read on the forward strand.
CCTAAATCATTTTTAGGCGTCTTAGTCGAGGCCATGACAAAATGTTTTAGAATGTATAGAATTATACATTCCCTCATTATGAAAATAATATTGACGGTTCATGTGGTCATTCGACTAGTAGAATACCCATGATTATTTTTTATTATGGCATTATTTACTTAGCTCATATTCTTTCCAATAAATTATTCATGTTTATTATTGGTAAAGGCATTACGGTTTCAATTATTCACCATGATTAATATTTATGTTATTTTCTTCTTTATTATTTACCCTTACTGAGCATCTGATCTCACCCCTTTCTTATGTTTTATTTTCCCAAGATTCCAAGTAGTGTATTATGATTGATATGCAGGGTTATTATAAAGGAAAAAATGGAATTCTGAAAGAACTATCTATGCTGTGTTTTATGTTTCAAATTGTAATGTAAATTTAATGTATGTAATCTATTTTCCAAGACTGCTAAACTAACCGGTACTTCGGGACTTGATTGCCTGCAATCATGCCAATGTATTAAAATAATGCATCGGCTCTGGGTAACTGGGGTCGAGGCATTACAGTTGGTATCAGAGTAAGTTTAGCAATAACCTTGGAAACTTGATTTTGATAAACTCTGATTATATCACATTACCGTAAGATAAACTTTGACGATTAGTATAAAATAACTTCCTAGAATTTTGGTAATGTAAAGATTTTGTGAGTTTTCCAAGAAATACATCCCTGTCTGGATACGAGTAGGTAGAGGCGGCTCTGGAACATATGTACCTAGGGGTAAAACCTGAAAACTCCTCTTTGAGAAAGAATTGAACATGAACTGGTGCATGAAAATGGGCATTGCTGCCCTCCTGGTTATGACACTCCCATGGGATATGCTTAGGATAATTCTCATTTTCTTTACAAACCATTATGAAGGGATTATGAGTATATACTCACTGAAAGAAAACATTTTTATGATTATAGATTATATCCATAAACTGTTCAATTCACATTAGGTATTTTACAAGTTTGGAATTATTCATTGAAATTCATAAACTGACCTATTATATTCCATTGTATAGAAATGGCGCCCAGTAGAAGGAATGTGAACTCCAACAATACATATGACCCAAAGAGTAAGAATGATCATATATTCCACGTTATTAAGCCAAAATTTTGTAGGGAAATAGTCTCTCATGTTTTCTCAACATATGAAGAAATAATATGATGTGTTAATAATATAAGTAAATAATTCTCTGACTCCTATGGATTTGAAGGGATGGAAGAGAATAAAGGGATCGAAGAGAGAAAGATGGATAAAGGGAAGAGGGAAAAAAGAATTTTCCCATATGTGGTAACTGTGGGAAGAAACACCCTGGAATGTGCCTAAAGGGAATGAGAGTTTGTTATAAGTATGGAGAAAAAGGACACCATGTACATGACTTCAAGGGTATGAAAAAGGTTTCAAATGTACAATGCTTCATCTACAAGGAGTTTGGACACTACACAAACCAATGTCTCATTCATCAGACTATGCCTCAAATTAAGTTATTGGATAATAATCAAGTTATGATTCTACAAAAAATGAAGAGGAATGACTAGTGTTTTTTTGTTGTTATTTAGGAATTATTTCATTTAAGTGTTGTATCAATGATGTGCTGGAAATAAATATGGATTGTACTGCAGTACTATTTCATTGAGGATTTAAGATTTTATGGTACTAAGAAAAGTGACACTACAGTGAGTTAAACTGTTTGGAAATTAAATGGTTGAAGGAAAGATAAATCTTAATATGGTCCTAATATTGAGGTACTGATTTTGAAATAAGTGATGGTTGATTTGGGTAAATTATATTGGATATTCTTGACCAACTTTAAACTAATTAAAGATTTGTATATTCCATCATTGTTGGAGTTTACAACATTTTTGGATGGATGAATTATATCTATAATTCTATAAGGAATAAGGGAGCATGAATGTAATAAATAAGGTTTTATGGTAATTTAGGATGTTTCAGTGTTTTAAAATAATACATGATGAAGATATTCACATGTTATTACGTGGTAAAAAGGATCTACATTATGTATACCTTCCATATAAATTTTGTACTGAGAGTTTACAGAAGTATTTTGGATAAGTATAAAGTTTGGAATGGATTATATTTTACATTGAATACTATTGTTAAGGTTATTTTCACAACTGGAAAACTACCTATACCCACGGTTCAAAACCGTGGGTATAGCCCTCAAAACCGTGGGTATAGCCTATAACCACGGTTTTTGGAACCGTCAGGGCTGAGTGCGTCGGTATAGGGGTGTTAACCTATCCCCATGGTTTGAAAAACCATGGGAATATTTTTTTCCACCATGTCAAACCATCCTCCACGCTGTCAAAGTCTTCTTCCCACAGTTTTTAAACCGTGGGTAAAAATTTTAGAAATTCGCAGCCGCTAGGTCTTGAACCCGTGCCGACCCGCGATCTGAGCGATTATTCCTACAGATTTTTCCACAGCAGCCAAGGTACTTATATTAATATATCTTTATATTTCTATATATATATATATTAATCTTTTACCACATTATGAAAAAGAGAAACCAATGGATTTCGAACCCGAGTCTGACGATGCATACTTGCACCGTTCCAGCGCTTAACCAACAAGGCTAATTCAACTACACCAATACATATCTGTATTTTTAATAATATACTAATCCTCTTGTATGTATTAAAAAAATAAATATCGGGATTTGATACCACAACTGCTGCAACAAACGCGCAACAGATAACCAACCAAGCCCCAGATTTAATTTGTTTATAAATTTCTATCAACTTATATATATTAGTTCACAACGTGGGTATAAATATTCCCACCAAATTGTTTTTGTTTTCCCGCGCAATTTTTTTTTCCGCTATAAGCTATCCCCACGGTTCTAAAAAACCGTGGGTATAGACCTTCGATTTTTTTTATCCCCACGGTTTTTGAAAAACCGTGGGGATAGGCCTTGAAATAAATACCTATACCAGTGTTTATACAAAACCGTGGGTATAGGCCTTCGAAAAAAACTCTACCCCCATGGTTTTATATTAACCGTGGGTATAGGTGACCAATACCCATGGTTTTCTAGAACCATGGGTATAGGTTCCCACACTATACATATACCACAAGTTTTCTTAAACCGTGGGTATAGGGCACCCATATACCCATGTTTTTTTCGAAAACCGTGGGTATAGGTCTATTTTACAGTAGTGTTTTAGATATTTATAAATAGGACAACACGCAGACCGTGTGCCAACCTGTCGCGTCGGACAAAGCTGTGTGAATCAAACCCACAATCATAGTGCAATTGGGATTTATTGCCTACCACTAGACTATGTGAAGTCCCTGGAGTGTATAATGTAGTTTTCTTTTTTCTAAAAGTTCTGATATATGAATTATAAATTTTTTTTTGGAACCCAATACGGTTAGGATAAATAAAATATTTTTAAGTTCTATTACCTTTTGGAGTGAAAGATGGGGTTGTGGTAAAAATTTATTAAAGAATGAAAGTCTACATGACAAGTATGTATATTTCCTTACGTTCTTAGTAAATCTCATAAATAAATTCCTAATCTTTATGAAAGTTAACTTGAAACAAAAACGTTGTCGGTTAACTTTTCTTACTGGGGAATCCAAGACCGTTTAACCAATTACATGTTTGTGATTTTCTTATAGTTAACTTTCTCCTAATCCTATTTTTTATAACTCTCCATCAGACCTTGATGGTTTTTTTCTCCTCCATATCCATGTTTTCATAGAATCCTAGTATGGGCTATCTCATGTGACCTTTGTACTTCTCTTTATTTCTTTTAAAGTTATATTTGTATGGGTTTTCCAAAAAAGTATTTTCTATTTTCAACCTTTTATTTTAGAAAAACATTTTCAAATTGAGAGGACTCAATTTATTGAAGTAGGGGAGAATTTAACACCCCAATATTCCATGGTACATTTCCCATTTAATAATGCAATATCTTGCATTATACACAACTTCGAGATTCTAACACACAGTGACCAATCAAACTAGTCATTATGAATAGTAATACCCACTTTGTGAAATCATATAAATTTTATATTTCTAAACAGACTTCATTTTTGGATTCAGAATATTGAAATTATCTTAGGGTGAAATTTACATATTTTTTTGAAAACTTTCAATTTTTGATGAATAGTGAAAGTTACTAAATTTTAATTAAAAACAACTTTTTTAATCAAAATAATTAATAGTGATAAATTATTAATTTGAGTAGTTTTAAAGTATATTTAGAATATATTTTTACCATTTAGTAAAATTATGGTCATTGGACATAATTTCAAATTTAAACCGGACATAAACAAGTGTCAATCTTTTGATAGATATTATTTCATAAAAAGAAGCTTTTTGTTTTGACAACGGGAATTAATTTTTAATTAATTTCTTCCACTTCTATGTTTTGAATTTTAAAAAATGGATTCCATATTTGGAATCAGGATGTCAAAATTGTGTAAATAGGTAACTCTTATTTTTATTCGTTTTGAATAATTACTTCGGTAAATATTTTATTTACCATGGGTAAAGGGTAAATCCGGTAAATAATGATAACAAAATAATATTATAATAATATTAAATTACACTAAAACGTGCCATAACCCTATTGGTTGATACATGTCCGACCATGGGAATCTTTGGGTCGATTTTGGGACCCCATGGATCCACTTGTAAGTGAAAATGACACTTTATATTAATTAAGTTAAAGTAAATACAAAAATGACATAAACATATATATTTTTGAAAAAAAAAATTACATAGGGTCATATATGTTCTATTTTTGAATATAAATATTTATTAGAAGGATAAAAAATTTACAAAATAATTTTATTTTATTTTAAATTTTTAGACGTTGAATAATTAAATTTATTTATGTCATAATAATGATGCAATATTTTCTTTATTAATGAAGGAATAAAATAATTCGTATTATAAATGTTAAAATAAATATAATTTGAAAGTTTTGATTCCATAAATGAATTTTATTAGTTAATATGACATGTTAAGATTTATTAAATAAATTTGGTTCGAATTAATAAAGTTGTTAAGACTTTAACAATAATCAATTATTAAATAGTGTCAAAATTGACATAAAAGAGTTTTTAAAATAAATATTATATTATTAATTGATATTCTATTCCTAAAAATCTAAGGTTCGGCCAAAGGACATATATCATGATAGGTGTATCATTAATGGACCACTTGGGGGTCGCTTGGAAGTATATAGAAATTTTATTAACTATATAATATAAAAATACAAAGTGACATGGTAAATGTCAAACTAATTAACTCAGAGTTAAAACTAAACGATAAGGTTAATAAAGTGACCCAAACATGTCTAAAACCTATTGGTTGAGTTTTTGGCGACCTATCCCTACCATAGACTTTAAATAATCCACTTTGGAGCCATTATAGTCCGAAAATAATTTTATTATAAAATAATATTTCTAGCTTTTCCTAAGGTACCCCTCACCCCTCTTATAAAAGGGCACTCCCCTTTCTCTCAAATTCATACCCTCAAAGCCTTTTGGTTCGGACAAACCCTACCCAAATATCCCTTCAACTTACCTCACTTTATTTTAGAGGTCTTCCTTTAGTCAGAAATCCATCTTAAGGATCACTTTTGATCAAATCAAAAGGAAGAACCCAAAGAAGAGGTAATGTTTTCACCACCCTCTTCCAAGTTCCTTTCATCTTCTACTTATTATTTCTTTTTTATTTGCATTTTAAAACAATAAATCCAGTATCTTCTATATAATTTCATGTTAATATAAATATGGTAAAACCATATTCAGTATTCTATCCATCCTTTGAATGAAAAGTCACCATATGTGTGTACGTACGGCTTACCATCTCCACTTCGTGGTGTAATCGTTATTCAATACATTATTATTTGTATGGGTGTAATAATGATGTTTAATTAATGTAAATAATAAATATAACATTATAATGATTCTGTATATATGATATACCATCCAATTAAAATTTATTTTAATATCAAAAAAATGATATTATCGCTCGTGCGTAAGTACAGAATACCGTCTCCACGAATGCAATGAGATTCATTCCCCATTGTATCCATTCAAAAATAATTTTCATTTGATGGTTAAAAATAATGTTTAAAGACTTAATATCATTCTGGATATGAATATGATACAACCTATCCATAACAAACACGACTTATGTAACATATCATATAACGGAAAACAAATCAGTTAACACCCGAAACAACGATAATACAATGATATTATTAACAAATAAATGTTAAAAGATCATATATGATATCATATTAATGTATATGATTCATATATAATTTAATAACAATTATTTCACCATTATACAGGAGGTTAACCTACCCTCAACCAAATAAAAGTACAAGGTAAGGGTTTATTTCACAATCTCTTCATTATCTGAGGTTGTTTATACATAATTATCTACTGGGACCTTTTTATCATCCACATCCATGATTCTTAAAAATGTATTTCAAATCATTCTTACTAATTTACAGAATATGGATTAACGTCATTTATACCCTTGTTTGACTTTTTATAAGATGTTTATAAAGGAATATTTCCGTTGTTTTTCAAACAAGGTCCTTTTTAACCTTTTAGACAAAATTATGGTAAGAATGTCTTTTTTTAACTTATACTGTGGGTGCAGCTATTTTCCACCGTTATAAAATCGTCGAATCTTCCCTTATAATCTTATAAGAATATTTTCAAATTAGAATTTTTCTTTTATAATTATGTGACTCTTAAATGATTTCAAAAAAAGAGATATTTCTCTCAAATAGTTTTGATTTCATCTATGTCAACATCATTTTAAATGTTATAAAGATTTATTCTTCTAAACCATTCTCATTAATGTCCATGTTTGAAAAATGGTTTTAAGGATTTATTTAAATGGAAATTAATATTTAAAAATGTTAATTACTTTAAAAAGTTTCAAAGTGGTATGGGACACTTTGATTCAAAAGTGTCTTTAAATGTTTTCCTTTCTAAATTGTGTGACTTTTAAATATTTTCATGAAAAGGGATATTTCAATCAAAGAGTTTTAAAAATCATTTCCATATATGTCAAATCCTTTAACGGATTTTAAACTTTTTTAAGTGGATTTATTATGATACAAAACATCCGTATTGTATTGAAGGTTTTGTGATATGTTTGAATGTGGATGTGTTATTTTTATACCATTCAGGGTTGATGGTTAAAGTATTGACAATTCGTATCCTAGTTCTTATACGAATGTTTATGTTATGTTTTAATATTTTCATATGAGGAATGTATTAGACATAGTAAGCGACAGGTGGAGCCCACTATAGCTCGTCGATGCATTGGTAGGTCTCATGAGACAACTAGACGTGGAATTGGACGAGGCCTTTTCCCAATTTGATTTATGGTTTTGGCCGAGGCCTTAATAATTTTTAGACGTCTTGGCCGATGCCTTGAAAAAATGTTTTAGAATGTATGGAATTACACATTACCTAATTATGGAAATAATATTGATGGTTCATTTGGTAATTCGACTAGTAGAATACCCATAATAATGGTTTATTATGACATTATTTACTCAGCTCATATTCTAGCCATTAAAGTCTTCACGTTTATTATTAGTAACGTAATGCAGTTTCAATTATTCACCATGCTTAATATTTATGTTATTTTCTAATTTATTATTTACCCTTACTGAATATCTGAGCTCACCCCTTTCTTATGTTTTATTTTCCTAGGATTCCAAGAAGTGTATTATGATTGATATACTGGGTTAAGCTAATGGGAAAAACGGAATTCTCAATGAACTATATATATTGTGTTTTATGTATCAAATTGTAATGTAAAGTTAATGTATGTAATATATTTTCCAAGACTGCTAAACTGATTGGTCATGTGGGAAATGATTCCTTGTAATCATGACAATGTATTAAAATAATGCACCGGCTCTGGGTAACTGGGGTCGAGGCGTTACAAATATTTATAGAGAGTGATAGAGATAATTGATGATAAGAAAGTGAATAATCCATATAAGTTTAACAACTACAAAAACATAAACCGAAGAGGCATGAAATGGGTCATTGATATCATAAAAAATGAAGATAATAAGACAATTATTTATTTTAAGAACCTTTTTACAAAATTTGATGAATTTTCACGAGACGATATACGTACTTGATTTAATTCCATTTCATAGGGACAATCTCACCCTTTGGTTATGCCTTGATCATGTTCCTCTTAATTTGTTACTCTAAGATATGAATGATTTACAAGTCTAACAGACTAAATAAGATTTTTAAAATATCGAAAAGTTCTTCCTCATATCGTTAGTTTTTATCAAAACCAATAAGGTTAGCACAAGTTATCAAATATGCATAAATATTTATATGGTGAAGCAATACATTAGTCTCTGAAACCTCCACAAAAGTTCAACATAAGCCATTCCATAAATGGTTTACTATACAATCCTTTCAATATTTAAACTTTATAAATAAGGTAAATAAATTTCTCATAATCAACCTAACATTAATCCTTGAATTATCATAATGTAGTTCCTTATTTTCATATAAAAATTATATGAATATCTTAGTGATATTTCTTCTTGAATCAGAGTAATAACCAAAATTACTATATAACTTTTTTGAAAACATGCATACTTCCTCATTTCTCGAATAAAAACAAAAATTATATAATATATTACATAAATCCAATAAATATATTAACTCTGTCAATAATAACATAAACCACCTTTTCCATAAATCATTAACCAATTCCAAGGTCATAAATTCCATAGAATTTAATTTTTTCATATCAACCATATCTTTCTCAAAACTAAGAACCTTGTTATTGAAATCATGATAATATCCAGGGTTATCATTAGTCATGTGATTTCTTTAAAATATTATCATTCCTTTAAAACAAATTTCTAGGACATCAGAATCATTTAATATATTATTTAAAATCCTTAATGAAAATATTATAAACAAAATCATTATATATTTTATAATTCTTGAATTTCAATTCATAAATATATTAATAATGCAAATTTATTCTAAAACCATTGACTATGATTCATTATATTATCCCTTAATAACTCTTTCCTTTCATATTTCATTTGTAGTCCCTTATTCATCAACTGTAAAACCATTACTCATATAACCTTTTTGATTCTCTTCACGTGAATTCCCATTAGTAAATCGATTTTCCTAATTAGCAAACTTCACACATTTAAATAATTCAATAACAGATGAATCTTTAAAATATCATTACTATCCTCCATTGGGTTAACTGAACTTCTCAATTTTCCTTTTATATTAATTTATTTGTGTCCTTATTTTCCAGACTCAAAACATCTTCTTGTCCCTTAGAGACATTACCTTTATTTCTTCTTCACACTTTCTCAATATATAAGAAACTGAATCATCTTTACTCCATAGTTTCCACTACCTGAAATCTTAATGAAGTATATCATTATATTATTTGGTGAGTCTGAGAGTTGGTTAATGTTTATATTGTTAATCATATATCATGATAACTTAATAGGAATAATGGAAATAAATTTTACTCCATTAATCATCCCATTTGACATCTCATTAGAAAATTTTCCATCACATTAATTTTTAACCCAGTTCCTTATAGTTCATTTAATTGATTAAAACCAAATAGCATAGTGCGAGTAAAAATAATTATAGCGGGGAAACACATAATCAGGAAAAATAAATTATTGGATGTCTAAATCATGACATATTCTTTTTAATCTATAAAACCTAAGGTTTATCCAATTCCATTAATAGTCATAATTTATTTAAACCCTTTATTATGGTTCATAAAGTGTTTGAGATTTTTAAAAGCATATCCTAGGGGATTGTTGAAACATATGTGTAACACGGCCCATTTTCATGCACCAGGTTATGATCAAGTCCCCTTTCATATTTATCACCCCTAGGCACCATTTCTCTAGATCCACATCAACTTGTGGTTTCTAGATAGGGATGTAATACCATGGAAACCACTTTCTCAATCGTTTATCAAAATTTCATTCCATTTTTCTATACAATGATTCATTCTTAGACTTATCTTTAGAGACCTCCCTAGAAATATCTTTATAAATATCCCTTGGAATATCACTCATGTATGTTCATACTAGTTTTCAACGATTAACTAAACCTATTCACTTATAATAACAACACATAACCATGCTTCCCATACATGGATATTACATATTTTTAGGTGAATATTCATTACATTATACAAAGTCACACATAAGGACCATAATAATTTAGTTCATTTGGATGTTTGGAACACAATATTATTAATTAATGAATGACATTTAATGTATCCTATAAATATATTACCCTTTAGTAATACTCACAAAAATAATCTACTTAAAACTGTTCTTCATAATATGGTTAAAAGAAACATAATAAAGGGTGAGATTTGATACTTAAAATGGGTAAATGAGGAAAATGTGTAATCATGACACGTTCATAAGTTCATGAGAACATGGGAAAATTATTTCAGAACTATACCCTTTATATCGAAGATCATAATCCCGAGTCATGCCGTAAATATTAACATTTCATTCCACAAGAATCACAGGGTAATCAAAGAAAATGGTCCATGATAGAAAAACATTTTCATAAGGTATATATATGTGGCATAAACATAATTAGAAAAATATTATGTAAATGATACACACCCAGACATTCATAACATGTTAGGCTTTGGATAACATCCCATGTGACTTCTTCAAGCATGTGATGACATCCAATATACCCTCTTTTGAACTTGTAATAACCTTCTCTATACCCTTTATGCTCATATGACATTAATAATTTCCCAATGAATTGGAGAGAAACATAGGTCCCACCCATCACATAATGAAAATCATATGTATGTTTTCTAAAATATCATATTACATTCATCATATCATAACCCATGGAATAAATTTTTTTTCATAAACACTTCATCATATCATTACCTATGGAAAAAATAAAGGTTTCATAATCATTTCATCATAGCATAACCCGTGGAAAATATGCAGATTTCATAAGAATTATATCATGGTATAAGTCATGGAAGAGACAAGGGTTTCATAAACATAATTTCATGATATCATATTTAGAAGAAAAAAATAAGAATGGTATCCTTGGTTCATATCCCCAACAAATCAAAAGTTATATGAAAGGATGTCATCTTAGATTGGGAATGATTTTGAAAGATCAGATGGAAATTTTCTTAAGGAAAATAAGTTTTATATTAGAATCACTTTTGAAAACTAAAAAATATGAAAATGTTTTTAAATCCCCTTTCGGGTATGTTGATTACTATTGTTGAAGAATATCTAAGATAGTGCCTCATAGATCTTACTAATTTTGGATGGTATCAACCAATGAGAATCGGAAGGGAGTTGAGTGTCCCTTCATATTTATTTTATGATGATGATATTCTGATATTTGGGAAGCCATGTGATGCTATCATTTCACATATTAATGGAATCTTTTCTCACTATGAATAGGTTGCTGGTCAGGTAATTAATTGGTGAAAGGCCTCCGTGTTTTTTGGGGATGGAATTAATACTTCAAGGAAAAATAGAACTGCGGTGAAGCTGGGAGTTAAAAGGGGCTCTCTCCCTTTCATTTATCTTGGTGTACCCCTCTTTTGGGGGAGGGTTAAAAAATGTCACATAGAAAATATTGTGCTGCGAATAATCAATAAATTATCGGGCTGGAAAGGGAAAAATATGTCCCAAGATGGGAGAATTTGTCTTGTTAATTCACTGATCACCTCAATTTTTGTTTATTCCTTCTCTCTATATAAGTGTCCGAGATCGCTGATTAAATAATTAGGTTCCAAAATTAGAAAAAAAATTTGTACTGGCTCAATTAACGAGAAGAAACTGGTCACAGTTTCTTGGAAAGACTGCATTAAGCCACCTTAAATGGGAGGATTGGGCATTAAAGACATTCAGATCTTCAACGATACTATGATTGAAAAGTTTGTCTAGAATATTTTTTCAATTCCTCATCCCTCCATAGAGTTTCTGGAAATTCGATTTATAGGAAAATTACAGAATGGATATGCCAACTATATGAGATCCTCTGTCTGGTCTACTATTAAGCATGCCTATTTTGATTTGATTACTTGCTTGAAATGGCTGGTCTGCAAGCAGTCCAACCTGAATTGATAGACCACCTCTTGGTTTTCATGGACCATTTTTGATGATATCATCATTCCACCATCTCTTAAGCATAAATCCATTGCTGATCTTGGTGCAGATCCAGGCCTTTCTGAAATTCTTCCTAGGCATATAAGAATCGAAGTCATGCAATATTTCTTCACTGACTACGATGTTATGGTTTGGACTCCGGATCTTAATGGTATTTTCAGCATAAGGGAATGCTACAAGTCCCGTTGTGGTAGCTCTAATCACCCCCTAGATGGGTTATGGATATCATAAATCCCTTTATTCCTCCAGTGCGGTCACTGCTCATGTGAAAAATTTGGAAAAACAGGCTGCCCTTGTAGTTCTTGCTGCAGCAAACTGGGCTACATCTTGCCCCGATTTGCCATGTCTTCTTGGCATCAGATGAATCCATCTCCCATGTTTTCTTCTCCTGATTTTTTTCTCGCAAGATATGGTGTTACATACAACAAATTTTTCAGTTCCACCTTCATTTTCACTCGGTTGACGAATTAATGCAGGCCATTGGCATGGCCAATTTTAGTGATAAAATTCATGCTCTTCTTTTGGCTGCAAGTGCGGCTGTTATTGACTTCATCTGGAAGTCAAGAAATGACCCGGTGTTCAACAATATTCATCTACAGTTTCACAATGGTGTTTTAACGATTCATCGTGCCATTTTCATGGATTCCAACATCCAGGAATGTTTTATGAGAAATGATGTTTCAGACTTGGTTTTTTTGAGATCTCTTGGTATTACTGGCAGGACGAAGAATCCATTGATGGTGAAATACATCCGATGGATTCCGCCTCTTCCACGGTGGATTAAGGTCAACGTTGATGGGCCCGCCTCTGGTGCTCCAGGGCCCTCCGGATGCGGCGGTGTTTTTTGTACTTCTCGGGGGTTTGTCAAAGGCTGTTTTTTTCATTTTATTGGCAAAAAATATGCTATTGAAGCTAAGATCTGGGCTATAATGAATGCGATCAGTTATGATGTCCACTTTGGTTGGAATGAATTATGGATAGAGTTGGACTCGTTTGTTGCAGTTCAAATTTTGAAAGAGCGCTAGAGTAATGTGCCATAGAGGATCCTCCCGATATGGATTGATTGTCTTAGGCTTCTTGGATCAATCACCATTGATGTCACACATGTTTATCGTGAATCCAATCAAGTGGCAGTTGATCCTGCGAAAAGGGAAATTAATGAGGTCACCTCATTTTTGTCTTTGGTGTCGCCTGATTTCTGTGATCGTCTTGTTCGGGTGAATTATTGTGGTGAGGTTTATTCTCATCTTTGTAGAGTGACTCCGTGATACCTTATACTGTACTTTTATTTTATTTTATTTCCTCAGGAGCAGGTTCACCTGTCTCCTAGATTTCTTGGTAAAATAAAAATTAGATTTATTTGGAAAATAACATTAAGATTCCTTTATTTCTTTAAAAAATATAATAGTGTTAAAAAATTATTTAATAGTCATTTTATTAATTTTAAAAAAATTAATTTGTTTTTTCTAAAAAATGTTTTTTCCAAGAAAAAGTGTTTTTGACCGAAAATTCAATTTTTCTTAAAAACAATATTTTGAACTTTTGAGTACTTAAAGAGAAAAAAATGAATGAAAACTTGTATTCTAAATAAATTAACAATTGAGATTAAAATTCATGAGTATCTTGAATATAGTTCATAATATTTCATCATTAGAATCATAATCATAAACAATCAAGATAAACGATGACATTCTAACATAAAAATCTTCACACATTGGTAACTTTGAATTGTAATCCCCATGAAATATTAAAATTAAATGTAACATATAATATCATTATAATAATTATATTCATGTTATATAATTCCAAATAAAAACTTTATATACTTCATATATGAAGATAGGTGCATAACATAACTTATGTCCCAAAGAATTAAAATTGTGACAAAAATCCCTTGCCGGTATATTAACTTTTGAATCATAATACCCATGAAAGAGAGATCCAAAAATGGAAATGTAAACATAAATAAATTTTAATATAAGAACCATAAAATACATTCAATGGTAGTATATAAACCACATAAAATATATAGTCTGTGAATATGGAATATGTGTCTTAGAAATTAAAGAGAGACTAGAAATCCATTAATTTAAGCAACACATTCCTTCGTACATGTTAGAACCTCCTGTATAATAAATATCTATTTATTATAAATATATTACATAATTATATATATATACATCATACCATATGTAATTTAATTATGAAAATTTAATACCTATTTACTATCAATTCTTTGTTAAAATCATGTTTCAGGTATTAACCGCTTTGTTTTTCATATATGTTTTGATTTGATATTTTTGGACCTTGTAATTTGATCATTATTTAATAATATCCCTAATAATAATGATAATGAAATAATTATAATATTTATACATAAATTATACTTTTAGTACCAATTATGAAGGATTTTGTTTTGAGAAATGAAGAACATTACGATCATGAAGACAGTTGGTCGTATGTGTGCATTAGTGAGATTTACATTTTTCAATGATCATTATGGAAAGGATGTATATAATATTTTAACTTTATAAAATTATAGTAATATAATAAATAGTATATAATTTATTTAAATATACTTATAAATATCATTCATTTGGTTTGGTGTTGAAAAGAGAGAGTCACATTGTTTTATAGGGGCAATAGTTCACATGTATAGGAACAATGTTATCATCATTTAGTGAGTGAAAAGGTAAGAAAAAAAATGATATATTGCCATTTAAGAATTATAAATATGTAATTAATATCATGATTATGTCCTTTATATCACAAATATTTATACTTATTATGTTCCATGTAAATAATTAGTGAAAAATGCATCACATCGCTCTATGAGGTGGTGATACGCTGTTCCAACGAGGGACATTATCATATCCCCTAATGAATGGAAATTATATATATATATATATATTCTATAATGAATCTAAATGTATAATTATTTTATAAATATATAATATATACTTTATATCCATCATCATACCCAACCGTGGGAGGTGGTAATGGAAAAAATGAATGACATCAATCTGTGAGGCGATAGTCCACCGCACACAAGAATGATTATTTCAAAACAAATTTTACAAAAGTGGAGATGGTTGTAAGACATTATCTGAACAGAAAAACATATATTTATATTTAAGATAGTTTTTTTATTATACCATCATGTTTTAATAATAATTTAATGAGGTGGAGGTAGAAATAAAATAACAACGCTCGTTGAAGAACACTACCTCTACTTTAAGTAACCTCCTTAGGTTTTCACAAAACACATTCATAGGTTAGATTTTTCTCCCAAAATAAAGAATATAGGATTATATAAGGTATGTGGTTAAGTGATTTGGGTGGATATTTACATATAAAAAATTCTTTGATGTTTTAAATAATGGAGGAGAGTTGTTGTCCTTTTGTAAGTGAGGTGTGTGGCACACTTGTCATTTTTTGAAAAGGAAAAGGTGTGACCATGTTTTTCTCATGAAAACGGATCCAAAATGGATTATTATAGATAAATATATATTATAGGGAGAAAATATTTCATTAAAATAGACTTTAGATATGTATTTATGTTATTTTAACCCATATCCTTTTAGTTTAACCCCTAGTATGTAACGCCCCGACCCCAGCTACCCAGAGTCGGTGCATTATTGCGTAACATTGGCATGATCCCAAATGATCAAGTCTCTAAAGAACGATTATTTTAGTAGCCTTGGAAACACTAGATACATTCATAAGTTGTACATTACATCATAAAGTAAAACAAAACTACAACATCTTGTCTTCATATCCCCTCATACTATCCCTGCAGGTCATTCATAATACACTTCTTCACATCCTGGAAAAATTAAAACATTGGAAGGGGTGAGCTCAGATGCTCAGTAGGGATAAAAATATAGAGGAATCTTTTATAAATAAACATAAACATTTAAGGCAATGTATAACTAAAACAAAAGCCTTTTAAACATGAACTTCAACATAATATGGAAAAAATAAAATGAGATAATTCCATTTACTTATTCACATGGATATTCTACTAGTCGAATAATCACATGCAATATCAATAACCACTTTCATAATTATGGAATGCATAATGCCAGACTATCATAACCATGTAGCCAAGGCCTCGTGCCAAGACCACAAATATGATTTTGTCAACGCCTCATGAAAAGACACTAGTTTGTCTCATGAGACCTGCCGATGCATCTAGGATGTATAGCAGGCTCCACGCATCACTTATTAAGTCTAATGCATTCCTCATATGAACAGGTTTAAACATATCATAAACCATAACTTAATAGTATTACATAAAACATGCATAAAAGAAACATAACATTTCCACATTTCAATCACAAGATATCAATACAACACATTGATATAATAAAAACACTTTCAAAACCATTTTCAATACCAAAATGAAAGAAAAATTAAAACATGGTATTTATTTTTCTTTAAAAAAATGTTATGGCTTGTAGAGGAAGCCAAAACTCAAATAGTGATCACGAAGGCGGAGAAGTCATTGTCGCCGCATACGTATGACAAGAAAAAAATTCATTTTTGTCGTTTAGTAAAATGATTCGTGTAAAAAAGATTCCTTTTGAATAAACATAAAAGTCAAAGGGGTTTATACACCGTATAAAAGAAAGTTGTGTATAAAAAAAAATATTCCTCAATGAAAGGAGATTGAGACGAAGTCCTTACCAAGATCATTTTTTTAAATAAAATAGATCTATTATGTATATTCAATATAAGTACACATAAAGAAAGTACAAATACAAGATAGGACATAATAATATCATAACATAATTTGAAAGTAGGAGATTAACCCAAAGAATGGAAATGGGGTTAAGAAATTCCCTTACCTTGTGTCCGACTTGACTCGACCGTTCTTTAACCTCCTGAATAATAAACTAGAGTTAATCTCTACTTTCTGAAGAACCTTTTTCAAGTTCAATATCCCTTTTATATCTCTTATTACAATGTTGCGAAAATTATGTACTCATTTAAGTTAATAACGGTCGTTTTGTCGATCTTTGGTACTTGAGTCAACAATAAACTTCTTATAATTACAAGTTGTTTATGTGGTAGAATATCCATTATCTCCAGAATTATATTCATGATGTAGATATCATATATATCATATATATCCAGTACATACATTCATTTATAATATTAAATAACATTTAGAGTTAAGAAATGAAATACACCGTTCGTGGAGATGGTAAGTCGTACGTACGCACGAATGCTACTTTCATTTCTATTTCATATTTAATGGAATAAAATTATAATTATATAAAGGTATACTATAATTCCAATATAATATAATTTATAATTCCATTTACTCTATCCTTTATACATCCCACATATGGCATTAACGATTCAAATCACTTTGAGGGGCGGTAGTCCGCACTTCCTAAAATGAAAATATCGCGTTTACCCATAATGGAAACCATAAAGGTATGCAATAAATGAAAAATACAGAATATTAAGTAAAACATAAACATATTATATATCATATATAAATATATTTACATCTTAATGGACACCTTTGAAGGTGTTATATGAGTGTTGAACAATCATCGTTTCGTGAGGCAGAAATTCGCCATCCACAGAAACAGTATGTTCTATAACCATTAGATGTTGGTGTGTGTAAGTGTATCTAGAATCCTTATTATAAAAAAATCCTAGTATATTGAGTATAATTTTTTTTTACAAAAGAAATTAATAAAAAGAGTTTAGGGGGTTGGAGAATCAAAATAAAACAAAATAACATAAGAGACCACATTACGTTAAAATCGGGTAACTCATTTTGATTTTAGCCAAAGGCTTCCTTGGGAAGAGTTCTTACCATAGTGAGGCTTCTTGGATTAAGAGAGGGAAGTTGGGAGAGTATTTGGGCAGATTTTGGCCGAGCCAAATAGCTTGAATGTGTGAACAAGGTGGTAGAGGTGGGGGCCTTTTATAAGAGGAGAGAAGGGGCACTCTTGGAAAGATTGAAATGTTACGTTGTTATGAAATGCTTTTCGGATTCTAAAGGTCCCAAAATGATATATTTAGAGGATAAGGTGATAAGGGTTCTAAATCGACTCATCCAATAGGTTTTTGACAAGTTTAAGCCTTATATTTTACATTATATTTTCATTTTATTTAAATCGTTAATTAATGAGGTAATCGCTCCATCATCATTGTGTCATAAAATTTTAATTTATTTAATGTCTAAAAATTATAAAAAAAAGTATCATAATATAGGAAATCGTTTTAGCTTTCTAATGAATATTTATAGTCAAAAATATGACTTGTATAACCCCATTTTAAAAAATTTTTTAGTAAAAGAACTCATGTTTGTGACATTTTTATTTTAACATTAAATAAAAAGTTTTTAATGTCATTTTCCCACCAAAGTGGCTCCATGGGGTCCCCAAGTTTAACCATGGATTGACGTGGTCTTCCATGACTCATCCAATAGGGGTAGGACAAGTGTAAAGGTCATTTAATAATATTTTAACATTATCTTTACCTTAAATTACACGAATTACCTTTAATAGCGATTAATTAAACTTAAAAGTTACTATTCACCAAAAAATTATTTTAATCCCATTGAACCACATATTACTTCCTAATGACAACCATGTATGTCATATTTTTTAAAATCAAATCACAAAAGTGTTAATATTTCATTTAAACGGAAAATCAGTTTTTTAACTACCACTTAGTGGTTTCACTATTCACCAAAAATTGATGTTTTTCAGAACAATGCCAAATTTTTACCCTAAGCTATAATTGATATTCCGAATTCAAAAATGATGTCTATTTTAAAAAATTAAAAACATATATGTTTCATTAATTAATTTTATAATTAATTCCCGTAGTCACAACAAATAGCGTGTTTTTAAGAAACAATATATATCAAAAGATTGACAATTGTTTATGTCCAATTTCAAAGGGAAATTAATTCTAATGACCACCATTGGATAAAATGGTAAAAATATATTCTAATTACACTTTAAAACCACTCAATATTATAATTTATCACTATAAATTATTTTTATTAAAAAAGTTGTTTTTAAGTATTTTTCACTATTCATAAAAAATTGGAAGTTCTCAGAAAAATACCAAAAATTCAACATAGGCTAATTTTGGTATTCCAAATCCAAAAATGAAGTCCATTTTGAAATATAAAATTTATATAATTTTAAAAAGTGGATATTACTATTCATAACGGCTACTTTGATTAGTCGCAGTGTGTTAGAACTCGAACTTGCGTACAATGCAAGCTATTGCATTATTGAAAGAGAAGTGTATCGTGGAAGCTCGGGGTGTTACATTCTCCCCTACTTCAATAAATTGCGTCCTCGAAATTTGAAATTTTTGGTTGAAAATAAAAGGTTGAAAATAGAAAATACCTTTTTGGAAAACCCGCATCGAAAATAGGGTTAATAAGAATATAACATTAAAAGAAAGAAAGTGAAGTACAAAGGTCACCCGAGATAGCCCATACTAGGATTCTATGAAAATATGGATATGGAGGAGAAACAAACCATCAAGGTCTTATGGAGAGTTGTAGAAAACATGATTAGGAGAAAGTTAGCCACAAGAAAATCACAAACTTGTGATTGGTTAAACGGTCATTGAATCCCTAGTTGGAAAAGTTAACCGACAATGTTTTTGTTTTAAGTTACCTTTCATAAAGTTGAGGAATTTATTTAAGAGATTTACTAAGAACGTAAGGAAATATACTTACTGGTCATGTAGACTTTCATTCTTTAATAAGATTTTACCACAAACCCATCTTTCACTCCAAATGGTAACAGAACTAAAAATATTCTATTTATCCTAATTGTATAAGGTTACAAATATTACCATATACCATTTAGATTAGGAAAACTATTTTGTAATAACTAGGGACTTCCTATAGGCTAGTGGTAGGTAATAAAGGCCTGTCGCACTATGGTTGTGGGTTCGATTCCTGCAGCTTTTTTCGACACGACAGGTTATCCCCCAACTTATAGGTTGTCCTTTTCCTAAAACTATAGTATTATAATATTCCAAAAATAATCTTCAGAAATATTTTAACCTTAAACAATACTATCCAAGGTTCAAATTAATCCATTCTAACCTATATAGTTATACAAAATACCTCTGTCCAGACTTTCTCTAAAAGGTCTCTAAATTCAAAAATCAATTGTAACATAAGATTCCCCAAACAAAGTAAAGTTTCTCTTATTGTGACATACTAAAAATATGATTACCTTCATCATATGAAAACCTTAATGAAAAAAACAAGTACTGCAGTACAATCCTTATATATATCACATTATTATTATAACCAGAATATATTCCTTGAGTCCAAAAGCACCAATACATTAATTATTCCACTTCAACTGTAGTAACATCATAAGATTGTCCTTGATCCCTTGGCCTTTTCTGCGGTAATTTTCCCTAACGCTTAGGAAATTCATTTGCATAATGCCCCATTTCCCTACAATTGTAGCATTCAACATTGATAGCATCTTTCTTTCCATTGAAATCACGATCCTGGTGACCTTTTTCTCCACATTTATAACAAACTCCCATTCCTTTTAGGCAAGCATCGGAGTGATTCTTCCCACAATTATCACATAATGGAAAATTCTTCTTTCCCTTTTTCCCTTTATCCATATCTTGTTGCACCGTTCTCTTATTTTATTTCTTTACTTTATTGTCATAAGACTAAGAGAATTCCTTTTTTGTGTTGATAGCACACGAGACAATATCTTCTTACGATGAGAAGGATTGTGATACTAAAGCTAGACGGAGAAATGGTTTTAAATTATCAAAGAAACGATAAATATTACTTCTTGGGTTACGTATATAATCTGCAGCATACCTCGCTAACCTTGTAATGTTGGCCTCATAGTTTGCAAAATTCATATCCTCCTTTTGTCTCAGACTCAGAAATTGCCTTTCCATATCTGCTCGATGGTCACGAGGAAAGTATTTTCCTAAGAAAAGATCTTTGAACTCTCTCCATTCTATACTTGATACTTATTGATCTTTCTTTGTATTTTGAATCAATGACCACCATTGATCGGCATCTCCAGTGAGGCGGTAAACTACCATGATAACCTTCTCCCTTTCGCTACTCCCCAAGGCATGGAATATTTTCTCTAAGGAATTTATCCATTTCTCAACTACTAATGGATTTGTACCCCCATTAAATGTTGGGGTTTGTTGCCTCATGAAGCAGTCTAACATTGATCCTCCATGTTGCGGATCAGGGTGCTCCATACGAGTACGGTTATTATTCAGAACCTGAGTGAGTTATCCTAGTATGGTAATAAGTTGATCAGCACCAGTTGTATCTCCAGCTCCACAATAACTATCTTGAGAAGGAGGGAAATCCCTACATGGAGTGCGTGCATTGATACGGTTTCCATTCCTTCCACTAGGCGCCATTTCTAAAAAATGTCATAAACTAGATTAGTTTATGAATCGAAATACGTAATTCTATACTTGTAAAACACTTAACATAAATTGAACTATTTATGGATATAATAAATAATCTTAAAAAGAAATGTTTTCTTTGAGGAAGTATATACTCATAAACCCATCATAAGGTTTTGTATAGAAAATGATAATTATCCTAAGCATATCCCCCGGGAGTGTCGTAACCAAGAGTGCAGCAAGGCCAGTTGTCGTGCACCAGTTCCCGTTCGAGTCTTGCTCAAAGCGGTGTTTTTGGGTTTTACCCCTAGGTACAACTATGCCAGATCTGCCTCTACCTGCTCATATCCAGAAATGGATGTATTTCTCGAAAAACCCACAAAATCTCTACAACAACAAAATTCTAGGAAGTTCTTCTATACTAATCCTCAAAGTCTATCTTATGGATATGCGCTCTAATCAGAGTTTATCTAAATCAAGCTTCCAAGGTTAGTACTAAACTGCCTCTAATACCAACTATAACGCCCTGACCCCAGCTACCCAGAGTCGGTGCATTATTGCGTAACATTGGCATGATCACAAATGATCAAATCTCGAAAGACCGATTAGTTTAGTAGCCATGGAAACACTAGATACATTCATAAGTCGTACATTACATCATAAAGTAAAACAAAACTACAACAACATATTGTCTTCATATCCCCTCATACTATCCCTGCAGGTCATTCATAATATACATCTTCACATCCTGGAAAAATTAAAACATTGGAAGGGGTGAGCTCAGATTCTCAGTAAGGATAACAATATAGCGGAAGCTTTTATAAATAAACATAAACATTTAAGGAAATGTATAACTAAAACAGAAGCCTTTTAAACATGAACTTGAACATAATATGGAAAATGTAAAATGAGATAATTCCATTTACTTATTCACATGGATATTCTACTGGTCGAATAATAACATACAATATCAATAACCACTTTCATAATGATGGAATGCATAATGCCATACTATCATAACCACGTAGCCAAGGCCTCGTGCCAAGACCACAAATAATATTTTGTCAAGGCCTCATGCCAAGACACTATTTTTTCTCATGAGACATGCCGATGCATCGAGGAGCTATAGCGGGCTCCACCCGTCACTTATTAAGTCCAATGCATTCCTCATATGAACAGGTTTAAACATATCATAAACCATAATATAATCGTATTACATAAAACATGCATAAAAGAAACATAACATTTCCAAATTTAAATCACAAGATATCAATACAATAGATTGATATAATAAAATCACTTTCAAAACCATTTTCAATACCAGAATAAAAGAAAACTTAAAACAAGGTATTTATTATTCTTTTAAAAAAATGTTATGGCTTGTAGAGGAAGCCGAAACTCAAATAGTGCTCACGGAGGTGGAGAAGTTGTTTTTGCGGCATACGTATGACAAGAAAAACATTCCTTTTTTCATTTAGTAAAATTCTTCGTATAAAAAATATTCCTTTTGAATAAACGTAAAAGTCAAAGGGGTTTATACACCGTATAAAAGAAAGTTGTGTATAATGCAAAATATGCCTCAATGAAAGGAGATTGAGACGAAGTCCTTACCAAGATCATTTTTTTAAATAAAATAGATCTATTATGTATATTCAATATATTTACACATAAAGAATGTACAAATACAAGATAGGACATAATAACATAATAACATAATTTGAAAGTAGAAGATTAACCCAAAGAATGGAAATTGGGTTAAGAAATTCCCTTACCTTGTGTCCGACTTGACTCGACCATTCTTTCACCTCCTAAATAATAAAGTAGGGTTAATATATACTTTCTTAAGAACGTTTTTCAAGTTCATTATCCCTTTTATATCACTTATTACAATGTTACAAAAATTATGTAGTCATTTAAGTTAATAACGGTCGTTTTGTCGATCTATGGTACTTGAGTCAACAATAAACTTCTTATAATTACAAGTTGTTTATGTGGTAGAATATCCATTATCTCCATAATTATATTCATGATGTAGATATCATATATATCATATATATCCAGTATATACATTCATTTATAATATTACATAACATTTAGAGGTACGAAATGAAATGCATCGTTCATGGAGACGGTAAGCTGTACGTACGCATGAATGCTACTTTCATTTCTATTTAATATTTAATGGAATAAAATTATAATTATATAAAGTTATAATATAATTCCAGTATTATATAATGTATAATACCATTTAATCCATCATTTATACATCCCACATTTGGCATTAACGATTCAAATCACTTTGAGGGGGCGGTAGTCCGCACTTCCTAAAATGAAAATATAGGGTTTACCCATAATGGAAACCATAAACGTATGCAATAAATGAAAAATACAGAAGCTTAAGTAAAACGTAAACATATTATATATCATATATAAATATAGTGACATCATAATGGCCACCTTTAAAGGTGTTATATGAGTGTTAAACAATCATCATTTCGTGAGGCATAAATTCACCATCCATAGAAACAGTATGTTCTTTAACCATTAGATGTAGTTGTGTGTAAGTGTAGCTAGAATACTTATTATAACAAAATCCTAGTATATTGAGGATACTGGTTTTGTTACAAAAGAAATTAATAAAAAGAGGTTATGGGTTTGGAGAAGCAAAATAAAACAAAATAACATAAGAGAAGGCATTACCTTAAAATCGGGTAACTCTTTTTGATTTGAGCCAAAGGCTTTCTTGGGAAGAGTTATTCCCATAGTGATTCTTCTAGGAGTAATATAGGGAAGTTGGGAGAGTATTTGGGCAGTGGTTGTCCGATCCAAATGGCTTGAAGCTGTGAATAAGGTGGTATAGGTGGGGGCCTTTTATAAGAGGAGAGAAGGGGCACTCTTGGAAAGATTGAAATGTTACTTTGTTATGAAATACTTTTCAGATTCTAAAAGTCCCAAAATGATATATTTAGAGGATAAGGTGATAAGGGTTCTAAATATACTCATCCAATAGGTTTTTGAAAATTTGAAGCATTATATTTTACATTATATTTTCATTTTATTTAAATCGTTAATTAATGAGGTAATCACTGCATCATCATTGTGTCATAAAAATTTTAATTTATTTAATGTCTAAAAATTATAAAAAAAGTATCATGATGTAGGAAATCTTTTTATATTTTTAATGAATATTTATAGTCAAAAATATTACTTGTATAACCCCATTTAAAAATTGTTTTAGTAAAAGAACTCATGTTTGTGACATTTTTATTTTAACATTAAATAAAAAGTTTTTAATGTCATTTTCCCACCAAAGTGGCTCCATGGGGTCCCCAAGTTGACCCATGGATTGAATGGGTCGGAAATGACTCATCCAATAGGGGTAGGAAAAGTGTAAAGGTCGTTTAATATTATTATAACATTATCTTTACCTTAAATTACACTAATTACCTTTAATCGCGATTAATTAAACTTAAAAGTTACTATTCACCAAAAGATTGTTTTAATCCCATTGAACCACATATTACTTCCTAATGACAACCATGTATGTCGGATTTTTGAAAATCAAATCATAGAAGTGGTAATGTTTCATTTAAACAGAAAATCAGTTTTTTAACTACCACTTAGTGGTTTCACTATTCATCAAAAATTGATGTTTTTCAGAACAATGCGAAAATTTCAGGCTAAGATATAATTGATATTCCGAATTCAAAAATGATGTCTATTTTAAAAAATTACAAACATATAAGTTACATGAATTAATTTTATAATTAATTCCTCCTGTCACAACAAATAGCGTGTTTTTAAGAAACAATATATATCAAAAGATTGACAATTGTTTATGTCCAATTTCAAAGTGAAATTATTTCTAATGACCACCATTGGATAGAATGGTAAAAATATATTCTAATTACACTTTAAAACCACTAAATAGTAAAATTTATCACTATAAATTATTTTTTTTAAGTTTTTTTTAAGTATTTTTCACTATTCATAAAAAATTGGAAGTTCTCAGAAAAATACCAAAAATTCAACATAGGCTAATTTTGATATTCCGAATCCAAAAATGAAGTCCATTTTGAAATATAAAATTTCTATAATTTTAAAAAGTGGGTATTAATATTCATAACGGCTACTTTGATTAGTCGCAGTGTGTTAGAACTCGAACTTGCGTACAATGCAAGCTATTGCATTATTGAAAGAGAAACGTATCGTGGAAGCTCAGGGTGTTACATAGTAAACCCATTTTTACCTTAACTGTGGTAATTAATTTTTCATGTTTCCACAATTCATATAGGTAAAAAATTATGTTTAACTTGTTATATAATATAAATTACTCGTATTAAAAATATAGAATCAATTTTTTTGAATTCAATTCATAGAAGTGGAAAATTTTAATTTAAAATTAATCCCACAAACATGACAGAAAACAAGTTTCCAAAGTGAAAATGTGGAAAAGATTACAAAGATTATTGTAGCCAATTTAAATCCATAAATTGATTAAAATGACCAAAATAAGATTAATATTTATATATATAATTTAATTAATTTAACATAAAAATTAATATGAAATATAATTTAGGTTTATAAATAATTTAAATGAAACAGAAATTTTCAATTAAAATTGATTATTTTTCACTATCTATAAAAAATTAATCTTCTAAGAAAATTATAAAAAAATTAAACCAAAGATAATTCAAATATTATGACTTAAAAATTAATTTTTTTATATTAAAATAATTACATTTAAAACAAAATTTGTAGACAGGATGTAAAAGAGGGTTATGAAGAATATTTTTTAGGAACAAGATGACTTTATATTAACTCTTTTAATAATAATAGTTATTATATGAATATAATTTTAATTTTAATGAAATATAATATATATATTTTATTGAAAAAAATTCCAATTATGGATAATTTTAATTAATTAAAATGGTGATACAATATGCACATTAAAATAATTAAAAAATTCCATTTAAACCAAAAAATAAACATATAGTAAAATAAAATATAATTTTGAATAAAAATTAATTAATTGGATTAAATATAACTAAATAATAATTTTTTACTTTAAAGCATAATGGGTTATTAAAATTTCTAAACTTATTTAAATTAAAAGATAGATTTACCAAAATTAGTATTTTTCACTATTCACTGAAAAAAATCAATATTTCCAAAAAACCAAAAAATTTCACCATAATTTATTTTTTATATGATGTTTTTAAAAAATAAACTTATTATTTTAAAATATTTTTCCAAATTTTATATAAAATAATTATAATATTTTCTCATTAAAATTAGTAAAAATCATTTATGAATTTGTTTTGACGAATATAATAACTTTACCAAAAAATGATTGATTATTTACTAATAATTTATAAGTAATTTTTATTTATTAGGAAATTTATATGTATATTTCATAAATTAGTTAATACTAATCATACCCACTTATTTAAAGACTAGGTTTTAACAATCCAATATAAAATATTATTATTCATGGTTCATTGAAGCTCTATGTCATGTGTCATCCACACTATAATGAAAACTAATTGTTTGTCTAAAGAAATCCAAACTTTTTGTTGTGTATAATGAAATATGTGTTACAATTTAAATTAATTTGATAAAAAATTCATAAAATCTCTGGATTTCACATTCAACACCCCTTAAAATTATTTTTTCCTTTGAATTCGTCTCTGTTTTCAAAGATTTATAATTTGAAAATCCATTCATAGAAACCCAGAATATACAAATGGATAATAAAACTTTTCTTAAAAAGTTAAACATGGAAACATAATGGTTACCTAAGGAAATTCATAACTTGTTTTCCATATAGGTGAACATATGTTGGAAGTGAATATTTGGATATGAAAGAAAATCATAAATAATTATAGAGACTGATAAATATCATGGATCACAAGAAAGTTGGAGATCTAGAGAGCGATAGAGATAAAAAAACATAAATTGAAGAGGAGTGAAAATTTTCATTGATATCATAAAATATTATTATAACATGAAAAAATTCTATTTCAAGATCTTTTCCCTAATGTTTTAGAATTTTCACTAGAATATATAATTACTTGATTTAATTGCTTTTCATAAGCACTATCTCACCCATTGGTTGTGCCTTGATCAATTTACACTTCATCTATTACTATAAGATATGAATGTTTTACACATCTAATGCACTAAATAAGATCCATAATAGAATGATAAGTCCTTCCTTCTATATATAGTTTTCATTAAAACCATACAGTTTATCAAAAGTTATCCAGTATTCACAAATCTTCATATGGTTAAGTAATAAATTAATCTCAAAAATATCTTCCAAAGTTCAACTTAACCAATCCCTAAATGGTTATCTTTATAACCCTTCCAAAATAAAAAATTTATAAATAGGGTAACTACAATTTTCAAAATCAACATAACATTAACCCTTGAATGATCATAAAGTAGATCTTGATTATTACTTACCAAATATGTGGATACCTTATTCATATATTTTCTTGAATCATGGAAATAACTATAATTTTAATAAAACCTTATTGAAAACATACGTACTTCCTCAATCCTTGAATAAATCCACAAATTATTGATTATATTCAACAAATCGAATATTTTTTTAAACTCTATCAATGATAAGATAAACAACATTTTCCACAAATCACTTATCGGTTCCAAGGTCTTCAATACTATCCAATTTAATTTATTTATATAGACCATCACATTATCCAAAGTGAGAAATATTTTCTCAACCATAGGAACATATTATTGGTTACCTTACCCTAATCATTTATATTCTATAAAATATAACATTTCCCTTCAATGACTTTTCTAGGTCATCAACATCATTTGACATATCCTTTAAAATCATTAACAAAAAACTTTTAATAAAAAATCCTTATATATTTTATAATTATTCAATTATAATATATAAAAATTTAAATAATTCAACTTCTTTTTCAATCCATTAACTATGGTTAAAAATCTTATTCCTTAATATCTATTTCCTTTTATATGTCATCTATAGTCTTTTAATCATAAAAAATAAAACCATTACTCACACAACCTTGCTGATTCTTTTCATGAGATTTTCCCTTAGGACATCAATTTTCATAATATCCATAATTTACACTTTTAAATCATTCAATAAATGATGACACACTAGGTAGATAATTATTCTCATCCATTGATTTTACTAAAAATTTCATTTAGTTTTATGAAATTAATTTCTTTGTGCACCTTTCCACACTCAAAACATATTCCCATCCCTATAAGAACTTTTATTGAGTGTTTGTTCCCACATTCTTAACATAAAAGAAACTTAATATTCTTTCCACCATGGTTTACATTACCTGAACCCTTATCTAACTCAATACTTCACTTATTGAATGAGTTTTAGAGTTGGTTTTGGTGAACTATTTTAATCATATATCATGATAACTGATTAGGAATGATAACAACATCCATTACTCCATTCATCATCTCATTTGGATATTCATTATCTATTTATTTGTCATATTCAATATTAATGTAGTTCCTTATGGTTCCCAAAAATGACCCAAACTATTATGAATAAAATTCCACTTTTTGGATTTAATTAAATGTCTTATGGGTAAATAAAACATATTCACTTATTTTATAATATCCAATTGTATTTTAAATGACTATTAAGTATCTTTACATTTGATAATATTGTCATTGAACATTGATCACATGACTAGTATAAATATATGATTTTAACAAATCCATTTGGTACAAACAAAGGACGTGATGGCCTAATCTTGAAGGATCATACCCTATGAATCCAATCTATCAGGGCATATGAGGTAGATAGAATTTCTAGGCTTTTCACTAGACCAAGCCCGAGTTGAGATCCAACAACTTAAGCATTAGTGAAACTGTTTATAGGAGAAGTTCAAGCTCCTCGAGATCACGACCCAAACCATGTTCACCGAACGAACCCATTAAATCCCCAACATCACACACGATACTCCTAGGGTGTATGTTGGTGTAATAAAGGGATATTTAATGAGACCATAGCATTAGAGACATGTAAATTATTTTTTATTGAATAATGAATACATTTTTCCTATTATTGTTACATTGTAAATGCTTTTTAAAGCACAAATATTATTTTTGGTTAATATTAAAATTCAATTAAGAAATATATTTGGATGAATTAATTTATTTTTTAAATAAATAATATTTTAATAAAATATTATTTTTAAATTAATTTTTATTTAATATAATTCATCATATAATTTTTATGAAGTAAAATGTAATTTTTTTTAAGGTTTATAAACTATTTTTGTCAATAAGGATCAATTTTTAGTAAATTTACTTTTTTATTATAAAAGCAAAAAATAAAATATTTAAAAAAAATGAATATTATTTTTTGAATCTGGATATCAGAATTATCTAATGGTGAAATTTTCAAAATTTTCTGAGACAATCTAATTTTTTGGGAGAAAATTAAGTAACTTAAAAATATATCATGCTTCATGACATCATAATGACCCAATAGTGATGTATTAAATACTATAAAATAGATATATATCTAAATAAATATTTTAAATTATAAATATTTTGATTTTATATTTATATTATTTATTTTATAAATCCTTAATGAATCCTCAAATACATATAAAATAATTTAAGATTATAAAATCATTTCCCTAAAAGTATGACTAACCTATATATAAGTGAGGGAAGTGTAACAAACCAAAGTTTTACCAATGAATTACCTTCCTATAATTATGCCTTATAGTATAATCACATTAGTAAGAATGATGACATATCATGATACTAAAAACTATGTGATCACTAAACATAATTTTTCCACTTCTATGTTTTGAATTTTGAAACCTGACATACACGGTTGTGTTTTGGGTGATTTTTGGAGTCTAATAGAACAAACATGATTTATGTTGAATAGTAACATACCCTAATGAATATTAATGTTTCCCTTATAAATGTTAATATAACCTTATGAATAGTAATATCACATATGATAGTATATATGTTGGATTTAAATGAAAGCATGATTTACCTATGATTTGGAATAAGTAAACAAATGTTTTAAAAAAATGTATTTTTCAAGTAAATTTGGATTTTAATTAAATAAAAAATTAATCATATTTAATAAATTATTTTTGAAAAATGGACTTCATTTTTGGATTCTACACATCAAAAAATGGTTGGGGTGAATTTTTTGGATTTCTCTGATATACTTGAATTTTTGATGAATAATATAATAGCATAATTTAAAAAATAAGCTAAATACACTAATTATAGAGTCATGTATGATGTTACGATGATTTAAGGTCAATTAGTTTGGATTCAAATGAAAACATTACTGTAATTAGTCATGGAAGACACAATATTACTTTTCTTGTGGAGAAATAATAAATTAATGGATTTAATATTGAGAAATCCCCTCTCCCCTCCACTATAAATACCACCCTTCACACCCTCATTTCCTAACACCTATCAAGCTTCAAGTGTAAGAACTTGGTTATTATTATTGAGGTACGGGTTTATTCATTTCCTTTTCCTTAAGGGTTATTGAGAAAATAAAGAAAATGGGAGAAAATCCTAAATTTTGTGACTACACGCTGTGTACTTTTCCACACGCCGTGTACTTTGGCCGTGTGGGATGAGTACAGAAGGTGTGTAGCCATGATTATGATGAAAGGAGTAAAAACTGACTATACGCCGTGTAGTGGGTATTTACACACCGTGTAGTCAGTCAGCAGGAAAATAGTAAGGTGGTGGAAGCAGCTGCCAGCTGGGCGATAGTACACGCCTTGTACGCATGTTTCACACGCCGTGTACTCATGTTTATTGATGAACAATGCCACGCTGGCGAGAAGCCGCCGAAGGAACAGTTAAAAAAAGGAAAACTACTTGTCGTGTACCCAATAGTACACGCTGTGTAGTCTGTTTTTTCACTTGAAATGGGTAGTAGCCTCCCCTGTTCACAGGGAAGGCTTATAACCGGAGGAGGAGGAGTGAGAGAGGGACGAACCTTTGAGAAGATCCAGATCGCACGCTAGGAATCTGTTTCTGCCTCTGTCAATCTCGTTGGAACTATACAGGTAAGCCTCTCCTTCTCCTCAAGCCGTTCTTTCCAATTATTTCCAGAGTATAAGTTATTTACGTTTGAACGGGTTTTCCTCTACACCAGATCTACATTGTCTTTGGGCGTTTCCGGAAGCGATGTTCATGTATACCATTCAGGGGCATTTAAGGTAGGTGGGTTGGTGTTTAAATTCCAAATTTTGTGCATTTTTGTGTACCGTTCAGCTACGAACCCTTGTTGGGGTGTCTTATGGCAGAGGCCTTGGCTGTTTTGAATACCTAGAAATGTATAGGTAATTAAATGTGATAATAAACTTCTATTTGGGATCGCTGCTTGGATCTAGGACCACCTCGGGGGTGCGTTCCTCTGTTTATCCGTTTGGGCTGGATAACCGAGGGTATACCATGTTTATATTGAGCGTTACTTTTTCCTTGAAAGGAATTTTATATAAAATTGCTTGTTATGATTTGGGCTCGGCCCGATTTCCTACGCCTAAGGGCAAGACTAAGGGTGTGATTATATTAGCCTGAGGGTGTGGTTATATTAGCCTAAGGGAAAGCCTGAGGGAATGGTTATATTAGCCTGAGGAAAAGCCTGAGGGCGTGATTATATTCTCCTGAGGGTGTGGTTATATTATCCTGAGGGCAATCCAGAGGGAGTGATTATATAAGCCTGAGGGCGTGGTTCTACTATATTAGCCTGAGGGAAAGATTTTGTTTGGCCTGAGGGCTTGATTCTGATGAGCAAAAAATGCTATTAAATATAATGGTTAAATGAATAATTAAATTTCAATATAACTTTTAGTGATAGTTACTTTTGAGTACTTATTAGTTTACTACATTTACTTTTGCACACTGTTGTTGCATATTTTCACACGGTTGGGCATGGGCCTTTGGTGGGTTCCTATTGGGAATTTATTTCTCACACCCTGTTTGGGTAATGTCTTTGAACCAAACTGATTACATTTCTGCAGGTGTTGATAGGGGCATGGGTCCCTATACAGGTATATGATTGTGGCAGAAGAGTAGGAGAGCATGGGACCGAGCTTAGGCTTGCGATGCTGCTGAGTTCATATTGCATTGTTTTGTTTTGCTTTCTTGTACCTTGTACCTTGAGTTGTATGTATTGTACTGTATTGTTGTGTAACATGTTCTGGCTATTTTCAAAGAACTTGAGACATGTTGCATCATTATCTAAAAACTGTTGGATATCTTTTTACTAGAGTTGTTCTTTTTAAATGTGTATAGTTTATTGATTCCGCTATTGCTGTATGTTGTATATTTTATTCCGCTATGCTACACTTGAAAAATGAGGGCATAGTTTCCCCACTATCAGACCTGGGCCCTCGCTGCTATTCGGTATCCTCTGGTGTTTGGGGAAATACTCTTGAGGTCATGTGACCAACTGGGTTCGGGGAACCCGTGGAGTGGCACCCGGATCCGGGACGTTACAAAGTGGTATCAAAGGCATTCTTTTCGTTGACTTACTATTTGGAGCCTTAGTACAGGATAGGATGAAAACAGTAGTTGGTAATAAGCTATGCTCAGGAGTAGCTAACCCGTGTACAGGGAAAAGCCAGTCTACCTCAGTTATTTCAATTCTTCTGATTTGGAAAATTTTACAGTTGAGTTGATTTCATCGTTGGGTGATGCACTTGTGATTGTGTTGTATATATCTTATCTATGGGTTCTATTTAGTTGCAACCTGATGAGATTAGGGTATGTCTTCTCATGCATCATTTAGGCACAGGTTAGAAATCACATGCCATGCATAGTTCCATGTCATGTAGGCGCATTAGAAATTTCATGCGATTGTGATAGTTGTTGTGCTAGAAAAGTATGTTGTTTTGATATATGCTTTGATAAATACCTGCTATGTGATAAGGTATTTTTGTGTGAGGCCTTGGAATAATGAATTCCTAACTTTGGTAACTGAGGAGTATGGGCCCTCATTGACCGGAATTTGGTGGATCATTGGCTTTTTACCGTATTTATAACTCAGATATGATGTCAAACTTTGATTCGTAGGGAGTATAGGCCCTCATGGGTAAAAATTTGGAACTTAAGAGTTGTTTCAGTGGTTTTTTCGGGGTTCCAGAGTAGTATTTGAGTCTCACAGTCTGGAAAACCAAGGATACATGGCATGTAGTTCCACGGACACACGCCATGTGATCTCCTATTCAGGAAGAAAAGAAAACTTTTTAAGTACATGCCGTGTACCCTCTGTACACGCCATGTAGTCTCTTTTCATGTCATGGATCGTGTGGGCGGGGACACGGGGAAGGGAAAGGATTGGGAAAAAACTTTCCGTGTACCGGATGAACACACCGTGTAGTCTTGACCAGTGACAGACCGTATGGACTTAACCGTGTGGATGGGGAATGCGGGGTGGTGTACACGTCGTGTGAAGGTGTAACACGCCGTGTATTTTTAGACGAGTAGTCGGCCGTGTCATGAACTACATGGGAAGTTGGAATGTTAAACCATACACGTCGTGTAGATGATATACACGCCCTGTAGTCGTGTTCAAAGGGAGCTGTGTGGCTTAGCCGTGTAGAAGGACTCAGGCAGGGGAGGAGGATTCAAGTGCACGTCGTGTATTTAGAAGACATGTCGTGTGTTTGGGGTGTTACAGGATCAGATTAAGTTGGAGTACATGCCCATGTGAACGGTTGTGAGAACACACCATGTAGTATTTATACACGTAGGGTATTCAGGTTTTGTAAATTTTAAAAAATTTCCTTCTCCATCTCCTTCTTTTTGGTCTTTGATACTCTTAATATAATGTGTGCGTTTGACCTTGTAGAGTCATGCCACCGAGACAAACACACGTTGTTCGCCAAGGGAGTGGAAACAATTATACTCCAGAGATAGTAGGCCATGGGCAACTAGTAGATCCTTCAGCAGAGCCAGATGCGGCGCCAACCGTTATGCCAGACACATGTGCTGAGGCGCAGTTCCGTGAAGGCTTCATGCAGTTCATGCAGACCTTTTAGGGAGCACCGCCGGCTGTCACATCTATGGCTGAGCTGACTTGTATTATCCAGCAGTAGCATCCGCCTAACGTTTTCAAGGGATGGTAGACCACAGGCTGCAGAGTCTTGGCTAGATTCTATGAAGACTATTTTCGAACATCTAGAGATGCCTCCGGGGCGGAGGGTCAAGCTCGCGACTTATATGCTGCGTGATTCTGCCAAGAGGGGGTGGGATGTTACCACTCAGTCAGAGCATGAAAGAGACAAGGCGTGAGAAGCTTTTCAGATAGCTTTCTACGATTTCTTCTTCCCGGAGACATTGAGGGCAGATCGAGCTCAAGAGTTCATGAATCTGCAGTAGGGCGCTATGTCAGTGATGGATTATTCTGCTCGTTTCACCGAGATCTAGTGTTTTGCACCCATTCTGGTTGGTGATGAGACATTGAGGTCTAGAAGCTTTGAGGATGGTATTCAATATGACATTTGAGCACTGGTGAACTTTTTCAGGTTTCCTTCAGTACATGCTATTGTGAACCAGGCACTGATTACAGAGAGGAACCTTCGGGAAGCTAGTGGTGCAGGTGGCCCGATCATGTGCTACCATTGCGGTAAAGAGGGGAACAAGAGATAGTAGTGTCCACGTGATCTAGTGGAGTGTTGAGCTTGTGGAAAGATGGGTCATCTACAGCCCTTTTGCAGGGTGTTTCCACCAGTGGCTAGTGAGAGGAGTTCTGTGTAGACTCCAAGTGCTGGAGAAGGACCGACTGCTTCATACTAGTCAGGAAACAGGAATATGTCAGGGCGTGCATGCAGAGATGGTGGTCGTGTCTGTGGTAGCCAGACACTAGGATCTCAGAGGTAGCAGGGTGGGAAAGCTCAGGGTAGCCAGGCTGTGTCGCAAGGCCGCGACACTGGGCAGGAATATGCAGTGCAACAGACCCAACAGAAGCAGGATCCCGGAACTTCTACTATCAGATGTACTATTCTAGTATCGTCTGTCTTATCTTCAGAACATTTCTATATGGGTGCTACATATAGATTTATATCTATGCCCACTGTGGAGAGCCTTGGGCTCTGTGTTTCTTCTTCTTCTACTGTTATGACGCTAGACACTCTATTGGGAACTATAATGGATGGTGTACGTCAGTGCAGGGAGTGCCTCCTAGAGGTTTGTAGGTGTCACTTTCTATGGTAACTCTATGTCTTTGAGATGATGACTTAAGATTTCATTCTAGGGATGGACCGGTTGGTTCCCGTTCTAGCCTTTGTAGATTGATATCATCGCAGGGTGCATTTAATGTCACCAGAGGGTGGAGAGTATCTATACAGGGGAGAGTGGGATGTTCAGGTGAGTCGAGTTGGACCAGAGCATCATGGGCGAGGTGGAGTCACAACCTATATTGCGAGTTTATTTCTGGATGATCAGGGGACTTGTCAGAGGTATTTCCCTCCAATAGTTGATCGTTTCAAGGATGTCTTCTCGAATGACTTTTTAGGTCTACCTCTAGAGCGTGAGGTGGGTTTCTCTATTGATCATGTGCTAGGGGCAGCACCGGTGTCCATTCCTCTTTATAGTATGGCTACACCAGAGTTGTAGTAGCTCAAGAGGCAGTTAGAGGAGTTACATGAAAAGGATTTTATCCGGACCAATACTTCTCTTTGGTGTTCGCCTGTACTATTTGCTAAGAAGGCAGATGGTACCCTCAGACTCTGTGTGGATTATCCGAAGTTGAACCAGCTGGCGGTTAAGAACCGATATCCCTTACCGAGGATTGATGATCTTTTTGATCAACTTCAGGGAGAACGAGTGTTCTCGAAGATTGACTTGAGATCTAGATATCATCATTTACACATTAGACCATCTGATATACCTCTCATAGCCTTCAGGAGTAGTTATGGTCTATATGAGTACTTGGTGATTCCGTTTGGACTCACGAATGCGCCAACAGCTTTCATGGCTCTGATAAATCGTGTGTTCTATCCTTACCCGGATTCTTCTGTGGCAGTCTTCGTGGACGATGTTTTGGTGTAATGTCACACTCGACACGACCATGCCACCCATCTTGAGATCGTACTGAGTACACTGAGAGAGCATCAACTATATGCTATGCTCTTAAAGTGACACTTTTGGTTGGACCCGATTCACTTCCTGGGTCATATCATCTCAGAGGCAGGAGTTGCAGTAGACCCCGAGAAGGTGAGAGCAGTAGTTTCCCGGGAGTATCCTAAGAACATGTTCAAGATACGAAGTTTCTTAGAGCTGGATGGTCACTACAGACACATCATACAGGACTTCTACTGCTTAGCAGCACCGTTGACGGGTTTGACTAAGAAGGGTATGAAGTTCGTTTAGAAAGGAGCTTGTGAGACAGCCTTTCAGGACCTGAAGGGAAGGGTGACGTCAGCACCAATCCTGATACTCCCAGAGCAATGGAAGAGATATACAGTTTACTGTGATGCATCAGATATTGGGCTGGGAGCAGTGTTGATGTAGGGTGATCGAGTAGTTACATACGGGTCTCGGCAGTTGAGGCCACGTGAGAGTAATTACTGGACGCATGATCTCAATTTGGCTGCAGTTGTTCATGCATTGCGTTGTTGGAGACTTTATCTCTTCGGAGAGCATTTTTGTGGTTTTCACCAACCAAAAAAGTCTCAAGTATATTTTTACCCAGCATGACTTGAACCTGAGACAGAGAAGGTGGGTCGAATACCTTCAGTCCTTCGACTTTGAGCTTGCATATACACCTAGTAAGGGTAATGCAGTAACTGATGCACTGAGCAGGAGGACTCAAATATAGGTAGTGCAGAAGGCCAGTGGTGAGTGATAGCTTATGGCTTTGTTCTCTGAGATTCACTTTGAGGTGCACGATAGTCAGGGGCAGACTTATCTTTCATCTTTAGTCGTGACTTCTACCCTCCTGGATAGAGTGTGGATGGGAAAACTATCTGATTCCAAAGTCTTAGTTCTATGAGAGTCGGTGGCCAGTGAGGACACTTCTCCTGGTTCGACAATTGGTGATGATTAGGTAGTGTGTTTCCATGGACGAGTGTGGGTTCCATGGGATATACGTGAGAAGTTGATGTGGGAGTTTCATGTTTCAGCTTGGGCAGTTCATCCTGAAGTTACCAAGATGTACCGTGACTTGAGACGTCAGTACTGGTGGCCGGGTATGAAGAAAGAAGTAGCTGGTTTTGTTATGAGGTGTTCCACCTATCAGTAGGTGAAGGTGGAGCATCAGAGGCCATCCAGACTGTTATAGTAGTTACCCATCCTATAGTGGAAATGGGATGATGTCGTGATGGACTTCATGACAGGGATGCCGAGGTCACCTCGAGGCAATGATGCTATGTGGATTGTTGTAGAGCGACTCACGAAGGTAGCTCACTTTTTTCGATCAAGGAGACCTTCGGTGTTTACGAGATCGGGAAGTTGTATATCTGCGAGTTCGTACATCTTCATGGGGTTCCTCATTCTATCTTTTCAGATAGGGACACCCATTTTATGTCTCATTTCTGGTAGAGTTTTCAGAGGGCACTTGGTACACTGGTGCTTCTGAGCACAACTTACCACCCTCAGACCGATGGCCAGTCAGACCGTACTATACAGGTGCTTGAGGACATGCTTCGTGCATGCATCCTAGAATTTGGGGGCTCTTGGGAGGAGCATACACCCCTACACGAGTTTTCCTATAATAACATTTTTCAGGAAACTATTGAGATGGAACCTTTCGAGGATTTATATTGTAGGCCATTCCAATCACCCTTGTGCAAGTTAGAGGCATATTAGGCAACATTACTGGGACCACGTATCTTGCAGGAGACTTTCGAGATGGTCCAGTTGATTCAGAAGTGGATGGATACGGCACAGTCTTATCAGAAATCATATGCTGATCGCCGCAGATGACGCTTGGAGTTCGTGGTCGGGGATCAGGTTTTCTTGCATGTTTCACCGAGGTTTGGACACAGACGGATCCAGAGATAGGGTAAAATATCACTGAGGTATGTGGGACCATTTTAGATTCTGGAGAGAGTCAGGCCGGTTGCCTATCGGTTGAAGTTACCGCAGTGGTACCGGGTCATGAACAACGTCATCCATGTATCTTAGTTGCATCACAATCATTCAGACCCATCACATGACTTTCATCCAGAGGAGGTTGAGCTTCAGATAGATGCGTCCTTTGAGGAGCATCTGATTCGTATCATTGATAGGAGCATGAAGGTTCTCCGAGGCCGGTCAGTCCCTCTCGTACGAATGCTATGGCAGCATCGCCAAGTGCAGGATGAAATCTAGGAGCAGGAGACCGATGTATGTTCTCAGTGGCCAGAGTTGTTCTGAGCCTTATCTTCATCACCTTTGGAAGGGAAATTCTAGGATGAATTACTTTAAGGGGGAAGTTTGTAAGAAACTGTTTCTTATTCTTGAGGTACGGGTTACTTCTTTTCCTTTTCCTTAAATGGTTTTTGAGAAAATAAGGAAAATGAGAGAAAATCTTAAATTTTATGACTACGTGCTATATACTTTTCCACACGATGTGTACTTTGTCCGTGTGGAATGAGTACACAGGGTGTATAGCCATGATGGTGATGAAATGTGTAAAAACCAACTACACTCCATGTAGTGGGTATTTACACGCCGTGTAGTCAGTCGACAGGCAAATAGTAAGGCGATGGAAGTAGCCACCAACTGGTCGATAGTACACGCCGTGACTTAGGTTTCACACGCCGTGTACTCATGTCGACAGACGAACAGTGCCACACTGGCGATAAGCCACCGAAGGAACAATTAAAAAAATGAAAAATACACGCCGTGTACCCAATAGTACATGTCGTGTAGTCTGTTTTTTTGCTTAAAATGGGAAGTAGCCTCCCCTATTCACAGAGAAGTCTTAGAAACAGAGGAGGAGTTGGGGGAGAGGTCCGAACCTTCAAGGAGCTCCAGATCTCATGTCGAGAATCTATTTCCACCTCTTTCGATCTCGTTGGAACCATACGGATAAGCCTCTCCTTCTCCTCAATCCATTCTTACTAATTATTTCATGAGGGGAAGTTATTTATTTTTTAACGGGGTTTCTTCTACCCCATATCTATGTCGTCTTTGGGAATTTATGGAAGCGACGTTCACGTATACCGTTCATGGGCATTTAAGGTAGGTGTCTTGGTGT
Source organism: Viscum album (assembly GCA_963277665.1). Lineage (NCBI taxonomy): Eukaryota > Viridiplantae > Streptophyta > Magnoliopsida > Santalales > Viscaceae > Viscum > Viscum album. Next base: position 187,124,208 of record OY728144.1, read on the forward strand.
TTAAATTCCAACTGTGGTGAGTTTTTGTGTACCGTTGAGCTACGAACCCTTGTTGGGGTGTCATGTGGCTGAGGCATTGGCTGTTTTGAATCCCCATAATATTATAGGTAATTAAATGTGATAATAAACTGCAGTTTGGGATCACTGCTTGGATCTAGGACCACCCCTGGGGTGAGTTCCTATGTTTAACCGTTTGGCCCAGATACCTGAGTGTATGACATGTTTATATTGATCATTACCTTTTCCATGAAAGTAATTGTATATAAAATTGCTTGTTATGCTTTGGGCTCTGCCCGGTTAGTTGTGCCTGAGGGAAAGCGTGAGGGCGTGATTATATTAGCCTGAGGGCATGGTTATATTAGCCTGAGGGTGTGGTTATATTAGCCTTAGAGAAATCCTGAGGGCGTGATTATATAAGCCTGAGGGCATGATTATATTAGCATAAGGGCGTGGTTATATTAGCCTGAGGGCAAGCCTGAGGGTGTGATTATATAAGCCTAAGGGCGTGGTTCTACTATATTAGCCTAAGGGAATGATTCTGTTCGGCCTGAGGGCTTGGTTCTAATGAGCACAAAATGCTATTAAATTGAATGGTTAAATGAATAATTAAATGTAAATATAACTGGTAAAGATAGTTACTTTTGAGTACTTACTAGTTTACTGCATTTACTTGTGCACACCATTGTTGCATTTTTTCACACGGTTGGGCACGAGCCTTTGGTGCGTGCCTTATGGGAATTTATTTCTCACACCCTATTTGGGTCATGTCTTCGAACCAAACAGATTACATTTCTGCAGGTGTTGACAGGGAAAAGGGTCCCTATACAGGTACATGATTGTGGCAGAGGAGTAGGAGATCATGGGACTGAGCTTAGGCTTGCGATGCTGCTGAGTTCATGTTGCACTGTTTTTTTTGCTTTACTGTACCTAGTACCTTGAGTTGTATTTTATTGTAGTGTATTGTTTTGTGACATGTTCTGGCTATTTTCTTATAAGATGAGACATGTTTCATCATTATCTAAAAATAGTTGGTTATCTTGTTACTGCACTTATTCTTTTTAAATGTGTATAGTTTATTTCTTCCACTATTGTTGTATGTTGTATAGTTTATTCCACTGCGCTAAAATTGATAAATGAGGGCATAGTTTCCCCACTATCAGACCTGGGCCCTCGCTGCTAGTTGGCAGCCTCTGGTGTTTAGGGAAATGCTCTTGAGGTCATGTGACCAACTGGGTTCGGGGCACCCGTGGAGTGGCACCCGGATCCGGGACGTTACATCAAGACATGCCTAAACTCTAACCAAGAATCTTCTCTATCCTCTCTCCCACCTCTAAGAGCTTATGGTCTCATCAAAAGTCCAATCCTATATTCTTTAAGGAGGATCTCAAGAGGAGGATTCGAGAGATAATTCCTCTCTCTCTCTATTTCCTTTAAATTCCTTTCAACATAAAGTTAATTTCTTAATCTCTATCCACCTATACTCATCCACATGGTATGGTTACTCCAGTATTATCCATATAATTTAATTTTATTATACTAATTTGATTTTATATCATCCAACCAACATCTCCTCTTCTTTTTATTTTATAAAATAAAACCTTGATCCTGAGGTGTTAACTTTTCAACTTCAAGAACAACATGTTTTATTTTTTCCAATTTATACCTTCATATATGGAAATGAATCCATTTTTATGTTTGAAAAAGAATATTTTATATGTATTATATACTATTTAATGTTCTGGATCTATCTTAGATACATATTAATAAAATCCTAAACAAAATAAGTTCGTTGTGGTTGAAAAACTGCCCAAATTAACCCAAACAATCATCATTTAATTCTTACCTAATTATTCATCACCATGGTGTAAAATATATTTCATTATATGATCATTTAAAATTATGTAATATCACTAATAACATGAAATATAAGTTCAAGATTTTTATCCATGTTCTACATGAACATCCATGTATGAATACAAGTGAAGCGCTCAAGAAAACCAAAAAATTAACAATACCGAAAAATGTTTTTCTTAAATCTTTAACTCATCCATAGGCCCATAAAATGACTTAATGAACCCATAATGAACCATATTATTGTAAAAAAGGTTTTTAATTATTAATAATTGAATCTAATGTGGATATACAAAACATTAATCTGAAGAAAGCGTTCAGATACAAGGTAAGGGGAAATTCTCAAACCTAAAATTCTTTCTTAATGTTCTCCCTATTTCACTCAAATTTTTGGTATGGTAGCTCCTTAAAAATAATTTTATAATGATTATATTACATCTTCTGGGATATACATGTTTTCCATAGGGTTTCTGTCGAACAAATGTTTTAAAAAATAACACTTTTTTCATAAACACACCTTTTATTTCCTACTCATGGATGATGGTTATTGTATCAAGTATGTTATTCCCACTATCATTTGGGTACCCAAAGATTATGAATAAATTCTTATGAGACGAAACCCATTCTTTTACATGGGTTTTTTTGTGTCTTTTTTATATATGTTCTATGTGGCATGCATGATAATGATAATGTTATGATGTAACGTGCGTTCCCGAAATTATATAGCACAATATGACTGTTTGAATGTGACAGGTTCACCCCAAATTATACAGTTCTTCAATGCATTAGGTAAAGTGATGAATCTGGTGAGTTAAAGTGAAATTATATGTGAACAAGATTATATATGTTTGAAAAAGTATGTTTGGTAGTTAACCACTAAGACATGCTGTTTCTTTTTTATGCATTCCACATTTCAAGTCTTTTATAAATGTTTACTCTATGATTTTTATGATGTTGTTATGATTATGCTCACCCCATTCTATATTGTTCATATCTATCCTCTTACTGGGTTTTTAGATCACACCCTTTTGATTTATATCCTCAAGTGACTACATTTTCTTAGTAGAGGTTAACTTCCAATAAGAAGCTAGAGAAGAAAAAATTAAATAAATGTTTATTCTTGATGATGTAAATGTATTGTTAGGTCCTAGTTTTCAAAAGACACTAAACCTATAGATCTTAATGGTGTAACACAATTATATTTTTTATCTTTATAATAATGTAATAGTAATGTAAGAAAAAGGCAGGGTCTCTATATTTGGTATCAAAGGAAAGGATTAGAAAATTGAGGAATTAAGATTAGTGAACCCTAGACAAAACCTATAGTATGATACTAAGTAAAAATATGAACACAAGATTCCTTATATATTGGTACCATAAGTTATGATTTTAGTGAAAATTGTAAAAATGAATAACTTATTTATTCATAAATTGTTGACTTTTGTCTTGTTCTAACATTTTCTATTTTATAAAATAATGGGAACCATGAGAAACCAGGAGAACAACTCGTGCAAGGGAAAATGAAAATATTTCGAAAATGACATCCCCAATGCTTTGGGATGTGGAGTTAAAAACTTTTTGGTGATTATAACCCAAAAATCTCTAGTTATGAACAATTACCCGAATAATGGGGAACATCCTCCTTTAAACAAAGAGGGAGCTACTGGATATCGAGTGTTTTATGAGGAAATGACCCCCAACGTTTAGTGGATCTTCTAATAAACTAGTTGTGGAACAATGGTTCGACGCCATTGAGAAGATATTTTTTGTGCTGCACAGTTCCGAGATAGAGAAGGTGAAAATTTCCATTTATCATCTAGATTGAGAGGCCGATCATGTTAGAGTTGGCGGCCAAGAACCAACTACTTTGTACTTTATTCATTAATAAATACCTCATCACATATTGATTGTTATTTTGCGTGACAATGTATGTGGTAATGTCCTAAGGATAGTTATTTCATTAAAGGGTCATAGTGGATCCCTGCTATGATGAGAACCCAGAAGTTCCATAACACTATTCGTGAATATATGTTCTATGGCCGAATGATTATATTTTAAAAGCTCAAAAAATATTGTCTATTAGGGTTGAGGACTCATAAAACATTTAGGCATATTCTCATGGTGTGCACCCTTGGTAATATCAAGGAGGATATTATTAGAACGAGACCCGCAAGCAGAAAATCTAAATTTCGTAGTGTCATTGGATGTTCTTATATGCGGACGTGTGTATTGGTCCTTATAATTTAAGATTATTAATAATGGGTATTACCACTCACGCACTTTGATGTATTGATGAAAAATATGACAACACACTTTTCATAGTGAGGTAGGTTATGTTGAGTGTGTCATGAGTAATACTGCATTAATAGAAAATGTGTGAAAAGATTTGTCCCTTCTGTTCCATAACAACAGTAGATATCTTAGTCCATTTGATGGAATTGATATAGCCTAAATAAATGCATGGTCAGGGTAAGGGATGGGTGAGTTCAATTTCATAAAGTCAAAGAAAGAATAATCGTGTACATGGGTTTATGGCACTAGCATGCAACCCGCTTGATTCAAGATATCGAGACAAAGGGATTACATTACATGGTAAGGGTTCGTGGGAGGTGACGTGTCATTGCGGTATTAACGGATCTCTCTATGGGTGCCTTGGCGTGTTTCTAGACGCTAACCTTAGAATTTAGGCTAGATCCACGCAATGCCACTGAGAAAGTGGGCTATAGGGCTACACACTAAGTGTGTCCAAGTATCTTAGTTAAATATTCATTTCAAAAGTTCAATAAAGATTATTTCTGAGTGTGGTTTAATAATTATTCAAGGATTCCTGATCGTATTTATTTCAACACTAGTTATTCGAGAGAATATATTGTGGGAGAATTAATATATTTATTAGTGATTAATGTAGTGATATTTATTTTAGAAATAGATTTTAATTATTTAAGGTCTAAAAAATGTGTCGGAGGAAATAAAGAAAATAGAAAAACAAAAGTACACACCATGTATATTAATATATAAAGCATGTAGTTTTTCTGGGGATTTGTGATAAATAATAATATTTATTTAATTTAATAATATTTGGTATAATTATATGGGCGCATGTCAAGTAATAATAATAGTCAACTGTTATTATTAGACATGAGATCTTACTAAGAATTAAAAGAAATGAGTAAATACTTCCAGGTAATTAATTCATTTTATTGTTCTAAGTAATAAAAATCCAAATTATATAATTCTCATTAAATTAGACATTTTTTTGGGGTTGTTCACAATGCATTTTGAGAAAGCTCTCAAGCCAAGAAAGAATTATTTTTTCCAAGAATACTCTCAAGCTATGAGAGAGATCCACCTCCACCGGATCAAGGGGAGCACTTTGCAAGCAGCTCTTAAGGTGATCGAAGGCGGACATTGCAAGAAAAGGATCTTCCACACTAGCACCTGGAGATCCCTTAAATGTTGTCCAGAGATATGGGGAGAACATTTGTATCACCTCTATAGGAATCATATCCATGGATTCTACGACGCAACGACAGATCACATCAGATCATGACTGGAAAAATCAATGGAGAGAGAATTACATAAAGGTAATTCTTGTGTTTTAATTAAATTAATTATAATGAACATATGACGATCCTCTCTATGGTTCTAGGACTCCCTTCCTTTAATTTTTTCATCATTCTATTCCAAAGATCTAGTGTTTTATTATCATGATGGATCTCAGATTGGTCATTGTTAACTGAAAAATTGAAGTTGGGAAAACCCACCAACATGCTTCTGCTGTGCCCATAACCTTCAAGTGGTATCAGAGAAAGGTTATATTGTTGATTATAATTATTTTTTTTTCTTTGGGTGATTTATGAATTTAATAAATTAGTTTTTTAAAATCAATTTAATCATTCTATAAATTTGAATCTCGAGATCCATTCCTCATCTATCCTTTCTCGTTCACCTCATAGAAATGATTTTTTCTTTTAATTTTGATTAAAATAAAATAGAGGATCTCATCTAGATTTTCCAAAGATTCCTAGCCACACAACACTAGAAAACAAGGTGTGTATTCGGCACTACACACCGTGTAATATAATTTCAATGTACTGGGATAGTCCACCAAACTAGGCAGTGTCATTGGATTCTATCTATGTCTTAAAGACTCTATGTGTTGACCAGGAACAGGTGGCACAATGTTTTCCGATTACACATCATGTGGTCCACTAATCACAATGTGTAGTTCATTTGGGTTAGGATTGGACCGTGTACCCCATACACGACTTTCCCGCCCGGAAACTGTGTGACGTGGATACAACATGGTGCGTGTCCCAATGAACATGCCATGTACTCTAATGATTTCTAAAGTACATCTACATGAAATTTCCTCAGTCGTGTACTTTGGATGGATGGTGAAAAAAGTACACACCATGTAGTCAGAACTACATGTCGTTTACTCATCCAAATTACACAGATTTATTAATATTTATTATTATATTATACAAACCCTTGAGACGTGTACCATAGTGTGGGCATAAAGATGAGGCACAACACGTGACATGTGATATATATATATATATATGTGTGTGTGTGTGTGTGTGTGTGTATGTGTGTGTGTGTGTCTGTGTGTTTAATTTAACATCTGTGTAATGTTCATTTCTACCCATTAAGTAGTTATGAATGGGAATTCACTGAGTTGCCTGCAAGGTAAAAGTTATGTACAAAGATAATTTTAAATGAATTTATCTGTTTAAAATTATGATGGATGATAATATCAAGGAAATTTAGAAAAATGGTTTAAGGTAAAATTATTGATTAATTAATGATAATTATTTGATTTGAGTGTGATTTATATTAAATAAGGACAATTAAATAATTTAATTCTAGTTTTATTTATACATAAATATCATTGCATGTATGGATGATCATGAGATATACTAATACCTTTGTATATGAATGGTTTCTTTTTAATTTATTTATTAAAATTAAATTTGTGGGCGTATGAGCCTTCTCCACATTAATATGTAGGGCTTGCGTGCCCAAGGTTTCGTTTAAGTAAAACCCTGTTTTACCCCTCCTTTGCGAGTGAGATAAAAGAATACGTAATTGATGGAGCTCCCATGCTATTGGAGGCAGCTCAAGTTAGGATCCACGATGAGACCAATCCAAGTAGATACATAGGTGAATAGGTGGAAAGAGGTAAACACGCACCCAAAAGGTTCAAGGTGTTTCTTTCCAAGGTTTTGGGTTAGTTTATCAACCACTAGATAAACGAACCAATGGAACAAGCTCATTATCATACCAATTATTTTTTTTCTATTAGTTTTATAGTTTATTTATTGTGGGTGTGTTGTCACGATCACACAATTAATGAATTAAACAAGCATGCAAGATGAAACTAAAATAAGATAGGCTTATGTGTAAATATTATCTTAGACATGGTCAATCACTTATGTATATCCCACTTAATATAAAAAATCATTTAATCAAAGATAATAAAATTACAATTTACGTATAAGGATGAAATCCCTCAAAGGAAATATTACCTCGATATAACCTTCAATATTCTTGTTTAGAATCGAACCATAGTTCAATGTGCTTGAGCAACCCTAGTAGGACTGATTTAAATTATCGGGGAAATTAAAATTCAAGGTTTTTGGGATGAATTTACTTTTTTCACAACAAGGGTTGACTTCCATAGTAGGACTTGGTGTGACCAAGAGGCAAAGGCTGTGGAAATTCCAATATAAAAGTATTTCAGGGTTGGGGAGTCCACTCAGCGGATCAAGGAGCTGCGAGTTAATGAAGTTGGAATTTGGAATGCGTACCTAAAACCATTCATGTTCCTTGAACCACCCTAGTTGGGGTAATTCAATGGGAAATATGGATCCCTTATAATAGAATATTCAGGAAATATAATATTCCGATGTAAATGGGGAGGGCTATTGGATTTTGATAAAATAGTGGGTGACTAATAAGTATTAAATTATTTGTTTTTCTCAGTTCTATCATGAAAAATAACCAAAACCTTTCTCATATTAATTTGTAGAAATGACAAGAAAAATGACTTCAAACATATCATTGAAAACCATAATCAAGAATGAAAACCTTCTCACTAACACCAATTTCTTGGAATGGTAGAGGCGTTTACACATCATCCTTCACCACGAGATGAAATTGTACGTGCTAGAGGATCCTATTTTAGTTGTGCGTAGAAAAAATTCTAATGATGAGGGACTATCTCTATATATAAAACATATGGATGAAGCCATATATGTCTAATGTTTCATGCTATCGGCCACGTCTAATGAGATCTTTAAGAAAAATGAAAACATGGATGCGTATAGCATGATATCTCACCTTAAGGATATCTATCAAGAGAAGGTGAGACAATAGAGATATGAGATCTCCAATGCTTTACTTTCAACTAAGATTAGAGAGTCTGCACCAGCTGGGCCTCATGTATTCAAGCTTATTGGCTACATTGAATGCATGTACATCGTAGGGATTATGTTCCTGGATGAGTTGCATATAGATCTCTTCCTATCATCACTTCCCAATACCATATCTAGATTTAATGTCAACTATAACCTGAGAAACATTGATAAGAGTCAATAAAAACTTCAAATTTTAATTCTCTACGTATATAAGGACATGGGGCCTGAAAAACCAGAAGTCCTTATGGTGAATAAGAAAATTAAGGAGCAGTAAAAGGGTCCAAGGATTCATAAACGGTCTGTAGCCCCTGAGCACCATCCATCAAAGAAGGGAATGTTCCAGAACCAGGTAAAGTAAAGTGAGGTGGTATGTTTTTCATGTGTCTAGTCAGGCCACTAGAAGAGGAACTACACTCATAAGTGTGGGGATTCTAAATTTTCATTCGTTATCGAGAGTAATATTTCCATTTCTACACATTGCGTATTAGATACAGTTTTTGTGGCTCATTTCTGTATTGAAATGTAAGAACCAAGTACATTTAGAATGATTTACAGAGTAGAGGAAGATCTTAAAGCTTCCCATGGAATGAGGATGGCTGCATTTACCATTAGCAATTACCATCTATCATTGTCAACTGGGATGATTTTGGTTTTAAATAAGTATTTTTATATGCCTAGTGTTTCCAAGAACATAATTAATGTATCATGTTTTGATATAGATGGATTTATTTTCCAGTTTGGAAATAAGGGTTGTTTTTTTTATAAGAACAACTTATGTTTTGATATGGAACATTTAAAAAATGGTTTGTATGTATTAAATTACAAAAACCAAATATTGGAAATCGATAATGAAACCAACTCACATGGCTCATACATTACCCAGTTGTGGCATCATCGTCTTAGTAATGTAAATGTGAAGAGCTTGATAAAGCTCTTCCAAGATGGTTATTTATATTATACTCAGCTAAAACCACTTGATATATGTCACACTTGTTTACAAGGTAAAATGGACAAGCCTCCTTTCGGTGGACATGGTTAAAGGGTCACAGAGCTTCTGGGATTAGTGCACACGGATGTGTGTGGACCATTTCTAGTAGAAGCTAGAGGTGGATATTCTTACATCATTACTTTCAATGATGATTAGCGTAGATATGGATATATCTACTTAATTAGGTATAATTCAGAGTCCTTAGAGAAATTTAAAGAATTCAGGAATGATGTAGTGAATCAGCTTTGTAAGAAGATAAATAAACTTCAACCAGATTGAGGTGGAGAATATTTGAACCAAGATATCATCGATCTTCTACGGGAGTCTAGGACTCTATCTCAGCTCACTCCTCCATATAAACCACAGTGGAATGGTGTTAGTGAAATGAAGAACCAAACCTTGTTGGACATTGTGAGGTCGATGATGATTTATGCAGATCTTCCATTATCCTTTTGGGGATACGCATTACAAACTATAGCATACACATTAAATTGTGTACCTACTAAGGAGGAAAATGGAATTCCCTACAAGTTATGGAATGGACAGAACCCCATTTTTTTCACACACATGTATGGGGATATGAGGAATTTGTTAAGGCCTTCTCAAGAAACAATCTAGAACCTCAGGGTGTGAGGTGTATCTTTATAGGATATCCCCAGGAAATAGAAGGATATTACCTATATAACCATTCAGACAAGAAAGTTAATGTCGCCAGACAAGACCTATTTTTTGAGAGGGAGGACATCCTCAAAAAGGATAGTGGGAGAATGATTGACTTCAATGATGTTGATGGCCAAGATATACAAGAGTTGGTACATGAACAAGTTCCACAGGTCCCCGTGGAAGAGGTTCCAGAGACACAAGTACTGCGTAGGAGCTTAAGAGAGTTAAGGGTACCAGAGATATTTGGTTTCCTAGTCACTGAGGATGGTGAATCATTATTATTGGACAATGATGAAACTGTCCCCTACAAGGAATAATTAGAAATCTCAGAAGATGCAAGATGGATAGAGGCTATGAATTCTGAGATGGATTCCATGTAACAAAACTAGGTCTGGGTTCTGGTAGATGAGCCAATTGATGTAAATCCTGTTGGATGCAAATGGGTATTCAAGATAAAGTTGGACATGGAAGTTTAATTTAGCACCTATAAAGAAAGTCTAGTCATTAAAAGATTCAGATAGTCTCAAGGAATTGATTATGATGAAACCTTCTTGCCAGTTTCCATGTTTAAATCCATAAGAATCATACTTGTCACAGCAGCTTACCATGACTACAAGATTTGGAAGATGGATGTCAAAACAACATTCATTAATGGGAACCTTCAGGAAAATGTCTATATGACACAAAAAGAAGAGTTTGTTACACTAGGTGAATCCAAACAGGTTTTCTAGTTGCATAAATACATTAATGTATTAAAGAAAGCATCCAGGACATGGAACATTTGATTTTATGAAGCCATAAAAGAATTTGGTTTCATTAAGAAAAAATGTGATCCATGTATTTATAAGCTGTTTAATGGGAATTCAGTCGTTATCCTAGTAGTATATATTGATGAAATATTGCTTATTGGAAATTATGTACGAGTCATATAGTCTTTTAAGGACTGGTTGAACAAGTGTTTCTCCACAAATGAATTTGGTGAAGCAGCCTACATTTTAGGGATCAAGATCATTCATGATAGATCCAAGAGGATTATTGGACTATGTTAGGGTACATACATTGACCATATAGTAAAGAGATTTAATGTGGAAAAATCCAAGAGGAGATTGGTCCCAGTGTCACATGGCCTTCATATTTCTAAGAAAAGGTGTTCTCAGACACAATATGAGAATGATAGAATGAGTAATATCCCATACACTTCGGCAATAGGATTCCTCAAGTATTCCATGTTATGTACTAGGCATGATTTTGCCTATGCACTGACCATGGTTGGAAGGTATCAAATAGATCTAAGAGAACAACATTGGACTACTATTAAGACTATACATAATTATCTGAGAAGAACTATGGATTTTTTCTTGGTGTATGGAGGATATGAGGATCTTTTCATTAGAGGGTATGCTGATTTTGGTTTTTAGACAAATCAGAATGATTTGAAGTCGCAATTTGGATATGTTTTCTGTCTCAATGGAGGAGTTGTGAGATGTAATAGTTGAAAGAAACCCGTTGTCGACAATTATACTATGGAGTCTGAATATATAGTGGCTTCTGATGCATCCAAGGAAGCCGTATAGATTTGGAACTTTGTCTAGGAGCTTGATGTGGTGCCTAACAGTAATGATCATATCACATTGTACTGTGATAATACTACAATAGTGGATCTTGGAAAAGAACAAAGGTCACATCAATGAAAAAAACAACATACTCTCAAATGATCACCTCTTGAGGTATTTTTATCAAAGGGTTGAAGTTTCAATGAGAAGAGGGTCCACAGAAGAGAACGTGGTAGACCCCATGTCTGAAGGCCTGGCTCAGAAGAGGCATAAATATCATGTGAGAGCTAGTGAGCTAAAGGTTGTTAGTTGTTGAATCTAGTCTAAGTGGGAGTCCATTGGAGTTTTTGTCCTAGAACCAACTACTTTTTAATTTAATCATTAATAAATACCTTATCACTTCATGATTTTTATTCTGCATGACAATGCGTGTGATAATGTTCTATGGATATCTATTGCATTAAAGGGTCATAGTAGATCCCTTCTATGATGAGAACCCGCAAGTTCCATAACATTGTTCTTGAATATATTTTCTAAGGCCGGATGATGTTATTTGAGGGACAAAAATAATATATGCCATTATGGGTGAGGACTCATAAAACATTGAGGCATCTTATCATGGTGTGCGACCTTGGTAATATCCAAGATGATATTATGAGGCCGAGACCCACCAACAGGAAATTCACATTTCTTAGTTTCATTGGATGTTCCTATTTGTGGATGTGTGTATTGGTCCTTATATTTTAAGATTATTAGTAATGGGAATTACAACTCATGCACTTAGATGTATTGATGAAAACAGTGATGACACACTCTTTACCGCGAGGTAGGATATATTGGGTGCGTCATGAGTTATATTTCATTAATAGATAATGCGAGAAAGGATTTTCCCTTCTCTTCCATAATGGAAGTAGATATCTTAGTCCATTTGATATAATTTATATTGCTTAAATAAATCCATTTCCATTGTAAGGAATGGGCTTGTTCAATTTCGGAAATTCAAAGAAAGAATAATCGACCACATGGGTTGATGGAAATAGCATGAAACCCGCTTGATTCATGATAACGAGGCAAAGGGATTACATTACATGGTAAGTGTTCGTAGGAGGTGACACACCATTGCAGCATTAAATTCTTCCTCTATGGGTTCCATGGCATGTTGATGGACACTAATCTTGGACATTAGGTAGGCTCCACCTAATGCCACTAAGAACAAGGCCTAGAGGGTCACACACTATGTGTGTCCATGTATCTCAGTTAAACATTCATTTATAAAGTTGAAAAATGATTATTCACGATTGTGGTTTATTAAATTTTTAAGGATTCTTAATCGTGTTTATTTTAACACTAGTTATTCGAGATAATATATTGCGGGAGAAATAATATATTTATTAGTGAGTAATGCATTGATATTAATTTGAGAAATAAATATCCATTATTCAAGGTCTAATAAATGTGGTGGAGGAAATAAAGAAAATAGAAAAACAAAAGTACACGCCATGTATGTTAATATACATGTCGTGTATTTTTTCTGGGGATTCTGATAAATAATACTACTTATTTAATTAAATAATATTAGGTTGAATTCATTGGGTGCATTTCATGTAATAATAATAGTCAAGTGTTATTATTAGGGTTGGGTCTTACTAAGAATTAAATGAAATGAATAAATGATTTTAGGTAATTAGTTCATTTTATTATTCTAAGAAATTAAAATCCCTATTATATAATTCTCATTATCCTAGAAATTTTTGGGGTTGTGCACAACAGATCTAGAGAAACCTCTCACGCTAAGAGAGAATTCTTTTCTTCCAAGAAAACTCTCAAGCTACGAGAGAGATCATATTCCACAAGATCATGGAGAGCGCTTTGCAAGAAGCTCTCATGGCGATCGTAGGAGGACATCGTAAGAGAAGGATCTTCCATGCTAGCACTCAGAGATCCCTTCGGTGATGTCCCGAGATACATGGAGCATGTGTGGATCACTGCTAGAGGAATCCTATAATTTGATGCTATGACGCAATGTCGGATCACATCAGATTGTTACCAAAAACATCAACAGATAGCGAATTCCATCAAGGTAATTCTTTTCTTTTAATTAAATTAATTATAACACACATTTTATGATCCTTTCTATGGTTCTAGGACTCCCATAATTTCTTTCAGTCATCATTCTATTGTAATGATATGAACTTTTATTATTTTGGTGGGTCTCGGATTGATCATTGTTAATGGAAAAAATAATGTTAGGAAAACCCACCAACGTGCTTCCACTGTGCCTGGAACCTATAGATAAATGGTGGGATTTGATTAATAACACTATGCCAAGGGAGGAAATTAATGAGATGGAATGGGAAGACTTTACGATCATGTTTTTTAATAACTATTTCCCAGAAAGTCTTCATATAATGACAGAGAGAGAATTTATAGAGCTCAAGAAAAAGGAAAAATAATCGATCACAACCTACAAATCATATTTTACAAGGCTTGAAAGGTATTATTTGGGTTTTGTTATATACAATGATAGAAAAATTCATAGATTTTTAGTGGATTAAAACCACACCTTCGAAAGGCCCTTGTAATTCGTGAATTTGGGAGTTATGAAGAAGTTGTTCGATGTGCTCTCTATATGGAGATGGATTTTGGAGAATGGTCCCTTGGATAGGGTGATATGAAAAGAAATATGGAGTTCCAAGATGGAGGATATAATGATAATGGTGGGAGGAAAACTCAATGACCCACATGCCTAAAATGTGGGACTTTTCATCATGGAAACTGCCTCAAAGGGATATGTAAATGCTTTAAGTGTGGGAAAGAAGGAAACCATGCTCAAGAGTGTCGAAAAGACATGAAAAGGAAAGAGAATATAGTATAAGAGAGAGGAGAACCACCCATGGTTCAATGGTACAACTGTAGGGAGAAATGGAAGCATGCAAGCTCGTGTTCTAAACCTCGAGTTCTTGAGGGTAATCAGAATCAATAGCTACTAAATCCAATGGAACAAGGGAACGCTTCTGCCATCACTACTGTGGAAGTAGAGCAAGATAATGAGGTCTTTTAAGGTACACTTCCTATTCAATCAATAATGGAAAATGTCTTATTTGATTATGGTTATACACATTCCTTCATATCTAGAAAGTTTGCTAAAACTATATAATCGAAGCCCCGAAACCTTGAAGTAGAGATATCTATAAAAACAACAAGTGGTGAAATCATTGCAACCCAAGTGTTTGACTCTTCTCCTATTAGAATATGTGGGAATATTATTTTAGTGAATCTAAATATACATACCTTGGTTGAATTCGACGCTATAATGGAAATGGATGGTCTCTCATTTTATAGAGCACTTATCAACAATCAGGAAAAGGAAATAACTTTTTATATTCCGAACCATCCCAGGCTCCTTTAGAAATTCAAGGAAGATCATGAATCTCCTTGGAAATATCCTTTAACTATGTGGGTGTTGATTACCTATGAATAAGCATACCTCACCCAAATGGTTGAGTCAAAGGAATGTGCCAACCTTGAGGAAATACCCATCATGAGGGAATATAGTGATGTATTTCCTATAGAGTTACCCGAACTTGCCCCGGATCGTGAGGTAGAGTTCCCAATAGAAATCATAAATGAAGATACTTCTATCTCAAAGTTTCCCTATAAGACGGATCCTATCAAACTGGAGTATTTAAAGATGTAGTTTCTAGAGAATCTAGAAAAAGGGTTCATAAACCCTAGTGCATGACCTTGGGGTGCACCTTAGCTCTTTGTGAAGAAGATGGATGGAACAATGTGGATGTGTATTGAATATTAGGAGCTCAAAAAGATCACCATAAAGAACAAGTATCCTATTCCAAGGATTGATTACTTGTCCGATCAGTTAATAGGAGTTCAATACTTCTCAAAGGTGGATCTTCATTCTAGATATCACCAGCTAAAGGAAAATAATGAAGATATTTAGAAGACTGTATTCCGTACCAGGTATAGGCACTATGAGTTTCAAGTGATTCCCTTTGGAGTTACTAATACCCCTGTAATATTCATGGATTTCATTAATAGAGTCTTTAGACATTATCTCTTCAAATTTTTGGTAGTGTTTATTTATAATATTCTCATATACTCTAGGATAAATGAGGAAGATGAAGAACATATAAGAATTGTGGTGGAGACATTGAGAAAGGTGAAGTTTTTTTCCAAGTCTAGAAAGTCTGACCTTTGGATGAAGCAAGTCACGTTTTTGGGACATGTGATCACAAGTGATGGAAGTTTTGTGGACACCTAAAAAGGTGATTGAGGAATGGACCGGGCCCTCTAGTGTCACAAAAATCCGTAGTTTTCTTGGATTAGCTCGGTACTACCTATTTTTTGGAGAAATTTCTCACAATTATAAATCCCACTAACTATGTTAACAAGGGAATGGGTAAAGTATGTCTAGACAGAATAATGTAAGGGAAGCTTCAAGGAGCTAAAGAGAAGGCTTATCACTGCAACGGTACTCACACTACCGAAATGTGGAGAAAGTTTTCTGATATACAATATTTTTTCAATAAAAGGATTGTGTTGTGTACTAATGAAAAATGATAATGTGATAGCCTATTCCTCACAGAAGATGAATATCCATGAGAAGAACTACCCAATGCTTGATTTAGAGCTGGAACCCATGATTTTTTCCTTCACAATCTGGTGGCACTACCTTTATGGTGAGAAGTATGATATATACACCGTTCACAAGAGCCTAAAGTATATATTCACACAAAAGGATCTCAGCATGTGTCAAAGTAGATGGTTGGATCTAATAAAATATTACGATTTCTCTATTCACTATCATCCTAGAAAGGAGAACAAGGTAGCTGATGCTCTATTCAGAAAATAACCTACAACTCTATCCATGTTACGGATTGAGAAAGACCGTATATTCATGGATATGCAAATGACAGATTATGAAATCATAAGGGAAAATGATACATCCTACCTTTCCCAAATGATTTCACAACCATCCATCTAAGATAAGATTAAGGAGGCATAAATTAATGATATGGAGTTACAAAAGAATGTGAGTGCAGTAAAGGAAGGGAAGATGCAATTGTTCCATATCGAATAAGAAGGTGTGATTCGATTTGTAATGTGTCTTTGTGTTCCTTCATCACCCATTATAAATAATAAGCAATTGGAAAATTCACAGAGCATAACATTCTCTATCGATCCTAGTAGCACCAAGATGTATCGAGATCTCCGTGAACACTTATGGTGGGATAACATGAATAAAGAGATCGCGAAATATATCTCCAGGTGCTCGATATGTCAGCAAGTTAAATTATAATGAAAAAAGTCAAAAGGGTTGATGCGTACATTGCCTATACCCATGTGGAAATTGGAGAATGTCGCTATGGACTTTGTCTCGTGTCTCTAAAAGAAGTCAAAGAGAAATAATGTGATATGGGTTGTGGTTGACTGACTCACCAAGACTTCCCATTTTATTGATATTCGAGAACATATCTTACTTGAACAACTTGCAATGATATATGTGAAAGAATTGGTGATACTGCATGGTGTTCCACTCTCGATTGTCTCTCATCATGATTCAAGGTTCAAATCTAAATTCTAGAGAAGTCTTCAACATGCTTTCAGTACTGAATTAATTTTTAACAGGACCTATCACCCCAAACCAATGGCCAATCTGAAAGGACTATTCAGATGCATGAAGACATGCTAAGAGTCTAATCTTTAGAATTCAAAGGTGTATTAGATTAGCATAACTCATTGGTAGAGTTCAAATACAACAATAGCTTCCACTCGAGTATATAGATTGCTCCATTTGATGCTTTGTATGGAAAGAAATGTACAAATCCAACCTATTGGGATGAAGTTGGAGAAAGAAAGTTACATGGACCTGATCTTTTGAAAGAGATGATAGAAAATTTTCAAGTCATACAAAAACAAATCAAAGCTGCTCAAAGTTGAAAAAATAGCTATGCTAAAAACCCTTGAAGGGAACTAGATTTCGACATTTGGGGACAAAGTCTACCTTCGAATATTACCATGGAAGAGAGTCACATGGTTTGGAAAAAAAGGGAAGTTAAGCCCAAGGTACATTGGCCCCTTTGAGATCCTTGACCGCATAATATTTGTGGCCTATCAGTATAAACTTACCCCAAATATGGCTAAAGTTCATGATGTGTTACACGTATCACTCCAGAGTAGGTACATACCAGATCCCACACATTACTGAACTCACAGGTAGTACAACTAGAAGGTGATCTCTCTTATGAGGAGTAGCCAATGAAGATTCTGGACCAGAGAGATAAGGTTATACACAACAAGACAACCCACCTTGTCAAAGTGTTATGGAGGAACCATAAGTTTAATGAAAAAACATAGGAACCAGAGGAGGCGATGTAGGAGAAGTAACCTCACCTGTTATTGTAAAACGAAATTTTGATGGCAAAATTTCATAAGGGGGAAGAATGTAACCACTGAATGTTTTATCAATGGGATTCCATTATTATAATTATGACTTATAGTATAATCACATTAGGAAGTATAATGAAATAACATGATACAGATTACTATGTGATCGCTAAAAATAATTTTTCCAATTATATGTTTTGAATTTCAAAAATCTGACATACACGATTGTGTTAAGGGTGATTTTTTGAGTCTAATAGAACAAACATGATTTTTAGTGAATAGTAACATACCCTTATGAATTTTAATGTTACCCTTATGAAAATTAATATAACTATATGACTAGTAACCTCACATATGATAGTATATAAGTAGGATTTAATTGAAAGCATGATGTACCTATGATTTGGAATAAGTAAACAGATGTTTTAAAAACTATATTTTTCGAGTAAATTATGATATTATTAAATTTTAAATTAATTATATTTAGAAAATTATTTTTGAAAAAATCAACTTCATTTTTGGATTCTACACGTCAAAAAATTGTTGGGGTGAATTTTTGGGATTTTTCAAAAATACTTGCATTTTTTATGAATAATTAAATACCATAATTTAAAAAATAAGATAAATACACTAATTTTAGAGTCATGTATGATGTTCTTCGGATTTTAGACCAATTGGTTTGGATTCACATGATAAAATTACTGTAATTAGTCATGTAAGACTCAATATTACTTTTCTTGTGGAGAAATAAAAAATTAATGAATTTAATATTGAGAAATCCCCTCTCCCTCCACTATAAATACAACCCATCACACCCTTGTTTCCTCACACCTCTAAAGCTTCAATACTTCTATAAAATCTTCCTAATAATATTCCCTATACCCTCCCCCATGTCCGATAGATTATGGTCTCATTATAAGACCAAGCCTAGCTTCCTTAAGGAGGATCTCAAGAGGAGGTTTCAAGAGCTAATTCCTCTCACACTACTACAAATACCGCTTTAATCAGTGCTAAAAATGGCCTTTAACAGCACTAGAAAAGCACTGTTAAAGCTGGTGAAGATAAGGGGGGATCCCCTTTATCATCGCTCCAAAAAGCGATGATAAATACCCCTTTTATTAGTGCTAACAAATGCACTGATAAAAGGGGTCATTTGTTAGCGCTAAAAAGAAGCGCTGCTAAAATGGTCCTTTATAAGAGCTTTCTTTTTTAGCACTGATTAAAGACCACGTTTATCAGTGCTTTTTTGTTCACGCTGATAAAAGTAAAAAAATAATTTAAAAAAATTAAAAAAAATTAAAAAAAAATAAAAAAAAATTAAAAAAACCTGCCAATCGGGGGGGGGGGTTTATAGCGCTTGAGCCCCACTTTTTATAGTTCTTTCCAGCCCCTCCATCACCCGAACACACCCCCTCCACCCCTTATCAACGCTATCACCCCCCCTAAATCCAGCCCCATGTGCGAGCCCCTGCCTCCACCAGGTTTTGAACTCAAGACCTCCCCCTTGCACGCCTAAGCCCTCACCACTCCTCTATTTTGATTTGTTTTCCATTTAATGATATATATATATATAGTTATATTTTTTTGTATAGTAATATATATTTATATTAACATATATATAGTTATATTAATATATATATATAGTTATATTAATATATATATTTATAGTGATATTAATATATATATATATAGTTAGATTAATATATAGGTATATAAATAGTCATATATATGTATTTTAAATAAAATGGATATTATTTATTATTTAGATAAAGCTAATATATTTTATTATTTATATTTATAATTAAATTTTTACGTGTGAATATATAACAAAATATGTATATATTGTTATATATTTGATTATAAATAGTAGTGAATTATAAAAAACGATAACATTTCAAAGTCATAATATCAATTTGAATGTAATACCTTGGAATAAATTCAGTCCCCACCAAAAAAGCCAATAATACCCCCTTAAACGAGGATTAAAATCCACAAAATGATAAAAAACTCGGGGTATCCCGACAAAAAACTCGGTTTTGGAGGCCGTTTGGGATTTTTTTGCCTCAAAATTTCTGACAGAGGCTTGGCCTGGGTCACTAGCACGTAGAGATCATCACAGGCTTCTATTTGATATGATGTAGAGCTCAAACAGACACCCGGAACAAAAGTTATGGTCGTTTGAAGGTCGAGTTGCGTTTTCAACATATTTTTTATATTTTTTTAATTTTGTTTTTCTATTTTTTATTCTTCAAATTGTTATTAAATGAATATTAATCAATAATAATTAACAAATTATTAATTAAAAAGATTTTTTAATTTTTTTTATAATCCCTTTTCACTAAATATCATATATATTAAGTATATTAAGTGTAAATGTATATTTATACATATCTAAAATATATTTAAAAATTATATATTATATTTATATCAATATAAATATATCTATATATTTCAATATTAATATATTTTGTTAAGGATTTTTTTGGAAGTAGTCCCTTTGTCAGAGCTCTTAAAAAAGCGCTGAAAAAGACTCCCCTTTATCAGTGCTACTAAAAAAGTGGTGACAAAGGGTTACCCTTTAACAACGCGAAAAAAACGCTGTTAAAGGGGGTACCTTTATCAGTGATGAAAAAAAGTGTTGATAAAGGGGTACTTTTATCAGCAATTTCTTTAGATCTGATTAAGGTACCATTTATCAGCACTTTTTTGAACACTGATAAACATACCCCCCTTTATCAACGCTTTTTCATTAGCGCTGATAAAGGCTGGTGCTGGCCTTGCCCAGTTTTTTGGTAGTGTCACTCTCTTTTTTCCTTTAAATTCCTCTCAATTTCAAGTTCATTTCTTAATATATGACCACCAATCCTCATATAAATGCTATGGTAACATAATTATTATGCATATAATTTAATTTTATGATATTTATGGGATATTATATCATCCAACCCCTTCTCCTCTTCTTTTTATTTTATAAAAGAATTTTTTTTCATGAGATGTTAATTTATCCCATTCAAGAACAACATGTTTTCTTTTTTTCCATTTCTACCTTCAGATCTGGACATGAAACAATTTTGGTGTTTGAAAAAGAATATTTTATATGTATTATATCTGATTTAATGTTTTGGATCTATCTTAAGTACATATTACTAAATTATTAAACAAAACAAATTCATTGTGGTCGAAAAACCACCCAAATTAATCAAAACAATCATCATTTAATTCGTATCTAATGATTCATCCACATGGTATATAATATAATTCATTATAAGATCATTTAAAATTATGTAATATCATTAGTAACATGATATATTAGTTATGGATGTTTATCCATGTTCTAAAAAAACTTTCATTTATGAATACAAGTGAACCGGTCAAGAAAACCATAAAAATGAACACTCCCAAATATTGTTTTTTATACTCTATAACTCATCAAAAGGCCCATAAAAGAACTTAATTAAGCCATAATGAACCATATTATTGTAAAAATGTTCTTTAATTGTTAATTAATGAATCTAATGTGGTTATACTAGACATTAGAGGGAAGAAAGCGTTCAGATACATGGTAAGGTGAATTCTCAAACCCAACATTGTTTCTTCAGGTTCTCGCACTTTCACTCCATTTTTGGTATAGTAACTGCTTAAAAATCATTTTATCATAATTATTATACCTTTTATTGGATATACATGTTTTTCGCTATGGTTTATGTCAAAAAACTATTTTCCAAAAGAACTCTTCTTTCATAAACACACATTTTATTTCTCACTCAAGGTTGATGGTTATTGTATCATGTATTTTTTCCCCACATTCTTTGGGGAACCAAATTTTTATGAATGTGTTATTATGAGATGAATAAAATTCTTTTACAGCGGTATGTTTTGTTTCTCTTTGATATATGTTTTATGTGGAATACATGATAATGATAATGTTATGATGTGACAGGTGCACCCATAATTATATATCACAATATGAATGTTTTAATGTGATAGGTGCGCCTGAAGTTATACAGTGCTCAAATGAATTGGGTAAAGTGATGAATCACATGACATAATGTGAAATTATGTGTGAAAAATATGATAGATTACTTCAAAACTATGTGCGGTAGTTAACCCCAAAGACTTAATGTTTCATTATTTATGCATTTCCACATTTCACGTCTTTTATTAATGTTTAATCCAAGATTTTGATGATGTTGTTATGATTACACTCACCCCAAGCTATATTGTTCCTATCTATCCTCTTACTGGCCTTTTAACTCACCCCTTTTGATGTATATCCTCAGGAAACTACATTTTCTAAGGATATGTCATGTTCCAATAAAAAAAAATAGATAAGAAAGAATTAAATAAATGTTTATGCTTGATGATGTAAATGTTATGTTTGGACCTATTTTTCCCAAGACACTAAACCTCTGGACCCTCATGGTGTAATACTATTATGTTGTTTATCATTAAAATGATTTAATAGTAATATAAGAAAATGGTAGGGTCACTATCAGGAGTATTTTAATATCTTCATCCATTCAACTTATAAAATTATTTATTCCACTCCCATTTACCAAAAAACATAGGGAAAAACTACGGTATAATTTTTGGGTTTCGATGATTTTGTTGTGTAGTGCCCAAAACCAAAATAATAAATAAATCCCCCTCATTTCCTATATTAACCCACCCAAGATCCCATTTCTCTTGACTAAAACAATTTTAAGGTAGAATAAACTCTGAAACATTCTCCCTATAGTCCTCCCAAGGCATCCCAAATCTCTTTGGAATCCTCTCCCAATCCATTGGAGTCACACATCCATGTAAGGGATCTTCCACTCTCCTCTTTTATCATTAAATCCTTTTGTGATATGTATTTTAATTTCATTTTAAATTTTTTAGGATATGATCATATATACATATATTACCATCCATTTGATTTATAAATAATGAGATCTTCCTTTCACTCCCATTGATCTATCCATGATCCTTTATAAACACCAGTTACCTGTAAGGGATCCTCATTTTTACCTATTCCTTTCAATTCAAGAACCTTGTTTAAAATTAGTCTGGTTAATTTCAAAGAATAGGGTAAGTATTCTATCAATAAAATATATCCATGTATAGATACTATAGGTGGACGTGGTTCTAGTACATGACAACAATCCTTACAATGCAACTGGTCTGAAACTCCTCAGTGATATTCTCTGGTAAATTCATAATCTCATGAAAAAAAATTATTAAGGGAAGAAAGAAATTACAAAAGAATACATGTTAAGAAGTAGATCACGGATAAAATATACTAATGCCTAGAAACACATAAGTTAAGGAGATAAATGTAATTTATATATTATACCTTTAATGTAATTGTATTCTACTTTAAGGGTTTAACTGCTTAAGGTACTCATCGCTAATTTTCCTTTTATTCGAGCCAATGGATGGGAATAGGAGGAATCATGCTAACAACCGATGTGAAAGGTAGTGTGAGGATGGCACCAATAAGATTCCCAAACCAATGGGAGTGGGTATCAAAAACATTATCATGATACTCTATCAGTTAGATCATGTTTTGAATAGTATCATGAGCCAAGAAGAGCACCCATCACCCCTAAGAGAGAGAAACTCATAGTCGAGAGCTTCACGGGACAAATGCCTCTTACTTTTAGTGGGTCATCTGTTCACTTAATCATAGAGAAAAGGTTCAATTCCATCGAAAAGATATTCTCTATCATTCAAAGTTCTTAACAAGAGAAGTTTCTCTTATCTATTTATCATTTGGGGGGTGAAGCTGATCAGTTATGTACATTGATCAAGAATACAAAGCCTGAAGAATAGATCCAAGAAAGGGAGTGGAATGGATTGTGAAAAATGTTTGTTGATTAATATTTTCCCTGCACCCTCCATCTTAAGATGAAATGAGATTTACTTTCATACAACTAAAAGGATGACAAATCTGCTATGGTGTATGAGGAATTCTTCATCAGACTTGCATGATATGCTTCTGGTTTTTTCATTACCCCCGAATGTAAGCTTGAAAAAGTTTTTATGGGATAAATCCTAGCTCAAAACAATCCTTAAAAATACATGACTCTGATGGGTATGACGAAATTGTATGGTGTTCTATAAATGTTGAGATAGAGGATAGTGAATCCCAGGGGTGTCATATAGATAAGAAGCGGAAAGTGGAGATCAATTTTGATGGTACCATAAAGATATCTAATGGTGCCAAGAAATTACAGTACCCCACTTGTTAAAGGTGAGGAAAGAAGAATCCCTGAAATTGCCTAAGGGGATCAAGGAAATTCTTTAGGTGAAGAAGAGAATGGAACCTGAACAATAGTTGATGAAAGGAGAAACCCACAACTTGATACAGAAAATGAATACTCCAGTTGAGCCTCAACATGTTGTTCATTGCTACAACTATAAGGAACCATGTCACTTTCTGACCCAGTGCCCTAATCCAAGGGTTTTTAGAGGAAAAAAACAACCTTAACGGAAAAAAGGGTGAGATTTTTCCATTTCTACCACTGAAGTTAATCCCGAAATGAAGTGGTGATATGTACACAAGTCATTCATTGAATAATATAAAACAAATTTTTATTATTATTGTTCTATTCATTCATTAGGTCCCAAAATATTAGTTGAATAATCTGAACACCACCAAAAATAATGGATGTAGAGATGTCAGTTAAAACAAAAAATAGGGAAATTATTGAATCCCAATAATATAACTCCAACACTATCATAATTTGTGGATTTAACTCCCCAGGTGAACCTTTTCATACTTCCCTTGGTGGAATTTGATGAAATTATGGGCATGGATTGACTTTACATATATATATATCCCCCATTAATTTCCATGAGAGGGTAATCACTCTCCAAATGGGGAATCAACCCTCGATTCTATACAAGTGAAAAAGGAGGACGAATATTCTTTAGAAACATCATCTCAAGCATTGATATTATTTCCCTATGAGAAAGACTATCTCGCTCAAATTATTGAGTCTAATGAATGAAAACTTCTTGAAGACATGCCTAATGAAAGGGAATTCAATGACGTGTTTCTTGAGGAATTTCTTCATATTCCTCCAAGAAGAGATGTTGAATTATTAATCGATCTTATACTCAGGGTGTTTCCAATTTCTAAGACTTCATATAGAATGGATTTTTTAGAACTTAAGGGGCTGAAAAAACAACTACAAGGGAATTTGGATAAAGGGTCTATATTCCTAAGTGCCTCACCATGGGGTGAAGCATCCCTCTTCTTCAAGAAGAAGGATGGGTCAATGCACCTTAGCATAGATTATTGAGAGTTCAAAAAAATAATAATAAAGAACATGTATACATTTCTATGGATTTATGACTTGTTTGATCTTTTATGTGGAGAAAAATAATTCTACAAGGTTGATCTATAGCCAAGATATTACCAGGTAAGCGTGAGGAAGGAGGATATCACCAAGATTACTTTTCATACAAGGTTTGGGCACAATGAGTTCATAGTGATTCCATTCAAACTCACCAATGGTCTAGAAATATTTATGGACTTGATGAATAGAGCCTTCAAATATTACATCAAAAAATTGTGGTAGCCTTTATAGATGATATTCTAATATAATCCAAAACTATGAAGGACCATGGGGAGAATCTGAGCACTATTCTAAAAACCTTGAGAACGGAGAAGATTTATGAAATGTATAGAAAGTGTGTTCTGGTTGAAGGAAGTCTCATTCATGGGGCATGTCATTACAATCAATGAGATATCTTTGGATACTTCAAAGACAAATGCATTTGAGGTATGGATGAGGCCAACATTTGTGACATATATCCGTAGCTTCCTAGGGCTATCTGGATATTATCACAAATTTGTGAGAAATTTACACGATTGTCAAACACTCTTACCAAGCTAACTTTGAAGGGAGAAATATATTTCGGGAATGATGAATGTGAAGAAATCTTCTTGGAGTTGAAAAGGAGGATTATCTCAACACCAATTCTTACACTACCGACAAGTGGTGAGATTTTTGTAAATTTTAATGATTCTTTAAAGAGGGATTGTAATGTTTGTTGATGAAAAATGAAAAAGTCATTACCTACTCCACAATGCAGTTGAAAATTCACCAAAAAACTATCCTACACTTGATCTGTAGTAATCAGTTGAGATCTTTATATTTAAAATATGGAGGAATTGTCTCTTTGGGGAGAAGTGTGTGATATATTCTTACCACAAAAGTATCCAATATGTATTCATACACAAATAGATGAATATCCAAAAATGGAGATGGTTAGATCTCCTCAAGGATTATGAATTCCAAATCCAGTGCTATCTTAGGAATGAAAACAAAGTGGTAGATTCTAAATGTAGAATGGGCCTAGAAATTCAATTATTGATGAGAATTGAAAAGGATATAATTTTATTGGATTTGAATAAAATAAACATGGAAATAATAAATAAAGTAAAATCATCAATCCTTTCACAAATTATTTATCAAGCATATCTTTTGTAAAGGTTAAAGGATGATAAAAAAGCTAATTTGGGGATCCCAGAGAAAGTGGAAACTATCAGAAATGGGAAATACTCAGAGTCCAATGTTACTGAAGATGGAATTGTTAGATTTGGGTCAATTCTATGTGTTCCATAAAATCATGAATAAAGAAATAATATCTTGATGGTGAACATATTTCAACTTTCTTTATTAACCCCAGAAACAAAAATATGCATCGATATCTCTTAGAGTACTATTGGTGTGATAAAATAAAGAATGAAATTAATGAAGATACAACAAAGTGTTTGGTATGTCAGAAAGTTATGTCTGAATGACGAAAGTCTAAGGGGATAATGTAACCATTACCCATACCATCATGGAAATGGGAGAAAATCATTATGTATTTTGTCGCCAGACTTCTAAAAACATACAAAGTAAATAATGACGTCTGGGTTGTTGTGGATCGTCTTACAAAGACTACACACTTCATTGTGATTCGAGAGGATTTATCACTGGATGAACTGGCATAGATAAACATTAGAGAAGTTGTAAGGATGCATGGAGTACCATTATTGATTACTTTAGATCAAGATTCATGATTGGAATTTATGTTTTGGAAAAGTATCCAACATGGTCTAAACAATGAGAAAAACAATAGTACATCTTATCACCCTAAAAATGATGTCCAATCCGAGTGGACTATCTAAACACTTGAGGATATGTTGGGAGCTTTCTCAATGGACTTATAATGAAGATATGACCAAAATCTTCCAT
The DNA here is from genome assembly GCA_963277665.1 of Viscum album. Classification (NCBI taxonomy): domain Eukaryota; kingdom Viridiplantae; phylum Streptophyta; class Magnoliopsida; order Santalales; family Viscaceae; genus Viscum; species Viscum album. The sequence continues at coordinate 187,151,326 of OY728144.1, forward strand.
TGGTGGTGTTCTATTACAACAGATGTTTCCACTCAAACATCCAAATGTCACCCTATGAAGCCGTTTATGAAAATAGGTGTATAACACCAACTTATTGGTATGAAGTAAGGGAATGAAAAATTATATGCCCTGAAATGGTTGAAGAAATGGGGGAGAAGGTTTAGACCATCCAACAACAAATTAATGATACTGAGAGTTGAAAAAAGAGATATGCTAAAAATCATTTATGAGACCTAGGGTTTGATTTTAGAGACATGATATTCCTCCGCATATCTCGATGGAAGTGAGTGATGAGTTTTGTGAAGAAAGGAAAGCTTAGTACATGGTAAATAGACCCTTTCTAAATCCTTTATTGCATTATAGTAGTGGCCTATTGACTATAAATCCCACCAAACTGATCTCAATAACACGATCCATTAAATGTATCACTATTAAGGATATATATACCAGACCCATCACATGTACTCAATTTAAAGATGGTACAATTTAAAAATTACCTTTCATATGAAGAGAATCTAGTGAAGATCATAGATCATAGAAAAAAGTTCCATGAAATAATACAATTACCCTTGTCAATGAATTGTGGAAAAACCACAAGTATGAAGAGGTAATGTTGGAACCATAAGAGGTGATAAAGTAGAGTTACCCACAACTATGTTAGTGTGGGAAAAAATAATTTCCAGGGAGAAATTTCTTAAGGGGGGAAGGTTGTAATGACCCAAACTTTTATGAATAAAATTCTCATTTTTTATTTAATTAAATGTATCTTGGATAAAAAGGACACATACACTCATTTTATTATATCAAATTAAATTTTAAATGACCATTTAATATCATAACCATTGATAATATAGTCATTGAATAGTGATCACATGATTAGTATAAATATGTGATTTTAACAAATCCATTTTGTATATACAATGGAAGTTATGACCTCAAACTGTAGGATCGTTCCCTATAAAGACCATTTATCGGAGCGCCTGAGGGAGATATCATTTTTGGTATTTTACCTATACCAAGACCAAGGCGAGATCCAAAAACGTTTTCCTGAGTGAAACTATTTACGGGAGAAGTTCAAGCTTATCGATATCACGACCCAAACCATGTTCACCGAATGACACCATGAAAGATCGACCATATTGCACCTTTATCTTAGGGAATATATATGTGAAATAAAGGGATATGTAACAATTCCCCAACATTAGGGATATGAAAATTAGTTTTTTATAGAATAATGAATTTATTTTTCCTATTATTGTTACATTGTAAATGCTTTTTAATGCAAAAATTATATTTTAGGTTAATATTAAAATTCAATTAACAAATAAATCTTGATGAACTAATGAATTTTTGAAATAATTTTTTTTAATTAAATTAATTTCATTAAATATAAATTTTCATATAATTTTTACAAATTCCATTGTAATTTTTTTAATCTTTGAAAAATGTTTTTTTTTCAAAACATGTCAATTTTCAATAAAAGTCACTTTTTATTTTGAAAGTAAAAATTAAAATATATGTAAAATTAATTAGATAAAATGAATTTTTTTTTGGAATCATGATATAAAAATTAAACAATGTTGAATTTTTTAAAATTTTCCGAGATAGTTGAATATTTGGGTGTAAAATAAATACCATAAAAATATATAGCGTGTTTTATGATAACATAAAAAACCAATAGTAATGTAATAAATAATATAAAATGGATATCCATCCAAATATATGTTTTAATTTTAAAATAATTTGATTTTATATTTATTTTATTTATTTTATAAATCCTTAGTAAATCCTCCAAGACATATAAAATATTTTAAGATTTTAAAATCATTTCCTTGAAAGTATCACTCCCCTCCACACATGAAAGAGAACTATTTTAATATATTTGTCATTTTACCTTAAAAAGTGATTTATTCCACTCCACCTTTACATAAAACATGGGAAAAAAATAAGGGATGGATTGTGGTTTTGAATATTTTGTTGTGTAGTGTCCAAAACCAAAATAATAAGGGAATTTCCCTCCTTTCATATATAAACACAACCAAACAACCATTTATCTTCACTCGAACACTTTGAGGAACAACCAAAATATTCAACCTTCTCCCTAGAGTCCTCCCTAGGTGCCCGAAAGCTCTTAATAAGAATCTCCCAATACTCTAAAAACCATGTAAGGGATCTTACCGTCTCCTCTTTTATCAACCACTCCTTTCATAATATGTCTTTTAATTTCAATTTAAATATGTTAGGAGATATTCATACACAATACTATTACTGTAAAATTTATTTATAAATAATGATAGATTATTTTCACTCCCATTAAGCTATCCATGATCCTTTATAAACATATGTTACCATCTTGAAATTACGAAAGGTTTATTCACTTTTCTCTATTCCTTTCAATTATAGATCCTTGTTTGAAATTAGGCTTCTAAATTTCAATTGGTTATATTATCATCATTTTATGATTAATTGACTACTTTAGATTTTAATTTATTTGAATAGTGAATCATTTATCCTCCCCTATTTGGACCCCTACCTAAGCAGTTACTATGCCGAAATTCCGTAATAGATTTTTCTATCTCCTCTTTTTATCAAGAACATCATTTATGATATTCCCTTTAATTTCATATTTCTTAAGTTGTGTTACATTATTACTTATCCCCCATACTGTCCATTTCATGAATAAATGATTAGAGATACCTTTCTCTCTCATTAACCCATTTTACAAATTTCTATTTGATACCATTTTGCTGCCGAAATTGCACTACGATTTTCCATGCCAAAGTCATCGTGTAGTGAATACCATACACATTTATCTATAAAGGGTATTCAATGTTATACTTGTATACTTATTTATTGGATACTTACATGTATTTATTCCACATTACTTGATCATGGAATAACCTATGATTTTTAATGAACTCATGTTATATGATTTATGTGGCACACATATTCATGAAAACTAAATGAATATGAAGGGTGTGCCCTAATAGTTCTCCAGTTCATTAGGTAATGTCTAATATCATGATACATCATGTGAAAAGAGTATTTACTCATTATAATTCACGTTAAATGGATTTTTACTCATTTTAAATCATTTTCAATGAGGGTTTACTCATGCCAATTTAGGTGAAATGGGTTTTTACTCATTCTAATATCAAGTTGTACGTTGCTTCGACATTTCTATGTTATGATTATCATGCTATATCATTCGTTTATATTCATGTTCTTTTTATGATCGATTGATATTCATATTATATAACATGTATTATCTTATTCATGTAATTTCTTGTTTACTTCCTTACTGATATTAATAGATCACCCCTTTATTATGTATGTCCTCAGGTTATCCCATGCAGTATTAAGTATGAAGGAATGTTGGGGTCATTTAAAACAAGTTTTCTATAAAGATATCGTATTTCATGTTTTAAGTTTTTATGTAATGTTCCTAATTTCCCAAGACACTAGACCTATTGATAGTTTAAATTTTATTAAGTGAAAATATATGTAATAAATCATATTTAAGTATGAAATAATGAGCATGGTTGTTATATTTCCAATGTAACACCCTAATATTTTGAGAATTATTTTTTTCGAATTAATTTATCTGTTCAATATTTTTCATTTCACATGACAATAAAAATAGTGCTTTATATATATATACATATATATATATATATATATTAAAACACAAAGTCATACATTCCTTTCACATGCATTACCAATAAGGGTTTCACTACAAGAAACACTGACTTGGTGTATGATGCATGCAACACCGAGTTTCTATGAAACACACAGATATATATATATAATAAATTAAATGATATAATTATAACCTAAAAACTAAAAATAGTTATAGGAATAATAATAACTACTTTCCCAATATTTTTTTTTATTTTTATATAAATAAAACATATTGATAATAAAAGATGATATTTTTGGTGAGGTCCTTTTATGATAAAAATAACATTTTCTTAAATGGACATAATTTTAAAGAAAAAGGTAATTAAAATATTTTGAATATTTTTATATAATATATCAATAAAAATGGTTTCCAAAATTATTTAATGATTTATTTATAAATTTTCAAGGTATTTTATAATAAAATTATTTTTAAATGGTCTTATGTATTAAAAATAAATTTTCAAACAAGAAAGGATATTTTCCTCAATAAATGTTTTTTAAATAAGTTTAAAAATTATTTTACATATAAGATGACATTTGTTGATGTTACTCATGTCTTTATAGGAAATTATCTAAAGGTTCCATTAATATCATTTCATTTAATGGGTTATTATTAATGTCATGGTCTTTATAAAATCCGTTTCTCTTCCATAGGTTATTCATTTATGAAATCAGTTTCCTTTCAACGGGTTCCATGTTTAGGAATCCCACTTTATTTCACTGGTTATGAAACCTATCTATTTTCCATAGGTTATAATGAGATGAAACATTACATATACCCATTTCATTTCTTGGGTAATGATTTGATGTTTATAGAACCCATCTATTTTCATTGGTCATGATATGATACATGTTTTTTGGAACATGCATGAATTATTTCATTATGTGATGGGTGGGACTTATATCTCCCTACAATTCATAAGGTAATGATATGTTTTATATGAGCTCAAAGGGTAGATGGGTTGTATCTCTATCCCAAAAATAAAGAAGGTGTATGGGTTTTATCACAATCCAGAAGAGAAATAGGGTCTATGGGTTATAGCCCAAGCCATAAAATAAACAAGGTGTATGGGTTGTAGCCCAAGACTATATGAAATGGGGTACACTGGTAGTATCCCAAGCCCAAAAACAAGAAGGTACATGTGTTATATCCCAATCCTAAAAGAATGTGGATACACAGGTTGTAGCCTAAGCCTGAAAACAAGAAGGTCCATAGGTTTTAGACCAAGCATAAAAAAGTGGGTATACAGGTTTCTAGCCCATACCCGAGTTAGGTACATAGGTCATATCCCTTTCCTAACATGTTATAAATTTTATGGTATTTATCCTTGACACAAAATATTCTATTCTAATATGTATGCCACAAATCCTTTGACATATTCCTTAGTTATGGTTTCATTTCTCATGATGTTTATTTACTTATGATTTATTTCTTATGTACTTCCAAACTTTATCGCGTAACTCTTGTTTTGGACCTTTGATATTCATGGTGTGATATCCTAATGTTACAGTCTAATTATCATACTACTACGTTCATGTTTATTCTTACATGTCTCCCTTGTTTACAATTAAAAAGCATATGAGCTCACCCATTTATTATTTTTCCTTTATCTAGGTTGTGAATAATGGTTTTATGTAGAATTAATAAAGGTGGATATATTTACGAGAGATTTTTAATATCTTCAACAGGGATAGAAGATTTTATTTCCACATTTCCAAAGACACTAAACTATTATAGTCTTATGGAATATATTTTGGCACCGTACTGAATATTAAACTAAAAATATGTAATATCCATGTATGTTATTCTCAGGTAGCTATACCCACAATTAAATAAAACTAAAAATAAAAGTGTGAGTAACAATATATATAGTCGGAAACTACATAATCATAAAAAAAATACTTATAGATTGTCCAAATCAAGACACATTCATTTTAATCTACGTCATCAAAGGTTTATCATATTCCATTAATAATAATAATCTGTTTAAATCCTTCATGATGGTTCATAAAAGGTTAATGAATTATCAAATCATATCCCTTGAGTGTTTTAAACTAGGTGTGCAACAAGGCCCATTTTTTCCACTAGGTGACGATCGATTCTAGCTCAATATGGCCTTTTATAGTTATTACCCCTTGGTATATTTGTTTTATAGCTACCTCCACTTGTAGTATCTAGACAATGATTTAATTCCTTCAAAACCACTTTCTCAATACTTTTCCAAAATTTCATGACATCTTCCTATACTATGAATCATACTTATCCTTACTCTTAGAGACACACCTAGTCATATCCTTAGTAATATCACTAAGGATTTCACTTATGTTTTCTCATCCTGGTTTCGAAAGGATAACTAAACCTACCCTCTAATTACAACTATTATAACATAGTATTATCATACATTGATATTGCATATTTTTAGATGAATATTAATTACATTAGAAATCACATGTCCAAGGACCATAATAGTTTAGTGGATTTGAAATCATGGAAATATATTTCTTAATTCATGAAAGATATTTAATGTATCCCATAAATATCTTCCCATTTATTAATTTTAACAAACATATCTTACTTAAAACATTTCTTCCTATCATGGGGAATGAAAATATAAGAAAGGGTGAGATTAGATTCTCAGTAAGGGTAAAATAGGGAGATGCATAAGCATAAAATTTTTATAAGGGTATGAGAACATGAGAAAAACATTTGAAAACCATACCATGCATATCAAATATAATAATCTTGAGTCATATCATAAATTTGGGAATTCCATAATATAAGAATAATAATAGAATAAAATATCATGATCCATGAGATAATAATATTTCCATAAGACAATTATTTTTTGCACACACATAAGCATTAAAAATATTATGTCAAGACTACCCACTAAGAAATTCATAACATGTTAGGAATGGGAGAACCACAAGTGTACATACTTCAGGCTTGGAATGAACTCTCATGTATACTCTCTCGGATTTGAGATAACCTCATTTTTACCCTTTGATATCATATAACATTAATCTTTACCCAAAGTATTGCAGGGTGGTATAGGTCCCACCCATCACATATTGAAAATCAGACGTATGTGAGCCAGAAGATCCGATAACATTAGTTATATCATAACCCATAGAATGAAATGGGTTTTATAAAAATTTCATCATATCATAACATGTAGAAAATAAATATGACAACCCTACTTTTCATTACAACTTAAACATGCTTTATTACATAAAACTTCACTTGATACAACAAAGAAGATTGAGAGGTTTAGTGTCTTTGGGGCTTAGGATCATTACATAAAAACATAAAACATGAAATACAACATCTTTATTGAAAACGTCCTTTACATGACCACTATATTCCCACGTACTTAGCATTGCATGGGATAACCTGAGGACATGCATAAGAAAAGGGTGAGCTATAAAGCCCAGTAAGGGAGTACACATGGAATAACATGAGGAGTAAAATACATTTTAGACAATAGTCATTTCAATAGATCATAAAAGAAACATGCACATAAAGTCTTGATAAAGTATGAGAATCATAACATGGAAATTTGGCAACAACACTTAACATTGAATTAGCATGAGCCAAGGCTCATTGCACATGGAGCATGAGTAAAACCTCATTGCACATGAAGCATGAGTAAACCCTTGTTTCACTTGAATTAGCATGATTCAACACTCATTGCACATGACGTATCATGATACTATACTTTACCCAATGCATTGGAGTGCTATAAGGGCACACCCTTCTTAAACATTTCATTTCATGCATAAGTGTGCCACATGGATCATAAAACATGGATTCATAAAACATAATCATTTATTCCACGATAAAATAATGTGGAATTCATACATCAAACTTTACAATAAATAAGTAAATGTGCATAATGGTGAATACACTTGATGGAGAAATGGGCATTGTATTCACTACACAATGACATTGTCTTAGAAAATCGGTGCGATTTCGGCAGCGTAACGGCGTGACATAAGAATTCATAAAAATGGTTGATGAGAGAGAAAGGGGTTCCTCATCAGATTTACATGTAATGGACAGTAAGGAGGTCATATAGATACATTTCCCAACAATTTAAAATGAATTTGGATTCATGATACAAAAGCATTTCTTGAATGTAAAAGAAGAGAGACAAGTTCCTTTCGGAATTTCGGTATAGTAACGGGTGTACATGGGAGGCATTTAATGAAAGAGAAAGGGGTCTCCCATCATTCAAAAAATAATAGGGAAGTATGGGGGAGGTGCGAAACCATACCCCAACATTCATAATTGAAATTAAAAGGGCAATACAACTTAATGAAAATTGAAAAAAATGAGAAAGGAAGAAAAAACCCTTACATGGAAGTGTGCTTCCAAAGGCTAGAGAGAGGCTTGTGAGAGGCTTCTTGGGAGCTTGGGGAAAATTTGGAGGATTCTATGGAGAGTAGGGCAGAGGTTGGACGAACTACAAAGGATTTTAGTGAGTAGGAAGTGGGAGATTGGGTGGGTTTATATAGGAAAGGTGAGAGAATTCTTTATTATTTAGGTTTGGGACCCTTTATATTAAACTAATCCAAACCACAAAACATCTCATGGTTTTTGTCCATGGTTTCTGGAAAAGGAAGGAGGAAGAAAATATTTTACAAGGCCAAGGTCTGAACTTATTAAAATAATAAGGTTTCTTATGTGGAGGTGAGTCACACTCCCATGGAAATTAATTTAAAAAGGAAAAGTGTTGAATAAGTCTTGAGAGGTTCATTAATTCTTTGAAAAGTAAGTAAAAGAAAACCCAAAATCACTTTATTTTAATGGTAAAACATATATTGGGCGAACATAAGGATTATAGTATTTTATTACATCACCATTGGGTCATTATGATGTCATAAAACACATTATATATTTAAACGGTATTTAATTTTTACCCAAAAATTTGACTATCTCAGAAAATTATGAAAAATTCACCATTAGATAATTTCGAAGTCCTGATTCCAGAAATGACATTTATTTTGTCTAAAAAAATTACTAAATATGTTAATTTTCACTTTAAAAATAAAATCCAACATTTATAAAAAATTCACGGGTTTTGACATAAATGGATTTCAAACCTTAATGTAACATTTTAATTGCATTCATAAATTTATAAGATCATTTATATTTAATTAATTTAATAATAATATTTTTATTTTATTAAAATATTATTTAATTCAAAAATCCCTTTATTTAATAAAATAGATTTCTTAATTAAATAATAACTAAAAACACCATTTGTACTTTAAAAACTATTTACAATGTATCAAAAATGACTAGAAATTATATTCATTATTGTATACAAAAATAATTTACATGAACACAGTACTAATTATTTGTTACATAACCCCTTAAAACAGCCCCATAAGACCTAAGGGTAAGGTGTGAGATGGTGACAGACTCTTGGGGTGGCTCGGATAACATCGCTCGAGTGGTAATTTCAATCAACTTCCACTTTTCCCGTAGACGGTCACGTTCAAGTTTGACATAATGAAGCTCAGCTTGGGATTGGTCAAGGCAGAAGCCCAAGGATGCCACCTCTTTTTCGAGCTCCGAAAAATGGGCTTCGTATGGGGAAATTCTACTAGATGAGGCCATCGCTTCCTTTGTCTGAGTAAAAATTGGGTTCGTTAAAGCCTTATATTTATACTAATCATGTGATCACTGTTCAACGATTATAAATGTAACAGTCACAACTCTTATCATAAAACCAAATAAGTTGACATCTTATAAAAACATTTTTTTATAAAGAGACAATTAACTGGATAAAGGGGGATTTTCCATTAATGAAACTTTCGGTCATTACAATATTCCCCCCTTAAGAAATTTTTCCATCGAAATTTTCCTTTTCCCACACTAAATCAAATTTGGGTGACTCAGCTTCATCATATCCTCTGACTCCCAAGTCACTTCTTCAAACTTGTGGTTTCTCCACAACACCTTGACGAGGGGCATTGTCTTATTTCGTAGAACTTTTTCTCTACGATCTAAGATCTTCACTGGTTGCTCATCATAAGAAATATCATCTTCCAATTGTACCACCTCGGAAGAGAGTACATGCGAAGGGTCCAGATTGTACTTCCTTAAGAGGGATACATGAATGAAATCATGCACCTTGGCCATAATAGGTGGAAGTGCTAGTCGATAGGCCACAGCCCCAACATGATCAAGAATATCTAAGGGGCCGATGTACCTTGGAATTAACTTCCCTTTCTTTCCAAAGGTCATGACCTTCTTCCATGGCGATATGTGTAAAAACACCATATCTCCAACTTTAAAGTCAGGGTCTCGTTGATGATTATCTGCATAACTCTTCTGTCGAATCTAGGCTGCCTTGATATGTTGCTGAATGGTTTTCACCTTATCCACCATTTCTTCGACCATTTCTGGTCCAAGCAGCTTACGTTCACCGACCTCATCACAACATGCCGGTGTTCTGCACCTTTTCCCATACAGGGCTTCATATGGTGCCATTTGGATGCTCGAGTGGAAACTATTATTATAAGAGAACTCAACCAGAAGAAGATGTTGATCCCATCATCCTATAAAGTCCATTGAGCACTCTCTCAACATATCCTCAAGTGTTTGGATAGTCCGCTCGGATTGGCCATCAGTTTGAGGATGATAGGCCGTACTGAAGTTTAGTTCAGTATTCAGAGCATGTTGAAGACTCTTCCAAAACATAGAGGTGAATCTTGGATCTCGATCAGACACAATAGATAGTGGTACTCCATGCAACCTTACCACTTCCCTAATATATATCCGTGCCATTTGATCCAATGATAAATCCTTCCGAATAGCAATGAAGTGTGCAGTCTTTGTAAGACGATCCACAACAACCCAGATTGCATTGTTTCCTTTGGATGTCCTCGGAAGTCTGGTGACAAAGTCCATAGTGATGTTCTCCCATTTCCATTCTGGTATGGGGAATGGTTGCATCATCCCCTTAGACTTTTGCCTCTCTGCCTTCACTTGCTGACACACCAGGCACTTTGATGTATATTCGGTGATCTCCTTCTTCATATTATCCCACCAAAAGTGTTCTCAGAGATCTCGATACATCTTTGTGCTCCCTAGGTGAATATAGAAATTTTAACTATGTGCATCATCCAAAAGATCCTTCTTCAGCTCCGGACTTGATGGAACACATAGTCTTTTCCCAAACCGCACAATTCCTTCTTCATTAACATTAAACGTTGAGGATTTCACCTTTTTCATAGCTTCCACTTTTTCATGAATTCCCACAACATCCTTTTGAGCATCCATTAACCTTTCCAAAAGAGATGTTTGAGAAATCATTTGTCAAAGGATTGATGATGTTCCCTTCTTTATGATTCCCACATCCATCTTCATCAATTCTAAGAAGATTGGATCCTTCTCAATTCTCATCATTGATAGAATCACTGGATCCTTTCTACTTAGGGCATCCGCCACCTTGTTCGCTTTCCCAGGGTGGTAATGTATTGAACAGTCATAATTTTTGATGAGCTCTATCCATCTTCTATGGCACATATTAAGCTCTTTCTGTGTGAATATATATTTAAGACTCTTGTGGTCAGTATATATCTCACATTTCTCTCCATAGAGATAATGCCGCCAGATTTTCAAGGCAAAGATCACAGTCGCCAACTCCAGATCATGTGTTGGATAGTTTCGCTCATGGATTTTCAACTGACTTGAGGCATAGGATATCACTTTATCATTCTGCATCAGCAGATAGCCTAAGCCCTTCTTTGAAGCATCACTGAATACCACAAAAAGCTCCCCACTTGTGGGTAAAGTGAGCACGGGTGCAGTGATAAGCCTCCTTTTCAACTCCTTGAAGCTTTCTTCGCATTCATCACTCCAAGAAAACTTTACTCCCTTTCGAGTTATCTTGGTAAGAGGGTTGGACAATCGTGAGAAATTTCTCACAAATCATCGATAATATCCATCTAACCCCAAGAAGCTACGGATATCGGTTACCGATGTTGGCCTCAGCCATCCCTCAATTGCATCTGTTTTGGAGGGATCCACAGATATCCCATTGCTTGTGATGATATGACCCAAGAATGAGACCTCCTTCAACCAGAACTCACACTTTCTATAATTTTCATAGAGCTTCTCCTTACGCAACGTCTCCAGTATAGTTCTTAAATGCTCCTTATGGTCCTCCTTGGTTTTGGAGTATATTAGAATATAATCTATAAAGACTACCAAAAAAATTTAAAGGTAATTTCTAAAGACTCTATTCATCAAGTCCATGAATATTTCTAGAGAATTGGTGAGTCCGAAAGGTATTACTATGAATTCATAGTGCCCGTACCTTGTACGAAAAGCAGTCTTGGGGATATCTTCCTTCTTCACCCTTACTTGATAATATCCCGACCGCAAGTCCACCTTGGAGAAGTATTGTGCTCCATGAAACTGATCGAACAAGTCAACAATTCGTGGGAGTGGATACTTGTTCTTTATCGTGATTTTGTTAAGTTCACGATAATCGATGCAAAGCCGCATTGACCCATACTTCTTCTTGACGAAGAGGACTGGTGCACCCCATAGTGAAGCACTTGGGCATATAAACCCTTTACCCAGATTCTCCTATAGTTGTTTCTTCAGCTCTTTACGCTCAACAACATCCATTCTATATGGATTCTTGGATATTGGTAGATCCCCAGGTATAAGTTCAATTGAGAACTCAACATATCTTCTTGGAGGAAGACCAGGCAGTTCCTTGGTAAATACTTCAGTGAATTCCCTCAAAATAGGCATTTCTTCAGGGATGGTTTCTTCCTTGGACTCAATCATCTGAGCCAGATACTTGTACTCATTGGGCAGTAATATCCATGCTTGAGATGATGGAGCTAAAGGAGATTCATCTTCCTCCTGACACTTGTAAAGAATCGGGGGTCGATTCTCTATATGGAGTGGGTTGCGCCTCCTATCCTTCTTCTCTCCCCCCTTCCTTTTTCTTTTCCCTTTCTTTTTACATTGAACCCGAAATAAATATAATAATGATGATGATGAGTGTGATTTCCCTCTCCCGAAAATTTATGTTGGCTCTATATAAGGAAAGTCAATTCATGCCAAGAATTTCATAAAATTCCACCAAAGGGAGTATGACGAGGTTCGCTGGGAAATTAAATACACAGATTATAACAGTGGAGGACTTATATTCATGGGATGCAATGATTTCCCCATATGTTTTACTCACCGACATCTTTACTTCCATGATTTGTGGTGGTGCGGGTATTGTTCTACTAAACTTTCGAGATATAAAAGAATGCGTAGAACCTGAATCAAAAAGTTCGTACGCTATTCTTGAATGAATAACTAGCGTACATGTCACCACTTTGTTTTCAGGGTTCACTTCGGTAGAAGTGATGGAAAAAGCTCTTCCTTGTTGTCTTGGAGGTTGTTGGTTGCCTCCGATAACCCTTGGTATAGGGAAATGATTTGAAAAATGACCTGGTTCTTTGCGTTTGTAGCATTGAACAATGCGTTGAGGTTCGAATGGAGCGTTCCTCTCCTCTGTCGCAGTCGCGGGTCCTTCTTGCCGACAGTTAATAGCTAGGTGCCCTTCTCTTCCATACCTTAAGCATTTTCTCATCCCCTTAAGGAAATTTCTAGGGTGCTTCTTTCCGCACTTTTGGAAAGTGGGGTGCTGGAAATTTTTAAGGCCCTTGGATTTATCCATCGGACCACCAGTATTGAAGTCCACCTTACGCTTCTTGTCCCCATGATACACCTGTGATTCTCCGATCTCCATTTCAACCTTGATGGCACATCGGACAATTTCCTCATAGCTGTCGAAGTCACGGATTGCTAATGCTTTCCGCAAGCTAGGCTTCATCCCACCAAAGAAGCGGTCAACCTTGCATTTGAGGGTAACGAAAAATCCGGAAGCGTATCATGGAAGTCTTGTGAAGTTTTCCGCATACGCTCCCACATATTCTTCATCTTTTTTCTTGAGGGAAAGGAAGTCCCTTTCCATCTTAAGATGGAGGGTGCGGGGAAAATATTTATCGAAAAACATCTTCCGGAATTCCTTCCATTCCAAAGCCTCGATCTCCTCCTCAGACTTCATATTTTTGATCAAAGTCCACCATAGATTAGCTTCACCCTCCATACGATAAGCCTCCAGGAGAACCTTCTCTTGTTCAGAACATTGGAGGATAGATAATATCTTTTCAATGGAGTTGATCCATTGTTCAGCGATCGTGGGATCAGATGATCCACTAAAAGTAGGAGGTTTTTGTCTCATGAAGCTCTCGATAGTGACTTGTTCTTCCTTAGGGGGGTTTAACGTTCCTATTGACCCATGTTTCTATTCAAAACTTGAGTTAGATGAGATAGAATCGTGACAAAGTTCGCGATTCCCGCTCCCATTGGATTGGGCATCTCATTAGTACAATCATCACACCGATCTACACAACGGTTATTATCCCGAGTCCTCCTATTACCGGCCATTGGATGGAATAAAATGAAAGTTAGGGGTAACACATAAAGGGTAATCCAAAGACAAAATTTGATGACTTATAAATAAAATTTAATTTCTTTAACTAATGAGTCTCTAGGATTCAATCTAGGCTTTTCGTGATCTACTTTCTAACATATATTCTTAGGGGCATTTTCCCTTAATAAGGGTTCATACCAAGATTGTGAATTTATCAAAACATATCCCCCGAGAGTGTTGTAACGAAGAGTGAATCAAGGCCCGTTGTCGTGAACCAGTTCCCGTTCGAGTCTAGCTCAAAGCGGTGTTTTCGGGTTTTACCCCTAGGATACATCTGTGCCAGAGCCGCCTCTACCTATTCATATCCAGACAAGGATGTATTTGTTTGATAAACCACTTACTTAGTATTTAACAAATCTTAGGGATGTTTTTATTATACTTAGTCTTGTATCTATGGATTTACTAGGGTTTTCCTAATCCCAAAAATAACTAAACCTATCCTCTGATTCCAACTATGACAACCCTGCTTTTTATTACAAGATAAACATGCTTTATTTCATAAAACGTCACTTGATAAAACAAAGAAGATCGAGAGGTTTAGTGTCTTTGGGGGCTTAGGATAATTACATAAAAACTTAAAACATGAAATACTACATCTTTATTGAAAAATTCCTTTACATGACCACTACATTCCCTCGTACTTAGCATTTCATGGGATAACCTGAGGACATGCATAAGAAAAGGGTGAGCTATAAAGACCAGTAAGGGAGTACACATGGAATAACATGAGGAGTACAATAAATGTTAGAAAATAGGAATATCAGTAGAGAATAAAAGAAACATGACCATAAAGGCATGATAAAGCATGATAATCATAACATGGAAATGTGGCAACAACACTTAACATTGAATTAGCATGAGCCAAGGCTCATTGCACATGGAGCATGAGTAAACCCTCATTGCACATGATGAACGAGTAAACCCTCATTGCACTTGAATTATAATGACTCAACACTCATTGCACATGATGTATCATGATACTATACTTTACCCAATGCATTGGAGCTCTATAAGGGTGCACCATTCTTAAACATTTCATTTCATGCATAAGTGTGCCACATGGATCATAAAACATGGATTCATAAAAAATAATCATTTATTCCATGATAAAAGAATTTGGAATTAATACATGAAACTTTACAATCAATAATTAAATGTGCGTAAAGGTGAATACCCTTGATGGAGAAATGGACATGGTATTCACTACACAATGACATTGGCTTAGAAAATCGGTGCGATTTCGGCAGCGTAACGGCGTGACATAAGAATTCATAAAAACGGTTGATGAGAGATAAAGGGGTTCCTCATCATATTTACATGTAATGGACAGTAAGGAGGTCATATAGATACATTTACCAACAATTGAAAAGGAATTTAGATTCATGATACAAAAGTATTGCTTGAATGTAAAGGAAGAGAGAGAAGTTCCTTTCGGAATTTCAGCATAGTAACGGGTGTACATGGGAGGCATTAAATGAGAGAGAAAGGGGTCTCCCATAATTAAAAAAAATAAGATGAATGTATGGGGGAGGTTAGAAACCATACTATAACATTCATAATTGAAATTAAAAGGGCAATACAACTTATAGAAAATTGACAAAAAGGAGAAAGGAAGAAAAAACCCTTACTTGGAAGTGTACTTCCAAAGGCTAGAGAGAGGCTTGTGAGAGGCCTCTTGGGATCTTGGGGCACCTTGGGAGGATTCTAGAGAGAGTAGGTCAGTGGTTGGACGAACTCTAAAGGATTGTAGTGAGGAGTAAGTGGGAGCTTGGGTGGGTTTATATAGGAAAGGTGAGAGAATTCTTTATTATTTAGGTTTGGGACCCCTTATATTAAACTAATCCAAACCAAAAACCATACCATGGTTTTTGCCCATGGTTTCTGGAAAAGGAAGGAGGAAAAACATATTTTACATGGCCAAGGTCCCAACTTATTAAAATAATAAGGTTGCTTATGTGGAGGTGAGTCACACTCCCATGGAAATTAATTTAAAAAGGCAAAGTGTTGAATAAGTCTTGAGGGGTTCATTAATGCTTTGAAAAGTAAGTCAATCAAACCCAAAATCAATTTATTTTAATGGTAAAACATATATTGGCTGAACATAAGGATTATAGTATTTTTTACATCACCATTGGGTCATTATGATGTCATAAAACACATTATAAATTTAAACGGTATTTAATTTTTACACAAATATTTGACTGTCTCAGAAAATTATGAAAAATTCACCGTTGAATAATTTTGATGTACTGATTCCAGAAATGAAATTTATTTTATGTAAAAAAATTTCTAAATATGGTAATTTTTACTTTAAAAATAAAAACCAACATTTATCGAAAATACACGGGTTTTGACAGAAATGGATTTCAAACCTTAATATAACATTTTAATTGCATTCATAAATTTATAAGATCATTTATAATTAATTAATTTATTAAAAATATTATTATTTTATTAAAATATTATTTAATTAAAAAATCCCTTAATTTAATAAAATAGATTTCTTAATTAAATAATAACTAAAAACACCATTTGTACTTTAAAAACTATTTACAATGTATCAAAAATGACTTGAAATTATATTCATTATTATATAAAATAATAATGTACATGTACATAGTACTACTTATTTGTTACATAACCCCTTAAAACAGCCACATAAGACCTAAGGGTAAGGTGTGCGATGGTGATAGACTCTTGGGGTGGCTCAGATAACATCGCTCGAGTGGTAATTTCAATCAACTTCCACTTTTCCCGTAGATGGTCACGTTCGAGCTTGAAATAATGAAGATCAGCTTGGGCTTGGTCAAGGGCGAAGCCTAAGGATGCCACCTCTTTTCCGAGGTCCGACAAATGGGCTTCGTATGGGGCAATTCTACTAGTTGAGGCCTTCACTTCCTTTGTCTGAGTAAAAATTAGGTTCGTTAAAGCCTTATATTTATACTAATCATGTGATCACTTTTCAACGGCTATAAAAGTAACGGTCAGAACTCTTATCATAAAACCAAAGAAGATGACATCTTATAAAAACATTTTTTTATAAAGAGACAATTAACTGGATCAAGAGGGATTTTCCATTAATGAAACTTTGGGTCGTTACAATAAAAAGATTTCATAATCATTTCATCTTTCCAACATAGCATAACCCATGAAAAGATAGGAAGGTTTCCTAACAAGTCTATCTTGGTATACCTTGTGGAAGAGAAACAGGGTTTATGAACATATTTTCAAGATAAAACATTCAATTAAATAATATGAATTATATCATTGCTTCATATCCCAAGTAAATCATATGTTATATGAAAGGATTTCATATTATATATATAATGACTTTTAAAGATCACATGGAACATTTCTCGAGGAAGATAACTTTTATTTGAAAATCACTTTTGAAAACTAAACATTAATCAATATTTCAGAAATATATTTATTTTAGAATAACTTAGGAAATTTATAGATGAATCTTCAAATAAAATAATGGTGATGACAGTCAAAACTTCTTTTTTATTCTGTACTTGTTAAAATAATGATTTTATTATCATTTTTGAAAAAGTTAAAATATGCATTATTTGGAAAAAGAAATTAATATTCCATTAAATATATTTTAAAACGTAAAAAATGGGTACAAATATCCATAATAAATCATTTGAATAATTCGGAAAACATTTTTTTAAAATAATTATTAGGAAATATGGTTCTTGGAAGGATAAGAGTTTTCGATCAAAAATATGATTTTCATTAAAAACAATATTTTGAACTCTTATGTACATAAAGAGAGGAAAATGAAACAAAAAAAATGTATTCTCCAGAAATAAAAATAGGATATGAAAATTCTAGAGTTAATTGAGTGATATATTATAATATTTCATCATTATAAGTATAATCACAAACAATCGTGATAAGAAATGATAACGTAACATTAAACTCATCCCACTTTGGTAATAATGAATTATAATAAAAATAAAAGAATAAACATAAATGAAACTTATAATATCTTGAAAATAAGTATATTCTGGATAAAAAATGTAAAATGGGAATTATATACACCTTATAGATGAATATATGTTCATAACATACCATGTGTCCCAATGATAGTAGATTGGGACAAAATTCCTTACCGTTTTGATAAATTTTGAACTGTAAACCACATTAAAGAGAGATAATCAAATAGATACTTGAAACAAAAAAACTTTTAGTATAAGAATAATAAAATATATTTATGGTTTGTATATATACCACATAAAAGAAATAGGTACTGAATATGTCATATGTCTCCCTAAGATTAAAGAGAGACTAGAAATATCGTGCCTTAAGTCTCCACTTCCTTCTCACACATTCAAAAATACCATATAATAAATATTAGTTTATCATAAATATATATATCATACCATATGATATTTACATATTACCATTTATTACATATTTATTAACAATTTCGTTTTCAAATCACATTTCAGGTAAAAAGCACACTGTTTTTCATATATGTTTTGATTTTTTTGGTCCTCATACATTGATCATGTTAAATAATATATAGAGTAATAATAATGAAATAATTTAAAATATTATTTATCAATTATACTTTCAAGACCAATAATCATAGATGGTTTTGAGACATTGAGTACATTACAATCATGGTGATGGTAGGTCGTGCGTACACATGAGTAACTATTTAATTTTTCAATGATCATATGCAAAGGAGGTAAGTAATATTTTTACTTTTCAAAATTATCATTATATAATAAATAAAATATTTTTTTAAATATAATATCACATATCGTCCATTTTGTGTGGTGATGAAAAGAGAGAGTCACATCACACCATGGAGTCGGTAGTCCAGATGTACACGAATGATGTTATCATATTTCAGTGAGTCAAAAGTAAAGAAATAAATTGATATATTATAATTTCAGTATTAAAATATTTCATGAATATATTAATTATATCATCTATATCACATATATTTATACTTATTATCTTCTATATCAATCTTTAGTGAAAAACAAATCACATCACTTCGCAAGGCGGTCATCCACCATACACACGAGCGACATATTCATATCCCCTATGTAATGGGAATTAAAAATTTATATATGATATATTGACTAAATAGGAATAATTATATTATATATACGATACATGTTCTTTAGAACCATTATCAAAACCAACTATGAGAGGTGATAATGGAAAAGCAAATGACATCTGTTTTCAAGGCGGTAGTCCACCGTTCACACAAATGATGATTTCGTAACCCATTTAATGGAAGTGGAGATGTTTTTAGGTCTTGAAAATAACATAAAATAATCTAAGTACAAATAATATAATGAGGTTACTATATCATATTGTTTTAATAAGAATTTATTGAGGTGGAGAAAGAAATAATATTAAAATATATGTTGAAGAATGTTATGGCTTCTTTGGGTAACCTTCTTAGGATTTCACCAAAAGACTTAATTGGTTGGATTTATTCACAGAATAAGGATTTTAGGATGAGATAAGGGATGCTGATAAGTTATTTTTGAAGTTATTGGATGAAAAAAAGGTTTCATGTTTGGAATAATGGAGGAGAGGTGTAGCCTCTTATAATCTAGGTGAGTGGAACACTAGGAAAATTAAGAAAAGGAAAAAAGGTGTACCCTTGTTTTTATCATGAAAAAAGGTTCCAAAATGGAGTATAATCAAGACTTGTACATTATAGAAATAAAATATTTTTATAAAATTAATTTTATAGAAGTTTTTAGGTTATTTTAACAATTATTTTTTTAGTCTAATCCCCCAATCACAACCAAAAAAACATAATTTTGCAACGTTGCTTTTTGGAATTAGTGATATTTATTAAAGTTTCTCATTAAATTATAAATGTTTCTAAAAAAATTAATAAATCAGTCATTGATAAATTAATGAAGATTATAAAGGTTGAAAAATTAGTGAAATTTAAAAAAATCTCTAATTAATGACACCCCATTTTCCAAAGTTTGTTAGAAATATCAGAAAATGAGGTATGATTTTCCAACATTTCTAAAAAGTGTTGGTAATTTTTTATTTGAATTCACAATTTTTAACAAAGTTTAAAAATGGTTCCAAAACATCATTAATTAGAGAAATTTATAAACTTATCATCTTTATGACATCTCATATGTTTATTTTTTAAATAAATGTCTGTAAATGAGGTGTGATTTACAAATGTTTCTAAAAATATCAAAAATTGTTTTTTTGAATTCATAATTTTTAGCATTGGTTTTAAAAAAATGTGTCATTTTTTTTGAAATTAATACCAAGAGACCCTCCTATTACATATCCCAATCATTTACAAAAGACATTCACACACCCCCTTGCACGGTACCCCCTGGTTCATCCACCCAACGCAGCCCCAACCCCCAAGTGTCGTAATGCAGTTCATCCACACAGTGTCCCCCCCCCACCAACCCTCTATCCTACAACCCTCCCATTAATCCTCCCCTAGAGTACCTCTCATATTATTACACCCAAAGTACTATATAAAATTCATACTCCACCTTCTATACTCCCATGAATAAATAAACTTCTATTAAAAATCAAACCCTTACCTCTAGGTGGATAATTAATTAAGAAAACAAATAACCTATTCTAATATTTGAATAAATTATTGTATTATGAAATATATATCAGCCAGTTACCCCCATCCATTATATCCATACCCTTTTGTCTTTTCTCCTTGACTAGGAATCCACACATCATAGTATTTTGTGCATCTTGACTATGACGACTTCTTTTGTATGAGTTATGGATCTTCTGATGACAGCGATAGCTGTGCCATCTTTATGTTTTTGGATTCACTTACACCATTATTGATGGATTTATGCTTTGGATTGGGAGGCTTGATCTTTGAGATAGTGATATCCTTATCTTACTGGGGAATATACTCTTTGTTGGTAATGTTGTTTCACATCCTGGATCGATTACGCCTCTATGGGGGTCATGGAGGATACTCGTAATCACTACGGCTATAAATCTATTATCGTTTGGGCCCATTTAGTCACATATTCACCATCAGATCCTTGAAATTGATATCCCTTTTTACATATTCTCCTTGTTGGTTATTATGGATCTAAGGAATTATTGTAATCATGATAGAATTAGATGATTGGTAGAGTTAGGTAATTATATGGTATTGGAAAACAAGTGAGGTTATGGAATTTTATAGAGGGTCATTGAGGTTGTTAGCCTAAATAATTATTGATATTGGTGTAGTGGTTGAGGTGTGTGAAATTATGTTAGAAGAAGTTTTCATGGATATTGTATTATAAATATTTTGGTAAAATTATGTTATTATTATATCTCTATAAAAGTGGAATATTAAAGGATACCTAATTTATGCACAGATTGTTAATTCATAGTTCATGTAAACGAATTTTGTCACTAGAATGTGGTTTTTTAATTTTTCAATTTAAAAAGATATAATAAGGCTCCCTATATGAAGAAAATGATAATACAGAAAATGAATAATAATGTGGTTTTTTTATGGAAAACAACCCCCTCTTAACAGCGACAAAGAACATGTAAATGCTGGTTATATTCGAATAGATGAGGACACTCCTCCAAAGTTAGTGACTAGGACTCAAGAAGATTAGTCAAGTGAACATGAGTTACTAAATCATGTAGCAGAGGAAGAAAAGTACACTTTGGTGGGATCAGGGCTAGGAATTTAAATTTCAGTTCCAAAGAAAGGATATCAGGTTTACAGTCCATCGATATTGCAATAGAAGAATAACTTAACCTACGTAATAGTAAAAATCTTTCAATTATCCAGTGGAAATAAATAAATTAAGTCCAATAGAAGGCATAAGTGGAAAATGTGATGATATAGAATATGATTCCCCCCAAAATACTTCCTTTATCCGTGATTTTTCTAAAGGGAAAGACGTTTTTTTCAATTATAAAGGCTTCAAACCTATCCCTCTAATGAAATCAGGACAAAGAAAATACTAATCATATATTAAGTTTTCCATTATTACCAGGTATCATGGTCTCTTATATTTAGAGTCATATTGGTATGATAAATACGATTCTTCGAATCATTTTGATTATGATCTTTGATGCTTCATACTTTTTTTTTCTTAGTATGAGAGAATAACTACTTTTATGACCCCAACCATCTTTCTTTATCTTTCATTTTGATTTTAATAAAAAGGTAATTTTCTCTTCCTATTTAAAAAATATATATAAAGATATAAATATATATTTATATATATATCTATGTGTGTGCGTAAATATTTTTCTATGTTTATATATATATATCTAAATACATATTTACATAGTTTCAAAGAAATAAGATATATAAATAAATATATTTTAGTGATGTTTCCGAAAAAACGTTGCAAATTTTGGGACATTTCCTAAAAAATGTTTCTAAATTGGCGACATTTTCAAGAAAAAATCACAAATTTAGCGATGTTTTTTAGGATTTATTTTTAAATTAGATAAATTTCCTAATAAATTCCAATCAATTGAAAATTAGAAAGGATTTTAAAAATATTCTCAATAAAACATCACTAAATATCATTTTTTTCTAGCCGGTGAACCCATTTTTACCTTAACCGCGATAATTAATTTTTAATATTTTCATTATAAATTTTGGTAAAAAAATAATTTGAACCTATTAGATAATATAAATTATTCTTATTCCAAATACTTAATCCATTTTTCCAAATTCATTTCATATAAATGAACAAATTTAATTTAATATTAATCTGGTATACACGACAAGAAGACGAGATTTCAAAGAGAAAATATTTAATAGTTTTCAAATTTTTAATCTAATTTCTTTATGAAACTGACTATATTTATATAAATTTAATTAATAGATATATAATTGAAATAATTTTACTTTAATATATACGTGTAATTAAATTAATTTGGATAAATATATGAAATGAAATTGAAATATTCAATTAAAATTCAATATTTTTCACTACTCAAGTAAAATGTAATTCTTTCATAAAACTATAAAATATCCACCCTAAGATAATTAATATATGATGAATTAAAAAATTAATCTTCTTTTATAAACTTAATTTTTTTAAATGTTTGAGTTTATTCTTTAAAAACACACACAGAAGCGCCGAAAACGGGTTTTCAAGTAGTGAATGTTTTATTCAAGTGGTGATTTTATTTGAACTATATGTCTTATAATAATAATTGAATAAATATTATTTAAAATTTATTTATATTTAATATATAAATTACATTTAAAATATTCCTCAAATGTTTCTATTTTATTTAATTAAAATTTAGAATATTTATGCACTTTAAAACAATTTTCAGAAAAAACCCCTATTAAACAAAAAACATATACTAAAATAAAACATAAAGATTATTAAAAAGTAATTAAGTGGATTAATATAACTAAATAATACTTATGTTAATTTAAAAAATATTTTTAATTGAAATTACATAACTTATGGAAATAAATGATTGTTTTAAAAAAACATATTTTCACTATTCACTGAAAGATGAATATTTTTCAAAAAATGTGAATGTTTTACCATTTGTTAATTTCAATATGATGATTAAGAAAATGTATTTCATTTAACTAAATAAATTTTCTAAAAGTTCTATAAATTATTTATAATATTTTCTCAATAAAATTAAGAAAAATTATTTTTAACGAAAATATATTTTTGATGAATATAATTACTTTAATAAAAATTTATTGATTATTTACTAAGTGTTTATAAGTAAGTTTATATTTAGAGGGAAATTTATTTTTATAGTTCACAATGTTTATAAAACTATTCATACTTACCTTTTTTATGGCTAGGGTATAATTTTCATATTTAAAATAATATAATTTGATGGTTCACTACATCAAAGTTTAGTGTGTATTAGATACTATCAATGAAAATAATTTTCACGTATATCAAAAGATAAAATCAGTGTTTCATGTAAAAAAATATATCTAAAAATATAAATTAATTTGAAAAAAATTATTAAATTCTCAGGATGTTATACTATAAAATACAGATAATTTAATATGAAACATGTAATTTAAGAAGCATAAAATATTAATTATAATAATTTAATTTAAAAATTAAAAACTAAAATATTATAATAATAATTTAATAATATTAAATAAAATATAAAACTAATAAATAAATAATGACTAAAAAATTCTTTAAACGATTAAATATTAGAAAAACTGCAAGGTCTCCATAAAAAACATTTGAACTACGAGAGAAGAAATGCACTGAAATATTTTGGACTTTACAGAAAGGTGTGGAGTGAGAGAAATGATAAATAATGGAGGTGGGATTCCCTTTTATAAAGAGCCTCATGTTGAACATAAAATCATTTCACAATCACCATTTGGATTCTGAACAATGTGGATACCGGGGTTTTACACTGCTTTCTCAGATATAGAATGATGAGTATCAAACAGTTTTACCATCATCTACCACCAGTGTGAGTGTTTAAGATTTTTACACTCTTTTCATCGGTTATCAAAGTTCCGAACTATTTTATGATTGGTTTAACTAATTTAAAATATTTAGAAAACCAAAACTCAAAAAATAATAATAAATAAGACCTATATAAATATTTTTTTTCATATTATAAATTATAGAAAATTTTAGTTTAAATATATGTCATTACATGAAATTTAAACATTTTATATATCAATTCTATTATGTAAAAAATTTATATTATATAAATAACTTATCTTTACTATTATTTAATCCTTGATCAAATCAATAATTAAAAATCATTTTGATATGGTTCAAATAATTTCCCTAATAAGGCCTTTAATTTTAAAAATTAAAATTACATAAATATGAATAAATAATAATTTTAAATATGAGCACTTTGATATTTATGTCTTATTTTTTAAATTATAATAATTTTATAAATTAACCTTATAATATATATATAATAATTTTATATTTAAATTATATGTCATTCCATATAACATGAAAAATATATTATAATATTAATAATTAATATTATTAGTTATTTATTTAAAAAATGTTTTACAAACATTAATTTGAATAATTATATACAATTTATAATTAATTAATCTTTAAAACAATTTATAAATTAATAAATATCCCAAAAATTATTTATATTTTTATTTATGCATTTTTTATAAATCATATAATACAATTCTAAATTAAAATATAGAAAAACAAATGTTATATAAATATATTTGTCAAATCCTATAATACACATTTAATCATAATAAAAGATATAAAATCCACTATTCTTAATATATTCATGTGATATCTATCGCACCCTACGATCAAGAATATGTATTATAACATATGAGTTAGGTTTGGTAGAATTAAGCAAGTGGAATAGGTGATAAGGGCTTATGATATCCACTTACATAATATTAAAATAGCTCTTAACAATATGTGCTAGTGTAACACCAAGCCCACATTACCACATGTTATGACAGGTGCGCATGTAATATTAAAACTTATATGTGGGGACATACATAGGAATAACTAACCTAGATCTCATCACTCGTGACTACCGCGACATATAATAATCCTCGCATGAGTTAAAAAACAACTAAAATTCATGTATTATAATACACATTATATCATACCAGCGATTCAAGTATTTATCTTTAAGAAGTTCATTTAAGAGATCATATTTCATGATTGGTGATAACATACACTAAGATATAAAGAAATATTGAAGTTATGAATTGTGTCCCAACCTATAATATCCTATAGCATATTCCAAGACTTAAATTATAAAAAACTAATTAGCAGTCATATTTTATGAAATACATTATGATATCAATACCATATCATGTTTTTTTCAATTTATAACATGATTTTTCAATAAAAAACATAGTAATTATATGATACCATTTATGGGTTTAATGGTATAATTTAACACTTAAACTAAGTATAATAAATTCATTAGAAACCAATAATCCCATGATCAATGATTCATTAAAGTCAAAACCAGGCATAATAAAATTAGGAATAAGATATATGTGTTCCTTACACTAATTATACATCTAGAATAGTCTTCATCTATATAGTTTATGAATAAAACTAAGATTCATCCCAATGACATCGTCTTCCATGGTTAGTACATCTATTTTCATGAATCAACCATTATATGGGCTTTCCACTCCAATTAAGTTTCCTAGATATAATGATGGTTTAATGTTCAAGAGGGGGTGGGGGTGAATTAATCAATTTATAAAATATAAAATATTATATCTAAATTAAAATAATTTAATGAGTAAAAAATAAAATATATGAACACAAATTATTTCAATTGTAGTTTTTACCAATGTGATCCTATATTTACTATTTACACTCTCAAAGAGAAAGTATGAACCCACTATAGAGTGAAATGACATTTGAAGGGAAGCCACAACCCATTAGTCTTTCCTTTTCACGATGGAGGAACAACTCATAAGATACCTTTTACACACATTAAGGCACAAACCAAAACCTTCATTTTTTAATGTAGGAATAATCAACCATTTCATTTTTGGAGCAAGACATAACTAAACACCCCTTCATTTTTCAGAAACATGTAATAACTAGTATTTTTTGATTTAGTAATCATAAATAACTCCAAACTTTTAAATGTTAATATAACCCTAAACTAAGTTGATAATTTGGAATGAAAAGAGTAAAAAAATATCCAAAACACATAAAATAATACAAGAATATAGATATATAGAAACAAGGAAATAAAAGACAGGGATTCTGTATCGAGGTAGGAGATGTCTCTTTGGTAGATATGTTCTGTATGTTGATGTTCTCTTCACCAAAGTGTAGTATTATGTAATCATAAAAAATTATTTCACAATAATGTTCAAATATCATTAATAGTTACTACATTGTATCTATGAAAGCCTTTTATAGAGTTTTTCTTATGTGTGATATTTAAAAAGTTTTAGCACATGTTAAATAACTTCTTATATTGTCTCCGTTTAAATTTATCTTTTTCAATGAAGTAGTCACAAATATCTCTCTATGATAAAAACAACTTTAGACTTGAATATACTCACACATTTCTTTTGTCCCTGATACATCACAAGAAAATATTTTATAAATTGGAAAAAATAATATTCACATTAATTTATTATCTAGTTTTTCAAAATTTTCTATAAATAAAAAAAAAATATTATACATAAAATATTGTTAGAATTATAAGTAAACAATAAAGTAATTAATATTGTATATAATCAAGCTTTAATTATGTTATAATTTCAAAATAATTCAACAGAAACAACCTCTATTCTTCCTAGTATTGTGTGAATTCAAAATATTGATTTCCAGAATGTATCATTCGTAATGAATACAAATTAAATAAATAAATCACAAATAAAAAATACTATAATATTTTAACTATTCCTATCTGGTTCATAATCGTAGTAAGGTACTATAACCTCATAAGGATTAACCTTTTGGAATAAATCTAATAGATTTTATATTATAAGGTCAACAAAACCTCATCATAATATTTGAGAAAACATATAAGGGGAAATAATCAATATGTATTGTTTAGACATATAATGAACAAGTTTTATATAATTAGTTATAAGGTTATCCAATCAGTCATATGGTTTATAAAATTAGTCGTAATGTTTAGACATGTGGTCATAAGGTTTGGACATGATGACTATAAGGTTTATACAAACTCTCATAATGTTTTTAAAGAAACATATTAAGATATTAAAAATATACAAATGAGTACATAATCATAATAATACAAAATAAAATAAAAAAGAAAAAAAAGAAAAATAATAATAAAGTATAATTAACAATAGATGTTTCAGTTATTTGCCTCAGGGTGTGAGTAATAACTAAACTCATACTGATATGATTATTTATCCAAAATAAATTCAAAAGAATTATTATGAAATTAAAGACTTTATAAGGGTAAAAAAATTTAAAGACTAGTCATTATTTTATTCTACAAGTAGTGCATACTTCAATAATGGGAAATCCTTTTCTACTATTGAAATATCATGTTTTAGGGAATAAATAAAAAGGGGATGTTGTGATTTATCAAAACATAAAAAAATAAATTAAGGTATCAGTAATAATTATAACATTATTTAAATAATGATTCAAAGATGAACTCCAAAAACTCTCTATTTTAAATAACTAAAATATGAAATACAATTTCATAATATTCTCCCCCATTTTGAAATTATCAAAACTATATATGTATAAATTATTAAAAATTAAATATTGTCTCTACCTTTATAAAATTACTTGTTAATAAAAATAAAAGGCGTTTTCTTATTTTTAATGTATTAATGAAATATATCCCAATGTTATATAATTGGAACTGAGTGATATAATAACATAATTAGTCAAACATAAAATAGAATGAGTGGATTTTATAAGACTCTTAGTCTCTAATAAGGCTTACACCCTGAGGGGGGATTAGGTTATGTAAATTAAAATGTTCCCTTTTCAATGCTCTCATTATGTAATTAATTTTAACACTTTTATATCTATTCCTCATAGCTATAATATAGTAAAAATAAATGGTATATAAAATTTTACTTAGTTAACCTAAATGACATAATCTAAGGAGAGT
This sequence comes from Viscum album, assembly GCA_963277665.1. NCBI lineage: Eukaryota > Viridiplantae > Streptophyta > Magnoliopsida > Santalales > Viscaceae > Viscum > Viscum album. The sequence continues at coordinate 187,180,089 of OY728144.1, forward strand.
GTATGATAATATGATTATGAACGTGAGACACTAAATATCCTTTATTTTGATCGTTATATGTTTTTTAGAGATTCCATTGACCCTCCTGGTTTATATCCTTGAACACTTGAAGTCTTACTAGCCACACACAACTTGAGGAACACAATTAACCTCATCAAATAATAGTGATAACTTCTCCTACTATGGTGATCTCCATATCCACAAAATGATAATGATAAAATTCATTCCCGGTGGTGTATCACTTCATTAAAATATAAAAAAAAATCATTTGAGAACACAATATTTTCATAACCTCCTCTTAATAATCAACATTATAACAGAAAACACAAATACCATATCCTAACTTCTTTTTAGTCCATCTTCTTAGAATTCACCACACTCATTTCTTCAAAAAACCCTTCAATGAAAAATGTAATAAAACTAATATTCTTATTTTTCTAATAACAATCTATAAATTTCATCACTTTAAGTCCTTATTAGGAGTTGCACCACTAGGAGGGGGGTGAATCATTGGTGTTTTTTATAATTTTTCATTCTATTAAAATAAACCATTGTTGGCCTATTAGGATCCGATTAAAAATTATGATAAGTCAAACCTTCTAAATTCGGTAAAAATTATTTTCACAGGAACACAATATATTTACAAGGTCTGATCTCAAAAAATAAGCATACTCCTAACTTTAATTCGTTAGGCTCCCCATTGATCTCCACACTGGGAGCGAAAAATGTTTTTCTATTAAACACTGGGATGTGGTTTAGTTCCCAAGCTCACATTCCTTATTATCATTAAAATCACTTTTATCCATAAAGAAACCTATCAATTTATAGGAATCAATTAAATGGTTATCAAACCAACTATTTCATGATTTTTATGAAAAAATGTCAATCGGTTTGAATCCTTTAGTCTCAACATATCCACTTAGAAACACCTTATCCTCAAACCACTATCTGCATATGAGATTCATTTTTAGTCACCATGTACTTCTTGGAAGTCCACAAGTCCACCTTCTCATGAATGGTATGTTTGGATGCCCATAAATTAAAAAACAATCATTTTATAGGGTATTAAATCACTATATTATTAGAATATTACCATCAAATAACCTCCATCGCAATGGAATGGGTTTTCATGTAATCAACATACTTCTACCAAAAACCATATGGATCATCCACGAACTTAGTTACATCAACCAAAAACTCAAATTTCTCATCCACATGGATGTACACAAAGGGACATCACCACAAAGAATCACTACCCACAAGTAATGTCATTTTCGATCATTTCTAGGATTATTTATTAATTTTAAATGAGTATCATCACGTAGAATTCTTCCTTTGAAAATAATTAATGAAAACGTATCATAAATAAATACGCATACCGTAGTGAACCATCATAAATAATTTTATATCAATATGGAAATCAACACTTATTCAATGTTTCACACTCCAGAAGTGTCTTGAATGTTCTTAGATGGAACCTGAGCATACAGGTTCTTGGTATGCAAACTGTCTTTCACATGGGATTCATCTTTGATGAGATCATATGCGATATGAAGAAGAATATCTCCTCTAAAAATCAAAGAATCCCATTTAAATGGGGAGATCTGATAGAATGGGTAAATTAATTTCCATCATTTTAATAGAAGGGTGAACAACACTCATGGCGCGCTATCCCACATCGAACTTGGCATACATTAGGGAGAAAAATTAACAATCATGGGTCTCCATTGACCAACCAAAATTCATGCACCCCCTGCCACCATGCCACCCTGCATGGTGGTGCCCCCTCTACTATATTCTATTGCGGGCATATGTCCCAATCCATGTGCGCATGTGGAATGTGCTCTGTTGGACTTATACATGGGTCTTCTTCTTTGGGATTATACGTGGACCCTAATTCCTACTTGTTGTCTTGAGTTGGACTACCTCAGGCGTTGTTGATATCTAGGTCCCACACGTGCATTGGTTCTAGTTTTCTTGGGCTGTTGGTGGGTTGACCATCTATTTTTATACAAGGTTTCTATAAAATTATACTTCGCAAATACTAAGTACAAAGTATAATTACACTCTTAATATATATAAACATGTCATCAAAATTCAGGATTCCATATTCAAAATATGAAAAAAAATTAAATTATTTTAATATAATTCTTGAAATCATCACATCATCATGAAATTAAATATTTTCATGGACTTCACTTGTAGTATCTAATGTTAAACCTTCTTAGCCCATGTATTTAAGCATTAGAGATCAGTAAAAAAATCATCAAATAAGAAAATACAATGAAGAACTATCCAAGACTTGTATCCAAATCTATATGATGAAAAATTGTCTATGCGTAAAATCCAATTATATAAGATAGATCCATAATAATTATTTAGGAAACACCATTTCATTCTTACTCATCAAACACATATTGACACACTATAACAAACAATGCAACACATAGGTTCCAAAATCTCCACCTTTTTATTTTTTTAGTATCCCTTCACATATATCATGTAAAATAAAATTAAATATGCATGTATGACCTTTACTTTCACTTAATGACAATCAAATGTAGTGGGTAAGTTGGGTCTTATTATCTTTTCAATATTATTTTTAACCACATATCTTATTCTCTTAAAATTAAGAATTAAGTCACATGATACTTGGAAAAGGGCCTTTAGATAATCACCTCTAATTCTACATAGGATTACATGGTGTATAAAACAAGAGAGATATAAACAGGGGTATCTAAAATGTCTTTTAAATATTCAGGCATGTGAAATCAACCTCAAAAATTCTAAAAGGAAATAAAAGATACTCTACACTATATAAAAAACATCATAATGTTTAGGTTCCCAAAAAAAAATTACACTTTTCTCATAAATTCATCAATAAATCACTTATCTTAAAAAAATTCATTTTATAAATAGATAAAATTGTGAATGGCTAAGTCAAACCTCATAAATTTCCCTCCTCAAGAGATGAATCCACATTAATCATAACAGAATTAACTAAAATCCTTGATGAACAAAACATATCCTTCATTTAACTACTTTTTTTAGAACATTAAAAATAAAAGGATAGGGAATTAGGAGGTACCTATTTATAGTATTCAAGTGATAGAGGAAGGACGAAGATGATTTTCCATCCTTAACTCAATAAACCTCACTTCTAGAATTAATTTAGTGAAAATAACTACAAACTAATCTTTATATGTAACACCCCAAGCTTCCACGATACGCTTCACTTTCAATAATGCAATAGCTTGCATTGTATGCAAGTTCGAGATTCTAACACACCGCGACCAATCAAAATAGCCATTATGAATATTAATACCCACTTTTTGAAATTATATATATTTTATATTTCAAAATGGACTTTATTTTTTGATTCGTAATATCAAAATTAGTCTATGTTGAATTTTTGGTATTTTTCTGAGAACTTCCAATTTTTATGAATAGTGAAAAATAATTAAAACAAAATTTTTAATAAAAATAATTTATAGTGATAAATAATACTATTGAGTGGTTTTAAAGTATAATTAGATTATATTTTTACCATTTTATCCAATGGTGTTCATTATAATTAATTTCACTTTGAAATTGGACATAAACAATTGTCAATCTTTTGATATATATTGTTTCTTAAAAACATGCTATTTGTTGTGACAAAATTAATTAGTTATAAAATTAATTAATGCAACTTATATGTTAGGAATTTTGTAAAATAGACATCATTTTTTAATTCGGAATATCAATTATATCTTAGGGTGAAATTTTGGCATTGTTCTGAAAAACATCAATTTTTGATGAATAGTGAAACCACTAAGTGGTAGTTAAGAAACTGATTTTTCGTTTAAATGAAACATTACCACTTTTTTGATTTGATTTTAAAAAATCTGACATACATGGTTTTCATTAGGATGTAAAATTTGGTTCAATGGGATTAAAATAATTTTTTGGTGAATAGTAACTTTTAAGTTTAATTAATCGCGATTAAAGGTAATTAGTGAAATTTAAGGTAAAAAAGATATTATAAAAATATGAAAATACCATTACACTTGTCCTACCCCTATTGGATGAGTCATGGCCGACCTATAAAATCCATGGGTCAACTTGGGGACCCCATGGAGCCACTTTGGTAGGAAAATGACATTAAAAACTTTTTATTTAATGTTAAAATAAAAATGTCACAAACATGAGTTATTTTAATAAAATTATTTTTAAATGGGGTTATACAAGTCATATTCTTGACTATACATATTCATTAGAAATTTAAAAATATTTCCTACATCATTACATTTGTTTTATAATATTTAGACATTAAATAAATTAAAATTTGTATGACACAATGATGATGCAGCGATTACCTCATTAATTAACGATTTAAATAAAATGAAAGGATAATGTAAAATATAAGGCTTACACTTGTCAAAAACCTATTGGATGAGGATATTTCGAGCCCTTATCAACTTATCCTATAAATATATCATTGTGGGACCTTTAGAATCCGAAAATCATTTCATAATAATGTAACATTTCAATATTTCCAAGAGTGCCCCTTCTCTTCTCTTATAAAAGGCCCCCACCTCTACCACCTTATTCACACCTTCAAGCCATTTGGCTCGGCCGAACTCTGACCAAATACTCTCCCAACTTCCCTCGCTTACTCCTAGAAGCCTCACTTTGGGCATAACTCTTCCCATGGAATCCTTTGGCTCAAATCAAAAAGAGTTACCCGATTTTAAGGAGGTTAAAGAGTGGTCGAGTCAAGTCGGACACGAGGTAAGGGGATTTCTTAACCCAATTTCCATTATTTGGGTTAATCTCCTAATTTCAAATTATGTCATTATATTATTATTTCTTATCTTGTAATTGTAATTTCTTTATGTGTACTTATAGTAAATACACATAATAGATCTATTTTATTTTAAAAATGATATTTGTAAGGACTTCGTCTCAATCTCCTTTCATTGAGGCATATTTGGTTTTATACACAACATTCATTTATACGGTGTATAAACCCCCTTTTACTTTTAATTGTATTCAAAAGGAATATTTTTATACGAAGAATTTTTACTAAAAGACAAAAGGAATGTTTTTTCTTACGTATGCGGCGACAACGACTTTTCCGCCACTGTGACTATTATTTGAGTTTCGGCTTCCTCTATATGCCATAAATTTTCTTAAAGAAAAATAAATACCATGTTTTACTTTTCTTTTATTTTGGTATTGAAAATGGTTTTGATAAAGTTTTTATTATATCAATGTGTTGTATTGATATCTTGCGATTGAAGTGTGGAAATATTATGTTTCCTTTATGCATGTTTTATGTGATACAATTATGTTATGGTGTATGATATGTTTAAACCTGTTCATATGAGGAATTCATTGGACTTAATAAGTGACGGGTGGAGCCCGATATAGCTCCTCGATGCATCGGTAGGTCTCATGAGACAAACTAGTGTCTTTGCACGAGGCCTTGACAAAATATTATTTGTACTCTTGGCACGAGGCCTTGGCTAAGTGGTTATGATAGTCTGGCATTATGCATTCCATCATTATAAAAGTGGTTATTGATATTACATGTGATTATTTGACTATTAGAATATCCATGTGAGTAAGTAAATGGCATTATTTAATTTTATGTTTTCCATATTATGCAGAAGTTCAAGTTTAAAAAGGCTTTTGTTTTAGTTATACATTTCCTTAAATGTTAATGTTTATTTATGAAAGCTTCCGCAATATTGTTATCCTTACTGAGCATTTGAGCTCACCCCTTTCTATGTTTTAATATTTTCCAGGATGTGAAGAAGTATTTTATGAATGACCTGCAGGGATAGTCAGAAGAGGATATGAGTGTGGACTATGGAGACTTTGTTATTGTAGTTTTTCACTTGATGATGTAATGTAAAATTTATGAATGTATCTAGTGTTTCCAAGGCTACTGAACTAATCGGTATTTCGATACTTGATCTTTTGGGATCATGACAATGTTACGCAATAATGCACCGACTCTGGGTAACTGGGGTTGGGGCGTTACATTAGAAAAATTATATTCTAGCTTAATATCTCCCTATTCAACATTTTCATTGATAAAATGTTAACCAATGTCAATATTATTGGATCTTGAATTTTTAATTTGATTATTAGACAATCCAATATCACTTTGATGATCACCTGAAATTTTTAGTGGTCTCTCGGTTTCAATTTTTAAATTTACAAACTGTACTTTTATCCGGACAATTTGTGCATAATAATTTGTATTTAAAACATATTCATCATTATCTATGATCAATGTTATTGAATTTTTCTTCTTACTATACCAACTGAAATAGTCTTCTCTAAGAAGGAAGGTTATAATTGAATTTGATATCTTTTATGTACATTCACCTACCCAAACTGATTTTTTAAATCCCAATAGTTTCAAATATGCACAGTGTGTGTATAGAATCCCACACTTCAGAGTTCCTTTTACATATCTCATAATTATCTTGGCTACTAGTAAGTGACACTCTTTTGGATAACTATTAAATTTGGCATATAGATTCACTACATAAGTTATATCCAACCTTGATACTGTGAGATAAATTATACTTCTAATGATTCTTCTAAATTATTTCTCCTTAACACTATTTCCAACGTCATCCTTGCATAATTTAGCTCCAACTGAAATAGGTATTGAAAATAATTTTTCATTTTCCATTCCATACTTTTTTAGTAATTCACTAGCATACTTTTCTTGTGATGGAAATTTTGAATTTCGATTTTTCTGAATCTGAAATACCAAAAAATATGTCCTCTAACCAAGAATGGAAATATCAATATTTATTTTCATTTCCTCATAAAATTAATCACATATAACTTCTTTTTCATAAGAAAATATGATTCCATCTACATATACAATTACTATAAGTGTACCTTTGGAAATTTCTCTCACATAAAGGTTACTTTCAACATTACATTTTACAAACTTAATATCCATTATAAAAGAATCTAATTTGGAATACCTGGACCTTGGGGTATGTTTCAAAACATAAAAATATTTATTCAATATACATACCATGATGACATAATTTTCTAATACAAAACCACAATGTTGTTTAGTATAGGTTTCCACTTCAAGATCACTATTTAGAATGGTATATTTCATATCTATCAAATAAACATTATAATATTTATGTTTTGATACTGCTAAAAAATTAAAATATTTTATAGTATTTCTACCAGTGTAAAAATTTCTTCAAAGTCAATTACTTCCATTTTATAATGTTTTTTATACACCTTCCAAGATTGTTTTCTTGAAAATGTAACATTATCATTTTGATTATTTATAAAAACCCACTTGGTAAAAATTGAATTTTTTATTTTTAGGTCTTGATACAATTTCACGAGTGGAGTTCTTATCAATCTGATCAATCTCCCTATTCATTTTTATCAATTCCTCCTACTCAGAAAATTCTTATAATTTATAAGCATCAATTTGAGAATTATGAGTAGTTTGATAACCAATTATCAATATCCTTTTTTGTTCAAGCATAGGCAGTTTATTTCCAATGATATTGATAGCCTCAACAAGTTTAAATGTATTCAACAGTTTCTCTAATTTTCTTCTACTTCGTATTAATCCCTAATATTTTCATAATCAATATCAGTATTGTTTGTCTCTTTGTCAGAAAATTCATTATTCTTATGTTCCATTTTCATAATATTTTCAAATGAATATTTTGAATATTAATCAATTGTGATATAGGATTTGTTCTTATTTTCAATAATTCGGATATCACTACATTCAACTAACTTATGCTTCCATTTTTCCAACATCTATAGACACTAGCATCAGATAAGATTCCCTTGAAAATTCCTTCCTCTGTTTTTATTTAAAATTTCACATATTTATTTTTTTGATCCTTATAATGCAAGAGATTCCAAAAACTATGAAGTTTTTAACAATTATTTTTATACTACATTTTATATGCTATATTATTTGTTTCTGGTGTTAGTAGACTCTTTTTTAGTATGTCTAATATAGTACAAACAACTTCTCTATAGAAATAATTTTAGATATTGTGCCCCGTTAACGTAGTTCTACCCATCTCAACTATAATTTTGTTCTTTATTTAAGCTACCCCATTGTTTATGGAGTAAATGGTGTGCTATATTGATTATTAATTACATTATTGAAAAGATAACATTTAAAATCATCACAAGTAAACTCCTTTCCATTATATGATATTAGTTTCTTGATATAGAGACCCATGTCTTTCTTGGATTGCCTTATAAATTTTTTGAATTTTTTAGTTTCCTTTGGAATGTTCTTGATAAAAATGACATTATTCATCTGAGTATAATCATTGATAAATTTAATTAAATATGGATCATCTAAGTTATAATTTTGTCACATTAGGCCACATAAGTTAGTGTGAGAATGTTTAAGGGGTTTAAAAGACACAATATCCACACCATTGTTTGATCTTTGGGAAAATGTCCCTTTCTGATAGGTTTCAATGATTGAATCCCATTCTCCCTCTACCCTAGAAAAATATCTCAAAAAACCATGCTTCAGGATTTTGACAACACTCACTTTACTAATATGTTTGGGCCTTCTATGACACATGCTCTTTTCATCTTTAACACTCTAATAATTTGAATTGATAGAATCAAAAATTTGAAAAAATTACTATTATTAATTTTCTATTGAATAACGATTATTCCAACCTATTTTCTTTCGATGATACATGAATATTATTTAAACAAAGCTTAATGTATTTTATCAAAAATTGGTATGACATTAAGAAAATTTTGTTTCACCCGTTCAATATGTAACACATTATTTGAGTTCAGAATTTGGGATTAAATATTTTCTTCTCCAAATCCATTAATTTTCAGTAAACATTTATTTCCAAAGGTTACTCTCCCTCCTTCACGATTCTCAATGTTTCTAAATTTTTATGTGTCACCAGTCATATGTGAGGAACAACCACAATCAAGAATCCTTGACTTGGATTTATTGTTGGATTTCAATGAATCTTCAGTGAAACATGGTTTTTGATCATTCAATTTTTGATCTGCATTGCCTTTAATAAATTTGGTTTTTTGTTCCGGGAGAATACTCAAGTACTTTTCAACAATATGATCTTTCTAATCACATATTCTAAAGATTATCTCTAAATAGTTTCTTTTGATGAGAGAATCATTGTGATCACCATAGTACGATAGATTGTGGGAGGTTTGAATATTGAACAATCATCCTTATCAGGTTCTCCAATTTTATTTCGCACAAACATGAGATGGTTTTGTTTCCAGTGGGGTTTGTTTTTGGTACCAGAAACTCCTAACTATTATCATTTACATGATAACTCATGGAACTACTTTAAAAATGTAGGATCATGCTAGTAAACATGTAAAAAGATACTTAATAAATCAAATTGTTTGAGAGGATGGGAAGTCAGGCTCATCACACCATTTGGGGGTGATTATTTACACTTTTGATAATATCTTAAAGATTTATGATAGTGTCACAAATCCTTTGTTTGTTACCTAGTATGATGTGGTCTACATAAATTAACAATAAACTATGAACATGCATGGGTTTAAAATCATATGTATGTATTTGAGGTTCTTTATTGATGGTGAGACTAGTATGTATCTAAGGTTCTCCATAAATGGTACCATTTTAAAAAAATTGATATTACTTAGTCATCCATTAGGACGATGCTGGTTTAAAGACACATATTGAGGCACTCTAGAGTTTACTATAATCCAGGGGAAAAAATGGTTTTCAGGTTAGGATCAAACCCATAAAATGTGACTCATATATGTACTTAGAAAAGGAAACACTAGGGACCCAGAAGAGATGACGAGGAACAAATCATGCAGATTAACATTATGCACAAGGATGTTTGGGAAAAAGGTTCCCTAAAATGTATGGTGTGGAACATACACTGAGAAGGACCAAGGAACCTAGAAGAGATGTGGTTTCCAAAGTGGGGTGATTGATATTAATGGGGGTACAACCCAATAAATATGGAAATGAAGGGGATAAAGAAGGAATATGGACCTCCCGGGTGGATATGATCCTAACATGAATGTATCCCCGAGAGAATTATGGTAAATTTGGGTGTAGTGTTTAGACCATAGCGAGGCTTCCTACATATCCTAGTTAGATGGGAATAAAACCCCCCATAGTTCGAAATGGGTTGGGACATATACAAAATGAGAGGTCCATTTTCTTTAGCACAGTTGAGGATTACACCAAATAGGAGGCCCATTTTCTTTTTGATCGTCCAAATATCATGATATCCACTAACCTCTATGCCTATGTGAGTCATGCTCGTTGTGAGAAATAAGAGGATTCCGTAGATCTTAAGATAACAAGATCTACTTTTCCCACTGATCGATGGATAATAGAGCCTAAAGGAAGAGGGATAGGGAGAGATATATAATAACCATCACATCCCATCATTGTAACCTAGACCGTCGAAGATGAACAAGAGTGTGTCCACCTATAGGAAACAATAGGTGCATTCATCAGTAGGGATACCCTGTGACTAGTTCTTGGGGAAGAGAGGAGGATACAACATTAACGATCAAAGGAAAAAAGAAAGCGTGATACTCCACCCATGATTTGAATGAGGAGGTCTATGTGAGCACTTCCTAGGTTGAAACCTTTATTCCCATGGTAATGTTTTCTTGAAGAAACTGGGAGGGTCCATCTTGTTAAAGAGTTTACCAAAAGTTCTCCAATTACCATGTGTATGTAGACTCTAAAGGATACACAGATGTGTCCAATGATATGATCATAAATTTAAGGTGTATTTGGAAGAGGCCATGGCCTGATTCCATTAGGATGGTTTTTGGAGGGGCTAATATGGGGCTTGATGGTATGTCAGAAGGAAGTGATGGTAGTTGGAGAGAAGAACTTCCTTGGATGAACCATTCCATGTAACGTTTTCTTATGTGGGATGTGATTCCCTTTAAGTTTCACATTTCTACATAGGTGCGGGTTCCATATATATAGAATTGTGCTATGGTGACCTCAGTTCCACCAGTTTAGAATTTCACTATGTGTGGCTAGGTTCTAGTCATGTAATATTTTGCTACACATGATCAATTTCCTCATCTGTAGCATTTTTCAATGTTGGACAGGGATCCCTCATCGTATCTTTTTTACTACGTGGTGTTGAGTCAACAATTTTTCTTTATGACTATTCCATTCCTTCATGTTTGGGGATATTTTTGAGTCAATAAGGTTTATTTATGACTTTACCATTCCTTCTTGTTTTGAAAATCACAAACACCTTATCTTAAAGAAAATTTCATTTTACCCTATGCTTTGCTTTCATAAGGAAAATTTCATTCCCCAAGGAAATTTATCCTTACCATGTTTTTCATTGTTCATTTTGTCTCTAAATATAAAATTGGGTTTCGTATAAAAAACCTCAGAATCATATATATATTTAGATATAAATCATTCTGTATTCAGGATCCAAATTCATGTTCTGAGTTCTTTGATTTCAGACTCTGAACTTTCTGAGTTCTGACTCCAAGTTCACTGAATTCAGACATTGAACATTTTTGAGTTATGACTCTGAGTTCTCTAAATTTAGACTCCAACATTTTGTATGTTCAGACTCCGAACTCTTATATATTCAGAATCTGAATTCTACTAAATTCTAGACTCCAAATTTCCTTGAAATTCAGTCTTCGGAATTCTATAGAATTCTAACTCTAATTTCTTCTTATAAACCAAATCTGAATATCCATGTATTATAGACTCCAAATAGTTTTTCTTTAGACTCCAAACTATAATTTTTTCTTACACTCTGAAAAATGAACCTGCTTAGGTAACCATATTTTTGTTTACTCATGTTTTGGTTATAAAACAATGTTGCGCATTTAGTTACTAACTAACTATTTTTTGAGTGACACGTGTACAAGTCCCTCTGAAATTCAAGGAAACATATGACCATTGGAAGAGGAATCCAACCGTTGAAGTTGTGCCTATAAATAGGAGCTCATTTGAAAGAGCTCAAAACAAGTTGATCAATCTAGATCTTACATGCTATTGAAGTGTTTTTTAGAGAGAGAGAGGCTCTTATAAACTCTCTGGCTTCGTGCATAAAGTTTGACCAGCTTGTTTAAACTTTTCTTCATGATAAATTTATTTGCGTAGAGGTGTGATTTCCTTAAAATGATAGACTTTTGGTTGTGAAGTCAGAGGTTCTGATTTCCTTACAAATCGAGGGCTTATAGGGATAGCAAGACATATACCGATCTTCGTATTGAGGGCTTACCAAGGTTTGTGTAAGGAAAAATTTCTTGAAATTTTAAATCAAGGGTCCTTTATCTAAGGTTGTTGGATACCCTTATCTTTGGGTTAAAGGATTTACTACTTGTTACTTGTAGTGTTTTAATTTTTTTCCGCTGTAATTTTGGTTGTTGAAGAAAGTATAACTATTTTATACTTCTTTAGACTTGTACTCTGATTAAATAGGATTCTATATGCATTAAGGTAGAATCTTTGTTGTTGTAAACTTTTTTTTAAGTTTCATTTCTAGAATCTCTTTTTCGGAATCAAGAAATTTATTAGAACTTATAGGTGTTGTAAATTTTGTTTATACAAAATTTCCTTAAGGATTTTGTTAGTATGCAATTCACCCCCTCTTGTATATTGAGTATCTACAACATAATTTGATACTACAATCAGTATCATATCTATATTACAATCGGTCCAACAATTGGTATCTGATGTGGTGACCGTGTACTATGAACCAATCCATCAATTGGTATCAGAGCATTTGGTTAAATCTGAATTAATCTCACGATTAGATTCAGAAGATAATTATTCTTCTTCATTTTTTCCCAGAATCAGATTTTTAGACTCATAAATTTTGGATTCATATTTGGATAAGAGATAATCTCGTTCTATTTTCCTAGAATATGATATTTTCTATTGTTTACAAACTATTATTACTAACATGTTTGTGTGGAAAGATTTTCCTTTAGATGGAAGGTTTAAATGTTGGTTCTATTGACAATCTAAATCCTACCAAACCTCATATTTTTTTATGGAAATGATTATGAGTACTGAAGAGATAGGATGCAGACTTTCATTATTAACACTGGAGTTGATAAATACCTAATGCTAATAGGAGACTGTAAGATTACTGATAAGGAATTGAGAACTTTTACTACTTAGGAGAAATTAGAATATCGAGTAAATTTCAGAGTCAGAAATACGTTGTTATGTTCTATTACTAGAAACATATATAGTCAAATATCTTCATGTGAAGCTGCAAACAATATCTAGAAGAAAAATGAAGTTACACATTTTAGTACTTCTAAAGATATAGAGAGAAGAAGAGCTATGCTGAGAGCTGAATACCATGGCTTTAACTTTCCTTATGGAGAACCTATAAGCAATGTTCAACAATGGTTCAGGACTATTGTGAATAGCTTATAGTCTATGGGAGAAAAATGATTGGATGATAAGGCCCTTGTAGATAAGATCATAGACATCATGCCAAATGAGTGGGATTCCAAGAGGACAACAATTTATGAGAACATGAAAGTCACCCATATTTCCTTTGATGAGCTGTTTGGAACTCTTCTTCAGCATTAGACTAGAATGAAGAAGGATACTGATAATGTTAAAAAGAAGAATGGGGTTGGAGGAGTTCCTTTAACAACTACTTCCAAACATATGAAATCCAAGACTCCAGAAAGTGTAACCATATCAAAGTCCAAGAAAGTCACTATTGAGTCAGAATCTAGTGATACAGAAAAATCTGAGAATGAATTAGCTAATCTTTCTCGGAGAATGAAAAAGATAGTAGCTCAGAAGAACTATCAAAATATGTTTAATAAGAGAGACTAAAAAGATAATAAAGATGGGGAAGTTATTTTTTATGAATGTATAAGAACATGTCATACCAGACCTGATTTCCCTCTATTGAAAAAAATGAAACGAAAGAAAGAAATTAAGAGAGAAACAAGAAGAAGATCTGTCGTTCGAAGCACAAGAAAAGTATTCAAGAAAATGAAACTTTGAGTGCTAGGTGTGGAGACTCTTCGAAAAGTGAATCTTATGAATATGAATCATCAACATAGAAAAATATCGGATTCATTGCTACTACTTCTTTCCCAAATACATGTATTATAGCCAAGTTACTCTCTGCCGAGGCTTTAAAAAATTTATCTATTGATAAGAATTACTATTCTAAAGATATTACTTCTAATGAAGATATTTCATCTTCAGATAATGAAGAAATACCTTCATATGAATAAGTATCTAGATTTTACAAGTTGTTATAAGCAAGAGATTGTTAAATGTCTAAGAAAATAGACAAGGAAAATACTAGGGAAGAAGTTATTACAAAAGATATTTCAGACTTATCTATAGATCTTAAAGATAAAGATGAGCTTCTAGAAAAACATTCTAAAGACCTTAATGAAGCTAATTCTGGAAAGGGAAAACTTTCTAAAGATCTTAATAATGCTATTTTAAAAATAAATTTTTTTTGAGTAAAAATATAACTCTAGGGAAATAATTCATTAGGATAAGAATTTAGTTATAAGACTAAGATCCGAAATATATTTTCATAAGAAACTTCTTGAAAACTTTACTTCTGGTAAAGAAAATTTTGACAATATGTATTCTCAAACAAACCTCAATGAAATACTAATGGAGTTGGTTATACTCATAGAAAACCAGTTTTCAAAAAACAACTATTTTATTCCATAAAGAGCCCCTTTTTGTACTAAATGTCAAAGTGGTGGACATTGGAAGTAATTTTTTTAATAATGTTTATTCTCTTGGGTTTCATAAAGCTTATTTTTTAAAATAAATGCAGATACCCAAAATTTTATTGTATAACAATTCCGGATCCATGAAAGTTTGGATTTCGAAAGTCTAACATACTTATTTTATTGAAAGCAAAGAAAGTACCAACAGAAATAGTTGGTACATGGATAGTGGATGTTCCTGTAATATGTTTGGTAACAAAAACTTCTTTGAAAATATTATCAAGACGAAAGTAGGAAAAGTAACTTTTGGAGATAATGCAAAGGGAGAAATTATTGTTATAGGTTACATCGTTCTTCTTGGAAAAACATTGATTTCAAATGTTTTATTTGCTAAGGGTCTTAAGCACAACCTCATTAGAATAAGTCCATTATCTGATGAAGGTTACCTTGTAAATTTTAGGAATGAAAAGTGCTTAGTACACAATTCCAAGGAAGAGTTTATTCATTCTTCCAATAAGAAAGAGAATGTTTACACACTAAACTTATAATACCATAGGAGACAAGACCTACCTTTCCTTAGTGTAATGGAAGATCATTCTTAGTTATGGAATAGAAGGTTAGGACACTATAACCTTAGAAACCTATGCAAACTCTCTATTAAAAGATTGGTTAAGGATAAACTAGAGCTTATATTTGATTCTTTAATAGTTTCTGATCCTTGTCAATATGGAAAAAACATAAATCATGTTTTATATCAGTCAGTGAACTCTCAACCAATGATGAATTACAGTTGGTGCACATGGTTCTTTTTTTTCCAACACAAAAAGGAATCATTGGAGGAAAATATTATGTATTTGTCTTAGTTGATGATTACACTATATTTACATGGGTCTATTTTCTAGCAAATAAATCTGAATCTTTTTCTTATTTCAAATGTTTTAGAGCCCAAGTTAAAAATGAGAAAAACCTTCCTTTGATAAGTATTCATAGTGATCATGGAGGAGAATTTCAAAATTCTGATTTTGAAAATTTCTATACTAGAAAAGGCATTACTCATAACTTCTCAGCTCCCAGAACACCTCAACAAAATTTAGTTGTCGAAAGAAGAAATATAATTCTTAAATAGATAACAAGAACCATGTTGAGTGAATATTCTATCGCCATAATTTATTGGGCTAAAGATGTAAGTACTATTTGTTATACTATAAATCGTGTTTTGATAAGAACTTTTATTAATAAAACTCCTTAAAAGATATGGAATGGTAGAAAACCTAGACATTCCTACTTCAAGGTTTTTGGTTGCAAGGTATTCATTTTGAATACATAAGATAACTTACACAAATTCGTACAAAAATATGATGAAGGAATTTTCTTAGGCTACTCCACAACTTCTAAGTCTTATTGAGTTTTCAATAAAAACACATATACAATTGAAGAAATAGTGCATGTAAAATTTGATGAAACTGATCACTTTGTTTTCAAACAACCCCAACCTACATCTTTGGATGTGTTTTCAAAAACTTATTATCAACATTTGTTATAAGATCCTTTTGATAAAGAAAATATCCAAGAAGATGTTTCTAAAGCATTTACCCCAGAATATTTCATACCCTATGTTGATGAATAGGTTTTACAAAACCCAAATCAGTTGCTCCTTCAGAATCATCCCAGTGATAGTATCATTGGTGATGGGAATCAACCTGCAAGGAATATATGTTCATTAAAAAATGATGTAGAACATCTAGCATTACTTTCCCAATTAGAACCAAAAAGCACTGATGAAGATTTAGGTGATGATGATTGGATAAATGCTATGCAAGATGAGCTAAATGAATTTGAAAGGAATAAAGTCTGAACCTTGGTTGAAAGACCCAAGGAAACATTTGTTATTAGAGTAAAATGGGTCTTCAGAAATAAGTGTGATGAAAATGGAATCATAGTATGAAACAAAGATAGATTGGTTTCTAAAGGCTTTAATCAACAAGAAGGAATAGACTTTGATGAAACCTATGCTCGAGTAGCTAGACTTGAATCTATTTGTATTCTACTAGACTTTGTAGTATTCTTCAACTTCAAACATTTTCAAATAGTTGGGAAATGTGATTTCCTTAATGGTTTTGTTCAAGAGGAAGTTTTTGTTGAACAACCTCCGGATTTTAAAGGTACAAAACATCCTGAAAATGTTTATAAACATACCAAATATTTGTATGGACTTAATAAAGCACCTCGAGTTTGGTATGATAGACTTACATGATTTTTTCTTCAAAATAATTATGTTAAGGGAAATGCAGATCTAACCCTTTATATAAATAAATATAAGAAAAATGTTCTGATTGTTCAAATTTATGTTGATGACATTATATTTTGGATCAACTCAGTAATCATTAACTGAATCCTTTGCAGATCTAATGAAATCTGAGTTTGAAATGAGTATGATGGGTGAGGTAAATTTTTCCTTGGTTTTCAAATTTCACAAAAACTAGAAGGAATCTATATATCCCAACATAATTATATTAAACATCTCTTTAATAAGTATGGGTATGACAACAATAAGAGTATTAGTACTCTGATTGGTACCTCAAACACACTTGATCTTGATGAAGATGAGAAACTAGTAGATCAAACATCTTTTAGAGGTATGATAGGAATTTACTTTACATGACATCTAGTCATCTAGACTTAATGTTTTCAGTATGCTGATGTACAAGATATCAATCTAATCCTAATGAATATCATTTAAAGGCAGTGAAAATAATTTTTTGGTATGTAAAGGGAACCATGGATTTAGGACTCCTTTATACTTCTGGAAATGATTTTATTCTGAAATTTTTTTCAGATGCAGACATTGGTGGATGTAGAATGGAGATTTATTAGTTTCTTTATCATGAAAGAAGAAACACTCAGTAGAAATTTCTACTGCTGAAACTGAATATGTAGTAGCTGGAAGTTATTGTGCTCAAGTTTTGTGGATGCAACACACACTCACAGATTATGGAATGAGTTTTACCAAAACACAAATTTTGTGTGATAACACTAGTTCAATTTCCCTAAGTAAAAACCTTTCACATCACTCTCGTGAAAACACATAGATATTAGGCATCAATTTCTTATGAATCACACACAAAAATAGGATATCATTATTCAATTTATCGGAACACAAGATCAACTTGTTGATATTTTCACAAAATCTTTACCATCCAATATATTTGAATACATTAAACAAGAAGTTAGGAATGATAACAATAAGGTAATATTCCTTGTTAACTTTCTGTTGAAACCAATCCCCTTATATTAATAAACTCATTTTATAGGGGGAGTACACTTTCTTGTTAGTTAGATCAAAATCTTTCGTAATGGAAATTTTCATAGTCATATTTTTCAATTATTTCGAAATGTAAATTTTCGTCGATAGATTATTAAAATCTTTTATAATGAAAATTTTCAATGTATGAAATTATAAATTTTGTAATGAAGATTTTCGTACTCAAAAATTTTCATAATGAAGATTTTTTTACTCTAAATTTTCGTAATAAAGATTTTCATTTTCAAATTTAATTTTTTGCAATAAAATTTTTGGAATCTAAAGTTATTCACGAAGAATTGATTTTCTATGAATAAGAATAATCTTCCTAGAAATTCGAAAGGTATGTTTCCTTTCCCATATTTTCATAATCATCCATTACTTTCTGATAGTTTCTTTTGTTTTTAAATTTTTCAGAATCTATTTTTCTTAAATATGAATGTTTTTATTTAAAAACCTCAAAAGATTAGATCCAAGATTTCCTTCCGGCTATCATATCAACCGTCAGATCTGATCAGAAGGAGTTTCAGCCATTAGATTGAGTTTGGAAGATGAATCGTCGCACAAATTCCTATATAAAGGACCTCCAATGGTTGTCCCACATCGAATCACAAGATCTCGCATGTTGAAGTTCTTCTCTTCTACATATGCTCATTCTGTATTTTCAAGGTTTTCTCAATTACGAATGTCTGTAGAAAAATTCTTTCAGAAAGACATGTCTACTATCAAGCCAATCACAGAGTGGAAGGTCTATAGATAAAGGTTTGTGCATCCTAACTTCTTCAACAAGTATAATTCTATAATCTTGAAGAACATTAAGCTGAATGGATGGGAGAGTGTTCCTGTATCGAAGCCATGTTCTCAAGATTTGGTGTATCTGGATTTTCTCGTTGAGTTGTATGAATTAGTTAGTTTCTTTAAGGGAGAAGGTAGAGATAAGTTTTTGTTCAAGATCTATAGAAAGACTTATGTTCTTTCATTTACTAAGGCAGCTAGTTTGGATGTTATTCCATACGAAGTGGAAGATGAGTTATGTTCTCATAAGTTTCCAGATGTCAAAGGAAGATTTTCCAAGGAGAAAGCTATGGAGTGCCTTGGTCTTATAGATGTCAAGACTCTGAATATTTCTCATCTCACTACAAACTATGGTATTCTTGAATTACCGGTTTAAGGATTCATCATTTCGAGAAAAGGGGACTAGGACACACTAAAGAATAGTGACATGTATATCTTGGATTTCTTAGTAAATCTAAGGAAGATCAATTTGGTTAATCATATTCTCATTACTATTGAGAATATTAAGAATAGAAGCTTGAAGGCTCAAATAATCATGTATCTAGCCATTCTTTATAAGTTAATTGTTCATTGCTTAGAATCTTTCAAAACTCATTACATATCGAACCAAGGAATTGCAAAGTCATGCTAGTTAGTGAGGATACCCTGAAGAGAATGAAAATTGGTTTTTATATAGACTCAATAGAATTTTATGACCTACCTAAAGAAAAGGTTGATGTTGTTCTGAAAAAACAAGAAGTGGCAGAACCATCGAAAAAGGTTGGAAATAAGAGGAAGTTGAAGGAAGTAGAAGAGGAATAAAAATCCCCAAAAGCTAAGGAAGCTCAATCCGAACCTACAAAACATAAGAAGAAAAAAGAATATCTTGATGAGGTTGTAGAAAAGTGGAGGGAAGATAAGAAAAATAAGAAATCAGGGGAGCCATGTTTTGGTTTGGATCTTGCTGAATTAAAGGATTTAAAAGAGAAGATAGTTGATGATCCTAAAAAACAATATAAAGAAAAAAAGTTAAATAATAAGATGACTGAATATGAGATAGTGAAATCCCTTCTGAGGGATACTGAGAAAGCATCAGAGATCATTTAAGTACCATAATATTTCTTGGTAGAAGCTTTACCTGAGACTTTGGGTAATAAATTCGTCACTCCATAAAAAATACAAGAAAAGATTGTTGAAGAAAAAGAAGTTGTTGAAGGAGATGAAGAAGAAGTTGAAAGCATTGGTGACACCGAAGATTTGATTAAGCAAGTGGAAGATTTCCATGAGAAAAAAAGTCCATTCGTGAAGCTGCCAATCAGAACCTCTCTAGCCGAATCTTCAAAGCTTGCTACTTCTGGGTTAGATGACAAGGCTGAAAATTAAGTGAATAAGATGTCTGAAGAAGAATGTTATAATCATCATTTCATTCAACCTGAGGAAGCTGATGCAAGAGTTGAGAAAGAATAGATAAATGAAGATAAAATTGGTCTGTTGACTGATAGTGAACATAAATCCCTGGATGAGGAAGTAATTTCGAAAACTGATAAGGGAAAATAGGTGGTTGTTGATACATCTACTAAAGATATTGTGAATAAGAAAGAAGCTGGTGGATATTCATAGAGGAGACATGCTGAGCTAGAAAAAGATCCCTCACCAAGAAAAGTTTCAGATTTGGAATCCTCATCCCTTGGACCTGATTTTGTTGTTCAGTCATTGAAGAATATCGTTGGGACCATTATGATATTTCGAAGAATAGACTCCATATGCCAAATGATACAACACACACTAAACCAAAAATCAGATTCATTATCCATGGTGATGGATAAGTGTGTAAATCTTGAGGCTGATTTAAAAAAAAATTCTTTAACTACGATGCCCACAAAAGTTCTTGTAAGAAAATGTATAGATAGTCAAAGAAGACAGTTGAAGAAATGAGAGAACATGATGAATTCCAAGATGGTGTTAAGGAGGATTTTGACATTGAAGATGGTAAGAACAAGGATCTCACAACCAGTATTGAAGAAAAGCTGACTCTGGAACAGAATTCTGAGATTAATGAAGTGAAGGATTTGAATAGAAGTTGTATTCAGTTGCTCAAAGATAGAAGAGATAAAGAGATCTTCATATTGAGATTGAAGAAAATCTTGTCAAGCAGGAAGAATTCTTGAAGGCTCAGGCAGAGTTTCTCAAGGCTCCTGAAGAAAAAATCAAAGCTTTAGAGGAGAAAGTTGAGGATCAAGATTAGATTCTCAAATGAGAAGAGTAAGATCATATGAAGCTCAAGAATCTTAAGATAATAGTGAAGAAGTTGATGACCAAGGAAAAATTAATGATGATCTTTCTTAAATCCGATCTTTTGTTGTATTCTTTTCCTTGTACAAATTTTTCCTATCATAATGAAATTTTGGTTGCTCATTTTTGTTTGGATGTTTTGTTATAATATTTCAGGTACCATAATTCATTTTCTGTTCCCTTAAATTTCTTTTTCAAAATCATAAAGGGGGACAAAGGAAAAATAATACAGAGTAAAGAATAAATTTCCTTAAGTAAAGGGGAGTTCATCTAAGGGGGAGTTTTCATTAAAAAGATTTCCATATTCAAGATAATGAAAAATATCATTTCAGAAATCTAGAATATGATCCATATTATTACAAAGCCTAAGTTAGAGTTAGTCTTATTCATCATGGCTCATGTGATAAGGGAGATAAGTTTTATTTTCAATGTCTAGAAAAATATTTTCTAAGTCCTTATAATCTTTTTCGTAAGGATGTTTGTGCTTTCCAAAAAGGGGGAGATTGTTGAGTAAAAAATGGTTCTTATGAATTTTCCATTCCTTAATGTTTGGGAAGATTGTGGGGTCAATAAGGTTTTCTTAGGACATTACCAGTCCTTCTTGTTTTAAAAATCACAAACACTTTATCTTATGGAAAATTTCATTTTACCCGATGCTTTGCTTTCATAATAAAAATTTCCTTCCCCAATGAAATTTATCCTCATCATGTTTTTCATTGTTCATTTTATCTCTACGTATAAAATTCGTTTTTGTATCCAAAACCACTGAATCATATATATACTTAAATATAAAGCATTATATTTTCAGGATCCTAATTCAGGTACCGAGTTCTCTGAATTCAGACTCCAAACATTTTGAGTTCTGACTCTGAGTTCATTGAATTCAGACTCCAGACTTTTCTAATTTCTAACTCTGAGTTCTCTAAATTAAGAATCCAAAAATTTGTAAGTTCATAGTTCTAAATATTATGAATTAAAACTCAGAATTATTCTCAATTCAAGACTCCGAATTTCCTTGAAATTCAGACTCTTGAATTCTATAGAATTCTAACACCAAATTTTTCTGATAAACAAAATTCGAATATCCATGTATTAAAGACTCCGAATAGTTTTGGGTTTGACTTCGAACATTTATTTTTGATTACACATAGAAAAATGAATTTTTTTTAAGTAACCAAATTTTTGTTTACTCATGTTTTTTTATAAAATTATGTCATGAATTCAGTTACAAACTAACCGTTGTTTGAGTGATATGTGTACATGTCCCTATGAAATTCAAGGAAAAATATGACCATTAGAAGAGGGAGCCGACCGTTGAAGCTGTGCCTATAAATAGAAGATTATTTGAAAGAGATCTAAACAAGTTGATCAATATAGAGATTACATGATATTGAAGTGATTTATAGAGAGAGGGAGGCTCTTATAAACTCTCAGGATTCATGCAAAAAGGTTGAACGACTTCTTTAAACAATGCTTCGTGTAGAATTGTTTTTTGCAGAGGCGTGATTTCCTTAAAATTATAGACTTCAGGTTGTGAGTTAAGAAGTTCCAATTTCCTTACAAATCAAGGTCTTGCTGGGATAGAAGATAGATAACAATCATCAAATTGAGGGATTACATGGGTTTGGGTAAGACAGACTTTCTTGCAAGTATAAATCAAGGGACCTTTATCTAAGGTTGCTGGATACCCTTCTCATTGGGTTATAAGATTTACTACTTGTTACTTGTAGTGTTAAAATTTTGTTTTCCGCTGTAATTTTGGTTGCTGAGTAAAGTATAACTATCTTCAACTTCCTTAGACTTGTACTCTGATTAAATAGGATTCTATACAATTTATTGTAAATTCTTTGTTGTTGTAAACTTTTGTTAAGTTTAATTTTCGGAATCTCTTTTTTAGAATCAAGGAATTTATTAGAACTTAGAGGTGTTGTGAATTTTGTTTATACAAAATTTCCCTATGTATTTTTGTAGTATACAATTCACCGCCTCTTGTATATTGAGTATCTACACCATATTTTGATACTACATTCACTATAATATCTATCTTTCAATCAATCCAACACATGGGGAAGTGTTCCTCAAAGGGGCCATTAACTTATGCTCCATAAGATGGTGTCATGAAAGGGGTCCTAGGTTTTTATATGGCGGGATGAATTTATTTTCTTCCTTAATGATTTTTAGTGGGTTTACCTTCTAGGAATAGATGAATCTAGTACCTTTCTACCAATTCTCATCTATGTTTCATCTCTTGTGTCTATCATCCCATTTTTTGGTTTCCCTCTAGTTTACTTTATATATGAATAGAGGAATTGGATACTGGGATGGACAGTCTTTCCTAATGGGATATGGGGATTTGTTTTCAGTTTCCCAATTTAGAAAGCCCTGGACTAAAATTGATTTTATTTACATGGGATATAAATTATCATCCATGCCAAAAAATGATTCGTTGTTCATGGGTGATGATAATTCACGGGGTCATAAATCACCATATGGCCTCACAAATGATTTTTTCTTGTTCATAGGTTCTAGAAATACCAAATCATCTCAAAAATTATTTCATCTATAGGATATCTAGAGGAGTGGTTGTCCATGTAGAAATTTTTACTACGCAGGATCAATCCTTAATTCAAAACATCACAACATTGAAAATTTATTAAAAAAATATGGATTTGGGTTCATAATTATCTTTACCAAATTAATGGGATTATTTTATTATTTCTTGTGGAGTTTGTAAGAGACAAAAAACCCCTCACTTCAAAATGGTCTCTGATCAGAATAAAGATATGGTAGTTCTGATGAAGAAAATGGTCCTGTTTTGAACCAATTTTTAGTATACATGTTGACCTGCAAGAGGGTACCATTCTAATAAATAGTGGGTCTGAATCATTTATCTTTTACCAAGTCCTCAATATATATTGATCTATTTGTGAACTCAATCACTTGTTTTTTTCTTTGTATAATATATCTCTATTGCTGATGAACTTTCCAAAAACTAGATGGTTATCCCCCATGAATTGTATTTTCTATCTCCCACATAGTGGATTGATACCTCTGGGACCAACCTCCTTGAAAACGGGATGTCTCAAGGGACTATGGTTCATGGGATACTAGTTTGTAGGAAGATGGTGGTCAAGTCGATGCTTCACAAACATATGCTTTACAAGTTTAACAGATCATAGGAGGATTCTTTTCAATCCATCATAATTTTTCATTTTTTATGAAAACTATCCATTTCCCCCCTACATCATAAATTAATCAATGTATCCCTGAAAGGATATTTCTACTACTAATGCTACACTTTCCTCTCCTGAAGATATGAGGGAATCCATGGTTGATTCTGTCGACAATAATTCCAAAATCACCATAAACCTATTCCATCAATCTCGGGTTTGACTTCTGAATGAAGGCTAAATGAGATATCCGATCTCAGGTAGGATTCATTTTTAAGGATGTAGGCTTCCATTATAACACCTTGAGGTTTTTATTACATATATTTTTTAATTTTATTGATGTCTTATGGTGTACACTACAGCAAGATAAAATTGTGCTACATGCAACATAATACTAACTTGCGGTATATGAAATACCATTCTTGTCTTAGGTTACACAAAATTTCTTATTCTTTTTATTGATTTCAGTTCATGCAAGGCCATGTTTAAGCGAACAACTAAATATTATAATGTTTCAAAATAACCTAAACGTTATAATATTGACTATAAATAGTATAAACTGAATTATTAAAGTATGATTTACACATTTATATATAATTAATTCTTTGATAAAAAATTATTCATAATTGGAAATAATTTTTTTTAAAATAAAAGGAATCTTTTTAAGAAAAACTATTTAAATTCAAATAAGTGAGTTTAAAAAACAATAAAATCACGCTTGATGGAATTTATTAATGATATACCTACAAAAAAACATGCACACACATATATATATATATAATATTTAATATAAATTTTAAAAATCATCTTATATGTTTTCGAGATATGATATAAGAAGAAATTATATTTTTCAGATAAATGAATTTTTTTAAAAAAAATGCATTTTTACCGCCTTTTAATAGAACACCCTTTTTAAATATATTTTTAAACTTCTATATCTTCCATTTGACAAAATAATCTTCTTATTTCATGTAAGAGTATCAATATTTTCCTTTTTTTAAATTTTTGGTTTTTTCTGATAAGTTTCACTTTTTGATGAATATTAATAAAATAATGGATTTTAATTGAAAGCTATTTTTTAAAAAATTTATTTATGGTGTCAAATTATATATTTGAATGGTTTTAAAGTATAAATATATTTAATTTTATTATTTAATTTAGTTTAGGTCATTGAAAATGGTCTTATTTTGAATTTCAATATAAAAACATTTCATTATTTTGCATGTTTTATCTTTCAAAAATCATTTTCTCATTCTGAAAATATGATTAATTTAAAATAAATTATTAAAAATTATATGATTTGAATTTTAAAAAATTGATTCCATAATTGGAATCGGTGGTGTCCAAATTATGTAAATAGGCTCCTTTTATAATTAGGCATTATGAATAGTAACTTCATAATTTTTCTTAATATGGTTAAAAGGTAAATCAGTTAATTAATGGTAAAAATAATATTGTAAAATTACCATTAAACTTGTACTAATATAATTGGATGACTGTGTTTTGAATTAAAACATCCTTGGGTTAAAATTTTATCATTTGGAATCCACATGAATGAGATTAAGACAGTTAATATATTTATAGAAAAGTTAAATATGCCTTAATAAAATTTTGATAACTATATAATTTTTAATAAAAGGTTATACAAAATCTAAGTCCAACTCTAAACACTCATTTGAAATATAATTTTTTTTCTTTATCATGGTAATTTATTTTTAATTTTTATGACATAAAATATTACTTTATTCTCTTATATAATGATGATACAAAATTTTTTTAATTGATGAAAAACAAATAAAGTAATTTTAATTAAAATTATAATAACCATTAAAAGACTAAAACACTTGACACAATATTATTGGTTGAGTATATTTCACTATAGTCATCCAAGGGTCAAATTATTCACTATTTGGAGCCAGAAGGAAAATATTATGATATGTATAATATTTTATCTAAAGTAATGTTAAAGTTATCAAATTCATGTTTTAATAAATATAATTTTTATGTTGGATATTACATGGTAAATATTTGACTATAATTATTATTATGAAATCTTGAAGAGTTATCTTCCTCATTTTATTTACCCAAAAAATAAGTATATTAAATAATTACACAAAATAGTTGTAGTAATTATTTTTTTAATGGAAGTATCAAATTAATGTTATTAAAAATATTAAAATAAATATAATTTGGGATAATAAATATATAAAAATAATTTAATATATGATATTTAACCCTTAGGGATATAATAAAATAATTTTTTGTGTGATAAAATCTTATCTTGATATTTTTAAAAATCCATAAAATGAATAGTGTCTTAATTGACACTATTGAAATTTGGTCAAAATAATGTTTTATTAAATTATGTAAAAACCCTAATACCTTTATAAAAAATATAAAATAACTATGGTATGGTATAAAATATTATAAATTGTTACTTTTTGGTCTTATTGATATCCAATAAGTAAATATTTCACTATTGTAAATTTAATAATTTGTTACCTTAGTTAAAATTAAAATAGAATAACTAAGGTTTAATTAAAATCATAAGGTTTAAATTGATATAAAAATTGTCTAAAAGTTATTGGTAAATTAGATTAAAACCTAATCTCATCTCATCTCGAAAAATATAAAATTATGTGGTTTTTGGATGTGTTTATATTTTATTATAAATTAATATTTTTTGAGATTCCAAAAGTGCCACACTCTTCAATTATAAAAAGGAACCTCCTACTTCTCTTATTAAATTAACATTGAGCATTAAATATTGTCTATAACTAGAACATTTCCATTATAAACATCCATAGTAAAATTCCAGATATTTTGGGATTCTCAAAAGACCATCTATAGTGCCTTTAAGGGGAAATCTAAAGGGAGCGCATCAAAGAAGAGGTAATATCCCCTACTTATTCATTCAAAATTATTTCTTCTTATTCTTAATCATTCAGAGTTTTGTCCATTATAAAGTAATAAATACAATATAAAATATATTTTTAAATGTTATTATGATTATGAAACAACAATATTCCCCTTCTATCCATCCTACGAAAAACAAAATCACCACGTCTGCGTACGTATGACTTACCTTCTCCAAGTCGTGGTGTAATCTGTTTTTCACCACCACTTTACATGGATGGGTTCAACGATGGAAGTAATAACTATATATGATTATTATAAAAATATATTTATTTTATAATAATATATATATCATCCACTTCCATACCATATCATAATTAAAGGAATGATATTATCGCCCGTGCGTACATACGTCCAACCATCTCCACAACGTGATGCGATTCATTCTCCATGTTCTCATTTAAAATATAATTATATAAATCTATTAAATGTATAAATATAATTTATATTACATTATTATCATTATTTAAATCATATAAATGAAACCTATAAAGAATAACTGGGATTTATATGAAGAAACATGCAATAAATAACATTCAAAAGAAGATTAATAATGAAATATTGTTAAATGGGTGATAATGTGATTACATATGATCTCATAAATTTTAATATACATTTGGATTAATCTTATAACACTCTTTAATTCATTATATAGGTGTTTTTGATACATAATAATTCACATAGCCCTAAGGTAAGTGATACCTTCACAATCTCATTATTATTTGAGTTTTTATATACATAAGTATTTACCAGGGATTATTTATCATCCATTTCAATGTTTTATAAAAATGATTTCAAAAAGTATTTTACTATTATCCAATGAAAATTTAAAGTCATTTTTACCTATTTTTTCCTTTTTAATACATTTTTTGAATAGAATCATTCTTTCTTCTTCCAAATGAAGTTCTTTTTTACTTTTGTGGAAAAAGTTTGAGAAGAATGATTTTTTATGTTATATAGCATGAACGGATTTTTATTCTTTTATAAGACCATATTTCCCTAAAGCTTCCATTAAAATATTTCAATTATATTTTCTAATAAATCCTTTTCCATTAAAATAAAATTTTATTTTAATAAAAAAAATTCGAAGAAGAAAGGATATTTTTCTAAAGAATTAATTTCCAGTGTTCTGCCAAAATTATTTTCCATTTTTGATGGAATTATTTAATAGGGTTATGTTTTGAGTATACTATCACAATTATTATTATGGATTCACTATGTTTATGATGGAATTGTATTTATTAAATCCATTATTTTTACATAGATTATGTTATGATGAAATGATGCTTAAGAAACCCATTTTATTTCTTTAGTTATGCTACGATGAATGATTTCTGTTTTTGTGGCACATGTAGGAATGATTTCATTATGATATTGGAGGGTACTATATATACCTCCAATGAATTGTTGAAATATTTATTTCTCATGAGATAGATATGAATGGAATGTGAAATGATCTCAGTTCAGTAATGCAACGATGGAATGGGAAATGATATCAGTTCAGAAATACAAGAATGGAATGATATGTGTTGGTCAGAGTGGATACTCAAGAGGGGGGGTGAGTTGAGTTCCAATTAAAATTTATGTTAAAAACATTGTGGTTAAAACCCCCCAAATTGAAACAAAAATCTAAGCTTTAGTGAATTTATAAATATTGTATGTTTTCAATTAGATTCTCAAGAGATTGATTATTTCTCAGTTAACTCAATATGAATATTAGTTACCTTTCGAAACTAACTTACTGGCTAACAAAACATATAAACATTTTCTACTATAACTATCAGATTAACTCTAAAATAGATTTTTATTTCAAAGTACTAATAAGTGGAATCTTCAATATAGTTTAAAAAAAATAAACAAGAACAACAGTTTTAACCATTATGTTCAGTCTCAAGTTGAGACTTAGTCCTCTCAAAACAATTTTTATAAACATTGATGCACACCCAAGATCGGGGTCAACAACAGTACAAATACTTTCCAATTCCTATGACCTCTACCATAGTTCTTCGTGGGAAAACAAAATAATAGCACATAAGAAATCAAGGTCACACTTGACCTCTACCACTATCCATAGTGGGATATAAGAGTATAGGGAAGGATTGAGTGAGGATTTATAAATCCTCCAGTTCAGCACATGATACAGTGTGTGTCTAAAAATACAGAGCACACACACTGCTCAAAATGTAAATAAATGAAATACAATAGAGATAAATATATAGATTTTAGTTTATAATTCTCTATGTATTTTGAGTGAAGCTCTAGACTCCTTGGATTGATGTAGATGAGTCTTTGGGTCCTTCTCTAGTTTTTGTCAAGAAACAAAGTGTCGTTTTTGTATTTGACATCCAGTGTAGGTGTTCAGCTCGAGTAAGAGAGTATTCGTTATAACACTTGAGCTTCTTCTTTGAAACTCTTGTTTGATGTGTATGACTGTTCTTTGAGTTCATCTCGTGTTTTTCTTTTTTAATTTCAGTTCGGGTGTCACACACTTGCACGTGCATTCCTCTATATGTTTCTTCATTATCTTGATCTTCCTTTTATACCTTGAGCTCCGGCAATGGGAATGGTTACCTTTTTTCTGGTACGAGGTACAATACCTGAAATGAAAACCACTATCATTAATTAATAGCAGGTTCATTAAAAACATCAAATATGATAGTTTCTAAATAATCAAATAGAAATAGAGTTTAGAGATATAGCGACTGGTTTCCATCTGTAGCTCTAAGCATTAGTGAGCTTGTATCGATAGTTCTTCTGTATCAGTAAATGTTATCCTTTATAATGGTTGCTCACTTTAATCAGTCGCTCTTCTATCAGTAGATCCTTTTATCGGTATCTCCTATTATTGGTAGCTCCTTCTGTATCAGTAACTATGTATTTGTATCGGTGGACTTCATATCGGTAGCTGTCTGACTGTCTGTTTTTATCGGTGGCTTGTATCGATAACTCTGTATCAATAAACTTATGTCACAGGAAGCTTGGTCTATCAGTGTCCTTTCCTTATTGGTAGACTATGTACTGGTAGGTCTGTATCAATCGGCTTGTGCATACGGGTAGACTTATGCAATCAGTATCTCTCCTTCTATCAGTAGCTGTTATGAATATCAGTGACCTTATCCATATCAGTAGACTTATGTACCGGTGTACTTAGCCTTATCAGTTCTTATGAAAAACATATCCATATTGAGTTACAATTATTTCAATGTATGTATAAACATAGATAAACATTGATTAACATATTCCAATGATTATTTTGATATTTTTGTCAAAACAATTATCATATATATAGGATTATAAATATATATTAAAGCATGATTGGGATTATCAAAACAAGTGAGGTCAACAATCTCCCCCTTTTTTATAATCCCAACTCATGTTATTATAATCCAAAATAATCATTAATGTATCATATGATATAGTAATAAATGCAATTGTATCTAAGGTAATAATAAAAATAAATGTACCAGAGGTAAATGTATTATGGTCATAAATATTAAGCTCATATTTCTCATAAATCTCAGGTTTCTCCCCCTTTCCCTTTATATTATTTCTCCCCCTTTTTATTAGAAAGAAGAAGTAAACAAAGATTAGCAAAGGAATATAAACTAAGATATAATGAAATCAAATATATATTACTTGATGAAAAAATAAATAGAAATACAGAATTGAATAAAAAAGAAGACAAGTGATTCATATCAAAGGTCCTAGACACAAATCAATCCACCTCTTGAATGTCCACTTTGTATTTGGCTTTGAATTCGGAGGTAGATTCAAGCTGGGTAGCGTCAGAAGAAGGCTTGGGAATTCCAGAAAGTTCTACTGGAGGTTGAGCAACAGAAATTGTTCTTGGCCTATAGTGGGTAGACCTCTATGTGATCATAGGAGTGAGGCTCCAGATTGCTTGTACTGGAGTCATCTGAGAAATAGAGGTAGACTGAGCAGAGGCAGGCAGAGCTGGAGGTGCAATGATTAGAGTACATTCCACATGCAAAAATGGCAGCAAGTTATTCTTAATTTCCATTATGATCCCTCATCCTCTTTCCATAGCAGAAATGAAGTCATCCTTATTCTCCATAAATTAGTCTAGAGCAGGGGTCTACTCCCTGAGCTTGCTCACTTGTTCTTTGAAAGCTTGAGTGACTGGGGGTAGCTTCATGTTTTCTAACATAAGCTTGAAATGGTTGTTGAGATGATGCATGGTATAGAACCTTTGTAAATAGTAATCCACTTTGTCTTTTACCTCTTTTTGAGAAGCAGTGGCTTCTCTAATAAAATTCGGAACAATTTTCCCTATATCTCTAGTGGTAGTCACCACTTGGGTCAAGGCAGCAGAGTCTACAAATCCACTGGTAGAATACTGTCCAATCTCTTCTCTCATCACAACTCGAATATGATCAATATCCAAAGAAGTATTTGTATAACTTAGAGGTGCAATAGTGAAGGCTATTGTTTCCTTAAAAGATTTAGTCAAACCACTTATGAGATTTTTCAAAAGAGAGTCATGGGTGTTGACATGCTTCTCCATGGACTTCTTAAATCCCTAAAAAAATCCACAAATTGCCTTACTACACCTTTAATGTAATTGATATCACCACTCATTTGTGCCTGAGAACTACTCATGGTAGTTAGAGAAGCAATAGACTGCTTCAGAGCAACAACAGCTCTTTTCCAGCTCCCAATCTGAGAATGACATACTCTTATCTCATTCATCATTTCTGTCATAGGGCTTGAAACTATACACCTGAGAGAGAGTTATAATCATTTTTTCATATTGCTCATCACTTCAACAAAGCAATTCTTTATATCTGCAACAGATGCAGTCCAAGTATCCTTCAACTCAGCCTTTAAAGACTCAAGATCTGACTTAGTAATGAGATTGTCAGGAACAACTACAGGTTCTCTTTCTAACACAATACTAGCCATAGAGTCTTTCATAATAGATTGAATGAATGATATTAAGGAGTTTTCCATTCTTCTTATCTCTTCCGTCTTAATATCATTCTTCAACTGGTCTAGATCAGATTTTCTTACTATATCCTCAGTTAAAAACTCAGAAGAGATATTATTGTTAACTTGTGGTCTATTGATAGGTGTCTCAGGTTCAGAATCAGGATAGTCCAACCCACAAACTACAAAACCGGGGTCTTCTGCCCAGTCTTCAATTCCATTAGCTACTGAAAAATTGCCAAGTCTAGTGGGATGCTCCCTCTCAACTGGTGCATTCTCATGTATATGTTTATCATTAACACCCTCAACAACTCAGTCTTCCTCAGAAGAATCCTCCACAACCATCTCCATTTCTCCAATAGCTGGAGGCTCATTAGGAATAGGTGCAGGTCTGTCTACTTAAACAATTTCCTCAATATTCATTGAGGAGTTCCCAATCAGTGGACTAAGACTCATGCAACCAGAAGCAGATGCTTCAGTTTTAGATTCTCTTTCTTGTTCATTAACGGGAGATGGCTGGTCTCCCTCATCAATAGGGACCTCTTCATTGCTTACTCCCAACACTGTTTCCTTTGCATATGATACAATTTCAGCAATAGGACTTGGAGGCAAGTCTGGGTCCCTTCCATCAGCTATAGAGGTATCTTCTTCATCAGTATCATCACTATACTAAGGTTCTTCTTCATCAGGTCCTAGACCTGGATCCCTCACATCCTTAGGCCTAGAAGGATGATCCATGGGATTAAACTTATCGTATAGCTTCTCATCTTCACTGAAACATTCTCTTCTCTACGGATTCCAATTGATCTTCATTTATTTACATATTGTTTTGGTAATACAAAAAAAATTCATCCATAACCACTGTCTCATCCTGATACTTAGCCACACCTCTTAACTTGATCATCACAGAGATCAGCTTTGCAAAGAATGGATCATTAGTTTTTGACTTTGGCCTGGTCATATCCTCAATCTGAATCATTAACAGCCTAAAACAATTCACCTTAACAGCATGTCTCAACAGTTGTAGCAAATAAATATCTTGGTATTTCAGATTTACAAAGTCCACTATTCTTGGACTTAGCACATGTTGAATGAACTTGAACAGTAACCGGTTCTCTCCATCCATTTTTGTAGCAACTACCTTTCTTGGTGTACCATATCCTCTTAATTCTTTCAAAGCAACCTCATATTCAAAGATGTAACTGGTAGGAGGTACTGATTTTGAGAAATATCCCAAAACTCCTTCATGTGGAACTTTCAGGCACTCAACCCACTCAATAGAGAAAAATGATATTTCCTCTCCATTCACAACAAAAAACACTCTATTATCAACTTATAATTTTTCAAAATGAACAAAATCATAGAATTGTTTTACCAGATTTAGATAATAAGTTCCATTGTTATTCGAGAATCATTCTACCCATTTTTGATCTTCCAACACATCTAGAACTAAATACCTACTGGTCATTAACCGTTCCACGCATAGCTCTTTCTCAACTACTATCTCCCTTTGAACAAGATGCATATTTGTAGGTTTCTTCACTTTACATCCACCACTAGACTCTCCTCTGAGTCTCTTTGAATTCGGCTCATCATCATTTTCACTGACTGATGGTCTCTTCATTCATGCCATTCTCTGAATCGCAAGGCTTAGGGTTTGAAGATTTGGGAGCTAAGGCATGAAGGTAAAGGGTTTGAGGTGGATCGAGATGAGGTCAAGACTTATGTTTTATCATTTAGGAATCACACAATAAATAAATAAATCATATCTAGTATAGTACAGACTATACAAATTATGGTGGCTAAAGATATAGAAGTTTAAAAACAGCGCAACCTAACGGTAATACATACAGGTGATAATTCCTAACAGTGATGTATATCGGTGAGGTTTCTAACGACCAGGTTTCTAACGGAAAGGTTTCTGAGGGTGATGTTTTTAACAGTGAGGTTTCTAACATTGAGGTTTCTAATGGTGAGGTTTCTAACAGTGAGGTTTTTAATGGTGAGTTTTTTAACAGCGAGGTTTCTAACACTGAGGTTTCTAATGGTGAGGTTTCTAACGGTGAGTTTTCTAACGGTGAGGTTTCTAACCATGAGGTTTCTAATGGTGAGGTTTCTAACGTTGAGGTTTCTTCTCTACAAAGTCTATCATTCCTAATTCATGTCTAATGTACCTTAACCTATC
This sequence comes from Viscum album, assembly GCA_963277665.1. Taxonomy (NCBI): domain Eukaryota; kingdom Viridiplantae; phylum Streptophyta; class Magnoliopsida; order Santalales; family Viscaceae; genus Viscum; species Viscum album. Next base: position 187,214,410 of record OY728144.1, read on the forward strand.
TAAACTTATGGTCTTGGTGAATATGTAAACTAATTGATGTTTAGTACCTATAAATTCAAGAGTAATATCACCTTTTTGGTAATTATATCACAGAAAGTGGTTCCATACATCAATGTGGTTTGTCCTAGAGTGAGACACAAGATTCTTAGAGATGTTAATCGCACTACAGTTATAACAGTTTATAAACACATGTCTAAACCAATATCCATAGTCCAGTAATGTATGTTTCATCCAGAGAATTTTTTCACATCAACAACTAGCAGTAATGTACTCTGCTTTAGCAGTAGACAATGCAACAAAATTCCACTTTTTTCTACACCCTAATACTAATGACTTACCTAGAATATGACATGTTATAGAAGTTCTCTTTCTATCTAACTTTCAACTAGCAAATCAGCATCGGAATAATTTATTAAATCGAATGATTGTCTTTTTGGGTAAAATAATCCTTAGTTAGTAGTATGTTTAATATATTTTAAAATTCTTTTAACAACAACCATGTGTGACTCTTTTGGATTAGCTTGAAATCTTGCACACATACACACACTAAACATAATAACTGGTCGACTAGCAGTAAGATAAAGAAGACTTCCTATCATACCTCTGTAGTTGGTTTGATCCACTGGTTTTCCAGTTTCATCATCATCCAACTTAAAACTAGTACTCATAGGTGTATCACTTTCCTTAATACTATCTAAACCAAACAGTTTTAAAATATTCTTTTTATATTTAATTTTATTTAAAATAAAACCATTTTAATTTTGAAAACCATGAAATCCAAGAAAATATTTGAGTTCTCCCATTAAACTCATTTCAAATTCATTTTTCATACTCTTTGAAAAATCAATACATAAAGCATTTTTAGAAGATCCAAAAATAATATCATCAACATATTTTTGCACTATCAAAACATCTTTTGAAATTATTTTGATAAAGTGATTTGGATTAGTAATCCCTTTAGAAAAACCTTTTGAAATAAGAAAATTACTAAATCTATCATACCAAGCTCGAGGGGCTTTTTTCAAACCATAAAAAGCATTAGAGAGATTAAAAAATCTATTTGGAAAATGAGGATTTGTAAATCCAGGTGGTTGTTCAACAAAAACATCTTCAATTATAATGCCATTTATAAAAGTACTCTTAACATTCATTAGATATAACTTGAAAATTAGATTAGCAACATAGTCAAGTACAATCTTAATAGCTTCTAATCTAGCTACAGGTAAAAAGGTTTCCTCATAGTCTATTCCTTCCTCTTGACTATATCCTTGTGCAACTAGCCTTGTTTTGTTTCTAACTATGTTTCTAGATTAATTAACATTATTTCTAAAAACCCATTTACTGCCTATGGTCAAAGTATCCTTAGGTCTGTCAACTAAATCATAGAATTTTTTTCTTTCAAAATTATTTCACTCTTATTGCATAGCCATTACCCAAAATTCATCATTGATGGCATCATTCATATTTTTAGGTTCTAACTGTGAAAAAAAATCTTGATGTTCAACCTGATTTATTAGAGAAGCTCTAGTTTGGGTCCCTATATCAAGATTACATACAACAACATCTAAAGTATGATTCTTTAGAGTCCAAGTTGATCTAATAAAGGTAGGACTAGAAATTTCATGTTCTTTTTTATGTTCAGGTTCACCAGGGGAAGATTCTAGATTATTTCCAGAACTGGTTGGTTTTACAGCAGGTTCACTAATTTTATCATTAAAGTCCAGAACAGACAGATCTTCATCAAGATTTTCAAGAGAAGACTTAGGTTCATGCGGATCAGTTTCATCAAATTTGATGTGAATAGATTCTTCCACACATTTGGTTCTTTTGTTAAAGACTCTATAAGATTTACTTGTTATAGATTAACCTAGAAAGATTCCCTTATCACTTTTATAAGAAAACTTATCAAGATTATACTTAGTATTAAGAATAATGACTTTGCAACCAAAAACTCCGAAGTAACTAACTTTAGGCTTCCAATTATTCCACAGTTCACAAGGGGTTTTCTTAAGAAGAGGTCTAATCAGGACTCTATTTATAATATAACAAGTTTTATTCATAGCTTCAGCCCAGAAGTAAACAAGTCGGTCATACTCATTGAGCATAGTTCTTGCAATTTCCTAAAGGGTTCTATTTCTTCTTTCTACTACACCATTCTGTTGAGGTGTCCTAGGGGCAGAGAAGTTGTGACTATATCCATTGTGTGAGCAATAAGATTCAAAATCATGATTCTCAAACTCATGGCCATGATCACTTCTAAGGGTCTTAATTTTAAGTCCACTAAGGTTCTCTACAGACTTGAAATATTTAATAAAATAAGAACAAGATTCACTTTTTTGAGTAAAAAAACATAGCCAAGTAAATCTGGAAAAGTCATCTACTAATACATAGACATAGTGCTTCCCATTTAAACTAGAAACTCTAAAAGGTCCAAACAAGTCCATGTTAACCAACTTGATATGTTTAGAAGTTGAAACTAATTTATTTGATTTGAATGAAGCTTTATGTTGCTTTCCCTTTTGACAGGGAGTACAAACTTTGTCTGATGAGAATTTTAGTTGATGTAGGTCTCTAACTAAATGTTTCATAGTCAGTTTCCTAAGTGAATGAAGTTTGCAGTGTCCTAATCTTCTATTCCATAGACAAGATTCTTTATGAAAAGCATTTAAACTAGTAACCTTTTTTTGGCTAAAGAATTTAAATCTACAACATAAACATTTTCATTTCTCAAGGCAGTAAATACTAAAACATATTTAGAATTAAAAACATTACAAGCATCATTTTCAAACATAACATTGAAACCATCATCACACAACTGAGAAATACATAATAGGTTGTATTTTAATCCCTCAAAAAATAAAACTTTAGAAATTAAATCCGAATCAGTGTTACCAATGTAGCCTAAGCTGATGATTTTTCTTTTTGAATTATCACCAAAAGTGACATGTCCTACATCAACTTTGATTAAACTTTTGAAGCATGAGTAATATACAGTTATATGCATCAATAACCACTGTCTATGTACCATGACATCTTACAGGAACTTTTTAAGTAGGTTTTCTATAAAATAGGTTTAAATAGGAAATGAATTTGGTACCCAGATTTTCTTGGGTCGAGATAGGTTAGCATTCAAAACATTTGGTACTCAGATTTTTCTAATGGGTCTCATACAATCAATAGATTCACAAGTTTTTGAATGTCAAACATCGTTTTATCTATAACTATGTGAATATCTGGTTGAGTCATAGGAATTTCCAAAACTGGAACTAGCACCATACTATCCAGATTTAGGAATAAATTTATTTTTTGCAATCTGTCTCTATCCAGGATGATAGCATAAACCAGTGGTATACTTTGGTTCAACTTTTTTTCCAATCATTTGAGTTATAGTATTCTTCCCATTTGTGAATTTTTCTAAATCTATTCTAATCTCCTCATTGGAAAATTTATGTTGAGTATTGTCCTTTGACTGTTGATAATTCTTTTCCTTTTCTACTTCTAATGCAGATTTGACAGTGCTAGTTAAAGAATATTGTTTCATTAAGGTTTTATACTTATCTTTCATCTCATTGCAGGTTTCCTCTAACATATTATAGTATTCAAATAACACTTCACTAGACATGTTTTCAGAATCATAATCCTCTCTAAAATAATAAAATTTTTGAGCAGGAGTATCTAATGTTACCTTAGATGTCTTTGTCATGAAACACATATTAGATTTTTGAGATTTTTCATCCTGAGTGGAATCAGAATCACTTGAACTGTCTTCTGAAGCACTCCTGGTAGCTTTCATTTCATTCTTATATTTTTTTCCTTGTACTCATATTTCTTCTTATATTTTAACTTTGGACAGTCAAATTTTACATGCCATTTCCTCTTCCATTCATAAAAATCTATATCATCAATTTTATCAGTCTTTTTCCAATCTTTCTTCCAATTACCTTTATTGTCATACTTTCCCTTGTAATTGGATTTTATAAAAAACAATTTCTTTCTGTAGAACTTCTTAAATCTCCTGGCTATCTGAGCCATCTCTTCATCACTATCAGAATCTGAACCTTCACTTGTTGAGCAAGCAGTAGGTATGTGAACTTTCACTTTGTCCTTGCTCTTTGAGGCAGTAGACTTAAATGCCACTAACTTCCACTTTGGTTCATCATCTTCCTCATTATTTACTTTCATCACTTCTTCATACATCATTAGCTTACTAATCAGCTATTTAACAGGAAGTGAACTAATATCACATGATTCTCTTATTGAAACTGATGTGCCTCTCCATCTTTCTAGGAGACATCTTAGTATTCCCATAATCTCCTCCTTTGATGGAACTACTTTTCTATGTGAGCTCATTGTATTTATAATTTCATTGAACCTGAGATACATGTCAGACATAGGTTCATCAGGTTTCATTTTGAAGTTTTCATAATTAATAGTGTATGTGTTCAATCTCATTTCTTTAACATTAGTTGTTCCCTCATTAGAAACACCCAAAGTATCCTAAATTTCATAAGAAATTTTACAAGTAGATATTCAATTAAATTATTCATCTCCTAAAGCACAGTACACGGAATTCATTTCTTTAAAATTATTATTGTAAGAAGTCTTAGTAGGTTCATCCCAAGTAGTTCTTTCAGTTTAAGAATCCTATACTGAGTCTCTATAGTAGTCCAGATGTCAAATCCCATACTTTCTAAATGAATTTTTATTTTCAGCTTCCATTTGGCATAATTAATACTATTAAACAAAGGTGGCATGTTGGTAGCATCACCTTCTAATCTATTATCCATAATTAGATTTTTAGAAAATATAATTAAAGAGTTAAAATTTATAAATAAAAGAAATTTAAGATCATTAAGACACAACTAAAATCACATTTGAAGAACAGAGTGTTTGGAAATCCATTATTGAACCCTAACAACCTCTGATACCAAATGTTGGTCGGAGTGGATACTTAAGAGGGGGGGTGAATTGAGTTCCCATTAAAATTTCTGTTAAAAAATTTATTATTGAAATCCACCAAATTAAAACACCAAGCTAAACTGTAGTGAATTTATAAAGATTGTATGTTTTCAATTAGTTTCTCAAGAGATTGATTATTTCTCAGTTTACTCCATATGAAGATCAGTTACCTTTCGAAACTAACTTACTGGATAACAAAAGTTATGAACAGTTTCTAGTTTAGCTATCAGAGTAACTTTAAAATAGATTTGTATTTCAAATTACTAAGAAGTGGAATCTTCAATATAGTTTAAAACAAAATAAACGAGCATAGAAGTTTTAACCAAGAGGTTCAGTATCAATTCGAGACTTAGTGCTCTCAAAACAATTTATATAAACCTTGATTCACACCCTGGTTCGGGGTCAACAACAGTTCAAAGACTATCCAGGTACTATGACCTCTACCATAGTTCTTCGTGGGAAAACAAAACAATAGCACATTGGCTATTCAGGTCACACTTTACCTCTACCACTATCCACAGTGGGATATAAGAGTATATGGAAAGATTGAGTGAGGATATATAAATCCTCCAGTTCATCATAGGAGATATTGTGTGTCTAAAAATACAGAGCACACACACTGCTCAAAATCTAAATAAATTAAATACAATAGAGGTAAACAGATAAATATTAGTTTATAATGCTCTATGTATTTTGAGTGAAGCTCTAGACTCCTTGGATTGATGCTGATGAGGCTATGAGTCCTTCTATGGTTTTTGTCAAGAAAGAGAGTGTCATTTTTGTTTTTTACTTCTAGTGTAGGTGGTCAGCTCGAGTAAGAGAGTGTTCGTTGTAACACTTGAGCTTATTCTTTGAAACTTCTTCTTGATGTGTATGACTGTTCTTTGAGTTTTTCTCATGTTTTCCCTTTTTAATTTTAGTTTGGGAGTCACACACTTGCACATGGATTCCTCTATATGTTTCTTCATTAGCATGATCTTCCTTTTATACCTTGAGCTCCGTCAATGGGAATGATTACCTTTTTATAGGTATGAGGTACGGTTCCTGAAATGCCAACCACTATCATTAATTAATAGCAGGTGCATTAAAAACATAAAATATGACTGTTGCTAAATAAACAAATAGAAATAGAGTTTAGAGATATAGTGTCTGGTTTCCATTGGTATCTCTTAGTATCGGTGAGCTTGTATCGGTAGATCTTTTGTATAAGTATATGTTATCCTTTATAACGGTATCTCACTTGAATCGGTCGCTCTTCTATCGGTAGCTCCTTTTATCGGTATCTCCTCTTATTAGTAGCTCCTTATGTATCGGTAACTATGTTTTTGTATCAGTGGACTTCCTATTGGTAGCTGTCTATATGTCTATTTGTATCAGTAGCTTGTATAGGTAACTCTGTATCAGTGAACTTGTATCACAGGAAGCTTGGTCTATCAGTGACCTTTGCTTATCGGTATACTATGTACCGGTAGGTCTGTATCAGACGACTTGTGCATACTGGTAGACTTATTCTATCGGTAGCTCTTCTTCTATCGGTAAATGTTATGAATATCAGTGACCTTATCCATATCAGTAGACTTCGGTACCGATGTACTTAGCCTTATTAGTTCTTATTCAAAACATATCCAGATTGAGTTAGAATTATTTCAAAGTATCTATAAACACAGATAAACAATGATTAACATATACCAATGATTATTTTTTTATTTTTGTCAACAAAATTTAACATATATATATAGGATTATAATCACATATTAAATCATGATTGGGAATATTAAAATAGGTGAGGTCAACAATATGTAAACCCAATTTAGAAATACATGTATGGAATGAGGAGTGAAATCTGTTCAGTAAAAGAATTTTTCCACTAAAATGGTCTTGGAAATGAGATTCGACTAATATGGAAATTATTTTCTATGATTATGTGTTTTCCATAATTACATGTTTTATGTGAATGCTATTTTCTCATGGATCATGTTCCTTAATGATTTATGAATTATTAACAACAATGATTTATTTCACAACTCAATATTTTGATATATGTTATACGTGGTATGATTTTCAAATTTTATTCTCATGTTTTTACATTCTTATTTTCATGTTTTGTTTGATATTATCCTTGTTTACCCTTACTGAGCATCTAATATCACCCATTTCACATGTTTTATTTTTCCCAGGATATGAAGAAATTTTTTAGGAAGTAAAAATAAATAGGATGTTCTCTATGGGATATGTTAACGATATTTCACCAAATTATAATAATGAGTTATATGTTTCCCGTGGAACTAAACTACTATGATATTTGGGAGTATGTTTGTGTAATGTATCAAGTATTATGAGAAAGTAATGTAATTTCCACATATGTTAAGCTTGGGTCATTGGATTTAGTATCAGAGTGATGTTTATTAAATGATTAGAAACTAGGATGCGAAATCTTTTGTGACATACCAAGATATATTTATAAGGATATTTCTAGTGATGTACTAAGAATATGTCTAACTATATGTTATAATACTATAATTTGGTAATGATCATGAATAACCTTTTATTAAACCTAAGATAACATAGATAGAAATATTAAAAGTAATTTCACTTAATTATGTGTTTTTCATATATGATAGGTATTTATCAGACTTTTCTTTTGGGTATTAGTCAATAGATAGAACTAGATAGAACATATTTAACATTGAATGTTTTAGATGGGAAAAGAATGGAAATTATATTCTCTAAGTGGAAATCTCTTAAAGAGAATCATAATGGTAGTATGTGTATTGGTTATAAAAATTAAGATAAAGAGACAACAAATGACATGTGAAAGTTATGGGTTGATCTAACCATATTGTTTAACTTAAAAATAAGAAGAATTATTATATTAATGTTGAGTAACCTTAATACATGATACACATTTTATATTATTGTGGTGGATAAAATAATGTATCTTGATTAATGGGTAATGAATAAAGTTGTATGATTGAAGTGTATATGTTGTGGAATTCATGGATTATGTATAAGTGTTTTCAGTATAAGTATTTCATTGAGGATTGTAAAGGATATTCTGAATGGTGATGATGAATTTAAAAAGTTATTTAAGAGATATTTAATATTTATATTAAGGTAAGGTAACCCCTAATGTGTTCAGGACGTGTAGAAAATTTTATTTATCTTGTATATTTATTTTTTGGATATGAATAAGTAAATTGGACTGTAATGATTTCCCTAGAACTATTTATAGATCTGTTGAAGAGTGGTTTTTCCTATCATGGATGATGTTTATATAGTTTTGGACTTAATAATAAGGAAACATGCATGTGTTAAATAAGGATGTATGGAAATTCAGGTTCTTTCTATTTTTCTGGAGATTATATGGTGAAGTTATTCACATGTTTGGTTTATGACAACCAAGTGCTACCTTATAAATTATTAGAGATAAAAGGTAAGATGATTTTTTTAACCTCTTTCAAATGTTTTAGATTATATATTTTTGGATGGATTGTATGGTTATCCATTTATGGAAAGTGTTAGTTAAACATGAGTTGATTTTTGTTAGAATAAGGTATTATCTTACTATAGGCATACTTATGCATATTTGAAAACTTGTGATAACCTTATTGTGGTGATAATGAAAGATAGAATAAACTCTCATTACATTTATAGATCTCATGTTACATTAATGATTAAGGAAGGAAAAATTGAAATTTATTTCATGGAATAAGAGATGAAGTGGAAATTGATCAAGGCAAAACCAAAAGATGAAATTGTACTTAATCAAGTAAGTACTTCTTCTCATTCTTCAACTCTATGGAAACGATCTTAAACCCAAAAATGTTATCCTAGAAAATTATTAACTGATGAATCAGATGGTTCCTTGGATCATTATGGATTTATGGATGTTTATTCTTAAATTTCTCCTACCTATGTTCTCTATCTCACTCTATTAGAACTTTATAGTTTTATTTCTCTTCTATATCCTTGTTTTCACTTTCCACCTATGTTCTTCTACACGGAAACCCAATGAAGAGTTACTTTGGGTAACTGTTATATTTCTAACATTAATTCTTTTTTTAAAAAGTTTTTTTAATCATTTTTACAAATTGGGATTCTATGAAAGAATATTTCATGTATTAATCCCTTTATAACCCAAATTAATATCGGGGAAAAATTAATTTTAGGGGGATTAGAATGTAACACCTTGATATTTTTATAACATAGATTTTTTCAATTTCTTTGATGTATTGTGTCAAATGCTACACCAAGGTAATCTTGCGCTACATGCAACACCGTATTATCTTGCGTTAAATACAACACTATTGTTGTCTTGTGTTACACACAATTTTGAGTTCTTTTGATAGATTTGATTTCACCCAAGACCCAGTTTAAGTGAACCCCTAAATATTATTAGGTTACCTTATAAACTAGACATTATAATAGAGAGTATGAAAAATATTAACTAAATTATGAAATTATTTGTTACACATGTATATATAATTAATTATTTTGTGATCAATTAATTAAAAATGAAAATAAAACATTTTGATAAATAAAATGAAATGTTTTACTGAAAAACTATTTAAATGAAAATATGTGAGGTTATAAAATAATAAAATCATCCTTGATTGATTTTATTGATTGAATATATATTTAATATATTAAATATAATTTTTAAAATTCATCTTATATGTATTATAGACATGATATTAGAAGAAATTCAATTTTTCAGATAAAGGAAGCATTTTAGAAGAAAGGCAGTTTTTCAGCCCTTTGATGGTGTAGACCTTTTAAATATAGATTTGAAATATTTGAAATATTATATTTTATAAAATAAAATTATTCATTTGACCAGGAGTATAAAAATTTACATTGATTTATTTTTTTGGTATTTTTCTGATAAGTTTCAGGTTTTGATGAATAGTAAAAACATAATGCATTTTAATTGAAAAATACCTTTTTGAAATTTTTTTTAGTGCCAAATTATATATTTTAATAGTTTTAAAGTATAAATATATTATATTTTTACCAGTTAATATAATTTAGGTCCTTGGAATTGATTTTACATTGAATTTAGATGTAAAAACTTTTCATCCTTTGGCATGTCTAAACTTTTAAAACCTGTTTTCTCATTCCAAAAAGAGGATTAATATTAAATTAATTTCTAAAACTTCTATGTATTGAATTTATAAAAATGGATTCTATAATTCTGATCAGTGGGTCCAAATTATGTAGATTCCTTCTTATTATTTTTGGGATTATGAATATTAACTTTAGTAATTTGTATTAATACGATAAAAAGATAAATAAGACAAGTAATAGTAAAAATAATATTATAAAATTACCCTAACACTTGAACTAATATAATTAGATGATTTTGTTTTGATATAAATTATATTTTGGTAAAACTTCTATCCTTTGGAAGCCAGTTGGAGGAGATGAGGACATTTACTATATTTATATAAATGTTAAATACACCTTACTCAAATTTTAATAACTATATCATTTTTAATATAAGGTTATAAATAACCTAAGTCCTACTATAAATACTCATTTGAAAGAAAAAATGGTTTTACTTATCATTTTAATTTATATGTAATTTTTAGTAAATAAATAATTATCTCAAATTCTTATTCAGTGATGACGCAATATTTATTTAATTGATGAAAAATAGATAACATAATTTTATTAAAATAATAATAACCCTTAAAAGACCAAAATACTTGACCCAATATTATTGGTTTAGTATATATAAACCATAATAATTTGGGGTTCTAATAATTGAACATTTAGAGCCACATGGAAATGATTATGACAATTATAATATATAATCTAAAGTATTTTTAAAGTTGTCACAATCATGTTTTAATAAATATAACATGTTTTATGTAGGATTTATATAATATATACTTGACTATAAGTATTGTTATAAAATATATAATATTTATATTCCTTATTTAATTTTATTTTTAAATTTTAATCCAAAATAGTATGTTAAATAATTACACAAAACTGATGTAATAATTAATTTATTAATAAAAATATCAAATTAATGTCATTAAAAAATAAAAATAAATATAATTTGGTATTTTTGATTTAACCTATTAATTTAATAGATAAAATTTATCCCTTAATAAAATAATTATATATATTTTCGATGAGAAAATCTTATCTTGATATTTGTAAAAGTACATGAAATGAATAGTGTCAAAATTTACAATATTCATATTTTTTCAAAAAAATAATTTATTAAATTATTTAAAAAACATAATAAATTTTTTTAAAGTATAAAATAATTAATATATAGTCCAAAATTTTATAAATGGTTCATTTATGGCCTAATTTATAACAAATAAGTAAAAATTCTAGTATTGTAATATTGAATAATTTGTTACCTTTGTTAAAATAAAAATAGAATATCTAAAGGTTAATTAAAATGAAAAGATTTATATTGATGGAAAAAATTTTCCACAATTTATTGGTTGAGGATATTACAACCTTATCTTGTATTATCTTATAAAATATGATATGTTTGAGTTATTTGGATGTGTTTTTATTTTGTGGAAAATTAATATTTTTTGAGATTCCAAAAGTTCCCCCACCTCAATTATAAAAGGGAATGTAATGACCCAAACATTTATCAATAAAATTAACTTCATTTTAATGAATTATGGATATAGAAAACACATGTAATTTTTTTGGTTTTAAATTACTGTTAATTATCATTACTGTTGATAATATAGTCATCGAAAAGTGATCTCACAACTTATATAAAAATAAGGTTTAAAAAATAATTTCAGCATATACAATAGAGATGATATCCTCATACAATAGATTCAGGCCATAAGAATCTCATTTTTCAGAGCTTGGGAAAGAGGTATCATCACTGGGCTTCTCTCTTGACAATCCCAAGCCAAGATTCAACATGTTAGGCTTGAACAAAATCTTATTTGGGATAAGTTTTTGTTAATAGAGATTACCACACAAGGGATGTTTTCCAAACTACCCCAAGTTTCTGTCACCATAGTGCACCTTACCCTTCGGTATTATTCAGGAGTTATAAGAGGTTATGTAATAAGTTATTAGTTACTAGTTATGTAATCCATTATTAAAAAAAATTCTTATTCCATCAATTCTTTATTGTGAATAGTATTTCTTTAAAGAATGATAAATTTGATAAATTGACTTTTTGTGTATATATTGAACTTTTGAGAAATTTATAAATTATTATATTAAACTAAGGTTGTTATTAATAATATTATAAAAACATTTCTTATTAATGATGATTATGTTCATTCTTTATCTATAAATTATTATGTAATTAGTTTGATACATTAAATTTAAAAGTGTATTTTTAAATAATATATTTTAAGTAATTAATGAAATTTTTGAATAATTAATATTTCAATAAATTATTAAATTAAATTAATTAATAATAAACTATTAAATAATTTTTATTAAGCAAAATGTAATTTTTAATATGGTTTAAAAAGTGTTTATGTCAAAACCCATGATTTTTTATAAATGTGAGTTTTCATTTTAAAATTGAAAATTCACATTTTTAGAAAATTATTTAGAAAAAAAAATATATTTTTTGGAATAAGTACATCAAAATTATCCAATAGTGAATTTCACATAATTTTCTAAGACATTCGAATTTTTGGGTAAAAATTAAATACCTTATAAATAAAATATGTGTTTTATGACATCATAATGACCCCAAAATGATATAATAAATACTATAATTGGTATTATCATCCCAATATATGTTTTCCCAATAAAATTGTGTGATTTTAGATTTGTTTTACTTATTTTATAAATCCTTAGTGAATCCACCAAAGTGTATAATATACTTTATGATTTTAAATTCATTTCATTAATAGTGTGACTATCCTCCACATAAGAAAGCCTAATATTTTAATATTTTCGGCCCTTGGCCTTTTAAAATATTTTATACCACTAAAAGATGGAGGAAACAATGGGAAAAACCATGGGATGGCTTTTGGTTTTGAATATTTCAGTGTGTAGTGTCCAAAACCAAAATAACAATGAATTCCCCCTCTTTCCTATATAAACCCACCCAATCTCCAATTACTCTTCTCTTAAACCATTTGGATCTCGACCACCCTCTGCCCCATATTCTCTCTATTCCTCCCAAGGCACCTCAATCTCCCTAGAAGCCTCTCTCAATCCCCTCCCAAGCCTCTGGGATCACACAACCAAGTAAGGGTTTCCTTCCTTTCTCATTTTTATCCAGGTTTCCTTATATTGTTACACCCTTTTATTTTCAATTAAAAATAATGGGGTTTGTTTTTAAACCTCCCTAAGAGTTCCATTATTATGTTTTTATGATGCTATACATCTTTATATCTCAATAATCCCACCCAATTACACCTGTTACCATGCCAAAATTTCGTAAGAGTTATTCCATTTCTCCTCTTTCTTTAAGTTTCTTTATTATCTTATGCATCCAATTTCCAAATCACTTGTGATATGAAATTTATCTATATGAATTTCTTACTATACATTTCATATATATATATGATGAGATAAAATTTTCTCTCTCCTCAACCATTTTTATGAATTTTTATGTCACACCATTAGGCTACCGTGATTGCACCGTGATTTTCCATGACAAAATCATCTTGAAGTGAATACCCCACCCATTTCTCTGTCAAGGGTATTAACCACTATGCCAATATAATTATTTATTATATACATTCATGTTTTTATTCCATATTAATTTATCATGTAATATATGATGATGTTGAATAAATCCATGTTATATGATCAATGTGGCATAGTTAAGCGTTAGATTGAAATAAATATGATGGATGCATCCTGATAGCTCTCCAAAACATTGGGAAATATTTAGTATCATGATACATCATGTTGATACATGGGTATAATTTATTACATTTAGGAAATTTTCCAACCAGGTTGGGACAAGGGTTTACCTGATTCCTTTATGTTAATGATGCAATGTTTTAAGTTGTTGCCACATTTCCATGTTATAACAATCGGGATATATCATGCGTTTATGTTCATGTTTCTATTTTTCTCCATTGATATTATGATTGACTAACATGTGTTTTATTATTCATTTTATTCCTTGTTTACTACCTTACTGTTCTTTATAGATAACCCTTTTCTTATGTATGTCCTCGGGTTATCCCCTGCAATGCTATGTACGAGGGACTGTTGTGGTCATGTAAACAATGTTTTCAATAAAGATGATGTATTTTTCTGTATTAAGTTTTCATATAATGTTCTAAATCCCCAAATACACTAGAAATATTGACCTTATCTGTTGTATTATGTGCATGTTTATGTAAAAAATCATGTTTAAATATGAAATAAATAGCAGAATTGTTATAGTTGGTATCAAAGGATGGGTTTAGTTATTTTTAGGAATAGGGTTATAAAAATCCAATGAAAGCCTTAGGGAAAAGACTATGTATAAGAAAATATTCCCTAAATTTTGGTGAGTATATAGTTATTGGTGTATCAAAAAAATACATCCTTGTATAGATATAAAAAATTTGGGGTGGCTCTGGTACATATGTCTCTATGGGAAAAACCCAGAACCACCACATTGAGCTAGAGTCGAATGTGAACAGCTGCTTGAAATCAAGACTTTCTAAACTCATGTTTCTACACTCTTGGGGGATATGATTTGGTAAATTGAAAATCTTAGTATGAACCATTATTAATGGAGTAATAAAATTCCATAAAAATATACATTAGGAACTAGATTATGGACCACTTAGATTGAAGCCTATAAATTTATAACCTAAAGATATAAATATAATTTATAAGTTAACCCTTTTTCTCATTGTATTCCCCTTTATATGTTTAATAGTTCAAAATAATTACCCATAATTTTCCTTTTATTCTAGACAATGGCCGGTAATAGGAGGACTCGGGATAACAAAAGATGCATTGATTAGTGTGATGACTGTTCTAGTGAGATTCCCAATCTAGTGGGTGTGAGAATTGAAGACTTTGTCATGATTCTCCCTCATTTAACAATAGTTTTGAATAGAACCATGGGTCAATAGGTACATCCAACCCCCCTAAGAAAGAACAAGTCGCAATTTATAGCTTTATGAGACAAAAGACTCTTAATTTCAATGGATCATTTTATCCCTCAATCACCGAACAGTGGATCAATTCCATTTAGAATATTTTTGTCACGACCCGTCCTCGGGACCCATGCCGTGACTACCCCATGCCCACTTCCCGTAGGCCAGGGGCTGGCGACTAGCACAAAGGCGTAAATCCCGATAAAAAGGGAAGGCAATTCCTTTAAAAAGTAAACAAACACCAGAGTAAGCAAGCTAAAGTAAACACTAAGTAAACTGGTTAAAACTGTAAGTGCTGGAAAGTAAATGGGCCAGAATACAAACCCAACTGAAGTAAAGTAAAACTGAAAGAAAGTACAGAAACTGAAAGTAAATCAGCAACGTCGAGCCGTCCACTGGAAGTCCCACCTGAAGGGTTGGTACAGATAGCCTCTTCAGCTCCTTGGGTCCAGCCGTCCACTCCGTGTACGTCCCGCCCAGTGGTCCACCTCCAGGTACCGACTTTCTCCACAAGCCTCATCCACGATCATGATTTTCCGTCGTCTACATCCAACACAACGTAGTGCGGGAATAGCTCGTGTAGGGGTGAGTATACGCTACTCAGTAGGAACCCCGAGACCCCCGAATGTATCCCAGAATCCAAAAAGGATAAACCAAAAAGGAAAGATACAATCATGAAGTAACATCCAAAACTACTTAGTTATATGCCCATACATATACCTAAGTCATCAATTCCAGTTCGGCTCCAACATCGGAGCCCATGTTCGATCACGTCCACACAGGATAGTACGACCCAATCCACACAGGAAAGCAAAACTCAATCCACAAAGGAAAGCAAGTCAATCATATCAAAGATAATGATTGAAAATCAATACTCAACTCACACAGGTATAATTCTTCATAAGTTGATAGAGATGATCAGATGTATCCACTGATTCATCTAAGCTGGGACCCAGGTAGGATAAAAGCACTGTAGTCGTCACCACCGAACCCAAGAAGGATTTCAGTACGGTTGTCATCATCGTCGAACCCACGGAGGATTCCAGTATGATAGTCTTCACCGTCGAACCCATAGCTACTGGGGAACTCCTCCTATATCGATTACGGTGGGCCTGCAGCTACAACCAAGCACTTCCCACTAACCTTGGACAGTTGTAGTACTCCACCTGTGGAGTACTGTGGGCCTGCTGCTACAACCAAACGCTTCCCACCATGGGTCTGCCGCTACAACCAAGCGCTCCCCCTCATAGCCTTCAGAGGTACTCCTTCTGTTGAGTACCGTGGGTCTGCCGCTACAACCAAGCACTCCCCCACCGTGGGTCTGCCGCTACAACCAAGCGCTCCCCATGGGGCTACCAAAACACTCCGAGTCGATTGATCAGCAGTCGTCAAGTCTCAGCCCGCTCTTAGGGTTTCCGCACACAGCACGCTCATTCTGGGAGGGTCCGCTCCACGAGCCAATAGGTCGATACATCAAATATCACATAGACCAGAGTTGATGTATCAAAAAGTTCCGTCACGTCAAAAGGAACACAACGCGACAGACGGAGCGTCAATCGGACGCCCGGTCTGAGAGTTATTGGCTTTTTCGTTCCAGGGGCCTGGTTGGTTTTTAAGTCAAAACCAACCCGACATCACTCCAACTACATCCAAACCTTGAGCGGAGTAAGCGAAAATGTCTGTATCACTAAGAGGAATCCAACAAAGTCGATGGAACGTCAATCAGACGTCCGGAGCTCAAGTTATATGCATTTCCGCTCCGAGGGCCCGATTGGTGTCGTGTTCGAACCAACCCGACCATACCCAAAGTTCTCCGAAACCTTGAGTGTAATATATCGAAACGACCTTCTCGATCCAAGGATCGCATCACAACTAATGGTGCATCGATCGGAGTTCCGTATCCCATGTTACGGGCATTAAAACAAACCTGTCCGGTTTTAGGGGGTTTTGGGCCCGGACCGACCCGGCCCAAGACCCCCCTAGGTTGGCCCGAACCGGGTCGACCCGACCTAGGTCCGGCTCAATAGGGAGCGGCCCGGCCCGGCTTGGGGGGGTGCGGCCTACGTGGCCAGTCAGCTCAGCCATTTTGGCCAAGCGGGAAACGGGGGGGAGGCGCTGCCCCCCCCCCCCTTGATTGAAACGACGCAGCATAACGCCGCACCCTCCCCCCAAAACACGGAATAGAAAAGTAGTTATGGTCCGCCGTGGCTCATCTGCGGTGGTCTCCTCCGGTGGCGCACCACCACTACTCTCCGCGGACCACCGGACTCCCAACGGTGGTCCGTTCCGGCTGCCGTCTGTGCCTGCGGCCCTCCCGAGACCCATAAATTACTGCGAAGGGTTAAAAATGCCTTTGTGGACTGCTTCGTCATCGCCTGTCGATCTACATACCAATAACAAAATGTGGAGTGTTGTTGGGCCATGTTTGTTCGGCCCATACCATCCGCGTTGCGTGTTTTTCAAATGGCAATCATTAAAAGACATGCTTTAGACGGAGGTACAATTTATTCAAGGTAAATTATTCAAACACCTTGAGATTTACATTACGCATGCACGAGGGGATAATTCACAAATATACTATATATGAAAACCCCCTACCTCGATGAAGTCGTCGAACGAGGATCGTCGCGGGGAAAGGACGTCACAGAATGAGGCTCCGTACGTCGTCGGTGCATGCCCGGTGAAGGATGCGGCGTCTCGCTTTCTTCGATGTGGGAAGAAGGTGCAAAGATGGTATGGCGTTCTTCATCGAAGCTTTGGCGTTCTTTTCGAGGAAGACGAAGTTCTTCAAGACCGTGAGAGTTCTCTCCTTGATTCCGCACAACGAATCCACCACAATAAAATAAGACCTTGTCTTATTTTATTCACACACATACTTGCCAACATTAATTTGAATTTGAAAATGAATCCACCAAATTAATTAACGCACGATGTCCAATTAATTATGTGTTTTATTGACATGTAATTAATGTGGAAGAAAAACTGCTTCAGTTGACATGACATTAAAATTGGGGAGCAGGTGAGTTATGAAATAAATTGCAAGAGGGTGGTTTAATGGAATTGAATGGGTGGGGCTCGTGTGGGCCCCGCTTCACTAATATACTACCAAGTGGAGTTAGGATGTAGTGGGTCCCACTCCAACATCCATGCATAGGTTATATCTACTTTGAAAAGAAATAAAAAAATTGTTGCACAAATATTTATTTCGTTCTTCAGTCAACCCATTTATTTGATAACCTCACCCGAGAAAACACAACTCCAGAAAAGGGTGTTCCTAAGCAATTACCGGCACTGTGGTTTCATCAGTGCCCTCGGGTTTTGATTCCGAGCACCGGTACAAAAGTTAGGAAAACCTGCTCGTTCGTTTACTGAACGTACCCTAGCTAAACTTTTGAAATTGATTCTGGGCACACCGGGCCTTGGAATCAGTTGCCGTCAGAAACCGTGCAACCGTAAAATCTAAAATAAAATTAAGAATAAAATTTCCCTTGAAATTTATGGGTCTTTACATTACTCCCACCTCAGGGATTTACATCCCTATAAAGCTATAACAAAAACTAGGGAAACAAAAGTGGTACTGAGCACGCAACTGTGCCTCCCGCTCCCCTATGTTCTCCTGGAGGTTCCCGTGCTGCCACCAGATGCGCACTAGAGGAATCGACCGTCCACATAGGAATCGCTCCTGCCGATCCTTGATCTCCACCCGGACCTCCGTAAAAGTCACCCCGTCACCAAAGTCCAGCTCCCTATGGTCGATGATATGCATCAGGTCGTGTACGTATCTCCTCAGCTGAGATATGTGGAATACATCGTGCACCTGGTGCAACTGAGGTGGATGGGTCAAGCGGTAAACCACCTTTCCTACCCCGTTGAGTACATAGAAGGGTCCGATGAAGCGCGAAGATAACTTGTCACCCTGGCCAAAACTCCGTAATCCATGTCGAGGTGAGACCCGTAATAAAATATAGTCGCCATCCTTGAACTCTAGTGGTCTCTGCCTCCTGTCAGTATAAGACTTTTGTCGGCTCTGAGATATCCTCATCTGCTCTTGGATGACCTGGACCTTCTTTGGTCCTACAAGAGCTTCTAAGATTTCAACTTTGATGATAAGAGAAATCCGGTCTCATCCCCTGGATGAACCACCTTCTTTTCCTAATACATTCAATCCGGACATGGATGATACTAATCTATACCAAGGATGACTTCGTTAGGCCTCGACGCTACTACAAAGAGATTCAACCATTACTCTCGCCTCCAAGGGTTGAGTAACACTGTCGACATCAGTGTGTGGTCACTGGGTCTCCTCCTGTAGGTATCGCAAAAGTGAGGGTCAAGTCAATAGTTTTTAAACCATAACCTCTTAGTAACAACATAAAGAGAGGACATGAAAGCAAACGCCACAAGAAAGGTGTCTTTTATTACTACATCTCAAAGTACAAAGACACATACAACCACAACATCAACAAAATAAAGCTAGAAGCACCAACAAAAAGGCCTCCATGCCTAGAACTAGTTTTTCTCCTGTCTGCCAGCTTCAGGAGCTCCATAGTCAAAAGGCTCAGCTGCTTGAAGCTGAGCCCTTTCATGTCCACCCGTTCCCTATGGTCGGGGAGGACCTCCAGGTGGTTGTGGTGGCAACACCTCGAAGCGTCGTCCACCTCCAGCTACACGGCCAGCTCCCATGCCTCGGTCTCCTGCTCCTTGCAATCCACCCTGATCGAACCTCTGCCTCTGCCTGGGAGGTCCTTCGTTTATCCACTGGTCATCTGTATGGAGGGTCGGACAGTCACGTGCCAAGTGACCAACCACGCCGCAAGAGTAACACTGTCCGCTCCTGGTAAGTCGTTCTCCACCCCGGGTGCCTCGGAAACACGATCTTGTGTCATGCGGTCGATCACCTCTAGGTCTAGTCCTCTTGGACCTCTGCATCATCTGTCTACTGTCCGCTGAAGAAGACTCTACCGCATGCCGGCTAGTGGTGAGTCCTGCTGCAGGAGACTACTCAGCAAGGAAACACTCTAGTAAGAGGGCTCGCTCCAACACCCCTGTCTGCGTCGGGATGCTGTGAGAAACAAATGAAGCTCTAATCTCTCGCCTGAGCCCCTGATCGAAGGATCGAGCCCTAAAGAACGGGTCTCGTACCATATCTGTAGAGTAACATGAGAGATCGGTGAACCTCGCTGAATACTGCACCACTGTCATGCTACCCTGCTGAAGATGAAGTAGCTCTTGTATGCGCACCACTCAAAGGGTGGCTATTACAAACTCTGCCCGGAATAGGCTCTTGAAGTCTGGCCACAGAAAGGATGCCTCGTCGTGCACCTGGAGCATCAAGCTCCACCATCTGCCTGATGCCGCGTGCAGAAGGCTCGCTGCAAAGATCGCCATGAGGCCAGCTGGTGTCCCCACTAACCTGAACACTCGAACTACAGCCTCTAGCCAATCCTTGGCTGCCTGAGGGTCCGTCTCCCCGCGGAACCTGGGCGGTCTCTGACACTGAAACTCGTGTAGTGCACTAAGGAGGTGTGCACTCTCAATGGCTAGGGCTGGCGGCATCGGTGGCTTGACGGGTAGTGGAACCACCGGTTCCCCCACTGAAAATGGGCCCTGCACCAAGGCCTCGTCGCTCGGTGGGTTGTCGCCTCGCACAAAGCTCTGAACCCTAACTGGCTGCCACCGTGGGGACATCCTGAAAAGAAATAGGTGCGCCACAGTCAAAACAGTATACCTGGTAAGCTGACACAAAGTAATCACAAACAAAACTTTTGAAACACACATGTAATCAATGTTTTCATGCATTGAGTCTGAAATCAAAAGTCAGGGTCCTGGTGTACGTATACGTCGGCCGCCGCACCAACACTGGACTCCCTGGACTGATAACCACACTCAATACCCTTAACACTATTGCTTCACATAGAAGAAAGAACAGATTCCTGAGTTCTGCGGTAGAACCAAACTCCTCTGATGCCAATTTTTCACGACCTATCCTCGGGACCCGTGCCTGAATACCCCAAGCCCACCTCCCATAGGCCAGGGGCTGGTGACTATCACCAATGCGTAAATCCTGATAAAAAGGGAAGGCATCGCCTTTATAAAGTAAACAAACACCAGAGTAAGCAAGCTAAAGTAAACACCAAGTAAACTGGGTACAACTGTAAGTGCTGGAAAGTAAATGGGCCAGAATACGAACCCAACTGAAGTAATATACAACTGAAAGTAAAGTAACAATGTCGAGCCATCCACTGGAAGTCCCACCTGAAGGGTGGGTACAGATAGCCTCCTCAGCTCCTTGGGTCTAGTCGTCCGCTCCGTGTATGTCCTGGCTAGTAGTCCACCTCCAGGTACCGATTTGCTCCCCAAGCCCGAACCACAATAAGCGATGTCCGTCACCTGCATCCAACACAACGTAGTGTGGGAATAGCCCATGTAGGGGTGAGTTAACGATACTTAGTAGGGACCCCGAGACCCCCGAAGGTCCCCCATAATCCACAAAGGATAAACCACAAAGGAAATATACAATCACGAAGTAACATCCAACACTACTTAAGTATATGCCCATACATATACCTAATTCATCAATTCCAGTTCAGCTCCAAAATCCAAGCCCAGGTTCGATCACGTCCACACAGGATAGTACGACCCAATCTACACAGGAAAGCACAACCCAATCCACAAAGGAAAGCAAGTTAATCAAATCAGAAATTATGATTGAAAACCATGACTCATCTCACACAGGTATACTTCTTCATAAGGTGATAGAGATGATCAGATGTAGCCACTGATTCATCTAAGCTGGGACCCACGTAGGATACAAGCACTGTAGTCGTCACCGCCGAACTCACAGAGGATTTCAGTACGGTTGTCTTCGTCGTTGAACCCAAGGAGGATTCTAGTACGCTATTATTCACCTTCGAACCCATAGCTGCTGGGGAACTCCTCCACTATCGAGTACAGTGGGCCTGCCGCTACAACCAAGCGCTTCCCACCATGGGTCTGCCGCAACAACCAAGCGCTCCCCCTCATAGCATACAGAGGTACTCCTTTTGTTGAGTACCATGGGTTTGCAGCTACAACCACGCACTCCTCCACCGTGGGTGTGCCGCTACAACCAAGCGCTCCCCACTAGGCTACTGAAACACTTCGAGTCGATCAATCAGCAGTCGTCAAGTCTCAGCCAGCTCTTAGGGTTTCCGCACACAAAACGCTCTTTCTGGGAGGGTCCGATCCATGAGCCAAGAGTTCTATACATCAACTATCACGTAGACCCGAGTTGATGTATCGCAATGTTCTGTCATGTCAAAAGGAACACAACGCGACAAACGACGCATCAATCCGACGCTCGGTCTGAAAGTTATTGGCATTTTCGTTCTAGGGGCCCAGTTGATTTTTAAGTCAATACCAACCCGACCACACTCCAACAGCCTCCAAACCTCGATTGGAGTAAGCCAAAAGGTCTGTCTCACTAAGAGGAGTCCAACAAAGTCGACGGCACATCAATCGGACGTCCGGAGCTCAAGTTATAAGAATTTCCACTCTGAGGGCCCGGTTGGTTTCGTGTTCGAACCAACCCAGCTATACCCAAAGTTCTCCAAAACCTTGAGTGTAATATACCGAAACGACCATATCGATCCATGGATCGCATCACAACTGATGGTGTGTAGATCGGAGATCCGTAGCCCAAGTTATGAGCATTTAAACGAACCTGTCCTGTTTTAGGGGGTTTTGGGCCCGGACCGACCCGGCCCAAGACCCCCCTGGATCGGCCCAAACCGGGTCGACCCAACCCAGGTCTGGCCCATTAAGGTGCGGCCCACGGGGCCGGTCAGCTTGGTTGTTTCATCCGAGAAAGAAAAGGGGGGGAGGCGTCGGCCCCCCCTTGATTGAAATGGCACAGTGTAACGTTGCGCACTCCCCCCAAAACCCGAAACGACAAAGATGTTCTGGTCCACCGCGGCTCAGCCGCGGTGGTCTCCTCTTGCGGCGCGCCGCCACCGCTCCTGGGGTGCGCACTACCACCGCTCTCCGCGGACCACTAGAATCGCACCGGTGGTCCGTTTCTGCTACCGTCCGCACTTACGGCCCTCCTGGGACCCGTAGATTATTGCGAAGGGTTCAAAATGCCTTTGCGGCCCGCTTCTTCATCGCCTGTCGATTCACACACCAATAAAAAAGTGTGGAGGGTTGTCTGGACATGTTTTTTCAGCCCGCACCCTACGCGTTAGGTGTTTTTCAAATGTAAATCATTAAAAGACATGCTTTAGATGAGGATACAATTTATTCATGGTAAATTATTCAAACACCCTAAATTTTAAAATACGCATGCCCAAGGGGATAATTCATATATACACTTTATACGAAAGCACCCTACCTCGATGAAGTCGTCGAACGAGGATCATCGTGGGGAAAGGACGTCACAGAATTAGGCTCCGTACGTCATCGGTTCACGCCCGGTGAAGGATGCGGCATCTCACTTTCTTCGACGCGGGAAGAAGGTGAAAAGATGGTACAATGTTCTTCATCGAAGCTTCGGCGTTCTTTGCGGGGAAGACGAATTTCTTCAAGACCGTGAGAGTTCTCTCCTTGATTGCGCACAATGAATCCACCACAATAAAATAAGACCCTGTCCAATTTTATTCACACACATATGTGCCAACATTAATTTGAAATTCAAAATGAATACACCAAATTAATTAACGCGCGATGTCCAATTAATTAGGCGTTTTATTGACATGTAATTAATGTGGAAGAAAAAATGCCTGAGATGAGATGACATTAAAATGGGGGAGCGGGTGAGATACGAAATAAATTGCAAGAGGGTGGTTTAATGAAATTGAAGGTGTGGGGCTCGTGTGGGCCCCACTTCACTAATATCCTACCAAGTGGAGTTAGGATGTAGTGGGTCCCACTCCAACTTCCATGCATAGGTTATAGGTACTTCGAAAAGAAAACAAAATTATTGCAAAAATATTTATTTCTTTCTTCAGTCAACACATTTATTTGATATCCTCACCCGAGAAAACGCAACTCTAGAAAAGGGTGTTCCTAAGGAACTACTAGCGTTGCAGTTTCATCGCTGCCCTCAGATTTCGATTCCGAGCACCAGTTCAAAAGTTTGGAAAACCCGCTCGTTTGTTCACTGAACGTACCCGCGCTAAACATCCGAAATTGATTCCGGGGAAACCAGGCCTCAGAATCAGGTGTCGTCAGAAACCGCGCAACCGTAAAATCTCAATGAAAATTAAGAAAAAAATTTCCCTTGAAATTTACAGGTCATTACAATTTTATCCATCCTAAAATGGTCCAAACAAGAGATGTTTCTTATGGATTCTTATAATATGGAGGGTGAAGCTGATCAATAGTGGACATTGATAAAAAGTACAAAGCTCGAGGAAGATATTGAGGCATTTGAATAGAAGGATTTCCATAAAATATTTTAAATAGGTATTTTCCTCACACCCTATGACTTAAGATGGAAAGGGAATTACATTATATCAATAAAATAGATGACGAATCCATTAGAGTGTATGAGAAAAACATCAAAAGGATTGCATGGTATTCCAACGGATTTGTCGTTACCCCTGAATGCAAGGATGGCCGCTTATTTGGTGGGATAAAACCTAGCCTATAGAAATACCTAGAGATCCGTGACTTTGAAAGCTATCAAGATATTGTATGATGTACCCTCAACGTTGATATGGGGATAAAAAATTCCAGTGGTATCATGAGTATAAGAATATAAAAGTGGACTTTAATTTTGACAGTCTATTAGACAAAATAGATGGTTCTATAAAATTCCCGCATCCCACTAGCCAAAGGTGTTGGAATAATCAACATGAAAATTTCTTGAAGGGAATGGGGAAATGCATAAGGTGTAGAAGAAAAGGGAACCTGATTAATGATTACTGACAGGAGAAACCAAATAGTTTGGAAGAGTAAAGTAATGATATGGTTGACCCTCATCACATTGTTCATTGCTAAAAATGCAAGGAACATGGACACTTTTCAAACCAGTGCCCTAAGCCAAGAGTAATTGGAGGCAACCAATAACCTCCAAGGTAGAAAGGGAAAGCATTTTCCCATTACTACCACTGTAGATAATACAAAAAACGAAGTGGTGATATTTATTCCAGTTATACATTCATGAAGAGAGAATGTACTTTTTGATTCTGGTTCTATGCATTATTTTATATCTCGAATGTTTAGTTGAACAATCCAAACACCACCACAAATCATGGAAGTAGAGATGTCGATGAGAACCACAAATGGGAAAATTATAGAATTGCATGAATATAACTCCTACCCTATCAGAATTTATGTATTTAACTTCCAGACAAACCTCTTCATACTTCCTATAGTGGAATTATTTTCAATTCCTGGCATGAATTGGCTATCCCTATATAGAGATGACATAAATTTCTGTGAGAGGGAAATCACTCTCTATATGGAGAATCGACCCCCGATTATGCACAAGTGAAATGAGGAGGATGAATCTTCTTTTGCACCATCATCTAATGTGTGGATATTAATGACCTATGAGCATGCATATCTTGCTCCGATAATTGAGTCTTAGGAAGGTCGAAGACATGCCTATTGTAGGAGAATTCACTGATGTGTTTTAATGAAAATTTCATTGCCTTCCTCCTAGAAAAGATGATTAATTATCGATTTATCATATACCTAGGGAATTTCAAATATCCAAGACTCCATATATAATAGCTATCATGGAGCTTGATGAGATAAAGAAATAACTACAAGAGGATTTGGATAAAGGATTTATACACCCAAGTGCTTCACCATGTGGTGCACCAGTCCTCTTTGTCAAGAAGAACGATGGGTCAATGTGCCTTTTCATTGATTATCATGAGCTCAACAAAATCACGATAAAGAACAACTATCCTTTTCCATGAATTGATGAATTTTTTGATTAGCTACATGGAGCACAATACTTCTTCATGGTGGATTTATGGTTGGGATATTACCAAGTAAGGTTGAAGAAGGAGGATATCCTGAAGACTGCTTTTCATACGATGTTCAAGAACTATGAATTCATAGTACTTCCTTTCAAACTCACTAATGCTCTCGCAATATTCATGTAGATGATGAATATATTCTTTATATATTACCTCGACAAATTGGTGGCAGTATTTATTGATTTTATTATAATATACTCTAAAACGATGGAGGAGCATGAGGATCATCTAAGCATCGTACCTTATACCTTAAAAAATGATAAGATCTATTCAAAGTACAAAAACTGTGAGTTTTGTTGAATTAAGTCTCATTATTGGGCAATATCATCACATGAAATGGGATATCTATGGATCCTTCCAAAACTAATTCAATTGAGTGATGGATGAGGTCGACATATGTGACAATTATTTATATCTTTCTTGGTTTAACTAGATATTATCATCGATTTGAGAGAAATTTCTCACAATTTTCATGCCGTATTGCCAATCTAACTTGGAATGGAGTCAAGTTTTCTTGGAATGATGAATGTGAAGAAGGATTCATGGAGTTTAAGAAGAGGATTATTTCATCCCCTATTCTCACACTACCCACTAGTGGAAATATTTTCATAATCTTTAGAGTTGCTTAAATGAAGGGCCTAATCCTTGTTTTGATGCAAAATGAAAAATTCATCAACTATGACTCAAGGAAGTTGAAAATTCATTACCATAACTATTCAACCCCTAATCAGGAGTTGGATGTTATGATCGTTGCGTTGAAAATATGGCGGCATTATCTCTTTGGGGAAAAGAGTGAAATGTATATAGATAAAAATAGTCTCAAATATATATTCCCACAGAAAGAGATGAAAACGCTCCAACAAATATAGTTAGAGCTAATTAAGGATTATGATTTCTCAATTAATTACCACTCTGGGAAAGAAAACAAGGTGGCAGATGATTTAAGTAGAAAGAACCCATCAATTATATCATTGATGAGAATTGAAAAGGATAATATCTTTTTAGATTTGATGAAGATGGACGTGAGAATCAAAAAGAATGGAACATCATCAATCCTTTCATAATTGTTTAGTCAACAATAACTTTTGTAAAGGTTAAAGGATGATCAAAATGATGATGTGGGAATTCAGAAGAAAGTGGAATCTATTAGAAAACGGAAACCCTCAAGGTAAAATTTTAATAAATAAGGAATTATGAGATTTGTGTCAAAAATATGTGTTCTATGAAATCTAGTGTTAAAGATCGAACTTCAGGATGATTCACTTAATTTGAATTTCTCCATCCACCCCAGAAACACAAAGATGTATCAGGATCTCTGAGTGCATTATTTGTGGGATAACATGAAGAAAAAGATAATTAAATATACGTCAAGGTGTCTGGTATGTCAGCAAGTGTATACTAAGAGGTATAAGTCTAAGGGGATGATGCAATCATTACCCATACCAACATGGAAATGGGAGAACATCACCATGGAATTTGTCACCAGACTTCCGAAGATATCCAAAGGAAATAATGCTCTCTAGGTTGTTGTGGATCATCATTCAACAAATTCACACTTAATTTCAATTAGAGAAGATATCTAATTGAATCAACTAGAAATGATATACATCATAGATGTGGTAAGGATGTATGGTGGACCACTATCAATTATATCTGATTGAGATCCAATATTCAACACTATGTTCTGGAAGAGTCTCCAACAAGCTCTGAATACTGGAAAAAACATCAGCATGACTTATCATCCTCAAACTGACATCCAATATGAAAGGACTACCCAAATACACGAGGACATGTTGAGAGCATGCTCAATGGACTTCAAAGGTGTATTAGATCAACATCTTACTCTGGCTGAGTTATCTTACAATGATAGTTTCCACTCAAGCATCCAAATGATTCCTTATGAAGCCTATTATTAGAAAAGGTAAATAACACCGACATGATGGGATTATGTTGGGGAGAAAAAAATTCTAGTTCCAGAAATGGTTGAAGAAAATATTTAGATGGTTAAGACCATCCAACATCACAACAAATATACTTAAAGTCGAGAAAAGAACTATGATGACAAACATAGATATGACCTAGAGTTTGATGTTGGAGGTATGGTTATCCTACGCATATCTCCATGGAATAGAGTGATGGGATTTTGGAAGAATAGAACGATTAGTCTAAGTTACATCGACCCTTTTGAGATCATTGATCACATCAGAGCAGTGGCATATCGACTAACACTCCCACTGAACCTATCTTAGGTACGTGATGTATTCCATGTATCATTTTTAAAGAAGTACATGCCTCACCCATCACATTTAATAATTCTATAGGTGTTTCCATTTGAGAATGACATTTCCTATGAAGAAAATCCAGTGCATATCTTAGATCATAGGGAAAAATCTATTCAAAATAATATATTTCCCCTCATCAATGTGTTTTTTAGAAACCAAAAGTTTGAAAAAGAAACATGGAAACTAGAGGAAGTAATGAGGAAGAGCTACCATTATCTTTTTTAGTGTGGGAAAATGTAATTTCAAGGAATAAATTTCTTAAGGGGGGAATGTTATAACGACCCAAACATTTATGAATTAAATTACCATTTAATTTAATTTCACGTGCATATAGAAAAAACATGCACACCTTTTTTTGGGTTTAAATTACCCTTAATTATCATTACCATTGATAATATAGCCATTAAACAGTGATCAAACAACTGATATAAATATAAGGTTTAAAAAATACTTTCAACATAGACAAAGGAGATGATGGCCTCATCCAACTGACTTGGTCTATACGTTGCTCATTTTTCGAAGCATGGGAAGGAGGAAACGTCACTGGGAATTTATCTTAACTACTCCTAAGATGAGCATCAATATGTTAATCTGTAACAAAATCTACAATGGGGTAACTTCAAGTTAATAGAGATTACCACCCGGGTGAAGTTATCCAAACTTTCCCTAGAATCTTTCACCATCGCACACCATACCATTTGGTCTTCTGCGTGTGTTATAAGGGGTTTTGTAATAAGGTGTTAATTACTTCACCAGCAAACCATTTTTTCACCATTTTCAAAAATCATCTTTAAGGAAAGTGGGAAACCATACAATTCAAACAAAATGATCATTCAATTCAAAATACAACTTTCAAAAACCTCATCATCATGGTTCCCACGAACCTCGAGTCGAGCACCCCATCAACTCCAACTTCACTGTTTTCACCGCCATCATTCACTGCAGATCCATCCAATAAATTTTTTTATAACCGCACAACACCCCAAAATATAACATTAAAAATTCAAACTACAAAATTCAAAATTTAGAAAGACACCCTGAACCCTTCGCCTTACGTGAATCAAGGAAGCACGATGCCCGATCCATCATCAACACCACTGTTCATCGAGTTGACATTGACACCATCATCGCCGGAACTGTCACACCAAACCAAAATCATCGGATCATCGCCGGAGTCGTACTATCACAGAACACCATCACGGGAACCACATAAGCCATGATATGAACAAACTGATTATTTGTCACTGTATCAACATCATCATCACCGGCGAGATCAACTCGCCAGCAACAACGGTCTTGACAGAACCAAAAGTACGACACACCTAACCATCAACGTGAACAATCCGAACAAACATCCACGAAAACAACAACCATAGAATAGAGAAGGGATAGAGTCGGTGCAGGAAACACTAGAGAACTCCATCGACGAAGAGGTTGAAAAATAGAAACCATCCTGATTTCAGTCGCGTCCAGAATACCAATGGCCACCAACCCACCTCCCAAAAATTCTTAGTGACACTGCTCCAGTTACGACTGGGATAGGAGCAGAGGAACACGAAGCCAGGGAAGTGATAAGAGCGGCCAAATAGACACCGAACGAAGGCTTCAAGAATAAAATTTAATCTCCAAGGAAAGTAGCCTCGAACGCCGACCCACGAACCCAAAACCTCTTTGATTCCAAATTCTCCAGATCCAACTTGGGGATGAGAATAGGAATGAGAGGACAGAGTGGGGAATGATCGGCCAAGGGAACCACATCAAGGAACATACAATAAGACCACAAAAACATCTCCGCGGAACAGTAGATCATGAACATCACCTTGAAATCGCTAATAAAATTGAACGGATCATTACTAGATGTCGTCCCGTCGAAAATGAGGAAACATAGAATCGTCGAGGAGGAATGGAGAAAGAAGCCCGACATCAGAGAAAACCGACGGAAGGACGAAATAGGAGGGTAGAAAAGAGTAAAAGAGGGAACGAAAGAGGGGGAAGGCACTGAAGACTCCTCCCCCTCAATATCGTTGGCCTAATAAGGTGTTAATTACTTATTGTGTAATACCTTTTAATATGTAAAAGTCTTATTCTATCAATTTCTTTATTAGAATAGCCTTTCTCAAAAGAATGATAAATTAGATCAATTGAGTTTTTGGGTAAAAATGGTAATTTTTAGAAATACATATGTTACTATATGAAAGTATGTTTTTTTATTAATAATATTATAAAAACAATTCTTATCAATGATGATTATATTAGTTCATTATCGATAAATGATTATGTAATCAGATTGATACGATAAAATAGAAAGTGTATTGTTAAAGAATTTATTTTAAATAATTAATAAAATTTTGAAATAATTTATATTTTAATAAAATATTATCAACATATTACTTTTATGAATAATAATGTATTATATAATTTTTATGAGGCTAAATATAATTTTTATTATGTTTTGAAAACAGTTTTTCTCAAAACCCGTGAATTTTCAATAAATATAGGTTTTCATTTTAAAATTGAAAATTATTATATTTATATAATTATTTAGATAAAATTAATATTAGTTTTGGAATTAGGATGTTTAAATTTTCCCATATTGAATTTCTCATAATTTTCTGATACAGTCGAAGTTTTGGGTAAAAATTAAATACAGTATAAATAAAAGATGTGTTTTATGACATCATAATGAATCCAACATGATATAATAAATACTATAATGTTTATTCTAGGACTAATATATTTTATTACATTAAAATAATGATATTTTTTATTTTTTTGATTTTTTTATAAGGCCTTAGTGAATCCTCCAAAGTGTATAATACACTTTATGATTTTAAATTCATTTATTAAATAATGCGACTCGCCTCCACCAAAACAATCCTAGTATTTTAATATGTTTGGCCCTTGGATTTATATAATATTTTATAATACTCCCCTTTGGAAGAAAACATGGGAAAAACATTTTATGGTTTGTGGGTTGGAATATTTTAGTGTGTAGTGTCCAAAACCTAATTAATAAATAATTCCCTCTCATTACCTATATAAACCAACCCAATCTCCCATTACTATACACTAAATCCATTCATATATAGACCAACCACTGAACCATACCCTTAAAGTTCCTCCCATGGTTCCCCAAAGTTCACAAGAATCCTCTCTTTAGCCTTTCCCAAGCCGTTGGGATCACCCATCCAAGTAAGGGTTTCCTTCCTTTCTCATTTTTATCCAAGGTTCCTTATATTGTTACACCCATTTATTTTCCATTAAAAATGATTGTATATGTTTTATCACCTCCCTAATACGTCCATTATTATGTTTTAATTATGGGATACATCTTTCTCTCTCATTAATCCCACCCATTTACACCTGTTACCATGCCGAAATTTCGTAAAAGTTAGTCCATTTCTCCCCTTTTTCTAGTGTCTTTATTATGTTACACCACCTATTTCCAAATTCCTTATGTTGGTACATGTATCTATATGAAAACCATAATTTAATGTTTTTGTATTTATGATGATATACTCCTTTCTCTTTGATCAACCATTTGTAAAAATTTTAATGTCACTTCATTAGCAACCGAGAATGCACCACAATTTTCCATACCAAAATCATCATGTCGTGAATACCATACCCATTTCTCAATCAAGGTTATTCAACATTATGAACATATAATTATTGATTATATAAATTAATTTATGTATTCCACATTCCTTTATTGTGGAATAAATTATGATGTCGAATGAATCCATGTTATAGGATCTATATGGCACACTTAAGCATGAGATTGAAATGAATATGAAGGGTGCACCCTGATAGCGATCCAATGAATTGGGTTATGTTTAGTATCATGATAAATAATGTTGGTACAAGGGTTTAACTAATTCATTTTAGTACATTTTCCACCATGTTGGGACAAGGGTTTACCCGATTCCTTTATGTTAATGTCACAATGTTTTAATTTGTTTCCACATTTCCATGTTATGATAATCATTCTATATCATGCATTTATGTTCATATTTCTATTGTGTTCCATTGATATTCCCATTTACTTACATGTGTTTTATTCTTCATGTTCTTCTTTTTTTACTCCATTACTGTGATTTATATCTCACCCTTTTCTTATGTATGTCCTCAAGTTAACCCATGCAATGTTAAGTATAATGGAATGTTATGGTCATGTAAAAGACGTTTTGAATAATGATGACGTATTTTTATGTCTTCTGTCGTCATGTAATGTTTCTGAGATCTATATAAACTAGAAAAATAAATATTTTGGGTTGTATTAAGTTCATGTTTATGCAATAAATCATTATTAAAAATGAAATAAAGAGAAGAGTTGTTATAGAGAACCTCTTACCTCACTTGTTCACTTCACTTTAACCCTTAAAGATTTGATATAACCTACCAATTTCCCCCAAAACATTCTTAGTAATATTATATAGGTTTTTTTTTCTAAAAATAAAATCTCTACAGCCTTTAAGGGGATATTTTTAGGGATCTTATCGAAGAAGTTGTAATCTGCTCTACCGATTCTTTCAAACTTATTTCTTCTTACAATTACCTTTCCTGAGTTGTTTAAATTATAATGTAATAAATATATTATCACCTATATTATAAAATGTTATTATGATTTTGGGAAAACCATTTTCCACCTTATATCCATCCAATGAAAAATGAAATCACTAAATGGGCGTATATACGGCTTACCGTCTCCATGGCGTGGTGTAATCTTCTTTTCACCACCACTTTACCTGGATGGGTATACTGATGGGAATAATATATATATATATATATATATATATTATAAAAACATATTTATTCTACAATAATATTTATACCATCTAATTCAGCACCATTTCTGTAACACCCCGAGCTTCCATGATACGCTTCTCATTCAATAATGCAATAGCTTGCATTGTACGCAACTTCGAGTTCTAAAACACTGCGACTAATCAAAGTAGCCATTATGAATAGTAATAACCACTTTTTAAAATTATAGAAATTTAATATTTCAAAATGGACTTCATTTTTGGATTCGGAATATCGAAATTAGCCTATGTTGAATTTTTGGTATTTTTCTGAGAACTTCTAATTTTTTATGAACAGTGAAAAATACTTAAAAACAACTTTTTTATCAAAATAATTTATTGTGATAAATTATACTATTTAGTGGTTTTAAAGTATAATTAGAAAATATTTTTACCATTTTATCCAATGGTGGTCATTAGAATTAATTTAACATTGGAATTGGACATAAACAATTGCCAATCTTTTGATATAAATTGTTTCTTAAAAACACGCTATTTGTTGTAACAGCGGGAATTAATTATAAAATTAATTAATGCAACTTATATTTTTGGAATTTTGTAAAATAGACATCATTTTTGAATTCGGAATATCAATTATAGCTTAGGGTGAAATTTTGGCATTGTTCTGAAAAACTTCAATTTTTGATGAATAGTGAAACCACTAAGTGGTAGTTAAATAACTGATTTTTTTGTTTAAATGAAATATTACCACTTCTGTGATTTGATTTTCAAAAATCTGACATACATGGTTGTCATTAAGAAGTAAAATGTGGTTCAATGAGATTAAAATAATTTTTGGTGAATAGTAACTTTTAAGTTCTTAATCGCGATTAGAGGTAATTAGTGTAGTTTAAGGTAAAAACAATGTTTTAATAATATGATATGAGCTTGAAACATGTCCAAAGCCTATTGGATGAGGATATTTAGAACCCTTATCACCTTAGCCTCAAATTATACAAGTGTGGGACCTTTAGAATCTGAAAAGCATTGTATAATAGAATAAAATTTCATTACTTTCCAAAAGTGACCCTCCTCTCCACTTATAAAAGGCCCCCACCACTCCCACCTCATTTACACTTTCAAGCCATTTGGCTCGGCCAACCTCTGCCCAAATACTCCTCCAACTTCCCCCTCTTACTCCTAGAAGCCTCACTTTGGGCAGAACTCTTCCCAAGGAATCCTTTGGCTCAAATCAAAAAGAGTTACCCGATTTTGAGGTAATGTCTTCTCTAATGTTGTTTTGTTTTATTTTTCTTCTCCAACCCCCTAAACTCTTTTTATTAATTTCTTTTGTAACAACACCAGTATCATCAATATACTAGGATGTTTTTATAAGAAGTATTAGAGCTAAACTTACACACACCTACATCTAATGGTTAAAGAACATACGGTTTCTGTGGATGGCGAATTTCTGCCTCACGAAACGATGATTGTTCAACACTCATAAAACACCTTAAAAGGTGGCCATTAAGATGTCACTATTTTTATATATGATATATAATATGTTTATGTTTTACTTATGCTTCTTTATTTCTCATTTATATCATACTTTATGATTTCCATTATGGGTAAAATGCGATAATTTCATTTTAGGAAGTTCAGACTACCGCCCCCTCAAAGTGATATGAATCGTTAAATGCCATATGTGGGATTTATAAAGGATGGAGTAAATGGTATTATACACTATATTATACTGGAATTATATTATACATTTATATCATTATGATTTCATTCCATTAAATATGAAATTGAAATGAAAGTAGCGTTCATGCGTACGTACGGCTTACCGTCTCCATGAACGGTGCATTTCATTTCTTACCTCTAAATGTTACGTAATATTATAAATGAATTTATATACAGGATATATAAGATATATATGAAATCTAAATCATGAATATAATTCTGGAGATAATGGATATTCTACCACATAAACAACTTGTAATTATAAGAAGTTTATTGTTGACTCAAGTACCAAAGATCGACAAAACGACCGTTATTAACTTAAATAATTACATAATGTTCATATCATTGTAATAAGTGATATAATAACGATAATGAAATTGAAAATGGTTCTTAATAAGGTATATATTAACTCTAGTTTATTATTCAGGATGTTAAAGAACGGTTGAGTCAAGTCAGACACGAGGTAAGGGAACTTCTTAACCCAATTTCTATTCTTTGGGTTAATCTCCTACTTTCAAATTATGTCATGATATAATTATGTCCTATATTGTATTTTTACATTATTTATGTGTACTTATAGTGAATACACATTATAGGTGTACTTTATTTAAAAAAAATGATCTTTTTAAGGACTTCGTCTCAATCCCCTTTCATTGAGGCATATTTGGTTTTATACACAACTTTCTTTTATACGGTGTATAAACCCCTTTGACTTTTACGTTTATTTAAAAGGAATATTTTTTATACGAAGCATTTACTAAATGACAAAAGGGAATGTTTTTGGTCGTACGTATGCGGCGACAATTAATTCTCCGCCGCCGTGACCACTATTTGAGTTTCGGCTTCCTCTACAAGCCATACCCTTTTTTTAATGAAGAATAAATACCATGTTATACTTTTATTTTATTTTGGTATTGAAAATGGTTTTGAAAGCGTTTTTATTATATCAATGTGTTGTATTGATATCTTGTGATTGAAATGTGGAAATTTTATGTTTCCTTTATGCATGTTTTATGTGATACGATTATGTTATGGTTTATGAGATGTTTAAACCTGTTCATATGAGGAATGTATTGGACTTAATAAGTGACGGGTGGAGCCCGCTATAGCTCCTCGATGCATCGGTAGGTCTCATGAGACAACTAGACGTGGAATTGGCCGAGGCCCTTTCCCAATTTGATTTATGGTTTTGGTCGAGGCCTTAATCATTTTAGACGTCTTGGTCGAGGCCTTGAAAAAATGTTTCAGAATGTCCAGCATTATACATTCCCTCATTATGAATGTGGTTATTGATATTGCATGTGATTATTCGACCAGTATAATATCCATGTGAAGAAGTGAATGGCATTATCTCATTTTACTTTTGCCATATTATGTTGAAGTTTAAGTTTAAAAGGCTTTTGTTTTAGTTATACATTGCCTTAAATTTTTATGTTTATTTATGAAAGCTTCCGCTATATTGTTAACCTTACTGAGCATCCGAGCTCACCCCTTTCAATGTTTTAATATTTTCCAGGATGTGAAGAAGTATTTTATGAATGACCTGTAGGGATTGTGAGAAGAGGATATGAGTGTGGACTATGGAGACTTTGTTATTGTAGTTTTTCACCTTCTGATGTAATTTAACATTTATGAATGTATCTAGTGTTTCCAAGGCTACTAAACTAATCGGTCTTTCGAGACTTGATCTTTTGTGATCATGCCAATGTTACGAAGTAATGCACCGACTCTGGGTAGCTGGGGTCGGGGCGTTACAATTTCATAATTATAGGAATAATATTCTCACTCATCCGTATCTGCGGCCCACCATCTCCACGAAGTGATGCGATTCATTCTTCCTGATATCATTTAAATCATGATTATATAAATTTATATAATGAATTTATATGATAGTTATTACATTATAATCATTTTATAAATGATATAATTGGAACCCATAAAGAATTACTAGGATTTATACGACAAACCATGTAGCGAAGAATTCCTGAAAGAAGAGTAATGGGGAAATATTAATAGATGGGTGATGATATGATAAAACATGATCTCATTAATAAAAATATGGTTTTTGATAATGATTATAACAATCTTCAATCCATTATATAAGAGTTTTTGATACATATGAAAGAACCCAGAGCTAAGTTAAGGGATAATTTGGAAATCTCATTATTATTTGAGATCTTTTATCTGTAAGTATTTATTAGGGATTATTTATCATCAATGACCATGTTTTAAAAAAATGATTTCATAAAATGTTTTAATATTCTACTATATATGTTTAAATTCATTTTCACCCATTTTAAATTTTTAATACATGGTCATAGAAGAATATATCTTTGGTT
Organism: Viscum album; assembly: GCA_963277665.1. Lineage (NCBI taxonomy): Eukaryota > Viridiplantae > Streptophyta > Magnoliopsida > Santalales > Viscaceae > Viscum > Viscum album. The sequence goes on from OY728144.1 coordinate 187,251,518, forward strand.
TTCCAAATGATATACTTTTTGAATTTTCCAGGAAGAGTATGAGAAGAATGTTTTTCTAACTCATACAACATGAATTAATTTTTTGGATTTCATAAAATATTATTTCCATGAATATTCGTTTACAATATTTCAATTTTTTTCTAATAAATTGTTTTTTTAATATTTAATGATATTTTAGTAAAAAAAGTTTTTGAAAGAAGAAAGGATATTTTCTGAAATAATTTAGTTCAACTGTTCTATCAAAATTATTTTGCATCAAAGATGGAATTATTTAATAGGGATATGTATAAAGTATACTATCCCAATTATTAATATAGTTTGATTGTGTTTATGATAGAATTCATTTTATGAAATCCATTTGTTTTACATGGATTATGTTATGATAAAATTTTGTTTAAGAAACCAATTTAATTTTATGATTTATTCTATGCTGAATGATTTTTGTTTTTGTGGAACACATAAGAATGATTTCATTATGAGATGGATGTGACCTACATATCTCAACAATGCATTGGATAAATATTTATATCTCAGGATATAGACAGGATTGGAATGGAAAATGATATTGGTTCATTAATATAGGACTATAATGAGATATGATATTGGTTCAGTAACACAACGCTAGAAGGATAAGTAAAACTAATTCAGCAATACAGGACTGGAAGGAGGAGTGAGATCAGTTCAGTAATGTAATTTTTTAACCATTATTATCTTGATAATGAGCCTTGGAAAATATGGAAATTATCTTCTATGCTTATGCACCTGTCATAATTTCATGTTTTTTTACCAATGGTATTTTCTCATGGCTCATGTTCATTTATGATTTATTCATTCTGAACTACCAAGATTTATTTGATGGCTCAATATTTTGATATATGTTATATGTGGTATGATTTTCAAAAAGTATTTTCATGTTTTTCTTGATATTTTCCTTTTTTACCCTTAATGTGTTTCTGATCTCACCCTTTTTATATGATATCTTTTTCCTAGGATATAAATAATAGTTTTAGTTAGTAAAACTAATGGTGATGTTTTTTGGTAGATGTTTAAGATCTTTCAACAAATAAGAAGAATATATTCCATGTTTCCAAAAGAACTAAACTAATATGATCATTGGGCGCCTGTTTTTGTAATGTATTAAGTATTCATAAAAAAGTAATGTAATCTCCATGTACATCAATCTTGGGTAGTTTGAACCATCCAATGTTTCAATACCATTTCTATGCAAAGTAAATCAACCTGTATCCTAGATAATAAAAAATAACTACATCCCTAAAGCCAAAATCTTAGTAAATGTTGAATTCATTCAGAAATCTTCTTCTTCCATATTAATTTTTTACTACACTCCTCTATCAATTGGAGAATATATGTTGGTTCCAAATGAGCACATGAGCCTTAACCCGGTTGGCAAGGTCTCTGAGGTGCATCCAAGAGACCAGGGATCAAATCCAGGCGGAGGCAGAATTTCCGGGTTACTATAGCAGTACTGTAGCAGGGATTGTAGCAGGTACTGTAGCAGTACAGTAGCAGGTACTATAGTAGTACTGTAGTGGGAACTGTAACAGTACTATATCGGGCCTTGTTTGGCACTGTAGCAGCCGGAGATATTCCCCTGTTTGGGCCTTCGGGCATCAGATTTGGTCCCCGAGCCCTTCATTGGCCTTCGGGCACCTAGGCCTTCGGGTTAGTTGGTCCTTCGGGCTATCCAAATGGCCTTCGGGCCACCTGCAGATACAAACCAGACGCAACTAAAAGGAACAATCTCTACAAGGAGGATGAGCAAAGGAGCTTCCACCACAGCAGAAGCTAAACGGATTGCAAGAATGAGAGAGTATGACACCTGCCATCGGGACAAGCCTGTGCATGCACGAGAATGCCTAGCCGAACAGCCATGTGGAGGTGAAGAGCTGATTTCAAGATGAAGATACTGGGGAGGAGCAGTTCCAAGTTGTTAGTCTGGGTTTCATGTAATGTTTGTACCTACGGGAAATGGTTCCTCTATGGCCTACGGGCATGTAATAGTGTTCCACCTCATCCCTTGATAGGTGGATTATCAAAATCAATAAAAAATGAAAGCCTTCGGGCCATTGGAGGATGTTGGTTCCAAATGAAAACATCTATTTCTCTCACAGAATCGCCCGAAAGGCCATGGAAAGAAATTATCTAGGGTTGACATCAAAATGGGGACTTCTCCCTATAGACTTATTTATCCTATAATGGGGGTGAATTTTCTATGGTATCCAAAGTTAAAAAGAATTCAATATTGATTTGAAAGTCATGAGGCCATATAAATGGGTATAGGTATCAGAGACTTAATCCATTTGGAATCTAACTATTATCCCATAGTTTCTTATCCAATGGATTCCAGAATGTAATACCATCTATTTGGTGCACGGGGAGGTCAAAATTATTCCCTAATATGTTCAAATGATATTGATGGATCCCATCAAAGGTGACATGTATGATTAATTTCTTCCACCCCCTTTTGCATGGGACATCATGTAAATGAAACCTCTATCCAAGAAGATTCTTGAAAAGGTGAAGGATCTTCAGAATGGCGACCCTTTCCAAAAGTAGGACACCCGATTGTATGACTAGATCATTTCATTTGATACACCAAGAATCCATGATACCTACAAAAGGAGGCTAAGAACTTTTAAAACATTGGAGAACCTAAGGTGTATCAGTTTCTATTAGACCACACTTGAATAGTGTTGGTTTATTTAGTGGGGATGGAAGATCATCCAAGACATTGATTGGATATTTCAATTGGAAGCCTTTCTTTCCATGTTTCTAAGTGGTTGGTTGGTGCTAGGTCATGACTCTGATATTAGGGGCAGAGTCATAAAAATCATAAATGAATCCCAATTGGACACCGAAAATCATATTAACCATGAATTCCTAGTACTAGTGAAGATATACCGCTTGATGAGATTTATCAGTGAGGGGAGGTCACCATACCAGCTCGTGGGACTCTTTCAGGTTATCTGGGGATGGGTAGCAACCCATATGGGGGGTCATAGATTCATCAATAATCCAAATATCCCTAATTATGGATTCTGACCATATCTTTGAAGAATAAGTGGGGTAAATCCATCTGAATAAATAGAGAAGGAAATAATGGAACAACTCAACTATCATGTTCATTTCACCAATGATTCTTACCCCTCACCCATCGATAATTTGGTAAACGATGGATCTGGGGACCATGCCATATGATGATATCACATTTAGTAAATAGAAGGCATCATAGTTTCTATATTTTAAGGGGATATTTTATGTGCGTGGTACAAAACCTACAAAATTTCAAGACAATTTTACATTGTTCGTATGAGGTGTCCCCCGACCATCAATGGTGCCTGCTATGAAAAACATTTAATGGTGGCTCGAAGATCTTGCTGATTCTCCCTCAGAAGGACACATGGTGCTGAATTGGTATTCATCCCTCTGAAGGTCTTTAGTTTAGAATTATGTGGTATTACAATGAAGTACAAAACCAATCATATACTGAAGATCAATTTGAAAAACTAGTTCCATTTTTTCATGGAAAACGGTGCTTGAGGTTAAAGGGGATCATAGGAAAATTGTTTTCCATTTTAGGCCTGAGAAGCATCAAAATAAATCCATGGTTTATGAACCCCCGTGAAAGATGTTGAGGGATGAGGGGTCAGCTTCCAATGATACACTTGATACTTCTCAAGTTCATGTTTCCATCAATAACGATGACACCTTTCTGTCATCATGAAGTCAATGGGATTATTTCAGTTTTCCCCATTTTGTTCTCACTCTATAAAACCTTTTTCATGACAAAGGGATCACATTGGGCTGATATGGCTATGTGTTACACCTAAAATTTTCCCTTATACTGATGAACATGAGATGGAGGATTCTTATATTTAGGATCTGGAGGCCTTAAACCATTTCCTATAGAAATAACATAGATATTCCTCATGAATTCAAACAATAGTTTGGTTTGAGGTCAAAGGGGATGATAATCATGACTCCGAGGGGACCAATGAATTTGACCCTCCAACTACTGATGGGGTTGGGAAAATTCCTTCTTCCCATCCGAGGTCTTGTAAGAACTCATCCCTAAAGGGTTCTAGGTTTGTTGAAGCACTGATAAAGAAAGTGCGGAAGATTGAATCTTCCTCACTTCACATGGTGTATCTCCTAAAATTAGCCATTCATATCACAACATCCTTCCTAGAGGCTTGGAAATAATGGAATACCTTGAGACAGAAAACTCCTTCCAAAGACTGATGGGAAAAGCTTCAGGAAGAAAACCCTGATCTTGCGGACTTTCGGCTTATTATCGCTCCCACATGAATATATTCCCTAGAATATTATCGTAACATGGGAATATATCTGGAAGAGATGGGAACCTATTTTTTTAAAAGTTGGTAATGAAGCCTCATTTTATTATTAATGAGAATCAAGTATATTTTTTCACTCATATAAGGAATGGATTTTTTGGTCTGGTTGAGTAGAGGCTATAATGATAATCATGGGGGGGGTGAGATGATGTAGATGAAGAGGAACTATGGTTTTTTTCATCAGTCCACTTTTTATTATTATCATGACCTTTAATGCATACTCCTTGTACTTTTAAGAGCGCATGGAGATTTGATGATGTATTATTTTCCCATCGTACACCGTATGGGGTACTATGGTTGGGGATAACATCCCTTCGGATGTATAAGCCACTAGAGACGACTCTCTCGGGGTGATGATGAATATGGTGGTGGTTCTTTTGGATCCTAAAAAATCATTTATACTCCCAATCATGCTCATTGTTCCTTCTAGGGTATCATCTCCATGGAACACTCTGAAGTGTTTTTAGGTATGACAGTTGATGATACGTCTATGGTTGGGGAACAAAGGTGGCTATCGTATCACTTTACATAGCTATCATGCTATGTATTTTCGTTAGATGGTTATCTAGAACATTAATTTTTGAAGACTTGGTGATTCATCAAGAATCAAACATCTATGGTCCAATAGCCCATTCTTCCTCAGAGATGAACATGGTACCAATGATTGTTGTATCTAAACCAGAAGGGAAAACTAGGACAACTATGGCCACTGGGGGATTCCTATCCACATGGGGGGGGTGAAATATCTTCATGATAAAACATTTATTTCCTCATTATGGGGAGAGCCTCAAAAGGTTGAGTCATCTGTTGAGAATTTTGAAATTGTTCCTATGGCGAGGGCCGTTGTAGAATAGTAATTGACTCAAACTCAAGGGGAGTTACACCTGAATGTTTCTCCTCATTCCATGATTATTATCCCTGCCAACTTAGTTTTAATGAGAGATCTTCTCGAGGTTACTTATTTGGATGATCATGAGCCTACACCAAGAGTGTCTCTAGATGAACGTACAGTCAACCACCAGACAGAGGATGCCACATCCATTTTTCCATGTGATGGAAAAATGGTGTTCAAGGATATCGGTGCCTCGACCAGGGAAGGTGAGTTATACTCCCTAATATCCATTTATTTTCCTTTTGACATTTAGGTATTTATTTCTTTAAACAAATGGATTTAGGATTACCACCACAAGATTCTTTGACTGCAACCGTCGCTCTAATATCTATGCCTGTTGGCATTGAAACAGATCTAGATTCCATATAATCATGTCGTGTCGAGGTTGTAGAGTCAAGATACTCTCTCATGGGACATATTATAGAATAATATTTTTCCACCTAATAGTGATTCCAAATATGATCAATAATATCTGAACAACTCTAGTGCATACCCTTAGATAACATTGAAGAAAATCAAGAAGCTAATTTCTTAACCCCCCCCCCCCCAAATCCAATGAAACTACCTAAGCTATGCAACATTTTTTGGATGCTTGGGTATGGGTGGTTTAATTATCTTTCCATACAAGATATAGTGAAACTACTAATTACTATATGGGAAAAATCTAGCATACACCAATCTCGCCTCCCAATTGGTGAGATTATGACCCATGTCACCCCCACCAAGAATATCCTTCTCAATTAGGCTATTGAACATGATGGGTTGGCTATGATGTATGAAAGATCAATTTTCCGATAAGAGAGATGTGAGAGAGTAGCTTTTCCAGGAGTCAGAGTAGGTTCACCAAGAATTAGAGTGGATCAATAAAGTTATAGATCATGCTAATCCGACCATTGAAGAAGGGAATCAACTCATGGAGGAGGCTGTTAAGGTAGGGTTTGATTCTGCAGAGAAGTAAGAGGGACTACGAGTAAGTGATAATGCTCAGTCTCCAACATCGTATGACCCACTCTAGGCCACAAAGGTCTTAGATTCAGCACCGATTTAACTTTTTCAATCATAATTAGGATAATAGATTTGTCTTCTTTGAATGATAAATCATGAAATACTCATTTCTTTTCCTAATCCAAGGTCTTAGTGATCACAGTTTCAATTGTTTCTAGGATTACTAAGAAAATATTACAAACATTTTTTATTTTCTACCACAAACCTTATTTTTCCCTATGTCCACTATGGTGCTGACTTAGTGGGTGTGACTTGGATTTTCTTAGGCCGTCCTTTGTGGGGTTTTTAATCTTAAAAGTTTTTTTACTTTTGTTTTCTTTATTTTTTCCTAAACAATGAAAATATATGTTTTAACGAGCTGAGACTCGACTTTTACCTACAGTTCCCTTTGTGCGTTTTCAACCTGGAGAGTATTATGTCTCTTTTATTGGGTAGTATAAAGTCATTAAATCTAGACTAATGAAATATATATTTTAGTTTGAACAACATTGATCATGAATTATGGTGTGATAAACCAAATAGGGTTTACTGGCCAAGAATGTACAAATATTTATCAAACATGAAAAGGGGGATTTTTGGACCCTAATTTTGTGATTTCTGATTCTAATACATGATATTGGACAAGTATGGTTGGAGTAACAATAAAAAATATTTTCTAGTTGAACATTTTCAGGGTTTATGGACACATACGGTGTCTCTCTTGGGGAATAATTTTTCATTACATGATAGTAATTTTTGGTGGGTGACCTATGTTGAGCGAACATTGGAATATTGTGTATAGTCAAAAAAATATTTCCTCTAGAAACTGACCCTCTATTTTTGACAGATAAGTAGTTTGTGATGATTCAGATCTCTCAAGACCAAGAAGGGTGTCTTATCAAGGGAATTATTTTTTCAAATGACGAAAGAATTTGTATGAGCACTGGAAATGAATGGGACACCAATCCTATATGAATTTGGATTTTGTAATGTAGGGTTGGATAATGTTGCAATTTAATTTCACTAGACCAGGACATTACCACTTTGTTTAGTTTCTTATATAAAAGAAATTCAAGAGATTTAGTCTGAGGAAACTTTGCTTTGATTAGGGGATAAATGATAATCCCATTTCATGGAAATATTTCCAAGAATATTCCATCATCTTCAAGAATGAATGGGAAAGAAATACTAAAAATACGGCCTTTATCAGCACTAGAAAAGTGAATTAACAGTGCTAAAAATAGCATTGTTAATCGAGGCAAAGATAGGGGTCCCTTTTATCAGCGCTTCAAAAAGCTCTGATAAAGGCCCCATTTATCAGCGATAAAAAAAGCGATGATAAAAGGAAAAAAAATTAAAAAAATTAATGAATTATATAATGCGAGGGGAGATTTTAATAGCACTAGACCCCCCCTATCAGCGCTAGAAGACCCCCAACCTCGCACTCTCCCCCGCGCTTCCCTTCCCGTGCATCCCCCACACACTGGATCCTCCTTGCTTCCACCCGAACTTGAACCCATGACCTCCCCCTTGCACACCTGCACCTTTACCACTAAGCCATTTTTTCCTCTATTTAATGATATATCTATCTATTTATATATAAATAGTTACATTTATTTGTATATTAATATAGATTCATATTAATATAAATATATTTAGTTATATTAATACATATATATTTATTCGTATATTAATATATATATTTATTCGTATATTAATATATATATATATAGTTATATTTAGTCGTATATTCATATAGATTCATATTAATATAAATATATTTAGTTATATTAATAAATATATATTTATTCATATTTTAATATATATATATATATTCATTCTTATATTAATATATATTAGTATATATTTATATATATATTCTTAGTTACAATTTTTTATTCATATATTTATTTGTATATTAATATATATTTATAAGATTAGTTTTAAAAACATTTATAAAATATGTTTTTTTTGTGTGTTTATAAATAAATACATATATACATATATACAACACACACACACAAGACAGAAATACGCACACATATATATATTTAGGAATTAATACATATATATATGTGTGTGTGTGTGTGTGTGTGTATTTGAAAAGCCATAGAATGTTAAAACGACCATAACTTCTAATCCCGAAGCCCGTTTCAACTCCGAAACCATTAAAATCTAATAGAATAAAACAATATTCGATATGATATGTGGTACATGCATAACAGACATCTAGATCAAAAGTTATACCTGTTTAAATGTTAACAAATCAGGTATCCTGACTAAAAAATCTGTTTTGGAGGCCTTTTGGTACTTTTATGTCCTTGAAAAATGTGAGAGAAGGCTCCCTTTAGTCACTAGCGTGTAGAGATCATCGTATGGTTCAATTTGATATGTTGTAAAGCTCAAATGGACACCCGAATCAAAAGTTATGGTCGTTTGAAGTTTGAGTTACATTTTCAACATATTTTAGATCTTTTATTATTATATTTTTAATTTTTTGTGTCTTCCAATTGTTATTAAATGATTATTAATCTATGATAATTAAAAAAAATTTAATTTCTAATTTTTTTAAAATATTTTAATTCAATTTTCACTAAATTTATTATATATTAAATTTAATACTTTATTTATAATTATCTAAAACATATTTAAAAAATATATATTATATTTATAACAATATAAATATACTCATATAACAACATATTTTTTTCATGAATTTTAATATGAAACATAAAATTTATCCACACTGAGAAAAAGCACTGATAAAGCCCCCTTTATCAGCAGTACTTAAAATAGCGCTGATAAAGGGGTCCCCTTTAACAGTGCTAAAAAATGTGCTGATAAAGGGGGGTCCTTTAACAGTTCTATAAAAAGAACTGATAAAGGGTCACTTTTAACAGCGCTCTTAAAAGTTCCCTTTTATAAGTGCTTTTTTTAGCGTTGATAAAGGGTGGCGCTGCGAAAACCCAACTTGTGGTAGTGAAGGTTGTAAATCTTAATATGAGGGTTTTGAAATCTGAAGAGTGATATGGGATGGAAACATCACTAGGGAGAACAGACATAGAAGATGTATCTTTTGAGAAATAATTTTCTGTTGGTTGATGGGGCTTTTTTAGTGGGTGACTTATGCATTGAAAACTGGGGGATATTGCACATAGTAAAAAAAAGGTTTCCTTAGAGAACTAACCCTATAATTATGATTTCTAGGGTGTTTTATGTTGAGTTAGACATCCTTGGGAACATTTTTTGGTTTGTGAAAATAAATCATCTGAATATGAAAGGTGTATTTCATGTCATGATTTTCCGAGAATTGGTAACAATGTTTTCCTCATGCAGGTTTGAACCATACACCTGAAGGAAAGTGTTTTTGGTTAGTTATAGGCCCAATACATATGTTTTGAACATCAATACATATATTTTGATAACAATAATCAATCTATAAATAGTTTAGGGATTGTTTCCCCACATATCAATCAAACTCTTATGTTGGAAATGGGAATTTTCCTTCAATATGGGATCATGAGTGGGGTGACCCAACATTGGACACTCTTATGATCTTATAGATCATATACATGAGAGTGGGGGAATTTTTTAGTTGTTTGTGGACTGGGAAATAAGATACAGGTTTCACTGTGTATTTCTTCCAAGAGGTAATCGAGCCATACATTGTTCTAATGTATAATCTCCATATGAAAGTCTAATCCATATACATGAAAAGGGGATACATTTTATGTTATGGCTAGAATCAGATTAAATTATTTTTGAATGAATACATATCCTATAATAATATGAATCAATATAGATGTAGGTCTATGAAATATTTCAGATTATTGTCGTGAAACTTAGACATAATCCATGCAGTTTAACATAATTCGGAAAGGGCGAACTAGGGTCCTAAAAATTTATGTTATTGGGTTAGAGCCATATGTTATAAAAACGATGTGTAATAAAAGGTAAAATGCGATGTAATTCCACAATATTCCATAGTTTTTAGGGGGAATGAGAATGTAAACCATGATTCTAGGGTTTCTGAGATAAGGAGAAATGATATGGGGAAAATTCTATTAGGGATTACGAAGATAGAAGATGCCTTTGCTGGGGAAAGCATTTCCATTGTTTGTTTTTCTTTTTTTTTGTTGGTGGAATTTGTAAATACAACTAGGTCGTGTCATGAATAGTTAAACAAATGTTTCCTCAGGACACTGGCCATCCATCTCAAATAGATAGAGAATGATTTTGGAGATCTGAAATTTCCTGGGACATTATTTATGATAAATGAAAAAATATGTCCAAGTATGTAAGAATAATTCAGCCTGCGATTGTCCAAGGAGTGTGAAATTCGCTATATATATCTTACTTGTATGTAGGGGGGATTTTTCTTATTTATTGATAGATACCTGAATGGAGAAGCAAGATTTAATATATCTTGCATATATCATTGTTCGTATGTAGTAGATGGGGACATTTTTTTACCCCGTGGATGGGACTAGGACATGGGGTCTAGGCATCACTACATATCTCCTTAATGTGAGAATCAAGACACATGTTGTTATTGAAAAACAATGTTGTTTAATATCATGCTATAAGAACCTAAACTATATAGTTTAATATCATGTGGTAAGTACATTTGGTGTAAATTTTAATGTCTTACGACCAGGACCACAACTTGTCTAATGTGAATGAAAAATTCTTGATAATGTAGGGAAGCATTCACTAAAAATACAAAGCCCATGTGATATTTGATCGGTGTGATAAACAAGGGGTGTCAAAGGTTTATTCCACCACAAAGAGGTAGTAATAGAAATTAAGGATATGTAATTTTTGGTTTTGTGGTGGCTAGACTAGGATATAAGATCATGGTGTCGCTACATGTCTCATTAGAGTGATAATCAAGCCACATGTAGTTATCGAACTGGCTCCCTATGTAGGTTAGAACTATACACTAGGAGGTGAAATTTTTTCAATTGATTATTGATTGTGGAGGGTGGACTCGAGATTGGTTATCTAGGTGTCACTACGTATCCTTTGTGGATAGAAATCAAGCCACATATATTTCTAAATGGGGAATCTCTACATAGGTCTGATCCAAATGTAGTGGGGAGGAATTTTTCTATAAATAGAACTATGAATGGAAGAACCCACTTTGGGGTCCCATGAATCATTTTTTTCATATGAATAGGAATGTGAATTTCCTCTATTTCATAGTTTGGCCCATGGCATTGGGTCCGAGCATCACTACGTATCCCATAAGATTTATAATCATGCCACACATAGTTTTTAAGGAACCATTGGATTTATAATCATTCCACACAATGTCTTATGGTAAGGACATGGGTCACATGATGTGGAAATAAAGTATCATTGAGGCTGGGACCAAGAGTAGAGATCTAGGTATCACTATGTACCTATGTGGGAAGGTATAAAGCCAAACATAGTTCTTGAGAACGACATGTTAGAATACCAATGTAAAAGAAATTTACCTTTAGTATGATGGTATAAAATCCTCAAATTTTTGACATGAGTAATCTCATGACTATCATGAGGAATTCAATTTTTATGTAATAAAGGATATAGTTTATTGTTGTGTGCTACAGATGTTCATCACTAATTTATCTCATTCTAGGTCACATGAGTCATCCTAGGCTTCCTCCAAGGCAATGATACAATTAATCATTGAATATATTTGACCATATTAAGGTGAAAATATCTTAATGGGGCTTTTGAGGATAATAGTAGAAGAACCAATGTGAAAGGATGGCCAAGAGTACCCTTTGCCTCCCAGAATCTCAAGACATATAGTACAAATGACACTTTTATGATGTCAAAGAGAACCTTCGTGAAATGTTGATTATGGAGATAGCATGAGGATAATGAACCTGAGTGCCACTAAATATCTCGTTATAATTGGAATTGAGCCACACATATCTATAAAAATTCCTTATGTAGGCCTGACCCATACGCAGAGGGATAATTTCATTTTTATTTCACACAGGTCTAGGTATTTTGAGGAGAACCAATAGTGAGACAATAACTCCCTTGAAATTTTAACATCTTATGGTAACAAAATTTGTGTTATGAAGTTTATCATCTTGTAATATGTATGTTGGGTCACATTTTTTGAGGTCACGTTGAAAAGATCATCTATACAGTTTATCTTCATCCAACATAGACAATGGGTCTTTTATTTTGTGAAGTATTCCATGAGAAACATCACATTTTATGAGATGTGGGGATATTTAAATCCATACAAATAAAATAATAATCTCCATTAGAGTATAACCTTTGTATTACATAGGGTCCCTCCCTCCTTAGCTCCACCATTGGTCATTTCCTTCTAGGTGTCATCGGAGTCCTGAGTACTAGCACCATCCCACCCTTGAGGAAAGATTAGATGGTTTTTTTGTTAAAGGCATGTGAAATACATTTTTTGTAGTCTTAAAAATGATGAATGTTATGTAAAATCATCTCATGAAGTCACTCCAACTCATTCAACCATTACGTGGATTTATCCTTTATGGATAACTGGTCATATATGGTAATGGAGAGTGAATTAAATTGAACTTTGATGGATAAGACCGACTCTTTCCCATATACTAGTTAGTATGGGGTCACCTGTGTGGAAGTGTGGGTCACTGTTCAGTAATACCAGAAGGCATCCAAGATCTTTTCTGATAATGAATTTCTATCCTTATATACTATCTTCAATAGTATATTTGATAGGGTCTTGTTGAAGGCCTCTAACAATTTGTTATCTGATGTATGGTAATGGGATGAATGCTTAGACTTTAACTACTTGATTTTAGTAGGAGGATATGGTCCCACAATGTATATTTTCTATACAGAAAATGGGCATGATTATTTGGCTTTGTGAAGAAACTATTGGGGTCGGTGAATGAAGATTGTCTGATCCTAAAAGGAATGGAATGTTTTCGTAAATTTAGTGAAGTCATGTGTTATAGTAGGCCAGTAGTACCCAATACAGATGAATTTTTTGGAAAGCGTGAATCATGATTGATGGGTATTTTAGGCTCTGGTTCGTACTTCCTTCATGACAACAATGAACTCTTCTCCATTAATTCACCTAATAAGGACTTAGTCAAGGATCCTCTTATAGTCTAAATTTTCATGATTCATCCCATCATATAAAAAAAGATAATTCCTCATATAAAGATTTTATCTTTCCTGGATCTGTCCAGTGGGAGTTCCCTATTTTGAGGGTAGTCCATAATGGGTGTCATCGAGTCAGTGGTTGAAGTATATGGTGCAGGTATGGGGCCAACTTCTTTGATCTCTTATGTGTTTTCTTGAATTAAAGGTGATACCATCTTATTCTGTACAATGCTAATGAATATTTCATCTAGGCTTAGATTAGCTAGAGATGTGGCTACATTTGATAGTGCATCGACTTAGTCATTTTGTAACTTTGGGATGTGATTCAATGTTGGTTCCAAAAATAATTCCACTATTAGTCCCTAAACATTGTATAATAGGGGATTAACTCTTCCAATTGATTGTATAATAATCTTTAGAATGATTGATGACCATTTTAGAATAACCTTTTATATTAAATTGATTATACATGATGTTCCTGATCTATCCCTGCAATGAAAGCCCTGTATTTTGCTTCATTTTCTATGTACCCTTCCAATAGTAGGAAGGAGTAAGGTAGGACACCATTTTTTTGGAGAATGATCATGACTGCCTGCCCAACTATTTTTAGCATGGTGTCTTCCATATTGCACCATTTCAGTCTTCTAAATTCAATATCGAAATACATCTCCCATACCTAGGGGTCCATTGAATATAAAATACCTTTTTTTCAAGTAGTTCAGTATCCAATGATTTTTATTTTGTTGAGGGGTATTCGTCCAAAAAAATCTTCTAATTCACAGCCTTTCACTACCTTATAAGGAAAAAACCGAATGTCAAACTATTTTAGGATCCCCAACTTCCATGATAGATGGCTGATCAACAATAGAATATTAACAATGTATTTTAGTGGTTATCTATGATAGAATAGACAAACCTTGTGATGAGGTAGGTAATTCATCAGCTTTTGGACTGTAAATATTATCACTAGACAACTTTTCTCAATATATGAATAATGAGACTCAACATCGATCATGGTTCATATGAGGTAATAAACGTAGTTTTCAATTTCTGTGATATTTGTTTTTGCGAGGAAGGAACCCAGTGATCACTCTAGGGCTATCACATACAGAATAAACATCCTTCCCCTAAAAGGTGGAATCAACACTGGTGGTCTCAAAAGATATATTTTGAGACTGTTTAATGCTTTATGAATATCATATGTCCACTGATATGTAACCCCATTTTCATCAACTTGGTGAAGGGAAAACATTTTTCTTAACAGGTTGGCTATAGAGTGAAGAATATAGGCCACATTTCCTTGAATTCCTCTTAACTCGTTGAGGTTCTAAGGAGGTGACACGGTAATAATGGACTTTTTATTCATAGGATTTACATTGATTCCATGATTGACTTATGAAAAAGATGAGTGATTTAATTAGTTAATTTCAAAATCACATTTCAAGGGACTCATTTTCAGGCTATGTGATCGCAATTTATTGAAGACAGTCTCTAGATCAGCCAGGTGGTTAGAACATTGTCGAGACTTAACAACCAGATCATTGAAAAAATAATCAAGGAACATTCCTAAGAAGGGTTTGAGGATGTAATTCATGGTGTGTTGGTATGTAACATCATATTTGTTCATTAAAAAAAGAATTAATCGATATAAAAATACTCCTAGGGGCCTTGAAGGTTAAAAATTCTCCATATTTTTGATCCATTTTGATTTTATTATATCCTGAATATTCATCCATGAAGGATACGGAATGATATCTAGTTGTCACGTCAATCATAAGTTCTGTGATTAGGACTGGGAAATCATCTTTCAGAAAGATCCAATTGAGATCTCTAAAATTGATACATACCAAGATTTTCTAATTTTTCTCCATGATCTAAACTATATTATCCAGATATTTAGATAATGGACCTCTTGAGTGATGTTGGATCTGATGATGTTATCCCTTTAAGCATTAATTTTTTCAATATGTGTAAGGTGATTCTTTTGGGATGCCTGTTTATAGACTTGGTGGTCCTCTGGAAAGACATGGTGGTGACTGGACACCTTAGGGTCGAGTCTCAGAATTTCTATGTCATTCTAAGAGAACACATACTAATGTTTTTTTAGTATGGAGTTATAAACCTATTATTCTTTAGAATATGTGGTTGTACAGATCAAAGTGGTCTGTAAGACTTTTTTGTTTTCTAAATTAATCTTATTGAGTTCTTCAATAGTGGTATAGATTCACTCATCAAATACTAAAGGGGAATCCCTAACGTTCTCCTCCTCCTCTTGTTCCTTTACTTAATCTACTTCCTCTTTTTTCAATGAGGGAGAATTTATTGGGGTAAGCTCTATAAAGTTAAGAGAGTATAAAATAAATTCTAATTTTGAAGATGAATTGACTTCCCCAAACCCGACTAACAATATGGGATCTCCTTAAAACATTGGATAAGATATAGTGATGGATGTGGGAGGAGTGTCTTTTTCCTCTTAGGGTGAAGAGATGACCTCTTATGCCTCATCTGGTGAGCCATGCATTTATTTGATCTCTAAGGATGGAATGAGGGTATTTTCATCTCAGAATTCGCCATTTCCTATAGAGTCATCAAACTTCCCAACACTATTGTACTCAGTGGTCAGGACTAAAATCTTGAAGGCTGCTAAATATGCATATGAATTTGGACCAATATACACAAATTTATTGATGAGTAACATGAACTCTTCACTGAGCTGTTTGAAGGGGTTGTCCAAAATAATTTCCAGACTGTTTAAGGTAGTGACCCATGAAACACTATCAATAATGGGTTTTTTCCCTTCCCTCTCATAGAATCCTTCATCGATATAATATGACTTGTAGGATTCAAACATGGCCTTATAGGCAGGAAACTTTCCAATTTATCCATTTATGAAGTATTTTGTGAATTGATTTCATGATGAGGGGAATTCCACCTAAGGATGCAACTTGGTCTATCCTAGAAGGACATTGAAGTACATTTTCTACTAAACAACCAGAAATTCTAAGTCAGATACATGGATCCAAATTTATTCTTATGTTTGATTTGTCCAAGTGAAATTTTCTCTCTTTTTTCATAACCATGCATTTTCTAAGAGGAAGATTCAAGGATATCATCATTGTAAAAGAACATGTAAGGTGTTAATCCTAAAAGAAGATTAACTCCTAAGAAATTTTAAATAAAAACATTTCAGACATCGACACTATTTACCCTTTCAGACACGTATAAGGGTAGGATGTGTCCATATATAATGGTTTCTTCATCATGATTTTTGAATTAGATAATCGTGTGACATTCCTAAGGATCAGTTTCTAATTGGTAGGCTTTATCGGTAGAAACATCATCCTAAAACTCAGGGGGATTAGTAAATCCTCTATGAGTGCTTTATTGAGGTCCTCTAATATGATGAGAGTATCCAGGATTGATAACCTTTCTAGTACAAAGTCAAACTATTTCACAACATCATACTTCTGGTCAAAAGATATACGCTTCCCTGTGTGAGGATTCTCTTTCATTGTTGATTTAGGGGAATCAATACTTGGTGTAGATGGATCATTACTAAAAAATGAGTTTATGGTTCTTTTATCTTTAGATGGTTAGGCCGAACTTGGCCGGTTACATACTGAGCATGATCTAACACCGGTACCCTCTCTTATTTATATTCTTGAGTGATCGGGTCAGGGTGGATTTTGGTAGATGAAGGGACATATTCCAGTTCTTGTTGGAATTTTTGGAGGGATATTCCATTAGTTTCTACAAAATTTTTAGTCTGAGTTGGGATGTGGCCATAATTCTAGTACCTACCATGTTTTCCCCTTCCCTGATATCCTCAGCTCCTGTAGAACTTTTCTCTAGTTCCACAATCTAATGTGTGGAACTTGAGTTCATATTCATACACATAATCAGAGATGGTATCCATTAAATGAATATCATTAATGTAATTGAAAATTAAGTCCTCTTATGATGATGACTTTGTATGGTTAACCATTTCAGTTGTATAGTTTTCCAAGGTAGTTCTTGTTATTTCAAATATGATGGCCTATATTCTGAGAGGGATAGAGAATACATTTTCCTTGATGTAGGTTCATCCACTTGTGTTTTCATCCCATATTTCATTCCAGGATAATTTTTTAAAGGATTACTTTTAGAGGTTTGTGGTGCCGATGGAGATGAATGTGTTGTAGCGGAAGCAGCCGGGGGCATATTTTGTTATTTCAATCATTCATATAGAATACCATGTGCTTGGTTGATTTTATTTCGATTCATCCTATCATAAAAATTTTCTGACCTTATACTAACAACTTACTTCCAATAAAATCCTTCCTTGGTGGTAGTAATGGAAGCATACACTACTAGTGTTGGTGGATTACAGAACATTACTTTTCGAGAGACCACCATTTTTTTCAGGTTGTATTTGAAGAAGAATAATTATTAAATGGTATGCACCAGTGTCTTATAGAAGGTATAATAACATGGTCAGTCATCAAGACCTACCTAGTCAAGCCTCACGGGATCTGAGAGGTGAATTAATTTATTTTCCATAATGCCTATAAAATAACTGTGAACTTGATCATATCAGAACTAGTAAATTTTTTTCATTTACTCCTTGAATTGACTTTTAATGGATCCCCTATGATCTTATAGAATAGGTGGGGGGTTTTGTTGATACCCATGGGGTGTAGCATGACATGGTGATAGTTTTGGAGCTTTATCTCATGTAGAGGCTAGTTTCAATGTGACAGATGCAACCACTTCCACTCTTTCTCTTTTCTCTGGGACTGGTGGAGTTCTCTGGGACTTGAGCTTTTTCCACTGTATGGAATATTCCAATTTTTGGTAAAATGGTAGTGAAATCCCAAAACCCACCAAATATACTTCACTATAATGAGGGTAATTATCTTATCATCACATAGATTATCTGTTTAATGAGAGAGATGATCTTCTTTGGGGAACAGTAGATTCAGGGAGTAAGTCAGCCCTTTCCATATGAAAAAGTGACATGATCCTCTCTCGTTAATTTTTTTTAATTCTAGAGGTAAATTATTGGTTTATTTTGTAGTGATAAGATGAAATTAAAGAGGAAGTGTTGATGGTGGTCTTCCCATCTAATGATTGATCGATTTGGAAAAATATTTTACCATAAGAAGGCCGACCCTTGTAATGTTCACATGAAGCATCTGTGTTTCACAGCTTATTGTTGCATGGGTGTTCCCATAATGGGATCAAAATCAGATGAAATGTGTATATGATTGTTTTCTAAGTCTCAAAATCCATTTAATATTGGAAATGTAGGGCTCTAAAAATTTGGCTGAGGTAAGGTGTCAATCACCCATTTAGGTTAAGGTTTCCTTTCACGATATACTGGTGCACACCATTCCTCCCGGATTTACATTAAATATTCTCATGACTCAATAATGTCGATGAGGCCTTGATGAATTCTAAAATGAATAGGAACCTAGACAGGTGCAAAAATAGGTTGGATATGATGTGCCAGTTCTACCATTATTTGTGGATGATATCCATATGGGCACATATTTTTAAGGTTTTTCTAAAAATATTCTTGTTGTTTTCCTATAGGGGGGATGTCCTAATATCCATCCATAATTTTGTCTAGGTATACCAATGGTCAATGAACAAATATGGGTGGTTGTTCATTCCATCCTTTAGTCACCAGGATTAACCCTTATTGTTGAGGTACACATGTAAGAATCTTATACCGAGCATCATAAAATTAATTATATTCCTTAGGAATTTTACCTTAGAGAAATTTGGTGGTGAGTTTCCTGAACTCATTCATTTATTCCTCCCATCGAGTGATGATTTATTCTATCTTGATGACATCAACCTCCTCAATCGGAGTAGGTGAGTTGTGTGTGTCCTTTTATTTTCATTTTTTGTTGGTATAGGTTCACTAAGGAGGTAAAAATTTATTTTTTCATGATATAACCCAGATTTAGGAAGATTCTCTGGTTCTAGGTATGCACCCACCTTCGTTTGTCTTAGTGTGGACCGTGTTTCAGATTAAAGAATACTCTCCCTTCTCCTCTGCATTAGCATCATTTCTAGTTCCATTTTTAGGATTTCAATCCCCATTTCTTACAAATTCATAATTCATTGAAGGTTTTTTATGGCTATCCAATGATAGGAGGGTCATATACACACTTTTCTGGACCTCTCCCTTCCTTTCTGGGATCGTATTCACGATTATTGGTGAAGAGTGATTTGGAAGGAATCAATATAAAACATGGAAGTGCGCTTCACTTATAGGAGAAATGGGTCGTGAAATTGGAGATATTGGGAGAAAACGCCTATTTTTATACTCCTTAAATGGGAAAATACCTATTTCTATTGATGGGGAGGTTGAGTTAAAAATTACCCTAGCCCGACTGGATGGGGTTGCTCCCATTATTTTGTTTTTGTGTCTTGGGATGAAGTTTTCATCTTTACAAGAGAATTTTGAGTTAAAAATTACCCAGCCCTGTGGGCTGGGGCTGATCCAGAACTGAGGTTGATTCTTCTGCTATTGTATCTCTCTTTATATCAGATATCCCCATTCTAGCATGGGACATGTTTAATACCATATCTACACACGAACTTCTTGTTTCCAAGGAAATCAAAAGTTCTTGATGACTAGCTTCCATTAAGTGAGAATCCTGATTAATGTTCACTGTTTCCTAGTTTAGGAGTCTTTAAATGGGTTCTCTCATCAATCTTAATTATTTTGAGACATATTCAAGGCCAATTATAGTTTTTTTCTATGTTTCATGAAGAGGGTCATTCTTAATAGTCGTATTGTAGTAATGGAATTTCAGGATGTCATTTCTAATGGGTTATTCTAGATGGGGTGTGAGGTGAAATAAAACTCTCTATGTTCACCCAATCCAAGGATATGGACACTGGGCGGGCTCAACAATTAGATGACATAACTCATGAAATGTATTGAGGTATTGTAATTGAATATCATTCCACCATTTCTTTGATGGAGGCCACCGTGTAAATGGAAGGGATTCTATATTTATTTGATGACCAATCTCTCCCAATATTTTGATATGGTTTGTATACCCATTATAAGGAAAAATGTTTTATTTCAGGTGGTGGGGAGTTTTCTAGAGGTTTAAACAGATGTTTTGAATGCACTATTCTTTCAATGCCTCCCAAATGCCGAACTGAGAAGTGGATTAAAGGTAAAACATGATGGGTACCTCATCCTTAGCTAATCATCTTCTCATGATAAACATATCCTTTTTTATTCTATAGGTACTCATCTACTAGATCAACCCACCATGGGCACTTCATAATTGTTTTTTCAGAAGGAGTATATCTAGTGGGGGTCTCATTTGCATAGAAATGGTCTAGGGGTGGTTCGGAGGATGATCACTACTCATGCCATTTTCTGGGGGAAAGGATGTCTCTTATCGTCAATGGTGTATCTATCATGGCTGCGCCCATCTTTCAAAGCACCAAAAAATATTAATTATTTCTCATAATTGACTCTAAAATGGGAGTACATTCTCATTGACATGAAATTTCACTATAAAAAGTACCTTAGGGGTGGATTCCATCATTAGGAGGACTAACACCACAAATCGACATACAACTACATAGATAATTTCTATAAAGTAGATCGTAGGGGGGCCTTTTGAGAGGAAAGTAGAAAGGGGATAATCTAATTATAGTTTGATCATCTGACCATGGGGAGGGATATTATGATTCTCATCAAGAGATATTATCTCATGATTGATGGGTTTGTTCCCATTATATAATCTTTCATGTTAAATACTATGGGGTGAACCACTAAAAGGTTCTATTTACAATGTTTTAGGGAGGACCATCACAATTGTAACCTCCATTTTGGTAAATTGGTAATAGATTGATAGGATCATAAAACACCACTGGTATATTTTTGATGGACTCAAGAAATATATCTTCCAAAAGATTCGAGTTATGATTCTTATAATTATTTTAAAATCTATTTTGACTTGATTTCTCTTTAGGCGCACTCTTTCCGGAGATTGGGGATACTGACTATGAGTGACAAACATCATATACGGGTACTTGGTCAAGTGATTATAATGGTGATGTTGGAATATTCTAGTGAGCTTCCACAATTTTCGAATGGATATATTCCTGCCCTAGAGTGGCCACTAGAGTTGACCAATGATCCCCAATTGGAACATATATTTAGACCCGATCATGTGGTCTATGTATCATGGAATAAAGAAGAAACTCATCCTAGATGGGAGTATGGATGTGTGTATTCTCCCGAGTGACCACCCCATTATGTAGATGAGCCACCACACTTATGGAGGCAGGGTCATGGTCCAAAATCCTATCTATTTACACAAACATGATTAAATCTTTGATTTTTTGTAGGATATGGTCATAAATTTATCTTATACCCTCCATCATTACTACGATGCAATATGAAGCTTCATTGGTGTGAATAGGAATATATGACCATTCTGGTGTGGGGGATGGAATGTGAGTCTGTAACTGGTTTTTTAGCTGAGATATGTCGACTATGTCCTGTAATATATAACATATTTTCCTACATGGCTTGATATGAATGATCATGCTTTTGAATCCTCTCCAAGTTTGTTTTTGTATTTGACTATAGGGATTCATATTCATCCTAAAAATGGTCATATTATTTTTGTTTGCCTCCATATTTGATTGAACAACTTAATGTAAAAGGCCAGGGTTTTTTATTTTCTCATATTTTGACGTTGTATTTGAATAGAGCACTTATTTAGCAAGAAAAAGGATTATATCATGATTCATGTTGTGTAATTATCTCCATATGTGAACTTCCCAGGGGATACAGGTTCGCATTAAATTAGTTGGTTCCTACGGGGATGTATCCTCTTCATGGTGAGGATACTGAGAAGCACAATGTTGACAATGATTATTACTAGTGGGGGACCTTGGTTGGGACCCTTGTTCTACTGGAGGAATTTCTTAGAAATTAATTCATCAACATCCCTAAGGTAATGGAAAAAACCGTTATTCTATTTCAGGGAAAGGTCCTAAAACGTTTTATATGGTTATTGGGAAACTTTATTTATGGGTTGCTAACCATCATTACGTGAAAGGATGGTAGGGCCCCAAATGTTTTAGGTCCTTTTGAGCTACCTCCATGATTGGGAAAATACCATTATGGTGGTACTCTTGAACCAATTTATTTAAAACCCAGCCTAGAAGACATTGTGTGGGCGATGTCTCCCCTTGTTTGGTTGTAGAACTATCCTGTGAAGTTTCTGATGTGCATTACTGGAAGAACTAGTGATATTCCATTAGATTTAAGAGTGTTATAGTGAAAATGTATAATAATATATATGAAAAAATGAGGAATACATCTTCAAAGTAGCATCTCCATAACTAAAAAATGCACCATCAATCATATTTTTGGCCCTCATTGATTTTGAGAGATAAGTACTTGAAAGGTGGTAACACCACCTCCTTATTTAAGTATTCACATCTACGTCACTATTTTGATCCCAAATAGAGAATCATGGCGATCACAATGGAATTATTTATTATGGGGGGTGAATATTTCACAATCATCTATATCGGGATCCCCGTTTTTATCTCACACCTGCTTGTGTTGGTTTCGTTTTCAATAGGGTTTGTTTATGCACTTGGAAAGACCCAATGGTTCTCATATCCAATGGCTAATGGACAATGTATCCAAAGACAAGTGCTTATTGGTAATCTCGAACAATGATACTTAATAACTCACATTGGTCAAGAGTACGGGAAGTCAGGCTCATCAAATCCTTTTGGGGGGAAATATTCCCCATATTAGGACATTCTTATAGATTTAAGATATTTTTATGAATGCTTTTCTCATTCCCATGTATGTTGGGGATCACATATAATTAATGATCATCTAATAACATTCATGGGTTCATAATTGTCTTTATATATCTGAGGTTCTTCATTTTGGGATATCTGTACATATATGAGGTTATTCATCAATAGTTCTCTTTTAGGGTTGGATTAGATATTCCTTATTCATACATTAGAAGTATTGTTGTATTTAAGCCACACAATGAGTGCTCTGGGGTTTATAGTCATCTCTGGAGATAGATGTTTTTTTAATTTTGGGATCATACCCATCAAATAGGCTTCAAATGTATCCTTGCAAAAGGAATTAGAACCCACGTAGTTTGGTGAAACGCAAAAGGAAAAAGAATATTTCTTATGGTTGGGTGATAAGGACCACTCCATGCAGTTCAATTTCACATAACAAGGATATCCAAGTGACAGGTGTTAGGCCAAGGATGGTATAGAACTTACACTAAAGTGGATCAAGGGAGCAGGAAGAGATGTGGTATTGCAGGTGGGGGGTATGATCTTACTGAGGATGCTACCCAATAAGTATGGGGATGAAATGGATATAGAAGTAAAATTAAATTCTAGGTTGTATATGACCATACATTGCATTTCACCGAGATAATATTAGGGTGAATTCAGGTGGTGGGTTTGGACCTCAGGGAGGCAACCTATGTGTCCCATTTAGTTGGGAATCAATTCCCACGTAGTTCAGAATTAGTTGGGGCCAATAAATAATATGAATCCAACTTTCATGATTACAGTTGTGACTTACAATGAATAAGAGGCCCATTTTTTGGGACTGTAATGCCCTTAGTTTTCAAAAGAGAAAATTGTGTGCGATAGCGTATGCGATATGGAACACAGAACAGACACAAACAATTATTATTAATATGTGGATGTTTTAATCATTCTTTAAAATTCACTTCTAGTAGTATGATTAAATAATTTATGATATATATATATATATTATAATGATAAATTATTAGAAAATAATCAATCTATTTTTCTAAATGTATATCTGTTCTTCCAAACATTTTTTCTTCAAAAATGATTTTTTGTTTCTTCTATGAAAAAATATTATAATTACTCTCTAGAAAATTTATAAATTTTATTTCATAAAACGATAGTCATTTTTAATATCAACATATCAAAATTTACTTGGGGTAAATTTTTTGTATTTTTTTTAAAAAATATAGACTTTTTAGTGAATATTGAAAAATAGAATTTTTATATAAAATTATCATTTCTTTGGATAATATAATTAATTTAAAATTATAATTTTTCTTTTAATATTATTTCAAGGTAACATAAGTATTATTTATTTATATTTAATTCAATTAATTAAAATTTAATCATTTTATACCCCATTTTAGTATCAGTTTATTTATCGGATTAAAAGAGCATTTTTTTTTCTAAAAAATGTTTTAAAATACATAATATATATCCATTTTAATTATTAGTTAATAAGGTAAAAATATCTTTGGTAAAATATGAATAGTAAATATAGGAAATATTAATTACCATGGTAATAGAGAAATTGGTTAATTAAGGGTAAAACTAATTTAACAAATACTAGTAATAAATTAACCATAATAGTATGAATATTTATATAATATTTTCATTGAAATTATGAATAAATTTAATGATTTTACTTTATAAATGATTAATTAATATCTTGGATAAAAATCATACTTTGAAACGATAAAACACAAATTATATTTTTAATTAATATTCCATTTCAAATAGGATGTCTATTTTGATGAATTAATGGATTTTTAAAATAAATAATATTTTTAATAAAATATTATTATTAACAAAGATTATAAAATATAAATGGTAATATAAACTTTTTCTTTGAAATGTAATTTTTATAAGGGTTTGAAAACTATTATAAAAAAACAGACATTTTTTCAATAAATGATGATTATTTTTCGAAAAGTGAAAATTCACATATTTAAAAAATTATTTACACAAAATGAATTTTTTTTAGAATAAGAACTTTTAAATTATCTAATGGTAAATTTTTTATAATTTTCTGAGACAGTACAATTTTTGGGTAAAAATTAAATATCATATAAATATATTTGTGTATTATGACATCATAAAGGACAAAACGTGATGAAATAAATATTATAAAGGGTATAGATGACCAAATATATGTTTTCAATTTAAAATAATTTAATTATATGTTTATATTATTAACTCTTTATATCCTTTAGGAATCCTCCAAGACCATTAATACATTTTATGGTTTTAAAATCATTTATTTATGTGTGACTTACCTACACATAAGAGGGTGGACAGAAGTGGGGCACTCTCGGGAACCCTGGAAATGCTCTTGGGTTTCAGGTGACGATGGCGGCGACTACACTGGCCCGCCCCCCTTTGGGGGGGGGGAGATATTCGTCGGACAATGGGAGACTAGGTTTTTGGCCCTTTGCAAATCCTGATTTTCTTCCCCCCTTTCCTAGGGTTTTGCTGTGTCCCAAAATCCCTGATTTTCTCGATGGGTACCCCAATCTTCCACATTCATTTTTGGAATTTTTAGAATTGTCTGCTCTTTTGAATCTTACTTTGACTGCATGATTTAGGAATATACTTCTTTCTATTGATTCTTTTGATAGGTATATCTTGGGTTCCTTGGATCATCAATAAAGAGAGATTGTTGGTTTAATTGACATACACCACATGATGATTTGGTTCGAATGGAAAGTAGATCTCATTACTTCTTGGTCGAAGTCTCCTCGCATCTTCAATGAATGCCGTTTCTTGCTTTTACGTTGGTCATTTAATTTTCACATGAACCGCGATTCACCGTCGGCACCAGTGTGGGTAAGATTTCCCAAATTTTTCTTGTCATTCCAGAATCCAAATATTATCCTTATGCTAAGTAACCTTGTTGGAAGGTATTTGTGTTCTCATACTCATACTGAAGTTGTGTGTCATCCGATTGACCCCCGAATTTGTGTGGAATTGGATGCTTCTCATTTGCATTTTGACTATGTATGGATCACGATTGGAGAGGAGTACAGATGAAAGAAACGTGTGATCTACGAGGACAGGACAGATTTTTGTCCTGAGTGTCATCGTTTGGGTCATGTAGTCGCAAATTTCCGAATAGGAGTTCCCTTGAAGCCTCACCTTCCTGATTTCCAGGATCCCACTCGAAAGGAGGGAGTTTCACGGGGAAGGATTTCAGTGGGTGGTATGGGGAATGATATAGGGCAGAGGGAGCTTGAAATGGTAGAAGGAGGTAAGGGGAAGCAATTGTAGGTGGAAGATTGCAATACCAGTAGGGTGTTGGTTAATGATGATATGGTACTTGCTCGAATGAGGAAGATGGCCAGATGAAGGTGCGGGAGGTGGGTTTGAGGGTCGACTCGGTTCAAGAGGAGAAGGGTTCGGATGGAAGAGGTAGGGAGATTCTGCCTTCAACGGTGGTTTTACCATAGATGGATGTCAACATTGGGTTGTTTGAGGATGTGCAAGGTGTTTCAGCTTCTAACACTATGGTGATCTGGAGGGAGATGCACACCGGTGGAGTGATGCTTCCAGATCCGGCAGTGAGGGGTGCATGAGCCAACTCCCAGGTGGAAGATGCTCTTTCAGGAAAGGGCATAGGTTTTAATTCGGTGGATATACATTTTATATCTTTAAGCAATAGGTTTGTAAGTCTTGCTAATGGAAATCCTAAACTCTTATAAGTGATGACCTAGGGGGAGGGGATGTGAATGGTGGGGCTTCCAGGGAAGAGCAACTTGCTGGAAGTCTGTGTCAAGGGGAAGGCTGTAGGCCTATGGATAATTCTACTCCCATGATGGTGGAGGAAGCTTCTAATGAGGACATTCAACTCCTGTTGATGGAGTGTAATACTCCAGATCAGAGGCTGGGTAGTGTCAATGGGTGTCATGTTTCTGATTTGATGGAACAAGCTGGAAAGGAAACAGAGAGCTCCAGAGGAGGGAAAAAATGTGAGTGGTCCGATTGGCCGATCTTTCAGTGAAATTATTCAGAGTGGGAATCAGAGGATGGCTATAGGTGAAAGACCAACATCTACTACACCAAGAAGGAGGCCTCAGAGAGACTATTCTTATCTTTCAAGTCCAATGCGGACTAGATCTGCCTCCAAGCGTAAGGGAGAGGTGGTTGAGGCATTGAAAAAGGGAAGTGTTGTCATGAAATGATCCACCTGATCTACTTGCACTTGAACAACTTAGGAGTAGGGTGCAAAGTGAACTCTTTTAGAGGCTTCCGGAGTGGGAATCAGCTACTGGCGAAGGAGAGTCCTACATGGGTTATAGAGAAGACTTTGCCAATTATGATGTGTATGTTTATGTTTTTTATGCTGTTTGTTTCCTATTGTTCTCTTTTCTTGTTTGAAGTTGTATTTTGGGGTCCTTACCACCCTTAAACCGGATTGTAAAATGAAAAAAAAGATTGGAAGGTAGGCAGACCTACACATAAGAAAGGGAAATATATAAATAATATTTCGCATTAAATTATAAAATATTAAAAAATACTCCCATTTTTTAGAAACCATGGGTATAAACCATGGGATAATTTGTGGCTTTGGTTATTTTATTTTGTAGAGTACAAAACATAAATAATAAAGAAATAACCATATTTTCCTATATAAACCCACCCATGATCCAATTTATCTTCACTAAATATCCTTATATCACATCCATAATCTACCTTATACTATCTAGATTCCTCATAGGGATCCCCCAATCTCTAAAGAAGCCCCTACCAAGCATTTGGAGTTACATAATCAAGCAAGGGATCTTCCACTCCTCTTTTTATCAAGCAATTTTTTTTGTTATGTATCTAAATTCCCATTTTCTTATCTTCAAATATGTTCTTAAATATCCCCCTTAAATTATATTGTATTCATAAATAATTATATCTTTATTTCACTCTCATTACGACTTCCAGGATCTTTTATGTACAACCATTACTATGCTGAAATTTTGTAAGAGAATTCCCTCTTCTCATTTCAATTCATGCATTTATTTTATGGTATGTATATAAAATTAAATTTTCTTATGTTCATATTTGTTCTCCCATATTCCCATTACTTTCCATTTAATTTATAAATGATGAGATCCCCCTTTTACTCTTGTTATTCCTCCCAGGACAGTTTATGTACATCCTTTACCATGCCAAAAATATATATAGGATTCCCTAATTTATTCAAGTTTCTTCATTACCTTATGAATTTTAATTATAATTTATAAGGTTAGGATATATTTTTACGTGGCCCTATTAATTACCATTTTATTTATAAGTTATTAGATACTCATTTATATCTCATCAATCCATTTAATTATTCTTGAAGTGACCTCGTTATGCTTTAGAGATTTCACCATTATTGTCCCTAAAAAACCAATTGTGTAGTGAATACCATACCAATTTCCTATAAAGGGTTTTCACCTTTATGCACATATAAATTTTTATTTGGGACTTAAATATATTTATTCTACACTACCTGATCGTGAAATAAATTATGACCATGAATTAATCCATGTTGTATGATATATGTGGCACCCATAAGCATGGGAATGAAATGAATGTGATGGGTACGACATGAATTATATAGTGCTTCAATGCATTGGGAATGTTTAGTAACATGATAAGTCATATTGGGATAGGGAGTATACCTGATTCCATTATAGGGATTTTTAAACCATGATATTATTATGGTTGATCCTTGTCCTATATTTATGATTCAGTGTTTTTAGTTGTTTCCACATTTCAAATTTTAGGATTATCATTCTACATCATATCTCATTTGTTCATGTTTATGATTCCTAATATTTTTATGCCCCATTGACATGGCTATTATCTTACATGTATCACCCAATTCCGTTTTTATTCCCTTACTAGGATTTATAGCTCACCCCTTTCTCATGTTATTCCACAGGTTATCCTATGTAGTTTTAAAATTCTATGGAATTTTGGAAGCATGTTAAAAAATATTTCAATAATATTGTTATATCCCATGTTATAAATGTATTGTAATATACATAATTCCCAAATAAAATTGAATTATCAATATTTTGGGTTGTATTAAGTGTTATTTTATTTAATAAATCATATATTAATGTGAAATAAAGAGATGGGTTGTTATAGTTTGTACCTTAGAAAATGTTTAGTTATTTTAGGGATTAGGATTAAAAAACTCTAGAGAAGTACTTAGGAATAAGACTGAGTAAATGAAAACATTCCTAAATTTTGTTAAGTATAGAGTATGTTGTTTATTATGAAAATACATCTCTGTCTGGACACTATAAGTGGATGTGATTCAAGAAGAGACATACTTTGGGGTACACCTCCAACAATGTGCCCCAGGCATAGCTTAGGGTAACGTGGTACAAAAAAATGGGCCTTACTTCACACTTGGTTTGAAACTCCCAGGGGGATATGCTTTGATAAATTCATAAGAACATTGTGAACCCTTATTAAGGGAAAAATACCCATAAAAGCTTATTTTTGGAAATATATAATGGATAACATAGATTGAAGCATATAAATTCATAAGTTAAGTAAATACATTTAATTTGTAAGTTATTCCATTAATAACATTATATTTACCTTTATAAATTTAATAGTTTAATATAATTCATCCCAAATTTTAGATGTATTTTATTCAATGGAAAAAATAGGAGGAACAACTTAAAAAACCAATGTAATGGGAAATCTGTTTACTTCCCAAACGAGATTCCAAACATGATGGGAGATCAACTTGGAAATACTGTGATTTATCCAAACTAGCTACCAAAAATAACAGTTACAAACTTTCACTTTTTTGAATTCCCAAAGATTTAAAAGGATTAGAATATGTCAAGTTAAGGAAGTTAATCTGAAAAAATGTAATATGTGAAAGAATACCAAATTTCCTTTATGGAATAATTGTGCAAAGATGCACTATATGAATTTCCCAAAATGAAATGAGAGATGATTTACTTGCGGAAAGATAGGGAATAATGCATCTGATTTCCATGAAAAAATGGATAATGTGATGGATGGGTCTAATGTTTAATCTAAGGTACATTATATAGTTCTCTGTCATAAATGTTGATATGTTTGGTATTATCCAAGAAAATTCTTTATTCAAAGGGTTTAGAAGCATGATGAGGAATAAAAACATTCAAGATTGTGGGAACAAGGAAATTCGTATGCTTAGATAGATCAACATGACAGAAGTGAATATATTTTATGTCATGTTGTATTTCAATTCATTTCCTACACATATTATTATAATCTCTATATGAATAAAATGTCACCAAAATAAATGCTTTGAAAAGAAACATCTACGATTATGTATACCATGTTGATATTTATGGGAATGTTATTCTTGAAAGTATAATCAATGTTCCTTTAGTGTAATTTGATGTTATCCTAGTTATGTAATGGTTTCACTTTTATAAATCCAATATAAATCACTAGGAGGAAAAACTCACCCTCTATGAAAAAATCACCATTAAACCCTATAAAAGTACCAATAGTGGGATGAATCTTCTTTAGTATTGAAATTATTTCACTACAAGAAAGAATATCTATATTAAAATTTTGGTAATAAGGAAGGACCTATTCTATGGAAATCATTTAAGTGAAAATATTAAAGTGTTCATGTTTTGATATTTGACAGTTTTTTTATTGAAGTGGTATATCAATGACATTCTAGATATAAGAATCATAAAATATATAAGGATCATTCCATAGTCTTGTTTTTCCTTTTAGGAGTTTAAATTTACATTGAAAAGTTCTGATAACATATAAAAGTGATATAGTGATAAAGTGATATTTTAGAAAACACATGATTGATGGACTAATAACTCTATATAAATTGAATGGCCCAAAGGCCTTATATTTTAATTTTTGATAATCCCCCTTTTATGGGTTAAAGGGGAACCTATAAATGGCCCATAGGATTCATGAAATTACATGACCTGGAAGCCTTAGAGGAATTCAACAAGACCATATCAACATCAGACTGCTCCTCCTCCCCAGTATCTATATCTTGATTTCATCTCTCCACCTTCACATGGATGTTTGGCTAGGCTTCCCGTGGTAGCATGGGATGGTTCGGATGGTAAGTTCCATACCCTCTCATTTATCTAAATCTGTTTTATCTTCTCTGGTGAATGCACATACTCAAAATACTCATCTAGATTTTTCTCCTTGTAGAGTTTTCCTGGTCCATTAAGCACAATTTCATGTGGCCCGATGGCCTTGAGGTGGGATGAAGGCCTTGAGGTGGCCCAAAGGCCTTGAGGTGTCCCGAAGACCTTGGGTTGCCTAAAGGGCTTTAAGGACCTGAGAACTAAACCGATCGACTAAAAGCCCTAATGGATGAATAGTTCCCTCTACTACAGTACTAAAGAACACCTACAATAGTGACTTCTATAGTTATCTCTATAGTACTAATATAGTTTCTCTTAAATATGTCTCTGCCCAGATTTGATCTCAGGTCTCCTGAATGCACTTTCCGAGTTCTCACTAACTAGGCTGAGGCAATTATGTATAAACCTTTATAGATGATTAATTTTGGTACAAAACTGAAGAGTCTTAGGATGATATATCTAAGTGTAATATTATTTTTAAAATTATTGAAAAAACTTTTGATGATTTATATTTTATAAATTTTAGAATTATATTTTTTGGAGACATACTACAAGATCAAATGTTTTTTATTTTTAGGTGATTAATGATAATTTGGGAGATGTGTTATTTGAATAAGGTATATATATACCCATTAAAACTATATATTGTGTATGATATTTTTTTAGGTATTAGATTAAGGTAATGATACAACATTTTTGGTAAAAACACTCTTTAATTTTGAGGATATTAGTGTTATATATGGTAGTTAATTTAAGGATTGGCCTATATTAACCCTTTGGTAATATTTTTTCAATTTTGGAGGTTAATATATTATGTTATTATCATAATTTACACTAAAAATTTTGGATTTAGTAAAATATCGGAATAATATATTGTTATTCTTTCGTATATTGTGTGATATATTATAAGTTTATTCTTCTTTAGGCTTAAAAAACTCATATTGAGTTCTCATAATTTAGAGAAAAAGATAATTTTATAGTTGAAATTAATTATAATCTTAAACAAAGTATATATTTTTATGTTACTAGTCTAGATAATAAACTAATTACCTAACT
This sequence comes from Viscum album, assembly GCA_963277665.1. Taxonomy (NCBI): domain Eukaryota; kingdom Viridiplantae; phylum Streptophyta; class Magnoliopsida; order Santalales; family Viscaceae; genus Viscum; species Viscum album. The sequence continues at coordinate 187,283,896 of OY728144.1, forward strand.
CTACAGAAATTATATTGAATAAAAAATGATTTCATATTATGATTATTTCCAATGAATTGATGGTCATTTTATCCATCAAAGATTTATAGTATTGTGGTCATTGAATTTCTCTAGTCTATGTTCTCTGTCACACTCAACTAGTTCTTTGGTGTTAGTTTTCTCTTCCATGTTCATGTCTTCACTTCCATCTAATTTTCTCATACTTGAAAAAATAGTTATGTGATAACTTTTGTACTTCCCTTTCATTCTTTTCAAGAGGATGTTTTATTAAACCATTTTACAATGTGAATTTTCAAATAAAGGTATTTTCATGTGTCAAATCATTTCATAATTTGTTCATGTTTAAATTGTGAGCACACAATTTATTAAAGGGGGATGAATGAAAATCTCCATGTTTTTAAAAGAGAAAATATTGTTCGATAGCATATGTGATATACAATACAGAACCCATTCAAGCAATGTTTTTTTAAATGTGACCCTTTTATCCATTCATTAAATCAACTGATATGCGTACCATTCAATACTTTATTACGTAGTTGTATATATCTATATTATATTGATAAATTATTATTAAATAATTAATCAATTTTTGGTAATTTCTTTTAGTCATTCCCAACAAGTTTTCTTAAAAATGATTTTTATTTCTTTTATGAAACAAATAATTCAATTATTTTTTGGAACATTTATAAGTCGTATTTTATTAAAAGAACATAATTTTTTATAAAAACGTATAAAATTAACTTAGGTTGAAATTTTAGAATTTTTTCAGAAAATATAGAATTTTCAGTGAATATTGAAAAATACAGCTTTTATGTAAAATTATCATTTATTTTGATAAATTAATTAATTTAAAAGTATAATTATTATTTTAATTTTATTTCATGGTTATTTATATTTAATTCAATTAATTACATTTTAATCATCTTTATACGGGATTTTAGTGTTAGTTTATTTTTATGATTGAAGAAATATTTTTTCTAAAAGCTGTTTTAAAATGCATAATGTTTATCAATTTAAATTAATTAAAATAAATCATAATGAGAAATAATATAAATTAAATTTTAATATTATATGTCTATATTTATAAATTTAAAAAAATTTAATTAATATTACTAGTCATATAGTGAAATTGAAACAATCTTTTCCTTAAAAATATTATTTTTTCAGAAACCGCATTTCAACATGCTTGTGTGATTTATAATAAAAATAAAATTTTAAAACCTTGTCATTTTATTTTTATAAGATAAATTACTTATTTTTAATAGTCACAATTAATATTAGATAGTATAGTCAACTTGTCTTTTGTGCAATATGAATAGTAAATTTAGTTAATATTAATTACCACAGTAAAAAGAAAATGTGTTTATTAAGGGTCAAAATAATTTATGAAAGAATAGAATTAAATTGAAACTAATATTATGAATATATATATGTATATTATTTTAATTTTAATTATGAATATGTTAATATTTTTACTTTATAAGTGATTAACTAATTGTCTTGATAAAAATTATTCTTTGATAAGATAAAACACAAATTGTATTTGTAATTAGTATTCAATTTCAATTTAAATGTGTATTTTGATGAATTAATAGATTTTTTTAAAATAAATAATATTTTTAATTAAATATTATTATTAAATAATTTTTATAATATATAAATGATTATATAATTTTATGATGTCAAATGTAATTTTTATAAAGGTTTAAGAACTGTTATTTTCTAAAAAAACCCTTCATTTATCAATAAATGTAAATTATTATATAAAATTTAAAAATTCACATATTAGTAAAATTATTTATATAAAATGAATATTATTTTTTGTAATCATATCTAAATTATCCAACAGTGAATTTTTCATTATTTTCTGAGACAATCTATTTTTCATGTAAAAATTAAATATCACATAAATACACATGTGTATTATAACATCATAATGACCCAAATGTGATATAATAAATAAAATAATGGGTATAAGTTACCAAATACATGATTTTATTTTAAAAAAATTTGATTTAATGTTTATTTTCCTAATTTTATCAAGCCTTTATGAATCTTCCATCACCATTTATATATATTTTAAGGTTCTAAAATAATTTATTTATGATTGCGACTCACGTCTACATAATTAAAATAATTATTTTAATAAATTTGGCCCTTATAATTATAAAATAATAAAAACCACTCCTATTTGAAAAAAACCATGGGTAAAATCCATTGTATGGTTTGTGTTTTTTGTTATTTTATTATGTTGAGTCCAAAACCTAAATAATAATGAAATCCCCCTCTTTTCTTATATAAACCCACAAAATATCCCATTTATATTCACTAAAAATCCATAGAGAACATCCAATATCTTCCTTCCACTATCTAGAGTCCTCCCAAGGTGAATAAAATATCTCAAGAAGACCCTTCCAAGTATTTAGAGTCACACACTCAAGTAAGGGATCTTCCACTCTCCTCTTTTTATCAAGATTTTTTTTATTATATCAGTATTTTTTTTATTATGTTGGGATACATAATTACATACCCCTTGAAGTAAATTTAAATTATAAATAATGAGACCTTACTTTCACTCCCTGTAATCCTTCCATGATACTTTACTCCTCCAAAATCCATTTTTTTATCAAGTCACTTTTTGGAGAAGTGAGAATCATACATACTTTCCACATATCACTCGTACTACCCCACTTAGAAAAAACATAAAACATAAAAAAATCAAAATCAAACACACCCTGATCCATGTACCGCCAATTCCGCCTTCCAAAAACCACAACATTCAAAATTCAAAAATCAGCACCAAACTCTCCATGTGACTGCCTCGGGACCCTCATTACTGTCGTTGTCCATCACTGTATCATCACAGACAGCTGTCCGCGTCATCTCCACCACACATTTCCATCGTTACCACTAGAAACAGAACTGTCATTGTCATGCCGTCTTTGACCATCAGAAAAAAAGAACCCAGCCATATCATCGGAGAATATTCCACTAGACACATACCAAGAACACGGGGACATGAAAATCAGAAAAAGAATCAGAACAAAAAAACCTCAGATCAAGAATTTTCAAGAAGAACATGATGATGCAACCACCACCATCTGCCTGGAGCCAAAGAAACACTAGTGACCACCAACTGGGTTAAACAAGCACCAGAACCCTCCACCACACCGTGAGACGAAACTCTCGAAATCCTGAAGGTCACCACGAAAACCAGTGAGCCGTCGAAGAACTTTACCGACGAAGAGATGACTAGAAAGCATCTTGTCATCACTACACCTTCGTCGGTAGCATCCACAACCCTTCACTGACTACACCCTTTGTCGTCGCCACACCGACCAAAAAGTCACAATACCCTCTCATGAGCTCAAGAAGCATCACCTAGAGCCCCCCCCCCCCACATCGCACCACACATCCAAAACCTCCTATGAGTCAGTGCACCTGAATGACCTGGAATGGAGCAGAGACCTGGGAGGCTAGAGAGGGTGTGAGCAGAAGGGCCTGCACAACAAGATACAGAGAAGAGCGAAAAACCCAAATAATTAACATTCCGAACCTAAAAAAGGTAAAAAAGAAAATACTTCTAGAATTAAATGTCGTTAGGGGATAAAACCCTAGAAAAGAATAGGGATTGAAACCCAAAGATGATAAAGAGAGGATCCACTGAGAAACCCATCACCGTCAAACAACAAATCCCAAATACTCAAGGTCTCCATCTCTCCATATCTGACCTGTAGAAGAGAGATGGAACGTGAGGTTAGAGCATAGTAAAGGAAGTCGGGGAGAGAGCATAACACCTTCACGGAGTAGTCAAGAGATAAGAAAGAGCAAAAAAGACCTAAGTGGAGGATCTAGCACCGGTGGGGAGAGAACCAAACCTAGGAGGGTGTAGACGATCCGTGAGCCCGAGAGCATCCCGAAAAATGAGGATCCATCAAATATGGGTTACTACACTCCCATGATCCTTTATGTACACCTGTTACTATGCCGAAATTTTGAAAGGGACTTCTCTCTTTTCATTTCCATTTAGGAGTTTCTTTTATGACAGGTCATCTTAAATTTTATTTTATTAGGTCGGGATATGTTCTTATATATTCCCCTTACAATACATCTAATTTATAAATTATTATGTCCCCCCTTTAACTATCATTAATCCTCCCATGGCCCTTTATGTACATTTGTTATCATGCCAAAATATTGTTAGGATTATCTTCCTTATTCATGTTTATTCATTACCTTATGCATTTTAATTATAAATTGTCATGTTGGGATATTTATTTACATGTAACGTTTATTGACCATTTTATATCTAAAAGTTGAGATACCCTTTTCTCTCTCATCAACTCATTTTATAATTCTTTAAGTGACATAATTATGATGTAGAAAATTCACAATGATTTTCTATGAGAAACCAATTGTGTATTGAATACCATACCCATTTTATATCAATGGTTTTCACCTTTATAAAAATACCTTTTTATTGGGGACTTATATGTATGTATTACACACTCCTTGATCATGGAATAAATTATGACGATGAATGAATCAATGTTGTATGATCTATGTGGCACACCTAATAATGAGAGTGAAATGAGTGTGACAGGTGTGATTGAAATTATATACCACTATAATGTTTTGGGTAATTATTAGTATAATAATACATTATTTAGGGATAGGAATTGAACCTAATTATTTTATGGGGCATTTTCCACCATGTTTTCCATGTGGGTTGGCCTTGAATTATGTTGATAATGCAGTATTTTAAGTTGTTTCTACATTTCCCATGTTATGATTATCATTATATATAATGTATCATTTTTTAATGTTTAATATTATTAATCTTTTTAAGACCCATTGATATGCATGTTTTCCAACATGTATCACCTTATACAATTTTTATTCTCTTACTAGGATTTATATCTCACCCCTTTCTTATATTTTTCCCCATGTTATCCCATGTAGTTTTAAAAAGCCCAGGAATTTTAGAAGCATGTTAAGGATGTTTTCAATAATGTTATTGAATCCCATGTTCAAATTTTATGTTATGTTCCTAATTCCCAAATTCAGTATACTTATCGATCTATTGGATGGTATTAATTATAATTTTATGTAATAAATCATGTATTATTGTGACATAAATAGAAAGGTTGTTATAGGGATAGTGTAGATGTCATGATCTCCAATAAACTCTACACCAATGTGGGTCTTGATTAGTGTGAGAAACTAGTAGAAGTAGTAGATATGAAGATCACATGATCCATTTTGTTCAATTATTGAAATGTTGGGTCCAAAAGGGATAGGGAGATAGAGTTCTTTTGAGTACCACTCCCCTCCCATCATTGTACACTAGACTAATAAAGAAGAGAAATTGCCCCCCCCCCACAACAAATACTGGGGTATTACTCCATGAGGGATACCCTTTGAATATTTTTTGGGAAAGAGGGTAGGATACAACATTAAACCTAAAAGGGAAAAAAGTTTAATACCCACTCCCCCATCTAGAAAGGGGAGGTTCATGTGAGAGCCACCAAGGCTGGGACACTCATTACCATGAAAATATTGACATGAAGGCATTTTGAGGGTCCTCCATATCAATGAGGTTTCAAACAATACTCCACTTACCATGGGTATGTAGACTCAATACAAACTGCTAATGTGTCCACTTATTTGATCACACATATCTATTTCCTAGGGAAAAGGCCATGGCCTGAGTTCATTATAATGGTTTGGGGTGGAGCGAAAGTGGGGACTAATGGTTTGTTGGTAGGAACTATTAATATTTGGAGAGTAGAACTTCATAGTATTCCCCATTATGTGTACCCTATTCTTATGCTGGATGGGGTTCCCACTGCATAGCTTGTTTCTACATAGGTGAGAGTGTCATCCACAAAGAATTGGGTTACGCATAACTAGGATATTTAGGTGCATCTTTTCTCTAAATGAGACCGGGGTTCGATTTGCTTAGTGTTTTTCTACGTGGTATAGAGTTCCTTCAAAGTAGAATTTTTCTATGCAAGGAATGGATCCCTCCATGTAGTTTACGCTTCAGGGAGGACTAGAAAGGTTCCATCCACTTACTGTTCATGGGATGGTGTCTGCAATGGGGTATTAGATTTAGGGATGGCTGAATGAATTTATTTTCTTCCTTAATTATATGAGGTGGGTTTACCTACCGGGAATCGATGGATCTCTCACCATTCTTCCTATTTTCCTATTTTCATCCATATTTCAGATATTTTTTTCGTCGACCACTTTTTTGGTTCCCCTATGGGTATTTTGTAGAAGAACATAAGAACCATATATCGAGATGGCCAGTCATCCATAGTGGTCCATGTGGCTTCATTTACGGGTTTCGAATTAAGGACGCACCAAAACAAAAATGATTTTGATTAAAAGGGATGAAAAATACCATCCATGTCCATAGATGATTTATTTTTCATGAGGGATGACCATTCATGGGGTGAAAATCACCTTACAAACCTAAAAATGGTTTGGTTTCATTCATGGGTGTTGATGGTGCCGTCTCATCCTGTGAACTATTTTGTTCACATGACACCATCCAAAGTGGTGGTTTATGTAGTAGTTTTTACTTCTCGAAACAAATCCTTCATTCTTATATTGACACCATTGAACATTTAATAAAATACAATGGATTCATGTTAATTTTTTCCTTAAAAAAATTCATGGAATTATTTAATTCTATCATGCGGCGTTTTGTAGACTAAAAACAGTAAAAAATTTATACATTGGTGGATAGGATGACTTCTGGATAACTACTTTATTACATTGAAAATTTTAACTCATATTTTTAGAATATCTCCCCTTAGTTCATGTGTCATTTATGGTAGAGACATGTTATACCAACATGAATATGATTTATTCATAAACACTCCACAACACCATTAATGTCCTCAATATATTGATCATCCCAAATTATAATAGCCATATCTAGAAGGTTGTTGTTATTTTATTTAAATATACTGAGATTGTATCCATTTTAGAGGAAAAAATATTATTGGAGAATTTATTTCATCCTTTAAATTAAAAGTTTATTTTTCACAAGTATTAATTTTCAATTATTTTCTATAATTTACTTTTCAACATGAATTGTTAGAGATAATATATTTATTTGGAGATTTGAAGTGTTCTGAATTAAATTACTTCTCTAATCCCTTATTTTCAGTAGTTTTTGATGATTTTCTATTGACCTCAACAACCTTTCTAAAATAATCTATGATCTATTTTAATAAGTTTTCGGATTCAATAAACATAGATCAAGTTTTCTGTTGTTCTTCTTCTTTGAGAGAATTTTTTTTGTTAAAATCCATTACCATATTTTTCATTTTATCCACTTTTAGTTTGTGTATTTTTATTTATTCAACACAAATAATATCTTTCATTGAAAATTATTTCTTTTCCTAAGTTATATTTTAATTATATTTCAGTAATAGTCTCTTATCCTTCTTGATATATTTTCCTCAACACGAGAATCTAATTCATTTTTAACATGTTCTCTAGATCTATTTTTTCACTTTCATGTTCTTCACTTTTGGAAGTGTCAAACTCACTTTCAACATGAACCATGATGTTAGTTTCATATTATTATTATCTTCTTGTGGTGGAGTCACCATAATATTCCTTTCTCACTAAACTCCTTATTTTACTTTTAATGAATTTATTTTTTACTTCTTCCTAAATTAGTTGTGCAATTTGAGATATTCCCCTATTTCTATTTCTGTGGTTTTTCCATATATGTATTAGGATCCAATGACTTATATTTAAAAATATTTATTGAAAAATGTTCAATTGAATTATATTTATAGCACATTATAGGTAATTTACTTTCACACATAGAAATTCCCATCTTGAATCTTCCTGATACAATAGAAATTATTTTGTTGACATATTCGTCTTTATTTTCATCATCAGTTTTACTTGATTTTGAAATTTCATCATTTATGATTTTAATCATTTTCATGTCTTCAAAACACATCTAATAATTTATCTTCTTCTTGAATAATGAGATCTTTATCATTTCATATATTGTGAGTATATTTTATAATTCATCAAGGGTAAGATCATATCTATTTTACAAAGAAGATACTTAGGATCAATTATACCAGGAAAGTTACTCTTTTTTTTCTGATAGTTGAATAATCCATATTTTCTCCAAAACCCCAAATATTATTGAAAATTTCATAGAATCTTGTGAAATAATTATCAATATTTTATTCTACAACCATCTTGATATATTCAATTTTTCTTCTTCAAATTTAAATTTTTTCATCCTTGACTTATGTTTCCTTTATAATTGATTTCTGATTTACCCCAAACATCATTTTCCATTTTTGAGACCCATAACCTTTGATTAAATGTTTTATGTAATAGGAATCAAAAAGGAATTTTGAGCTTTACCAACAACTTCTATATTTATCTTCTCTATAAATGTTATAATAACTTAATCAACAAAAGATAGGAATTGAAAGGTGACGATAACTGTAAATTAAAGTACAATATATAGAAGAAATAGCTATATCATATTCTTCCAACTGTTGGAAAGTATGAACAACCCAACTATTTGAGGAATTAAAATAATCAGTTTATAGACCTATCATGCTACTCCCTGGATATGGTTCGAGACTCGTACTTTAGGGCTGGGACCTTCGAGTAGGGCCTACTCAGGGATATCCAAGAAGGTGTGGTTTCCTTATTCCTGCACACCTATGCTGGAGTGTTGGAGGGGGCCCTAGTGGTGGAGGGCATTTTGGCTGAGAAGATCCCGCCTGTTAGTGCTGGGCACGTGAGAGATGAAACTTCATTAGTCGGATCGACATCTAGTAGCCGGTAGTAGGTGAAAGGGTCTAGATGTGACTGACATTTTAGGAGGTGACCCCAGGATGGAGGATCTGAGGCTAAGTGCTAGCGATCCAGTTTTGGTTAGCCACATGAGAGGCGGTGTTATGCTTGCGATGGTCGTGGAAATCTTGGTAGAGATTGTCCGACCCGCCATGAAGCTGAGAGGGAGCCAGTTGACAGGCCGCCTTGGCAGTGGAAACATTTTGAGCGAGGATGTCCACAGGGTGGAAGATGTGGCGATGGAGCTAGTGAAGCAATAGGAGGTGGTTTGTAGTATCATATGCCACAACCACCACACCCCAGGTGTCCACAACGGGCTTAGGGAGCTTGTGGACAAGGGCGAGGACAGCTGCAATCCTTAGAGGTTGTTGACCCAGAGGCTCCACATATGGATAGAAGTATGCCTTGTGTCCTTTCTAATTTCTACAGCAGTTTTGATAGAAACTCTTTACTGGTACTCTTCCCATTCCATTGCTTGCTCAATTTTTGTTCAGGGCATTAGTAATAACCTGTGTGGGTGTTGTTCGGCGTGATTCGAATGCATGAGGAAGAGGGTTCTTTCCCCCACCGATAAGCGTTTTTGTGATGCGATCAAAACCTTGTGGGCGAGTCAGTGCTACCCAAAGCACATAGTGTTGGGGTGTGGTGGATGAGTCCCTCTGACTTATGTGTTCGATCAGGGGTGTTTGTTGGCGAACTCGCCAGCGTGGGAGACCCAGTTCAGAGTCCAGCTGAATTCCTTGTGCTTATAGATTTTCAGGGATGAAAATTTCTAAGGTCGTGAGGATTTAGCCACTCGGGTTTTGTCCTTGTCAGACTTTGGAATATTCCTAAGTATAATTCCTGAGTTAGGTGTGAAGACAGCGTGCGATTCCAAGGCCCAGTGTGCCTAGAATAAATTTTATAAAAATATTAAGTCTTTTTATACTATTCATTTGGTGAGGGTGGGTTTTCTACAAAACTATAGCTTAGAATAGGAATCCAAGGGAACCATTGCTTCTGGAGCGTACCATTTACCCTAGGCGGGGTGTAAAAGTTGCGGGCATGGGCCTGCTGTGAGAGATTTCACCCGGGAGGCAAAATCATCATTTTAAAATAATGACTTAGTGATATTTATCACCAGCGTTCTCCTCAAATAACTTTCAAACAAAGTCTCAGAAGGAGAATCTGATACTTCTTTTGAGTTCAAAATGGGGTGTTTTGCCTAGGTGTGATATAAAATAGGCGGGCGCAGAGGTTTCAGAATCCTTTCCCATCAGCAGAGTCTCAGAGAGGTTATAAATTCGTTTAAGTGTGGAATTAGTGGGAAAGCCCTAATTTCCCTTATTTCTCTCTCTATCTCTATCTATCTATCTATCTATATATCTCTCTCTCTTGTTCTTTTGTGTTCTTCATTGTTCTTCGCCGGATTGAAGAGCGAACTCTGGCGGATCGAATTGGGATCGCAGCGGGCGCATCACCAACAATGAATGGCTGAATCGAGTTAGGATTTCTTTTTTCATTCCACTCCTTCATCAATTTTCTGGAGTTTTTTTCTAATCCGTTCATTTAATTATGTAATTTTATAATTGGGAAAATGGACGAACGAACACGGCCACCGTTCGTGTCCCGTTCTAAAACTCATGTTCGACGCGTTCTTCGTCGTTCTTCGACCAAAATTTCGGACCCACCAAAACCATGATGGATTGATGATCGAGGGTAGGTTCTACGAAGGCCTCGTCCCGAGGAATCCAAATCCACCTGCGGATTTAAAATCGGCCCGTCAGAGCGGTTGTGGCGGCCGATGGAAGGTCGGGCTCCGGCAAGGGGCGGCGATCGGAGGTCACACCGGAGGCGCGACGGAGCACGGCCGCCGGTGTTAGAGCGGAGGCCGGAGGGTTCAGCATCGGGTGTGGATGGTTTGGCGTTGGGTGTGACCGGAATAGACGGGTAGATCTAGTGGAGAGGGGAGCACGATGCTCGGGCGAGGGGCAGTCGGAATTCGGAGCAGGACAACGGTGTCGTGTGCGGCCAGCGGGGCTGAGGCGGCTTCAGGGGAGCTGACAGAGGGGCGGAGAGGCGGTCATGGCGCGGGGAGGCCAGTTTCGAGAGGTGCGCTCGGTCGGTGGAGCGGCGCTCAGCCTGTCGCAGTCGGAAGGACCCTGAGGTGCTGTCCTAGGGGGAGCGGCAGACAAGGACCCACGTTCGGTGGGTCCTGTTGGCGCGGCACGCAGACAAAGACTAGACAAGAGGTAGGTCTTCTTGGAGGAACTGGACCCGAGGGGTCTGGTGGATTTCAGACAGGTTGTGGCCAGCGGTCCATGGCCTGCTGGACCAGACCTGCGGCTGGGCCGCGGGCCGGTGGTTTAGACCGGGCCGATAAGGGTGGACCGACACAGTTTGGGCCCCCGTGTGTTTAGGGGGGATAAATTTTAAACGGCGTGTCCGATTGATGTGTGGTCAGTGGCCACGAGCTCGTGTTAGTGAGGTGGACTTTTTGAGTTGGGATTCGTGGTTTTTGGGTTCTGTTCCTGAAGGCGGGTGAACCGAAACACTTTAATTTAATAATAATAAATTATTATTAAAGCATGCAGCGGATGTACCTTGAAAACCAGACATCCAATTGATGCCCCTTCAGTGGTAGCATGACCCTAGTCGTCATGCAGACATCTTGAGATGCTCCTTTCAGTGTTCAGGCTAAATAAACGGGGTGCGGGCCCCACAGGGTCCGGTTTTCACTTTTTAGGACGAAATGTCGCTTTTTGACCCGACATCCATTTTGAGTGTTCGAGTAGTCGATCCCGTGTGTTTTTACTAGGGTTTCGAAATGGTACGATCTTCTTCATGAGCATCAGGATCGTGGTGTGGGCCCCACATGGGCTAGTTACAGTGAATAGTGCCTTTTTAACAGGTTGTCCTTTTTGGGCAAGTAAACAGCCTATCCTGCGTGTTTTCCTACATGGATTGTGATGGTGGCCTCGATATCGGCCTTGGAGGTGCGTGGTGTGGCATTGTGGTGGGTCACTCGGGTTAGTGACGTTTGGACCAACAATGGTTGAGGGTACTCCCTTGGTTCATTCCTATGAGAGTTCACACAACTTCACAGCCTTAGTATAGGTTTGTGATCCTCTCGATGGGATGTTTAATCAGTTAGAGTTGTGGCATCCCTCCAGTGGGCCCAGAGTGGGATCCTCTAGCATCGTTTCCCTAGATCGGGTTCTTGGTATCGCTTTGACCGCTTATCCATGAGCGGAGATCCCCTATCTAGCATGTCAACCCCATAGGGTTTGTGGCATAATCATGAATATGATCCCCAATGCAGTGGGGCGTGCTCAGTATGGTTGTGGCAACGTTGGGTATACAATCCCCTACTCCTCATGAGGATTATTTTAGGGTTGAGGTATCATTGGTTATACGATCCCCTACTCAGCGCCTAGTTTCTGTAGGGTTGCATCATCGTCAGTTCGATCCCCTAAAGCACGAGATATACCAGATAGGGTTTCAGTATCTTCGTGACCATCATGACACGGGTGACGATCCTCTATATGAGTGACATGTTTCTGATGAGCTCCAGATCGGGTTGTGGTATGCCTTAGCGGATCATCTGAGTGATCCCCTTTCCCTGAGATCTACAAATGCCAGATCAGGTTGTGGTATCCCCCAGTGGACCCTGGGAGTGATCCCCTATTTGTGAGATCTCCGTATACCAGTGTGGGTTCTGGTATCCCTTATTGCACCCTAAGAGCGATCCCTTATCTGAGGAGTTTGGTTTTTATGTTGTTTCAGTGAGGTTTTCTCAGTGACGATATCCGACGAGCGTGATCTCTCGAGTGAGCATCTGAGGTGATTATGTGGGAACTGATGGAGTGTATCTCTCGGATGAGTGTCATTTGGGATGACAGTGATCATGGAGTGTGTTGTCCTATTTTTGAACTGTTGCTGGTGATGAGGTCGATACCTCATGTGTCTTGGTGCATGAGCTGAGTATATCTGGATTGTTCATGGTTAATGTATGGAAAAACACCTGAGCTGAGCCGACTAGCCGTGTTTAGCTGAGGATGGTCTCAAGATGGAGTTTCTCTCTTGTTTTGATTTCATCTAGCTGGGATGAGCTGACTATTTCCTTTCAGTTTCTCCTTTTCTTTTTGGGGTTTTTGGGGTGCCTACTAGGTATTTTATATACTCGCCCTGCACTTTCTTTGCATGCACATGTTTGTGTTTTGTGCAGACCACAGACCATTTGACGGACTTCCAGGAGGACCCAGAGCAGGAGGATCTTAGTGTGCAGGACCGACCGGGGGGTTTACTAGAGGTGTGCTGAGGGGCATACCAGCAGGTGCTTTTGGCAGCATTTCCCTCCTTCTGAGTAGGTTGGACGCCTTTGTATTTGTCTTTTGGTGGCCCCTATTTTTCCCTTTGTACTTTAGTTGTACTCTGGTCTGGGATAGATGTATGCATGCATTTACTTTTCAGTTTTATACATCTCTTCACTGTTGTGTGGAGGTGTATGTGGGTGAGTGTGTATATGTTCCTTAGGATAATGCCTCCCATGTGTGTGATAGGCTACTCGGCGCTAGTCGCCAGTCCCTGGCCTACTCGAGGCGGGCTTGGGGAGTCACGGCTCAAGCCCTGTTGGGTCGAGTCATGAACGATTCCTGGTATTTCATCTAGGGTCCAACCTAAGGCTTTTTTGTTTTCCTATAACACATGAACAAGTTTGGACTACTCAGTTTCAGTATGTGAAAGAGAGATAATGACATGGTAATAGTGATCATGGAAAATAAATGCATATATCTGGTGTGTAGGAAGAGGTTTCAGATCAATACCATCTTTAATTTGTGGGTTAGAGAACTCAGGAATGGAGGAAGGGACTTCAGTTGCTTCAGATTCAGTTTCCTTAATACTATCCAAGGTGGAGCAGTAGAGATCAGAGTTGATGTGGGATTCAAGAGAATTTTCATGTTCCTATAGATTGATGGAGTCTATGAAGTAGAGGTCAATATCATCGTCACCGTTTATGACTTGGTTAATCGTGGTACATTTTTCACAAGATAATTTCTCTATAGAACATGATGAGCATGATGGAATGGGGTTCAATTGACTCTCCGAAGTTTCCTCAGAAGCATGGATTGAGAATGTAGAGTGATCCTCATCTGGGTATCTCATGGATTGGAAAATGATGAACATGACTAGTTGGTCACCATATTCAATGGATAAGATTCCTGAATGGAAATAAATCTTGGTTTTAGCAGTCATGAGGAACAGTCTTCCAAGAATTAGGGGAGATAGAGAAGAGTTTGTCTCACTTTCCATGTCAAAGACATAGAAATCGGCTAGGAAGAAATGATCATTGACACGAAAGAGGACATCCTCAATTATACCATTAGGACTAGCAGTGCTTCGATTGGACAATTGAATGAAAACACCTATTGGGTGCAAGGGACCTAGACCAAGGTTAGAGAAGATGGATTTGTGCATGACAATAATTGAGGCTCCTGGGTCTATGAGTGCATCATCAAATATTGAACTTCCAATTTGGCATTGAATATTAAAGGTCCCTAGATCTTTATAATTTATGGGAATAGACTATTGGGTGGAAAAATATTCAAAGGTCCTAAGTTGCCTCTTGTGGGTGCAAAATTATTTAAGAAACTTGGAATACTTAGGGATATTTTTATGGAATCTAAGGGGTGAATGTTGACTTCAAAACGTCTAAACATGTCGAGCATTTCAAGATTGGGTTCAAAGGACTTCCTAGGTTTAGAAACAGCTTGAGGAAAAGAATTGGATTCCTATGTGGAATGGAAGGATGTGAGGGAATGGATTCAGATTCCTTTTCATGTTTTTTATTCTCATTTTGTAGGTCAACATTAAAAGGGGGGTTGGAGGACGTATCTTAAGGCATATCAATTTTTTTCCCGATCTAAGTGCAATTGAAGTTACATTACCCTTGTGGTTGGGTAATGGTTGTGCTAGAAGTTGAGAATAATTTGATTATTGTTTCTAGGTCAGGTTGGATGCAAGTTAAACAATTTGGGTTTCAATGTTTTCGATGCTGGAAGGGGTGAAGGAGGAAAGATCTTCCACCGCACTTTCCCATGGTTTCATGGAATAAGTGGCTTCTCTCGGATTGGGATTACCTTGATTATCTTTCTTTGTAAAGTGATTTTATGGGTTTGGGAATTGGGAAGGCTCACTAAGATAGTGGAATCTAGGAGGAGGAAGATGAGGATTGATCCATTGATGTTGAGGAACAAAAGGGTAAGGTTGTTGGAAGTTACCAACACTTTGAACATATTAGAATTGGTATTGGGTTTTGATGAGGGTATTGAGGGGGATGAGAAATGTGATTCCCATATCTCATGTTAGGGTTATATGTAGAAGAGAAGGGCTCATAATGGGTTTGGTTGAATTTTCTAACAAACTGACCTGATTGTTGAGGGTTGGGGTTCCGCTGAGCATATACTACATTGATCTCCATTGGTCTAGATGAATCAGATTGATCCTATTTAAGTTGCAGACATGTGTCAATTGGATAATATGAGGAGCTATAGATTCCACAATTCTTGATAGGTCCATGGAAAAAAGATTCTGGAGAAGATGAGGTTGGGACATTGGATGCCACAACTAGTTGTCGCATAAGACTTGTAAGTTCACTCATCCACTCAGTTATCTTGTTAAAATCAATGGATTGATTGCCTTGGAATTTTTTTCTTGAGAATGTGCTCGAGTATGGAATTGTTGTGCGTTCACAACCATGTTTCTTATAATATCTCTTCCAACTGTATGAGTTTTATCAAAAAGATCACCACTGCTTGTGGCATCAATGAGAGTTCTCTCCATCACCAATAACACCTCATAGAAGTATTGGATCAAGAGTTGGTCAGGGATTTGGTGGTGTGAGTACGATGAAACAATCTTTTTAAACCTCTCCTAGTAGTCATGGAGCGATTCACTTGGGAATTTACGAATACCACTTATTTCCTTTTGGATAGAAGTAGTACGAGAATCATGAAATAATTTCTTTGAGAAGAGTCACTTCATGTCATTCCATGTGGTTATGGAACTAGGAGGAAGGTAGTAGATCCGTGACATGGCTGATTCAGATAGGTAGAAAGGAAATTCTAGAAGTTTTATTTGTTCCTCAGAAACCCCTTGAGGATTCATGGTAGAGCACACCACTTGGAACTCTTTAAGGTGGAGATGTGGATCCTTATTGGCTAGCCCGTGGAAATGAGGAAGAAGATGAATCAAACCTGATCTAAGTTCAAAGTTGGCCTCTATGTTTGGATATTGACTACCAAGATGTTGTAAATTCATATCAGGGATAGAGCGTTCTTTAAGTGTTTGTTCCCTAGTATTGGCCATATCTAATTTAATTGGTTGGACAAGGATGAGTTCTTGAATGAGTTGATTATCTCTTATGTTCCTCCTAAGTTGGTGAAGTGTTCACTCAATTTTAGGGTCAAAAAAATATGAGGTATTGTTTGGTAGGCTATGGGGCATTCATAGAGATGTTGGAAGAATGTGGAAGATGATTTCTTCTTTGTGTTTTTTCATTTTATGATTTTTATGAGAAGGCGGATTTTTCTTTTCTTTTCTTTCAATTTTTTTAAAAAAATATTTTGGTTTTTTATAATAACCATAAAATAATAACTACATAAAGCACCATCCTCAGCAAAAGTGCCATTTAAAAGCATGGAAGATTGTCGCCTATCGACCAGTCAATGTTCCAGTGCTCTGTTAATGTGTATAGCAGCACTTGGGTCGAATCCTCGGCAATGATACTTTATAATAGTCGATCGTTTTTAGTTGATTATATTCTGTTTGGGGGGTTTGTTTGCAGAGATTATGAAATAATTTATGAATTATGTTTTATTAATATTGATTTAACAATTTGATAAATATTGGGGTGAGTTCATCAATATGTATTTAAGCTTGTGATATCCTTGATCCTTACTTTGTATTGCATTAAATTAAAACCCATGTCACAAGTTAAAGTTGATTGGAATTCCTAAGTGTTAAGGCCTTAATAAATGACTTAAATTTACTATGATTATAATCTCAATTAGTACTTGATTATGCTATTTTATTTATGGTTCCAATAATCCATGGAATCCATGCATTAATCAAAATATTTAGTTAATCCATGACATGTTAAGTCCAACATACACAATGTTAATTCAAAGAATACGAATGGAGAAAAGTCTCTCAATCGCTTAACATCTATAAATTATAACTCACCCAATGAGAGAATTACTCATCCATTTAAATGATTAGTAATTTGGTTATAATTATTATGAAGATAAATTATAAAGAAAGGAAAAAGAAAGGGATAAAAAAATAGTGGTGCGTCTAACACACACACAAACGATGATGATAATTAAAAATGAACATTAGATTGAATGAGAAATAAAAATATGGAAAGGGGATTCAACTAAATTTAAACTATTTTAAAAACATATATAATAAACTATATATGGTGGATGAGAATAAGAGATATTGAAGAAGAAACTTTCATTAAAACATATTTTCAAAAAACAAACACTTACACGATTACAAACGATAAACAACACAAAAGTAAATGAAATGAAGCAAGGAGGAATGTTATATCAAGTAAAAACATTAGTATTTCAGATCCTAATAAGTCTTTGTAAGAGCCTTGGTCATGCCAACATATCCTAATTTTATCTGAAATCCCAACTCCTCTGAAGGATATGAGGGGGATGTATTTATATCCCAAGGAAGTGGACTGTTTTCTTTCAAAATCTGTCCTTCAACTTGCATCGCCAATTTGGCTATTCAGATAGAAGAATCTTGAGATATACTCTTCTTAAAAGTTGTAGATAATAATGTTTTCCAACTTCTCTCAAATTTTGGAGTCACTGGGACTTATGGAACCAGTGTTATGTTGGTTTGATTAAACAATGTTAAACTATCCATTTCAATCCATACTTTTTAGAAGGCCAAAATGTGAATGGGTTTATCAATAGAAATATTCCTTTAATACGAACACATTATTCAAAAATGTCAGCCACCTATATCTCCTCATTAACAATTAAAAATATCAGCTTGATATGATCATTACATCACGATCTATTTCATTAATAGTTTCCGGAATTTCATATCCGACCAAAATGGTGGGCTGGACATCAAAGCATCAGTTGGGCCTCCTGTCTTTGTATTTGGGCCTTGAAATTTTTATCTAAGATGGATTTAATTGTACTCCTAGTTTGGAGGATAATTAAATGATTTTTAATTCTAGAAGGAGCCCAAGAATTCTATCTTCATGGATTGTCCAATTTCATCACAGATTATTTGGGCCTTTTTGTGTGGACCATATATCCCTCCAAATGGATGATTTGTCCAAAGGTTCCTTCTAATTAAATGTTTTAATTTGATTATGTAACCCGAAAAAACAAGAATTGTACAATTTGGATAAGTAGGGTGAGATTTATTATTAAAACATTAAACGGACTTGAATCTAGATGAATTCAAATTATGCTCAAAAATTATAATTAATATTTGAACATTAATTTTTCACACAAATTATGAACATTTCATATAAAATCTATAAAGGGAGTATATAAAATGTTATAATAATATTAAAAGCATCACTTTGAAATTTCACTTTAATGTTTTTGATCTTTTGGTAGAAGTGAGTGCAGAAGTTTCAGGTTGATTATTCCCTATCACATTCAATTTCTCCTACCTAGAATGAAGGTGGAAAGTCATTGAAGACAAAGTACATGAGTTCTCATCTCAAGAGTTTCATGATCTGTGAATAATGAAAAACCTTATTGTCTAAATTAAATCCTCTTGTTTTATACCTCTAGCATTGCCTAAGTAGACTTATATTGAAATGATTGATGGCACATTTCTTAAGAAAACATAGATACCCTTTTCCTATAAACTTTGTATTTTTTCAATAAGGGGGAGATAAAGTCAAATGATAGTTCAAAAGGTGGAGATAATGAAAAAGAAAGAGGGGAGAGATAATATTCTCATATTGATATTGACACATTCATTTAAGGAGGACTTAACGGTATTGGCAACAAAATACAAAGGGGGATATTTTTGGGACCATTTTCTTTTGTAAGGTTGTATTTGTTGTAAATAGTTGTCAATGAAGATCAAAATAAAAAAGGTGATGAAGAAGAAGTTAAAAGTTGTTGAGAGTTATAATTCAGATGACTTTTGAACTGATCTTAAGTTCAAAATACATGTATCAAAGGTGATACATTGTATACAACAATGAGACCATGTCATAATGTGTTGAATGGATCCATGTTATAAAGTGATCATGCAACATCTAACTATTCGAAGAGACCATGCAACAGACAACCTGAAGAGACATGCATAATTTCATGAGGGTAATATGGTGATTTGAAGATTTAGGAATGACCATACATAGCTAAGAATATGATTCCAGTCATATTCAGTGTTTACTAGAGAGACTGATGTTGTTATGAGATAGGAGAGTTGGGAAGTTGTTGTACTTTCCTTGGAGAATCGAACAATGTTGAAACTAATAATTCAAAGATCATATATTATAGTGGAAGGAATTTGTGATGAAAGCTACTGATCATTGAAGAAGCCAGATAAAAGTGAAGAAGTATGGGTGTTCTTGCCGAAGAAGATATTTATAGTGGGGTTGTTTTCTAGTGTGCCAAATTTGTGGGCCACAAAATCATGATCTTGGTGATGGAAAAAAATTTTATGAGTGAACGGTACACATAATGGTATATAGAGTAGTTTTTAGATGGTTTTTGTACATAGGAGTGAGTGGTACGTGGAACAGTACATGGATCAATTTGCAGAACCAGAAATAGTTCGTAGTAATGGTACATGGTGAATGTGTGCAATGGTACGCGGAGTGGTTCACAAAACCGAAAATGGTTTGTAGTGACGGTACGCGATGAAGGGGTGAGGTACGCAGAATGCTTGCAAAAATGGTTTGAAGGACGATATGCAGTGGAGGTGTAACAGTTCACAGAACGGGTCATGGTACCAAAAATGGTTCGATGCAGAAGGAGTTGAGGTATGTAGAATAGCTCCTTGTTGGCAGAAGAGATGCATTACATGGAAAAACAGACACACGGTATGCGGTGAAGGTTTGTCATTCGCGAAAGGGTTGCAGTATGCGGTTGAAGCATACAGCACGTGGAAGGAGTTCAGTATGTGGTGAAGTTTGTCTCACATTGAAAATTTGGGTAAAACAAATTGGTGTAATTTGAAAAGTTATTTTTCTATATAAAGAGTTCTAATCCCATCATTAAGAAATAGAGAATTCGATAAGAAAATATCATCGCTATGGAAGAACTCGGCTATGTCTGAAAGTGGTATGTCGGTGAGATTCTGCGTAGGATGAAGTGGTATGCAAAAGATGAAATAGTTCACAAAATTAGAAGGATTAGTATGTGAAAGAGATTTTGCGTAAGGAAAACTGGTATATGGGAGGAAACATAATTCAAAGAATTTGAAGAAAAAGTCCACGGAAGGAGGAAATGGTACGCAG
Organism: Viscum album; assembly: GCA_963277665.1. Classification (NCBI taxonomy): domain Eukaryota; kingdom Viridiplantae; phylum Streptophyta; class Magnoliopsida; order Santalales; family Viscaceae; genus Viscum; species Viscum album. Next base: position 187,304,249 of record OY728144.1, read on the forward strand.
AGGCAGTATGTAGAGGAGGTACGTAGAGGCTATATGAAAAGGTGGTACGCGAATATGGTATGCGAAGGTGGTACATAGAGGCAGTATACAAAGGCTGTAAATGAAGGTAGTATGCCTAGGTCATACGCATAGGCCGTATGGGAAGGTGGTACGTGAAGGTGGTACACAGAGGCGTGATGCGTAGAGCAGGAAGGGTATGCGAAGCAGGCGTTGTACATGGAGCATGCGTAGTACGTGGAGCAGGTATGATTCATAGAGAAGGAAAGATATGTGGAGCAGGCGTAGTACACTATGCAGTATGAAAACCAGACATGGAATGCTGAGTAACTATGGTAAGGTAAGTAGGCACGGTACGCAGAACAGGCATGGTATGCCGAACAAGTGTGGTACGTAGAACATGTGCGCTATGTAGACCAGGCGCAGTACATAGAACAGGCGCGATATGCAGAACATGTGTGTTACGCAGAAAAGGCACAATATGCAGAACATGCAGAGTACGCTGAACAGGTGTGGTACGTAGAACAGATGGGGTATAAAGAATAGGTGTCATATGCAGAATAGGCGCGATACACATAAAAGGTGTGTTATGCAAAATAGTCGTGGTATAAAAAACATGCCCAGTACATATAACAAGCATGGTAAGCTGATCAAAGACATTTTATAGAATTACAGAGAATTCGGTGAAATGAGAACATTATAAAGTAATTTTGTTATTTAAGCGAAAATAAGAATAATTTTTAGTGAATTCAGTCATTCCACTAAAGGAGAAAACTGAATATAAAATAGCATCAATTCAGGATATCAATGCAATCAGGGTCTACTGTTGAATAAAGGCAAATAATTTTCATGACAATCTATTGTAGTTACCTTCAATTTGATAAACTGAGTGAGATCTCTCCCAATGTAGTGAGCTCGGGGGAGTCAATGGAAGTGATCCAAGGGAAACTGTGGGCTATCCCTAAACCATTATAAATGCAGTGTGCATGAGAAAGAGTGTCTATGATTGAACCTTTTTAATCCTTATCCAGTGAAGTTTAATGGAATTTTGTATGACCCACAACATGTCGATTTATGGTCCTTGGACGTAACCCTTAGTGGTGAACCATGTAAAAAGAGTTGTGTTGTCCTTTAACATGTGAATGTTTTAATTAATGGACATATGCATCATACAGGTTTAAAAAAGGGTTCCTACCAATGTGGTAATAACATCCAGTAAATAAGAGAAAAATTTGACACCCTAATTCACCCCCATCTCTGGGTGGTCTAGGGTCCTTCAATTTTAAATTGTTGAACCAAATGGTCCAAAAAATTCTGATCCTATGGGCCCATACTCCTCATGAACCAAAATATGGCATCCACCTAATCCACGCTATAACATGTTCCAAAATATCCATCACAATAGTAGGTATATCTAACGTGACACCTATCATAACATTAGGCAACAAGTAATGCACCCAAAGTGGCATAGCATAATGTATGGCTTGTAGTTCCTGTAAAGTAGCTTAAATGGTGAATGAGATGTCATACGCTCATTCTGTCGATATGGAATGAAATAAAACAAAAAATCAAATCAATAATCACATCAAAATTTCAATTTATCAGCCAACTATGGAATCAAATCAATTATAATAGATAAAATCTAGAAAATAAGAATTTTTTTGAGGAAATTTGTCTTGTTCCTATACGCGATATAGCTACACCCAGGAAAATATCACTACCAAATTCTAATACATATATATCCATGTATATTATCACTAAATAATAAAGAATACTAGATAATAATTCTTTGACACAACATTGTAAAGTGCCAAACTCCGATCCTATGGGAAGGATCCCCAAGCTCGATTAGCCACATGGCATCAAGCATATCTCCCGAAATGCTAAAGGATTTCTACTAGAAGTGAGGGTCAAGGGAAAGTATATGGGGAGGTTATGACCTCATCACTAGAGTGTATCACATCCGATATACAATATAAGATAATTAGTGGAAGTAGCAAATCAATCAGACAAATGATAAATAAAATAGATAATAATATATAAAAAATTCAATATGTGATTTCAAATACAGATGATGATGACACATGTCATGTCTCTAAAAAACAACCAAAATATGTGTAAATGGAAGGAGTTCAATACATGTTTCAAAATAACAAAAACACCAAAAACTATCCCTGCTATCATCATAAGCCTCATCTCGATCTAGTCCTCTCCTTCTCTTAAGTAGAAATTAGAAACCTATAACATGGTTCTTTCCTTTATCCATACTTGGAATCATATAATCTCTTTGGGTACCCATCGGTGGCCGAAACAGGTTTTGAGATAGAATCATAGTAGGAAAAATCCCAAAGGTCTAATTCCATCTAGTTAGTGATTATATAATAATAGCAGTGTGAAAGTAGTAGTAAAATATGTAAATTACTAAAATTGAAAAACCTATAAAGGTATGTTCTCTAATAGAAACACATCCCTTACTACCTAATTTGCCCTTATCCATAATTTCCATGTATTAACAGTCAGTACTATCTCATTCTATAATCAAATTCATTTTATCAAATAGTCTCATTTAATTAATAAGTCTTATGGCCTAGAGCATAGCCCAATGTACCTCGTAAGAATGTCAACAACTTGTTCTTAGCAAGGACTCCAATATGGTATAAGTTTCTGAATAAAAACAATATTCTACTTTGTCTTGGTAGATGCATCATATAAAACATTTCATTAATTAATCATTTAAAACCTGATCTTGTGATTAGAATTCCTTATGTGGAATCCATATATCACTCTAGGAATATAAAAAACGAAGAAACTTATAAGCCCATAGAAAGTACTTAATGGAACCATTGTATCACTCTAGGTGTGGTGTGATATCACCACTAATGGATTCTATTATTGGTGGACTTCTATGAGATCCCAAGTGTCACCCATATCGTATATTATCAACTACCCCTTGAGTCCATGCTTGGAAATCCATTAGGATTCCATGTATCACTCGAGTGTATATGTGTCATCCCCCATGAGTTTTTCCTTGCTAGTCTACTAGGGAGTCCAAGTGTCACTCATGAATATGCAAGGTAGGTTTCAAATGAGTATGTCCAAGGAATTCGTATAATAACCCATGTGTCACCCAAATCATCACAATCATTTTTTCAACATCAATTAACTATGTCAAGGTCATAACTATGATCAATTAATTTAAACCTCACCTCAAAAGGTCGCTCAAGGAATGTGATAATATTAGAAGGCTTAGCCTCTTAACTATCTGAAAAGGTAATTTCATTATAAAAAGGTAACTCATCTTAAAAATAAAAATACCTGGCCAAATCCTAGGGACATTTTCACCAGCTCTCTTTATTTAATCAATTCAATTTACAATTTACAACTCACATTTCAATTCATCATTTAACATCCCATAGAATGGGGTAAAAAAGAACCTTAAAGGTAATCAATTCATATTCCACCCATTGTGGTCTATTTAACTTAACAACACACCCAAGGGTTGGTTCCAATTCAATGTTCATAACCTTTAATCATTCATTGACGGTCCTCACTTGTAACAACCCAAACTCTTATGAATAAAATTCACATTCTTTTAATTAAATGTCTTATGTATAGAGAAAAAACATGAACTCCTTCTGTTTTATTATATCCAATTTTATTTAAATGATTGTTAAGTATCCTTACCATTGATAATATTTCCATTAAATAGTGATCACATGACTAGTATAAATATAGGGTTTTGACAAACCCTTTTGTCGCTAACAAAGGAAGTAATGGCCTCAACCAGTAGAATCGTACCCTATGAAGCCCATTTTTCAAATCTTCTGAGGGAGGTAATTTTTTTTGTATTTTCCCTAGATGAATACGAAGTCAAGATCCAATAAATTAAGCATGAGAAAAAACCTTTAATTGGAGAATTTTAAGCTCATCGAGATCACGACCCAAACCATGTTCATCGAATGACCCCATGAAGGCCCCACCATTGCACACCTTACTCTTAGGGTGTATGCAGGTGTAATAAAGGGACATGTAACAAGACCATAGGATTATGATTATGTGCATTATTGTTTTATAGAATAATGAATATACTTTGATTCTATTATTATTACTTTGTGAATGATTTTTAAAGAAAAAAATAGTATTTTTTGGTTAATATTAAAATTTATTTAAGAAATATATTTTTATTAATTAATTGATTTTTCAATTAAATAATTTTTTAATACAATATTTCTATTAAATTAATTTTATTAAATATAAATGATCTTATAATTTTTATGAAGTCAATTGTAATTTTTATTAATGTTTGAAAACAGTTTTTACCAAAACTAATCAATTTTCATCAAATGTAGGTTTTTATTTTAAACGATAATATTCACATATTTTGAAAATTATTTAGATAAAATGAATTTTATTTTTTTGAATCATGACGCCGAAATTATCCAATGGTGAATTTTTTGTACTTTTCTGAGACAGTCCAATTTCGGGATAAAAATTAAATACTGTATAAATATATAATGTGTTTCATGAAACCATAATGACTAATAGTGATGTAATAAAATACTATAAAGGATATATTTGTCCTGATATATTTTTTGATTTAAATTAATATAATTTTAGGTTTATTTGATTTATTTTATAAAGCGTTAGTGAATCCTGCTAGACATTTAAAATATTTAAAATTTTAAAATCAATTCCTTGAAAGTGTGACTCACCTCCACATAAGAAAGAGAAATATTTTAATATCTTCAGATTTTATCCTTTTAAAATAATTTATATCACTCCCCTTTTTTAGAAACAATGGTAAAAAATCATGGGATGGTTTGTGGTTTTGAATATTTTACTGCTTAGGGTCTAAAACCAAAACAATACAGAATTCCCCCACCTTTACTATATAAACCCAGCAAAGTACCCATTACTCTTCACTCAAGATCTTTAATGCTCGACCACCCTCTTCCCCTACCCCCTAAAGTCCTCCCAAGCCACCCCTAATCTTCAATAAGCCCCTCTCATGCATTTGGGATCACACATCCAAGTAAGGGATCTTCACCTTTCTCTCTTCCTTTAAATTCTAGAACCTTGTTTGAAATTAGTCATTTTAATTTTAATGGGTTATATTTTCATCCTTTTATAATCAATTAACTACTTTCCATTTGATGTTATTTCAATGAGGGATCATTTATCCTTCCACATTTAGATCCTTACCTGTGCCATTACTATGCCAAAATTATGTAATGGATTTCTCTCCTATTATTTCCATTTCAAGCACATAATTTGTATTATGCATCTTAAATTCCATTTCACTTTTTTGGATATTATGTTCCATGATCCCCTCACTACTAATTTCGTGTATAAATGATGATATACCCCTTTTTCTCTGGTCTACCCATTTTTTGAATTTATATATGATGTTGTTATGCTTCCAAAATTGCACTATGGTTTTCCATGAAAAATCATTGTGTAGTAAATACCATACCCATTCATCTATCCACGGTATTCAACTTTATGCACCTATAATTATTTATTGGGGATTACATATATGTATTCAACACTCATATGGAATGGAATAAATGATGATGTTGAATTAATCCTTGTTATATGATCTGTGTGAGACACTTAAGCGTAAGATTCAAATGTTTATAAAGGGTGCGCCCTAATAGCACTCCAATGCATTGGGTAATATTTAGTATCATGATACATCATGTTGGGATAGTGGTTTACCATATTCCTTTATAGGAATTTTTTTATCATGTTGGGATTGGGTTTTACTTGATTCCTTTATGTTAATGATGAATTTTTTTTAAGTTGTTACCAAATTTTCATGTTTTGATAATCTTGTTATATCATGTTTATATTTCTATTATGCTCCATTGATATGTCTATTTCCTAATATGTATTTTATTCTTCATGTTATTCCTTGTTTAATCCCTTATTGGGCTTTATATCTCATCCTTTTCTTATGTATATCCTCAGGTGATCCCATTCAATACTAAGTACGAAGGAATGTTGTGGTCATGTAAAAGATGTTTTCAATAAAGATGTGTATTTCAGGTTTTAAGTTGTTATGTAATGTTATTGTTCCCAAAATACACTAGACCTATTGATATTTTGAGTTTTATTAAGTGAATGTTAATGCAATAATTCAAGTTTAAGTGTGAAATAAAGAGCATCTTCGTTATAGTTGGTATCAGAGGATAAGTTTAGTTATTTGGGATTAGGATTAAAAAACTCTAGTGAAAGCCTTAGAGATAAGAATAAGTATAAGAAAATAATACCTAACTTTTTTTCAGTATATATTAAAATGTGTATCAAGAAAATACATTCTTGTTTGGATACAAACAAGTAGAGGTGGCTCCAGCACAGATGTACATAGGGGTAAAATCCAAAACACTACTTTGAGTTAGAGTCAAACGGGAACTGGTACACAATAATGGGCATTGCTACACTCCTGTTTTGACACTATTGGGGGATATTCTTCAGTAAATTAATAATCTTAGTAAGAACCATTATTAAGGGAACCGGAAAAACCCAATTAATATATTTTAGTATGTAGATCATGGATAACTTTGATCGAAGATTACAAATTCAAATGTTAAGGGGATAAATGTAATTTATAATTTATCCCTTTAATGTAATTAGTTTCCCTTATATGTGTTTAATTGTTTATAAATAACTATCCCTAAGTCTTTATTGGATAAAGTAGAACTAGAATAAAAAAGTGAAAGGTAGGGTTGTGAGTCATAATTATACACATTCTATTTTATCTCGAAATTTTAGTAGAACATTCTAAACACCACCAAAAAAGCATGGAAGTATAGATATTGGTGAAAATTGAAATGTGTAAATTATAGCATCCCATTCATGTGACTCCTCCCCACACACAATTTGTGGATTGAACTTCCCGACGAACCTCATCATACTTCCCTTGGTGGAATTTGATGAAATTATTGGCATGTATTGTCTTTCCCTACATTGAGCCAAGATAAATTATCATGATAGGGAAATCACTCTCCATATGGAAAATCATCCCTTGATTCTAAACAAGTTCAAAGAGGAGGATGAATATTCTTTAGCACCATCATCCCAATAATGGATATTATTGCCACATGAGAATGCGTATCTTGCTCAGATGATTGAGTCTAAGAAAGGAACTACCATTGATGACATGATGTGTTTTATAAGGAATTTCTTAGTCTTCCTCATATCAGAGATGTTTAATTCTTGATCGATAATATACCTAGTGAATTTTCAATATCCAAGACTCCATATAGAATGGCTTTTTTAGAGCTTGAGGGGTTAAGAAACAACTATAGGAGAATCTGGATAAAGGGTCTATATGCCCAAGTTCTTCACCATGGGGTGCACTAGTCCTCTTCATCAAGAAGAAGGGTGGGTCAATGTGCCTTTTCATTAATTATCGTGAGCTCAAAAAATCACGATAAAGAACAAGTATCATTTTCTAGGAATTGATGAATTGTTCGATCAGTTACATGGAGAAAAGTACTTCTCTAAGGTGGATCTATGGTTGGGATATTACCAATTAAGTGTGAGGAAGGAGGATATCCCCAAGATAACTTTTCATATAAGGTACGAGCACTATGAATTCATAGTAATTCTTTTAAGACTTACTAATTCTCCAGAAATATTCATGTACATGATAAATAGAGTCTTTAGAGATTACCTCGACAAATTTTCGGTAGTGTTTATAGATGTTATTTTAATATACTCCAAAACCAAGGAAGAGAATGAGGAATATCTAAGCATTGTACTAAAGAACTTGTGAATAGAGAAACTCTATGTAATGTGCAGTAAGTATGTGTTCTGGTGGAAGGAAGTCTCATTCTTGGGGTATATCATCACAAGAAATGGTATGTCTGTGGATCCTTCCAAAACAAAATCAATTGAGGGAAGGATTAGGCCATCATATGTTATGGATATTCACAACTTCCTATGGTTACCTGGATATTATCGCTAATTTGTGAGAAATTTATCATGATTTTCAAACCCTCTAAACAAGATAAATAGGAAGGGAGTCAAGTTTACTTGGAATGATGACGGCGAAGAAAGCTTCATGGAGTTGAAGAATAGGCTTATCATTACCCCTGTTCTCATAGTACACATAAGTTGGGATCTTTTTATAATCTTTAGTGATTCTTCAAAGACGGTATTGGCATGTCTGTTGATGTAGAATTACAAATTCATTTCTTATGCCTCATGGTAGTTGAAAATTCATGTGCAAAACTATCCCACATGTGATCTGGATTTGGTAGTGGTGATCTTTGTATTGAAAATATGGCGGAAGTTTCTCTTTGGGGAGAAGTGTAAAATGTATACATATCACAAAACTCTCAATTATATATTCACATAGAGAGAGAAGGTGTATAGTCCAAAAAATGTAATTGTATGGGGAGAACGCGCGGCATGTGCCTTCAGCCATTTCAAGATTTTTGACCATTGTGACTTTCTTCTCCCAGACATCAGTGGTTCCCTTGCCTTCAGTGGAGCTCAAATATAGCCCGTGACCTACTCCTCTCTTGTCAGCCCCTTCTCCCCTCACTCTTGGGGTTCTGGATCCATAATCCCTGGTGGTGGCTTCATAGTACTGCACGAACCTTCTGTTCAATAGGTGTTATCCGAATCTCTCATTTAGTGAGGTGGTCTATGGATTGGGATCTGAGTGGGAATTATTTTCGGACGCTCACCTGGTGTCCTCAATGGTGTCATCAGAGGGATTTTGTGTACCGCTTGAGGTGTTCGTGGTAGCATTTGAGGATGTGGTGGATAGTTTTAAGTGGACCTTGGTGGCCCATTTTAGTGCAGCAAAACCACCTCTGCCGTTGTTCAAAAGGTTCTTGGTCTCTTTGGGGATACTTCCCCACCAAATATATCCTCGCTGCATTGGAATTTCTTCTACATTATCATGGAGTCGGAGGGGGATTTCATCCATGCTTGGTTAAATGCTCCATGGTCTTTTGGCTGGTGGAGGTTTAATTTGCCTCGTTGGTCAATGGATACTCATAGGGGGAAAGAGAGCCCCTAAAGGGCTGTGTGGATTTGTCTCCCTAGCCTCCTGATGCCTTTCCAGAATGGTGACATGCTAAAGTATATTGGTCACTCCCTTGGTGGATTTCCCTACACAGATGATCATGCCTATCATAGTGAGGACTTGTTTTCCACGTGTATTTGTGTTGAGCTCGACATTTATACCCCTCCCTCAGGAAGGATCTCCCTAAAGGTGTAGAACTCGGTGGTGTGGCTCCAAGATATATTCTTCTTGGTGTTCCCCATGTATTCTTCCTCCTGTATCCTCTAGGGTCATTCTCTGCAAAAGTGCAGAAATTGAAGGAAAGGTGTCTGAGGACATTCCCAACCGGATGGCCTCTAGCAGATCCTCTTCTATGACCTCAGTGGGTGGTGTAAATCCTGATTCTCCCTTATATGCTCCCACGATATAGGTTCTTTTGCAGACTATCCCCCCCCCCCCAAATCCAATGTATGGGAATGCCCCACCTTAAGTGGATGCTCAGTGTTTAGATTTAGTGACACATTACCCAGCCAGAATCCCCCTCAGAACCTCTAACCCACTGGCCGATTGTATGAACCCCCAACACCTATTTTCAAAGGTTTGTCTACTGATATGAATTTTAAGGCTCCCACCACTCCACCTGGTGTCTATGGAGACGATCCCTCCTCTCTTAGTACATCCCTCTAGGAAGTCAAAAGAGATGGAAGTACTTGATGCTGAGGCCGGATACGTCCTTTCGAAGGAGCTGAACTCAAGAACTGTTTCCTTTCTAGTAGAGAGTTACATACCCAAGTGTCCAAAATCTCCTAAATAGAATCAAGGTATCATAATACTATCCCCTCCCATATCGGTGATAGGAAAATACATCAAACCAGCTCCCCACTTATTTTACCAGGCTCTAACACTCATGTTTTGAGTCATGACATCTTTATGTGTTTGAGATTAAGTAAGATGAGGGAGGGAACTCTCTCCCATGAAAATGAGGTAATGGCGACTAGGGCCAAATATGGGCCACCCCAATTCAAAATGTTACCTATAATAATTTGGAACTCTTGGGGCCTTGGGGCTTGGTTGAAAATGGATTTCCTCGCTTCAGAGTTCAAGAAAAATAAGGTTCTTATTGGGGCAGTCCTCCAACACAACCAAGACATGGTTATGATCAATGAGTTTTTTCATAGAATATATATGAAGGGGTCCATGCATGCAAAACCTGTTAATAGGAACATCTGTGTTTTCTAGAAGAAGGATATCCTGGTGGACTTAATTCAAGTAGGAGATCAGTTTATCACTAAAAGAGTTACCAAATAAGGGTAAATCTTCTACAAGTCCTTTGGTTACGGTAGCTGCAATACGCACAACAGAGAGCGTTTATGGAAGGTTCTGAATACCTTAAACTTGGGAGACCACCCATGGATGGTGGGTGGGGACATCAACATTGTCTTAAAACCTAAGGAGAAGAAGGGTAGAGAGTCTTTTCACTGGTAAGACAACTTGGAGTTTTTCTAATTCATAGAAGATCTAGGCCTTACTGATATGGGATACTCTGGTGACTGTTACACTTGGGGAAACAATCAAAAGGGAAGTAGGCAATGTTGGGGTGAGATCGACCGGTGCCTAGAAAACATCAATGAAATATATAAGTTTTTAAATTCCACGGTATATAATATTTCCTAGGGTATTTATAATCATTCTCCCATGCTGGTATCATTGTCCACAATAATGGCTTCCCAGGAGGAGTTCAGATTCAACCATTACTAGACAAGATACCGTGAATACCAACAGATTTTTTGTGACTCGTGGGGGGAGCCGGACCAAGGGCATATCTGGGTAGCCATCCATAATAAGCTCTGGAGGCTGAAACGCATGCTACAGGAGTGGTCCAAGAGACTTACTACAAGAGACCAAAATAGGGAGACACTAAAACAAATATTTAGAGCATGGAAACCAGCCACGAGGAGGAGTGGAGTGATTTGATGTTTGAAGACATTGTGGATAAAAATGATACATGGTCTCAAATGATTCTTAATAAGGAAAGAATGGATTATTAGTGATCCAGGATCAAATGGTTGCACGAGGGTGATAAGAATTCATCCTTTTTCCATCATTTTATCAGAGAAAAAAGCCACCTCATTAATCCCAATATCATTCTTGAGGATTCCACCTTTACTGATGACCGAGATGTAATTGGGGGAATGGATTTGACGTTTTTTCAGAAACTATTGGCCAGCCCCAACTTGATAATGACCAATGTATATCCAACTGGAGAAGCGGATCTTTGGGAAGCGTGGCCCCCTTGGTCTCGCACATGGACAATGAAGGGATGGAAAAGATATAGGAGGAGGATAAAATCTACGAGGCCATGAAGAAACTCAACACAGAGAGTGCACTGGGCCCCAACAGTTTCCCAGGTGCATTTTTTGGGATGCTTCGGACATTGTGGAGGGTCATGTTACTACTGTGATATAGGATATTTTAGAGGAGGGAGTCTCCTATGGGTGGCCTCCACTACTTCCATGGTGCTCATTCCTAAAATCATGAACTCTTAATCTCTTGTGGGTTATAGACCTATAAACATGTGTAACTTCCCCTACAAGACCTTGGAGATCATTATCAATTTAAGAATGTCTAGGAATCTTCCTCGCTGGCTATCCATTGAACAACATGGGTTTTTGAAGGGTAGGTATATCCAACTGGTGATATCCTTTGCACAGGATGTGTTCAGAGACACCAACAATAAAATGCACGGATCCAATGTGTCGATTAAACTCGATATGAGAAAAGGATATGACAAGATAGAGTAGATTTTCATCAAAAATGTGCTAAAGACTATGGGATTCTCTCACAAAGTCATTGATCTTACATTCAAATTATTTAGCTCTCCGTGGATGGTGGTTTCTTTTTTAGGGAAGACCTGTGATTTCTTTAATGTGACATGTGGGCTATAGAAAGGTGACCCTATCTCCCCCAGTCCTTTTATACTCACACAGGACACCCTCAGCCACCTCATCAACAAAAAACTATCCAATCGTGATATCCTACCTTATAATAGGAAAAAAATATCCCTACCATATATCCTTTTATATTCATGGATGACACCATTGTATTTATCAATGGTGGAAGAAGATGAGAAAATGGATTCAAGAGGATTCTGGAGGATTATTGCACATGGAATGGCCATCTTATCAACAATGCCAAGAGAAACCTTCTTATATCTATCAAGTGCACTTATCATTGGGCCTCCTATATTTGCAATAATTTGGACATGTAGTGAGGATCTTTCCCTATAGAATATCTTGGTGAGCCTATATCATTAGGGAGACTTTGAGTTAAAGACTTTAATCAGATCATGAGAAGAATATTGGGTAGGGTGATTAATTGGAAGAAATGCTACCTATCCATCAGAGGCTGGATTTCTTTAGTTAACAGTGTTTTGGCAGCCATCCCCATCCATGATATAGCTTCCACCAATGTAGCAAAGGGAATCATGAAAAACCTTGACATGATCTTGTCCAGTTTTTTTGGATGCTAGATCTAAAGGTAAGAGGCATTGGGTGGCATGGGAGAATATCGCAAGGAAACTTCACGATGGGGGAATAAATGTGAGGAGCCTCAACAAAAAGATACAATGCATTCATGAAAAACATGAATGGGAAGTTATGAAGAACATACGCTCTAGGGAAAGTCAATTCCACACATTCATATGTGCAATATGGAAGCCACTAGAGGACAAACATATCCTTTATGTGCCAAGATTCATCAGCTCATCCCTACACTCCAAAAACATTCGCGCTGGATTGTTGGGGAAGGAAACATCTGGTTCTGGACTCACAATTGGGATGCTTCTATTATCAATTTTCCTAGCTCTCTTGCTCATTTGATCACCTTTTGGGAAGTGAGCATATATCCTTCATTCTGTCAGGAAATTTTGAATGAGGACTTGCGGTCCATATTTGACTCAATTGTTATTTTCTCAGAGCCTAAAAAGTGTATTTTCAGTCCTTCCCCATCAGGGGCCATTACAACCAAGGATTTTCAGTGGCTTCTGTATAAGATGGATGGTCATAGAAACTACAATGATACATATTGTGGAACCCAAATTCCTTCTAATTACAATTTTTTAACCTGGAGAATAAGGCATTAGGCGGTGGAAATAAATGACAATATCAAGAAATTGGGTATCAACATGGCCTCTCATTGTCACTGTTTTACACTATCGTGGGAGGAAATTATATTCCATTTGTTTTTTGAAGGCGAGTGGGATCGGGCAGTCTGGTCCTTCTTTGTTGGCCTCGACATGTCGACATCTGATTCCTGCGATGGTGATTCCTTCAAGGATAGGTGGTTTCTTGGGACCTCAGAGGAGGATCTCGGACGAGAGGCGAGGTCCATCATTTTTTGTAGCATTATATGGTCTTTGTAGATGGATAGAAACCTAGTCAGGTATGAGGGAACCAATCTAACTTAAATGATTATCATATTGCATGTAAAGAACCTGTTTATTGACATGTCCACCCTGTTCAATGATAGCCGATATGATCCTTTGTGAAACCTACTCAAGATTGAATCCATACCAGCCTAGGTCTCCAGCAAAAATCCAGAGGGTCACTAGGTCTGCTGGAACCCCCTAAAAGAAGGCTATAAGCTTAAAATAGATGGGTCCTACATTCTGGGTAGAATGAAAGGTGTGGGTGTGGTGTAGGAAACTCGGGGGGAAGTCATTCTAGCCTCCATTGAGACGCATGGAAATGGAAACCCTCTTCAGGCTAAGGTGAAATCTATGCTAACCGGTTTGTCCCTTTGCAATCAGAAGAACCTAGAGATATCCCAAGTGGATACTAATTCTTTGATGCTCCATGACGCCCTGCATGGAAGACATGTTACCCCTGGTCCATATAATATATTTTTAGAAAGTGAAAAAATCTTCTCAACAATAATATCATGATGGCTCACATGTGGAGAGAGGTAAACAAGGTGGAAGATCATCTTGCCTCCATAGTAGAACCGAGGTTAAATATTCTCCCCAACACCCATCCTTTCAAGCTTGAGAGAGCTAATCTGATTAGAGGAGATGCTCTGGGTCTCCTTTATTTTAGACCCCCGTAGGCTTTTCTCTCATCCTTCTCACCCTTCTTATCTCTTTCTCCTTTTTCTTGTTTGACTATTAATAATAATAAAAATTGATGTTGGATGGATGAATATATTCACATAGAAAGATCTGAGTATGCACCAAATAATATGGTTAGAGCTCATCAAGGATTACGACTAATCAATCCATTACCACCTTGTGAAAGTGAATGAGGTGGAAAATTCTCTAAGTATAAGGACCCAATAATTATATCATTGATGAGAATTGAAAAGGATCCATTCTTTTTAGAATTTATAAAGTTGTAAATGGGAATCATAAAGAATATAACATCATCAATCCTTTCAAAAATTATTTATAAACCATCTCTTTTGAAAAGGTTGAAGGATTATCAAAAAGATGATGTGGGAATTAAAAATAAAGAAGAAACTATCTGAAAAGGGACATCATTAGAATTCAATGTTAATGTAGAAGGAATTCTGAGATTTCGGTCAGGACTATTTGTTCCATAAAATATTGTGTTAAATAAAGTACATTTGGATGATGCACATATTCTGAATTTCTCTATTCACCTAGGAAACATGAAGATGTATCGATAACTCTCAGAGCACTATTGGTGGGATAAGATGAAGAAGTAGATATCTAAATATACATCAAAGTGCTCGGTTTGTTAGAAAGTGAAGGCTAAGAGGTAGAAGTATAAGGGGACGATGCAACCATTACCCATACGAATATGGAAATGGGAATACATCACTATGGAATTTGTCACTGGACATCCGAAAACAACCAACGGAAACAATACTATCAGTGATATTGTGGATCAACATAAAAGACTACACACTTAATTTCACTTCAAGTGGATTTATCATTGAATCAATATTCATATATTCACATCATAGGAGTTGTAAGGCTGCATGGAGTACCACTATTGAGTGTGTCCAATCGAGATCCAAGATTCGCCTCTAACTTCTTGAAGAGTATCAAATATTCTCTAAACACTTAGTTGAACTTCAGCATGGCCTAGCATCCTCAAACGTATGGTCAATACAAGGAGACTATCCAAACACTTGAGGACATGTTGAGAACTTTTTCAATGGACTTCAAATGTGGATGGGACCAATATCATCCATTGGTGGAGTTCTATTACAACAATAGTTTCCACTCAAGCATCCAAATGGATCTTTATCAAGACCTTTTTGGGAAGAGGTTCATAACACCGACATGTTGGGTTGAATTTGGGGAACAAAAAATTCTAGGTTTGGAAATGGTCAATGAAATAATGGATAAGGTTAAGACCATCCAACAACACATCAAAGCTGCTCAGAGTCATAAGAACGAGCAATGTTGATAATCATCAATGTGTCCTAGGGTTTGATGTGGGAGACATTGTATTCCTACACATATCTCCCTGGAATAGATTTATGATATTTGGGAAGAATGGAAATCTTAGTCCAAGGAACATAGGCCCTTTTGAGATCCTAGATCGCATCAGAGTAGTCACTTATCGACTAGCACTGCCACTGAACTTGTCTCAAGTACATGGTGTATTTCATATATCACTCTAAATGAATTAAATACCATAAACATCACATGTACTCAATCTTGAGGTGGTACCATTGGAGAATAACCTCTACTTTGAAGAGAATCCAGTGAAGATCGTAGACAATAGAGAAAATGTTCTACAAAAGAAGACAATAGCCCTCGTCAAAGTGTTGTGGAGAAACCAAAAGTTTTAAGAAGTGAAATGGGAATCAGAGGAAGTTATGAGGAAGAGTTACCCTCATCTATTTTAGATTGGGAAAATAAATGTTTTAAAGTGAAATTTCATAATGGGGGAAGGTTGTAACGACCCAAAACATTAAGAATAAAATTCGATTTCTTTTAATCAAATATATTATTGATATAGAAAACACATGAACTACTTTTGATTTATTATATAAAATTGGATTTAAATTACTATTAATTATCCTTACCATTGATAATATAACTGTTGAATAGTGATAAAATGAATAGTATAAATATAAGGTTTTAACAAATCCTTTTGACATAGAAAAAGGTTGTTATGCCCTCAACCATTAGGATTGTACCCTATGAAGCCAATTTATCAGAGCTTCCAAGGGAGATAGAATTTTTGGGCTTTTACCCATACCAAGACCAAGATGAGATCCAACAACCTAAGAATGATCAAAATTGTTTACAGGAGATGTTCAAGCTCATTAAGATCACGGCCCAAACCATGTTCACCGAACGGCCCCATGAAACCCCCCCCATCACACAACTTAATCTTAGGTTGAATACTAATCTAATAAAGATATATGTTACAAGACCATATCATTATGATTATGGGAATTGTTTTGTATAGAATATTGAATATAATTTCATTTAATTATTTTTACTTTGTAAATGATTTTTAAAGCAGAAATATTATTTTTTGGTTAATATTTAAATTTATTTAAAAAAATTATTTTGATGAATTAATGGATTTTTGAAATAAATAATATTTTAATAAATTATTATTTTTAAATTAAATTTATTAAATATTAATTATTGAATAATTTTTATGAAGTCAATTGCATATTTTTTATGGTTTGAAAATTGTTTTTTTAATCACAACTCATACATTTTCAATAAATGTTGGCTTTTATTTTAAAAGTAAAAATTAAAATATTTAGAAAATTATTTAGATAAAATGAATATTATTTTTGGAATTAGGTTTTTGAATTTATCTAATAGTGAATGTTTCATAATTTTCTGAGAGAGTTGAATTTTTGGGTAAAAAATAAATACAGTATAAACATATATTCTGTTTTATGACATCATAATGACCAAATAGTGATGGAATAAAATTCTATAAAGAATATATTCCTGAAAATGTATCTTTTTCCTTTAAAATAATATAATTTTAGGTTTATTTTATTTTTTTTATAATGCCTTAGTGAATCCTCCAAGACATATAAAATATTTTAAGATTTTAAAATCATTTCCTTGAAAGTGTGACTCACCTCCAGATAAGAAACAGAAATATTTTAATATCTTTGATCCTTATAATTTAAACATAATTTATACCACTCCCCTTTTCTAGAAAACATGTGCAAAAACTATGGTATGCTTTGTGGTTTTGAATATTTTATTATAGGGACCAAAACCAAAATAATAAAAAATTCCCCCACCTTTCCTAAATAAACCCACCCAAGTACCCATTACTCTTCACTAAATCTATATTAAGACCAACTACCATATTCCTCCTACACTCGAGAGTCCTCCCAAGGAATCCCTAATATCCCTTGAATCCTCTCCCAAGCCTTTGGGATCACTCATCCAAGTAAGTTATCCTCACCTTTCTCTCTTCCATTCAATTCATGGACCTTGTTTGAAATTATTCATTTTAATATAAATTGGTTAT
The DNA here is from genome assembly GCA_963277665.1 of Viscum album. NCBI lineage: Eukaryota > Viridiplantae > Streptophyta > Magnoliopsida > Santalales > Viscaceae > Viscum > Viscum album. The sequence goes on from OY728144.1 coordinate 187,321,754, forward strand.
ATTTTCATCCTTTTATAATTATTTAACTACATTAAATTTTATGTTGTTTAAATTATGGATCATTTATTCTCCCCCCCCCCCAATTTATACCCTTACCTACATCGTTGCTATGCTGAAATTCTGTAAGGGATTTCTTTCTTCTCATTTCAATTTTAAGCACTTTATTTGTATTTTTCATCTTAAATACTATTTAATATGTTGGGATATTATTTTCCATGATCCCCTAACTATCTATTTCAGGTATATATGATGATATACCCCTTTCACTCTCATATACCCATTTTATTAATTTCCATATGATGTCTTTATGCTGCCAAAATTGCACCACGATTTTCCAAGCCAAAATCATTATTTAGTAAATACCATAACCATTCCTCTATTAAGTGTATTCAACTTTATGCAAATATAATTCTTGATTGGGAACTTACATTTATGTATTCCACATTTTTTATCATCTAATAAATGATGATGTTGAATGAATCCATGTTATATGATCTATGTGGCACACTTAAGAATAAGATTTAAATGTTTTTGAATGGTGTTCCCTAATAGCACTCCAATACATTGAATAAGGTTTAGTATCACAATACATCATGTTGGGATATGAGTCTAACATATTCCTTTATAGGACTTTTATCCATCATGTTGGTACAAGGGTTTACCTGATTCCTTTATGTTAATGATGAAATGTTTTAAGTTGTTGCCACGTTTACATGTTATGATAATCATGTTATATCAAGTTCAGTTTTTCTCTTATGATCCATTGATATTTATATTTCCTAATATGTATTTTACCCTTTATGTTATGCCTTGTTTACTCCCTTACTGAGCTTTATATCTCACTCTTTTCTTATGTATGTCCTCTGGTAATCCCATGCAATGCTAAGTATGAAGGAATGTTGTGGTTATGTAAAAGATGTTTTCAATAAAGATATGTATTTCATGTTTTAAGTTGTTATGTAATGTTCCTAATCCCCAAATACACTAGACCAATCAATCTTGTGAGTTTTAGTAAAATCATTTTTATGTATTAAATATTGTTTAAATATTAAAAAAAGATCTGGGTCGTTATATAACTAATTACATTGGTTATACCCATCAATTTTAATCAAGTATTAAAATCCATTTCATGGTAGATTCTTGCAAAGATGAGAGTGAGTCATAAGAATAAATATATTAACACATCGTCTTTGAGGGAAAATCATGAGACCACCTATCGTAGATCCATAGTAGAGTTCTCCTCCAATATTATCTCCCGATTTGACTCAGATCGGGAGAAAAATAAAGAACATATGATAACCATGAGAAATGGGAATATTATCTTGAACATAAATATTATAGCTGATACAAAACAAAACGAAGAATGAAAAAAATTGAATGCTTATATTACTGATATGAATATGATGCTTCTAAAATATCGTGATTCTGAGGTTGGACGGAGATTATATCCCCCTTACTAGATTTGGTGTGAAGGAGGCACTCTCAAAGGGTGAGTTTGATGTGCAATGGAAGAAATATAAACAGGGTTAAATTTATAAAACATTTTAACATAAAATTTATAATTTGGAAAAAAATAAAGGGCCTCGTGGTTTGTCTTCACAGTTGGCCAAACCGTACACCCACTACTATAAGACGGGGAAACTCATATGGTTTGTACATGAAATTTTACAAATTTTGTCTCAGCTCACTATCAAAAACTACAAAGCACCTACATGGTCATGCAACTCAAGTCACAAGGTTTATCAAACCATGTGGTCTCCTCTTTATATCTACCCAAGTCTCACAATGTTAGAAATAACAGTGTAAACTACCCTGCACACTTATTACTAACTGTGTGACATGCATGTTTCTCCCCAAAAGATGGGTTTTAGGATCCAAACAAACCCTGAACACCCCTTGATGCCTCTATGACCTCAAAATGATTTCACATTAGGTAGTAATTAATATTTTAGACTGAAAATTAACAAAAAGTAAAATATTTCATACCCTAAGAAGAACCAGATTCATAAAAATAACAATCCATTTCTATTAGGTTTAGTTGTTACCTACCGATGGGGTTAATAATATTCTCAAGGTGAGTGAGACTTTATATTGGGAAGGTTAGGGCCTATTTTTCCTTATGATGTGGTAATCTCATGTCAGTTTTCAGATATGTTTCTTGATGTCGTTGATCACAACACAATTCACTGCTTTATTTCACCCCTACATCACTATTTTAAACTAGTTTTGTATTTAAAATTACAAATATTATCTCAAATTTAACATCCAATTTTATTTAATTATTAAATATTTATCACTTTTAAAATGTTAAATTATTTTTGTTTTGGTGATTTCATTGTAGGAGGATGTGATTTGGAGGGTCATAGATGATCCAGAAGAGAAATGGGTCAAACTGCATGGAATCCCAAAGATATCTATCCACTATTTTGAACATTTATAAATATTTGTGCCTCAAATTGGGATGAACTTTGTGGAACTCTCCAAAAAATTATGGGATACAAATAAGCATAAGTAACCGAATCCCAATTCGTTCATTAAGGGGTCCATACATACCCATATGTCCAGTGAAAATAATCTACATGAAGTCAATGATTTGGTTATGTATTTCAGCTATATATCGTGCTGTCATCCCCCATTGGCTACCAAATTTTTCATGGAGAGAGTCATGATTCTGGACTACAACTGATATATTTTTCCAACTCTAGATAATGTCATTTACTAACTCAATGCCAATAAACAAGTGGTATCTCCAAAACTGGGTTCCCAAAACCACTCCCCATTTTGTAAATAAATTAACACCTTGGCTACCCCATTTGGAAGTTTAGACATGGAGTTAAGTTCTTCTATTTTGGAGTTATATAAGAGTAATCTCACCACCTTATAGGTTCTTGAACTCCCTATACTCATAGGTGGAGCGCTTTAATCAAGGATCCCTTCATCAAAGTCTTCCTATCTTTCTTGCTTTGTAATGTTTCTGTTTGTATAATAACCTTCTTTTTTCTTATTTTATTTATTCTATTTTCTTCTGTTTTGTTCAAATTTAGTCTCCTCTTAATATTCCTAATTGTGCTTTAATAAATAGTAGAAATGATATTGGGTTCCACCCTCTGTAAACATTGTCAATTGAAAAATGTTTCAATGATGACTACACCGCCTATGGAAAAGTATTTTTTTGTAATCGATCTACCTCTATCCTTATTCATTAATTTATTTTGAATAAATGATATACTAGAATTCATATAATATTATCTATTAATTTAGTTTTTAATTTAATTTAAACTAAATAATCAATTGAACAATTAACACAATTCACGCAAGGTCAGTAATTGTGTGAATTGTGAGAGCGCAACCTTAAAAGGTAATACAAAACCATATGGGATCAATTTGTAGTGTTAAAATATAATCCATAATCTCAATTAATTATAATTTATAGAGTTAAAATGTGCCTTAATTTACCACTAACTATAATCTAACCTTATAACATCAATCAAATAAGGGTGACATGATTGCATGTTCTGAAGTTATCCTAGGGTTAAATTCACTTCATCTTTGTGGTAAAGTTAATACTTGTAGGGTTCATGATTTATCAAATTAAGGGATCATAATAAAATGGATATTAATTTATATGATAATTATTAATAAATTATTGAAGAGTTAGTGTTATATCGATTATGTCTTTTAAATCATTTAAAAAAAACAACTTCTTATTGCGGCTTTTTAATCTAACTTCATTTAAAAAAACAAAAAAAATATTATTCCAGAAAACATCTTCTCGATTTATAAATTATAAAAAACCCCATCCTTTTAATTATTGTTCTCATTTACTTTTTTCAAAAATTCCTTTAAAATGTTCTTAAATTTACTTCCTCCTTTGAGAGACGACCTTCGTCAGCCACTCTGCTGCTTCTAAGTACCCAAAAACCACTAATCAATTGAGGGTGACCATGATAGTGCATTTAAAATTGTCACTGATTCTGGAGAGTCAAGTAATTATTTCAACTAGTTGGAGGTATTTATTTTATCTTACATTTTATTCTCTTCTTCTCTTCTTTTTTCTTCTTTTCCTAATATGATTTTTTTCTTATTTTTATTTTTTTTTCTTCTTTTATTTTATTCTTCTTCATTTTTGGACCATCAACTCAAACTTGTCATTTTTATTTTATTATGGACCACTTTACTTCTTTTGCTTTTTATTTGATTTATGACATGAACTAATCCAAAGGATATTTTAGATTTTGACCCTGAGAATGAACGTAGTCTTTGGGCTCGAATCAGACATTCTCAGTCTACGAGAAGTTTCAACATTCAACCAGTTGGATTTTCCATTCACTCCAAGAAAATTAAAATTGGAAAAACATCTATATAAATACTAAAACAATAACCAATGGATGAAAATAATGGAAATTAAATTAATAGAACTATTCTATAATTGGATACACCTGATATTAATTATCAACCAAATTGCATTGCAGATCCAAATCTCGAATCAGACTTTGAACTGAAATCTTGGTTAATTTAGGTACTTCCAAAATTTCATGGCCTCTCTAGTAAGGATCCTCCCAATAAACACCTTAATAAATTTAATGTGGGTTGCTCAACCCTTAAACCAAGAAATATTTCTAAATATCAAATCAAACTAATTGAATTTTCCATTACCATTTGATGGAGCTACAAAATATTGGATGTATTATTTACAAACTGAATATGTAACTTGTTGGAATGATTTGAAATGTCTTTTCTTGCAAAAAAATTTTCCAGAATAATGAACCACTTCAATTCGAAAGGAGATATCAGAGATCAATAAAGAACAAGGGGAGTCAATGTATGAGTATTGTGAGCGATTCAAGAAGTTGTGTGCAAGTTTCCCACATCACCAAATTAGTGAGAAACTCCTCATCAAATACTTATATGAAGGACTCAAAATTTTTGAGAGGAGCATGGTTGATGATGCGTCTCAAGTAGCATTGGTGGAAAAGACACAAGTAGTTGCATGTGCATTGATTGAAAAAATGGCTCAAAACTCCCAACAATTTGGAGATAGAGCTGCACCACATGTTAGAGGAGTAAATCAGGTATGTTTATCTTCTCTTTAAATTCATTTGATTGATACAATGTTGGAAGAATTAAAAACTATGGTGATAAAGATTTCATTGGCTCAAAATACATCGCAACCCCCCCCCCCCCCCTTTAAGGCCTTATGGAAGTTTCACTGAGACTAGCCACCCAAATAACTGTTTCCCCCAACTAAAAGAAACAAAAGATTGGGCATTAGTGTTTCCTAGGATACTATATCAGCAGCGAAAACAACCATATCCCTAAAATAAGATTTATTCCTTTGATCCAATATAAAACCAAGGATGGAAGGATCAAACAGATATGAGGTATGGCTATTGACAAAAAAAATTCCCCCATTTCATCAAAACTTCCAGGAGCCTCCACCTTACCAGTACTTCTTCGAACAACCCCAAAAGAGATTTGAAGCCTAAGAATCAACAATCCAACAACAAGGGAATCCCCCACCAAAGGTTCATTCTAATACTGATGATCTTTTGAAACAAATTGTTATTAATCAATAGAATAAGTTGAAGAGTCAAGGTTCCAGGATGAGGTATTTGAAGACTCAAATGAGCCAGATTTCCACCCCACTTCATGAACTAGGGAGTAATAATTCTAGAAATCTACCTTCCCAACCTAGTATAAATCCAAAGGGGAATTTCAGTGCCATCACATTGACATGTGGGAGGCAAACAACTGATAAATCTGTACCTATCGTTCCACCGGGATTCACCTCAACTCTAGAAAATCCCCATTCCTAACAAAATATTGAGAAAACCAAGGAGAAAGATAAAGGTACGAAGAAGATTGATGATACTCCTCCTAAACCCCTACATTTTTCAAATAGTGTTGTTCAAATCGAAAATGGCTAGAGGTGATGAAATAAAGTTTTGGATACATTCAAGCGTGTGGAGATCAATATCCCTTTACATGAATCCATAAAACAAACACCAAGGTATTCTAAATTCTAAAAAGAACTTTGTACCAATCGAAGAGGGCTCAATGGAAATGAGAGGATCAATCTTGGAAGGAATGTGTCAGCACTCATTACACTAATTCTATAAATGCCAACAAAGTGCAAGGATCTGGGGACATTCACCATTCCATGCACCATAGGGTAGTTGCACTTTTCTAATTCTCTTTGTGATTTGGGAGATTCTATAAATGTGATTCCTCGCTCTGTATTCTCTTCTTTATAGGTTGGTGAGTTGAATCCCAAATGAGTAGTGGTGAGGTTGGAAAATAGAGCTATAACATATCAAGTGGGAGTCCTTGAGGATGTACTTGTTCGGGTAAGAGACATGATCTTTCCAGAATATTTCTATGTTATTAACATGGAGGACAATTAGGTAAGTTCACGTGATCCTATTATCGTAGGTAGGCCCTTCCTAAAAACTACAAAAACTATCATAAATGTCAATGTGGGTACACATTCTATTATGTTCGGGGATAAATTTGTGATATTTAATGTTATAGACTCCATGAAGTACCCCTCAGAAGACCATTCTGCATTTTTTATCTCCTATTTTAAACCACAAAATAAAAACCCCAAGGAATTTTATTGTACTATGCTTAGGTATATTATGAGCATTGGTTCTAGTTTGATGTCTAAGAGTACTTCCACACCAGTTTCTAATGCAAAAAAACTCTCTTAGATTTGATTTTGAAATGGATTCATATTCTGATATTGATCATGTGAACTCTGATTATGACTAGAATGTTGAGTATGCAAATGGATTGGATGTTTTATTCCCAGATTTTGATGATTTCTATTTTTATATTGATGCTATTTGTGTACATATTTTAGTTCCTTTAATTTCTCCATCCATACATCACCCCCCTTCATTGTAACTTAAGCCATTTCCACCTAATCTCAAATACTAATACTTGTAATGTGGTGAGAGATTACTTGTTATAATCTCTAATAATATCCCTTTTGAACATGAATAAAAACATTTGAATCTTTTGAGGAAGAACATCAGGGCAATTGGGTGGACCTTGGTTGAAATATCGGATATTAGCCCCTCTTTTTGCATGCATAGGATTCTTTTGGATGATGGGGCTAAATAGGTTATGCAGCCACAAAGGAGACTCAATCCAAAACCTTTGGAGGTAGTTAAAAAAGTGGATGAAAAATTTCATGATGCAGGTATAATATATCCCATTTCAGATTCCCAATGGCTGAGTCCTATTCAGGTTGTGCCTAAGAAAAGTGTTGTTACAATTGTTAAAAATGAGAAAGATGAGTTAGTTCCAATGAGGGTGAAAAACAGTTTCCGTGTGTGTATTGATTACAGGAGACTAAATTAGTCCACTCGCAAAGACGATTTCCCACTCCCATTTATTGATTAGATTCTTGAGAGACGCTGGGAAAACACACTACTATTTCATGGATGGATTTTCTAGATATTTTTAGGTTCCGATTTCTCATGGGGATCAGGATAAGACAACATTCACTTGTCCATTTGGTAATTTTTCCTACCGTAGGATTCCATTTGGACTTTGCAATGCCCCAGGTACCTTCCATAGATGCATGGTGAGTATTTTTTCTGATTTTATTGAGACATTCATAGAGGTATTCATGGATGATTTTACAGTGTATGGGTCTTCATTTTCTGATTGTATCTCTAGTTTGGGAAATGTTTTGAATCATTGTATTCAGAAGAATCTGGTCTTAAACATTAAAAAATGTCATTTTATGGTAGGGAGTGGAATTGTATTAGGGAATGTGGTGTCAAAACATCAGATAGAGGTTCATAAATCTAAGGTAGATATTATTTCCTCCCTGCCCTATCCTTCATGTGTGTGTGATGTTAGATCTGTTCTTGGAAATGCAAGATTTTATCGTCACTTCATCAAAGAATTTAGTATGATTTCTCTTCCTATGTCATGATTACATCAAAAGGATTTTGATTTTGTGTTTGATGTTTCTTGTAATAATTCCTTTGATGAGATAAAATAGCATTCGACCAATCCACCTATCATACAGCCTCCATGGTGAGAGCTTCCTTTTGAGCTTATGTGTGATGCCTCCAACTTCGCGGTTGGAGTTTTCTTATCTCGGAGGGTGGAGGGATGTTCACATGTGATCACCTATGATATGAGGACATTGGATTTATCCCCATCAAGATACAAAACCATGAAAAAGGAGTTTCTTGATTTCATATTTGCTTTAGATAAATTCCATTCATATTTATTTGGCACTAAAGTAGTTTTTTTCTAACCATGTTGCTATGAGGAACCTCTTGAAGAAGACAGATGCAAAGCCTCAGCTTATCCAATAGATACTCCTTCTTTAGAAATATGATATTAAGATACAGGAAAATAAGGGGTTAGAAAACTTGGTGGTGGACCACATGAGTAGGCTTACTCACACACTAGAGGATGACACCTTGGACCAGGTACCACTTCGGGACAATTTCCCTGATGATCATCATTATTCCATCTCAGGTATGCATCCTTGGTATGCTGATTTAGTAAACTACCTTGTTTCCTCTGAAATCCATGTAAATTTAAAGAAACATCAAGTCCAAAAGTTAAAGATTAAGTCAGTATTTTATGTGTGGGGTGATCCCTACCTTTGGTGCATGTGAAGTGATCAAGTCATTATGAGGTGTGTTCCTGAGCATGAGTTTGAGTATATTCTGCATTTTTTCCATACACTTTCATGTGGAGGATACTTTTGACCCCAATGGATAGCTAGGAAAGTTTTAGACTCTAGATTATATTGTCCTAGCTTATGCCATGATGCTCATCTGTTTTGTAAGTTGTGTTCTCATTGCCAACATACTGGGAACATTTCTAGTAGACACGAGATTCCCCAACAACCGATACTATTATATGAGATTTTTTATGTATGGGGCATTGAATTTATGGGTCCTTTTCCATGTTCATTTTATTTCCTATATATTTTGGTTTCCGTTGATTATGTGAGAAAATGGGAGGAGTCTAAGGCCAATAGGACTGATGATTCTCATATTGTTGTGGACCTTTTCAAACCGCAGGTTTTTTTAAGGTTTGGAGTACCGAAGGCCATCATCAGGGACAAATGGACGCACTTATTGAATCAGAATCTTCCATTCCTTCTTCGGATGTATGGGGTGACAAACAAAACATCAACACCATACCACCCCCAAACAAATGTTCAGGTTGAGATTTCAAATAGGGAGTTGAAACAAATTTTGGAGAAACTGTGCATCCAAATAAAAAGGATTGGAGAAAGCGCTTGGATACTGCATTGTATTATTATAGTATATCATACAAGACACCCATTTACATGTCCCCATATCGGATTGTTTTTGGGAAAGCGTGTCATCTCCCCGTGGAAGTTGAGCATCGAAATTATTGTGCTATAAAGAAATGTAACATTGATTTGGCCCAAGTTGGAATCCAAAGGAAGCTACAAATTCAAGAGCATGAGGATATTTTATTATCTTCATATGGGAACTCAATGATATACAGGGAATGATAAAAATCAACTCATGAAAAAATGATCCAGAAAAGAGAATTTCAATTTGGAGAGAAAGTCTTACTCTATAGTTCATGACTGAAGCTGATGCCTAGTAAGTTGCATTCCAGGTGGTTATGTACTTATGCTATGACTAATTTTTTTCCTTATGGTGTTGTGGAGATCACACAAGAGGACACATAAAGGATATTTATGGTCAATGGGAAACGTTTTAAGAAATACAGTGAGGGTCTTCCTACTGATGTAGTGGATTTCATCAGACTGCATGACCCCATCATCACTTGAGCATGTCAGGATGTTCCTAACCCTTTCACTTCATTATTCATTTTCGTATTTAAAATTATACATTTCATTTGCATATATCATCTCATTGCTTCACAATGAGGACAATTCAATATTTTAATTGTTGGGTATGGAACCGTTTAGTTTGGTAATTTCAATTGTTTTCCTGTCTTTTCAATGATTTTCAAAAAAAACTGTCTGTTTTCCAAATTTCGTGTTTCTTTATCAATTTTTTGTGTTTTTGAAACCTTTGAGTAGAAATTATTTTCTTTGACATTTTTTAATACCATTTCCATGAGTGAACAAATTATACAATGAAACTATGCTTAAATGAATGCTGAAAATGATTATTTTCAAGTTCAAATATTTTGTAAATTCATGAAAAGTACTCTGAATTTTGAATCTCATGCCACGTCTCATTGTCTTTATATTTGAAATCACATTCTTGTGAGGCTTCTGAACCATTATTTTCAAATTATTTACATTTAGCTCACTTCTTGAGAGAACTAAACCATGCATGATTTAACCATAATTTGATTTATTCCTATAAAAACTTTAGGGTTTGAGGTACTTATTTTTTAAATGATTAAAGAATCTGTTTGGTATTAAAGCCCCGATTTCAAGGACTCCTTTTTTATAACGTCTTACCTTGGAAATTTAATCCTTACAGACCTTAGAAACCATGAACAATCTATTATGTTAGCCACATTACAAGCCAATTATTCCTATCCAACCAACCCTTGATGTCAATTTTCATAATCTAGTTGAACTTAACTATGGGGGAAGCTGTCTTGTGTTGTACTACTATATTTTGTGATACATTGGGTGGAAAATTAAATTCCAAAGAGACGTTTTTGGTACTGAAAAAAATTATTCTGTTGAAAGTTGTGCCTTTATGGAGATTTGATGATAAAAGAATTCATGCCTTTCTAGAGCTTCTAATGAAGAAAGAAAGTTGTGCCTATCTGGATCTTTCATGAAAAAAACTATGTTAGAGAGGATTGGCATTTTTTCCCTGAAATGATGAATGGTTTAAAATTTCCACGAGTTTTCATGATGATGGAGCTGAATTGATACTAAGAGGAGTGAGGAGGAGAACATACTTGAGTGGCAATTAGATTAATGAATTTTTTTTTTCAAAAAGAGTCAAGCCCTCCTTATTCAACCTCATAATTTTTCACATTTAAATCCTACCCACCAAAAGTGACAGAACAACCCTGAAAAGTCCTCATTATAGACATATGTCCCGCACTCACAAAGGGCGGTGATGTAATAATTTATCAAGCCTATGGTGACCATTGTATGAGTTTGGAAGAGAAATACATTGCAAAAAAATTGACATTTGTGTGATAAGAGAAAATTTAAGTGCGGTTAGTGTTTTGGGCATGAGAGGATAAATGAAGTGGAAATATATTGAATGATATAAATGGAGAACTTGAAATAATGGTTTTTAATAAGGCATGATATCTTTTGATTCTTGGAGTGGAATTATTGGATCCCAAGGACATGTGTTTCAAAATTATTTTTTATTTGATATTGATGTTTAATTTTCACAATTTTTCTGACAACATGATATGAGGTTTTTCTCGGGAGTGCAAACAAGTGTGGGGGTGTGATCACATTACAATTAACTTCTTTATTTCACAACCACATCACTATTTTAAACTAGTTTTGTATTTAAAATTACAAATATAATATCAAATTGAACATCCCATTTTATTCAATTATTAAATGATTATCACTATTAAAAAGGTCAATTATTCTTGTTTTGGTGATTTCGTTGTAAGAGGAGGTGATTTCGAGAGTTAGAGAAGATGAAGAAGGGAAATGGGCCAAACTGCATGGAAGCCTAAAGACATATTTCCACTATTTTGAAAATTTCTAAAAATCTGTGAATCCAAACGGGATTTAAATTTTTGTTACGCTTCATAACGTTAATGGATACAAATAATCTTAAGGCACCTAAGCCCAATTCATTCATTAATGGGTCCATCCGAACCAATCTGTCTGGGAGACAGAATCTGCATGAATTCAATGGTTTGGTTCATTATTTTGTCCATATCTTGTGTTTTCATCTTCCATTGGCCACCACATTAGACATGGTGATATTCAAGATGATTCCCTATAACTTTTATTTTTTTTCAACCCAATATAATTCCATTTAACAACTCAAAACTGATAAACAAGTGGTATCTCGAAAATTGGGTTCCCAAAACCACTCCCCGTGTTGGCTATAAATGTACACCTTGGGTACACCATTTGAAAGTTAGGCCATTGAGTGAAGTGATTCCACTTTAGAGTTATATATGAGTCATCTCACCATCTTAGAGGTTCTTTAACTCCCTATACTCATAGGGGGAGCTCTTGAAGAAAGGAACCCCTTCATCAAAGCCTTCCTCTCTTTCTTGTTTTGTAATATTTATGTTTGTGTAATAATCTTTTTTCTTCTTATTTTATTTATTATCTTTTATTATATTTTGTTCATATTTATTCTTCTCTTAATCTTCCTAATTGTTTTAGAATCAGGAGTTGAAACGATATTGGGTCTTACCCTGTCTAAACCTTTGCAAATGCAAAAAGTTTCTACGTTGACTACATCGCCTATAGAAGAGTAGTTCTATTTAGTAATCGTTCTACCTCAATCACATTAACTAATTTATTTTGAATCAATGATATACAGGAAGTCATATAATAATATATATAATTTTTTTTAATTTAATTGAAACTAATTAAGAAATTGAATAATTAACACAAATCACGTGAGGTCAGGAATTATGTGAATTGTGAGAGCGCAACCTTAATCAGCAAAATAAAACCATACAGGATCAATTTTTAGTATTAAAATATAATCCATAAACCCAATTAATTCTAATTTATAGAGTGAAAATGTGACTTAATTTTCCACTGACCATAAGCTAACCTTAGAACATCAATCAAAGATGGTTGTTGCGATTGAATGTTACAAAGTTATCCTAGGGTTAAATTCACATCATCTTTGTGGTAAAGTTAATTCCTGTAAGGTTAGGGATTTAGAAGATTAAGGTATCATAATTAACTAGATATTAATTTAAATGATAGTGATTAATAAATTATTCAAGTGGTAGAGTTATATCGATTACTCCTTTGAATATATTTTCTAAAAAAACATCTTCTTGTAGAGTCTTTTTAATCAAACTTCATTTCAAAATAAAAAAACAAAAAAATTACAATCTTCTTCAAGAAAACTTATTCTAGATTTATAAATGATAAACATTCCCATTATTTTAATTAGTGTTCTTTTTTCCTTTTATTTTATTTTAAAAAACTTATTTAATTTGTCGTTAAATTTACTTCCTCATTTGAGAAAGGACTTTGGTCAGTCACTCTGCTGCACCTTAGTACCCAGAAACCACTAATCATTTGAGGGTGTCCATGATAGCACCTTTTAGTCGTTGACCCATGTTTGAGATATGTTATTTCTTTAGTATTGTGTGCATACCCTTAGGTATTTGTAGATTAATTTTCAGGTTTACCACCCCAGAGAGAGGTTGATTTTACTATTGACCCACTACCTCAGATGATTCCAATTTCTTTTCTGTCATACCATATGGTGCCTACTTACTTGATAAAACATAATGTCCAGATTATGGATCTTGATGCTAATGGATTTATTCATCCTTGTGTGTTAGCATGGGCTTCACATATCCTCTTTTATAAGAAGGAATATGAGAGAAGCAAACTCTAAATTGACTTTAAGAAGTCAAATCAGGTTACCTTAAAGAAAAAATATCCCTTGACTATGATTGATGATATCATTGATCAACCAAGAGGGGATCACTGTTTTCAAAAAAAATAACCTGCATTCAGGGTACCACCATTTGATATTCCAAGAAGATGATATACCTAAGACATCATGTGGGATCTAATACGGGAATTTTGACTTTCTTGTTATTCTTTAGGGACTAACTATCTCTCCTATGGTGTTTATGGAATTGATTAACCAGATCATTCATCAGTTCTTTGAATATTTTTTTTAATTTACTCATGGTTGATATTTTGGTTTAATCTAAGTCCATGGACCATTTCGATATAATTTATTAACTTTGAGGGAACATCATTTTTCTGGTAAGATTTCCAAATGTGAGTTTTTTATTCAAGAAGAAATGTTTTGGGGCATGTTGTATCTCGGATGGATGTCTCAGTAGATCCTAAAAATGTACATGAAGTTATATCCTAGGAGAAGCTCTAAAATTTGTTTTATATCTGAAAATTCTTTGGGTCGGTGGGTTATTATAGGAAGTTTGTTTGGGAATTATTCAATATTTGATATTCGATGACAGATTTTAATGAAATCCTTCACTTTAATACACACTAATTCATGATTTATTACCAAGGATTACACATAACTCAACTTCAAAGATCAATAAGTCTATTGTATTTTGGAGTTAGGTACACTAAATAACAACTTAAAATAGGAATATATCATCTTTATTGAAAACATCCATAACATGGTCATATAAAACATTGGTACTAAACACTGCATGGGATAACATGGGGACATACATAAGAAAGGGGTGAGGTATAAATCCCAATAAGGTAATAAACATGTCATAACATGAATAATGTAATACATGTTATACGAAAGGTATATCAAATGGGAATAAAAGGGGTGAGAATCATAAATATGAACAATGAGGCATGATATAGCATGGCAACATAAACATAGCATGGTAAATGTGGAAAAAATATAAAACAATGCATCATAAACACAGTTAAAGGATAAATACCAATAAATAATGATGTTAAAATTCATGTGATGGATTAGGTTCACTCTCTAATCCTTTTCAAGGAATATCATGAGACTAAATCATTACCCAATTCATTGGAGTTCTATATAATTCTAGGCGCACCCATCACTTTCCTTTCATTCTCATTCTTAACTCTGCCACATAGATCGTAAAACATGGAATAATTTGTCATCAACTATTATTAAATGATAAAGCAGTGTATAATACATAAAATTACGTCCCTAATTAAATAATTATAAATTTAGAAATTTGAAAACCCATTATCGTAAATGGGTACGGGTATTCACTACAAAATTTCTTATCCCAGAAAATCTTGGTGAAATATCATCAGCATAACAGGGGTGTATAAACATTCATGGAAAGGATTTTTGAGATTTAAAAGGGTATAACATCAGTTATTAATCATTTTTTAGTTAGAGGGATATGGAAGGCATATCCCTATATTAGGAAATGGAGATAAAATGCATAAAAAATGGTGATGCTTGAATAAAGAGGAGAAGGAGAGTATCTCTTACCTTGCGAGGGAGATTTAAAATTCTTTGGTATAGATTCTTGAGATACTGGGGGAATCATGGGAGGAATCTATAGAGTGTAGGAAAAGGTTTTCAAGTAAGGATAAATGTGATATTGGGTTGTTTTATATAGGAAATGAGTGGTTAATTCTTTATTATTTCTCAAACTTAGGTTTTGGAATCTATATTATAAAATACCTAAAATCAAAAACCTTACCATTGATTTTGCCCATGGTTTCTACCAAATAGGGGTTTTTTAGTTATTTTTTAAGATCACAGGATGATATTAATAGAATAATACCCCTGATGATATGGATGTGAGTCATGTTTATAATGAAATGATTTATAAACAAGAAAATATATTATAGGTTTTGGAGGATTCATAAAAGATATAAAAAATTAATATAATTAATCAAATAAACATAATATAACATTATTGTAATGTTAAAACAAATAATGTTATTGGATAAAATTTATAGTATTTATTAAATAGTTTTTGGGTCATCAGGATGTCATAATTCCCAATGTTATACAGTATTTAATTTTTTCCTGAAAATTTGTCTATCTCAAAAAATTATAAAAAATTAACTATTCGATAATTTCAAATTTCAGATTCAAAAAATAATACATATTTTAAAAAAATATATTTCTTAATATGTGAAATTTTACTTTTAAAATATATTTGAAATTTATTGAGAAATGTTGGGTTTTTGACCGTAAGAGTTTTCAAACACATAAAAAATAACATTTGACCTCATAAAAATTATATGATCATTTATATTTAAGAAAAAAAATTTTAATAAAAAATTTTATTAAAATAATATTTATTAAAAAAATCCATTTATTCATCAAAATGAAAATATTAATTGAAGTTTAATATTAATGAAAAATACAATTTTTGTTTTATTATATCAAAATAAAAATCATTTGATAGCAAGTAAATATAACACTTATTATATTGAAAATAAGATATAAATATTTGTATTTTTAGGGACTTGATACATATCCCTTTAATAGATAAGTAAAATTCAAAAGGGTAAGGTGTGCGATGGTGAGACTATCATGGGGTGGTTCAGCATACATGGTTTGGGTCGTGATATCAATGAGCCTGAACATCTATTATAAACAGTTTCTCTTATGCTTATGTTGTTGGATCTCATCTTGGTCTTGGTCAAGGAAAAGTACTAATCTTTGATTAATGTACTTCATATGGTATTATCCCTCTGGTTGAGTCCATCACTTCATTTTTTTGTGTTAATTGTATTTGTTAAAACCCTATATTTATACTAATCATATGATCATTGTTTAAAGGATATACTATCAATGTTAATAATGTTTAACGGTATTTTAAATATGATATAATATAATAAAAAATAATTTGATGTGTTTTCTATATCAAAAAACTTATAATAATACATTTAATTAAATGTAAGGGGAATTTTATTTACAAAAAAATCTGGTCGTTAGAATCTTCCCCACTTCATAAATTTCCCCCTCAAAATTTTCATTTAACACACTAAAATAGTTGTGGGTAATTCTGTTTCACCACGTACTATGGTTATCAAGTTTCTTCTTTATACTTTTGGTTTATCCAAATCACTTTCACCAAGTGAATTTTATATTTTATATTAATTATCATCTATGATCTAATATTGGCACTGGATGATCCTTAAAGGAGAGATCATTCTCCAATAGTACCACCAGTGGATTGAGTACATGTGAGGGGTTTGGTATGTAATTTATCAAGAGGGATACATGGAATAAATCATGTATTTGTGATTTGTTAGGTGTGATTTCTAGTTGGTAGGCTACTATTTTAATAAGATCAAGGATCTCAAAGGACTTGATGTATATTGGACTATGCTTTCCCTACTTCCCAAATATCATTACATTATTCCATAGAGATATGTAGAGGAATAACCTATCTCCAACAATAAACTCTAAGTATCATTGATGATGTTTAGAATATATCTTTTTTTGACTCTAAGAAGCCTCGATGTGTTGTCGAATGGTATTTACATTTTCACCATTTCTCGACCATTTCAGGACCTAGAAATTTGTGCTCACCAACTTTATCCCAACATATAGGTGTTCTTCCCAAATGGCCCGAAGGCCTTCATTTTTATTGATTTTTTGATAACCCACCTTTCAAGGGATGAGGGGGAACCCTTACAAGGCCCTTAGGCTTAGATATTACATGGCCCGTAGACTTAGTAGATTACATGACCCAAAGGTCTTAGGAAATTCAACCAGGCTATCAACAAGAAACTGCCCCTCCCCAGCATTTGCATCATTATAGTAGCTCTCCACCTTTGCAGGGTCATCTGGGTAGGCTTCCAATGCAAACACAGGCTGGTCCCGATGGCATAGCCATACCCTCTCATTCTAACAAATCCATTCAGCTCTACTCTGGTGAGTGCACCTGCTCTGAATCCTCTTCTAGGGCTTCTCTTTTTTTGAAGTGTTTTTGGGGAAACTGCATGTGGCCCGAAGGCCTTGATAACTCGACTAGATAAATATTTTTATTCCATTCCACTATGAATACAATTTAGCATGATCACAACATGTCATCGAATGTCTTGATAGTCCATTCAGATAATCCATTACTTTGAGGGTGATAAGCCATTAGGAAGTTTGAATCATTATTTAGATCATGTTTGAGACTCTTCTATAACATATAGGTAAATCTTGGGTCTTTATTAGATTAAAATGATAGTGGTGTTCCATGAAGCCTCTTCACTTATCTAATGTATATCCTTGTAAGTTAATTGAGTAATAAGTTCTCTCAAATTTCATTGAAGTGAGAAATCTTTATAAGACGATCCAACACAACCCATATAAAATTATTTCTTCTTTATCTCTTTAAAAGTCTAATGACTATGTTCATGATGATTTTTTCCATTTCCATGTAGGTATGTGTAATGGTTTCATTATACCCTTGTATTTTTTCCATTCAGCTTTCACTTGTTGACATAAAAGACATCGTGGTGTTTATTCTGTGATCCTTTTATTCATATTTCCCCCACCAATAGTGCTCTTAGGGATCTTGATATATCTTTGTGCTTCCTAGATGGGTGGGTAAGTTCAAGCTATGAGTATCATATTATCAATCATTCTTTAACTATTGATTTGATGGTACACATAGTCTTGACCCAAATCTTACAACTCCTTTTCCATTAACATTGAACTCTAAGTTTTTTATTTTTCTTATAACTTTCACTTTCTTATGAATTTCCACATCATCTCTTTGAGAATCCTTTATATTTTCCATATGGTATAGTTTAGAAATCATCTATTAAAGGATTGATTGTGTTCCTCACTTTTGGATTCCCATTTACACCCTTTTTAAGTCTAAGAAGTTCATATCCTTCTTAATTATGATGAATGATAAAATTACTAGATCCCATCTACTTAGAGAATATTCCACTTTATTATCTTTACTTGGATGGTAATAGAATGATTATTCATAGTCCTTGATTAGATATAACCATATTCATTGGTGTATATTTAAATCTTTCCTTGTGAATATATACTTGAGTATTTTGTGATTTGTATATATTTCACAGTTCTCCCCAAAGAGATAGTGCCACCAAATTTTCAATGTGAAGATCACTACATCCAACTCTTGATCATTCATTAGGTAGTTATATTCATCAAAATTCAATTACCTTGAATCATAGGTTATCACTTTGTCATTTTACATTAATATTAAACCCAAAACCTTATTCAAATCATTTTTGAAAACCATGAAAAGTAATCCACATGTGGGTAGTGTGAGCACAAGTGCAGTGATAAGACTACATTTCATCTCCTTGAATCACTCTTCACATGAATCATTCAAAACAAACTTTACTCCATTATGAGTTAGTTTGGTTAGAGGGTCGGATAAACATGATAAATTTCCCACAAATTAACGTTAGTACCAAGCTAACCTAAGGAAACTAGGGATTTCTTTCACATATGTTGGTCTCATCAATCATTATATTGATGTTGCCTTTAAAGGGTTCATATATTTCCCACTTCTTGTGATGATATTACCTAATAATGGGAATTACTTCAATAAAAACTCACATTTTCTATACTTTACATAAATCTTATCTTTTTATAAGGGTTTTAGCACAGTGCTCAGACACTCCTCATGCTCCTCCTTTATTTTTGAATATTTTAGAAAATAATCTATAAATACTACCACACATTTTTTCGAGGTAATCACTAAAGACTCAATTAATTATGTCCATGAATATTTCTGAATCATTAGTGAGTTTGAATTTCATTACTATGAAATTAAAATGCCCATACCTTATTTGTAAAGAAGTCTTTGTAATATCCTCATTTACCCTTACATGATAATATCTCGATCAAAGATCCACCATGGATAAGTATTTTTCTCCATGTAGCTGATTGAAAAAGTCATAAATATGTGGAAAAGGATAATTTTTCTTTATCATTATCTTTTTGAGTTTAAAAAAATCAATTTATAAGTGAATTTACCCATCATTCCTCATGATGAATAGGTCTGGTTCACCCTAAGGTGAAGCACCTGGGCATATGAACCCTTTATCCAAATTCTACTTTAATTTTTTTTCTTAAGCTCATCATGTTCAGAAATATCCATTCTATATATATTCTTGGATAATCGTAAAACCCTTGTATAATCTTGATTGAAAATTCAACCTCTCAACGTGGAGGAAGACCATACGATTCTTTAGAAAACACTTCAGCATATTCTATCAAAATGGGAATGTCTTCAATGATGATTGTTTCCTTAAACTCAATAATTTAATCTAGATACACTTTCTCATAGTGAAATAATATCCATTCATGAGATTTTGGTGATAAAGATGATTCATGATTCTCCTTTAATTTTTACATAATTGGAGGATGATTGTCAATATAGAGAGTGATTTCCTTCTCAAAACAATTTATGTTGGATCTATATAAGGATATCCAATCCATTCCCATAATTACATAAAATTCCAATAAAGTGAGTATCATAAGGTTTATAGGGAAGTTCATACCACAAATCTTTATAAGGTATGAGTTAAATACTAGGGAAGCAATAATTTCCCAATTTTCTGTTTTCATTGACATCTGTACTTCAATGCGATGTGGTGGTGTTTTAATAAACATACTAAACTTGTGTGATATAAAGGAATGTGTATTACTAGAATAAGAAAGTAGTTTCGATATTATTTAATGAATAACTAGTGAACCTCTCACCACATCATTATCATGATCCACCTCATCGATTGTGATGGAAAAAACTCTCCCTTACCACCTTGGAGGTTTTTTGTTATTTCCAAAAACCCTTGGCTTAGTGCATTGGTTTTCAATGTTCACTTTTTCATTAAAGTTGACACAATGAAAAATGCTATGAAGATGGACTGGAGCATTCCTTTCTTCCAACACATTAGTGGGATTCCCCTATCTATAATATATATCTATGTTTCCTTCCCTCCTACACCTAAATCATCTCCTCACCCCCCTTGGAAATTTATAGGGTGCTCCTTTTCACACTTTTGACAAGGGGGGTGTTAAATTTTTTTATCACCGTTTGATTTCTCCATTGGACCTCCAGAATTAAACTTCAATTTCTACTTCTTATCACTATGATACCATTAATATTCTCCCATATTCATTTCTCTTTTGAGGGAATATCATAATACTCATATCTATCAATGTTTCATATTTCCAGGGATTATTGTAGAATAGGTTTTATCCCACCAATGAAGCATTCAGATTTTCATTCGGGGTAATGAAAATGATAGAGACATATCATAGAAGTCTGGTGAAGTTTCCCTCATACACCCTGACATATTTATCATCTTTTTTCATAAGGAAAATGAAATCCATATCCATTTTAATTCATAAAGTGTTAGTAAAGAGTTTATCAAAAAACATTTAACAAGATTCCTTCCACCCCATCACTTCAATCTCTTCATTAGGCTTCATATTCTTAATCAATGTCCACCACTAATCTAGTTATCCCTCCATATGATAAATAGAATGTATAAACACATCTTTCCCAGATCATTGAAGGATGGATAATATCTTCTCAATGGAGTTGATCCATTATTCCATGATTAAGGGATCAGATGATCCATTGAAATATAGAGGCCTTTGTTTCACACTGTTCTCAATTGAAAATTAATTTTTATTAGGGAATTTGGATTCTTATCTTGATCTTGGTTTGTATACATAACCTGAGACTTCTAAATGAGTATTGTCATAATTGTGTCTATTCCTACTCTCATTGTGTTGGGAATCTTGTTTGGGTAGTCATCACATTTCCCTTCACGTTGGGTTTTTACGTGATTCCTCTTATTTCCTGCCATTGGCTAGAATAAAGGGAAAATTAGGGATGAGTATTTCTAAACTATTAAACACATAAATGAGAATCCAAAAAAATTAATTTTATAAATTATAAATGACATTTATTTCTAAATATGTGAATTTCTAAGATTCAATATATGTTATCCATGATATATTTCCTAAAATATACTATTATGATAATTTTTTGTTCCTTTAATAATAGTTTATAACAATAATGTTAATTTAACAAATCATATCACCTAAGAGAGTCAAAATATGTGTGAAACAAGGCCTACTGTTTTGCACTAATTTCTGGTCAAGTCTAGAAAAATATTGTGTTTTGGGGTTTTCCCCTATATACATCTATTCCAGATCCACATCCACCTCTAGTATCAAGATAGAGATACATTTTCATGAAAACTCGTGTAATATATACTTTAAAAAATTTAGAGATGTTTTATTATGTTTAGACTTATCTATAAGTATTTCAATAAATTTTTCTAATCCTAATCCCAAAATAACTAAAATTTCCTTTGATACCAACTTTGGAAACTCTACTCTTTATTACACATTAATTAATGATTTATTACATAAGATTACACATAATAAAAACCATAATATTGTGAAGTCTAGATTATTCGAGAATTAGTTACATTACATAATAACTAAAAATAGGGAATACATCATCTTTATCAAAAACTTCATTAATATTCTCATATTATTCCTTTGTACTTAAAATTTCATTGGATAACTTGGGGGCATACATAAGGAAGGGATGAGATATAAAGCCCATTTTGGTAATAAACATGGAACAAAATGAATATAGTAATACATGTTAGAAAATAGGAATATCAGAGGGGAATAAATTGGTGACAATCATAAACATGAATAGTGATACATTATATAGCATGATAATTTAAAGGTAACATGGGAAATGTGAAAAAACATAAAACACTACATCATAAACAGTGGTCAAAACTAACTGCTATGAAATCATGATGGATTATGTTCACTCCCTAGTACCTTTATGGATGTATCATGAGACTAAAACATAACCCAATTAATTTGAGATCTATATAATTTCAAGTGCACCTGTCAATTTAATTTCATTCTCATGCTTAAGTGTGCCACATTGATCATAAAACATGGAATCACTTGTCATCACATTTTATTCCATGAATAGGGAGTGTGGACTAAATTCATGTAATTACCCAATCAAATAAGTATAAGTTCATTAATTTTAATACCATTTATAGAAAATGGAAATGGGTTTTACTACACAACTTCATGGCTAGGAAATTCGCAGTAAATTTTTTCCAATATAATGAGGGTGTATAAATGTTCATTGAAGATATTAGTGAGATTAATGTGGGTCTATAATATTTTTTTGATCATAGGGGTAGTAATGGTGATATGGTATAACATGTAACAACATTATGAAATAAGGATAAAAGACATAATAAAATGGATATTCTTGAATAAAGAGGAGAATGAGAGGATACCTTAGCTTCAAAGGGTGATTCCAAATGCCTGGGAGGAGCTTCTTGACAGATTAGAGGAACCATGAGAGGAATATAGAGAGGGTAGGGAAGAGTAATAACATTATAAAATGTTTTTTAGTGAATATAAATGGGATATTGGATGAGTTTATATAGGAAATTAGTGGGGAATTAGCTATTATTTCTCAAACTTAGGTTTTGGACTCTATATAATAAAATATCCAAAATAAAAACATTTCCAATGGTGTTTTAAAATTTTTTATTCTATATAGGGGTGGTTTTCATTATTCTATATGTACAAGTGAATAAATTATTTGAATAATACACTTGATTATGTGGAAGGGAGTCATGTTTATTAAGAAGTGATTTTAAAACCTTAAAATATATTATCAGTTTTGGAGGATTCAGAAAGGATTTATAAAATTAATAAAGTTAATAAAATAAACATAATATTTCATTATTTAGAAGGTTAAAAATATATTTAGTCATGGATACCCTTGATAGATTTTATTAAATCATTTTTATGTCATCATTATGTCATAAAGCACACCATATATTTTTCCAGTATTTAATTTTTACCCAAAAATCTGAGTGCCTCAAAAAATTATGAAAAAATCACCATTGGATAATATTGACATTATGATTCCAAAATTATTTTTTATTTTGAAGAAATAATTTTTTAAATATGTGAATTTGTAATTTTAAAATACAATCAAAATTAAATAATAAATGTTGGGTTTTTGACAATAACAATTTTTGAACCCTTAAATGAAATTTGAATTCATAAAAATTATATGATCATTTAAAATTTAATAATAATTATTTAATAATAATATACTATTAAGATATTCTTTATCTCAAGAATCCATTAATTCGTCAAAATGAATATCTTAATTGAAATTTAATATTAGTTTAAAATGTATTTTTTGTTGTATCAAAATAAAAATCATTTAATAAGCAGTAAATATAACTATTATTATATTGAAAATGCAATTTAAATATTAATATCTATTAGGGTCTTGATAAAAATACATTAAATACACCAGAAAACTCCTTAAGGGTAACGTGCACAATGGTGATGCTTTCATGTGGTGGTTCCTTATACATGGTTTGGGTCGTGATATCGACAAGATTGAAATTCTCCCATAACTAGGTTCTCTCATGCTTAAGTTGATGGATATCAGCATGATCTTGGTCATGGGAAAATCCCAATGATGCTATCTCCCTAGAAAGATCTGATAAATGGTCTTCATAGTGTATGATCTTATTGGTTGATAACATCACTTCCATTGTCTGTGTCAATTGAATTTGTTAAAACCTTATATTTATATAAATTATATGATCACCATTAAATGAATATATTATCTATAGTAATGATGCTTAATGGTATTTTAAATCCAATATGATATAATGAAACCAAATACATGCATGTGTTTTCTACATCCATAATATATAATAATACATTTAATTAAAAGGCAAGGGTAATTTTATTTATAAAAATTTGGTTAATTACATGTTTAATCTATAAGGGTGTAAAGCTTGAGTGGAATAAAAAGTGTCAAATATATTTTAAGGAATTTAACATGAGATTGAATTTCTCTCCAGTTTTGATTCTTAAATAACCTGGTTCAGGTTATAATGTTTTCTATGATGCATATGTCATAGGTTTGGGGTGAATCTTGATTCAGGTAAGAGAGGTGGTATCATATGGATCTTGATAGTTATGCCTTAATGAGTAGAACTACCCTATGAACGATCTTGAGTAGGTATTGGTTATGAATGAACTCAATTTGTGGCATCATTAACTCTTTGGGGAAGCTTTTATAGTATATTATGATCAAAATAGACTAAGGTATATTTTCCCTCAGAGGGATCTGAACATGCGATATAGACCTCAGGTGGGGTATCTCTTGGATTTTTATTGTAATATTTCTTATACTCCTAGAAAATTTAATGTGGACACTAATACAATGAATAGGAAATCTCTAAAATAATAAATAAAGGAATCATTATAATGGTGTTATTTGACGATTTTTTTCTAATAAGAGCTTAAGAATGTAAGAATGTAATGGGAGGGTATGTATGGCTTTGATGAATGATTAATTGTCACTTTATGAGTGGATTCGTCTTGAGAAAATGCATGAATATAAGTGCCCAATATTTAGTAAATTCCTTTATAGTGGGGAGACCTCATGTGAGTGTTCTTGGACTTAGTTTGGTGCTTCATGATTTTGAAACAAGTTGGTTGTCCTTTTTTCACTGAGGTTGGAGTTGATGGATAATGGATAACATTTATACTAGATCATACACCTAGGTACTATAATTATGTATCATAATTAGAGAAATCGGTATTTGTGGTTGGGTATGACATGGTCAGTTGAATATTTTTTATTGTGATGTCTTTCTTCTTAGAGAATTAGATTGAAATCAGATACTTACTGGGTGTTTTCAGACCTTACCAATTACAGTATGTAAATGGGATGAGGTTTCCATAGATTTAATCATTGGTTTACAATATACTCTTATTGGGAAGGATACAATTTGGGTGATCTTTGATCAAACCAAAAAATTATTGAATTACTTTAATATCAAGGAGATGGTGAAGGTGGAATAGCATTGGGAGTTGTATGTTTGAGAGATTGAGAGACATCATGGGGTTCCCTCTACAGTTGTTTCTTATAGGGAACCAGGATTCACATACATGTTTTGGAAAAGGAAATTAGAGGCGATGAGATTCCATTTGAAATTTTTTATATAATTTCATTCTTAGATGAATTGATAGATATAGAGAGCTATCCATGTTCATGAATATATGCTCCGGGCTTGTGGGTTTGATTTTGATGGTTCACTGTAAAATTGTTTTCCTTTAGTAGATTTTTCCTATAATAGTATTTATCAGGAGGTGATCGAAATGGACCCCTTTTAGGATTTTTATGGGTATCCATGAAGATCTCCCTTGTGTTGGAAAGAGCTGGGAGATTTTTCCTTGGTTGGAATGTGTCTTTTTAGGACATGAAAGAGAGGGTGTAGTTGATTCTAAAGAGATTTTTCCATCACAGAGTCATCATAAATCATATGTGGACCGTCATAAAGAGCTTAATGATTTTACGGTTGGTGATATGGTAATTCATAGAGTTTCACCTCCCTTGGGACATAGTCAGTTGGGTATGAAAGGCTTGTCTGCATCGAGTTTTGTGGTCCCCTTTGAGATCTTTGGATTATTGGGAATGATGGTCTATTAGTTAGAATTATCAGCTAGTTTTACATCTATCCATGACTTATTCCATTTTTTCTAGATAAGGATTTATTGATAAGATCCTTACTATGTTATTTAATGGGAGGATATTTATCTTGTTCCTGAAATCCCTATGCTTGAGAAATGAGTTCAATTATTGATCACCAAAAGAGGGTGATGTCTAGTAAAACGATTACTTTTGTCTTTTTATTATGGAAGTTCATACAGGATATCCATGAGGCATCGTAACATGAATTATTAATGAGGCAGATGTGGCCATAAATTTTTGTGAGTCTAGTATCTTGAGCACTTTTTGCGGATGTAAATAATTTATAGCAGGGAGATTGTAAAACCCCATTAATTTTCTTCAGGTGGGCTTTGAATTTTGTTTATGGTTTCCCTTTTTTGGAGCATTGTAGTCTCCTTTGGAATAGAGATACTTTTCTAGGGAAAATGACCTAAATTTTAGGGATATATATATTTTTTAGTTAATGGAGTTTGGTTATAAATATTTAAATGGAATTAGAGGGTTCTCCGTGGGATTAGAGAACTTAAAGTTTTGGTTTTGATATTTCCAATAAAAATATGCATTGAGCAGTGCCTGCTGGACACATTCATGTTATGAATGTGTTACATGGTTTGAATATGTAGTATGGAATATTCCATGACTCTTTTATAGGTAATGAGAATTTTATAGGTTTTAAACTCTTTTAATGGAATAAAAACATCGATCAAGATTTAATTTAATCTGAGGAGTCTCCTTTTCTAGTGTATTTTTAATTAATGGGGCTTCACACCATAAAAGGTATTCCTAACATGAAATCCTTGAGTCCAATGGTTTTAAATACACCACAAACTTGATTATTTTATCATTTGGTGCGTAGGATAACCTCTCAAAAAATATGAAAATGGTGGCTAATCTCCCTCTTTCTAAATGGATCGATTTGGAATTTTATTCCTATGGTGGATGTACCCCCATCTCTAGTAGGTAGTCTTTCAACTTCTGCATTAATTTTTCTCACAAAAATGGAATCAGTTGTGATTACATTTCAAATTTATGATGTATTGGTGTTTTATATAGACCCTTTTCATTTTCTTATCATGACTTGTCTTTCGAAGGATGATCCATGGTTTTTTGATCTCCTTTATCAAAGATATTTAGGTTTCCATCTTTCTTAAGGTAGGTGTATCTATGAAAGTGTTGCAAATTCCTGAATTTATATATGTTATTGTTGAAATGGATTTTATTTGGTGGAAAATGGTTTTAATTAAATGTGATCATGTCTTTGGAAATGTATTTTAACTAAAATAGCACATTGGAAACCTTGGGTCCTTTTATAAATTGACACAGGTGACCTTAGTGTGCGTGGAAGCACTAGGTGTTACTTTAGTGATTTTGAAAGATGATAACAAGAATCAATATTAGTTATAAAAAAACTATGACTATTTTAAGATTCTTTTATGTTCAATATGTGTTCCCATAGTCTAGGTACCAAATGGTGTGAATTTTTTTATATCAGGTTTATCACATGATGGTTTATTTCATGGATATTATATCACATGTTTAATTTACCTATTTTTATTTTATACGTATTATATTCCAGAATTTAGTGAATATGGTCTAGATTTATAGAAACCAAAGGAAATATTTAAAAATGGATTTATTTATGAAAATTCATTATAAACTATTTTTTTTAATAGATATAATTTTTTTTCATTCTTTTTATTATAACTTGTGTAGATTATTTGGTGGTGTCCTACTGAGTTATGTTATCACATCCTACTTTTGACTTTGGGTAGTTGTAGAACCTGTTTTTTTAGACTCAAGGAAAGGGAATTTCATCGTGTAGTATATTAGTTTCTCTTATAATCTTTTTTCCTTCATATAAAAATGATTTGGAGGTGATGGATAGTCACATGGATACTTGTTGGTCTTATATGATCATACTTTTCTCATTTAGCCTATTTGGATTGGTTTGTATGGATCTTATTGTATCTATTTATCTGGATTTGTACTTTGTTTGTATGTGTTGTTTTGGTTATATTGAATACTTGTTTCCCATATCTTTGTTTTACCTCACTATGTGATGCCTTAATCAGGTGAATGAGTTAGATGACCAAGGTTTTTTCATTACAATAATAATTATAAATTGTATTCATAAAATTTAACCTCCTAAAATGAGAATACCGAGGCACTTCATAAGTAATAACTTCTGACCATTATTTTCAATTTATATTACTCTTATAACTCTTAATGAATTTAATTTATCACTTTACAAATATTTGTTAAAAATATTATTCTATTGTAAAATATGTATTATCATTATATAATAACATATACTTACTCGTTAAACCATTTTATTCTATTCTTGTTTTGGATTATTTTACCACCTATATGAAAATTATTATCAAATTTATATCATGAATGACTAATAAAACATAAAAAATGGTTATAATATGTAATAATGATTAATTTAATATGTTTTCATAATTCTATAGTGTAATATTCAAATTTGTATTTACTAATAAATTCAATTATTATTTTTTATTTCATTATCACTGAAAAACATAATTTGTAAGTATTCTATGTGAAAAATTACTATAAATTCCATGAAATAAATATGATACAATAGAAATATATTAAACGCATTAATGAACTTATAATTCAAATTCTATAGTTGATTATCCCATAAAAATAATAAAGTATCAAAACTACCAAACTAAATCATATAAGGGAAACAAAATTATTAACAACAAAATCGTATTTTTAATAATAAATAATTAATATATGGATAACAAAGAATTATAAATGGACCATATAATGTAAAAAATTAATAAATTTAGTATTCATATGAATAATAAATATAAATTTATTATATAGGGTAGTTAGAGTGTTTTCGGTTAATAAGAAGTCCTAGGAAAGGGTTTCTTGGTCTCAATTTTGTTTCCTAGACCGATGTCACATATTTTTTCCATGTTTCCTTTTATATGGTATTATGTTGATTCACTACCCCATGAATGTATTATATTTTTTTAATAAATTTGTAGAATTTAATATTCTATTTATAGTTATTTATTTTAAAGGATTTTGAATCAATTATTATAAATTCCATAAGGGTTTCTCATCTAAAAGTTTCTTTATTTGAGACATGTTTTCTCTTTCAAAGGTTTTGGATTCAAATGTTACCATAGTCATATAGGTATTTCATCTCAATCCTCCTTCTTTAAGACATGTTTCATGTCATCTACATATATAGATTTATATGGTTTATATAATTCCATTTTAAAATATTATATTATTGTTATATTTCATTCATGTAATTTTTCATTCCTCTTCATGTTCATCTTTTCAATGCATTTTTATTTAAAAATAATAAATGAGTTTTCTTAAAAAATATTTTCTTTAAATTTTTTGATTTCTTTTTAAAAAATATTTTTATTCCATATTATTTAAATAATTCTATTATATATAAATCAATGATTATGTAAATTCATTTTCAACTATATTTGAATTACATTGAATTGTTTTAAAATGGAATTGTTAGGTCCACAATGCCGAATACCCTGAGAGGGGGGTGAATCGGGGTATGAATAATTTAAAATTAATGCCCATTCAGATCTTGTTTCACTGATAAGAAAAACACTCTTCTCTCTCCTTCCCGTTGCACAATATAAACAGAAAGTAAATCATGCACAGGACACAACAATTTTTACTTGGTTCACCGCTAATGGATACGTCCAAGGAGCATACGCCGACAGGTTATCGATCGTACCAAATTTCACTAAACTTCACTAGTTGTTGATTACAAGGTTTTGGCACAGTCACTCTGTCCCAGGCACACTGCCTTTACAAGGTTTAGGGTTAGCTCACTTCTTTCCCAAGGGTCACTCCTTGTTTCTCTCTCTTTGGATCACTGCCGGTGGAGAGGATCACCTTCTTCCTCTTCCTTTGCTCACTACATCAGAAAGGATCCACTCACAGTTTATAGACCTATAGGTATCTTCATTTTCATGAAGGAATGCATCTTTATCTTTGAGTAGATGCTCTGTTGAAGCCCAACTTCTACCCGTAGATGAATCTCACTTTGCACCGAAGGTATCGGGAAATATTCTATCTTCCACGCAGCACAGAAATATGGCCGAGGAATCAACCTTACTTGGTGTGCAAGTCTACCTCGGCGTGCAAGTATTGGCGCGCAAGTCACAACTGGTGCGCAAGTCCTCATCAGACACTTACGCGACCCAAGCTTCTCCAACTCCAAACTTACGTGACTATCTTGCTTTTATGCCCAAACCAATAGTGGTGCGCAACTACCAACCGGCGCAAAGCTTCTAACACTGGCACACAACTTCACTGGTGTGACCACACACCACTTGCATGACAACCACACCTGCGCAATGGGAGCTCTGATTTCTCAAAGTTTTGAACTCCGTTTAAGAATGAGGAGGGTTGGTCCAGTATTTATAGGCATTTTGAACACCCTATGTGATGGGGCGCAAGTCTCTCCTCAGTGCGCATGTCTCGGCGCGCAAGTCTCTTCCCTTGCCAGTCACTTGCGCGACCCACTTCCAATGTAGCGCAAACCTTTTTTCTTTGCCATATTTTGAAGTTTTGATCTTGAAAAACATCAGGCACACAACTTTCCAATCAACCTAGGCACCGGCGTGCAAGTCCTTTCTCTGGACTCGCAGGTCACATGCGCGACCAACTCAATACTTGTGCGACCCTTATCCCTTTGCCATATTTTGATGATTTGATCTTGCAAAACATATGGCGCGCATGTTTCTAGGCCTTCAAGTACACGACGTGCTAGTCCCCTTTCCAAAAACAACTTTTCTTCATTTGTCGATTTTCAGGCCCAAAGATTTGGAAAACACTAGAAAACGGTGCCACCTTGTATCTGTTCTTTTAGTAGCGCCTCCACATCATCCATTCCTTTATCGAAGTTCTTGAATAAAACATGGATCATTGACCACAACTCTTGAACTCGACATTCCACCATGAAATCCCTTTTTTCAACAAATTTGTATGTCATGGTTTTCTTTCTCAACAATACTAGCACAGTTGTCCACTTTGTCAATAAACACAATCGTATCAAAAATGTTTCAATGATGCTTTGAGGGATTTTTTTCCCAACAAAAGAATATTATTAACATTTTATGTATGAATTAATTTTGAATTTAATTATAAATTTTTTAAAAAAATGTTTTCAATTTTTACCAATTCATAGCCTCTTACCACAATTTAGTATGTTATTAGTTATCAATAATTATTTCAAAATTTCCATGGGTTTTCAAAGAAAATCATATTTCCATTATTCGTGAATTTTTATTTTTTAAATGTTATCAAAATTAAAGGCTTATTTACTCTTTTTTTTAATGAATATTTATAACTCTCATATAAAAGTATTCTTCATATACATCAATATCCTTTATCGATATTATGCTTCACTATGGATATTATCTTATGATATCAGACACCGTATTTTTATGTATGGATTATGGTGATGTTTAAATTAAAGTACCATGAAGCCTGCATCATTTCAAAAAGTTAAATATATTATTAAGGATTAATAGATGTGTTTATGAGTTCTATGAGGAAAATAAAATCTCATGTGTTTCTTATTCATGTTATAGTTCTTGTAAATTATATATGGTGATCGGTGGGTATCTTATAGACCTATAATGCATGGGCTAATGATGATTAAGATAAATAGATAAATGTAACTCATATAATGATTTTGGAATTATCTGGTTTGGAGATTCCATTTAGAAATTGTGTTAGAAATAACGGGTGAATTTATTTTATTATA
The DNA here is from genome assembly GCA_963277665.1 of Viscum album. Classification (NCBI taxonomy): domain Eukaryota; kingdom Viridiplantae; phylum Streptophyta; class Magnoliopsida; order Santalales; family Viscaceae; genus Viscum; species Viscum album. The sequence goes on from OY728144.1 coordinate 187,353,717, forward strand.
AGGTTGATTTTAAGAGTGATTTGATTATGATGTCTCAAGTAACCATCATGAATACTATTTTTCTTTTATTATTTCTTTTGAGATTGTTCAAAGGAATTATTTATTTAAATAATATGAAACATATATATGTTATATTTTCATGAATCTGGATTATTGACTCCTGATTTCACACTCCGTATATGCACGTATTATGTCAAGATTCATTTTATGACTCATGATGACAATCCATGTTTTAATTATTATTATTTTATAATGCTATGTTCATGTACCTTGATTGTGTTCTCAAAATCGCATGATCTTCTTGTGTTCACCTATCATCTATGATTGATATATATTATGTTGACCAATTTTATTTGTTTTAGCTCACCCTTCTTATGTTTCCAGTTCCCTAGTTTTTGAAAAGAAGTGTTTTTTATGATTTTTCTAGAAGGGTATCTTATGTGATGAATTTTTTGGCATATCATGAACACTAATCAAGGAATAAAAAATTCTTGGTATAATAAATAATATCCTTTAGGATGAAAACATGTTTTTTGTTAGATTTTTTTTCATAATTCTCTATAACTAAATACCTAAAATGAAATAGGTATCTATATGATTCAATATTGGTTTTTTATATTATAAGTATGGATGGTTATGGTTGGGCTACTTCAATTAATATCAAATAATGTAGGTAAATAATTTATTTTTATCTTTAGATCCTCGTGTACATGTCTCAGGCTATTATAGTCTGTATCAGATAAGGGTTAATAAAATTTTAGAGGTTAGGATATTATCATACAATGATAATTAATGTTTTTTGGAGGCCATTATGGGTTGATATGTTTAACATTGATCAAAAGTTCAAATTAACACCTATCCCTTTTAAGGTATCATACGATTGGATTATGATGTGATTAATGATATTTGAGATATTTTCATTAGGCCTTAGAATAAGTACATGATTGAGGATTATATAACCCTTTGAACTGGTTTGTGATTTGATATTTAGGTATATATATTTAATTTTGAAAATGGTGTTTTATTTGGGAAAATATTACTAAATTTTGGGATAATATATGATTAGGGTATATATATTTGGTATGTGATAGTATGGGTTTCTTTATATTGTTTGAGAATAAATGATATGATGATTTTAGAAGAATTTTTTATTTGGTTTCACTAATTTTTGGGCTTCCAATTTGGTAATGCATGACTATAATTGTTTTAGGGATTAGATATTTGTGGAATGATTTAAGTAAAACATGACATTTTATTACTATATTGAGGATTTGGAAATTATATTATCATGTCTTCATATAATAATTTATTCAATTTACATTGGGTATTACTCATTACTCATGAGAAGTATTTATTTTATCTTATAATTAGTAATAAATAAGAGGAATAACTTGTTATAAAAAGATTGCTTCACATAGTTCAGAAAACTAGATTTTTATTAACCTCATTAGTTATTAGGATTTGATTTTCATGGTTTTGGAATGAAAACATTCATATTCGATATTCATCATGGGGAATGTAATAGAGGTGGAAACTAATCTAATCACACAACTAGAGGATAACATTATGCTTATGGATTGGAGAGAAATAAAGCATGTATATTTTAACATATAATTTATCTCAGTGGTAAAATAATTACACAAAATGAAGAAAAAATAAGATAAATAAATCAAGGATAATATTAAAAAAAATAACCTGACAATAAAATATTTCCATAGAAACTCAATCAGATATATAAATATTATTAAATCAATAACATGATTTCAAATAATATATATGTTTAAAAAAATTTATGTCCTTCACCTAAAAATGAGAGTTATTGATATTTATGATCACATTTTTAGATTTTGATTTTTCTCATACATTTATTGTTCTCCTATAAAAGATATTTAAATCAATACATTACTCATTTATATTAATTCATAATGAATTCATGGCCTCTTTTCCTCATTGATTATATCTATTTTATTAACTCATTTTCATTTATTAGAGTTAAAAACCTTATTATTTAACTTTATCCACAAAGTGGGGTACATTTTACCTTATGATTTCATTGTAAATACAATGATTTTTATGGGGATTTTTATTTCTGATTCCTAATTCAATTTTATATTTATTCATACATTATAAAATATAATTTTTTAAGGGTTTTTTCTTACTCAATATATTTTTATAGAATCATACTATTTATTCTTGGACTATTTTTTCTATTATTTATATATTATACCATTATCTTTATCAAATAGTATATTATCTTTCTCTTTCTGGAAATTATTGTTTCATGTATTGTTCTTCTTCTTTAATGATTTTTTATGATATTGTAATGAATAATTTCCCTCATAAAAGTTAGATATTTTCTCCCCAATATAAATATTATTTCATCCCACATATATTTTTATTTATTATTTTTGAATATAAATATGTAATTTCTTCCTAATAATTCATATATCACATCATCTTTTTTCAGATAAAAATGTTATTATAATTTACCATATCATAATAAACCCATAATTACAGGATTTATAAAAGGGTTTCAATTTATTAAATTTGTAGTATTTTTTATGTGCATATTTTTAGAGAATTAGGAAAACCATTACAAAACAAAATGGACATTTACACAAAGTGTATACCTTGTTTACGCAAAAAATATGTTCTTAAATTAACACCTAACGTGAGGAAAAACTAAACACGACTTAAATGATATGTTAATTTCATGATTTAGGTAATATATATCACAAAAAATAACAGAAATCAAGGACCTAAAGGTTTAGTTTCTTGGATAATATCTTTATAAATAAGTTTTTTCACATGAATTTTAAAATTTAATCCATAATTTTAATCTTCTAGACCTTTTATAGAAATATCACATGATACAATCATATTAATAACCCAAGGAGTTGCAACATAATAAAGTGGTAAGATCAAATGATCATTATCGGAAAAGAAATATCATAAAGGATTATATCTGAAACAGGAAAGATAATATGAGGAAGAAGTAAATAAAAAAAATAAAATCTCAAATGATCATGGATAATAATCATGAAGTTTAATATAGTAACATATAATCATAATAAGATTGTTAAAGAACCATAAAAGAAATGACCTTTCATAGAAACATATATCAATAATCATAAAACATGGGATAAGGACATAAAAGTTAAGAAAACATTATAAATAAAGAATAATCATGAAAAATATGAATATAATGACAAATAATTTTAAAAAGTTTTGTAATCATAAATATAGGATTTCTTATCCATGTGAACCTAGATACTCACTAACCTATTCACCAATAAAATTATGAGTAGATATTGATTTCTTTATGCTTATCCTTTTTTAACCTAGAAACTTTCTAACCTGTTAAAATGTAAAATTGTGAGTAGGTCTTAACACCATCACACTCACCATTTTTAAACCCAATGACTTACTAACCATGTAAGGACTTGTGTTTTTCTGGGCTGCATTTTTTAGCATAAATTTGATTTTTTGCGTTCTTATGCTCATGAGTGGTAAAATGGTATTTTTCCACTAGAAGATGATCTCAGATAATTTTTCTGACCACTCTGTTGGTTCTAGAATAGGTTTTTACCTTAGAATATGAGTTTGGTGGAAATCATAACTATTTGAATTTTAGAAAAATATTTAATATTTAATATCATTAAATTAAATATAAAATTATTCCTGCTGGTTCATTTGGAAATCAAATTTAAACCAATAAATAGATTTATATTTTATCTGCATTATTGATTCTGGAATTGGGAGTTTATCCTAGGTGAGGAATAAACTCGAGTCGGGCGTCGGGGTCAGCCCATGCCACGTTTTCATTCTTTCCTTTTTTTATTTTATTTTCCTTCTTATTCTTTCCTCCTCCTTCTTGAGCATGATCCATGTGGGGATCCTCCTTGGCCATGTCCTATAGAAGAATTTGGAGTTTGAGAAAGAGATATATATGGAAGGCAATAGGGGTACCATTTTGAAGCTCTCAACGTGTTCAGTCGGCATCCGACATCTGTGGATGGTGAAATCAAACGAATCTTCAGAAGTTTTGTCCTGAGTGTTGTTCCATTTATGTTTTAACCATATATACCCTTTAAAAATGTTTCTAAAGCTTTTTTATACATTATTGTCGAATTTTGATCCTCTATTTGTTGTTTCAGGGGTAAAAATGGGGGTTTCAGGTGATTCGAGGGATTTTTCGTCAGCAAACCCAGGTTACACGGTTTGTATTCCAGGGGAACACCCCCTGTGTTCTTCCCATTTGGGGAAGAAATTTTTTTCTTAAGTACACACTGTGTACTATAAGTACACTCCATGTTATGGTTGGCTGTGTGTCCAGCTAGGTGAAAAAAGAACTTGGAATAGTCGTTTTTGAAGAGTACACGCCGTGTACTGGGAGAACACGCCCTGTAGTGGCACATGGGCACATGTCCTGGTAAAAACGCACCTGGTATGGAGTTTTGGGAACATTACACAAAATGTACAGTAACCTACACACCGTGTACTTTTAAATAGGTATACCCCATGTACTCTAAAGTACATGCCATGTACTTTTTCCAGATTTTTTTCTTCTGGGGATTCTTTAAACCCCTGTAAGTTGCAATCTAGCGGTCCATTTCGCATGCCGTCTGTAGCCACACGACCAATGCATTAAGGTAGAACTTTTGAGGCTAATTGGATAATTTTTTTATGTAAATGATTCTCAGTGGTATAAAATGTACAAAATAATAATAATAATAATAATAATAATAATAATAATAATTTACTTATTATTATTTGGTGATTATTGAATCGAACGTATATTATGCCTCTGATGTCAATTTGACGCACTATCAGTGTCATTGTGACCCCGAATTAAATGCATAAATTTAGAGACTGATTTTTAGGTTCTAAAACTGATATCGTCTATGGTCCCCACTTAGGATCTTTATGTTGAATAGTTCAGTTTTCACCGGTTGATCGTTTTTGGCGAGTGAGTAGTCCATTCTGAGCGATTGTTCGCGTAGATCACGATGGTGAAATCCTTTTGACATTTAGAGGTAATATAAATGGGTTTTGGGGGTTTTAATCTAAATCGAGCGGTTCTTTCTCCAGTTATTGAGTTCATTTGTCACTTGAGAGTGAGACTTGGTGTGTATTATAGGTTAGGTGTTTGGACCAACTTAGTTTAGACCTTTAATCTGAGATGAGCTATGAGATATCTCTTGTGAACTATAATTTTGAGGACATTACCCTTGTGAGATGTTCCATTTTAGCTTATGAGGCTGTGAGACCATATGATTCCAACTATCTGCTGATGGATGCCTTTTCTTTTTTTTCTAACCTAGGGAGTCCCTAGTTGGATCCCTCTCCTATTTTACTTTTAGAGTATACCTATTATTAGATTCCTCTATTGTTCTTCTTTCGAGGATCCCATGTAGGATTCCTCTTTCCCTTTTTTCTAAGGATCCTGTGTAGGATTCCTTCGCTTGTGTTTACCAGGACGATCCCGAGTAGGATTCCTTCATAGTATTTGACTTGAGGGACCCAGCGGGTGCCTGTGGTTTGACTGACCTTATTTTATACATCAGGTTTGGGTATATATGGTGTTCGGGTTTCAGCTTGAACCCATGCCAAACTAGTAGGTCCAAGGGGATGTGGTTGTAGTTTTTGGTAGGGCGTTCGGGCCTCCCTGGCAATTTTTTATGTTTCACTTGTTTATTATCGAGGTGTTGATGTTCACCAGAGGTACTTCTTGGTTGGTGGATATTGAGCATGATGCAAGATGTATTTCATGTTTTTTAGGATTCCCAGACATGATCTCCTAGGATTTGGCTTCTGAGAAATGTTATTTGTAATATTTTATAGTTACCCAGAGGTATTACCTAGGACTTGGATGTTGATCCTGAATGTATATGTATATATTATGATATATATTTTATTGGGATGTCCAAAGATGATTCCTGGTATACAGCTATTTATCCTTACATGTTTATTTATGTACTTTGCGTTATACGTGGATTCTCCTTATTGGAATGCCTTTCATGGAATCATTGTGCTGTTTATTTATGTACCCCGAGTGATACATGGATTCCTGTTGTAGGAATGCCTTGGACGAGTACAGTGGACTATTAAATGTAATTAAACCTTGACTGAGTCATGGATCCTGTTGAGGGATTCCATGAATGGGCTCATTGGTTGGATATGGTTATACCCTAAGTGATACATGGATCCAGTTGAGGGATGCCTTGGATGGGATCAGTGGGTAATAGACTTATGTATCCTGAGTGATACTTGGATCCAGTTGAGGGATGCCTTGTATGGGCTCATTGGGTTGATTACTCCTATTCCATGAGTGATATTTGGATTCCCCAATAGGAATGCCTTGGAATATCGCATAGGATGGATGTTATATGATCCAAATGATTAAACTCTTCCATATCTTTACAGGATTTACCGTTGGTATACTGAATCCTTCTTTACAGGGTTGACATTAGGTATAGATAAATCTAATTCTTATTGGGGGTGAGTACGATCGAACCCAGGTGTAGGATCATTTTCCCCTTGTGGTGACGCATCTTGTTCAAATATATAATTCCAACACTGACTAATGCGGGTACATTTCAATGGGATTATAGGCCTAAATATCTTCTTAATGATACACGGCTTGAGTGACATGATGTACAGCTCAATGCCCTTGCACAGGATGCCCAGAATATCGGGCTTATGGACCCAAGGATTGAATACTAATGTAGTTTCTTGTTATTTGATTCACAAACTCATGAATATTCATATTTATGTATATCTTTATAGGTATGGAACTATACACGTATACATATATAGATATGGACATCCATGGTGGAACTTGCCCGGTTGATAGGGATTATAGACCTTGGGTTCGACTGTGGTTTCATGTTTGGTTTACTTCTCTTTGTTGTGTGTTCTAGCTGGGCTGAGCACATTGTTGTTGCGTACACTTTTAGCATCACAGTTATAGGTTTCTTCTTGGGGTTCCCTACTAAGATTATTTCTCACCCCTGCACATGCACCTCAGTGTACGTGTAGACCTTATGTATTTTTGTTAGGTTGAGCATGAATTGTATGGTGGATAGGGCTAAAGGCCAACACATGTCCTTTCCAGTGTGATTTGTCCTCACTCACACTTGGTATCAGAGGAGGAACCCAGCCTTAAGTGTGGTGCACTGCCTGGGTTGTGATGTAGGGCCCACAACGAGGGTGTTGTGCTCTAAATGGGGGTGATTGTAACATCCCCAAATGATAAAGGGTTAAATGACTAAATAATATGACTCATGTCAACAAGGTGCACCATCTTTTTCGGGAGCCTGTCTGATTAGAACTCCACAGTTAAGAGTGCCTGACCCTGGGGTGGGCCCCACATGTCTGCGGGGCAACTAGTGGTACCTGGTGGGCCAGGACCCGACGGCCATGTTAAGGCGGGGTGGTTGTGCTGTCACCGGGACCCAGTTGTCACATTAATTGTCACACCCCGACAAGCGCATTTATTTTATTTTATGATTTCTTTGACCTTAAATTATATTGTTGTGGTTTGTGTTCAGTATCGGACCAAGTTTTTGAGTTTTTGTTAAAAAGTGCGCTTTTTGACGCGACGTCGTTGGGCGCGTGAGCGGAGCCTGTTCTGGAAACCCCACTCATCCCTGCCCGGTGTATTTTGCGCATCCTGTTGTCATTGAAAAAATTTTAAATAGAGTCTTTATATTTAACGTGCACATCTATTATTATAAGTTAATAATTATTTTTATTATTTAAGACGAAATGAATATTTTTATCATTTGTATTTTTATCATTATGATTATTATTATCATTATTATTTTTATCATTATGTTATACATAAATAATTAATGAAATTGTTAATGTTGCGGATACTAGTATAATCATTATTAAAAATGATTTGTTATTGATCTTTATTATTGTTATTCTTATTGTAATTTATTATTATTAAGATTTTGAATTGTTTAATTTAATTTAATTTTTATTTTATCTTTTATTTCCTTTTTCTTCTAACCCTAGCGGCCCCTTTATATTTTTTCTTCTTTCTCCCCGTGGGAGCCGCCGCCTTCGTATATTCCTCCCCCCCAGTGCCGCCTCGGCTTGGCTTCTCCTTCCCCTCGGCAGCGACGGCAGCCTTCGCTCCCTCTGGCTCCCCAATGCACTGTCCGAACCTGGCGCCTTCTCCTGCCTCCTTGCGCCGGTTCCAGCAGAGCCGATTCCTTTTCCCACCTCCGGCGCCCCAGCACCCCTGCTATCCGGCCTCATCCGCAGCAGCCAGCGCGCGACCCCCCGGCCTCCTCCAATCCCGTCACCTCCTCCCGCATGAGCCGCACCTCCTGCATGCAGTTCACCCGGCCCGGCGCCCGACCCTTTTTCCTATCCGAAGCAACCCCTCCTACCTCCTGGTGCAGCGCACGGCCCCCCCCCGACCTCCTCTCCTCCTTCGCGCCGAAGCCGACGCCACTGCTCCCCTGCTGCACCCGCGCCAGACCTGCCTCCGCCCTCCTGCTACCTCCGAGCTCTCCCAGGCCTCGCCAGCCTCTCTTCCCAGCGCCGGTCTCTCCTTGCGACCGCCCCTGCATGACTCCTCCCCTGTCCAGCGCGCACAGCCGGCGCCCCAGCCCTCTTGCGCAAGCCCTTCTGACCCCGTGCCCTCCCTGTGCACCAGCCGGCTTTCGGCGGCAGTGCCCACGCCGCACCTCCCCTACTGCACCCAGCCAGCCCACACCCTATCCGCCTCGCCTCCGATGTCCGCAGCACCAGCAGCCGAACTCTCCTTCTTCCTCTTCTTCTTCTATTCTTCTTCTTCCCTTCTTCTTCTTCTCTCCTTCTTCATCTTCTTCTTCTCTTCATCTTCTTCTTTTTCTTTCTCCTTCCTCTGCTCCGCCGCGCAGGTCAGTTTTTTTTTATTTTAATTTATTCTGCTATTTCATTTTATTTAATATGTTATTAACTTTTTTAATTATAAATTTATGATTTATGTGATCATTATTATTATTAATGTTAGTATTACTATTATTATTACTATTATTATTAATTTTATTATTATTATTATTATTAATTTTATTACTATTATTATTATTATTATCATTATTATTTTTATTATTATTATTATTATTAATTTTATTATTATTATTATTATTATTATTATTATTAATTTTATTATTATTAATTTTATTACTATTAGTATTATTATTATCATCATTATTTTTATTATTATTAGTATTATTAATTTTATTATTATTATTATTATTATTATTATTATTATTATTATTGTTATTATTTTTGTTATAATTATAATTATAATTATAATTATTTTGTTGTTATTATTATTATTATTATTATTACTATTATTATTATGATTATTTTTATCATTATTGATTATTATTATTGTTATTGTTATAATTATTACTATTATTATCGCGATTACTGTTATTCTTGGTTCGTCTTTGCTTTGTTAGGGGGTTTTTATCAATTTATGTTTCGTTTGGTAGGATTATTATTTGAGGGCCCGCGCAGGGCGTTTCCGAGTGAGCGCCATCGCCGCGCCTTGTCTCCGAGGTTTCGTTGTTGTCGCGCTTCAGATCCGAGGTGAGTGTTTCTTCCCGCCGTTTGGTTTCGCGTGCTCTAGTGAGTTTTTGTATGTGTCTGAGTCCTTGGTTTTGATTATGCAGAGTGTCGGACTTTATCACGTGGCTTCGGACACGCGTTGTGTCATCGCGCCTTGGTTCCAAAGTTGTTTTGTCGTTGCGCTTTGATTTTGAGGTAGGTTCCCTTTGCACTGCTTTTAAAATTTAAGTTATATTATTTCATGCTGTTTGCGCACACTAATTGTTCAAAATAAATATTTTATTAATTTTAATAAATAAGTGATAACATACGATAATTAATTTATAATATAATATGGTTAATTTTTAAATGGTTATTTAGTGTAAAAAGGAGCCGTTTATTTTATACACGACACGTGAAAAATCCTTTTGACGAGCGGACACCCAATAATGAAAGAATGCCCGTTTGGATTTTAAACATAATTCACGAAATGGAGTTCTGGTTTAATGATAAGTGACTTCTTTTGAAGCGTGAACAAATACTTTGGTTCGTTTGAGAAATTGTATGGTTGGCTCTTAAAGTTTATTTGGAAAAAGAAAATGGTTTTGTTTGGTTTATAAAAATATTGGCAACCTGTGAAGTAGTGTTTTGTGGGTTCTTTAAATTGTTTTAAACTGGGTTTTGTCTCATAAAGAAGTTGTACCTTTCATTGAGTGGTGTTTGTGAAATGTATTAAATGCCCGTTTGGAACTTTATGGAAAGAGATGAATTTTTTTTGATAAAAACCCTCTTAGGACAACTCCCATGCCTTGGTTCCAATTGATTGTTTGGGAGGCCGTGCTTAGTAGCTCCCAGGTACGAGAGTAGTTTAAAGGCATGAGGTTGTTCCACGGAGTTGCTCGGGTGATGCTTGTTGTTCTTTAAATATATATATATATATATATATATGATTGGATGATCGGTTGGCATCAGTTGGCTCACCCCTTTTTCAAACACTTGAGACTTGGGAATCTGGCATATTGAGAGAATATTCTAAGAACGATTGCTACACTGGTAGGTTATGGCACTGACCAGTGTCCCATAGTAGGTGAATATATTGGGTTTATTACTATGGTATTTGCCCTTGACCTGCCTGTGAGTGGATGGTCGAGCGTATTGTGCGTTTTGATTTCATCGTGACATGTCGATAAGGATGATTTCTCATGTATTGGTGTCTTCTGGTTTATTCTCGATCTCCTAGGTTCACCCATGTCTATTCAGCTTTAGTATCTTGCAGTAATGATTATGATGCTCACATGTATACCCACATTGCCCTTGCTGTATGTTTTACTTTGTGCATTCTGGCATATTGTTTTCCTTGGAAACTGATAAATTTCTTTTTAATAGGTTTCTAAAAATTGTTTTCAAATGGAAGCGTTTAATCCCTTTTGTACAAATTTGGAAATTTAAACATCACTTTCCCCATTTCTTGAAATGTCATTGACGCTAATGAAATGAACCCGAATTTTAAAATGGCTAAGGTCAATGGTTCGTACTTTGTTTTTAAGTAAAATTCTTAGAAAAACATACTTTTATAAATTGTAGTTCAAACATGAAATGATGTTTCTTTTATTTTAAATGTAGTGCATTGGGAATAGATATCGGGCTAGACTACTGAGTTTTAATACTCACGCCTATAGTTCTTTAATTTTTTTAGTGTTTGTGCAGGCTATAGTTTGAGTGCGCTCGCCTAGGGCGACGCTTGATCGTTGAGTCGGAGAGCGACCAGCGAGGTCGCACGGAGTTTGTTCGGACGCTGTGTTTGGTTAGTTTGATTTCTGTTTGTTCCTGTTTAGTCACTTTATCTGGTTTATCTTTTCTGCGCCTCTATGTATTATTTTAACTATCTTATTTATTTATATTGGGTGAAATCGTTCCCATAGCCTCTGTTGATGCCCTGGCGCTTGTCGCCAGCCCGGGAGGATCGGGAACGCCTCTCGGGCCTTGTCGCGGACCGACTCGGGTGGCCAGTTCAGGGTCGACCCGGGTTGGTTCGTGAAAAAATGGTATCAAAGGCACGTTTTCTCTTAGCATACCTCACTATTCAGAGCGCCCTTTGTTATTTGGGATGTCAAGGTAGATGGAGTAGGATTGTCGGGACTTGAGGGGTAGGTGCGAGAAGAGCGTCGCAAACTCTTGCCCATACCGATCCTCAGGTTTCTAGGGGAAGTCCAGTTTAATTTGTTTGTTTGGGTTTTTATGGAAATGTTTTTGGGATTGGGATACGACAAAGGGAGTTTGGTACACTAGTCCTCCTAACCCGCACGGTCTGGCAAGCCATGCAGATCTAGGGGCATGGTCCAAGAAGGCTCTCTGTGTCAGTGACGTGTTTGACATATGGCCGCCAACCATATTGTCAAGTCACCCGCTGACACTAGTCCCCTGTTTGAGTTGTTTTGGGTTTCCCTTGATTTTTGAAAGTGGTTTGAATAAAAAAAATGGTTTTGAAAAAAAAAATGGTTGTTTGAAATAACATGTTTGATTTGTAGATGGTTTTAAAAGAAGTGGTATGAATAAATTGTTTTTTTTTTGAAAAATGAGGTTGCTTTGTTTTGGCCTTGGTGTTCCGATGAGTACTCACATGCATTTTGGTATGTTGGAAATGTGGATGGATCTCTGGTATGGTGGATGGAAGCCGTGGGTGGCACAGATACATTCATGTGAGTGAGGCTCTAAAGAATACCAATGGTGAAGGTTTAACCCACTAAGCTTGTTCTAAATTAAAGATGTTTTCAAAGAGAAGAGTTTTGATGTTATGATAACTTGTTTTCTTGAATTTCGAGCTTTTCACCTATGCAGTGTTTGATTTTGAGGTTTTTATTCATTCGTTGAGTTGGTCTTGATTGGGTTTTTGACTTTTCCTTGTCCAGCGGTTATCCCTTTGAAGCTTCGATGGGTGATCGTAGTGCGGTTGATCAACCTAAGGATTTTATGCTTGAGTTTCGGAAGTTGGATCCACCTCCCTTCTATGGTCAAGCAGAAACTTCTGTGGCAGAGGAGTGGATGCGGAAGATTGAAAGGGACTTTAACCTCATTGAGTTGCCCGAGTCATTGAAGGTCAAGTTTGCGACCTTCATGCTTGAAGGTTTACCGTGGATGTGGTGGAAGTCGGTGTCTCGGAACAAGCCCCATCAAGAGATTACTTGGGAGTTTTTCAAGGCCTCGTTCATTCGCCAGTTTTTCTCTGAGGAAGAAAGGGTGAGAAAGGGGATGGAGATGTGTTGTCTGCAGCAGGGTGACAGATCCGTGTTAGAATTTTTCCAGCGCTTTGTGGAGCTAGTACCTTATGATTCAGAGTATGCCCCAAATGACCCCGTGAAGGCTCGACACTTCGAGGCGGGTCTCCGCCCTGATCTACAGTCGAAGGTTTCAGAGTCCAACCTGACTTCTTTTGTTGATGTGGCGAGAAAAGCCTTTAATGTCGAAGCCGCGATGGCAGGAGTGCTCGAATTAGTCCTCCCTCCTTCGATCCCTAAGAGCAGTGGTGAAGATTCTGGAAAGGAGATGAGTAAGCAAATGGAAGTGGATGGATTAGGTCGTGGAATCAAGAGGCCTCAAGATCTTTCATCAACCTCTTCGGAGCGAGAGATTATCGTGTGTTATCAGTGTGGAAAGCGGGGTCACAAGAAGTCATCGTGCCCAAGCACTCCGAAGCCCTGCCAGGCATGTGGATGCCTGGGTCACCTGCGACAATTTTGTCGGGGCGTTGCAAGGAAGCATCGCAGAGGAATTTCTCATAAGTAATGTGATGTAGGGTCTTTGTTCAAAGTTTCTAGTGTAAGTTTCCTTTCAGTATAAGTGATCTATTGTCGTGGCTTTTGTATGGGTGTTGTTTTGGGTTTGAAATGTATGGGAATGTCGTGGGTCTTTTGATGAACTTCACCTTTCAATGCTGGTGTGTTTTTAAATTTTAAAATCTTGTCATTTCTTTTGTCAAATCAAAAGATGTATGTTTCTTGTCGGGATTATCAGAACCTGACTGCGAGGTAGAAGATGCTTCATCCATCAGAGCTCCAGCCAAAAGGTCTTGGAGTGAAGCCAGCGCGTAGTCAGGAACCCCCATGGGAAATTTTAAGGAGTCTGGTTAAAGTTGTGCCTCTACCGTGTGGAGAGATAGTTCTGGTGTTGCTACTCGGGTTTCTCTATTGTTGTGGTTTACTCTTGTCGCTAAGCGCGCAATGGACTTATCCCTCGCGTAATGTCGGGAATTGGGATTTTTAGATGTAAGTTGCTGATCAGTGACTTTGCATGGGCCACTGATGCAAATCAGTTGTGGCCCCGGGTTGTGTCCATCCCGAGGTGATGGGTCGTGAGTAGTCGTACGTCGTAGTTTTAGTGATTTGATCCTTGGGCCCACCCTCCCCGCCCATGGGGTTAGGGTTTTAGTTGTGCAATGTATCCATTTAAGCTTCTACCCCTTTCGGACGAGAGTAAGTGTTTAAAATGTTCTTATGGTGCTCTTTCTAGCTTTGGTAAGGCTTGATGCAGGTCCAAATTGGTTTTCTGGTTGGCCGCTAAGAGGTCAGTCCTTTATGGTGGGGAGACCCACCATGAGTCTTTTGGGTTTTCTCTTATGTCATTACCAAATTCTAGTTGAGTTCTTATGGTGGGGATCCATTCAGGACTTCCCTCTGTTGGTGATTTACTTTGGGAAATGAGGTTCAGTCCCGCTGGTAGTCATTGTGACATCCTTGAGATAAGAGGTTGGACCGTGTTCTGTGAAATCCTTAGGTGTTGATCGATCGACTGGATAGTGTGGTGGCTTTCCGGGGGTGGAAAGCGTTACGGTGGGGAGAATTGTCACACCCCGACACGCGCATTTATTTTATTTTATGATTTCTTTGGCCTTAAATTATATTGTTGCGGTTCATGTTCAGTATCGGACCAGGTTTTTAAGTTTTTGTTAAAAAGTGCGCTTTTTGACGTGACGTCGTTGGGCGCGTGAGCGGAGCCTGTTCTGGAAACCCTTTCTTCCTTGCCCGGTGTATTTTGCGCATCCCATTGTCTTTGAAAAAAATTTAAATAGAGTCTTTATATTTAACGCGCACATCTATTATAATAAGTTAATAATTATTTTTATTATTTAAGACAAAATGATTATTTTTATCATTTGTATTTTTATCATTATGATTATTATTATCATTATTATTTTTATCGTTATGTTATAAATAAATAATTAATGAAATTGTTAATGTTGCAGATACTAGTATAATCATTATTAAAAATGATTTGTTATTGATCTTTATTATTGTTATTCTTATTGTAATTTATTATTATTAAGATTTTGAATTGTTTAATTTAATTTAATTTTTATTTTATCTTTTATTTCCTTTTTCTTCTAACCCCAGCGGCCCCCTTTATATTTTTTCTTCTTTCTCCCCATGGGAGCCGCCGCCTCCGTCTATTCCTCCCCCCAGTGCCGCCTCGGCTTGGCTTCTCCTTCCCCTCGGCAGCGACGGCAGCCTTCGCCCTCCGGCTCCCCAGTGCACTATCCGAACCCGGCGCCCTCTCCTGCCTCCTTGTGCCGGTTCTAGCAGAGCCGATTCCTTTTCCCACCTCCGGTGCCCCAGCACCCCTGCTATCCGGCCTCGTCCGCAGCAGCCAGCGCGCGACCCCCCCGGCCTCCTCCAATCCCGTCACCTCCTCCCGCATGATCCGCACCACCTGCCTGCAGTTCACCCGGCCCGACGCCCGACCCTTTTCCCTATCCGCAGCAACCCCTCCTACCTCCTGGTGCAGCACACGGCCCCCCGACCTCCTCTCCTCCTTCGCGTAGAAGCCGACGCCGCTGCTCCCCTTCTGCACCCGCGCCAGACTCGCCTCCGCCCTCCTGCTACCTCCGAGCTCACCCAGGCCTCGCCAGCCTCTCTTCCCAACGCCAGTCTTTCCTTGCGACCGCCCCTGCACGACTCCTCCCCTGTCCAGCGTGCACAGCCGGCGCCCCATCCCTCTTGCGCAAGCCCTTCCGACCCCGCGCCCTCCCTGTGCACCAGCCGGCTTCCGGCGGCAGTGCCCTCGCCGCACCTCCCCTGCTGCACCCAGCCAGCCCGCACCCTGTCTGCCTCGCCTCCGCTGTCCGCAGCACCAGCAGCCGAACTCTCCTTCTTCCTCTTCTTCTTATCTTCTTATTCTTCCCTTCTTCTTCTTCTCTCCTTCTTCCTCTTCTTCTTCTCTTCTTCTTGTTCTTTTTCTTTCTCCTTCCTCCGCTCCGCCGCACAGGTCAATTTTTTTTTATTTTAATTTATTCTTCTATTTCATTTTATTTAATATGTTATTAACTTTTTTTTATTATAAAATTATGATTTATGTGATCATTATTATTGTTGATGTTAGTATTACTAATATTATTATTATTATTATTATTATTAATTTTATTATTATTATTATTATTATTATTAATTTTATTACTATTATTATTATTATTATCATTATTATTTTTATTATTATTATTATTATTAATTTTATTATTATTATTATTATTATTATTAATTTTATTACTATTAGTATTATTATTATCATCATTATTATTATTATTAGTATTATTAATTTTAATAATATTATTATTATTATTATTATTATTGTTACTATTATTAATATTAATATTATTATTTTTGTTATTATTATTATTATTATTATTATTATTTTGTTATTATTATTATTATTATTATTATTACTATTATTATTATGATTATATTTATCATTATTGATTATAATTATTGTTATTGTTATAATTATTACTATTATTATCGCGATTACTATTTTTCTTGGTTCGTCTTTGCTTTGTTAGGGGGGTTTTATCAATTTATGTTTCGTTTGGTAGGATTATTATTTGAGGGCCCGCGCAAGGCGTTTCCGAGTGAGCTCCATCGCCGCGCCTTGTCTCCGAGGTTCCATTGTTGTCGCGCTTCAGTTCCTAGGTGACTGTTTCTTCCCGCCGCTTGGTTTCGCGTGCTCTAGTGAGTTTTTGTATGTGTCTGAGTCCATGGTTTTGATTATGCAGAGTGTCAGACTTTATCACGTGGCTTCAGACATGCGTTGTGTCATCGCGCCTTGGTTCCAAAGTTGTTTTGTCGTCGCGCTTTGATTTTGAGGTCGGTTCCCTTTGCACTGCTTTTAAAATTTAAGTTATATTATTTCATCCTGTTTGTGTACCCTAATTGTTCAAAATAAATCTTTTATTAATTTTAATAAATAAGTGATAACATACGATAATTAATTTTTAATATAAGATTGTTAATTTTTAAATGGTTATTTAGTGTAAAAAGGAGCCGTTTATTTTATACACGACACGTGAAACATCCTTTTGACGAGCGGACACCCAATAATGAGAGAACACCCGTTTGTCTTTTAAACATAATTCGCGGAATATAAAATGGAGTTCTGGTTTAATGAGAAGTGACTTCTTTTGAAGCGTGAACAAATACTTTGGTTCGTTTGGGAAATTGTCCGGTTGGCTCTTAAAGTTTATTTGGAAAAAGAAAATGGTTTGGTTTGGTTTATAAAAATATTGGCAACCTGTGAAGTAGTGTTTTTTGGGTTCTTTAAATTGTTTTAAACTGGGTTTTGTCTTGTAAAGAAGTTGTACCTTTCGTTGAGTGGTGTTTGTGAAATGTATTAAATGCCCATTTGGCACTTTATGGAAAGAGATGAAAATGTATTGATAAAAACCCTCTTAGGACAACTCCCATGCCTTGGTTCCAATTGATTGTTTGGGAGGCCGCGCTTAGTAGCTCCCAGGTACGAGAGTAGTTTAAAGGCATGAGGTTGTTCCACGGAGTGGCTCGGGTGATGCTTGTTGTGCTTTATATATATATATATATGATTGGATGCTCGGTTGGCATCAGTTGGCTCACCCCTTTTTCAAACACTTGAGACATGGGAATCTGGCATATTGAGAGAATATTCTAAGAACGATTGCTACACTGGTAGGTTATGGTACTGACCAGTGGCCCATAGTAGGTGGATATATTGGGTTTATTACTATGGGATTTTCCCTTGACCTGCCTGTGAGTGGATGGTCGAGCGTATTGTGCGTTTTGATTTCATCGTGACATGTCGATAAGGATGATTTCTCATGTATTGGTGTCTTTTGGTTTATTCTCGATCTCCTAGGTTCACCCATGTCTATTCAGCTTTGGTAGCTTGCAGTAATGATTAGGATGCTCACATGTATACCCACATTGCCCTTGCTGTATGTTTTACTTTTTGCATTCTGGCATATTGTTTTCCTTGGAAACTGATAAATTTCTTTTTAATAGGTTTCTAAAAATTGTTTTCAAATGGAAGCCTTTAATCCCTTTTGTACAAATTTCGAAATTTAAACATCACTTTCCCCCTTTCCTGAAATGTCATTGACACTAATAAAATGAACCCAAATTTTTAAATGGCTAAGGGAAATGGTTCGTACTTTGTTTTTAAGTAAAATGATTAGAAAAACATACTTTTATAAATTGTAGTTCAAACTTGAAATGTTGTTTCTTTTATTTTAAAGGTAGTGCATTGGGAATAGATATCGGGCTAGCCTACTGAGTTTTAATACTCACACCTATAGTTCTTTTCTATTTTTAGTGTTTGTGCAGGCTATAGTTTGAGTGCGCTCGCCTAGGGCGACGCTTGATCGTTGAGTCGGAGAGCGACCCGCGAGGTCGCACAGAGTTTGTTCGGACGACGTGTTTGGTTAGTTTGATTTCTGTTTGTTCCTGTTTAGTCACTTTATCTGGTTTATCTTTTCTGCGCCGCTCTGTATTATTTTCACTGTCTTATTTATTTATATTGGGCGAAATCGTTCCCATAGCCTCTGTTGATGCCCTGGCGCTTGTCGCCAGCCCGGGAGGATCGGGAACGCCTCTCGGGCCTTGTCGCAGACCGACTCGGGTGGCCGGTTCAGGGTCGACCCGGGTTGGTTCATGACAAGAGCTGCTCGAGTGGTTCTACTTATTGGGCTAGTACAGTTCGACAATGTCTGGATATCGACTACATGGGTTGGCTCATAGTTAGTAGTTGAGACCTATACTTTTACTTTCAAATGCTTTGTTACTTGAATCTGTATGGTCAGCCCAGTGGGTGACCAGTGTTGTATTGTATTTCATAACTGTTCGGGAATTTACATCATTTTACTATTATATCTTGTTCTATTTTAGTTGTTTATTGCTTCCGCACTCTATTTACTTTCCTATATGTATTATAATTAGTTATTTCCACTATTTTCTTACTCTAGTATGGGGGCATAGTCTCCCTAAAATCACACCCTAGTCCCTCGCTACTAGTTGGAAGCCTATGGCATATGGGGAGGCATGCTTGTGGCCTTGTGGAGAATTGGCTAGGAGCACCATATTAGTGGCTTCCGGGACATGATGTGACAAAGTGGTTTCAGATAATTTTTTTTCCTAGTATTAAATATTTTGGATATTGTTGATTGGAGTATTAAGAATGTGTCAGAACCTATGATGGATATCGAACTGGTTCGTCAAGAACACTTATTCCGTAAAGAAGTCCTGGTTTCCAGGTTTTGGGATTGTGGTTCTAATTTTGCGATGTTATTGTTTTATATGATTTTCGCTTTGAGAGATGCACATGTTGTGTGTGGGTGTTTTGATTTACAATGCATCTCTTGATCCTAGGCATCAGTAAGAGTCCAAGGATAGATTTTGAATCTTGGATGCAAAAGGCAAGAGGCATATTATGAATCATAGTAGGCACGTAGGATAAACAACATATATTCCTTCTAGTGTGCGTTTTTACTGATGAATGAGACATTTGGGTCTACATAAACATACTTTTTACTATGATGAAAGGTTATGTGGATCTATGTTGAGGTGTTTCTGTCGTAAGGATGATGACTCAGTCCTCATTCACAAGTGGTGCAGTTACCCTAGTAGGTCAATATGGCACTTGATGCCTTTCTATTTAACCCCTTGTATGGTGTTGTTTCTTGGGTCTGTGGTTATCTAGTCGGATTGCTGAGTACGATGCTGATAGATACCAAGTCCTTTCTTACGAACTTTACCTCCTTGGGGTATTACTGTATACGAATACCTGATGAGTGTCGGTTCATCTTTCCACTTCTTCTTTAGTTGTGACCTCCAGGGTGCAGTTCATTCTGAGGATCCATGGAGAGGACCAGGGCCCTCACAATCCATGTTTTTCATCTTTGACCGTCGTTGATTGTTGTGGTCTTACCTGCTTTAACAGGTTAGGATATTTTAAGCTAGGTGGTTGGACCTTGTGACCCAATTGTGAGTCTTTTTAGATAGGTCTGTGTGAGAGACCAAGAGACCCTTAGTTTGACTTAGACCCTTGTTGGTCGATGTCTATTATATTCTAGGGAAAACTGTGTGTGAGAGGTTGGCCCATGTTTTCCAACTCCTTTTTGGACAGGATCTTTATTTTATGCTTCTTTCTAATCAATGTATGGTAGGTTCTCATGTTTTAATTATAGGCATGTTGATGTATTCATCTTCTCATCGAGGCACCACATGAGCTTTCTAGAATATAAATCGATGATTGGATAGGTATGAGCCAATGAACGATGTTTTAAAACTTGTTGTGGGTTTAGACCCCAGAATTTGTGTTGATATATCCCTTTTTGGTAGAGGTGACACAGTGGAATAAATTGGGTACCATGAGATGGTTGACCCATTGCTAAATCCTAGTCAGGATTTGATAGGATGGTGAGTGTGACTCGGAGGGATATGTAAGTTCCTTTTTATAGAATCTTAATGTAATCCTATTAGAGACGATCATGTGCTATCTTGAGTTTTCATGAGTATGATGAGAGAGCATAGAACCTATGCCAAGATCCTTTTTCTTTCTTAATTTTCATCCCCGTTGAGGAGGGAACCAGTTGTGGTTGTTCTCAAGGGGCGGTGTAAGAAAATCCATATTATGGGGAGTGCACATTCGGACATTTGAGGGCGGTGAACCTCATTTTCTATGGAACTTCTGTGTTTTTTGTGAGCTTTTGAACTCAAATTTTTCTTTTAAGGTGAAGATAGGAGTATTCGTATGGTGGGGAGTACCAAATTGGTCGCAGTTAAATGTATTCAGTGTATAAAGGAGTTGCTAATGCGATAAGGCTAGTCGTTGGGAAGTATAGATAGCTTGGTTGTGAAGATGCTCGAGTTGGGAGCTTGGCTACTGGTCCTTTCACTGGGCTTCTTGGGGACGAGAAGGTTTATGGTGGGGAGTTTTTAATGACCTGTGTTTTTTCGGAGTATAGTTTTTAGCGGAAATTTGTATTTTTACTTTCAAATGCTTGTGATCTATAAAATGAACTTTTACCCCTATTTCGCAATGTTTTTCTGACCACTCTATTAGCTTTGGAATAGGGTGTTTACCCTAGGACAAGAGTATGGGGGAAATCTGAGCTGTCTGAATTTTGGTGGAATATTTAATATTATTAAATAAAATATTAAATTATTTGTGTAGGTTATTTTGGCCAAAAATTTTAAAAAGTGTAATGGATTAAGATTCTGTCTGCTCCATTGAGTCCAGAATGGGGATTTTTTCCTCATTGAGGCATAAACATGAGTCGGGTGTCGGGGCCGACCCGAGCCCCTTTTTCTTTCTTTCCTTTTCTTCTTTTCTTTTCCTTCTTCTTCATTCCTCCTCCTTATTGCACATGATCCATGCGTGGATCATCCTTGTCCATGTTCTATTGGTGAATTTGGAGTTTGAGAAATAGATAGAGAGAGATGAAAGGTAAGAGGGGTACCGTTTCGAAGCTCTCAACACACTGAGTCGTCGTGCGGCATCCGTGGATGGTGAAATCAACCAAAGCTTCGTCAGTTTACACCCGAAGGTAGGGGAGTTTACTTTTTTACCATATATCCTATTTAGACATGTTTTTTTATGTTTTTAAATCCTTTTTATGCTTACTTGTGGCCTGTTGGGGCTCAATCTATTTTTTTGGGGGCGAAAATGGTGGTTTCGGGCGATTTGAGGGATTTCCTGTCGGCAAACCCAGGTTACACGACATTTGTTCCAGGGGAACACACCGTGTGTTCTTCCCATTCAGGGAAAAAAAATTCTTAAGTACATTCCATTTACTTTGTGTAAACTTTGTGTTATGTTTGGCCTTGTGTACGGCTGTGTGAAAAAAGAACATGAAATAGTCGTTTTTGAACAGTACACGCGGTGTACTAGGAGTACACGCCACATAGTGGAACATGGGCATGGGTCCAAGTAAAAACTAACATGGGATGGAATTTTATGAATAGTAAAATCTATGTAAAGTAACTTACATTACATGTACATTTACATGGGCAGACCCCATATACTCCAAAGTATATGCCATGTACTTTGTCCAGCCTCTTTTTATCTGAGGGTTTTTAAACCCCTATAAGTTGCAATCCAGGGGTCTATTTCATGTTCCACCTATAGACATATGAATCTTTCATTTATGTGGTCCTTTTGGGGATAGTTGGAGAAACTTTTGTGTTGGGAATTATTTTTGGTGGTACGAAGCATCCAAAATAATAATAATAATATTTTATTTATTCTTATTTGAAAATTATTGACTCAGACATATCTTCTATGTCTGATGTCCATTTGACACACCATCATTGGAATTATGACCCTGAATGAAAGGTTTACATTTATAAATTTATTTCATGTGTTAAAACCGAAATAATCAGTGGGCCCCACTCAGGATTATTATGGTGAATAATACCTTTTTCACCGGTTGACCATTTTGGGCGAGTGAGTAGTCAATTCAGATCATTTTCTATGTAGATCATGATAGTGGAATCCTCTTAATATTTAGAGGTCATATAAATGGTTGGGGGGTTCTATCTGAATGTAGTGGTTCTTCCTCTAGTTATTGATTTTATTTGTCACCTGAGAGTGAGACTTGGCGTGGATGATAGGTTGGGTGTTCGGACCAACTTAGCTGAGACCTTTGAACCAAGATAAGCTATGAGCTGTCTCCTAGGACCTATAATTTTAATGAAATTCCACTTGTGAGACATTCCCTTCTAGCCTATGAGACCGTGAGACCAGATGCTTCCAAGGATTTTCTAATGGATTCCTTCGCTTTTGTGATGACCTAGGGAGTCCCTAGTAGGATCTCTATCTTGTTTTCCTTTGAGAGGATCCCTATCATAGGATGCCTCTATTGTTCTTCATTTGTGCATCCCTTGTAGGATTCCCCCTTCATTTTTCTAAGGATCCCATTTAGCATTATTTCTCACATGTTTACCTGGAGGATCCCGAGTAGGATGCCTCCTTAGTATTTGACTTGAGGGACCTAGTGGGTGCCTGTGGTTTGACGGATCCTATGTTGTACAATAGTTTTGGGTAGATATGGTGTTCGGGTGTCCCCTAGAACCTGTGCCAAATTAGTAAGGCCATGGGGCTATGGCTATAGTATTATGTTGGGTGTTTGGGCCACCATCACTCCTTCTTATGTTAACTTGTTTAATACTGATGCAGTGATATTCACCATAGGTACTACCTGGTTAGTGGCTGTTGAGCATAACGAGAGACGACTTTCTTGTCTGTTAGGATTCCCAGATGTGATCTCTTGGGATTTGGATTCTGATCCATGTTATTTCTAAAATTTTACAGGTACCTAGAGGTATTACCTGGGACTTGGATGTTGATCCTGAATGTATATGTATATCTTATGATAAATATTTTTTTGGGATGTCCAGAGGTGCTTCCCAGTATCTGACTACTGATCCTTAGATGTTTATTTACGTACCCTGAGTGATTCATGGATTCCCATTGTATGAATTCCTTTCATGGACTCATTGGGATATTTATTTATGCACCCTGAGTGATACATGGATTCCCATTGTATGAATTCCTTGGATGGGATCAATGAACTGTTGAATGTAATTAAAACATGAGTGAGTCATGGATCTAGTTTAGGGATTCCATGAACGGGCTCATTGGTTTGATGTGTTTATACCCTGAGTGATACATGGATCTAGTTGAGGGATTCCTAGGACGGGCTCAGTGAGTAATATTCATACGTACCCTGATTGATACTTGGATCCAGTTGAGGGATGCCTTTTACGGGCTTAGTGGGTTGATGACTTCTATACCTTGAGTGATATTTAGATTCCCTTGTAGGAATTCCTTTGGCGGGATCATAGGATTGATGTTATATGAATGGAATGATTAAGCTCTTACAGATCTTTATAGGATTGACCATCAGTATATGAAATCCTTCTTTACAACGTTGAACATCGATGTACGGAAATCTAGTTGTTATTGGAGTTGAGTCTGAGTGAACAGATGTGTAGTATTAGTCCCCCCCCTGTGTTGATGTATCATGCTCAGGGATATAATAATGGAATTGGCCAAATAAGGTACATGTCTACGAGATTACCGAGCTAGAGATCGACTTAATGATACACGAATTGAGTGTCACGACATCCAGCTCAATGCCCTTGCACAAGGATGTCCAGGTGATCAGGCTTATGGACCCAAGGATTGACTACTGATGTGGTTTCTTTTTATTTGATTCACAACCACATGAATATTCATATTTATGCATATGTGTGTAGATGTGGGACTATAACTCTATATGTATATAGACATGGACATCCATGGTGGAACTTATCAAGTTAATAAGGATTACAGACCATGGGTTCGACTGTGGTTTCACGTTTGGTTTAGTTCTTTTTGTTGTGTGTTCTAGCTAGGAAAATCACGTTGTTGTTGCATATAAATTTAGCATCACAATTATTGTTTTCTTGTCGGGGTGCCCTACTAAGATTATTTTTTACCCCTGCATGTGTACCTCTGTGTATGTGTAGACCTTATGTCTTCTTTTCAGGTTAAGCACGAGTTTCATGGTGTATAGGACTAAGGCCCAATGTTTCATTATCGAGCAAAGCTTCTTGAGTGGTTCTACGGATCGAGTTGCTACAGTTCAACAGTGTCTGGAGATTGGGTACGTGGGATGGTTCAGTGTTAGTATTTGAGACCCATAATTTTACTTTCATCTTCTTTTGTACATGTATTTGTATGGTCAGCCTAGTGGGTGACTGGTTTTGTATTATATTTCATATCTATTCATGAATTTACAGAATTTTACTATTACAACTTGTTCTATTTCAATTGTTTATTTCTTCATCACTCTGTTTACTTTATGTTTTGTATGATACTTAGTTATTTCTGTTGTTTTCTTACACATGTATTAGGGCATAGTCTCCCCACTATCACACCCTAGGCCCTTGTTGCTAGTCGATAGCCTCTGGTTTATAGGGAGGTGCACATGAGGCCTTGTGGTGAACCAACACATAGAACCAGTTTAGTGGCTTCCGGGTCAGGATGTTACCAAGCAGTCCACATAACATTTCAATCTCATTAGATATAAACCATTACCAAGCATATTGGTGGGAGATATGGATCCAACCCATCTCATAATCCATACATTTATGTTCCACATGAGAACAATCATCATAGTATAAAATAAACTATATAAATAGAATGGTCCGCCTGAAATTTCTAAATCATTATATAAAAATAATATCAAACTAAATTGGGGTTTATAAAACATTAAAATAATATAATGAATTAAATTAATTGATATAGAAAACTTGATCACTCAAAATAATCACATAGTAAAACAATAATATAGAGTGAAACACGAAACATAACTCTCATGGAGATAGGTAATTAATATGATTATGAAAACCAGATCACAAAAATATATTTTTAAAAACATTTCGTATTCATAATTGTAAAATTCATGGTTATCAGTCTCTTTTAAAAATGTATCCTTTTTTGAGAAAAGTGAAAAGGAAGAACATCATGTAAATGAGATTTGTTAAAAAAATAAATTTCCCCAAATGTAAGAAGATAACATAATTTAAAAGGGAATTTCATGGAAAAAATTATTTCAAAAAAAAAATTATATAAATCAATAATTGGAGTTTCATTTTCCAAGTCCCTTATATGTGTCATAATTTATTGATTTAGGGAAAGAGAATAGTTTTGAAAACATTATTAAAAATATTTACAAATAGAATATCCTAGAAATAAAAAAAATTTAAAATAGGATAAGTAAAAATACATTTAAAATTGTTAGTCTTGAAATAATCCTTATAGTGTTTTCAAAAATGGTAAGTGAAAATACATTGAAATTGTTTACTTTTAAAAAGAATTTTTAAAAATGGGAACATGAAGACGAAATAATTTTTTTTAAAAAGGGGAAGTGAAAATAAATTGAAAACTTTTAATTTTTAAAATTAGTATTTAATAATGGGAAAATAAATTAGGGATATCAAATAAAAAATTTAACTGGATGATAAAACTTTTTATTTCAAAAGAATAGAAAAAACATTTGAGCGCTTTGATGAAAACATACTGAAGGCCAAACATAGAAAAAAGTGTAATAAATATAAATTTTCAAAGGACATATATAATCATAAAAATAATATAAAATTATACATATTATCTTTCCAAAAATATTGGATAACATTAGTAGGATGGAATGGAAGAAAAGAACCATTGGTAAGAATGTGAATTATTCTTACTAATGATACACTTTTATTTTGGATAAAATTCAATAAAAGAATTAAATATTGATAAATTGAAGTAATATAACTATTAAATAATGTTTAAAAAAAATATGACATAATAATAGGTTCTGGTAAATCAATATGGAAAAATGATAACCAAATAAGAGTGATTATGCCCTGGTGAATAGATTTGAGTCCCGAAAACCCTACCGCCATGCCAAATTATGAACCAAAAAACCATGAGAGGTAGAAAATTAAAAATACTTAAGATCATAAAATATAATACAATGATCATAAAAAACTAAAATGTTATACTATTTACACCATTTAAAATTAAATATTGGGTTTAGCATAAACAAGTCATAGGAGATTCAAATTGGAGACAAAAAACCCTTACAACATGCAAAGTGAATAGATTGAAATAAAATTTAGGATATATTGTAAAATTTAAATTTGTATCTAAAAAATGGTTTTTTATGATGTATTAATTCATTGGTGTAGTATCTATACCACATAAAATAGAAATAGTGCAAAACATGAAGTCGTTCCTCAACAAAAGTGAACTTGAAACAAAAAACCCTTACCTTGCTTCCGTTCATAGTTAATAAATCTATAATCTACTGTAACAAACATGGATAAATTAATTAATAGTTTCATAACCATAATACTAAATATTTACATTTTATAATACTTATTATAATTATTTATCTTGAGTACATTAATTAGTTATAGCGTATTATGACCATCAGGTGTTAATAACTTTTACCATTTTACACATGTCTGACATTATTACACATAAATTTATACCAATTTAAATATTTATATACAGTTTAATATTATATAATTTATATACTATATTTATTTAAGATTTTCTAATTCATCCAATATATTTTTTCTTTATGTTAGATGAAAACAGAAATGATATGGGTTTATTTTGTTAATTTAGTGAATGAAAATGTTGCATTAATAAAAAGTTTAATAATTATTATATAATTTTATGAGGCATATAATAAAAATAAATAATAAAAATATTATAATAATATATGTTTTAATTTTCTCATAGTCATCCATTGTTGTATTTTAAATCATTGTTCACATAGGTTGTTAAATCCACCCAAACTTGAACTCACTTTAACTTGATTGAAGAGTGTGGTTAAGAATGTATTTTTTGACATAATATCATTATAAAAGAATAATATTATTTTTATTTTTATATTTATACAATTTATGAAAATCTATATGAAAAATGTAAAAATCTCTTTCGTGGAGGCGGTAATCCGCACGTACGCATGATTAACATTCTCATTTATCAATGCATCAGAGTTGGTGAGGGTGGATATTAAAATATTATTTAATTTTCTATAATTATATTTTATATATAATATTTATTCATGATTAGTACTGGTTATACCATCCATGGAAAGTAGTAATGAAAAATAAATGATCTCGCTTCATGGAGATGGTAGTCTCCGCAATGCACTAATGGTGCTCTTTTGTTTATAAGTGGTTGAAATGAATAAATGCGGGTTATAAATCTAATAAAAAGTATATAAGTATAAACATTATACAAAATTTCACCTATTATTATGTTTATTAGATATTTTGAAGTGTGAGATTAAGAAGAAAATCATAAGAGGATATAGAACATATATTGGAGACTTGATTTTTTCCTTCTACGTTCCCTAGAAATCGAAGTGATTGTTCTAAAGATGAGTCTTCCTGGGATGATGTTTTAAGTATAGTTTTATAGTGAGTTTAAACTTTCATATTTTAAATGAGTAATTAGAAATTTATATGTTTTTTAAAGGCTATAAGGGATCTCATTTTATAATATAACAAAAATAACTTTTTGAAACACTACTCAGTTTTGAATATTTCTATGATACTATTTCAAGTTCAGTGGCTCCAAAAAATTATAATTTATTTAATTTTAGGTGTCTTTGGGTACATAAATTAACAAAAAAGGGTTTTTAAAGGGTTTTAAACCTGTTATAGGGATTTTACCATTATGTATTTACTTTTTACATTTTTTTAATTTTAAACTAGGTAACTTGTTTTTAACTATGTGAGTTTATGTTTAATTAAACATATAACATAACACATATTACCAAATTTAGGTGTGATGGAACTAAATATAAAATCTATTTAATCTAAATAAAATCCAAAATATTGTTAAATTAACTTTTAAATAAAAATAGATAACATGTAGAAAAACGTTTTTTGTAGAAAAATGATAATTTGACCATAATGGATTCTTATGTATATTTAATACTGATTACCATTTTAATGAGTGTAAATATACCTAATTAGTTTTTTTATCCCTTAGGTTTTATTCAGCACTTAATGTATTTACATTTAATTTATTTGATAGAAATTCATATATATTATTAAAATAATAATTTTAAAATAAAATTTCCACCATTATTATTGTAATTAGCATTAATCCTAAAAATCAAAATTTTATACCTAAAAATGAAATTAGACATATTATGTAGTGTAAGATCCCAGTTTTTGTAAGGGTATGTTTTCGTTATGTTTTGGTTGAATCCCTTGTTTTGGGCTTCAAGGGATGTCTTTTGAAAGTATGAGAGGACTTGGGGGTGTTTCGGGGGCTCGAGGCACGAAAGAAAGGAAAGATGGGCAAGACAAGGCTGGGCGCATGGCATGCGCACGACCAGGGAAAACCGTGCAGCATGCCCAGGTAAACCATGCAACCCCCCTCCTCCAGACAGTAGCATGCGCACGGTTTGTCAAACCGTGTGGCCAAATCGTGCAGCCTCTTATAGATGGAAAAAATTACAAAATTACCACCCCATGATTTTAAGAACCCACTCAGGATTTCCTCTCCATTCCTCCCTCTTCACCCTATGAACGAACCAAATCACCCAAGATCTCTAAGAGGTCGATCTCCCTCATTTCTAAGGCTTGTTTGGTACAATTGGATTCAGATCGATGCTCTGGGTAAGGCTGATCCCATCCATGCTTCTCTTTTTGGTTTAGGGTTGTATATTCTCTCCCACTTGTTCCGAAACTCTAAAACACTATCTTTTTGGTGAGTTGTAGGTTGAAGCTCCAAAGGCTGGTCAGATGGAGGTCTAAGGACTCGATTGAGTGTGCGTTAAACCACGGTTTTGAGGTAGGTGGTCTAAAAACATTATCCCATAGTTTTATGGTGGATTTATGTATGTGTGGCTTTGCTCATGGTTTCCTTTTGATGATCTTTGATCAACCTAAATGCATTTGGTATAAAGGATGCTTAAATAAAATGGTAAATAGGAACCCTCATGATCCCCATGGGATGCGTTGAGAATGACTTGACCTAATTGGGGCCATCCATGGGGTTTTTCAGCTTTTCCTGGGCTTAAGGATTGTTATTAAATAAGTGACCTTGGTGTAATAAATGGTAGAGCCCTTGATGAATATGTTGGACTGATTTTTTGAACTTGGAATAGAAGTTAGGTGATGCACCTAGACTCTGCAATAACCAAAAGGTTATTTGGAATGGGATGAATGGTTGATTCATGGAAATGATGAATGGGTTAAATGGGTTAATGTGTAAAATGATTAAAGACCATAATGGGATAAGTTATGGGTTTAGTGTTGAATTCTTAGTGAGATAGGCATAACACATGGGAATTGGGTGAATGGTTAAATGATGTGAAATAGTAATGTGTTAATGGGTTAAGCCATAATGTGAATTCTAGTGTGGGTTGTTGCAAATGGTGTTTGTCAAAGGGAAATGATAGGGTGGGTTGATGGTTATATATAAGCATGCGCACAAGGATTGGTAGAGTGGGGTATGACTTGCGGATCTACGCCCACGGGTCGAGTGAAGACTGATGCTCTGAACTCCTCCCTAAATGCACGGGTTAGGAATGGGGACTGAGGATCTATTCTCCTAACAGTTTCATCCACCCGAACTAAGGCTTCGCGGTGAGGATATGGTTTCTATGAGGGGGTTAGTCCTAGGGAGATATGATAATGACGTGTTTAACATCTTATATGTGATTGTTGTCCTTAGAACCATGTAACGTAATGTATGTGATTAACCCATGGAAATGTGATGATAATTGGTGAGAAATGAATGGTAATGGAAGTTGCAATGGATTTGGAAATGAACTGGTTAATGGAACCTTAAATAATTACTTGGAAATTATCATTCATATTCCTTAAAATGCACTACCTGTTCATACTGGATATTTTGTAGACACCGTTGGTGGTGGCCTACTGAGTTGTACTCACACCCTTCTCGGGTCGCCATTGGGTACCCGAGTAGACTAAATGTTTGCAGGACAAGAGAAGGGCAAGGGTCCTTTCTAGATAGTTGAGTGGACATGGGCAGCACTTGGTTGAGGATCCGGACATGGAGTCAGGACCATTTTGAGGATTTTGGTCATTTTCTTTATTTTGGTATTTTTTTCACTTTTTCACTCGTAGTAGGAAATGGCACATTTATAGTTGGAAATGGTTGTTATACATGTTCCTTGTTTATTGATTATTGTTTCCTCTATTGGTTTATTTCTATTGTGTCTTACTCTGATATAAAGAGGGTATAGTCTCCCAACATGACCACAAAGACCCCTGCTGCTCGTCGGTAGCCTTTGGCGTACGGGGAGATGCGTTTAAGGTTATGTAACTACCCAGCTCGGAGCACCGTTTTAGTGGATTCTGGGTCGGTAATGTTACAAAGTGGTATCAGAGGAGGTATTTCTTCTCCTTCTCTAATGTCTTGTTATTTGGGATAGGTTTCCAAGGGTTAATATGTGTTGGTCCTTGGTAAATGAGCTCGTGCTTGGGAGTAGCTAACCCATGTATGAGGGAAAATCCGAGTCACCCTGGGTGGGAAATGTTGTTCTTGGTTGTGTGTTGTTATAGTTGACGATATTTCACCGTTGGGTGATACACATGTGGTTTTATGTGACTATTTTATGATATTTGGCTCGTGGCCTTTACGGCACGAGGATTTTCATTCATGCATCATTGTAGGCACCTAGGGAGATAGGTGAAGTGCATTGTGTTATGCACACACATGGGGTGGGTGTGTGAGTTAGGAAAGTAGGGTGCATCATGCATTTCATGAAACCAATAAATAATGAGAAGAATGAAATAAAACAAGTGGTTAAATTATGTTTAATGAAATATAAGGGTATGAAATAAAGTGGAAAATGTTTCTATAAAATGTTGTGTGAGTTTGGTGGTAGTGCATGGTTTTTTTACCCCATGTGGACCGTGGCCTGTAGTAGGGATGGTCGAGGTGGTGAATTTTATTTGTTAATGTCTTATAATTAGTATATCAAAATGGGTTTTTTTAGCTAGTAAAGAGATTTTGATGAAATCATGAATGTTTTGTGCTATGCGTGCTAAATCTCGTGCTTGTAAATGTTG
This sequence comes from Viscum album, assembly GCA_963277665.1. Taxonomy (NCBI): domain Eukaryota; kingdom Viridiplantae; phylum Streptophyta; class Magnoliopsida; order Santalales; family Viscaceae; genus Viscum; species Viscum album. Next base: position 187,385,171 of record OY728144.1, read on the forward strand.
AGAGATGCCACCACGACGTCAATTACTAGTTGGGAAATGAGAGGATGTTGCTAAGAACACTCCTCCAGAAGAAGAGCACGAAAATGTGGTGATCAATGAAGTTAGAGAAGACAAGTTCCAGGAGAACATGGCTCACCTTATGCATATGATGGATCGGGACCCAAGGCGGGTTTCATCAAGTATTTTTGAGCTGACCAGGGAGTTCCAGCTGCAGCGCCCTCCGACCTTCACCGGAGAGGGTGGGCCAGAGGTAGTGAAGCTCTGGTTAGAGTCTATCTATTCGATACTGGATCATATGGATTCCCCTATTTAAAAGAAAGTAAAGGTATCCATTTATATGTTGCGGGGCCAGGCAAGGCGTTGGTGGGACATTCAGGCTCAGACTGAGCAGGCTGAGGGGATATCGTGTAAGGTTTTCAATGTAAAGTTTCTAGAGAATTTCTACCAAGAGACTTTGAGGCAGGAGCGGGATGAAAAGTTTATGAGTGTGACTCAGGGATCTCTCTCTGTGATGGACAATGTTAGTTGCTTCACTGATTTGCGATGCTTTGTCCCATAGTTAGCAGGGGATGAGGCAGCGGTAGCAAAGCATTTCTAGGATGGGTTGAGACATGAGATCTGGTATCAAGTAGATATCTTCCACATGAAGAGGTTTAGAGAGGAGATGGATCAGGCACACATCTCTGTAGGGAACCTGAAGGGAGGTTCAGGTGGTGGTCTTGTCATGCCAGCTAGGCAGACAAGTGGTGCATCTTCCGAAGGTCAAAAGCGCAGTTTAGAAAGTTTCCAGCAAGGTGGTCAGAAGAGAGGGTCAGCCTCTCAGAGTGGTAACTAGGTGTTCTGTTATCATTTCGGTAGGCCTGGGCATATGCATAGTAAGTGTCCTCCACCTATAGTTGAGTGTCATTCGTGCGGCAGGATAGGGCATGTGTAGAGGTTCTGCAGGAACCCTCAAAATATGGGTGAGCATGATGATGAAAAGCAGGTACCGGGTATGGTAAGGGGATCAGTTTACCTGTATCATGTAGGAAATTGGAGCTCCATAGGCTATACTAGCTGGGGCGGTAGATGTGTAACTCCATGGAAAGATCGCTCATGCCAGCACGGCAGTGCGGTGCAGGGTGCTCAGGTTGGAGCCCAGGGTAGAGGGGCAGGTCAGCTTCAGGCATTTCAGTTTGTGCCTGGTGATGGCGAGGTCGGACCATCAACTGTTCGAGGTACAATCCTTGTAACTTCTAAGTTTTCTAGTTCGTTGTTTAAAACAGGTGCCACACACTCTTTTGTTTCTGGTCAACTTGTGGTGCTTCTAGGTTTACCTGTTGAGGGGGTGTGTGGATTTATGTCAATGGACACCCCGTTGGGGGTGTGGGTTGAGGATATCAAGCAGTGCAAGGGATGTGCCTTGGAAGTTAGTGGGAATCGTTTTCTATGGGAATTGTTCGTTCTAGAGATGTCATGGTTTGACCTAATATTGGGAATGTATTGGTTGGTGTTGTAGCGGGCGCACATAGACTATTATTGTCACAGAGTGTCGTTCAGGTCACTTGAGGGTAACACTTATGTCCACAGTGGTGAATGGGATGTTCGAGCAGGGCGTGAGGGGCCGTTTTGTAAATAGATGAGTGGACTCATGGCTCAAGTGGCATGTATCATGCTTGATGATGATGAGGTAGGAGAACAATTAATTTTCCTCCAGTGGTGGATCAGTTTCAGGATGTGTTTCTTGAGGATTTCTCAGGGTTACCACCCGAGAGGGAAGTCGAGCTCACGACCGAGTTGCTATCGGGAGAGGAGCCAGTTTCTATTCCGCTATACCAAATGTCACCAGCAGAACTCCATGAAATTAAGGTTCAGCTTGAGGAGTTAGAGCGTAAGGGGTTTATCCATCCTAGTAAGTCTCCTTGGAGATCTCCTGTGCTTTTTTCAAATAAGATCGGTGGGTCATTGAGGCTGTGTGTTGACTATCGGAAGTTGAATCAGATGACGGTGAAAAAATCGGTACCCTATTCCTAGAATTGTAGACCCGTTTGATCAGTTGAGGGGTGCATCATTGTTTTCTAAGATTGATCTAAGGTCAAGTTATCACCAGATGAGGGTGAGGTCTTCTTGACGTACTGCGAACAACTTTCCAGAGTTGGTACGGGTTGTTTGAGTTTGTGGTAATGCCTTTCGGCTTGACCAATGCACCATCTGTGTTTATGGCTCGGATGAACCGAATATTTCATCCCTATCTAGATAATATTTTGATTTTATTTCTTGATGATATATCAGTGTACTCAAAAACTCATGACGATCATGCCCAACATGATGACATCGTCTTGGGTATGCTAAGAGAGCATCGGCTATACGCCAAGCTATCAAAGTGTCAATTCTGGATAGGTGAGGTGCATTTTCTGGGTCACATCATCTCGGAGGAAGGTGTGTTAGTGGATCCAGAGAATGTGTAGGTAGTTGTATCTTGGGAGAAGCCCAAGAGTGTTTCTAATGTTCATAGTTTTCTGGGTTTGGCCAGGTATTACTAAAGGTTCATTCTGGATTTCTCTCACTTGGCAGCACCACTCTCGGGCTTGACCAAGAAAGGAATCAGGTTCGAGTGGTCTGAGGCTTGTTATAATTCCTTTCAAGAGTTGAAGAATTGGTTGAAGGCCGCACCTATCTTGATCTTACCTGAGTCGGGCAAGAAGTACATCGTGTTTTGTGATGCATTCAGAGTCAGACTTGGGGAAATGTTGATGCAGTATGAGCAGGTTGTGGCTTATGGGTCAAGGCAGTTGAGACCCCATGAGTGGAACTATCCCACTCATGACCTTGAGTTGGCTGTAGTGGTGTACGCCTTGAAGTGCTGGAGGCACTATCTGTTGGGAGAATGGTTTACTATGTTTACTGACCCTAAAAGTTTAAAGTACATATTCTCACAATGAGATCTGAACCTTCGGCAGTGAAGATGGGTTGAATATCTCTAGTAGTTTGAATTTGAGTTTGTGTACACACAGGGAAAGAGAAATAGTGTTGCTGATTCTCTGAGATGGAAGGTTCAGAATTAGGTGGTTTAGGAGTCCAGCAACGAGTATAAGGTGATGTATTTTTTTGCAGAGATGCACCTGGAGGTGCAGGAGGAGAGTGGTCAGGTCACTCTTTCATCCTTAATGATGGAGTCGACACTTTTGATTCGAGTTAAAGAAGTTCATCTAGATGATCCTGAGTGTTTGGTCATGAAGGAAATGTATAAAGGTGGGGATCTGCCTTCTGGTTGGGACATCGGCGTGGAAGGTGTTTTTCGTGTTCGTGATCGTGTGGTTGTGCCAAATTGTGTGCAGGAAGAGTTGATGCGTGAGTTCCATGCATCAAAGTGGGCAGTGCATCCTGGTTTGACCAAGATGTATCATGATCTCTGAAAGCAGTTTTGGTGGCTTGGAATAAAGAAGGATGTTGCGGGCTTTGTGGCATGGTGCCTTACCTATCCGCAGGTGAAGGCTGAGCATCAATGCGCAGGTAGTTTGTTGAATCCATTTCTCATTCTGGAACGGACGTGGGATGATGTAACAATGGATTTTTTCATGGGTCTTCTGAGGACGTCATGGAAAAACGATGCAATCTGGGTGGTTGTGGATCGTTTAACAAAAGTGTCTCATTTATTACCGATTCAGGAGACCTTTACAGTCGACCAGTTGGGTGAGCTGAATATTCGGGAAATAGTTCGGTTTCATGGTGTCCTGCAGACCATATTTTCGGACCGAGATCCGTGTTTCACGTCGTATTTCTGGAAAGGGTTGCAGAAGTTGCTTGGTACGTAGGTGTTTTTGAGTACGACTTTCCACTCGCAGATGGACGGGCAGTCTGAGCGTATGATCCATGTGTGGGAAGACCTGTTAAGAGATTGTGTCTTGGACTTTGGTGGTTCTTGTGAGAGGCAACTATAGTTAGTTGATTTTTCCTACAAAAATAGTTTTCAGGCTACGATTCAGAAGGCACCGTTTGAGGCACTCTACAAGAGGCCATGTAGATCACTATTGTGTTGGCTAGAGGCCGGTGAATGTGAGTTGTTGGGGCCAAGTCTCATGTATGGGAATTTAGAGAGAGTTAAGTTGATCAGGAAGCAGATGGCTATAGCTCAGAGTAGGAAAAAGTCGTATGTAGATCGGAGGAATAGACCTATTGAGTTTGCGATGGGTGATAAAGTGTTTCTTTGGGTATCGCCAAGGTTGGGTCACTATTGGATTTGAAAACTGGTTAAGTTGGTACCCAGGTATGTGGTAACTTTTGAGATTGTGGAGAGGATCGGACTAGTGCCTTAACGATTGGCTCTCCCACAACAGTACGGTGGGATGGATGATCTGTTTCATGTGTCGCAGCTTTGACGGTATCACCCTGGCCCATCTCGTGTGGTTGATGTGGAGGATGTGGAGCTTGAGGCTGATGCATCTTTTGAAGAGAATCTGGTTCATGTGGTGGATCATTGTAAAAAGGTATTGCAATGAAAGTTTGTTCCATTCATGCGAGTACTATGGCAGTATGGGAAAGTTAAAGAAGAAACATGGGAGCAGGAATTGGATATGCGGGCTCAATGGCCCAAACTCTTCTCTTCGGTGGATCAATGAGGCTTGGAAACTCGGCTCGAGGACGGGTCGTTATAAGGTGGGGAGGTTGTAAGATCCCAATTTTTGGAAGGGAATGTTTTCATTATGTTTTGGTTGAATCCCTTGTTTCAGGATTCGAGGGATGTCTTCTGAAAGTATGAGAGGTCTTGGTGGTGTTTTGGGGGATCAAGGCATGAAAGAAAGGAAATCTGGGCAAGATAACTCTGGGCGCACGACATGCACACGCCAAGGGAAAACCGTGCAGCCTACCCAGGTAAACCGTGCAACCCCTCCTCCTCCATACAGTAGCATGCTCATGGTTTTCACATGGTTTGTCAAACCATGCGGCCAAACCATGCGGCCTCTTAAAGTTGGGGAAAATTACAAAATTTCCTCCCCGAGATTTTAAGAACACACTCGGGATTTCCTCTCCATTCCTCCCTCCTCACCCTAGGAACGAACCAAATCTCCCAAGAGCTCCAAGAGGTTGATCTCCATCATTTCTAAGGCGTTTTTGGTACCATTGGATGCAGATCGAAGCTCCAGGTGAGGATAATACCATCCTTGTTTCTCTTTTTGGTTTATGGTTGTATCTTCTCTCCCTCTTGTTCTGAAGCATTAATACCCTATCTTTTGGGTGAGTTCTAGGTTGAAGCTCTAAAGGCTGGTCAGATGGATGTATAAGGACTTGATTGAGTGTGCGTTCAACCGAAAATTAGAGGTAGGTGGTCTACAAATCTTATCCCATAGTTTTATAGTAGATTTATGCATGTGTGGATTTGCTCATGGTTTCCTTTTGAGGAGTGTTGATCATCCTAGATGTGTTTGGTATAAAGGATGCTTAAAATGGTAAATGGGAACCCTCACGATCCCATTTGGATGCGTTGAGAATGACTTGACCTAATTGGGGCCATCCATGGGGTGTGCCGGCATTTCCCGGGATTAGGGATTGTTATTAAACAAGTGACCTTGTTGTAATAAATGGTAGAGCCCTTGACGAATATGTTGGCATGATTGGATGAACTTGGAATAGAAGTTAGGTGATGCACCTAGACTTGGAAATAACAGAAAGGTTATTTGGAATGGGATGAATGGTTGATTCATGGAAATGATGAACAGGTTAAATGGGTTAATGTGTAAACTGATTAAACACCATAATGGGATAGGTTATGGGTTTAGTGTTGAATGCTTAGTGAGATAGGCATAACACATGTGAATTGGGTGAATGGTTAAATGATGTGAAATGGTAATGTGTTAATGGGATAAGGCATAATGTGAATTCCTATGTGGGTTGTTGTGAATGGTGTTTGTCAAAGGGAAATGTTATGGTGGGTTGATGGTTACTTATATATATATATATATATATATATATAAGCATGTGCACATGGCTTGGTAGAGTGGGGTATGACTTGAGGATCTACACCCATAAGTCAAGTGAAGACTGATTCTCTAAACTCCACCCTAAATGCATGGGTTAGGAATGGGGAATGAGGATTTATTCTCCTAATGGTTGCATCCACCCAGACTGAGGTTTTGAGGTGAGGATATGGTTGCTATGAGGGGTTAGTCCTAGTGACATAGGATAATGATGTGTTTACCCTCTTTCATGTTATTGTTGGCCTTAGACCCATGTAACATAATATATGTGATTAACCCATGGAAATGTGATGAAATTGTAAGTGATGATAATTGGTGCGAAATTAATGGTAATGGAAGTGGAAATGGATTTGGATCTGAACTGGTTAATGGAACCTTAAATAATTACTTGGGAATTATCATTCACATTCATTTGTATGCACTACCTGTTCATACTGGATATTTTGTAGAAACTATTGGTGGTGGCCTACTGAGTTGTACCCACTCCCTGCTCGGGCCGCCATTGGGTACCCAAGCAGACTTCATGTTTGGAGGAAAGGAGAAGGGAAAGGGTCCTTTATAGATAGTTGAGTGGACATGGGTAGCACTTGGTGGAGGATCCGGACTTGGAGTCGGGACCATTTTGGTGATTTTGGTCGTTGTCTTTATTTTGGACTTTTGTTCACCTTTGCACTTGTAGTAGGACCTGACATATTTATTGTTAGAAATAGTTGTTATACATGTTCCTTGTTTATCTATTATTGTTTCCACTATTAGTTTATTTTTTTGTATCTTACTCTAATAGAAAGGGGGTATAGTCTCCCCACATGACCACAAAGACCCCCGCTGCTAGTCGGCAGACTTTGTCGTACAGGGAGGTGCGCTTATGGTTATATAACTACCTAGCTCGGAGCACCAGTTTAGTGGCTTCCGGGTCGGGAAGATTACATATAGTATTAAAATATTAATCCAAAATATAATAACCCCTTTAGAAAATTAAATTTCTATGTATAAGGAAATTAATCTTAATGTTAGTGCATGTAACAAAAAAACATATTTTTATGAAAAATGATTTATGATTTAGATAAAATTATAAATTCTATTGAATATAATGACATTGAACTTATAATTATTATTCTAAAATAATTTATTTAACAATAAAATATGGTGGAAATTTTATTTCCTCATGTTATAATTAAATAAAAAAATAGTCAAAAAATATTTTTCATTCGAACTCTACATGAATTTTAAAAAATATTGAGCATGTGTTTATAAATTCATATTAGTATTTTAAAATGCATTATTATACTTTATAGAATATAATTTCGTTGAAAAATGATTTAAAATACTGTTAATGTTTTCAAATAATAAAATAATTCCATAAAAGTGATGGAATTAATTAGTATTTTTACTATTCATCTGAAAATCAATTATTTTAGAAAAACATCAAAACTTTCTCCGAAGATAATTTTCTTATGACGAATTCAAAAATTAATTTTAATTTAAAAATTTCCAATTCTAAATTGATTAAATTTATCTTTAAAAAAATATAATATAATGAAAATAGTTTTTATTAGAAATATCCTTTTTAATATTTACTTGTATTTATTATTTACCTTATAAAGGTAATAACTATTAATGAGTTACCATATTAGTGTTTATTATAGATTTATTAATAGTGTTTTATTATTATTTTTTAATTTATTTACATTGGGTGTAGCATTTGTCACAATTTATAGAGCATTTTATGTCCTTTAAATGATCTGTAATCTCATGTTATTACATACCTTTTAAATAAATCGTGTTCTCGGAATTTTAATTTTTACATACTAATGAAAATAGTTAGGGTGTCTATAAGATTTATATGATTTTAGAGTTAATTTATAATGTGGTGTAAAACTTAATAATTCACGTGAGACTATGAAAATATTTTATTCCTTCATAAGAGATATATTCAAATATTAAGTCTATTTGAAACCATTCGGGTTAAATGTCCCTCATAATTAAGTATCATTACTATTATTGAGGAATTAGTTTTCCTAGAGGGTTCAAAGTCATCCTTTTACTAATAAATGATCATAAGTTGGTTTGAAATATGAAATAACATTTCTTTATTTTTTTAATTGCTATATATTCTATGTTACATTAACAAATACATTTCCAATATTGCATTAAATCATTAGATAATAATTCTTTCATGAAGTATATTCCATAATCCTCAAATTGTGAAACAATAATAATATAAGATAACATTAAAGAATTAGTATTTTTATTTGATTCTATATGAAAAAATCCTAATCCTACTAGGTTGGATATAACTAGATTCAAATTGGTTATCCACAAATCAGGAGTTTATGGTGAGTGTATATTTTTATCTTCTTTTTCATTACCTATATTCCCAAATATGGGTAGCATAAGATTTTATATTATTCATTGATTTTGGAGGTTTCTGATTTTTGTTATATTTATTATCCATTATGTTAGGTAATCGTTTTACATAATGACCAAACTCCAAAAAATTCAATCATTGGACATTATTCACCATTTTTATGGATCAAATTCTTTATCTAATATTAACATTCATGGGATCAATCACTAATCCTTACACACGTGGAACACTTTATTATTCCACTTAGATATTCACTGGGGTACTTCTTCCCACATTTTGGATAGTTATGAAGTTGAATAATTTTCCTTCTTCATCATCATCACCCGATATTCAATGAAACATAATTTGTCTCCTATTTAGTAAGTTTGTATTTTTGGAAAGATTCATTTTGGGTACGTGGACTACATGGTTTCCCATGCCAGATTCTATCCCACTAGGTTTCTCATTACTATATTGTATATCACATCCATTATTGACATGGTTTCCCCATTATAAATCCATTTATAAAACAAAATAGTTAGTCATGATTTATAAATATTTATATTATAAGGAAATTGTGAAAAAAATCAACCTTAAATTGTGTTACTCTTTGAAATTATGACACTATTTGTTAGTTCAATGTAAATCACTATTGTTTAAACATAGGTTTCTATAGGTTGGGTACTCTCATACATATCCGAATTCCTTAACATAATAAATCATTTTTATAGGAATGTAATAATAAGGTTATTAACCAAATAATAACACCCCAGGAGTTTTAGAAAAGAGTAAAGACTTAGGTCCACTCATAATTCACTAGGGAGATGATTCAATCAATGCTCAACCAACCCTTTTCGTGGTGATTAAACCAAAGTGAATCTTCCCCACTACTTTATCCACTTAATAATATATATACATGGATTTATTTCTGGTAAAACCACTTACGAAAGTCATTACTAATATTTCAAGATATCATCTTTTACTTAGACTAAAATCTAGGTTTCTAAAAAAGGTTCTGTAATTTAAACTGCAATGTTAACTAAACCAATCTCCTAAAATATTTAAAGAAATCTCAAAAATAACAAAACCATAATTTGATACCAACTAAAGTGACATAATATAAATATGAATCAAATAATACATTAATCTCATGATTTAAATAATATCTATCACAAAAAGTATAATGACCCATACTTTACATACATGGTTATTAATTCAAAATTAAAGCATACATATTACAACATATAACAAAACCATGAATGGAACATGTAGGTATATTGTCTTTATAAATTGGGAAACATAATAAACTGTTTCATAAATCATCTAAATTGTCTCCCATTTATTTCATCATATCTAGAGTCCCTTTTTGGAATTTCCTACTTAATAACATTCTTCATGACCTGGTGAAAGAAAACACAAAAAAGGGTGAGCTGAAATGCTCAGTTAGGGTAAACAAAAGAAATATCAATCACATCATATTCATAAGAACATATCATTTCAGAAATCTTAACCTATAAAAGAGATCATAATTTCATAACATGGGATACATCATAGTAGTGAAATGTAATCCCAATAATCATAACTTAAAACATGAAACTTTGTGGCACACAAACATAATCATATAGAATCATTTCTTAGTAGTCAAGGCTCATTGCCAAGACTATCTTAGCAGACAAAGTCTATTTCTGAACTGAGTTCACTCCTCATTTCAATCCTGTTTCACTGAACCGGATTAACCTAGCATTCCATCCATGTCTATCTCATGAGATATAAATCATTACCCACTTCATTGGAGGGAGATATAGGTCCAAACCATCTCATAATTATACCATTCTAATGTGTTCCACAAAATCATAAATCATACATCATACCTTAACCCATGTAATAAAAAATGGGATTCTTAAACATCATGACATCATAAAAAAATTCATATAAGATAAAGGAATTCATAAAAATAATTCCATCACAACATAATAAAATAAATGTAATAATAGGGATAGAAATGGAACCCTATATTATCTTATATGGAAAATAATTTTGATAAAACACTTGAACTCCATTCTTGAGGAAAATATCCTTTCTACTTCAAAAACATTTTTCCTTTCTTAACATGTCATAAAATTTTAAACTAAAATAAGTTGATTAAAAATAAACTTGAAAACTTGTAAAGGTAGCTTCTTGGAAATAATGTTTTAATAATCCATTCATGCCGTATAAGTTAAAAAAACATTCTTCTCGTACTTATGTCGGAAAAGTCAAAAACTACCTCGTATGAAAAATAACAAAAGATTCCTTTCATATCTCTTACTAAAAACTCACCTAAGGGTAAAATTGGATTTAAACAATTGTAGGTGGATGGAAATAATATAAAATTTTGAGGAAACATGGATGTGGATGATAAAATACACCCTAATAAATACCAAAGTATAAACAATCTCGGATAAAAACGAGATTGTGATATTTTCCCTTACCTTAAGTCTGATTTTCTTCGTAAGTGTCCGAAAATCCTGTATAATGATTTAAATAATGTCATTGACTTATTCTAGAATCATAATTATTTTTATGATATCATATATGGTCATATTCTTAGCTTCTTATTACTAATAGTTCATTGCTACTTGTTATTCGGGTGTTTATTACTTTTTGTTCTTTTGCGTGTTTTGTCGAATAAATTCTTATTCTTCTTTTTAGGTTATAGATACCTCATTTACATAATGGTATTAGTGTAATATATATCATATTAATTCATTCAATTCATTTATATAATCATTATGCAGTGAAGATCATGTAGAATGAGTCGCATCACATCGTGGAGACGGTATTCCGTACGTACGCACGAGCGATGATATCAATCCCATGATCGTGGAATTGTATTGGAGTGTATGTATAATATTTCAGAATAAATATCACTTTAAAATAATCATATATAATTATTCTTTACACCATTATACCCATCCATGTGAGGTGGTGGTGGAAAATAGATTACACCACGACGTGGAGACGGAATTCCGTACGTACGCACGCGCGGTGATTTCATTTTCCGTATGATGGATAGATGGTGAAATAGGGTTTATTAATACTTATAATAACATATCATTATATGAGTGATACTGATGTTATTACTTCATAATGAAACAACTAAATAAGAAGAAGTGGAAGAAGAAATAAAGTTGAAAGAATCGGTAACGAACATTACCTCTTCTTTGAAGCGCCTCTTTCAGGACTCCTTTTAGGGAACTAAAATTGGTCTTTGAATAATACCATAACCTCTAGAATGTTTCTAGGGAAATGTAAAAGATAATTTTTCAGGGTTTGTACGAGTTTGAAGTCTCAATGTGGTGTGAGGAAGAGAGGGAGGAGGTGCCCTTTTATAAGGGAGGAGAGGGGCACCTTTGGAAAAACTAAAAATATTGTTTTATTATAAAGTCATATTTGGTTTTTAATAGCTCCAAATTGATTTATTTAGAATCTAAGGTTGGGAGGGGTTGCATTCCTCTCATCCAATAGAAATTAGAGAAGTTTAGGTTTCTATTTTAACCTTATCATTTAGATTTTACTTTAAGTTAGATAATTTAACTTTTACCGTGTCTTCTTGTTTTCTTACACTATAAGGTTAATAAACTTACTATAACAAGCCAAAAGAACCCCAAGTTGTTTATTATTAATATATATAACCTTATATAAGTCATTTTTCTGAACCTTAGATTTTTAGGTATAAAATAAAAATTAATAATATAATATTTGTTTTTAAAAACTATTTTATGTCAATTTTGACATTAATTGGTAATTGATTTTTTTGAAAATCATAACAGAATGATTAGTTCGCAAAAATTTAATTAAATTAGTACTAATATTTAATATTAACCTAGAAAATTATTGTAATTTATAAAAAGTCTCAAATTACATTTATTTGGGTATTTATATCATCAATTATGTCAATATTTCATTAATAAGATAATTAATGCATCATCATTGTGTCATACATAAATTAAATTATTTAATGTATAAAAATTAAAAATAAAATACCATTACGTAGGAAAGCTTTTTATATTTCAAATGAATATTTATAGTTGAATTTATCTTGTCTATAACCCTATATTAAAAATAATTTATATATTAAACATTGATTTTAACTATTTTAACCCTTCTTTAAATAAATTAATAATAAATGTCCTAATCTTATCCAAGTGCGCCTAAATGGTCATATTGTATTAATAAGGTTGTTTTTTGTCGAATTAAACTTATCCAATAGATTTAGGACATGTTTTAGGGTAATAATAATATCATTTTTACCCTTAATTACCCTATTTACTTTTAACCATGGTAAAAAAAGTAAAAAGTTACTATTCACCAAAAATTATTTTCATTTCATTAATCCAAATTTTAGTCCTTGATATTAACCATGTCTCTAGGATTTTTGAAATTGCACTCACAGAAGCGGTAAAATTATGTTTTATGTGAATTTGGAAATTCTCCTATGAGGTGGGTAAAAGACGGTGAAAAGTTCGATAAAATATTTATATATCTAAAATTATTATAAAATGACTCCAATGAATTGAATTGAACTTATATAGGTATTATGTATCAAGTTTGACCTAATATAAATTTAAATAAAATAAATAATTATTTAAATAAAATTTCGGTTTTTAAATAGCAACCCAGTGTTTTCACTATTCTTCAAAAATTGAAAGTTTTTAGAAAAATACCAAAATTTCACCCTAGACTAGTTTCGATATTCTGAATCCAAAAATGAAGTCCATTTTGAAAAATAAAATTTAAAAAATTTCAAAAAGTGGGTATTACTATTCATAACGGCTAGTTTTAATAATATTTTAATAGCATATCGGTGTTTAGTGAAGCTCGGTATTGCGTACGACGCAAGTTATTGAGGAAGGTCACAATTGTGTGTAAAGAACGACAATCTAGTGTTGTGTGTAGTGAAAGATTCCTTTGATGATTTATATAACATAAAAAATAAAATATTTCTCATAAAAGTCTCGGGTGTTACATCCTACCCCCATTAAAATGAATTTCGCCCTCGAAATTCGTCAGTTTGTAATAAACAGATGAGGATACCTCTCCAGCATCATATCCTCAAGCTCCCATGTAGCTTCTTCTAATTGGTGGTTCCTCCATAAAACTTTCACCAAGCGAGTGGTCTTTTTCCGTAGCACTTTTCCAATACGATCTAGAATCTCTATCGGTTGTTCATCATAAGAAAGATCTTTCTCCATCCGTACAACTTCTGAGCTGAGTACATGTGAAAGATCAGGTATGTACTTTCTCAAGAGAGATACATGGAACACATCGTGAACTTGAGAGAGATTTAGTGGAAGCGCCAACCAGTAAGCTACCTTCCCAACACGATCCAGTATTTCAAAAGGACCGATATACCTAGGGCTCAGCTTTCCCTTCTTTCCAAATCTCATTACTCTCTTCCAAGGAGGTATTTGTAAGAACACTTATCACCCACTTCAAACTCTTGGTCTTTTCTTCGGTTGTCAGCATAACTTTTCTGTCGAATATGAGTTGCTCTTATGTGTTATTGAATAGATCTGACCTTTTCTGCCATTTCATCAACAAGATCAAGTCCTAAAAGCTTTCTTTCCCATACTTCATCCCTGCAAGTTGGAGTTATGCATTTCTTTCCATAGAGAGCTTCATAAGGATCCATTTGAATACTGGAGTGATAGCTATTATTATAAGAAAATTCCACAAAAAGTAGGTGTTGATCCCAACCATCTTTGAAATCCATAGAGCAAGCTCTCAACATAACTTCTAGAGTTTGAATTGTTCTCTCAGACTGACCATCTGTCTGAGGATGATAAGCAGTGCTGAAACTCAACTTTGTATCTAGACTATGTTGAAGACTTCGCCAAAACATTGAGGTAAACTGCGGATCCCGATCAGATATAATAGAAAGTGGAACTCCATGAAATCTTACCACTTCCTTTACATATATCCTGGAAAGATGATCTATAGAAAAATCCTCTCTAATAGTAATGAAGGGTGCAGACTTTGTATGACGATCAACTATAACCCAGATAGCATTATTGCCTTTGGATGTTTTAGGAAGTCCAGTAACAAAGTCCATTGTTATGTTTTCCCATTTCCATTCTGGTATGGGTAATGGTTGTAACATCCCCTTAGACTTTTGTCTCTCAGATTTAACTTGCTGACAAACCAAGCATAGAGAGACATATTCAACAACATCTCTTTTAATGCCATCCCACCAGAAGTACTCTTTCAGGTCCCTATACATCTTCATGCTTCCAGGATGAATAGAGAATGAAGAACTATGAGCCTCATCCAGCAGCTCCTTCTTTAATTCTATGATGGGAGGAACAGAAACTCGATTCCTGAACTTTATTATCCCATCACAATCAAGGTTGAATTTAAGAACATTTATTGCCTTCTTTTGTAACTCTACATCTTCTTTCTGTGCATCTTTAATCTTCACATGTATAGATGGTTGAACATTCATTTGAGAAAGATACAATTTTTCCCCTTCCATTATAATTCCAAGATCCATCCTTTGTAAATCCAAAAATATTGGATCTTTTGTTATCCTCATCATGTATAATCTAGCATGGTCTTGTCGACTTAATGCATCTGTCACCTTTTTTGCTTTCCCAGGGTGGTAATGAATTGAGAAGTCGTAATCCTTAAACAGCTCTAGCCATCTTCTTTGGCGCATATTCATCTCCTTTTGTGTGAAAATATACTTTAAATCTTTTATGATCAGTATAAATATCACAACTTTCTCCATAAAGATAATGCCTCCAAAACATTAATGCAAATATTACCATAGCTAAATCCAAATCCTGAGTTGGGTAATTTTTCTCATGGATTTTCAATTGTCGTGAGGCATAAGCTATCACCATATCATTTTGAATAAGAATACACCCTGACCCCTTCTTGGATGCATCACTGTAGATCACAAACCTTTCTCCACTACAAGGCAGTGTGAGCACAGGTGCACTGGATAACCATCTTTTCAAATCCTTCAAATTCTCTTCACATTCCTCCGTCCAAACAAACATAACTCCTTTCCGAGTCAACTTGGTGAGTTGATTAGATAATCATGAAAAATCTTTCACAAAACATCGATAATATCTATCCAAAACAATAAAACTTCGGATCTCGGTTACTGTTGTTGGTCTCGACCATCTTTCGATAACCTCTGTTTTTGCTGGATCCACAGATATCCCCTCTTTTGAGATTATGTGACCCAAAAATGCATCTTTTTGAATCCAAAATTCACACTTGGTAAATTTGGCATAAAGCTTCTCCTTTCTCAGGGTCTTTAATATAATTCTAAAGTTATCTTCATGTTCTTCCTTTCTCTTTTAATATACAAGAATATCATCTATAAAGACTACCAGAAACTGATCAAGATAGTCTCTAAAGACTCTATTCATTATATCCATGAAGATAGCAGGGGCATTAGTAAGAACAAATGGCATCACTATAAATTCAGAGTGTCCATACCTTTTACGGAAAGCCGTATTTGGTATATCCTCCCTTTTGACCCTTAATTGATGATACCCTGAATGAAGATAAATCTTGGAAAAGTATTGAGATCCGCGTAGTTGGTCAAATAAGTCATCAATGTGTGGGAGAATATATTTTTTCTTGATAGTGATCTTGTTAAGTTCTCGATAATCAATGCAGTGTCTCATTGATCCATCTTTCTTCTTGACAAACAGAACAGAGGATCTCCAAGGTGACGCACAAGGGCATATGAATCCTTTATCATGATTCTCTTGGAGTCGCTTCTTCAATTCCTGCAACTAAATTCGGGCCATTTTATAAGGTGTCTTTGAAATGGGCATAGCACCCGGTATGAGTTCTATTGAAAACTCAACTTCACGATTTGGTGGAAGACCAAGAAATTCCTCCAGAAAGACATCATCAAACACTCGTACGATGGGAATATTCTTAATCAGGATTTTCTCACCAACCATTTGAGATAATTAACCTTAATTTAGTGGAATCAAGACCCATGATATGGAAGAAATTTCCACTAGAAGGTTATGTTCATCCTTGCATCGATAGACAATCATAGATTGATCTGGAATATGAAATGTGACTTCCCTTATTTGAAAATTGATATGAGCTCCATATAATGAAAGCCAATCCATGCCAAGAATCACATAAAATTCTACTATAGGAAGGATCACAAGATTTTCAGGAAGCACTTTCCCACAAACTTCAATCAGAGAAGAATTATAAACTTTTGATGCGACTGTTATGCCATTAGGGGTTGTCACAGCTAACTCAATATCTAATTATTGATGTAATACGGCGATAGCCTTTGAAAATTATTCAGAAATAAAAGAGTGGGTGGATCCAGAATCAAATAAAACATTTTCTACTTTAGAGTGGATGGTAAGTGTACCTTTCACCACTTCGTTATCGTACTCCACATCGCTGAGAGAAATTTCATGTGACTTTCCTTTGTCTTTATCCTTAAGATTTTGTTGATGTCGATCATCATCAACAACCCTTGGATTAGGGCATTGATTAGCATAATGCCCCATTTCCTTGCACTTGTAACATTGAAGTGTAGGAGGTGCACTATGTGTAGCCTTTTCTTTGTTCGCATCACTAGACATCTTCTCCCCATCATTGCGGCATTCAAATGTCCAATGACCTTACTTTACACATTTGAAACATTTATTTGTCCCTTTAAGAAAAATCCCTCCATATTTCTTTCCACACTTTGAACATAAGGGAAAACTCATCTTCTTTCCAGTGTGCTCTTTATATTTTCCTTTGAATTCCATTTTCCTATTCTTATCAAACCCATGTGACTGATGGGTTACACTAATCTCCATCTCAACCTTGAGAGAATATTGAACAATTTCCTCGTATCTATTGAACTCCCTTATGGCTAACGCCCTTCTAAGACTTGGTTTTAAGCCACTAAAGAATCGATCGATCTTGCTCTTAGGTTGGATAATAATCCCAGAAGAGTACCTTGAAAGTCCTGTAAAATTTACTTCGTAGGTACCAACGGATTCATCATCTGTTTTCTTCAGTTCAAGAAACTCCTTCTGCATCTTTGTTCAAAGAATACGAATGAAATACTTATTGAAAAATATGTTCTTGAACTCGTCCCATTCCATGGACTCAATTTCATCCCTTTGCCTCATATTCTTAATAAGATTCCACTATTGATCAGCATCACCTTCAAAACGATAAACTGCTAAGATGATGTTATCATGTTCAAAACATTGAATAACTGAAAATATCTTTTCATAAGTACTGATCCATTGTTCAGCCACTAATGGATCAGTAGACCCGCTGAATGAGGGTGGACGCTTCCTCATGAAGGATTCAATAGAATGTTGCTCCTTCCTTTGCTCGTTTGGAAGTCATGCATGATTCATAGCTTGAGAAAGTTGTGTGAGCATGGATACAAGATTTTTAATTCCAGCTCCCATAATGATTGGTTTCTCAGGGGGACAATCATTACATTGCCCGTCACATTCCTCATTAACACGGTTCCTTCGGGTTCCATCCATTGACTAAAACTAAGAAGAAGAGTGTGAGAAACACTAATTATAAAAGAAAAACCACATAATCAAGAATAAAATTTCCCACTTAAGGTCTTATCATAGGTTGTTCATGGCCATTTCTAAAACACTAAGATTGGGTTCTATGCTTAGACTTATCCTTAGGGTTCTTACTAAAGCTTTCACATCCTAGTTTCCAAAGGTTGACTATACCTTTCCTCTGATACCAACTATAACGACCCATACTTTACATACATGGTTATTACTTCAAAATTGAAGAATTCTTATTACAACATATAACAAAACCATGAAAGGACAGTATAGGTATAGTGTCTTTAGAAAATGGGAAACACAAACAACTGGTTCATAAATCATCTACGTTGTCTCCCATTTATTTCATCATATCTAGAGTCCCTTTTTGAAATATCCTACTTAATAACCTTCTTCATGACCTAGGGAATGAAAACATACAAAAGGGTGAGCTCAAATGATTAGTAAGGGTAAACAAAATAAATATCAACCACATCATATTCATAAGAACATATCATTTCGGAAATCTTAACCTGCAAAAGAGATCATAATTTCATAACATGGGATAAATCATAGTAGTGAAATGTAATCCCAATAACCATAACTTAAAACATGAAACTTTTTTTCATACACACATAATCATAGAGAATCATTTCTTAGTAGTCAAGACTTATTGCCAAGACTATCTTAGCAGACAAAGTCCATTTCTGAACCGAGTTCACTCCTCGTTTCAGTCTTGTTTCACTGAACCAGATTAACCTGTCATTCCAGCCATGTCTATCTAATAAGATATAAATCAATACCCAATGCATTGGAGGGAGATATAGGTCCCACCCATCTCATAATGATACTATTTTTATGTGTGCCACAAAACCATAAATCATACATCATAGCTTAACCCATGTAATAAAAAATGGGATTCTTAAACATCGTGACATCATAAAAAAATTCATATAAGATAAAGGAATTCATAAAAATAATTCCATCACAACATAATCAAATCAATTTAATAATAGGGATAGAAATATAACCCTATATTATCTTATATGGAAAATAATTTTGATAAAACACTTGAACTCCATTCTTGAGGAAAATATCTTTTCTAATTTAAAAACATTTTTTCCTTTCTTAACATGTCATACAATTTTATACTAAAAGAATTTGATTAAAAATAAACATGAAAACTTGTAAAGGAATATTCTTGGAAATAATGTTTTAAAAATCCATTCATGCCGTATAAGTTAAAAAAAAAATTTCTCGTAATTATGTCGGAAAAGTCAAAAAGTACCTCGTACGAAAAACGACAAAAGATTCTTTTTATATCTTTCACTAAAAACTCACCGAAGGTTAAAATTGGATTTAAAAAATTGTAGGTGTATGGAAATAATATTACATATTGAGGAAACGTGGATGTGGATGATAAAATATACCCTAGTAAATACCAAAGTATAAACAATCTTCGATAAAAATGAGATTGTGTTATTTTCCCTTACCTTAGGTCTGATTTTCTTCGTAAGTGTCCAAACCTACTGTATAATGATTTAAATAATTTCATTGACTTATTCCAGAATCATACTTATTTTTATGATATCATATATGGTCATATTATTAGCTTCTTATTAGTAATATTTCATTGCTACTTGTTATTCTGGTGTTTATTACTTTTTGTTCTTATGCGTGTTTTGCCGAATAAATTCTTATTCTTCTTTTTAGGTTATAGATACCTCATTTAGAGAATGGTATTAGTGTAATATATATAATATTCATTCATTCAATTCATTTATATAATCATTATGCAATGAAGATCATGTAGATCGAGTCGCCTCACATCATGGAGACAGTATTCCGTACGTACGCACGAGTGATGATATCATTCCCATGATCGTGAAATTGTATTGGAGTGTATGTATACAATTTCATAATCAATATCACTTTACAATAATCATATATATTTATTCTTTACACCATTATATCCATCCAAGTAAGGTGGTGGTGGAAAATAGATTACACCACGACGTGGAGACGGTATTTCGTACGTACGCACGCGTGGTGATTTCATTTTCCGTAGGATGGATAGATGGGGAAATAGGTTTGTTTCATACATATAATAACATATCAGTATATGAGTGATACTAATGTTATTACTTCATAATGAAAAAACTAGAGAATAAGAAGTGTAAGAAGAAATAAAGTTGAAAGAATCGGTAACGGACATCACCTCTTCTTTGAAGCGCCTCTTTGAGACCTCCTTTTAGGGTACTACAATTGGTCTTTGAAGAAGACCAAGACCTCTATGATGTTTCTAGAGATATGGAATACAGAATTTTTCAGGGGTTGAACGAGCTTGAAGGCTCAAAGTGGTGTGAGGAAGAGAGGGAGGAGGTGCCCTTTTATAAGGGAGGAGAGGGGCACCTTTGGAAAAACTAAAATTATTATTTTATTATAAAGTCATATCCGGTTTTTAATAGATCAAAATTGATTTATTTCTAAACTAAGGTCGGGATGGGAAGAAATCCTCTCATACAATATAATTTAAAAAAGTTTAAGTTTCTATTTTAACCTTATCATTTAGATTTAATATTAAGTTATATAATTTAACGTTTACCGTGTCTTCTTGTTTTCTTACACTATAAGATTAATAAACTTACTATAACAAGACAAAAGAACCCCAAGTTGTTCATTATTAATATATATAACCTTATCTAAGTCATGTGGCCGAATAATATATTTTTAGGAATAAAATAACAATTAATAATATAATATTTTTTTTAAAAAACTATTTTATGTCAATTTTGACACTATTTGGTAATTGATTTTTTTGAAACTCATAACAGAAATATTAGTTCCACAAAATTTAATTAAATCAGTACTAATATGTAATATTAACCTAAAAAATTATTTTAATTTATCAAAAGTCTCAAATTACATTTATTTGGGTATTTATAACATCAATTATGTCAATATTTCATTAATAAGATAATTACTGAATCATCATTGTGTCATACATAAATTACATTATTTAATGTCTAAAATTTACAAATAAAATACCATTATGTAGGAAATCTTTGTAGCGTTCTAATGAATATTTATAGTCGAATTTATCTTATGTATAACCCTATCTTAAAAATGATTTACTTATTAAACTTTGATTTTAACTATTTTAACCATTCTTTAAATAGATTAATAATAAATGTCCTAATCTAATTCAAGTGGGCCTAAATGGTCATATTTTTTTCCTAAGGTTTTTTTGGTATAATTACACTTATCCAATAAATTAGGAAATGTTTTAGGGTAATAATAATATCATTTTTATCCTTAATTACCCTATTTACTTTTAACCATGGTAAAAAAGTAAAAAGTTACTATTCACCAAAAATTATTTTCATCTCATTGAACCACATTTTAGTCCTTGATATTAACGGTGTCCCTTGTATTTTCGAAATTCCACTCACAGAAGTGGTAAAATTATGTTTTATGTGAATTTGGAAATTCTCCTAGGAGGTGGGTAAAAGACGGTGAAAAGTTCGATAAAATATTTATATATCTAAAATTATTATAACATGACTCCAATGAATTGCATTGAACTTATATAGGTATTATGTATCAATTTTGACCTAAAATAAATCTAAATAAAACTAATAATTATTTAAATAAAAAGTTGGTTTTTAAATAGTAACCTAGTGTTTTCACTTTTCCTCAAAAATTGAAAGTTTTCAGAAAAATACCAAATTTCACCCTAGGCTAATTTCGATATTCCGAATCCAAAAATGAAGTACATTTTGAAAAAAAATTGAAAATTCCAAAAAGTGCGTATTACTATTCATAATGGCTAGTTTTAAAAATATTTTAATAGCATATCGTTGTTTAGTGAAACTCGGTATTGCGTACGACGCAAGCTATCGAGGAAGGTCGCGATTGTGTGTAGAGCAAGCCAAGCTAGTGTTGTGTGTAGTGAAAGATTCCTTTGATGATTTATATAACATAAAAACAAAATATTTCTCATAAAAGTATCTGGTGTTCCAAAAAGTCATACAACCCAAGAATATAAATATTTAGTGTATTAGAGATTAGTAATAGTAATAACTAATTTTACAACACTTGTAAACTTTTATCCATAATTGTACTCCTCTAAACCCTTTTCGGACATCTCACGTTATACAATCATATTCATAACATGGGGTTTGGAAACATAATAATGGGGTGATCTAAAACAATCAATAAGGGAAAATACATCTCATAATGTATTAGATCATAAACATGAATGATATTATGGGAAAAATAAACATAAAAAAATAAAACCTCAATAGACCTTGTATAATAATCATAAAATTTTATGGAAATAGATAATATCATCAGAATATTGTTATGTAACTATAAAATAAATAGACTAGATTAAAAATATTCTATAATCATAAGACATGTGAGGATGAGATAAATGTTTGAAATCCTTTAAAAATAAGTAATAATCATGAAAACGTGAAAAAACATAATAACAACATGAAATTGTGGTGAAATCATAAACATAGTATTTCGTATCCTTGTAAATTTAGATACTTGCAAACCTATTCAGAGATAAAATTATGAATAAATGTTAACTCCATCACACTCTTGCCTTGTGAACCAAGCGACTTGCTTATATATCCACATAAAATTTATATCTCCTATGATATAAGCATTTAACGAATGAATTGGAGGTAAATATAGGTCCCACCTATCTCATAATACATAAATGTATATGTCACATGTAAAAAATTATCACATCATAAAATAAACCATATTAATAAAACATATTTCATGAAATTTCCAAATAATCATATAAATAACCCATTAAAATAAAATGGGTTTCCTAAAATATCCAAATAACATCATGAATTAAATTTCTATATACCAAGAATAATTGATCACCCAAAATAATAACATAATAATATAATAATATAGGGTGAAAGATGAAACATAACTCCAGTAATGTTAGATCATATTGAATATTTTCAAAATGAAATAAAAAATATCTTTTTAAAAAAATATTTATTCATCATTATAAAAATCATGGTTATGATTCACTTTTCATAAAGCCTAGTTTTTTTAAGAAAAATGAAAATAAAATATTTCATATAAATGGAATTGGTTCAAAACAATATTTATTCCTAGAATTAAAAAATAGAAAATTATTTAAATTGGATTTTCGTGGAAAAATGAAGTTCAAATAAGAAATTTTATAACTCAAAGAAATGATTTAGAGTTACCAAGTCCCTTACAGATGTTGTAATTAATGGATCAAAGGAATCATAAGACTTTTGAAAGCCTTATAATAAAGAGTTAAAAATTCACGATCTTTGAAATATATAAATAATTTAAAAATGATAAGTTAAAATACTTTAAAAAAATTTACAGTTAGAAGAATCATTATAAATTATTAAAAAAATTGATGTGAAAAGACATTGATAACTTTTACTTTTAAAAATAATACTTAATAATGGTAAACTGAAATATATATAATGTTTTCAAAAAAAAGAAAGTAAAAATATGTTAATTTTTTTTATTTTTTTAAATTTTTAAAAGAATCATTAATAATGGAAAATTTATTGGATTATAAAATTAAAAAATTTAGTGGATTATAAAACGTTTTTATTCAAAGGATGGAAAATCCTTTTAAACACTTTGAAAAAACCTTAATAAAACACACAAATTGTTAAATGAGTATTAAATTTTCCTTTTTAAATGAGATAAATAATTATGAAAATCATATAATATAATCCATACTATCGTTATAAAATGTGTTTATAAAATTGGTAGGAAGTAAAATTTGGTCATGGAAGAAAGTATCCATTGGTAAGAAGGAGGGTTATCCTTACCAATGATGCACTTTTATTTTGAAAAAATAAATAAATAAAATAATTTCATATTGATAAAGATAATTCATTTACCAATAAAATAAGGTGGAAATAGAACATAACATCATAATAGGGTCTAATACATAAATCATGAAATATTATAGTAATATAAGAGTGATAATGACTCAATGAACAGATCTGATTCATGAAAACCACATACTTTCCTTATTAGATTTGAATAAAAAATCCATGAGTGGTAGAACATTAAATGTAAATTTAATATCATAAAATATAATAGAATCATGATAAAAAAATTAAAAAATTTTAATGTTTACACTATTTATAAGTAAATATTGTGTTTAGCATAAATATGCCTCAGGGGATTCAAATATAATACAAAGAAACCATTACAAATTTAGAAGTGAATGGTCTGAAAGAACCTGTGCGTTTCATTGTTAAATTAAAATTCATATCTCATTAAGAAGGTTGATTTATTATTATTAAATTAATTTGGGGAGTATATCTGTTGTATCAAAGATCAATATGTTAAAAAAATTATGTGATACCATAATGAAAATGAACTTGATTCAACACACCATTACCTTTCTTCCCTTTTAATAACTTTAACTGTTTTGTGCATGTTAATAATTTTGATATCATTATCCATAATTTAATATTCAGTAAAATATTGATGTATAATTTTGTATTATTTAATATATAACATATATTGATTTAAAATGTTTCTATTTTATCTCATTGTAATTTTGGTTACGTTACATGAAAAATGAGTTGATAAAGACTTATTTCGATAATTTTAGACACTAAGAATGTAACTTTAATAATAAGTTAAATAATTATAATAATATTTCAATAAACATATAATAAACATTATTTAATTAATATATTATAATTATATTAGTTTTTATCTTCCCAAATTCATCTATAATCAGATTTTTCAAGCATCTTTCAAATTAGTGGTTCAACCGACCCAAACTTGAAAAAACATTAACTCGATGGAAAGTATGGTTAAGGTGTAATTTATTTTGGAATAATACCATAATAACAAAATCATGATGATATTTTTTTTATCTTTTTTAACCATATTTGAATATATTTAGATAATTTATGAAAATATATATGAGAAATAAAAAATGTTTCATAGTGGAGGCATTAATCTGCACATACAAATGATTAACGTTCACATTTCTCAATGAATGAGATTGGGTGAAGGTGGATATTAAATTAAAATTCCAAAATAATAATTATATTATATATATATCATATATATTAGTTATTATAACAATTAATACCATACATTGAATGTTCTAATGAAAAAAATGACAACGTTTTGTGGAGGCGGTAATCTTCACAACCCACACACGACGTTCTTTTGTTTTTATATTGGGATGAAAATGAATAAATAATGGAAACCCCACTAGTAAAACAACATAAAATTATTAAAATTATTCTAAATTAATAATAATAATATGGTGATAATATATATATAAGATTAATATTAATAATAAAAGCTTAAGAAGAGATAAAATTTACATTACATAATTGATTTTTCTATTGCAATTTCCATTGAAATTGAAGGGATTGTGGTAAATATGAATGACTAGGAGATAATTTTTCTTTTTATAGGCCTAATTTAAGATTAAATTTTCAAAATTTTAATTACTAATTCTAGATTGGTATTTTTTGAGTGGGTGTATGTGATCCCAGTTTATAAGAGAGGAAAATGGAACTTTTGGAAACACTCATGATTTTTCAATAAACCCATGACACTATTACAAGGTCACTGGATCCAAAGTTTATAAATTATTGATTTTTGGTTAAATTTAGGAATATAATTTAACATCCTAGTGTTTGAAAATATGTTTTATACAAGTTATTGGGTTTTTTCCATTAGGACATTACATTTAACCTTTAAACTAGGTAACTTTTTTTCAACTATGAGATTTTATGTTTAATTAAACATATAACATATCCCATATTACCAAAATTTGGTTTTATGGAAATAAATTTAATATATATTTAATCTAGTTTAATTCCTTAATATTATAAAATTAACCTTAAAATTAAAATAGATAATGTGTAGAAAACTGTTTATTATATAAATGTCATTTTAACCATTATGGTTTCTTAATTATATTTAGCATTGATTTTCAATTAAATGTTTGTTAATATATTTGATTATGTGTTTATAAATAAAATTATACTAATTATTTAAATTATTTACATTTAATTGATTCGATAGGAATTCTTTAACATTAATAAGACAAAAAATTTAAAATAATTAGTTCCCTATTATTGTGGAAATTACAATTAATCCAAATAATCTATATTCTATGCATAAAAATTTTAAAAAAATATATTAAATAGTATAAAGTTATTATATAAAATATAATAATTAATTTATAAAATTAACTTTCTATGTATAGGGAATTTTATCTTATCTTTAGCACATATAATGCATAAATAACATTTTTTTTGGAAAAGAATGTTTTTAAGAAAAAACAATTTATGATTAGGATGTTATTATCAATTATATTTATTAAAATGAATTTCAATTAAATATTATTAATAAAAATTTATTTATTTTAAAATTAAATCAAGAAAAAAAATTATTTCAACATGTTATAGTTAACTACAAAAACATTCGAGAAATAGTTTTCATTAAAACACTATATAAATTTTATAAATATTGAGCATGAGTTTATAGTTTTAAAATAGTATTTTAAAACAAATTATTATAATTTATAATATATATTTTTATAGTAAAAATGATTCAAAAACTTTAAAGGTAATTATATAATAAAATAATTTCATAAAATTGACAACATTAATCAATATTTTCACTATTTTCCTGAAAATCAATTATTTTGGAAATATATAAAAAAAATCATCCTAAGATAATTTTGATTCATGGAATTTTAAAATGAATTTTAATTTATCAAATGTAAATAATAAATTTTTTAAATCAATATTTTTAAAAGAAAATTTATAATATAAAGAAACAAATATTTGTTGGAAATAACCTTTTTTTATATTAACACAAGTAAATTATTTAAATTCTAAAGGTAATAACAATTAATGGTTTACAATATTAGTTTCTATTATAGAATTATTAATAATGAATTATTAATATGTTGTGGTTTTATTTAAATTGGGTGTAGCATGTGATAGAATTCATAGAACATAGTATATATTTTAAAGTATCCAAAAATTGGGTTGTTACAACACCCTTCTTTAATTAAAGACTCTTCTTCTTCTATTAAGATGAGTCATCATAGTGAAAAAAATTAAACTTGTTATAGTTCCTAAATATCCTTAGATCATGTAAAAAATATTTGAAAATGTATTATGGACAAAACAGAGCTTAATAATGGATATAAAGAAGAAATGAATCATGTGTGTCCAATGAAGAACTTGAAAACCCCTGAAATGTTTTTCCAATTTTACAACAAATCTTCGAGAACATAAATAAAAATATCCAAATTTTAAAAATAATATGTTTCCCAATGAAATCATTTTAAACCCATTTTAAATCATAATATAATCATGAAGGAATTATGAGGTCTATCATAACTCATGAAAATATTCCTTGAAAAACTAACCATTCACCTTTAAAAGTTTATAAATATTTATTTCTCATGAAATAAAAATATTTCCATAAAACCTCTTAGAAAGCATGAAATAAGTATATTGAAGCATAATATTCATAAAAAATATTCACTATTTTTTAACTCATTTCAAAATAACTAGTTACCAATTAATTTCATTGGAGTAATCTATGAGGTTGTCTCACTCATTTTAACCTTTCATGACTAATTGTTACATAATGCATTCAAGAGATATATTAGGCTCACCCAATATTATGTGCTATATCATTCTCACTCATAATAATATGCAATTCTCAAGTACCATATGATAAAAATTTGTATTTTTAATATTTCTATTTTCCATCCTAAAACCCTTGAAAATTTCATTTAGACCAATAAGCAAAGAACTTACATTTTCACATTAAAATATTTATAAATATCCCATTCTTTTGAAATAAATTTAAGGGAAATATTACCATAAGAATGTGAATAGTATTTTATTTAAAAAACATGAAAACAATTATAATGAAATTCATAATGAATTATAACTATGGCAATGGGAAAAAGGAAATCAAGTCATATATGTTAAAAATATTATTTTTCACTTTGGTAAAAGGTGTATATAACCCATAAAGTAAATGTTAAAAATATTAATTTTTAAAATTTGTTATGTTATTCAAAACTAATTTAAAATTTCCTAATATTTGTTTTAAATAATAAAATTATTTCAATATTTTGAAGGAAAGTTATATAGAGTAAATTGAGTTTGAAAGAAAACATTGAAACTATGATTTAAAAAAAAATCCGTTACCTTATGTCATGTATAGCTTTATACATTCTCTAACTCCAAAATAAAAAAATTATATTAGTTACTTAAATGACTAATAAAATTTTCCATGATATTTACATTAGTATCATTAATTTAATTTTATTTATTACGATGTTTTATTTAGTTACAAAAATGGTTAAGTTCATGTTGATTGTTTTGGGGTTGTTCGGGTTGTATCCTCACAAATAAAATTGGTATTTTGACTGTTGTCAAAGTTATCACTGTAAAATAATCTAAATAATATTAATAAAGTTATAGTTATCATTTTTATATGTTAAATATAATTTTAAAACCATCCATGTAACGTGGACATGCCAACTGAAGCACATTGTTTCAGGGAGACAATGGTTTATACCTACGAATGAACGACATTTGTATTTTTATAATGAGAAGAAAATTAATAAATTGTATAATATTTAAATTTTATATAATCATAAATATTTTATTAATTTTATATTTATTCATTATTTTCTTCCCTACAACCAACCACTTGAGGCTGTAATAAAAAATCATTCACATTTCTTCACGGTGGTGGTAGTCCACATATAGGCACGAGTGACTTCATCATTTTACAATGGATAGGAGGAAAATAATTTAAGTAATATATTATCTTTTAATAATTATAATAAAGTTATAAATATCATAAATAATAATTTTATACACCATTTTAACAAGTTATAGGAAGATGTGATGAAAAAACGAAACACATCTCTTCATGGAGTTGGTAGTAGACACCTACGCTCAATAGAAGTTTTAACTTCCTATAAGATGGAAAAAGTGATGAAAAGGTGATGTAACATTACAATAATAATATTTTAGTATATTTTATATACTTATATATTTATATAATTATTATTAAAGAATAGTTTAAAGAGGTAGAAAAAGATATATGCCTGAAAACACTCTGTTATGAGTTATACCACTTTAGGAATCCTACTTTAGCTTAAACCTTAATATATATAGGATTTGTCCTTTCGTGAAACTGGGACCATTTAGACAAGTGGATGGATTTTTGGAGGTTATTTGGGTAGGTATTAGTGAAAATAACAATGGATCAAAGTATGTGAATAATAGAGGAGAGGTGTTCCCTTTTATATGTAATAGGGCTTCCACTCTTATAATTATTTAACGTTTTAAAATAATATAAAGCATTTTTAATAGGAAATATTCACTAAATCAATTTAATTTTAAATATAAGGTGATAATGGAAAAAATAATCTCATTCAATAAAATATTATTTCAGTTTTTCTTGACCTTATCATTTATTTTTTACATTAATTAACTGATATTACCCTTTAATATGGTAACTAATTTTTACTATGGAAACTATTCATTTTTACCAGAAACTAAATTGAACCGATTAATAAATTTTTAACTAAAATATTAAAAATATTAAATCCATTTTTCAAACTTAAATTTCTATAATTTTTAGAAATTACTTTTAATATAAGTTCAAAATACACAATGAAAAACCATTTTTTTAACAAATAAACGTTTTAAGAAAGAAAATGACTCTATACCAAAATCTTGTGTAGTTATGACTCCTATGAAATTTATTGGATTATTTTTAATAAATTCATCATTATTTTACTTTACAACAAATATAAAATATAATCATAATTTTAAAGTACTTGAAAATAAATGAAAATTTTATAAATATTTGTATTTTTTGTTTCCCACCCAAAAATAAATCTTTCTATAAAAATCTAGAAAATTATCTTGGAGATATGTTTGATATACTAATTTAAAAAATTAAGTCCATTTTATAAAATTTTATTATGAAAATTTATTAATTTAAATATTAAATAAAAAAATATTATTAATAAAATACAATTTGGTTAGAAAAATCTATTCCTTTTTTAACTAAACAATTTCTCAAAATAGGTGTAGTGAATATGAAAATATTAAATCTAATCATGAATTTAAATAAGGATTGAAATTGATTTATTATTAACATTACATGGGTTTTCACATTCTTACCCCTTAAATAAATTTAATCCTCAAAATTTATTTATTACTTAAATAGGTGGGGGTATTTTTCCTTCATCATTTGTTTAGATTACCATATTGATTTTTTATCCATATAGTATTTCCATATACCTATAACCAGATAAGTCTTTTTATTATTCAGAAAATCCTCTCTATGAACTAAAATCTGAACTAGATATTCCTCATAATAAATATTTTCTTCCAAATGAACTACATTAGGGATCAAGACATGTGATTCATCAGGTCTATATTTCATTAACAATAAAACATGAAACAAATAATGTACCAAAGATAAACTCATAGGTAAATCCACTCAATATAAAACTGATTCTAGTTTTTGAAAAATATCATTTGGAATATTGAAGAATGGACCTAATTTTCCTTTCATGCCAAAACACATAACACTTTTCCCTTGAGATAATTTAATAAAAGAATGATCTCATACATCAAAGAAGAGATATTTCCTTTTGTAATCTATATAACATTTTTGTCTTTTCTACGCTTCCCTCATATGTTGTTGAATCATATTAACTTCTTAACTATCACTTTTATGAATTTTGGTCCAAACAACATACTTTATCCTACTTCATCACAATATACTTGAGTTTGAATTCACTTTCCAAATAATTCATAAAAATGTGTCTTATTTATATTTGAATAAACACTGTTATTATAAACAAATTCCACCAATGAAATATTTTTATCCCACCTTCCAAGATAATCTAATGATTAAGTCTTAATCATATGTTCCAAATTCAAAATTGTCCACTCTATCTTTCCATCAATTTGAGGATGAAAATATTTAATAAAATGTCACTCTATACCCAACAACTTCTAAAGTCCATTCCAAATTGTTATTGTAAATAGAATATCACAATTATATACAATAAGGAATAGGGAATCCATGTAATATAAATATATAATTAAGATAAATTCTTATATGTTGATCCAAATACATAGTTTCTAAAATAAGAATAAAATATACATATTTATTCCAAAAATAAATAATGACCCAAATTACATTATTACCTCATAATTTATTTGGTAATCCCACCATGAAATCTATGGATATTTTCTAACATTTCATTTTAGGAACTGGAAAATGTTTAAGCATCCCCATTGGTAGTTTTCATTCAACTTTAACCTATTTGAAAGAAAAATATTTCATGAAAAAAGAAGTAATATATTTCATCATTCTATCCCACCACTAATACTCCTGATGGTCTCTACAAATTTTTTCTTCTTTTGAAATGAATAGAAAATACAGAGTTATGAGATTCACATAACAATTCCTTCTTCAATTAAGAATCATTTGGAACACACAACCTATTTAAAATCTTATAATACCTTATTTTTCAATGTTATATTTTGCAAGATTACCCATGTTAACCAATTCTACCATTTTCTAAAAATCACAATCCTATATTTTACCCTTATTTATTCTGTTTGAGAAATATGACTACACGGACACCTAAAACAAATGAGAGTGAGTTCTTACAAGTAACATTTCTAGGCCAATATTCCTTAAATAATTTACTAATGGATCATCTTCCAAAGAAATCATGCTTAATGATAAAATATCTTTCTGAGTCAAGGAATTAACCACCATTTTTTCTTAACCTAGATGATATTGACTCCTGATATCATAATCCGTTATTGTTTCCATCCATATTCTCTACCTCAAAAAAACACTTTTTGAGTGAATAT
This sequence comes from Viscum album, assembly GCA_963277665.1. NCBI lineage: Eukaryota > Viridiplantae > Streptophyta > Magnoliopsida > Santalales > Viscaceae > Viscum > Viscum album. The sequence continues at coordinate 187,416,984 of OY728144.1, forward strand.
ATAATATAAACTTTTATTATCAATATATATTTCACATTTTACTTAATATAATATATTCTAAATAATTTTTAAATAATAAATCACCACTTCTAGTATAAGATCCTGTGTACTGTAATTCTTATTATGGATTCTCAGTTAAAGTGAATCATGTAAAAATACCATATCATCTGGTATCAAGACACACCATGTACATTTATAGAAGTATCACTGTAAATAAAAAAATTTCCATTTATTATTATTTTGGATAACAGTTGATCTTTAACCAAACTTCCTTTAAATTATTTAAAACATTCATCACATTACTTTGCATAGATTAATTTAACTCATTTTTGAATAAACTTATTTAGTGGGCTATATAGATAAGAAAAGTTACCAATAGACCATTTTTAGTAACCCACTAATCTAAGAAAACATAAAATGTTAGTGATATTTGGAGGTCATGGCCCCTATTCAACTAGTTTAGTTTTCTTAGGATCAAAAGTTATTCCATATTTTGGAATACTATTCACTAAGAAAGAAATCGGTTGTTACCAAAATTCAATGTTGAAAAATATTCCATATAAATTATTTTATTTTAATATCTATAGAATAATCCTTATATGATTCTCATTTTCCTCGAAAATTTTATAATAAACAAAAATTTCATTATTGAAAACCATCACAAATTTATTTAAATACTTATGGAGAACTCTATTAAAAGATTCATAAATACAGATGGTGGCTTTATAAATCTAAAAGGAATAACGACAAACTTATAACGGGCATACCAAGTTCCAAACACCATCCTATGAATGTCTTCCAACTTCACCTTCATTCGATCATACCTGGATCTATGATCAATATTTGGAAAATACCAATAACCCTGTAGTTGATCAAATAAGTCACCAATAACATTCAACTGATACTTTTTCTTAACAATTATGTTATTGAGTGATTTATAATCAATAAAAATCCCCATGAAACTATTCTTCTTCTTTTTTAAACTAAATTGAGTCATCCCAAGGTAAAGTTCTAAGATGAATGAAATCCCTGTTAAGAAACTCTTGTAACTCCTTTTTCAATTCCAAAATCTCTACTATATCAATTCAATAAGGGGTTTTTAAAATTATATTAGAATCAAAACCTTATTAAATAGTAAATATATCATCCCAATTAGGAAAAAAACCCAAAAAAATCATCATTAAATATATTCATATGTTCATTTAAGTTTGGAGCATCACAAATTTTAACATTTCCCATATTTCCAATGATACGTTCAAGATAATTTTCACTCCCATATTTAATCATCTTCTTAGCATGTTGATATGTTTTAAATGGTATAAATTCATTTTTTATACCAAAAATAATTCTAAAAATTGAATATGACTTCTTAAATTATACAATCAATCATATCATGATAAACTGGGTGACAATCCATTCCCAAGAATAACATTAAACTCTACATGGGAAAGAAAATAAGAATTATATGAAAACCCATTATACATATGATAATAGGAAGATTCCTAAAACTTATTGTCATCTTAACACTACCCTAATGAGTTCTTTCCAAAAAAATTTACATCATTTCTCAGGATTATATTTCCATTTTACTTTAAAATTTCTTATAATAAAAAGAATTTATGAATCCCAAATATAACAAGACATTATTACAATCTGAAAAATAAGTAAAGTATATGAAATTAATTTATTTTATGGCCAAAAAATTTAAGTAAAATTTAAAAAAAATTAAACACCTATAAAATTTTGTACTTGATGATTCCAACCTTGAGTAACTAACTTCATACATGAATTATCATAATGACCCAAATAATTCCAATAAAAACATATAGGTGTAATTTGATTATCCATTTTCCATTTACTAGTCCTATTAGAACACTTTTACTTACAGTTAAGATGCAAATTACCAATATTACCACATATATAAAACTTTCATGACCCTATCAAATATCGTTTAAAATGAATTTTACCAAATTTAGAACATTTTTGGGACTTCCAAATTTATTGGCTGACTAATTATCCATTTCTTGTGACCTTAATTTCTTTTTACCATTATTTTCATTATGTAAATAAGTATTAAAAAACATTGTCTCAACTTTCTCAGCACATTTAATAATATTCTCATTACTTTTAAAATCATGATAGGAAAAAGATCTTCATAAACTTGGTTTTACACCTCTATAAAATCTATTAATTTTACTCTAATTATTCATAATGAAATTTGGTGGATACCTTGATGTTCTAGTAAAATTTGATAAATAAGCGATCGTTGATTCTTATTCCTTTTATTTCAAATCACTAAATTTACATTAAATTATATATATAATAAATTTATGAGAATAATTATCATGAAAAATATTTTTAAATATTGTCAACTCTATGGATTCAATCAAAATATTTTTTTACTTAGTATTCTTAATCAGGTATGACCCATGAATGAAATAACCTTAAAATGATAAATATAAAGGGTAACCTTTTTATTTTCAACACAAGAACAAAATTTCTAATATATGTTCCAATTAATTTATTCCACTATTCATCTTTCACCAAGTTTGAAGATCCATTAAAAGTTAGAGGGATCCATTTCATAAAATACTCAACTATAGACATGTTCCTCTATAGAGAATATGAAATATCTCTTTCATGAGATCTATATCTAATAACAGGTGTTAAATAAGATAAAAATACCAATAAAACCTTTTTACAACCATTCCAGGTTATAGATCTAGATGGTTATTATCCCCTTGAAGCCTTCTTACTTCAGCAACCTTGTTTCCTCTATAGAAATCAATTCTGAATAAACATCGATTAGATAATAAAATATCTAAATATTCAAAATCTATTTATGTATAATATAAAAATTCATAAAAATATCTTAAATTATTTTTTAACATCACAATAACCTCTAAATATATCCAAACCATTTCTATGATACCAAATATAACACCTCGTATCATAATCAACAGATAATTATATGATTTACTAAAAGGGGTTTATTTTATTATATTTATAGGAACCTTTAGGTTTATATATTTAAAAAATTTGGAAAACCATTACATAACAATGTGAATATTTCCAAATAGTGTACATTTTTTCCAAAAAAATGTTCTTAAATTTTCAATACTATTACGTTCAAGAAAAATCTAATTATTTTAAAACAAGTATCCATAGTGAAAATACCTACCTTTTTATTGTTTCTTAATATCCTTAGATATATTAAAAAACATTTTAAAATATGGGATGAGAAAAAAAAAGTATATGTAAGGTATATAAAAATAAACGAACATCATTATTCTATTGAAAAACATGAAAACCCATGAAAATGTTTCCCTTTTCAAAATAAAACCTTGGGGACATATATAAAATATATTAGCATTATAAAAATCAATATCATCTTAAAGAAAACCATTTAAATCCACTATAAATCATATGAAAATCATGATGTAAACACAATTTATATGAGAACATTTGAAAAAATTCCGTGAAAAGCTAACTATTCACCTTTAATAGTATATATACCTTTCTTTCCTCATGAAATAAAAACATTTTCATAAAAACCCTTAAAAGCATAGAATAATGTTATTGTATCATCATATTCATAACCTATGTTCTCTTGTGTTTAGCCCTTGTCGGAATAAAAAATTCCTTATTAAATCTATAGGAGTAACCTAGGTAGTTATCTTTTTCATTCTTCACCATTGAAGAATAATCATTACCAAATGTATTGGAATGATATATCTAGTTCACCCACTAATAAGTGCTATATCAATATCAGCAAATATCATCTATAATACTCAACTACCCTATCATGGAAAAAAATATAATCTTTTAATTTTTTAACATAAAATCCACGAAAAATTCATTTCAAAAAAAAAATAACTTTCAATTTTCATATAAAAATTGGGATAAATATCCATTTATTTTGAAATATATTTCATTAAAATATTCACAAAATAATGATAATATGATCTTATTCAAAATACCATAAAAACCATTTGAGGAATATTTATAATGAATAACTTCTATGATGGTTGGAAAAGGATACCTACTCATATTAATTAAAAAACATTCTTTTTCACTTTGGTGAAAATGTCAAAATCAATAATATAGTAAATGATAAAATTTTCCCTTTTAAAACATTTTAAATATAATAATCATTATTTACAAATGAAATCTAAAAATATATTTTTTATAAATATGAATATTATTGGATAATTTTTCAGAACATAGATATTGAGAAAATTTTATATAAATAATTTAGGGATAATCCCATTTTATTAAAATAAAAATAAGTATAAGAAAAATAAAGGGGCCAAACACATAATTTCTACCCAAAACCAAAATACATTGTACAACAAAAAAATTTGTTCAAGATAAAAAAAATTCAAATTCATAATCAAAACTATAGGCATCGCCTTTATACCAGTCAGAATCATCAGTCAAGGAGATAAACATGTTGGAGTGCTATACAATTCTGGTAACCAAGGGAGTGGACCTAGTACTCAATGTGGGAATGAGACTGGGATAATTCTTTCCATGTATTTTTTTTATTAATAGTATAATATGGTGGCTCACCATCCATCCACCACCCTTTATTCAATTTTCCTCTATAAGTATATTTTATATTCTATACTTTGTCATTTACATTCAAGATAGAATTATCACCCCATTCTCTCGTGATTACAGATGTATTATTAAATTACTTGGTATTCTAAACATAGAAATTTTTTATTGATCCTTCACAAAATTGGAATCAACCCCAATGGGTTCAAGACTATGAATCTCGTCATGTCCTGCCCTAGAATGAACACCTTTATCTTGGGAATACAAGACCAAAATCTTAGAAGCATCCCAAATTTTCATACTACTAGATCCCTACTAGATTGCATCACTAGTCGATTTAGTAACTGGTAAAAACCCTTCTCATCTATTCTTATTATAGGACTAGTACCTATCTACTTCTCCATTCTACCAACTATATTCTAACACAGGTCAGTCATAGATAAGGCATTCATTTCAGGATTTGGATTGCCTAATCATATAGCAACATCTTCACAAAATTATAAATATACAAAATAATTGATGTGTCACTACTGGAAATCGAGACTATACCAACACTTTGTTCCCAAGAGTTTAGAAAACCCATTGGGAAAAAGAACCTATACCAACGGTTCTAGTAAACCGTTGGCATAGGCTGTTTTATGTTGGGGTTTCCCAACTGTTTAAGAAAACCATTGGGAAAGAGAACTATTACCCATGATTTTTATTAACCATTTGAAAAAATTATACCCAATTTAGGGCTACCTCCCTCGTGACATTTCATCCCCACGCACTCCTCCCCTCCCCGACCTCGACCTACTCTCGGTCGCCACCTCTGTCTCCTAGCCTCTGCCTCCGCCTCTGCCTCCACCTCTCCTCCCCCTCCCTCTCCTCCGGCGACGTTCCCCTTCCCCTGTCGTCTCCTTCTCTGTTGATGACGCCCCCTCCCCTCTCGGCTCCTGATGACATTTCCCCCTCCCCTCTCGTCTCCCTCTCTTAACAACATCCCCCTCCCCTCTTGGCTCAATCTCCTCCTCTGACATCCTCTGAACCCCTCTCCTGTCCAGCGCAAGAACCCCCATGGACGAACACCCTACGGGATGTCCCCCTATCTAATCTCCCTCTCCTTCCGCTTGGGAAATAATATTGTCGGGGCCAACCCCTACCCCCCAAGAGCTAGACGTAAATCTTTTCCAAATCAATGCGTTGGACTTCCCATATGAGGTAGACCTGACCTCTCCTTACGTCTAATATCTTGGGTTCTATGTTTTTGGATATTTAGTTGATGATTTTCTTTTTGTTTAGGTGTAATCCTAATTTTCCATTTTTCCATTTGTTTGTATAGTCCAGATGGCCAAAAAATTTCATCTGTTAATTCTTCATAGGTCTAGCTCAATAATGTTATTTTTTTGTTCGTTCAAATGTGTAATTAATGGTTTAGTTTTTCCCATGATGATTGTAATTGAAATAGTTGGATCATGGATACTACATGTGATGATAGGTATAGTATTAGGGGAATCTATTGGACTATAAATGGTGAAAAATGTCTTTTTAAGTTTAGTAGTCATTTGCAAATGTGCAAAACTTTGGTTCGAAAATCATTATAATGAGTTCTGAATGGCATGTTTTCAGGATTCTATTGGTTATAAAAAATTAAAATTTTAGTAGTTTGGTTATATTTTATTGATCATAATCCAAAGGTGCGGAAAAATAATAATTTTTACTCATTAATGGGCCTAAGTATGAAATTAGACAGTTTGGTGTGGTGGGAGAAGGGGGGGGATGAAATGCCAATGACTGCAACCCAATTGTAGACATAAATGGAAAGGGGTTAGTTGTGACGTCTGGTGTTATACAAATTGTTGAATATTTATGTAATGAGGAATGGTACATATCAATAGTTTGGACCAGGTCCCACTACAAGTCTTTTAAAAAATCTAAAATGTAAAAAATAACATAAATTAACAATAATAAATATAGTAAACATACAATTCATCAAACTAAAATATGATTGAACAAAATTATAAATTGGATGGGACAGGCTTGTTCTAGGCTTGGGTTTGGTTTGGATTTGTTGGGCCTTCACTAGTTTGAGTCCTTCCCTAATCACTACATGGGCTGGGCCCATTGTAAGAAATATGTCTCACAGACTATCCAGGTCCACGCTAGGCATCGGGCCATTTTTACACCCCTATTGAGTTTAACAACTAAGTTGTTATGTTATTGTTTTTTAAATTCAAGAGTATTTTTAGTCTCTAAAAATTTCGTTATTAAATTAATGTTACTTAAAATAAAACTTTTACTTAAATAAACATTGCAATGTTACAGTTTTTTGAATACCCAGCAGAGCAACCACTTTCTCTGTAATTATTTTACATTATAACCACTCAACGAGCTATTAAGATGGGGTGTTATAGTGATAATGCTTGGATTGATATATGTATTAATTTTGTTTGAATGCATTATAGACTTAGTTCACAAATGACTGGGGAATGGTGGATGTTAGAAGGAGAGCTATTTAAGACACAAGGGCAATCTATGCCGAATTTCATTTTATGATGCATCAGTTATTATTCACCATAGTAGTCAATCTTGGATCATAGTGCGATGCGGCGAGGTTTTAACAGGGTTATGTGCACAATATTCAACTCAACTAATGTATCGTAGGTGCATATTCAATGGATAAGTGTACTAGTATGGTGTTTCCAACAACAAGCTATATAAAGAACATATTGAAAAATGAAGTTATTATTACATGGAACTGTTTCCCCCTTACTTTTAGGAACATGATTTGACACATGGGGCAGTGTGGTTCTTATATATTGGGTGGTGACATGTATAGTCACCGGATACAAGTATGTTTTTGTTTAGTTTTAATTTTATTTTCTTTATTGCATTGGCCACTTAGGTATTTTACTTCTTTCTACGGATGGAGGGTAGTGATGCTATCCGGAATAGTTGACATAGATCACTTGTACACTATAATACAATGAGGTGTGAGTGTGAGGAAAAATTGCAAGATAGAGGAGCCTTGGGGTCTTCCATAAGATGGAATTGTTTTTCTAAAACATTGTGTGGAAACATTTATGGAGTATGTTGGAGTCATCAAAATAACCCCAAGTGTCCCCATGAGATAGCATAAATAACCCCAAGTGTCTCCAAGTGTCTCCATACATCATATCATCCTTGCATGGGTTGGCCACTCACCCAATCCTATCAAACATATCCTAGTCTATCCTCTCAGTCACATAGTCTATACTCGTCTCTCGAGGATTATCCCATGCCTTGATGCACATCTCATCATCCAACTAGACAAAGAGGATTATTCACCTTATGATTTTCCTAGTCACAAAATCACACCATGTTGAACCCATCTACATTATATTCTCAATAATCCGATAAAGAACCTCATCAAAATCATGTATTATAACCCAGCCCCACTAACCAGGTTCCATAATAAGCTAAATCACACCAAGCCTCTTGACATTATAATGCAAATCGGTCCGACAATACCCAATACCCACACTAGCATCTCATCCTTCATCTCTTTAGATGAACTCTTGATTCATTAAATGGAGTTAAACCTTTCATAATACATTTTATATACTCAGAGGGACCATCCCACTCTAGGAAACCTACCAAGATTCCAATCCATCCTCATAAGTATTTCCTCATCAAACGCTTAGATGTACCATTTCCACACCTATCACTACAAGGCCCAATCCTCTTAGGAATATTTTACTTGATCTAAATCCTCATCATTAGTGACATAAATCACATTAAAGCGCATAAATGTCAACTGAACCCTATATTCCAAGAATTATTCTTGTGGACAAGCCCCATAGCAACAGGCTAAGAACTAAAACCATAAATAATAATGCCAAATTAATGCATCATTTTTAAATAAATATCTCAAGTGTAAACATAAAAACCAAGAATAATAAGACCTCATCCCTTGTATCAAACAAAACCATACTATGTTTAAACTCTGGCCAAATTTATTATATACCACTAATAGGAAGAGTAATTGTTAATTAATAAGAATGTACTATTTGATAGTATCATTTTGAAACATTGATTTCTTTCCCCTTTGCTTACAGAAACATGATTTGACCCATGGGGAGCTGTGGTAATTATATGTTGGGCGGTGATAGGTATAGTCACAGGAGGCAGGTATGTTTTAGTTTATTTTTTATTTTATTTTCTTTTTCGCATAGGTCACTTAGATATTTGACTACATTCTATGTAAAGAGGGTAGTTATATTCTGCGAAGGGTGCCAGAAGGAGTTTAGATTGATTCAGTCCACCGGCTTTGATCTGATGTATGATTCTATGGTTACTACTTGTCTCTCACCTCGTGTATTTGGGGCTTTATTGTTTTTGAATCCATATTATGTTTTTGGTAGGGCGTTAGATCGTTTCGTGTTGGTTCAGGTGGATTTGGTTCTCCACTGCCAATCTAGGTAAGGATTTAATGCCATTGGTTGGTTTCTCACTAGTTATCTAGCATCCGTCATGTGTTTTAAGGTTCTTAATATCTTTTTTGTAGTGCGTTGATCCTTTCTCGTTGGTTTCGAGTCACCAAGTCAAGGTCTACTCGCCTGCGTTTGCATAGGTAAGTAAGTATATGTATGTGGGTTCCCCCATTACGTGGATAGTCACCCATGGCAGTTATTATGCATGTATGGGGATAGGTGTGCCCATTTATATATATATAAATGCATACATAGGTGAGTGGAGACTAATATATGCATATAAACATATGTGCAAGGATCCCCTTGCACATGCTCATGGCCATGCGGGTGTGTGCATAAGGGCTAGGTGTCTTTTCATGTGTGTGAATGTGTGTATACCCAGTGGAGGAGTAGAAGATTTTTGTTAGAAAGCTCCATGAGTCGAAGTGGACGGCTTGGTTCCACCAAGAGGTAGATTCCCTCTCATAGCCTCTTTAATATAAGAATGATTTAAATTGAATTTATCTTCTTTCTTAATTCTACTTAATTATATTGAATTGCATATCTTGAATAAGTGTTTTATAATATAATTGTTTCATTTGATAAATGAAGTCATGTTTTTATAATAAAACCCCTCCAACGGAGGTGCGCTGTCTGTGAAAACTCATAGTGATAGTTTAGGGTGTATGATTCTTTCGTGTTGTTTCGTTTACCTTTAGACGTTTCATCATTATACTGCTCACTAAAACCTTCTGAAGATCCCTTGTTATAACATATTAAATATTTTATTTGTTCTATCATGTTCGTTGTGACCTTATCTTATAGAGAAACCTGTTTTGGGTTTTTTCCGGGACTCTTGGCCACCCCTTTGGGTGTTTACCCGAGCCTATATATCTAAAAACACTGATGGTGTCATTGTTTAACACCTGTCAAGATTATGGTGCTCCCCACCATTTGCTTCATCTTAACACTATTTGGGGTATTTTCATGGTGTCGATGCACATCTAATTTTTAACATATATGAATTCTCCCATAAGATTTATGTTGCATCCTGAGATGTTAAAACATACTCAAATTCTATTAATATCAAGGTGACTAAAGTTTTATTATTAGAGTTCGAATAAATGCATATACCATTGATAAGTAATACACTTGCATAATTTTACTCTCAATCAGTAGTTTCAACTACCTAGTACCACTTTTAAAAACAACGAAAATAAAATATAAATCTTTATCATACCACAATCCTGAATCAAGATTCTGATTTTTATAACATAAGATCGTTTTCTATAATGTGAAGGATAACTACATAGGATTTATTTGGAATCATGGCTGGAAGATGCTTCCCCATGGATGTCGCTGGACCAGGCCAACATGCCACGATCACGCCGCGGTCACGCCATGGTAACGTCGCTATCACGCTGCTGTAATGCTGTGATTTGGCCCTACTCTAGGAGGACACCCCGCGGCGGTTCACAGTCCTGTCAGAATTCGATGTATGATACCTAGATAGTGTTTTAGATACATTACCCACCCATAGTTAATGGGGAGGTAGGTGACGACCAGAATGTTTCCCCACTTCCTCCTGCTCCCCTCTCTCCTGGACGGAAGATGTTACCCCGCAGATGTCACTGGATTGGGCCAACACGTCGCTGTCATGTCGCAGTCATGCTGCGGTCATGCCACAGCCACTCGACGGTCATGCCGCGGTCATGCTGCGGTCACGCCCCGGTCACGCCGCGGTCATGCTACGGTCACACCGCGGTCACGCCGCGGTAATGCCGTGATTTGGCCCTACCCCCAGACGACACCCCATGGTGGTTCGCAGTCCTGTCGGAATTCAATGTATGATACCTTGATAGAGTTTTAGATACATTACCCACCCGTAGATAATGGGGAGGGAGGCGATGACCATAATGTTGCCCTGCCTCCTCCTGCTCCCTTCACTCTTTGCCAGAAGATGCTGCCCTGCGAATGTCATTGGACCGGGCCAACACTCCGCGGTCATGCCACGGTCACACCGCAGTAATGCCATGATTTGGCCCTACCCCAGGACGACACCCCATGGCGGTTCGCAGTCCTCTCAGAATTTGATGAATGATACCTAGATAAAGTTTTATATACATTACCCACCCTCCTTCCTGGACCCCGGACAGCCCCCCACCCTCCTCCCTGGACCCTGTACAGCCCCCACCCTCCTCCCTGGACCCCGGATAGCCCCCCCCCCCCCCCCCCCCGGACAGCCGCCCCCCCACCATCCTCCCTGGACCCTGGACAGCCCCCCGTACAACCCCCCCAACCCTCCTCCCTGGTCCCCGGATCCCAATCTATTCTCTCTTGAAGATTCACCCTAAATCCCAACAGAAAAGAGGGTTTTAGAGCTTCAGAAGAAGATGAGAGAAGAGTTGAAACCCTAATCGAAAAGATGAAGTAACGAGATGATTAGACTCACTCGGATCTTCAATCCGAACATGACTACACTCAAAATGCCCAAGTGATTGTAAGAGTCAACCCCACCTGAAACCGGGGACCAGTGTGGCCGGTACCACACAAAGTGTCTCACATTTATTTTAAATGGACAACATTTTAAATGAAAACAACAATTGACATATAGAAAACCATTCAAATGGATTCGGATTGTGTTGATACATTATCAAAATGATCCATGAGTCAGTTTTGATGTGTACGAGTCAACCCCGCCTCAATCCGAGGCATAGTGTGGCCGATACCACTCAAAGTGTTTCACTTTTATTTGATATAGACAACATTTTAAGTGATAACAAAAACCAGAAAATGGGAAACCAACCAAACACATTCTAATTCTATTTATACTTTAAGACAATGATCAATAGGTCATTTGTGACGTGTACGAGCCAACCCTGCTTCAATCTAAAGCACGATGTGGCCAGTAACACTCGAAGTGTCTCACTTTTATTTGAAATGGACAACATTTTAAGTGAAAAAATAACTAGCATACAAAAAACCGACCAAACGCATTCAGATTTTGTTGATACTTCAACGAAACAATCCATTGGACATTTTTGACATATATGTGTCATCCACGCCTCAAAAAGAGGCATAGTGTGGCTGACACCACTCAAAGTGTGTCTCTTTTGATTAAAATGGACATCATTTTCATTTAAAACAACTACTGACATACGAAAAACCAATGAAACACATTCAGATTCTATTGAAGCATTAGGAAAACGGTCAATGGGTCATATGTGACATGTATGAGTCAACCCCGCCTCAATCTGAAGCATGGTGTGGCCGACACCACTCAAACTGTCTCTCTGTTTTTAAATGAACATCATTTTAAGTGAAAACAACAACTTCCATACAGAAAACCAAGAAAACACATTCAAATTCTGTCGATACTTTAGGAAAAGGATCCATTGCTCATTTTTTATGTGTACGATTCAACCACACCTCAATCCAAGGAACGGTGTGGCTGGTACCACTCAAAGTGTCTTTCTTTTGTTTAAAATGGATACGATTTTAAGTAAAAACAACTGGCATATGGAAAAATGACCAAATGAATTTACATTTTATTGATACTTTAGGAAAAATGTCCATGGGTCATTTGTGACGTGTACAAGTCAACCCCGCCTCAATCCGAGGTGCGGTGTCACTGAAACCACTCAAAGTGTCTCTCTTTTGTTTCAAAAGGACATCATTTTAAGTGAATACAACAGCTGACATACAGAAACTTACCAAATGCATTCAGATTCTATTGAAAATTTTGGAAAACGATTTGTGGGTCATATGTGACATGTAAAAGTCAACCCCACCTCAATATGAGGGTTGGTGTGGCCGAAACCACTCAAACTGTCTCACTTTTATATGAAATGGACATGATTTTAAGTGAAAACAACAACTGGCATATGGAAAACCGACCAAACACATTCGGATTGAGTTTATACTTTAGGAAAACTATCCATGGCTCATTTTTGATGTGTACGAGTAAAACTTGTCTCATTCCGGGGCACGTTGTGGCTGGTATCATTTCAAGTGTATGTCTTTTGTTTAAAATGGACATCATTTTTTGTGAAAACAACAACTAACACATGGAAAACTGACCAAATGAATTCAGAATCTATTGATAATTTAGGACAATGATCGATCGGTCATATGTGACGTACGAGTCAACCCCGCCTCAATCCGAAGTACGGTGTGTCCGGAACCACTCAATGTGTCTCCCTTTTTTTTAAATGAACATCATTTTAAGTGAAAACAAAAACATCCATACATAAGACCAACCAAATGCATTTGGGTTCTGTTGAAAATTTAGGAAAATGATCCATGGGTCATATATGACATGTACAAGTCAACCCTACCTCAATACGAGGCATTATGTGGCTGGTACCACTCAAAGTGTCTTTCTTTTGTTTAAAATGGGTAGGCTTTTAAGTAAAAACAATTGGCATATGGGGAACCAAACAAACACATTCGGATAGTTTTGATACTTTAATAAAACTATCCATGGGTCATTTTTGACATGTACAAGTCAGCCATGCCTCAATGAGAGGTGCAGTGTGGCTGGCACCACTCAAAGTATCTCTCTGTTGTTTCAAAAGGACATCATTTTAAGTGAATACAACAACTGACATACCGAAACCAAACAAAGGCATTCAGATTATATTGAAACATTAGGGAAATGATCCATGGGTCATATCTGACGTTTACAAGTCAATAACACCTCAATAAAAGAGCTTGTGTGGCTGGCACCACTCAAACTGTCTCACTTTTATTTCAAATGGATAATATTTTCAGTGAAAACAACAACTGGCATACGGAAAACCGACCAAACACATTCATATTGTATTGATGCATTAGGAAAACAATCCATGGGTAATTTGTGACATGTACGAGTCAACCCTACCTCAATACGGGGCACAGTTTGGCTGGTATCACTCCGATCGTATGTCTTTTGTTTAAAACGGACATCATTTTAAGTGAAAACAACAACTGACATATGGAAAACTGGTAAAACGCATTCATATTCTATTGAAACTTTAGTAAAATGGTCCACAGGTCATATGTGACATGTACGAGTCAACCGCACCTCAATCCGAAGTGCGGTGTGGCCGAAACCACTCAAAGTGTCTCTCTTTTGTTTAAAATGAACATCATTTTAAGTGAAAACAATAATTGACATACGGAAAACTGATCAATTGCTTTCAAATTCTATTGAAAATTTAGGAAAATGATCAATGGGTCATATGAGACATGTATGAGTTAACCCTGCCTCAATACGAGGCATGGAGTGGCCTACACCACTCAAAGTGTGTCTTTTTTGTTTAAAATGGACATCATTTTAAGTGAAAACATCAAATGACATACGGAAAACTACCAAACGCATTCGAATTCTATTTAAACTTTAGGAAAACAATCCATGGGTCATATGTGGTGTGTATGAGTCATCCCATCCTCAATCTAAGGCGTGGTGTGGCCGGTATTAATCTAACTATCTCTCTTTTGTTTTAAATGGACATTATTTTAAGTAAAAAGAACTGGCATACCGAAAATAGACCAAACTTATTCGGATTGTGTTGGTAATATAAAACAACAATACAAGGGTCGTATGTGACGTGTATGAGTCCACCCCCAGCTCAATACGAGGCACGGTGTGGCCGACACCACTCAAAGTGTCTCACCATTATTTGAAATGGAAAACATTTTATGTGAAAACAACAACTGGCATATGGAAAACAGACCAAATAAATTCAGATGATGTTAATACTTTATGAAATTGATTAATGAGTCATATGTGACATTTAAGAGTCAAACCCACCTCAATATGGGGCATGGTGTGGCCGTTATCACTCCAAGTGTATGTCTTTTGTTTAAAAAAGACATCATTTTAATTGAAAACAACAACTGACATGTAGAAAACCGACCAAATGCAACCAGATTATGTTGAAATTTTGGAAAATGATCCATGGGTCATATGTGACATGTACAAGTCAACCCCACCTCAATCCTAGGCATGTTGTGGTTGGAAGCAATCAAAGTGTCTCTCTTTTGTTTAAAATGAACATCATTTTAAGTGAAAACAACAATTGAAAGGCAGAAAACCGACCAAATTCATTCAGATTCTTTTGAAAATTTAATAAAACGATCAATGGGTTATATCTGACATGTACGAGTCAACCTCTCCTCAATACGAGGCACGGTGTGGCCAACACCACTCAAAGTGTCTCTTTTTTTTAAATTGGGCATCATTTTAAGTGAAAAGAACAACTGACATATGGAAAACTGACCAAACGCATTCGGATTCTGTTGACACATTAGTAAAACAATCCATAGATCATATGTGATGTGTACATGTCTACCCCGACTCAATACAAGGCTCTATGTGATCCTTATCACTCTAATTTTCTCTCTTTTGGTTAAAATGGACATCATTTTAAGTAAATGCAACTAGCATACGAAAAAATGACTAGACGTATTTGTATTTTGTTGATACATAACACAATGATCCATTGATCGTATGTGATGTGTACGAATCGACTGTGCCTCTATCCGAGGTGTGGTGTGGCCTAAACCACTGAAAGTGTCTCACATTTATTTGAAATGGAAAACATTTTAAGTGGAAACAACAACTAGCACACAGAAAACTGACCAAACGCATTCAGATTCTGTTGATACTTTATGACAATGATTCATGAGTCATCTTTGTCGTGTACAAGTCAACCCCGCCTCAATTAGGGGCATAGTGTGGCTAGTATCACTCCAAGTGTATGCATTTTATTTAAAATGGACATCACTTTAAGTAAAATCAACTGGTATAAGGAAAACTGACCAAACGTATTCGGAATTCTGTATGCAACATAATTCATTTTGTATGTGTTATTGATTCATAATTCAGATTTCATTACATAATTTATTCTGAGTGTATTCAATTGAGAATTTAATTATGAATTCTGTATTGCATAGGGTAATTGGGTTCATATACATGATTATAGTTGTGTTACATTCCATAGTTACAAGATTGTCTTATTTTTATGTTCTTTTGTGTGCTGTAGAAGGTTTTTGTTGCGGTTAAGAGTGTATGTAGGTGTATTTAGTTGAGTGTGAAATGGTTTTGTTGGTGTTAAGAGTGTATGTAGGATTGGAGGAGATTTTAGGTGGCTAGTCTGCCAAATTCTGGTATTACACTATACCAACAGTTTACTAAAATTATTGGTATAGTGCAGTACTTATTTTTACCATGGTTTTAGTAAACTGTTGGTAAAAAATGAAAATCATAGAATACTCCAATATACCAATGGTTATTTAAACCATTGGGAAACTAGGATTACACTTCCAGTATTGCCAATGTTTTTCAAACTGTTGGGAATACTCCTATATACCAACGGTTATTTAAACCGCTGGGAAACTCAAGGATCACACTGCCTTTCCCAATGGTTGTGCGAAAACCATTGGTAATGGGCTATCCTTAAGCCTTACTTTCCAACGGTTTTCCAAGCCGTTGGTATATAGTATACCAATGGTTTGGCAGCCTTTACCAATGGTTTCAAACCGTTTGTAAAGCCTCAGTTTTTAGTAGTGTGTGTAGATTCAACCATCTTAGACCACATCACTGAGGAAGTGTTTTTTCCCTAAAAATAATCTTCCATAGTATGAATAAAATTATAGAAAGGTTTCTTCCTAGATAGATTCTAATTTTTATCAAAGGAATGAGAGTACTGTTCCTTTTGATTATTATTAGGCTCAATAATATCAAACCATTGGTCTTGAATAAGAATTTACATCTTATGATTATATGAATCATTTCCCCTAATTTGGTGGAACAATGAAATTATATAATTCTTATATGAATTCCTATCATGTCCAATTGAATTATAAATAGGGTAGAAACCAGGTAGGTTTTCATATTCAACGGGAATATTCAGATAATCATTCTAAGTTGATAAACTACTTTCATAGATAGAATTAAAGTCAATTATAACTAAACTAGTAATCGATCAATGTAACAATCATTATCGTGTTCAGTTATTTTATCCATTTTGATTGACACTTCAATTGAAGAAGCAATATCAAACATAGTCTTTAGCTGCTGATAGATCCAATTCCAACAAAAAATTCTAACCCAAACTTTCTTAAAGTATTTTATTATTTAAAATGACAAATATTTTATACAAGTCATATTTATTCATTATTTTCGTCCTTATGACCAACCATATGAGTTTGTAATGAAAATAATAATCACATCACTTCATAGAGATGGTAGTCCACACGTACACACAAGAAAAATTATCATTTTTCAATGGGGGTAGGGGTAAGGAGGTAAGTAATATATTATCATTAAATAATCATAATTTTTTCTTAAAAATCATATATATTCATTTTATTCATCATGTTAACCAATGATATGAGTAGGTGATGAATAATGAAACATATCACTTCATAGAGGTTGTAGTTCACGCGTACACACAAGAGAAGTTTCAATTTTCTATTGTATGGAAATATTGATGAAAAAGTGTTTTTTCCTTCAACCTAATAAAATTTTAGTATATGTTAGATATATTTATTATTATATTATAAAGGTTAAATAATATTTGAGTGAGGTAAAAGCAGAAATATACATAAAAACACTCGATTAAGTGTTATACCTCTTTTTTGAGAATCCTCATTTAGCCTACACTATAATCCTTCTTGGATTTGTCCTTTAGTGAGAATAGGAAATATAAGATTTGGGGAAGTACTTTTGGTAAGGTATTTTTGTATTGATATATTGATTTAAATGGAAAAGTTATATTAATAAGATAAGAGAGTAGGTTCCCCTTTATAAGTTAGGGGAGTGGTACTCTTGTAATTATTCAATGTATTAAAATGATATAAAGTATTATTCATGGGTATGTGAAACTAAATGAATTAAAGTTATAATATAAATAAATAATGGTAGAAATACCATCATATTATAATAATCAAGAAAATATTTTGTAACCTCATCAGTTATTTTTACCCTAATTAACTCGTATTAACCTTCATTGTGGTAATTAATTTTTACCACGGTAACTATTCATTATGACAAAAAATGAAATAGATATCATTTAAAATATTGAACATTTTTATTCTAGGTATGAAATATATTTTTCAAGATTCAGTTTTCTTGAGTTTCATAAATTACTTTTAATATAAATTTGGAAAATTCAATATAATACTATTTTTCCAAGAATACACGTTCTAAGAAAAAATGATTTAAAAAAATCATATATAATTATGATTTATTTGGAATTAATTGTAATTTTTTTAATAATTTTTATTTAATTTTAATTTAAATCAAATCTAAATTATAATGAGACTTTTAAAATACTTGAAAATAAATGAATATTTTTATAAAAATCAATATTTATTAAGCAACCAAACAAAATCTTTTCAAAAAAAATGAAACAAAATCACTATAATATTAGTTTTAGGTTTTGATATAAAAAATTAAATCCATTTTATTAAATTTAATTCCAAAAATTTATAAATTTATATTTTGAATAAAACTATATTAATGATGAAAAAAATTGGTTAGAAAAATATATTTCTTATTTGACATAAAAATTGTTCAAAATAAATATAGTCAATATCACTCCCTAAAATCTAATTATGAGTCATAATAAAATATGAAATTGATTTATTATTATCATTTCCTGGTTTTTCATAGTTATATTTCTTTTTTGATGTGACTTTCCTTAAAAAAGATTCAAAATAATCTTAGAGGGTATTTCTTACAACTTCTATATATTTCTTTTACCTTTTACTCCATACTTACTATCATCACCTTTGTCTATTTTAAAGGATCCATTATTTGGTATTCATTAGAAAATTATGTTTTTTTGGAGTTTTAATTTACCCTTTGAAATATATTTTAATTTTTTTTACTTTATTTCATCATAATTCACTTCTCATTGGGCACAAGATAAAATTTTGAGGATGAAATCATTATAAGGATAGAGAATGTGGAATCCCATATAATTTTAATACGATATAAATATTATTTTTATTAATATTAATGATTATGATTTTTTAAGTATTTATAAACTATTATATGTTTATATCATGTCTCCAAATATATTATGTAACCAGTTAAATACTTATAATACTTTTAAGATTATTATTTTAACTTCGTCTCATAAGGGATATTTTATTTAAAGGATACACAAATTTCCTCAAAAAATTTATTATTTGAATCTATTTAATAATTATTTGATTATTAAATATGTTAAAAATATAAATTATTTTTAATTCTAAATTGTGTTATCACGGTATGAAATAATGATATGATTTATCATTTTAAAACTAATAAGTTTTATTTTCAATAAGCATCCTTTACATGTATCATTGGGTTTTATTTAAAATTTAAAATTTAAAATCAAAATTTAATAAAATAAAATATGCTTTTGGGATCACCATATAAAAATTGTCTTGGGGTGAAGTTTATGGATTTTTCTTGAAATATTTCTAGTTCACCATAGCAAAAACCCTTGGACATTCAGGAAGGAATTTTGAATTTTTTGGCATAACTAATTTTGAGTAATGATATCAATAATATTTAAAAAAAATATTCAAGTAATTATTTTCAAAATAATTTACTAACTTCCATGCAAATGTTATTTAGTGGAAAGCAATACTAATATAATAATTCTTATTAAAGAGAAATGTTTGATTTATAAACATTTTTTATTATATGTTATATGTTTTTACGTAAACGTAAAATTTATATTATTTAAAATATTAACTTTAAAAAAACATATTCTTTAAACATATGAAAATATTAATAATAACTTTTAAATTGATTATAAATTGTTTAGTAATGAATATAAATCATCTGAAGGAAAAAATAGATAATTTTAAGAAAAATATTTTCATATGTGAAATATAATTTTTATCTTATGAATTTAAATTAATCACTTTTGATGAATAATGTTAAATAATTTTACTTATAATATATTAAATATGATAAATAAATATTCTATTAATCGTTTTTAATAGTAAAGGAATGGGAATAAATTCATTTTTAGGATTAAATCTAATTTTTTTTTTCTAAAAATGGTTTTTATGAGTTATGGCCGTTCAAATTAAAATTAATATTAATTAAATTTAGAAACAATATGTTGTAAAATGTTTTCAATATTTCGAATAAAAAGGTTAAAGTTTTTTAATAATTTCCCATACATTTTTTATAAAAAAAATTTAACCATGGGTAAAAGTTAGTCACCATGATAAAGTATAATTATGTTAAAATAGTGGTTAAACTAAGGAGTAAGACTACAGATATCACAAAAAGATGTCTCAATTTGATTGGTTTGGTGGATTATTGAAAAATATTATTACATCCCAAAATATGTTCCTATTTTTTCAACATTATTTGAGTATGAAATTTATTATATATTTAGAAAAAACTATTTACAAGAGTGACACTCCTCCCACATATAAAAAGATCCCTTAACCACCTAACTTCTTCATATCCTTTGAGTTTCTTAAAATGATGAATCCCTATAAAACATATTCCTTAATACTCCTTCCAAAATATTAGAGGGTTTGGTATTCCCAAAGTACCTATCTAAGAATTATTAATTAGATTCCCAAATTAGGATATCCAACAAAGAGGTAAGTGTATTAACTGAGTTCTTTAATGTTTCATTCTTCTTCTACCCCCTCAAAATATGTTATAAATATATTAATATAATAATAACTATATAATCAGTATAATTAATTTTAATTATGTTTTTCGAAAATGGATTACCAATTTACCCTCTATCCATTAAAAAATTAAAATGTTTCATGTGTTATGTGCAGACTACCTCCTCCATGAATGACATATTTCATTTTTCATCACTAAGTTACAAAAATGGTTATAAAATAAATATTTAATAAATATATATGATATTTATAAATTTATTCATGGTTTTTAAATATAATATTTTATTTTAAATTTATAATATTCATACTAAATTGTCATTATAAACTTTAATATCCTAAAACGAGCATACCAAATCACTTCATAAGTAATAACTCCTAACCATTCTATTTCATTCGTATTGCTAAAATACATATTATTGAATTTTATTTATAACTTTAGAAAAATAGATTTTAAATAAATATTAATTTTTAAATGTTTTATTATCATTATCAAAATACATGTTCTTACTCATTCAACCATTATACTGTATTCTTGTTTTGGTTAGTTTTACCACCTATATGAACATTATTATTATGTGTATCTCATGAATGACTAGGAAAACTTATTTAATGGTAAAAATATGTAAGAATTATTATTTGTATATGTTTTCCATAAATTTTTAGGGTTTTATACTCAAATAAATATTTACTAATAAATTTAATTCTTTTATTAAATCAATAGTCACTAAAAAGGTGAATTTTTCTATTTTCGATGAAAAACGTCAACATATGTTCCATGAAATGACTATGGGGGTAAATATATATATATAAATTAATTAAATTTTAATTAAAATTATATATATTATTATCCCATGAAAAATATTCTATTATCTGAATTTTTTAACTGAGCATATAAGGGTAACATAACAGAAAATACCCGAATGTTAATTTTCATAAAAAAAATTAATATAGGGTTAATAAGGAATTATAAATTGATAGTATAAAGTAAAATAAATATGAATAATTTTATTATTCATATTAATTTTAAATATAATTTTATTATATAAGGATGTTAAGGCACATCCAACTAAGAGGAAGTTCGAGGTATTGGTTTCTTGGTCTCAATTTCAATTCCTTGAGACCTGTTTCATATATTCCCTATATTTCCTTTTATATGGTATAATTTTGATTAAATTCCCCATGAATTTATTATATTTTTTAATGTAATTATTTAGATTTAATATTTTAAATAAATTTTATTCTTAAATGGATTTTTATTCAATTGTTATAAAATCTGTAAGGGTTTCTCATCTCAAAATTTCCTTCTTTGAGACATGTTTTACCATATGCACCTATTTTATTTTATATAATGTATCTAATAACTCTTTTATACTCAATATTATTAATATATATTTATTCATGGTATTTAATTTTTTTATAACAAGATATCTCTTTCATGTGTTTATTAATTCAAGGTTACTAAAGATGTAAATATTTTTCAACTCAATTATCCTTCTTTGAGACATGTTTTTTATTATGCATCTACAATCATTTATATGTTTTATATAATTAATATTTAAAATATTAGATAAAGTTTCTATTTAATTCTTGGTACTTAAAGTTCCTTTCAATATCTTTATTTCAAGGGGTTTTTCTTTTAAAAAAGGGGTTTTATTTAAAAATAGTTTCTTTTGAAAGATTCAAATTCTTTTAGTAAAATATTTTTATTCCATATTGTTTATATTATTTTATTATATATACATAAATTATTATCTAAATAAATTTCTAAATACCTTTTATGTTCCTTAAAAAGTATTAAAAGGATTATTTTTAACTTTTTCTATACGGGTTACTTTTGAATTTGTTTATAAATGTGTGAAATAAATACTTGTTTAATGTAAATTTATTGATTAAATATTAATGTCATTATATATGTTCTTTAATACTAATATTCCTCTCCAAGTTTCAATATTTTTTAAAATAGAATCTGATTTTTATTTTTCTTTGAATATATATATTTTAAAAAAATTACCAAAATAAAATGATATTTCTTCACATTTTTCAAAAGAAATTTATAATCATTTTAAAAATTATTTGTAATCTATATAAAAAAATTATATATTATTATACCTCACTAGGGATATGATCTATTGATAGCATTCACCTTCATTTTCAAAATTAATTAATATGGTTTTTAAAGGATTTTATCATGAAACTCATTTATTTCAAATGGGTTAATTAGTCTATAAAGTAATGATTATTGTTTTTATGAGTTTTATAAGAAATTAAAATACCCTATGTATCACATTGGTGTTATGGTTCTTGAATATTATATATGATGATGGGGGTATTTTATGGCCCTTTAATGCAATGGGTAATCAAAAAGAAGTTATGTGGATATAAGTTACTCGTATGAAGATGCTTGAATTATCGGGTTAGGTGATTACATTAAAAAATATTGTTAGAATTAATAGGTGAAGTTATTTCATTATAAGGGTTATTATAAGAGTGATATTATTTTGATGTCCCATAATCTTCAGGACTATTATTTTTCTTTTATTATATCTTATGAGATTGTTCAATACAATTCTTGAGCTAATAAATTAAAACATAAGAATATTATGTTTTCATATCTTGTGATTATTGAATCATGCATTCACTTTTCTTTTACTCATGTCTTATATCAACCTTCATGTTATGAATCATGATTATAATCCATATTTTAATGTGTTTTATTTTCATATGTTATGTTCATGTACCTTGATTATGTTTTCATACCCAGACGATCATTTTAGGATCATGTATGATATTTAATTAATATCAGATATTTTGATCGTCATCAAGCATTTTATTTCACCCTTATTATGTTTCTGTTTGACCAAGTTTTAATGAGGATTATTACATATGATTTTTCTATAAGGGTATCAAGTGTGAAAAAATTAAGGGATTTATTGAAGACTTATTATGGAAAAATAATTTTTTATTGTAAAACGTTTCCTTTAATATGATAAAAATAAGGGTTTGGTTAGTTAAATAACTTTTCCTTATTCTCTAAACTATAAACCATAAAAATCAAGGGCATATAAGAATTTTAATATAGGTTATTGACTTTATAACACCCTTGTGTTACTATAGTTTTTTATTTTGTGTAATTTTATATTATTTTTTGTTGTATTTTGAATTTGTAGTTGTTTTAGCATTGAATTTAATGTTTTTAAGTTTTCTAGGTGTGGAATGGTTTGCCCGAAAGGATAGAAGTAACTATACAGTGACCATGTGAGGAATGCTATTACAGATAAAACAGAGTTTTTCAATGTTGGTACCTGATTTTTTCAAACATGTAACGCTTCCCCAAAACCATTTTTTATAGTATTTCATGAAACGGTATGTATATATGGTTTGCATATGTTTTCCCCTAACTTTGTAGCCAAACTGTGCACTTGACCCAACTATTTAATTTTTTTAAATATCTAATGTACCCCCTCCCCCATTTTAAGTGGATTTATACCATATCCTCTTCTCAATCATCTTAGAAACCATTTGGATTTACTCCACTCCATTCCTCAAATCATCTATCACATTTTTCATGGATTCCATCCATTGTTTTCTTATGTCACCCATTACATTGTCTATGTTCATCATTTTCTCTTGGCTTGTGTAACCCAAGTTATGGTATGCTTTAACCATTCTAGTTGGTTTGTTTTATTTTAAATTATTTTAAAATATATTTAAAAAACATTTTAAATTAAAGGATCTAATATTAGGTTTTCTATGTTTTTATAAAATGGGTGTTCTGGTTAAAGGAGGCTTAATCCATGGAAACATTTTTTTAACTGATTCATTTCATTTCATAAAAATAGAAGGAAAAGTTTATAAAATTTTCATGACCATGATATTGGTTTCTATGTGATATGAAATGATATATTTAATTATTCTAATTAAAATTAGAACTCATTAAATTCATAATTAAATTAATTGCAAAGAATATTTTCTAAGATCCTACATGTTATGTTCACCCAGACCCTGCATATATATATATATATATATGTATGTATGTGTCCATACCTCATTTCTTCTATAGGTTTAAATATTCATTTAAATTTTCACATCAATTCCTAGATCCACTGGTGGATTACTTAGGATATGGTGAGAAATCCTAGGTTGTATGAAGGTGATATTTTTGTTTTGGTTTATCTTTTTGGGATGCTGATTTATCAACCACGATGAAATTTCTTATATTTTTATTCCATTACTTTCTATTACATATTTTTTTTATTTCATTTTTATGATGTTTTTTCAAGATATAAATGTATTAGATAATATTTATTGGTTATGTTTCATTTTCCTCTTTTATTTATATGGTTATTTTAATCTTGTTTTGTAGAGAATTCCACAATATGGATGCTTGATTATGGATTTTTAGGAAAATGTTTGTAATCATATTAACATTGATTTTAAGGTGAAATTATTACTAAAAGTTATTTTTTTTTAATAACATGGAAGTTGTTTCTATCTTGTGAGGCAAGAGAATGTCCTTGGGACCAAATTGTGAACTGATTCAGGTGGTGTTTTGGGTCATCTCAGGTAGGTTCATTAGAAATAGAATCAGAGATATGTTCTCGAAAGGGGGGGTAGGGTTCTTGAATAACCCCATTCTTATTTAGGATGTTTAATGAAATAACTTGGATTAGGGTCATCAAGACGTGAAATTTGAGGAAGTGTAAAGTCATGTTATCTCTTTATCATCCCTAGCCTCAAATTTATATGGGAATTTTGGTTTTGAATTATTAATTTATATATGTTTTTTATCATTTATGATGTTGTTTGAAGTGGAATAATGGTATTATGACCTTATGTGGTTGTTTCATTTATTTCAAGGATACCTCTTCGGTTTTGGGATGAAAATGAAGAAGAACATGATATTCATGGTTATCTCACATAGTCTTGATAACCATATAGTGCCCATGAATTTTGGGTTTGTAACCTTTGAATAGACTTTAAAATAGTCGGCACATAGTTTTCCAACCCATGTATAAAAATCATAGAGATCCTCTTTTCGTCCATTTTTTTTGTCTTTAATCCTCTTGACTTAAAATTATTCCTAATGTGGTTTTAGAATATTATTGATGAAATAATGCGGGTTTTGATGATGTTTTGATGTCGTAAAATGGATTGTCTATTTCTTTGTTTATGTTTCTATATTCAAGGTTTGTTTTTATGAAAATGGATATTTTTATAAAATTTATACTTTTAAAACTTATTTTAATGGTTTTTGGGGAAAAAACATTCCTAAATTTTTTTATAAAGTGGTTGATATTATTTTGGAATTTTCAAAGAGATTTTATAGGAAAATGGAGTTTCCATATACTTTCATGGAAGTGAATAAATATAGAAATGATTTTGGATGAAAATTTAATTTTGAAATGGTTTCATTTAATTATAAATTGGAGTGATGTGTGTTTCTCCAAGGTTGATTGTTTACAAATAGGGATTTAATTTATATTTCAATAACCTGACTTGGTGGGAGGTGGTTTCAATTTTTTATTAGATGTTAGTGATTTTAAAATGGAAGTGATTATTATATGGTATTGGAATGATATGTTTTGATTTGGAGATATATGTTTTTTATTTATTCCACAGTTAATGACTGTACAATTTGATTTATGTATTTTTGTATGAATTGATTGTGTTCATGTCACATTTTAGTTATAAAAAACCTCATAGAATGATTTAGATAGAAGGTAAAATCAATTTCATATAGGATGATTATATTTTTGAATCCTCTCATCACAAAAAAGGAGTTTATTTAGTTCTAAAACCCACCCAGACACTAAATAGAGTGGTGAAATCAGAACCTTATTCTCTTTCAAACCCCTTCTGAAAATACTTGAATCCAAACCCTTCTTTTTTACAGTGAACATGGTTCAGCTGAAGTAGTAGAATGGTTGGAATGGATTACGAGAATTCTCAATTATCTCAAAACCCTTATAGATTCAATGATGAGAGTTGTTGTGGGTTTGATGTTGAGTAAGAAGTTCTACTTCTTACTTTCACATTCCTTTAGTTTTTCAGATAAAAAACACTTACTTAAAAAAATTCTATGTTTTTATATCCTAAGTTTTTTTATTATGTTTTTTAGAAAACGTTATCTTTTAACATACATAAAATAAGTTTTAAAGTATTACGAATATAAAAAATACATTAATTCTTATGATAATCATATTGAGTATGAGTAGGATTATCGGAATCTCTTTATTAAGATTAGAATTTAGAATTTAGTAATGTATATCAAACTGATTATGTCATGAATATCTGATTGATATTGGTACCAATACAATTGGAATAAAACTCACAAGGATTATCGTATTAAAATTATTAAGAAAATCCATCAAACTAGATTAATTTTTTAACTAGAATAAAAATACATATTTCTATTATACGAAATATATTTAACACTTCAATGGTGTTTTACTAATACGACATCGGGCATTCAGTTGTGATGAGTTGTTAAGTGCCAGCTATTAGATGACGTTGAAAAAAAACATGGGAATATGACCATTATAAGATCACCTATAAATACCGAGTTATTGGAAGAATTTGGAGTTGATAGATTTCATGCTTCTAAAGAGATCATTTCATTAATTTCTCATTCTTAGTCAGTGTTTTTCTTTAATAAGTTTTTATTCTAAGGAATCCCTATAAGGGTAGTTTCCTTAAAATATTTTATAATTGTAATCAGCATATCATCACTATTATGATCAAGGGAATCCAAGGATAATAATATGGAGAATCTGATCCATCAAATCAATGGATTTTGAGGATGGGATGATAGGTCTAATCTGATCATCTTATTGAGGGCATATTGGGATAGGATGATAGAGAAAATTTGATCGTCGTATTGATGGATTTTTCGGTATGAAAGGAAATACATTATTTTAAGTATAAATTAGTGTATAATTTTAGTCAAGATTATTTAAAACCTTACTGTTAAGGTTAAAATAGTTAATTTTTAATTATATCATATAATTCATTATTACTTTTACATAGTTATTCTATTTTATAAAATGTTTTAATTATACTACATATAATAGAAATTTGGCCATCATACACAGATTTATATATTGGTTTCTCTTATCATTTTTTACTTCAATTATGATAATAAAACATTTATAAATCAGATCCCTAGTGATTATGATCTTTTAACACTGATATAATCAGGCTGTATCTGATTCTAATTTTGTAACATTGTTTATCATATTGAGTCTATGTATGATAACCTACTTAAAGAGGCACTGGGTTAAATAGTTTAAAATTCTTAAATAAATTTTTAAAACTATAACTCACCCACCTCTTGTAAGTATAGAAATCATTAGATACTCTTACAATCTGATGATTGGTTTTAGACCAATTTCTACTGCTCATAGACTTGTTGAGTTTTTTCTTTCTTTACTATTGTAAGTTGTTAATGTTTTGATATAAACATTTTATTTATAAATCATTTTTACACTGACATGTACTTGTGGAAAAGAGTATTATGCATTTTTTATTAAATATAGAAGGAATGAATGTTTTTTCTATGGAAAATCTGAATCCAAATAGACAACCTATCTTTTATGGTGCTGGTTATGAATACTTAATGGATATGATGAAATCTTTTTTTATCAACATAGGTGTTGAATTTTTTTTTGCTTACTATAGACTATAAGATTCCTAATATTGAAGTTACTAGTTTTACACAATAGGAAAATCATGAATATTAGTTAAATTGAAGAGTAAGGAGTACATTCCTATATTATATGAAAAGAAGTATTACATTCAGACATCTTCATGTGATGCTTTAAATAGTATCTAAGAAAAACTAGATGTGACACATTAAGGTACTTCTAATTTTTTTGAGACCAAGAGAGCAACTCTTAAAGAAGAATATATGGCCTTCGATTTTCAACCTGGAGAATCAGTTGAAAAGATGAACCAGAGCTTTATAACCATCATAAATAGTTTACAATACATTGGAGAAAAAATAATTGATGATGAAATCCTCCTTGAAAAGATCATTTATTTTATTCCCAGTGAGTGGGAAACAAAAATAACAGTTGGGTATGAGACAATAATGTTGAATAATATTAATTTTTATGATCTTATTAGAACCCTTATGTAGTATGATGGAATATTAAAAAGATATTATGGGAAAGAGAAAAAGAAAATTGGGTTCTTTATTTTTCTACAACATCTACCTTACCTTGTAATGTTTAGATAGCTGAGAATATTGTTAAATATTCAAGGAAGAAGAAATTTTTATTCAATATGATTCAAGTACTTTTAAACATTCTACGAATGACTTATCTTATAGCTGTGGAAGGACAAAAAATATATTTGGGAATAAAGATTTTAAATATAATTACAAAAATCATCATAAGTATAAGGGTGATAAGAAAGATGAAATCACATGTTTTGAATGTAAGAGAGATTGACCTATCTGGCCAGTTAGTCCAAATATGAAGAGGAAACAGAGTAAGCATAAGAATTTAGAAATAAATGCTAAGAAATATTATAAATATAAAGGAATTAATGTTATAAAAACCTCTAACACATGAAGTGCCAGTGGTGGTGATTATTTTAAAGTTTCTTCTAAGAATGAATGTTTCAGACTGATGCACATATGAATTTTTACTAAAGTACCCATAATAAATCAACAATTCATGGATAAGGTACACCCAAATGAATCCCTCACCAATGTATCTTTAAATTATAATTATCATAATGGTAAAAATTATGTATCCTCAAGTGAAGAATATTCCTTAGTATAAGATGATTCTTTACCTTCTTATGATGAAGTTTCCCATTTCCCATAACTTTTAGAAAATGAGAATTGTAAAATTTGTAAAAAAAACTTTGTAATTCTATGTATAAAATTGTTAATGTTAATACAAGGATAAAACTTTTGAAAAACAAAATATTAAATATTTATAAATATCTTGATAAAACTAATTCTAAAAAGGAAACTATTTCTAAAGATTTAGGAAAATTAACTTATGATAAAAATATGTTACAAACCGAACTTAGTTCCAAAATTAATACTAATGAGGGTAATAACCTAGTAATAAAACTAAATCCAAAATATATATTTTGAGGAACCATTTATCAATATTTTCCACTGGTAATGAAAACATAGATATATTGTATAAAAAAAATCTTCTTCATGGGTGTAGTTTTAGAATGTGTTTTTTCATATAATTCTTTTTGTAATAATTTTTTTTTGTTCCAAAGTGTGAACCTTTTTTCACTAAGTGCCAAAGTGGTCGGAATTGGTTGAAAAATTTATCATTAAAAAAATTCAATCCCTATTTTTTCATAAATCTAATTTTTATAAAAACAATATGGATTCAAAAGGTTACTTTTTAAAAATAACAAACCTAAGAAGGTTTGGGTTACAAAATTCAAATCCTTTTGTTTTCAAGAAAATAAATTTGGTGCCGATAATCAGAATATATGTTACATGGTAGTGAGTGTTTTAGTAACATGACTAGAAACAAATAATATTCCATAAATATAATTAATATGAAAGGTGGAATAGTAACTTTCGAAGATAATTCTCAATGAGTGATTATCGAAATAAGTATCATTTTTCTTACAAGAAAATCCATTATTTCAAATGTTTTGTTTATTGTAGGTATTAAGAACAAATTTATAATAATAATTGGATTATTTGATCAATGTTACCATGTGTAGTTTAGTAATGATAAATTTTTAGTACATAGTTCCATGGGTAAATATATTCTTTCAACCAATCGGCGTGTGAATGTTTTTACACTTAAAATAGAAGACCTTAGAATCTAAGACTTACCTTTCCATAGTGTAATGGAAGACAAATCATGGTCTAGGAATATAATTTTAGGGAACTATAACCTTAGAAATGTATCAAAATTGACTATAAAAGTACTTTCTATGGATCTGGGAGAACTTAGGCTTGATGCTTCAAAATTATTTTACCCTTGTCAATACAATAAGAAACATAATTCACGTTTTAAATCTATTAGTGAAGTGCCAACTTATGATACTTTGTTGTTAGTGAACATGGAATTATTTTTTCCTACAAAAACTAGATGTATTGGTAGAAAATACTATGTACATATCTTATTTGATGATTAAACTAGATATACCTGCGTTTATTTTTTTGATAAATAAATCTAAAGTCTTTAGTAATTTTAAAACTATTAAAGGTTGAGTTAAAAAATAATAAAATCATATCCTTGATAACTATTTATTGTGATCATTGGTATGAATCGGAAAATTATTACTTTGATAAATATTTTAGTAATAAAGGTATAAAACACAAATTTTCCACTCCTAGAACTCCCTAGTAAAATCCTGTACTTAGAATAAGAAATAGAATTCTTCAAGAAATAATATGAACCATAATGAGTGAATACTAATTTACAAATATTTTTTTGGGATAAATAAGTTAGTAATTCTTGATATAATATAAACAATGTTTTAATTAGATCTTTTCTTAATAAAAATCTATGTTATTTGTGGATAGGAAGAAACCAAAAAAATTATTATTTGGTAGTTTTCTGTTGAAAATTATTCTTCTTAAATACTAAAGATAATTTATATAAATTGGAACCCAAATCTGATGGAGGAATATTTTTAGATTATTCCACTAATTATATGGACTATATATATTTTTTAAATATCATTTACTATTATGAAAAAAGTGCATGTTATGTTTGATGAAATAGATCATTTTTTAAACAACCCCAACCTATATCCTCAAATATTTTTTTTTAAAATAACTTTTCACCCTTTATTAGAAAGTTCTTATCAAAAAAAAATAACTCAAGAATTAGTTTCTGATGTTGTTACTCAGAATTTTTTTTTATGATTTTTTTAAGAAAGGAATTTTCAAAACCCAATAAGTTAGTATTTTCGTAGGAATCATCATAGTGAATGTATCATCAGTGAAATAGATCAACTAATTAGAATTAGAATTTCCATAATAAAGTAACTTGAAAATATAGATTTCTTATCCAAATTTTAACCTATGAATATTGATGTGGCTTTTGGTTATGAGGATTGGATTATAGAAATTCAAGATGAACTCGATGAGTTTGAGAGGAAAAAAGTCTGTACTTTAGTTTAATGGCATATGAGAACTTCTATAATTGGAGTAAATTTGGTTTTTCAGAATAAACGTGATGAAAATGGAATAATTATTAGAAAAAAATCTACACATATTAATAAGGGATATAATCAGATAGAGGGATTTTATTAGAAAGAATCGTATTCTTCAGTATCTGGACTTGATTTTATTCAAATACTTCTATCCTTTTCAAAATTCATTAATTTCATGATTTTTCAAATTGATGTGAAGTGTGACTTTATTAATCGATAATTTCAGGAGGATGTTTATGTTAAAAAACACCTAGTTTTGAAAACAAAAAGCATCCTAAAAATGTTTATAAACTTACAAAATATTTATATGGACTTAAAGAAGCCCGTAAATTTTGGCAGGATAGGTTAAAAAGATATCCATTATACACAAATTTTTAAGGGAGATGCGGATCCAACTATTTTCATAAAAGATGATAATAAAAATATTTTTATTGTACAAATTTATTTTTATAGAATTATATATGGTTCAACTCAACAATATTTAATATATTCCTTTGTGTATCTCTTTTTGTCTATGTTTTAAATGACTATGATGAGTGAGTTGACATATTTATTTAGTTTTAAAATATCTAAAAAAACTTCAAGGATATTTTAAATTTCAAATTAATTATATTAAATATCTTATTAAGAAATTTGGATACAAAAATAATAAAAGTATTAGTACTCTTATTGGTACCTCTAGTACATTATATCTTTTTTAGGCTAGGAAACAAGTTGATCAAAATATTTTTTCAGGTATGATAGGAAGTTTACTTCAATTAACTTAAAGTAATTTAGATTTAATGTTTTCTATATTCCTATGTGAAAGATATCATAAAAATAAAAATAGTCCCATCTAAAATATGTAAAACTATTTTTTCATTATCTTAAGGGAGCTATGGATTTATCCCTTTTCTATTCTTCTCGAAATGTGTCAGAATTAATTTTTTTTTCAGAGACTGCCTTTGGGGGATGTAGAATGAATAAGAAAATTACATCTAGAACATTTCATTTATTAAGATATTATTTAGTTTCTTGGTCATGTAAGAGAAAAAACATAGTATCACTTTCCACTAATAAATATGAATATATGGCAACTAGAAGTAATTGTGCTCAAGTCTTGTGGATGAAACACACACTTACAAACTATGGCATGAGTTTTACTAAAACTCAAATACTTTTTGATAATACCACTTCCATTTATTAAATTAAAAACCTATCACACCACTCACATTATAAACACATAGATATACAACACCATTTATTTTATTATCATACACTTAAAAAAGATATCATTTTATAATTCATTAGAATAGAAGAACAAGTCGCTAACATTTTTATAAAAATACTTCCTTCCAAAAAGATTTTAATATATTAAATATAATCAAGGAATGTTCAAAATAAATTAATCATTCATATATACTTCTTGTTTACTAATATCCTTACATTAATATACATATTTTAATAGGGGTAGTTAATATGTTTAATGTGTTTTAAAAATCTTAATTTTCAAAAAATGTTCGTTTTTTTAAATTTTCTTCATAATGATTTTTTAGACTTGGATATTTTTATAATAAATTTGCGATCCGAATTCTAAAAATGATTCTTAGAATATAAAAACATTATAAAATTACTAAACTTAAAACTTCTTAAAAACCATTTTGGATTCAAATTTTCATATTCTAGAATTATCATAATCTTTTTTTATTTCTAAAAACTATCACATTTAGTTATCTATGAAAAACTGTTGTAATTTCATTTCATAATGACAATATCATATTTAGTTTTTCTACTAAAACTATTTTACATTGTCTTTATTTTAAAATAATTGTAATCTAAATAGTTTACAAAAACCAAGAAGAATAGTTAATCATACCAATGAAACTTTCTACTATGAAAGTTACACTTATTTTCATTGATGTTTTTATACTATCTAATTAAATTGGTTCTTTAATTTTTATTGTAATACTATTATTTGTATAAAAAAATTGTTTTGTTTTCAAATATATTTTTAATTTTTTTTCCTAATTGGTATCATTCTTAATCTAATAAAAATGATAAAAACATCAAATGTTTAGAATTCATTAGAACATTATTCAGATAAATTTAAACCATAATATTAGAATGATTCCAATCACAATAATTTATAATCTCATGGAAGATAAACTGACAACTCATGTGCTTATATATAGGAGGGTCCCCTCCTACCCCACATTGGGTGATCATTGTTTTCACCCGGACTTTCTTCCCCACACAAATGCCCCAGTTCGAAAGATTTCCTTTTTTTCTGATTCATGGTTCAAGTTATGTAACGATGGTGTAAAATGGAATATTTTGAAAATCAGAATGTTTTTTGATAAAGTTTAGTTAAGAGAAATTTCTATGAAAAATAGGAATTAACTCTTAAGAGGATTATTTTAGTAAAAGGTTGGGATTCTTTTTGCGGGGAAAATCCAGACAAATATTTTGATCTTTTATTTCTTGAGATAGTTCATGATTTATATGATTAATTATAGTTTCATAAGGATTATGGGAATGAAAAAGTTTCTTTCCTGATAAATGGAAAAAGGTATGAGGTTTCATATAATAAAGATGATAGTTTAGTTGGAATACATTCAGAAGGTGATGTATATTGTCTATCTCATAAGCTACCTAATAATCTCAATTCTTCTGATAAGAAGAAGGTAAAAGATTTCATATTATATAATTATAATAAATTTAGGAATTTTTTAGATATTACTCTTAAAAACCGAGTAGTTTTTCTATGGATTCAACGTTTCTCATTTCGTGGAAAGAGGATAGAGACACTTTAAAATTATCCTATGTTTTAGTATTATATTTTCTTATAAATATGAGGAAGATAGAACTTGTAATGTTTATCCTTATCACTATGGAGAACTTCAATAATTCTTCTATCAAATCCAGGATTATCATGTTCCCCACATTCGTAAGTAAAATGGTTGTAAACTATATCATAATATTTAAACTGGAAAATAAATCATATCCAGTGAGGGAGAAATTTTCATTTATCAGTGATGATACGATGAACTATATGAGATTGGTTTTTGATAGAAAATAAAATGTTTTTTTTGAAAAGGTTGATGGGTCTTCATTTGATGCCCATCCATCAAGGAATTCAGAAATGGTTAAAAATAATAAGAATAGGAAGGAAGAGACCTCTCCTTCGAAAAAACAAAATAAAGTACCAAATGAACATTTTGAAATGTGGATGAAAGAAAAATCTAATTCATTAGAAATTTAGGCGTCTGAATTTTTGAAAGAAGAAACTAATAATAATAAACAAAAAAAGGGTGTGAGAAGATATGTTTTGTGAAAACTTATTAAAAAGAGTAAATGTGGCCTCCGAAAAAGTTATACTTCCCACTTACTAAACCAATCAAGTAAACCTAGAATAAGGGTTAGAATTTAAATAAAAATATATGGTTTAGGATAAAATTTCATTTTTCATAGATAAAGGAAACGAAAATTTTTTTTATGAAGAATATCTACCAGTCATCCAAGAAACAATATCTACAATGAAGTAAGATGTTAATGGGGTTCTTCGAACTTTTGGAAAAATTGATTAAGATATATTTCTATGGAAGTGAATGAATATGTTGATGGAGAAGTGAAATTAGGAAAATACAGATATGAGAAAGAAGTATAATAATAAGAGGAATAATAATTTGAACCAAAATATAATAAAAAGTGGATGAATAAGAGTAAGAGGATGATGAGAATAAAGAGGCATATGATAACGAAGAAAATCAATCTGAAAAGAAATCATCAGAATCATAATCATCATCAGATCTACCATATAAGGATAAAAAAGAATGAAAATTGGTAGTCTTAAAGAAGAATCATCCTCATTAGAATAATTTTCACAATCCTCTTCTAATAAAGAGGAAGAAGATCAAAATTTGAAAACCAAAGTTTTTGATAAAGTTGAGATAGATTATTTTGACATCATGGTAATTTCTAATGACAATAAAGTTTATAAATAATTTTAAAAGGTAATTTCTATGAAAGATAAGAAGAATTAATAGGATGATTAAGTTCTAAATAGCATTATTAGACCTCTAGAACCATCTTCAGGATCATCGTTTTCTAAAGATACCATAGTACATAAAGGATTTGATTTTATTTGTCAATCCTTGAGAAGGATAGAAAAAATAATCCCTTATTTTCCAAATATTGACTCAAGGATTTAGATAATTCAATACATCATTAATCATAAATTATAATCTCTAAATATTTTAATAGAGAAATTGATTGAAATCCAAGAATAGTTAATGGTTTTTTGAGAAAATTATCAAACTCACAAGAGATCGTATAATCAAATGGTTATGTGGTCGTACCAGTTTGATTTCAATATCCATATTCACAATGAAAAAATTGATGAAAAAACAATCTTATGGTAGTGTCAGAAGGTTATTTCAATTAGTTATCATCAGAAGTGGCTGATAAGGTGAAGTTTGTGGAATAATTCAGAGATGAAACTGATGAAAGAACTATGGAATTTAATTCCTTAAAATAAAATTTATGATAAATAGGGAAAATGAACACCACACTTTGATCTTTTCATAAACAAGTGATCATACTGAGAGTCCCAAACAATGTTTTGTGTGAGAAAGTTTGACTTCATGAATAAAGACATGAGAAGCTGGAGAAAGACTGAAGGGAGTTCAAGAAGATTAAAGCATTTGTCAAAACCTTAATGAGGAGAGATTAAATTTTCTTTTAAAATCTCAATTGTATTTATGTTTTATAAAACTTTTGAATGGGTTTTTTATGAATGAATTACTTTTTCATATAAATAAGATCTATCTAAATATTTTTTCAATTCTGATTGGTGATATATTCTTTCATTCTTTCAAGGATGATTAGTTACTTCATTATATTGTTCTGTATTTTCTCTTGTCGAACATTTTAGTAAACTTCAGATTCATTCTCCATTCCTTTTTGAAAATCACAAAGTGGAAAATTCTACAAAGGGCGAGTTTTCATATTAAGGAGGAGAATTTTTTTAATGGAGAATACAATCCTTAGGGGGATAAGAATTACTAAAGGGGGGAATCTTTAAAAAGGAAAAACTATTCCATTACTCCATAAAATTTATTTGAATATTCATATAAGTTACAATCATAGGGGGAGTTAAGGTCTGAAGAATAACCTTGAATATAATGTTCTTAAAATAACTATTGGATATATCTTTTTAAGTAATTTTTCATTTATGTTTTCGGGTTTGTTCTTTGCAAAAAAAGGGATTTTGTTGAGTCATATGTTCTGCTTATTAATTTTCCTTTAATTTAGATTTGGAAATAAAAAACACTTACTTAAGACATGGTTACTAACTTTTTATGACCCAAGTGTTTTTTGTATGTTTTTATAGGAAATATTATCTTCTACCATACAAGGAATAAGTTCTAAAGTATTATGAATATAAAAAATACATTCTTTATTAATACAATCATATTGAGAATGAGTAATATTATCATAATCACCTTTATTAAGATCAAAAGATAGAATTTAGTCATGTCCATCACAATGAATAAGTCATGACTATCAAACTGATGTTGGTACCAATACAATTGGACTAGCACTCATAATGATTATCATATTGACATTTTTAAGGAAGTCCATCAGACATCCATTAGTTTATAATCAGAATACAAAAACTTATTTCTATCAAAAGAAATATCATTAAAATTATAATGGTGTTAATCAATATGACATCAAATATTTAGTTATGATGAGCTCTTAAGTGCTAGCTGTCCGAGGCCAATGAAAAAATGGAAATATCATTGTTGTGAGATCTTCAATAAACACTGAGTCATTTAAAGCATTTAGAGCTATTCAATTACTCACTTCTAAAGAGTGCTCTACATGAACTTCTTGTTCTTAGTCATCATTTTTCTTTAGTAACTGTTCCTTCTTAGGAATCCTTATAAGGGTTTCTTCATTAAGAGATTTTGTAATTGTAATCCACATATGATCATTGTTACCATTTATGGATTCTACAGATATGAATATGGTGATTCTGATCCATCAGATCTAGGGCTTCTGTGGATATGAATATATATCATTTAGGTCATTGTATCACGCTGTTTCGTGGATAGAAAGAAAAAGAAAATAAGATCAGCATATTAAGGTCTTTCCAAGTAAAGAAATACAAACATTACTATATGTATAAAATATTGGACACCTTTAGACAAGGTTATTAAATACCTCAATTTTGAGGTTAAAATATTTTTATTTTTAATAAGATCTTGTAATCCATTCTTAATTTTACATAGTAATTCTATTTCTAGTTTTTAAAAGTTTTAATTCAAATTTATGTAATCAAAATATGGTCATTATACACTTCTTTCTATA
Organism: Viscum album; assembly: GCA_963277665.1. Taxonomy (NCBI): domain Eukaryota; kingdom Viridiplantae; phylum Streptophyta; class Magnoliopsida; order Santalales; family Viscaceae; genus Viscum; species Viscum album. The sequence goes on from OY728144.1 coordinate 187,455,122, forward strand.
TTTTTTTTCTTATATTTGTTACGTTGATTATGATAAAAATACTTTGATAAATAGAATCAATAGATATTATGATCTTTTAACTCTGATATAATTAGACTCTATCTAATTTTGATTCTATAACTTTTTTAATTAGACTATTTCTAAGTCTGATAACTTAATTATAGAGGCATTGTGATAATTATTTTAAAATTATTAAAATAAGAATTTGAATATTAATTCACCCTCTATTGTAATTATATCCATAATAATATATCTTACAATCCTACATTTTCTATCAAACCTAGCTGAGTGTCGTAGGATACTATAGTTCCATCTCAGCTATGTGATGGTATATTTCTGGTTTTTTCAGTAAAATTCTTATATAGTGGATTTTTCATTAGATTTTAAAGGTAAAGAGAGATCTTGAGTTTGTAAGACTTCATCAAAGTGAACTATTAGTGAGAAATTATATTGATCACTTTTTAGAGTTAGTAATTTTCTCCCTAAGATTACTTTTTAAAGATACTAAAATAGCTTATTTCATTAGAGATTATCTTCCCTCACAATTTGGTTTTTCTATACTTATGTATGTCTTGGAATCTTTTAGGGAGGTCATAAATGATGCCATTCAAGTTGAATCTAGAATTTTTATGTAACAGGTGATCAATTATTCATGTATTCCATCATATGGGAATGAAGGTAACATATTGGTTGTGGAGAAGAATCAGAATGAGCTTGATATAAAAGTGAAGTTCTCTTCTTATAATAAGAAGATACACCTCATGTTTTTCTAGTGTGGGGATACAGCCACTACAATAATTCCTGTATTAAAGCTCCATTGACTTGCCTCTATTTTAGCAATTATGGTTATATTCATAAATTTTTCAATGTTGCATATCTAAATATGTATTAGGGAGGTTATTTTTATGAACGATTGTCTATTTTATGACATTTGTTTAATGGTTGTGGTATGAGGTATGTTTTGGGTAATCTAGTAGAATTGTCTTCTCTGTAATTTTATGAATGTTGATTCTGGTGTGCCTAATTGTTTGGATGTATTCCACTCAATGTTTTTGGAATTGTGATGGTTGGTTGTGTTAGGATTTGAGGTTATTGTTGGTTGGGAATGGGGAAATCCTTGGGAGAAAATTTTGTAACTAGGGTGGGTGACTCACCAGTAGATATTACACACTGGATAGTGTTTGTCTTGGAATTTCCTAGATTCACTATGAGATGGAGATCGAGTTTGTGACCCTAGGTTATCCTTGTGTGTTATAGTTTATGTTTAGAATCCATTTTGTTTCTTTATATTGTTTGAGGGTTATTTCTCATTATTTTTTATTAGAATTGTTGATGGATTGAGTATAGGGATGGTAATAGGTTGTTTATATGTTTTTTAGAATCTATTTATTATATGCTTTGTTTATTTCAACCATGTTATCAGAATCCTAAATAGTGGAGTGACTATGATAGTTTTCATTTATTCCTAGGATTCATAGATCAGGGTTTGGCTTCAATTATTCTTATAGTGATCAAATAATTTTGTACGACTAGTTAAATTATATCAAGGATTTTGGAGGGGTGATTTTGAGGGTGGTTTATGTTTAAAAGTTCTCTATTTATCGTTTTCCTCTGAATATTTCCCCAACCATCCACCACTTATATGGAGTATTAGTGGATTTAGTTTTCTATTTTCTTATACTTTTAACCAATTAAAATTTGGGTGAAGAAGGTACTATGATGGGGAGAATTGTAAGACCCTTGTGTTACTGTAGTTGATTATTCTATTTTATTTTATATCATTTTTTGTTACATTAGGTTTTTGAACTTTTTGACCTTAAAATTTGAAGATTTAAACGTTTCTAGCTATTAAATAGTTATGGGTGACCTTGTAGTGACCATGAGATGGGTTATGTTATGGTTTTAGTTGATTATTTCATGGTCGTTTCATGAATTTATGAACTGTTCAAGGCTTCTAAGGAACCATGCTACCTATCCTGGTGTATAAGGGTAATCCCACATGTCTGGTTCATGGTTTCCACTAACTTTACTACCAATCCATTTTAATTATCAATTTTTAATTTTTTTTTTGTGAAATAATCAATGTACCCCTTTTACTTTATTGGGATTTCTCCCATATCCTTATCCCACTCAACTTAGACACTGCTAGAAATATATTATCCCTATTCTTCTCAACCTCAATGGAATTTTTCATGGATTCCATCAATGTTTGAGATTGAATTCCAAGGTTATCCTCCTCTAAATCTCTTCTACTTCACTTCTTATATATTTTTAATTCGTATCAAATTCTACTAAAAAATACGCAGGGTATTATTAGACAATTTAGGTTTTATGGTGGACTTAATATTGGGGATTTTGATGTCTATGGCTTGTAAAAATTGTCTCCTTATTTGTTTGGTTGTTCTATGATAACCTAACTTTTATTAAATAATTTTAACCATAATTCCTTGATAATATATTTAATATATAATATTGAATATACTTTTAATTTTTAGTGTCTTGGAAACTATGTAAACATTACAAGACATACAAGGTATATAAAATAAAACATGAACAAATTTACAACTTACATGGAAGGTTTATTTGCTATCCCATCCTGGATCATCTCACTACATAAGATTTCCTAGAGGAATCTTTCAAATAAAAGGAGTGAGCATAAATCCTATTAAGGGATAAAAAATGTAATATAACATAATAGGTGAAACATGAATTATAAAAAATAACATGTACATAATAAATTGGGGAATAATTATAGTACATGAACATAATGACATGAGGAGTAACATGGAAATATAGAAAAAATAAAAGCATCATACATTCATAAACATGTCACCCAATATCATTACTAAGGTTTCATTAAACATATTACCAAGAATTTTGAAAAATTAATCATAAAACATTTTCAAGGAATGCATCCAAGGTATCATAAACATGTCATATTTATAGATTATTTCATTACCCAATTCATTGGAGAGATATCAAGGATCACCCTTCAAATGTCTAATTTTATGTGTGCCTCATCGATAAAAAAGTATAATTTCATGTAATTTATTACCCATGAGTATGGAATGTGGCTTTCGTACATGAATGTACATAAAATATAATTTAACGATACATCTAAATAAATACCCTTTAATGAAAACTGGGTTGGGTATTCATGACATCAAAATATCATTTGGAAAATCAAGGGTTTATTTTAGCTGTATAAAATGTATAAAAAGTATTCTTGGAATGGGATTAATGAGACGGAAATGAAACATCTCATTAAGAATACATCATATATACAATAATATGGGTGTTTATAAACACTTTAAAAAAATAATAAGTTAGAAATCAAAATCATTATATGGAATAAGTATTAGAATAGTTATAGTTGAGGAAGAGATTCCTTACCTTGGGAGTATTCCTCTTAAATATTGAGGGAGACTCCTTAGAACCATAAGACATCCTTATAGAGACACTTGGGAGGGATATTGAGAGATACTTTTTGTTAAATCATTTTTATTGTAGAGTGACGAGGGAATGAGTTGGTATTTATACTTGAGGAGAGGTGTTTTAAAGGGATAAAATAATTATTAATTTGTTATTAAGGAAAAACACTTTTGTGTGGAATTAATATCAATGAATTTGTTTGGAAAAAAAATTTAAATGTTTTTTAGGGATGAGAAAATACTAAAACACCCATTTATAGTTTCCATTATTAGTTTTCATGTGTTTAACCTTTTTAATTTTAACCCTTTACATTATTTTACATATACTACAAAAACTCTTGTTTACCATGATAATTTTTTTTCTTATAAAAAATGAAATTTCCATTATTACTTAATTTGAAAATTATAATTCAATATATTAAATCCATTTTACCTGATAAAATTTGTGGAAGTGAAAAAAAATTAATTCTAATATGATACGTGCTTGACTCATAAAATAGTTTTTTTAGAGAAGCTAAATCATGGTTTTCAAAATGATATTTATTGGTTTCAAAAAATAATAAATTTTCTTCAAGTAGGTTGATTAATAAATCTTAAATTATGTTCATATCATGATTATATCATAGGGTTTATATCATTTTAGAAAAAATGTATTTTCTATTTTTATAAAAAAATAAACTTTTTTTAAAAGACATTTATATGTTCACCCTATGATAATATTGATGAAATGAATTGAAAAATTATATTTATTTTATAAATATAATTTTCTTAACAAGGAAATTCTAACTTTAAGATAAAAATAATCCATATTTATTGGAAATTAATAGTTTTTTTGACATTTTATTTTGTTTGGGTGTAATGAAAATTATATAGGACTTGCTTAATTTATGCTATTATTTTAAATGTTTTTATTTGATTATTTCCTGAAAATAAAATTTATTTAAAACATATAAATTTATTTTGATACATGAATTTAATAGAATTTAAATATATTTATTGTTTTGAAACTTATATTTCATTCTTACTTCGTAATCCCAAAGGTCACTTTATTGAATTTTCATAACCAATAGTAATAATGATTACCTTTGGAATGATTTATGGGAACTGATAATTTATAAGAAACATCTCCAACATACTCCAAAAAATGGTGTTGTATACCTTGGGCTCAGTTTCCACTTCTTTCCAAATCTCATAACCCATTTCCACTATGATATCCGGGGAAATACATAATCCCCAATATGAAGTTACAAGTCCTTTATTAAACTTTCCACATAATTCCTCTATCGACTCTAAGTGACCATGATGTGTTTATAAATCACGTGTATCTTTTTTTTTAGTCTCCTTTACAATTTATAGTCTCAATATTTTCCCTTTTCTAACTTCATCCCAAAATTTTGGATACAGCTTTTTCTATAGAGATATTCAAATGGTACCTTTTGAATACTTGAGTGTAAACTAGTTTTTATATGAAAATTAAGCTAGTGAAAGTTATTGGTACTGACTCCCATAAACATTATGTGAGATATCTAGTAGCATGTCTTCCAATGTTTGAATTTTCCTCTCAAACGAACCATCAGTTTGAGGATGATAGGTTGTGATTTGATTTAGCTCTATGCTCAGATCCTTTGAAGGCTCCTCCTAAACATATAGGTAAATAATGGATCTCGATTAGAAAATACAATGATTCTCTATGGAGTCTCGCTAATTATTAATTATAGAGGTGATCTAGGTGCTCAATGGAGAAATATTATCTTATGGATATTAAGTGGAAATAATCTTTCTAGCTATCAATGCTTAACCATATAGTATTATTTCCCTTCTATGTCTTATGTATTCTGTGACAATTATTTAGATATATTGTCCTAATTCCATACAAGTATGGATAGTGGTAACAATTTTCCATTGGGATGTTGTTGCTCCTAATTCACATATTGAAAAAACAAGAACCTTATAATTTAATCATCAATCACCCTTTTAATATTATCCCACCAATAATGATAATAGAGGTCCCTACACATGTTCATTCTTCTAGGATGTATAGAGAATATAGAGCTATGATATTTATCCATATGCTCCTTATTTATAAAAATAATAGATGGGATACACAAAATTGTTTCCAAATGTCAGTACTCTTTATTGATCAATAACGAATTTATGAAACTTCCAATTTTTCATAGCCTATATCTTATTTTTCATCAAGGGATCGTCTATTATATCTTTCTTCATCTTTTATAGTAATGATGGTTGGTAAATAATTTTTGATAGGATTTATGATATAACTTACCATATGATTCCCATGTACAACCTTACTAGGTCCTTGATCAATGGATCTCCTTCATTTCTCATCATTGTAAGAATATCTAGATCTTTCTTACTCAATGAATATACGACTTTGTTTTCTCTTCTAAGGTGATAGTGACTTGAAAAATATTAATCATTAAGAAGATTCAACCATCTCATTAATCTCATGTTCAGTTCATTTTGTGTGAATATATAATTAAAAATTTCATTTTTTGTGTACATATCACATTTTCTCAAAAATATAGTGCCTTCAAATATTTAAAAAAAACAGACAACTCCAATTCATGTGTTGGATAATTATACCCATTTGGATTTAACATTCAAGATACATAGGTTATTACATTTTTATTTTTCATGAGGAAACAACCAATCCATTTTATAGATGCAACACTATAGGTAAAAAATAATTTTCTGGAAGAGGGTAAAGTTAACACGGGGGAACTAACCAACTGCATCTTAAATTCTTGGAATATTTCTACATATTCATTCATCTATAGGAAATTCACCCCATTTTGAGTTAACTACATTAGTGGATTCAAAATCCAGGTAAATTTTTTCACAGACCTTATATAGTACCCACTTAACCAATGAAACTATGAATATCAATCATTGTTATTTGATAAGGCCACTCCTCTACTACATTATTCTTTACCAGATCCACAAATATTTATTCTTCTGATACAATGTGCCCAAATATTTCCACTTATTACAACCATAATATACATTTATTGAATTTATCAAAAATAAAATATTTGTTTAGTGTTTTTAATATGACCCATATGTGTTCTCCATGTTCTTCTATACATCTAGAATATATCAGAATGACATCAATAAAAACTACTAAAAATTTATCACGGTATTCCTTAAATATTATATTCATAAATTCCTTAAATACCATGGTAGAATTAGTCAAACTAAATGGCATAATTTTGAAGCCATAATGTCCATACCTTGTATGAAATGTTTTCTTTGGGATATATTCATCCCTAACCCTTAGTTGATGATACCCATATTGAAGATCAATCTTAGGAACAAATTGACCTCTTTGAAGTGGGTCAACCAAGTCATCAATTCTTGGAAGAGAGTATTTCTTCTTTACTATGACCCCATTAAGTTACATAAAGTCAATGCATAATTTCATTGTTGCATACTTCTTTTTCCCAAAGATAATAGGTTATCCACATAGAGACACACTTGGATGGATAAGACCCTTCACCAAAAGTTTGTGTTGTTTCTTCTTTAAATCGTATGGCACTAGGAATTCATTCTATATGTGGTCTTTGATATAGGCTTGGATCCAAGTACAAGTTCAATGGAGAATTATATTTATATTTTTTGATAATTTATAGATATTTCTTCAGGAAATACGTTAATTCATTCTTGAACAATTAGTAAAAAATATGTGTTTTTAATTTACATTTCTTACCCTTATTCCCCAATCATTTCCATAATGAAATATTGATAAAGTGGTTCCTTAAAACACTCGGGAACAGATATCACTACTTTGAAAATGATATCATGTTTTCTACCTAATACAAATGAAATTTCCTTACTTCTGAAATTGATGTTGAAATTATACATTGAGAGGAAATCCAACCCTAGTATTATATAGAATATCACTATCAGAATTACAACTAGATTTTTGAGGATATTTGTGCCACCAAATCTAATAGGGTAATAAATATATACTATTATGGATTGAATAGATATTATATGAGATTCAATTGATAAAACTAGTTCTAAGATATCTAGGTTTGATTCAATGTTCTTTGAAAACATAAAAGAAATAATGGTATGCATTGAATATGAACCAAAAAATGTACTAGAAATATTTGATTTAACAATAAGCATACCTACTAAAATACAATTTTGATCCTCATATTAATCTGTCATCAGGATAAAGTAATTTCCTTGATCCCATGGCCACAATTGGCAATGATTTTTTATTCACTACATCATTCCTGGATTTGGGAACTCGTTAGAAAAGTGACCAAGCTCCCTACACTTGAATAATTGTAATATAGGATTCACTTCCACCATCTTCCCCTTATCATTATAATTGGGATTATTAGGTTTTAAATCTATTCAATAATTTCAAGAAATGTGGATATTATTTACAAATTTATAACACTTCCCCTTCATTAAAATATAGTTCCACAAAATAAATTTCATTGTTTTCATATAAGGTAAGTTTTAGTTTCTTCCCCTCTTTGACTTGGTAAGGATTATTCCTAAGGTTTTTCTCTATCCATCTATTTTTATCATCATTGGAACACTATTCTGAAACAATATATCTCTTTAACATGATAATTTTAAATACATGTACGAAAGGAAAAAATATGAGGTGAAAAAAATTGAACATTCCCCTAGACCCTACATGATCATCCTTCCCATGTAGGTTTAGACTATGTGATCAACCTGCATGACCAACTATATCATGTAGGGTGGTCCTTTTCAAATCAATCAAGAAACATTTGAATGATAAAAACACATGTGTGATCCACTTGTGAGAAGTAACTTATGTAAGATTCCCATATCACTCAGGGTCCCAGGTTTTCATAAAAATCGGACCCTTGGGATCCTCACTTTGTATGAATGGAAGATGACGGGACATCTCAATGCTCTACTCACCCAAGCCTCTCAAACAAGTCCTATAAACCCTCAAGTATCTTTATAAGTATTATATAATAAGATTAAATTAGTAAGAGTCAATGATTATTATTACTCAAATTTCTAAAACACTCTAGAACAATATGAGGAACCCCCTATCTAAACAAACTAGGGAGAAGGCCAATTCCTTGGCTTAAAAATTGTGCACCACTCATCCATGAACACTCGAGGAGACCCTAGGAGATACGAACAATTACTTTCACAAGTGCTTTTCCATATATATTTTCCACATAAGAATTCAACTCCTACATGACTAAGAATATCCTAGGTGATGCACATATCAGCTCACCCTAGTATCACCTTGGTGAATTAATCTCTTTATCACCCTTGTATCACTAGAGTGAAGTGTTTTACATATCAAATAGGTATCCCCTGGGCGAGGTAAAATCCATTTCTCCCAAGAATAATATGTGAGAAACACCATATGTCCCCCTTTAGATCCTCCAATGATAGGGAACCCCATTCCTAGGGACTCTCATCCGAAGTAGGCCAAATCAATACCTCCATAGAGGCCTCTAAATTTTCATAATTAGGGTACATGACACACTAGAGTGAGTCCCATTTTATTATGAATTACCTTGATAAAATATATACCCCACATAAACTAATGAATAGGTAGGGTCCTTAGGATGTTTTCCATTGTTCATCCCCTTAGTAATGAGGACCCCAACCATGGATGCAGTGCTAGTGACCTTCCAATTTTGGACAGTCAAGGGTACCACTTGCTTATCCCTTCAATGATTTCTAGTGATGCATCCTTCTATCCTCCTCCATTAAATAGGGAATTGAGCATCCTACTGGATTAATCCTCGTTATTTTGTTTTGGAAATATAATGTATTTCATATCCACACCCTCATTCACCATCATATGAGTAATAGCTCTCTCAATGGTCTTCAAATTTAGGTATAATTCCATTCCCATGCATAATTATGAAACATGGAGATCTTACACATTCACTTGTTTCTCACACCGATCATGAATCATGTTTCCTAAAATAATTAGTTGTGATAATGACACTAGAATGATCAAAAATCTATTATGGGCCTCCCACTAGGTGTAATCCCCAAACAAGGTTACTGTATTCTCAAACGGCTATATTCCTTATGATTAGTCATCAGAGGTCCATATTCCCAATGAAATAACCTTGTACCTCTATCGTATGGGTAATCCCAAATAGTTTTGAAATATGTGGGGTTTGATTAACATCTCAATAGGATACATAAGAAGCTTCCCTAATGTCCAAACCCAACACTTTGAATCCACTATCATCCATAATGGACCGTATTCCCAGTAAGATCATGCCCCCACATTAGAGCCAATATTCCTTACAATCCCTTTTACGCCACATCCTAATCGACCAAAATTCTTGAGGGAGTTCATCTTGTTAGGTTATATTCCACATGGGGTTTTCTATAAAGGGATTCTCATGCATAAGTCCCACACCAAATTCTTATGGGAACCATTCACTTAGTTGTCTATACAACATGACATTAAACTGCATGGTATGGTCCTTTTCACATGACCCTAAAAGGTATGACATATCCTATTATGTGAAACAAAACTATATGGGTTATTAATCCTTTCATGAGGATATTTTGGAATCCCTTCTCATGGACTTGGTCACAAATTTTTTACATCCTTACTCCCATGACAATAAACCGCATGGCCTAGTCCCTTTTCACATGACCCTAAAGGGTAAAATTTATCCTGTTATGTGGAAAAAGAATACATGGGATATGATTCCATTCATGAGGATACATAGAAAGACCTTATCATGGCCCTAAACCCAACATCTAGGTTATAACTACATCCCAAAAGGGATAAATTTAAGTGTTCCCAATTATGATGCCTTAATTCATATTAATTGGAAATAAATCACTATTGAGAAAATGAAAATATGAGATGGATAACCTATGATACATACAGATGGATCTCTCAGTGGAGGACCTTAGATACATATAGGGATTTCATTAATTGATAAACTATAATACATATATATGGTTACTCCAATATGAATATGTAATTGGTTGTGAATGTGAAGTGGGATCAGATTTATTTTATTCTTATATAATGGATTCACAAATATGAATTAAATCTATAAGAGAGTCATGGATTAAGAAACAAATTCCCCCTAAATGGGTGTGATGATCCTGAGCGCCCATCCTCTCGACCAATCTGAGACCCTAAGAAAACTTGCATAAATACCCTGTGATTTTATTCCTTTGGAAAGAGGGTCCATATCATTGGTGCGGGAACCCTTGGGTTTTTCTGGTTCTAAAAATAAACACAGTTTGAAACCGACCCAAAAATGATTGTGAAAAAAATGGTAAACCTGAAGTAAATCCTTTCATTAACCAAAATAATTGTGTCACCCACATGTCGGGAACTTTCATACTCTCACAGAACAAAATGGTCCAAACATGGATCCATTAAATAGATCAATTTTGTGAATGTTTTATTATCTATAATGATAATCTAATGGTGTTTCTTTCTTATGTTTGTTATGAATCTCTTAGAAATTTTAAAAAATACTCTATTCAATCCAAATATCATCCTAACTACTAAAATAAACATATGTGTTAGCTGTCACAAAAGACAGGTTCTCATTTAGATAGAGGATGCCACTGCTAAACTAGCATCTAAAATGTTGGGTATTAAAAACACTAGTTTGGGAGTACCACATTAATGGTATTATCCATTCCTTGGAGTCCACACATGAATAACTGCATAAAATAAATCCAAGACAACCTTCCACCCAAGAAAGGCTATCAGAAAAGGAGTAAATAACACCAATATCCATATCTAACAATTTTAGGAGCCTTTATACTTCCCTTACCTTAAAGAGGTAGATCAAGAGGTTTCTAGGGTCCTAGTTTCAGAATCCCATTAGTCTCTATAGAGGGATACTATAAGAAACCTCCACAACCAATTTGATGCGACATCAATCCATTAGATTTCTAAGGATTTTTACCCATTGTCCCCAACTTAGTTCATAGATACCAGAATGCTCAAGATAGCCCACCAATGACAGTATATGAAATAATAGGGAATAGATATATGTTCCTATTTTCTCTGGAGAATAATCCTTCGGAAATTATATGTTAAAAACATGAAAGAAGACACATATACCTCTTTATATTCGTTAATACTTCCAACACAGTTGGGAAACACACATAAAGGCCTAGCGGTAGGCCCCGATAGTAAAAACATGGCATACCTATTGGCCTCATCTAGTTTTAATGCTCACAATTAATTCTTAATTAACTTCAATTAAGTTAGTTTATATTTACTCATGTTTACTTATCATCTTAATCTATTCTATTAGTATTTGAAATTATAAGATAGGTTTCTAATACTTGACTAAGTATGGGTCACTGTTAAGGTGGACTCATTGTTGGACATCCTACTGATGATAGAAAAAAATAGCTAAGTATGAGCTACCATTGACATGGAATTACTAAAAATATATATCACTACAAGCTGTCTCACCATCACTCAAGCTACCGATGAACTAAGTTGCCGTTTTTCAACCTACTAACTGCTCAAATCAGAATTTTTACGAAGGATATGACATTATCGCATTGAGCTACTGACAGATGAGTCCCTGTTACATCAACCTACTAATAAAATGACTTAATAATGGAATAAATATTTTATCTAATTATGATTTATTGTTACGAGATACTGATAAAATGTGTCACCATTGAGAGTACCTACCATCGGAGTGACCAACTGATCCTGAGTCACTGATACTTGACCTAATGATCCTAATTACAGAATGCATTAACTATGAGACAATGTTCCTGACCAACCATTACTAAGACACTCTCAGAACAGGTCACCAATCTATGACAACATCAATCCTTCCATTTTCATTTAAATTTAAATTTATTTCTAATGGTCATATTTGTGAAACATAGTACAACTAATTATATTAATGACTTTGTTTATCCTTTGTAGACAACTTTTAATCGATGATAGAGTGAAACACGATGTATGAGTTACCTAGAAATGATTAAGATCATGATTATTGTCTATTGTAATGTATAAATATAATATCATATCAAAATGGCAGAAGTGTGACTAGGGAATCATATATAGATGCTCGTTCCCCTAAAAAGAACTCAAGAACTACTTGATGTTCCCAATAGAAGAGACTGCTAAGAACTCAAATCAAAGAACACTTTTCACCAATAATAGAAGAAAGGATAATAACTCAACATGAACATTCATTAATCATTAAAAATCTAAGATAAAATCTCTCACAACACTCTGTTTTTCTATTCGTTTCTATAAGTTGACTTGAGATGCATTTCAACAAAACATTGAAGGAGTCACAAGATACAATTCTAAATACAAAAATCCTTATAAACTATATTCTCTATATTTTTCTCTACTTGTGAATTGTTTCTACATTTATATTTTTTTGTGTCTCATTGTTCTATGAACACATATTGAATCCTATGAAAAACTAGAAGATAAAATGGTATCTTTAAAAATAATCTCCTTAAACCTTACATGTAACAAACCAAAATTTTATGATAAGTATTATTTTTAATTTATTTGATTTCATGTGTTTTATGCTACAACAAGATTATCTTGTCCTATACGTCTCACTGTATTAGCTTGAATTATATGCAACACTATTCTTAGATTGTGTTACACACAATTTCAAGTTCGTTTTATAATAGTCATTCTACGCAACATTGAGTGTATATATATATATATATATATTCAATGTATAAATGAAATATGGTTGGATTATGTTATAAAAAACAACAGAGAAGTCTTGCACTACACACAACCCTGACTTGGCTTGCATTACACGCAATCGCGACCTTTCTCGATAGCATGTGTTGTACGCAATACCGGGTTTCACTAAACAAAGATATATGGTTATAATATTATCACGAATTAGCCGTTATGAATAGTATTAACTACATTTTGAATTTTATAACATTATTATTCATCTTACACATTTTCTAGAACATGGTATGAGAACAAAATAAAATTTTTAGGTAAAATAAGTATTTTTCAAAAAATGCAGTTTTGTCGCCTTTTGATGGCGCACCCACATTAAATATAGTTTTGACATGTTTATTAGTTAAATTTTACAAAATAAAATTCTTCTTTTGAATCAGGATATAAAAATTTACATTGGTTAAAGTTTTGATATTTTTTTGATAACGTTCATATTTTAATGAATAGTAAAAACACGATATATTTTAATTAAAAACAAATTTTTTTCATCGTAATAATTTATATGGTTAACTTATAATATTTAATGGTTTTATAGTAAAAATAGAATATATTTTTACCATTTAATATAATTTATGTCATTAGCAGTGATTTTACCTTGAATTCATAGGTTAAATCAATTCAATCTTTTACAATGTTTTAAACAAAAGCCCATTTTCTTTCGACAACGGGATTAATTTTTTTCGGAAACTTTTTTGTATTGAATTTGGAAAAATGGATTCCATATTTGGAATCAGTGGGTCCAAATTATGTTAATAGGCTACTTTTTATTTTTGGGCATTATGAATAGTAACTACGGTAAATTTTATTTACCCTAGTTAAAGGAAAATCAGGTAATGAAGGATAAATATAAGATTATAAAATTACCCTAACACCTGTCAAAATCCTATTGGATGACTAAAAGTTGACCCATATCACCTAAGGGTCGGATTAGATTCATCTAATGGACTTTTGTCTATGAAAATAATTTAATTATTATTAAAACCAAAGAAAGTGACAACACGTCACTTTCTTAAATCTTATAAGCATAATAATTTTAGTTTAGTGATAAGCTTCATGAAAAATTGATATAAATATTCTCCAGAAATATAATAAAATTATCTGCATCATATGAATTTATTTATAATTTTTAAGGATTAAATAATTATCATTAAAGGTGACATAATAGTGATTTTGAAATTATTTTATTAATAGAAAAATATCAAATAAATGGTTTTAAAAATATTAAAATAAATATTATATGAACTATTTAATGTGATCCACTAATTTTCTACATAAATATGACATATTATGAATCTATTAAATCTTTTATTTCGAACATATCTTCTGTATATTGTTTATTTAAATTCAAATAAATGAATAGTGTCAAAATTGACTCTATTGTTATTTTATAAAAATAACATATTATAAAATTGTTTAAAAATCACAAAAATAATTAAAAATTATAAATTTAAATATATATGGTCTAAAATTTCATAAAGTGTCAAATTATGGAAAATTCACAACACATATGTAATTATTTATAATAATTTAAAATTTAGAATATTATTACCACAAATAAAATAAAATAAATAAATAAGAATAAATCAAGTTGATAATTTTTAAAATAAATTCCTAACATTTCTAAATTTTATTGGTTGATGATATTACAACCCTATATCATCTAATATTTGGATATGTGTCATTTTGAAAGTTTTTATGTGGGGTTGGGATTTAGTATAAACTAATATTTCTTATATTTCCAATGGTTCCCCTCTCCTCCCTTATAAAAGGGTATCTCCTCCCTCTCCTCCTTACACCACTTTGAGCCTTGAATCTCGGCCAACACCTGCCCATTTCACTTCCCCGCTTCCTTAGAAACCTAATAGAGGTACGTGTCTTCTCAAAAGACCAACTCTAGTGGCCTAAGAGAAAGATTAAAGGAGGCACTTTGAGAAAGAGGTAATACCTTATACAGTTTACTTCCAGTTCCATTCTTCTTCTACTCCCTCTTCCTTAGTTGTTTCATTATGAAGTAATAACATAAGTATCCCTCATATACTGATATGTTATTATAAATATGAAACAACCCTATTTCACCTTCTATCCATCCTACGGAAAATAAAATCACCGCGCGTGTGTACGTACGGAATACCATCTCCACACCGTGGTGTAATCTGTTTTTTCCACCAACACCTTACATGGATGGGTATAATGGTGTAAAGAATAACTATATATGGTAATTATAACATCATACTGATTCTGATATATTATACCATCCACTCCAATTCTATTCAATAATTATGGGAACGATATCATCGCTCGTGCGTATGTACCGACTACGGTCTCCAAGACGCGATGAGATTCATTCTCCATGTTAACCATACATGAATGATCATAAAGTTTATACAATGAATAATAATGAAATATATGAAATAATAATGCTACTAGATTTATGTATATATATATATATGTATGTCATCTATTTAGTTTCATTCAATTCAATAAGGAAACAAAAACAGTGTTCATGTGTACGTACGGCCTACCGTCTCCATGAACGGTGTATTTCATTCATTTTAGCTATATATAATATATATGTATATGATGAATATATATTATATATAAATAATTTTTTACATTATTGAATTATGTAAATCAATATATAAGTAATAATATCAAGAACGACAAGTCGAAACACATACGATAAATGGAATGATTTAACCCAAAACGCTGCTTTAATATGGAATTTACAAAAGAACGGGTAATATAAAGTCATAAGTGAAATTTATATGATATCATAACAATGAAAATGATTATGTAATAAGTCAATGACATTATTTAAATCATTATACAGGAGTTTCGGATCCATACGAAGCATATCAGACCTATGGTAAGGGATAATTTTGCAAATCTCATTTTAATCTGAGATTGCTTATACGTAAGTATTTACTAGGGTTATTATTATCATCCATGTCCATGTTTTCTAAAAGTGTTTTTATGTATGTTTAATGTCCTTTTTACTCATTTTTACTTTTACTAAATGGTATGTAAGGAATCATTCTTTTGTTTACGTTACGAGGTACTTTTTGACTTTTCCGGCAAAAGTACGAGAAGAATGTTTTTTTTAACTTATACGGCACGAACGGATTATTACGGTTTTATAAAGCCTTATTTTCATGAATCTTCCTCCAAAATATTTCATGAATATTTTCAAAAAAAATTCTTTTCTTTTAAAATTGCATGACATTTTGTGGAAACAGAATGATTTTGAAGAAGAAAGGATATTTTCCTCAAGAATTCATTTGAAGTGTTTTATTAAAACCATTTTTCATCTAAGATGACATTATTTCATATGTGTATGTTTCAAGTATCATGTCTCTATGATTTACATGGTTTCACTTTTCTTATTATGAAATGATATCCATTTATTTTATATGGATTATGTGATGATGGGATGATGTTTATGAAACCCATTTTATTTATTGGGTTATTATGAATGATGTATGTTTATTTTGTGGCACAAGTAAGAATGATTTCATTATGAGATGGGTGGGACCTATATCTCCCTCCAATGCATTGGGTAAAGATTTATATCTCATGAGATAGACATGGCTGGTATGGTAAGTTAATCCAGTTCACTATTTCAGGACTGAAATGAGGAGTGAACTCGATTTAGAAAGGGACTTTGTCCACTAAGATGGTTTTGGCAGCAATGCCTTGGCTACTATGGAAATCATAACATGTGCTGAATGGTTGCCACAATTACATGTTTGATTCCCATTATATTTTATCATGGTTGATGTTCCATTATGATATATTTCTTACGTACTTCCACGATTTATGTCTTTGCTCAAGATTTTGATGTTGAAATTTCATGTTCATGTTTTTGCTTTGAAATGTTTATGGATTATTTTGTGTTCTCTATGTTTGCCCTTAATGAGCATGTTATCTCACCCTTTTTATGTTTTATTTTCCCCAGGAAATAAATAAAGGTTTTAGGTAAGGAAACAAAAAGGGTAATATCATTATGGGAGTTGTTGAAGATCTTTCACCACGATTAGAAGATTACGTTCCGAGTTTCCAAAGACACTAAACTATTACGGTCCTTGTGTGTCTGTTATTGATTTGTATTAAGTATTCTGCAAAAGTAATGTAATTTCCATGTATGTCAATCTTCGGGTCTCTACAGTTGGTATCAGAGGAAAGGTTTAGTCAACCTTTGGAAACTAGGATGCGAAAACTTTATTGAGATCCCAAGAGATATTTCTAAGGTATGTCTAGGGATGTCCCTAAGGATAAGTATACGTATAGGATATAGTACTAGAACTATGGTAATGATCATATAATTTAACCTATGATGTTAGATATTGAGGGTACCCCCCTTCACTATGTTGTTTTCCCTAGCATGTTTTTTTCCTCTCACACTATTCTTTTTGGGTTTTAGAAAATGGCTGGAAACAGGAAGATTCACGATAATGGTGGATATGACTGACAATGGAATGATATTATTTATGAGCAACTAAATGAAACGGGATTTGGAAGTCCAATCATCATTATTATTCCTAATCAGAAATCTCATAATATGATCAATAATCTCAACTTTGGTAAGTTTCCCGAATCAGATAATAAGAGAAAGATGGAGTTTCATGATGATCATAGGGGAAAGAAAGTTCAATTTCCCTCATGTAAATCATGTGGGAAGAGGCATCGGGGAGATTGTTTCAAAGGAACTAGAAGATGCTTAGGGTGTGGAAAAGGACACAAATCCGGTAAGTGCAAAGGAAAAGGTTCAGTTAATACCATGGAGAAGGATAATGGTATTGCTACAACATCAACAACGATTAGATTTTTTAAATGTGGAATGTATGGGCATTATGAAAACCAATGCCCTACGGGAAAATATCATGAAGAGAATCAGCATGGTCATATGAGTAGTATTTTTGTGGATGATGATGAAGAGACTACAAATGAAATATGAGATGAAATAAGTGTTGAAGATCAGTCAATTGTTTAAGAAGGTAGTGGAATGATTGTATGTTTATCAAGAGTTTTGTTGTATAGTTAATGGCACTATGGAATAAATAATCATCTAAGGATTGTTACACTATTGTTTTTTCTAAAGTATTTGAAAGTATATGTTGAATGGTATCGGTAACCATGGAAGGTTATTCAGATATTTTTGGAAAGTAGATGATATGTGCATAATGAAGGGATAACAAGATAATGAGATGTTTGACTGTATTCATGACCTCATGATTGATATAAGGACTAAGTGATATTGTGGATTGATTATATAGATTTTTTTGGGATTTTGGTATGTGGAAAGAGTTACCTTTTGACTGTATTCATGTTTTCACTATGGTTCTATGGTAATTTATGTTTCAAGATAATATATTAATAAAGTATTCATGTGTTTGGAATACAACAAACAAGATATATCTTATGATATATTTAGGATAAATTCTTGTATTCACATTCTTGGTAGATAACCTTTCTAGAAATTGTTTTCCTTATATTATGAGCATGGACCGAAGTATTTTAGATAATCCTAAATATTGGAATGGATTATGTTGTACATAAGTTAGTATTGTTTAAGGATAGAACTTTTTTCAATATTGTTGGTGGGATGTTATAGTAATGTAGTTTTAGAAAAAGGACAACCTGCAGGACGGGCGACAACCCATCGCGTCGGACAAGGTTGTGGGAATCAAATCCACAACTAAAGTGCGACTGGCCTTTATCGCATACCAATGGCCTACAGGAAGTCCCTGGTTAGTATAAACTAGTTTTATATTATTAAGCGGCATGATAGATGAAGTATAAGTTCATTTATGGAATCGTATACGATTAACCTCACCATAGATGGACTTATGTATATTTGATAACTTTTTCTAACCTTTTGTTTGAAACAAATGGAATGAACCATAAATCCATCACATGATCTGTTAACACTTCACGAATAACAAATTCAACTTCATTTCATTAAGAGATGAAGTGGAAATTGTTCAAAGCATGAACAACAGTGAGATTGTACCAAAATCAAGTAAGTATTTCTTCTAATTCAAAATTTTCAACATTATAGAAATGATATTGAAAACCAAAAATGTTTTCCTAGTGCTCTTATATCTGATGAATCAGATGGTACCTTAGATCATCACAAATTTATGGCATTTTGATTGATGTCTTTTTCATAGCCATGTTCTCTACCACTCTCCATCAGAACTTGATGGTTAGATTTTTCTTCCATATCGATATTTTCACCTATGTTCTCCTATGTGGAAACCCAGTGATTAGTTAATTTGGGTAACCATTAAATTTTATAATTTAGTTTTTAAATTTATGTTTTGGTATTTCATTTTACGATGTGTGTTTCAATTAAGGAAACTTTCAAGTAGAAAACCATGTATAACCCCGACAAATTTCTATGGCGAAATTCATTTTAAGGGGGGTAGAATGTGACAACCCAATATTTTATGATAAGTATTATTTTTAATTTATTTGATGTCATTTTTTTTATGCTACAACAAGATTACCTTGTGTTATACGTCACACTGTATTAGCTTGAAGTATACGCAACACTATTCATAGATTGTGTTACAAATAATTTCAAGTTCGTTTTATAATAGTCATTCTACGCAACATTTAGTGTGTACATATATATATTAAATATATAAATGAAATATGGTTGGATTATATTATAAATAACAACAAATAAGTCTTGCACTACATGCAACCCTGACTTGGCTTTCATTACACGCAATCATGACCTTCCTCGATAGCGTGTGTTGTACGCAATACCGGGTTTCACTAAACAAAGATATATGGTTGTAATATTATCACGAACTAGACATTATGAATAGTATTAACTACATTTTGAATTTTATAACATGATTATTCATCTTACACATTTTTTAGAACATTGTATGAGAACAAAATAGATTTTTCGAGTAAAATAAGTATTTTTCAAAAAAATGCAGTTTTGCCGCCTTTTGATGGCGCACCCACATTAAATCTAGTTTTTGACATGTTTATAAGTTCAATTTTAGAAAATAAACTTCTTATTTTTAATTATGATATAAAAATTGACATTGGATAATGTTTTGATATTTTTCTGATAACTTTCATATTTTAATTAATAGTAAAAACACGCTATATTTTAATTAAAATAACTTTTTTTCATTGTAATAATTTATATGGTTAAATTATAATATTAAATGGTTTAAAAGTATAAATAGATTATATTTTTACCATTTAATATAATTTATGTCATTAGCATTGATTTTACCTTGAATTCATAGGTTAAATAAATTCAATATTTTGCAAAGTTTTAAACAAAAACCCATTTTCTTTCGACAAGAGGATTAATTTATTTCTGAAACTTTTGTTTGTTGAATTTGGAAAATGGATTCCATATTTGGAATCAGTGGGTCCAAATTATGTTAATAGGCAAAATTTTTTTGGGCATTATGAATAGTAACTATAGTAAATTTTATTTACCATAGTTAAAGGTAAATCGTGTAATTAAGGGTAAATATAAGATTATAAAATTACCCTAACAACTTCCAAAAACCTATTGGATGACTAAAAGTCGACCCATATAACCTAAGGGTTGGATTAGATTCATTTAATAGACTTTTGTCCATGAAAATAATTTAATTATTATTAAAACAAAAGAAAGTGACAACATGTCACTTTCTAAAATCTTATAAGTATAATAATTTTAGTTTAGTGATAAACATCATGAAACTTCTATATAAATAGTATCCGGAAATATAATAAAATTATCTACATCGTATGAATTTATTTAGAATTTTTAGGGATTAAATAAGTATCATTAAAGGTGACATAATAGTGATGTTGAAATTATTTTATTAAGAGAAATATCAAATAAATGGTTTTAAAAATATTAAAATAAATATTATATGAACTATTTAATGTGATACACTAATTTTATAGATAAATATGACATGTTATGAATCTATTAAATCTTTTAGTTCGAACATATCTTCTGTATATTGTATATTTAAATTCAAGTAAATGAATAGTGTCAAAATTGACACTATTGTAATTTTATAAAAATTACATATTACAAAATTGTTTAAAAATGACAAACATATTTAAAAATTATAAATTTAAATTTATATGGTCTAAAATTTCATAAAGTGTCAAATTATTTAAAATTTACAACACATATGTAATTATTTATAATAATTTAAAATTTAGAATATTATTACCACAAATAAAATTAAATTGATAAATAAGGATAAATCAAGTTGATAATGTTTAAAATAAATTCCTAACATGTATAAATTTTATTATTTGATTATATTACAACCCTATCACATCTAATATTTTTATATGAGTCATTTTAGAAGTTTTTAAGTGGGGTTGGGATTTAATATAAACTAATATTTCTTTTATTTCCAAAGGTCCCCCTCTCCTCCCTTATAAAAAGGCATCTCCTCCCTCTCCTCCTTACACCACATTGAGCCTTCAAGATCGGAAAACCCCTACCCATTTCACTTCCCCACTTCCTTAAAAACCTACTAGAGGTACTGGGTTTTTCAAAATACCAACTCTAGTTCCCTAAGAGAATGTTTAAAGGAGGCACTTCGAGAAAGAGGTAATACCTTCTACCATTTTCTTCAAGTTCCATTTTTCTTCTACTCCCACTTATTTAGTTGTTTCATTATGAAGTAATAAAATAAGAATCCCTCATATACTGATATGTCATTATAAATATTAAACAACCCTATTTCACCTTCTATCTATCTTACAGAAAACAAAATCACCGCGCGTGTGTACGTACGGAATACCATCTCCACGCCGTGGTGTAATCTGTTTTTCCACCAACACCTTACATGGATGGTTATAATGGTGTAAAGAATAACTATATATTGTTATTATAAAATCATACTGATTCTGATATATTATAAAATCCACTCCAATTCTATTCAATAATTATGGGAATGATATCATCGCTCGTGCGTACGTATGGAGTACCGTCTCCACGACGCGATGAGATTCATTCTCCATGTTAACCATACATGAATGATCATAAAGTTTTTATAATGAATAATAATGAAATATATGAAATAATTATTCTACTGTATTTATGTATATATATATATATGTATTTCATCTATTTAGTTTCATTCAATTCAATAAGGAAACGAAAATAGCGTTCATGCGTACGTACGGCCTACCGTCTCAATGAATGGTGTATTTCATTCCTTTTATAGATCTATAATATATATGTATATGATGGATATATATTATATATAAATCATGTTTTACATTATGGAATTATGTAAATCAGGATATAAATAATAATATTAAGAACGACAAGTCGAAACACATACGATAAATGAAATGATTTTACCCAAAACGATGCTTTAACATGGAATTTACAAAAGAACGGGTAATATAAAGTCATAAGTGAAAAATATATGATATCATAACAAGGAATATGATTATGTAATAAGTCAATGACATTATTTAAATCATTATATAGGAGTTTCAGATCCATATGAAGCATATCAGACCTAAGGTAAGGGATAATTTTGCAAATCTCATTTTTCTCCAAGATTTCTTATACGTAAGTATTTACTGGGGTTATTGTTATCATCCATGTCCATGTTTTATAAAAGTGTTTTTATGTATGTTTAATGTCCTTTTTACCCATTTTTACTTTTACTACATGGTATGTAAGGAATCTTTCTGTTGTTTACGTTACAAGGTACTTTTTGACTTTTCCGGCAAAATTACTAGAAGAATGTTTTTTTAACTTATACGGCACTAACGGATTTTTATGGTTTTATAAAGACTTATTTTCATGAAGCTTCCTCCAAAATATTTCATGACTATTTTCAACAAAATCCTTTTCTTTTAAAATTTCATGAAATTTTGTGGAAACAGAATGATTTTGAAGAAGAAAAGATATTTTCCTCAAGAATTCATTTCAAGTGTTTTATCAAAACCATTTTTCATCTAAGATGACATTATTTCATATGTCTATGTTTCAAGTATCATGTCTCTAGGATTTACATGGTTTCACTTTTCTTATTATGAAATTATATCCATTTCTTTTATATGGATTATGTGATGATGGGATGATGTTTATGAAACCCATTTTATTTATTGGGTTATTATGAATGATGTTTGTTTATTTTGTGGCACAAGTAAGAATGATTTCATTATGAGATGGGTGGGACATATATCTACCTCTAATAAATTGGGTAATATTTATATCTCATGAGATAGATGTGGATGGAATGGTAATTTAATCCGGTTCAGTGTTACAGGACTAAAACGAGGAGTGAACTCGATTCAGAAAGGGACTTTGTCCACTAAGATGGTCTTGGCAGCAATGCCTTGGCTACTATGGAAATCATAACATGTGCTAAATGGTTTCCACAATTACATGTTTTATTCCCATTATATTTTATCATGGTTGATGTTCCATTATGATATATTCCTTACATACTTCCACGATTTATGTCTTTGCTCAAGATTTTGATGTTTAAATTTCATGTTCAAGTTTTTTCATTCAAATGTTTATGGATTGTTTTATGTTCTATATGTCTTCCCTTACTGAGAATTTGAGCTCACCCTTGTTATGTTTTATTTTCCCCAGGAAATAAATAAAGTTTTTAGGTAAGGAAACCAAAAGAGGAAGATCATTATGGGAGTTTCTGAAGATCTTTCACCACGATTAGAAGATTACGTTACGAGTTTCCAAAGACACTAAACTATTACGGTCCTTATGTGTCTATTTTTTATATGTATTAAGTATTCCACAAAAGTAATGTAATGTCCATGTACGTCATGCTTTGGGTCTATACATTACACTCCCATGGATAATAATGGATGAGGTCCCTGTATGGTCTAGTTGTTTTATAACTCCCACGAAAACTATGGAAGAGGTATTGTTGACCAGGACAGTGTGTATACTGTTGTTTACCCTGATCCAGGGTGTGGATCAAATCTTATTTATATAAACTGGTTTGTGGTAGGTGGTCACTATGTGGATAGTATAATGACTATGCTTAAGACTAAACCTCTTGTTATTATTTCTACTTTGCCTTTCAAGGTTTTGTTTTCAATTATTTATTTATTAACAGAATAAAAAAATTCAGTTTTATAGTTAATATTAGATAGTGTTTATATTGTAATTTTATTTAGTAGTTTTACTTCAAAAAATAATAATACTAATCTATTCTATTTTAATTGAGAACTAATTACTCTTTGAGAAATAATTTAAAAGGTCAAAACTTTTATAAATCTACTACTTTGGTTAACTAGGCCATTTGGTATTTAAAATTGGGTAAATTTTAAATAAGTGTTTTAGACAGAAATTTTTATAGACACTCAATTACCCCACCCCACCCCAACCCCTCTTGAGTTTCCTACTCCAACCAATATTTGGTATCAAAGGTTTATATTTTGAGTTTCATAGTATTAAAAGTTTTTGTAATTGTGATTTTATTTGTGTTTTTAAATATCTCAAAATTTCTATCAATTAAAAATTTATATTTCTATAAAACTTGGTTTTATTATTTAACATGAATAATAGACAAGAAGGTGGTGCTAACAACAGACCCCCCTACATTAAGGGAACAAATTATACAATGTAGAAACTCGAGATGAAATTGTATTTAGAATGCATGGGTTTTGAAATCTGGTATTCAATTGTAGATCAATATAATATTCCTTCTACTTATAGAAAGACTTGGGATGACCCAAATAAGAAAACCTATAATAATAATTTCAGTTCTATGAATAAATTATATTTTTCCCTAGGTTATAAATAATTCAATAGGATTTCTTCATGTAAAATAGCCTTTGAAATTTTGGATACATTAGTTATTTTACATGAAGGAGCCACTAATGTTAAAGAAATGAGGCTTAAGACATATACTATTATATATGATAATTTTCAAATGAATCTTGATGAACCTTTATAAGACATGTATCTCAAGTTCAATGAGATTTTAAATACAATAATCTCACTAGGAAATACATTCAGTACTAAAGAATAGATCATGAGAATCTTGAGATTTCTTACAAAAAGGTGAAGAGAAAACTCGGTATCAATTTGAGAATCTTGTGACATCAATAAAATACATTTAACTGAGATGATTGGAAAACTGATGATGTTCATGGAAGAATTGGAAGTCAACATAGAAGAAGATGATAAACTTAAAAGAAATTCAGTGGTTTTAAAAACCACTACATCCAAACAAAAGGAGAAAATTCAAGTTCCTACTGAAATTTATAGAAATGAATATTCATTGACTGATAGGGATGATGAAATGGATCAATTATATGTGATATTTAAAAAAATATATAAAAACAATAAGTTATTTAGAAAGACTAAATACAGAGGGACATATGAAAACAAAGGTAACTGGAAAAAGGACTGGAAAAGAAATGATAATACCAATGAGATAGTCTAGTATGAATGAAAAAGAAGAGGACATGTAAAGGATGACTGTCCCAAACTAAATTATAAGAAGAAGTATGAGGATAAGGATAAAAAGTACAAGATGGCTGTGAAGTCTTCTTGGAGTGTTTCTGAGGATAGCTCCAGTGAATCTGAATCATCTAATTATGAAAAGGATAACAAATATAACATGTGTTTTATGAAAAAATACATCCATTATAACCCTTGAATCTCTTGTAAAAAACTATTATTATTCTAGAGAATAATCTGAATCTAAAAATTATGAAAATATGATTAATGAAGAAATATTTAAATATTGAATAATTCTTGAAGTTACATTCAATGAACTAAAAGATAAATATTAATCTCTCAAGAAACAACATGATCTTTGTTTTACTATTAACTCTGAACTCACTGAAGAAAAATAGATGAATACTCAACTGCTCAATGAGAACATTGAACTTAAACTTTCTAATGAGAAATTAAAGAATGATTTAGAAACATTTAAAAATAGTAAAGATAACTTAGTTCAATTACTTGTAAAACAATTTGATCTTTATTATTCTACTGGTATTGGCTATCAACATGGGAAAATAAATTTCTTTAAAAACAAAATTTTGTATCCAAATATGGAAAATTCGGTTTTATGACCAGTTCTAGAAAATTTTCTTCATGTTCTAAAAGTAGAACATCATTTATTGCTTTTATTTCTTCTAGACCTAATAGAGATTATTTTTAAAAAAAATTAAAAACTTCTTACAGGAAACCCATGAAGAAAATTTGGGTTCCAAATTCTTTAATTACCAATATTTCTTCACTCAAGAAAATCTGGGTTCCAAAGTCTTTTCTTACTTAAACTATATTACTAGGAAAGGTGTTTTAAGAGATCTGGTAAATGAATATGGCACTTGGATAGTGGGTTTTCAAGACACCTGATAGGGGTCTAATCTATCTTTAAGAACCTCATAAATATTGATGTGGGTATGACACCTTTGTTATAAATGAAATGGATAATTTTATTGTCCTTGGCTAAATTGGTAACACTTAATTAGTTTCAATTTCTAAAGTTCTTTTTTGTTGATGGTCTAAAGTACAATATTCAAAGAATTTTATAGTTATGGTTTGATGTATTTCATGATAAATTTTAAGATGATTATTGTAATGTTTTCAATTCAAAGAAGGATTTATTATTTACTTATTTTAGAAATGAAAATTTATATACTATTAATCCGGATTCCTTAGTCTCAACGAATTTTTATTGATTAAGTGCCTTTCATAAAGAGTCTTGGTTCTGGCATAGGAGACTATGCCACTGTAACATTCTCTATATCGTAAATCTTACTATAAAATGATTAGTCAAGGATATACCTCAAATAGATTTTACAAATGATAAAGTCTATAATCCATATCAAAAAGCAAAAAACTGAAAATATCTTTTAAACCAAAGAAATATATTTCATTTTCTTATCCATTTGAGTTGGTTCACATATTTTTTTTGAACCTTATAGATTTTAAAGTTTCAAATGTAAGCACTATGTTTATTTTCTAGTTGATTACTTTTATAGGTATACTTGGACCTTCTATTTAGCTCAAAAAGATGGGGATTTCTCTTATTTCACCAAGTATGCTAGGTCTGTAGAAAACTTAAGTGGACTTGAGATCAAAACCACAAGGAGTGATCATGGTCATCAGTATGAAAATAAATAATTTGAATCTTTTCTCTCTCAAAATGGTTGTAGTCATAACTTCTCTTCTCCTAGGACACCCCAAAAGAATGGAGTTGTAGAAAGGGTAAATACAACCTTACAAGAGATAGCCTAGACTATGCTTAATGAATCATATTTTCCTGTTTATTTTTTTGAAGAATCTAAGAATATAGCTTTCTATATAATCAATATAGTTTTAATTAAATATATCTTAATGAAAACCCCTACGATCTATGAAATAATAGGAAACCCTAGGTTAATTACTTCATTTTTTGGGTGAAAAGTCATTATCCTTAATAAAAAATAACCTTGAAAAATTTGACTCCATGAGTTATAAAGAGATTTTCCTAGGTTATTAAATCTCTAGTAAAGCCTATGGAGTCTTTAATAATAGAAACAAATGTGTGGAAGAATTTTTTCAAGTCATGTTTGATGAAATAGATCCATATGAGTCCAAAACTTCCCTTTAAAATCTTTAAGATAATATATCTGGTCTTGAAATAAATCCTAAGCCTTATGATTCTATTGTTAAACAAGTATAATAACTTAGTTTTGTAAAATCTAAAGATTCTGACCAAAATGAACCTAAACCAATAGATGAACCCTAAGTGACCATCCCTTCAATTTATATGTTTGTTAGAACCCTTAAAAAAAATTCTTTAGAAGTTGTAGTTAGAGACATAGATAAATGAAGAAATACTAAAACTTCTATAAGAAATCAAATTGAACATCATGTTTTTTTATCATAGATTGAACCTAAATAACATCAATTATTCAATCAATGATGAATTATAGATGATGGATATGTAGGAAGAATTAAACTGGTTTGAAAGAAACAAAGTATGGAAACTTATTGATAGACCCAAAGACACCATGACAATAGGAACTAAGTGGGTGTTTAGAAACAATGTTGGTGAATCTGGTAAAATACTAATAAATAAAGCCACACTAGTTGGACATTGTTATAGTCAAGAATATGTAATGTACTTTGGGGAAACATTTTCACCTGTGGTCCAACTTGAAGCCATTATATTTCTTCTAGCTTATGCAGAACATCTTGATTTCTAAATTTATCAAATGGATATCAAAAGCGCATTCCTGAATGGTTATATAGTTGAGGATATTGTTTTTTAACAAACCTTAGTTTTAAAAGTCCTAATTTTCAAAATCATGTTTCTAAATTAAAAAAATCCTTGTATGGTTTAAAAGGATCTCGAAGATCTTTGAATGATAGTATCATCACTTTTCTGATTTATAAGGTTTTACAGAAGGTATAGTTGGTACAACTCTTTTCATAAAAATAATTTTTAAAGATTTTTTACATGTTCAAATATATGTTGACGATAATATTTTTGGGTCTTCAAAAAAATATTTATGTGTTTTTTTTAAAAATGATGCAAAATGATATTGAAATTAGTTTAATGGGTGAACTCAAATTAATTATTGGATTTCAAAATTTTCAAAATAAATAAGGAATTATTTTAAATCAGTGTAAATTTAATAAATATGTTTTAAAACTTTTTAATCTAGATAGCACTAAATGTAGTGATACTCCTATTAGTTCCACTTGTAAATTATATTTTGATGAATATGGAAAATCAGTGGATCAAACCAATTACAGATGTGTGATCAGAAGTATTCTTGACATAACTATTAGCTGACCTGATATAATGTTTAGTGTGTGTATGTATGCCCATTTTCAAGAAAATCCTAAAGAGTCACATATTCTTACTGTTAGATTTTTTTTCAAGTACCTCAAATATACTACCATCTTAGGACTGCTCTATCCTAAAGGACAACCATCTGACTTAGTTAGTTATTCTAATGCTGAATTTTGTGCTTTCAAGTTAGATAGAAAAAGAACCTTCGGAACATGTCACTTTTTGGGCAAGTCTCTAGTTTCATGGTGTAGTAATAAACATAATTCTATTGCATTATCTATTACTGAAGCTGAATACATAGCTAATGGTAGTTGTTGTGCTCATATTTTGTGGATGAAACACACATTACTAGACTATGAATATTAATTTAGGCATGTCCCTATAAACTAGGACAAAATAATTTCTATTAACATTTCTAAGAATCCAATTTCTCATTTAAGGACAAATCATATTGATATAAGACAACACTTTTTGAGATATTGTTATCAAAAAGATTTCATAACTCTTGAATTCATTAGCACTGAACATCAAATTGTTGATATTTTTACTAATCCTTTTAAATTGTTAGAGAATGAGTTACATCAGAAATGAGTTGGGGATGATCAATTTTGAGTGACTCACCATTGATGACTCAGTGTTGATGACTCACTATTGATGACTCACTATTGATGAATCACTGTTGATGATTCACCATTAGCACTCATCATTTTAACGTACTGTTGGACTTTACTTAGTAATTTTCTGGCTCAAACTTAAACTCATTGTGGTATTTATTTATCATTATTTTATAATGCCTTTTAATTTATGAATATGAAATACCTAAATGATAAATATTGAATCGATCTGAATCCTATTCTGAACTACTCCTCTCGCAAAACTGAACCTCTTTCTCCCAAACCTTCACTACCTTCTCCCCATGAACCAAACCATTTGAATCTTTCAAATGGACCACGTGAATTGTTTTCTTGAGATATATGTGAACAAGTCTTGTCCTTCAAAGAAATATAAATGGGTACTAAGTGATCCAAAGTCTGAACCTATTAATCCAGATCTTTCCAATATAATAGTCATACCTGAAAAGGAACTATATGTAGAATGGTTATTGTCAAGTAAGTCTCTCATTTTGAAAGTTTTGATAGAACAAGGTTGGTTGGAGTGGTTCTCCCATGACACGCGGCCTCTCTATCCAAAACCAGTGCTTTAGTTTTACTTGTATGTCCAATTTATTCTTGAAGGAACATAGGAGTTTGTGACCATGTCTAGAATGTTGGAAAAATAATTGCATTTTCTTTTAAGTAGTGTGTTGAATTATTGAGGGTACCTATAGAAAGTATTATTTATGATTACCAAGGTAGTACTCCTCCTAAAAGTGATATTTTTAGTTATGAAATAGCCCTAAACGAGATGACCAGTGATGGTATTCCAAGAAGACCTAAAGGTTACATTACTTCCTTGAAATATCAGGATGTCTATTTATTGTATCTGATGAAGGAATGACACATGATCAATTTGTACAGATGCCTCATGGTCTACATGATTGATATATTTAAACATCAATCCAAGTCAACATCCCTATTTTATTCTATGATCTTTTCTATAATGATGAAATC
Source organism: Viscum album (assembly GCA_963277665.1). Classification (NCBI taxonomy): domain Eukaryota; kingdom Viridiplantae; phylum Streptophyta; class Magnoliopsida; order Santalales; family Viscaceae; genus Viscum; species Viscum album. The sequence continues at coordinate 187,485,684 of OY728144.1, forward strand.
TAAAGGAGTTGTAAATGAAAGAGAATAAAATTTTACTAACTCTGATGGTTTTTTCATTACCAATGTCATAAGAAAAATAATGAAGATTAGTTTGAATCCCTGGAAGACGCAGTGGGTTGATGATAATGAGAAAGTTTACAAAGAATTTGATCCTATTCAACATCCTACTATGCTAAAATATATGGTTCACCCTGATCTAGGACCAGATGAAGTGGAAGAGTACTCAGATGAGGAAGAAGATCAAGCTAAGTCAGATAGAAAAAAAATCCCTCCTATTAATGACAGGAGTGATCCAGATATTTCTAGAATCCCATAATGAAATGCCCCAAACCCTCTAGACCGGAGCTGGTGCATTCTTTATAACATTATCATGATTAAGTGGAATGAAATCTGGAAGGGCTGATTATTTTAATAGTCTTGAATAAACTAGATACATACATGTAACACAAATTAAATTGGGAAAGGTAAAAAAATAAAAAAAATAAAAAAAACTAAAACAATGCATCCATGGGAACTCAATAAATGTTCTCCTCTTCTTAACTTATTGAAGGTAAAAAATTAAAGGGATGATATAAAATTCTCAGTAAGGGTTACAATTAGTGGAAGCATGAATCAATAGTAACTGAATCATAAAGAAATATGGCATGGTGAATAAATGAAAAACACACACCATTAATAAACTGAGAATGAACCTTCATCCATAGAATATGTAATTTTAAAAACCTCATGGATAGTAGTAACTAAAAATGAATAAATAGAATACTTGTTAATTGGATGTCATGTATCTATCACATGATACCACTATACCACCAAAACTGGTTAAGTCTGTGGGTAGAAACCCTTCTGATTTTTGGAAACAAACTCGAAGGGTTTGTCGCCAACTGATTTGTCTCATGAGACCTGTTGATGCATAGAGGGGCTATAGAGGGCCCCTACCATCAATTAAAGTCCAAATCATTATTTATAAATATATTTAATACAATTAAAATATTCCTTCTCAATATCCATATAGAGTAGAGGATACAGATTCATCAATATTTCCATAATTAAAACAACATCCCAAATAAACACAATATGTAAAAAGGTATACATATTAAGACAATAATAAAATCCATAAAACAATAATATGGATATATAATATATTTACCATTTCAAATGAAAAATTATCTCAAATGATCATTGGATACACCACATAATAATGATTATGTTCACAATACCAAATAAGTCTCAATGAAATGTAAATTGAGAAAAAGTCCCTTACCCCGTTGTAATCAATTGAGTCATATGAACAAAAATTAATATCCACCAAATTAATCAAATAATACCACTAATTTAAATAGAATCATGATAATATATATCAAATGGTTGTACACAATACACCACATGCAATAAATAAGTGGCGAATAATGGAAATCTCACAGAATTAAAAGTGACATAAGAAACCCCTTACAAACATTACAGAATGGTAAAAAGTGTTCTTGTGGGATTAAATAGAGGTAAAGGGATATCACATCATTTATATACCATAATGTTAGTATAGGAGAGTTTCAAAAACATACCCCATTATTAAGAATTAAAAATAAAAGGGCCCAATATAGGGGAATTCTAGAACAAAAGTGAGAGATAGGATCCCTTACAAAGAACGTATCATTAGATTGAGGGAAAAACAATGACATAATTATGTGTGAAAAACATATACGAACATAATAAAAGTGGATAGACATCATAAAACAATCTTATGTTATTTACAAATATTCTAGGAAAGACAAAACCAATGACATTGAAGTTTAACTCAATGATTGGAAATTGAGTCAAGATATCCCCTACCTTAAGCTCGAAGGTGTTCTAGATTGATCTTAACACCATGAATAATAAAATTTAGATTTATTAATTAATAATTCTAGAAACTCATCAACATTTAATTGATATAGTATAACCTTATTAGGTTCATTCATTCCCTTTTTATGGGTTTAAGAGATTCAATTTTATTGTTTTTGAAGCATTTTCTTCATTGGTTTTCATGACTGATTTACTTGTATTCATGAATGGAAGTTCCTTTGAAATTTGGTTAAACACAAATAATTAAAAATATATATTATTAGTGACATTATAAATGGTCTTATAATGATTTTGGGTTATATACCATGAGGATGGCTCATTGGTTAAAAGTTATTGATAAATGCTTGGTTTAACTTGGAGGTTGTGTGCCTAAAGAACTTGTTTTGTATTATTATTTTTCATTTTGAGTTCATAAGGATAACATAACATTGTATAAGGTAAAATAAATATATCATGATCTGGTTCATTGATTTAAAAGGTTTCATGACCAGTCTTGAAGACAGTAATATAAATTGAAAACTCGTCGTCCTTGAATGTGATAAATTAACAAATCTCGAACTGTATTTTCATTTTTAGTGTAAGAGGTGGGGGAAAAGAGATATGATGATGAAATTTTCCATTACCATAATAAAATTATAGTCCATTTAAGTTACTAGAATCTTCATAGAATTTCTATGTGGGGAGGAGATTAGTGAGAAACAAAACAATGGATCTTGTACAATAATTTGAAAGAAAAGGGAAGAAAGGTTCGCCTCTTGAATACTCCTCATTGACAAACTCCTTAAGGCCTTTGTTTTTTTCCTTTTGGTGAGACCCAAAGGTACTAGACATGGGGGAAGATATTAGGGAGATATTCGAGAATAATTTATGAAAATATTAAGGTTTGAGTGGTGTGGTAGGAAGAGGTGGTTAGGGGTGGTTTATACAGTGCAGGAGAAGAGGGTTTCCTTAATATTATTGTCATTATTTTATTATTTATTCACAAGACAAGAAATAGTGAGTATTACCTGACCTAGAATAGTAATAATTGCATGTGAGTTCTATATTTGGGTGCTTAAATAACTCATGATGCTAGTAATAGTTAATTTAAATTATAATGTATTTATACGGTAAATTAATGAATTTTACTATTCACCAAAAATTCAAGTATTTCATAAAAATCCAAAAAATTTACCCTAACCATTTTTCGACATGTATAATCTAGAAATGAACTCCATTTTTAAAATATAATTTTATTGATAAGAGAAATTTAATTTATATGTAAAATCATTAGTTAATCAAAAAATACAAACTCTTAAAATATTAATCTTCGTTTTTAAGATTCATAAATTTTATTTACACTTTCATGGGTAAGGTTACCATTAATAAGGGTTATAGCACTACTCATAAGCATATGTTACTATTCATAAGGGTATGTTACTATTAATAATGGTAAGTTTCTATTCACTGAAAATTAACTTGATTCTATCATACTCCAAATATCACCCTGATCGCAACCATATATGTTCATTTTTTAAAATTCATAACACATAAGTGGAAACTTTTTGTTTAATGGATAGGATATGACTATATACTAAATAACCAAGTGTTGCTTCAAAGAAACTCAATACTTTATAAAATATAGGCTATGTATTTAAGATAAATGTACCATAAAATGTTTGGGGTGTTATACATAATGCATTACTTTTGGATCTCTTAGCCCTCCAAAAAGGATTCCTACCAAATAAACTCTCTTAAATGATGATTCTAATGAAGATACAGAGGAATATCAAAATGTTAAGTATTCTAGTGGCAGTGAAAGTGAAAGTGGAGGTGAATAAGAGACATATAATAGAAAATATGATAATGGGGAAGCTGAAGCAAAAGAGGAAGAAAATGAATACAACAAAGAGTCTGAAGAAGATGAGTCTGAAGAAGAAGGTGGAAGTGATTCAAATGAAGAGTAAGAGGAAAATGGGAAAATAATAAGGTTGATGGAGAACATGATCATTGTGTAGGTGGCCCAGGTCTTGGTAGGGATCCTAAAAATCTACCTAAAACCGGTTCAGTGAAACAAGAACCTATCTTGGAACCTTAGGTGGCCCCAGAACTGGTTGCTGTTGGGGAGAATGTTTTGGAACTTCAAATGGATCTGGAGTTAATTCTAGAAAAAGAAGTAGATCCAGTTTCTTAAGTGTAAGAACTGTTTTAGGATAGAAAAAAATCACCTATTGAGAAGGAATCACCTGTTAGCGGGGAGTAGTAGTATCAAAGCATTAAAGTTTCCACACTTATTAATTTTCATATAATAATAGCTGAATGGGAGGAGTACCCTGGATATCTCACTTTAGGATTGGATTATCCGGATTTAGATGATGAAACATTTGATAATAAGGGATCCTTGGTAGAAAGAGTAGTTAATTCTTAGAGAGTTCCTACTATAACTGCTCCTTCACCTAATACGTTGATTACACCTGTACCATAAAATTGTGTAACCCTACATGACTTCAAAATCATTGAATAGGATCTAAGCTGATCTATTATAGAAATCCAACAACCTCAATCTGCACTTATGGAATGTATTAGGGAAACATATACTTCTATTCTTGTAGAAAATGTTCTCTATCAGATTCATCCTCATATTGTTTCTGAACATCAAGAAGTATGAATAGAGAATAAGTGATTAAGTGTTGAGTCGGATACTCTAATTATTTTAATTAAAGGAATGACTTTTGATTATAGAGAATCAGTATTAGGTGTTGAAAAAAGTTTTGGAGATACAACTTTGGAAGAGGATATCCCTAAGACTCCAGTTGTTGACATGGATCTGTTGAGATCAATGATTCAAGGGGAACTGAAAGGTGTATATACCTTTTATTCTCCTACTCAGTCTTTTAATAATGATATTATTAGATTAGTAATAAGAGAATAACTTCAAACTATGTTCAGTAGTTCACATCAAGGGATCCTAAACAAAATAAAATAAAATAACGATCTTATATATGGCATGGTAAGGTTTAACATGAAAGAGGACACTAAAGCTCAAGAGTATATCATAAAGAAATTATATTTTTACTTTAAAAGGATTTATACCGAACATCAGTTGGAATGTCATTTATAATATTTCATTGTGAATTTAAGGCTACCTCCTATCACACAAGCATTCAAGGAAGAGGTCAAATAGCTTAAGGAGATTACACCTTCACATCAGATATTTATGGAAAACAAAGATGATTTTACCAATGCAATGAAATAGGTGGGAAGATAATAATGGATTTAATCAACCTTTTGAAGCCATACCTGCATGTCTAAATTACAACTATTGTCGCTCCAGAAGCATTCCCTATTAGACCTGAAACTGAGAACCTACCTTCATGCTCTATCTACCAATCTGTGGATCCTCGGTTCAGAGATTTTATTACTCAAAACCCTTTTTCTCCTCTTCCTACAACCCTTAAACCTTTTCCAATGTCTCCTACTCACAGTCTTATTCATCTATGGTCTATGAACTATAGGGAACCTACATCCCCTTATTCTTCTACTCAAACCCCTACTGTACCTTTTTAAGCTCCCATTCATCATCTGTATATATCATCCCCTTTTGTACCTTATATTCCTCTACCTATTTCTATTGGTAAAGGAAAATTAGTCATGGATACTTCTTTAGAGAAGAGTTGATTCTAGGTTGATCTTTGATAGGGATGTAATTTTGGGATTTTTCACATCCAGTGTTCTCTCTTTTTATAATGAAATTAATTATCTATTTTCCTCTATTATATTTATTTTTATATTTTATTATTTGTTCTCTTTTGGATAATCCCAAAAGGGGGAGAAATATGATGGTATTTAATTCTAATTTGATTTTTTTCCTATAATTTAATTTCTCATGAACTATATGACATGTTAAGAAAAATAATTCTTTTTTTTCACATTGATCATTTGGAATGGATTATTAATCCCATGGTCTTTTATCATAAAAAAGGGCGAGATTGTTAGCCTCTTCAAGTTTTAATGATCAAAAATAATGATTAATTAACTTAAATAAAGTTAAATTATTTTTACTCATGTTTACTTATCATCTAAATCTATTCGGTTAGTATTTCACATCATAAGATAGGTTTACAATATTTGACTAAGTACGAGTCATCGTCACTCAAACTAACATTGCAATGAGTCACCTTTTTTCAACCTACCAACATCTCAAATCATGATTTTCACAAATTATGAGACACCATCGCATTGTTCTACTGATATCTGAGTCATCATTGCATCAACCTACCGACAGAATGACATATCGATGGTATTAGAATTTTTTCTATGTATGAGTTACCGATATGATCTACTGATATCATGTGTCACTATCAGGAGGACCTACCGTCAGAGAGAACAACCTATATCGAGTCACCGATACTTGACCTATTGATCTTGATTTTAGAATTCATTAAGTTTGGGTCACTGTTCCTAAACTACCATTGTTGATACACTGTCATACCAAGTCACCGATCGAAGCCACCATCAATCCTTCCTTTTTCATTTAATTTCAAATTTATTCCTAATGGTCATATTTGTCAGACTTAGTAGTACTAATTATATTAATGACATTTTCTATCTTTTGTAGACAACTTTTAATCGATGTCAATGGGAAGTACAACATACGAGGTACCTATAAAAGATTGAGATCATGCTTCTTGTCTGCTGCAGTTTGTAAAGCGAATACCAGATATAAAATGAAGAAGTTTGACTAGAGAAAGAAAGACATATTCTCGTGCACCTAAAAAGAACTCAAGAAGTTCTTGATGTGCACAATTAGTTATAATACTAAGAACTCAACTCAAAGAAACCTTTGTAACAACAAGTTAATAAAGGATAATAACTCATCGTTCACATTCATAACTCGCTAAAAATTGAAGATATAAGCTCTCATGACACTTTGGTCAACTGTCTGTTTCCAGAAGTCGGCTCATGCTTCATTTCAACATAACTTCAAAGGAGTCACAATCTACATTTCCAACCACACAGAGCCTTCTAGACTATATTATCTATATATTTTCTCTACTTGTTCATTGTTTCTAAATTTCAATCTATGTGTGTCTCTTTTTTCTATAAACACGCACTGACTCCTGTTAAAAACTAGAAGATACACTAATATCTTCACAAACCATGTTTTTAAAACTTACACAACCATGAATAATAGTGGAAGAGATACCTTCATGGTCCTGTTGTTATATCACTCCCAAGAAAACAGTTAAAGAGGTCCTACTGGCCAGGATAGTGTGTCTACTATTTTTTACCTAGATCCATAGTGTGGATCAAATTTTATTTATATAAACTTCCTGCTGGTAGGTGATCACCATGTGCAGAGGATTAAGTCTCTTCTTGATACTGAACCTCTTGTTGGTATTTCTTCTATGCCTTTCAAATTTTGTTTCATGGCATTATTTATTACCATAAGGAAAAATTTATTTCACTTTGATAGTTAATCTTATACAGAGTTATATTAAAATGTTATTTTGTATATTGATTTCAAAATTTAAAATAATAATAAACCATATTGTATTAATTGACAACTAATAACTTTTTTATAAATATTTTAAATGATCAAAACATTTATAAATCTGTTTCTTTTGTTAATTAGGCCATTTTGTATTTAAAATTGGGTAACTTTTAATTAATTATTTAAGACAGAAATTTTTATAGGCACTCAATTCACCCCCCCCCCCAAATTGAGTTTTCTACTCTAACCAACAATACCCATATATATGTACCCATACATGATGACTTTTAGAATATATGAGTAAGAAATGGAGGATGGTATTATGGATACATCTCTTCTCTAACCAAGAAATAGAAATATACTCATGTTCTAGTTGTGGAAGTCACCACTTACACCCTATAAATGATGGAAGAATAGTCATCTATCCCAACCCACATTCTAAAAAACTACCAGGATATAATGATTGAATCAGTAGACATTAGGAGTCGAGGAAATAATACTTACTCCATAATTGCAGTGACCAATCGGTATAATGTGATGGTCGCTCTAGATAAGATGCATATTCCTTCTCATATAGAGGTGGATCATTAGAAAAATCTCATGATAAATAGAAAATATGGTCAGGTATATACCCATATTCTAACTAGAGATCATTGTCCCATTCTGGTGATCACCTCAAGACCAACATATATCCATGTGAATACCTCTAGAAATTATCACAAAATCCATACAATGACACAAGATTCACTCAGGATGATTCTCATATTTTAATTTCATTATCCACAAAATGGTACTCTAGCCTCCTAGAAGAGAGTAACTAAAAAAAATTTGTCAACGGAAAATTGAAATTCATAAGCTATACCATTATACTTATCTTATCAAGGGTGGTGTTCTTGATTCCATAAAACATATATCAATGGTGTCCCATGACCCTATTAATTTGTTACCAAATTACAGAAGTAACAGTCACATTCTTGAAGGTCCTCCTCACAACCTTTCTACTAGAAGGTCTGTGGTCTTTCCCCAGTTATCTACAATAAATTATTCCTTCACATTCATGGAGTGATAGATCCTGAGAAACCATTTGTTGATGAGTACTATTGAAAGTCTCCTTATGGTTAAAAAATCAAATGGAATGAATTTCTTCCCATATCCATTTTTTTCATAAAGATACTCCCTTCGGTATTGGCCATAGGAATCCTCTCTATGGTGGGTTATTGAGCCATGATAATATTCCTCCCATTGATTTTTTTCATTGTGAAGGTCCTCAATGAGATTTTCCATTTCAATAGAGATGTACTCCCCTTTCCGAATCAAATGTAAAAAATCCATCATATCACAGGGCACTTGAGAAGATTAGGATAGTAAATCCTAATGCCTTATCATTGACCAGAAATATTCTTTCTCATCCAAAAGATATCCCAAGGAAAAGGACATTCTTAGAAACACCCTTTGATCACCTACCTTCCAACATAACACAATATATCCCTACCAATCCTACAATTTGTGACAAAGAATATGGGAACGTTCCACCTTTGGAAGATCAAGTAGAGAAATCTCCCTTAGAGGATAAAGAGTATATATTGGAAATGGGGAATCAATTGGATAAATATAATATACTAGTATTTTTTGGACCTTATCCACCTATTAGTTTAACATTATGGAGGCATTTTTTGAAAAATTCACCCTTGAACAACATCAAACCTTTGAAAAAATCATCATCATCTGAAAGCTAAATCCTTACCTTATGAAAGATATGAAAATCAGGCCAAGGAAATAGTATAAATTCATTATATAATTGGACTATCTTCCATTCCAGTTGTATTATTTTTAAAATGGGGGAAATATAGGATCTTCATCATGTATTCATTAATTCATTCCACTAATTACACTTATTTATCATTGAATCCCCACCCGATGTTCATATTAGTGGATGGGGTAAACATGGATCGGCGTATTTCAACTCACTCTCTAATCAGAAAAAATCACCAAAATAAACATCATATAATTTCATTACTATAAGGAGACTCTCAGAAGTGAACTCTTCTTATAAAATATTATATGACCACTAGGTATTAGCCACACCGACATATAAAAATAATCATGCATGATAAGAATACAATATTGAAAGACCCTTGCACCAAGAATTTGAAAAATTGAGAAAGCTTCTCACTTAATTAAATCTAATTTTTAGATATAATTTGTTCCCATGGAATAAAATATATAATTTACAGACTATACATTGCACCAAGATCATGATCAAACAAAGATGACCAAGATCAAAGGAGCAACCACATCAATTACTGTTGTGGTGATACGGGAGCATCCCTAGCCCTCATGGATGGGGTCCTTTTTACCACAACAACCTCCTTTGAGATCGATTAATCAAGTTCAAAGTGATATATGAGTGGATTAGAGGAAACCCTAACCTATATTACATGCGGAATTTTTCACCCAACCACCCCCTTGAGTGAAATAAATATTTTCCTTCTTAGGAGGATCACAATAAGGTGAATCATCCGTGTTCATCCAATATCATGAATAGGTTTACTCACAAGGTATACATTATATTTAATTTTCTAGATATTCCATTCATATTACCATCTCTAGAAGAATCCAATAGGATCCTTGAAGGAAAATATTGGGGGCTATAGTGGTAGCGAACAAAATTGATCTATTAAAAACACAACCACTACTAAATATCAGGGATCTTTCAACTAATATTACTAGAGAAACTATCCCTCATATCATTATGGTGCTAATAAGACACATGAAATGCATTTCTTATTAGTTAACATCATTATGACCACCCATGTAGACACCACATAACATGAATCTGGTGTGGATAAGTAAGAGGATGATTTTTTCATTCAAAAATGGTGTACACTAAAGTAAGTAAAGATTGTGCCTATACCAAAAATTAGAATCTTACTAAAAATTTTGGGGCTCCTATGAATTTTCAATGACCAATCCCTTGGTGTGATTTGACTAAAAATGGGGTAAAGTCAGAGCTATATCCCATCCTTTACCCAAAATATTTGAACCAATTACATTAGAGGATATGTTTTCTCAATTTGAGATTGACATAAACTTAAATATTTTCATGGATTTAAAATATTTCAAAATAAAGAAGGTATTATTTTAAATAAAATTACACAAAAGATATTTTGAAAAGATATATCTTTGATAGCATTAAGAGTAGTGAAACTCCAATGAGTTTTATAGGTAGGTTGGATCTTTATGATAATGGAAAATCAGTTGATCAAACTGCTTACAGAGGAATGATTAGGAGTTTTCTGTACATAGCTTCTAGTAGGCCAGATATTATGTTCAGTGTGTGCATGTGTGCGAGATTTCAAAAGAACACAAAAGAGTCACATTTAAATGCTGTTAAAATAATTTTCAAATACCTCAAGTATACAACTAATTTAGGATTGTTCTATCCTAAAGTACAACCTTTTGATTTAGTTAGCTATTTAGATTCTTACTTTAGTGGATTTAATTTTGATAGAAAGAGTACCTATAGAACATGTCACTTTTTGGGAAAGTCTCTAATATCATGGTGTAGTAAAAAAGAAAAAAAAATTGCATTATCAACTGCTGAAGCAGAATACATTGCTGCTAGAAGTTGTTGTGCACAAATTTTGTGGATGAAACACACATTATTAGACTATGGATTTCAATTCAAACATATCCCCATAAATTGTGATAACACAAGTGATATTAACACTTCTAAGAATACAATTTCTCATTCTAGAACAAATGATATTGATGTGACATCATTTTTTGAGAGATCATTATCAAAAAGGTTATATAACTCTTGAGTTTATTAAGACTAAGCATCAGTTTTCTGATATATTCACTAAACCCCTAAACTCTGAGATAATGAACTACATCATACATGAACTTTGAATGATAAATATCTAAAGTCCTGTGAAAAAGAGCTTGTCAAACCGATCCTTGAAACCGATCCTTGAAACCGATCTTGTGAAACTGATCTTGTGAAACCGATCCCTGAAACCAATCTTGTAAAACCGATTCTTGAAACTGATCTTGTGAAACCGATCTTGTGAAATCAATCTTGTGAAACTGATCTTGTGAAACAGATCTTCTGAAACTAATCTTGTGAAAATGATCTTGTGAAACTAATCTTTTGAAATCGATCTTGTGAAACCGATCTTGTGAAACCGTTCTTGTGGAACTGATCTTATGAAACCGATCTTGTGAAACCGATCCTTAAAACCAATCTTGTCAAACCGATCCTTGAAACTGATCTTGTGAAACTGATCTTGTGAAACCTATCTTGTGAACCGATCATGTAAAATTGATTCAATAGCACTGATATATTTAAGGTTTCTTTTGTAATTTTGTCTATTTTAAATAAAGCGACACTGTTTTGGTATTATTTTTTCCGTGTTTAAATTTTACACTTTACGATTTACAATCCCTAAATGATATACTGAGTTTGATACATCCCGACCTTTCACCTTCCCACTACCATAAATCCTTCTACCCTTTGTCACTCTATCTCTCGACCTAAGACCTCTCAAGTCCTTTGGAATCTGAAACCTCAAAATGGAAAGGACCAAGCGCGCTATGGAGGAGCCAAGAAAATCTCTATCTGCTAAGCATAATAAAGGTGAGTCCACTGGGATTGTAAAACTGAGCTTGGAAATCCGAGTGGTTATGGATGAAAAATAAGTATATGCTGAGTGGCTTCTATCAAGCAATTCATTTTTATTGAGAGTGGTGGAATCTCAAGGGTGGATAAGATAGTTCTCTAATAAAGAAAGGCCTTATTATCTCCAACTAGTACATGAATTTTATTTACATTTTAAGATATCCCTACATTAATCTAAGGATTTTAAGATTAAGTGGGTGGTGAAGGGAAAGGAAATAGATTTTTCATATAAGGAATGAGTTGGGTGCTTAGAGATGCCTCATGATGGTGTTTATGATGATTATCCAGGTAATATTCTACCTTCCTCTAATTTATTCTCTTATAAAGATTCTATGAAGTAGCTAACTGGAAATGGAGAATCTATGAGGACTATTTTAAGTGATTTTGAAGGAGAAGTAAGGTTGATTTTTAAGTTTATACAACATCAAATCTTCCCAAGGAAGGTAGATTTCTCTGCTATGAAGTATCAAGATGTATTCATGATATATCTATTGAAACATGGAATAAAAGTTAACATGTGTAGGTATCTAATGGTTCATGTCTCTGATTTGATAAATCCATCCAAGAAGGAACCATTTTTGTACTATCGTAGGTTGATCTATGCCATGTTAAAAAGGTTAGGTTGTGTGGAAGATGGAGATGAAGTGATAAGTGCATGTAGTGGTTTCTGCCTTCAAAATGATATTTATAAAAGAATTAAGATCTTATAGACCCATGGAAGAAATGCTGGGTAGGTGATGAGGAAAGGATGTGTGAGGATTTTATTCCAATTGAATACCCTACCAGACCAAAGGATCAAGTTAATCCAGGTCTCAAACCAGGAGAAGGACCTATCTATTCTGATATGGAAGCTAAAACTGAAGTTCCAAGGGAAGAAGGATCACCTTTTGATGATAGGAGTGATCCTAATATTGCTGAAAGTACCAAGGACATGTATTATGGACCTGCTAGTCCACCATTAGACATACCCTCAAGAGAATATTTTTTAAGTGGTGAGGATGAGGAAGAGACCGAGGTTACTGGTGGTGAAGGTTATGTAAGTAAATCAGATGAGGAGTCTGGTGATGATGATGAGGAGGAGAAGGATGAAGGAGGAAATGATGAGAATGTAAGTGATTCTTTAAAAGTGGGACAACAAATAGTTGATAGATACAATGAGGAATCTGTACATGGAGCTGGTAATGGTGTTGAGCCTATTGAATAGAGAGATTTTGATCATAGAGATGTTGGTCATGAGGACATATCACCCCATACGAATTCTTAAAATTAAGAAATCATTCAGGAATTAAATGAACTTATAGCTGGTGGCCATGAGGAAGAAGATGAGGATCAAGTGCCTCAAATTGAGGAAGTACCTGGAGAAGTTGAAGTGGGTGGAACACATGAATAACCTCAAGCTCAGTTGATACTAGTACCCAGAAATGACATTATGGCTAGAGGACTGGATGAATAAGATGATGAAGTTGAAGTTGTTCCTGAGCCTCATGGAAGAATGATCAGGATTGACACTGTTGAACCAAGAGATTGGACCTATACTCAAGAATGGAATAATAATCCATGATACATTATTTTTGGTTTGGATTGTTCCTCGGATGAAGAGAGGTTGACTCCTCCTCTTATTCTATAATCCCAAGATGAATCAGAACCTATTCCACCGGTTTCATCTCCAGTAGTAGAGCCAGTAGCACAAACAGTGGCTAGTGACTATGTCACTAAGTCAGTTTTAGAGAAATTCCAAAATTATATATGTGATTCAGAGAAAGCCCCAGTTGGATTCCGAATTGAAGCCTCCACTTCAATAGGTATTTCAGATGCTGATGCAACAAAGATTTCAAAGATGGTGATCTAGGAGATTCAGCCAAAATCTCATTACTATAGAAGAAACCATTATTTGACATAATACCTTACTGAGAGAAGAAGTAAGGAAGATGAGAAATGAGTTAAATTATCTAACCTCTAATTTCAAGACCTCCTTTAGTATTATACTAGAACTTCTTAGGAACATCATGACTCATCTACTAAGTGTAAATCTAAAGAAATTGAAAGAGGAGCATGGAAAAATGATTATTGGACCTTCCAGCTCTAGAAGTGGGAAATGTGATGTTGCTGATATAGAATCTCTCAAGGCTGTGATAAGAGAGGAACTCCAAAATATTCAGAGTATTTCATACAAATAAACTCTTGAGAAGGTACATAAAAATATAGACCTTGTGTAAAATATGGTTAGGCAGTGCACAAATGAAGCCTCTGCTGCTTAGAAAGAGATTAGAGAGAAAGCGGATAAATACTTTACTAAGATTTATACCAAGCATGATATGCTAAATAGATTCACGTTTCTAGAAAAAAATCTCAGAATACCTCTAGTCATAGAAGTATTCATGAAAAAAGTTGTTCAATTGAAGGAGTTTACCCCTCTGCTGAATAAATTCATGGAGAATAAAGATTACTTCGAGAAAGCTATGCAATATAGTGGTGAAATAATAAATGATTTCATCAACCTCCTTAATCCATATCGGCATGTCCAGGCTGAAGCAATTGTGGTCCCTCATGCTGCTTCCATTGGTACTACCTCTCAACCTCCAACTCCAATGTCTGTCTCTCGGGCTCTTTCCCAGATCCGGCCAGTCATTACAGAGCAATCTCTCAGTCATGTGTTGGCATATAGAAGGCCTAGTCTTGTAGTGAATGTCCCTACAGGTGTTTCTATGACTGGTGTTATCTTCAGACCACATCTTCCCTCTACCACTCCCAAACCTTCTCATCCTACTCTAAACCCTTCATATAATGGAAAATACCCTCAGAATCCAAACCCTTATGGATGGATTGTATCTTCGATAGGGATTTGTCTTATTTTTATTGACTGTACTCTTTTGTTTCTTAATGGAAATCCTTTTTTATCTTCTCTCTGTCTTTTTTTATGCTATTTATCTTTATTCCTTATCCTTTTATTTTCTTTTTCTAATCCCAAAAGGGGGAGAAAAATAAGAGGCATACATTATTAATCTAAGGGGGCTATGTTCTGGCATAGGACACGTGGAATGTACTCAACATAATACATTTATTGAAGGGGAGATTTATTTTAAAAACTCACATAAGGGAAGGCTTTAGTTATATTGAATAATAAAATTGAGTGAAGATTATGCTCAGTCCATTTATTATTATTTCTTATATTTACATGTATGCCATAATTTTTTATTATCAAAAAGGGGGAGATTATTGGATCCACCTTGAAATAGTAGTTTTCGTAATCAAAAATAATGTCAACCTATATTTTCTACTATTTCATACCATTTAATATCTCTAATTAAATAAATTATTTCATAATGAACTATATACTTAAATAATTCAAAACCTTATATATATATATATATGAATCAATATGTTTACAAGTGTGTTTTTACATGTATTTTTTGATGTCACATAATCTAGTAATGTTATGAGTAAGACAGACACTTCATAATCTTTTCAGAGTCACTGGAACCGATGGTCGACACACCGATGTTCAACACACCGATGCTTGACACACTGATGTTCGACACACCGATGTTTGACACACCAATGTTCAACACACCGATGTTCGACACACCGAAGATGACAGACCAAAGATGACACCCTAAAGATGACAAACTGAAGATGACAGACCGAAGATGAAATATCGAAGATGCCAGACTGAAGATGACAGACCAAAGATGATAGACCAAAGATGACAGACCGATACATATGACTCACCAATAGTCATAAAAAACTATTTCAAATTTATTAATTTAAATTTATTCTTAATGGCCATATTTAGAAAAATTAATGTTTCTAACATTATTTAATGTTGTCTGTAGTACTATCTGTAGACAGTACGAGGTACATTCATGTTGGGATATCTTCATACCTACTATACCTTGAAGTATAAAAGGATTACAAGCTCAACCAAAAAGGAGAGACGATGAACCCACTAGAAAAACAGAAAGGCTGGTTGGGCGAATGTGCAAGATATTGCAAATAGAAGATTTCAAATCTTGAGTATACAAGAAGTTTAATATTACAAGTTGCATCCTGCTAAAGCTCTCTAAACATCCTGACATCAAGGATTTGAACCTTTACACAACTGGAAGCTAGATTATAAAGACTATGATACTCCATTTTAGAGCCAAATTCTAGAATAGGACTCGAATATCATTTTCTCTACATCCATTGAGTCTAGAGATTTACTACACAACACACACAGATTTCTAAACTCTATTCTTCTTTTATAACTTTGTTCTGATATTGTGTTTACTACTTGAGAAGTGTGTGTATTTGTTTGTGTCACACACATTATCTCTTGATCATAACTGAAGGATACTAAAATATTCTCACACTCAATCCATTTCTACTCTTGTATCCCACGTAGAATTGTGGAAGAGATCTTTTGTGATCTCTTTGATAGTTTTCCCACAAATAACTGTGGTAGAGGTCAAGTGTGACCTGGACAGCCCTTTGTGCTGTTGTGAACCACAATCCAGGGTGTGGATCAAAAGATTATTAATATAAACTGCTTGGTGGAAGGTGATCACCAAGTAGAGAGGACTAAGTCTCAACTTGAGACTGAACCTCTTGTTTTAACTGTTGTGTTGTTTGTCTTGTGTTTTAATATGTTATGTATTTTTCACATTAAGATAAACTGAACTTTGATAGTTAGTTTAGAAAGTGTTTATATTTATTTTGAATCATTATATTAGTTTCAAAAGTTTGACTAATCTTTAGATTGGTAAAGCTGAGAACTAATCAATCTTTTGAGAAATTAATTGAACATTCAGGAATTTTATAAATTCACTACAAACTGAATTTGATTTTATTTTAATAGGGGATGTTATTTTAAAGAACCATTTTTAACAGAAATTTTTATAAACACTGAATTACCCCCCCCCCTATTGAGTGATCTACTCCAACCAACATTTAATGTATAGGGCCAATACTACATGGGAAGAAGTAAAGGCATGATGTGTGGTTTTTAATTAGAATAAAAGGGATTAAGCATGGAGATTAGCCAAGTTTGAACCCGGGTGTTTTGGATCCAGGGCCGAGACTCTGCCAATCTTCCAACTTCACTCGCATGTCTGTTAGTATTTCAAAAACTATTTGAATTATTGAAAACTTGGCACACACAACGTATATCAAAAGGCATGTTTTGTGGTTTTATTAATATGGAAAATGATGGAAATGGGTTCGTTGTCAAGATTCAAACTCGGGTCTTGTGGATATAGGTATACGACCCTGGCCATCCAGTTCATCCCCATCATGGGTTTTCTTTTATTTAAAAACATTTATATATTATTTTGAAAATACCACACACTTCATATAAGAAAACATGAGTATCAAAAGGATGAACCTTGTGCCGAAGGTTGGGATGGAGGGATTCGAACTGACGATGGCTCGGATAAACACCAATGACTTAACCATTTGCACCGGCATCATCCCTGTTTATTAAGTAAGTTAATCTATATATTTATAATATTAGGTAAATAAACTAAAAATATTAGTACACTTCATGTGTATAGGTGGTACACAGCATGTAACCTATGGGTTTCCTCCAAGGAATCGCCTTTGCTTTAGGTATTTGGATTGACCTACTTATCTTTTCTTACCTGAGTTGCATGGTGGAGAGTGATCCTACCATGTTTTCCATGTGATGGTATGTCTTTATCCATTTTCTGTTCACCTTGAATGGTTGACCATCCTCCCCAGCAATTTCGACCTCTCCATGGTGGAATACTCGTACGGCTCAGAATGGTCCAGACCATTTTTCCTTTAGATTTCCTGGAAATAATTGAAGATGGGAGTTAAAAAGGAGTACCTAATCACCGGTTTGGAAAGATCTTCATGAAATAATCCAATCGGGGATTTCTCTCGTATTCTCCATGTACATCTTGGAATTCTCATACGCCTCCCATCAGATTTCATCAAGTTCCGATAGTTGGAACTTATGTTTCTCTTCAACTGCCTTCAAATCAAAACATTTGGCCTTAACAGCCCAGTAAGATTTGTACTCCAACTCTACTAGCTGATAGTATGTCTTTCCAAAGATGAGGCGGAATGGGGAAATCCCCAGTGGCATCTTGAAGGCGGTCTGATATTCCTAGAAAGCATCATATAGCTTCTTGGACTATTCTTTCCTTGAAGTATTCATCATTTTTTCCAGAATCTTCTTGATCTCACAGTTGTAGATCTCCACTTGTCCACTGGATTGGGGGTGATATGGGGTCCCCATATGATGCTTTACTCCATACATCGGCAGTACTCCTTTTATCAATATGTTTACAAAGTGGGTCCCTCTATCGCTGATTAGTACACAGGTAATTCCAAACCTGCTAAAAATTTGTTTCTTTAAAAAAGTCAAGACCACCTTGGTTGTGTCGTGTTCTGTAGCTGTAGCTTCCACCCACTTGGAGATGTAGTTGATATAGTCCAGGATGTAAGTGTTCCCAAAAAATGGGGAGAATGGCCCCATGAATTCTATGCCCCAGACGTCCAAGATCAAAAACCTCCAAGATGGAGTGCTGGGGCATTTCATCTCTGCTCCCCACATTACCTGTTTTTTGGCATCGATCGCAATAGGAACAAAGGCTTGGGAATCTCTATGCATGGTGGGCCCGAAAAACCCATATTATAGGATCTTTGCTATAGTATGGTTTGTCCCATGATATACCCCAACTGGAGAGGCATGAAAAAATTCCAAGACTCCATGAACGTCAATTTCCAGGATGCAATGTCAGATCACCCCGTCTCCACAGGATCGGAACAGTAGAGGATCTTCCTGTAAGTACCTCTTGACATCAGATAGAAACCTCTTCCTCTACTGGAAGGAGAGGTTGTGGTGGATGGAACATGTACCCAAATAATTATCAATATTATCATATCAAGTCCGAGGTTATTTTTAGACTGAAAAAAGGTTCTCATTTGAGAAATCCTCCTTGATCTCTCAATCTTAATCCTTCTCCAAATTTGGAAACTTCAGGCAGGAGAGATGATCAACAATAATGTTATCTTTCCCCTTCTTGTCTCGGATCTCCAGATAAAATTATTACAGGAGGATTACACATTAGATCAGTCATGGATTCACTTCCTTCTTGTTTAGTAGGTACTTGAGTGCTTCATGGTCAGTATAAATAATAGCTTTAGATAACACTAAATAAGAACAGAACCTATCAAAAGAGAACACCACTTCTAGAATCTCCTTATCTATGGTAGTGTAGTTCATCTGTTCCTCATTGAGCAACCTTCTAGAATAATAGATGGGTCTAAAAATTCGTTCAAGTCACTGGTCCAGGATTCCTCCCACTGCGTAGTCACTAGCATTGCACATCACTTCAAATTGATCATCCCAGTTGGGAGAAATCATTACTAGAGTTTCCACCAAGAACTACTTTAGGTGTGAAAAAGCCATGGTGCATGCCTCATTAAACTCAAAAATGGAATCCTT
Organism: Viscum album; assembly: GCA_963277665.1. Taxonomy (NCBI): domain Eukaryota; kingdom Viridiplantae; phylum Streptophyta; class Magnoliopsida; order Santalales; family Viscaceae; genus Viscum; species Viscum album. The sequence continues at coordinate 187,505,130 of OY728144.1, forward strand.
GGTCAGAAGTTTGGTGAGGGTCTGAGCTATCTTCGAGAAGTCATGGACAAATGGCCTATAGAAACCTGCATATCCCAGGAAGCTGCAGATGGATCTAACGAAAGTTAGAATAGGAAGTTATGAAATGACTTATATATTTTTTGGGCCTACCTCTATCCCCTTCTCCAAGATTCTTTGGCCAAGTACGATGCCATTCTACACTATAAAATGACGCTTTTCCCAGTTCAAAACCAGGTTATTGTTCTCACATCTTTCCAATACAAGCTTCAGGTGCCACAAGCAAGTGGTGAATGATTTTCCGTAAATATAAAAATCATCCATAAAACCATATAGGATATGTTCTTCCATGTCATGGAAGATAGTCAACATGAATCACTTGAAAGTGATAGGAGAGTTTCCCATTCCAAAGTAAATCCTTCGGTAAGAAAACGTACCATAGGGGAAAGTAAATGTGATCTTCTCTTGATCTACTGGGGTAATGGAAATCTATCTGTAGATGGAATAGCTGTCAAGGAAGCAGTAAAAATCAAGCCCCACTGGTCTCTCTATCATCTAATCCATGAAGGGTAGGGGTGAAATGATCTTTTCTCATAGTTTCATTCATCTTTATATAGTCTACACAGACTCTCCAGCCAATTACATTGTGTGTGGTGATTAGCTCATTCTTTTCATTTGAAATAACAATGATACTCCCCTTTTTGGGTTCCACTTGCAGGGGAATCACCCACATACTATTTGAGATGGGTAATATGATGCCTACATCCAACTACATAATTACCTATTTTTTCACAAGTTCCTTCGTGGGTGGTTCAGGCGTCGATGTGGTTGCCGAGATGGCTTCACTCCTTCTTCGAGCTGCACCTTGTGGGTGAAAATGGTAGGGTTGATGCCCTTAAAGTCAGCAATTGTCCACCCAATATCCTACTTCTTCCGCTTCAAAACCTGTAGAAGCACATCCTCCTGCTCATGCGACAGTGCTGCACTAAGTATGAAGGGAAATGTCTGATGTTCTCTCAAGTACCCGTACTTTTGAGAAGATGGTAGAGGCTTTAGTTCTCGGGTAGGTGCCTTTAAAATCGAAGGTAAAAGTGGTTGTACCTCTTCCATCTCCATAATTTTGGTAATAACAGCATACTTCCAGTAGTGGCCCCCCTATCCTTCAAGGATTTTCAAGTCCTTTGGTTCTTTTATTAACTAGAATGTCTGGAAAAACCAAGTCATCTGAGGTGGAAGAAAATACCATATCATGTTGTTTTATGTTCAAGTGATCATCCATGGTGGTCACTTCATAGCAGCCCTCATGCTCTGGTAATGATGCTTTCTTGATGGCATTGAGGACATTGTAGGAGACTCTTTCGTCTCCTACTCTAAAAATCATCTCCCCATGTTGTACGTCGGTCAATGCCTTCCCAATGGCCACGAAAGGCCTTCCCATAATGAGAGGTTCCTCCTGGTCTTCCTCCATGTCAAGGATGATGAAATTTGTGGGGAGGATTATCCTTTCCACCTTTACCATCACATCCTTCAATAACCCCTTCAGACATTTGATGGATCAGTCAGCAAGCTGAAGGGCTACTTGAGTAGGCTTCAGTTCATTGAGCCCTAGATTCTTAAAAACTTCTAAGGGAATGAGGTTGACACTAGACCCTAAGTCATAAAGGTACATCTCAAACTAAAATGGTCCAATAGTGAATGGGATAGTGAAGCTAGGAGGATCCTGGAGCTTGGGAGGAATTAAATTTTGTAAAAATGCTGAGCACTCATTGGTCAGTTTAATGGTGCCTAGATCCTCTATATTCTTTTTGTTGGAGAGGATCTCCATAATGAATTTCACATACGTGGGCATATGTGTCAGTGCCTCTACAAATGTAATGTTGATGTGTAGCTTCCTGAACACTTCCATGAACTTTCTAAATTGGTGGTCCAGCTTTCTCTGCTTCATCCTCTCCAGGAAGGGTAAGGTAGGCTTGAAGGGTTTGACAACCTCCTTTAATTTTCCCTATGGGGACTCTTTTGGTATGCCTTTGTATGAGGAGGGTTCTATAACTATAACTTCATTGTCAGTAGGGGGTGTAGGTGCACCTAAATATGTCGGTTCCTTTTGTTGTAACTCTTTTCCACTCAATAATGTGACGGAATGGGCCTCCTCCCCCGGGTTATTCTCAGTGTTACCCGGTAGTGTACCTGGTTTCCTTGCCGAGAGCTCGTTTTCCAACTGGCCAATTTGGTTATCTAGGATTCGAATGTAAGCCTCATGATTATCTAGAATCTAGACTCAGTAGTATATATAAACATGTTCATGAGATCTTCTAACATTGAGGTGTTCTCCTGCTGAGGTGGTTGTGTAGCTGGTGGAGGCGGTGGCTACCTTGGATACTGCGAGCGAGGGTTTTGATACCCTTACTAAAGGTAATATCCCTGCTGATGTTGTTGTTTCATCGGGTACTAGCTCTAATAATAGGGATGACCATATTTGGGCGGTCGTTGGGGCAGAGGATTCTACTATTGTGGGCCCCTGTCTATGCTTTGTCGATCACACCATGCCAGGTTCTGGTACCGCTGATACTAGTTCGGCCCTTGGTTCTAAGCAACTTAGCTGACATCACTTGTCGAAGGGATGTCTTTAGGTCATGGGAATTCTCCCATGATGTGGTTTTCACCACATTTATTGAACACCAGATGGTTCACTGCATGTATTTGGGACCCACTTTTTAGATTCAGCGCATTGATCTTTTTAGACACATCGTCCAACTGGGCCGCAAGCATAGTAGTGGTATCGATATTGTGTGTGCCTCATTTTTTGTGTACCCTGCTTGGAATTCCACTGGAATCTGTTGGAAGACATTTCTTCCAGCAGATCGAAAATCTCTTTAGGGGACTTCCTCATAACCGTACCTCCAGTAGCAGCATCCACCATGGACTTTGTGTTCGTCGTCAGTCCTTCGTAGAAGGTCTGGACTTGCATCCACAGTGGGAGTATGTGGTGTGGGAATTTATGTAGCAACTCCTTGAAATTCTCCCATGACTCGTACAATGAATCTAAGTCGTGTTACTGGAAGTTGTGTATTTCATTCCGCAAGGTAACCATCTTCGAGGGTGAGAAATATCCTGACAGGAATGCCTAGGATAGCTCCTCCCATGTGAGGATATATCATTGTGGAAAACCTTTTATCTAGTATTTTTGCTTATCCCTTAGAGATAAGGGGAAGTGGTGAAGATGAATGGAGTCCTCGGACACCCCATGGTAGCAAAAAGTGTCACATATCTCCAAGAAATTGGAGAGATGGGCATTTGGGTCCTCACTGGGTAGGACACCGAATTGAACTGTGTTTTGGATCAGTTTCATGATAGCAGGCTTCATCTTGAAATTTTGGGCCTACACTGGTGGTCAGACCATGCCCATGTCAGCTCCGTGAATAGACGGCATGTCTTACTCCATGAGAGTATGGCTTGGAGGTGGATGTTGAGGGAGTGAAGGTGGCATATATTGTTGTTCTTGATGGGTGAAGTATGGATGCTGAAAGATCTGTTGTGGTTTTTGGGTCTGGATATACTCTGGAGGGGGTTGTTGTGGTGGCCTCTAGTAGTTCCTCAGGAGGAACTCCAAGAAGCCTCCATGTGGGGCATGCTCCAGCATACCAGCACCGTCTACTTATCCTGGTATGGGTGCCCTGTTGCAACTTCACTGGCTGGATCTCCTTCTTCCTTGTTCACTATGAGTGGTGAGTTATGGATGTGCTCTTCTATTAGTGCATGATGATGTCTAAACAATGTCCGATCGATTTACAGGTCAATTGGAAGAATGTTCGCTGACTCGGCACTCCTGAACCATGTGGGGAATCTTCTCATGAACCAGTGATCCTTCACACACACAAAACAAAAACCAAGTTTAAAGGGGGAAAAGAATGATAAATAGAAATGGGATTAGAAAAGAGATTTTTGGGAATTTTTAATGCAACTAAATTTAACACTCAAACCGAATTTCCCCAGCAACGGTGCCAAAATTTTGTTTTCCGTTTCACTGAAGGTATGTTATCAGTGTCACAAATTGATATTACCCACTCTTAAGCTAGTATAGAGTATGTGCGGGGTTGATCCACAAGGAACTGGTGAGTGCATGAATTTTATTTCTTTCATAATCAACTTAGTGAAGGATTTGGAATTTAGAGTGGGATTTTTTTGTTTTTGATTATGAAAATTGTTTTGATTAATGAAGTAAAGATTGCCGTTTAAAGGTAAATAAATCAAAATTGGTTTTTAATGTGGTTGATAGAAAAAGGAGAGAGTTGGGGATATAGTGATTATGGATGTTATAAGAACTTATTATTAGGTTGTGTTGTTCATAATAACCCAACAATCTGGGTTTCAATTGTGAAAAGGTTCCCTTGATCCAGTAAACTATGTATGGAACTACAAAAACTGACTCCTTGGTCCGATAGTAAGTGTTTCAAAATTCTTTATTTAGATAAGTCCACTTTTGATTTTATGAATACCTCCAATGATCATGAAGGTATTCATCGTTATTCTTCCATTGATTCCTTGAAAATTATGCCCTTAGTTTGGCTCAGAATTTTTAGTCCTAAAAAGAAATGATTAAAGATTAATAAGAAGAATTAAACAGAAAAATCTCAAACATAACAATTAATCCAAATTACAACACTCTTCCATCATCTACATCCCCTAACACACTGGGTGTTTATTTACACATGTAAGAAAAGATGACAACAAAACCTCTGATACCTGATGTGCTCATTGCAGAAACTTCAAGGAGAGGTGAATTATTTGGTAGAATGGTGGAATTGTGGAGTAGTGGAAAAATGGTATAATGGTAGTGAAACCTCCCTCCTTTGAATATTGAATAATGACTTTTGAAAATCTGAGGTCAAGACCTCTATTTATAGAAAACAAAATTACAGGGCGTGTATGAAAATTACACACCGTGTAGTTTCATCAATGTACTTTTGTCACAGGTTTTATGTGGAAAGTGGCCAACTGCGTCTCCCATGACTTCTGTATCATCAAATATCGGTTGGTGGAGGGTACACGGTGTGTGGATCCACCACACACGTCATGTAGTCTCTATAAAACACCACCAACCGCATATAGAAGCATCTACACAGCTTGTAGGTATGAACCACACAGCGTGTTGTCTCTGTTCTGGAAACTTGGGCTTGTACTCGTCTGGCCTCTCCATGTCTGGGTCTGAATGTACACAGTGTGTAGGTATGTACATTCCATGTAGTTGGGAATTTTTCTCATAGTTCTCCCAGTTTGTGTTTTTGTCCTGAAAATACCTGAAAATGAACAAGATCACCAAAATCAAAGTATTTTTCCACTAAGTAGTAGGTATTTGCTGAAAACATGTTCTTATTTTCAATAATATATGTGGAAATGTATACAAAAATCGGTTTTATCACTTACCACCCACTAAATATTGGTATGTATTTTGGAGGAGGGTCCAACTTAAATACCATGTCCATATAGGATGGGTTATTCAAAACTTTATAATGAGAAAGAGCATAAACATTTCTCTAGGTATCATCGATGTGATCACCATCATCTAAGGGAGTCAATCCAATGTCTCTCCAAATTAAAATGTGTAGGTTGATAGGATAGAAGATGGTTGTGGTAGAGAAGTTTGCATTGCCTGCCCTTGGAAGGAGGCTAGAATATCCTCCACCTGTAGGTACCTACTGAGAGATTTGGAAATTTTTTTGACTTTATCTTCAGGGATCATTAGCCTTAGTTGAAAGAATTATATCTCTAGCTCTAGAAACAGAGGTTTGGGATCCTTTATCACGTCATCTATCATATTGGAGTCTGTGTGATCAATAGTGATATGTCATTTTTCATTGTTTTTCCTTTAATGGTGTGGGAGTTCTCCGAGTGAAAATTTCTAGGGTCACTTGGGTTTCTTCAATGATAATCATGACCTGCACTATAGGAATGGCCCTATTATGGTTTTTTGTACTCCTCTCATAGGGAAAATATTTAGAGGAGGGCATATATTCATCATCAAGAGGCCCTCCATGCCGATTGGTGGGAGTTTAGGGAGTATCTCCATAATGAAATTATATATCATTGGATGGGCTATAACGGTTTTCAATGGCTCCAATGTTTGGGAGAGTCAACCTACCTTCCCAAGAGACAGTTGTAGTCTTGATCCCATGTGGGTGAGACGGGGGCCTATGAAGTGGTTTTGGGGGCAAGGTAAAATGTATTGATGGTGTTCGGGGCCACTAGAACTAGGGAAGAAGACCCCTGATGGGAAGGGCTTGTGGACTACCCTCGGTATTTGTGTTAGGTGTTCTAGACTAAGTTTGGTGGAGTAGGGGTGAGATAGACCTACTCTCTAGCATTCAGGGCTAGCTAATTTCATCGGTGTGGCGGTGCAGGGCTCTTCCAAGGTGGCTCTCGGATGGTGGTCACTATGGATGTGACTTGTATGGCCCCTACTTCATTATCGTTGGGTAGGAAGTTGTCATATCATTTTGGAGAGAGGCTTCCAAAATTATTTTTCATCATGAATGGGTGGGATTTACCTTAGTATGATCCTCGTGGGTAGCAGTGATGGCATGGTTCTATGTCTTCCAAATCTTCCTAGACCATGTCTCTATTTCAGATGACCCCTCCTTACTCATTCTAATGAAAAGGAGTGTTGATGACCCTTCTTTGGATAACATCGAAATAGGAGATATGTAAAGGTCATCTGATAGTCCTAGAAGATGTGTTCATCATAGAGAAAGAGTAGTGGTGTAAGATTAATGCACTGTTATTCCCACTACCCTCATGCCTGTTAGAAATGGGCCACCATACATTCATCATGACTGGAGTCTGGTGGACATATATAGGTCCACCCATCATTAAACACACCATGAAATTGATTCACTATGTGGATAACATCATTCTTCCTTCTCCAAGGTGGAGGGAGGATCCATGTTTGCGATGTATCATATCAAGGATTCCCACCATCCTTTACTTTCCCTCAATTATAAGCATAGAGTTTCACACTCAGCCTACCATCTATTTAGTAAGGTCCTAGTTCTGGATATCTGGATCTAGTCGTGATTAAATCAGATAGTGCCCAGAATTAGTGATAAACTCATTTTTAAAGGAGAAAAATTTCACATCAGGTTCACTATTTTTTTCCAGCACTTTCCATTGGTTCCTTATGTTGAAGTAGCTATGTGCTTCCTTCCTTATATTATCTTTTTTAAAGGAGGAAGACCTCTACCACTATTGTTGGTGATTTCAGATCCTTGATCGAAATTTGATGATAGGATGTTGATTCATCCATCCATGTATTCCTCCTTAGATCTCATTTCCTTTTCGAGTCTCCCTAAAATATTTGAGTCATGTTCATGAAACTCATTATCAGTACCATCTCGAGGTGATTGCCAGTTAATTTCACTGCTTTAGTCTCGAAAGGGAAGTAACCTACAATCATAGTAGATTGTAATATTGGGAATGTCTGATAATTTTTTATACATTAGTTTTTTTAGGTATTTATAAAGTCTTACCCTTATGAATTTGAGGGCATCACATTTGTGATGCATCTTAGTCTAGTAACCTAAGGCATCCCGTTTCGGCCATGGGGTAGTTGATGCTAGAGGTAATTTAGAATTATATGGATTTTTTATGAGGGAATACCATGTTTATTACATGGGATAAAGGTTATGGATTGGGTCATAAGTTAAACATATTGTTGGGATTATTGGGTCGCAAGTTTAATTTCTTTTGGGGACATGTAGGTCACATGTTTAATGTATTGTTGGGACATGTCAGTCACAGTTTTGACATCTTGTGGATATAGGTTTGTCACGAGTTTAACATATTATGGGGATAGGTGTGTCAAAGGTTTAACATATTATGGGGATAGGTAGGTCATAGGTTTAACATATTTTTGGGATAGTTTGGTCACAATTTTAACATCTTCTGGGGATAGTTTCGTCATAGGTTTAACATATTGTGAGGGTATTTAGGTCACAGTTTTAACATATTTTGGGGATAGGTATGTCACTAGTTTAACTTCATGTGGGGATAGGTTGGTCACATGTTTAATTTATTATGGGGATAGGTTTCCCATAGTTTTAACATATTATAAGGATTGGTAGGTGGGTTAAGTGTTTCCCAAAGGGGGTATGATCACACTCTGAAGCTGTATTATTTTGAGAGGAAGGTGATAATATTTGATGGAAATGTTGCAGTTTCTTGATTGAACCTTAGGGGGGAATCCCACTTATGTCAAGGTGTTAGGATTAAAACTCTGGGAGGTATCCTAGGTGTGTGGGCTGTCTGGATTAAACCTCAGGGATGTGCCATATGTACCCTGTTAGGAGATAATGATCAAAACCTAGGTAGTTCAATGCCATAGTTTAAGTTCATGTGATGGGACCAGTCCATGTAGTTTATCATCATGTGTTATGGATGCTTGAATCATAGAATGGGAGATGACAGGGGATAGTTTGGGTCTTACACATGGAGGATACCTGAAGTAAGAGTATCATCCCATGGTGGGGAAGGAGATCTATTTTATGATGATCATACATGGGTCATCCTGTGTTCATCGCATAGGGTGGGAGGTGGGAAGTTATCACATTCTAGTCACACATGTTGAATCATGGGTTCATCACACATGGTAAGTCTATAGTTTAGCATCATGTGTTATAGAAATTGCATTGTAGTTTAATTTTGTATGACTAGGACATTTGAATATAGTTTTATTCCATGCCGCTCGAACATGGGATGGGCCTACACCCAGGGATACTATTTTTAGGCAAGAGAGGAAGATCTAACATAATACTTCATTACCAATAAAAATGGACAGTTTCCCTTGATAATTCCACCTTTAGGTATTACACATCTACTACGCATACACTAATGGTAGGTTTATGGCATATAAACTACTATGGTGAAGTGGTAAATGGGTAACTCGGTGTTAGGGTGCATATGCTTATGATCAATAGGAGTTAGGGTCCTATTCTTAGCATCAAAAGGAAAAATAACCATCTAGGTTATGCTTGGAGAAAAAAGGCTAGATATGAGGGTTGAGGATACCAGTTTCATATAAGATCGATGCACATATGGACTAGTTTTGGATGAGTATTAGGAACCAGGGAACTTAACTTCCACCAAAGTGTGTTTGTTGAAAAGAGGCGCCAAAGCGAGATCAAGTGGATGGGTTTCCTGAAAGTTCAAATTTCACAAATTTTGAGGGTTTTACCAATTTTGAGGCTTCCACAAAGGGTAGGTGTCTCAAAAAGGTGTTTATTTCATGAAACATGGTGGACCTACCTCAAATTAAAGTCTTGGTTCTTGTGGGGTTGGTTTTTTGAAAGATATTTATCTCATGGAACCCCAAGAGCCGAAAATGGTTTTATTTTAACACAAAGTCTATAGACCTTTGTGAAATGAATCTCTACCATGGTTTGATGTTCTCAAGAACCCATATAAGGTTATTTTATGAAATATGGGTACCACTAGGAATCTATATCCTATTTTTCTCACAAATATTAGAGTTTTACAAATTCATATCCTTTTCAAAAGTCTCATTGTCACCTTCATCTTCAAAGGTCGGATGAAGGGAGGTTTTTATAGGCACTACGAAGAAGGGGAATTATATTTCATGAAAGATAAATCCTTAGAATTTCATTTTTCTAAGGTGTTCATTAGGATGGGAAGTTCTAGAAATGAACATATGATGCACAGAAGTTACCACCTCAACTTCTGTTGTATCCTGGTTCCATGAATACACATACTCCATGCAGAAGTCATCGCCTTAACTTCCATATCAGTGGGGAAACCTTCACAAGGAATCACACATTCATGAAAGTCTTTATCTTCATGAACGTAGTCCATTGGGTAGATTTTTTAGCTATCTTGGCTTCAATTTACTTCAAATCGGCCTTTCCTTGCTCGATATCTATTGTGATACATGTCTTTTGGTGTTAATAGTTTTCTATGGTCTTTTTCCTATTACGTTTTCTAGAATAACTCATTATTTAATTAAAATATATTTAAATCCTTCATATTGGTTTGTAAAGAGAATTTGATTAATGAAAGTTTATCCCCTGAGATTTTCTATCTAGGTGCGAGGTCTTAGGTACGCTCATAATGCACTAGAGTGAAAATTGAGTTGATACTCAACCAATAATTTTCAAGGTGATAACCACTTGGTGAATCTATTCTATAACTATATCCACTCTTCAATATCTATACAGGGATGCAATTTATATTATAATAATAAATATCCACTTTTCTAAAACATTGGGATGTTATTGTATACTTAGACTTATCTCTTAATCTTAACCATAGGTCTTTCACTAAAGTTATGTTTTCTTCTTCCCCAAAACAAACTAATCTAATCCCCAAAAATAACTAAACCCTGATCTAATACCAACTATAGAACCTCAAATGTACACTCTCGAGTCTAGTGCTAAAAACACTTTCTTTAAACACTTTCTTTTATACGAAGTGATATAATCCTATATTTATTTAGAACATTAACATAATTTAAAAATTAAATCTCATAAAAATCACACAATAATAATAATGTAAGGTTTAGTGTCTTTTAATATTATCTCACATGTCTTTCTCATCCAAAAAGTATATGTATTCCACTATATTAATATTTCCTTTTTATATCTACAATATAACCTAAAAATATTCTCTATATAAAAGTTCCTTCTAAATATAGTCTTGTAATGAATTTTCAAGGGAAAAGGAAATAAAAGAAAGGGGTAATATTGAAAGCTCAATAATTGAAAACTTATTAAAATATAATCAAGGGTTAGATCATAAACATATGATAAAACATGATTAAGAATAAATATATTATTAAAAATACCATGGAACAATAAGAGTTTTCTATAATCCATGGTAGAAAGACATAAAATCTCACAAGAGAAAACATATACCATTGTATAAGAGTGTAGAAACATGAAAATATCATGAGTCGTTGAGAATAATCATAGGTATAAAGATATAACATGTCATGGAAATTAAGTATAATAGTAAACTATGGCACTAACATGGGCATAAAAATTATAAAATAGATTAGCATGGATCACTACCCATTTACCATAACATGATGGAGTAGACATCACTACCTAATTCACATAAAAATAGTAGAGAAATAATCACTACTTTATTCCAATAAACATGGTGGACTATGAATCACTTCCCGATTCCCATAAAAATAGTGAATCATGCCTCACTTTTTTGATTCCCATAGTAGAAATAGTATCAATACTTGATTCTTATAATTATATCATGATATATAAATCAATAACCAATTATATAAAGGCATATATAGGGCCCCAATTATCAATCATCCATAAATATGTGTTCCTATTTGAAACAATCATTAATAACATCATAAATAATCCATGGAAAGAAAATGGGTTTCACAACATTTCTATAGGGTATCGCCAAAATTGACCTCAAGAATGTAAATATTTGGTACCCAAAATTTAATCATCCCAAAATATTATTTCATAATAACATTAAGATGGTGGTTCATGAAAAATAACTTCAAGGAAAATATGAAATGTAGATATGGTAGTGAAATTGTAAAAGAGTTTTGTAGAAAACACTTTTAACTTTGGCATAAGTGATGAAGTTACAGGTCACTTTTAAAAGTCATTTTTGGAAAGGTCTATTTCAAGAAATTATAAATAAATATTTTGAAATAAATATAATTAATGAATCCTTAGAAAATTTATAAAGGTTTCAAAAAAATTTAGTGAATTTTTTTTGAAAGATTTTACTTTTAAAAATAATATTCAATAATGGAGCCTTTAAAAAGACATAAATGTTTCAAAAAAGGTGACGTGAAACATTTAGAAAACTTTTACTTTTAAAAAATCAATAATTGATCCTTCAAAAGGTATAAATTTTTCAAAAAGGTGAATTGAATTCTTTTTAAATTGCATAAATTTTAAAAAGAATCTTCAATAATATATCCTTTAAATTACATAAAGGTTATTAAAATAAATGTGTAGTGGTGGATAAATCATTTTATTTAAAAAGGATGGAATTTTTTTTAATATATTGAAATACCATTATTGAAGACCCAAATCATAAAAATAGTAAAAAAATCCTTCTATAAAATAGGATAAATTAAATACAAAGGTAACATAAGAAAACACATAATTAAGTTTCCAACAGAGAATATTGGTGGGAAGTAAAATATGGAAAATGAGGGGAAACAATCATTAAAGAGGATGGGAATTATTATTAACAATGATATACTTTTAATGATAAAGAAATTAATCTAGAGTAATATTTGAGTCAAAAGTTTCATTTTACCTATATATAAAGATAAAGTACAATTAAATAAAATCATAGAGTGGACGAAAACAATCTTAGAAGAAATTAGATCAAAAAGAAGCATTGTAACTCAACGAAGGGGGTTGAATTAACAAAAAACCCTTATGGTAATGGAAACATAAGAATAAAATAATATAAGAGGGATAACATGAAATAGACATTGAAATATCATGAAATGAAATTTATTAATTATAATTGAAGTCAATGGGGTGGTGAAAACACCATCTAATAGAAATTAAGGTGCGTAATAACAAATATGTCTCATGGATTTTTGAAAATGAGACAAAGAAACCCTTAAAACCTTAGAAACATTCAAGTCAAAACCCCTTGATGGATATGATTTCAAATGAAAAATTAAATTCCATTAATAATGATACAATCATGATAAAAAATATTAAAGTCTTAATAAATACACAATTCTAAAGAAAACATGGTGTATAATAAAAATATGTCTCCAGGGGTGAAAATTTGTGACATGAAACTCTTGTCTTATTTACCCGCTAAGTCGAATGCACTATATTCTCCTATATAAAAAACATAAATATATGAATCAACTATTTAACAAAAATTACATATAAAATTTTATAAACTTATTTTTTAATTATTATCTACATGAATATTAGTTAGTTATTATCTTTTTCAATATCGAGTGTGAGTACTCTTCATATTTTTTAACTAGTTTTATAAAGTGGTGGTGTTCTTCATTATTATCCCAAATTTCATCATTATAATAACAGAAAATTTACTGTAATTGGTTTTTTATAATTATATATTAATTTATAATTTCATTCTATGACATTTTTTTACTTAAGGTTCTTGTAAACAAAATTGGTGAAAAGCATGTTTTAGTGTTTTTTAACAAACGAATAGTGCTATCTTAATTAACGAGTTTAATATTAAAGTTAAAATTAAATAAAAAAATATTTATTTATTTATTTATTTCTATAATATATAATTATTAATTAAGTTCTCATATTCATCCACGATTTTATTTTTTAGCATTGTTCAGGTATATAGTTAGACCAACACAAACATGAATATATCATAATTAATGGATGATTATGATTTTGAAAATGGTTTATTTGGGAATAATATAATTATTTAAAAAGAATAATGATATTATTTACATAATTTTAATGATTTTAATTATATCTTAATATATTTTAGTGAATATTAAGGAAACTAGATGAAGAATGAGATATGTTACTTCATGGAGGTGGTGGACCGTAAAACGCATAGTTAACGATTTCATTTCTCACTGAATGATAGGGAAAGAAGTTGTATTATAATTTTTATATTAATAATAATTACTATATTATATGTTTCACATTTATTCTTCAATATCGTCATTATAACCAATGAAGATAGGTGGTAGTGAAAAATGGAAGTCGCTGCTTCGTGATGGGGGTAGTCTGCACGACACACGAATGATGATTTTATTTTTATTAACAGAAAAAGGGAATTGAAGTTAATAGTTATCTCCTTATAATAATGAAATGAAGTATAAAAACAATAATATTTTCATTATATAGTAATGAGAAATTTTTATTTGGGAAATTATGATATAAAATAAAAGAAATTAGTAAAAATTAGTACTCATTTTGAGGACTTGAGTTTTCCCTTGGAGGACTCCTTGTAAATGGAGAGATTTGGATAAATTATTGTGATGTAAAGTTAAAGGAAGTAAAATATGATTTTATGGGAAGTATATGGTATATTTTCAAGATTAAACCGAAATTTTTGAGTGATCTTTAAGGGGTGGTGAGAGGACACTTTTATAATTGGTAAGGATGACATTTTTATAAATATTTCAGGTTAATGTAAAGGGAGAAAATGTGACACATATCAATAAGACTTAAAAATTGAAAAAATGGAGTCAAGGATGATATATGGTCTATAATCCCTCAAAAATTAATTTTTACACATGTTTTAAACATTATTTTAAGTCCATTACTCTTAAAATTTTCACTTTTACCATTTTTGGTTTTATTGTGGTAACTAATTTTTACCTAGGTAATTTAATTTTAATGCATAAAAATTAAATATAAATTATTAAATAATCTGAACCCGTTTTTTCTAAAAATTAAATTAATTTAATCATACAAAATTTATATGTGTATGAAAAATCAATTTTAACACTAATGCAAGTAATGCATAAAAACTCATTTGTAAAAAAGTGAATTTTTAAGATTAAATTTTATGTGTATGATAAAATTATCAATGTATTTTATTTTCATGAAATAAATTGGTTTATTATAAAATAAATAAAATTTATTTGGATGTCAAAAATAAATAAAAAACTGAATTTTACCAAAATAATATTTAATTAAGAGAAGAGAACAAAAACAGTTTTTATTAAAAAATATTACTTGATTTGTTAAAAATGTGTTTTCTAAATTCATAATAGTATTTTAAAAATACATACTGTTACTCCTAAAATACATATTTTATCAATTAAAAGTTTTTATAAACTTATTTATGTTTATTATATAATGATAAGGTCAAAATATTTACAATTTTGGTAAAAACTATACCTTTTCACTATTCTCCTAAAATAAACTATTTTAGAATAATCCCTAAAATTCATATTAATATAATATTGACATTATGAATCGAAAAATGAATTTTATTTCAACTATTTAAAATTATAAAATTTATAAATTTATCTTTTAAATGAAAATAAAAAAAATATAAAGAAAAAAAACTTTTGTAAAAAATGACCTTTTTAAACATGAAGCCTCTTTAATATTATTTTATATAAATTTATAAATAATTTAATATGGAAATATTAGTTTATAAATAAAATATTATTTATAATAAAATTTTACCTATGATCAAATTAAGGTAAAATTCAATGATTCTTCAGAAGGAATCATTTTTTAAATCAAAGAAAAAAAAAATATGTAATTATTTTAACTGGTTATTATCTTGTTATTTAGTAATGATTATATTATTCGTGTAATTTTAATATTTCGTGATTAATTTTAGTCAGGTTTTTTATTAGTTTGGTTTTTCATGTGTCACAATATTTCAAATATTGTATTAATTTAGAGAAATATATATATTCCAAAATTTCAAGGCGTTAAAAATGCCTAGTAGGTATCATCCCCACACCCCATGAATAACCTTTAAAGAAAAATCCCATTTTATGATAGTTTTAAATAGAATTAAAAATGTGAGTTTTCACTTTTATTCAAAACTAATAACATACCATCCTTATTTGAAACCATTTTATTTTAATTATAGAAATCACACCTTTCAAATCCATTTTCTTACCAAGGATTAGGATCCACCATTTAAAGAAAAGTAAAAAATTTAAAACCCTAAATTGGTGGACTTAAAAATTTGAAAATAAAAAAAAGCATTTTTACTCTTTTAAAACCTCTCAAATATTTCATTTTAAAAACATTGAAAGGTAAATTATATGATGTAATAATGATATAATATAATAAAAGGGTATCATTATGTCACATAAATGGAATATAAACAAGAAATAGTTATATGGGCCACTACAAGGTTAGATAATATTACAAAGATACAATCAAGATTTGGATTAAGGATACCATGGTGTAATAAAAAAATAACTAGGAATTATAGGAAACCTAATAGGTTTTAATTAGAATATGATACTATACCTCTCTTAAAGAACACCTAATATAGAATCACCTCACCCTAGGTGAACTTAACTTCACTCAACATCATATTAAAATGATGGTATCCCCATAATGTAACCCCTAGTAGAATAAAATCATACCTAGGGAACTTTACAGTGAATAATCTATGCTATTAGAGCACTTATCCAGTCCTTTCACATAATACCTAGGGTCTCCATGATATAACTCAATAGAGGTGAAAAAATAGAAACAACCACATGATCATCACATGAATAAATAAACATAATAATTAACCAATGTATCACCTCATATACCCTCTCAATAAATAACCCCTTTTGCATCATAAATTTCAACAATAAAAGAAAATATACAATGGGATCACATCTTGGTTTAGTGAAATCAAACAAACTCATTCAATAAAGTTCTATCTGGGATTTTGAGAAACCAACTTGGAAATACAATCCATACCACCACCATTTAAAAACCGTCCATTAAAACATTCTTTGGAAATATCCTTGTAAATGATACTTCCTCTTTAAGAAATCATCAAAAACAACCATAATAATTAATAAATTTTAAGACCATTTAAACAAGGACCAAGTCCATTTTATTTTATAAACCACCCCTTTTAAAACACCAACCATCCCCATTATTGAAAAAAACCATTTATTTATTTTCATTAAGAATCCTATTAGGAATTTAAATGATAACTTTAGGTTCCAAATTTATTTAAAAATAGATTTTCAGCACTAACCATGGGGAATACCCTTCATACCAATTAAAACCTAGGGAAACTAATTTTTCTAAACCATGGTACCTTAGATACACTTCATATAAATTTAAAGATCCAAAAGAAGAATTCAAAACAATATAATAATAAAAAAAATTAAATTTAAAGTTTATAGCATAGAGAAATATACCTTAATCATGTCTCTTTTCTAAATCACAACATTTATCCACCTCCACAAGGAAAATAATGAATTAAAATACCAAAAGAGTCCATAAAAAAGAAAACCCTCGATTAAAATCTGAACCACAAGGAACCCTAGGTCACTAAGACCAAATTAGGGAATGAAAAAAGATAAAATAAATGAAAATAATATAGGATAAGTTCTGCAAGAGTTTTCCAAGAATAAATTACCTCAAACCATGAAGTAATCCACTTAAAATTTCAATAGGAAAAATGGAATCAAAGGGTGAGGCGTGCTAGAATTATGGGAGTAAAATGGGAAGGAATAGTGGTAGACAAATCATAATAATCCAAAAGAGTATAAAGGTAAATTCCATTTTTCAAGAATATAGGCAGATCGTATTGTTTGGATATATTGTTTACCAAATCATGTTCCAACCATGTGGATTTCATTGACCACACCTGAGAACAATTCATGGTTTATCCATACAGTTGGTCAAACTATGCTCTAATCATGAAAATGGATCTATTAAAAGTTTTTAACACCCGTACATGGTTATCGCGTTGTTTTCACTAATTTTTCAATAACTGTGAAATAAGAAAATTCTTAATATTTTCCAAAAAAATAAAAAGGAATGGATTGAAACTTGAGGTGAAGAATAATAATAAACATATTAATTATAAAATTCAAAGTTAGGGTGCCATGGTTTAAGAATATAAAATTTTGAACGTAATATTCTATAAATTCAATATTGCATGTGATGCATTCTGGAAGCCATTGTCTTGAGATTACATTTTCACTGATGTAATATTAAGTTTAACATGACAATATATTGGAACCAACGTTTGATGGGCATATGGTATGTGTATATTAAAACAAAATTTTCTCATTTTCTTCCATGTTAAAGATATTATTAAAAGGAAGTGTTACATGAGATGTAACACCAAGGGATATTAATGAAAATGATTCATGAATTGACTAAGGTATTAACTCATGAGATAAATCACATGAGTTAATACACATAATGACTAAGGGGTGTCCTCAAGTTCTATATAAACCCTAATCACATATGATGGAAGTAAGTTAAGTGTGTGAATGCCTTATGTTATTCCAAAACTCCCAACCCTTGATACTCTATTTCTCTTACCTCATTTTCATCATGATATTCTATCACATCATGGAGGATGAAAAGTACTGCATGTATGGTGTGTGATCTATTCAACCCATGGATATATCCAAAAGTGGGAAGCCTTCATATGCCACTCCAGCGATCTTTATCAAACTCATTTAAAGGTAATGAAGTAATTTCAATGGCTATTCAGTGTAAAGTATGAATGATTTTACAATGTTATTCATTTATAGTATTATTAATGGTTTATGTTATCTATCATAATGAAACTGGGTTTGTGGTTTCTGATCACTTATTCTATTAAGATTAATTGTTAATAAACCCCTTAGAATTCCATTAGTGGTATCAAAGAAACCTTTCATTATTTATTCTTTAAAATCATGTTTTTTTAAAATTAAGAATGATCTCCTTGACATTATATGAAACATTAATGTATTATTGATTGAGACCTTAACATTTTGTTATAGGATAATGTAATGTGAGGTTCGATACATAACATTACGTTATAATATAACATAATTTTAGGAGATCTTACTTGAGAATATGTTAAGTATTAACATAATCTCAATAGATTTCCCTAAGATATAATTATTTGATAAAGTATCTTGAACTCGGAACTCAACATTACATTAATATGTTAACATAATGTGGAGATAAATTCATAGCATGTGTTATTTGGATAATTTATCCTGTGTTCATACTGTTTAAAAACATACCACCCTTTTTGGGATGCTTATAATTATGTTGATTGCCAATGTAATAAAGAAAGTGGGATTGAAATTATGTTGTAAGAAGGCATAATTTCAAATAAATAATGTAATTCTCATGTTAAATGATGAACACTTTCATTTTTTAGAGAGTTTCATATTAGAATTTCACTCATATGGGTACCACTTTATTACCCCTGACACACTAAATATTTCCTTGGAAATCTCATGGTACCAACCTCGTGCCATGGCCACGGTCATCGTGCTACACTATATGATTGTGCTCCCTCCAAGAGTCACCATGTACTCTTCTTGCTAGTGAACTGCTCCAACCATGACCATACATTGAGGTTTATTATCAAGTGATGGTATGAAAAATTAAAATTTTATATTTAGTTATTTTTTATTATAAATTATAAATTGTTCAAAAATAGTAACTAAATGTTTATAAATTTTAATAGAAGGTATTTTTGGTTTTTTAAATTAATTAAATGTTTATAAAATATTGAATTATAAAGTGTTAATAATTAATTAATTAATTTTTTTAAAACATTTTTTGATAAAAAAACCCCTAATATTAAAGAGTTAATATTAAATAACTTTTTCTATATTATATGACATGCCTTAAGATATAGAAATAAATTGTTTATTTATAAATCCTAAGGGGTAATTTATAAAGTGTTTATGAATTTAAAAATAATGCATAATACAAAAGGTGTTTGTATTTAATAAAATTAAGAAATTTTCATAATTATTAATTTTAAATATAATGATTAAGGGACCCTACTTGGGATATTACTTAAAACTCATCAAAAAATCAATGGTTTATTTGATCAAAGTTTTAAATAATATTTAAGTGTGTGATATTATATTATATAAAATGTTTACATGATAGAAATTGAATTATAAAATTATTCATAATTCATGAAATTAACATATATATTTAAATAAAATTACATATAATGTATAATATAAATATTTTATATTATTAATTGAATATAAAGTGTTTATATTCATTATTCTGGAATAAATATAATGATTAAAGTGTAATTATAAAATTTTTATAATTATATTTTATTTATAAATTGATCATAAATTGTTGTCTCATGTTTAAATATTTGAAATTTTTATTTATTTAAAATATTATTCATTGATTTATTCATAGTTATAAATTGTTTATATTATTAATATTTTTATACATTAGTTTAAGATATTAAACTACTTCTTATAAAATTGGTAATCCTTTCATTACATGTTAGGAACATAAATATAATATTTAGTTTTCATTACCTTAACCTTATTTTATTATTTAGGTAATTATCAGGGATTTAATTGTTAATCATAGTTTTTTTACATATTATGTTTTAAAATTATTATGAATTAAAATCTCTCTTGAGTAAAGTATCCCTGGGTAAAGGGACTTTGGTTTAGAATTCCCACTATCTTAGAGGATTATGTTTTGTTCTAGAAAAGTGGAGTTTGGATATCTATGGCTCTAAGATTACTAATGTGGGGATTATAAGTATCCTATAATTTTAAACCTTTACATGAAGTATTCATATAACTTGTACATAGTATACATTTGGTTATGTATTAATACATTTTTCTCCTATATTAGGGTGAGTAATATAAACTTGAGGTTGATGTAAAGACTTACACATCAATATGGGTTGAAGATATAGATTTGGTAGAGGGAATGGGATTCAAAAACTAAATCATTAAAAACATTCATACATAAGGGAATAACCATATATAAGATGGTGAGAATAAATCCCCTTCAAATTATAAGTGTTAAATTCATTATAAAGTGACACTTTTCAAGTCCTCGATCATCAAACTAGGTAGTTGCGATCCAAATACAGGTGTCCCTAGAATATCATGTGTAAGGTAAGAAATTAATAGGTTACTATGGATTATATAACTAGGAGGTTTTATGGAAATTATGGGTTCCCCTATATTATCTTCTTTTTTCTGGTTTTTAAATTTATCTTTGGGTTACACTTAGCTAGGAAACCCTAATAGTTAAGATACCATAGGAATAGAGTTGGATTTATCCACTTGACAGATTGGATAGAGTTGTTTTCTAAACTATCCAAGAGTTATATATGGAATTATTGGGATAATTATCTACCTAAATAACTAACTCATAAAATTCACACTAAAGTGGACTCATGTCTTAGTGAAATATAGATTGTGGTAATGGGTATAACTAATTATATAAGGGTCATCATTTTGGTGGTATATCATTTAATAAATGTCCATATTAAATTGTTATAAAACTTATTACCCATCTAGTAAAATAATATATTATAGATAATAACATTATCATCTTCAAATTTACCTTTGAGATCAATTCTTGAAAAGAGAGGATTGATTTAAGAAACTCCTAAGACTGGTAACTTAAGAAAAGTTATCAAGTAAGGAGAAATGTGTTTTGTTAAAGAATATCCCTTCCTGGGTAACCAAGTGTTGAAGTTGATCAATAGGTGAATATAGATTCTTATGAAAAGTATAAAATGATTCACTTAATGTTTCAAAGTCAGTAGATGCAAAATGACCTAAATACTTCTAGTCTCATAAACTAAATATGATTGGTTATGTCAATGTATTCAATATGATTTAATGTGTTAAAGACTTTAAGAGACTAAATATGTCATATAATCCTTATTATGGTTAAGGAATTCATATTATTTTCATTTATGGAATTTTTTTGAAAATTTAAATGAATTCTAGAAAATTTACCTGATATTCTCAAAGTATTGAGAATAGATGAATTAATCATACAATGTCTAGGTTTTGGTGCTATGTTGATAGTACAAGTGGGTAATATTTCAAACCAGAAGAAGAAAAGTTAGTTGTATAAGTCCAAAAAAGTTTCTTCAAGGTGCTAATTAGGTCATTAAAACCTGAATGAGTTATCAAGGAGAAATGATTCCATATTATGGGATTATTTGAGATATCTGAAGGGTTTTAAAAACACCATGGAATGTTCATATCAGTTATATGTGTTAAAAATTTTGATTATTCCATTTTTAAATGTATGAGATATTGAATATATACTTTACAAATTTTTTAAATATACAGGAATTCAAAATCAAGGGAAGAATTGATAGAGTTTTTAGTTTTATTTCAAGTGATGAAAAAAATAGTTACTACATTAATGATTTTAATATAAAGGAATGTATTATGAATAAATGGATCAAATTAAAGTATGTGTATCTTCATAAAATTTCTCTTATATAATAATAGAAGTTATTTATAAACAAATATTTATTGTGAACATGATAAGATGATTCAATTAATACACATGATTTATGATTCATGGGATTTTATGACTAAATTAAAAAGAAGAACGGGATAAAGTGTTCATCTAAATATTTATTAAAATATAAGGGAAGATATTCCTACCACCCATTATTTTCATGTTCTGACGAATAGTCTTATTTTAGAGAAAAAAATCTCCAAACACAGAGAATAACATGTATGATATGAAATAATAGATAATTTATTGAATATTCTTTCTAAAAGGAAACAAGTTTTATTTTCTAAATGAAAAGTAGTTTTTATTTCTTAGAATCATATTCTGAATAGAATATAGTTTCTTAGAGGATAATTGTAGTATTTTTGAACTTATAGAATTCCAAATTTAACAAGTAAAAAATTATACCGGTCTAAATTTAAAGTGATTTCATTAAATATCCTAAAGATTTTAGGATCTTGAAGGTTTTAAGGATGATGATGATGAACTATGTAACATTATCTTACTATTTTCAGGTACTCTTAAACCCCTGTTTTTATCATTCTTTGGTTGGGTCTTGTTTAGGGGTGCTTCGAGTAAAATTTTGGAAAATTTGAAGGGATTTTGGGCTATACACAGTTGGTGCACAGTTTACCCAAACTGTACGCCACACTAGTGAAATTCGAGAAAACCCTAGCATTAAGGGTTTTCATAATTGCTGAATAGTTTGCAAAATTGTGTTACCACCAAGGAGAAACTTTGAAACCCCATAAGTAGGTTCACACAGCTAGGGTTCGTGTTTTGAGAAACCATGTGGCCCTGCCTGAGAAACTGTGTGCACGAATTTTTATTATTCCAAAAATTCATTAAAAATTCCTAAACCACATTTTTATCCCCCTCTTGATCCTAACTCACCCTATCACGTTTTCCTATGATTTTTGGGCTCCCAAGAACTAATTTTGGCTCCTCCAAACCCTCTCCAAATTGGATCGAATCTAGGAAAACTTTGTTCGATCCTTTCCCAATAAGGTTTATCTCCACATTATTTATCTCCCACTCTCTTACCTTCTTTTACATAGGGTTATTTAGTTCTCTATATTATGGTAGGATCTAATATAAGTTTTTTAATATCTTGAATCTAGGATTGATTATCATATCTTCATTGTGATATCCTTCATTGGATTTTTCCATATAAGGCTTTATGATTCGTGATCTCATTGCAGAAGTAATGTTTCATGATCTATAGTAAGTGATTCCATTTAATATTTTCCATTTTATTAACCCTAAATTTCTTGATTTAAATTTATTTTATTTTAGTTGGTTTATTAAAAACCCAATTCCATTGAATTCGATATTTGAATTATATTTGCCATGAAATTGGGAAAAACCCCAATTCCATTGAATTGGGGTGTGATTTGTATTTTGATGGAAAATTTTGGAAATTTAAATTTTGGAATTTAATTGTGAAATTGATTTGTGAAAATGATTTCAAATTTTTATTTGATAAAAATGGATTAATTGTTTTGATAGAAACCCATTTGTTTTATCCTATAAAAATGCATGATTTGATAACAACTCATTTTGGTTTTTAAATAGAAATTGGCATATTAAAATGGGAAATGGGTTGAATTTTATTTTAAATAGTTTTAAAATAAATTACCCATTATTGGTTGTTGTTTTATCACATGAAATACTCAGTAGTTAGTGTGTTATTTGAGAAAAAAACTAGGTTGGAATTTCCCTAGTAATGGATAGACTCTTTACAACTCTAACATAAACTTATTGGAAGATCTTATCCCAAATGGTATGTTGGTTAGTATTCTTTGGATAGTATCAAAGGGGTGTGTGTTCACATTATCATTATCATCATATGAGTGTGTTATTATACCATAACCTAGAACTATATTACCTCTTGGAAGATGACCATGTTTCTCGTTGTTAATGTTTTAAAATATATGTCATTGTTTGTAAATAGTATTACACATGATTTATGAATTTATATAAATTGTTTTATATAAAATGTTAATTAATCTATTTGTTAAATTATTTCCATTATTTTAAATTTAAAGTGTGTTTTTTTAAATATGATTTTGGAAATTCCATGTTTGTTTATTTAAAATTGAATGCCTTATCTGGTTAGTTATATTGGAATCTGATTATGGAATCCTTGGTGAGAACCTGTTGAGATTTTATCTCAAACCCTACCTATTCCTTTGGAAATATTTATATTTCCTCCTACCAAGTTCGATCAAGGAGAAACCACCACTTGGAGGTGGTAGTTGTTGTTGATCTTTAGGATTGAGTTGATGTGTCCCTTAGGGCTTGGGTGGTTATCATGTTTTGCGGTACTTTTTTGTTGTAAATTAGGTTGTTTATACCTGTTTGACTTCTGGTACAGTTCTCCCTATGTTTCTTTATTTTTTTCATACTAACTTGTATTTATTTCTTCTATTTTGTTTATGTAAAATCCATTCCCACTCTCATATTTTTTGATGTGATGTTCTTATCACCAACCTGTGGGGATCGAGAATTCCCTTCGGACTATGTCAGTTCTAAATCTGGTTTCATAGTACCAGGGTATTTGGGATGGTTTATGAAAAAATTATGATTAATTCTAAGTAGATAATAGAATTTTACATTGTAATATTTTATATTGTGAAGTTAAGGAGTTTTAATATGTTCAAGGAGTTAAACATTAGTAATATGATTCCTAAATCTCATCATTATTCAAAAAAAATATGTTTATGTTAATCACTAAAGAGTTAGTGGTAGGGTTTTATCAAATGGTCACATGGATATATGGTGGGAATTACATTTAGATGTAATGAGTTAATAATACCCATAAATTAAAACAATTATAAGGATAATATGGATGTCTATCATATATGATATGTGATATAGGCACTTATGTATGGTTTTGTTAAGTATTCTTAAAATAGATTTAAGAATATAAAATTTATCATATAATAGGCAGTATCCATTTTATCATTCTTTCATGTTGGGTGTATAAATTTATATATAGATATACATTTGGTGAAGTGTGAGGATAATTGACTTCTCAAAGTAAGAATTTGAATTATCATTAATTAATGTTCATCATGGAATATTATAGGTTATGATGAAATTATGTGGTTGGTGTGAGTAATATTTTTATTAAGATTTACCAAATATTCTCATGAGGCATAAAATAAAGGATAAGATTAATTATGTGCACTAGATGGCCAATAAAGTATACCACATGGAGTGGCATACACTATGTGTTTAGTATACAAGGGGTGCATGGATCATATATGAGTCTTCACTACCTAAGGTTTGGGATATACCTAGAATGTGAACCTTTATACTTTGATACCTTTATTATATAATCCAAAATTATCTTAGCTAATCAGGGGTAGTTATGTATGTTGTTCATCATGTCATCAGTTGGAGCTCAACTGAGACGGTATTTTTCCTCTCGTGTGAAAAGTATGACATCTATACCCTCAATTGAGATAGATAAAGGTGTGTGAACCCACACCTATATAGTACATAAGATTTTATTATCCATTCGGGTGAGGGGAATGTGATTTTCTCATCCATAAAGGTGAATGATATGTAGTTAATTAATCAAACTAGACAGTATATACTTGAATAATAAAGAATATATGATTTGGCTATATGGGATTGACAAACTTCATGTCCTATGGTCATTCGATGTCTTGGAAAAAGGGAACATATGAGAATCGAAACATTCATAAAATAAAAACCAGTTTACAAAAATATAGAGAAACTTGTGTTTGGTAGAGATCATGTTAGATCCCTTGTATTAAGTTTGATTCAGAGAGATACTTAAAAATTGTTTTAGAGTTATTCCAGAGGAGTTTTGGAAGGGTATCCAAAAGGTATTACATATGATGTCATATATGGTGAGTTTAATGACATATTTATAAAAACAATTTTCAAGATATCCAAAATGAGTTTTTAATATGATTTCAAAAAGTATTGTATGTGATACAATATAAGGTGAAATAGAATAGAGACTTTCAGGATTAAGTGGAAGTGGTTGATTGAAAGGAATATGTATTAAATCGAATATTACATGTGATGAATTTTGGAAGCCTTATCCTTTAGATTACATCGTATCCATGGACTCAAATATGGATTTTAATTGGATTATGGTTTTTAATAAGGTTTAGATTAGGCCCACTCATTTATCTCTTATTTGGTAGTTGGCACACAACAGGTTACCCACTGATTATGTTTTGTTGAAATTTGGAATCTCTTTTTGTTTTCTATGTTTTATGTGTAATCAGTATATGGAGGATAAGGAACACCTATTTCTTAGTTTTGAAACTTCCACAACATTTTAGAATAAGATCTTGGACATATTCATATTTCATGGGAAACACTTATCTTGTCTACATTCTCTCTTTCACTATTGTAAGTGCATCGCATGTTCTGCACAGGTTTTCTTCTTATTCCATGTTATAGTTTTTGAAATTTTTCACACAATTTGGTTTGGTCGTAATGCAATGCATCATGCTAGTAAGGCTTTCTACTTGAGATTAGTGCTTCAGCGGATCATTATTACTATCAAAGATTTAGGTTTGGTGCATATGGGTTATTGTGATAATAGTGTTCAAGATTTCATGACTCTGGAAAATTTGGGACTACCTAGTAATTATAAACCATCTTTGGAAATTATTTAAGTCTTTTTGATTCCCCATTTACATCAGTGGATAAAAATCCATAAGAATGGAGCTTCTAAAGGAAATTCAAGTCCCTCAGGTTGTGGTGTAATCTTTCGTGATCATGATGAAAAAATCAAGGGTTGTTTTATGGCTCTTATGGAGTGAAACTTTCTATTAAAGTGGAGATTCTTGGAATGATTCATGTTTTCAATTTTTCAAAAATGAAAGGTTATAATAACCTTAGGTTGGAAAGTGAATCTTCTACTCTACTTTAGGCAATCAGAAACAGTGCATTGAGTATTTCTTGGAGACTTATAACTATATGTATGGAATTAATGAATACTCTTATGAGTCTCAACTTCATTGTCACACATATATTTCAAGAGGAAAATATGTTTATAGGTGGGATTGCTAAAAAAGGTGTTGGTATGGCTCTCACATGGTCAGATTCTCTCCTGGATGATTTGATGCCTCTTTATTAAAGAGATTTTAATAAACTCCCGCGCTTTATACTTTTTTAGCTTTTCTTTTAGTAAATAAATTCCTTGGACTTTTTGTCAAGGGACTCTTTAAAAAAATCATTTTAACCAATATATTCTTACACAATAGATTTAGATTATATTGGAACTTACATATGATTGGTATAGGGTATACATAAGTTTCAATTGATAATATTCATTTTCTTCCATGTTAAAGATGATATTAAAAGGAAGTAATACATTAGATGCAATGCCAAGGGAGATTAATGAATATGATACATTCATTGAACAAGGTATTAACTCATGAAATAAATTCAATTATTTGATACACTTAATGACCGAGGGGCACCTTGAAGTTCTATGTTAACCCCACTTCCATACAATGGTAGTAAGTTGGGTGTGTTAATGCCTTATGCAAGGCAGAAATTCCCAAACATTGATGCTCTCTTTCTCCTACCACCTTTGTATCATGAGATATTATTACATCATAGAGTATGGAGATTCCCAAATATATTATGTATGATCTAGTTAACCTACGGATACCTTCAGAGGTGGGAGGAATTTTTATTCCACTCTAGTGATCTCCATCAAATTAATTTAAATGAAATAAAGTTGTTGTTGTGGTTCTTTGGTGAAAGGTACACATGGTTTTATAGTGTTTTTCATTTACAATATTGTACACAGTTTCTATTATCTTTCATGGTGATCTTGGGTTTTGGGTTTATAATTTTTTCCACTTTTATGATTATATGTTAATCAACCCATTAGAAACCTGACAAATATTTCATGTTATACTAAAGGCACACTCCACGTTATCATTCTTTCATGTTGTATTCATATATTCCATGAATTGAAATGATAATTGACCACTCATATTATAACTTTGAGTTATCCCTAAATGATTTTTTCCAAGAAGTATTATAGGTGAGATAAAATGTTAAGGTTATCACGGGTTGGATTTCATATAAGGATACATAATATGTTCATGAGGTATAAAATGAGTTTTGTGTGCTAGATGATCCACCAAGTATACCACATTGAGTGTCATACAATATGTATTTGGTATTCTAGGGGTGCATGTTTCACATTGAATCCCCGTAACTTGAGTTATAAAGTTACTTAGCATGAGAAATTTCATAATTTTAAACCTTTATTACATAATCCTTGAGTCTTAGCTAATTAGGGGGGGTGGGTATGTTATTGTTAATGTCATAATTTGAGGCTTAAACAAGATGGGATTTGTCCTCTCATGTGATGAGAAATACCTTTGGGTACTTAATTGAGATAGACTACGGAATATTATAGTAATACCTATATAAGTTACAGGTTATGTTCTTATCAATCTGTATGGGGGTCATGTGATGTGTGCATAAGATTAGATGAATGAAATGTGGTGTATTTATTGACCTGGGTAGTCTATACTCAAATAATAGAGAATGTGTGACTATATTATATGGCATTGATTTACTATATTTCCTATGTCCAATAGATATCTTAGACAAATGTATTATATGATTATGTATACTAGTATATGTTACAACTTGTGGACACAAGTATAGAGACTCATGAGTTTGATTAGGATCATGTCATATCCATTTGTATTTGAGTATAATTGATTCTTTTATAGAGGCCAATATTTTCTTACTATTATAGATTTGGTAATTTATTATTGTTCTCAATCCTATAATGGAACATGGGGTAACAATTTGTGGTTCTATGGACAAGGATCAAGTTTATGAAACATTGAGAGATACCCCAAAATTGTTTTGGAGGATATCCAGAAGAAGTTATGGGTGGATTTTCAAATTTGTTCCATATGATATAGTATAAGATGAAAATGAATGATATAATTTCCAAAATAAATTTTTAAAGATATAAAAAAGGAGTTCTGGATATGGTTTGAAAGGTCGTTATATATGATCTGAATAGGGTAAAAGTATGATAAGTCCATGAGATTTTAGTAAAATTTGGATATTGATGGAATTGTATAATAAAATATCTTGACCAAGATATAGGATATTCCATGTTTTGTGATAAGGAGATCCATAGAATAGTGGAATTCACTATTGTGTGGTAGTGTTATGCACAACCTTGTGAATTGTGCGGTAACATGTGGTCTTGTTAGATCCTATTTTCCAATGGCTATCATATTTGGTTAATAATCATATAATGATTAAATTTAAGAATTTAAAAATCATACACAATCATTCAAACATCAAACAATTAGTAATGGTTTTGATCCATATGTTTCAAATGAGTTGAAATTTTTTGAACATTTGTGAAATATACCATGAATATAGTGAATGTTTGAGGTAATTGAAGGCCTATATAAATTGGTTCAATATTTATACAATTTTTTTCACTCAATAGATGTGTTCTTGAAATGGTTAAAACACCTCATGGTTTAAAAAACCAATATATTGTTTCACTCATTCCTTTAAATAAGGATATAGAAGACCATGGTGTTGAGAGAAGTCCTTGTTCAGAATTTGGAGATTACACAATCTATGGATACCCTTGGAGGGAGGAGTCCTTCAGCTTTCCTTTCATGATTTTGATCAATCTTGTGTGAGATCTTGGATAGGCCGGATCATCAACATGAAAGGTATATAATTTATTCTTCATTTTATTATTAATTCTAAATTCATAGATAAATTATGGGTTTAATTAGGTTTTGGGGTTGTTCTTCCACTATGTTTTGGATGTTAGACACCTCTATAAAAATCTTCAGAACTCACCCATGGTTCCATATAGGGTCTCTTACACCTAATTAATCATGATTACAGTTTATATAAAATATTCACAACCATATAAGAAGGTAATATTAGAGACCAACTACCTCAATAATGAAGTTGACCCTTCAATCTAAGACCACTCTATCCTCGACCAAGTAATCATCAAGCACCATCCTTATCCATGATCCCCTAACTCATCCAAGAGACTCCGTAATTAATTATAAACACTTAAAATTAATTTAAATAATTAATTAAATACTTTTTTTTTAATAATAAATGTGGTGAAACTCATCAAGTAATGTATCCTCACCAAAATCCCAATAAACGGTGAATGGAATACTCCTGACATACCCACCAAGTCCACTGATAAAAATAATAATCATCAATCAACACTGATTTTCAGATAATTTCATCTAAATTTTATGAAATCCATAAATAAATCAATGCAATGGTTACCTCAAATAAAATGATATGAAAATTCATGTGTTCTACTCTCTCAATCCCCCTCTAAGCATAATGAAATAAAGTTCTATTGTACTAAATTGATTTCAGAACACTTCAATGTAATTAGAATCAAATCCATAATTTCTTTCTATCAAAATTAGAGAAAATAAAGGGAGAGATGTGAAGAGGAATATGGTAGAGATATCACCTCATTTCACCAAATCCACACATCTAAAACAACCCAAATCTTGGGGGAAGGATTGATGAAGGGGTGTAACCCCCACGGATAATGGCCAACATCCAATCGGTTCCCATTTTTTTTAAATTTTACAATATTTAAATTAAGTAATTAAATTTAAAAAACTATATAGTGATACTTTGATACATAACCATGAAGGTCATGGTGCAACACCCTAATACAGAGAAACATGAAATGATCACAACCAACCATTGTAGTGTTATCAAGTGATTCATGGAATAATACCCTACATAGAACCAGCCATTATGGTGTGATCCTCCCTTACTCACTTTTAAATCCCCAACTCATTGTGACATGATGTAACCTATTGAAGAGTGAAACCTCCCCCATTATCCTAATATTTATTCTTATGCAGAGCTCACGATGTGATCCCTTACCTTCCCAACACAAGCCTTAAATCCACGTCATAATGCCTTCTGGCAAGATTCACTGTGTAATGCCTCATACATTATCATGTGATTTTCTTCCCTCACCTAAAATCATCCTTTTTGCATTGGACTATGGAATAGTTTCCTCCTCCTTTATAAAAAAAACTTCCAATCCCCTCTAAATTCATTATGATCCTTCTTCCCAGAATATCAATATATTAAATATCCTTTAATCCCTTCAAAATGTGACTATAAATGCTAAATCCTAAAAAAATAAAAAAAGGGTTCACAATTCTGCTCTCATTAGAACCAATATTTCTAGTGTTTTTTTAGGTTTTTTGATTTTTTTAAATGAGTGAAGGTTAAAAAAATTTGAAAAATATGTTTGAAAGTTGGCAGGGGGCATGCTTCCTTTCAACCAAAAAAATTATTTTAAATATACTTTTTTGTATATTTAAAAAAATTGTTTTGTTTCGTTTTGTTTTGTTTTTTTTTTGTTTTTTTTTTTGTTTTTTTTTTATATATATAATAATAAAAATTAGCAGAATTTATCTTCTATTTAATATCCAACATTACTGTCATTAAATCAGTCTAAAATTCTGATAGAAACCCTCACTCATTGATCCCTTTTATAAGAGGTTTCACCCTAGAAATCATTCTATATTTTCGATGTGGGATTTGGGTTCTCCCATTCCTACGCAGAATTAATAATATATTATTATTAATCATTTTTAATCAATTAATTATTAATATAAATTACTATTTAATAATATTATTAAGCAACTAATTAATTTATAAATAGTTAATAATTATAATTAATAATTATATTAATAATTAACTGTTTAATAATTATATAATTAATAATTATATTACTACCTAATTATTATATAATTATTAATTATATTACTAATTAACTATTTAATTATTAACTAATTAATAAGTATATAACTAATAATTATATTACTAATTAACTAATTAATTATATAATTAATAATTAATAATAAGTAATTATATTACTAATTGACTAATTAATTATTAAATAATTAATAGTTAATAATTATAATTAATAATTATTAATTATAATTAATAATTATATTACTAATTAATTGATTAATTATTTTATAATTAATAATTATATTACTAATTAACAAATGAATTATTATATAATTAATAATTATATTAATAATTAACTAGTTAATTTTTATGTAATTGATAATTATATTAATAATTTACTAATTAATTATGAACTAAATAATTTAATAAGAAATTAAATATTTATTAATTACTAATTAATTAATAATTAATAATTATAATATTATTTTTAATAATTATACATTATATATTTATTATTTATTATTTATTTATTATTAAGATTATTTTTTATTAATTATATATTATTTAATTTCTAATCAATTAAAACCTATTATACATTATTAGCTGTTTAGAAATTAATTAGTTTTTTATTAATATTTTTAAATAGTAATTAATAATATTAATTAAATGATTAAAAATGATTGGTAGTAATATATTATTAATTCTGTGTAGGAAAGGGAGAACTTGAATCCCACATCAAAAATGCAGAATGATCTCCAAGGTAACCCCCCTTAAAAATGGAGCTCTTGGTGAGGGTTGCTATCAGAATTCTAGACTCCTCTAATTGAAGTAATGCTAGATATCAAAAAGCAGATAAATTCTGCTAAAAAAATTTATTATATATATATATAACAAAACAAAAATTAAAAAAAAAATTAAACATACCAAAAAGAATATTTAAAATAAATATTTTTTTCTTGAAAGGAGGTAGGCCCACTACCGCCTTTCAGACATATTTTTCAAAAAAAATTGAACTAGACAATTAAAAAAATATTCTAGAAAACATATATAAAAACTCCATATTTATATAACTCTACTATGTTTTCCTAGTGAGGGTCGTTACACCTCACTTTTCATACCACATCACTTCCCCTTCACACATTATCACATAACTACCACTATAACAATAAATTCCACTAATTGACATCTTATAAATGAGCAATTTTCTACCCATAAGGACCTCTCTCAAATATAACCACCATGAAGTACTTATCCACCTATCAAGAACTCGCTGTCACCTCTCTATCAATAATAAGATATCCAACCACAAGGAACTCATTATCATATATCTATCACCAATTAATTATCCAATTGTAAGGACTATGTAACATATTCGCACAACTAAATAGCTATCCCCTCATAGGTAACCAGATAACACCTATAAATAATAAGTAGTTATGAACTTATAGGTAACTCACAGAATATCCACATTTATGGGTTGGATCACTGTCCATTTGATGGGACTCTTTCCAGTTTTCTTGGTGTTCACCCTCAAGGAACCTCCCCATTGTGACGTCCTAGACCCATATGCCACTTAATGGGTTCCCCAAGACAAGTTGGCAACATGGCCTAAAAATCATCTCCCTAAACACCAGAGGCTACCGACTAGTAGTGAGGACCTAGGGTGTGTCTATGGTGAGACTATGACCTCGTTACTAGAGTGTTTCACAATAAATAGGTATAAATAGAGGTAAATAGTAGAAGCAATATAATTAAACAGAAGGTAAAACGTAAATAGACAAAGATAAAAATAACTTAATTAACTGAAATAACTGATGATGATATGTCATGCCACTAAAAAACTGGAAAACATGGATACAAGACAACAAGCATAACATGTTCCACAAAAGTATAAATAAAATCAATATACTATCCCAAGAATTATGAGCTCCATCTTAGTCATCTACTTTCAATATCCATCCTAACACAGTAAGAAATCAAGTATTCAAAGTCGTATACCCCCCTTTATCAACACTTGTAATCATGTAATTTGTCTGGGGTACCAAACGGAACCCAAAGAGGGTGTTAGATAAATCTCAATGTGCCACCACCAATGGTGTCTATAACATCTTTCCCGTGTAATGGAAATGTAACTGTGTGTAGGCATTCATATATAAAGCAAAGTAGTACAATGTAACTAAATACCCAAGTACCTTCTTCATCCCTCAGTTGGTGTCTAAACATATAACCAAGTCATTATTTGATTGTACCAATTTATAAATCCTTCACACATTATCAATGGCTAAGGTTCCAAGATATAACAAGGAAACCATAATAAATAGTTAATAAGAAGTGGTTCCATGGTAATCACCAAGGAAACCTAGACCTCAGGGGTTGCTAACTCAGTAGTAACTAGGTCTAGATAAGGGTAAGAGTGTAATCCATGGAGCATAGTCCAAGGAATTCCACAATAATATGTCTACCAAATCTAATGTGATCATCCAAGGTAAAATGGGTCTAAGTAGTGACTGGGCCCTATGGGATTTAACCATGGAACCTACTTTTCAATGTTTGATCCAAGAAGTGTATCCACAACATCCTTTAATACTATGTGAGGGATCCTATGGTGTCATACTTAAAATCCAAGAATAGAAAAGGATTTGGATTTTTGTGGGTCTCAACCTATGAAAGTTGTATCCTTGAATCGGAATGGGGTTCCCGAGTGCTCAAGGCTTTCCCCGATAAGAATCCAAGGTGAGATCGTGTCAGGCCACTCGTTTTTAATAATGAAGTCATGTACAGTTTCAATTGGTTCAAGACATGATTTTCATTAGTGTTAATAGGCCAAGTAGAATTCAACCTTTATTAAATCCATTTTATGCATATTCAAAAATTAAGGTTCCTTCTTCTTCCTTCCATTAATGTGGTAAGGGGTTCTACAGACATGCAATCTATTATTTATTTAAATTTAATCTGATCAAGTCATATACTTAGTATACTTGCTAATTTCCATTTCACATTTAATTATCAATTGAAGAACTTACATTAGGTGGATCAAGTGGTGATCATACATTGTAATTTCCATTATGAAATTCACAATATAATTCAAGCCATTTAATGTAGAAAATCTTTCCCTTAGAAGGGTCAAGACAAGTCACACCCAAACAGTGGCTAAAACATGTCAAATACTAAAAACCCAATTATGGAATAACATCCTACATGGGATGTATGGAGTTTTGGGCATAACCACCAATAATTAATCACATATTCGGAAAGATCATAATGATACAGTTCTAATGAATATAAGCATGGAATATAAATTCAATAAAGAACAGCCGATGAAATCAGTGGGGCCCACATGACAATTCCAAAATCAATGAACTTAATGAATGAGTTATAGACCACACACCTTAGGGTATTATGACTCTCATCCTCTGGTATTGGCCCTTGATTTGTCTTGGATCAAAGTATATCTAAGAAAATAGGAAAAATGATGATACCTCGATAACTTGGTCAAGAGCAAGAGAGAAGAGGAAGAGATAAAAAGGACTCGAGTAATTATTGTCGCACATCCAATGTGATGAACAAAAGATCAATTAGATCAATGATGAAGGATATCTCTTAATCTATACCTTAGGCCTGAAAAAAGATCCAAATTAGATCAATGGGGGCCAATCCTACTGGAAATTGTATTAGGAGGAAGGAGGAGGCTTAATTAGATTATTAAGGGAAAAATGTAAAATTACCCAGAACTTAGCCTATGCACAGATTGTCCACAAGGTTTTCCAAACTGTGCACAAACCATACATGGGTACTTGGGAAAAAGGGGCACTAGCATGGTTAGTCTTCATGGTTAGGGAAATCGTGTGCCAACTATGCAGTAAGGATTTTTCCAAAAGGGAACCACCTGCATAGTTAGATCAAACTGTGTTTCAGGCCTAGTTTTCCAAAAAAAACTATGTTATGGACTTTGAACAATCCCTATACACCCTCAGAACCTTCACAAAATCATTATGAATCCATATTAGGTTCAAAATAAATAACTAGAAAAAAATTTAAATGATCCATACCTAAGTGAAAAACCATGTTCTTACAGTCTTCCCCCTTAAAAGAACGCATCCCTGGGTTCACCTTACAAGGGTGGAGAAATACTATCTAAGAAAAAATCGAGCCATTGGGACTGTA
The DNA here is from genome assembly GCA_963277665.1 of Viscum album. Classification (NCBI taxonomy): domain Eukaryota; kingdom Viridiplantae; phylum Streptophyta; class Magnoliopsida; order Santalales; family Viscaceae; genus Viscum; species Viscum album. The sequence goes on from OY728144.1 coordinate 187,541,012, forward strand.
CGCGGTCCTCCCACTCCCAAGTCTCATCCTACACACGGTTGTGCTACCATAGTACCTATACCTGAGGTAAAAAACAGCCTCGAAGAGCCTTCATGCTTCGGTCAATGATGTGTATAAGATACTCCTCAAAGGTAGCATCAGCATCTAACTCTACTTACTAAGGATGAAAGGTATGAGACGGTTCGGCATGATACTGTCGAAGCTGTGAAACATGGAATATGTCGTGCATGGAATGGTACCTATGAGGTAATAATAATTGATAGGCTACCATCCTGACTCCCTATAGGATCTTAGATGTCCCTACATAAAAAGTTGATAGCTTTCCCAACTTCTATAACCATATATTCCCTAGAGTGGGTGATACTTGAAGGAAAACATGATCCCCAACCTCAAAATCTAGAGGTCATTGAAGGTGATCGGCATACGATTTCTATCTAGACTGAGTAGTATTCATATGTTCTATGATCAGCTAAACCTTCCCCAAAGTCTCCTAAATGAGATGAGGACCTAGTAGGGTTGCCTCTCCTGCCTCTAGCCAGCACAGGGGTTAACAGAACAACCTACCATACAATTCCTCAAAAGGAGCCATATAAATTGTCACCTAAAATCTATTATTATAGGAGAACTCAATGAGAGGAATATTATTCTCCCAAGAACCACTGAAATCAAGTACATATGCTCAGATCATTTCCTCTAGAACCTATATTGTTAATTCTGATTGTCCATTGATCTAAGGGAGAAAAGTTTCGCTTAGAAGCAAATGTGTTCCCATATCCTTCTGCAATCCCTGCTATAACTATGAAATGAAATGAGAATCCATGTCTAAAATTACAGTATGAGGGACCCCATGTAGTCTTATTATCTCATAGACAAAAAATATTTCCATTTCATCAACTGAGAAACCCTCCTGAATATGAATGAATTGGGCTAATTTCTTCAGTCTGTCAATAAAAACCCATATAGTGTTCTACCTCTAGAAGACCTATGTAAACTGACTAAAAATTCCATAGCAACATCTTCCCATTTCCATTCTGGGACTAGAAGTGGTTGTATCAAGCCTATAGGTCTCTGGTGCTCCACCTTCACCTACTAATAGGTGGAACACCTAGTGATAAAGCATATTATATGACATTTCATCCTAGGCCACTAAAACTGGTGTTGCTTGTCTTGATACATCTTCAAGATTCCTGGATGAACTTCCCACTGAGAGGCATGAGACTCTTTCATCAACTCCTCTCTCATATCTGTAGGGATCTAGACATGTCCGTGAATGCATAGGATGTTTTCTATATCTACAGACCAATCTAGAGGTGGGTTATCTCATGATATACTCTCTCTGAATACCAAGACTTCAGGATCTGAAAATTGTCTACCCTTCACCTTATCAAGTATGGAAGAGGTAACTAACCAAGATGAGAGGTAATACTACTCATGACTATCATAAAACTCAAGATGTATCTCAGAGAAGAAGGACATAAATTTTCATTCATCACTATATTCTCATACTTCATATTCTTGAGTTTTCCTACTCGGTACATCTGTAACCACATTTCCCTTCCCAGGTAAATTGGCAAGCTCAAAATCAAAGGATTGTAGATATTTGACCCATCTCCACCATTTGAGGTTCATGTCATGATGAGTAAAGATATATTTGAGGATCTTGTGGTCCATGTACACCATAAAGTGCTCACCCAACAGATAATGTCTCCAACAACATAAGTCATGGACAACTACTACTAGCTCGGTGTCATGCGTTAGGTATTTTCTCTCATGGGGCCTCAACTATTGAGATCTATATGCAATGACTTTGTACTCCTTCATTTTCACTACTCCTAGGTCGAAGCCTAATGCATCACAAAAGATGGTATAACCTCTTTCTGGCTCTGGTAGAATTATAATAGGTGTCAATACAAGCCTCCCTTGTAGCTTCTAAAAGTCTTTATCACATGCTTATAACCACAATAACTTAACACCCTTCTTGGTAAGGCTAGTAAGAGGTGAATTAAGATGTGATAAGTCTTGTATGAAATGCCTATAATATCCAGCCAACCACAAGAAACTTCATATATCAAACATGTTCTTGGGATTCTCCCAAGAAACTACAACACTAACCCTTTCTAGGTTAATATATACTCCTGATTCTAATATGATATGGACTAGGAAGTGAACTTTGTTGATACATAAGTGGCACTTAACAAGATTGGCATAAATATGATGCTTTCTCAGTGTACTTAGAATGATCTCAAGGTGTTTAGAATAGTCGTTATGAGTATGAGAATACACCAAGATGTCATCCACAATGGCCACAACAAAAGTGTCAAGATGGGGATGGAAAACCCTATTCATCAGATCCATGAAAATAGTAGGCACATTCATAAGACTGAACAGAATAACAAGGTACTCATACGGACCATACTTGCTATGAGAAGTTGTACGTGGTATGTCTAACGGCCTAACTCACACCTGATGACAACCCGATCTCAGGTTGATAATAGAGAAGACCCTAGCTCCTCGAAGCTAGATGAAGATATCATCTATTTTAGGAAGTGGATATTAGTTATTGAACTTAATATTGTTTAACCTTTTTTAATCCATGCATAGACATAAGGTTCTATATTCATTCTTAGTGAAAAGAATGTGTGACCCCAAGTGGATGTATTGGGCCATATAAATCCTTTGACCTCTAAATCCTCTAACTTATGCTTGATCTCTTGAAGCTCTATAGGTTCCATCTTGTAAGGAGAAATGGACACTAGAGATACTCCTAGAACAAGCTTGATAGTAAACTCCACCTCCCTCTAAGGTGGTAAGACTAAAAAATCATCGGGAAAGATGCCCATGAAATGATCCACTACTAGAGGGAAATTAGCTTGATATAAACCATGGTCCTCTACAAAGTGTTTTTCAATCTGGGCAGTCACTCCACCTATCCCATGATGCTCTGTTCTTGCTCTTCTATTCTGGACATCCCACTCACCCTTATGTAGATAACTGCTACCCTATGTTGATATAAACGATACCCGACAGTGATAGTAGTCTACAAAATCATGATAGTAAACCAACCAATCCATCCTGATAATGAAATAGAATCTCTTCATCTTGAGAAAAAAGAGGTTCCATAAGAAATGGTAGCCTCCCACCTCAAGGAGACAGTCCATACACTAGCGTATGACTACTGTTTGTACCCCTAACAGTGTATCTAGGGTCATTACACCATAGAAATATTGTATCTTCAGTCTGAGACTTTCCATGATAGATACAGAGATAAAATATTTCTAAGAACCTATATCAAATAAAAAATATACTATAGTTGATGCCACTAGAATAGTACCCCATACTGTAGGTGATCCCACAACTTGATCCTTGGGTATCGGTTGTAGTTCACACAACAAACTTGATCCATATCCATATTAAATAGCTGGACTACCACGATCATAACTGATTTTTTGGTACTGCTGGTGATCAGGGGTCTATCAACCACATCCGTAACCTCAACCTTGTTCAGTCCTTCCGATGCTACTCAAACTACCACCTAATGCAGCGCAAAAGAACCCACTCTTGAAGGTGGAGCTAGTACAGATCCTTTTCTACTCAAGGCTGGTGGAATGGTCCAGAAAAACACTGAAGATGCCCCATACGACCACAATCCCAGCACTCCATTAGGTCTGTATCACAATGAGGCTTTAGGTTACCCCAGCATCCACACTGATGGCACACTACGAATCTATCAACATGATAATTATGTTTGTCACTTCCCTGATGAGAAACCTTGAGGGAACATTTACTGCCATTGGGAGAACTATTGGCCTGCCATGGCACTGGTTCTATATGCCCAGTATTATTTTAATCCCTCATGTTATGCTCAGGGATAAGATCCATATTGACTTTTTTAGAAAACATAGGCATGAAAAATATATTCACCTACGTATGGATGGAATACTGGTTCCCATCTTCGAAATGTTTGGCATATGAAATCTCATCACTAGAGAGAAGCGGTGCAAAGCACTGTAACTCTGTGAAACACACTGAATATTCCATAAATCAAATAGAACCTTGCTCGAGATGCATGAAATATATGGCTCTGTCAACTCTTTATGTCTGAGTAAAGAAATAATCATAGAAGGCAGTCCGGTAATCATCCCATAACATGCCCGGATGACAACTAGCCTGGGTAATCACATCCCACCGATGATTGGCCAAATCCAAAAGCATGTATGTGGAATGATTGACCCTCATATTCGAAGGAATCTCCAGATTCTCAAAGATAGTTAGGGTGGATTTTGTCCAAGACTCAACAGCTTCTGGACTACCATCTCCTAAGAAAGTAGGAGGATGCTGCTACTAGAACTCATGATTCAGATCAGCCATCGTAGGTGAAACTCATAGAGAACCATGCATGGACTATATCAAACATAGGAAACTATCACAAACTTGGGAATCAATTCCCATATTGGCTATAGTAGGTGGTTCCTTGAGTGAAACTCCTGGAGGTAAGATCGGTGCCTCAAGGCCCAACATGTTTGGATATTGATCATTGCCACCTTCTTAATGTATTATACGAGGACTTATGGTGGAATTGGTTTTCAAATTAAAATCACACGCATCATAAAAATATTTAAGCAGATCGATAGCAACACTTATGAAGGAAAAACAAGAAAAAACTCTCTACCCAGGGTATACTACCCTAACTACCTGCTTAGATATCCAAGTAATGATAAGTTCTCAAGTATAAGTTTCATTTCATTTTACTTTTAATTACTAGGTTCACTCTTTTACCTTTTATAAACATGACAAGTCAGGATAAGTATGTGAAACCAATTATTTTTAGATGTCATGATTCAATTTATAATGAATATAAATTCCCAGTGAATTAGTGCCAATACACCTTATCACTAAAAATGACACCCATTTATTTATAGCATAATGGCTCGACTCGGTAAATTACTCATCCCACCCCATGAGGGACCATACACCTCATGAATTAAGATAGTAAATCACTCAATCACAACCAAAATTAATATAATCATAAGATAACTATCACAACATCACTCAATAATCATAGGCATATCAAGAAATGAAAATCAATGAATGCACCTATATGGCATGGAAATATGCATGAAATGTGAATTCTAGGTGCCTATAATGATGCATATAACAATGCTCATTGCCCTCATGTCATCGAGCCAAGGATAAAATAGAATCTCAAATAGAGTAGTAATAAACAACACCACACATCTTTTGTGTCACCAAATGGTGAAATAATATCAATTTTAATAGGTAAAATAAAACAATAATTATATTTTGGGTAACTTTGATTTTACCCCGAACCTGGGTTCGCGACGCCCAAGAACGGCTAATGACCAAGTACCAAGCATTCCTAATATATAATATATTGTCTCCAAATGTAAAAGAAAATAACCTACCTCTAATACCACCTTTCTAGGACCTAGATGACACTTAATGGGTGCCCCGAGCCCAAAGGGCCACATGGCCTCAAGCGCATCCCCCCAAACGCTAGAGGCTGTTGACTAGCAGCGATGACCTAGGGTGTTTCTATGGGGAGACTCTTCCCTTATTACTAGAGTGTATCATAGTAGATAGATATAAAAAAAGGTAAATAGCAGTATAAATATAAGTAAATAGAAGGCACGACATAAATAGACAAAGATAACAATAACTAAATTCACTGTAATAACTAAAATAACTGATGATGATATGTTATGTCACTAAAAAACTAAAAAACTTGGATATAAGAAAACATGTATAACATGTTCCACAAAAGTATAAATAAAATCAAAATAATATCCCAAGAACCCTAAGATTTGGATCAGTCATCTTCTTTCAAGCTCCATCCTAACATGGCAACCAATCAATTGTTTGAAGTTGTATGCCTCCCTTTGTCAACACATGTAATCATGAAATCTACCCCAAGTACCAAATGACACATAGAGAGGGTGTGATATAAATCTTTATGGGCCACCACCAATGGTGTCTATAACATCTGGTCCATGTAATAGAAATGTAATAGTGTACAGGAATACATATATAAAGTAAATTATTACAATGTAACTACATACCCAAGTACCTGCTTCGGCCCTTGTCTAGTGTCAGAACATATAACCAAGTCATTATTTTATTTTACTAATTTATAAATAGTTCACATGTTATCAATGGTGAAGTTTCCAAGATGTAACAAGGAAACCATAAGAAATAGTTAATAAGAAGTGGTTCCATGGTATTCACCAAGGAAACCTAGACCTCAGGGGTCACTAACTCGATAGTAACTGGGTCTAACTAAGGGTAAGAGTGTAATCCAAGGAGCATGGTCCAAAGAATTCCATAATAACATACCTACTGAATCCAAGGTGATCATCCAAGGTAAAAAAAGTCTAAGAAATGATTGGACCCTATGGGATTTAACAATGGCACCTACTTGTCAATGTTGAATCCAAGGAGTGTATCCACGCCATCCTTTAATACTATTTGAGGGATCCTATTGTGTCATACCGGGTATCCAAGAATAGAAAAGGATTGGAATCTAGGTGGTTCTCAACCTAATAAAGTTTCATCCTTGAATTAGAATGGGATTCTCAAGTGCTCAAGTCATTACCTGATAAGAATCCAAGGTGATATTGAGTTAGGCCACTCCTGTTTAATAATGAAGTCATGTATAATTTCAATTGGTTCAATCCTTGCATTTAATTAGTGTGAATAAGACATGTATAATGTAACCTTTATTAAATCCATTTAAATAATATTCAATAATTAAGTTCCATTCTGATACCGTCCATTGATGTGGTAAGGGGTGCTACAGACATGCAACCTAATATTACTTCCCATAAATCCATTGGATAGGTCGTTGTCCACCCATAAGGATTATCACTTTCTTCTAGGTGTCCGCCCTCATAGACTCTCCCCATCACAACATGTATCATCTATACACTTGTCCACCCTTGGGGACTCACTGTAGGAAAAAAAATAAATCCACAATGGTTTTTTGTGGAGATTTTCAAAACTGTTTCTAAATATATTTTTTTAAATTTTTCTTATTTTTTTATTTATTTTTATCAATGGTTTTTTAAAACATGCTACTAAATCTGGTATTTTTTTAAATTGTTGAAATTTATTTTTAGTAGTGGTTTTTAATAAACTACAGCTTAAAATAATAGAAAAATATTAAATAATTAATAATTAATTTTTATTTATTATTTATAATCATTTTTATTTTTTATTTTTTATTTTAATTAATTATTAAGTTTTAATTAATAATTATTTATAATTATTTGAGACTTAAATTACTTCTAGGATAATTTAAAAATCAAACTTCACCATCAAATGGTCATAACTTTTGATCTTGGTGTTTGTTTTAACATCACAACCAGTCAAATAAAATCTTATAAAACGAACTAAAATGAAATTAGATAATAATTTGGTAATAATTAATATAATAAATTTATTACTATTTTAATAGAAAATTAAAATTAAAACTTCAACTTTAAATGGGCATAACTTTTGATCTTGGTGTTTGTTTGGGCTCTATCATATATAAAATTAGAGTCTCTAAGGAAATCTACACCACAATAACTATGGGGTCCTAATAACTATGTTTTAAAGGTTAAAAAAGTCTATGAATGCCTCCAAAATTAAGTTTTTAGTTCAAATACCATGATTTTATAACATTCAATGTGATTTCAACTTCATTTAAGAGTGTCTTCATATGCATGTTAGTCTTATATGATTTTATTCCATGGATTTACATACCTATTGATTTTATAGTGTTACAATTATTGTGAATTTCCCTCTTTTGGGGATTTATTATCATATATATATATATATCTATGTGTGTGTGTGTGTCTATATATATTTGTATGTATTCCTATACATTTATGCATGCTTATTTAAAATTTATATGTATTTATCAATATTTATTTAAAAATTATATATAATTGCATCTATTCATAGATATTTATATGTATTTATGCATATTAGTCTATATTTATATACATTTATAAATATTTATATGTATTTATGTTTATATGTTTTTATATATTATACGAGTGTGTATATATATATTTATATTTATTTATATTAATATATTTATATTTATATTTATATTTATATTTATATTTATATTTATATTTATATTTATATTTATATTTATATACAATTATATTTATGTGTGGTTGTATATATTTATGTAGTATAAATGTGTGTTTATATATATTTATGTAAATTTTGTTATATGTATACATATTTAAAGATATTTATGTATATTTATATACATTAATGTATATTTATATATATGATGTTGGTATATATATTTATATGTATATCTATTTATGTATATTTATGTATATTGGTTAGTGTGTGTATGTGTCTTTATGCCTCTATTTATATATATGTATGTAAATTTATTTATATTTATGTATTTTTATAAGATATATATAATTGTATTGAAAGAAATTTATATGTAAGTATATATATTTACTTACTATGTATTAATTTTTACTACTTATTATTTATTATTTATTATTCATTATTTATTATTTACTATTTATTATATATTCATTTATTACTGATTACTTATTTATTATATATTGTTTACTAATTTATTATTAATTTATTATTAAATTATATTTAAATTGTTATTATTTATTTAATGTTTATTTATTTAATATTTATTTATATATTTAATATTCATTATATACTATTATTTATTATTTATTATTTATTATTTATTATATATTATTTATTATTTATTATTTATTATTTATTTATTTTTATTATATATATTATTTTTTATTTTTTATTTATTGATCATTCTGTTGTAATTTATTCATTATTAATTATTAATTATTAATTTTGTATTTATTTGTTATGTATTATTTATTTTTATATATATATATACATGTTTATATACATTTATCTATATAGATATATAAGTATATTAAATTCTATTTACTCACCACATGAAGTACATGCTGGAGTGGTAAATTCTTTGCAGAATAACCAAGAGGTTAGGGGTTAAAATCTCCCATTATACATATATATGCTAAATTTATGTATGGCATGCATGGAATTTGCATGCATAGTAGGAATTAATAAATAATTAATAATTAAATAATATGAAAATATTTAAAAAAAATTAAAAAAAAAATTAAAAAACCATTGTTATACATTTTGTAGTGGTTTTCAAACCCATTGTGAAATCATTACACAATACATTTTGAAAATCACCAAAAAAATTTTTGTGATGCCAATTTTCATGAAGATTTTGAAAAACCACTGTGAAACAATTTATTGACAGTTTAAACCACAAATAAACCTAAAAAATCATTTTTAAATAATACTTTCCTGTAGTGACTCTCATTCTATCACTGATTATCTACCCTTAGGGACTCTCCCATCCTCAACCTACGATATCACCACTGCACATAATATATCCACTATGGCAAGCCATATCATTCACATTGTCATCACTATCATCATCAAATTATAAACCACTATTAAATATCTAGTCACAACTTCTGCAACACTATCACATGCCAAAAATTTATTAGTCCACCATACATTCAAATATCCTAGGGAATATTTATTGGGTATACACTAAAATGGATGAACGATATTATATGATTCATCTATATCATAAGCCTATGATATGCACCATAAGCCTAGTTATTCATGTGATTTATATCATAGACTATAATTTGGTCATATCATAAAAGGAATATATATGCCTCTATCATATGGTATGAATGGATTCTAATATGGTCAATTTGGTTTATGGGCTATTGACACATATTCTAGATGGTTTTTCTTCGATTATGAATCATTAGTATGTTTTATTTATGGAACGAAAAATATATTATGAACATTTAAAATGTTTAAAAAATTATATTCCAATGAGTATACATTTTTAGGTGATGTATGCCATTTTCCAAATGTTGGAAGTCGATGTTCGGGTACCTTTAATGAAAAATCCTATATAAAGGGATTGATCATTCTGTTGGAGGGAGTGTGTGACACTACCAACCAAATTCTAAGCTCTCTTTGATCCTTGTTCTTTATTTATCTTCATGGAGAAGGTTCCAACACACCTTTTTAGTTCAAGGTATCCTTTCTTAGTAAACAAGGATTCTATTGGTTAGTGTATTATCTAAAAGGAAAAAGTCGTTTGGTTGTCTCTTAGTGTGATCTCCATCAAGCATACTCTATCATGATCATCAAAGATGGGACATAGTGGAAAAGAGGGATGACTATTTAATATTATTTTATTTATTCGCATTTTGATCTAATGATTATAGATCGGGTTGTTTATTGGGTTTCTTCCACTTTTTTATACATGAGATGTTCCCTTTATTGTTAAATAAGATATAACATGGATAAACATTATCTTTTGGATATATCTACTTTGTATTATGATATAGAAAATAATAATGTGAAATTTAGGGTTTTGAAAATTTTTAGGGTATGGTTGGATGAATCGTAGTGTATTATTCATCAAATACCATAATTTCACACTATTTCATAAGATATGATAAGTGTTATAGTAGTATAAAACCAAAACTCTAGCTTTCACAAAATAAAGGATCATATTGTAAAAGTGATATAAAAGATATCATGAAAAATTAATTCCACCCTTGATAGCATTTACTACAAGAACTGATTGAGTCATGGATTATGAAAAATAATAGCACTATCTATCATAAAATATGATATATGATAAAAATGAAAAAAATTAATTTTACTAAAAATTGCTTATAGTTTTTAAATTATTTATAAATGATAAATTTTAGGCAATATAAATGAAATATTATTATTCTAAAATAAAATATGAAATGTTTATATTGATATATCATGTTTGAAAATTAAATAAAATATTAATTTATTTATTTATTCCTTTTAAATTTTCATGTTTATAAAAAAAATTATACTGTGAATATTTTTTATGCTTACATTTATGAGATGAATTGATTCTTATAAAATTGTCATTCTATGTATTACATTAAAGGTATGAAAACATAATATTTATTTTTTATTTACATTGACTGCAGTTTGTTATTGAAGTTATAAGCTTTAAGTTAGAGGTTGAATATAGCTTATACATATTTGGTTACATAGTTATTATTAAATATAAATCTCACTTTAGTAAAGTATCATTGGGTAGAGTGAGTTTGGGTCAAATTTCTCACTAGATTAGAGGCTTATGCCTTGTCTAGAAAAGTGGGGTTTTGCTATTTGTGGCCCTAAGATTACTCTCATGGAGATATTTGGTTTCATATAACTATAATCCTTTAAATGAAAGAGTTAAATGTACCTTATGCATGGGAAGGATTTGGATTTGTGTAAGTATATTTGGATTCAATTTTGGGTAAGTAACATAAACTGTGAGTTGTGTTAAGAGTTATATATTAATATGGTTTAGACATATTAATTTGGTGGATAGAATATAGATTTCAAAAATAAATCAGTATAAGCATGCATACATAGAGGAATAAAACATGAGATAATAAAGATTGTATGTGATGAAATTGTTATGGATTTAATATGCATGTTATGTATATTAAATTGGCGAGACATTAAAACAAAACCTCTCAAATACTAAATGTGAGATTCCTTCCAAAGCAAGAATATGTCAAGACCTTGATTATCTAACTAGGTAGATCATGCAAAATTAGGGTTTCTATGGATTATTTTGTGTAATCCATTTTGAGTATGGGTGAACTTAATGGTATCTAGTTCCCATGTTCAACTTTGATCTTTAGGTTACACTTGGCTTGGAAACCCTAATAGGATTTTGATACTAGAGGAATAAAGTTATGTTCTTCCATATAATGGATTTGGGTGAAGATTTTTCCATTCAACTATACAGTAGTCATATGTGATATAATTGGAATGATTTCCCATATAAATATCTATGTGATGGGATAAATGCTAAAACTATTTAAAAATTAGTGAAATGTGGATTCTTTCCCACTAAAGGTAATGATGTAAGGGGTTATAATTTTACTAGGAGTGATTTCATTAAAAATTCCTTAATGAAAAGATATAAAACATCATACTCTATCATAGATATTTATTTCTTATAGATTATGGAATGCATAAAGATTATAAATTTTGTGGTCGCTTATAGTTATTCCCTATAAAATAATTCTATATTGGTATACAAGGTTGATAAGCATTGTCAAAGAGAAACATTTTGAGAATATGGATGTGAATGTTATAGATATCAATTTCTCTAACTATGCCTCAAAGTTATTAGACAAAAGGTGTGCCCCACACATTTATGTTGATAAAAACAAAACCTGAGATAAGATAGAATTAAATAAAGGTTTAGTATATTACCCATGCAGAGCAGTTCAGTGGTTACACCCCTACTGTACCTATGGAAGTGTGTTGAGGAGATCCTGGTTTCAAACCTCCACATCTGTAGGTTTCTTTCCTTTGTAACCCCACCCCAGTACCTACCTTGTAAATAAAGGTTTAGTAAATCTATATATTGGAGATGGGGTTGGATTTTCTACATTATAGGTTGAAACTTATGATATAAGTGTACCTAGTATATTAGTTCTAGAGTTAGTAAATTATTACTATGTTCCATCCATAAATAGAAATTTTATTTTTGTATCTTGTTTGGACAAGATGGGTTTTTCATTCATTATTAAGTAAATGAGTTGGTCCATATATATGAATGAAATATTTTTATATAATTGGTGATATAACTAATGGTTTATATATTAAGGATATGGAAAATACAATCTACATGGACAAGAGTTGTTCCATATATATGAATGAAATGTTTAATGGCATTGGAAATATGATGAATGGTTTAAACATTCTAGATATAGATAATTCAATCTATAAAATTTAGAATAAGAAGACAAAGTTTTATTCTAACCCTACTTACCTTTTAAATTTTCTTCTTAGACATATAAATGAGATACACATTTAAAAACTCCATAGAGATGGATTATTGATCTCATTTGATTATGAATTGTTTGATACATGTGAATATTATTTATTAAGAAAAATTAACAAAGCACCTCTTAATAGGAAATTTGAAAGGTATAGTGGACTATGGGATATTATACATATATGTACCAATGAGTAATCAAGAAATTGGTGAGTTTAGGCACTTCATAACCTTTACCCAGAGGCGAGAATATGGTTTGGGATGTCCCAAATGGGTCAACTATAACGGGGTTAATCCTAAAGGTTCAAGAGGTCATTAACACTGTGTTGATGAATGAAGCATAGAGTTTCAAAATCCATATCACATGAGTGTTTATAGGGATACTTTTAGAGTTTAATTGGTATAGAAATATCTAGTTTTCCTAGGTGATAAATTTAGTAACCATCATCATTGGATTGTTGCATGTGGGCTCCGGCATACCAACCACCAATACCCTCCTAATAAAGTTATGATTTCCTCTTAATTTGTGTATATGCACTATTTCATGTCCATGGGTTCATGATGTGTAATGAGATGTTTTGAAAACACATCTAGATTGAATTGTGGGTAGGTAGTGGTGTTCTGATTAGATAATAACTATTCTATTTCTAGTGATTTTGAGTTCTTGGGAAACTACAATACACTCAACATGAATTAAATTCAGAAATTATGAAAGACATGATACATAGTAGGGATAATGGACTTTATCATTAGAAAATTGACAACTATTTTCCATGAAACCATTGTTATATCCCTGAGGGAATCTAACATTATGACTGCACATGGCCAAATCCACCTAATGCAGATGATGGATATGTGTTTTATAAGTGTGTTGCGAATGGAATGGGAGAGTATAGTAAAAAATATGATGCTCCTTGAGAATAAAGGAAACCCAATAGTTGTGTAAGGAATATAAAAAATTATTTATGGGTAGAAGCAAAAGCATTGAATATCCAATATATATATACCTCTAACTTTATAAGAAAATATTTAAGTGCACATCACTTCTATGTCTCACTTTATTATAAAAAATATTAAAAATAAATAATATATCACTTATAATTTACAAATAAATTTAAGTTTTAAAATATTTTATTTTTTAAATATAAATATTAAAAAAGTAGGTTGGCCCATGTCCCATACAGAATGACTCATATGGTTCAGGGGCTTAGCAGGCCTAGTTTTAAGGAGCCTATTTTTCTAAATGTTATGAAATTTAAAGCTCATCCAATACTTTTTTATGGGATAAATGAGATGGACCATTGTGATTATCCCATATTTTTAGAACTAATTTTATCAATGACTTTAGTTAGTATGATTATTTTTTTCTGAAGTCAGAAACATTAATAATGTTTAAAGAGTTTTAGAAAAAAAAATATAGAATAATCTTAGAAAAATTATTATTCTCTGATAGAATCATACTGGTGAATACTTAATCCAATAATTCACTGATCATCTAAAATATTGTGGAATTGTTTCACAACTCCCACCATCTAAAAACCCATTAGATAATGGTGTATCCTAGAGGAATAATTGTACCCTATTAGAATGGTTCAATCAATGATGAGTTAGTGTTACCCTACAATATCATTCTAGGGTTATCCTTTAGAAACTATTGCATTCCTATTTAGCAGCATTTAATCTAAATAATTTATAAAGACACCATATGAGATATAGTTTGGGGGAATCCCAGTTATTATTTTATAAATATTTTCTTAGTTATGGACCCTACATAGGTGATTTGTTATTTATTAATAAGTGTTAACAATAAGAAATTATATTTTCCATCATATCATGAAATATAGGAATTGGATTGACATGTTCACTACTAAAAAATTGGATTTATCCAGCCTAATGGATTTAACAGTGCTAGCAAAAATCACTGTTAAATACCCCCTTCTTAGCGCTAAAAAAAGCGTTTTAAAGGGGGTATTTAACAGCACTTTTTTTAGCGCTGTTAAAGGGGGACCTTTATCAGCGCTTCTAAAAAATCACAGATAAAGCCACCCCTTTACCAGTGCTATTAAAAAATCACTAATAAATGGTATATTTGAAAAAATTACTTTCCTTAAAAATAAAATTTTAATATATAAATATATTTATATTGATACAAATATATTGTATATTTTTAAAATATGTTTTAGATAATACTAAATAGGAATTTACACTTAATATATGTGATATTTAGTGAAAATGGATTATAAAATAATTAAAAAATTATTGTTAATTAATAATTTTCAAATTATTATCATGTAATAGTCATTTCATAACAATTTGAAGATAAAAAATCAAAAAATTAATGAATGTTATAAAATAAGTCGAAAATATAACTTTAGCTTTAAAAAACCAAAACTTTTAATTTGGGTGTCCATTTGGGCTCTAACATATATCAAATCAAATCCTGAGATGATATCTACACCATGTTGACACAGGGGGACCTTGGTCACTATTTTTTGAGGTCAAAAGAGGCCCAACAAACCTCCAAAATTCAGTTTTCAGTCGGGGTATCCAAATTTTTTTAACATTCAATGGAATGTCAACCTATTTTAAGGGGGTCTTATTGTCTTTTCTCAGTAGGGAATGGATTTATTTCCATTGATATTATGGTTTATAAGTTTTATCATTTTTCACAATGTACTATTATTTATAAACAAATATATAACAATATATACATATTTTTTATATATTCACACATACACACACAAAAAACATATTTTATATATTTATTTAAATATATATATATATATATAAATATATATAAATATATGGATTAAAAATGTAATGAAATATATATAAATATATAAATATATCATAAAATGGAAGACAAAACAGTATAGGGTAGTGTAAAAGGCATTGGGATATGAGTAGGAGGTCTCTGGTTCGAAACTGGCTTGAGGAAGGGGTGCATGTGGGGGTGGAGTTACCTAAAGCACTGATAAAGGGGGTGGGAAGCACTGATAAAAGGTGGGGAAGGAATAAGTTCAAATTAAAAATTATCCCCCATTATTAGTGGGGCCTTTATCAGCATTTTTTTAATGTTGTTAAAAGGGGCCTTTAACAGTACTTTTTTCGAGCGCTGTTAAAGTCAACCCTTTAACATCGCTCGCATTATCAATACTTCTAAAGCACTGATAAAGACATTTTACTTGATTTGTTAATGTCCATATTTTTAGTGGTGTTTGTTGATTCTTATAAATCATAAATGATTCTAGGATTGTTTTCATAATTTTTTACAATAATATGAACTTGTATACTTGGTTTTGACCCATTAACAGGTGATATTTCATTTTAATAAAAATAGAAATTTGAAATGGTACTTTGGATCATATTGGAAAATCTAGACATTATATTCATTCATGGTTATTTATTACATATCAAAACAAATATTTTTAGGAATTTCCTACAATGTGTTCATGGTAATCCAAACATGTTTGCTCATTTTGAACCATTTTTGATGATCTGACACCTTAATAACAATATAAAGATTAAACAATAATTTTGATCATATTGAGAAATTCATGTATTGGATTTATGTGAATTTTATTCCTATATATCCAAAATGGATTTAATATCACTTTACTATTTTTTTTTTGTCAAAATACAAACTCTTTTACTCAGTTTTTACCCTTACACTAGTGATTAGTCATTTATTAATAAATGATAATAATTTAAAATCATATTTTTCGTAATACTGAGAAATAAAGAAAAAATATATATGTTTAGTTGATTCATACATATCACAAATAAATATAAGATCATTTTAATAATTTTACATGTCATTCAAGGGTATTTTACTCAGTTTTTACCCTTTGGTGGGTGATATTTCATTTTAATAAAAATACAAATGTAAAATGGTACTTTGGATCATACTAAAAAATCTGAGCATTAAATTGATACTCAATTAATTTCTATAAATAAAAAAATAATTGAGGATCATTATTCTATGTTTTCATGTCAATATGATATAATTTTCTTGGTTTTTACTCCTTGATGGGTGATATATCATTTTAATGAAAATACAAAGGTGAAATGGTACTGTTGATCATATCGAGAAATCTGAGCATCAGATTGAAAAGCAGTAAACTCCAAAAGATAAAAATTTCTCGAGTATCATTTTCCTATGTTTTAAAGAAAATGAGAACTATTTTTCTCTATTATTACTCCTTTTAGATGATTTTTTAATTTAACCACAATATCAAGGTGAAACAAAACATTTGATCATTTCGATCAATTTGGGTATCATATTGATTTTTTATTGATTCCAACACATTGGAAATGACTCAAAGATTTTTTTTCCTATGATTTCATGCCAATCCAATATTTTTTCCAGGGTTATGACCCTTACACTGGTGATTTTTCATTTATTAATTAGTGTTAACAATATGGAATCATTTTTTCCATCATACTGCATATTCCAAAAATTAGATTAATACATGGATGATTCATACATATCAAAATAACATAAGGATAATTTTTCTATGTTTTCATGTCAATATAAACTCATATACTCATTTTTACCCTTTTATGGGTGATATTTAATTTTTATAAAAATATAAAGGTGAAATGGTACTTTGGACCATACCAAGTAATTTGGGAATCATATTGACATAAGGTTAATTATTATAGATAAAAAATGATTTTAAAATTATCCTACTATGTTTTCATGATAATATGATCTTTTTTTCAGTTTTTATGCCTTTTAGGTGACCTAACACTTTAATAATAATACGATGATCAAATGAAACTTTTAATCATACCGAGCAATCCGGGTATTTGATTGATTTTTTTTGTATTCCAACATATCTAAAATGACTTTAAGATCATTATCCTAATGTTTTTTCACTAATCCATACCCATTTTCTCATTTTTGGCCCCTACACAAGTTATTTTTCATTTATTAATAGGTGATAATAATTTAAAATCACATTTTTCATCATATCGAGCAATCCAAACATCATATTGATGTGTGGTTTATTATTACATATCATAAATGATTCAAGTGTCATTTTCCTAAGTTTATATGTAAATATGAGGTTTTTATCTCACTTTTGACACCTGGATGGGTGATATGTCATTTTTTTTGTTATAAAAATACAAAGTTGAAATGGTATATTGGATTATATCAAGCAATATGAGCATCAAATTGATACTTGATTGATTCCTATAGAATAAATAACACTCAAGGATAATTTTCCTAATTTTTCTGGTAAATATGAGTTAATTTTCTTAGTCTTGACTCCTTTATGGGTGATATGTTTTTGTAATAAAAATAAAAAGATGAAATAGTACTTTAGATCATACCAAGTTACCTAAGAATCATATTGATTATCAATTGATTCCTATAGATCAAAAATGATGTGAAGATAATTTTTATAACCTTTTATGTCAATATGTGTTCATTTTCTTAGTTTTATCCCCTTTATGGGAGATATGTAATTTCAATAGAAGTGCAAAGATGAAATGGTAATTTGGATCAAATCAAGAAATCCAAGAATCATGTTGAAGTGCCCATGATTCCAACAAATAAAAAATGCATCAAGTATCATTCTATAAAGTTTACATAGTAATAAAAAATAATTTTATTTTTTTGACACATTTTATATGATTTGTTACTTTAATAACAATGAAAATATGAAATGACACATTCGATCATGCTGATCAATTATGGTATCAGATTGATGTGCAGTTGATTCCAAAAGATCAAAAATGAATTGAAGATTGTTATCCTAAGTTTTTACTCCAGTTCATGTTTGATTTCTCAGTGATGACCCCTAAAAAGATTATTTTTCATTTATTAATAAGTATTAATAATATGAAATCATACTTTCCATCATACCGAGTAATTCAAGAATCATATTTATTCGCGATTGATTCTAATAAATTACATTATTACTTTAATAAAAATGTGAAGGTGAAATGAAAATTTTCACCATGCCAATCAACTCATCATGATCTCTATAAAATAAAAACATAATTACAACATAATAGGAAATCACCTCTTAATTATTTCTAAAAACATTCTAATATCATGTACTTTTCCTACTCATTTATAAAAAAATATACAACTTATTTTAAATACATTGACTATCAAAAATTTTGATAGTACTAGAATAATACAAAAAAAGTGATTAATAAATATTTTAAATGAAAGTGTAATTACCTTTTTGGGTCCTGAAAATTCCACACACAAGAACAAGATAATTCCATAAATTTGGAAAAGGATAAAAAATTGAAATAAGAGTTCAAGGAATAATGTTCAAAGGTGAGAGACCATGGAGGACAGGTTGATTCCATGAAGAAAAAATCACTTCGTAGGCTTCCGCTTCATATGGTGTTATGTTGTTTCATGAAGCGCCCTGAAACCAAAATAGTTTGTGGGTGGAGACAGTATTGACAGTGCCTACAAATTAAACAGAGTCATTTGTAGGACCATATGGTGATTTTAACCATGAAAAAAACAATCCATGTCAACTAAATAGTTTACGGGATGAGGTGGTACTACCAGCACCCCCAAATAAAACGAAGTCATTTTCATGGTCAGGCAGTGATTTCCATCCCCATGAACAATTTCCCCTCATTGATTAAGTCCTCCATGATCTTGGAAATCCTACTCGGTCTCCCAAAAAATAATCTTCGTGGTCCACCATGGATGACCGATTATACCAGTATCTAGTCTTTCCATTTTCCTATAACTAAACCCTGAGGGGAACCAAAGACGAGGACTGGATGTAAGAGAGCTGAAGAAGACAAGCGACGAGGTAACAAAAAATCTATAGCCTCCATGGATATTCCCAATAGGTAAAAATACACTAAATAGTATTATAGAGGAAATAAGAAATCATCCAAACATCCATGAACTCAAAACCCTTTTCGGGAATCACTTCTGTAGGGAATAAATGGATGGTCCCTTTGCGGACAAGCACCTTGTATAGAAAAATGATATATGGGTGAAACCCTACCCCATGTATAAAAAAGAAACATGGTAGGAACTTGACCACATGTAAAAATATGATATACAAGTAGAACTTGGTCCCTCGTTGCAACATTCTACATGGAAAAAACCCTAGACCATGTAGCACAATGCTACATAAATAGTACCCTCGCCTGCATAGCAACATGCTATATGGATAGAACCCCATACCACCTAATAACCTACTAGATATAATGGGGAATCCTAGGTTTCTCTATTATCCACCTCCAATCACTCTCTTCAGTCATGTCATTGGGCCCCATGTTGGCCCCTTCATGAACCAGTCTAATGACATCAGGATAAGGCCCCTTCCAAAGCCTCCTAACATGTATGATAATGTCATAGGACACATTAGTATGTCCTATTGAGTTTGCATACCTTTGGTAACTAGATTCATGTGTGTAACCTCTGCAACAAGGTGTGCCTTTAGAATTCCCCCTGGATTACATTCTTGTGTTAACGATTTTTCTAATCTTAGGGTGCTCACGTGAACCTCTCTATTCTTAGGATTCAGGGTAACTGTTATCCTTTACCTTCGATGAGGTCCAGGGTTAGACATTCCTCACTTCCCTAGAACCAATTTTAGTTCATCACTCATATAGTAATCCCCTAGTCTTTCTTACAAGAGGTGGAACCTTTTCCCCTCATTGACAACCCAGGGTATAGCAGGATGGATCACCAAATGTGACTATCCTGCCAATGAAAATAAAAGAGGAGATGGATACATTCAATGCCATATCCCACTCCCTTTAGGCTTCAGCATCTCATCCACTAGTGTATATATTGGAATCATGTGATCTTAAGATCTACTACTTCCACTTGTTTCTCAAATTGAGCATGAATCACGTGGTCTTAGAGGTTAGCAACAATCATGAAATCCACACAGGCCCAATCCTCAAATGGGCTACTTCTATGCATAAGCCCCAACCATGGGACTTCAATTTAGTATAAGTCCCAACCATACCCATGTCCATAGGCCTTATCCATATATGTAAGCCTAAACTTCAATCGATATGGGAATCTCCCATGAGTAAGCCCCAACCAGAAACCTTAAATGGGCCTCCTCCATAGGTTTAATCTCAAAACTTACCAAACTATGTGGAATTTGATTCCTAACTAACTGGGATATGTATGAAGTCTCCCTAAGGTCCAAACCCACCACCCAAATCCTCTAATGTTCTCTGATCCACATCTCTAGTATGGTCATATCCACCCGAGAGACTACATCTCTTATGGGCCCCTCGGGCCACCTCAGCATAAGTCCCACACTTTCTTTGACTAAGTACTTTTCTCTTGGACATCCTTACAACATGATGTTAAACTACATGGTTTGGTCCTCATCACATGACCTTAAAAGGTGATGTTCCTAAATAAGTGGCACCAAACTACATATGTTCTAATTCCTCTCATGAGGATATGTAGGAAACATATCCTGTGGGTCCTATCCTAACATCAAAACTACTTTTTTCTTCCTAGATATAGAAAAAAACCAAAGTGCCTCACCAAGTGGATTAAAATAAGTGTCATCTTAATAAGAGACCAAGGAATCCCTGATCTATCCATAAAAGTTCGCTTTATTGATAGAGAACCTCAGATAGATACAGATTATTCTGAACACATGTGTATTCATAATTAATTGTTACCATAGGATAATCCATAATATATATTATTGGTAATGAACAAAAGATTCATGAACATTTCTTAAATATATAAGAGTGTCCAAGAATAGGAAATAGTTCCCCCAAAAATGGTGTGATGGGCCCAAATTTCCATCCTCTCAATCAATGGGAGCTCTTAAGTGTCATTGGTCAAGTTACCCAATGAACTAATTCCTTTAGAAAGTAGTTCCATGATTCATCATGGATATTAGATTCATTGTGTGTTTTCGGCTCCACAAAAAAAACACATTGGAGACCGTTCAAAGATTTTGTACCTGGCATAAGTGATTTCACGTCATTAAACCCCTTACAATCAACCACTCAAGTGAAAATGATTTTAATTGGAAAAAAAATAGTGAATCTGATGTGAAATCACTTAACTATAAAATCTCCTTCACTAAATGAAAAGGATATAAGACCCATTTATCATTGTAACATTTCATTCTTTACCCAACACCATCTTCGAGGGAAAAAATAGTGAACCTGACATGAATACTTAACCAAGGTGGCAGTGATACCCCGTTCCATGCCCCTTTTGCATTCAAAATAGAAGAGGGTCGGACAAGACTATCAATTCCACATGTGGTCATGAGATGCTAATTTGAAGAGGTTTTGATGTCTGTATTTGTCACATATATTGTAGGCACTTTTCATATCTCTCTTCAATCCAATGGATTTTCAACAACTTTCACAAACATGTGTGTCATCCATTGCACCAGTCAGGTCCTCAACTAAACATAGGTTCCATCACCCACCCAAAGTCTTCAATTCTAGGTTTCAAATGAACTTTTTAGAGAGTACCACTAAAAGGGTACTCTCCTCCACCCTAGAGGAAATTAGGAAATGGGTCCCCATGGTAGCCCATGAAGGGAGACAGTCAGGTAACTAAAAACAATCCATTTTCCTCATTCTTTCTAAAGAAGCGCACCATAAAAATAGGGTAGTAAACTATAGGCAAAACAATATCCCTAAAAATGTACATGAATCCAATCAACCAAATAGGGTGGTAACCAACCATGAGCAGATGAAAATTCCTGCTAATATACACCAACTCATCAATCAAATACAATGGAAAACGAGTATATGAAAATCCCTGCTCAAAAATATGAATCCCACCAGTTAAATAAAGTGGAAACCAAATAAAATAAGAGTTAAATTACTATGGATGCATATCAATACCATTAATTAAATATGATTGAAACTAATGAGAATACACAAATTTCTTCTCGGTTATATTAATCCCACCATGAAAATATGGTGGCAATCTGAGAAAGTAGCTGGCATATCCCAGCTGTAAATCAAGGGTAGACCCATATCTCTTCCCCCACATGGGAGAAATATTAGTACCTACTAGAAGGAAATGGAGGACCAGAATAGGAAAATATTCCTACTCTGACATCGGAATGAGAATATATTCCCATTCCCTCTAAATATTTCTCTGAACACATCTTAGTAATGATGGATGATCATACATTAATTCCTGACCATATCCTATATACTTTCCAAGATGTAATCACATATGTTACAATAGTAAGGAGTTGGGCCCACAATCCTACCTCCCCAAGTGGGGTGACTCGTCCACATAGTAGGGTGGTCACCCAAGATAAGAAATATATCCCTACTTCCATCTTGGAGGGTCATTGGAAATATTGTGCGATAAATGGACAACATGGTCGATCAAAAATACTCATTTCTACTAGGGGGACACCATTCAACTTTGGTGTATTATCTAGGGTAGACATATATCTCTTCCAAAAATTAAGAATCTTGAAATAATATCTTGGCAGCTCCATAGGATCCACTTGAATAGGAACCCATATATGAAGGTTATCACCTACAAAAAATGTCAACATTCATCCAAAAAAGAGCACCCAAAAATAAATCACACCATAGGAAACTAGGAAATGAATTGTATATTCTTGACCCTTACCTATTGGAATTTGGGGTTCTTAATGTCATCAAACACCTATCATTGGTGGCTTGGGATCCTGCTGATCTATTACCAAATTATGAAAGTGGAAGCAGTAGTTGTGAAGCTCCTCCCTACAACATTATTACCAATAGTTCGGGAGTTCCTCCCTAGAGAATCCAACATGAAGGATTACTTCATGGGAAAAAACTGATCAATCATAAGATATTATCTCCTAATAAACATCATGGTATCCCTTCTCATGTATAGAAGATCAAATGGAAATAAGGTCATCCCCTTTCTGTCGTTTACCCAAAAGGTCCTCCCATAGGTATACACTGTAGAAATTCTACCTACATTTGGACATCACACTATGTTGGTAGTCCTTACCATGATGGCATTTACTATGAAGGTCCTACATACAATAAAATTTTATTTCATCAAGAAGGCCCTCCCTTATTATCATCCAACCTAAAGGGCCTCCCTAGGGTATACACTATAGAAATTATCCCTATAGTCGGACATCAATATATGCTATTATTCTTTTCCATAATATCATTCTCTATGAAGATATTCCCCACAGTAACATTTCATATCAAAAATAAGGTCCTCCCCTTGCTACCTCAAACATGAGAAAGCCCTCATTCTCTGGTGCACTTAGAAATGTGGGACCAGATATGTTAGAGACCCTATCAATAACAATCAACATCCTTTCTCAACCAGGAGATGGATTGGGACAATTCTAATTCTCTAAGCCGCCCTCAGACCATTCTCATACCAATGAAACCCCTACTAACCCCACTAATTTCAACAAAATAGTCAATAAGCATCCATGTTGGTCAGATCAAGTAGAGGAGTTGCTGGTGGAAGAACAAAAGGATATGTTTCTTGTAAGAATAAAATTATCCAAGGATTAAATACCCATTATTTTTTGTCCCTCGTTAACTTATTAATTCAACAAACCAAGGTAATTGTCATAATAATTCATACATAACATTCTCTACAATCTATGGGAAACTCTCTTCCACCTGAAATAAAATTTATTTTCTTACAATGAGTATCCATACCATGTTAAAATATTGGGAGAGCTTAATCCTAAAATTGACTTGGAATCCCTTATATTTTATGGTGACCACAATCAGAGAGGTGGTGGAAGGATATCCAAATGACTAGCCTCAATGCACATCGTAAATTGTGTCATTTAATTAGTGACACCATGCCTGGTGTTTATATCCGAGGATGGGGGGAACATGTATATTTTAATTTCAAATCACTCCCTATTCAATATAACCTACTTTAAATGAAATCCTTTAATGTCATTATCCTAAGGAATTTATCAACAAAGTTTCTTGCCCAGGAAAGGAGGCATGATCAACAAGAATCAGCCTTGAATAAGTCTCAAAATATTTAGGCCTGATGAGTGAAATCCATTGAAAAACTCTTGAACTAGGAAAGAAAGAACATTTAGCATGCTTCTCACCTAAGGGAATAGAATTATCAAGAACATATAATTTCCTCATAATAAAATAAATCTCATACAAACTTAACATTGTACCCATATCACACCCGAATAGTGATGCATGAGATCGAGAGAGTGGTGAAAAAAATAGAAATTTCTACAGTAAGAGATCATCCTCGTCTTGTAGAGTTTGGGGGGGGGATTTTTAACCCAAAATTCCCCTATAAGACCAAAAAAATTGGACTGGGGTACAACAATAAGAGAATGGGACCTATCCCATAGGGATGGTTAATTTTTACCTCAACCACCCCCTTAATAGAGACCAGTCTTTCCCATTTAGGGAGGATGACAAGTGGTAAAGTCTCTCATTCTATCCCCTATCATGACCCTTTTTTTAGAAGGGAGTCATACAGCTAGGCTACTTAGAGGTTCCCTCCAAATTACTCTTCACCAATAAGTATTAAGGGGATCTCGGAAAGGAAAGGATAGATCCAGCAAACAATATAAATAGACCTCCTATAATTTGATAGCCAGTATGATACCCACAATTTATTACACCTCAATGAACATCCTGGATGTCAATCATGTATATAGAACTATAAATAATGAAAATTCATAAGATCTAGGAGATGATGGTTCTATCCGAGATATGGTTCACGCTGAGAATGAAGATCTGTGTACCCAAAACTAAATAATGGCCCAAAATCTGGGTACTCCCTCAATAAATCCTCTACTACCTTCTCAGTGAATCTCTACTAAAGAAAAGAATAAAAAAAGGTCGTATATGACCTATTTCCTCCTCTCAATGAGGAAGAGATCCCTATGCTCGAGGATAGGTTCGTTCGGAAGGAGGAAGAAATGGAAGAGTTGGGGTGAATCAGTCTAGAGTTTATCCAAGGAGGGATTCCTATCGAATATGCTCCCTGGGTAGACCCTCAACATACACTTCCAATAGGTGTACCTCAACCATAAGGGTTCATTGTAAATACATAGACCCCATTTTCCTAGATCCAGTGCTAAAACATGTTGTGTCAATTTTTTTAATAAAAGAAACTGAAAAATTACACAACACATTTCATAATCAATGACCTTTTATAATCTAGGTTCTGGAGAATTAGATACAAATATTATATTTTAAAAAACTGTACAAAATGAAATTAAGTATGCAAAAGAATATTCAGTGTGTTTCCTTCACATAGACAAATACATCACTGATAAATCTATTAAACCTCTAAAAAATTAATTTAAAATTTAGGATGAGCATTTAAAATTAAAAGTAAGGGGATTTAAAAAAATTAATAAATTATTTTAAAGCCTTTCTGTAAAATGAATATACATACTTAAAAATAGATTTTCATAAAACTTGAATCTAAGTAAATAAATTTAGAAAACCATTAATTTCTCAAAATTATTATAATTGAAAAGAATGTTGGGATTTATCCATTAAAAATAATAACTTTTGGTGGTTCATTTATGATACTTGTCAACCCATAATAAAACCCATAAGGTCGCTAGTAATAACTCATATAGAAAAAAGTTCCCTTAAGACTTAGGGGTTCACTCCCCATAATGTCATATAAAATTCATTATACTAGTGACAATTTTTTAAAACACTTCCAATGGAACTGCCGTTCTCAATCCTAACCCAAAACATTTCAAAAATACATACATAATATTTTTTACTTTAAAAGAAAATAACCTTTATTATTACATGTCATCAACATATTCTTGAGATTTTATAAAACAATTTTTAAGAGAATCCCATTCTTGAAATAACTATCTTTATTTTAAATTCATAAATAAATTGGATAGTGAAAATAAATACACACTTGATCTAAAAATGCTTGGAATATCATTTATAATCTATATGATGGCCATACCTATTTATGCATGACATACCAAGGGGTTCAGATAAAATTTTCACATGAAATAATTTCTTGTCTAAGAATAGCACATAAAATGATAATAAATATCATTTATAAACAAAATATACATATAAAATATTAACCATAAAATGATAGGATAAGTTAAATTTCAAACCTTTGATCGTAGAATTAAAAATGAATGTATAATCACTTTTATTTATTAAAATAAATCAATATACATTTATATATATATTTATATACATATATATATATATATATCACTATACATAAAATGATCGAATGAAAATATAATCAATCCCTTTGATACAAATAAACAATTTTCTTACAACATATTAGCTTAGAGATAAAATTTAAAATAAAACCTCTATTTAATAAAATTTCCAAGATGTAAATATATATATATATATATATATATATATATATATCTGTTTATTCTTTAAATTCAACATAAATTGACCAATTATAAAATTAAACCTGTGAAAACCATATGCTTAGAATTAAAATTTAAAACAAAAACCCTTATCTTATAACATGTGGATATATTAAGTTTTATAGATAGATATAAAATTTTATAAACATATATATGTGTGTATAGCTTTGTAAAATAACCTAATTTGATCAAAAATAATTAAACCCTTACAAACCATAGGTTTAAGAAATAAACATTTAAATTAGAAACCCTTATCTCATTTATATTGAAAATATATAGTTATATATGTGTATATATAAATATATATATACACACATATATATATCAGCCTTGTAAAAAGAAAATAACTCAAAGAACCATTACATTTTTATTTTTAAAAAATACATAAAATAGATAGAAACAAATACTGAAACATACATATGTATAAATCAATTTATATATATATAACTTTATAAATTGAAAATAATTTTATCCCTCACCTTGGTTTGGATCAATGATGGACTATGAGTTGGTGAATTTTTTAGCGGGAAGTAGAGGAGAGTTAGGGAAGATGAGGGTCAGGTGTTTCAAAGTGTGTATGAGGGTTATAATATAGAACAACATATCCTTTTCAATTAGTCATGGATGGAAACTGTATAATATTGGGAATCAAATTCGGTTGTTTTGTTTCTTAAAAAATATATAAATATATATATACATTTTATATTTCATGTCGCTAAATCTAAAATTTGAAAAAAATTCAAATATTGACACTACAAAGATTAAAAATAGTGATAAATTGTGCAATTTATAAATAAATCGATAAAATTTAATCATTAATATATATATATATATATATATATATATATATATATATATATATTCGAATCTTGTAGGGAGGCTGATGGGGTTTGTCTTAAAATAATACTGACCATGTAGGTATTTTGGAAAATGAAGACGTGATGGGGTCGTAGAAGATTAGATGATAGAGATGGAAGGGATTTTGTTAGTGTAAAGAAAAGGAGGAAGGGCTCGGTGACTGACTCTTTGTGTGGCGTGAATGGTGTGCGGTGTGATTTCAATGAGGAAGAAAGGTGTGGATGGCCTATATTAGAAGAAACAGGATCGGAGGGATGAAATAAAACCTTAACATTTAAAATAGGTGGCTCGATCGGGGGAATAAGAGGCAGATGGCTTGGATTGCATCTGGCCTGATCGGACGGCTAGAGAAGATGAGTGTGGCTGGGAAGGGAATGGATGGCTGAGATTTGTCACAACTGGATCATGCAGTCGATATCACTCTGTTTGGGAAAACACATGTCCCACATAGAAACCAAATGGTTTCTAGGACCACCTAATAAGGATGGGCGTGGGTTCGATTCTCTGAAATCACCTACACACACCCAGGAATCCTTATACACAGGATCCATCCCTGGGCCTTAGCCCAACCTATACTAGTGGTATGCTACACTTTCCAACTATGCATTATCTGAAACTCTCCCTATATAGAGGTCAGCCTGCCATTGCTCGAGCTTTTCTTGTGTTGTGCCCCCATAAGACCTTGGGGGCTTGTCCTTAAAGGTGGATCTCGGTTGTGCGGGGGCAGTTATAAAAATTTTTATAAAATTTACTAAACATAAGAAGAATAAAATATATATACTTACATATATATATAACAATTTAAAATTAGTTTTTCATTCTTATTTAAAAAAATATAAAATTATTTTTATTATCTCATAAGGTTATAATATCCAATTAATAATTAAAACATTACATGTCATTAATTTTATTACTTGCAAATATTATTTGAAATTCATTTTAAATATTTAAAACATCCAACGGTTAAATTGAAGGAAGACCCCAAGGTTAAAAACAGCAATGATCCCTAAAAATAAATTCCAACAGGTATTTTTTTACAATGGTCACATAAACCATATAAATACCTATCTAAGGAATTTCCAAAACATCGAAAATTATTTATTTCTTACAAGAATGTTGTTATACATCTCCTTAACTCTTAGTATTCTTGTTATACTGCTTGCCATAACCTTTTTTATTATAAAAAATCCAAAGGATGTCAACTACAAATTTGGTCTACTTGTTTTACTTCATGGTGTTCTAGTTATTCTGTAGGATCATATACTGAGTTTTTTTTTGAGTAGTTTAGGTCTTTCTTCATCTAATAATGTAATGTATTAGTGTTTTATTAAATAAAATGTTTCTCTTATATTATTAATTCTTTAATTCATCTAAATTATATAAATTTATTTTTATAAAATAATGATAACAACAATACTAATTAAACAATTACAACATGTGTTCGGGGCATACACTCCCCCCTAGCAGAATTGTTCCCTCACAATTTTTTGGTACATATATTCCCAAAACTTTATTCCTTTGAACTTCAATCTTTTTGTTTCTAAAAAAATTAATTATTGTTAATTATCCAATTTAGATTATTGCTTTTAATTCATACCTTTACTAGTTCCACAAGTGTGGGTGATTCTCCATTGTCTTGATTCCCAAAGTAGTTATATGTTATTCAATTTCCTTTGTCCAAACACAACTCAAGTAACTTGGGTTGATCTCAGGTATACAATGATTATATATTAAGTAAAAGGTACAACAGGTGTAAATCTTAGAGACGTCAGAATGGACTTGATTTTAATAAACCACCAAACTACCTCATTTTCTAAAATTTTAAAATCATAAAGTCTCCTATATGAACTGAAGTTCAAGACTTGATACAGATAAGTTACACGGAGGTCACCCTCTTCAGCAGATTCTTGGAAATTCCTTAAGGAATGAAACTTTTCAGACATGATAAAACATTTAAAGAGACTCTCAAAATTATTTCCTTGACTTGCATAAAATTCAAGTAGTGCATGAACTATGAGAAAATAAATGAATCCCGATCCTCGGAAGAATCGAATTATACTAGGAGTGTTGTATATTTGATAAATATTTTTTCATGATAAAAAAAAATATTTCTGAAAGGCTTGAATATTTCTGAACATGATTTTAACATTATATTTTCAATTATCTCATCTGGAAGGGACAAAATATTAGTTTCTAATCTTCTTCCTTCAATATGAAAATATCAAGAAAAAGAATTTTTATAAGGGAGGTATGCTTTTTTTTGTTCAAATTTTCCAAAATTATCTAGATCATTCCTCTGATACCAATTGTAATGACCCAGACCCCAGTTTCCTAGAGTCGGTGATAAAACATGTTGTGTAATTTTTGTTAATAAAAGTAACAGAAAAATTACACAACACATTACATATTTGAGGACCATTTATAGTCTAGGTTCTAGAGAATCAGATACAAATATTATATTTTAACAAAATTGTACAAAATGAAATTAAGTAAGAAAAAATATTTTCAGTGTGTCGCCCCCATATAGAAAAATATATCACTAATAAATATACTACACCTATAAAAACATAAATTTAAAATGTAGGGTGAGAATTTAAAATGCCCAGTAAGGGATATTAAAAAAATTAATAAATTCTTTTAAAAAATTTCCTAAAAATGAATATAAATACATAAATTTATATTTTTATAACATTTTAAACTAAATAAATAAATTTATAAAACCATTAATTTATCAAAATAATTATAATTTAAAAGAACGTTGGGATTTCTCCATTAAAAATAATAACTTTTGTTGGGTCATTTATGATACTTTATAGAACATAATAAAAATCATAGGTTTCTAGTAATAAATCAAATGGAATAAATTTCCCTTATGAATTATGGGTTAACTCCCTCATAACTTCACATAACATTTGTTATGCTAGTAATAATTTTTTTAAACACTTTCAATGGAACTGCCTTTTTCAATACTAACCCATATCATTTCAAAAATACACATATAATATTATTTTCTTTAAAATAAAATAACCTTTATTATCACATGTCATCAGAATATTATTGAGAGTTTCTAAAAAAATTAAGAGAATATCATTCTTGAAATAACTATCTTTTTTTGAAATTCATAAATAAAATTGATAATGAAAATAAATACACACTTGATCTAAAAATGCATGGAATGTCATTTATAATCTAGATGATGGACCTACCTATTTATACATGACATGCCAAGTGGTGAAAATACATTTTTTCTCAAGAAATAATCATTTTTCTAAGAATAGAAAATAAAATGATAATAAATATAATTTATATAAAAAATTTACACATAAAATATAAACCATAAAATGACAGACTAAGTGTAATTTCAAACCTTTACTCATAGAATTGAAAATGAATGTTTACTAACTTTTATTTCTTAAAATAAATCATTATACCCTTATATATATACATATATATAAGTCACTATACATAAAATAATATAATGAAAATATAATCAAACCCTTTGATACAAATAAATAATTTTCTTACAACATATTTTATTAGAGATAAAATTTAAAACAAAACCTATATTTAATAAAATCAAAAAGATATAAATATATATATGTGTTTGTGTATTCTTTATAATCAACATAATTTGACCAATAATAAAATTAAACCCATGCAAACCATAGGCATAGAATTAAAATTTAAAACAAAAACCCTTATATTATAACATCAAGAAATATTAAGTTATATAGATAGATATAAATTCATATTTACATATGTGTGTGTGTGTATTTGTACAACACCAAAATTTCATAAAAAATAATTAAGCCCTTACAAACAGTAAGTTTTAGAAATAAAAATTTAAATCAAAAACCCTTATCTCATTTATATTAAAAATAGATAGTTCTATATGTGTATATATGTGTATATATACACACATATATATGTCACCCTTGTAAAACGAAAATAACTCGAAGAACCCTTATGTTTTTAGTTTTGAAAAATACATAAAATATATAGAAACAAATACTAAAACATACATATGTATAAATTAGTATATATATATATATATATCCTTATTAATTGAAAATAATTTTATCCCCTACCTTATTTTGGATCAATGAGGGACTGTGAGCTACTGAATTTTTTAGCATGAAGCAGAGGAGAGTTAGGGAAGATGAGGGTAGGGTGTTTCAATATGTGTGTGCAGGTTATAATATAGGATAACATATACTATTTAATTAGTCACGGATGGAAACTATATAAGATTGGGAATCAAATTCAGTTGTTTTGTTTCTTATAAAATATATATATATATATATATATATTATATTTCATGTCGTTGGATCTAAAATTTGAAAATAGATTCAAAAATTGACATTACAAAGATTAAAAAATGATGATAAATTGTGAAATTCATAAATAAATTGATAAAATAGAATCATTCATATATATATATATATGAATCTTATAGGAAATCAGATGGGGTTCATATTAAAATAATACCGACCATGTCGGGCATGTAGAAAATGAAGATGTGATGTGGTCACGATAGATTAGATGATTGATATAGAAGGGATTTCATTAGTGGAAAGAAATGGAGGAAGGGCATGGTGGATGACTCTTTGTGCAGCATGAAAGGTGTGTGGTACGAGCTCAATGAATAAGAAAGGTGTGGACGACATGGATTAGAAGCAACATGATCAGAGGGATGAAATAAAACCCTACCAGTTAAAAGAGGTGGTCTGATTGGAGGAATAGGAGGAAAACAAATTGGATTACATTCATCTTGATCGGATGGATAGAGCGGATGAGTGTGGATGAGAAGGGAATGGACGGTCGGGATTCAGTGTGGTTGGATCATGCGTTCGAGATCGCTCTGTTTTGGAAAACACACATCCCATATCAAAACCAAATGGTTTTTGGGAATGCCTTATAAGTTTGGATCCGGGTTCCAATCTCTTTAATCCCTAGAACACACATAGGGATCCTTATACATGAGATCCCGCCTCAGGCCTTAGCCCAACCTATACATGTGGTCCGCTACATGGTCCAGATATGCACTGTCTAAAACTCACCCTATATATGAGCTGGCATGTCATTGCTCAAGCTTATCCTGTGTTGTGCCCCTGCTAGACCTTGAGGTCTTGGCCTTAAAGGCTACTCTTAGTTTTGGAGGGTGGATGGAAAAACAATTATAAAAAATTATGAAACATTAGAAGAATAAAATATATATTCCTATATATATATAACACTTAGAAATTAGTTTTTCATTCTTATTTAAAAAAATATATATAATTAGTTTTATTATCTCCTAAGGTTATAATGTCCAATTAATAATTAAAACGTTATGTGTCGTTAATTTTATTACTTACAAATATTATTTTAAATTCATTTTAAAATTTTAAAACATCCAACGGTTAAATTAAAGGAAGACCCAATGGTTAAAAACATCAATGTTCACTAAAAATAAATTCCAATTACTATTTTTTTACAAAGGTCACATAAACCATATAAATAAATGTCTAAGGAATTTCTCAAACACTGAAAATTATTTATTTCTTACAAGAACTGTTCTCTGTATCTCTCTGACTTAGAATTATTTATATATTGCTCGCCATAACCTTTTTAATTATAGAAAATCTGAAGGATGTCAACTACACATTTGGTCTACTTGTTTTACTTGGTGGTGTTCCAGTTATTCTATTGGGTATTGTAATGAGTTTTATGGAGTAGTTTAGGTCTTTTGTCATTTAATAATGTAATTTATAAATATTTTATTAAATAAATTTTTTCTTGTATAATATTATTTCTCTAATTCATCTAAATTATATATATCTATTTTCATAAAATAATGATAACAATAACACTAATTAAATTGTTACAACATGTGTTCAGGGCATTAAATTCATCCTAATAATTTAACCAAGACTAAGATATCTTCCCAACATGACTCTTGGGTCATCATTCTACCTAGACCCTGTCATGGATGGATATCAAAATTTCCATCCATTAAGAAGGAAACCAAAAAGGGTTCAGGAAAATCCTCAAAAAATGACTTCGACCAGATATTCACCTTAAATAGTGGTAGCACCAGCACTTCAGGCCCTTCCCATTGATGCACCTGTCTAATCTTAGGTTCAACTGAACACTCATCAATATATTATCAACATCATTGATCCATTGGTAGCTCGATTGAAATTTGTGGAGGAGTGACATGCACTAGTGTAGCCGAAACAGAAACCTTACCACGATTGGGTAAGTGATACCCCACCACTGTAAAATTTCAAGAGTCCTAAGTTTCTGATCTTCAATGGATCAGGTAACCTGTAATAACATCTAACCCACTATGCATCCCATTATGATACCATGATAGTAACACATGAGTGACAAGAATTAGTGAAACTTGGATGCTTCATGAGAACCTTTTAAGTGATAGCCTTCATATGGTGTACCAGTTTTCTAGCTTTGTCAATTATGAGATGGGGATACCTCCATCAGGAGTTACTCATTCAATTCAGATCAACGCTACTGAACACAAAACTCAATGAAATCTCAAGCTAAAAACAATGAATGAACAATAGAGTCTCAGATTTAATTTCCAGATGGAAAGGGCTAGCCTACTCCATGAACTGACCGCTTCCCTGGGAGGATATGATCGCTATGTGTATTGATAACCTTCATGATGAGTAGTGAACACCACTCATCCTGGTGAAGTTTACAGGTGGGTTTTTGGATTTCTCCTCAATTTCCCAAGGAATGGAGGACTTCATTCGACATACTAAGATCAAGTCCTAGATAACTCCACCAGTCCCAAGGAAAAGAGTAAGGAAGTTAGAGGCATCCTTAGTCACACTTAAGCTAGCCTCTATATCGAATCTAGCTCTGAAGCCAACACTGTATCATGTAACAACAACCCCTACCTTGATAGTATGATCTAAGGGTACCCAAGTGCAACCAATTATAATAATGAAGGAATAAATTTTACTCATTCTGAGATGATCAAGTCTGTGGCTATTTCATGACTGTTATGGACTACAATTTACTCTATTTTCTAGATCCAAAAAGGCTCGATCAGATAGGTCTCAATGACTAAATAGATTATTTCCCATTTTTTTGAATACTGGGATACACCATTCCATAATTATTTATCTTCAAAGAACTATTTTATAGAATGATAGATTTCAATCATTTGAAATTGGGAAATCCACCAATGCAATTGGTGTATGTTTCCACCACTGCCACCAAATAAGGAGGTGAGTGAAAAGAAGATGTTAGCAGGAGTCAAGAAAAGTTCAATTGTTGGATGACTCAAAATATGATAAACTAGACTCATGGTATTCACCAATAACATTTAAAACAACCAATAGGTCCCCCATTTGATCCCACTATAACGTGGCCGACGTCATCGGCCCCACAATCCTCCAGAAGCTAGACTTAAAAAAAGCAGTTTGGTTGGAGAGACAAGGAGGAAGTGCTGGAGGATAAACCTATATCAAGGAAAAAATTATATTTTACCCTCTTAGATTTTATTCCCTAAGACTTTTAGTAATAGTCACCACCCTGAGAAATGGAACCACCAGAAGCGGTCAGTCATGCAGGATCATCATTAGATGAGGAGTTAATCTTCATATCCATTAACATCATTGACTTAATGAATTTTTTATCTGACAATGAGTATGGATATGAACCCTAGTTCCCTACCCCTGATTGGGGAACTAGATAAAGTGGTCATGGGAGGAAAGTATACCAAGGGAGACATAGTCATGGTAGAAGAAAAACTTCTAACCGCACCCCCACTCAGACCATCAATGTTGAAAAAAACTCATGGAAGATACCTTCAAAGAGTCCAATAGGAATGTGAAAATCCCTATTCACCTACCAGAAGCCACTATGACCCAATAAATCTATAATATCAATCCGGATAGGAACATGTTTCAAATATCCCTTGGTGATCAGACAAACTTGACCGACCCAACCCACCAAGGACAGGAGCACCTCCAGCTTCTATCCCGAGGGCCGATACAACTACATAAAATACTCAATCCCCTAAAGTTTCTATGAAAGATAATCCCCTCATTATGAAGCACTGGCCTTTATACTATAAGTATGAAATCTCGAAAAAACTATACTTATTACTGAACAAATTATCAATCTTGGATGCCCTAAGTTTGTCAAAGGACCTCAAGAAAACACTCATAAAAGCCTTATTAATCCCCTAGAAGTTTGAAGCCAGAGTGGCCACTGATGAGTTCTATCTAACAGAGACCATTCCTATAGAACTTTCCATAGTTATCTCCTTCAAAAATCAAGATTAATATGCCTTTATACATGGTAAAATCATACTATTGGATGTGTTTGACAAGATAAATGATGTTGATGTACAAAAAGTGTTCATTGACAATGGCTCTGGAGTTAATCTCATTCTAATATAAACACTCTACTAGCTAGGAAATGATGAAAATAACTTAGAACCTCCCACCAAAACACTGCAAGGCTACAAAAAAATTTATAAAATTCCATTGGTCTAAATCAAACTCAGGGATTAGTTCAGAGACCTTCTAGGAAACTCGGAATTTCTAGTGGTCTGGCAGAATACCTCCATAAATTTCTTGTTAGGAAGGTCATGGTTTCATAAACACACAATGATCCCCTCATCGTATCATCAATGCATCAAATATTACATTAATGAACAAATCGGGATGTTTTATGCTGATAAGACACTGTTTGAATCCTACTAGTCATATTATATTGATGTAGGGTTCTATCAGGGGAAAGAGAAATAGACCCAAGTTAATGGCGTGGAATGGGTCACCATACTAAATGGTTTAAAAAGGATCTTGGAGGACCCCTTCAATCAACGTGGTGAAGAGTATGGTCTACCTATCAACTAGATCGAGTGTATGAGTCAAAACTCAGGCACATATTCAAAAATATTCATTATTTTAGTCATGACCACTGATTATAGTAGTGTTGAAATGTTTTCTAACTCCCTGGATAGTAGGGAAATTTCAGATGAAAATTCCTTCATTTCAACCCCAAATCTCCATGAAATACCTATCTCGTCAACTAAAACAAGAGAGTTCTTCTCTTCACTCAAATTGGGTGAAGGCACTCCTCCAACCCTTACTTTATCCTCTCTACAGTTTCAAGAAAATTCCCCACTATCTATTGGGTTTGAGGAAGTTTTTTCATATTTAGAATGTCAAGATATTGCCCCCCCCCAACACTAGAGAACCTACCCCACTACTTCCTCCTCATATGAAGTAAGAGGAAGAAGATAAATAAGAGGAAGAAGAGGAGGAGGACTTGAGTGATACCCCTCCATCATTTGAGGAGGGAGTCTCCACAGTAATTGATGAGCTCAGATAAATAAACATGGGTACATAAGATGACCCATGAACCACCTTGATTAGTGAGGCCATATCTTATGAAGAGAAAGAGGTATATACCTCCTTCCTAAAGAATCGTTGAGATATATTCACCTGGAATTACACTGAAATTCTAGGTCTAGATCCTGAGGTGTCCACTCACCACCTGGACCTACTAGAGGACCATCGAGGCTATAAACATACAGCCAAAAGTACGCACCCGACACATACTTCCAAAATTAGTGTTGTAGTCGATAATCTCATTAGAGAAAACTTCATTATGGGGGTCAAATATCCCATATAGATTTCCAATATCATCCCTATAAAGAAGAAAAACATTTAAATCATATTTTTAATCAACTTTAGAGATCTTAATAGACACTTCCTAAAAGATGATTTCCCAGTTCCGATCACAGAACTATTGATCTATGTGATAGTTAGATATCATGATCTATCCTTCAAATATGGCTATTCAGGATATAATAAAATTAAAATTTCCTTGGAATACGAATAATACACTTTCTTCGGGGACCCCTAGGGAGTATTTTTCTATTAGGTAATTCCCGTTAGCTTTAAAAATTCATGTGTTACATACCAACAAGTCATGCATCGCATCTCCAAACCCTTCAGGGGAAGTTTTTTTAATGTTATGTTGATGACCTGGTGGTTAAATATCAATAATGCTCTGACCACCAAGAAGATATTGGTATTGTCTTTAACAAACTGATATAACACAGCCTAAAAATGAACCCCTTAAAGTGTTCTTTCGATGTCACCTCAGGTAAATTTCTCAACTTCATCATACTCCATCATTGCATCGAATTCGGCCTCGAGAAGACAAAGGATGTTATTGGAATGTCACAACAACACAACCCTAAAAAGTTGAGAGGACTTAAAATACTCTTGGCCTACATCCAGTTCTTTATATCCAACATTGTTGGAAAATGTTTTCCCTTTTCCAAGTTGATAAAAAATGGGGTTTCATATTAGTGGACCGAAGATTGTCCTGAATCATTAGAAAATCTCAATAAATATCTCTTAATATCACCAGTACTGATGACTCCTATCAAATTAAGTACACTAATATTTTATGTTAAAGCCTTAGAGTTATCATTGGGTGCCTTCCTCACATAAAATAATGACATCAGTAGTGAAAACAGACTTTATTATATTAGTCAAACCATGCTCGATGCTGAGAGTCATTATTTGAATATTGAGAAGAGTTGTCTGATGCTAATATTTTAGTCCAAAAGTTGAGGCACTACATTCATCATCTCAAGGTTCATTTATTATATCATAAAAACCCACTTAAATACATCCTCAGTTTTCCGATGTTGATCAATAATCTATCATGGTGGGAGTTCATTCTACAGAAGTTTGACATTCAAATTATTCCTCAAAATGTGATCAAAGGCCAGACATTGGCTAACTTTTTAGAAGAGAACCCCTTAGCAGAAATGACTAAATTGGACATTGAACTACATGATAAAGGGGTTTTCTCTATTCAAGAGGGCCCCCAAATATAGGAAATTCATTTTGATGGTTCATTGAAAATCATGATAGGAAAGAGGATGGAAGACCCCAGGCTCAACAAAGTGGGGTTGGGGGTTGTTCTCATATCCATAGAAAAGGAATTTTTTCCTTAATCCTTCATGTTTTTGGAGGGGTTCACAAACAATGAAGCATAATATCAATCTCTCATTGTAAGTCTAGATTTGAAACTTCAAGTACAAGTCAATCACTTGAAGATAAAAGGAAATTCTGATCTAGTTATCAAGCATGTAAATGATGATTATTCTGTCAAAAAGGAAGTGTTAATCCCCCTCCTAAACTATGTCTAGGGACTAATGGTGGAATTACCTTTGGAACCAGCATTGAATTGTATCCCAAAGTCAAAAAACAACCAAGTTGACACAATAGAAAATGAAAACATAGCTCAAATTGATCTAGACCAGGATGAAACAGTCATCAGTATTGATCAATGTTGGATGGTCTCACCTTTCATTCAATCCCACGTAGAAGAGATCAATGAGATCAGCCCCATCCTTGAACTGTACGGTCCTACCACTAGCTGGATGATACCAATTGTGAAATACCTTCAAAATGGATAACTCCGACTAAAAATAGATGGTAGAGAGAAAATCTAAATATTAGCAATTAAATTTTTTCTCTATGACGGTACGAACCATCCAAAGTAACTATATAGGCAGAGCCTTGATGGGTTCCTTCTTAAGTGAATTGCTGGAGAAGAAACTGTTGTTTTCAT
Organism: Viscum album; assembly: GCA_963277665.1. Classification (NCBI taxonomy): domain Eukaryota; kingdom Viridiplantae; phylum Streptophyta; class Magnoliopsida; order Santalales; family Viscaceae; genus Viscum; species Viscum album. The sequence goes on from OY728144.1 coordinate 187,580,753, forward strand.
GAAGGAAGTAAGAACTAGAACCTATGGTGATCACTAGTCAAGACTTAATATTTTTACAAAATCAAGAGGCTTGGGTTCTACTGGGCCACTTTAACATGGAGCTACACTAAATTCACTAAAAAGTTCCATTATTACCAGGTTCATTCCAATTTAATTCACCAAACCCCAAAGTTTCTTCACACATCCAAGTACTCCTGGACATTTTCCATATGGGGAATGTATTTCATAGGACCATATCCTCCTGCCACTTCCAAATAGTTCAAGTACATTATTTCTGCAACTGACTTCTTCTCTAAGTGGGACGAATCCATACCCTTCAAAGAATTTGGGGAAAATAACATTGTTATCTTTTTGAAAGCCAATATTATCACTAGATTTAGTGTCCCTCATACAATAATGATGGAAATTGGCACTAGTTTTTGTTCCAATGAATTGGGGAAGCTATATCGGGAGTATGGAATCAAGTCCAACTATCTTTCTCACTATAATTCAGTGGATAATGGATAGATAGAGGCCTTCAATAAGAATATATAAAATATACTCTAGAAGATGGTAGATAAGGATAAAATGTCTTGTCAGGACAAGATCCTACATGCCTTGTGGGATTACCATACCATGACTTTCACTTCCACCAAATAGACTGTATACTCATTGGTGTATGGGATAGAGGCGGTCATGCCCATCGAAGTTCAATTTCCCTCACTATGTGTGTCCATTTTTGATAAATTATCCATGGATGAGAAATCCTAGAAATGGCTATCTAAATTGGAGTGACTGGATGAGAAAATATTACATACATGCATCATTTGTAAGTCCATAAAAACCATATCACATGAGCCTTTAACAAAAATTTCCTCCTTAGATCTTTCCTTTAAAGAGAAATGGTGTTGGTCCTCAGGACTCTGATGATACCTGGAAACATACCTTTGAAGTTTGAACAAAAATGGGAGGGAACTTATATCATACATGAGGTTTAATCCAATAGATCTTATTACCTAATTTCAATGGGTAGATATCTTACCACTTCGCCTACAAATGCAAGGTTCTTGAAGAAGTATTTCATGTAATCACATGACATCCTCATCCTAGTTGCATGATGTTAAACTGCATATCACCCATTATCCCAACCGCATGATGATAAATTGCATAGAACCATCATCCTGATCACATGATGTTAAACCTCATGGTACACCATCCTCATCACACAATGATAAACTACACAATATATGGTCCTATTCATATGACCTAAAACTATAATACACAATTCTTCCTCACTACATGACATTAAACTGCATGGTTAAACTTCCCTCTCATTTGATGTTAAGAAACCATTGAAATAAAACAAGATGAGATACTCCTTGTGGAACCTTAAATATGGTCCCCCATATCAGGTATAAGTTCCAGTCATATCCCTCTAACCCCTCAGTAGGTTGAGACTCCCTCTTGTCCATACATGAGGAAGTAAGGATGGACATCTTCCTTGTGTAAACCCCATTCACATTATCCATATCGTAGGAAGATAAGTTGAGGGTCATAAACTTCCCCAAATCATGATTTTAAACTACATAGTAATAATCATTTTAATCAATGATTCACCACACAAGATCTAGATCTTTGTGGGAGAAATATGAAGTTCCCCTGCTCCCACGTGAGAGTCAGATCCATGTAAGGAGTATATTTCTCAAACACTAAGTGTGGATTGATTAATGTCAACACAAGATATGTAGTAACGATTGGACCTCATGTACGGGTCTCATATAGGAAAAAAATGGGAAAATACCCCCCTTTGTGTATGGGCCAGACCTGCGTAAAGAATTCACATCTATAAATATGTGTGGCTTGATTCCTATCATCACAGGATATGTAGTGACACTGATAAATCTTGTGTTTGTTCCAGCCATAAATATCATCATCCTGATAACATGATGTTAAACTGCATGGTATACCATCCATGTCACAAGATAATAAACTACACAACACCCATGTCCTCATTGTATGACGTTAAACTACACAGAACCATAATGTTCTCAACCGAGAAGAAATTTCCCCCAACATTAGTCATCTACCATTCCATATTCAAGAACTGTGTATGGATTGATTCCTTCTTACACAAGATACTTAGAAATTATTTTATTCTATATCCTGGTCCACCCATCCCAAAAGGAAAAAATTCCCCCTCCCTATATATGGGTCAGACCTACGCAGGGATATTTCATTAAGAACTATATGTGGTTTGATTCTCGTTCTATGGGATACATAGTGACACCCAGACCTTATGTCCTAGGACTAGCTGAAAAATAATAGAAATGACCCATCCCCTACATAAAAACTAATCAGTGTAGGGGACTCCAAATTAGGTCATATTGACAGGTCCATTTCAATAGAAATTCCACCCCCCCTATACATTAGTTAGATTTGTGTAGGAAATTTCTTTGAGAACTATGTGTGACTTGATTCCTTCCCATGCGGGATATGTAGTTACCCCCAGACCACTGGTTTTGGGTCCATCCAAAACATTCCCCTTATTTCATGTTGGCTCAGCATCATCCTCAATGAATGATATTAAACTACAAGGGGTCAAAAAACTATGTGTGGCTTGATTTCTACCTAAAAAGGATACGTAGTGATGTCTGGATCTCCAATCTCAGGTCTATCCATGGAAAAAAATTCCCTCCTCCATGTGCATGATTCTGATCTGCACAGGGAGCCTCATTTTCAATAACTACACATGGATAGATTCCTTCCCACATAGGATACGTCACGATGCCTAGTTTCTATACCCGGTTCTAGCCACCATAAATTCAAAATTCCCAAATCCTTTATTTTTTCACCTCCCAGTGGTGGAATGAACCTTTTCCACCCCTTGTTTCTCACACCGAGCATAGCTCATGTGGGCCTAGGAGTATTGACAGGGGATTCCCTGTATTATCAAAGCATATTAATCCACATAAGGGTCTTTATAGTCCAGGTAGAAAAATATTAAAAGAAAAATTTCCTTACCACATGATTTAAAACTGCATGGATCCACGATAACCATCTTCATTCATGTTGGTTGATCCACATCCTTACTATAAGATGTTAAATCACACGGTTCTTATATAACTATGTGTGGATTGATTCACATTTCAAAGAGATAAGTAGTGATTCCTAGGCCCTATATTCTAGTCCCAGACATGGGGAAAAGAAAAAAATGTTTCCCCATCCTCTATATGCAAAAAATATCTATATAGGGGATCTCACATTTAGGTTCCTCATTCAATAATCTATCAAGAAAACAAAAAAAATACCACCTACATATGAGTCAGATCTATATAAGGGAATCTCACTCTATAGATAATCGCAATCTTATTTTTTTTCTTACATACCCAAACACATTCCTTCCATTGATCACACTCTATGACCCGAGCAATATTAGATCACCATAAACTTCCTCTGGCCATCGTAAATGGAAGGGGTCAGTGTTCTAAGGACACCTTTGTTTGACTATGCACAATACGTCCCAGTTGGCTTTATATAATCTTCCCACAAAAAAAAATTCTATCAACCAAAGGAAAATTAATCTTCAACATAGGATTCTCAAAACTTCATACACCTTAATGTATTCTATCCCCCATATCATTTCTCCTAACCCAAGAATACCTAGAATCATGGTTTACAATTTCTTCTCCCTCATTCCTGAAGCATGTCAAAACAAACCTGCCCGATAAGCCTTCTATTACTCATCGTTTCCATGAAATATGGTCCTAGCCATATAACCTAAAACTATGATACCTCATGTTGTCCTCATTGCATGATGTTAAACTGCATGGCTGATGTCCTAGTCACATGACAATAAATTTTGCGAGTTATGAGAACTACACATGACTTGATCCCTACACTATAGGGTACGTAGTGAATCCCACATATCCAATCATTGGTATAGCTATAGAAAAAGTTAAAAATGGCCTTTCCCCATGCATGGGTCATACCTATGTGGGGAACCCCATAAGAACTACATATATCTCGATTCTCTCTTCGATAGGATACGTAGTGACGCCCGCATCCTATATCAATATCTAGACACAAAAACAAAAAAACTACCACACTCTCCTATGTGTGAGTTAGATATGTATAGGAGAGTCTAATATGAGGCTCACACCATTCATGAGTTGAAACCCAAAGGAAAATTCCCCTTTTCCCACATAAGAGTTTGATCAATGCATGGGGAAACCTTTCCATAACTACGTATGGATTGATTCCTTCCCTAGTAGGATATATAGTGACACTTGGGTCTCCAATCTTGGGCCTAGTCACAACACCAAAACCAAATGTCCCTTCCCTATGCATGGGTCATACCTTTATAGAGAACCTTCACAAACCTGCATATGGGAAACATCTCTACTTATTCCAGTGAAGTTTCTATATGAAGTGTTCCTTTCATTTTCAGGTATATTCCCATCAAAAACCAAAATCTATGTCTATAAAGGTTCAAATCCCCATAAACCTACCCATGCATCATAAATGGGGGGGGTCAGTGTCCTGAGGATGACTTTGTTTGACTATTCACAATATGCCTCAGTTGGCTCTGCATAAGTTACCCACAAAAAAGGTCTATTAACCAAAGGAAAATTCATTCCCAGGAGAGGATTTTCCTATATATGTATGCCCCATTGACATTTATGTCCTACATCACTCCTTGGATTCAGAAACCCCCCAGATTATAGATTAAAATCTTCTCCCCTTCATACTGGAAGATGATAGAAAATGCTTGGGCATATTACCGTGAAAAGGAAAAATCATTTATCCCTCGGTCAAAGCTAAGTGACCTTAAATCTTAGACCTTAAATGTCCTTGCAGTAAGACATTAAAATGCATATTATAGGTCCTAGTTTCATGATGTTAAACTGCACAATGCTCCAACCCTCCCTTAAACAAGCCAAATCTATGTAGGAGTGGTTTCTCATTCATGGCTAGTGATGATATAGATTCCATTATTTTTTTCTTAGACACCATTCCCTTAACTATCCACCTTCATGGTCCAGAAAAATCTAGATTTTCACAAATCACCCTACTATCAAAAATGGATAATCAGTGTCTGGAGGACACCATTGTTTGACTATGAAAAATATGCCCTAGTTGGATATGTGTAAGTCTCCCACCAAAAAGGTTTGTCAACCAAAGGAAAATTTATCCCCATGATAGGATTTTCCTACCTATGTATTCCCTAGAAACATCATGTTGGAAACCATTCTTACGGTTACTCCTCACATACTTTCCCCATATCATGTCTGAGATCAGAAATCACAAACCATGGTTAATAAAAATCCCTCATTCATGTCTGAAAAATGATACATCCTCCTTTAGTAATACTTATTAGGGACCTAACCTCATAATTCATCGTAAAAATATTTTTAATCTAAAACATCAGTTTCATTAGTTTGGTTTTCAAGACTCTAAACTACCCATAAAAAATAGAGACAAAACTTATCAGATCAAAAACCCTTAAAGGGAGACCACATAAAAATTCAAGTTATGCCAGCTAATCCCACACCACAGTGGACTTAGGGAAAATAATAGGGTGATAACAGAAAATACACAAAGTTTTTAGGGTTCTCCATATAACCCTAGAAACAATCAATACTACACTCGTTGATTCCCTCAGCTCAGGAAAAACATAGATCATTTCATGATAATGTAAATTTTTTAATCCCATATTATGATTGAAATTGATATCTAGTGACAAAATTATTCAAGTCAACTAAGTGATTATTTTTAAAATTGTGACCAGTTATAATTGATTGGTGTCGTAGGAAAAGATAAAAAATGAGGATTGAAAAACAAATGAGTTTTCATTTATTTGTAAAATGAGAATGGAGGAGCATCCACATCATAGAGTCTCTCACTAACACCACTACAAAAAGAGGACATAGAATAACCAAAATGGTTACAATGAATCCCGACTCACTTTGGTCAGCAAATTGACTACTACCAGATGAAATCCATCAAGATCCCGTTCCAAAGTAGCCCTTTTCCTGGTCTCAATTTCAACTATTGGGTGCATCTTCCATACGATAGCCCCGAGATCTTGAACCTTCTGCTTGATGGATTAAAAATTTGTATTTGATGATGACAGTTGTACTTTTATCCTAACTACATGAGCCTAAAATTCTAATAGCCCCACAATTTGTGCAACCACTTGATCATAAGATCTTTCTTCTACACCAAAAAAGTGGTGTAACTTAACATTAGTATCCCATAAGGCTTACACATGATGATGGGAAGAATTAAAATGATAGAGGTCACCTTATCAAGTGGCTAAGTATTCTTGAGATATAATAATCTGGTGGATAAGGATATGCGGGTTCCAATAGTCTAACCCATCTAAGCCCAGTCCAAGGAAAAGTTAGCGACAAATATTCGACTAATCATCTATTTATGAAAGATTGGTCTCTATGAAAATACTGAAAATTTAGTGTTAGGTCCATCTTCACACATCCTGGTATTCATTCATAATGTGGGGATCCTGATTTCGATCTCTTTCTTCCACATGTATATAATTCAGTATTACAACCACTGCAGATAGGTTCATATTAATGAACTACTCTAGAGTGGTAAAATATTCCATCTTCATCTCCTACCTAGCCTCAGGAACCAGGATAATAGGACCAACATCAATTAATGTGGTTCCTATGGCTATTCCATTAGAACTATCAATGGTATGGCTATCGTAGATGCTAGTTGAGAACATCGAACATGTTTCATCTTCTATAAGGAGGGGTTTGGAGGATAATGATCCCCTAAGATTCTTAGATCATCATGGAATGAGTTATTCTCCCCTTGAAATCAATGAGGAGGGTGCATTAGTCATTGGAATAGTAGAGTCTAGTGGATTGGGAACCTTTTGAACAGCCTTCCCCAATATCCAATCAAGATAGTATTATTTCTACATCCTGGCATAGTCTCGGGATACATTTTTTGTAGTTTCCATGTAAGGAAAGGAAATTTTAATACTAGAATCTTAACACATCATCATCATCCATATCCTGTGAAGAATAATTAGATGAAGTTCTCAAATATGGGGAGGGGTCAAATAGGAAACTTGTTGCATACATCCAAACTTTCAAGAACATTTGTAAAGAGTATATAACTCATAGATGGTTACCCCATCCACCCATGCATCTAGAGTTCCATATCATATAGATATAATGTATGAGTGCTCCTTCAAAGTCCCTTCACCATTATCAACCACCATTCCATAAGGCGTAGGGTAAGGGATGAATGTGAAGTGGTAAAATTCACTCAAAAGTTCCACAATTTCATCAATACCCATGGATCTCAGGTTAATGAAAGAGATATTAAGTAACATGGGATAAAAGGAAGAGTGATGAATTTTTGCGGTGTGATGGTACTCATAACATCAAATGTGTTTCACAACCTAACCATATAAGATTTGGAATGGTCCACATAGACGATGTAGATTCCTACCTTCTTGTATATGGCCCAAAAACGTGTAAACATGAGAAAGGTTGGAATGACTAGGCTGATGGGATGTTCCTCTGCTAGTTTGGCCACTATCATCAGGGTATAGAACCTGACACTAGTATAGGAATAATGGTATGGAAAGAACCATTTACTCAGTAACATGGTGAATAAACCCACCAACCTGAAGTCATAAGATACACCTGAAAAAATTTGGTATCCCCATATGGTATATTGACCCATCTCGAGAGAGGCATAATATGAACCCTATATGCCTCACATTTGTTGAGTTAGAAGAGTCTTTATATGGAGGACTCTTGGCCTAAGACCGCTAACTTGAAAAAAATTATCTAGTAATTGAATGGAATGAGTAAGCGGGCATGGAGGTGCTGACTGAGTAATTCTTCTATTATTGTTAGTAGGTCTCTTAACAGCGGAGATAATCATTCACTATTGTCCTAAGAAATGGATGTAGGCATGAATTCATAATATATTTCTCCAACAATGGGGATTCCCCCTGTCTGATATACATCCCATAAGCTGATCCCGACTTCACTATGTGATAGATGGAAAGTGTTAGTGCTCGAACACCAGTGGATAATTAATTCGGGCAGCACCTCGTTTGATGAATAAATTTTGCATTGAGAGACCCACACCACCTGGTATAAGATGAAAGCTTCTAGTTGTTCATTTTATTCTATATAGTTCAAGTGTATGTAGAATTCCCAATCCAATTCATCTAAGAAACTCCATCTGGATTGTAAATCACACATGGTGCTCCACCCTCTATTAGGATTGCTTTATGAGAAGTTGAAAATTGATGGATGATCTTGAATAGATGATTACAAGGATATATCATGGTTTTTTTGTTTATTTTCATCCACATAGAACCATTCATAATAAAAAAATTCTTTTAACATGAACTGGGAATGATTTTCCTTATAGTAGAAATGTTCACATGGGAACGTTCTTGAGACATCTTGAACCAAACTGGGAGATCCTGATTAACTAGTGGAAAATGAGAATCGTCTTAAAGTTTGAAGTTATAAAGATACATTTAGTTTGATATTGGGTAGGTTAAGAGTTATTTGGAAAGAATATTCTTCAAGATACCCTCCTTAAGGATGATATGATATTGAAGATTCTCTTCAACATTTTCAGACATGGTAGTGGTATCCTTATCGCAATCGTCAACATGGAAGTCAGGTCCATTTTTGTTACTATAATGGATCATTGAAAATATGTGATATTCATTAAAAATAATATGAAGGAATTCATATCGACTTGAAAAAATTTCAGTTCGCAAAGGCATTCATCCACAAACCGCCCATTCTCAAAATCGCTAGCCCATGAAGTGTCATCTAGTGAATCATTGGCCCATAAAGTGTCGTTTAATGAATCAATAGAACACAGAATGATCCATCCAAAAAGCATCCAATCACTATACAGAATATCAAGACTTTCCATTCACAGGTGATGAATCTTAGCTCATGGGTGATGAATCTCAGTTTGCATAAATGGTGTCTGCAAAGGAAGCACTATGAAGAATCAGTAGGTGATCGAGAGGTTACAGAGTGATCAGTTTTCCAAGAAACGATAGAGACCCGAAGCTTAACATACATGGACATTACATTACTTTTTGCATAATACTTAGTACATAACAAAAACAAAAACACAAGGACCGTAATAGTTTAGTGTCTTTGGAAACTCGGAATATAATCTTATAATTGTGGTGAAAGATCTTTAACATCTCCCATAAAGATCTTCCTTTTTTTTTACCTAAAACCATTCTTTATATCCTGGGGAAAAGAAAACATAAAAGGGTGAGCTCAAATTCTCAGTAAGGGTAAACAAAAGAAATATCAATCACATCATATTCATAAGAACATAACATTTTGGAAATCTTAATCCTGCAAAAGAGATCATAATATCATAACATGGGATAAATCATAGTAGTGAAATGTAATCCCAATAATCATAACTTAATACATGAAACTTTGTGGCGTACACACATAATCATAGATAATCATTTCTTATTAGTCAAGACTCATTGCCAAGACTATCTTAGTGGACAAAGTCCCTTTCTGAACCGAGTTCACTCCTCATTTCAGTCCTGTTTCACTGAACCGGTATAACCTATCGTTCCAGCCATGTCTATCTCATGAGATATAAATTCTTTACCCAATGAATTGGAGGGAGATATAGGTCCCACCCATCTCATAATGATACCATTCTTATGTGTGCCACAAAATCATAAATCATACATCATTTCATAACCCATGTAATAAAAATGAGAATCTTAAACATCTGGACATCATAAAACAATTCATATAAGATAAAGGAATTCATAAAAATATTTCCATCACAACATAATAAAATCAATGTAATAATAGGGATAGAGACAGAACCCTTTATTATCTTAGATGAAAAATGATTTTGATAAAACTCTTGAACTCCATTCTTGAGGAAAATATCCTTTTTTACTTCAAAAACATGTTTCCTTTCTTAACATGTCATAAAATTTTAAACTAAAAGAAGTTGATTAAAAATAAACTTGAAAACTTGTAAAGGAAGATTCTTGGAAATATTTTTTTTAAAATCCATTCATGCCGTATAAGTTAAAAAAACATTCTTCCCATACTTTTGTCAGAAAAGTCAAAAAGTACCTCGTATGAAAAATGTCAAAAGATTCCATTCATATCTTTTACTAAAAACTCACCGAATGTTAAAATTGGATTTAAACAATTGTAGGTGGATGGAAACAATATTACATATTGAGGAAACATGGATGTGGATGATAAAATACTCCCCAGTAAATACCAAAGTATAAACAATCTCGGATAAAATTGAGATTGTGATATTTCCCTTACCTTAGGTCTGATTTGCTTCGTAAGTGTCCGAACCTCCTCTTCTTTGAAGTGCTTCTTTGAGACCTCCTTTTAGGGTACTAGAATAGGTCTTTTAAAAAGAGCAGAACCTCTAGTATGTTTCTAGGAAATTGGAGAGGAGAAATTGGCAGGGTTTGGCCGAGCTTGAAGGCTCAAAGTGTTGTGAGGAAGAGGGGGAGGAGGTGCCCTTTTATAAGGGAGGAGAGGAGCACCTTAGGCATAACTAAAAATATTATTTTATTATAAAGTCAAATTCGGTTTTTAATAGCTCCAAATTGATATATTTCGAAGATAAGGTGGATAGGGGTCGAAATAATCTCATCCAATATAATTTATACAAGTTTAGGTATCAATTTTAACCTTATCATTTAGATTTAACTTTAAGTTAGATAATTTAACTTTTACCGTGTCTTCTTGTTTTCTTACACTATAAGGTTAATAATCTTACCATATCAAGCCAAAAGAACACCAAGTTGTTTATTATTAATATATATAACCTTATCTAAGTCATTTGGCCGAACCTTAGATTTTTTAGGAATAAAATAACAATTAGTAATATAATATTTGTTTTAAAAACTATTTTATGTCAATTTTGACAATATTTAGTAATTGATTTTTGTGAAAATCATAACAGAATTATTAGTTCGAACCAAGTTACTTAAATCAATACTAACATGTCATATTAACCTATAAAATTAGTGTAATTCATAAAAAGTCTCAAATTGCATTTATTTGGGTATTTATAACATCACTTATGTCAATATTTCATTAATAAGATAATTACTGCATCATCATTGTGTCATATGTAAATTAAATTATTTAATGTCTAAAAATTACAAATAAAATACCATTATGTAGGAAATCTTTTTAGATTTCTAATTAATATTTATAGTCGAATTTATCTTATGTATAACCCCATATTAAAAATGATTTACTTATTAAACTTTGATTTTAACTATTTTAACCCTTCTTTAAATAAATTAATAATAAATGTCCTAATCTAATCCAAGTGGGCCTAAATGGTCAAATTTTATTCCTAAGGTTGTTTTTGTTCGAATTACACTTGTCCAATAGAATTAGGACATGTGTTAGGGTAATAATAATATCATTTTTACCCTTAATTACCCTATTTACTTTTAACCGTGGTAAAAAAAAGTAAAAAGTTACTATTCACCAAAAAAATTATTTTCATCTCATTGAACCACATTTTAATTACTGACATCAACTGTGTCTCTCAGATTTTTGAAATTCCACTCACAGAAGCGGTAAAATTAAGTTTTATGAAAAATTCATTTTTTTTAACTACCACTTAGTGGTTTCACTATTCATCAAAAAATGAAAGTTTCCAGAAAAATACCAAAAATTAGGCCTAAGCTATATTTGATATTATGAACTCAAAAATGATGTCTATTTTACCAAATTCAAAACATATCAGTTGCATTAATTAATTTAAAAATTAATTCCCGTCATCAACACAAATAGCGTGTTCTTAAGAGATAATAACTATCAAAAGATTGACACTTGTTTATGTCTGGTTTAAATGTGAAATTACATCCAATGACCAAAATTGTATTAAATTGTAAAAATATATTCTAAATATCCTTTAAAACCACTAAAATTAATAATTTATCACTATTAATTATTTCGATTAAAAAATTTGTTTTTAATTAAAATTTAGCAATTTTCACTATCCATCAGAATATGAAAGTTATCCGAAAAGTACCAAAATTTCACCCTAAGCTAATTTCGATATTCCGAATCCAAAAATGAAGTCAATTTTGAAAAAAATATTTAAAAAATTTCAAAAAGTGGTTATTACTATTCATAACGGCTAGTTTTAATAATATTTTAATAGCATATCATTGTTTAGCGAAACTTGGTATTGTGTACAACACACGCTATCGTGGAAGGCCGCGCTTGCGTGTAATGCAAGCCAAGTCAGGGATGCGTGTTGTGCAAGATCATTTTGGTGTAACATACAACACAAGATATTAATGAAATTAAAAAGAATATTTTTCGTAAAATCTTGGGGTGTTACAGAAATCTAGTAAATGAAAAATGATATGGGACCCCTATTTATAGGCGTGGTCCCCTCCTATGGGTACACTTTCATACTGCAAACTGGTTTAAAATAGGACCACTTTAAACATCGAAATAACCTCCTCTTCATCGTGATAAAACCCCATTCTGATGGGGGGGGAATTTGTTGCGTCCAGAAAAATTCCTCACATAAGAACAAGATAATTCAATCAATTTTTCAAAGGATGAATAAAACAGAAGAATGTTTCAAGGAATAATATTCAAAGGGGGGAGACCGTGAAGGATAAATTGATTCTATAAAGCACAAATCGCTTCACGGACTGCCACTCCACATGGTGTTATGATGTTTCATGAACAAAACCATGATAAAAATAGTTCATGGGAGGATGTGGTGCCTACAACACTTGAAAATGAAACAAAACTGTTTGTAGGACTAGGCGGTGATTTCCTCCCCCGCAAACGACCATCCCCACAAATTAAATAGTTCACTGGATGAGGCGGTATTGTCCATTCCCATATATTAAATGAAGTCATTTATGATAGAAGTTGTTGATTTTTATCCTCGTGAATGATTTCTTCCCACTGAATAAGTCATTCGTGGGCTAGGGCATCCTCCTTGGGCTCCCACAAAAGAAGTTTTGCAGCCCAATGTGGACGATCAGCCATACCGGTATCCAATCCCTCTATTTTTATATAAATATACCCTGAGGGGGACTAAAGGGGAGGAATAAATGTAAGAGATCTTAAAACAATGAGAGACAAGGTAATGCAAAATCCGTACTCTCCCCATTGATTCCTAGCAGGTGAAAATCTGCTGCATTGTAGTAAGGAGGAAATAATAAATCATCTAACCATCCACAAACTCAAAAAACTTTGTAGGTATCACTTATGTAGGGCATAAATAGATGGTACCTTTTCAAAAAATAACCCTGCATAGAAAAATTATATGAGGGAAGAACCCTTCCCCGTATAGAAAAATGCTACATGGGAGAAACTCGACCCTGTGTAGCAACACACTACGCAGATGAAACCTATTCCCGCATAGCAACATGCTATGTAGACAAAACCCCGGACCGTGTAGAAAAATTATACATGGATGGTACCCTCACCCATGTAGCAACATTCTACACAGAGGGAACCTCATCCCTATTAATAACCTTCTACGTGGAATGGGGTGTCCTTGGGACATAGTCGGATAGATCACAATATGTTACTATCCTAGATTTGAAAATAAAAGAGGTTTTGGCACATTAAATGCCCTCTCCCTCTCCATTTAGGCTTCAGTATCTTTTCCACCAGTGGATAGAGTGGAATCGTGTGATCCTTATATCTACTAATTCTTCTTATTTCTCACACCAAGCTTGACTCATGTGGACTTAGAGGTTAGCGGAAATCATGACATCTACACAGTCCCAACCCTCAAATGGGTCGCTTCCATGCATAAGGCACAACCATAGGCCTCCCATTCAGAATAATTCCCAACCATACCCAAATCCATGGGCCTTCTCCATAGATGTAAGCCCTAACTTCAATCCAGATGGCCAGCTCCCATGCATAAGCCCCAACCAGAAACCATAAATAGGCCTCCTACATAGGTTTAATCCCAAAATATACTGAATTATGTGGTCTTTGATTCCCAACTAACTGGGATACTTAGGAAGCCTCTCTGAGGCCCAAACCTAGCACCCAAATCTTCCCTAATGTTCTATGGGGAAAATCCCCTATAGGGTCGTATCCACCTAGGAGAGAACATATCTTCTAGGCCCCTTGGGCTAACTCGACGTAAGTCCCACACTATACTTGATCAGGAACATTTCACCTAGACATCCTTGTCATATGATATTAAAATTCATGGTTTGTTCCTCATATCATGACCTTAAAAGGTTTTGTGCCCTCATAACTATCACCAAACAATGTGATTTCTGATTCCTCTCATGAGGATATGTAGGAAACCCATTATGTGGGTTCAATCCTGACATCAAAACAAATTTTATCTTTTTAGATGGTAAAAAACTTCAGAGCGCCTCACTAAGTGGCTTAAAACCAGCGTCATCTCAATAAAAAACATAGGAATCCATGATCTACCCATAAAGGGTCCATTAATTGATGGATAACCTCAGATAAATACAGATGATTCCAAACCCATGTGTATTCATGATTAATCATTACCATAGGATAATTCATAATATAAATTCTTGTGAATGAACAAAGGATTCACGAACATATCTTAAATCTATAATAGAGTCCCAGAATATGAAATTGCCCCCCCCCATGGTGTGATGAGACCAAATTCTCGTCCTCTTGACCAATGTGAGTTATTAATTTTCATTAGTCAAGTTACCTAATGAACATATGCCTTTGTAAAGTAGTTCCATGATTCATCATTGATATGAGAGTCATTCGGTGTTTTTGACTCCATAAACAAAACCCATTGGAGACCATTTGAAGACGATGTACCTAATGTAAGTGATTTCACACTATTTAACCCCTTGTAATCAACTAATCGATCACAAATGGTTTTCATTGGAAACAAAATGGTGAATCTGACGTGAAACCACTTAACTAAGACACATACTTCACTAAATAAAAAGGTTTTACAGCCTAGTTCTCATCTGACCATTTCATTCCTGAACCAATACCATCTTTGAGGGAAACATACCCTTGAAAATACCTATTAGGGGATGATGGTTTTTTGAGAGAATATGATATCTTTCATAAATTTAAAATTTTAATATACATATTTTTGTCATTATTTTGTTTTATACACTATAAAAAAATAATAAAAATAGGTAATTTGTTTTGATATGATCTTTCAGAGTGAAATATTATTATACATACCATAATATATATCCATGTGTATAAATTCATAATATTTTTTTCTCAATCACCGTCCTCATACCTGATTTTGTTAATATTTAAATATTTCTCTATCATAAAAAAATCCTATTAATACATAATATAAAATGTATAATTTTAATTTTATCTATAAAATATTGAGTGTAGTGCATTAAAAATTCCTAATGTACAACATTGGTTGTCAATTTATTAGAATTCAGTTATTTGGATCCAAAAAATAAAACTTCAGAGTATCCAAATTGACTACATTGAACATCCGGTGCACCCAAAAACTAAAAAAAGAATACAGAATGAAAAATATATTTTATATAATTAGAGAGTATATTTTAAACCCCAGGTTATGATAATCAATAATAGCTTTTCGTATGTTATTTTTCGTTCAAAAGTTACACCTAATTCATCTTTTTGTTTCAATTTTTTTATTTAAGGATTTTTTTCTCATAGAAATGATATAAGGATTAAAGAGTCCAAACTTTTCTTTATAGGATTTTCAATTTTTTGAGTAGTTATATATACACCTAAAAAATATTAATATTTATTAACTATAATTAAAATAATATATTAATTATTGGACAAACTGATTATGAAATGTACCTCATGTATACATTGAAAATTAATATTCACAACCATTCATGCTTGAGAATTTCATTTATACTTGTTTTCCTGGATAATGGATAATTAAAAACTCAATAGGGGATGAATTGAGTTCATGAAATTTAATTTACTTTAAAACCACTCGCTTTAAGGTATGCAACTTACAATATTTTCCTTAACAAAATCAGGTAGTGGGAAAAATAAAAGTTCAAAGGAAAAAATATCAAACACAGGAGATTTATAGTGGTTTGAGCAACTTAAATCCCCTATTCCCCTCCATCAACACTCTATTCCATTAGTTTGGTGATTTTTATTATGAAAACCCTTTTTTAGAAGGCTTCCAACTGATTGAAAGTGGTTATTACTTGTTAAAAAGGTCCACAAGCTTTTAACTAGGCTCTCCCTTTATAAGACCTATCCATGACCTTAACACACTTGATCACAATGAGTGCAAAAAGAACTAATGATAAACAATATTTGAAGAATAATGTAGCTCATAGTTTCAAGAAGTAACTGACAGTGGTTGAAGATACATCTAGAGAAGATTAAAATATTCTAGGTTCATCTTTAGAAGTTCTTCTACTACAAAGGATGATCTTATATGAACAACACTTTTAGAACAACCTTTTTTTGTATTTATACTTCCTCTATTTTTTTAAATTCATACATGAATTATCATATATATATATATTCTATTTTTAATTTGAACTTAATAACACTTGATAATCATAATGGTTGAGTGAATAATCCTTTGAAAAGTTGATAAGATAGGTTTTTAATGGTGTATGTCCTTCTTTTCCAAATATAAAGAATTTTTTTTGGAAACGATGTCAAAAATATTCTTCTTTAGATCTTTCCATTATTAAAAATATGAAACTTTGTTTAAATTCAACTGTCCTTATTGAGACATATCTTTTTATGATGTTATTAAAAGCATAAATTGACTTATCAAGTATTATGGAAACATTACGAGTGTAATCATGATGATTTACATGATGGATTATTCTGCATAGGATAAATAGCTGATAGAACAAATTTCATAAGATGATCTGAATATCAGCTTTGTAAGATAAAATTGATCTTTAACTTTGACGATGTTTAAGATAAACTAAACTTGCTATTGCATATTATAATTCTTCCTCGTAAGATAATTATGTTACTTAAGTGTGGTGCTCAACTTTAACAACTTCCTTTGGTTCTCTAAGATGATACTTTTATAAATTTCCTTTTTATAGGATAAAACACTTCTGATAATTTTTATCTGGATGGGATTACGGACTTTAATCATGCAAAAGATAATTTTCTTTCTCTGTAAGATGGTTTAATTACGTATTAATGTAATCTTTTTTAACTAAACTTCTGTAAGAAAAAATACTTTGGCATGGAATAAAACTTCAAAGAAGATATTGATTTTACTCTGTAATATAATTATATAATGTATAATATAATCAATTATTATAAGATAAATCAAATATCTAAAATCCAGTAGATTAAATGTATGTTCACGTATATAAAATTCATTTGAGATAAATAGATCAAAACTTATAAGATGATAAAATATGAAACACTTAATAAAAACTCATTATATTAAAAATAGGTATTTTTTGAATCATCAAAACACATAAACAGCTGATATATGTTGGAACAATATAAGTTTGTCCAATAATCTCTCCCATTTTTATTATCACAAAAACCAATGAATGATAAACAAAAAATTTGACAAAAAATAGTTTAAAATGATTTAATTATTGTATCCTCCTTTTTATTCTCCCCCTTTTTGTGATATCAAAAGGAAGTAGAATAAGAAAAAATAGAATTAATGTTTCATAGGAAAATATTTAAATGGTTTGAATAACATATATTGAATATGAATAGATTTTGGCATAGACTTGTATTTAAATTATCATTAATAGGATATATAAAATAAAAAACAATAAAAATGAAACATATAATAATGAGAATAATAAATTATAACAAGTAACTATAATACTAAAAAAATCATAAATAAAAGATTAAATAATCAATAAAAATAATTAAGAGTAAAGAAACATATAACAATAGTAATAAATGAAAACTAGGGATGATAAAATTTTAAAAAAATCAAAAAATAGATAAAAGTAAAAACATTCAACATAAATAACCAGTTTTTTTTTTGAAAAGAAGGATATATAACATTAACGATGAAGATCAGCAGACGTACATATACAAATCCATGAAGGGAAATTGTCCAGCCAGAGTTGGTTGTCATCGAAGGGTCCTGAGGCTACCAGCTGATGGGTCGCATTATTTCCTTCCCTTTTGGTAAAGGAGAAGGTGTAGCAAGAGAATCCTTGGCGAAGCGAGTGAATTATCCTGATGATGACATAAATAACCAGTTAATAAGAAATAAAGGCATTGGTATCATGAAATAAAAATATAAGTAAATAGACATTAAATTTTTTTTGAGAAACCACTTAGTTAAACAACTCAATCATGAAAACTAATTATCCTTGTGGTGTCAGCATATGTTTCAGTTATAGAATCTTAAAATATTGAGGTTGATTAATCAGTAATGAGGATATAGGTAGAGTAGAATCATCATAGACTCTAATGATATCTCCTAGTGTAAGAAAATATCCTCCAATACTAGATCTATTTCTATGAGGTATCCTGGCTAAATTGGATTGGATGTCAACAGCAGTCTCTTGATCTCTAGAGAAATAAAAGTGATCTACAGTTAAAAAGGGTAACTTAGAGTAAGAGTAAGGTAAAAGTGAATAAAATTATTTATTAAACCTAAGGTCCTCCCTTGAATATAGCTTATTTGGATCTAAAATTTCTTTGAATCTCTAAGATTTGGAGGCATGGTGGTCAGTAATAGGAGGCCCCAGAGAATGACTTCCTTTTAGGTGATAGTGTTCATCTGCAAATATATTGATTCTCTTCACCATACTATTCTGGCATAAACCTGATAAAGTCATGAAATCATTTTAAATTATCTAATAAAAATTTCTATAAATGTTCTGTAAATCTCCCTTTTATCTCAATTCAATACCAACTTCTTTAAAACTTCAAACTAATTATTAGATAGATTAGTTGAACTAATGAAAAGAGTTCAAAAAAGATGACACATCTGTAACTTATTTACATTTTAAGAAAATTAATCATTCATGAGGTTCATAAAATGTATATTCTTATTATTATTATAAAGAAGGTGATCTCATGGTATTCACTACCAACATGTGCAAATATCCAAACTTCTTTTCCAATACTGAAAAAATTATTTTCCAACAACCCATCCATCTTTCCTAAACTAGAAATGTTAACACTAGAATATTTCTAGGATTGAATTGAGACATTATAGATTTATAGTGTGATCTTTTTAATCAAATAATAAATATTCTTCTGATATTGATTTATATTTTTTATTTAACTCCTTGAAATGACTAGAATATTTATAACTTCTAAAACTAGAACATTTTGAAGATGTTGCAAAACATCTCTTGGAAGAAAATCACATTGAATATAATTAATATTGGTATTCATTATGTCAAACACATGAGAATCACTTTTGATATTGGATTATAAAGTGTCCTGATCCAGGGGTCATTGGCCTAAGTATTTTTAGAAAAATATTTTGAAACTTTCTCCAAGGAAAATTTAACCAACATTTTAAATTCATTAAAATAATTTCTAGAAAATTATTGCTAACTAAGAGTCCTTAAATATGATTTGGAATTAATAAATTTATTTTTAAATGAAAATATTGCATTCATAAACTCATAATAACTCATACAGGAATTCTTACAAACAAAATCAACTTCAACTATAGGAATTTCCAAGCTGGTGTGATGAGAATGAAAAGATGAAAACAAATCTTGATGTATTTCAACACTATGATCATCATAAACTTTTTTGTTTTCACCAATATGGGGTACTTACTCAACATAAGAGGGTTATATAGATTTTAATATTTTTCTTATTCTTAAGAAAAACTTATTTGCATTATCTTCTTCATTATCCTCCAATTCATTCCCAACAACAATCCTACCAATAAAATAAACTAATTCACTTCTAGATTTCTGGATAGTTTCCTCATATAGAGATAAATAAAAAAGAGGAATTTTTTCTAATACAGTATATATAGTCTTATATTGACCAAATATAATGATTTAAACCAAATATTCTCTTATAATAGAATTAGGTAATACTCTGGGTTGAGTGGTCACAAGAGCAAGAGTTTCAATCACTTAATAGGTTTCTGAATAAACTCTGAGAATGATTCCCTTCCTCAGTTTGAATCTCTTCAAAAACAAATAATTGAACTCTTCTCCCCATATTTACAATAGTTTTTTTAAAATATATATCACATCTATACTTTCAATTGTTTCCACCATGGATACATGTAAACTTATAAAAACTCGAACAGATACTTCAATAGTAACAGCAGCATGAAAAGACACCCAAGAATAACAATAGGGTTGAATTCTACCTCTTCTTATAAACTAACCACAAAACAATTATTAATATAAAAACTATAATATAATCCAATATGTTTTAAAACTCTTGAACTTAAATTGGTTAGACTGTGACAATGGTTGGTCATGGTCTCATCCAAACAAACACAAGGTTTCCTAAAAACTAAGGTTAACAACCTAGCAAAATGATAGAAATTTACATACTTATTCTAAATATGGAACATGTATCTCATCACATATCATTCAAAAGTAACATTCTTTTATATCATGAATAGATATAATAACATAATATCCTAATATAGGATTTTTTTTTCAAACTTGCAGTTTTGCGGAAAAATCCCCGACTGAATGAACATCACAGAACTTTTCTTTCATGATCTAAATCCTTTACAAGTCTTTCCTACACATTTTTCATTCCAAAAAGACACTTTATGATCTCTGAAGGGATTACATTATCAATAGGATATAATGAGGTGCCGAAATTAGAATATCCTTTTTGAGGACATTGAAATACATCATCTATTACTGTAGAAGATATTGAAAATTTCTTTTGGTTTATAGTTACTGTTATTAAATCCTCAAAATCCCAGAAATGAAACATAGTATATTCATAAAATTCATGAACTTATTTCTCATAGAAAAATTATATTTATTTCTTTTCAAACATGAATTCCCGTCATTGATGATTTATAATCTTTTTAAGAAACATGTTTGTACCATCCAAACAGCTAAAATTGATAACTCTTTTGCTTAACACTTTTCTTACGGTCCTTGAGTTCTTGGATCTCTAAGAAGTAGCTTGATATGTTCTCTTATTTTTCTCCATTGTTTAAAAGGGTTCAAAGGATTAAAGTATTTGGTTTGGGAGGGTTGATATGTGAAAAGATGAAATATCTGAGGTTTACAAAAGTTTTCTAAATTGGTTTGCATGCATAAATAATTTGATTTATTTTGTTTCGTGGTAACTGAAGAGTCACACAGTGTGAAATATAGGATAATCATGAAAAAATACCCTAAATATATTATAGAAATGTTATTAATACTCAAAATGGTGGTGTTAAATCCCAAATGAAATAAATTAAATATAAATTTACTAAATATAAATTTAAACTTATAATATTATAAAATAATTGAAATATGCTTAAGAAAAATTAAACCAACCTAATTTAGATTTAATAAAATCAAATATACTAGTAGGTAAGTGTTTTGTAAAAATATATACTAATTAATGTTTTTTTAAATCTAAAGAGATATCATCCTTTTTTCATGATCTTATAAGAAATGATGCCTTAAATCAATGTGATTTGTTTTAGAATGGTTTATCATATTTTTTCAAATTTTTATAGCACTTGTATTATCACATTTGATTGGATCAGGATTAAAATAAAATCCAAAATCCATTAGGGTGTGTTTCGTCCATAACACTTATGTGCAACAACTTCCAGCTACAATATATTCAACTTCAGTAGTTGATAGTGCTACAAAGTGTCGTTTCTTACTCGACTGAGATATTAACGATCTACCCATAAAATAAAAGGTTCATGAGGTTATTTTACTATATAATATACACCCACCAAATTCAATATCTAAATTTAAAGTTAAAATAGAATCATAAGTTTTTAGAAAAAATTAGAGAAAGGGAGATAGTTCCTTTTAAATATATAAAAATATTTTTAGAAACATTTAAATGAGATTCTCTTATATTAGATTGAAATATTTCACAAAGACATACAGAAAACATGATGTTTGTCCTACTTGTAGTGAGATAAAGAAATATTCCAACAATTAATCTATCTAACTCATTATCAAATGGTTTTCTAGCCTCATCTATATTAGGTTTAATGTTGGAACTCATAGGAGTTGAATAATTCTTACTGTTTTCAATTCCAACATTTTTAAGTAAATAAATTATATATTTTCTTTATTTTAAAACATTTCCAAAATATTTTTGATAAATTTGAAATATAAGGAAATAGTTTAACTCACCCAATATACTCATTTCAAATTATTTTTTCATGATTTTTGAAAAATCATTACAAAAGTTTTGGTTTTTTGACCCAAAAAACATTATCAATATATATTTTCAAAAGAAAAGTACCATTTTATGGTGTTTTATTAAAAAGAGTGGGTTCATCTAGTCCCACATTAAAACCATTTGATAAAATAAAAGAGGTTAATATTTCATACCAAGATCTAGGTTCTTGTTTAAGTCTATAGAGAGATTTGGTAAGTTTGAAAACATAATTTTAAAATGAGGGTCTTCAAAACCAATAGGTTTTTCAACATAAACATCCTCCATTAAAAATCCATTTAGAAATGATAATTTAACATCCATGTGATATAAATTAAAATTCAAATGACATGCATATTCTAGTTGGATTCTAATTTCTTATAACCTATCTACTAAGGAATATGACTCTTTATAATCTATTCCTTCTTGGATATAACATTTTGCAACTAAACTAGATTTATTTCTAATAATCACACCTTGTTCATCCTATTTATTTATAAATACCCATTTAGTTCCAATAATAAGATAATAATTGGGTCTATAAACTAATTCTCATACGTTATTCCTCTTGAACTGGTTTAACTCTTCCTGCATTTCTACAACCCATCTCTCATTATCTAAAGCTTCTTATATGGTTCTAGGCTCTAGATAAGATAAAAAGGCGGATAATTATACAAAGTTTCCTACATTCCTTATAGTTCAAACTCATTCATCTAATATTTCAATAATTGCTTCTATAGGATGTTCCTTAAAGTTTCTAGGTTATCTAGATAATACACTTTCTAGTTCACTAGTATCAACCCTTATAGGATTTAGTTCACTAAAAACAAGTTCCAAATCATCATCCTTATTATTATTTAAAATAGTTTCAGGTCTCATGTCCTTAAGATAGTCACTTAACTCATCATCTTGAGTCATTTTGTGATTAGAAGGATCACTTTCAACAAAATTCACATGATTTGAATATTAAATAATCCTTGACCTTTTATTGAAAACTCTATAAGATTTGGAAGTATTAGAATAACCTAGGAATATTCCTTCACCATATTTTGGATCAAATTTACCAAGATCATACTTGGGTTTTAAGATATAAACCTTTCATCTAGACACTTTAAATTATCCTACCTTTAGCAATCTATTATTCCATAACACATAGGATGTTTTCTTTAAAATGGGCCTTATTAGAAATTTTTTTAATAACATAACATGCTATGTTTACAACTTCATCCAAAAAATAAGTAGGCATGTTATATTCACAAAACATTGTTATAGAAATTTATCGCAAGGTCTTATTACTTCTTTCAACAACCCTCTTCTGTTGAGGTGTCCTGGAAGCATAAAAATTATGTTTAATACCTTGATTTGAATAGAATGAATTAAATTTATCATTCTCAAATTCTTCTCCATGATCACTTTTTAAATACATAATTTTTGAATATTTTTCATTTTTCACAAGCTTACAGAAATTAATAAAAACATAACAGGCTTCACTTTTAAGTCCAAAAAGGTAAACCCAAGTAAATATTTAAAAATAATCGTCCAACACATAAAAAAATTCTAACAAGCCTTGTTTTTATTGCAGGACCGAACAAATCCGTATAGATAAACTTTATGGGTCTATAAGTAGAAACCAATTTAATTGGTTTAAAATATGACTTGTGTTTCTTTCCCATTTTATATGCATCACATAGTTTATTTTCATCCAATTTAAGTTTTTTCAAATTAGAAATAAAATTTCTTTTGGATAACCTTTTCAAGGAATAAACATTATAATTTTTAAACCTTCAATGAAAAATCCATGATTTATTTACTTTAACATTCAAAAAATTTACATTTTTTCTACACAGATAATTAATATCTAAATTATAGTCATTACCTATTCTTGATGATCAATAATTGAGATATTTTTCATTAAATAACTGAATAAAAATTATTAGAAAAATAAACCAAATAACCATCATAAAAAAGTTGATAAATACTTATCATATTGTTCTTTAATACTTCAATATAAAGTACTTTTCTTTATGAGGATAGATTGTGTATTTTTAAAATATATAATTCCAACTACCTTTACTTTCTCATTGTCACCAAATATGACATATCCTCCATTAATCTTAGATAATGAGTGAAATTTGGATAAATATCTACTCATATGGCTTGAAAAACATTATCCATAAATCATTTTTCATTGTTGTTTATATGGATAGTTCCCTATAATTAAATATCAAAAAATAATATTTTTTTGGTACCCAAACACTATTGGATCCAGAAATCATAACTATAAAGGATTTTGGAACTGAAATCAGTTTTCATTTTTTTAATTAAAATTGTAATTAGAAGATTTTTTAGAAATAATAACTTTCTTTATTACACATATTTGTGGATTTCTAAGATATTATTCTTTTGAAAAATGAACATTTATTCAATAATGAAAACAAGTAATATCAAACATGGTTTTATTTTTAGAACTTGGTATAAAATAATTTTTTCAAATCTTGTTTTTTTCAATATTGATTCCTATACCATAATTTTCTCTTTTTAATTGGTTTTTATCAATCATTTTATTTAGGTAATCCCTCCACCTTCGTAAAAACACTTTATGTATCTTTAATGTTATGAACCTCTTTTTGTAAACATTCAATTTTTTATTATATTCAATACATGATTTTGTAGAATTTTCCAACTAGGTTTTCAAATCTAATATTTTTTTATTTAAGTCATCATCTTCAATAGATATTTTTTTATTGGAATTTCTTAGGGATTTGATTTTTTTCTTTAGGATTTCATACTTAGTTTCCAACATGTCGTAGTTCTCATTTAATTATTCATATGAACATCTGTCATTTTTAAATTCAAACTCATACCCAGTATAATAATAATAATGTGCCTCATGTGAATTTGACATAATACACATTTTTTCTTTTGATTAGATACATAAGATTCTGATTCTAAAAATTTATTATACTGGAGTCTTCATATTCACTCTACATAGATTTCATTATCTTCATAGATTTCTTATTATATACATCCTTCTTGAAAAAAAATTATCATAGTTTTTGTTTTCTTGTAGTTTAGGATAGTTTGGCTTAATGTGTCCAATATTTTCTGCACTCAAAGTATATCAATTATTTAGAATTTTCATCATGATTCTTGTACTTAATAAAAGTGCTTCTAAAAAATATTCTCTTGTTATATAACTTTCTGTGTTTTCTAAAAAACTATGCAAGTTCATTATTTGATCCTGAATTTCTTGAGTCATCCTCTTATTAAATTTATTCCTAAATCTATATAACCTTATTCTTCGTATCATTTTTAGAAGTATAAACCTTCAAAGTAGTATTATCCTTCATCAAAAATTTATGTTTTCTAAATTCAACTTCCATTTCTTCCTCATGCATCATAAGAGTCCTAATGAGATATTTTATTTTGAAATTATTAACTATTTTAGATTTTCTAATGGAATTAGAAATTATACTCCACTTAGGTGGTAAATATATTAAAATTTTCAATGGTTTCTTTGTCTCAGTAATTGGTGTTCCTAGAGAAGAAAAATTATTCACAATCTCAGTGAGTATTTCATTCAACTGATTAATTCTTTCTCCTTCATCAATTTTGAAGGTTTTGAACTTAAGTTTGGAAGTATCATATCTAAGAGCCCAGACATTATATATACCTTCATAAGAAACCTCTATAGTAGTCCATATTTCATGGGTTATTTTACATTGAGAAAATCAGTTAAAATCATCTGGACCAATTACATAGATAATAGCATTCATAGACTTATAATTAAAATCATAACTTGATTAAATGTCGTCATCCCATGTAATTTTCTATATTTATGGAATTTCTTAAGGCTTCATGGCTTTTATATAAACCTTTAAACCAATATTCTTCAAATATATGGTCATTCATTCCTTCCAAAAACAATAATTATCACCATAAAAATAGGGAGATCCAACCATTGGAATAACTTATATGTTATCATTCATAGTATCTATATGAAATAATATATTTGGACATCATCCATTTATAGTTGTGAACTCAAGAGTCATGAGCTCGAATACCAATTGTTGACTTGGATAATGGATAACTATAAACTCAAGAGGGGCTGAATTGAGTTCTTAAAATTTTCTTTACTTTAAAACCACTATCTCTAAGGTATGAAAGTTCTAATGTTTTCCTTAATAAAATAAGGTAGTGGGAAAAATAAAATCTGAAAGGAAAAAGGATTGAACACATGAGATTTATACTGTTTCAAGGAACATAAATCCCTTTAGTCCACTCCACCAACACTCTGCTCCACGAGTTTGGTGATTTTCACTATAAAAACCCTTTTTCAAGGGATTCCAGCTAAATGCTAGAATTTTTTACTTATTACTAAGGTAAAAGAGATTTTAAGTAGGATATCACTTTAAAATACCTATCCATGACCTTAACACATTCGATCATAATGAGTGCAGAAATAAATAAAGATAAACAATATTTGAAAAATAATACATCTCATGATTCAATACAGCAACAGATAATAGTTTAAGATACATCTAGACAAGATGAAAATATTATAGGTTTATCTATGGAAGTTATTTTATTGAAAAGTAAGATATTTTAATCATAATACTTTTATAATATTTTTTTTTTTTTGATTTTTCATTCCTCTCTTTTTTTATATACATGCATACATCATCATATATATCTTCTCTTTTTAATTTAAACCTAAGAACACTCAATAATCAAAATGTTAGAGTGAATAATACTTTGAAAATTTGATAATATAGGTTCTTAATGGTACATGTACATATTTTAAAAATATAAATGAAACTTGTGTGGCAATGATATCAGAAATCTTCTTCTTCAGATTTTACATTCTAGGAAAAATGACACTTTGTCTAAATTTAACTTTCTGTATTTATAAAACTCTTTTTATGATGTACTTAAAATAATGAATTGAATTATCAAGGATTATTCCAACATTAAAAGTGTAATCATGATGATTCACAGGACATATTGTTCTTAGTAAGATAAACAGCTGATAACACTGATTTCATAAGATGATCTACAGAGTACCTTTGTAAGATAAATCAAATCTTTGAATTTGATGATGTGTGAGATAAATTGAACTTACTATTTCATAGTATATTCATATTCATAAGATACTTATGTTTCTAAAGTTTGGTACACAACTTTCAAAAATTCCTTTGGTTCCTGTAAGATAATACTTTTATAAATTTATTTTTTTAGGATAAAAGGATTCTCATGATTTTCTTCTGACTGGGCTTCTTGACTTTGATCATGCAAAAGAAATTTTTATTTCTATATAATATTATATAACTATGTATTAAGTTAGTAATTTTAAATTAAATGTTTATATGATATAATACTTTTGAAAAAACTAAAACCTCAAAGAAGATGCTGATTTTACTCCGTAATATAATCATGTTATGCGTAAGATAATCACTAGACATAAGATAAATAAAATAGCTAAAATCCAAAAGAGTAAATAACTTTATGTTCAAATAAAAAAATAATTTAAAATAAATATCTCACAACTTGTAAGAGGATAAAATATTAAACACTTAATCCAAACTCTTTAGAATAAAAATAGGGATTTTTTTAATCATCAAAATGCATAAACAAATAAGATATGTTATAGAATAAGTCTATCCAACAATACACTAAAGACCATTCATTCCTATAATGACCACTTTATACATTTGTTCCTAAAATTAAATGTAGGTCATATTTTTATATTTTGTTGTTGTGTCCATGAGAACTTATAATGTTAATAAACAAAGTAGTGGAATTGGTGGGGGAAAGGCACTCTGAGAAGGTCCTTTTGATTTCTTGGTGGATCCACTAGATTTTTTTATCATACATTTTGTTTCCCCTTTTCTTTCTCTTTATGTAATAACATAACTCATTTTAGACATTTTCATAAATTTTTAAAGTTTTTAAATATTAAAAAAACATATAAATGGCTTACCACATTATTTTTATGTATCTTTATAAGATTAATAGGCCATGATGTGAGAGTTACAAAAGAATGTTTGACCGTGTTAACATCCAATCATCAAGGGAAATGAGATACTTGGTGCTTGTCTTGTGAGCTACTTGAATCCCTAATTTCTCATGATCTTTTTGGAGTTTTTTTATGTAGAATATTTCCCTATATATTGTACATTGTACCCCTAGCAATAAGGTGATAGGTAGGTAATAATAGATATAAATCACATTTTCTTTCACCATAAAGAATTTTAGTATAATAAAGTTATCGGTAGTTATTTGATTTACATTTAGTAAAAATTATTATGATAAATTATATTAACTCAAGTAAAGTAAAAAGTTGAGGGGAATTGTTGGCCTCAAAGAAAGTGGGGTCTAGCTCTTCATGTAGTGGTTGTTGTTCTATTTTTGGTTCTCTTTGATCCTTTCACATATATGATTCCATTAAATCAGGCTTGATAATAATTTATTTTAGAGAATGAATTTATGTCTGTATGTCTTTCATTTTCTCATTTGTATCCCAATATGACTTTTTATACTAATGTGGCACTCCAAAACTTGTACCTCTAATGTGGTCATGTTGTTCTAGCTGATTCAAAGTTATTATAAGTAGTCATTCTTCTAGTATAGCCAGTGATGATTCTTATGTCTAAATTGTATAAAAACCATATAAACATAAGTAGATATTTATATTTATTACTATTATAAATCATGAAAAAAATTTATTATTTCGTACTTACACATTATTCTCATACTTTTTGTGTGTTTTCATCTATTATTTGTACTTTTTTATTTATGATTTCTTCCTTATATGGCATATGGCATGGGATGGAAGTGGATTTAGATAATGTAAATGAAAATAATTATGTTATTGTTTCATATCACATAAAACCCATACTCTATATTTAATACCATTTTTTCAAGTGAATCATACTCCATCCTTGATTTATGGTGATGGTAAATTGGTTTTTATGTACACTATTTATTTTCATAACTCCTTTTTCATTTTATAAAATAAAAGTTTTAAATAAAATTGAATAAGAAAAATAATGTCAACTAAAATATTATCGATAACAATGCACTATAAATGATTTAACCTCACAGAGACCAATGTAATAATTCCATGTTTTTTGGTTTATTTTGTGTTTATACATTGATTTTGGGTAGGGTTTTACTTTCTCCTCAACATCACTAAGATGTATCTTTATTAGATGTTTCTAAAAGGATCTATGATCCTTTCTATTGAAAATTAATATGAATTTCTTATTACAATCAACTAAAATAGATTTACTCTGTAAGGGATAATGAAAATTAAATCAATATTTCATTGTATGTTTTTTCATTAAAATATAGAAAGCATATTATATTTTTACCCTAATCTCATCCCAAATTATTTTCTTCAATACAAGTAGAACGTTTTTTCCATATATCTATATCAATTGAAACATGAATTCAAGTTGTGAACCCAATGTAACTAATGAAAATTGACTTGTTGGGGTCAACAATTTAGTTTCATTGATTCCACCCAACCAATAATTTTATTTCTTTTCTTCTTAACCTAATAACTTTTGTTAATAGAGTGGTGCTACACCACTCATTTTTATCTAAATGTTCTTGAATTTATAACAATTCCTCAGTTTCAGCATTGATGGTGTCTTATTCCTTGAGATTGGTAGCATCATTATATAGAGAGTCCAATTTTTGGATGATTAGTTAAATATTTAATTTATATTAAGTAAATGTATTAGTGAACACATAATATTGTGAGGAAAATCATGTCATATTAAAAAGGACTTAACCTATTCATTAATATATATCTATTTTCTAAAAAGGATGAAGGTATTTGGATCTTCTATAGAGTATCCAAATCCCCACTTTATAGTCCTCTCTAATGTATATGACACTGTCTACATTGGGACCACTGTTAAATGATTATGGTGTCCCAATGAAAGGGTCATCCTCAATTGAATTTTCATATGAACCTAAAGTTATTTTAGTTTCCATAAAAATAATTGACCAATTTTTGTTTGTTGGATCTGATACATAAAATAATTTCACTTTCTATGATGTTATTATGAATGATTCATCCTTATACCCTTCCACTCCAAAATTCACCTTTATGAATCCCAATTCATTAACTTTAACTACACTTTATTTTTAGCCCATTTTCAATAGAAAATCAACACTTGAAATGTTTTATAATTCAAATTTTATATTTGTTTGATGATGAAAAATTATGATATATTCATGTAAATTGGATTTCTATCCTTGGTACTAGATACATGCATTGCTTCTGCCACAAGAGTAAATCCATTATTTTTCATCATGCTACATTCATATTGTTTCTTTGTATAGAATGTATAATTGTTAATTACATAAACATTGTAATATAATACATGTATTCTTGGTCCTATGGCTATACATTGAAGTTATTTATAAATTGAATTCATATTTTTAGATAACTCTTTAAAAATATGATCTCAAAACTATCTTATAAACTATTTATTATGTGTATTTGATATCTAGATTTAAACCCTTGATGGATTCAAATAATAAAGAATTAATTTGTGGCATTGAATGTATAGAGAAACCTCTTTACTATTTTAAAAATGTAAAGGTGATATTTCTCTCACTCTATAATGGTAATTGTAACAACATCTCTTCCAAAAATATTTGCAGCCTTAAGGCATCCATTGTGATTAGATTTTGGGAGACATATGCTATCAAAATCTAATAGGTAGTCAATACATAATTCAATGGGTTATTCAATAATATATCTCTATAAAATATAACCTTTTAGATGAATTCAATTATTGATGTTCCCTTTAAAAGTCCTGAGGTATTGTTCAATGGGGTACATCCATATATAATGTATGGGACCACATAGTTGAATATATATATATAACCAAGTGAACTATCAAGTGGATCATTATATCAAGGAATGATGTTGGGGATAACATCTCCAATTCACATAATATTATTTCAATTTTTTTATTTATGGTTGGAAACTTCCCTGGGATTATAACATTACTGTATATGGATTGGAAAAAGAAGGAAATCATGATTAATGTGTTTCATACATTTTTAGGTAGAATGAAACATAAATCGAGATGAATTCAATCCTTCATCAAAACATGACATTCGTGTGATTTTAGACCCATCAACTTCAAATTACTCATTTCTACAATATTTTTACTATTTGATGAATATTATCTAGAACCTTTACATCATTAAATAAGTTGAAAATTTGAAAATTTTCTTGCCTAGATAGAGTGTAAGTTGTTGGAGGAAGAAAAACTTATCTTCCACCCTTCACTGGTGCCAACTCTTCCCTTATACCCATTTCAATCATGTAAAAGCTAGTATTAATTTAATATTTTTTAATGTATTTAGTTACAAGTCATAAAACTATCATATACACTTTTTTATGTGTGAAAGACATCAATTAAATGTATGACATACAAAAAAAACTGGTATAATAATTCAAAAAAATTGATCTATTTTTCTAACTTTTTTATAAGGTTTTCAAAAAAAATTTACCGAAATTAGTGATAATATCCTATACTTTCTCAAACTGTTGTTTTCTTGTTGTTGGATATAGAGATGAAGCTTTTTCTATATTTTCATTGAATGATTTTATCCAGTATTGGTATTTATTTTTTCAGGGTAAAAATTTGTGATGTCCTCAAAACATAGTCTTTGAGAAATGTTTCAACATAACTGAGTGTGTACCTTCTTCACAAATGGTACACCCCAAAATTCCTTTAATGTTATATCATAAAAAATTACATAAAAAGTAAAGTAATTTATCATCCTGAACAACATAGCTGTCAATGTGAACTCTTCACTTCTATGAGAATCATGCATTATAGCTCATGTATCCCACAAAAATTTTAGATCATCCATAAATGGAGCCAAATAAACATTCATGTCATTAGCAGGTTGTTCTGGTCTAGATATAAGTAGATACAACATAATGTATTTTTTCTTCATGTATAACCATAGTGTAAATTTACAATTTACCATCATAACCAGCCATGTACTTTGAGTAAAAAATTTTACACCAAAAGGATTTGTTCCATCTGTAGATAGCCAAAGATAGTGGTTTGTTTCCAAATTTAGGATACTCATGATAAATTTTCTTCCATTGAGGAGAGTATATTGGGTGATATAGTTTCTCAACTTGATTTTTGGTATCTACATGTAATGTCAATTGTCTAGCGGTCTCCTTGAATTTATATAGTCATCTAAACCTTGAAATAATTGTAAAGTACCATACAACATTCAAAGGACTTGATTCGTCTTTCTTGTATTGAGTTATACCACACTTAGGGAATATTTTAAGTGATTCATGGTCCTTTATAAACAATATATAGTTATTTGGATATGCATGTATTCATTCAGAGATCATTCCCTTTGAAAATAGATTGTTTTTATCATATCAGATGATCCATAAATCAGAGTATCATCCCAATCAGTATTTATGTTCTGTTATTCCCTGTGTTTAGTCCAACATTTATATCTTCGAACTATTATATGATAGATCAAATGTTCTTCCAACTCCCCTGTAAAAGTTTTTCTTGAATAATAATAACGTAAACAGGGAAAATTGATTTGATATAGGTCATATGCATTCTTTATTTCAAATTTTATGAACTCTTTAACCCCATCCTCATACTCCTTTTTCATGTGATTGACATTCTTTCATATTTTATTTATATCCATACTATTTTCTTTTATAATATTTATACTTAAAAAAATATACATAAGGTTTGCATATAATGTATCATTTTTATATCCATAAATTATATAAGGTATAACTTTAAAAAATATAATTATAAATTATAATACATATGTATATAAATTATATAAAAGAATAGATATAAAACCTATGTTTTATAATACAATGGAAAATATATACATATAATAAAGCCTATATTTTGGAAAGAATTCAGTCTCCTCCCTTGGGGTAGATTGTTTACCTAGTGTAAAATTGGTCACTTAATGCACAATGTGATGGTTTTTTCATGGAAATTTAAGGATGTAAATATAATATAAACTAATATTAATATATAAATTTAAAAATTTATATACATATATATACACATATACATACATATATATATAAATACTCAAACATGCATAAACAAAAACATATATACAGATATATTTATACATATAAAAACATATAAAACACACATTTATATATTTATATAAGAAAACATCATATCTCATGTCATGTTTCTATAAAAAATTCCATTAATTATACTCTTCAATCATTCTCATTTAAAATATAGTTTCTAGCTTGAGCCAAACCATAACCCAAGGAATAATTTTGAAATCATTTATATTTATAAGTCTTACACTTACTTATAAAATTTCTAACATCGATTTCTCATCTAAAAATTGCCCAATATATTAATTCACCACCTAATTGACTAATTAATTCTTAATTATGTGGCCACCAAATTTCATTTAATCGATAAAAAAATTTCATTCCAATGAAATCCGCTTAAATTTTCAATTAATATCAATTAAAAAAATTGTAGGCAATACCTATCTATAGCCGATATTTATATATACAAACATGAATAAAAACCCAAAAATCAGAAAAATCAAGAAATATCGGTAAACCAAAATGGAAATTAATCTAAAATGGTTGATTCAGAAAAACAAATAGGGAAGAAAAATGCAAAAACCTGGTTATAAATTGACATATATGGGAAGAACTATTACAGAAGAATAAGATAAGATAAACTCAAAAAATCATGAAAAACACTTGAACGATCAACTTAGAATCCTTAAAAACAAGTTCAAAATATCATACCTTCACTTTTGAGGTTTGATTTATCTAATAAATTTGACTTCGATTGCTGTAGAGGTTCAGTTCCATAAGAGCTTGAATGTGGTACAACGAGAAGTGATCGGTTAGGGTTCTTTTTAAAAGATGGAGAAGGGTTTTATTAGCACTGACTAAAAAGGGATGATAAAATCTGATTTTATTAGTGCTAAAAAATAAACACTCATAAATAAAGATTTTGTTGGTTATTTTTTAGTGAAGATAAAAGAAGTATTTAGGGGAGCTTATTTTTTTGCACTGATAAAATATGTTTTTATCAGCGCGTAATTTAAAGATGACGGAAACATAAAAAATGAATAAAAATGAATAAATAAATAATATTAATTATATAAATAAAAAAATTATTAAAAATGAATTAGACTAACTATTGAAATTACAAAAAAAATACTTTGAAATAAATTAATTATATAAATTTTAAACATATTAAAAATAGTAAAACATAATAAATAAAAAATGAATAAATATTATTCAAATAAATTTCAAGCATGTTAAAAATATTAAAACTTAATAAACAAATCTGTATAGATAAATATTAAAAATGAATAAATTCAAAAAACAAGAAAAATGAATAAATATTAAAAATAAATAAATAATATTAAATGAATGAATGTTAAAAATTAATAAATAAAATTGAATAAATTACAAAAATATTAAAAAGGTGAATTCATAACATTAATTACATTAATTAAAAGCATATAGAAAATGAATAAAAATGAATAAATAAAAAAATAATATTAATTATATAAATAAAAAAATTAAAAAGAATTATATTAACTATTTAAATTAAATATATATATATTAAAAATACGTTTAAAGAAATTAATTATATAAATTTAAAACATATTTAAAATATTAAAGATTAATAATTAAAAATGAATAAATATTAATCATAACATATTGAAAATAATAAAACTTAATAAATAAATATTTATAAATGAATATTAAAAAATAAAAAAAAATTCTAAAAATATTAAAAATTAATGAATATTAAAAATGAATAATTAATATGAAATGAAAGAATATTAAAATTGAATAAATAAAATGGAATGAATTGTAAAAATATTTTAAAAATTGAAGTCATAACATTAATTACATTCTTTACGGACACTTAAAAGTAAAAATCAATGAATAAATAA
The DNA here is from genome assembly GCA_963277665.1 of Viscum album. NCBI lineage: Eukaryota > Viridiplantae > Streptophyta > Magnoliopsida > Santalales > Viscaceae > Viscum > Viscum album. The sequence goes on from OY728144.1 coordinate 187,616,053, forward strand.
ATAATATTAATTATATAAATAACAAATTATTAAAAATTAATTTTATTAACTATTTTAAATATTAAAAAATTCCTTTAAATAAATTATTTATATAAATTTGAAACATATTAAAAATTAATAAATTCAAATGAATAAATATTAATTATATAAATTATAAACATATTAAAAGTATTACATATAAATGTATAAATTGTAATATTTTGTAAGAATATTCTTCAAAATAAATATAATTAATTATAAAAATATAAAATAGTAAGTAACAAAATCAATATATATATATTTATTTATTTATTTACTAGTATGGGGGAAGTCCCTCCTCTTTTTATTATAAACCAAGAAACACCTCTTTTTCTAGGTAGAGGGAGATCATTACATGGTCATAGACATGGGGCCCACAATGACCCAAGATATGGATCGTAGGCCCAGGATATATTCATCTTATGGCTTGCACTATTGTTTGCCTTGTTCTACGTGCACTAGTGCCTTTGTCGCCCCTACATTGTTATCTCCATGCACCTTGCACCATCTGAAGTCATCCAATATATCGCCTCGCGGTCATCATCATGGCTTGTGTGTCATTGGGATCCAACGCCCCTTTCATCACTGACATCTACTACCACTGGTGTTGTCCAGCCAGCATGCCTTGTCTTCACCTCACAATGAGCCACCATCCCTTCCATCACCGTCAACCGCTGCCTACCAGCCTGCCCAAGGTCATCACACCGACAAAGAAAAGTGTTCCCCGATGTCAACCATGTACCAACCTGTGAAACCACCACCCAAATTAGGTCTTGTAGGGGATTAAACCCCAGCCTTTGATGTAGTGCAGAAGGAGGTAGACCACTCATTCAACACCTTTGTTGTATATGTATATAAATAGATTTGTAGTTATTAATATATAGATATATTCTTATTTCTAATTAATTATATAGATGTATATATTATCTTTTAATATATTTATATATTCCATGTATATGAAAATATTAAAAATGAATACACAAAATTAATTATATTAAATGTATTAAAAATTGTATTAATGTTATGATAAATGTATTAATAAATGTATTAATATTATAAAAAATAATTTATTAATAAATTTTTTAGCGAATGTGTTAATTATAATTAAAAATATTATTTTTTATATAAATGAATAAATGTTTCATAAATATATCGTTAATATAAATGTATAAATGGTCATATTATGTATAAATGTTTTTCATGATATATCATTAATTTTAAATCTGTAAAATTAATTATAATAATTTTAATAATTGTGTTTGAATACATTTAATATGTGTGTGTGTTATTATTACTAATTATATATGTACATATTGTATTTATTGTATAAAAAATATAATTATTTATTAACTTTTATAATTTTTAAATATAATTAAAAATATTATCATTTAATTAAAATTATAAATACCAATACATGCAAAAAAGGACTTATAATATACATTACAAATTAGGAGAATTACTAAAATTCTAATAAGCTCATTTTATAATTTAAATTATTTTAAATATTTGAAGTTGTGTTTTTTTCAATTAATTATATATATAAATATTTTTTTACATATTAACTAATACATAAAAGATATCAGGCATGTATAAACCCCATGTGTGGTGGGATGGGTCATCGTTCACTAACCTGGCCTAACTCATTTAAGATATTAATGATGACACCAATTGTTATTAATTATATTCTTTGGTTATTGGTTAATATATATGTATGTAACTATTGTATGTATAGCTATAAGTATAAATTAATAAATATATATACACACACATATATATATATATTGTATTTATAAATATATATACCTAATGTTATATAAATCACATTTAAAGATATATAAATATTTATAAATAAATAAAATTATTCAAAATGTCTTTTATTATCATTTTTTTAGCATTGATAAGTCTTGTAATTTTATCAGCACATTTTTAGTGCTAATAAACGACAACCCTCATTGATTCTTCTAATTAGCACTGATAAAAGTTAATCTTTATCATTGATTTTTGCTAGTGCTGATAAAATCCACTGATGATAAAACATGGATATGTAGTAGTGTTGGTTATTCCAAGAAGACAATGGGGTATTATTTTATATTCCTACTTAGCTCAAAGTATTTGTGGGCCAAATGTGTATATTTCTTAAGAATAAATATGTAAATTAAGGAGTCAATGGGAGGAACATTGAACTTAGGGATGTTTAAAACAAACAAATAGTGTGTGTTCCTGATATAGAAGTTGTGTTGGTTCTAAAAAGAGTTGTTGAAGAAGAACCAAATCATGTTATATAAGAGACTCAAATATTTTGTAGGATTTATTAAGATCTTAATAGATATTGATTTATTATGTAAAATAAATATTATGTAATATTCATAGACAATGAACCTATTACCTAATGAGAGCTCATTAAGAGTTCTAATTTCAAGAAATGGCTAAATTCCATGAAATGTGAGATAGAGTCCATGTAAACTAATCAAGTTTGGAACATGGTAAATGCGCTTTAAGGGCTAAGACCCATATGGTTCAAGTGGGTTTTCCACAAGAAAACTAACATGGATAGTAAACTTTCTACTTATAAAGTGTGTCTAGTAACAAAGGGTTACAACCAAATTCTTGGTATTGACTATAAATAAACCTTTTCTCTAGTTGTGATGATAAACTCCATTCAGGTATTACTTTCCATAGTATCTCATTATTATTATTAGATATTTCAAATACATATCAAAACTATTTTCCTTAATAGAAATTTATTCAAGGATGTGTATATGATATAACCTGAAAGCTTTGAAATTCCAAAATGAGTCTGTTAAGGTTTCAAAGTTACAATAAAACATTTATGGATTGAAGCAAGATTCTCAAAATTTGGACATTCGATTTGATAATTTAATAAATGAGTTTGGATTCATCAAGATCATGGATGATTATTATGTAAACAAGTGGGTAATTGGGAGTGTTGTAACATTTCTGGTATTGTATGTCGATGAAATAATTCTTATCAGAAATGATATCCCATCTATAAATTTTGTAAAGGCATGGTTTAGAAAATGATTCTTGATGAAAGACATGGATGAATCATCCTACATATTGTGTATGAAGATAGATATAGATCAAAGAGATTTTTTGAATTGAGTGAAAACACATATATTGGTAAATTTCTAAAGAATTTTATCATTGGGAACTCCAAGAGGGGGCCTTTACCAGTATTTCATGGCATGAATCTTATGAAGATCCAAGATCCTCATAAAGTGTTAAATGGGGTGGATAAGAATCATTGTTATTCTGCTATGGAATCTATAATATATTTCATGTTATATACATAACCTAGTGTTGTTTATGCTTTGATCGTAACAAGTATATACCCATACAATCTCAATGAGATTCACTAGATTACAATAAATAATATCTTTAAGTAATTAAGAAGAAGTGAGGATATATTCATGGACTTTGGAATAGAGGATGATCTCATTATAAGAGGTTAAAATGATGTTAGTTTAAAATATGAAAAGGATGATATGGGATCTCAATATGGTTTCATTTTTTCCCTGAATAGTGAATCTATTAGTTGGAGGAGTTCTAAATAAGAAACTATAGAGAACTTGTCAATAGGTCGAGAGTACATTGTTTCATCAGATGCTGCAAAGGAATCTATTTGGATTAATAAGTTCATCACCGAACTTGGGGTGGTCCAAACATTGGGAGGGAATCAAGCTTAAATATGAAAACAATAGAGATATTTCTTAGGGAAAGTAACTATAGTCTCACTAAAGTTCCAAACACATCCTTAATAAGTACCATCTCATTTGAGAGATCATTGAGAGGGGTGATATAAATATTTGTTGGGTGGCTACATAATAAAATATATAATATCCTTTGAAAAAACCATTAACACCTCAAAAACATGATGGTTTATGCACCTAAATCTTGTAAAAGGATTTAGTGCATCAAATATAATGTTAAATATACCCCCCATGAAAGTAGCTAGGGAGCTTGACATGGGTTTGTCTTAAAGGATCATATGAATCACTCCCTGATTTAGAACTTATTCCTATATTTTACTATTTTTAATTAATGAAAGAAATGAAAATAGGGGGATAGTTTTATTGAAATGCATTATGTAATGAAAAATAAGAGTTAGCAAGAAAGGTAGTAAATCCTTAAGGGATCCACCAGGAATTCTATATCATAGTTCTAATGAAATATATTACTCAAACTTCTTATTTCTTAGTTGGGTGACTCAATATCATTAACCAATCAACTTGAATTGTTTATTAATTGTGATTCATTACACACTGAGATCTCAAATGTGATATGAAATTTTCTTCCTAAGTCCAGTGGTGGTTACCAAACTCAATCGGGAATCTTATTTCCTAGAAACTTATCATGTTCAGGCATTAACCAAGATAAGTGACCCACTACACATAGCCTATGATGGATATAATAAACTCCATTATAATATCCATATATATTTTATGATATAAAATACAGTGAAGGGAATAATTAAAATAATATAAAAAGTGATAATAAGAATAGAGTGCAGGGGAAAGAGGATCATCATTACATTTAACCAGTTTAACTACACACTACTGCAACTTAGGTTAATAAAATATAAGAGAATATACATATATTCAAAAAAAAATAATAATTAAATGGTTTATTTCCCCTCAAATCAACATTGAGTTTAGATATCCATGAATGGAGTAAGATAATTACAATGGGGGAACACATAAAATAGAATGAAAAAATTAAAATACAAGAAACCTAAACTATTTCAAAACCATGGTTCAAATGCCAAAGTTATTAATACCTATAATATTTATTTCTTTAAAATTTAATATATAACTTCCCTATAAGTCTCAGGCTACCCAAATTTTAGTTCCCTTGATCTAGAATATCCCTTCTCTTGGATGCATGCCACATGGCTGGTTTTGTTGAGTGCTTTCTTTCAGTTTCAATAGACTCAGACTATGTGAGTACCTCTCATGATCAATATCCATAAATATTCTACAATAATTTATAGGTGGAATTATTTACTAATTCATGAGGTTACTCAAATTATTCCACTCCTTAATATTTCTTGAGTTGAAAATTAAAAAATGGGTCACAATATTTATTCCTTGATTGTATCCAAATGTATATTTTCCTAGCCAAATCAATTTTCTATAGGGTGGAATCATTATTATATAATCTTTTGATACATCTGAGTTAATCTCACATATCACACTATATTTTTGGATTATTCTTATGTGAGTTTTAGTCATTCTAGTTTTTAGATTTATTCTTATATAACAGTTTAATCTTATAGAGTTTGTGTTTTAAAACTTATTTTCCGCAGCATTTTATTTTATTTTCCTCTATTTCTAAAACATCTACTTATACTCTTCATCTTATTTCATCATTTGAAATAAAAAACTCATCCTAAGTTATTTTCTAGAATTTTATATATATCTTTCAAACTTTTGAAAATTTGATCTTCTGGGACACCTTTTTAGAAGTTAATCTGACATGATGTGAGAATCATACCATTTAATCTAATGTGATCCCTTAGTTATTTCTACATGAGGTCTAGTATAGGGAGTCTAATATGATGTATCACATAAAGGAGGGGATTATTATTACATTATATGTGTAGGGATTTAATCTAATGTGATGTGTGTGCTCATTTATTTAATCTCAAATAAGCCTTGTTTCATAGAAGTTATTTATAATTGAACCACTAATTTAGCTAGTTATCCTTCCACAGGTGTTTGGGAGCCTAGTTTAATCACACAAAACCTTTATAATTATCCTGGTAATATTAAAAAACTTGTAATTTTTAAAATTATTTCAATGTAGTTTTTGAAAATCCTTGTTATTCCTACATAAGTATGTCTGGACTCTCTCTTTCACATGTAAAAACATTAAAATATCCTAAAATCAATTTAGGATTTGTTCCAAATAATTCCAAAATTAATTTAATAAATTAAAAATATGAAATTAATTCATTTTTAATTAATTCTAAGTATTCAACCTAAAAACTAAAAAAGTGATTGATGTCTAAATATAATGAAAATATGGGGAATTATTTGAAATGAAAATAAAAAACACAATTTTATCCTTTTATCACTCGCCCACACTTACCCTCACTACAATAAAAAGGATATTCTTAGTGGTGGTTTATTAGCAGCAGTTATAATAACCATCGTGAATTAAATATATTAAAAAATATATAATATAGTGGTGGTTTTATAAAATTGTTTCTATGTTTTTATTATTTTTACAATTAGTGGCGGTTTTACTTAAACTTACACTAAATGTTTTAAAAAACCCTAATTCCTCCCCCTCCCCCACTCCCTCTGTGTGACCCCAACTCCTTTCCACACCTCCATCCCCTGACCTCCTCCTCTTCATTCCCCAGTAGTGACCCCGAACCCACATACCCTTTCCCCCCACCCCTCTAACCTACCTCCTTACTTATAGGAAGAGACCCCAACCCCCCACGACACCCCCCACTAACCCTGACCACCGCAACCCCCCCCCCCCCCATCAACCTCCCTCTCCCTGGATTGTTATTCCCCCCTCTCCGAGGACGCAGACCCCCCCCCCCCCTCTAGCCTCCCTCTCCCCTACTTGGTTCCCCTCCTCGACATCGACACAGACCCCCCCCCCCCCACCCCCAACCTCCCTCTCCTCGACTTGGATCCCCTCCTCAGTGGAAACTCAGTCCCCCCTAAAGGTCGATTCCTCCTCCCCATAATCACCCAAAATCTATTATTCCTAAAAGGGGTTATTTTCTTGTAATTTCTCTCTACATTTCAAATTTTTTATATACATGTTATTATATTACACTTTATTGGTTAGTGAATAGGTAATTGTAGTAGTGTCTTTTGTAGTTTCACCTAGAAAAATTCCTCATAGGGAGTTTATTTATATATAGAATGGGGTAGGGTGGTTAACAGTGTTATGGGTATGGATTTTGTTATCAAACTTATAGGCTATTCATTACCTGGATTAATAGGATAGATATAATTTGATATATTCTTCCATATAATAGAGAAAAAGGTTGATTATAAAACTACAATATTAATAAATTAGGAATAATTTAGGGATAATATAATTTACCCATTTCGTATTAATTATAATTAATCATTATTTCATCAGAATTCTTCTAGAGTTGAATGATTTTATTACAATAAAGTTAGAGGGTTTCATCGCCTCACACCTAGATACCAATATTAGAGACTTACCATAGAAGTACTGGGATGATCTGGTTGGGCAACCTATATAGAGAGGTATGGTATTGTATTGGTTTTATGGTTGTCTCTTGCTGCAGTGTAGTTTTTTTTTGGAAGGTTTTACTCTTTTTTCCAAAGTGGGATTTCCTGAAAAAATAAATTAAATTTTACTTTGGTAAAATAAATGCATGCTTTAAAGTTTGAAATATAAACACTATGTATATCCTGAACAGTTGGTGTTCTCTAGGGTGCATCCCCTTTAGTGGTATAAGTGGTTGTGTTATCTTTAACAGTTATGGTGGAAATATAGAGTTTAATATTTTGGGTATGAATGACATATCATGAGCTCATATATAGTTGAATATTTTTGTAATAGTAATTTTCCTATGAAAACACATTTCATTTTATGTATAATTTTTTATTATAATGATTATTAATTTTAATTTTATAAAATAAACATCATTTTTTTGTTCTAAATTGTAAATATTATCTTATGAATAATTTTTCATAATTTTCATAAATAATTGTTTTGCAGCCAAATAGTGAAAAAATACCAATTTTTCTGAAACATTTACTTTCATTGCATTACTATAATAGAAGAGTTGATCAAATTTTTTTGAAGAATTTTTATATTATAAATATATATATATAATAAATCAAAAAAGATACTTTTTGCATTTATAAAACACTTGTATATAATTTTTCAAACATATTTAATATTTTAATCAAAATATTGATTTAGTCGATTAAATTAAAAAATAGGTTTTCTTAACCTATTGAAATTATATCCATAAAATGTACATTTTAGTTTAGGTAAATATTATCATATTATTTAATAATTCTAGTGTCTTTGTTTGGAATCAATGTATGATTACTAAGATTAATTTCTATGACCATGATAATGACAAAAAAAATATTTCTGATGAATTGTTTTATTAATGTTTTGTAACGTTTAATTAATAAATTATATTGATCTATTTAAAATAATGACACTATAATGATTTTTACAAAAATATATGATTATATTAATATACATTTTATTTTTAATCAATGCATTATAATATTAAGAAAAAATAGTAGTAAAAATATCATTTTTTCTAGAGAAAATATTTTTCCAATATCTAAAATGTTTTATATTAAATGTTTGTTTTATCATTATTATAAATTGAATTACATTAAATTCATAAAAATGAAATATGAACATAAAAAAAATTGTTAGAGGGGTTATTTTATATGTTTAGTAAAACATAATTTATATAGGTAAAAACATGTTACCATAGTAAAAATAAATATATAAGAACAAATAATTTTATCTTTATCATGAAAGACACTTAATCTTACAACTACCAATTTTGGAAGACATATTTGATATCTTTTAGAATGTTCAAAGGTTTCCTTTATGCTAAAATGTATTGTTTCATGTATATGTTTAATTTATTTCTTTTTAGTATTACTCATATAATAGATGTTTTCTTATATATGTGGATTCTTTTTTTTATTTGGGGTAGTTTTTTTGAAGATGATCATGATCATGAAATATCGGGCTTCGAGCATGCAATTTAGATAATGACAATAAGGAAATGTGTCATGAATTCACCCAACCATCATGAAAAGGTAAATTCCTAATACTTATTTAATTAATTTTTTCATAATTTTATTGACTATTTATAAGTTAATTTTCTTAACCATTTTATCTAATAATTTTTTAGTATTTTTTACAGATCTTTAGGGAAGTCATATTTTGCTTTCAAATATCTGCAACAAGGTACAAAAGTGATACAATGTTTATTTATACCAATGTTACCACAATTTTTATTTTCATTTCCTTTATTTTTTAAACTACCAACAATATATATTGATTTGTTGTTATTAGCCAAAAAACCTTTCTTTTTGTTGAAATCTAGAAGATTAGAGGAATCTCATGTGCCCATTTTGGTGACTTCTCATGATATAATGGGAACACGAGATTCCTCTTCTCTTCTGGTTTTCAATAATAAGAAAGGTTTTTTGGCTAAAAACATCAAGTCAATATATAGTGTTGGTAGTTCAACAATGAAAGACAATGTAAATTGTGGAAACATTGGAAGATATAATTTTTTTGAGACTTTAGCACATGTATCAATCATCCACTTCACAATCTGACACATTGTGTGATGGGTATGACTCCAAGTGCTTCTTTTAATTTAAAATTGACATTGATTTTAGTAAAAAAGGAAACTGACCTACTCAAAATTGATCAAACACACTCTGATTGTTTGAATACTTTAATAAAATGATCCATAAGTCATTTTTTACATGTAGGAATTAGTAACACCTAAATATGATGCACGATGTGCCCTGTTTGACTCAAAGTATCGGTTTTCAGTTTAAAATTGATATTATAGTTCAAAAAGTATCACTCATTGAAAACTAAGAAAACATGCTCAGATTTTCTTGATAATTTATAAAATCAATTCATAAATTATTTTTTATGTGTAGGAATTGGTCTCATATAATACAAATACATTATGTGATCTATATGATTCAAAGATCATGTTTTTTGCTTAAAATAAAAAATTAGTAAAAAAGATAAGTGACGTACTCAAAACAGAAAAAACTCATTCATATTGTATTGATACTTCAAGGAAATGATCCATAAATTATTTGAGACATGTATTAATTAGTCTCACCTCAATTTGATGCATGGTGTGACCGGTGTAACTCCAAGTACGTCTTTTTATTTAAAATTGACATTAATTTTAGTAAAAAGGGAAAATGACCTACTCAAAATGAGAAAATGTTTTCAGATTATTTTTATACTTTAGTAAAATGATCCATATGTCATTTTTTACATTTAGTAATCAACTGAATCTCAATCTGATACATGGTGTTCCTGGTATGACTCCAAGTGCATATTTTAATTTAAAATTAACATCTATTTTAGTGAAAAGGACAACTGACCTACTCAAAATGGATCAAATGCATTCAGATTGGTTTGATAATTTAGGAAAATGATCTATAAGTGATTATTCACATATAAGAATCAGTTTGAACTCAATCTGATAAACTATATGCCCTGTATGACTCAAAGTGTCTATAATCAGTTTAAAATCTGTATTTTAGTTCAAAAAGTGTCACTCACTAAAAATCAAGAAAACACGCTTGTATTTTCTTGATAGTTTATAAATTTTTTTCATAAGTATTTTTTATATATAGGAATTGGTCTTACATTAAATTGATACACAATGTGATCAGAATGAGACAAAGTGCATGTTTTTAGTTTAAAAAGATAATTTAGTAAAAAAGAAAAGTGGTGTACTCAAAACCAAGAAAACACTTTTTGATTGTTTTGATACTTTAGGAAAAAAAACATAACTCATTTGAGATGTGTAGGAATCAGACACACCTCAATCCAACGCACGGTGTGACCAGTATGACTCCAAGTACATTTTTTTATTTAAAATTCACATAAATTTTAGTAAAAAGGAAAAATAACCTACTCAAAACTGATCAAATACAATCATATTATTTTGATACTTTAGTAAAATGATCCATAAGTCATTTATGACATGTAAGAATCAACCACACCTCAATATGAGACACGATGTACCCAGTATGGATCCAAGTGTGTCTTTTTATTTAAAATTAACATCCATTTTAGTAAAAAGGACAACTGACCTACTCAAAACTGAGAAAAAACATTCATATTGATTTGAGGGAGGGATTTGCCTTCGGGAGGGACCATGATTGCGTGGGATCACCGAGTGGTCCTGCATTGGAGTTGGCAATTGTTGCCTTTGCTTGGTTGGGACTGTTTTTGGTTTTCTGCTTGGGGTTGTTTGGTGCTTGTTGAACATTTCAGTTTCTCACTTTCCCCACAAAAGTGTTTTTTCTTAATAAAAAAAATAATTTCCTCCGCATTTATAACATATAGGAAGAATCCTCATCTCATTCCAAATTATGGTTTTCTCTAGATGTCCCTCAACATGTTTTTAGTATTTTAAAACACTAAAACGTGTGTGGAACTATCAATACCATAGAAAATGACCTCATATTGATATGAAATCATAGGAAAACCACAAATGAATTGATTTTGACATGTACACGTAGATAACACATCAATTTGATGTACGGTGTGGTCGTAATTACTCGGTAAACACTTCTTAAAGTTACAAAATCATTTAAAAACAAGTGTTAGGGGGTCAAAACCTAGAAAATGACTTCATATTATCCTAAAATCAGGGGACATATACCATAGATTTAATTGTGAAATATAGGAACTGATGATATTTCATTACGACTTACAGTTTTCCTAGGATGTTTGTAAATGAATTTTAGTGTTTTAGAACACTAAAAATACGTGGAATGGTCAAAACCATAGAAAATGGCCTTAGATTGATGTGAAATCAGGAAAAAACTAACACTTATTTTTTTTACATATACACACAGACAACACATCAATATGACATGTAGTGTGGTTGGAATTACTTAGTAAACACTTCTTTAAGGTACAAAAGCCTTTAAAAAATGTTAGGGGGTTAAAACCTAGAAAATGATGTTGTATTACCCTGAAATCAAGAAACATCAATTGTATATTTAATTGTAAAGTTTAGGAACTAAAGGAACATCATTTATACTTACCATTTTCTTGGGATTTTCATAAACACATTTTTAGTGTTTTAAAACACTAAAACACGCATGGAATGGTCAAAACCATAAAAGATGACCTCATATTAATGTGAAATCATATTACAATCACCACTGATTTTTTTTGACATGTACTCATAGACAACACATAAATCCAACATGTGGTGTGGTCAAAATTAATCGGTAAACACTTCTTAAAGGTATAAAGTCCTTTAAAAACAAGTGTCAGGTGTTCAAAACTAGAAAAACAATGTCAAATTTCCCTAAAATAAGGGGAAAACGAATGTGTTTTTAATTTTTAAATTTAGGAACTGATGGAATTTCATTTCAAATTATGGTTTGACCGTGATGGCTATAAATGCGTTTTTAGTGATTTAAAACATTAAAATGTTTGTGTAACGGTCAAAACCATCGAAAAAAAACCTCATATTTATGTGAAATTATTAGACAACCAATTCTTAGTTTTTTCTGAAATATAGGACATGTTTTGATATAAAAGTCTTTAAAAAAAATTATTAAGTCAAGTTCAACCACATCACACCTCACTTTAAAAATAAATTAGAATATTTACTTATCCCTTTTCAATTTCAAGGGTTAAATACTATCTTAAATAGGTAATTTTATGATTTAAAAGTGTTTTTCACTATGTATTATTTGTTTTATGTTAAAATTTATTCTATTTGATTAACAAAATAGAAAATTTTATATTTATAATTATGAATATATTCAGTGTCTTTTTTCTTTCACATTTCTTTTTTTTTATGTTCTAGTTTTCATTGTAGGTGTTGGATTCTAGTAGTAGCAAGTATGTTGACCATTTCAATACATTACATTCTTCTGGTTTTCTACTGTAATTCTAATTTATTATGTTTAGTTTTAATTTTTGTTTTCTTTTTTTTATAGTTGATGAGATAAAGTGGTAGGTTTCAGTTGATGAGATTATGTGGAGGTATACATATTTAGTGGAGGTTATGACGTGGATATATATTTTTCATCAATTATTGTTAGACTTATTTTATATGTATATATTGATGACTGAGGTATTGGTTGATAGATGTATTGGTTCACTCAGACTGAGGTTATGATGACTATGGATTCTTTTATATATGAGTGTGTATGTATGATGTATATATGATGGGTTTATCATATATTTTTGTTTTATTTTATTTCATGTTATTTTTTTATTAAATAATTTTAAAACAAATCTGATTTAGTGGTGGTTTTTAGTAGTCACAGCTAAATACATTAAATAAAATATGTTTTAGCAGTGGTTACAATTAATTTCCACTAATATTTTTACTAGTTTTTAGTTTCATTTTATTTATATTTCCCTCATATTTTATTAAATAAAATAATTATTTCTAAATAAACATGAAACCTCCACTAAATGTTCCAAAAATGGAACATAAGAAAATCACTGTGAAATCAAAAAAACCACTGCTAAGTGACCAGAAACCATTAAATGTGTGGTGGTTTAAACCACCACTAATCTACAAAATAACTACCACTAATGACCTCTTTTTAGTTCCTTTTACACTCCTAGTAAAAAATATACACCCAAAACAAAATTGAATATCCAAACTAATAGGGGCAGTGAAAAAAAATTTCTATTAGTTGATCCATTCCTGATAAATATTTATTCCTTTTTCAATTTTTTTTTCAATAAATTATTTCAATATTATTTCTCTTTCCATGAATATTTTTCACTTATTTTCCCATAAAAGTCTCTCTCACAATCAAAAGGAAAAATTTTTAAGATATTTTTCTCATCTTGAAATCATGTAAAATTCTCTAGAGTATTTTTTTACTCATCTATGTTGCAAAAATTTGAGAAAAGATAATGTTAATAAAATGGTGTTTTTAATAGTTAAATTCTAGAGTTCATGGGTTGGAATTTCAATATTTAAAAATAAAATGTTGGGAAGATGTGTTTTTCCTCTTTAAGTATAATGCATATGATAATAGTTTGAGCTTCTTATAAATTCCTCCTCCAATAGCCTACTCATGTCACCATTATAATCACTCCTTGTCTTCATTTTATATCATTATGCACATTAGTTAGTTGTTATAAATTCATATTCACTATAAAATTCATTTTTCCATCATTTTTTAATTTATTCACTTCCATTTTTTAGTGACAGTGAGGGAAAAATATTTTAACTTTTGGTTTGGATGTATAATGACCAACTCCAAGGGATACACCTAAGAATTTTCCTCTTCATAATTTACATTATCCAAATAAACCATGAAAATTGATATCCTCCACCATACTTAACTCTTACTGTTTACATCACATTTTAAACATGAGAAATGTGGAATGACATTCATTTTAAAATTTGGATCCTAGAAAGGCCATTCATAAACTCTAAAGCTTCAATATAACTCAAATTTAGGGTTGGTTATTTAAGTACAAAAGGGATCATTAATTTGAAAATATATCATTAAACATTTTAACATCTTTAGTCTCCCAAAATCTTAGATAAGGATTAAAACAAGTTTTAGATTGTTTCATTATTAATCATGTTCTCCTAAGAATGAAGATAATTATAAGAAGATAAAAAATAGATCAAGAAGCCTCTAGGGTGTGTGGTTTACCATTGTATAGTTATTATACCCATTATATTAAAATTAGATCAAAGTTTATTTAAAATTTAAAATAAATAATCAAGGAAAATTTTTATTTGAGTAATCATTTTAATTCCTTATTAAATTCACCAAACTTTTCAATAACTGATCCAAAATATCCAGGTGTAAGTGATGTCATTTAAGCTCAATATTCAAAACCCAAAAAAAATATAACCTAACATGCACATGGGAAAACCTCTCCCCTAAAAGAATTTACATGTTTATACCCAATTAAGTTCAATAATGAACATGGCATTGAGATTTATCAAAAATAGGATAGAAAATAAGAAGTAGGATGTATAGATATAACTAGGTGTTTATTGTGAAGTGAATAGTTTTTCCTTGTGTTTTACTTATTTCCCAAATCAATGAAGTTATTTTCCTCTTCAAATATATAATTAAAAATAAAAAATAGAAATTTGTTGAGAGAGAAAAAAATAAAGTGGAATGGTAAGAGAAGACTAAATTTGGACCCCCATGTGAGTACTATGTTTTTTCTTTACCTGGCTAGGTAGTACCAATGGTTAACCAAAATATAATGGAGGATGTTGTTTCTACAATTTAAACCACCACATCATCTTCCTTCCAATGTGTATCACTTTTAAATTTATATGGATAACCTCATAAATAGGTTTCAGTGTTTCGACCCCCTTTTCCTTGAAGTGTATCTTGAATTGTGGGGGTAATATAAAGTAACTGGTATCCTTTTATTCTATTTAAAGAGTTTCACATCCCACTAATTGTGTAAAATTTTCTTATAGGGGTGGATTTCTAACTAATTTTTCTTTATTGGGTTGTAAATAATAAATGTGTATCATTGTGTCACCTTATTCTTGTATCTAAATGTAATGTAATTTAAACTACTATAACCTCTTTTAAAACATATCCACGTTTCTTTTGGAATATTCTAATTTAAATTCCTCTTAATCCTATAATATATGTGCTAAATAAACAATTTAAAAATATAGGGAATCAAATTTTCATTTAGTTTCAATAAAATTAGAATAAAATGAGGTCAACTTAGAAGTATCTTCCTCAATATTTTTAGTTAAAGTTATTCTATAGAATACATAGCATCTTGAAATCTATATATTGGTAGAGGAAATAACCACTCCATTTTTTCAAATTTGGATACCTACTATTATATGGAAGCACCATTAAACTTCTCTAGGTCCTAATTTATTAGTGTTGATTTTACATTTATAACATAGGATTCATCATTTTCTAAATGAAATTCAAATTAAATTAAAGTACATTAAGTTCAAATAAGAACTACCCCCTCATTTTAATTAGATTCTAATTATTATTAAAAATTCAAAGCCTTTGGGAAAAAAATATAACATGTGGAAGGAATTCATAAAAATTCTCTTAAAACATCATTATCTATTTAATGGCCTCATATTAATTATCTATTAGATAAAACTATAATACTCTTTAATCTAATGAATCAAAACATGCATTATTAATTTTCAAATAAATTTTATAAAAAACAAATACAAGAGAGTCTAGAGTTTATTCTTCTCCATAAAGTGGTTCATCTTGAATCTATTATTTCTCTTTGAGTGCCCCTAATAGGTAATTGAGTTGGTTGAGCAGTGGGTGATCTATAAGTGTAGCCTTAACCTCTCATATTTCTTCCTCATCAAAGAGAGGGAAATTCATTAGATGAGTTGTTTCCACTTCCACATATTGGGATCTTGGAAATTAATTTAAGAGTTCCAGAAGCTCTATGTTCATAGCTTCAAGATACTATTGTTCAATTTTTTCATTAATATTCTCAAGAAACTCCAGGAATACCTCCTCCATACTAGGGTTTCTTCAAACATCCCTTATTTATTGGGATACAAATTCCACTATATCATTGAAATTAGAGGGTGATCTCAACATAGTATTTATTTTTTTTATTTTCCTATAAAAATAAACTATATTTACTAAGAGTGAAGAAAATATAGGGTAACTAGCTAGTCTCCTTGACAATAGTGCCAAATTTTATACACTTAAATCTTATCAAATGTTTAAGTGTGTGACACCCCAATTTCATTATGGTATTTAATATTATATAACTTTTGGTTATTTTGAAAATTTTGTGAGTTTTTATCTTTTTGGAGATTTATAGTTTTTTAGCTACAATAGGTAATATCATGGCCAGAGGCATCATGATATTATGATTCGTTATTTTCTAGTGAGGTGTTTTATTTTCATTTGTGTAATTTTGGGAGGTCATGTCATGGAAAATAGAATAAAATTTTGTTGTGTATCTATGAGAGTGGAATTTTGGAAAATTCCCCTCTTACATAAAATGTTTTCCTTTGTAAAAATTCAAGTGATGGGTTGGATTATGACACAATGGGGTGTGTGTTGTGTCATAGTGGGGTACCACAGGAAATGTTGCATCATGGAGTTAGGTCAGGTAGGTGATCTATGTCATGGAGAAGTAATTCCATATCATAGTGTCCTGGGAATCAATATTTTTTATTCTACCCAAAGGAGGTGTTCCATGTCGTGACCTGAAGGGTCACACTATAAGGTAGTCTTTCTAGATTTTTGATTTTTGATTTTCTTATTCTAACCTCATTCAATTTTAAGCATTCAACCCACTTTTATTATACCTATGATTTATCATATTAATTAGAGAACTTATAGAAGTCATCCCCTTATTCCTTTTAGATCTCGCCCTCATCTTCTTGGATTCTAGTAGGTTTTGAAAGTAAAAATCCCATTTTATCTTTATTCTAATTCTCTAATTATACCTACTTTTATTCCCCTCATTTTTTTTCTCCCACAAACCCTAATTTTTGTTTGGGTTGAATATAGGGGTTTATAAAGGTATAATATTTGGTTTTTTTAGGTATTATAGAGGTTTTATCCTTTCTTAATTTGGATTTCATAATATAAGGTGGGTGGTTTTCTCTTGGAAAAGTTATGTGTTTTTTGAAATTACTTTATTTTACATTTCATAAAATTATTGAGTGTCTTAAATTCATTTCTTATCAATTTATAACTATTTATGAGACCCTTTATGAGTTTATAAAATGTTTTCATGGATTTATAAACTTGTAATAAATGATTCTTCAATGGATTTCTTCTTTATATATTGAATTATATTATTTTGTGTGCTAATTGTTTGATTAAATACTTGGGGAGATCTTTTAAATGAATTTAGAGAATTAAAAGAGATGTTTGACATTTTTTTTTACAAATAGAAATAACATTATTTTAATAGGGTGTTAATATTTTCAAAGGGTTGTTTTATAAAAATGGATGTGTTTGGACCTCGTTTAAATGGTTTTGAAACTCGATGGACTTCATGGAATTGTTTATGAGGTTTGAAATGAATGTGATTTCTTCTAAATAATTTATAAATATTATTTTATTAATTGGTTCATAAAGGATGTTAAAATAATTTTTCATGGAAAATTTTCTTTTAGAGGATTCTATGAAAATTTCTAAAAATTATTTTATTAATTTTTTGATACCCATGGCTCTATCCCCATTTTATTTTGGTTATCCCTTGTATAATATTTTCACATTTATTTGATATGGATTAGTTATTGTTATGTGATTATTTAATGATGTGAAATATATTATTTATTATTAAGGTATTAGAGCTAAGATGTGAGATTATTTTATTGTTTTTTTATTAATCATTGTGTTGATCATGTGATTCACCTATTTGATCACCTATTTGAGATTTATATCATGGGAACCCTACCTAGCTAAGTAGAACTTTTATGATAGTGATGCTCTAGATTAGTTTTTTAACTAGCTAGGGGTCATTTCTAGTGATACCATGAGAGTATCCAGGTTTAGTTTGTTTTATCTGGTTCACTTAGGGATTAGTGTTTTGTGATCCAATTTTAGTATCATTTTATTTTAGAACCAAAGGTGTTTCCCATTATTTCATGTTGATGATTCTATAAGGATGACTTCACTCCATACTTTGATTGTATCGCATTATTCTTGTCTAGTTTGGTGGAACCATTTATATTGTTGTGTTTTTTATATTATGCCTATATTATATAATAGTTCCCATTTATTTTATTCTTTCTTTCTTACAGTTTAATTTACCTTTCAAATTGGGTATCAAAAGTATTTTTTGTGAAAAGTTTTTAAACAAGGAAATTGGTGTAGTTTTCATTATATAAACTTTGAATTCCACTTTTTTTAAATGATTTATAGTGTTTTACATTTTAAATTTTGGATTCCACCCATTAGTAAGAAGGGTATTTTGAAAGGTATTTTTTCAAGAAAATTTTGATTTAATTACTTGGGTTTTAAATTTTGGTTTTCAAGTCAGAAAGTATTTTTTTAGAAAGGGTTTACCATGAGTTTTTTAAAAAGGATTAAAATGTATGATACTTTTTTTGTTGTTATTAACATGTTAAAACCTTAATTCATGTATATTTTAAAACTATAATTTATGAATTTTTTTCTAAAAGTAATAATATAGACTTTTTGGTAGAATCCTACTGGGTCTGTTTAGCTAACACTCTGCAAATAGACCTGTGAGCATATATGAATCTCTCATGTTTTTATAGAGGTACTCAGGTTGTGATCTTGGGTTAGATATCATTCGGGTAGTCTATTGATAGATTTTGTGGATATGTTAAGCAATTTTGGGTTACATGCAGATCTTTGAGTAGTAGATAAAGTTGATTTATTTATTGGATGAGTATGTTTCGACTAATTAGACCTAGTGTATTTTTTATCATTTTATATTTTGGTTAATGTGATATATTACTCATGTTTTTTATTTTAAATCATGTTGATTACTTATTATTATTGTGTTTAAAGGATGTCAATAATCACTTTTATTGATTATGTGTTGTTGGATACTTATTATTACTCATGACATGTTCAGCTTGTTTATTTATTTGTACCTATTTATTTCATTATAATGGGAATGTAATGTATGGACACACCATACCAGATTCATGGTGCATTTTTCTCTACATTATTGTTATTACCAAAGGGTGAAATCATTCCAACCATGTTTTATTTGATTCCTTGGAACTAGCTGTCATCCAATGCTGATCAAGAACATGCTTTGGGACTTATGGTCAATGGGATTGGGTGATGGGTTAGGTCGACCCAAGCCATGTCATTAATATAAAATCAAATAAAATGTTAATGTCCTCCATAAAAGTATCTAGAGAGCTATCTATGGGTTTTTTTCAAGGATCCTTCCACCCACTCACTATTCTATCAATTATTTCTATCTTTTTTATTGTTTTTAATTAATGAAGGAAATGTAAATAGGGGGCTTGGTATTTTGGAAATACAATATGTGGTATAGATGTAGATTTAGAAATAAATGAAATAAATCCTTATGAGATCCCCCATGAATAATCTATCATAGTTCTACTTAAATATATTAATCAAACCTACCATCTCTCAATTAAGTGACTCAATATCATTCACCACTCAACCTCACATATTTATCAATTGTGATAAAAAATACACTAAGATATCAAATGTGTGGTCAAATTTTCTTCTAAAGTCTAATTGTGGTTACCAAACATCAGTTGACGGTTTAATTTCCAAGTAATTTCCCCTAGTGAGTCCTTAGCCATGGGAAGAGCTCCACTACACATGTTTGATGATAACTAGATCACCTTTCACTGTAATTCCCATCTCCATCATATAATTGAAAAGGTAACTCCTTTAAAAAATTCACTAATACTATTCTGGTGTATTACATGACCTCATGTATGCCTCCTCATATGCAAGAGGTTATCAACTAGTGGCAAGGGCCTAATCTATGCAGTGGGAAGACTCTACCCATGATATCAGGTAACCAACAATAACAAACATAGTGGAAGTAGTAATAAATGAATAACCAATAGAAATAAACATAGTAGAATTCAATGGGTAATAGAATCACATGAAATATAAAAATGGGATACAATATATCATAATACAATTAAAAAAGGATCCCCACATATGAGGGATCAATATGGTAGTCCCCCATTCCACCTGGCCTACACCACGACACCCCACCACCTCATAGTATGTCCCTAAAGTATATAGGCCTCCATAATCACCCATCAGTCATTGGGTGTCTCTTACAGCTAAAATATACCTTCAATTGTTAAAGTGGATCCTTGAACAAATTTTTTTATTATGTTTTGATAATTAAAAATTTAATTCTTTTTTCCTATAACATGAGTAAAGGAAAATGTTTTATGATTTCACTATTTATAAAAGAAAATTTATTACTAATATTATTAATATTTTTTACTACTTTGATATTCATGTTTGTTATGTATTCTATGAACTAATTTTGGAGACAAATATATCACCATATAGGTTAGTTTCTCTTATTTTTATTAAGTATATTGTTATTCTATTTTTGAAAAATAAATCTTGGTATTAAATTGATCATAGAAATCAATTTATCATGAGGCAAGTATAATAATTATCCATGAGGCAAAAAATATATCGATCGCATGAAGAAACCACTGACCATGGATAAAAAAATTGTCTTTAAAAGACCATAGGAATAAATATATCGACCATAAGTATCCAATCGACTAAAACAACAAATATATCATCTATAAGTTATCAATTGATCGTAAGAGAAAAAATATTTCATAGTAAGTATATTGATCATGTTAGTTAAGAAAAAAAATATAAATGTTTAATCAATAGTGAATTGAGTTTCAATTGACCGTACCAATGAGTCAACTGTAACTAAAATTTTCACAAATTCACATAGCAACCAAATGTTCATTTTTAATTGAACTCATGAATAAAGGTATGACTTACCACAAGGAGTGAACTACTGCAAATGATGTATCAATAATAAGACTTAACCTACCATAAGATATAACCTATAACAAGTTATAACCTACCGTAATAACCTTATCTCATCTGACAAATTGATCATGCCTATTTTACAATGTTATGTTTTTTATATTTTTCATATCATTTTATATTTATATTTACTATAAGTTATTGTTTATTATTCTCATTGATCTAATTATTACTTATTTACTTATTAATTATTTTGATGCTAAGGATTTTTTTGGAAGTATTTTATATAGATTTAAATAAAGGATAGAGAGGTTCATGTGTGTTCAAAATTCACATGGGATATTTACTACATTAGATTAAGTTTGAATCTTTTGTAATTTTAAGATTTTGTCTCACATACTCAAGGAGTATTCTGAGAACTTTAATGTTCATTATTATGGGAATATATTATTATTTTTTTCATTTATTATTAACCACTCATTGTAAATCTAGTTTATTTTTTATAGAACATCTAAGTGAACCCATGTGTGTATTTTTTCATGTGAATTCAATGAGAAAATCAAATGATTATATTTATGGTAAAATATACATTGATGTTTCATGTTCCTGTATCTTTAGAAAAAAAAATGAATAAAACTGGATTTCATATTTTTAATCTGCTATGAAAAAAGTAATAGTTTGATAGATACATCTTAGACTACCAAGGTTGAGGATATTTTCATGTTGTTTCATGTGACACACTTTTTTTATCATCACTACGACACTCTAAATAGGTCTATATCCTTTGATTATTTATTATTCTTTGAAAATTTTCTACATCGACACTCAATCTTCATATATGATCTAGTTTCTATTGTTCTTAATTATTTCTATTTTTTTATTGTGCAAACTTTTATTGGTTTATACAAACCATAAATGGTAGGTTTATAGGATTATACTGCCCCAAACAAAAGGTATGTGTATATTATTATAAATTGGTAAAAGGCGGTGGAATTTAGTTGTTTATTAGTCTAGTTAAAGGTAGATTCGGTTTATTCCACCACTTCAAAAGGAATTTGGATGGGTTTTGAGTCCAAGTGATAAAAATTCAGTCTTGTTTTGTGCCTCCAAGGTTTAAAAATGTCATTCTAAAGGGTTGTGACTTCCTATTAAAAGTCATAGATTTCATTATAGTGGGTGTTATTTCTATTAGTGTTTGATAGGAGTGAAGTGTAAACATAATATCATTTAGATTTGAACTACTATAAAAATAATTATGTTCATCTTATTTTTATTTCTACTAAATAAATTATTTTAACTTTAATAATTATTTATAAAGTTCAATTCACCCCAATCTTGACCATTTTACCATCCTCATATTGGGACCTAACATCAATGACCTCAGACCAATCCTCAACATCCCAAGGACCACCTGTACCCTAGAAAGTTGGAGGGTATTATTATAAAAAAAATACTAGTGAATTCTATCATTGTAGGTCCACCCCAATGATAACCTAAAACTCCCACTACTAATAGATAAAAAACCATTGATTGAAGTTGATCCACTCATTAAACCATTAAGGTGGTCTCAGGAGGATGTTCAACCCCACCCTCCTTGATGTATAGAGGTATCATAGGAGTGTTCCCTACTACAAGAGCATCCTCTATTTGGTAATTTGGTGAAAATATGAGATTTTTTCAGGGCATAATTTTATAAAATTCTAAAACAAGGACTCAAAATGGATTAATAGCTTAAATATTAATAAAATTTAAGTAATTAATTGGCACTCAAAAACTCAATAATCCTAAGAAACATTCCCTAGGTTCTACCCATAACCACTAGGAATAACCGCCTACTAATCACCCTAAGCCTATGTTCATACCATCAATACCAGTATGTTAGTCACAATCATATAAAATATAATCATAAATATGATCAGGTTAAATTAATTAGATGTCACCATTAATTTATTTTTGAAAATAAAAAATATATTATTTCTTCATTTAATTAAATTAAACTTATATAAACCATAGGAAAATAATCATATGTAATGTGAGTCCATATGATTATCCATGATTTATAAACTCAACCACTCTCAACACCCAGGGGAAGATAGAAATATCATATACTATAACCTCACAATAACACTTGAAGAAAAATATAAGAACATCATTTAAAAACCTAAAAAAGAAATCTCATTTCCCTAGAAAATATAATATAAACTATAAAGGTTTTTTTAGGAATAATAATAACATCCCACTTGAGTTCTAAACATACTATACCTATTACACCAAGACCTAATAATAAATAAAGAAATTGGTCTCTAATACCATTTTATAACACCCCAAAACTGTTCACCACGACTGATCTTATGTGTTACATAGACTCATGTACACTTCCCTATATACAAGAGGTTCCTGACTGTGATGATGGGATAAGTCATACAATGGGGAGACTATGTGGTTTCCCAAACATTAAAAACATAAATATTTCATCATTTTAAATTAATATTCAATACATTTCACAATAATACAAGTTTGAGGATCATAAAGGTTTAGTGTCTTTGGATACTAGATACATAATCATATTATTTCATGAAATATCTTCAACATCTCCCAAAAAAATTTCTCAAATAATACACTTCTTATTCATACCCTACTTAAAACATTTCTTCATAACCTGGGGAAGGAAACATAATAAAGGGTGTGATCATATGATTAGCAAGGGTAAATATGAGAGATATAAATAAATGATCATAAGTGAGCATAAAATAATCATAAGGGTATAATAACATGATCTTAAAATTATAAAATCATACCCAAAATTCATAAATCATAAACATGAATCATGGAATAAATATTTAGTAGTTCATAAGACATGAATCATAATATAATCAAAGATCAGGGTCCATGATATTATATTATATGCATAAGAACATGACATATAGATTTAAATAATAAGTGTAGAACAATCATAATCATAGAAATCATTTTTCAAGGCTATCTATTAAGACATTCATAACATTTTTGGCTTGGACTAACCACCTTTGCACCCTCTTTGGGCTTGGGATAACCTCCCGTGTACCCTCTTTTGTGCTTTAGATAACCTCTTGTGTACATTATTTCAGGTTTGGGATAACCTCCCATATACCCTTTCAGCTCATAAACATTAAATATTATCCAATTAATTGGAGGGATTTAACATACCCATCCATCACATAATCATAATATATTCATATGTATACAACAAGATCATAAAAATATTTATCATTTCATCATAGATTTACCCATGGAAAATAAAACAAGTTCCATCGATATTTCATAATCATATTCAATAACTATATAGAGAAAGAATAAGGGTGGTAAAATTGGATCATATCCCTATTAAATCATAAGTAAAATCAAAGGATGAAAATACCTTTAAAATATCACCAGAACATTTCTTAAGGAAAATACTCTTCCCATTTTGAAATTACTTAATTAAAATCTAAAAAATTCCAAAATATTAAGAAAAAAATTATTTAAAAAGAAACATGTAAAATTTTAAATTAATATTAAAATAAAATATTATTCATTATAGTGTGAAAATTCATTCTTTTAGTATATATAAAAACAAATATTTCATTCAAAATTTCAGTAAAAAGTCAAAAGTGACATGTTTGGAAAATGGTGAGAAGATTCATTTTAAACCTTTATAAATAAATTAAGATATAGTTAAAAATTAATATAGGTAATATTTTGATAATAATAAAAACATTATTGAAAACATTTTAGAGAAAATGTAGACATGGAAGAAAATATTCCCTACCAAATAGAAATACAAAGTCAGTTTTATTTAAAAATATTATTTTCCGAATTTTGAGTACTTATAGTGAGGAAAATGAAGTAAAATCTTGTAATTTACATATATAAATAAAATTTAATAAAATAAATAATAATTTTAATAGATATATCATATAATTTCATTGAAATAAATTCAATCATAAAGAATCTTGGTAAAAGGTGGGATTTTGACATAAAACCCTTACCACTTTGGTAAATTTTGAATCATAACCCCCATGAAAGTAATAACTTAAAAGAAACTTTAAATACCATGAATATAAATATATTAATATCATAACATATCAAATGGTTGTTATATACACAACATGAAGGAAACAAGTAGTGAATATGGAATGTGTCTGAAGAAAACAAAAGTGAGATGGGAAATCCTTACCTCAAGTCTGACTTGCTTCGTAAGTGCATTAAACATTCTATATAATAAATTTAAATTTACTATAATTATATAAAAACCCATATTCATTCTTATAATACCATATATAGTTTACTTACAACATCTTTATCACAACCCATATCATTTATAAACTTTATTTTATGATTTATTATATAAAGATACACATAATACAATCCCAAAGAATCAAGAGGCCTAGTGTATTTGGGTAATTAGATAAATATCATAGTAAATTGAAATAGTTATATAATGATATTATTTAAAAACTCCTTAACATGCCCTTAAATTCCATTGATATTATAATACTACATGGGATAACCTGGGGACATGCCTAAGAAATGGGTGATCTATAAAGCTCAGTAAGGTAATAATCAAAACATAGCATAAAGTAGTAAATGTGAGTCAAGTGTCATAACATGGTGACATAAAAAGGTAATAATTATAATCATGAACATCAAATAATGACATAATATGATCACATCAAGTCATCATAGTAATGTGGAAACAACATAAAACATGTTATCATAGGCATGTGTCAAGGAAACCCATCGAAACATCCTGACATAGTGTGATTAGGCTAACCATATGTTCAACGCAAATGGTATATCATGAGATAAAAACATTACCCAATACATTTTAGGGATAAACAATTTCCATCACACCTATCAAATTTATATCATGTATATGCATTTGTGCTCCACATAGATCATACAACATAAAAACATTATTTATCACTTTTAATCCCATGATTAAGGTGTGTGGGTTGAATTCATGGAAATCCTCATTAAATGACGTATATGTAAAACGAGGTGAATAACCTTGAGTGTAAATGGTTATGGATATTCACAACACAAAATTTTGGAATGGAAAATTATGTTATAATTTCTGCAACATAATGAGTGTACATGAAGGTTCATGGAAGGGATTAATTAGAGTGAAAGGTGGTGTCTCATTAATTATTCATCATAAGGACAGTAAATTGATGTGTAAAAACACATTTAAATATGAACAATTATAAATAAAAATACTTAATAAAAATAAATTTATTTTATATAAAATAAGATACAGAGATGACTTACTTTATCAGTGCAACAACTTAGGTAAATGTTATAATGAGAGAAGAAAAATAATCTCTTATCCATAGAAAATCAATTAGAAAGTGAATTTATATTTATAAACACATGAAAACATAATAAATTTAGATTCAAAATTCTTAATATAAAGTAATTATATAAATGAAAAGGAAGAGGAAGATAATCCATTACTTGAGATGTTTCTTATAAAAGCTTGGGACGGGCTTCTTAAGAGCTTGTGAACACCTTGGGAGGAATTTAGAGAGGGATAGATTGAGTAAATTTTTTATGTATGCATTTAGAGTGAATATTAAAGGAGGTTTTGGTTGGTATTTATAGAAAAAGAGAGGGTAATTTTTTATTAATTTCTAAACATAGGTTTTGGAATCTAAGTAATAAAATAATCAAAACTACAAACCTCCACATGGATTTTACCCATGTTTTATACTAATGATTATTGATTTATTATATTTTATTAGTTTAAGGAACTAAATCATTAAAATAATACCATATATGATGTGAAATTGAGTCATGTTTATAAATAATGGTTTTTAAAATCTTAAAATATAATATAGGTTTTGGAGGATTCATTGTAGGTTTGTAAAATTAGTTAAATTACTTAAAAACACATTATTTTAAAGGGGAAACCTATTTTTGGTAAATTTTTATTTTTTATATTATTTATTATATCACTTTTATAACAATATGATTCCATAATACTTATCATATGTTTATATCGTATTTAATTTTTACCTAAAAAATCAACTATCACTGCAAATTATGAAAAATTAACCATTGTATAATTTCAATGTCCTAATTTTAAAATTGTTATATATTTTACTAAAATAATTTTCTAAATATAAAAATTTAAACTTTTAAATAAAAATCCTTATCTATTAAAAAAAATAAGTCTTTACAAAACAAGAAACTTTCTGGCACTTATAAAAATTACATGGGACTTCATCAAATTATATTACCATTTATATATCAATAAAATTTCTTTATAATAAAATTTAATGAAACTAACTTTTATTTAAAATTATAGAGTTTATCATAAAATAGTGTTTTAACTAAAATTATATATTTTCCAAAAAAATAATTTTTCTTTTAATAATCAAGTATATAAAATAATAATAAAAATGGGTTAATATAACCATTATTTTATCATTAAAAAGAGAATACATAAATTCATACTACTATAGTATGGATACATATCCCCTTATTACACCAACATACACCCTAAGGGTAAGGTGTGTGATGGTAGTATTTTCTTGGGGTGTTTCATCAAACATGGTTTGGTCGGTGATCTCTATAAGCTTAAAATTCTCTCGTAAATGGTTTTGATCAAATTTCATATATTGAATCTAGACTTGGTATTGGTCAAGGGAAAAGACTAGTGATGAAAACTCCCTTATAAGCTCTGAAAAATGGGCTTCATAGGGTATGACCCTACTAGTTGAGGACATATATTCTTCCTTTTAGGTCAATTATATTTTATTATAACCCTTAACAAAAAATAATTTTAACAAACACTTTAAAATGTCTATATTAGAGATGATTATGATGCTTATTGGTATTTTATACCTGATGGACAAATTATAGTCATATTTTATAATGGACCAAAATAAATAAATATATAAATTTCATGTGTTTTCTATAACTACATTGCTTAATAAGGTATAAATTCATTCAAAATGACAATTCATTAATAAAATTATAGGTTGTTACATTCTTCCCCCCTTCAGAAATTTCACCCTCAAAATTTCATTTCGAACGCTAAAATAGATGAGGGTACTTTGGTTTCATCAACTCTTATGGTTAACATGTTGCCTCCTCAAAATTGTGGTTCTTCCATAAAACTTTAACCAGGTTAGTTGTATTGTTTTTTAAAACTTTTTCTCTATGATATAAGATCTTCACTGACTCCTCCTCATATAAAAGATCATTATTCAAAGGTAACACCTATGGATTTAGTACATGTGAGGAATTTGGTATGTACTTCCTTAAGAGGGATACATGGAACACATCATGTACTTTAGATAGGTTAGGTGGGAGTTCTAGTCAATGTTTTGTAGCTCTAATGTGATCAAGGATATCAAAAAGTTAGGTGTATCTAGAACTAATCATTCCCTTATTCCCAAACCTCATGACTTTATTCAACGATGATATATAAAGGAATACCTTATCTCTGAACTTAAAACTCTGAGCCTTGTTAATGATTATTTGTGTATATTTTCTGTAAAATTTTCATGAATTTTATATGATGTCAAATTTTTTGAACTTTATATATCATCTCTTGGATAATATCATGTCCCATTGACTTCATCTCTCTAACTACATCCCAGTGTGTTGGAGTTTGAAACTACTTCCTTTATAGAGCCTCATAAGTTTTCATTTGAATAATATAATAGAAAAGTTTGTTATATGAGAACTCCACTAGGAGAATATGTTGATCTTTAACATCCTTTTAAATATATTGAACATGATATAATTATATCCTTTATAGTTTTAATGGTTCCCTCAGACTGACCATTTGTATGATGGGGATTAGTAGTACTAAAACTTGGCTCTATATTAAATGCTTACTTAAATATTCTCTATAACCTTGAGGTAAACCTAGGATATCTATCAAATTAAATGGAGAGTGGTACTTCATGTAGTCTTACCACTTATCTTATGTATATCATAGTGATTTGGTTAAGAAATAAATCTCCATTGATAGTAATGAAATATACTGACATTGAAGGTGATTGACTACCACCCAATGGCATTATGGCCTTTAGATATCCTCTGGAGTCCTATGATAAAATCCATGGTTATGGTTTCCCATTTATATATGGGTATATAATGTGGTTTCATCATACTATTATACTTTTTTAATTTAGCCTTGACTTGTTGGAATACTAAGCATCAGGATAAAAATTCTGCAATCTACCTCTTTATGTTATCCCATTTGAAGTTTTGCTTCATATCTATATACATCTTCATGTTTCCAATATAAATATTGAAGGATGATCTATATTAATATTCCATAAGTTCCCTCTTCAATTCTAGTTTTTATGGGACGCATATTTGGGTTCCAAACCTTATAACTCTATATTTTTAAAAGTGTAACTCCGAAATATTCTCCACCTTTCTCTATAGCTCCATGTTATTTTTTAGGACTCCTTGATCCTCTCAAGAATGTATGGTTGAGAAGTTATTTTATAAATGTAATATGAAATTCTTTTTGTGATCCTCATGTCCATGAAGACTGAATCCCTTTCAATCCTTATCATGGATAGGGTTGTGGAATCTATTCTACTCAAATCATCTACTACTTTATTCTCTTTCCCATGATTGAAATTGATTGAACAATCATAATCCTTGATCATCTCTAACCACCTTTGTTGGTTCATATTTATCTTTTATTGTGTGAATATATACTAGATTATCTTATGATCAATATATATTTCACACTTCTACATATAGATATAATGTTTCTAAATCTTTGATGCGAAGATCGATGCATCCAATTCTAGATCATGTGCCTGGTAGTTTTTCTCAAAGGTCATTAATTTTCAAGAGTCATAGGCTATCACTTTGTCATTTTTAGGAGTATATAACCCAATACATTTTTAAATACATCGTTTTAGATCAAAAATACTTCCCACTATGGGTAATATGAGCACAGGTGTAGCAAATAGACTCTTTAACTCGTTTAATCCCTCCCCACATTCATCAGTCCATGTAAACTTCACTCCCATATGAGTTATCTTGGTTAGTGGGTTTTAAAATCATGATAAGATTCTCAAAAATCAACAATAATACCCAGATAATCTAAGGAAACTATATATATTCATCACATATGTAGGTCTGGGCCATCCTTTAGTTGGACTTTTCTTTAAAGGATCTATAGATATCCCTTTTTGGTGATAACATGCCTTGAAAATGTTACATTCTCCATCAAAATCTCATATTTATTATAATTTTCATATCACTTTTACTTTCATAAGGTATTCAACACAACATTCAAATACTCCTCATGTTCCTCCTTAATTTTGGAATTAATAAGAATATTTTCTATAAAGACTACCATAAATTTTTTGAGGTGATCCTTAAAGACTCTATTCATTAAATCCATGAACATAGATGAATAATTATTGAGTTTGAATGGAATAATTAGGAACTAATAGTGTTAATACCTTGTATGAAAATTAATATTGGGTATATCCTACTTCTTCACCTTTACTTGATAATATCCTAACTAAAGATCCACCTTAGAGAAGTACTAGGATCCACATAACTGATTGAAGAATTCATTAATATTTGATAGTGGGTTCTTGATATTTATCATGATCTTATTGATCTCATTATAATCAATGCAGAGGATCATTTACTCATCCTTTTGTCTTTATGAAAAGTATCGGATCATCCCATGGTGAAGAAATTGGGTATATAAATCATTTATCCATATTCACTTGCAGTTTATTCTTTAGTTATTAAAGTTCAATAATGGCCAATCTATATAGATAATTTGATATTGGAAAAGTTTATAATATAATTTTTATTAAGAACTTGGCCTCTCAATTATGTGGAAGACTAAGAAATTCCTCAGGGAGTACATCAGCATATTATCTTGCAATAGGCCACCATGGATGATATTTTCCTTACCCTCAATAATTTGAGCTAGATAGGATATCTCATAAGGTAATAATATCCATTTGTAAGATGATTATTCCAAAGGATATCCATCCTCCTCCCTAAAATTCTATATAATTAGAGGGTGATTTTAGATACGAAGGGTGATTTCCTTCTCTTGATAATTTATGTTGGTTCTATACATAGAAACCCAATACATACTTGGGATGGCATCAAATTTCACTAAAGGGGGTATCACAAGGTTAAATGGGAAATTTAGATAGAAAATATTGATAAGGTAGAAGTTATATTCTTGGGGTGAAATAATTTCCCCATTTTCCATTTTCACCAATAACCCAATTTCCATATTTTTAGGTGGTATTTGAATA
Organism: Viscum album; assembly: GCA_963277665.1. NCBI lineage: Eukaryota > Viridiplantae > Streptophyta > Magnoliopsida > Santalales > Viscaceae > Viscum > Viscum album. The sequence continues at coordinate 187,647,575 of OY728144.1, forward strand.
GTTTTACTAAACTTCCATGATATAAAAGAATGTTTAGAACTAGAATCAAATAGTATGTTCACTATTTTTGAATGAATAATTAGTGTACCTATCACCACATTATTCTTAGGATCCATCTCATCAATTATTATGGAATATTCTCACCCTTACTCTCTAGGACCTGGAGCTTGTTGTCACCATTTATCTTTAACAACCCTTGTCTTAGTGCATTGGTTTTCATAGTGTCATTATTCCATGCAGCTGAAACATTTCAATGGGATGGGGGTTTACTATAAATTTCCCTTTATTCCATCACATTAGTGTATTTATTTATCTATCATCAATATTCACTGGCTCGGTTCCCCTTCTTCCAAAACCTAAATCATTTCCTTATCTCATTCAGGAAATTTTTGGGATGCTTCTTCCCATACTTTTGACAAGTGGGAAGTTAGAATTTATTACCACCATTATATTTCTCCATTACTCCCCTATAATTAAACTCCATTCTTTACTTCCTATCTCTAGTCCCATGATATCCTTGAGATTCACCAATCTCTATTTTGAATTTGAAGTCACATCGGACAATTTCTTTATAACCATTAAAGTCTCGAGTCACTAAATATTTTCATAGATTCTTCTTTATCCCACTAAAGAAGCATTCAAATTTACTTTTTTGGTTAATGAAAATTTCATAGTTATATCATGAAAGTATTGTAAATTTTTCTTTGTGAGCTCTAATAAATTCATCCTCATTTTTCTTTAGGCCAAATAACTCCCTCTCTATTTTAAGTTTGAGAGTATGAAGAAAATATTTATTAAAAAATATTTTCCTGAATTCCTCCCACTCCATCACTTTGATCTCTTCTTAGGGATCCATATTCTTAATCAATTTTTATTATTGATAAACTTCTCCCTCCAACTGATAAATAGAAATTATGAACTTCTCTTTCTTTGAGTAAAGAAGGATGGAGAAGATCTTCTCAATGTAGTTGATCCATTATTCGGTGATTAAGTTATCAGAAGATCCATGAAAATCCAAAGGCCTTTATTAGATAAAGGTATCAATTGAAACTTTATCTTTCTTAGGTGGGTTTTATGTTCCATCATATTCAAGTTTCTATTCAAAACTTGAGTTAATTGAGTAAGTATTATCATGAATATCTCTACTCATGCTCCTGTAAGATTGTGCATCTCATTTTTGCAATCATCACATTTCCCATCACATTGGTTATTGACTCGATTCCTCCCATTTCCATCCATTGACTAAAATAAATGAAATTATGGATGATAATTTTCAAATTACTAAATAAATAAAAGGCAAACTATGAAAATTGAAGGAATAACCTATTAATGAAATTTTTCCCCTAACCTATGAATTTATAGGTTTCAATGTCAGTGATCCATGATCTATTTCCTAACGTTAAATTTCGTACGAATTTTTGATACCTTCATAATAGTTTGTCAAAACACATGATTAACCAAAGAATATCCTTCATGAGTTTATGTATAGGTTTTTAGTCTTATGAATCTTTTTCCTGAACCAGGTACAATTCATGTTAATACCCAACAATCCCTTTCAGAGTTATTATCCATAGGTACATTTGTTCCACAGCCACATCCACATGCCAGAATCTGGATAGGGATGTATTTAATCAAAAACCCTAGCACTATATACTTTACCAAAATTTTGGTACTTTTCCCTAATTTTAGTCACATACCTAATGTTTTCACTAATTGTTTTTAATCTTAGTCTCCAAAAAAACTAGACCTTACTCCAATGCTAACTATAAAAACCCATATCTTGTATACACTTTATTTCATGATTTATTAAATAAAGATACACATAATATAATTGAAAATAATATAGAGTTATAATGTATTTGGTTAATTATATACATATCAAAATAACTTTATATAGGTATATAATGACAATATTTAAAAACTCCCTAACATTTCCTTAAATTACATTTATATTATAATATTGTATGAGATAACCTGGGGACATACATAAGAAAAGGGTAAGATATAAATCATAATAAGGGAATAATAAAATCATATCATAAATTAAATTAGTACATTTTATTCAATAGGAATAACATGGTGACATGGAAAGGTGAGAATCATAATCATGAGCATTGAAGCATGACATAAGATGACCACATCAAGGAATATTAGGAATGTATCAACAACATAAAACATGACATTATAAGAATGATTCAAGGATAACCACCGAGACAACATAACATAGTGTTCTTAGGCTAGACACTCATGCACCATACAAGATATCTCATGAGATAAAAACATTACTTAATTCATTACAGGTCTATATAATTCTAAGCCCACCCATCATATTCATATCATGTACATGCATTTGTGTACCATAAAGATTATACAATATAATAATTTATTTCATAATTTTTTATCCCAAAATAAAGGATTGTGGGTTATATACATATAATTAACCACTAAATTAAGGATAGGTACAACTATTTTAATACCCTTGAGTGGAAATGAGAATAATTATTCACAGTGCAAAAGTTTGGCATGGAAAATTACGAGATAATTTTGTCAACATAATGAGTGTACATAAAGGTTCATATAAGGGATTAATGAGAGTGAAAGGTGGTATATTGTTAATTACTCATAATAAGGGTAGTAAAGGGATTTGTAAAAAAACATGTTAACTTGAAAAATTGTAAATTAAAAGTCTTAATATAAAGGAAGGGCATCAATGGAAATGAAGAGAGAGAGATCCCTTACTTCGGCATAGTAATGACTTAGATAAAGGTTATAATGATAGGGAATAAATAATATTAAAATATTAAAATTTAAATTTTTTAGTAAAGGGATATTTATAAATACATAACAACATAATCAATTGAAATTCAAAATTCCTAATACAAAGGAAGTACTTAAATGAAGAGGAAGAGGAAGACAATCTTTTACTTAAGGGGTTACTTATAAAATCTTGGGAGGATCTTATTAAGAGACTGGGAACACCTTGGGAGGGATTTATATAGGTATATAGAGATAAAATTCATGATTCAAGGCTTTATAGTGAATAGTAAATGGAGTTTGGATGGGTATTTAGAGAAAATGAGAGGGCAATTATTTATTAATTTCAAAACTTAGGTTTTGGAATCTAAGTAATAAAATAATCAAAACCACAAACATTCTAATGGTTTTTTCACATGATTTATAAAAAAAGAGGATATTTCTAAAATATTTTATTTTTTAATAACCAAACTCATTAAAATAATATCATTCATGGTTTGTAAGTGAGTCATGTTCTTAAAGAATTGTTTTTAAATCCTTAAAATACAATAAAGGTTTTGGAGGATTCATTATAGGATTGTAAAATTAATAAAATTACTTCAAAAACACGTTATTTTAAAGTTAAATATTATTTTTGGTCAATTATTCATTTTATAATATTTATTACATCACTTTTATACCATTATGACAACATAATACTTACTATATATTTATACTGTATTTTATTTTTACCCAAAAATTCGAATGTCTCGGAAAATTATGAAAAATTCACCATTGGATAATTTAAATATATGGATTTAAAAAATGATATTTTTTTACCAATATAATTTTATAAATATAATTATTTCTACTTTTAAATAAAAATCCATATTTATTGAAAAACACTAGTCTTTAAGACATAAAAAAATGTAACCCTTATAAAAATTGCATGGGACTTCAATAAATTATGTTACCATTTATGTATAAATAAGAGTTATTTATAATGATATTTCATGAAAATAAATTTTATTTTAAAATCTAGATTTTACCATAAAATATTGTTTTAATTGAAATTATATATTTTCCAAAAATACAATTTTTATTTCTTTGTATAAAAATCTAATTTTTATCAGACTCATTCTATAATCAATTGGATGAAATAATAATAAAAATAGGATTAATATAACCATTATTTTATTATTAAAAAGATAATAAAAAAGTCATACTACCAAGATTTGGATATATTAACCCTTATTATATCAGTGTATACCCAAAGGGTAAGGTCTGTGATGGTAGTACTTTCTTGGGGTTGTTCAGAAAACATGGTTTGGGAGGTGATCTATATAGGATTTAAATTCTCTCATAAATGGTTTCACTCGAGTTTAAGTTAATGAATCTTGAATTGGGTTTGGTCATGGTAAAATCTTAGTGATGTTATCTCCCTTAAAATCTCCAACAATTGGGATTTATAGGGTATGATCCTACCAGTCAACACCATCACTTCATCCTTCTATGTCAATTAGATATTATTATAACACTTAATATATAGTAATATTAATATTCACTGTAAAATAGCTATATTAGAAATGTTTATTATGGTTAATGGTCTTTTAAGAATGACAGTAAAATTATGGTCATATTTTGTAATGATCCAAAATAACATATGAAATATAGTGTATGTGTTTTCTATTACTGTATTACTTAATAAGGAATATATTCATTCATAAAGGGATTTCATTTATAAAAGTTTGGGTCATTACATTCTTACTTACTTTATAAATTTCACCCTAAGAATCTCATTTCATACACTAAAATAGATGAGGGTAATTATGTTTCATCTTCTTTTCTAGTTCCTAGGTTAGCTCCTCAAACTTGTTATTCCACCACATTACTTTGACTAGGTTAGTTTTCTTGTTTCATAGAACTTTTTATCTATAATCTAATATCTTCATTAGTTACTCCTCATATGAAATATCATTCTCCAAAGGTAACACCTATGTATTTAGTACATGTGATGGGTCTGATATGTACTTCCTTAAGAGGGATACATTGAACACATAATGTACTTAAGATAGGCTAGGTGGGAGTTCTAGTTGATAGAACACAACTTTGATGTGGTCAATTGATCTCAAAGGTGATGATGTATCTTTTACTAAGCTTTCCCTTATTTATAAACCTCATGATTTACTTACATGGTGATATAAAAAGGTACACCTTATCTTCTACCTCCAACTTTAGGTCTTGTCGATGATTTTATGTCAAATTTTCATAGATTCCATATGAAGTTGAATGGTTTGAAATTTCTCTATCGTATCTTGGGTAAGATCAAGTTCCATTAGCTTTTACTCTCTAACTTCATCCCAGAAAGTTGGAGTCTAAAACCACTTCTCATAAAGAGCCTTATAAGGTGTCATTTGAATTCTATAATGGAAATTGTTGTTATATGAGAACAACACTAGGGGAGGTGATGATACCAATATCCTTGTAAATCAATTGAAAATGATCTTATCATGTCTTCTTGATTTTTAATAGTTCTATCAAATTGACCATCCATCTGGGGGTGATAATTAGTGATGAAACTCGGATATATATCCAAAAATTGCTAAAGGATTCTCCAGAACTTCAAGGTAAATCTCAGATCTTGATCAGATGCAATGGATAGTAGTACTCTATATAGTCTTACCATTTCTATTATGTATATCTTAGTGAGTTGTTAAAGGGAGAAATATTCCTAGATAGTAATGAAATGTTATGAATTTTTAAGGTGATCGACTACCACCCAAATGGAATTATGGCCTTTAGATAGCATAGAGATTCCTAAAAAGAAATCCATGGTTCTGTTTCACCACTTTCATATGGGTATGGAAAGTGGTTTCATTGTACCCTTAGACTTATAGAATTCAGACTTGACTTTATATCATACCAAGAATCAATATATAAATTGTGCAATATCCCTCTTCCTGTTATCCTACTATAAGTTTTGATTCAGATCTCTATACATATTAGTTCTTCCTGGATGAATATAGAAGTATGAGTTATGAAAGTTCCCTCTTTAGTTATGGTTTTGATTGGACACATATCCAAGTTAAAAACCTTATAACTTCATCTTTAGTAAAGTAAAACTCTAGAATATTGTCTACCCTTCTCTATAGCTTCTCATCGACTTTTGGGGTCTCCTTAATACTCTTAAGAAATAATGGTTGATATGATATTTTAGAAAGGTGGGATGATGTTAATTTTTTTATTCCAATGTTAATCCTTTACATGTAAAAGAATAATGGATCCATTTTAATCTTCATTGTGGATAGGGTTACAATATCCTTTCCACATAGAGCATCCACCACTTTATTGTCCTTCCCAAGATGGTAATAGATTGAACAGTCAAAATCCTTGATCATATTTAACCACATTCTTTGCTTAAAATTGAGCTCCTTTTGTGTCGATATATATGTGAGGTTCTTATGATCCATATATATGTCACACTTCTCCCCATAGAGATAATATTTCTATATATTTAATTTGAAGATCACTATATCCAATTTCAGATCCTAAATTATGTAGTTCTTCTCATGGATATTTAATTGGTAGGAGGCATAAGATATCACTTTTTTATTTTATATGAGTATAAAACCTAATATTTTTGGGATACATCACTGTAGATCATAAATATTTACCCACTAATGGGTAATATGATCACACACGCAATTATTAGACTCTTCTTTAACTCACTAAATCTCTCCCTACATCCATCAATCCAAAAAAAACTTCACTCTCTTCCAAGTTATCTTGGTTGGTGGGTTTGAAAATCATGAGAAGTTTCTATAATGGATGATAGTACCTAGATAATCAAAGAAAACTATATATCTACATCACATATGTTAAACTATGTGATCCTTTAATTACCTTTATCTTAGAAGGATCCAAAAATATCCCTTTTTTAATGATTACATGCCCCAAGAATGTTACTAGATCCATCTAAAACTATCATTTACTATACTTATCATGTAACTTTTCCTTTTTTAAGGTATTTAGAAAAAAATTAAAATTCTCCTCATGTTCCTCCTTGTGTTTAGAGTATATAACAATATTATCTATAAATACTACCATAAATTGTTTGAGATAATCCCTAATACTCTATTCATTAATTACATGAAGATGGATGGATAATTATTAAGTCTGAATGGAATCATTATGATATCATAGTGTATGTATCATGTAAAAAAATATTCTTTTGGATATCCTCCTTATTCACCTTTTACTTGATAATATTTCAACCAAATATCCACTTTAGAGAAGTATTTGGCTCCACATAGTTGACTGAACTAGTCATAAATCCATAGTGGAGGATACTTTTTCTTTATCATGATATTTTTGAGCTCATGATAATCAATGCATAAGCACATTTATCCATCCTTTTCTCGATTAAAATGACTAGAACACCCAATGGTGAAGCACTTGGGTGTATAATACCTTTATCTAAATTTTATTTTACTTGCTTGTGCATCTATTCATGTTCAATAATGGTCATTCTATATAGAGTCCTAGATATTATAAAAGCTATGGGTATATGTTTGATTAATAACTAAAACTCTTTATTATAGAAGGAAGACTAGAAAATTCCTTGGGGAACACATCAGTATATTCTCTTACAAAGGGCATGTCATCAAAGATGATCTCTTCCTTTGTATCAATCACTTGAGTTAGATACACTTGTTCATAATGCCATAATATCTATGCTTGAGATGGTGATTCCAAAGGAGATCCATCATCCCCATTACACTTTTATATAATTGGAGGATGATTCATGATATGGAGAGTGATTTCCTTCTACGAAAAGTTTTTGTTAGTTCTATACAATTAAATTAAATCTATACCTATGATAGCATCGAATTTTTCTAAAGGTATTATCACAAGGTTTTTTGGGAAATTAAACCCACAAATATTAACAGGGGAGAATTTGTATACTTGGGATGCAATAATTTCACTATTTTACATTTTCACTAATAACTCAAATTCTATATTTTTAGGTGGTGTTTGAATAGTTATGCTAAACTTGTTTGATATAAAAGAATGAATAGAACCAAAATAAAATAGTATGTTCACTATTCTTTAATGAATAAATAGTGTATCTATCATCAATTCATTATCAAGATCCACCTTGGTAGTTGTGATGGCATATGATCTTCCTTAATCTCTAGGCCTTGGAGGTTGTTATCACCAGTTATCTTTGAAAACCCCTATCTTAGTGTATTGCTTTTAATTCCTTTCATTTAAAACATTGGAAAATAGGCTGAGGGTTAACTATAACTTTCCTTTATTCTATCATATTGGTGAGTTTATCTCTCACCAGCATTCACTTGCTTGGTGCCCATTTTTCCTACACCTAAAGAATTTCCCCACCCCCTTCTATAAATTTATAGGATTCTTCCTCCCAGGCATTTAATAAATGGTAATTTGAATTTTTTTTACCACCATGATATTTCTCCATCACTCCCCCAGAATTAAACTTCATTCTCTACTTCTTATCTCTAGTCTTGTGTGATCCTTGAGATTTTACCATCTTAATTTTGAATTTTAGGGCACATCATACAATTTCATCGTAACTTTCAAAGTCTCAAATAACTAAATGTTTTCATATATTCATATTTATCCTACTAAAGAATCAATTAACTTTACTTTTAAGGTCAATGACAAAGTCAAAGGCATATCACGCAAGTCTTATAAAGTTTGACTCATACACCCAAATGGATTTATCCTTCTTTTTATTGAGTCTAAGAAACTCCCTCTCCATTTTATGTTATAGAGTATGAGGAAATATTTATTGAAAACATTTTTCTGAATTATTCCCATTTCATTGCTTTGATCTCTTCCTTGGGCTTTGTATTCTTAGTCAACATCCACCATTGATCAACTTCTCCATCCGAGTGTTAAGCATATAGTATGAAATTATTTTTTCTTGACGCATTTAAGGACATAGAAGATCTTATCAATGGAGTTGATATATTTTTATGAAATTATGGGATTAGAAGATCCACTAAAATTCATTGGACTCTATTTCATAAATGTCTCAATTGTAACTTTCTCATTATTAGGGGGGATGTGGATATTCCACCTGATTCAAGTTTTTGTTAAAAACATTATATAATTGAGTAAGTATTATCAGGAAGTTCTTAAGTCCTACTCCCATTAGTTTGGTTATATCATTTTGTAAGTCGTCACATTTACCATCACATTGGTTGTTGACTCACCTCCTATTTCTATCCATTGACTAAAATAATGGAAAATTAGCGATGAGAATTTTCAAACTATTAAAAACATAAAATCAAAACAATGAACATTGAAGGGATAACCTATAAATTAAATGTATTACTTGACCTAAAAATTTATAGGTTTAAATATTATTTATACACTATCCATTTACTAATATTAAATTTCATATGAATTTTTTTTCCATTCAAAATTATTTGTAAAAAGCTCATGATTAACCAAAGCATATCTCCTGAGAGAGTCTGCCCAAGTGTGAAGTCTAAGTACTTCTTGTCATAAACCAAATATAGGTCAAGAAAATACCCAATGAGTAATTTTGGAGTTATTAAACCTATGTGCATATGTTCCACATCCACATCCACTTTCCACTATCCACATAGGTATATATTTGATCAGAAAACCAAGCACTATATAATTTACCAAAATTTAGGGATTTTTTCCTATATTTAGTCTTATACCTAAGGTTTTCACTCATGTTTTATAATACTAATCCAAAAAAATAACTAGACCTTTCTTTGATACCAACAATGAAAACCCATATCTTTTATTCACTTTATTTCATGATTTATTACATAAAGATACACATAATACAATCCCAAAGGATCAAGAGGCCTGCTATCTTTGGATAATTGGATACATATCACAATAACTTGAAAGTGAGATATAGTGAAGTTATTGAAAAATTCAATAACATTCCCTTAAATTCCATTCATCTTTTAACACTACATGGGATAACTTGGATACATACATAATAAAGGGGTGAGCAATAAATCCTAGTAAGGGAACAATCAAATCATAGAATAAAGTAAAGAAGTGCTTGTGATTCAAGAGGCATAACATGGTGACATAGAAAGGTGAGAATCATAATCATAAAATTTGAATAATGATATAATATGATAACATAAATTCATCATAGGAATTCAACAGCAACATAAAACAAGACATTATAAGAATGATTCAATGCTAACTGATGAGACATCACAACATAGTGTACTTAGGATAACCACCCATACACCATACATGGTATCACATGAGATAAAAACATTACCCAATACATTAGAGGGATATATAATTATAGAACTTCTCATCAAATTTATATAATATAAACTATTTTTTATGTCGCAAAGATTATATATCATAAGAACATCTTTATCACTTTTAATACAGTGTTTAAGGATTATGGGTTGTATACATAGAAGTCACTATTCAATAAATGATAAGTGAAACTATGTAAATACCCTTGATGTAAATCTCCTAACCCAAATATCCCAGATTTAGTGGTTACTTTATTACATTAGAATTAGATACAAATAATCTAATCCCAAAGTACCGAATAGTTTATTAGTCTTTGAAAACTAGATACATACTTGAATCTTACATTATAAATGAAAACATAGAATACAACATAGTTTTTTTGGAAAACACCATTATTATCATAGATTATACCTATATATCAATCATAATATACTTCTTATAATCTTGGAAAAATGAATATAATAAAAAGGGTGATCTCAGATGTTCAATGAAAGTATGCATACAGTGGAAAGTAAATAAGGCATGAAAAAATAAGGTAGGAAATAAATGGAAATCTAATAAATCCATATAAATAATCGCATGAGATAAAAATTTTCCATTGATATCATAACTAATAAAATAATCACATGGAAATAAATAAATAATATAATAATAAGGAAATTCATAATTTCATACAACGTAAACATATTGTCAATTTCTTGTACCAAGACATCTTATATAAATGGATAAGGCCTCCGTCAATACTCAAGTTGTTTTATCTCATGAGACTGACTGATGAATCAAGGGGATATAGAATGCCCTTCCCATAACTTACTAACATCAATTAATTCCTCATAATAAAGGGTTAAACCATAAACAACATAAATATTCATATCGAAACTAACACATGAAATGATAATAATTACCCCAATCAATAAACATAATCATAACCTATCAAAAGTAATATGGAGAATGGTATTAAAATAGAACATATCCAATCAAACTAATAATAAACCATACAATAAAATATATAAGATGGTTCCATAATATAATAACCTCATTAAAAAATAAAATTCAATAAATTATGTTGATAGGGATGAAAATAATTTAAAAATATAATTGGAAAACTTTTGATGAAAATACCATTTTTACTTTTAAATCACTTATTTTTTTTAAATGCGCACATATAAAAGAAAAACTTTTCTTTAAAAAGAAACTTATGAAAATTTAAGGGAATAATAAAATCATTAAGGCATCATGACGGTGGTAAAATCCTCTCATAATTTATAAATTAAAAAACATTCCTTCCGTATTTTTGTCGAAAAATCCACAAAGTTCCTCGTTTTGGAAAATGAAAAAAAAAAGATTCTTTTCAAACCATTTTATAAAAAGTAAAACAGGGGTAAAAATTATTTTAAAAAAAATTATAATAATATTAAAAACATTTTTGAAAATAAATTATAAAACATGGGAATGGAAGAGAAATATTACCTACTAGAGACTCAAACATAAACAATCCTGAATAATGATGAGTTGTGAAATAAACCCTTTCCTTGGGTCCAATTTCCTTGTCATGTGTCTGAAACTATTGTATAATAAATATATTTTTATTATAAATATATTACAGAACCATTATCATATATATCATACTTTATATGATTAACTTATAACCTTTTATCACCTATTTATTAAAAAACTTTATTAAATTACTATTCTGGGTGACAATTGCTTCATTTTTCATGTATGTTTTGATTCGGGGGTCTCGGTCCTTGTACTTTGATCATGGTTCCATCATCTAAAGAATGTTAATCATGATATTAATATCATATATATTCATTATATATTTATTTATAGTAATCTATAAAAGTTAGAAATAAAAAAATGAATAACAACGTTCATTAAGAAGGTAGGTTGTACGTACGCATGAACGTTATTTCCATTTTTTGACAGATGGAAATAAATAAAATTGAATAGTAATTAATATTTAAATAATAGAATTTATGTAATAAATATCATTTATTCACATTATTTCCATATTTATAACCATCTTATTAAAGTGGTGATGAAAAAGTAATTACACTGTTAAGTGGAGATGGTAAGTCATATGTACGCACAAGCGATGTTTTTTATTTTAATAGGATGGATAAGAGATGGAAAATGGTTGTAAAATAAACATAATAACATCTCATTATATTTATTATAATATATTTATTAATATATAATTGGTACAACACATGAAGAGTAAGTAAAATAAGAAATAAAATTGAAAGATCTGGTAAAGATGATTACCTTATCTTAAAGAATCCTCCTTTGGATCTCCTCTTAGGGATACTAGGTTTGGTATTTTTAGAATAAAGGTATATCAATAAATTGACGGAGGATTTTGGTAAGATATTTATATAGTTTATGTTCAATACCAATAGATCAAAGTGGTGTGGAGAAGTGAAGGAGGAGGTTCCCTTTTATAATTGAGGTGAGGGGAACTTTTGAAATTTCTTAAAAGATTAAATTATAATAAATTTATTCTCATACCAAATGAATTAAAATGGAAATTAATTAAAATATAAGGTTTTATAGGTTTTTAATTACATCAAACAGTATAATTTATATTTTTTTTCTATTTTAAACCTTATCATTTTTATTAATCCCTTGGTTAGTTATTTTTGACCTTAACTGTGGTAACCACTATTTTAATCATAAAGGGTTAATAGTGTTACTATAAATGGAAAAATGACTCATAAATTGGAGATTTATTATTTTTTAAACTATATTAAATTAAAATGGATGAATATAATATTTTTTTGAATTTAAAATAATTTAATAAAATATTATTTTGATAAATTATCATTAATGTCAATTTTGAAACCATTCATTTAATTTGACTTCAAATACATCAAGATCAAAGGGAAATTAGAATATTATGATTTAAAACCTATATAATATGTTATATAGATCTATAAAATTATTTTTACACATTAAATCATTCAAATTATATCAAAATTAATATTTTTAAAATCATTTATTTTATTTTTATGTTAATTAACTAAATAAAGTATTGACATTGCACAAGCATTTAAGGTAATTATATAATTTATAAAAATTAAATATAAATTTATATAATGAAAATAATTTCATTAATCTCAAAATATATATTTATTTTTATTCATATATTTCTTATTTTCCTATGTGGACACATAATAGATATTAAAAATAAAGAGAGTGACATTTTGTGACATTATTTGATTTAAATAATATATAAGTCATTTTTATGAACAAATGTACATTAAACACATAAAATTAGAGAATAAGGTGATAAGGTTCGAATATTATTCATACAATAAGAATTATAATGAATAATTATGCCCATATAACTTAGTTTTAACCTAAATTAATCCAATTTACCCTTTATCGAGGTGATAAATATTACCATGGTTAATGTTCAATTTGACCAAAAATAAAAGGGGACCAATTACCAAATTTTAACCTCATAATTTTAAATATGTAATTAATTATATCAAATTAAATACCTATAATTGTCAGAAATTGATTTTAAAATAAGTATGTAAAATGTGAGAAAAATAGGTTTTTAGAAAATGCAGTTTTTAAGAATAAAACTAGATTTATTCTTATCTCATGCATAATAAAAATATTTTATGAATTTTAAAAAATATGATTGAATATATAATATATAAATTTTAGTAAAATAATTTACCAACATAGACTAATTAAATTTATTATTATATAAATATATTGTGTGCACAAAAATATTTTTTTAGAAAAATGCTTCTTTTAATAAATTTTTTTATTTTTTTATTTATAATAAATTGATAACCAGTGAATCTATTCTATAAATTTAAAAACCATAAATTTTTAAAAAATTATTTAGTATTATTTATACCCATCTATTTAACGGATTAGTTATAATAGCCACATGATATATTTCAATTCGTTTGAACTCAGTGTTGCATGCAATGCAAGCTATCGAAGTGATTAAATTTATTTAAAAGGAAACATACCGTAAAATATTGGGGTGTTACATTCTTACCTCCTTAAAAAAATCATCCTTTAAATTTCTATAATTTCACCTCATAAATAGATTTTGGTATTTCTTCATCGTAATTTCCTTAGGTTCTCACATCGCATCTTCTATCTTAGGATTTTTTTCGAAGTACCTTTACTAGCCAAGTCATCTAATTCCTAAAAACTTATTCTCTAGATCCCAGAATCTAAATATGATCTTCATAGTAAGATAAATCAATTTAAAATTCTATTTCATTATAATTGAGAAAATGTGTTGGTTCTATCATGTACTTCCTTAACATAGAGATATGAAACATAGAATGTACTTTAGAAAGGCTAGGTGGCATTGCCAAATAGTAAGCCACAAATCCAACTCTTTCTAGGATTTCAAAATTTTTGATGTACCTGGGACTTAGTTTTTCTTTCTTACCAAATCTTATAACACCCTTCCATGGAGATACCTTTAATAAAAAGTGATCTCTCACTCGAAATTCCAAATTTTTCCTCTAGTTATCGGCATATCTCTTTTACCTACTTTGAGCTGCTTTGATGTGGGTTAGAATAGTCTTTAGCTTTGACATTGTTTCTTAACCAAGTTATGGACCTATAAGATTCCTTTCACCAGATTCATCCCAACAAGTTGGTGTATGAAATATCTTTCCATGTAAAACTTCATATGGTTCCATTTGAATAACTCAATAGAATCTATTTTTATAATAAAATTATATAAAAGGTAAATATTGATACCATGTACCTTGAAAGTCAAGTGAGCAGGACCTCAACATATCTTCTAAAGTTTGGATAGTCCTTTATGACTACCTATTAGTTTCAGAGTGATAGGTAGTGCTCAAATGAATCTTAGTATCAAAATCATTCTGAATACTTTTCCATAATTTCAATGTAAATCGTGCATCATGATCATACAAAGCTAAAAGAGGTATAACATGAAGTCTTGAAACTCCATTAATATAAGTTTTTTCATGGTTTTCCAATGTAAAATATTCTTTTATAGCAAGGAAATGTGAATATTTGGTAATTCAATTAATAATAACCCATATAGTATCATTCTTTCTTGGAGTCTTTGGTAATCCAGTGGAAAAGTTCATAGTACTATCATCCCATTTATATATAAAAATAGGTATAGGTTGCATGCCCCTTGTAGGATATTATTATCAAAACCTTCACTTATTGACAAACTAAACATCTTGACACATAATCAGTGATTTCCTATTTCATATTATCTCACCAAAAATATTCCTTCAAATACCTATACATATTAGTGCTACTGAGGTATATAGATAAATTAGAGTTATGAGCATCATCCAATAATTCATTTTTTAGCTCGTGTATAGAGGGAACGCAAATAATCTTTCCAAATTTTAGAGCACTATTATCATATATGAAGTCTTCCAATTTTCCATCATTCCAAACTTTAATTTTATTTTGAAAATTATCATTATCATACTGATAACTTTTTATCTTTTCCAATAATTATGGTTTGGAAATCATTTGAAAAAGGAGTGACGTTTTCCTTTACTTAATAATTCCAATATCCATCATTACTAGATCCATGAACATAGGATCCCTATGAATCCTTGTTTTTTTCAAAAATTCATGATCCTTCCTTCTCAATGTATCTACTACCTTATTTTCCTTCCCTGGGTGGTATTATATTGATAAATCATAATCCATGAGTATCTCAAGCCATCACCTTTTCCATATATTGAGTTTTTTCTATGAGAATATGTATTATAAACAATTTTGATCTCTATATATTTCACATATTTCACCATAGATATAGTGTCACCATATCTTTAGGGAAACAATTACAGATACTAACTCAATATCATGATTTGGATTATTTTTTCATGAGTTTTTAAATTCCTCGATGTATAGGAAATAACTCTATCAATCTGAATAATAACACAACCAAGTACCTTCCTCGATGTATCATTATATATCACAAATCCAACATTTCCTAATAGTAGAGTTAAAATTAGAGAATTCACCAATATCCTCTTCAATTCTTAAAAATTTTCTTCAAATTTATTTTCCCAAATAAACTTAACCCCTTTGCGAGTAATCTTGATTAACAGATTAGCTAATCAGGAAATTTTTTAAACAAATCACTAATAGTAACCTGGCAACCCAATGAAACTATGTACCTTGGTTATGTTTGTCAGTATAGTCCATTTTTGGACCACCTTTTTTTTTATAGGATCAACTGATATTCCATCCTTGGAGAAAATATGGCCAAGAAAATAATCTTTTTGAAGTCATAATTTTCACTTTTTAAATTTCTCATATAACTATTTTCTTCTAAGAGTCCTAAGAATAATCTGTAAGTGATTATAATGGTCGTCATTGTTCTTGAATTACACTAAGATATTGTCAATAAATACCACAATAAAATTATCAAGATATTCCTTATTCATTAGATCCATAAAAAAAAGATGGTACATTAGTCAATCCAAATGGCATTATTGTAAACCTGTAATGTCCATATCTCATTCAAAATGTTTTCTTTCTGATATATTCTTTCTTTACTCAAAATTAATGATATACAAAACAAAGGAAAATATTTGAAAAATATTAAGCTACATTAAGTTGGTCGAATAATTCCTCAATTTTAGGAGGAGGATACTTTTTCTTTATCATAATAGCATCGATTTCCCTATAATCAATACACAAACTTATAAATCCATCTTTCTTATAACACCCTAAAATTATTAAGTAAGAACATTATATTCAATAGCATGTATAACACGCAACACCAAGCACGTAAGGGAATATAATATTATGAGACTTTATAATTTATTTAATATTTTAAATAAATTTAATATATTTGATAGATTTCAATTTATTCAATGTTGAGTCACCTTGCATTGTATGCAACAATGACTTTCATTGAAATCTTACATTACACACAAGACTGAGTTTTACCGAACAATAATATATTATTAAAATATTAAATTAGACATTAAATTAGTGGTTATAAACAGTATTAAATAACTTATGAAAATATATGGTTTATAAAAATATAAAATTAATTCATTGGTTATAAATTAATTAGAAATTAATATAAGAACCAATTGAATATAAAGGGAATATTTTTATAGAAAACTATTCTTTTACTTATAAAGTTGTTTTATCTTAATAAATTAAATTAATTAAAATTAGTGAATGATATTAATGAAATATATATCTTATATATTTAATAAAATATTTTTTAAATTTATTTAATAGATTCTATAGACATAATATATGAACAAATCCAATATTACACATAAAAACCTATATTTTTATAAGCCCTTTTACTGCCATTTAATGGAAAACCTATTTTAAATAAAAAAATTTGCACTTTTATAAATATTATATTTAAAAATAAACTTAATATTTGAAATAATAACATAAAAATTAGGTTATATTTAATTTTTTATAGTTTTTTGTGAATTTTTAGTTTTTTGATAAATAGTGAAAAAATACTGAATTTTATATCAAAACTGCTTTTTTGTCTAATTTATTTATAAGGTTAAATTATATTTTTTATTGGTTTTAAATTTTAATTAGATTAATTTTTAGTAATTAATTCAATTTAGTTCATTATAATCAATTTCAATTTGGAATTGGATATAAAACTTATCAAACTTTTGAACATTTTTACTTTAAAAACCTGCATTTTCATCCCGCCTCTGGGATTAAATTAAAATTAATTTCTGCCACTTATATTATTGGAATTTGGAAAAATGGATTATTTATTTGGACTAAAAATAATTTATAATTTCTAATAAGGTAAAAAAAATTGAGCAAAAATATTAGTGAGAGTAATTAAAATCAATTACAATGATTAAGGTGAAATTAAGCTTAATAAGGGACTAAACCTTAAACTTAAAGGAAAAAATGACATATAAACTTATCAAAAATCCTTTTTATGATCATATTTAGACCCTATAATTCCTTTTATATAATTTTTACCATTATTTTATCCACTTTAAATGGGAAAAAATGAGTTGAATTCCTTTTTCCAAAATTTACAATAGTGTCACTCCTCCACTATAAAAAGGCAATCAAGACTCCCAGTTCCTCACACCTCTAAGTCCACTTTGGATCAACCATTATCTTCCCAAATAGATCCTAAAAATTACTCTCTTAATCCTAAAATCATACCTTTAGTAATAAATCCATTCAAGGAATCCCTTTGGTGCAAACCAAAAGGAGTTACCCAAAGAAGAGGTAACACCTTTCCTCAAGATCTTTAGTTTTATTTACAATCTAAAACCACTAAACTCTACCTATTCCATAATTATATAACAAAAATAGTATCCTAAATATACTAATATGTTTTATGTTAAGTTTTTTACCTACAGTTACACACAATTCTATCTAATGGGTAATGAACATACCATTTATGTGTACGATGAACTACCGCCTCACGAAACGATGATTATTCATTCTTCCTTTGCCACCTCTCATTGTGGGAATTATGATGGAAAATATATTTATATATGATATTTATTATATTTATAATTTATTTAGGATTCTTTAATTTTGATATAGAACATACCTTTATGCTTTCCATTTTTTTGTAAATATGATAACATCATTTGTGTATGTATGGACTACTGCCTCCTAAAAGCGATGTGATTCGATCACACTATACATGGAATATATAAAGGATGGTTTTAATTAAAAATATGTTAAATAAAAAAATGTTATATTAATTAAATAATTAAATTTCTGAAAATATAATATATATCATTTTCTTTATTACCCTTTCACTCACTTAAAAAGTGATAATGTCGTTTGCAGACGTGTGGACTATTGTCTCCTCAACACGATGTGATTCCTTTTACATCACAAGAATTATATATATAAGTATATACAATTAAATAATATTGTATTTATGATATAATAATCATTTTATAAAGATTAATGTTACTTACCTTCTTTTCATAATGGTCATTGAAAAATGAGAATGTTACTCATGTGTACGTACGGCCTACCGTCTCCATGATTGTAACGTTGGTTAATTTTTCATAACCATATTTAATTATTGGTTTAAAAATTATAATTGATGTATAAATATTATTATTATGTCATGATTATTATTATTTAAATTTTACATAATGACCCCTTTGACCATAGTTGGCCTATCAGAGTTGTTTTGGACACAAAAACTGAATTTGGTCAAAACACCCAATGTAAACTTAATTGTTTCAGTAGTTGTATACAACATGGTAATAAGTGAAATAAAATTTATAATAAACATGAAAACGTTTCTTAATAAATTGAATCATTAACATAAGTTTATTATTCCGGAATATAAATACACACGAGACAATTCGGGCATAAGGTAAGAGATTTCGTCTCAATTTACATTCCATTGAGACTTATTTGTTGTTATGCACCTAGTTTCTTTTATATAGTGTATATACTACCCTTTGACATGTTATATGATAAATTTATTTATTCTCATGATATTATAAGTTTTATTTAATGCTATTACTTCATGGATATTATGATTCAAATGTTTCAAAGTGGTACGAGACACTTTGGAATATTTAAAGATTATTATCCTTGTGAATGTTTTTAATGGTTATATTTACAATCTCACTTCCTTTTGTGATTGTTAACTTTCTCTTAAAATAATCACTTTATTTTTGTGCCTATAATTTCTTATATATGAAATATATACTTCCACTTTATCATATAATATCATGATTCATTAATTCTTCATAATATTTTGAGTTTCACTTTGAATTATTTCTTCTATGGGGATTTGAGTTAACAGTTAAAAAGTGGTAAAGAATTTCATAACCCAACTCCTTTTTCATTAGGCTATACTAATTCCTCACTTTTGTTAATATTTTATGATTATGTGTATAATCACTTTGACTATATATTAATGTTTTTACACTTCTTTGTGTGTATTTACTTTTGATACACATAATATACTAATTATTGATTCTCACTTTAACGTTATAATATTTTTTAGGGTTACTTTACAATATCATTTTATTCAGGATTTTTTAGAATTGAATTTAAATCAGAGGAAATTATTTTATCATTGTCGACTAAACCCATTAATTTTATTCCCTTATGGTTATTAATGACCTTTATCAAGTAATAGTATCATTTTTCCACTCTTTGGTAGTCAAAATTTTTTAGAAATTTTTTTTAAGAAAACCCAACTATATTTCTCTCTTTTGTTGGAGAACCCGTTTTCTTTTAAAAACCCTATTTTCTAAAAAAATAAAAAAATAATTTTTAACCTCTAAAAAATTATTTATTAAATACATTTTAACCCTTTTGACTTTTAACAGTGTTTTCAGAGGAATCTTCTTGTCACTTTTCAAATGAGGAATTTTTATATCCTTTTTGCCATGAAAAAGTAATGTTATTTTTACCTCGTACGTCATTCACATATTTACCCTCTTCCATCTCTTTGAAACATTATTTTCATGTTTAAAAGTTTAATTTTTATAGAAAATGTTTTCAATGGTTATTTTCAAAGAAAAGGTTTTTCAAAACAAAAGGATATTTTCCTCAGAATGTTTTTAAAAGATATTTCTATAGTATTTATATTCATCAATGAAAACAATCCTTTATTTTTAATCCACATGGGATATGTTGTATTTATACTATATTTATTCTTCCTCTAGATGGTTTATGGTTTATTTGGACAAGTATATTATTGACATTCACTTCCTTGATTCCTTTTATACCCCTTGAAATATTCAATTTCCTATGATTATTTAACATTGAATTTATCCTAAATATCCATATCATTTTTCATGGATATGATTATTCCCTAAACCGTATACCATTTTTCATATAGTGTTTACTTTGAAAGTTATTGGATTATTTGGGGAAATATTGATAAATATGTATCCTTTATTCAATATGGATATCTGATAAGGCATGTTTTTTATTAATTAAATCAATTACATAATATAAATATTGCTTTGGACATGCAGTAACGGGTGGGTCTTAGACTTTATATATCCCCTTAATGCATCGGTAGTCTCATGAGATAAAATTAGTTGGTGAAAAACCTTTCGAGTTTGTTTCCAAGAAGAACATATGAGTTTCTACCCACAGACTTAAAATTTCTTGAGGATAGATCTTAATGGTATAATGTTTCATGTTCCAGAAACATGAAATACAATAATTAAGCATTGCGTTCATTTCAGTTATTATTTATCCATGATATTTTTCATCAATATATCTATGGATGTATTTTATTCTCAGTTCATTTATTAAATAGATTATATTTCAGTTTCTTACCTTGCTATATTTATTTTTCCTTATCTAGTTATTTGAATGGAATTTGTTTCAGTTATTACCTTTTCAAAGTGTTTATGCACTTCCTTCTCAGTTAATTGATTAAATGGTATGTGTGTTCAGTTATTTACTATACCATAATTATTATTATAATTAATTCATCATTTCTTCTTCTATACCTCACCCTTACTGAGCATTTGAGATCACCCTTATTTTGTTTCCTTTCCCCAGGAATCCAAGAAGCATACTATAAAATATATTTAGGGATATACTATATGGAATAAAGTTATACTCGAAAGAAAAAAAAATTTAATTAGTGTATTCATTTGTAATACAAGGCTCTTGTATGTATCTTGTTTACCAAGACTGCTAAACTCTTCAGTACTTTGGTATTTGATTTCTTATAATCATACCAATGCAATGGTAATAGACACCGAATTTGGGATCTCTAGGGTTGGGTCATTATAGTTGGTATCAAAGTAAGTTTAGTAGAAAACATTAGAACTAGATTTAGGAAAACATAGATTAGATAACATAACCCTAAGGTAGAATTTTGGGATAAGTATAAAATAATAACCTAGAATTTTGGTAAGGTGGATATTATATGGGTATTCCTAGAAATACATATTTTTATGGATACTATAAGAGGATGTTGTTCTAGAATAGACGTACCTGGGAGGAACAACTCCGAAATGGTGTGTCGGGTATGAATCATCTTAACCAGGTATATGAAAATGGGTCCTACTACACATCTGGTTTGACACTACAGGGGGGTATGCTTAGGATAATTCTCATTTTTTTACAAACCATTATGATGGATTTTAACAATTAATAACCTAGTTTAAACCTAAAGTTTTTTAGATTGAAGATAGTGTTTCATGATTTATATATCCTATAAATGATTATACGTTTTTCTATGACTATTGTTACTCACACTATGCATTTATATTTATTCAATGGTTGGTACCTGAATTATTCAAGTTAACATTGAATAGGAAGAACAATGTGGTGACAATGAGAAACCAAATGAGGTGTTGATGGGAGTGAAATATTTCATGTTTATTCTTAATAATTTTTCTCAAAATATTATTAACAATATATACCTTAACCAACTCTCGAACTCACCAAAGAAGAGAAGGATGGAGTTTTCTAAGAGCTCAAGTGGTGGAGACCATGGATAGAAGAAGGATCAATTTCCCTTATGTAAGAAAAGTGGAAGGAGATATATTGGAAAGTTTCTTAATGGAATGTGTAAATGCTTTATGTGTGGAAATAAGTACATAATGAAAAGAATTACTGATGAAAAATGAAGAGTGTGATGGAAGGAAATGAAACTCATCCTAAGGAATCATTTATAGTTTGTTTCCTTAAGTGTGGGGAACCTAGGCATTTCTCAAGTCAATTACCTCTTCTAAAGGATAAACTATAGACCATTTAAGGACCTATGTGGAAATAAAAATATAATGAATTTATGTATAGGGGTTGTATTGAAAATCTTAGTTAAAAGGATATTTAGCGATTAACCTTATTTTAAGGATGACCATCATATTTATTTTGGAAATTATATTAATTTTTTTAGAAAAGGACAACCTATATGTCGGGAGAGAACCAATAAAGTATGGAAAGGTTTTGGGTCTTGAACCCGTGACTGAAGGATGATAAGGGTTTCATTCCAACCACTGACCTACGCAATGTCCTGGTTAATTTTTTATTATTTTTAGTTAAACAATTTGATTTCTTGAAGTAAGGGATGAATTAGAATTTGGTCGAAGAATAACCAAAATATGGAATTGTTCATATGAAATTAAAACATATCATGTAAGTAAATTTCCTTATATTCTTAGACATTAAAGGAATTTATTAAAATGAGGAAAAGGATCTTAGAAAATGTTTTGACCAAATACCTTAATTTTTGTTGAACCGATGGTATTCTAAGTCATCATAGATTTATAGATTTAAGGACCTCAAATTTCCATTGATCATCCACTTATTTTATATTTATGACCTCAAACAATCAATATAAATATTTATTCTTTTACTCCAAGTATGCATCCATACTTTCCACTAATGTTCTCCTACTTAGAGACCTAGTTATATGTTATTCCATGTGACCATAGTACTTCTCATTCTCTCTTTTCTATAGGATTTCTTATGAACCCTTATCATGATGTTGGGTTTCAAATATAGGAAATGTAAAAAAAAATCACAAAGATCGAGTTTAAATTGTAAGGACACAATTTAATTAAGGTGGGTAGAATATAACACCCTAAAATTCTAAATTAAGAGCATTGTATTCAATAGCGTGTATGAAACGCAACACCAAGAGCATAAGAGAATATAATATTCTAATATTTTATAATATATTTACTATTTTAAATAAATTTAATATATCTTATAGCTTGAAATTCACACAACATTAAGTTATCTTTGGTCGCATGCAACAATGACTTTCATCAAAATCTTACATTATATGCAGGACCGAGTTTTACTGAAAAAAAATATATATTATTAAAATATTAAAATAGCTGTTAAATTAGTGGTTATAAATAATATTAACTAACTTATGAAAATATATGGTTTATAAAAATATAAATTAATTCATTGGTTATAAATTAATTATAAATTAATATAATAATTAATTGAATATAAAGGGAATATTTTTATAGAAAACTTTTCTTATGCTCACTAAGCTGTTTTATCCTAATAAATTAAATTAATTATAATTAGTGAATGATATCAATGAAATATATATTTTATATATTTAATAAAATATTTTTGACATTTATCCAATAGATTTTATAGATATAAGATAAGAACAAACTTAATATTATACATAAAAACCTATATTTTTATAAAGACATTTTTATCATATTTCAATGGAAATCCTATTTTAAATCCAATTTTTTGAACTTTTATAAATTTTATATGTAAAAATTAACTTAATATTTGAAATAGGAACATAAAATTTATGTTAGGATAAATTTTTGGTATTTTTCTATGAAGTTTCATTTTTTGATGAATAGTGAAAAATACTGAATTTTAACTTAAAACTACTGTTTCATCTAATTTATTTATAAGGTTAAATTATATTTTTTATTAGTTTTAAATTTTAATTAAATTAAGTTTTTATTAATTAATCCAATTTAGGTCATTATAATCAATTTAACTTTGAAATTGGATATAATAACTTAGAAAACTTTTGGATGTTTTTACTTTAAAAACCCGCATTATCATCTCGTCTACGAGATTAAATTTAAATTAATTTCTTTTACTTATGTGATTGGAAAGTTGAGAAATAGATTCCATAATTGGAATCATAGTAATTTATAATTTCAAATAAGTTGATATTAATTTTTTACCAAAAAATTTAGCGAAAGTAATTAAAATTAATTACAATGATTAAGGTGAAATTGAGCATAACAAGGGACTAAACCATAAACTTAAGGGAAACAGTGACCGATACACTTCTCCAAAAGACATTTTATGGTAATATTTAGACCCTATAATCCCTTTTATATAATTTTAACCATTATTGGTTCCACTTTCAATGGTAAAAATATGGGTGGAATTCCCTTTCCCAGAATTTACAAGAGTACCACTCCTCCTCCACTATAAAAAGTCACTCAAGCCTCCCACTTCCTCACACCTTTGAAGACACTTTGGATCAAGAAATATCCACCAAAATAGATCCTAAAAATACCTCCCATAATCTTATAATCCTCCATTTTTTCATAAATCTATCCAAGGAATCCCTTTGGTGCAAACCAAAAGGAGTTACCCAAAGGAGAGGTTACATCTTTCCTCAAGATCTTTAGTTTTATTTCTATTATACAACCCCTCAAATATCCTTATTACATGCTTATATAATAAAACCAGTATCATAAATATACTAATATTTTGTTATTTTAAGGGTTTTACCTACACTTACACACACTTCCATCTAATGGGTAATGATTTTTTTGTTCATGTGTACGGCGAACTACCACCTCACGAAACGATGATTGTTCGTTATTCCATTACCACCTCTCATGGTGGGAATTATGATGGAAAAACTATTTATATATGATATATATTATGTTTATAATTTATTTAATCTTATTTAATTTTTATATAGAATATACCTTTACGCTTTCCATTTTTTGTAAATACGATAACATCATTTGTGGAAGTGTGGACTACCACCTCCTAAAAGCGATGTGATTCGATCACATGATACATGGAATATATAAAGTATGGTTTTAATTATAAATATTTGAAATAAAAAATATATATATGATATTCATGACATAATTACCTTTCATAAAAATTAATATATATCATTTTCTTAATTACCCTTTCATACACTTAAAAGGTGATAACATCATTTATGGACGTGTGGAAAACTACCTCCTAGACACGATGTGATTACTTTTACATTAAAATGATTCTATATATAAATATATATTATTAAATAATATGGTATTTATGATTTAATGATCATTCTATAAATATTAATTTTACTTACCTTCTTTCCATAATGATCATTGAAAAATGGGAACGTCACTCCTGCGTACGTACGGCATACCGTCTCCATGATTGTAATGTTGGTTCATTTTTCATAACCATATTTAATTATTTGTTTTAGAAGTATATTTTATGTATAAATATTATAATTATTTCATTATTATTATTATATAAATTTTATATAATGACCCATTTTACCATAGTTTACCTACCAAAGTTGTTTTTGACACATAAACTGAATTCTGTCAAAACACCCGATGTAAACTTAATTGTTTGAGTAGTTGTATAGAACATGGTAATAAGTGAAATAAAATTTATTATAAATATGAAAAAGGTTCTTAAAAAAGTAAATAAGTAACATAATTTAATTATTCATGAATATAAAGACACACAAGACAATTAAGACTCAAGGTAAGGGACTTTGTCTCAATTTACATTCCATTAAGACTTATTTGTTATTATGCACATAGTTTCTTTTATATGATGTATATACTTCCCTTTTACATGTAATACCATGAATATATTTATTCTCGTGATATTATAATTTTCATTTAATTTTATTAATTCATGTATATTATGATTCAAATATTTCAACATGGTATGGGACACGTTGGAATGTTTAAAGATTATTCTCCTCGGGAATGTTTTTAATGATTATATTTTCAATCTCACATCCTTTTGTGATTGTTAAATTTTTCTTGAAACAAACACTTTATTTTTATGCTAATAATTTCTTATATATAGTGTACATACTTCTAATTTTTCATATAATATCATGATTCATTCATTATTCATGATATTTTGAGTTTCAATTTGACTTATTTCTTCTCAGGGGATTTGAGTTAAAATCTACCAAGTGTAAAGAATTTCATAACCTGACTCCTTTTTCGTTGGGTTGTACTACTTCCTCATTTTCTTTAATATTAAATGATTATATGTATAATAAATTATACTATATATTGATGTATTTCCACTTATATATGTGGATTTAAATTTGATACACATAATCTACTCATTGATTGATTCTCACTGCAACATTATAATCTTTTCAAGGGTTACTTTTCAATCTCATTTTTGTTTGGATTTTTTACAATTGAATTTCCATAAAAGGAAATTATTTGATCATTTTATATTAAACCCTTTCATTTTCTTCCCCTCTAGTTATTCATGAACTGTATCAAGTAATAGTACCATTTTTCAACTCTTTGGTACTCAAAATGTTTTAGAGAATGTTTTTAAGAAAACCTGACTTTATATATCTCTTTAGTCAGAGAACATTTTTTCTTCTAAAACCTTTTTTTATAAATAGGTTTTCAAAAAAATATTAAACTTTACAAAATGATTAATTAAGTACATTTTTACCCTTTTTCTCTTTTAACAATGTTTTCAAAGGAATCTTCTTATCACTTTTTGAACAAGTCATTTTTCTAACCTTTTTACCATAAAAAGGATTGTTATTTTTACCTTGTATAGCATATATGTATTTACCCATTTTCATTTCTTGGAAGATTCCTTTTCATGTTTAAAATGTTAATTTTAGAGAAAATAATTTCAAAATTTATTTTCAAATAAAATTTTTTTTAAAACCAAAGGATATTTTCCTCAAGAGCGTTTTTAATAGATCTTTAATAGTATTTGTATTAATACCATCCTTATTCCTCCTATAGATGGTTTTTGATTGATTTGGCCTAGTATATTATTGACATTCACTTCCTTGATTCCTTTTAGTCCCCTTGAAATATTCAATTTCCTATGATCATTTGACATTGAATTTACCCTAAATATACATATCATTTTTCATGGATATGATCATTTCCTGAACCGTATACCATTTTTTATATAGTGATTACTTTGAAATTTATTTTATTATTTGGGGAAATATTCATTAATCTATATCATTTATTCAATACATATATTTGACAAGTAATATTGTTTATTAATTAAATTTATTACTCGATATGAATAATTATTTAGACGTGAAGTGATGGGTGGGGATAGAAATTTATATAGCCCCTCGATGCATTGGTAGTCTCATGAGATGAAATTAGTTAGCAAAAAGCCCTTCAAGTTTTTTTCCAAGCATAATAGATGGGTTTCTACCCATAGACTTAAACTTTCTTGAGGGTAGATATTAACAGTATAGTAGTTCATGATCCAGATATATGACATCCAATAATTAATAATAACCTTCATTTCAGTTATTATTTATCTATTATATTTTTCATTGATATATATATGGATGCATTTTATTCTCATTTCATTGATTAAATGGCATGTATTTCAGTTTCTTACCTTTCTATATTGATTTTTCCTTATCTAGTTATTTTAATGGCATGTGTTTTTAGTTATTACCTTTCCATATTGTTTATTTTCTTCCTTATCAATTTATTGATTAAATGATATTTCTGTTCAGTTATTTACCATTCCATAATTATTATTATCATTGATTCACTATTTCTTCCATTATACCTTACCCTTGTTGATCATTTGATCTCACCCTTATTTTATTTCCTTTCCCCATGAATCCAAGAAACGTACTATGAAAGATATGCAGGGATATACTAGATATAATAAAGTTTTCCTTGAAAGAAAAAAATTATGTTTTAATTAGTGTACTCATTTGTAGTACAACACTATTGTATGTATCTAGTTTTCCAAGAATATTAAACTCTTAGGTCCTTAAAGATTTTATTCCTTGTAATCATAATAATTAATGGTAGTAGACACTAGCTCTTGGTTCTCTGGGGTTGGGTCACTAAATTTCTTCTTAATGAAAAGAATAGGGGCTCCCCAAGGTGAAACACTAGAGTATATAAATTCCTTACCATTCAAATCCTCTAATTGTTTTTTCAACTCCACTAACTCCATAGTGTCCATTCTATAGGGATTCTTTGATATAGGTCTTGCATCAAGGATTGAATCAATGGAAAACTCAACTTCCCACTCTATTGGATATCTAGGTAATTATCTAAGAAATACATTAATGTATTTCTCTACAGTAGGAATATCCTCAATTTTAAGAATATCTTTTTCATCAGTAGGTTGTGTATACTCTTGTTCTCAAATAATCTCATTTAGAAGAGCTACTATAGTTTCATCCAAACATGAATTGGATAATGAAGTCCCCCTATAATGTTAAGGAATTCCATATATTCATCATGAATCATAATTTTATTCTCTTTGTAATAAATTTTTTCATTAAATTTTGAAATCGAGTAAAAAAAAGGATTGTATCAAATTCAACTATAGGTATGATAATAAACATTAGTAAATAAAGAATTTTTATGTGTCATAATATGAATTGCTTGCCCTATCTTTATTGTGGTGAGGTTTCCACTAATATTTTTAACTGAAAACTCCCTTATTAAGGTGAATAGAAAATGTATAATATTTTTTGAAAACTGGGAAGATATAAAATAATTCAATGGTCTAGAATAAAATAAAGTATTGGCTAAATTTGAGGGTATGATTAAAGTATCTGCCACCACATCATCTGGAACTTCAACCTCAGCTGTTGTGATTGTATAATATTTACCTTTATCTCTTGGACTTTTCTAGTGAAAATTCCTTTGATTCCTAGGACAATCATTTTCATAGAGTTCCATCTCTTTACAGCTAAATCATTGCACATTTCTAGATTATTTCTTATCCTTTAAATCATGATCCTGGTGGCCTTTGCATCCACACTTGTATCAAACTCTCATTCCCAATAGGAATGTTCCTTGATGTTTCTTTCAACATTTATTTCAAGTTATAAATTCCACCCTTCTCTTATTCTCATTTTCCTTATTTTCTTTTTTGGAGTACTCAACAGTCGTATTCTTATCTTGATTCCCTTTGAAGTCATAATACTTGGAGAATTATTTATTTGTCTTAATCTCACATGATATTATATCCTTATATGATAAAAATGTTTGGGAGACTAGTTCCCTTTAAATAATTGGATTAATACTATTAAATAAATTTTTAATCTTTTTCTTTGGATTATGTACACAGTCTATGGCCTCCCTTGATAAATTTGTAAAATTGGATTCATACCTGGAAACATTCCCATCCTCCTTTTGTATTAGATTCAAGGATTGTCTCTCCATATCCACTCATTATTCACCTGTAAAATATTTCTCCAAGAAAATATCTTTAAAATCCTTCCATTCTATGTTTTCTATTTACTCCTCCTCTTTAGTGTTTTCAATCAATGACCACCATTAATCTGCATCTACTAAGAGATAATAAACTATCATGACAACCTTATCTCTTTCATTACTTACTAAAGAAAAAAATATCTTATCTAATGAAATTATCCATTTCTCATCTATAAATTAATTTTTATTCCCATTAAATTATGTAGGTTGTTGACGTATGGAGAGGTCTAACATTCTTACACCATGTTGTGGATCGGTAGGATGTTCCATACAGGTGAGGTTATTATTCATAACCTGATTCAATTTTCCCAATGTATTTATAATTTTTTCATCTCCAACTAAAGATCTAGCATTATTATATTTCCTATGATAGAAATCCCTACATGGATTATGTGATTGGATTAGGTTTCCATTCTTCATATAGATACCATTTATAAATAATGGAAAACACTAGATTAGATTATAAATCATAATTTATAATTTTTAAACTAGTGCAACACTTAACATAAATTAGAAATTTATATATAACTGATCTAAAAATCATAATCTTGGTTTCTTTGGGAATATTCTCAAAGTTTGGTATAGGGTTACATTTCCCTAATCTATATTTTTCTAAATCTAGTTCCAAAGGTTTATACTAAACTTCCTCTAATACCAATTGTATAGACCCCGAACCCAATATCCTAGAGTTAGTGGTTACTTTATAAAATTTTAATTAGATACAAATAATCATATCCCAAAGGACTGAATAGTTTAGTAGTCATGGAAAACTAGATAAATACTTGAATCTTACATTAAAAATGGAAACATAAAATACAACATATTACTTTCTGAGAACACCATTATTATCCTAGATAATCCCTGTATATAAATCATAATATACTTCATAGAATATTAAGGAAAATAAATATAAGAAAAATGGTGAGCACGTATTCTTAGTAAGAGAATGTGTATAGTAGAAACTAAATAAGGCATGAAAAATATGGTAGGAAATAAATGAAAATCTAATAAATCCATATAAATAATCACATGAGCTAAATACTATCCATGAATATAATAAATAATCAAATAATCACATGAAAATCAATAAATAGTATCATAATGAGTAAAATTCATATTTTTGGACATCATAAACATATTTTCAAGGCCTCGTTCCATGATATCTTATATAAATGGATAAGGCCTCTTCCAATACCCAAGTTAGTTTATATCATGAGACCTACTGATGCATCTAGGGGTTATATTGGGCTCCTCCCATCACTTATTGAATCTAATGAATTCCTTATAAGAAAGGTTTGAAAAAAACATAAAAATTCATATTGAAACTAGCATATGAAATGATAATAATTACCCAAATCAATAAACATAATCATAACCTATCCAACGTAATATGGAAAATGGTATTAGAATAGCACATATCCAATCAAAATAATCATAAACCATTAAAAATATTGGTATATGGTTTCATAATAGAATAAACTCAGTAAATCATAAAATTCAACAAAATATGTTTACATAGATAAAAATACTTTAAAAATATCATTGGAAAACTTTTTATAAAAATACCCTTTTCACTTTAAAAGTACTTATTTTAACAAAATACACATATATAAAAGAAAAACCTTTCCTTGAAAATAACCTTGTAAAATTATAAAAGAATATTCAAATCATTGAGTTTTTATTATGGTAGGAAAGTATTATCATGCCGTATAAGTTAAAAAACATCCCTTCTATATTTTTTTCGAAAAATTCACAAAGTACCTCATTTTGAAAAACAGCAAAAATATTTCTTTCAAACCATTTTGTAAAAAGTCAAAAATTGGTAAAAATGATTTCAAAAAATTAGAAGATAAAATTAAAAAAAAAATTGAAAACATTTTTAGGAAACATGGACATGGAAGAGAATTATTCCCTGGTGGAGACATAAACATAAATAATCCTTAATAATGATGAGATTGTGAAATAAACCCTTACCTTAGGTGTGATTTTATTCGCACACATCCAAAAATCATGTATAATAAATATAGTTTTATTATACATATATTGTATAAACATTATAATATATATCATACAATATATGATTTACTATTAAACTTTTATCACCCATTAATTAAAAAAACTTTATTAAATTACTATTCTGAGTGATAATTGCTTTGTTTTTCAAGTATGTTTTGATTTGGAAGTATCATTACTTGTACTTTTATCATGGTTACATAATTTATAGAATTTTAATCATGATATTAATATCATATGTATTCATTATATATGTATTTATAGTAATCCATAAAAGTTAGAGACAAAAAAAAGAATAACACCGCTCATGAAGACGGTAGGTCATACGTACACATGAACGTTGTTTACATTTTTAAATGGGTGGAAAGAAAGAAAATTGAATAGTAATTAATATTTATAGATTCATATTTATGTAATAAATATCATATATACTCATTATCTCCATCTTTATAACCATCCAAGTAGAGTGGTGATGAAAAATGAATTACACTATTACGTGGAGATGATAAGTCGTACGTACGCACGAGTGATATTTTCAATTTTAATATGATGAAGAAGATATGGAAAATGGTTATACGATAAAAATAATAAAATCTAATTATATTTATTACTTTAGAATTTATACAACACATTAATAGGATGTAGAGGAAGAAATAAAATTGAAAGATTCAATAGAGACGATTACCATATCTTAAAGAATCCTTTTTTGATCTCCTCTTAGGGACACTAGGGTTGGTCCTTTTGAAAGACCAGGACCACAAAAACTTGTATAAGGATTTTTGGGAAGATATTTAGGTAGTTTAATTTCTATCTTTATGACTCAAAGTGGTGTGAATAAGTGAGCGGGGAGGTTCCCTTTTATAATTGAGGTGAGGGGCACTTTTGAAATTTC
Organism: Viscum album; assembly: GCA_963277665.1. Taxonomy (NCBI): domain Eukaryota; kingdom Viridiplantae; phylum Streptophyta; class Magnoliopsida; order Santalales; family Viscaceae; genus Viscum; species Viscum album. The sequence goes on from OY728144.1 coordinate 187,680,443, forward strand.
TCAAAAGATTAAATTCTAATAAATTAATTATCATCCCAAATGCCTAAAAATGGAAATTTATTCAAATATAAGGTAGTATAGGGTTTTAATATTATAAACCAATATAATTATACAAGTTTTTTTTGTCATTTTAAACCATATCATTTTGATTAACACCTTAGTTAGTTATTTTTTACCTTAATCATGGTAACCACTATTTTAATGATAAAGGCTTAATAATGTTACTATAAATGGACCATGTATTATTTTTTAAATTATATTCCATTCACATAGATAAATATAATATTTTTATTAATTTTAAATAATTTAATAAAATATTATTGTGATAAATTGTCATTAATTTCAATTTAAACACTATTCATTTAATTTGGATTCAAATACATCAATACAAAGTGGTAATTTAAATATAATTCTTTAAAACCTATATAATATGTCATATATGTCTATAAAATTAGTTTTACGCATTAAATAATTAAAATTATATCAAAAGTAATATTTTTAAAATCATTTATTTTATTTTTCTATTAATTAACAAAATATAGTATTAGCATAGCACAAACATTTGAGGTAAGTATATAATTAATAAAAATAATTTAATTAATCTCAAAATAAAAATTTATATTCATTAATATCTTGATTTTTTCCCTATGTGGATACATAATAGATTTTAAAAACAAAGAGAGTGGCATTTTTTAACTATCTTTGATTTAAATAATATATAAGTCATTTTCATGAAAAATTGTCCATTAAAAAATTCCAATTCAATACTAAGGTGATAAGGGTCGAATCCCATTCATCCAATAAGAATTAATATAAATAATTATGTCCTTATCACTTAGTTTTAACCTAAATTAACCCAATTTTCCTTTCACCATGGTGATAAAGTTTACCACAATTACTGTTCATTTTGTCCAAAAAAGGGGCTAAATTACCAAATTTGAACCTCCTGATTCTAAATATGAAATTAATTTTATAAAATTCAAAACCTATAAGTAGTATAAATTAGTTTTAAAATAAGTTCACAAAATGTGACAAAATCCACTTTTTAGAAAATGCAATTTTTAAGAATAAAATTGGATTTGTTCTTATCCCATGCATAATAAAAATATTATATGAATATTAAAAAACTTTATTAAAGATATAATATATAAATTTAATTAAAATCATTCAAAAATAGTGACTAATTAAATTTATTATGATATAAATATATTGTGCTAACAGAAATAGTTTTTAAGAAAAACACTTCTTTTAATATTTTTTATTATTTTTTATTATTTTTTATTTCTAATAAATTGTTAACCGAACATTTTATTATATAAATGTATATACCATATATTTTTAAAAATTTATTTATCATATTTATACCCCCACAATTTTAATATCTAGGTTATAATATCCACATAATATATTTCAGTTCATCTGAACTTGGTGTTGTGTTCAATGCAAGATATTGAATCGATTAAATTTATTTAAAAAGAAAAATACCATAAAATCTTGGGGTGTTACAATTGAGTAGAAATGGGTATGGATATTTGCAATAGAAAATTTTGGCATGGAAACCCATGGGATAATTTTGGAAGTATAACGGATGTACAAAAAGGTTTACAAAAGGGATTAATGAGAGTAAAATGTTGTATTTCATTAATAGGGAATCATAAGGAAAATAAAGGGTTGTGTAAAAACACATGTCAACATAAACAATTGGAATTCTTGAATTGAAAATAAGAGAGATATATCCCTTAATTGGGTATAGTAATGACTTAATTAAAGGTTATAATGAGATAGGATAAATAATATCACATTATTATAACATCAATTAGATAGTTGAGGGATATTAATAAAGAAATTACAATATAATCAATTGAGATTCAAAATTCCTCATACAAAGGAAGTACTTGAATGAATAGGAAGATAAATATAATCCCTTTCTTTATAGGTAGCTTCTAAAATCATTGGATGAGCTTCTTAAGATATTAGAAACACCTTAGGAGGGCTTTATAGAGGGAGTGGAAGAGTAATTTCATAATTCAAGTATTTTGAGTGAAGAGGAAAGGTAGGTTGGGTGGGTGGGTATTTATATCAAAAGAGAGGGGAATTATTTATTAATTTCTAAACATAGGTTTGGGAATATGAGTAATAAAATAATCAAAAACTGAAAACCTTACAATTATTTTTGATAAAGAGTATTAATTTCTAATATTTTATTGGTTTAAGAATAGAAATAATTAAAATAATAACATTTATAATGCATAAGTGAGTCATGTTAATAAATAATTGTTTTTAAAACCATAAAATATAATATAGGTTTTTGAGGATTCATTATAGCTTTTTAAAATTAATCAAATTACTTCAAAAATACATTATTTTAAATTAAAACCCTATTTTTCGTATATGATGCCTTTTATAGTTTTTATTAAATCAAATTTATACCATTACGATGTCATAATACTTATCGTATATTTATACTATATTTTATTTTTTCCCAAATATTAAAATAACTCGGAAAATTATTTAAAATTCACCATTGGATAATTTCAATGAGTTAATTTAAAAAACTATATTTATTTTACAAAAATAATTTTCTAAATATAGGAATTCCCACTTTTAAATAAAAATCCTAATTTATTGAAAAATACTAGTCTTTACAACACAAACAACGTTCTAAACCTTATAAAATTACATGGTGATTAATTAAATTATATTAACATTTATATATAAATAAATAAACTTTATAATACCATTTTATGAAAATAAAATATTTTCAAATTCTAGAGTTTATCATAAAATAGTATTTTAATTGAAATTATATATTTTCCAAAAATATAATTTTGGTTTCTTTGTATCAAAATATAATTTTTATCTAACTCATTATATAATAAATTGTATAAAATAATAATTAAAAATGGATTAATATAACCATTATTTTACCAATAGAAATAGAATACACAAATTCAACTTACTAGGGTCGAGATACATAACCACTTATTACACTAGCATATGCTTTAAGGGTAAGGTGTGCAATGGTAGTACTTTCTTGGGGTGGTTTGAAAAATATGGTTTGGTTGGTGATATCTATAAGCTTTAACTTCTCCATTAAATGGTTTTCTTGAGTTTTAGTTTTGAATCTCATCTTGGGCTTGGTTAAGGTAAAATCCCATTGATTTTATCTCCCTTGGAAACTCCAACAAATGGGATTTATAGGGTACAATCCTATTAGTTGAGGTTATATATTATTCCTTATATGTCAATTAAATTTTATTATAAACATTAATATATACTAATCTTAACATTAATTATAAAATGACTATATTAACAATGGTTTTTATTCTTATTGGTCTTTTAAACGTGATAGTTAAATTATGGATATATTTTATAACAATCTAAAATAAAAAAAAATATAGTGTAGGTGTTTTATATAAATAAATTACTTAATAAAGTATATATTCATTAAGAAGGTAATTTTATTTATAAAATTGTGGTTTGTTACAAAATTATCACTTGTTCATTAATAATATTTCATTATCAACATCATTTCGGGTGTTAACTGCTTCACTCTTTATATATGTTTCAGTTCAATGGTTATGGTCCTTGTACTTTCATCATGGTTACATAATCTTAATAATGTAATAATTATAATATTTAATCATTATATAAACTTTTATAACTATTTATAAAAAGTGGTGATGAAAAATAAATTGCATCACTTCATGGATAAGGTAGTTTGTACGTATGCATGTGTGGTGTTTCCACTTTTTGATGTATGGAATTAGAGAAAGGTACGTTATAATTCACCATTAAATAATCATTATAATATCATAAATATAATATTTATTCGTTAAATTTATCCTTATTACTATTCATGTCAATCAAAAATGAAAAATTAATCACATCACTTTGTAGATGTGGTAGTCCACACGTACGCAAGAGCGACTTTATCATTTTCCAACGGATGGGAAAGTAAAAAGGTTTATAAGATATTATAATTCCATAAGAATAATTATGTCATAAATATAATATATAAACATTAAATCCATCATAATAAATAATTATGAAATTTTTTTAAGGAAAATGAATCATGTTGTTTCGTGGAGGCGGTAGTCCACGCGTACACACGAGCGATACTTTTATTTCTCATTTAATAAAAAGAAGGTGGAAAATGGTTTTCCCATAATCATATTAAAATTTTATTATATTAATGGTTCTAGATTAATTATTTTAGGATATGTAAAATATATTTAGAGTAATCAGAAGAATAAATAAACTTTGAAAGAGTCGGGTAAGATGATTACCTCTTCTTTGAGAGACACCCTTTGGATTCCACTTTAAGATTTTTTATGATGGTCTTAGGGTAAGTAAAGAAGCTCAAGAAAAAATTTAATGAAATATTATGTTTTTTGTATAGTTATTTCTTAAGCTATAGGGCTCAATTTTTGTGAATAACGGAGTATAAGAGGGTCCCTTTTATAAGTGAGGAGAGGGTCACACATGGAATTACTTAAAAGATTTCAATAATATAAGGTCACTTTCATGTGAAAGTGGAATAAAATGGAAAAAAAATTAGAATAATAAAATAATATAAGGTTTAAATATCTTAAAATAATAATATTTATATAATATTAAGTATAGCTTTTACCCATACCTCTTAGTTTACCCCCCCCCCCTCCTTGGTAAATCCTTTCAACTTTAACAGTGGAAACAAATTTTTACTATTTTTACTATTCATTATGAGCAAAAACAAATTTGGACTCATTAAAAAAAATTAAATGATTATTCTAAATATGGAACCCATTTTATCAAATTCAATTTCTATAGGTGGTAGAAATTAAATTTAAAATAATCATGAAAAACGCAAAAAAAAACTCATTTTTAGATAAATGTATTTTTAAGTATAATATTGTATTTACCTTCATTCCTAGAATTTTAAAAAATATTTGATTAATATTAAAATATTTTATTGAATATATATACTATAAATTTCATTTTCATCATTAATAAATAGTGATTTATTAAATTTATTAAGATAAAAACATATTGTATACATAAAAATAGTTTTCTGAAAAATAACTATTTTTACCTTCAAATAATTTTATCTTCATTATTAACCATTATATAACAGATGTATGAATTATTATTTATAAATTAACAATAAATTTAATTAAAATAAATTTTAAATAGTAATGAATATTTTTTTAAATAAAAATTCATAACACCTTGAAAAATATATTTCTTCAAACAAATAGGTCTTTTAATCATAAAATGATTGTATTGAAATTTAAGAATTATTTTTTAAGAATTAGTCAATAAATTTGAATTAATGAAAACTTATATATATATATATATATTTCATAATGTTTTTAATCTTATTCATACCTTCCAATCTAATAATTGGGTTATAAAGGCTATAATATATCGTGGTTCAGTTAGACTTGGGGTTACGTGTAAATAAAGATATCAAATAATTCCAATTTATTTCAATAGAATACATATAAACTATTAGGGTGTTATAGAATTTTCCCTTAATATTAAGTTACTAATAATAATAAACATGGAAAATCAATAATTTTTCATCCCATTAATGAAGAAGGTATTGCGAAGTTGAAGAAGTAAAGAAGAGAATAAGTAGATATTATTCGTGTGTTTTCAATTATATTCAACACGTAAATCTTGTTCAAATTCAAGTGTTACATGTTTTTTATTTTAAATAAAGTTTATTCCAAGGTTATGGAGTGTTTTGAATAATTTTGGAGGTGTTTAGAAGAATTTTGGAGCTATTTTCAATTGTTTGGAAGAGTTTTTGAGTTGAGTGGAATTGGGTATGAAATTTGGTAGAGTCCTTAAATATGTAAGAGTTGTTTTTAAAAATTTTAAGAGTTATCTTAAATAGATAGGGGAAATTTGGAAAAAGAAAAAATCTTCATTGTATGCATAAGGGTAACTCTAGTATAAATTTTTAAAATCAACTAAGTAATCAATACATAAGTTTCATTTTTAGAATACATAAGATTCATCATATTCATACATAAGATTCATTTTGAATCTCATTAGAATATGTAAGATTAACTTTGATACAGATGGTTTGAAAAATGGAAAATTCTTTATAACATAAAGGTAACTCAAGAGTGATATGTAAGGGTTCTATACTTATCCAAAATGTGAGATTTACAAAGTTTACCAAGTATTTTTGGAATATTTATTTTATGAAGATGAGATAGAAATAAAGAATGATATCTCTATGTCATACTAAATGATATGGTCATATCAAAGTAAATATTTTAGGTGATTTTAAATATGATGATTTTGAAGTTGTTCTTACATGGATTTAATATCATAAAGAAAAATTATGATTCAATAATTTATATAATGAGGGTTGTGATGTGAATATGATAGTTACAATTTTATATAATTCAGGAATAAATTAATGTCTGTATTTATCTCTATGATTTGGGAGATATTCATGCCATGTTAGGAAGGTCGAATCATGGAAGATAATGAAGAGAGGTTTTTTTTATGAAGTCACACCATGATGAGAAGTTGTGATAATTATTATTTGTGCTATTTTTAGATGATTAAACATATTATTTTGTGTTCATGAAGACAGAGAGAATAATAAGAAGAGTTTCACCATGAAGAATATTGTTATGCCGTAAAGAGAGGAGCAGTTAAGGAATAATGGTTTATCACACTGAATCATGCATATTCATGATGTGATGACCTCTACAGATCTAAAATAGAAGACTAAGTGGAAAAATTTGAGAATAGTTGATGTTATTTTGTTGTCTAAATTTTGAATTTGAAATTCAAATTTGAAGGGGTTAATATATTTATGATGTTTTAGAAAATATTCGATGATGATGTGATTTTTTTGTATGTGATTAAAATATATATATATATATATAATATGGAGAAAATGTGTGGATTACTTATTACTATGAAAGTAGAAGAAGAAGTGAAAGAGGAAGAAGATAAAGGATAAGAATAAATACCATAAAGATAACTTGATGAAAGTCTAATTCAGTTAAAGACTTTCTTATTATTAAAATAAATTATCTTTGATTCATAGGGAAGAAATTTTATATAGTTGGGATACATTTTTTTATCATGGGTTCATAGATAATCCCTGCTCGTTGTAATCCACAATGATGATACCAGTAGACTATATGATATCCATTGATTATGGATTGTCACATAGATTAGCTACTTGTTTTGAGCAGCGAGCCTCATAAAAATTTATTGCGCCTTATGTGTGTGTGAATTGGTGCCTATGAAAGTGATGAATTCATTCACTTTATTATGTGACAAAGGTTTTTTCTAAAAGAAACTAAAAAGGAATTGAATTCACCAATTCACTCCCCCACCCCCCCCCCCCCACCCCTCCCCACACACACACATACCTCTCAATTAATTATAACAAATCCTATGAGTTCTTCTCAAGTAGTGTCAAAGAATTCAATATCCCTTCAAAGATAACCTCTAATTTGTAATTTAAAGAAAAATAGTTCCTATATATAAGAATATTTAGATTCTTAATTTCTATTTTAAATAATGGATGGAATTAATTTGGTGAATAGCTAAGGAATTCTACGATTTTATGGAAAACAATTCAATATATGGAGAGATTTTATGATGCAATACTTGTTTTTAATTAGTCTAGATTTTATGGAGGCTTCAATACATGGTTTTATTACCCACGTTGAAGGTATTTTTATGAATATAGTTGATATAAAGAACTTATATAATGATGCTCATGCTTGAAATACAATTCAATAATATGTTTTAAAAATATTTTCTTCAGTTTAAAGAGATCAAGATAAAAAAATTCATTTGAGTTAAGTTAGAAAATATTTTTAAAGGTAACATAAAAGTGAAGAAAGATATGATACAAGTTTGGATCTTGAATTATGAAGGTATAAATATCAATGGTTATGAAATAATAGATAAATTCTTAACTCAATTTAACAAAATCATGATCACCCTTAGAGGTTTTGGTGAAAAGTGTAGGATTGTATAGTTTTTTATAATAAAATATGCATTCTTCAAGATAGGTTTGATGTTAAGTTCTTAGTGCCTGAAGAACATAATCTAGGTAAACATTCATTGGATGATTTTCATATAATTTTTATTACTTTGGAAATATTAAAGGGAAGTGTCTTCAAGAATAAAAGAAATTATAATGGGGAAATGTTCTTTAAATATTTGAAATAAGAAAAGAGTAAGAAAGAAGTAATTATAGAAGAAGAGGATTCTGATGGAGAAGAATATTTCAAAGTGAAATTTAAAAAACTAAATTCACTCATTTCTAGAAGTGTGAGAATATTCAAATGAATTTTTTATGGAACTAAACCATGAAAGTTCTTCAATTGTATAGTTATTATACATTTTTTGTCCTGATAAGAGTTTCACAAATATTCAAAAGGGGGTAAATTTTGTTTAAAAAAATACCCCAAAGTTAATAGAATCTTTAAAACTTGAATTAATATATACCAATATTCTTAATAGATATACAATAGAAAATTAAATCATAAGATAATGAGTAGGAAAAAAATTATAGTGGTTCAAGGAACAAAGATCCCATATTCCACTCCACCAACACTCACTCAACGAGCTTGGTGATTTTCACTATGTAAGTCTGTTTTCAGGGGAAATTTATAGTTTAGTGAAATCATATGTAACTTGTTACAAAATATTCTAATATATTTTCACTATGATATCAATTTTACAAGACATATCCTTGGTCTTCATACACTCAGAACAATGATTGTAAACTTTATAGAGATAGAAAAGTAGAGGCCTTGTGGGTTTAACACAAAATTGTCAATAACAACTGTTAGTTGATGAAGAAATATTCCAAAAAAATGAATAAATGTTTATAGTATCTTTGAATTTTTTATTTTAGTTGTAACTATAAGATTCATAGAATCTATATATTTTTTGTTTTCAGATGTGAAACAAGAATAACTTGAAAAATATAATTTACGTGTACTTGTTATCTTGATTGTTCTCCCAACTTAAAATAAGTATAGTGTTTCTTTATTGTGAATCTAAGCATCTATATTTAATTCAAATAGTCAATATTAAAATAATATAATACTCATAAGTTGATTCTTCTTTTCCTTTTCTTGTGACTTCCTTCAAAAATAGAAAAAATAGAGTATCATGTTGGTGGAGCTTGCATCTTCCTTGAAACTTTACTCTTCTTGGAAATGTGAGATTTAATTAATCTAATATTTCAGTATTTACGCATCCCTACTTTTAATAAAACTAAATTCTAAGTATAATTTCCATGATATATTACAATAGTAATAATATCCTCAAAACTTTAATAAAATACCTTAATCTTTTATAAGATTTCTCATCTTCGTGAATTTTTAGCATTATAAGGATTCTAATCATAGGTCTTCATCTGATCATATGAATTTTATAATTATTGTAAGAATATATTTAAATCCCATTACTTTATATGAGAATAAGTTTTTCCTTTGATCATAAGACTTCAGGGTCTGATCATAAGTCTTTTTTGTCTGATTTTTTTATCTTAAACCTTTGTTGTAAATGTAAGGCTTTACCATCTAACTTCGTCATGAAACTTTTATCTAATCTTAAGACTTAATCATTATAATTTATGATCATAAAACTTCAATATAATTCTTTATCTAATAATAAGTTTTGAACATAATACTTGTTCTGATCATAAGACTTCAAAACTTATGAAAACTTTATAAAATCATTGAATGTAAGTCTTGAGTATAAATATTTTATACTTTGAATGACTTGAACATAAGGTTAAAACACTTCAAATAAAATGTCAAACCAAATATAAACAACACAAAAATATATTTAAAACTTTATAAATATTTTTCAATGCAATTCAAGAAAAGTAATTATTAATATATTTAAGGGATTGTGATCATTAAAACTTAGGATTAAATGTTATATGTCATAACAACATCAGTGTGTCCAACAATCTCTCTTTTTTTGATAATCACAAAAGCTATAAAACTTGAAGAATAAAATTTTGAAAATTGTATAATAAAAATATTTCAAATCAGATTATTTAAAATGAATATTGAATTCAATTTTTTTATTCAATTTTCTTCTTCCCCTTTTTGTGAGATCAAAAAGGAGGCTGAAAGAATAGATGTAACATAGTCAATATAGAACACAGAATATCAAATCTTTAAGAATTTATTTTAAAAATAATTAAAATTAGGAATTGAGTATTAGAGACCAATGAAAAACAAAAATAAAAGAAGAAAATAGAGATGAATATTATACAGTAAAAAAGGAATGATCCAATGAATCTCATTGAATAAATATTAAAATTACAATGACACAAAATAAAAAATATCCACATAAAAAATCCACATAAATATTTTGGATTAGGCCGGGGATATATTGAAGGTTTATGATAGGAATTAGGAACTTGTGTGGCCCTAGTATCATATGGTCCTTTCTTGAAATGATTGGGATTATGAGTGAAAGGCCGCTATAATATTCATTGGACACAAGTATATTTCTATCTGTACCTATCTAAGTCTTAACTGATAAAATCTAATCTAGTATTTCCTTGAGATTATTCTTATAAACCTCCAAAACTTTATAGTACACAAGGTTATGATGTGGATTTGTTGATTCAGATATAGTATCCAGTTGTCTATAGGTAAGCGTGGGATCCTGGGATTTAGGATCAGGGTATAATTCTAGAGGACCAAAACACTCTTCTAACCTCTTTCTGGAGGATTGATATTTGTTGAGTGGCACCTAACCCATAGAATAACCACTTTTTAGTTCAAAAAGAGTGTTTCCAACTATATCAAACTATCTCATATGATCATCCTTAGAGTAATCAAGTAGGAATATATATCCCTTCTTCAATAACAATTTATAATTTTTTTATATTTCTAAAAGATTATTTTTTTGTATTAAAAAGTAGATTTGAATAGTTTCATCAAAATAATTAATATTTTAACTAATCATAATAAGAAGGTATATCATCATCTTAAATAATTTAAGAAATTATTTTAAAATAGACTGTTGATCAATAGGAGAGTCGGGTTTTGGATGGGTGTAGAGTGGAAGATCTGCCTCTCTAAAATATTCTAAAGAAGTATCTACCATATTTTTATCCTCTTTTCTAGTAGTATACAATTTTTATTCCTCGTTTAAGGATCTATATGGAAACTAATCTTACAGAAGTTTATGAGATACTGAATAAATCTATTGAATTTTTATCCTAATTTAATTCTTTTCTCTAATTTCAAACAAGGATCCAGTATGATCTTTTAGCCTCTGTACAATATTCTGCTCACAAAAGTCCCATAGGATCATAAACCCCTTCCCCATGTCTGATTGAGTAACCATTTCATTCATCCCCGGTAAATCACCTTAAGGAAAAAAATCATATAACTACTTATTAAAATATTCTAATTGAGATTATGATCAAACTAGTAGGGAAATTAAGGGTTTATTTTATGCAAAAAACAATTCCTTTCCCTTATAGAAAACTCTCAAAATCTCAAAACCCTTATGAAGTGGCACATAAAATACGGGTCTAGTTTTAAGAATCACTAGAGTTTCTATAGTCTCCTAAATCTACTTCATATTTTTGGCCAAAAATTTAAATTTTTTATTCACTATAACTTCCCATACTTTCAACAACTTGATAAGGTTTCTATTCCTATCTTCATGTTCCTTTATCTGAGTAATGATATCATGTTTAAACTATTAAAAGGTATCTATAGAGATTGCATAAGATTGAAAATATTGAACCCTTTTACTTACCATATTGACATCATAAGTCACAATTTACAACTCATCTCTCATATTTTTATTTTCTTGAAAGACTGTATTAGAAATACCTGATTGAACTAGTGTCACATTTATTGGCAGTTTATATTGAGATCTCACCAACCATTTTAACTCATCAATATCAGACTTTAAGATGGGATTTATTTGAGAAGTAGAAGATATTTTGAGGAATTCAAAGTGATATACCATCATTCTATTCAAAGTATGATGGTCTTTATTGGATGTGGAAATATCTTTCAAAACTATTAATTGGTCTTTTAAATATTGTAATTACTCTAATACTTATGAAGAATCACCTATCTGAATAGGTTAAAGGTTATTAAGAATTTATTTCTGAGTATCCATTATATCTATCATGTTATAGAAATTAGTCTTAGATACCGAGTTCTCCTTTATGCTTTGAAAATCATCTTTAAATACTTTAAGCTCATCCTTGAGCTCGTTAATCTTAAATTTAGAACTTTAAAATTCATTGATCACTTTAGAAGCAAACGTGCTAACATGATATTCAAACATAGAATCGGTATCATTATGATTGAATGATTGAAATATATCCTACTTTGTAGTACCAAAATATGGTAACTTCTTAGTGTCACCTTCTAAAGGCAACTCCTCGCTTCTTTCTTTACTGACTGGTAAAATAAAATCATCAGATAAAACATGATCGAATATTCTTACATGAGAAGATATAACATTCCCACTTACTAGTTCCTCTAGATTATATCTATCCATTTCAAATTCTTAATATTTAGTTCCAAATATAGGAATCGTGTTCATGGAAACACTTACTTCCACATTTTCTTCAGGACATATGTCACCACTAGATCCAACTATAAGTGCCTAGTTATCTGCATCAATAGTTGGGTACTCTATAAGAACAAAATCATTGTGACCAATAACTTTAGTAGTTTAAATCTCAATACTAGTAATAATTTCTTCTCTACTTTCCCTAGTAGACTCCCCCTCAAAAGAATTTTCATCGTGAGAATTTTCTTGGCCACATTGCTTCCACTGAGCAGCAGTAATGGTATCTTCTTCAGCATCTCCTCCAGCTTCCTTCTCACCCATTTTCTTAACAAACAACTCATTATTACTGGCATCCAATAAAATTTTAATTATAAGGCCCCAGCCTTAAACCTTACTTAATCGTGAGTTATTACAAGATTACACATTGATGATCTTTTCGGGTTTAGAGTTTTAGAGAATTAGATCATAAAACTGGAATTACATTCCACATATAAACAAAGTGGTTACATAAAGATAGTATTCTTCTTTCCCATCAATGGAAACATATTTAAAATAAAACATGGATTCTTTCTTGACACTTCCTTGACATTATCATCATATCATGTACCTTTCCCTTGACCTGTGAAAAACATTTCAAAAAACTTGGGATGAGCATAAAAAGCTCGGTAAGGGATATAAAAATATGGAAAGGAAAGATGGGTACATATATACATAATAATGAAATCATACTTTACCCATAAAACATAAGCACTTTAACATACCTCCTCAAATCATGAATAAATCATAGAAATCATAAGACATAAAGGTAACTTGAGGCATTCATAATATTCTTACGTGGGGAGTAACCATCTTGGTTACGTTTGGAATACCCATCATAGTATATTCCCTAAATCTCTTTGGAGAAACCTTAACATTTCACTCCTTCGCGTTACCCAATGAATTGAAGAGCTATATTGGGCTCACCCGCCCTTAGTTTATCATGGAACCACCCGTCTTCATAATAATGCCCAAGAACCTCAACATAATCCTATCACATAAAACATGCATAAAAGAAACATAACATTTCCACCTTTCAATCACAAGATATCAATACAACACATTGATATAAAAACATTATGAAAACCATTTTCAATACCAAAATAAAAGAAAAGTAAAACATGGTATTTATTTTTCTTTTAAAAAAAAGGTATGGCTTGTAGAGGAAGCCGAAACTCAAATAATGGTCACGGCGGTGGAGAAGTCGTTGTCGCCGCATACGTACGACAAAAACATTCCCTTTTGTCGTTTAGTAAAACGCTTCATATAAAAAATATTCCTTTTGGATAAACGTAAAATTCAAAGGGGTTTATACACCGTATAAAAGAAAGTTGTGTATTAAACAAAATATGCCTCAATGAAAGGAGATTGAGACGAAGTCCCATACCTCGGGTCTGACTTGACTCGATCGTTCTTTAATGTCCTGAATAATAAACTTGAGTTAATTTCTACTTGCTTAAGAACCTTTTTCAAGTTCATTATTCCTTTTATATCACTTATTTTCATGTCATGAACACTATGTAATTTTTAAGTTAATAACGGTCGTTTTAACGATCATTGGTACTTGAGTCAAAAATAAACCCTTTATAATTACAAGTTGTTCATGTATCCATTATATCCAAAATTATAATCATTATGTATATATCATATATATCCAGTATATACATGCATTTATAATATTACATAATCATTTAGAGGTAAGAAATGAAATGCACCGTTCATGGAGACGGTAAGCCGTACGTACGCATGAACGCTACTTTCATTTCTATTTCGTATTTTATAGAATGGGACCATAATGATATAAAGGTATATTATAATTCCAGTATAATATCATATATAATATCATAGTTCCATCCTTTATATGTCCCACATATGGTATTTAACGAATCAAATCACATTGAGGGGGCGGTAGTCCGCACTTCCTTAAATGAAGATATCGCGTTTACCCATAATGGAAACCATAAAGGTATGCCCAAAATGAAAAATACAGAAGCTTAAGGAAAACATAAAAATATTATATATCATATATAAATATATTGACATCTTAATGGCCACCTTTGAAGGTGTTAAAATAATGTTGAACAATCATCGTTTCGGGAGGCATAAATTCTCCATCCACGGAAACAGTATGTCCTTTAACCATTAGATGTAGGTGTGTGTAAGTGTAGCTCGAATCCTTATTATAACAACATCATATTATATTGAAGATACTGGAGATTTTACAAAATAAATGAATAAAAAGAGTTTAGGGGGTTGGAGAAGCAAAATAAAACAAAAGGACTCAAGTGAAGACATTACCTTAAAATCGGGTAACTCCCTTTGGTTTGAGCTCAAAGGCTTCCTTGGGAAGACTTATGCCCAAAGTGAGGCTTCAAGGAGTAATATAGGGATGTGGAGAGACAAAATGGGCAGGGTTTGTCCGAGACAAAGGCTTTGGGAGTGTGGGTAAGGAGGTAGAGGTGGGGGCCTTTTATAAGAGGAGAGGAGGGGCACTCTTGGAAAGTAAAGAAATGTTACTTTATTTTAAAATGATTTTTGGATTAAAAAGGTCCCACATTGATATAATTCTATGGTAAGGTGATAAGGGTTCTAAATCCACCCATAAAATAGGTTTTGGACATGTTTAGGTCTTAGATTTTACATTATCTTCCCATTTTATTTAAATCCTTTATCAATGAGGTAATCGCTGCATCATCATGATGTCATAAATAATTTAATAAATTTAATGTATAAAAATTATAAAAAAAATATCATGATGTAGGAAATCTTTTTAGATTTATAACTAATATTTATAGTCCAAAATATCATTTATGTATACAAAATTAAAAATATTTTACTTAGGTGATACATTCATTGTCACATTTAACATTTTAAAAATAAAAAGATAAAAAGTCACTTTCTAACAAAAGTGATTCCATGGGGACCCCAAGTTTGGAACAAGGCATCCCATGGTCGGCCATGAGACAACCAGTAGCCTTAGGAAACATGTTGTGGTCTTTTTGTATTATTATGATATCATTTTATTATCTTTAACTACCTGATTACTCATTAATCAAGATAATTAAAGATAATTACCATCATTACTATTCATAATGTCCAAAAATAAAAGAGTCTTAATTACATAATTTGGACCTTCTGATTCCAAATATTTAATCCATTTTACCAAATTCCAAACACATAAATTGCAATAATTTATTTAAAAATAATTCCCGTTGTCAAAACAAATAGCGGGTTTTTTTTAAACAATATCTATGAAAAGTTTGGCATTAGTTTATGACCAATTCCAAAGTGAAATTAATCCTAATGACCACCATTGGATTAAATGGTAAAAATATATTCATATTACACTTTAATACTAATTAAAAATATAATATAACCATATAATTAAATTAAATGAAAAAGCAGTTTTAATGTAAAATGCAGTATTTTTCACTATTCATTAAAAATGAATATTGTCAGAAAAATACCAAAAATTTATCCAATGTAAATTTCAATGTCCCAATAATAATGAATATGTTTATTTTGACAAATATAGATTATAAAATTGTCAAAAGTTTGATTCAAAAAGGGTTTTCCATCAAAAGGCAGTAAAACAATCTTTTAAGAATATTAGTGTATTCCATGCATAAGATTGTATTTATTTTCATTTTAAGCCTCTAAAACACTATATTAATCATTAATAGACATAGATAAAAATATATATTATTCATTACTTACCTGGTATATTACATCCTTCCCCCTTTAGAAAATTGTGTCCCCGGAATTTATTTACTTATCAAATAAATGGGGGTACTTATCCCTCATTGCATTTTCAGATTCCCATGTTGCCTCTTCCATCATGTGGTTTTTCCACAAAACCTTTACCTGATTAATCACCTTATTTCGTAACACTTTCTACCTGTGGTGAAGAATCTGTACTGGTTGTTCCTCATAAGATATGTTCTCTTCCAGCTAAACTACCTCTGGACTCAAAACATGAGATGGATCTGGCATATACTTTCTCAACATCGAAATGTGAAAAACATTGTGTACCTGAGATAAACTCGGAGGTAAAGCCACCCGTTATGCAACTGATCCAACTCTCTCCAGAATTTCATATGGTCCAATGAACCTTGGACTCAGCTTTCCTTTCTTACCAAATCTAATCAAACTTTTCCATGGTGAGACTTTGAGAAAAACATGATCACCTACCTCAAAAGTTAGATCCTTCCTCCTGTTGTCTGCATAACTCTTCTGCCTACTCTGAGCTTTTCTCATGTGTTTCTGAATCAGCTGAACTTTTTCTGCCATCTCTTCTACCAATTTTGGTCTCATCAACTTCCTTTCACCCACTTCATCCCAGAATTTTGGAGTTCGACACCGTTTCCCATATAACGCCTCAAATGGTGCCATCTATATACTGGAATGAAAACTGTTATTATATGAAAATTCAACCAAATAAAGATGTTGGTCCCAACTTCCCTGATAATCCATCGAACAAGCTCGTAGCATATCCTCCAAGGTTTGAATTGTTCGTTCTGACTGCCCATCTGATTGAGGATGAAATCCTGTACTAAAATTTAATTCAGTACCCAACGACTTCTGAAGGCCTTTCCAAAAGTTAGAAGTGAACCTGGGATCACGATCTGATACAATGGAGAGGGGAACTCTATGTAACCTGACTATCTCCTTAAGATACAAACGGGAAAGTTGATATAGGGAAAAAGTATCTCGTATAATAAGGAAATGAGCATATTTATTCAAGCGATCAACAATAACCCAGATTGCATTATTACCTCAAGGGGTCTTCGTCAATCCCACAATAAAGTCCATGGATATATTCTCCCATTTCCACTCTAGCACTGGTAGAGGCTGAAGTATCCCTTTCGGTAACTGCCGCTCTGATTTAACCTGCTGACAAGTCAAACACTTCACAGTAAAATCAGCAATATCTCTTCATTCCATCCCACCAGTAATACTCCCACAGATCTCTGTACATCTTAGTACTACCAGGATGAACTGAAAACGGAGAACTATGAGCTTCACATAACAACTCTCTCTTCAACTGTGAATCACAAGGCACACACAATCTCTTCCCAAATCTCAAAACGCAATCATTATCAATGTTGAATTCATGCAACTTAACTTTCTGAACCAGCTCTACCTTTTTCTGTAACTCACTGTCTTGCTTCTGTGATTTCTTGAATCTATCTGATAGAGATGATCTCACTGATACCTGAAACAAAACAGAAGAACTCCCTACACCAACAACTTCTATGCCAAAGTTCATAAAATCCTTAACCAAAGGATCACATTCGAAATGAAACATTGCTAATGAAGCATTAATTTTTCGACTCAAAGCATCAGCCACTTTATTTTCTTTTCCTGGATGGTAATGAATTGTACAATCATAATCCTTGATTAATTCTAGCCATCTCCTCTGTCTCATGTTTAACACTTTCTGAGTGAATATATACTTTAAACTTTTGTGATCAGTATATATTTCACACTTTACTCCATACAAATGATGTATCCAAATTTTTAAAGCGAAAACAACAGCAGCTAATTACAAATCATGTGTAGGGTAATTTACCTCATGAGTTTTCAACTGTCGTGAAGCATAAGAAATTACCTGATCATTCTGCATTAGGATGCAACCAAGTCCTTTCAATGAAGTATCACTGTATATAACAAACTCACCATTCCTGGAAGGTAGTTCCAAAACTGGAGCATTCACCAATCTTCTTTTCAATTCCTGAGAACAGTCATCACATTCTTTTGTCCAGATAAACTTAACACCCTTCCGAGTTAGCTTAGTCATTGGACTAGATAACCGTGAAAAAATTCTAACAAACCTTCGGTAATAGCCTGCTAAACCAAGGAAGCTACAAATCTCAGTTACATTTTTGGGTCTTGGCCAGTCTTCCACAACTTTTGTTTTTGCAGGATCAACATTTATCCCATCTTTAGAAACAATGTGACCAAGGAAAGAAATTTTTTGCAACGAAAACTCACACTTGCTGAATTTTCCATACAGTTTCTTTTCTTTTAAGGTTTGCAAGATAAACCTTAAATGTATTTCATTCTCCTCTTTACTTTTAGAAAACACCAGAATATCATCAATAAAAACAACCAACATTTTTCACCTGAGTCAACTGATCCATCACTACAGCAAACTGTTTAGTTCTGATTCTAACCATCTCAGGATGCCGATTTGAAAGGTCATTTCCCTCTGTATGCCTTCCCAAAAAATCTGTTCTGTTTCTTCTATGAAAAACCATTCTTAACACAGAAATATCTTAGGATAAGCAACATGGTAATCCTTAAATTCTATATCATTTCATTCATACCATAAATTAACTTATAATTTAACAATTTTCTAACTCCTAAATTTGTCTAAACCGACCTCTAATACCAACTATAAGGCCCCAGCCTTAAACCTTACTTAATCTTGAGTTATTACAAGATTACACATTGAGGATCTTTTCGGGTTTAGAGTTTTAGAGAATTATATCACAAAACTTGCATTACATTCCACATATAAACAAAGTGGTTACATAAAGATAGTATTCTTCTTTCCCAACAATGGAAACATATTTAAAATAAAACATGGATTCTTTCTTGACACTTCCTTGACACTATCATCATATCATGTACCTTTCCCTTGACCTGTGAAAAACATTTCAAAAAACTTGGGATGAGCATAAAAAGCTCAGTAAGGGATATAAAAATATGGAAAGGAAACATGGGTACATATATACATAAGAATGAAATCATACTTTATCCATAAAACATAAGCACTTTAACATACCTCCTCAAATCATGAATAAATCGTAGAAATCATAAGATATAAAGGTAACTTGAGGCATTCATAACATTCTTACGTAGGGAGTAACCCTCTTGGTTACGTTTGGAATACCCATCACAGTATATTCCCTAAATCTCTTCGGAGAAACCTTAATGTTTCACTCCTTCGCGTTACCCAATTCATTGGAGATCTATATCGGGCTCACCCGCCCTTATTTTATCACGGAACCACCCGTCTTCATAAAAATGACCAAGAACCTTAACATAATCGTATCACATAAAACATGCATAAAGGAAACATAACGTTTCCACCTTTCAATCACAAGATATCAATACAACACATTGATATAAAAACATTATGAAAACCATCTTCAATGCCAAAATAAAAGAAAAGTAAAACATGGTATTTATTTTTATTTTAAAAAAAAGGTATGGCTTGTAGAGGAAGCCGAAACTCAAATAACGGTCACGGCGGCGGAGAAGTCGTTGTCGCTGCATACGTACGACAAAAACATTCCCTTTTGTCGTTTAGTAAAATGCTTCACATAAAAAAGATTCCTTTTGGATAAACGTAAAAGTTAAAGGGGATTATACACCGTATAAAAGAAGGTTGTGTAAAAAACAAAATATGCCTCAATGAAAGGAGATTGAGACGAAGTCCCATACCTCGGGTCCGACTTGACTCGATCGTTCTTTAATGTCCTGAATAATAAACTTGAGTTAATTTCTACTTGCTTAAGAACCTTTTTAAATTTCATTATTCCTTTTATATCACTTATTTACATTTCATGAACACTATGTAATTTTTTAAGTTAATAACGGTCGTTTTAACGATCATTGGTACTTGAGTCAAAAATAAACCCTTTATAATTACAAGTTGTTCATGTATCCATTATATCCAGAATTATAATCATTATGTATATATCATATATATCCAGTATATACATGCATTTATAATATTACATAATCATTTAGAGGTAAGAAATGAAATGCACCGTTCATGGAGATGGTAAGTCGTACGTACGCATGAACACTACTTTCATTTCTATTTCATATTTTATAGAATGGGATCATAATGATATAAAGGTATATTATAATTCCAGTATAATATCATATATAATATCATAGTCATATCCTTTATACGTCCCACATATGGTATTTAACGAATCAAATCACTTTGAGGGGGCGGTAGTCCGCACTTCCTTAAATGAAGATATCGCGTTTACCCATAATGGAAACCATAAAGTTATGCCCAAAATTAAAAATACATAAGCCTAAGGAAAACATAAAAATATTATATATCATATATAAATATAGTGACATCTTAATGCCCACCTTTGAATGTGTTAAAAGAATGTTGAACAATCATCGTTTCGGGAGGCATAAATTCACCATCCACGGAAACAGTATGTCCTTTAACCATTAGATGTAGGTGTGTGTAAGTGTAGCTCCAATAATTCTTATAAAAAAATCCTAGTATATTGAAGATACTGGAGTTGTTACAAAAGAAATGAATAAAAAGAGTTTAGGGGGTTGGAGAAGAAAAATAAAACAAAAGAACTCAAGTGAAGACATTACCTTAAAATCGGGTAACTCCCTTTGGTTTGAGCTCAAAGGATTCCTTGGGAAGACTTCTGCCCAAAGTGAGGCTTCAAGGAGTAATAGAGGTATGTGGAGAGAAAACATTTGCAGGTTTTGGCCGAGACAAAGGCTTTGGGAGTGTGGGTAAGGAGGTATAGGTGGGGGCCTTTTGTAAGAGGAGAGGAGGGGCACTCTTGGAAAGTAAAGAAATGTTACTTTATTTGAAAATGATTTTCGGATTAAAAAGGTCCCACATTGATATAATTCAAGGGTAAGGTGATAATGGTTCGAAATCCACCCATCCAATATGTTTTGGACATGTTTAGGTCTTAGATTTTACATTATCTTTCCATTTTATTTAAATCCTTTATTAATGAGGTAATTGCTGCATCATCATGATGTCATAAATAATTTAATAAATTTAATGTCTAAAAATTATAAAAAAAATATCATGATGTAGGAAATATTTTTATATTTCAAATGAATATTTATATTCCAAAAGATCATTTATTTAGACAAAATTAAAAATATTTTACTTAGGTGATACATTCTTTGTCACATTTAACATTTTAAAAATAAAAAGATAAAAAGTCACTTTCTAACAAAAGTGATTCCATGGGGCCCCCAAGTTTGGAACAAGGCATCCCATGGTCGGCCATGAGACAACCAGTATCTTTAGGACACATGTTGTGGCCTTTTTGTATTATTATGATATCATTTTATTATCTTTAATTACCTGATTACTCATTAATCAAGATAATTAAAGATAATTACCATCGTTACTATTCATAATGTCCAAAAATAAAAGAGTCTTAATTACATAGTTTGGACCTTCTGATTCCAAATATGTAATCCATTTTACAAAATTTCAAACACATAAATTGCAATAATTTATTTAAAAATAATTCTCGTTGTCAAAACAAATAGCAGGGTTTTTTTTGAAACAATATTTATGAAAAGTTTGGCATTAGTTTATGACCAATTCCAAAGTGAAATTAATACTAATGACCAACATTGGATTAAATAGTAAAAATATATTCAGATTAAACTTTAAGACCAATTAAAACAATAATCTAACCATATAATTAAATTAAATGAAAACGCAGTTTTAATGTAAAATGCTGTATTTTTCACTATTCATTAAAAAATGAACATTGTCAGAAAAATACCAAAAATTTATCCAATGTAAATTTAAATGTCCAAATCATAATGAATATGTTTATTTTGACAAATATAGATTATAAAATTTTCAAAAGTTTGATTCAAAAAGGGTTTTCCATCAAAAGGCAGTAAAACAATCTTTTAAGAATATTAGTGTATTCCATGCATAAGATTGTATTTATTTTCATTTTAAGCCTCTAAAACACTATCTTAATCATTAATAGACATAGATAAAAATATATATTATTCATTACTTACCTGGGATATTACATCCTTCCCCCCTTTAGAAAATTGTGTCCCTACAATTTATTTACTTATCAAATAAATGGGGGTACTTATCCCTCATTGCATTTTCAGATTCCCATGTTGCCTCTTCCATCATGTGGTTTTTCCACAAAAACTTTACCTGATTAATCACCTTATTTCGTAACACTTGCTCCCTGTGGTCAAGAATCTGTACTGGTTGTTACTCATAAGATAGGTTCTATCCAGCTAAACTACCTCTGGACTCAAAACATGAGATGGATCTGGTATATACTTTCTCAACATCGAAATGTGAAAAACATTGTGTACCTGAGATAAACTCGGAGGTAAAGCCACCCGGTATGCAACTGATCCAACTCTCTCCAGAATTTCATATGGTCCAATGAACCTTGGACTCAGCTTTCCTTTCTTACCAAATCTCATCACACTTTTCCATGGTGAGACTTTGAGAAAAACATGATCACCTACCTCAAAAGTTAGATCCTTCCTCCTGTTGTCTGCATAACTCTTCTACCTACTCTGAGCCGTTCTCATGTGTTTCTGAATCAGCTGAACTTTTTCTGCCATCCCTTCTACCAATTCTGGTCCCATCAACTTCCTTTCACCCACTTCATCCCAGAATGCTGGAGTTCGACACCGCTTCCCATATAACGCCTCAAATGGTGCCATCTGTATACTGGAATGAAAACTGTTATTATATGAAAATTCAACCAAAGAAAGATGTTGGTCCCAACTTCCCTGATAATCCATCGAACAAGCTCGTAACATATCCTCCAAGGTCTGAATTTTTCGTTCTGACTGCCCATCTGATTGAGGATGAAATAATGTACTAAAATTTAATTCAGTACCCAACGACTTTTGAAGGCCTTTCCAAAAGTTATAAGTGAACCTGGGATCACGATCAGATACAATGGAGAGGGTAACTCCATGTAACCTGACTATCTCTTTAAGATACAAACGGGAAAGTTGATATAGGGAAAAATTATCTCGTATAGCAAGGAAATGAGTAGATTTAGTCAATCGATCAACAATAACCCAGATTGCATTATTACCTCGAGGGGTCTTCGGCAATCCCACAACAAAGTCCATGGATATATTCTCCCATTTCCACTCTGGCACTGGTAGAGGCTGAAGCATCCCTTTCGGTAACTGCCGCTCTGCTTTAACCTGCTGAAAAGTCAAACACTTCACAGTAAAATCAGCAATATCTCTTTTTATTCCATCCCATCAGTAATACTATTGCAGATCTCTGTACATCTTAGTACTACCAGGATGAACTGAAAACGGAGAACTATGAGCTTCACATAACAAATATCTCTTCAACTGTGAATCACAAGGCACACACAATCTCTTCCCGAATCTCAAAACGCAATCATTATCAATGTTGAATTCATGCAACTTACCTTTCTGAACTAGCTCTACCTTTTTCTGCAACTCACTGTCTTGCTTCTGTGCTTGCTTGAATCTATCTGATAGAGATGATCTCACTGATACCTGAAACAAAACAGAAGAACTCCCTGCACCAACAACTTCTATGCCAAATTTCATAAAATCCTTAACCAAAGGATCATGTTCCAAATGCAACATTGCTAATGAAGCATTACTTTTTCGACTCAAAGCATCAGCCACTTTATTTGCTTTTCTCGGATGGTAATGAATTGTACAATCATAATCCTTGATTAATTCAAGCCATCTCCTCTGTCTCATGTTTAACTCTTTCTGAGTGAATATATACTTTAAACTTTTGTGATCAGTATATATTTCACACTTTACTTCATACAAATGATGTCTCCAAATTTTTAAAGCGAAAACAACAGCAGCTAATTCCAAATCATGTGTAGGGTAATTTACCTCATGAGTTTTCAACTGTCGTGAAGCATAAGCAATTACCTGATCATTCTGCATTAGGACGCAACCAAGTCCTTTCAATGAAGCATCATTGTATATAACAAACTCACCATTCCTGGAAGGTAGTGCCAAAACTGGAGCATTCACCAATCTTCTTTTCAATTCCTGAGAACAATCATCACATTCTTTTGTCCAAATAAACTTAACACCCTTCCGAGTTAGCTTAGTCATTGGACTAGATAACCGTGAAAAAATTATAACAAACCTTCGGTAATAGCCTGCCAAACCAAGGAAGCTACGAATCTCAGTTACATTTGTGGGTCTTGGCCAGTCTTCCACAACTTTTGTTTTTGCAGGATCAACAGTTATCCCATCTTTAGAAACAATGTGACCAAGGAAAGAAATTTGTTGCAACGAAAACTCACACTTGCTGAATTTTCCATACAGTTTCTTTTCTTTTATGGTTTTCAAGATAACCCTTAAATGTATTTCATTCTCCTCTTTACTTTTAGAAAACACCAAAATATCATCAATAAAAACAACCAACATTTTTCACCTGAGTCAACTGATCCATCACTGTCGCAAGCTGTTTAGTTCTGATTCTGACCATCTCAGGATGCCGATTTGAAAGGTCATTTCCCTCTGTTTGCCTTCCCAAAAAATCTGTTCTGTTTCCTCTATGAAAAACCATTCTTAACACAGAAATATCTTAGGATAAGCAACATGGTAATCCTTAAATGCTATATCATTTCATTCATACCATAAATTAACTTATAATTTAACAATTTTCTAACTCCTAAAGTTGTCTAAAACGACCTCTGATACCAACTATAAGGCCCCATACTTAAAACTAGCTTAATCTTGAGTTATTACAAGATTACACATTGAGGATCTTTTCGGGTTTAGAGTTTTAGAGAATTAGATCATAAAACTTGCATTACATTCCACATATAAACAAAGTGGTTACATAAAGATAGTATTCTTCTTTACCAACAATGGAAACATATTTAAAATAAAACATGGATTCTTTCTTGACACTTCCTTGACACTATCATCATATCATGTACCTTTCCCTTGACCTGTGAAAAACATTTCAAAAAACTTGGGATGAGCATAAAAAGCTCAGTAAGGGATATAAAAATATGGAAAGGAAACATGGGTACATATATACATAAGAATGAAATCATACTTTACCCATAAAACATAAGCACTTTAACATACCTCCTCAAATCATGAATAAATCATAGAAATCATAAGACATAAAGGTAACTTGAGGCATTCATAACATTCTTACGTAGGGAGTAACCCTCTTGGTTACGTTTGGAATACCCATCACAGTATATTCCCTAAATCTCTTCGAAGAAACCTTAATGTTTCACTCCTTTGTGTTACCCAATGCATTGGAGAGCTATATCGGGCTCACCCGCCCTTAGTTTATCACGGAACCACCCGTCTTCATAATAATTCCCAAGAACCTCAACATAATCGTATCACATAAAACATGCATGAAGGAAACATAACATTTCCACCTTTCAATCACAAGATATCAATACAACACATTGATATAAAAACATTATGAAAACCATTTTCAATGCCAAAATAAAAGAAAAGTAAAACATGGTATTTATTTTTATTTTAAAAAAAGGTATGGCTTGTAGAGGAAGCCGAAACTCAAATAATGGTCATGGCGGCGGAGAAGTCGTTTTCACCGCATACGTACGACAAAAACATTCCCTTTTGTCGTTTAGTAAAACGCTTCGTATAAAAAAGATTCCTTTTGGATAAACGTAAAAGTAAAAGGGTATTATACACCATATAAAATAAGGTTGTGTATAAAACAAAATATGCCTCAATGAAAGGAGATTGAGACGAAGTCCCATACCTCGGGTCCGACTTGACTCGATCGTTCTTTAATGTCCTGAATAATAAACTTGAGTTAATTTCTACTTGCTTAAGAACCTTTTTCAAGTTCATTATTCCTTTTATATCACTTATTTCCATGTCATGAACACTATGTAATTTTTTAAGTTAATAACGGCCGTTTTAACGATCATTGGTACTTGAGTCAAAAATAAACCCTTTATAATTACAAGTTTTTCATGTATCCATTATATCCAGAATTATAATAATGATGTATATATCATATATATCTAGTATATACATGCATTTATAATATTACATAGTCATTTAGAGGTAAGAAATGAAATGCACCGTTCATGGAGACGGTAAGTCGTACGTACGCATGAACGCTACTTTCATTTCTATTTCGTATTTTATAGAATGGGATCATAATGATATAAAGGTATATTATAATTCCAGTATGATATCATATATAATATCATATTTCTATCCTTTATACGTCCCACATATGGTATTTAACGAATCAAATCACTTTGAGGGGGCGGTAGTCCGCACTTCCTTAAATGAAGATATCGCGTTTACCCATAATGGAAACCATAAAGGTATGCCCAAAATGAAAAATACATAAGCGTAAGGAAAACATAAACATATTATATATCATATATAAATAAAGTTACATCTTAATGGCCACCTTTGAAGGTGTTAAAAGAATGTTGAACAATCATCGTTTCGGGAGGCATAAATTCACCATCCACGGAAACAGTATGTCCTTTAACCATTAGATGTAGGTGTGTGTAATTGTAGCTCCAATACTTCTTATAAAAACATCCTAGTATATTGAAGATACTGGAGTTGTTACAAAAGAAATGAATAAAAAGAGTTTAGGGGGTTGGAGAAGCAAAATAAAACAAAAGGACTCAAGTGAAGACATTACCTTAAAATCGGGTAACTCCCTTTGGTTTGAGATCAAAGGATTACTTGGGAAGACTTCTGCCCAAAGTGAGGCTTCAAGGAGTAAGAGAGGTATGTGGAGAGAAAACATGGGTAGGTTTTGGCCGAGCCAAAGGCTTTGGGAGTGTGGGTAAGGAGGTAGAGGTGGGGGCCTTTTATAAGAGGAGAGGAGGGGCACTCTTGGAAAGTAAAGAAATGTTACTTTATTTGAAAATGGTTTTCGGATTAAAAAGGTCCCACATTGATATAATTCGAGGGTAAGGTGATAAGGGTTCGAAATCCACCCATCCAATAGGTTTTGGACATGTGTAGGTCTTAGATTTTACATTATCTTTCCATTTTATTTAAATCCTTTATTAATGAGGTAATCGCTACATCATCATGATGTCATAAATAATTTAATAAATTTAATGTCTAAAAATTATAAAAAAATATCATGATGTAGGAAATATTTTTATATTTATAATGAATATTTATAGTCCAAAAGATCATTTATGTAGACAAAATTAAAAATATTTTACTTAGGTGATACATTCTTTGTCACATTTAACATTTTAAAAATAAAAAGATAAAAAGTCACTTTCTAACAAAAGTGATTACATGGGGCCCCCAAGTTTGGAACAAGGCATCCCATGGTCGTCCATGAGACAACTAGTAGCCTTAGGACACATGTTTTGGTCTTTTTTTATTATTATGATATCATTTTATTATCTTTAACTACCTGATTACTCATTAATCAAGATAATTAAAGATAATTACCATCATTACTATTCATAATGTCCAAAAATAAAAGAGTCTTAATTACATAATTTGGACCTTCTGATTCCAAATATGTAATCCATTTTACAAAATTTCAAACACATAAATTGCAATAATTGATTTAAAAATAATTCTCGTTGTCAAAACAAATAGCGGGTTTTTTTTGAAACAATATCTATGAAAAGTTTGGCATTAGTTTATGACCAATTCCAAAGTGAAATTAATACTAATGACCACCATTGGATTAAATGGTAAAAATATATTCAGATTAAACTTTAAGATCAATTAAAAAGATAATCTAACCATATAATTAAATTAAATGAAAACACAGTTTTAATGTAAAATGCAGTATTTTTCACTATTCATTAAAAAATGAACATTGTCAGAAAAATACCAAAAATTTATCTAATGTAAATTTAAATGTCCCAATCATAATGAATATGTTTATTTTGACAAATATATATTATAAAAGTGTCAAAAGTTTGATTCAAAAAGGGTTTTCCATCAAAAGGTAATAAAACAATCTTTTAAGAATATTAGTGTATTCCATGCATAAGATTGTATTTATTTTCATTTTAAGCCTCTAAAACACTATCTTAATCATTAATAGACATAGATAAAAATATATATTATTCATTACTTACCTGGGATGTTACATTAATGTTCTTCATCAAGCCTTTAGATGGGTTGTGATGCCTTTTCTATTTAGTAAACTAAGCATCAGTTAGGTCGACATATTTCTACTTGAATATCAAATTTAGCATTCTTCCATAAGGGTAAAACTTGATAATTTTATTAGGTTGACAAAAATGATTCATATGGTGAATCATAAACCTTGGAAGATTCACTTTCACGTCATTAAACACCAAATACATAAAATTTATATCCCAATAAAGTACTTTATCAAATTTTACGAATTGATCTATAACAATCAGAATAAAATTTGAAGGGACTATATGGTCAGGATCTAAGTCCTTTTGAGATTTCTTATCTATAATAGGATTTCAAAACAAGGATTACATCATTATTTAAGGCCTAATTTCTTCATCATAGGTCAAATAGTGGCTGTGTAGAAACCTATATTTGTGTGGAAAATGGAAAATTTCTGTTATCTCCTCAGACAAAATGGTGAAGACCTTTCTATTAACTTTTGATTGAACAATGTCTCCATTTTGAGTAAAGTAAAACTAAGTATTTAATAAAACTCTCCTACATATTTTTCAAACATAGCTCTTGTATTATGATCGTAAAATATTTATTACCACTTTGATAAATGATAACTCTCTTCAACATGAGATTCATTTGATGCATCCACCCAAGATCAACAACTCATTCTGGTAGCACTCATCAATCATTTCCACTTGGATTATCTTTCTTTGAACTTTCCATAGATCCATCATCATCTCTATTTGATTTCAAAAAATATTATAGATTAAATATGTTGATAAGGAAAGGTATTAGGGTTTATATTGGGTTGAAAGAGATATAGTGAGCTATGAGGTTATATAATGAGTAGGTTTGAACTAAGGGACCATTTGACTTCTAAAGTATTATAGATAAGAAATCCCCTAATATCACTTTGAGTAATGTGGAATTTTATATTTTGAAAATTAATAATAAAAAAATACTCTATGGGTTCAAAAATATATATAAAATGGAATTAATATGGTAAAAAATCTAACAAGAAGATGAATAGAATTACTTAACCGAATCAGAATAATTTCACTTAAACTCGAACATTCTTAATTCAATTATAATAAAATTTAATTTATAAATTGTTAAGTACTTTATAAAAATATATACAAGATGGTTTTTAGTACAAATAAATTATAGATAGATATCTCCATTTTGAGATCGATCCCTTATGAAATAATTTATTTTGTCAATGTGTTTGGTTCTAGAATGGATTATTTTATTTTATTTTTAAATGTTAGTAGTAAAAGTTTTATCACATTTGATTAGAATATGGTCAAAATTAAATCCAAAATCTATCAGGGTGTATTTTATCTACAAAAATTATTAAAAATAACTACCAATTGTAATGTAATCACCATCATTAGTTGATAATTCAATAGGGTGTTGCTTATTACAAGAGTATAAAATTAAATATTTTCCTAGAAAGTGTCAGGATCCAGATATACTCTTAACATCTAAACCAAAACCCCAAAATTTAGTATCTAAATATGAAATTAAATCAAAATCATAATTTTTTGGAAAAATTAAGGATAAATAAATCATTCCTTTTAAATATCTTAAAATTATTTGGGTAGCTATTAAATGTGACTCTTTTAGGTTTTATTTAAATCTACCACAAATACATACTAAAAACATAATTTTTGGTCTACTTGTAGTTAGATAAAATAATCTCCCAATTATTCCCCTATATAGTTTGTTTTCAACAAGTTTCTCATCTTCATCCAAATCAAGCTTAATATTAGAACTCATAGGAGTTGAATAAGTATTTATACTTTCAAGTCTAAATCTTTTAAGTGAGTCATGTATATATTTTATTTGTTTTAAAACATTCCCAAAATAGTTTTGGTAAATCCAAAAACCAAGAAAAAAATTTAACTCACTCAGTATTCTCATTTAAAATTCTTTTTTCATGAGTTTTGAAAAATCACTACACATTTTTTAATTTCTTAAATCAAAAATATCATCATCATCATAAATTTGTACAAGTGAAGTATCTTTTAATGTGGTTTTCTTAAAAAATGTGGGGTCTTCCAAACCCATGGTAAAACCATTTGATAAAGGAAATGAACTTAACCATTCATATCGGCCTTTTGGTGCTTATTTAAGACCATAAAAAGCTTTGGTAAGTTTAAAAATAGAATTTGGAAAATGAGGGTATTCAAAACCTATAGGTTTTTCAAAATAAACTTCCACTGTTAAAATACCATTTAAAATTGGTAAATTTTACATCTATATGAAATAATTTAAAATATATATAATATGAATATGATAAAATGATCCTAAAGGATTCAACCCTAGAAATGGGGAAAATCTTTCTTCATAATCTATTCCTTCCTCTTAGTTATAACCTTAGGAAACTGGTCTAGACTTATTTATAGTGATTACACCATGATCATCCTACTTATTCCTAAATACCCATTTAGTTCCTATAACATAATAATCAAAGGTTCTATCAACTAAATCGCATACCATGTTTCTCTTAAACTGGTTTAATTACTCTTTAATGGTATCTACCTAACTCTTATTACTCAAGACTTATTCTATGGTTTTAGCTTCTATCCGGGATAGAAAAGCAAAAAAATCAGAAATGTTTCCTAAAATTATTATAATTCTAACTCCATCATATAAGTTTCCCATAATAGTTTCTAGGTGATGGTTTTTAAGGGCTCTAGGCTATCTATGAAACACACTTTTAGGTTCTTCATATTTAGTTTTTTCTAGAATGGATTGTTCATGATCATGTTCTGTATCATCATCCTTTTTGTAATCAAAGAGAGGTTCAAGTCTCATATTATCTAAATAATCACTTTGGTTAATAGATTCATTTTTTATGATCAAATGGATTAATTTCATCAAATTTCACATGAGTATATTCTTTAAGAATCCTTGACTTATTACTGAAAACTCTATTATCTTTAGAAGTGGTAGAATAACCTAGAAAAGTTCTTTCATTAGCCTTTGGATTGAAATTACCAAGGTTGTACTTGGTATCCAAAATGTACACTTTGCATCCAAAAACCTTAAAGTATCTAACCTTTATTTTTTTATTATTCCATAACTCATTGAGGTTTTTCTTCAAGATAGACCTTATTATTACTCTATTGATGACTTAACATGTTGTGTTAATAACTTCAACCCAAAAATGAGTAGGCATAAAATATTTACACAAAACTGTTCTAGAAATATCTTGAAAGGTCATATTCCTCCTTTCAACAACACCATTATGTTAAGGTGTCCTAGGGGTAGATGAGGTATGTTTGATCCCATATTTTGAGTAAAATTAATTAAATTCATGATTCTCAAAATCTCTCCCATTTTCACTTCTTAAAGAAATAATTTTGGCATCTTTTTTATTTTGCACTAACTTACAAATGTTTATAAAAATAACACAATATTTACTTTTAAGTCTTAATAAATAAACCCATGTAAATCTAAAAAAATCATCAACCAAGACATAAATAGAGAAGACTTACCTCTGAGACTATCTATTCTAGATATCCAAAATAGATCCATGGGAATAAGTTCTATGGGTCTAAAAGTAATAACTTATTTAGTTGGTTTGAAAGATGATTTGTATTCCTTTACCATATTACATGTATAACATAATTTCTTTTTTCCAATTTTAGTTGAGTAAAATCAGAAATTAAATTTTTCTTAGATAATTTTCTAAAAGAATAGTCATTGTAAAGTCCAAGACTTCTATACCAAATCCAAGATTCATTAATTTCAGTATTTAAACATTTCACATTCTATTTATAGAAAGAATGGAGATCTATAGTGTAAACATTTTTATCTCTATGTGCTTTAAACCTAAGTAATTTATCTTTGAAAATAGAAAATGTGTTATGAGAAAAATCATTAAAAAATATGTCATCATAAAGTTGATAAATACTTATCAATTTATGGTTTAAGACTTCAATGAAAATAACTTTGTTTATGAGGACTAATTATAGATCTCCAACAGTTCCAACTCTGATAATATTTATTTGGAATTGCATTACTACAAAATAGGCTTTTAATAGGGCTAACATTTGTGAGTGCTTTTCATTAGTGCTGATAAATGGTATCATTTATCAGCGTTTTATTTTTAGCGCTGATAAAAGGTACCATTTATCAGTGCTTTATTTTTAGCACTGATAAAGGGTATCTTTTATCAGTGCTTTTTTAGAACTGATAAAGGTCATGAATTAAATTAAATAAAAAAACAAATAAAAAATAAAAATGTGTAAATTAAAAAAAATATTAAAAATTTTATTAATTGAATAATTATTGAAAAAAATGAATAAATTTAATATACTGTATATAAATTATAAATACTAATAAATTGTATATATTAAATATATAGATATGTAAAATGAAATAATTAAACAAATAAAATTTAAAAATGCATAAATTAAGTAAAATATTAAACATTTTATTAATTAAAAATTTATTGACAAAAATGAATAAATTTAATAGACATATATATAGATTATAAATATTAATAAATAGTATAT
Source organism: Viscum album (assembly GCA_963277665.1). Taxonomy (NCBI): domain Eukaryota; kingdom Viridiplantae; phylum Streptophyta; class Magnoliopsida; order Santalales; family Viscaceae; genus Viscum; species Viscum album. The sequence goes on from OY728144.1 coordinate 187,713,433, forward strand.
ATTAAAATATATATATATATATAATATTTACAAAATATGATTTATATAATAAAAAATATTTATACTTTACATTAAATAAGTCATATATTTAGTGAAGAATGGTTTATAATTAAAAATTAATACGAATTCAAAATACTCACTAATTGTATCGAGTAACGGACATAATTGAATATCATTTGATTTTTCAATTTTTACATATATTAAACATGTGTTATATTGATTTCATATACATATACGTGATTGATGCATTTTTATATACAATGCGCACACACAAATATTTACATGATAATTGAAATCTTATATTGAAACACATACACCTAATATTTATGTAATTTATTCAAATTTTAGTATTCATTTTATAATTTCATTGTAACATGGTACATTTAATATATTATGTCTTTAATGGGTTAATTTTATTTATTTATTTTAATTTTATTATAGTTAGGTATTAATTAATTTTTTAATTTTTTTAGTTTTTTATTTTTTTATTTTTTTGGGAATTTAATCATTTTCTATTATTAATTTATATTTATTTATTTACTATGTTTTAATATTTTCAACATGTATTCATCCTTATTTCAATATGTATTTTATTTTTTTATTTTTTTGGGAATTTAATCATTTTCTATTATTAATTTATATATATTTATTTACTATGTTTTAATATTTTCAACATGTATTCATCCTTATTTCAATATGTATCCATATTTTTTAATAATTTATATTTAATTAATAAAAATTATCTATTTTTTCAATATTTTTAAAGTGTGGTCATTTTTAATTATTCAATTTCACTCATTTTTAACATGCATGAATTTAAGATTATATATTCATTAATAATTTTAAAATTATATTTGTAAATATATATAAATTAATATATTTATAAATGTATATTTACTATATTTATAAATTTATATATCTATAATTATAAATAAATAAATATTATTTTTTAAAAAATTATTTATATAATTATAAATAATTATATATATATATATATTTAAATAATTATGAAATTATAATAAATTTATTTAAATAATGAATATATTTACTATATTTTTATTTTTATTTTTATTTTTATTTTTATTTTTATTTTTATTTTTATTTTTATTTTTATTTTTATTTTTATTTATTTATTAAATATATTTATATCATTATATAAATATATTTAATGATATAAATATATAATTATTTAATTATTTTTTTTAGAGTTTTTATATAATTATATATTTAAATAATTATAAAATTATAATTAATATATTTATATAATTATAAAAATATAAAAATATATATCTAAATATTGAATATATTTACAATATTAATATTAATATTTATATAGATTTTTATTATATATATATAATGATGTAAATATATTTATAATTATAAAATTATAATAAATATATTTAAATAATGAATATATTTATATTTATTTATTAAATATATATATAATTATATATATATAATTATTCAAATATATTTATAATTATAAATAAAAAATTATAATTTTAAAAAAGTCTCTATATAATTATAAATAAATAATTAAGTATTTAAATAATTATAAAATTATAATAAATAAATATATAATTATATAAATATATTTACAAAAAAATATTTATAATTATTATTATAAATCCCTTATCATTGCTAAAGTTTAGGCGCTGATAAATATTCCTTTTATCAGTGCTTTTTTAGAAGCATTGATAAAAGTTTCCCTGATCTATTTAATAACCCTAATCGTGACTGAATTAGACATGATTTCTCAAACTAACCATAGAAGCCACCTCCCATCGTCACTCCTCAATGAATCCAACCTCAAATCAAGTCTTGAAAGAATCCAATGGTCGAATCCAAGGCTTAAAAGAATCAAGCCTCAAATAATCCAAGGCTCGAATGAATCTAGGATTTCACGCGTGATATCTCTATTTCTCTTAGACGAATCAAAACTCCAATCCAAGGTATATTAATTTTTATCCTTCTCCTCACTCGTTTTTCTTATTTAGCGATATATTTTTTCATTTTTTTTGTTCATTATCTCTTGATATTCATCATCAATCATTGATTTCAGGCTTGAATGATTTTTCCCTATATGCCTCTTCACTATGACTACTACCATTACAAATACCACATATATTTCTGATCATTTCAACTCTAATTGATTTTTACATATGTGTGTTTAATTTCTATGTATTTTTCTTCATCTGATACATTTTCCACTTAAAAGAGCCTTCCATTGTACCTTTAGAATCATAAATTGTACAAAATATTCAATGAACTATGTCAAAATTTATTATAGAAAATTGAATGACTCATAAACTGTGGTTTATTATTTTGAACCACATTCTATCTAGTTTTTTAAAAATTAGAATCTTGCAGTTTTCAAGTGAATTTATCAATTGGTTGGGCTTTATTTTGGAAACAACTGGTTATATAATTTCTACCAGCCACCTTGGATATAGTAGAGGGTCCTTCATAAGTTTTATTAACCAGTTATTCAATAATTTACGTTTCAAACATGTAGTTCACATGAAAATTATTTTAGCACAAAAATTATATTCAAAAGTAGATGGTAGATTTACACTTTGATATAGATATATCTAGATGATTAGATTATATATGTATTTTCATTCCCCTAGGCAGAGTTCTTTCACAATAAGAATCCTCTAAGTAATATTGTGGGGTATGATCTTTTTTCTTACTTTTTTAGATGACACTGATTTTATTGGTTCTGGATTATCCAATTTAGTATAAATCTCATATCATTTCATATTTAGAATAATTTTCTCATTCTCTTCTATTTTTATTTTAACTTCACAAGATATTCTTATCTCTCTAATTTTATATTTATGCATTTCTCTATTTTCTTTTAGTAAATGTTAAATCTATTTAATCCTTTTTCCAATAATCTCCAGTTGAGAATCATTGATAACAATTACATATTTTAATTTGTGGTTTATCTACTCAATCCCTTTCTTATCATCTTCCCTTTCTTGAATTGTAGTGAGACACACATTTTTAAATTTGGTGCATTATTCTTTTATTTCCAAAATCATTGTATTTTTTTCCTACTTGTTTAGAGAGATTAAAACAGATTTATACCCTTTCTTTTAAAACCTTATCCATTCATTTATTTTCATCATCACAGTTGTTGATATCCTCATAAATATTTATACAAATTCCAAAAATATTAGTGACTATTTCATTGGAAATTTTCTTTAGGTTCTTCATCAAATAAGTTTGAGAATCTTCATATTATTCCATGTAAATTTATTTATTTAAATTTCCATTTAAAAATAATATTTTAACATCTGTTTAATGAACATACAAATGATTTATCAAATTTAAGGTCCAATAATATCCTTATTGTTGTAGTTTGAACTAAATGAGTATAAGTATCAAAATAACCAATCCATTTCATTTTTTTAAAACCTTTTATTGCTAGTCTAGCTTTAAAAACTTGAATGTTATCATTGGAGTCATACATGCTTCTAAATACAAATTTACAACCAATATGATTTGAATATTTTAGAAAAATTTGTAAAGATGCAAGTATTTTTTTCTCATAATAGAATCTATTTCATCATTAAATGATTATTTCTAGAACGCAACATATTTTGAAGACAATTATTATTTATATAACTTCAGATCATCATCTATGGTTATACCCATAAGATATTTTTTTAGAATATTATTATGTTGATCTCTATAAATAAGAAAAATAAAGGATTTGAAATATATGAATTCATGATATGGATTTTTATGTATTCTAGGTATTATACTCCATTTAGGTTCAACTCAAGAATCATCTTTATTCTCTACCATTATATATTAACTATATGAAACACTAGATCAATGTATATGAGGAACAAATTTATTTTAATTATGTTTATAAAATTTATTCTTAAAAAAGTATAAAACTTTAGATTCAAAAATGAAATTAGCTTCTAAGTCCATTATTATATATGATTTAATATTATTTTCTATAGAAAAAAAACTTATTTAATTGTTTTAGTTTAAATTTTAGTTATTTTAGCAATAGAAACTATGAAAAATGATAAGAAATACCATTATTTAATATAATAATAGTTTTGTTTCATCCTCATCAATTTCATCTCCTAAATAGTTATTATTGCAATTTGTTGCTTGAGTCCCATCCCCCATCTCTTCTATGTTTCTTTAACTACTCTGAGAAGTAGTCATCCCAAATGATCACCATTACCTGGTATAGGATGAATTTTGGTTATAATAGTTAAAGCAACATAGGTGGATGTACACAAGAGATGGGGGTGAGTCTCAAGCAATATAATTCAATAATAATTATTCAGGAGATAAAGCCAGTGAGGATGAAAGTGGTCTATAACTTTCACATTTGGATGAATTCAAGGGATAACACATACTACAGTAGAGTAATTATTTTCTTAAATTCAATTGCTCATTTCCATCAAAGAATACTGAAATTATTTGAAATAGTCAAATGTTGGGTTCCCCTTATTAGAATTATCTTTATCTTTTTCCTTTGATAATGAATATCTTATGTGTATTTATTTATTTATTGTATAAAATGAATATTTTATGAACCTAATAGGATGGTTATGAATCAAAAATTGATGCATGCTAATAATTTGACAAAAGAGTATGAATATGGAGTTAAAGAGTTCATCAAGTTTTCAATAGAGCATGCATATAAACCTTCTCGAATCATTTTTCCATGTTTATGTTGTTTTTATTCAAGAAAAATTAGTCTGTAAGAGTTGAAAGAAGATTTTATTTTTCATGAAATAGATCAGAGCTATATATATTAGACTAAACATGGGAAAAAACTGAACATGCGCACTGATTGGGATGATACTGTGGTTTATGGATCATTTATATGAATACCAATCTAAATGATGATGGATATATCATGGAATAAATGACGATGGAAATTGAATATGGCCTTCATGATTGTCCAAAGTTGTTTGAGAAGTTAAATAGTTGTGCTAAGAGACCATTGTATACCAGTTATACTAAATACACAACATTGTCGGTTGTATTGAATTTATATAATTTGAAATCTAGTAGCAGATGGATCAACACCAGATTTACAGAACAATTTGGTCACCTGGGTGATATGCTTCCAGAAGAAAATGAACTTCCATGTTGAATATATGATGTTAAATTAATTATACCTTCAATGGGAATGATCTCTAAAAAATACATGCTTGTAAAAATGATTTCATATGGTTTCACAAGGACCTTAAATCACTTATAAAATTCCCTAAGTATGGAACAGATTGATACAAGAAAAATGAATCAAGACCTTAGAAAGTTTTGTGGTACTTTCTTATCATTCCACAGTTTAGAAGACTATATGGATGTCAGGAAATCGTGAGACAATTGACATTAAATAAAGATACAAGAATTAAATATGGGATCCTATGTCATCTAGAATATTCTTCTCAGTGGAATAAAATTGATTATGAGTATCTAGAATTTGGAAATAACCCGAGAAACTTCTATCTTGCATTATCTATATATGGAATCAATCCTTTTGGTGTATAGAGTGGTACTCATAGTACATGTCCCATCATGTAGGTAAATAATAACTTGTCTTCATGGTTATACATGAAGTGAAAATACCTTATGTTGTGTCTACTTATATCTGTATTAAAGTAACCCAGTAATGATATTGATGTCTATTTGGCTCTATTGATCAAAGATCTAAAATTGATATGGGATACAGGTGTTACAATGTATGATGATCATAAAAGTGAATAATTCATATTGAGGGTCATGTTGTATGGGATGATAAATGAATTTATTTCTTATAGAAATTTTCCAAGATATAGAATTAAAGGTATTTTGGGGTGTCCCATTTGGGAAGAATGCACACACTCAGTTCGGTTGAAACATTCCTTGAAGACTGTGTTTTTAGGACATAATAATTTTTTTACCTCAATGAAATAAATATAGATCCTGGATGATATCATTCAATGGGAATATAAAACAAGGTACACCACCATCTCCACTAACATGTGATCAAAATTTTGATAAATTAAAACAAATTGAAACTGTTTTAGTAAACCATTTTCAAAAAATAACTTACAAAATCTGATTGGAAGAAGAGATCAATTTTCTTTGAATTATCATATTGGAATTTTTTATACATCGTACATTTTATTAATTCCATGCACGTTACTAAATGTTTCTGAAAAAATGAAATATGTAATCAAGGCTAGGTTTTACATGATTTCCATGTAGATAAAAGAAGAGTTGGAACCAGTAAAGGGTAAAGGGAGGAATTTTCTTCCTTCAGTAGCTTACACTTTATCTAGATAGGAAAAATAACAATTTTTCCTTTTCATTAATAGTTTAAAAGTTCTAAAGGGGTGTTCATAAAATATCAAGAATGTCATGTAAATGACTAATTTTATGTTATAGGGACTAAAATTACATGACTATCATGTTTTTATAAAAGATTTGATGCATCTTTCTTTCCATTACATTCTGCTTAAAAATGTACAACATATATTAAACAGACTCTGCTTCTTTTTCAAATAAATTTGTAGTAAAGTTATAGAAACGATGAAGTTTCCAATCATGAATAAAAAGGTTTTAGTCATATTATGTGAATTAGAGATGTTCTTCTCACCATCATTCTTTGATATAATGGCCCACCTTATGGTTCACTTGGTTATAGGGGTTCAACTATATGGTCAGGTCCATTACAGATGGATGTACCCCATTGAACAGTATATGAAGATTTTGAAAGGGTGTGTCAAGAATTAAATTCATCCATAAGGTTGTATTAATGAATGATATATTGTTGAAGATATTGTTGAATTATGTACTAATTACCTATTATATATTTAAAGAATCAATCTTCTAAATTCTCGTTACAGCGGACGCCTTATAGGCGAAGGGATTTATGGAAGATATGTCATTACAATTACCTTCACAGAGTGGGAGAAAGAGCACCTTTACATTTTACATAATAGTAGAGATGTTGATCCATACATTTAAACCCACAAAGAAATTCTTAGATATTTGAATCCTTCAAGGGCTGAAGGATGGATATTAAATAAACATAATCAATAGTTTATGGGATGGTTCGGAGATCAAATTTATAAGGGTTTATCTAAAAAACTGAATTCAATTGTTCAATTACTTCGATGGATATCCAAGGGACTAAATGAAAATGTTATATCTTAAATCGGTTTTGTAATCAATGGTTATACATTCTATAAAAAAGAACACAACGATTGGACTGTGATACAAAACAGTGTAGTTATGCTTATGGAAGAAGCAATGCACATATCTGGTTCCAAGGATAGAAAACCAATTTATGAAAATATGTCATATTTTGGCATTATCAAATAGATATAGGAGTTGGATTATACTACATTTCAAGTGTTGTTTTTCCATTACAAATGGGTTGATAATAAGAGTGTAGTGAAAGTTGATGAAATGGGATTTGTGAAGGAAAATTTCAGTGTGGGAGTGGAAAAATACGAGTCATTCATAATAGCATCATAAGAAATGTACGTATTTTATGTCTCATATCAAGAAAAAAAGTATTGGTTAATTTTCCTATAGGAGACTAAAATAACTATTGGTTTAGATGAAAATTCAATCAAAGATGACCCTTTCATTAGGATATCACAATCAGTTCATGTTGGTCCCAATTTAGACAATGTCTTGTATGATATAGGGGACCAAAAAAGGGGATTTGGATTCTCTATAGAGGATCCAAATCCCTAAAACCTTTAAAAAATATTTCAATGAGAAGGTAAAAGTGTTCTTTAATATACTATGTTTTTCCTCATAATATTATATGTTATCTACTGCATTAACATAATCTAAATTAAATGTTTGACTAATCATGTAGACAATTTCTTATACACATGATGATGTTACCAATCCCATGGAAGAATATACTATAATGAAGGAAATCCTTTGGGAAGATGTAAAGGTAATGTTATTATATACTTTCTCTATTTTACCAAAATTTATATAATGAAACGTTTATTTTATTTTCATTATTCATTGATGAGTTCATTTATTTTACAAGATTTATATCTATATTTCGTGATTTTATGCACTAAAACTTCCATAGACTACTTATCCCTCAAAAACCTTTCACCCCTTCAATGTTGGCATTTATCACTTTCCTTAAAGTTCAATCCACTTCCTTTGTAGGAAGAGAAACGATGTTACCTCTACTCAATCATAGTGCTAATCTTGATGTTTGTATAGTAAAATCATTATTCATATAATTAATATATTATTTAATATTTATGTTTAATTTATTTCCTTTTATCATTACTCGCATAAGAATTATTTTCTTATACAGGCGGATTTTTTTGTTCGGGGTGGTGTGGTTTGTTCAAAGTTGCTCATGATCATGAGAGATTGGACTTCGAGGCTAAAATTGAGAAAATGAAAATAAGTAAATAAGTCAAGAATGTATATAACCATCCTGAAAATTTTAATTCCTACTACTTATTTAATTAATTTTTTCATCATTTTATCTACTATTTTTAAGTTAATTTCCTTATCATATTTATCTAATACTTATTTAGATTTTTTCATATATATTTTGGGAAGACATTTTTTTCTTTCAACTATTTAAAACAATCAAAAAAAGAGATAATTACAATAACGAAATAGGTCAAGAATGTATACAAACATCATGAAAATGTGAATTACTACTACTTATTTAATTAATTTTTTCATCAATTTATCTATTATTTTTAAGTTGATTTACTTATCATATTTATCTAATACATATTTAGTTTTTTTCATAGATCTTTTGGGAAGTCATAATTTAATTTCAACTATCAGAAATAAGGCACAAAAAAGATAACATGTTCCTTTCTACCAATGTTACCATGCTTTCTATTGTTTTTCTTTGTCTAACTGCCAACACTGCATATTGATTCGATGTTATTAGCTGGAAAAAATTTCTCATGGTGACGTCTCTTGATATAATAGGCATAATATCTTCCTATACTCTTTTCGTTTTCAATAACAAGAAATGTTTTTTAGCTAAGAACATTGACTCAATATCTAGTTTTGGCAGTCCGACAAAGAAAGACAATAGAAAGAATGGTAACATTAGCAGTTAGGATTATTTTGATACTTTAGGAAAACAATCCATAAGTTATTTGGTATATGTAGGAATCATATTCATCTCAATCCAACACACTTTGTGACTGATTTGACTCCAATTTCATCTTTTTATTTAAAATTAATGTTAATTTTAGTAAAAAGGAAAAATGAAATACTCAGAAATGATAAAACACATTTGGATTATTTTGATACTTTAGGAAATGGATCCATATATCATTTTTTATGTGTAAGAATCATATTCACCTCAATTGGATACATTATGTGGTTGGTATGACTCAAATTGTATGTTATAATTTTAAAAATGACATTATAGTTTAAAAAGTGTCACTCACTAAAAACTAAGAAAATGCACTCAGATTGTCTTGATAATTTAGTAAAAGATTTAATAAGTAGTTTTTGACATGTAGGAATCAGTCTCACATCAAACTAGAAAATTATGTGACAGGTATGACTCAAAGTGAGTCTTTCGAGTTTAAAATTACATTTTAGTAAAAAAAAAGTGACGTACCCAAAACCAAGAAAACACATTCATATTACTTTTATAATTTATAAAAATGATACATATTTAATTTGAGACATGTTGGAATCAACAAAACCTCAATATGACATATGGTGTGGCCGATATGACTCCATGTGTATCTTTTAATTTAAAATTGATATTATTTTTAGTAAAAAATTCAACTGACATACTCAAAACTAAACAAAATCATTTTTATTGTTTTGATACTTTTGAAAAACAATTCATAAGTCATTTTTTATGTGTAGGAATCATACTCAACTCAATCCAATACACGATGTGGCTGGTATGACTCAGAGTGTCTGTTATTAGTTTAAAATTGACATTTTAGTTCAAAAAGTGTCACTCACTAAAAACTAGGAAAACTCACTTGTATTGGATTTATAATTTAGGAAAACCTTTTATAAGTCATTTATGATGTTTAGGAATAATTATCACATCAAACCAATAAAAGATGTTACCGGTATGACTTAAATTGCGTGTTTCTAGTTTAAAATGATATTTTAGTAAAAAAACAACTGATGTACTCCAATGAACGGTGTGACTGGTATAACTCCAAGTGTGTCTTTCTATTTAAAATTGACATTAATTTTAGTAAAAAATACAAATGACATACTCAGAATAGAGAAAATGAATTAAAATTATTTTGATAATTTAAAAAAATGATCCACAATTCATTTTTTATGTGTATTAATCAAACTCACCTCAATCTAATACATGATGTGGTAGGTATGACTCAAAGTGTCTCTTACCAGTTTAAAATTGACATTTTCGTTCAAAAAGTGTCACTCACTGAAAACTAAGCAAACACACTTAGATTTTCTTAATAATTTAGTAAAATGATTCATAAGTCATTTTTTACATATAGGAAATAGTATTATATCAAATTTACATATGATGTGACTAATATGACTCAAAGTGTCTGTTTCTAGTTTAAAATGACATTTTAGTAAAAAAGACAAGTGATGTACTCAAAACTAAGAAAATTCATTCATATTATTTTGATACTTTAGAAAAATAATTTGTAAGTCATTTAGGACATGTATAAATCAATTGAACCTCAATATGATGCATGGTGTGACCAATATGACTCCAAGTGTATCTTTTTATTCAAAATTGACATTAATTTTAGTAAAAAAGTCAACTAACATACTAGAAACTGATAAAATGAATTTGAATTATTTAGATACTTTAGAAAAATTATCCATAAGACATTTTTTATGTTTAATAATCAACATCACCTCAATTCGATACACGGTTTTTCCATTATGACTCAAAGTGTATGTTATCAGTTTTAAATTGACATTTTAGTTCAAAAAGTATCACTCATTGAAAACCAATAAAATGCACTAATATTGTATTTATAATTTAGTACAACAATTTATAAGTCGTTTTTAACATCTGGTAATCAATCTCATATAAAATTGGCACATGATGTGACCAGTATGACTCAAAGTGCGTGTTTCCAATTTAAAATGACATTTTAGTAAAATGGACAAGTGACATACTCAAAATTAAGAAAACATATTATTATTTTTTTATAATTTTGTAAAATTATCCATAACTCATTTAATAAATTTAGGAATCATAATCACCTCAATCTGATGCATGGTGTGACCAGTATGACTCAAAGTGTGTCTTTTTATGTAAAATTGACATTAATTTTAGCAAAACAATACAAGTGACATACTGAAAACTGAAAAAACACATTCATATTGTTTTTATGATTTAGTAAAATGATCCATAAGTAATTTTTTATGTGTATGAATCATCTGCACCTCAATCTGATACACGATGAGGCCATTATGACTCAAAGTGTCTGTTATCAATTTAAAATTGACATTTTAGTTCAAAAAGTGTCACTCGTTGAAAACCAAGAAAATTATTTTGGATTGTATTAATAAATTAGTAAAATGATTAATAAGTAACTTTTTATGTGTAGGAATAACTCTCACATTAAACTGATACATGATGTGACCGGTATGACTCAAAGTGATTATTTCTAGTTTAAAATGACATTTTAGTAAAAAAGAAAAGTAATGTACTCAAAACCAAGAAAATGAATTCATATATTTTATACTTTATAAAAATGATCCATAAGTCATTTGGGATGTTTAGATATCATCCACACCTCAATTCGATGCATGGTGTGACCGGTATGACTCTAAGTGTGTCTTTTTATTTAAAATTGACATTAATTTTAGTAAATAGGACAATTGACATACTCAAAACCAAGAAAACACATTCATATTTGTTTGATACTTTAGGAAAATAATCCATAATTTATTTTTGATGTGTAATAATCATATTCACCTCAATATGATATATGATGTGGCTAGTATGATTCAAAGTGTCCATTATTAGTTTAAAATTGATATTTTAGTTCAAAAAGTGTCACTCACTAAACACTAAGAAAACACACTTAAATTGTATTGATAATTTAGAAAAATAATTAATAATTTATTTTTAATATGTAAGAATAATTTTCACATCAAACCTACACACAATGTGACCAGTATGACTCAATGTACATATTTCGAGTTTAAAATGACATTTTAGTAAAAAAAGAAAAGTGATGTACTTAAAACTGAGAAAACACATTCATATTATTTTGATAATTTATGAAAATGATCCATAAGTCATTTGGGACATATAAGAATCAAAAACACCTCAATCTGATACATGGTATGACTGGTATAACTCTAAGTGCATCTTTTCGATATATAAGTGTCATTTTAGTTTAGAACGCACATCACATCGCCAAAACTGAGAAAATAAGCCTAGATTTTTTTCTCCTTATTCTATCCACTATTACTTGATTAATTTAATTATTATTTTTATCTTATGCTTATTTAGTGAATTTTCTCAGAGATAATGCTTGAAGATGAATAAGAAATGGTGTGACGTGCAAGAATCAATCGCAACTCAATCTGATACACAGTGTTCCTGGTATGAATCAAAGTTTAGTTTAAAATTAGAAATTTTTATTTAATTTATTTATTTATATTATTACTAACATAATAATTTTTTTTATATAGGTGCATTATTTTTCTAGAGTATGGGTGGTTTATTCGGCAATAGCATGAGTCGAGGTTAGGGGAAAAGACAAAGGAACATTGATGCTCTTGAATGTATGTGATAATTTTTACTTACTCATATAATTGTATAAACCAATGTTTGAAATGTCTATAATATAGTGTTTTTTATTTGAGTTCTAAATTTTATTTCATTTAAATTCTATATTGTTACTTGATTTTGATGCTTTCTAATGTTGTTTTTGATTCTATAGTGTGCTGTTACAGCACACTACAGTATGCCCCTTTATTAGTGCTACTAAATGAGGTGATAAAGGGATCATTTATCAGTGCTGATAAAAGACCAGGTATTTTAATTGTGCTCGGGTAGTTAGCGCTTCTCTATCACTGATAAATGTCATTTTTAGCATTGTTAAAGGCCTATTTTGTAGTAGTTTTGTCACCAAATGTGACATAGCCTCCATCGATTTTTGAATCTTGAATGGATGTTAGAAAAATATACACTCATATTTCTTGAAAAATCACTTTCTATAAGCCTTTTTTCATTGATATTATTGTGATTTTTTCTTACAAATACAAATTAAACAAAATGATATTTTGTTAACCAAATTCTCTTAGGTCCAACAGTGGTAGCTATAAAAGATTAGGGAACCCAAATCTTTCAATACTTTACAAAATTTCTAGAAATTTCAAAATTAAATTTAGAAAAGTTTCTAGAAATAAATTATTTCTTAACACTAAATACTTTAGGGTATCTTAGATTACAATCATTAACATAATGACCATTTTTTCCACAATGAAAATAAGTAATGTTTTACATGTTTCTATTCTTGGAATTGGGAAAAAATAATTCTTATACAGCTTGGGTTTTCCCCTTTACAATTTATTCCTTGTTTGGATTTATTTTATTTATACTTTCTAGGGATTTTATTGAGATAATCCCCCATTAGTAAGGATGATAATAAAATCTTTTTAAATATTTGGACTCAGTCATTAATTCTATTTATCTTGTTATTATGGTCACCATAACTAGAAGTTTAATTTTATTAATTAGATTTCAATTCTAATATTTTTTTAGATAAATATTCTTTTCACAACTTATAAAATCAAGAGATTTTTTAAGAGTATTATTCTTATTTTTCATTGAATCATATTGTTCTTTCATTATAGAGTAGTATTCATTTAATTCCTCATACAAGAAAATTTTAGGATTAGATTTGGATTTAGAATAATGATAATAAATAGGTTGTACTTATTCTATTTGAACCATAAATCACATATTTTATTTATAATTTGATTGCCTAGCATCTAAATCAGATTGCGAGTTATTACTGGAGTCTTTAGATGAACTCTAATTATCCATCATGTCTTTCTTTTTTTTCTTCTTGAAATTAGGTTTTTCTTAAATTATTTTCAGACTTTTTCTTATCTTTCAATTGAGGGAAAATAGGATTGATATTCCTGAGCTTCTTGCATTCATAGAATCTAAATTCCTTAGTATTTCCATAAAATTTATTATACTTTTTGAAATAATTCTTAAAGCCTCTTTTCTTATTAAAAAACATTTTGAATTTGAAAACTAAGAAAGTTTTCCATCAGATTCTAAGCATCTTGAATCTTCTTCACAGGATCAAAAGGATGATGATTTTTCTTTAAGTTTCCTATAATCCTTTGAAGTAGATATTTTCAAGGTACTATTTTCTTTCTTGATCAGCTTATTATCATGAACCTCTGCCTGTAACCCTTCCTTATACATCATGAGAGTTCCAATATTTTCTTTTATATTCAAATCCTTAACATGTTTGGATTGTCTAATGGTAGCAAATATTTAACTCTATTTTGAAGGTAAAACTCTAATAACTTTTAGATCTTGGTTTGATTTAGGAATAGGAGTTCCCAAAGCATCAAAAAAATTGATAATTTAAGTGATTCTACAATTCATTTGATTTATGCTTATTGATACCTACCAAATGAGCATCAGAAAATTCACAAAGTAATACCTATATGTGGGTATTATTTTCCTCACAAAAGGAAAGGAAGAATAATATGTTCAGGACTTTCGGATTGTGTGAGCCCTCAGAGGACTCACGATTATGTGACCATTATAAGGTCACGCGAGGACTCCACATGCAGTTAATAACCTACAGCATAACACATGGAACCCCTTTCAATAAGTCTTCCTAATCTTGCAAAGGCTCTCTGAAAAACTGGTGATCACACGATGGTAGTCGGGTAAGCTCCCCCAAGCTGTGTGGTTCGTCAGTATCAAGCACCTGATAATCCAACTAAACAACCTTCTAAAATGGGAGGGAATATGTCCAAAACATAGAGACCCCTAGTGTTCATAATGTTCATGTGACATATCACCGATGGGAAGGATAATTTTCCTTGACAACATCCAAACAAATTCACGTGACCCCCAAAACTTTGTAGGAATAAAACAAAGGAAATAAAAGGGGAGGATGTGTGAGCTACTCACAGTTATAAATATCACGCAATGCACCCCCATAAGTCCGCAAGACACAACGAGTCCCTGGATACATACTAACCTCATCTATAAAAATCCCTTTGTCTTGTCATCCTCATCACACAAAAAGCCTTAGGTATTTCTAAGAAACCATCACTTCCCTTTTGGTTCCCTAAGGAAAAACAAATGGGTTTGTACACAAAATGATTTCACATCCCTATAAGACCTATGTTGGTCACACGACGCATCATTAAAAATAGAGTAATTGTCTTTGACATTACTCATGTAATCTCACATGACCCTTGACCTTTATAACATAAAACAAAGGAAATAAAATAGGGGAGAGTAGAAGCCTATCGTGGTCATAAAACTCTTGTGATGCATTAAGTAAGTCCATAGCATGGTCCCGCGAGACTCCTGGACAAGTCTCCCTGATCTCACGTAGACCCCCGAACAAGCCACATTTACCTCGAAAATTTCCCATGAAAGGCATCGAGAATCTCGTGAAGGCCTTTAATAAGGAAATTTGATCTCATAAATGCCATTAAACATGTTAATATGAGAATATGGAAGTCCTTAAACATAACTGCATGATCAAACAAGTACCCATTAATTATAAATAATCTAATAATGGAGTAGTTAACGAGAGTGACTCATAGTTGCTAAAAATCAGGCAACACCGTCAAATTGATCCTTGGAAAAGGCTTGCGAAGACGCATAGTGCCAAAACCCTTCGCCGACTCCATCCTGGATCCATGATAGATACTTAATGAAAACTTGAAAACAACCTATGTGGTGAGTCCTATAAATTCCCCACCCCAACATGAAAAATGCATCGCTACTTATCACGCCCAAAAGTATGAACTCTAGGAATTTATCACAAGCACCGTAGCATATTTCTAAGAGAGAGTGATCTCATGACCAACAAGTCTTATGTCAGGTAATATGCTGTAAAATAGCTTCAGTGATCATACATCATGTATAAATCACTTTACATGATCATTCATAGATCATCAAAAGGGCTTCTGGAAAGATATACGAAGAACACACTGCACATATGTCAGGTCATGCGAGACTCAAAATAAACTAATATTGAATAAATATAGGGCATTCACAATACAAGGGCTAGAAAAAATACTAAAGGTGAAATACTTAAACAAAAACATGTTCACTGACCCTCATGCATTTCATGTGATCCATCCAAGACACGCGACATCATGGGGATATGTCACTCAGATCTCATGATGCTCCTTCATTATGCCACCCAGGTTATGTGAAGTCTTATAGAAAAGTTAGAGAAAGTCACATAGTTCCCCCTAGACACACCACTTTAGTCTCGTGAATCCCTCTAGGCCTGTCTCTCAAGCCTCAAAACGTCCTTCTAATACATCACCTGGCTCATAAATGGCACTAAATCATGTCAGCTAAGTCTCACGGACGCATCTATGTATGTCAACTAAGCCCTTACAACACCCTCTAGGGAATTCAACCAAGAATCGTGATTCCCTCTAGACATGTCGACCAAGTATCGAGATGCCCTCCAAGGATGTTATCTGATACATATGACACCCTCTGAGATATGTTATATTAACTCTCATGATACCCTCTATATGTGTTGATCTAACTCTTGTGAATGAAACTAGGGTAGGTTAGATGGATCATGAGACACCCTTTAGACAAGCCATCCAGGTCATATGATGGCTTCTAGGATTGACCAACTAGATATTGTGATGTCCTCTATACAAGTCATCTTTGATCATGTTAAAACCTTTAGATATTCCACCAGATTTACGTGAATTCCCATAGAAATAACAACCATATAATTTAGTTGTATTCATATATGATAGGCGGATACTCTCTTACATATCACAGCAAGAAGAAAATCGATGCATGTCAGGAAGGCAAGCATGTCACAAGGGAAACCTCATAGTGTAATCCCCAACCAGTGACATAATATGATATGAACCAATATCCAGGGAAATATCAAAGTGAAATCCCCAACAAAAGAAACTATGAAAACTCTGATTCTTTCCATATTTAGGATATGTATACCACCTCTTAAAGTTTTAATCTCCATAGGGATGTCCCAATATGTAAGTCCCTCACACTTTAGGTGATGATATTGATTATTTTTTATCCCTTGTTTCTCACACCAAGCATAGCTCATGTGGGCTTAGGGAACTATAATAATCATCTCATCTTCATCATAATTCTCTATAATGACAATGGAAACCTCAGAGTGTAATACCCATATAAACAAAGTATGAAAACTTTAGTTCTCACCATAATCGAGATACATGGGAAGTCCCTCCAGGACTCGATCTTTAACACCTAGTTACCTAGATCACTTATGTCCTCTCTCTATGAAATTAAACTGCACGAGTCCAACAAAATTTGTGGGTTTTAATTCTGGAAATAATCAAGATACATAGGAAACCTTGTAATTTCTCAATCTCCTCTTTAGAATATTAACTTCCACCTTATGTGGCATCGATTTCCAAAGAACTTGGTTATACGGATTTAGCACATAAGAAGCCTCCCATTACTAGAAAATGATGGAGAACCTGGGATACATATAGATGGATTCACTAAAGATCCACGCCAGTCTTTTTCACTTCAAAGAAAATTAACCCATGATCATTTTTTAGGGTAACTAGTCTCATATAAGGATTATAAAGAGATTCATGAACATATCTTAAATCTATAAGAGAGTCCCGTAGTAGGTAATAATTCCCCCCAAAGGGGTGTGATGAGCCCAAAATCCCATCCTCTAAACCAATGAAAGTCCCCAAGAGTCACTAAGCCTGAAAATCAAATTGACCACCTGCCTTTGGAAAGCAGGTATGTACCCAGTTATAGATGAAGTAACCATTTGGAGTTTCTGGTAAGAGAGACAATGGTAATCTAATGTTTATGATTGTTCACAACACAAATTCCCCACAATCAAACCATCATATGGATCCCATAAATGCCTTTAATCCCGATGAAAAAAACATAGTAAACTTGATGTGAATATATATAATAAAAAACAATTGGTTTATAATCCATCAAGCCATTTTTTATATAGAGAACATGCAAACGAAGATGGAAAATTTGACACGAATCTCTCAAATGACAAAATAATCATGCATTAGGATACTTTGTTTTGCATACCCTATAGAAACAAAGTAGTAAGACTAGTATGATATTAAAGATGATCCTATGTAACTGGGGTTCCTATAATTCATCCTCACATTGATAAGTCCATGCGATATGAATGGATAAATCGGGAAAATAGGACAATTTTTCTAAACATGCATATCTGATTGAGCACATCATGCCTACGATATTGTATTAATTAGTAACCTTGTTCCTTATTGTATGTGTGATTACATATACTTATCTCATCGACATCATCCCAACCCAAGACAGTTTCTTCATCATCCAGCATTTTCTCTGGTAAATCATCTATGGCTACAACCCTCACAGGATGAAAAGTGATTTCACATGCTTGACAACTCCAATGATGCTGGAAAACATGATGGTCCAGGAGTACTACTATCATGGTACAATCCTGACCATGGAAGATTCCCATGAAGTTCTAAAAGCATGGAAGGTAGTGATTCCACATCGCCTGAGGAAGGTTTCTACTAAGATAGTATCCCTCATCACTACAACCAACCTGTAGCACCCTCGATTTGTGGTAATTAACCCTTATTTTATGTATTTTAAGTATATACAGTTTTGGGGTTAATTTTAGGAGAGTCTAGATAACTTTTAGAGTGTTTTTAGGGATTTTCTATAAGTTCATGGTTGGTTCCCGATTTGGGAAAACCGTGCAACACCTACAAGAAACCATACATAATAAAATAGGGGCTAAAGGGAAAGCGCATGGGCAGCACACAATTTTCTCAAACCGTACGGAAGACTATGATAAACCATTCTATGTTAGACAGTGATCTTTGGCATATTTAGTGCATGGTTTGGAAACTGTTTGATCCAACCATACGAGGTCCACCCTTTAGGTAGTGGCTAACGCACGGATAGCGTATGGTTTTCCTAATCGTGTAACTAACCGTGCATGGGTTCGAAGTGAGATTATAAAATTGTGGATCTCACTCATTTTACCCCATAACTCTATATTTTTTCTCCTTTGTATCCCTAACTCAATATTTTTACTTATCAAAGGTCAGGAAAGGTTCTTCCATCGATCCAAAGATGATCTGAAGGCTTCCCTTGGTGATTTGAAGTCGGATTCTAGTGGTATGTGATCATTCTTGGTTATTCTTGGTAGTTTTGTTAGATATACTTCACCCTCTCTCTCAGATTCTTAGATCTAAACCCAATGTGAATATATTAAAGGTTTTGGATGCTAAATATGATTATATTTGTCTTGGTTTGTGATAGGGGAAGAGATCTAAGGCAAGTTCGTAGAGGTTTAGCCGATTTTGATGGTATTTTTCATGTCGTTTATCATTTTCTCTAAAACTCTCGAGGTAGGTGGATTCACTATCGACTCCTCTATTTATAATTTGAATTCTTAGTTTAAAATTGATTAAATTGATTGAAATTTATTTCTAAATTTTTGTTAAAATTATGGTAGAAACCTTCTTTAGTGATGGTTTGTGGATTTGTGTCAAATCGTGGAATTATTTTGCAAAGTGCTATGACAAATGGTTTTAAAATAATGATTTTAAAATAGTTTCATTATTCAGTTTATGGGAAAATGTTTTCAATAAAAAAAATTATATAAATGGTTTTGGAATGATTATATTGGAATGGTTGTTGGGCATACTTAGTGTGTGTGTGTTCATATTGCATTATGAGGCTTGGTTAAAATATGAACTTGTGCTCGGTGCCAAAGGTGTAATGGCACATGGGATTTAATTACCTTGTGAAAACTTGGTAAATCAATGAGAAACCACTCTTGAGTTTGGAAATGTCATAACAAATCATGCATGTGTAGATGTGTGGATGTGTGGATTGGAATGGGGTATGCCAAAGTGGAATTAATGAAATGGTTTTCGAACATTGTTTGGTTACTTTCCTTGGAAATTGGTGATGTTTGAGAAAATCATTTTACATTGGAACATTTTTATATTTTGATATAAACTATTTTAGGAATTTTTTTATATAAAATATTTTATATAAATTGGCTAACATGTTCTATCCATGTGGAATGAGTAGGTAAGTCATTGGAAAAAATATACTGAGTTTCATTACTAACCCCTACTTTGGGAATTTGATGCTTTTTTAGATGTTATTTATCAAGATATGGGAAAAGGTAAATTATAAAACATCTTTAGTGGTACTTTGTGATACTTGGGCTTTGTGGAGTTGGAGCATGGAGCATGTTTGGAGCTTGGAGTTTCTATTATAGTCTTTGAGTTTTGTATTCTACTATTTACTTTGATATTATAGTATTCTACCATGGTACTTTGTTTTAATTTGATTTTGATAAATGAAATGTTGAGTTGTATTTCATTTTTATCATGCATCAAATGATATTTGTTTGTTTATGTCTTGTTTGGTTAGTTGTTTTATTCTTAAAGGGAAACTTTTCCCCCACATGTATTGAAACCCTTCGACATTTATTGTTATCCTTTGGAATCTTGTGGATGTCTCTTAAGGCTAAGTAACCTTCTACGATCCTCTCAATCCAATGAGAATGGGTGTTGCATGCATTAGAGAATTGGGTTTAGCTTCAAATGTTAGATTTTGAAAAAGATCATGGTTGTGATATTTTGAAAATGGTATGATTTTCAAAAGAAAGTAGATTTTTTTTTCAAACATGGATAATTTTGTAAAGAATTGTTGGGATAAAAGGATGTGATATAATTTAAAATTGTTAAGACTTCAGTTAATAGATAGTGAGACTTACGACATTACTTTATTTCTAGAAAATTTCACTCGGTAGGTGTCCTAGAAACCAATGGGAAGAAGCTCTGGATAATGTGGTTGCACCTAAGCTACATGTGAACCAATACCTGGTTCAGAGTATTGTCTAATCATTTCAGGCTATGGATAGTATAAACATGAGGGATGATCCAAGGAAAGTGGATCATTCCATCCAATTCCAGAAATATAATCCACCCATCATTCATGGTGATTTTGAACTAGAAAAGGTAGAGGTTTGGCTGAATAGGATGACTCATATCTTCGATTTTATCGGCACACCAGTAGAGGTAAAAGTAAAGATTGTGACTTATATGTTGTAAGATCTTTCACATTAGTGGTGGGATTTCGTAGTTCATGAAAAATTAGACCAAGAAATTGCATGGAAGGATTTTTAATAATTTTTCAATAAATAATTCTATCCTCACACATTCAGAATTCAAAGAAAGACAGACTTCTTCAGCTTAAAGTAAGAAAATATTTATGTCCTAGAGTATTCATCTAGATTCATGAATTTAGTATACTTTGCACTCAAGGTTGCTTCTAGTGCATCCTTGAAGGCACAGATTTTTGAATCAGGGCTAAGATAAGAGATTCTCTCAAAGATTTTTATGCTCTGTGTTACGTATTATACATAGATAGTCAATAGAGAGAAGGTAGTTGAAAGGGATGTATCAGAAGCTATGGGAGGAGTAAGTATATTGATACCCATTGGAAATGGTGGGAACTCTAATATTGGGAGAAATTGGAAGAGGGGAACTTATTTCCAAGGTAGGAACACAAATCAAAATCAGATGGCTGGATTGGTGAATCTAACTCCGAGACCCATGACTAAAGCTGGATGTTTCCAATGTGATTTTCTCGACCATATGAAGCAAGAGTGTATGGTACCACCAAGGGTAGCCACGATTGCAAAAAGATGGGGAATATTTAGTGTTATTGTTGTTTTTCTATGAGTTCAAGTGCTCAGGACACTTCTCTGGTATCTTAGGTGTCATATGTTTGAATGGGGTGAGGGAAGCATAATCAATCTCTTCAGTAGAACAGAGCTAGCCATGGTTATTCTAGGAATACCATGAATCCTAAGGAAGCGAAATATTAATAAGGTAATAAGGAGAATAATGTTATGAGAAAGTAATTATATAAAGTTGAGTAGGTTATGGTGGATAATCAGTCTTCACCATATACGGTGAGAGGTACAATTCTTTTTGAATTATAACCTTATGAAAGTGTTGGTTGATACTGGTGCATCACATTTCTTTATTGCTTCTCTAACTATTGATTTGATGAGTTTAAAACTTGATATGATGTCCTCTATGATAAAAAATTAAACTCATCTTGGTCAAAGAGAATGTAGAGACTTTTTGTGTAGAGCATGTTCTATAACCGTTGATGGAGATGAGCTGAAATGGGATTTATCTATACTGGATATTAATGCCTATTATTTAATCCTGGGTATGGATTGGTTGACAATATTTAAGTCTCAAATATAATTTTATAAAAGAACGGTGAGTTTCATGACTGAGGATGGCATCGAGCATCTCTTTAGAGGAGAAAGGAATGTAAAGGTAGGTGAAACGATCTTGTTGGAAGTGGTAGTTGGAATGATGTTATACCAATTGGCAGTTCTAACTTTGGAATCTATAAAAGAGATTGAGAATAATAGTTTACCAGTAGTGGTGGATCAGTTTCCAAATGTGTTTCCCAAAAATTTCTCTGGGTTACCACCTGTAAGGGAAGTGGAGTTCATGATTGATATCCTCCTAGGGACTAGTCCTATATCACTTATATCTTATCAAATGGAACCAAAATAACTAAGGGGGTTTAAAGTGTAGTTGGAAGTGCTGGAAAATAAGGGTTTCATTCGGCCAAGCACATCTCTGTGGGTAGTACCATTCTTGTTCGTCAAGAAGCTAGATGGAAGTCTAAGGCTATGTGTGGATTATCGTAAGATTGATCAAGTTGTGATAAATAATTGGTATCCACTTCCATGAATTGATGATCTATTCAATCAATTTAGGGTAGCTCAATGGTTCTATAAGATTGAATTGTAATCACGATATCACCAATTGAAAGTTCAGAAGGAGGATATTTTGGAGACAGCATTCATAAGAATATATGGTCGTTATGAATATGTGGTAATATCTTTTGGTCTTATAAATGAACTAGTGGTCTTTATGGAATTGATGAATTGTATATTTCAGTGATATCTAGATTATTTTATGGTGGTGTTTGTGGATGACATCTTGGGGTATTCAAGGATTAGGGATGAGCATGAGAAATATTTGGAAACAGTGTTGTGAATATTGAGGGATCATTGGTTATATTCTAAACTATCAAAGTGTGATTTTTGGATACAAGAGGTAGTCTTTCCTGGCCATGTAATTTTTTAAAGAGTTGTTTTAGGGGATTCAGAGAAGATAAAATCTATTATCTATTTGTAACTACCGAAGAATGTCTTTGAGATGTAGAGTTTTCTTGGTCATGCTAGTTATCATCGACATTTTTTTCGTGACTTCTCGCGACTAGCTTCACCTATGACAACTTTGACAAAGAATAATGTTATATTCTAATGGAGTAAGTAATTATAGAAATATTTTCAATAGCTAAAGGTTCTCCTTACATCCACTCCGATCTTGATTTTGCTGAAATTAGGATAAGGGTATGTGGTGCATTGTGATGCTTCATGATTAGGGTTGCGGTATGTTCTCATGAAAGGAGACTATTTTGTTGCCTATGGTTCAAGGTAATTGAGAGTGCATGAGAATAAATACCCAACACATGATTTTTAGTTAGCTACAGTCATCCATGCTTTGAATACTTGGCATTATTACCTCTTTGGTGAGAAATTTACTGTTTTTATAGATCATAATATCTTGAAACATATTTTATCACAGAGTTATTTGAATCTGAGACAAAGAATATGGGTGTATTGTCTAAAAATGTTTGAATTTGACTTGATTTACACACCGGGGAAAGGAAATATGGTGTCATATGCATTAAGTTAGAATTCATATGCTCTGTTGAAAAAAAAAGCTTTAGATAAGTGGAAGTTGATGTCAGTCCTAGCCAAAATGAGTTTGGAATGTGAAGAACAAGGTAATGTTGTGGTTTTCATTCCTATTTCATTAATTCCTAATCTTCTGAAGATGGTTAAAGATGCACAAATTTCCAATTCAAAATGTGTTGTGATGAGTTCAAAACTAAATACTGGGAAAACCATTGAGGGGTGGAAGCTGGATGAGATTTCAATTTTTTGATTCAAAAATGGTATTGTTGTACCTATGGATTATAAGGAACAACTTCTTCATGCTTACCACCATTCAATATCGGTTGTTCATCCAGGAATATAGAATATGTATAAAGCATTGAAAGCATAGTTTTGGTGGATCGACATGAAATGGAAGGTGGATGAGTTTGTTTTATGGTGATTATCTTGTTAGTAAGTTAACATAGAGAATAAGCAACCAGTAGTTGTGTTATAGTTGTTACCCATCCCTATTTGGAAATGGGACCAGATAGCTATGTATTTTCTAACATGCCTCCCAATAATGGTTCAAAAATATGATGTCATATGGGTTATAGTGGATCATCTTACCAAGTCGCCTCATTTCATCCCTATTTTTGAATCTTATACAGTGGGGGACTTGTCAAAAATATATATTCGGGAAGTGTTAATGCTATATGGATTACCATTTTTGATAGTGTTAGACAATTATCTAAGTTTAACATATCGTTTCTGGAAATCCTTGAAACAATCCCTTAGGACTCAGTTGACCATGAGTATGGCATATCATCCTTAGACAGATGGGAAATCTGAAAGGACGATACAAACATTAGAAGATATGTTGTGGGATTGTGTAATGTAATTTGGTGGCTCATAGGAAGAGCATGTTCCATTGTTGGAGTTCTCATATAATAACATTTATCATGCCTCGATACAAATGGATCTATTTGAAACATTGTATGGATGTCCTTTTTATTCTCCACTTTTTTGGGTGGAAATAGGTGAGACTTCATTAGTTGGACCAATCCTTGTCCAAGAAATAATGGAAAATATTCAGTTGATTAGTAAATGGATGTAAATGGCATAGAGTCATCATAAATTGTATGAGGATCATCATCGATGGTCGTTGTCATTCGCGATGAGTGATCATGTGTTCTTAATGATCTCTCCAATAATTGGACATCATCATTTTGGGAAATAGTAAAAGTTATCTCCTCGATACATAGGGCCTTTCGAGCTGCTGGAATGAGTTGGTGAGGTGGAATATCGTTTGGCATTACCACCATGGTTTAGTGTGGTGTATAATGTATTCCATGTATCTCAATTGAAAAAGTATATTCTCGATCCTGACCATGTGATCAAATGGGATCAAGTTTACCGAGAGCTGGATGCTTTGTTTATACATATACTAGTGTGGATTGTGGATAAGCAAGAGAAATATTGTGTGGGAAAACCATCGGTCTAGTGCGGGTTTTGTGGCAACATGGTGAGATCCAGTAAGAGACTTGTAAATGTAAGAAAGAAATTAAAGAGCAATGGACATAACTCTTTCACAATAATGATGGTTTTCTACTTTACAAGGAAGGAAAGACCAATGGTGGGGAGAATGTAGTGCCCTTTTTTATGGTAACTAACCCTTATTTTATGTATTTTAAGTATATAAAGTGATGGGGTTACGTTTGGGAGATTTTGGAGAACTTTTAGAGTGTTTTGGGGATTTTATATAGGTTCAAGTTTGGTGAACAGTTTAGGAAAACAGTGCAACACCTATAGGAAATCGTGCATAATAAAATAAAGGATAAAGTGAAGTCACACAGGTAGTGCACTGTTTTATCAAACCATGTGGAAGCCTAGGAGAAACTATGCTATATTGGACAATGAGCTTTGGCATGGTTGTTGAGCAATTTGGAAACTGTGCGAGGTCCACCCTTGAGGTAGTGGCTAATGCATGGTTAGCACATGGTTTTCTTAACTGTGTGACTAACTGTGCATGGGTTGAAAGTGAGATCCTAAAATTTTGGATCTCACTTTTTTTACACTCTAACTCTCTCATTTTTCCTCATATACAGCCCTAAATCTATATTCTATCTTCCCAAAGGTCAAGGATGGTTCTCTCATCGATCCTAAGGTAATCTAAAGGAGTTATTTGAAGCTATATTCTCATGGTATGTGATCTTTCCTGGTTGTTCTTGATAGTTTTGTTAGATCTACTTTTCCCTATCTCTCATATTATTAGATATATCACCTTTGTGGTTAGATATAAGGTTTTGGATGCTAAATATGATTATATTTTTCTTGTTTTGTGATAGGTGAAGATATCTGAGGTGGGTTTATAGAGTTTTAGCCAATTTCATTGGTGTTTTTCATGTCATTTATCATTTTCACCAAACCTCTTGAGGTGGGTGGCTTCACTCTTGACTCCTCTATTTAGAAATTGAATACTTAGTTTCAAATTGATTAAATTTATTGATATTGATTGTAAAATTTTTGTGAAAAGCATGGTGTAAACCTTATTTAGTGATGGTTTGTGGATTTGTGTGAAATCATGGAATTATTAAGCAAAGTGATTTGATAAATGGTTTTAAAATAGTTGCTTGATTTGATTTATGGAAAAAGGTTTTGAATGAAAATTTTGTTTTATTGAAATGGTTTTGGAATGATTATATTGGCATGGTTATTGGGCATACTTGGTGTGTGTGTTCATGTTGCATTGCATGGATTGGTTGAAATATGACCTTGTGCTCAGTTCCAAAGATGTAATGGAATATGGGATTTAATTACCTCGTGATGACTTGGTAGATCGATGAGAAACTTCTCATGGGTATAGAACTTTCATAACGAAGCATGCATTTGTAGATGTGTGGATGTGTGGATTAGAATAGGGTATGGCAAAGTGGAATTAATGAAATGGTTTTGGAACATTGTTTGGTTTCTTTCCTTGGAAATTGGTATTGTTTGAGAAAATTTTTTTACATTAGAACTTTTTTATATTTTGATATAAACTATTTTAAGAATTGTTTTATATAAACTATTTTATATAAATGGGATAACATGTTCTATCCTAGTGTCATGAGTAGGTAAGTCATTGGGGAAAATCTACTGAGTTTCATTACTCACCCCTGCTTTGGAACTTTGGTGCTTTTGTAGATGTTGTTTATTGAGACATGGGAAAAGGTAAAGTATCACATATCTTTAGTAGTACTTTATGATACTTGGGTTTTTGTGGAGTTGGATAATAGATCATTTTTGGATCTTGGAGTTTTCATTAGTTTTTTTGAGTTTTGTATTCTATTGTTTACTTTGATATTGTAGTCTTCCATTTTGGTACTTGGTTTTAGTTTGATTTTTATATATGAAATGTTGAGTTGTATTTCATTGTTATCATGCATCAAATGGTAGTTTTTTTGTTATGTATTGTTTGGTTACACTAGTACAAAAACCTTTTTTTACATCGGTTTTTTTAGCTTTTTAACGTCAGTTTTGAGGCGATGTTATTGAGAGAGATGTTAAAAATATGATTTTTTACATAGTTTATTTAATAACTGACGTTAAAAATGGGTTTTTATGTTTTTCAAACATCAATTTTTAAAAAACGGATATGAAAGACCTTCTGGAAATGACGTTAAAAAGTCATTTTTTACGTCGGTTATTTAAAAACTAACATTAAAAGTTATTTTTAATGTTGGTTTTTAAATAACCGACGTAAAAAAAATTACCATATTGTAGATAATTTCCTAATCTTTGATTTGATAGGTTGTAGAGATCAAATAGAGTTACGGATCAAAAGTTATGAACATCAGAATTTTCATATATTTTTTCCAAGGAAAGATCTAATGAGACAATCATAGCATCGTATTAGAAGGAGTTTTAGAATCTGAAGGAGGGTTTTTCATTTTACCATGATATAAATCATTATCCATCATTATAATAAAATAATAATCATTAAATTGTATATCAATTAAGAAAACTACTCATAAAAAATATAAATCATGGAAAAATAATTACAAATACCTTGAAGAGATCGTGGAAAGAAGAAATAGTGGATTCATATGGAAGATCAAACAAGTTGGGTCGGTGGAACAATGATGGTTGAAATAAATAATCGTTAAATGGTATATCAATTAAGAAAAAATCATAAAAACCATAAATCATGGATAAATAATTAAAAATACCTTGAGGAGATCACAGAAAGAACAAATAATTGACTCACATTGAAGATCAAACAAGTCAAGTTGGGGGAATGATTATGATTAAATTAGGACATATGTATAATAAAAACATATAATTGAGATGATAAAATAAAACACGGTATTGAAAATTTTAGGCAGTAATTGGAAATTTTGATGTCGCGATGTAAAAAAATGAAATTTCGCATTGGTGGGATATTAAAATTATCTTTCACCTCAGTTTTATTATAACCATCGTGAAAAGATATTAAAATTTTCACTTATTTTTCACATCGATTATTATATTACCGACATGAAAAATCAATTTTCATGACTTTTTCACATTGGTTATTTAATAACCAACGTTAAAAGGTATTTTTCATGTCTGTTATTTAATAAAAAAACCTGAAAATGTTTACAAACATGTAGTTAATTTCTCAAGATTCGATTTGACAGGTCACAGAGCTCAAACGGAGTTATGGATTAAAAGTTATGGCCTTTAGAAATTGGTCTTCCCTAAGACTTTGTTTAGAGATGATCAACTTATGATGACCATAAATTTTGATCCATAACTATGTTTGAGCTCTCTGACCAATCAAATAGAATATTGTAAAATTAAATACATGTTTGTAAACATTTTTCATGACGGTTATTAAATAACCGATGTGGAAAAAATCATGAAAAATGATTTTTCACGTCGGTTATTATATATGAAACGTGAAAAATCAGATAAAATGGATTTTTTGCATCATTTATTATATAACCGATGTGAAAAATCAGAAAAAATGTATTTTCACATTGGTTATATAATAACCGACATGAAAAAAGGCGATGTTAAAAATAGTTTGTGTACTAGTGTTAGTTGTTTTGTTCTTAAATGGAAAATCATCCCCCACATGTTTTGAATCCCTTAGGTATTTATTGCTAGCCTTTGGCATCTTGGAGATATCTCTTAACGCCAAGTAATCTCCCATCTCTCTCTCAAGCCAATGAGAAGGGGTGGGACATTACATAACCACTTTAGGAGTTTATCCTCGGTGTGTGACAACTACCACCTTTAGTCTTTTATGATGGTGGATTAGGAAGCCAAATACACCTCACTTTCAGTTTAGGTACCGCCAAGGAGGGAACCTATCAACCAATGTCTCCAGCGCCATCCCACCGATACACACTAGTTTCCTACTAAGGGTACCACCCAACACGCTTCTGCCAATGACGCCCATTCATGGGTAGTAAGGAAGGCTCGTCAGGGGAGGAAGGCATTGGAAATCTAGGAGAGGAATCATATCCCCACTCTTGCTAACAATTTCTACCAGCATATCTCATCAGGAACCAGCAAGCATGCTCATATACCTACTAACTTGGAATAATTTTGTGGGCATATTCTCATAGCAGGTATGGGGAGGCTCATATCTCTACCCCCATGCATGAATCCCATCGGCATATTCCGATGGAACAAGGAGGAAAAAACTGATTGTATATCCCCACTTCAATCAAAGATATCTTCCAGTGTATAATAGAGATGGAAAATGTGTAGGCTTATATCCCTACACAAACTTTTCTAAAATGCCAACATATTTTAGAAATAGTTAAAGAACTACACAATCATATTACGACACTGTTACAGATAAAGGGATAGGCACATACTCTTATCCCTACATCCAGGACAACTCAACACTCTGATCATTATGAACAAGTGGTTGTACCAGAGCAAGAACACACTCTATCTCCTATCCAGGGGGATTATTGGCATATTCTGATAAAGGACAAGGCATCAAACCAGGCTCATACACCCATTCCAACTGGGGCTCACCAGGTGAGAGTGGCACGTGCCTCAGGACACGGGCACATGCCTGTTGAAAAAGTCCAGTAGCATATTCCAATGGCCTAGGATCGAGCTCATATCCTCATTCTTTCTAGGGATCACCATGTGAGAGGGGCACAAGCCTCATGATAGGCTCATATTCTTGTGGAAGAAGTCTAGCGGCATACTCCAAAGACCCAGGATCGGGCATATATCCTCGTTCTAGCCAGTTTTGTCCAAGTGAGAATGGAACAAACCCTGGGACATGCTCATATTCCTATTTGTGAATCTTTTTTCCATATTCTTGCATATCATGGAATCAAGGCACATATTCCTACTTCTACTGATGAATGACTATGCCAGCATTATTCCAAGGAAACACAAGAGGAGGCTTATATTCCTTCTCCCATTTTAGAGGTCTGTCAGCATATTTAGGTGGGGAATACATATTTGGAATATGATCACATTCATGTTCCAATTGGGGCTCACTAAGTGAGAGTATCACATGCCTCGGGGTAGGATCATACTCCTACCATGAAAGAAAATCACTATATCCCAAAGGCTCAAGATCGGGCTCATACTCTCATCTTGACTAATGCCCACCAAGTGAGAATAGCACATGCCTCAGGACAAACCCATGTTCCTATTAGTAATGAGGAAACTTATTTCTATATTCCAATAGCTTCTCAGTAGTTGATTCATATTCCTACAACACCAGATGGTTATATACAAGTTTCGACAATGATCATACAATAGGCTCATATCCCTGCACAATTCCAAAAGGTAGGTCGATATATTCTGGCCATGGCATAGAACATATCACATATTCCTAATCTTCTCAATGCATGTGTCCTTGAGGTTGTTTGAGACACATTATCAACACCATGAGGGTCTGTAAAATCTTCTATCAAAGTGGAAGCAGAAGACGTTCATTACTAAGATAGTCCTCCTTGTAGTAGTGTGGAGATGGATTGCAGGGACTCCACTCCTGACATCCACCATGGTGAACCTCCCCATAGTGATATCTCCCACAAACAAGGAAATCCTCCCCTTTCCTAGATACCTACATATATAAAGGTGTTAAAAACTCTAACACCTTCATATAGAGATGTGCTTGAAATATCAGGGTCAACTATATATGGTTCCTCATCAGATTCCAATAGCACTCCACTCTCATCAGCTGGTGACCATAAGATACATCTTCTATGTTCTGGCTAGATGGAGGCATGTAAGTCTGATGAAGAGGAGGACAACATTTTCATATGGAGAGAATTATCCAGAAAAAAAACTCCTCATCATGTTCTGGCCCCTCTCTACTTCTGACTATGAGATCCTAGATGAGCTAGAAAAGGATTTTATGTATTATCTATATCAAAATATGTGGGCTACTGATCATTGATTGAAGGATCAATATCTCCCTTATCTAGAATAAAATTGTCACCTTTAGACAATAAAAATACTTTGTTGTTAGATAGACTTGGATATTATCTCCATGGCCTAGGATCTAAAACTAGAAAAGTACAGCACAAATATGCAACATGATTTCTGCCACTATATATTGACACTTTGGGATATGATCTCTAAATCCACATCATGTATTTTTATTCAAGGATGGGGACAGTATGGAGCATTACACTTTTTCATACCCCTGGAATAATACAACACATCAGATTCAGTGTCCAATAATGTTATAGCCTCTAGAAAAATCAGTGGATCGGGTAATACTCTGGCTAGTTAGTCACTAAAATATAATGCCCCCACTTCAATGATGCCCAGACATCACGAACATAGATAGAGTATAACCAACAGGACATCAAATTGTCCCCATTGAAGTAATGTGAATGCATTTCAAACACAAAGACCAAAGTTGTGATCATCCAAACAACTTCTCGTAAATAATGGTTCTCATCATGGGTTTTCATCGCACCCAACTCCTATGTGAGAACAGTTATTCCACATCAAACGAGCCTCAATAACAGTTTTTGTAGCATCCATCCAAGAGTAGACCTAACCCCCTGGGTCAGTAGAATATCTACCACCACCTCCACCCCTCAGATCATCAATTCTCAAAATTATTCAGGAAATATCCTTGATAGATGAAATAAAACCTTATTCCGTTAGGATGGGGGCATTCATATCTCAATCACCATCCCCATGTTCATCATCCCCTGAGAGGATCCTGGAAGAACCAGTGGTGATTCCAGATATCCCCCATCCCACTGGGATGGGTCCATTTATATCTTCATGTCTGTCCTAGGAATAATTAAGTCCCTAACTGGAGTCATCGGTTCCTCAATAACAGAAATAATAAGTACCAATTATAGCCCTGAATAACCCCCACCCCATAGGGCTGGGGGAATTTTCATCATCATTATCACCACCAATAGAATCAGTTTTCTCTAGGTTGGGAGGAAAAAAGTCAGTGTCCCACCTATTCCTCCCACTATGAGGAAAAACTCTACTGGTTGGGGCCCATATGATAACTACAATCGAAAAATTCCTCAAATTAATTGTTCATAGGCTGATATGGGAGGATATTATAGAAAATGTGATCAAAACCCACTGGGGTCACAAGAATAAATGGCCTAACATGGCCAAGGGTTCAAATAATGACCCTAATAAAAGTAGTACATAATCATCTTGTTGCATTGAAAGTAATGGAACAACAACAATTTCCCAATATCCCTCTATAAATTTTGTCACTTTCAATATGGAAAACATTTATCAAGATAAAAATGTAGAGGTCCACAACATGGAGAATCAACCCTGAGAGGAGGGTGATTTGGATGCACCAAATAAAGCTAAATGCACCCAAAACCAAAGAAGGATTCAAAATATGGAACCTCCAAATATCAAGTTGTCACATCCACAATGGAACATTACCAAGGGGAAAGGTGAGGCTACATCTCGATCGCCAACTAGAAGAGTTGAGATTCCTTCCATGTAGGAACAACTATCACAATATGAGAGTGAAATACAAACTCTCTGGAAACTTAACAATGAGCTACTCATGGGAAATATTCCCGATGGGTATCATCTTTAGGAAGAGACAAATATTATCCCTCCAATAGCTAATCTTCCAATAAGAGCAGTATCTGAGCATCATATTGGCTCTGGATCTAGGTATCCAGTCTACATAAATGAGGAAGTAAAAAATGATCGTGACTTCCCTATATTGCGGAAATAGCCTATCCCTCACTAGGGTAATCATTTAGTCCTAAGAAAAATAGATAATCAATAGGAGATGGAGGTGATACCACCTCATCAGCCTCTACCTTCTTCTTGTGGATGGGAGACATCTCTGACAGCAGTACCCTCAGAATTAGTTAATGTCATCGAGTTCCTAACTACTTGAATGGAAGCCATGGAAGGGTGATGTACACCTGTTCAGCCTGAGAGGAATCCATATCCTGAATGGGTGGATGATACTCCAAGTCCACCCAAATTTGGAAATCCTTCCTTATCTACCTTTGATGGTGAAAGAGACCTTGAACAACATTTCACACACTTTGTATCCTAATGTGGCCCGATGATGGGCCCTCAAGATCAGAATGAGGCAACAAAGATGAGGTGTTTTGTATAGGCTTTGATAGGGCCAGCCTTTTTTTGCTACAAAATTCTACCAACATGATCTATTGTAGGATGGGAATACCTTATTCATCAGTTCTTATCAGTTCAACTTCACACTAAAAAATACAACAATTGTTGACTTAACGAAATGCATGCAATGCGAGAATGAGGGGGTGTCTGATTTCATAAAAATATGGAAAGGTTTAACCTATTCAATCAACATCCCTCTCTCACAAGAGAAACCACTGGAACTCTGCATCGAAAACATCATGGATTTTCAAACACCATTGATCCCTATGAAGTATCCAGGTGGGTTTTGAGAGTTTTCTAAAATGACATAGCATCTTGAGGAGGCTATTCAGTGAACCTGATCCAAAACTCAACTAATTCCCACAACACAGGGGAAAAGGCCAACTAAATTAGAAGTTGTGACAGTCACCCTCAAGCTAGTAGTAGTGCCCATATAAGCACCTGGGCATGCTCCAAACCACCCAACACCTACTATTGAGTAGCAATAACCACAGAATCGCCCTTAGTAAGAAGCATAGAAAAACTAGGGTCGCTCGGGATTTGAGGAATGTATGAACAGAGTATAATCCTTCTAAAATAAACAATTCCCTAGTTATTTCTTGACCGCCATGGACAATAACATGCTCAAGCTTCCATAACCTAGAAAGACTGATGAGGTCAACCTCACCGACCATCCCAACTACTTCCCTTACCATAGAAGGTTGGGTCATAATATCCAGGATTGCTTCATCTTTAAAGATGACCTTCAAGGCATGGTCGACATTAGAAAAGTGATATTAGAAAACTCCCCAGAGAAGGTGTCTTTCATAATTGTCATCCGTTCAGAAGAAGAAGATAGATGGAATAAATTTTTGTCCAAGCATGCACAAAAATTTGAAAATTGGATGACTTGAAAAATAGTTGATCGAGATCGCGTCAACCTAAAATCACAGTTGCACAGACCCACAATATCTCCATCACATAAGAATAATGAAACATCAAAAGTACCTTACAAAGGTGGGAATGACCACCAGAAGTAGTAAGAAATAGAAAAGGAGAAATCATATTATGTGCCAATGTAAGCCTTAACTCTTTCAGATTTCTTCCCTACAACATCTGAAGCATGGGAATTGTCCTAAAATATGGAATAATCGTCATATGAAGAGCTCATATTTGGTTCTATCAATGTTACACACTTGGAGGACCCCTTCTTCGATGATTATTATTCCCCTGAATATGAATTTCCCACACATAACTGGGGAATGGGATGTTGCATGCGTCGAAACCAAGGATACATGGGACAATGCGGACATGGTCAGGACCAATATCCTAATAATATCCCAATAAAGGATATATATTCAGCTGAAACTTGTGTTAAATCACTCAAGAGGACCCAAAAGAGGAATTAAGGTTCCCCATAGTCCTACAGTAGTCTCCCACATCTGATTGTCTTACATGGCCACCTAGGGGGGTTCAATCTAATCAACCCAGAAAATGGGAAAGGTCGGAGCGACCTACACCACTCTTAGTAGATGTCCCCTTGACTTATGAACAATCTCCAAGCCTATCCACCTCAAATTACATGGATCCTAAACCACATGAATAGGAGAAACCCCATATTGGGAAGCACCGACCTTTAGCACAAAAGTACGACGTTCTTGTTTCTTCTGGAAATGGGGATGACCTTGTTTGTTTAAGGTTCAAACTTTCCAATCGGTTTCTAACAGGTTTATTTTTAGGACCTGAAACATCCAATGATTCTATATCCATTTGAACCTACTTTCTAAAGTTATATTCTCATTAGTTGTGGGCCGATGAGGCATAATAATTTTCATTGGTTGAGAGGATGGGAGGTCAGGCTCATCACACCTTTTTTAGGGGAATTATTACCCACTCTGGGACTCTCTTATAGATTTAAGTTATGTTCACAGATACTTATTAATTCACCAAGTATGAAAATGAGTTTTACTTTAGATTTGGCAATCAATGATTGATATGTATGGGATTTAAAGAATCTTTTATATGTATTTGAGGTTCTTCATCGATAGAGAATCATCCATATGTATTGGAGATTCTTAGTCAATGGTATCCTTCAATAAATTATACAGAAATATATTGGTAATTATGATGACCATACAAGTTTTAAATCCACTCAATGGGGAACTTTAAGTTTATTTTCATTCAGAAAGATAGGGATTATTTCAGATTTGGGATCGTACCCACAGATGGGCTACCTACGTATCCTAAAGGAATTAGAACCCACATTGTTCGATAGGAAGGATATAGTTTAATGTCATATGGGATGGAAATTAATTAATGAAATATGGGATTGAACCTTATAAAGTATTCCTACATACTCTAATTTTAAGGCAGAGATCAAAGTCCACATAGTTCGGGTAAAGAAAAATGATGTTTATGCATGGTTAATGGTCCAAAAAGAGATGTCATTATTACTTTTACACTCTAAGCCCACGTGAGTCATGCTCGGTGTGAGAAACAAGAGGTATCTGTAAACTTGAAGACGGTGTCACAAAAGATGCAGTCATGAGAAATGATGTAGGTCTTACGTATGTATGATGGCCCAAGTAAATGAAGATCAAGACGTAGTTCAAGAAAGAATCCCAGGATCAAGGTCAATAAAGGTATTTGTACTTTATGGAGATTTGGAATTTTAACTCAGGACTTACTTCTAAAAAGGAATCCCAAATTAATAGGTACTTAGTATTGGGTTTTATTCCTAATAAGGAATCCCAAATCAAAAGAAAATAAGGTTGGGTCTTACTATTGAGAAGGAGGCCCAATGTTAAGGGAACTTGGGGCTTACTCCTGAGAAGAAGACCCAAAGTTAAAGGAAATTATGATTGGGACTTACTCATGAGAAGGAGGCCCAATTAATTCCTCTCAGATAAGGAATCCAATAAAGGAACCATGCCATAAATGGCTTTGAAGAAGGTTTTTAAGGCCATGTCTTGAAGAGGATAGGTGGATTTGAGGAAAGGAGGTGACTAAGAATGAGGTGCACAAGTATTGTTCTGGCGCGCAAGTCCTGGTCGCACAAGTAGACTTGCATGACATGAGTCACCTTGGGCGACGAAGAATCCATAGGGTAATACTTGGGCGACTTTGAACTCAAGCCCTTAGTATCATCTCTAGAAGCTTCCAAAAGGTTGGCGCGCAAGTTCCCTTGGGAGGGCAAGGCGGCCACAAGTGTTTCCATTTCCCTTAAGGGATGGGCACTTAGGAGCGCAAGTATTGATGAGTTCTAAAACTTAGGCCTTATTCTTCCTCTTTAGAGCTTCCATTATAGGTAAATAATTACCTTAGAAGTGTTCAGAAGACGTCAGACAAAGACTTGGGAGACCAGATCTTGAATCTGAGTTTTGGAAAATTTCGTCCTCGAAATGGGGGGCCCACAGGGGCTATTTATATCCCACTGAGCACCTTGGCCTAAAATAATAATAGGGCACGCAAGTGAATTGCGCGACCCATATTTGGCGTGCAAGTGACTTGCGCGGTGAGTAGGATACTTGCGCGAAACCCTCCAAATGAATTCCTAGTTCATCCCTTTGTCAATTTTTGATGTTCTTCAAAGGGTGACCCTCATTGGGATTAAGGTATTCCCCTTTTCCATTCGTTGGACTCTGTGACGGAAAGGAGTGTCAACAAAATTCCCCCCTCAGAGTTGGATCCGAAAAAAGAAAGAGGATTTGACTATAAGGAAAACGAGAAACAAGGGTTTGACGGTGCGCAGATGTTGGCGCATAGATTTCGGCGCACTAGTTCTGGCACGCAGGGTTGTGGGATCGCCTATATATATGGGTGTCATTTTGTGCAAACCATCCTACCTTAAAAGCTTTTGAGCTCTTGTCATGAAAGTGTCTTCATTTTCTTGGTCGATCGCTCTTCTTTGTGTCGCGCTTCTCCAGTAAAGGTTTTAACTTGCGCAGCCATACTTGTGGGGAAATACCTGCGCGACATGACTTGCGTGACATGACTTGCGCGCCTTAATGCCTTGGAAATTTTTTGTTTTCTTCACAAGTATTTCATAAAAACAGACTTACTTAAAAGTTAATTGTTTGATCTTTGTGCATATTTAATGCCTCGCAAAAGAATTGGATCGGCTGATGAGTTGGCCAGCAAGAGAATAGATGATATGATGAACATCGTTGTCCGTGAATATTATGATATCTGCGATAGAACTCTCCCAGATTTGGTTAAGTACTTGGAGAAATATCATGTCAATTTCCCACAGAGCATTTACTTGCCTTTATATGGCCATGGTCATCTTCAAGGAGTCAACGTTCCAGAGGAAAAGAATTATATTCCTCATTCCTGGTTTTAGACTTACACCAATTTTGCTTCAGAAAATGTCTCAGGGATCATTTTTCAATGCTGGAACAGTGGAGAAGGAATACATAATGCATCGTATCCCATGTGCCCCAGATCTGAAACCTCACAAGCCTGAGCTGCAGCCTCATTACTATCCCTCTATTTTATGAAATTCTCAGATGGATCAATCCAAGGGATGGAAAAAGAGTTGGGATTTCCATCCCGGATGAGGTGTGAAGCCAACTTAGATGTGGGAATATTGGGTGCGACAAAACTATGTAGAGTTTGTTGAGGATCTTAAGGGAGTTGCAATATATGAAGTCGTTTGGGCTGGGCAGACATATGTCTACAGGAATTATAATTTTGTGCCGGAGCTAATCATCCTCTAGAGCCCAGAGACCAATTCTTTCCATCTGACTCATGGAAAAGTAGGAATCAGCTTTTGGGATGTCTATAAGATCTCGGGGGATCCAATTTGGGGAGATATGTATGATGAATTCATCCCCCCCAAGGTGACCTGGAATGATTCAGAGAAGACTTCGGCTTTGGCTCAAGAGTTATTGAAAATTTTCCATAATCTCAAGAATTAAAAGTCCACAAAAACTCATTCTAGAAAGGATATTAATCTAGAGGAGTGGATGGATATGTTTCTCATCAAGAAGAAGGATAAGGGGCCCACCTATACTCATCCTACCAGCTACCCCAGAACAGAGAAGAGGGGTTCTCTTGGCACATTCTGGCCAACTCTGGAAGTGGGAGAGTTTGAAAAGTGGGGGTATGAAGTGGATCAAAGAATCCCAGAGAAGACCCATCTGGCGATCTTTTTAGCTTTGTGGCTTAGTGTTTATCTTCTTCCAATTAGGGATTTGAAGGGAGGCGTCAGGCTAGGAACCTTCGTTGTTGCAGCCAAGTTGGCTGATAGAAAAATGGTTGGGTTTTCCACCCTGATTTTGGTGAACATTCACAGGAGCTTACTCTATGTCTATATGGGTAAGTATCCTTTGAGAATAGTGGGACCATTCCAAGTTTTGTGGGGATGGATCGCCACTCACTTCAGGACATACACTGTACAAAGCGGATTACAGGTTCCTGGAAGTTCTTTTAGGCCATCGGTGCAGTCATTTTCTGGAATTTCTCCATTGTCTCTCAATTATTATGATCTGAAGGTGAGGATGATCATGTTCAAGGAATTTCATTTCTTTATTTATGAAAACCCACCAATCGGGCGGTTTGTTGATGATGGGACAGCTAGCCTGGAATTGAGTTCATATATGCTGGCTTGCAGAGATGGTGTATTGGACACTAGAATTGACATAGAGATTATATGAAAGGCCTATGCTCTATATAGATTTTCACGCCAATTCAAGTGTCTACAGCAGATTGTTGTATCCCCTCCCTTGCACGTCAAGTCAGAGAAACATCCAATGGTTACCTGACAAATATGGTTGCTGAAAACTATGGAGAAAACCGGGGTAGTGTTTGATCTACCAGTTGCTGGAGCGGTGAGTCAATTGACTACATGGTAGGCTGAGAACTGGGTAGAATCATACCCTGAAGGGGTATTGAATCATCTGGTCCCTCGGGTGGGGATAAAAAAGAGAACCATTAGGAAAGAAACCCTTCATCTGGAAGGTGATTCTTCCTCACCTGGAGCTGATTCACCAGGTTCCTCACCCGGGGCTGATTCACCGGATTCCTAGGATGGGGATGATGAGGCACAAAATGCGTCAAAGCAGCCTCATGCTAGATATAATCCTCCTTCCAGAGTCAAGAGACCTACTCCATCGACTCCTGGTGAGTTATATCATTGAAGCAATTTAGTCTCCATTATTTTATATAGCAATAAGTTTCATTTTCTTATACTTTATCTATGATTATAGGAGTTGGGAAGAAGTTGAAGTCCCAGATTATAGGACCCTCCTCGTGGCCTTCTGGTGCACATGCTGAATATTTACGACCAGAAGCTATCCAGACATGGTGGAGTTTATATTGTGATGTTAAAACCGCCTGGATGGACTTATGAAAAGGTCTAAATATCCCTGGAGTGGGGAATCTCTGGGTTTCTGCTGATATCTGCTTCGAGGATAACCCCGATGAAGTGCGATCTTGCATCAGAGAGCTGGAAATGCTCATATATGCCACTGATGATTCCATTTCTATTACCAAGAGGGTAAAAGAAATGATGAATCTTGGCACCACTGAGGGGATTGGTGCTTCGATAGATGAGGAGTGGCATGATTACGTGGCTCCTGAAGATGTAAATTTCTTTCCTTATTTTCTTTGCAACTTAATTTCAGTAAAAGATTTATTATTAATGGAAATTACTTTCTTCATCCTACAGATTGTTAAGAAAGGAACTACTGAGGTCCCTTCACTGTAGTACATCCCTGGTGGCACTACTCTTGGAGCCGCTGAATCTCCTCACGAGCCAGGAGAGGTATCTCCAGGCCGGCAAGCCATGGACGAGGAGTTAGAAAGGGATTTTCACTCTCCAAAACCTGAATTTGGAGGTGACGACGTCAACACACACAAAAATTAAAAGAATCAAAGGCATCAAAGGAAGAAGTCCACAGCTAAATGCTTCATCAGTAGTGGTAAGTCCTTCAGATAGTCATGAATCCTAACTCATGAAAATATTGCTCATACTTCTTGGGATTGTAGGGGATTCTTCGATTTCCCCTTTGAGGGAGAGGATTGACCATCCTCTAAGGATGAAGGAGGTTGATGGTGAACAGTCACAAATTCATGCTGACCTGGATGCTCCTGAATAAATGAGAGAAGAAGAGCCATCTTTTGTTCCCAGTACTACTCCTATTGCTACAACAAGGATAGAAGAGCCTGGTTCTAGTAAATTAACAATACTTCATAGAACGTTGAATGAATAAATCAACTTACTTCCATTCTATTATTCTTTAGGTTCAAAACCTACACTATAATAGTTGTAAACCACTATAAATGACTCCACAATTTTCTCTGAGGAAGCTGTTCGGGGTTGGAGGTCGCAGGAGGAGGTTCGCCAAGAAGACATGTCAAATTCTCCCACTGGTGAGACTAACCAAGAATATGATATATCTCTGGATGAAATGATGAAACTTGGTGCGTCTTTTGAAGAAATTTTTATATCATGTTAAATTACCATATGATTTAAAAGATTTTGGACGTGAGTGTTATCCTTCGTTCTGTTAAAAAAATTTATTACATCTCTGACCATGATTGGTTGAAATGTGCAGTTCCATCTGAGCAAGATGTTGATCTGTCGATGCCTGAAGGGGGTAGAGACAACCCTATCATTGTAGAGATGCTAGCTCAAGTGGATCTTAACCCAGCCAAGATTCCTTAAATCCGCCCTAAAAATCCTTTTGAAGCTAGGAAATATGGGGAGGAGCCTTCTCATGCTGTTGATCTACCGTTGGGTAAAATATGATAATATTTGTGGCTGTATTTAACTTACAAGACAGTTAATAAAATTTTGTTATCCTTTATAACTAACCAAATCTTTCAATTAACTATGAATGGCCGTTAATTTTAGTGGCTAGATCTATAGGTGAAGCCTCATCCTCATCCCCAACGGGAGTATAAAGTGAAGTACTAAGGGTCAGGGAGGAAGAAGCAAAACAGGTCACTTCCTTAAGTGCATTAATCCTGGACTATATTCCCCCCTGTGATAGTGATGCTGAATCATACCCAGAGGTGAAAAGGCGCTCCAATTTTCACGTCGCAAGGCATGGAAAATATATGGAAGATCATATCTGAAGTGCCTCTTGAAGAGCTATATTCAAAGATCCCGTGACTATCATCCTTGTTCGTCAGGTTGGGACTTGGTGGTTTTGGATATCAAGAGATCCATACCGTGTTGAAATAAGTCATCTTAAGGAGGGAGAAGGAGCAAAAGTGTTGTCAAGATCTGACCAAAGCGAGGCTGTTGACCAATATCGGTGAATTTGAGGC
This sequence comes from Viscum album, assembly GCA_963277665.1. NCBI lineage: Eukaryota > Viridiplantae > Streptophyta > Magnoliopsida > Santalales > Viscaceae > Viscum > Viscum album. The sequence continues at coordinate 187,755,264 of OY728144.1, forward strand.
CGCGGTGTCCTGAGCATAGGATGATCATGCTGCAAATATGAAGGAGATAAAGCATAAGATCAAGGAGAAAGTTGTCCAGCAGATGCATCTTCAGCAACAGTTAGATATTGTTCCTAGGGAACTTGACCATCTTAACAATTCATTAGAAGGAGACCAAACAAAGGTATGAAAGTCATCGCAGATGCCAAGAATTTACTCCATCAAGCTAAAAAGAGTGAAGCTGGTTGAGTGAATGAACTTCAAGTGGCTTCTGATAAAGCTTAGGATGTCTTAAATCAAATGAAAAGTTATGTTTAAAGCCTCTTTTAATTATTGAGAAAAGAGAAGATACTTCAATCTGTGGATGTTTTTATAATCTTGTGCATCAATGAAAAATAAATTTCATCTGCAGTCATTTGTACCTGCATTATCTTGCTAATTACTTATATATTATATTTTTTTTTAACCTAATCCAATGGACCTAGTAAGAATAGTTTGATTTTTTGATAGGATTATACAAACAACCCCACAAACTTTGTATATTTTGTTTCTCAATATTGCATAAATCATACAATATGTACGTTTAGCAAGCTGGGACTCAAATTTTGTTTAGAGTTCCATTTACAAGTTCCCAATTTAATGAGTACCCTGTCTTTTGTTGGTAGTTTAAATTCATGCATTTCAGACATAAAAAGGCTAATGTTTAAGGTCGAATAGCTTTGACCAAATGGATTAAAATTGACTCAATTCCTTGATAATATGTTTGAAAACATATTACCACATTCAAGTATGGGGGAAAATATGTAAACTATGACTTACAAAAATTTTAACCTGAGGGATGATATGAAAAAAGTGATAAAAGGCATTAGAGTAAGTATTTCCTAAGAGTGAAGTTACCACTATTTAACAAACTCGTTAGGGGGTTGAATTATGCAGGGTCACTTAAGGGCATTGGATGCATAGTCAAATAATAGCATCTTTTGGATAACAGGTCCATTATGTAGACTACTTATGCAAGGCCACCTAGGGGCACGTGCTGCATAGTCAGGAAAAAGAACTCTCAGAAATTTTACTTTTCTATTGCTAAAAGCCAGTGGAAGTTTATGGAGATTCAAATTTTCCAAAGCACCGAGCCTACTGTATAGAGAGAGGTACTTGAATATGGATAGGATATTCCCAATCAAGATTGTCAAAGAATTTGATGAATGTCACTCCTACGAAGGTCTGACCCAAACGTAGGGAAAGGAAATATAAATCATAGACTTGAATACTTTCAGATCATGAAAAATAGTATGGGACAAATATGTTAAGGATGGATATTTTTGCAGATCCCTACATATCGTCGTTAAGACCAATAAGGACAAAATAGGTTCTCCTCCCAAGAATGAAGTTACCATTATTTGACAAACCTGTTAGGGGGCTTGAATTATACAGGGACACTTAAGGGCATTGGCTGCATAGTTAAATAATAGCATCTTTTGGCTGACAATTCTGTTATGTAGACTACTTATGCAAGGCCACCTAAGGGCATGTGCTGCATGGTCAGGAAAAATAATTCCCGGGTATCAGACATTTTGTGACCAGAAGTCAAGAAAATGGTTATAGAGATCTGGAAATATTTAAGGTTAGGAGTATGACACATAAAAATGGGTATTGTCCAATGCATGAAGGAGATACATAGACCAATGATGACCATAATCATGTTGTGGCTGGGTCCTGAATTGAGATGTTGGACTTCACTACATATCTCATTAGGATGAGAGTCAAGCCATATGTAGTTCTTGAAATACAGTTTAACGTCATGAGGGATGAGAGAATAGGAGATATTATTTTAGGGTCATAGAGTTCGGACCATAATGAGGAAGACACATTGTGTGTTTATTATAAACCTGATGTGAATAAAGACCAGGGTTTTCATACCACATTCATGTGCATCACAGGGGGACTTTTCAGCCAAGGGACTGACAGTGGAGTTTGGGGTTAGGCCCAAAGACTTGGGGCTGGGTTATAGGGATGCTCGAACGTTCCTACGTATCCCATAAGGATGGGAATCAATCTATATGTAGTTCTTGAAATACCCTCTGTACAGATTTGGTTCGTACATGTGAAGGGTGAAATGGGACTTTATTTCAATGATGGTTGGATCCAAGATTAAAGGTTCAGGAATTTCCATGTATGCACGTAGTCCTTGGAATATAACATGATTGTAGATCAATGTCAATAATGATTCCCTATCAGGTGAGGGTGTCAGAGACTATTGCAGTTTATTGTCATACAGGACAAAAATTTAAAATAGTTTAAGGTCATATACATGGACCGGTGCTTCATAGTTTAGCTTCATGTAGCTAGGATGTATTGTTATGCAGTTTAATGTCTTCCAGTGAGGACAATGGGGGACTGTATATTTTAAAGTCATATAGCAAGGATGATGATGAACCAATGTGAATATATTGGGTTTTTTTTTGGGGGGGGGGATTCACGGATCAACATAATATGAGATGGAGGTGAACCGATTTGAATATATTGGTTTTGGGCTTGAACCTCGGGAGGTTGCCTACGTACCCAGCCTAGAAGACAAGGATCAAAGTCTGCGTAGTTCGATTGATAATGAAGTGGTGATCGAGTTGTACTTAAGGAAAACCCAGAGATGGTGTTGGGACTTATGCATAGTTAGTGGCCCAGAGAGGGTGTTATGGTTTAAGCTTACTCTAAGCTCATGTGAGTCATGCTCGGTGTGAGAAATAAGAGGTAACAACAACCCTAACGATGCACAGTTTAATGTCATGTGGGACAATAGAGGGGTTATGCGGTTTAATGTCTTGCAACAAGGACAAAAGGGACTATGCAGTTTAAATTCTTGCAGTGAGGACTATAGGGTGTATTTGTGTTACACAAAATACTTCTTCAAGAATCTTTCACTGGTTGGAGTTTTAATGAGTTCTCCATCCATTGAGATTAAATAATAAGCTCCATTGGAGTAGACCTTATGTAGTGAATAAGGTCCTTCCCACTTTGGCTCAATATTTGGAGGTTTCTTTCCTGGTATCATTGGAGTTTTGAGGACCAATATCAATTCTCCTTGAATGAATGAATGAATATGAACTTTTTTATTGAAATCTTGTGCTATTCGATTCTGATAGACTTCCAAGTGGTGCAGGGTGCACAATCTTTTTTCATCTAATCATTCCAATTCATCAAATCGCTTCAGAGATTGTTCATCTATAGATAACTGATCACAAATGGATACTCTGAGAAAAGGTAATTGAACCTCAATGGGAAAGACTGCTTCTGTTCTATATACTAATGAATATAGAGTTGACCGCGTAGCAGTGCAGGTGGTGGTCCTATAAGCCCATAAAGCATGAAAAAGTTTATCAGGCCATGATTTCTTATCTTTATCCACCAGCTTTTGTAGTATGTTTGAAATATTATTATTGAAGGATTCTATTTGGCCATTGGAAGCTACATGATACTGAGATGAATGGTTGGATTTGATGTTGTATTCTTGATACAACTTTCTTACCTCAGGCGAACAAAAGTTGGGGCCATTGTCCGTCAATATGGTATGAGGGACACCAAATATGGTAATGATGTTAGACTTGACGAATCTAACAATGCCTTTAGAACTAACTTCTTTGATAGGTATTGCCTCTGAACATTTGGAAAAGAAGTCAGTAACAGTAAGAATATACTTAAACTTCTTGGATGTAGCCGGAGGATAAGGTCCTACTACATCCATTCCCCGTGTGGAAAATGGCCATGAGTATTTAGCTGTATGAAGCAAATCTGGGGGTTGATGAATGAAGTTGGCACATACTTGGAAAGAATGAAACTTCTTAGTGAAATAAATACAATGTTGCATCATTAAAGGCCAGAAGTATCCAAGTTTTCGAATTTGACCAGAAAGTCTATGTCCAGACTGGTGGGCACCACAAACTCTTGCATGTAATTCATTCATGACAGCCATTGTCTCTTCACCATTAATACATCTAAAGATAATTCCATCAAAACCTTACTTGTAGAGAAATATTTTGTTATCTGGGCTATCATAAAGAGTAAAATTGACCACACATTGCCGGACTTTTTCTTTCCCGGCTCTATCAGGTGGGAGTGTTCCATTTTGAAGGTATTCCTAGATAGGTTTCATCCATCCTGTAGTATGACCATATGGTTCAGAAATGGGAATGATTTCATTGATTTACTCTATTCTAATTTGAACAAAAGGTGAAACTACATGATGATGGGCAATACTGATGATTTTTTCGTCCCGATTTGGATCTTCCAGGGCTATGGCTACATTATCCAGTGCATCAGCATGGGAATTTTGTGATCACGGGACATAAAAAAATGTCGGTTCCGAGGGAAATTCCGCCATTAACTCTCTGACATAATCACACAAAGGGATTAACTCTTCTTTTCTGATGGAATAATCCCCATTTATTTGTTTGATTACCAAATCTGAATCACCTTTTACCCTCAAGTGATTCACCTATGCCTGAAGCATCAATTCCAAGCTTGTGATGAGAGCTTGATATTCTGCTTCATTATTTGTACCACATTCCAACAATAAGAAGGAATAGGGTAGCACGGCCTTTTCTGGGGAAATAATCATTATTCCTAACCCAACTTTTTTGAATTTAGTATCTTCCATTTTCTTCTCTGTTGGACTTCTGGAGGCAACATCAAAGTACATTTCCCATTTTTGAGGATTATCTTGAATAGAGAAGACTTCCTCATCAGGAAGTTCAATATTTAAAGATGTATCTTTTACAAATGGGTGTTCAACAAGAAAATCGGCCAGAGCTTGGTCCTTTATTGCCTTTTGAGACACATACTGGATATCAAACTACTGTAAAATAACTGCCCGCCTTACCAGACGTCCTGTAAGCATTGGACGACTAAGGATAAATTTGAGCGGGTTATTGTGAGATACCAATTGGACCTCATGATGTTGTAGGTAGTATCTCAATTTCTGAACTGCAAAGATTAATCCTAGGTAGCACTTTTCAATACTTGAATATCGATTTTTTGCCTCATGCATAGTCCGACTGAGATAATAAAGGTTGTTTTCATTCCCATCATCATTCTTTTGGGCAAGGAAGGCACCCAATGATCGCTCTAAACCTGTCACATAGAGAATAAGTGGTCTTCCTTCAATGGGTGGAATTAATACCAGTGGACTCAAGAGATATCTCTTGAGAATATCGAATTCTTATTAACATTCTTCAGTCCACTAGTAGGTGACTCCCTTATTCATTAATTTGGTGAAGGGTAAACAATTTCTAGCCAAATTGGAAATGAAACATCGAATATAGGACAAGTGTCCTTGAATTCCTCTTAATTATTTCAAATTTCGAGGAGGTGACATACCAAGGATTGATTTTTTCTTCTCAGGATCAACTTCGATACCACGATGGCGTACAACAAAGCCGAGAAATTTTCCTGAGGTTACCCCAAAAGCACATTTCAAGGGGTTCATCTTCAAATTATGTTGTCGAAGTTAATTGAATATTATTTACAGATCGGCCAAGTGATCAGAACTTTGTCTGTATTTAACCACCAAATAATCCACATAACATTCAACAAATTTCCCTAAAAAGGGATTGAAGATATGGTGCATGGCACGTTGATATGTTGCACCTGCATTTTTCAGGCCAAAGGGCATTACCTGATAGAAAAACACACCTTGAGGAGCTATGAAAGCTATAGAATCCTCATCCTTTGGGTCCATTCGTATTTTATTATACCCAGAATAACCATCCATGAAGGAAAGAGCTTCGTATCCAGTTTTTGCATCAATTAAGAGTTCTGTGATCGGAACTAGAAAATCATCCTTGGGACAATGCCGATTAAGATATATGAAGTCAATGAAAACTCTAATTTGTCCATTCTTCTTTTTCAAAGGGAAAATATTATCTATCCATTTGGGATACTAAACTTCTCTGATGAAGTTTTCTTTGATAAGCTTATCAACTTCAGCTTCAATTTTAGAAGCATAAGTTGGGTGTGTTCTTCTTGAAACTTACTTGAATACTTGATGTTCTTCTGGAAAACCCAAATGATGAGTGGAAACATCAGGATCAAGACCTTTAATTTCTGTATAATTCCAAGAAAATACATCTTGGTTTTTCTTTAAAAATGAAGTGTACATTTCTTGCACTTCAAGAGTCATGGTCGCACTAATTAAAGTGGGGCATGGATCTTCTTTTGTACCCAGATTTATTTCTCTGAGTTCATCCACAGTGGTAGAGATACCCTCTTCAAATGTTGGAGGATCATCACTGATATCTTCCTCTTCTTCTTCAGTATGTTTTTCTTCTTCTGCTTCTACTTTCATAGTATATGATGAAGCCGAATTTCCATGATCAGGGGAGAAGTTAAAATTTGAACATTTTGAAGAAGAGGCTGCCATTTCTGACCCTATTGATGATGAAGGGTCTTCCTGGCTTGATAGAGAGGAGATAATGGATTGAGAATCAACATCATTATTTTCCTCTGGTATTTCTATAACTTCTTCTGTCCTGGTTGATGAAGTATAGAATTACTGGATTTCAGCAGACAAAATGAAGACATCTTCATTTAATCTTTCATCATTGCTTGGCCAATCAACAATTTCTCCCATGTTGTCGGGCTCGATTGCCATAATTGACATTATGGAAGTTTTCATAAGATGTTTGGATTTGGGTCTATCCCATCAATTTGAATGATAGGAAACACATAATCTGTACTCATATGTATGAATGGGTTTACTGGAATCTTTTCCAAACCATATGAAGCATTAATTTTGATGAGCTTCTTCACTGTGGATTTTTCCTTTCCTTCCATGTGATAAAACTCTGCCTCAATGTATTGAGATTCACATGTTTTTAATGAGGCTTTGTCACCATACAATGTCCCAATTTGACCATTGAAACAATATTTGAGACATTGATGGTATGACGAAGGTACGGCCACATGTTGATGTAACCAAGGTCTTCCAAGAAAAATGTTGAAAGCTGTGTCCTGATGAACAACCATGAAATCTGAATTAGAAACAAGGTCTCCAAACAGAATTTTGAGTGTAATTTCTCCTAAAGGTTCTTATTAATTCTTATCGTATCCTTGAAACATCAAAGTAGAAGGAGATAAATCAGATTCGGTGATGCCCAATCGATGGAGTGTACGAATAGGAATGAGATTGACTCTTGATCCATTTTCAATGAAAGCTCATTGGATGTCTATATCATTGACTTTTCCTGATAGATAAAAAGGTCTGATATGTACATGTATAACATTATCTTCATCTTCATCTATAAAAGATATCACTACATGGAATTCTGCAGGATCATTCTCTATATAGTAGACTTTATCCATAGCAATTTCAGTTTTGAACTCTTGAGGACTTGACAAAGCCTCAATGAGCGCCTCCTGAAGATCTTTCGATAGATTCAAGGCATCCAGAATTGATAACTTGGCTGGTACTTAGTCCAAATGTTTCAAGACATCATACTTTTGGTCCAAAGGTCTGTGTTTCCCATCATGAAAATGTGGTTTTTCAGGTTCCTTGTAAGTTGATGCTTTAGCAGTAGATGCATCCCATATCGGGGTAGGAGTTGGAAACACTCTTGGCTTCGGTAGATTAGACTGACTAGGTCTATTTATTTTCTGATAGGAATAAGGTGTAACCTCTAACCGATCATCCAAAACCATTGCACCAGGACCGAATCTGCCATGTGTGGAAGAACTTTATTGTTCCTGTTGAGCCCATTGAAGGGATTTTCCATGAGTTTTTTCCACATATACAGTTCTAGAAGGGGTAGGATTAAAATATTGGCTTATGGAATATCCACATCTTCCCCTGTATCCTAGACCTCTGTCTCTTCCTCTAATTCTTCTATTAGATACAAAGAACTTAGGCTCATCATAATCGAAACTATCATTGGCATAAGGATCTATTAAATGAATCATGTTAATAGAACCAACGATCAATTCTTCATCTGATGAAGATTCTTCCTGATGAACCAATTCAGGATGTGCCATTTGGTGGGGTGGTGCCTGTTATTTTGAATTATATGGCATAAAATCTTCCAGAGTCAAATACAACTTAGTCTTTGACATGATCTCGTCTTCTTCTGGCTGCTCTTTTTTCTTCAAATTACGCTGCTTCTTTGAGGATTTCCCTTCTGATGAAGGGGGTTTTGTTGTGGAATTCATAGCAAAAGACAAAATTGGTTGATTCAATTGTGTTTTTAAAATTTCATGGGTTTGGTTGATTGTTTTCCTGACCATCCAATCATTATATTTCTGCGCATTTTTACTTTTGACTTCATGCCACTCACCTTCTTCTGGATCAGTAGCAGTAACACATGCTACCTAGGCTGAAGAACCTTTCAGTTTTACCTGTCCAGAATCCACCATCTTTTGTAGGAGGTCTTTGAAGACAAAACACTCCTGAATGGGATGACCCAACATCTGATGAAATGGGAAATAATTGGGGAGGTCTTCATCTCATTCCTTGTTTAGCCTTTTGGGCCTTGGCAACTGAACCGGGTTGTTTTCTAGAGCCGAGATGAAGTAACCCGGAACTTGTTCATTCTAGAAAGAATAAACTTTGTTCTTCAAATCTTCAAAAAAAATTCACCTTTGATATTTTTGATCATCTTGACGAGGCGGTCGTTGTTATTGACATTCAAAAGGTGGATCCCTTCGATATGATGAAGGTATTGAAGTGGAATAGGTACAGGTGCGTGTTTAAGTGTAACTGTAGCAGTCTCTGCTTTCCCTATTCTCCTTCTTGGAACTGATGGAATTACACAATTTTTAGCCTTAGTCTTAATAAGAGATTCTTATATCTGCTGAGCGATTGAAGTAAGGTCTCGAAACCCTCTTGTGTATTTCACAGGGATCAACGGTGTTCGTAATTCATCACGCAAATTTGCCACACAGATTGGAAACAATTCTTCTTGAGGGAGTGCTAAGCTTAAGGAATATGTTAATCCCTTCCAGCAAGCAATGAAATCTGAAACTCTTTAATTCTCCCTTTGCTTACAATTCGTAAGATCAAAAACTGTCGTCTTTGGCAATATTGAGCTGAATTGAAGAAGGAACCTTTGACGGAGATCTTCCCACCCAGTAATTGACTGGGATTGTAAACTTTTATACCAAACAAAAGAAGGTCCTTGTAATGACTGTACAAAACACCTGAGCTTAACTGCTTCTTATTTTTGAGGAGTTCCCATCATAGGATCACAACGAGAAACAAAATGTGTTGAGTGTTGTTCTGGATCTCCCGAACCATTAAAAATTGGGAATGTGGTACTTGAAAATTTTGATGGGGGAGGAATTTCATCCACCCATTCAGGGTAATCTCTCTTTTATGGTTGAATTTATGCATGATTTCTTTCCATATCTTCCAACTGAGTTGTTAATGACTCAATAGTAGTAATTAATTTTTGAGAAACATCTGGTTGATCTTGGACCTGAGTAGGTGCAATAACTGGAGTTTGGATGGGTGTGGCGACCGGGACTGCCACTGAGGGTAGTATTATCAGTTGTTGTTGCGTATGACCCATAGGATTGGACCTATGAGGGTGTACTTGTAAAGGGGGATATTTTTGATCCATCCCAGTAGCTGCAAAAAATTCCCTTAATTGATTAACTCCAGCATGCTTATGAGGAAGACTACCTTGAATTAGTTCTGCATTTAACCTCCTTAATTCCTTCATTTATTCTTCTTGTTGTGTAAACCTTTACTCTAATGAGAGTGATTGGACTTCTCCAGAGGTAGGGTGGGTGTAACATGACTTTTACCCTTTTCCTTGGCATGTGCCTTGCTGGAGTATGGAAGGGCATTGCCCGAAGGAATATCTTTCCCTTGGGCAACCCTCTATCTTCTGGTACGCACACCTCCTTCATTCATTTCTGTGTGAACAACCTATTAAACAGGAACTTCTTCATCTGATCCCTCTGAGTGAGCCTCATGTTCTGGGGGGGTTAGTGACAACGGCATTGATGACATTTATCGATGCATAACGCATTGCAGGCCTTCTTTCAGCGCTTCTGCGATACTATCTTCCTCCATGTCCTTTATGAGACATTGCATTTTGTTTGGTTGATCCCTCAGGAACTTCTTGATGAACCGTAATTTAGAGGGAATTTCCTGATAATTCGGCTCTGTGTTCCTCTTATGGCTTCTTCCCTAATCGAGAGAAGACTGACTTTTGTTGAGGAAGAGATTGAGAATTTGAAAAGGTCCCCAGTCTGGTGGACTGGGGCTGTTATTGTTTTTCCTACTCAACTCCTCGAATCCTATCTATTGATCCCGAGGGTTGAGTTAAAAGAGTCCCCAGTCTGGAAAGCTGAGGTGGTTCTTGATCTTCTACATCTGAAACTTTCTTAAAATACCTCCAGAGTTTGTGGATTTTAGTCTAGAAATTGGTCGGATGCATCAACCTACATCCACTCAAATCACCTGGCTCAGATGATCGCTGGATTATTTCTGACACTTATGTCACTTAATGATATGCCTGCTCTAAACTAGAATCTTGTTCAATATTCCCATTTGCTTGGTGCAAAGGTAATTCGACAACTTGTTCTTTATATGCCTGACTTTGGGAAGAACTAGTTGAGGCCTATTCTCGAGCAAGCCTTTGATTAAACACAAAACCAATTAGTTGTGTCCAACCAAGGGTAATAACATTGCATGAGACCACTTTTTGTGGGATTTGTTGACTGGGTATCACGGTGAAATGAAATTCTCCATGAACACCCCATCTCCCAATATGAATACTAGATGGGGCATTGGTAATTAACCGGCACAACCTTTTTAACGTGCCAAGGAATGAATGTTGAAGGGCTCTCTACTTCTTTTCAACCTTTGTATGTCGAGAAAATGAGAGAGATGCCAATTCAATTTGGCATTGAACCCTTCTATTATCTTGACATGATTTTTATATTCATCATAAGATAATATTTTCTCTTTTAAGTGACAAAGAGTTTTCCATATGTTGAGACGAATATCGTGAATACAATATTCTGTCAACATTTCTGGAATATCATACTGAGAGTCAGTCAAAGGGAAAAACATGACTGGTGTTTCACCTTTTTCCAGTTGTTTTCTCATATTCAGCACTTCCTCTTTGTCATTTGATGAAGATTCTTCTACCTGATTGGACCAAAGCTGGTGCTTCTTTATTGGTTCATCATATTCAACAAGATTGGTAGAGAATTCATTTGTCAAATTAGAAGATGAATGACTCAGGGGTGGTTCATAGAATGACCTACACCCAGGGTTATCTTCTGATTGAGAAAGTATTTCACCTGCTAGCGGTAAGGCATCAGACATGACTGGCTTCACATTTGTAAGTTCCTCAAGATAAGAGGGCTTTCTCATTACTGCATTGTCCATTGAATAATTTTCCAGGAAATGCGAATTACTACTGCAGAGAGGACTTTCGCAGCTAAATTCATCATCATGGTGAGGACCACCATGGTGGGTTACAGTAAAAGATGAAACCTCTTTCTCCTTGGTCTTCTGGCCATGCAGAGGGTTATTGTGGCTCTCATCTGAAGATGATACTTAAAGATTGACCGAATTTTCATGAAGCAAGCCTTCATGAGTAAGTGTATGATGAAGACCTTTATAATTATTGTTGTTACTTCCGGAATCTAGAAATGAGAGAGTATAATCTTGATTTGCAATAGACAATTGTCTGAGGGCTTCAAGAACTCTAGCATTGAGCAAGGCCTTATTGCAGATTGGCTCTTGATTTTTCAACTATATTGGATGGGTCTTTTTCTTGGATGCCTTCTTACTCACTTTGGAAACCACTTGTTGATGAAAGTGGTTATAATGGGAAGGTGTATGTGTCTGCTCAGAATAAATGGTCAGGTTAGGCTGATTATCTCCATTTAAATCGGGTGTATGTACCTGACTTGATTGTCTGTATGATATGGGGGAGTATTCCCCACGACCCTCCTAGACTGGAACAGAGGTGTTTGTATGCTCCTGAGTGACATATTGATGAGTCACTCCACTTATAGGGATAGATTTATGTTTATTTCCATGTGATGTCGCTGAAGTTGTTATAATATTCTGAAAGGTATCTAGAATATGGGCAGGGATTTTCTTCTGCTCTTTCACCATTTTCAGAATGTGCTTGGTGACTTCAGCTGCCGAAACTAGAATATACATCCATTCCATGTCTGTATTAGGTGTATGGGCCTACTCCTATCCTCCTTTTCCTCTCAACAGATATTGACAGTACTTATGCATAGGGGTAGAGAGTTGAGTCTGTTCTAAATTTGTCGTCGGAGGGTTCTGACTGACTTCTCCGGGTGCAACCAAATGAGACTGTTGGCAGGGTTGATGAACATTGGAAGGTGTATTTGCCTTCTATGTATTCTCCATAAATTATGGTTGATGGGTTTCCTTCAATACTAGCAGATGAGACTGCTGACAGAATTGGTGATTGTAAACAGGTGTATGTTCCTGATTACCAGTTTCCACTATATTAGATTGGTGAGCTTTTTTGGATGCAGTCAGACGAGCCTGCTGACTGGATAATGATTTATAAATAGGTGTATGTGCCTACCTATAGTACTCTGTCATAATTGCCTAGCGGGATTTGTGTGTTACTGCCATACGAGTCTGTTGAGCAGTGAAATCAGGACGGACAGGTGTATATGCGCCCTCATTGTTTGTCATCAAGTTAGATTGATGGACTTCTCATAAGGGGGAAAAGGTAAGAACCTGCTCCCTATTGACTGAATTTCACCTCTAGAGGTTCATCTTGCATGCTCGGATCTAAGAAACCTGAGCTGAACACCTAGATTTGATACCCTCATCATGTTGAGAGTGCACTACTACATGAGTCTGGTGGCGATTGTTGGTGGGAGTCCTCAGGAAGGACTCCTGTCTTCTGGAACCGAGGCCTTGAGTGACCTCTTCATTCACCTCCTGGTAATATGGTAGGGACTGGTTATTGCGTTCCGAGGATAACGACTCGAAATGGTTGGAAACGGTGGTTGGCACCACCTGCTTCTTGACCACTAGTCATCGCTGTCCAGACAACTAAGGTGAGTTGTTAACTTGGAGGGCTTGTCAATCGGCCTCCAGAGTCAGGATGGTACTGTTTTTACGGTATTCCCTCACCAATGCATTCGAAACCCAGCATTGCAGATGCTGAGTAGGTGATGTCGTCCTCAGAGCGGATGAGGATCCAGTAGGAGTAGCGGCCTAGGTATTCACAGGTGTGAATTTTAAAGAAGCCATTTCATATTGCAAAGAGATCTTGAAAATGAGTGCTTGTTTGATATAGCAGACATAATCAAGATAAGTTTTTCCAGACTACATCTTTTGGATAAGCACATATGTTATTGATTGCTTTGTTGGTCCTCATATTGAGTTTAATAGGGGCCTAAAAATAAGTAAAACATCATTTAACTTGGTTAAAGATTCACGTCGGGTTCACCATTTTTTGTTTCTTCTGGAAATGGGGATGTCCTTGTTTGTTTAAGGTTCAAACTTTCCAATTTTTTTCTAATAGGTTTATTCATAGAACTGGAAACATCCAATGATTCTATATCCATTTGGACCAACTTTCCAAAGGTAGGTGCTCATTAGTTGTGGACTGATGAGGCTTAAGAATTTGCATTGGTCGAGAGGATGGGAGGTTAGGCTCATCACACCTTTTTTAGGGGAATTATTACCTACTCTGGGACTCTCTTATAGATTTTAGTTATGTTCATGAATCCTTATTAATTCACCAAGTATGAAAATGAGTTTTCCTTTAGATTTGGCAATCAATGATTGATATGTATAGGATTTAGAGAATCTTTTATATGTATTTGAGGTTCTTCATCGATAGAGAATAATCCGTATGTATTGGATATTCTTAGTCAATGGTATCCTTAAGTACATTATATAGAAATCTCTTGGTCATTATGATGACCATACTGGTTTTAAAGCCACTCAGTGGGGCACTTTAAGTTTATTGTCATTCAGAAAGACAGGAATTATTTCAGATTTGGGATCGTACCCGCAGATGGGCTACCTACGTATCCTAAAGGAATCAGAACCCACATAATTTTATAGGAAGGATATATTTTAACGTCATATGGTATGGAAAATAATTAATGAAAGATGGGCTTGAACCTTACAAAGTCTTCCTACGTACTCTACTTTTAAGGCAAAGATCAAATTCCACGTAGTTCAGGTAAAGAAAAATGGGGTTTATGCATGGTTAACGGTCCAAAAAGAGATTTCATTATTACTTTTATACTCTAAGACCACTTGATTAATGCTCGGTGTGAGAAACAAGAGGTATCAGTAAACTTGACGATGGTTCCATGAAAGATGTAGTCATGAGAAATGATGTAGGGATTACGTATGTATGGTGGCCCAAGTAAATGAAGATCAGGACTTAGTTCAGGAAAGAAGCCCAGGAGAAGGGTCCATAAAGGTATTTGTACTTTATGGAGATTTGGAATTTTAACTCGGGACTTACTCCTAAAAAGGAATCCCAAATTAAGAGGGACTTATAATTGGGTTTTATTCCTGATAAGGAATCCCAAATCAAAAGAAAATAAGGATGGGGCTTACTCCTGAGAAGGAGGCCCAATGTTAAGGGAACTTGGGGCTTACTCCTGAGAAGGAGACCCAAAGTTAAAGGAAATTATGATTGGGACTTACTCCTGAGAAGGAGGCCCAATGAATTCCTCTCTGATAAGGAAGCCAACAAAGGAACCATGCCATAAATGGATTTGAAGAAGGTTTTAAAGGCCATGTCTTGAAAAGGATAGGTGGATTTGAGGAAAGGAGGTGACTAAGAAGGAGGCGCACAAGTATTGTTTTGGCGTGCAAGTCCTGATCGTGCAAGTAGACTTGCACGACATGAGTCACCTTGGGCGATGAAGAATCCATAGGGTAATACTTGGGTGACTTTGAACTCAAGCCCTTAGTATTATCTCTAGAGGCTTCCAAAAGGTTGGTGTGCAAGTTCCCTTGGGAGGGCAAGGTGGCACGCAAGTGTTTCCATTTCCCTTAAGGGTTGGACACTTAGGCGCGCAAGTATTGACGAGTTTTAACACTTAGACCTTATTCTTCCTCTTTAGAGCTTCCATTCTAGGTAAATAATTACCTTGGAAGTGTTCGGAAGACGTCAAACAAAGACTTGGGTGACCAGAGATTGAATCTGAGTTTTGGAAAATTTCATCCTTGAAATGGGGGGCCCACAGGGGCTATTTATAGGGCACTGGGAACCTTGGGTGAAAAGAAGAATAGGGTTCGCAAGTGACTTGTGCGACCCATATGTGGCGTGCAAGTGACTTGCGTGGTGAGTAGGATACTTGCCTGACGCCCTCCAAATGAACTCCTGGTTCATCCCTTTGTCAATTTTTGATGTTCTTTAAAGGGTGACCCTCATTAGGCTTAAGGTATTCCCCTTTTCCATTCGTTGGACTCTATGAAGGAAAGTAGTGTCAACAGTTCTGAAACAGATTGTGGTAGTTCTAGCCAAGCTCTCAATGCTCAATGTGCTATGTATTTCAAAATAACTTAGGTAGGCACTTGTTGAATCCCTTTGTAGCTTATAGAAGTTTGAGATAGAAGTAATTGTGGTTGAGGTTTATTGATTGGAGAATATTTCCTTGGAATTTCATGTAACAATCTCATTCACTGATCAAGATTAGGAAGAAGTCATCTAAGGGAATATGAGGCCCCTATATGTTTTAGTCAAACTCAAAAATGTTAATGTCTAAAATGTTCTTATTGATAATGTATATGGGATCAATCTCATCCCAATTAAAATCCTTTGAATTTTGGGATATGGTGAAGGGGACCTATATCCCACAAATCTAACCACTCAAGGGTATGATAAGCATGAGAAAAGACCTCTTGGGAAGATCAAACTTGAATCCCAGTTTGGGTAACTCACATCTGATGCTGATTTCATGGTTATTCAGCAATACACCACATATAATGTCCTGCTTAGGAGGCTCTTGCTCTATAGCCACTTGGTGGTACCTTCAACATTCTATCAGTGTCTGAAGTATCTCATAGATTTAAAATTTGGCATACTACATGGTGACAATACCCCCTTCAAGACTTGTGGATCCACATATGCTGAATCATATTTCTAAAATAACAGAGGAAAGAAACCAATAGAGGATGATGATATATAGGTTGTATCTCCCAATGGATTGGGGACCACCCCTATGAGTCCCTAGAGTATGCTCGACAGTGAATATATGCTCCCCATAAATTTGGTTGAGGTAGAAGATCTAATCCTAAGGGTCCAAACCCCTACCTTCCTTAGTGATAGTGTAAAATAAAATAAACTTCGAAATCTCTATGTGATGAATTAGATAGAAAGGGATGATAATGTCTCTTCTAATTGCCTCCCTCACCCTGATAGTGACAGATAAGCCATCATATTTCTAGCTTCATCTGAAAATGTCTCCATGGGCTCAGGAATGGAAGAGGATGAGGATGGCCTCAGAAATTCTCCTCCCGCATTTGAGGAAGGTGTCTCCACCCCTATAGATGAGCTTATACAAATAAATCTAGGAATAGAAGAAGACCCACAACCTACTCTGATTAGTGCCTCCATTCCCCTCAAATAGAAAGAGATGTACATTGCATTTCTAAAGCAGCACTGATATGTGTTCACTTGGAACTATATAGAAATGCCTGAACTGAATCCAGATGTTGTTATGCACCATCTCAGACTACCCGATGAGCATCAAGGCTTCAAATAGGAAGATAGTAGGGCACACCCCTCTCACGCCACCAATGTTGAAGCATAATTTGACAAGTTTATCAAATCTAACTTTGTTCAAGAAGTATAATAGCCAAAATGGCTTGCCAATATCATCCCCATCAAGAAAAATAATAGGCATATTAGGGTCTGTATTGACTTCAGAGACCTTAATTGGAATTTACTGAAGGATAATTTATCATTTCTAATCACAAAAACTCTTGATCAATGTGACTACTAGCTTCAAAACCCTTTCCTTCATGGATGGATACTCAAGGTACAATTATACCAATATGTCCCCTAAATATGTAGAATCCATTGCCTTCAGATCACCTCAAGGGATCTTCTATTATCAGTTCATTCCCTTTGGATTAAAAACATTGGAACCATGTATCAACGTGTCATGCATCACATCTTTAATCCATTCCTGGTAGGTATATTCAAGTGTTATGTCAATGAACTGGTTGTTAAATATCAACATCAAAGTGATCACTTCACAGATCTCTATAAAATTTCCGACAAGTTGCGACAACACAATCTAAAGATAAATCCACTAAAGTGTGCTTTTGGGGTAACATCAAGAAAGTTCCTTGGATTTATGGTATGTCACCATAGCATTGAGGTTAATCCATAGAAGACTATTTCTATTTTAGAAATGTCACCCCCTAGAAATATCAAATAACTAAGGGGACTCCAAGGGAACCTCTCATATATTCAGCGATTCATAGACAACTTGGCCGGTAAATATCGCCCCTTTACTAGTATAATGGAGGAAGGAATTTTCTATGAATGAGACAATGACTGTTAAAAATCCTTCAAAAGTATCAATAAGTAATTACTGCACCCACTGGTTTTGATTTCTCTAGTGCAAGGGAGGCCACTAATCATATATGTTTCCACCATAGAGAACTCACTGGGCACCCTCCTCACACAGAAAAATGATACAGGAAGTGATAATAGTCTTTACTACCTCATCCAGATGATACTAGGTACTAAGACCAAATATTATAATGTCAAAAATAATTTTCTTCCACTCATCTTTGTGGTGAAAAAGCTGACGCATTACTTATAGCACCACAAATTCCAACTGGTCTCTCGTATTGATCCTCTAAAGTATATCATTGATCATACTATGTTGATTGGGTGCATGGCTCGATGGTTAGTTATTCTGAATAAATATGACGTTCAGTTCAGATCATAGAATTCAGTGAAAGGGTGAGCCCAAGATGATTTCCTTGCAGCACATCCTGCCCCAAAAAATACACCAGAGGACAACCAACTTTCATATGAGGGGGTCTTTTATGCCCATGACATTCCCCATACATGGTATATGTACTTTGATGGTGCCTCTCAGATCCCTTTTGGCACAAGGATGGAAAACTCAAAGCTCAATCGGGTTGGTCTAGGGATTTTATTTGTCTCTCCATACAAAGTATTTTTTCCCTACTCTTTCTCACTATCTAAAGGTTGCACAAATAATGAGGCAGAATACCAATCCCTCATCACTGGATTGGAACTATCCCTACAAATGCACATAGACTACCTAAATATTAAAGGGGACTCAAAATTTGTGATAAATAAGATCAATGGTAAATATTCCATTAAAAAGTAGGAATTGGATCCTCTCATTGGCTACATCTAGGGATTGATGGAATAATTCCCTTTTGAGCCCACATTGCATCATGTTCTTCGATCATCAAATTTTCACACCGACACACTGGCTAATGTAGCCACCATCTTGGTTAACCCTGATCAGGAGGAAGAAATATTCCATATCACACATCTAAGAATGGTATCATCGATTATCATATGTGATATAGAAGAAATAAATCAGTTAAGTGCCACTCCAGAGCATGATGAGCCAACGACTACCCCTAGATGAATGGAGACCATAATTGGATATCTCAAAAATGGGATTCTCCAAAAAAATCATGACGAAAGGGAATAGATTTTGTGTTGACCAGAAAATTTCACTCTATGGGATGGTCTAAATGAGAAAAAAAAAGTCCTCTAAAAATTAGGATTTTATGGAATCCTCCTTAGATACATAGCATGAGAAGAAAATCTTACTATCATAGAAAAAGTCAATGATGGCTCTTGCGGTGCCCATCAATCTGGAACTAGGATATCCCACAAAATCATGAGGTTGTGATATTATTGGAAAACCATGATATATGACTATGTGGAATTCACCAAGAAATTTCATGCCTACCAGATCTATGAAAACTTTATCTATCATCTACCAGAATTGCGATATACAGCTAAATATCCGTGGTTGTTTGTCGTTTGGGGAATAGATGTTGTGGGGCTATATCCTCCAAACATAGCTAAGCAGTTTAAGTACACACTTAATACTAAAAACTTCTTTTCCAAATGGGGTGAGGAAATACCCATCAAGGAAGTTGGGATGAATAATATCATCAACTTCATGAAGTCCAATATCATCACTAAGTTCAGAGTCCCTCATACAATATTGATGGACAACGACACCAACTTCTATTATACATAATTGAAGAGACTGTACCAGGAGTATAATATCAAGTTCAATCACTCATCTCGCTATCATGCAGCGGAAAATGGATAGATAGATACCTTCAATAAGACTCTATCGAATATAATCCATAATATGGTTAATAAGGATAATAAGTCTTGGCCGGAAAAACTCCTCCATGCTTTATGGGCCTACCGTACCCCTGCACATGCTGCCACATAGGAAATGACATACTCATTGGTGTATGGGACCGAGGAATTGTTACCCATAGAGTTCCAACTACCTTCACTCCAAATAGACATTTTTGAACATCTCTCAGATGATGAACAATTGAAAAAGTGGCTAGACAAATTGGAATGGCTAGATGAGAACAGATTGTGGACACTGCACAACCTAGTGGTTCATTAGAATTGGATTGCATAGGAATTTAATAAAAAGGTTCACCTTCATTCATTTATCTAAGGGAAACTGGTACTGGCTCTCATAACTCCAATGATATCGAGAAAGAATCCCCCAAAACTAGAACCCAAGTGGGAAGTTCCTTATATAATACTTACGGTTTATCATAATGGAGATTAATTATTAGCCACCATGGATGGGGAGTGTGTCACACCACCCATCAAAGTGAGATTTATCAATAAATAATTTCCATAGATATCATAATATGGGAATCCAAATCATAGTAAGCCTCATCATTCATCCTAACCACATGATGATAAACAGTATGGAGTTCATCCTAGCCACATGATGTCAAACTGTATGGTTCCTTAAGAAATACATATGGCTTGATTCTTGCTATCAAAGGATACATAGTGATGCCTGAACCTCTATTTTTGGGCCCATACATAGGATTAATTTCCTTTCATATCGAGTAATCCTATGACCTTACCGCATGATACTAAACTATGAGGAAAATGTCCTTACCTCATGACTTTAAATAGCAAAAAAAAATTCCTTACCACATGACGTAAAACTATATAGATCCACAACTTCCCTTTTCCTTCACATCGGATGATCTACATTCTTATCGCATCATGTAAAACTACACGGATCCATAATATTAATCTTCATTCACATAGATTTATCTTTATACTTACTATATGACGTTAAACTGCACAGGTTTCTTTGAACTATGTATGGCTTGATTCTCATTTCCAATGAGATACATAGGGATTCCTCGATATTATATCTTGGTCTGGCCACCACATGATATAAAATTCCTCTGTCTTTCTCTTAAATGTCTCTAAACTATGAGAGAAACCATTTTCATTCCTTGTTTCTCACATCGATCAGATCACATGGGCTTAAGAGTCTCAGTAATGGTTTCCCCACACAAACAAGGCATAATAGCTTTCGACAGACACATCTCGGTCCTGAATGAAAGACCTTAAAAGGAATGTCATGAGTCCTCATTGCATGATGTTAAACTTCACTGTTAATGTCCCATGCATGACATGAAACTGTAAACCCCTATGAACCTCACCTCAGAGGACCACTGTAGTTGGTTTTGGTCTTCTACCACACCTCCATCAGCTCTATCCCTCTTCATGTCGGGGAGCCCACATCTTTGCCACATTATTTTAGACTTCATGGTTCCTCAAGAACTACATGTGGATTGATTCTCATTTTTATGAGATATGTAGCGACGCCCAGAATTCTATCCTTGGTCCTAGCCGTGACATCACCATTTTTTCACATCAGTCCATATTCATCCTTGTTTCATGACATTAAACTACATGGTTCCTTAATAACTATGTGTGGGTTGATTCCTATCATCATAGGATATGTAGTGAAATCTAGGTCTTCAATCTTGGGGCCAACTAGAAAAACTAGTGGAAATAATTCCCACCTCTACATATGGGTTAGACCTATATAGAGTATTTCCCATTTAAGAAATACATGTGACTTGATTCCAATCACCATGGGATATATAGTGACACCCATAATTCCATTCATGGGCCCAACCATGATACCACCATTTCACATCAGGGTATCTGCATCCTCACTACATGATGTTAAACTGCACAGATTATCAGAACTACATGTGGTTTGATTATCATTTTCATGAGATATGTAGTGATGTCTGAACTTTCACCCTTGGTCCCAATTGCAACATTTCCATCCATTCATGTCAGTTCCTACATCCTTACCACATGATGATAAACTACATGGAAATATGTCCTTACTGTATGATGATAAACTGCATAGTAAATGTCCTTACTGCGTGACATTAAACTGCACGGAAAACTTCTCCACTATATAAAGATAAACTATGCAGACCATCATCCATTTTTATTCCTTATCTAAGGAACACAAGAGACTTACCTCGGTCAACCAGAGTATAGGGTGCTTCTATTATATTTTAAAAGCACCTCATTCATTGCGCCATACTTCATGTCTTGAGTACCTCATGTTGTCATAATCATTTCATATTCCTTGGAAAAGAAAAAGTGATCTATTGTTCCATCCATTCTATTGATGAAAAATTTATTGAGACCCACAAACTGGAGAAATATTATCCCAATATAAAGGGATTTCTAATTCGTGTGATCCTAAAGTTATTGAGGAAAAACTCAACACCATAGCGTGATCTGAACCTCTCCCAGTATGACTATCCCATATCATTACTCATGACTTGATAACCTCAAGCTGTGATTTAAAAAATTTCCATCTCTTGCTATGAAGGATGTTGGGGTGCTCTTAACCCTAAGTACCCTACTTAGGATCTTGTGAAACATTTCCCATATTAGGTCCATGTGATTCGTAACCTTAAACTACCTACACTTTGGTCAAAGTTGTACAACCTTAAACTCTATCCTATAATGGTTTAAATTGCAAGACCTTAAACAACTAGTGAAAGAGACGCAAAACTTGTCAGGTTGAAAATATGCAAAGGGAGACCTAATAAAAATTCAAGTCTTTGCTCACTAAACTCTTCATCACCAGAGTTTAGAGCACAAATAAACAAGGCATAAAGCTCATGGGGTCCACTCTGTGGCCATAGTAAAATCTAATCTATACTCATTATAACCCTTGGTTTAGGAAAAAGTTAGAGTAATGATTTTTCACATCTCCTCACTATGAGAATATGTTTTCTAGGCAGTGACATAACTTTTAGGGTGCTTGAACCCTTCTTGGATATTACATTTTTCACAAATCACACTTCATGATTTGAGTGTCTCAGATCACTGTAAACCTTATATATCCCTTGGAAAATATATCTAGCTTCATGAGACCCTTTTCTTGACTATGAATGTATGCATGTGGATCATGCATATGTGCTCATGGTTGGAAACCAAATGCATCACTCTACAAAAAGTACATTCCAATCCTCATGATCATGGCATCTCTCAACACCTCAGTGTGTCTGAACTACTCCTGATATAACTATACCATATCATCCTCCCAATTCGAGTACTTTGGACCATGATTTAAAATCTTCATACCACACTATTTGAGTATATTATACATCTTCAACATTACATCGCCATGTTTTGTACCCTTTCTTAAGGTTGTAATGCGACACTCCATTCTAGAACCTTTGGTGGCCCACACCGCATGATTTGAAACCATAGGGCATAGGGATTGAGCTTAATTATCAAGATCTTAACTGCCCTAGGGTGCCAAAACCCTTCTTGGATAGATTTCCTCTCATACCCAACCTCATCATCTGGACATTTGAGTCTTCATAAATCTTTCATAGACCTCATAAAGAAGTGGAGTTCATCTTTTGCTTAGCCATGCTACTGATGCATAAGGGCCCTGAACCACTAACTAAAGTCATCTACTCCTTTTCAAAAAGGATCTTTAATCCTTGTGAGCCCTGGAAACACCACTATGGAACTCAGAACTTCATAGTGTTATGAGTCATCCTCAGTATGTATTCCCCATCTCATATTCATGGAATAAAACTTTTGGGCTATGATTTACATCATCCACTCTTCAACTATCTAGGAGGACCTAGAATCCCTAGTATTTATCCCTCAATCAATATTACTTCCATAAATCTTCCATGACCCTTAGAAAAGAGTGGAGACCATATTTTATTGGCCATGATATTGATGCATAATGGATTCAACCCACCAATTAAAGACATATCCTCCTTACAAGAAAGGAACTTCAATCCTCATGAGCCCTAACAACACCACGGTAGAACCTAGAACCTCAGTTTATTTTAGGTCATTCCTGACAGGTCTGCACTATATTCCATGTCCATCAATATAAGGTCCTAGATAAAAAAACATTAAACTAAAGAAATATCAGGTCTCAAATGAAAGACACTAAACTAAAGCAATATTAGGTCTGAGCTAAAATACCTTAAACTAAAGCAATATCAAGTCTGAGCTAAAAGACATTAAATTAAAGCAATATCAGGTCTGATCTAAAACTAAAGAGATATCAGGTTTGAGCAAAAAATACATTAAACTAAAGTGATATTAGGTCCCAAATAAAAGACCCTAAACTAAAGAAATATCAAGTTCAAGCTGAAATACCCTAAATGAAAGCAATTTCATGTTTGAGCTAAAAGACCTTAAACTAAAGCAATAGAAGGTCTGAGCTAAAAGACCCAAAACTAAAGTGATATTAGGTCTGAGCTAAAATACCTCAAACAAGAGAGATATTAGGTCCTAACTAAAAGACCCTAAACTAAAGAAATATCAAGTCCGAGCTAAAATACCCTAAACTAAAGCAATGTCAAGTTTGAGCTAAAATAACTTAAACTAAAGCGGTATTAGGTCCCAACTAAAATACCCTAAACTAAAGAAATATTAGTTCTAAGCTAAAAGACCTTAAACTAAAACAATATCAGGTCCGAGATGAAAAATCCTAAACTAAAGAAATATCAAGTCTGAGCTAAAATACCTTAAGCTAAAGAAATATCAGGTCTGAACTAAAAGACCTTAAAGTAAAGCAATATCATGTCTAAGCTAAAAGAGCCTAAACAAAAGTGATATCAGGTCTGATCTAAAATACCATAAACTAAAGCAATATAAGGTTCAAGATAAAATACCTTAAACTAAATCAATATCAGGTCTGATCTAAAAGACCTTAAACTAAAGCAATATCATGTCCGAGTTAAAAGACCATAAATTATAGTATAATAATGATTTAATATGTGGGAGATAGTAATTCCTATTACATGACCATACCATAATCAAGCGACTCTAGCCAAGCCTATCACCTTCAGCATAAGATAAAGCACTCACCCTCCGAGACATGTATCCTACCCAAGAAATCCTTCTGCAAATCAGGTGATCTCAATATAACTAGAATATATATTCAGTAGATAGTATTGTGTTGGTGGGAATTCAGGAGTACTTCTCAAAAGGAATTTGTTATGATTTAAATATCCAGATCCAAACGTTTGGGTTTACTTGATGTTATGAAAGGTATGGGTAGCTGAACGCACTGTCGTGACACGTCAAATTTATTATGTTTTATAGATGATTTTATAGTCTAGGGTATTCCTAGGTCATATTTCAAGGAGCATTGGTAGGTTTAGAGTGTGCATTTTTAATAAAAAGTACTAAAAATAGGGGTGATTTTGAAAACAATTTTTAAATGAAATGACTTAATTGGAAGTTTAAAATGCCAAATGGATTTTTTAAAATATGAGATAAAAGGGTTCATTGTGAGTTCACTACAACACTTTAAGAGTTCCTTGTTCTCAATTGATTATTAGGTTTTGTTGTAATCCTTTGGTTGAGGGATGACCAAGATCTTAGTTCCCCTCTTTTCTCTTAAAATGATGCACAAAGAACCACCTCTTGACACAACAATCATGTTGTCAAGGTTTGGACCTCAAGAATAGAGTGAGGTATACCAAATCATACTAACATATCATGTATGTGTGAGAAAAATAAGATTCTTGTGTTGTACAATCGAAACAACCCAAGATTCTCACTCAAATCTCAACCCAATAGGTATTTAGATGACAAATTTTTCACTTAATTTAACCAAAAAAATTCATTCAGAGAAGGTGGTTTTGGGAACATAGATTGTGTAAAACCGATTGTCCCATGGTTTTTGACCACAAGAGAGTCGAATATAGCTTTGTAAAAAACTAGAAACATGTTTCCACACTTCTTGAATATCTCAACCAAAAGTTTAGAACCATTTGGACAACTAGATCCTGATATATTGACAGAACACAGCACACTTCTTTTGACTTCGTGCAGATTCAATGTGCTAGAAAGATCAGTCTGGATGGGCCACCAAATGATAGAATTAGATTTGGTTTTATTCATATGAAATGTGTACCATTTAATTTTGGACTAGAACAAAAAAATTAAGCCCATTAGGATGCATGGTTTAGTATAAGTAGGTGATTTAGTACACTGGTGTGCATGGATCATGTGCAGTTTGACCCATTTTTCTTGGACATCATCATAGGACCTCCAAATCACCTCCACATTAAATGAAATTATCAAAACAAGTATCATTGACCTTTTATAATGTAATAAAAACAAAATAATTGAATCAAACATGAAGTGAAATTTTTTATTATTTTTATAATTTTCAATACCAAACTAGTTTAGCATAGTGGTGTAAGGGTGAAAATGAAACAGTGAATCATGGTACGATCACACCCCCACACCTAAACATTTTCACTCCTGGGAAAAGTCATATTTACAAAAATTATGCATGTAGATATTTCCAACTTCATAAAGATTTTACATTCAATGAAAATTTAATTTCTAATAGAAATGTGATCAAAGAGAAAATCACATCGAGGAGTTATTATCAGTGATCAAACAAAAGGATGTCTCAAAAACTGTATCAGTATGAAATTTAAGGAGTTGAATGATACAAATTTTAGAAAATAGTTCAAAATATAACCATTTCACTAATTCTCCACATGTGTGTGTGACAACCATTTTATGTTATTCTTTCCACTTTCTATTGAGTAAATATAAGTTATTTTAATAATTGTCTACTTACAGGATCATTTCCACCAAACTTTCCCCACATCCTTTGCAATAAAATTTCAAGACTCACTCAATTAATCATTCCTAGAAGTCAAACCATAATCTCCTGACCTAGATATCCCCATATTTTGTACATTTCATCACTCCCCTCGTTTATTATTTTTTCAAAAGTTGCACTTGGAACAAATATCACACTCTTCTCTCAACCCATGTTTCATCTCCTCATGACACTAATTGTAATAGTTATAACAAGATCAAAATTTGAGGAGGGGTGGTTTTTGACCTAGCTTATATTTAACTTTGTTGAAGCTCTATTCTGTCACAGAGTCTAGAGATTGACTAAGGGAATACCTCGATCAAAGAAGAGGGAAGATTCATCAAGAATTTCACAAAGGCATTAAGGTGCGCAAGTATATCTGTGCACTAGCCTTGGGAGCGCAAGTCACTTGCGCGCCAGATATGAGGTGTGCAAGTCACTTGATCGACCTCAGTGAAATTTTTTCCAAGGTGCTTGGTGGCCTATAAATACCCCCTGTGGGCCCCCCATTTCAAGGACAAAAAATCAAAAACTCATATTCAAGCTCTGATCACCCAAGTCTCCATCTGAAGTCTTTCGAACACTTTTAAGGTAATTCTTACCTAGAATGGAAGCTCTCAAGAGGAGGAATAAGGCCTAAGTATTAGAACTCATCAATAATTGTACGCCTAAGTGTTTATCCCTTAAGGGAAGTGATGATACTTGCATGCCGCCTTTCCCCCTCAAGGAAACTTGCGCGCCACCCATCTAAAAGCCTCTAGGGATGATACTAAGGGCTCCAATTCAAAGTCGCCCAAGTATACTTCACAGGTTCTTCATCGCCCAAGTGAACTCATATCGTGCGAGTATACTTGCATGACCAAGACTTGTGTACCAGACCAGTACTTGCGCACCTCCTTCCAATTCACTTCCTTTGCTCAAATCCACCTCTCCTCTTCAAGATTTACCCTTAAAAACCCTCTTCAAAGCCATTTATGGCATGGTTCCTTTGTTGGATTCCTTATCTGGAAGGAATTTTGTGGAATATCTCTCAAAACCTAGTGATTTACATAACTTTATGTCACTAAGGTTAGATATTTCCTTCATTCAATCTCATCCTTTAAGATGATAAGATCTTTAATATGGGAATCCTCCTTAGGAGTAAGCCCCAAGTTCCAAGTATGGGGCTCCTTCTCAGGAGTAAGCCCCAAGTCTCAAGTCCTCTTAACTTGGGCCTCCTTTTCAGGAGTAAGCCCCAATCTTAATTTCTTTTGTTTTGGGCTTCCTTCTCAGGAATAAAACCCAATCATAAGTCCCTCTTAAATTTTGGCTTCCTTTTCAGGAGTAAGTCCCAGGTTAAAATCCCAAATATCCTTTAAGTACAAACACCTTTATGGACCCTACTCTTGGGATTATTTTCTAAAAAGTCTTTGTCTTCATTTACTTGGGAAGTCATACATACATAATCCCCACATTCTTTCTTATGATTGCATCTTTCGTGGCACAATCATCAGGTTTTACTGATACCTTTTGTTTCTCACATCGAGCATGACTCATGTGAGCTTAGAGTGTAAAATTAATTTTCAAATATCTCTTTGGGCCATTAATCATGCATAAACCTCATACTTATTCACTCGATCTACGTGGGTTCTGATTCCATTTATAACAAGGATACGTAGGTATCCCATCTACGGGTATGATCCCAACTCTAAAATAATCCTTGTCTTTATGAACGACAATAAACTTCAAGTGCCCCACTGAGTGGCTTTAAAACCAATATGGTTATCATAATGACCAATAGATTTCTATATAATGTGTTGAAGGATACCATTGACTAAGAATATCTAATAAATACGGATGATTCTCTATCGATGAAGAAACTCAAATACATATAAAAGATTCTCTAAATCTCATACATATCAATCATTGATTGTCAAATCTAAAGGAAAAATCATTTTAATACTTGATAAATTAATAAGGATTCACGAACATAACTCAAATCTATAAGAGAGTCCTAGAGTAGACAATAATTCCCCCCAAAAAGGTGTGATGAGTCTGACCTCACATCCTCTCGACCAATGAAAATTCTTAAGCCTCATCGGTCCACAACTAATGAGCACCTACCTTTGGAAATTAGGTCCAAATGGATATAGAATAATTGGATTCCGGTTCTACGAATAAAATTGTTATAAAACTATTGTAATGTTTGAACCTTAAACAAACAAGGTCATCTCCATTTCTAAAAGAAACAAAAATGGTGAACCCGATGTGAATCCTTAACCAAGTTAAATTATGTTTTACTTATTTGTTAGGCCCCTATTTAACTCAATGTGAGGGCCTATAAAGAAATCAATAACATATGTGCTCATCCAAAAGATGTAGTCTGGCCAAAATTATCTTGATTATGGATGTTATATCAAATAGGAACTCTTTTCCAAGATCTCTCTGCATTACAGAAATGGCTTCTTTAAAGTTCACACCTGTGAATGCCTCGACTGCTACTCCTTCTGGATCCTCGTCCACTCTGATGACTACATCACCTACTCAGAGTCTTCAACGCTGGGTCTCAAATTCATTGGTTAAGGAATACCATCAACACAGTACCATTCCGACTCTGGAGGCCACTCGACAAGCCCTCCAAGTTAACAACTCACCCTGGTTGTTCGGACAGCGACGACCAGTGGTCAAGAAGCAGGTGGTGCCAACCACCATCTCCAACCATTTCGGGTCGTTATCCCCGGAACGCAATCACCAGTATCTCACATATTATGGGGAGGTGAATGATAAGGTCAATCAAGGCCTTAATTCAAGAATATAGGAGTCCTTCCCGAGGGCTCCCATCAACAATCGCCGCCAGACTCGTGCGGTAGTGTGCCCTCAACATGATGAGGGTACCGCCTTTAGGGGTTCGGATCAGGTTCCTCAGACCTGACCACACAAGACGAACCGTTAGAGGCGAAATCCGGTCAACAGGGAGTAGGTTCTTACTTCTTCCCCCTCCAGAGAATTCCATCAAGCCAACTTGATGGAAAACAACGAGCGGGCATATACACTTGTCCGTCCTGATGTTACTGCCTAGCAGACTCGTCTGGAAGTAACACGCCAATCCCACTAGGAAATTCAAGTGGAGTATTATAGTAAGGCATATACACCTATTTATAATTCATCAACCAGTTAGTAGGCTCATCTGAATACATCCAAAGAAGCTTGCCAATTTAATATGGTGGCAACTGATAAGCAGAAACATACACCTGTTTACAATCACCAATTCGGTCAGTAGTCTCGCCTGCCAGTATTGAAGGAAATTCGTCAACCATACTTGACGAAGAATACACAGCAGGCACATACACCTGCCAATGTTTATCAAGCCTACCAATAGTCTCGTTTGGTAGCACCTAGAGAATTCAGTCGGAAAGCTCTGACGACAAATTTGGAGCAGACTCAACTCTCTTCCCCCATACATAAGTACTGTCAAAATTCACTGACAGGAAAAGGAGGACAAGAGAAGGAATACACATCTACTCTAAGCACAAAATGGATATATATTCCCATTCCGGAAACACCAAGAACATTCTGACAATGGTGAAACAGTAGAAGAAAATCCCTGCCCATAATCTGGATGCCTGTCAGAATAGTATAACAACTTCAGCAGCATCATACGGAATGAATCATAAATATATCCCTATCAGTGGAGTGACTCATCAACATATCACTCCATAACAGATACACACTTCTTTCCCAGTCCAAGAGGGTTGTGGGGCATACTCCCCCATATCATATGGACAATCAAGTCAGGCACACACACCCGATTTGAATGGAGATAATCATCCTAACCTGACCATTTCTCATGAACAGACACATACACCTTCCCATAATAACCACTTTCGTCAACAAGTGGTTTCCAAAGTGAGTAAGAATGCATCTAAGAAAAAGACTCGTCCATCACAGTCAAGAAATCAAGAGCCAATTTATAATAAGGCCTTGCTCGATGCTGGAGTTCTTGAATCCCTCAGACAATTATCTACTGTAACTCAAGATTCTACTCTCTCATTTCCCAATAGTGGGAACAATAATTCCGAAGGTCTTCATCAGACACTTCCTCATGAAGGCTTGCTTCATGATAGTTCGGTCGATCTCGAAGTATCACCTTCAAATGAGATCCATGATAACCCTCTATGTGGCCAGAAGATCAAGGATCAAAAGGTTTCACCTTTTATTGTAACCCACCATGGTGGTCCTCCCCATGATGATGAATTTAGTTGTGAAAGTCCTCTCTGCGGTAGTAATTTGCATTGCCTGGAAAATTCTTCAAAGGACAATGCAGTAATGAGAAAGCCCTCTTATCTTGAGGCACTTGCAAATGTGAATCCAGTCATGTCTGATGCTTTACCACTAGTAGGTGAAATACTTTCTCAATTAGAAGATAGCCCAGGGTGTAGGTCATTCTCCAAACCACCCCTGGGTCATTCATCTTCTAATTTGATAAATTAATTCTATACCAATATTATTGAATCTGATGAAGCAACAAAGAAGCACCAGCTTTGGTCTAATCAGGTAGAATAATCTTCATCGAATGATAAGGAGGAAGTGTTGAATATGAGAAAAAACTGGCGAAAGGTGAAGTAGCAGTCATGTTTTGGCCTTTGGCTGACTCTCGGTATGATATTACAGAAATGTTGATGGAAGATTGTATTCACGATATTAGTCTCAACATGTGGAAAACTCTTTGTCACTTGAAAAATAAAATATTATCTTATGATGAATATGAAAATCATGTTAAGATAATAGAAGGGTTACAATGCCAAATTGATTTGGAATCTCTCTCAGTTTCCCGATATTCAAAGGTTGAAAAGTAGCAGAGAGCCCTTCAGTGTTCATGCCTTGACGCACTTAAAAGTTTGCATCGGTTAATTTCCAATGCCCCATCTGGTATTCATATCAGGGGATGGGGTGTTCATGGAGCACTACATTTCACTGTACTCTTTAGTCAACAAAACCCGCCAAAAGTGGTCTCATGCAATGTTGTTGCCCATGGTCGGCCACACACAATTGGTTTTGTGTATAATCAAAGGCTTTCTCAGGAACAGGCCTCAACTAGTTCTTCCCAAAGTCAGGCATACAAAGAACAAGTTATCGAATTACTCTTGAATCAGGAAAATGAGAATATCGAACAGGCTTCTCATTTAGAGCATGCGCATCATCAGGTGACAGAAGTGTTATAAATCATACAATGGTCATTTGAGCTAGGTGATTTGAGTGGATGTAGGTTGATACATCCGGCCAATTTCCAGACTAAAGTCTGCAAAATCAAGAGAGCTTTTAAGAAAGTCTCAGATGTAGCAGCTCAAGAGCCACCTTAGCTTACCAGACTAGGGACTCTTTTAGATCAACCCTTGGGATCAATAGATGAGATTCAAGTAGTTGAGCAGGGAAATCAGGAACAACCCCAGTCCACTGACTGAGGACTTTTTCAAATCCTCAATCTCTTCCTCAGTGAAATTCAGTCTTCTCTCGATTAGGGAAGTATCCACAAGAGGAACGTAGAGATGAATTATCAGGAGATTCCCTCCAAATTACGGTTCATCAAGAAGTTCATGAGGGATCAAATCAACAAAAGGCAATTTCTCATAAAGTACATGGAAGAATACAGTATCGTACAAATGTCAATAAAAGGGATGCAATGCGTTATGCATCGATAAATGTCATCAATGTCATTGTTACTGATCCCCTAGAACATGAGGCTCACTCAGAGGTATCGGATGAATAAGTTCTTATTCAAGAGGTTGTCCACACAGAAATAAATGAAGAAGGTGTGCGTACCAGAAGCCAGAGGGTTGCCTAGAGGCAAGATATTCCTTCAGGCCATTCCCTTCCATACTCCAGAAAGTCACATGCTAAGAAAAAGGGTAAAAGTCAGGTTACGTCCCACCTTACCTCTGGAGAAGGCCAATCACTCTCACTAGAGAAAAGGTTCGCACAACAAGAGGATCAAATGAAGGAGTTAAGGAGGTTGAATGCAGAACTACTTCAAGGTAGTCTTCCTCCTAAGCATGCTAGAGTCAGTTAGTCAAGGCAATTTTTTGAAGCTACTTAGATGGATCAAGAATATCCTCTTTTACAAGTATACCCTCATAGGTCTAATCCTATGGGTCATGTACAACAACAACCGGTAGTGCTACCATCAGTTGTAGTACCAGTCACCAAACCTGTCCAAACTCTAGTTATTGCTCCTGCTCAGGTCCAAGATCAACCAGATGTTTCTCAAAAGTTAATAACTACCATTGAGTCATTAACATCTCGGTTTGAATCTATGGAGAGAAAAAGTGCACAAATTCAACCAGAAAAGCGAGCTTACCCTGAATGGGTTGATTCAATTCCTCCCCCATAAAATTTTTCAAGTACCACATTCCCAATTTTTAATGGTTCGGGAGATCCAAAACAACAATTAACACATTTTGTTTCTTGTTGTGATCCTATGATGAGAACTCCTCAACAAAAAGAAGCAGTTAAGCTTAGGTGTTTTGTATAGTCATTATAAGGTCCTTCTTTTGTCTGGTATACAAGCTTGCAATCCCGGTCAATTACTGGGTGGGAAGATCTCTGTCAACGATTCCTTCTTCAGTTTAGATCAACATTGCCAAAGATGATAGTTTTTTATCTTAAAAATTGTAAGCAAAGGTAAAATGAAAGAGTTTCGGATTTCATTTCTTACTGGAAGGGATTAACATATTCTTTAATCTTAGAACTACCTCAATAAGAGTGTTTTTTAATTTGTGTGGAAAATTTTCATGATGAATTACGCACATCGTTGATCCCTGGGAAATACACAGGAGGGTTTAGAGACCTTACTTCAATCGCTCAATAGATTGAATATTCTCTTATAGAGAATAAGGATAAAACTCGTGTAATTCCATCAGCTTCAGGAAGGAGAATGGGGAGAGAAGAGACTTCTACAGTTACACTTAAACAATCATATGTACCTGCTTCCACTTCAAAACCTTCATCTTATCGAAGGGATCCACCTTCTGAGCATCTACAACAGAGGACATCTCGTCAAGATGATCAAAGAGATCAAAGACGGAAACAATTTGAGGAGTTAAAGAACAAAATTTATTCTTTCCTAAATGAACAAGTTCCTGGTTACTTCATTTCGGCTCTAGAAAATAATTTGGTTCAGTTTCCAAGGCCTAAAAGGTCGAAAAATGAAGGAGATGAAGACCTTCCCAACTATTGCCCATTTCATCAGATGTTGGGGCATCCCATTAAGAAGTTTTTTGTCTTCAAAGACCTCCTACAAAAGATGGTGAACTCTGGACAGGTAAAACTGAAAGGTTCTTCAGCCCAGATAGCATGTGTTACTACTATAGATCCAGAGGAAGAAGGCGAGTGGCATGAAGTCAAAAGAAAAAATGCACAGAAATATGATGATTGGATGGTCAGGAAAACGATCAACCAAACTCATTCCATTTTACGAATGAAATTGAAGAAACCAATTGTGTCTTCTGCAATGAATTTCATAGAAAAACCCCCTTCATCAGAAGGAAAATCCCCAAAGAGGCAGCATAATTCGAAGAAAGAAGAGTAGTCAGAAGAAGATGAGATCGTGTCAAAGCGCAAGTTGTCTTTGACTTTGGCAGATTTTATGCCATCTACTTCAAAATCACAGGCACCGCCCCACCAAACGGCACAGCCTAAACTGGCTAATCAGGCAGAATCTTCATCATATGAAGAGTTGATCTTTGGTTCTGTTAACATGATTCACTTAACGGATTCGTATTCCAGTCACAGTTTCAATCTTTATGAGCTTGAGTTCCCTGTATCAAATAGAGGAATTAGAGGGAGTTATATAGGTCTAGGATACAAGGGAAGACGTGGATATTACAGAATCCACTATTTCAATACTACCCCTACTAGAACTGTATATGTAGCAGAAACTCATGGAAGAGCCCTTCAGCAGGCTCAACAGGAACAAGAAAGTTCTTCCACACATGGAAGATTCAGTCCTGGCACAATTATTTTGGAGGATCGGTTGGAGGTTACACCTTCTTCCTCTCATAAAATAAATAGACCTAGTCAGTCTAATCTGCCAAAGCCAGGAGTATTTATAACTCCTACCCCGATACAAGATGCATCTACTTCCAAAGCATCAACTTCTAAGGCACCTGCGAAACCACATGGTTGTTCGTCATGACACAACCTTCAACATTTTTCTTGGAAGACCTTGGCTACATCAACATGTGCTTATACCTTCATCATACCATCAATGTCTCAAATATTGTTTCAATGGTTAAATTGGGACATTTTATGGTGATAAAGCCTCATTCAAAACATGTGAATCTCAATACATTGAGGAAGAGTTCTATCACATGGAGGGAAAGGAGATATCCACGACAAAGGAGGTTACCAAAATTAATGCTCCATGTGGTTTGGAAAAGGTTACAGTAAACCCGTTCATACATGTGAGTACAGATTATGTGTTTCCTATCAGTCAGATTGATAGGATAGACCCAAATCCAAATACTCTTATGGAAACTTCCATAATGTCAATTACGGCAACCAAGCTAGACAACATGGTAGAAGTTGTTGATTCACCAGGCAATGATGAAATCTCAAATGGATATGTCTTTATTTCATCAACTGAAATCCATCAATTCTATACTTCATCAACCAGGACAGAAGAAGTTATAGCAATATCAGATATGAAAGATGATGTTGATTCTCAATCCATAATCTCCTCTTTATTACACAAGGAAGACCCTTTATCATCAATAGGTTCAGAAATGGTATCCTCTTCTTCAAGATGTTCAAATTTTAACTTCTCTCCTGATCATGAAAATTTTGCTTCATCATATACTATGCAAGTAGAAACAAAAGAAGTAACACATATTGAAGAAGAAGATGAAGATATTAGGGATTCCCCTCCATCATTTGAAGAAGGTATCTCTACCACTGTGGATGAACTCAGAGAAATAAATCTGGGTATAGAAGAAGATCCATGCCCCACTTTAATTAGTGTGGCCATGACTCTTGAAGAGAAAAAAATGTATATTTCATTTTTAAAGAAAAATAGAGATATATTTTCTTGGAATTATATAGAAATTCCAGGGCTTGATCCTGATGTTGCTACCCATCATTTGGATTTTCCATAAGAACATCGAGGATTCAAGCAAGCCGCAAGAAGAACACACCCAACTTATGCCTCCAAAATTGAAGTTGAAGTGGATAAGATTATCAAGGATAACTTCATTAGAGAAGTTCAATATCCCAAATGGATGGCTAATATTATCCCTGTGAAAAATAAGAATGGAAAAATTAGAGTTTTCATTGATTTCAGATATCTTAATCGGCATTGTCCCAAGGATGATTTTCTAGTTCCGATCACAGAACTCTTAATTGATGCAACAGCTGGCTATGAAGCACTTTCCTTCGTGGATGGATATTATAGGTATAATCAAATATGAATGGCTCTAGAAGATGAAGAATCTACAGCCTTCAGAGCCCCTCAAGGTGTGTTTTCCTATCGGGTAATTCCCTTTGTCCTAAAGAATGCAGGTTCAACATATCAACGTTCCATGCACCATATCTTCAAACCCTTTTTGGGGAAATTTGTTGAATTTTATGTGGAAAATTTGGTGGTTAAATCTAGACAATGTTCTAATCACTTGGCTGATTTGGAAATCATATTCCACAAACTTCGACAATACAATTTGAAGATGAACCCCTTGAAATGTGCTTTTGGGGTAACCTCAAGAAAATTTCTCGACTTTGTTGTACGCCATCGTGGTATCAAATTTAATCCTAAGAAGAAAAAATCAATCCTTGGTAAGTCACCTCCTATAAATTTGAAATAATTGAGAGGACTTCAAGGAAACTTGGCCTATATTCGGCGTTTCATCACCAATATGGTAGGCAAATGTTTACCCTTCACCAAATTAATGAAGAAGGGAGTCACTTACCAGTGGACTGAAGAATGTCAAGAGGCATTCAATATTCTCAAGAAATATCTCTTGAGTCCATCAGTATTAATTCCACCTGTTGAAGGAAGATCACTTATTCTTTATGTGATAGCTTTAGAGAAATCATTGAGTGCCTTCCTTTCCCAAAAGAATGATGATGGGAATGAAAACGGCCTTTATTATCTCAGTCGGACTATGCTTGAGGCAGAAACATGATATTAAAGTATTGAAAAGTGTTGACTAACATTAATATTTGCAGTTAAAAAATTAAGACACTACCTGCAGCATCATGAGGTCCAATTGGTATCTCGTAATAACCCGCTCAAATTTATCCTTAGTCGTCCAATGATTACAGGGCATCTGGGTTGCTCAGAAAATTTAGGAGACCCAGATTTTGTCTGAGCCTGTTTCTTATTCTCAGGTTGTCACAGGTGTCCATGGGTTTAAAGATGACACAGCTACCAATCCAGAGCATTTTGTGAATGCACACTCTGGACAATCAGATCAGTACACTGCCCCTTTTAATGTTTCAGTAAATTCTGATTTGGCTATGCTCAATGTGAATGATATTCCTACAACTTTGGATATGATCAATGTCATTGCTACTCCTGCATCTTCTGAAGAAAATCAGGTGGCCAGTGTGGAGGCTGCTTTTTCTACTCATGGTGTATAATGACCCATACTTTACATACATTGTTAATACTTCAAAATTGAAGCATACTTATTACAACATATGAAAAAAACCACAAAGGACCGTATAGGTATAGTGTCTTTAGAAACTGGGAAACATAAACAACTGGTTCATAAATCTTCTACAGTGTCTCCCATTTATTTCATCATATCTAGGGTCCCTTTTAGCATATTCTACTTAATATCCATCTTCCTGACCTGGGGAAAAGAAAACATACAAAAAGGGTGAGCTCAAATTCTCAGCAAGGGCAAATAAAGGAAATAAAAATCATATCATATCTTTTTGAAAATCATAACCTGCAAAAGAGATCATAATATCTTAACATGGAATAAATCATAGAAGTGAAAATGAGATCCCCATAATCATAACATAAAACTTGAAACTTTGTGGCATGCACACATAATCATGGAAAATCATTTCTTGTTAGTCATGACTCATTGCCAAGACTATCTTAGCGGACAAAGTCCATTTCTGAACCGAGTTCACTCCTCGTTTCAGTCCTGTATCACTGAACCGAAATAACCTTCTGTTCCAGCCATGTCTATCTCATGAGATATAAATCTTTACCCAATGCATTGGAGGGAGATATAGGTCCCACCCATATTATAATGAATCCTTTCTTATGTGTGCCACATAATCACAA
This sequence comes from Viscum album, assembly GCA_963277665.1. Lineage (NCBI taxonomy): Eukaryota > Viridiplantae > Streptophyta > Magnoliopsida > Santalales > Viscaceae > Viscum > Viscum album. Next base: position 187,792,705 of record OY728144.1, read on the forward strand.
ATCATACATCATCGCATAACACATGTAACAAAAATGGGATTCTTGAAACATCATGACATCATAAAACAAATCATATAAGGTAAATGACTTCATAAAAATAATTTCCTCAAAACATAATCAAATCAATGTAATAATAGGGATAAAAACAGAACCCTATATTATCTTAGATGGAAAATAATTTTGATAAAACATTTGAACTCCATTCTTGAGGAAAATATCCTTTCTACTTCAAAAACACTTTTCTTTTCTTAACATGTCATACAATTATAAACTAAAAGAAGTCGATTAAAAATAAACTTGAAATCTTATAAAGGAAGATTCTTGGAAATAATGTTTTAAAAATCCATTCTTGCCGTATAAGTTAAAAAAAACATTCTTCGTACTTTTGTCAGAAAAGTCAAAAAGTACCTCGTACGAAAAACAACAAAAGATTCTTTTCATATATTTTACTAAAAAACTCACCGAAGGGTAAAATTGGATATAAAATATTGTAGAAGGATGAAAATAATATTACATATTGAGGGAACATGGATGTGGATGATAAAATACACCCCAGTAATTACCAAAGTAAAAACAATCTCGGATAAAAGTGAGATTGTGATATTTCCCTTACCTTAGGTCCGATTTGCTTTGTACGTGTCCGAAGCTCCTGTATAATGGTTTAAATAATGTTATTGACTTATTACAGAATCATACATATTTATATGATATCATACATGGTCATATTCTTAGCTTCTTATTAGTAATATTTCATTGTTACTTGTTACTCGGGTCTTTATTGCCTTTTGTTCTTATGCGTGTTTTGCCGAATAAATTCTTATTCTTCTTTTAAAGTTATAGATACCTTATATCCAGAATGGTATTAGTGTAACATATATCATATTTATTCATTAAATTCATTCAATTCATTTATATAATTACTATGTAATGATGATCATGTAGAACGAGTCACATCACATCGTGGAGATGGTATTCCGTACGTACGCACGAGCGATGATATTGTTCCCATGATCGTGGAATTGTATTTAAGGGTATTTATACTATTTCAGTATCAATATCACTTTATAATAATCATATATAGTTACTCATTACACCATTATACCCTTCCTTGTAAGGTGATGGTGGAAAATAGATTACACCACGGCGTAGAGACGGTATTCCGTACGTACGCACGCGCGGTGATTTCATTTTTCCGTAGGATGGATAGAAGGTGAATTTGGGTTGTTTCATATTTATAATAACATATCAGTATGTAATTAATACTGATGTTATTACTTTATCATGAAACAACTAAAGAAGAAGAATTTGAAGAAGAAAGAAATTGAAAAGATCGGTAATGGATATTACCTCTTCTTTGAAACGCCTCTTTGAATCCTCCACTTAGGGAACTAAGATTGGTCTTTGAAGAAGACCAGGACCTCTAGGATTATTCTATGGAAGTGGAGAAGGGATTTTGGCAGGGGTTGACCGAGCTTGAGTGCTCAAATTGGTGTGAGGAGGAGGGGGAGGAGGTGCCCTTTTATAAGGGAGGAGAGGGGCACCTTAGGAATACCTCAAAATATTATTTTATATTATAGTCAAAATCGGTTTATAATGGTTCCAAAGGGTATTATTTCGAAGGTAAAGTGGGGATGGGTCGAAATCCTATCAACCAATAAGATTTATACAAGTTTAGGTTATTATTTTAACCTTATCAATTAGATTTAACTCTAAGTTAAATAATTTAACTTTTACCATGACTTTTTGTTTTCTTACACTATATGGTTAATACACTTACTATAACATGCCAAACGAACCCCAAGTTGTTTATTATTAATATATATATCCTTATCTAAGTCATTTTTCCAAACCTTAGATTTTTAGGAATAAAATAACAATTAATAATATAATATTAGATTTAAAAACTATTTTGTGTCAATTTTGACACTATTTGATATATGATTTTTGTGAAAGTCATAAAAGAATTATATGTTCGAACCAAGTTGATTAAATCAACACTAATATATCATAGTAACCTATAAAATTAGTGTAATTCATAAAAAGTCTCAAATTACATTTATTTTAGCATTTATAACATCAATTATTTTAACATTTCCTTAAAAGGGTAATTACTGCATCATCGTTGTGTCATAAATAAATTAATTTATTTAAAGTCTAAAAATTATAAATAAAATATAATTATGTAGGAAATCTTTTTATATTTCTAATTAATATTTATAGTCGAATTTATCTTATGTATAACCCCATATTAAAAATGTTTTAGTTATTAAACTTTGATTTTAACTATTTTAACTATTCATTAAATAAAATAATATTAAATGTCATAATCTAATCCAAGTGGACCTAAATGGTCATATTATATTCATAAGGTTGTTTTTGGTCGAATTACACTTATCCAATAGAATTAGGACATGTGTTAGGGTAATAGTAATATCATATTTACCCTTAGTTACCCTATTTACTATTAACCGCGGTAAAAAAAGTAAAAAGTTACTATTCACCAAAAAATTATTTTTATCTCATTGAACCACATTTTACTTACTGATATCAACTGTGTCTGTCGGATTTTCGAAATTCCATTCACAGAAGCGGTAAAATTAAGTTTTATGCAAAATTCAGTTTTTAACCTACCACTTAGTGGTTTCACAATTCATCAAAAATTGAAAGTTTTCAGAAAAATACCAAAATTTCACCCTAGGCTAATTTCGATATTCCGAATCCAAAAATGAGGTCCATTTTGAAAGATAAAATTTAAAAAAGTGGTTATTACTATTCATAACGACTATTTTAAATAATATTTTAATAGCATATCGTCGTTTAGTGAAACTCGGTATTGCGTACAACGCAAGCTATCGAGGAAGGTCGCGATTGCATGTAAATTAATCCAAGCTAGTGTGTAGTGAAAGATTCCTTTGATGATATATATATAACATAAAAACAAAATATTACTCATAAAAATCTGGGATGTTACATTCTACCCCCCTTAAAAAGAATTTCTCCCTCGAAATTCGTCACTTTGTAACAAACAGATGAGGATACTTATCCCTCATCATATCCTCAAGCTCCCATGTAGCTTCTTCAAGTTGGTGGTTCCTCCATAAAACTTTCACCAATCGAGTGGTCTTGTTTCGTAGGTATTTTTCGCTATGATCCAGAATCTCTATCGGTTGTTCTTCATAAGAAAGATCTTGCTCTAGCAGTACAACTTCTGAGCTGAGTACATGTGAAGGATCAGGTATGTACTTTCTCAGGAGACATACATGGAACACATCGTGAACTTGAGAGAGATTCGGTGGAAGCGCCAATCGGTAAGCTACCTTTCCAACACGATTCAGTATTTCTAAAGGACCGATATATCTAGGGCTCAACTTCCCCTTCTTTCCAAATCTCATAACCCTCTTCCAGGGAGATATTCGTAAGAACACTTTATCACCCACTTCAAACTCTAGTTCTTTTCTTCGGTTGTCGGCATAACTTTTATGTCGACTCTGAGCTGCTCTTATGTGTTGTTGAATAGATCTGACCTTTTATGCCATTTCATCAACGAGATCAGGTCCTAATAGCTTTCTTTCCCCAAATTCATCCCAGCAAGTTGGAGTCCTGCATTTCTTTCCATAGAGAGCTTCATAAGGATCCATCTAAATACTGGAGTGAAAGCTATTATTATAAGAAAATTCCACCAAAGGTAGGTGTTGATCCCAACCTCCTTTGAAATCCATATAGCAAGCTCTCAACATATCTTCTAGGGTTTGAATTGTTCTCTCAGACTGACCGTCTGTCTGAGGATGATAAGCAGTGCTGAAACTCAACTCTATATCCAGAGTATGCTGAAGACTTCGCCAGAACTTCGAGGTAAATCTCAGATCCCGATCAGATATAATAGAAAGTGGTACTCCATGCAATCTTACCACTTCCTTTACATATATCCTGGAAAGCTGATCTAGAGAGAAATCCTCTCTAATAGCAATGAAGTGTGCAGACTTTGTAAGATGATCAACTATGACTCAGATAGCATTATTGCCTTTGGATGTTTTAGGAAGTCCTGTGACAAAGTCCATAGTGATGTTTTACCATTTCCATTCGGGTATGGGTAATGGTTGTAACATCCCCTTAGACTTCTATCTCTCAGCTTTAACTTTTTGACAAACCAAGCATCGAGAGACATATTCAGCAACATCTCTTTTCATGCCATCCCACCAGAAGTACTCTTTCAGGTCCCTATACATCTTCGTGCTTCCATGATGAATAGAGAATGAAGAACTATGAGCCTCATCCAGCAGCTCCTTCTTTAATTCGGGGATGGGAGGAACACAAACCCGATTCCTGAACTTTATTATCCCATCACAATCAAGGTTGAATTCAGGAACATTTCTCACCTTCTTTTGTAACTCGACATCTTCTTTCTGTGTCTCTTTAATCTTCACATGTATAGATGGTTGAACATTCATTTGAGAAAGATAAGATTTTTCCCCTTCCATTATAATTCCAAGATCCATCCTTTGTAAATCCATAAATATTGGATCTTTTGTGATCATCATCATGGATAAACTAGCATGGTCATGTCGACTTAATGCATCTGCCACCTTGTTTGCTTTCCCAGGGTGGTAATGGATTGAGCAGTCATAATCTTTGACGCATATTCAGCTCCTTTTGTGTGAAAATATACTTTAAACTTTTATGATCAGTATAAATATCACACCTTTCACCATAAAGGTAATGCCTCCAAATCTTTAATGCAAAGATTACCGCAGCTAACTCCAAATCATGTGTTGGGTAATTTTGCTCATGGATTTTCAACTGTCGTGAGGCATAAGCTATCACCATATCATTTTGCATAAGAACACACCCCAATCCATTCTTGGATGCATCACTGTAGATCACAAACCTTTCTCCACTACAAGGCAGTGTGAGCACAGGTGCACTGGATAACCTTCTTTTCAACTCCTTGAAATTATCTTCACATTCCTCTGTCCAAACAAACTTAACTCCTTTCCGAGTCAACTTGGTGAGTGGATTAGATAATCGTGAAAAATCTTTTACAAAACGTCGATAATATCCAGCCAAACCAAGAAAACTTCGGATCTCAGTTACTGTTGTTGGTCTCAACCATCTTTCGATAACCTCTGTTTTTGCTGGATCCACAGATATCCCCTCTTTTGATATTATGTGACCCAAAAATGCAACTTTTTGAAGCCAAAATTCACACTTGGTAAATTTGGCATAAAGCTTCTCCTTTCTCAGGGTCTTCAATATAATTCTCAAGTGATCTTCATGCTCTTCCTTGATCTTTGAATAGACAAGAATATCGTCTATAAAGACTACCACAAATTGATCAAGATAGTCTCTAAAGACTCTATTCATTAGATCCATGAAGATATCAGGGGCATTAGTAAGACCAAATGGCATCACTATAAATTCATAGTGTCCATACCTTGTATGGAAAGTCGTCTTTGGTATATCCTCCCTTTTGACCCTTAATTTATGATACCCAGAACGAAGATCAATCTTGGAAAAGTATTGAGCTCCACGTAGTTGGTCAAATAAGTCATCAATGCGTGGGAGAGGATATTTGTTCTTGATAGTGATCTTGTTAAGTTCTCGATAATCAATACAGAGTCTCATTGATCCATCTTTCTTCTTAACAAATAGAAAAGGTGCTCCCCAAGGTGACGCACTAGGGCATATGAATCCCTTATCAAGATTCTCTTGGAGTTGCTTCTTCAATTCCTACAACTCAATTGGGGCCATTCTATAAGGTGTCTTTGAAATAGGCAAAGCACCCAGTACGAGTTCTATTGAAAACTCAACTTCACGATTTTGTGGAAGACCCGGTAATTCCTCCGGAAAGACATCATCAAACTCCCGTACGATGGGCATATTCTTAATCGCGAGTTTCTCACCAACCATTTGAGATAAATAACCTTCATTTAGTGGAATCAATACCCATAAAATGGAAGAAATTTCCACTGGAAGGTTATGTTCATTCTTGCATTGATAGACGATCATAGATTGATCTGGAATATGAAATGTGACTTCCCTTCATTGGCAATTGATATGAGCTCCGTATAAAGAAAGCCAATCCATGCCAAGAATCACATCGAATTCCACTAAAGGAAGGATCACAAGATTTGCAGGAAGTACTTTCCCACAAACGTCAATTGGAGAAGAATTATAAACTTTTGATGCGATTGATGTGCCATTAGGTGTGGTCATAGCTAACTCAACATCTAATTGTTGAGGTAATACGGTGATACCCTTAGAAAATTCTTCAGAAATAAAAGAGTGGGTGGATCTAGAATCAAATAAAACATTTTCTACTTTAGAGTGGATGGTAAGTGTACCTTTCACCACTTCGTTATCGTACTCCACATCGCTGATAGAAATTGCATGTGACTTTCCTTTTTCTTTAGCCTTAAGAGTTTGTTGACGTCGACCATCATCATCAACCCTTGGATTTGGGCATTGATTGGCATAATGCCCCATCTCCTTGCACTTGAAACATTGAAGTGTAGTAGGTTCATTTTGTGTATCCCTTCCTTTGTTTGCATCATTAGACATCTTCTTCCCATTATCGCGGCATTCAAATGCCCGATGACCTTCCTTTCCACATTTGAAACATTTACTTGTCCCTTTAAGACAACTCCCTCCATGTTTCTTTCCACACTTTGAGCATAAGGGAAAGATCATCTTCTTTTCAGTGTGCTCTTTATATTTTCCTTTGAATTCCATTTTCCTCTTCTTATCAAACCCATATGACTGATGGGTTACTCCAATCTTCATCTCGACTTTGAGAGCACATCGAACGATTTCCTCGTAGCTATTGAAGTCCTTTATGGCTAACGCCCTTCGAAGACTTGGTTTTAAGTCACTAAAGAATCGATCGATCTTACTCTCAGGTTGGATAATAATACCAGAAGCGTACCTTGCAAGTCTTGTAAAATTTTCTTCATAGGTACCAACAGATTCATCATCCCTTTGCTTCAGTTCAAGAAACTCTTTCTCCATCTTTGTTCGGAGAATACGAGGGAAGTACTTATTGAAAAATAAGTTCTTGAACTCGTCCCATTCCATGGAATCAATTTCATCCCTTTGCCTCGTATTCTTAATAAGATTCCACCATTGATCAGCATCTCCTTCTAAACGATACACTGCTATGATGACTTTATCATGTTCATAACATTGAAGAACTAAAAATATCTTTTCAGTAGTACTAATCCATTGTTCAGCAACTAATGGATCAGTAGACCCGCTGAAAGAAGGGGGACGCTGCCTCATGAAGGATTAAACAGAATGTTGCTCCTTCCTTTTCTTGTTTGGAAGTACTGCATGATTCATAGCTTGAGAAAGTTGTGTGAGCATGGCTACAAGATTTTTCATTCCAGCTCCCATATCGTTTGGTTGCTCAGGGGTACAATCATTGCATTTCCCATCGCATTCCGCATTAACACGGTTCCTTCGGGTTCCAGCCATTGACTAAAACCAAGAAGAATAGTGTGAGCAACACTAATTATAATAGGAAAACCACATAATTCAAGAATAAAATTTTCACGCTTAGGGTCTTATCCTAGGTTATTCATGGCCATTTCTAAAACACTAATATTGTGTTCTATGCTTAGACTTATCCTTAGGGTTCTTATTAAGGCTTTCACATCCTAGTTTCCAAAGGTTGTCTATACCTTTCCTCTGATACCAACTATAACGACCCATACTTTACATACATTGTTAATACTTCAAAATTGAAGCATACTTATTACAATATATGAAAAAAACCACAAAGGACCGTATAGGTATAGTGTCTTTAGAAACTGGGAAACATAAACAACTGGTTTATAAATCTTCTATAGTGTCTCCCATTTATTTCATCATATCTAGGGTCCCTTTTAGCATATTCTACTTAATATCCATTTTCTTGACCTGGGGAAAAGAAAACATACAAAAAGGGTGAGCTCAAATGCTCATCAAGGGCAAATAAAGGAAATAAAAATCATATCATATCTTTTTGAAAATCATAACCTGCAAAAGAGATCATAATATCTTAACATGGAATAAATCATCGAAGTGAAAATGAGATCCCCATAATCATAACATAAAACTTGAAACTTTGTGGCATGCACACATAATCATGGAAAATCATTTCTTGTTAGTCATGACTCATTGCCAAGACTATCTTAGCAGACAAAGTCCATTTCTGAACCGAGTTCACTCCTCGTTTCAGTCCTGTATCACTGAACCGAAATAACCTTCCGTTCCAGTCATGTCTATCTCATGAGATATAAATCTTTACCCAATGCATTGGAGGGAGATATAGGTCCCACCCATCTTATAATGAATCCTTTCTTATGTGTGCCACATAATCACAAATCATACATCATCGCATAACACATGTAACAAAAATGGGATTCTTGAAACATCATGACATCATAAAACAAATCATATAAGGTAAATGACTTCATAAAAATAATTTCCTCAAAACATAATCAAATCAATGTAATAATAGGGATAAAAACATAACCCTATATTATCTTAGATGGAAAATAATTTTGATAAAACATTTGAACTCCATTCTTGAGGAAAATATCATTTCTACTTCAAAAACACTTTTCTTTTCTTAACATGTCATACAATTATAAACTAAAAGAAGTTGATTAAAAATAAACTTGAAATCTTATAAAGTAAGATTCTTGGAAATAATGTTTTAAAAATCCATTCTTTCCGTATAAGTTAAAAAAACATTCTTCGTACTTTTGTCAGAAAAGTCAAAAAGTACCTCGTACGAAAAACGACAAAAGATTCCTTTCATATCTTTTACTAAAAACTCACCGAAGGGTAAAATTGGATATAAACTATTTTATAAGGATGGAAATAATATTACATATTGAGGGAACATGGATGCGGATGATAAAATACACCCCAGTAATTACCAAAGTAAAAAAAATCTCGGATAAAACTGAGATTGTGATATTTCCCTTACATTAGGTCTGATTTGCTTTGTACGTGTCCAAAGCTCCTGTATAATAGTTTAAATAATGTTATTGACTTATTCCAGAATCATAAATATTTATATGATATCATATATGGTCATATTCTTAGCTTCTTATTAGTAATATTTCATTTTTACTTGTTACTCGGGTCTTTATTTCCTTTTGTTCTTATGCGTGTTTTGCCGAATAAATTCTTATTCTTCTTTTAAGGTTATAGATACCTTATATCCAGAATTGTATTAGTGTAACATATATCATATTTATTCATTCAATTCATTTATATAATTACTATGTAATGATGATCATGTAGAACGAGTCGCATCACATCGTGGAGACGGTATTCCGTACGTACGCACGAGCGATGCTATTGTTCTCATGATCGTGGAATTGTATTTAAGTGTATTTATACTATTTAAGTATCAATATCACTTTATAATAATCATATATAGTTACTCATTACACCATTATACCCATCCTTGTAAGGTGATGGTGGAAAATAGATTACACCACGGAGTGGAGACGGTATTCCGTACGTACGCACGCGCGGTGATTTCATTTTTCCGTAGGATGGATAGAAGGTGAATTAGGGTTGTTTCATATTTATAATAACATATCAGTATGTAAGTAATACTGATGTTATTACTTTATCATGAAACAACTAAAGAAGAAGAAGTTGAAGAAGAAAGAAATTGAAAAGATCGGTAATGGATATTACCTCTTCTTTGAAAAGCCTCTTTGAATCCTCCACTTAGGGAAATAAGATTGGTCTTTGAAGAAGACCAGGACCTCTAGGATTATTCTAGGGAAGTGTAGAAGGGATTTTGGTAGGGGTTGGCCGAGCTTGAGTGCTCAAATTGGTGTGAGGATGAGGGGGAGGAGGTGCCCTTTTATAAGGGAGGAGAGGGGCACCTTAGGAATACCTCAAAATATTATTTTATATTAAAGTCAAAATCGGTTTATAATGGTTCCAAAGGGTCTTATTTCAAAGTTAAAGTGGGGATGGGTCTAAATCCTATCAACCAATAATATTTAGACAAGTTTAGGTTATTATTTTAACCTTATCAATTAGATTTAACTCTAAGTTAAATAATTTAACTTTTACCGTGACTTTTTGTTTTCTTACACTATATGGTTAATACACTTACTATAACATGCCAAAAGAACCCGAAGTTGTTTATTATTAATATATATATCCTTATCTAAGTCATTTGGCCGAACCTTAGATTTTTAGGAATAAAATAACAATTAATAATATAATATTTGATTTAAAAACTAATTTGTGTCAATTTTGACACTATTTGATATATGATTTTTGTGAAAGTCATAACAGAATTATATGTTCGAACCAAGTTGATTAAATCAACACTAATATATCATAGTAACCTATAAAATTAGTGGAATTCATAAAAAGTCTCAAATTACATTTATTTGATCATTTATAACATCAATTATGTTAACATTTCCTTAAATGGGTAATTACTGCATCATCGTTGTGTCATAAATAAATTAATTTATTTAAAGTCTAAAAATTATAAATAAAATATCATTATGTAGGAAATATTTTTAGATTTCTAATGAATATTTATAGTCGAATTTATCTTATGTATAACCCCATATTAAAAAAATTTTAGTTATTAAACTTTGATTTTAACTATTTTAACTATTCATTAAATAAAATAATATTAAATGTCATAATCTAATCCAAGTGGACCTAAATGGTCATATTATATTCATAAGGTTGTTTTTGGTCGAATTACACTTATCCAATAGAATTAGGACATGTGTTAGGGTAATAGTAATATCATATTTACCCTTAGTTACCCTATTTACTATTAACCGCGGTAAAAAAAGTAAAAAGTTACTATTCACCAAAAAATTATTTTTATCTCATTGAACCACATTTTACTTACTGATATCAACCGTGTCTGTCGGATTTTTAAAATTCCATTCACAGAAGCGGTAAAATTAAGTTTTATGCAAAATTCAGTTTTTAACCTACCACTTAGTGGTTTCACTATTCATCAAAAATTGAAAGTTTTCAGAAAAATACCAAAATTTCACCCTAGGCTAATTTCGGTATTTTGAATCCAAAAATGAGGTCCATTTTGAAAGATAAAATTTCAAAAAGTGGTTATTACTATTCATAACGGCTATTTTAAATAATATTTTAATAGCATATTGTCGTTTAGTGAAACTCGGTATTGCGTACAACGCAAGCTATCAAGGAAGGTCGTGATTGCGTGTAAAGTAATCCAAGCTAGTGTGTAGTGAAAGATTCCTTTTATGATATATATATAACATAAAAACAAAATATTACTCATAAAAATCTCGGGTGTTATATGGTGTGACTGTTTTGGCCGATACAGAATCCACTGTCAAGATTGCTACTGGACAGCATGTGAGTACTCCTTTGGGTGAGACTATTTCTCACACTCCACTCTTAAGTGTGTAGGTTGTACAACAAGAAATGGAGAATCTGGCAGTGGTTAATAACACTGAACAGGCTGCTAATCTTGAAGACGTGGAAGGTGGCTCATGGAAACAGGCTAGAACACGCAGCCAAAAGAAAAATGCTAAAAGAATTGAAGAAGAGAAGAAAAAAGAGGTGGCACAGGAGGACAGTTCAGATGAAGATCTGGACTCTTTACTTCATCAAGTAAAAGAATTATAATCCTGATACAGTGGAGGGAGAGGACGTGGGTGCATTAATTTCAAACTCTGGAATGAGTTGCGGGACAAAGAACGGTTAATCGCTGATAAAATTAGAAAGAAGATTGGCCACACTTGAGAATTATGGTTTTGATTTTCTTTTGAATATGGTTGTACTTGATGACTCTCCTGCTTGTGTTTTTTTAATATAATAATTGGGGAATCGTCCCCCACATTTCTAAAAAACAGGACATCTGGCAAGGTGGGCAGTTATTTTGCAGCAGTTTGATATCCAGTATGTGTCTCAGAAAGAAATAAAGGGACAAGCTCTGGCTGATTTCCTTGATGAACACCCTTCAGTAGAATATACATATTTAGATATTCAACTTCCTGATGAGGAAGTATTCTTTATTCAAGATAATCTTCAAACATGGGAAATGTTCTTTGATGGTGCTTCCAGAAGTCCAACAGGGAAGAAAATGGAAGATCGTAAATTCAACAAAGTTGGGTTAGGAATTGTACTTATTTCCCCAGAAAAGGCAGTTCTACCCTATTCCTTCTTATTGTTGGAAGGAGATACAAACAATGCAGCATAATATCAAGCTCTCATCGCAGGATTGGATTTGGCGCTTCAGGCACAGTTGAATCACTTAAAGGTGAAAGGTGATTCAGACCTGGTAATCAAACAAGTCAATGGGGATTATTCTATCAGAAAAGAAGAGTTAATCCCTTTGTATGATTACGTTATAGAGTTAATGGAAGAATTTACTTCAGAACCGACATTTTCTTATGTCCCGTGATCACAAAATGCCCAATCTGATGCATTGGCTAATGTAGCCATAGCTCTGGCAGATCCAAATCAGGATGAAACAATCATCTGTATTGCCCACCGTCATATAGTTTCACCTTATTTTCAAATAAGAATAGAGGAAATCAATGAAATTAGTCCCATTTCTGAACCATATGGGCATACTACAGGATGGATGACACCTATCAAGGAATACCTTCAAAATGGAACACTCCCACCTGATAGAGCCGGGAAAGAACAAGTCCGGCAACATGTGGTCAATTTTACTCTTTATGATAGCCCAGATCACCTAGAAAAAATTATCTACAAGCGAGGTTTTGATGGAATTATCTTCAGATGTATTGATGGTGAAGAGAAAATGGCTGTCATGAAGGAAGTACATGCAGGAGTTTGTGGTGCCCACCAGTCTGGACATAGACTATCTGAACAAATTAGAAGACTTGGATACTTCGGGCCTTCAATGATACAATATTTTGTTGATTTCACTAAGAAGTGTCATACTTTCCAAGTATGTTCCAACTTCATTAATCAACCCCTATAGTTGCTTCATACAGCTAAATACCCATGGCCATTTTCCACATAGGGAATAGATGTAGTAGGACCTTACCCTTCGGCTACATCCAAGCAGTTTAAGTATATTCTTACAGCTACTTACTTCTTTTCCAAATGGGAATAGGAAATACCTCTCAAAGAAGTTAGTTCTAAAAGCATTTTTAGCTTCATCAAGTCTAACATCATTACCAAATTTGGTGTCCCTCATACCATATTGACAGACAATGGTGCCAAATTCTATTCATTTGAGGTAAGGAAGTTGTATCAAGAATACAACATCAAATCCATCCATTCATCTCGGTATCATGCAGTGGCCAATGTCCAAATAGAATCCTTCAATAAGACTATTTCAAACATAGTGCAAAAGATGGTGGATAAAGATAAGAAATCATGGCCTGATAAACGTTTTCATGTTTTATGGGCTTATCAGACCACCGCTCGCACTGCTACGCGGTCAACTCCATATTCATTGGTATATGGAACAGAAGAAGTATTTCCCATTGAGGTTCAATTACCTTCGCTTAGAGTAGCCATTTGTGATCAGTCATCTATAGATGAAAAATCTCAAAAGAAATTGGATGAATTGGAATGATTAGATGAAAAATGATTGTGCACCCTACACCACTTGGAAGTCTATTAGAATCGAATAGCTCGGGCTTTCAACAAAAAATTTCATCTTCATTCATTCATTCAAGGATAATTGGTATTGGTTCTCAGAACTCCAATGATACCAGGAAAGAAACCTCCCAAGCTTGAGCCAAAGTGGGAAGGACCTTACTCAATACATAAGGTCTACTCCAATGGAGCTTATTCTTTAATCTAAATGGATGGAGAACTCATCACAACTCCAACCAATGCCATATTTCTGAAGAATTATTTTGTGTAACATAAATACATCCTTAGTCCTTACTGCAAGACTTTAAACTGCACAGCCCACATAGTCCTTACTGAAAGACTTTAAACTACATGGTCCCTCTATCGTCCAACATGATGTTAAACTGTGTCCCTTTTTTCCTACATAATGTTAAACTGTGCACCGTTAGGTTTTTTGTTACCCCTTGTTTCTCACACCGAGTATGACTCACATGAGCTTAGAGTGAGCTTCAACCATAACACCCTCTCTGGGACGCTAACCACGCGTAAGTCCCAACACCATCTTCGGGTTTTACTCAAGTACAACTTGATCACCAATTCATTCTTAATCGAACTAAGTGGACTTTGATCCTTGCCTTCTAAGCTGGGTACATAGGCAACCTCCCGAGGTTCAATCCCAAAACCGACATCTTCACATCAGTTCACCTCCATCTCATACAATGTTGATCCGTGAATCCCCCCCCCCCAAAAAAAATCAATATCTTCACATTGGTTCACCATCATCCTTTCTATATGAAGTTAAACTATATTTTCCCCCATTGTCCTCACTACAAGACATTAAACTGCATAGCAATAAGTCTTAGCTACATGACGTTAAATTGTGCAGCACCAATCCATTCATATGAACCTAAACTATTCGTACTTTTGTCCTGTATGACAAAACTACCACAGTCTTTGACACCCTCACCTGAGAGGGAATCGTTATTGACATTGATCTATAACCATGTCATATTCTAAGGACTACATGCATACATGGAAATGCTAGAACCTTTAATCTTGGGACAAACCATCATTGCACTAAATTCCCCTTTCACCCTTCACTTGTACGAACCAAATTTGTAGAGAGGGTATTTAAAGAACTATGTATTGCTTGATTACCATCCTTATGGGATACGTAGGAACATTCTAGAATTCCTCGAATCCATCCCCAAGTCTTTGGGCCTAACCCCAAATTCCACTTTCAGTCCCTTGGCTGAAAAGTCCCCCTATGAAAACATGAATGTGGTATGAAAACCCTGGTCTTCATTCACATCAAATTTATAAAACACACAATGTGTATTTATTATTATGGTCTGAGCTCTATGACACTAAACTAAGATCTCCTACATTCTCTTCCCACATGACGTTAAACTATATTTCAAGAACTACATTTGGCTTGATTCTTATCCTAATGAGATATGTAGTGAATTCCAGCATTTCAATTCAGGACCCAGCCACAATATGATTATGGTCATCATTGGTCTATGTATCTCCTTAATGAATTGGACAATACCAATTTTCATGTGTCATACTCCTAACCTTAAATACTTCCAGATCTCCATAACCCTTTTCTTAACTTCTGGTCACAAAATGTCTGATACCCGGGAATTCTTTCGCCTAACTATGCAGCACGTGCCCTTAGGCAGCCTTGCATAAGTAGTCTATATAACGGACATGTTAGACAAAAGATACTATTATTTGACTATGCATCCAATGCCCTTAAATGGATCTGCATTCAACCCCCTAACAGGTTTTTTAAATAGTGATAACTTCATTCTTGGGAGGAAAACCTCTTTTGTCCTTATTGGTCTTAATGACAATATATAGGGATCCGCAAAAAATATCCATCTTTTGTCCCATACTCTCTTTCATGATCTGAAAGTATTCAAGTCTATGGTTTATATTTCCCTTACCTACGTTTGAGTCAGACCTTCACAGGAGTGACATTCATCCAATTCTTTTACAATCTTGATTGGGAATATCCTCTCCATATTCAAGTACTTCTCTCCATATAGAAAACTCTATGCTTTGGAAAATTTGAATCTCCATAAACTTTCACTTGCTTTTTAGCAATAGAAAAGTAAAATTTCTAAGAGTTCTTTTTCCTGACTATACAGCATGTGCCCCTAGCTGTCCTTGCATAAGTATTATACATAAAGGACATGTCAGCCAAAAGATGCTATTATTTGACTATACAGCCAATGCCCTTAAGTGGCCCTACATAATTAAACCCCCTAACGGGTTTGTTAAATAATGGTAACTTCTCTTTTAGGAAATACTTCCTCTAATTCCTTTTAGCCATTTTTTCATATAATTCCTCAGATTCAAAATTTCTTTAGTCATAGTTTATATGTTTTCCCCTATACTTGAATGTGGTAATAGGTTTTCAGACAAATTATCAAGGAATTGAGTCAATTTTAATCCATTCTCCATTCAGTAAAAGTTATTCAACATTAAACATTATCCTTTTTATGTCTGACGTGCATGACTTTAAAATGCCCACAAAAGACAAGGGAACTCTGAACAAAAGTCGAGTCCCATCTCACTAAACATACATTTTGTATGATTTGGGTAATATTGAGCAATAAAAAAAGATGGAAAATTTGTGGGGTTGTTTGTATCACCCTAGAAAAAAAACAAACTATACTTACTATGCCATTGGCTTAGGTAAAATTAATTAAAGCAAGTAGCAAGAGAATGCAGGCACAAATGATTAAAGATTAAAGTGTTTTTCATTGATGCACAAGAGTTAGAAGGACATCCACAGACTAGAGTCTCTTCTCTTTTTCAATAATTACAAGAGGATTTCAACATAACTCTTCATTTGATTTACAACATCCTAAGCTTCATCAGAAGCCACCTGGAATTCATTCATTCAACTGGATTCAATAAGAGATGCAGTGATACCAGCTCTTCTTGGAAAAATTGTAAAAGAATGTTCTTGAGTGCGGTTTGAGAAAATTTTCTGTTGATCAAATAGTGAATATGTTTTTGTCCAAGAGACTTGGAAGATGGATACATGGATTTGATAATGGGGCATTGGAAGTAAAGAGCCATTTGGAGAGAGTACTCTTCTCAGATATTGTTCTAACGTCATGATAGTCTACTCTCCACCAACCGGCAGTGGAAAACATATCAGCCCATGGGTTTTCCATTTTCATGTCTGTAAGGAAATGGCATGGAGGAAAATTTTGAAAGTTCACACCATTTTTTCTGCTCTTAATGCATAGCATAACCGAAATAGAGGAGTAACAGTGCGGCTGTATCTTGGGCATATAGTTCTTTGCATCTGGAACGTTGAATCCTTACAGATGACCATGTCCATATAAAGGAAAGTAAATACTTTGTGGGAAATTGAAATGATATTTCTTCAAGTACTTGGCCAAATCTGGGAGAGTGTTGTCACAGATATAATAGTAATCATGACCAATGATGTTCATCATATCATCAATTCTATTGCTATCCAATTCATCAGCTGATCCAATATTCCTTGGAGCCATTAAATATGCACAAAGATCGAATAATTAACTTTTAAGTAAGTTTATTTTTCATAAAATTTGTGAAGAAATTGAAAAAAATGGATAAGGCATTAAGTCGCACAAGTATAATCTTGGTGCTCAAGTCTAATCCAGTCGGGCGGGTTGTACCGCGCTAGTATTCGCGCGCAAGTCAGAAACAAACTGAGGAAGCGTGACGCAACGAACAGAAGCACGGATGAGAAAAAAACCAAGACACCTACGCGACAAGAGCAAGAAGAATTCGAAAGCCAGGTGATTTGTGTGAAATGGATCCCATATTTATAGGCAAGGTCGTCCCCCTGCGCGTTGATACCTGTGCACTCAAACCATGCGCGCCCAAAATCCTTGGTTTTCTCATTTACCTCAGAGTCAAATCCTCTTTCCTTTTTCGGATCCAACTTTTAGGGGGTAATTTTTTTGAAGATCTGTTCCATCATAGAGCCCATAGATTGACTAAGGGAATACCTCAAGCAAAGAAGAGGGAAGATTCATCAAGAATTTCACAAATACATTAAGGCACGCAAGTATATCTGTGTGCCATCCTTGGGCACGCAAGTCACTTGCACGCCAGATATGAGGTGTGCAAGTCACTTGCTCGCCCTCAATGAAATTTCACCCAAGGTACTCGGTGGCCTATAAATACCCCCTGTGGGTCCCCCATTTCAAGGAAGAAAAATCCAAAACTCAGATTCAAGCTCTGGTCGCCCAAGTCTCCGTCTAAAGTCTTTCGAACACTTCTAAGGTAATTCTTTACCTATAATGGAAGATCTCAAGAGGAGGAATAAGGAATAAGTATTAAAACTCATAAATACTTGCATGCCTAAGTGTCCATACCTTAAGGGAAGTGATGATACTTGCGCTCCGCCTTTCCCTCTCAAGGAAACTTGCGCGCCATCCATCTGAAATCCTCTAGGGATGATACTAAGGGCTCCAATTCAAAGTCGCCCAAGTATCACTTCACAGGTTCTTCGTCGCCCAAGTGAACTCATATCTTACAAGTATACTTGCGCGACTAGGACTTGTGTGCCAGACCAATACTTGTGTTCCTCCTTCCAATTCACTTACTTTCCTCAAATCCACCTCTCCTCTTCAAGATTTAGCCTTAAAACCCCTCTTCAAAGCCATTTATGGCATGGTTCCTTTTTTGGATTCCTTATCTGAAAGGAATTCTATGGAACATCTCTCAAAACCTAGTGATTTACATAACTTTATGTCACTAAGGTTAGATATTTCCTTCATTCAACATCATCCTTTAAGATGAGAAGATCTTTAATATGGGCATCCTCCTTAGGAGTAAGCCCCAAGTTCCAAGTCTGGGCCTCCTTCTCAGGAGTAAGCAAAAAGTCTCAAGTCCTGTTAACTTGGGCCTCCTTTTCAGGAGTAATCCCCATTCTTAATTTCTTTTTATTTGGTATTCCTTCTCAGTAATAAAACCCAATCATAAGTCCCTCTTAAATTTTGTCTTCCTTTTCAGGAGTAAGTCCCGGGTTAAAATCCCAAATCTCCTTTAAGTACAAACACCTTTATGGACCCTACTCTTGGGATTATTTTCTAAAAAGTATTTGTCTTCATTTACTTGGGAAGTCATACATATGTAATCCCCAAATTCTTTCTTATGATTGCATCTTTCGTGGCACAATCGTCAGGTTTTACTGATACCTCTTGTTTCTCACATCGAGCATGACTCACGTGAGCTTAGAGTGTAAAATTAATTTTGAAATATCTCTTTGGGCCATTAATCATGCATAAACCTCATAATTCTTCACTCGAACTACGTGGGTTCTGATTCCTTTTCTAACAAGGATACGTAGGTAGCCTGTCTGCAGGTACGATCCCAACTCTGAAATAATCTCTATCTTTCTGAACGACAATAAACTTCAAGTGCCCCACTGAGTGGCTTTAAAACTAGTATGGTTATCATAATGACCAAGAGATTTCTATATAATGTGTTGAAGGATACCATTGACTAAGAATGTCTAATAAATATGGATGATTCTCTATCGATGAATAACCTCAAATATATATAAAATATTCTCTAAATCTCATACATATCAATCATTTATTGTCAAATCTAAAGGAAAACTCATTTTCATACTTGGTAAATTAATAAGGATTCATGAACATAACTCAAATATATAAGAAAGTCCCGGTGTAGATAATAATTCCCCCCAAAAAGGTGTGATGAGTCTGACCTCTCATCCTCTCGACCAATGCAAATTCTTAAGCCTCATCGGTCCACAACTAATGAGCACCTACCTTTGGAAAGTAGGTCCAAATGGATATAGAATCATTGGATTTTTCCGGTTCTACGAATAAACCCATTAGAAACCGATTGGGATGTTTGAACCTTAAACAAACAAGGTCATCCCCGTTTTCAGAAGAAACAAACTTCCATCAAGTAAGAAATTTTCACACTTCATAGTTGGGTGCAACAATGTATGGAGATATCAAGTGAAACAATTTTCCTTTAAACTATTCACAAAAAAAGGGAAACATTCTTTTCAAAGGTTTCAAAATGATACAACCATTTATATCATTAATAAAGAACTAAATTTACAAATAAATTCACACCACAGTATTGAATTCTTGCTAAAATTTAAATTTCAACAGATTTTTTTTTGAATGTTAAACCAACATGAAATACGAACATTCCACATGAATTTTCAATAACTTCTATCATTAAATAGGCATCATTTTCTATGATAAAGTGGGCATAAAAAATTAACATTCTGAAAAAAATGTGATGGGGAGGTAAGGGAGAAAGTAATAATACAATTTAGAGAGATAAAAAGATAAAAAGAATAAAGATGATGAAAATTCCTAACTAACCCAGGAAGATACCCATCCCCCCCACACCTAGTGTGTGCAGTTTCCTCACTGTAATAAAATAGAATGTGGGAAGAAAGGATAAAACCTAGTGGGTGTCATTCATAGAATGATTCTTGAACTTCGAGTTTCTCCATTAGGGACTCTGGAATGACTTCATGGCAGTGCTTCGGCCTCTGCCCATTTACAGTGAATTTTTGCTTGGTTTCTTCATTTTGAACCTGAACAACACCAAATGGAGATACATTATTAATAGTTTATGGGCCAAACCAGCGGTAATTAAGCTTAACCGTATGCAACTTCAACCTTGTATTGTAAAGGAGGACCTTCTTCCCAATATGCAACTAATGATGAAGGATGAGGTAGTCATGGGAAGCCTTGGTTCGCTACTTATAAATCTAGGAGTTCTCATATGAATCTCTTCTCATTTCCTCCATCTCTTGAATCTGAAATTTCCTTTGAGCACCTGCACCAGAAATATTAGAATTACATTGTTTAATGGCCTATTAGGCTTGATTCTCTATCTCAATAGGGAGGTGACAACTCTTTCCAAAAACGATCCTATAATGTGACATTCCAATTGGGGTTATAAAAGTAGTACGGTAATCCCATAATGAATCATCAAGTATAAGACTCCAATATTTCCTATTGTATTGAACCGTTTTTTCAAGAATTTGTTTTACTCTCTATTTGACACCTCATCTTGAACATTGATATGTGGGTGATATGCAGTAGACACTCAATGACCGACCCCATACCAATAAAAAAGTGATTTCATTGTTCAGTTGTAGAAATGAGAACCCTAGTCAATTATGATGAACTTAGGTAAGACAAACCTATAGAATATTTGGGTTCTTAAACATTATACAACTACCTTAAAATCATCAGTCCTTGTAGTTCATGCCTCTACCCATTTTGAAACGTAATCAACTGCCAGAAGAATGTACAAGTTGCCAAAGGAATTGGGAAATGGCCCCATAAATTCAATACCCCAAACATCAAAAATGCCATGAAAGAGAAATGGTTGTTGTAGAATTTCATTTATTTTAGAGACATTACCTATTATTGGACAATAAGGAAAAGATTTACAAAAATCATGGGCATCCTGAAAAAGTGTTGGACAAAAGAGACTAAAATCAAGGATTTTATGAGCAGCCCATTGGGGACCAAAGAGGCCCCCACAAGCAAGAGTTTGGAAGAATCTAAGGACAGACTGAAACTCACTATCGAGAATACAACGCCTAAGTACTTGATCACTACATGTGTGACAGAGGTAGGGATCATCCCAAATGTACCAATGAGACTCATGTTTTAGATGATTGGATTGGTTTTTTAAAAAATTAGTAGGAATGTAAGATTCTACAAAATAATTTATAATTTCATCATACCAAGGAATATCATCTTTCACTCGGTACAATTGCTCATCAGGAAACATGTCATTTATAGGAATATAGGGGGATGAGTTAATGTCTGAGGATGGATGAATCCTACTAATATGGTCAGCCACTACATTCTCTACTCCTTTTTTATCTCTAATTTATAAATTGAATTCCTGAAGGAGGAGCATCCAGTGAATGAGACGTGGTTCTGATTATAGTTTCTTAAGGAGATACCAGAGGGCCTCATGGTCTAAGAACATAATGAATTTGGACCCCAAAAAGATATGACCTGAATTTATCTAAGTCAAACACAATAGAAAGAAATTATTTTTCAGTTTTGGTGTGTTTTTATTGGGTAGGGTCCAATGTATGTGAGGCATAGGCAATGACATGTAGATCTCGATCGACCCTTTGTGATAAGACTACCCCAACTGCATAGTTAAAGGCATCACACATGAGCTCAAATGGTAAATCCCACCAAGGTGGTTGGATTACTAGGGGTGACATGAGACTCCATTTAACTTATTAAAATATTCCTCACATTCTTTATCAAAAACAAATTCTTTTTATTTTTGGAGTAATCAGGAGAGGGGGAGTTCAATTTTACTAAATTCATGAATGAAACGGAGATAAAATCAAACATAACCTAGGAAATATTGCACATCACATACATTCTTAGGTAATGGTAAGGAATAAATGACATCCACTTTTAATTTTTCTACTTGGATATCATCCCCAAAAATTACATGCCCCAAAACTATACCTTTTCACACCATGAAATGGCATTTCTCATAATTTAATAATAGATTCTTTTCAATACAGTGACGTAGGACTGAACCAAGACTACTCAAACATTCATCAAAAAAGGATCCATATATAGTGAAATCATCCATGAATACTTCCATTCAATTCTCTAGGTAATCTGAAAAAATACTAACCATGCATCACTAGAAAGTACCTGGAGCATTACACAGACCAAATGGAATCCTTCTATATGCAAATATTCCAAAGGGTAAAGTGAAGTTCGTTTTTTCCTAATCCTCATGGGAAATATAGATCTAAAATTATCCAGAATACCCATCAAGAAAATAGTAATGGTACTTTACTACTAGCCTCTCTAGCATCTGGTTAATGAATGGAAATGGGAAATGGTCCTTCCTAGTGTTTTTGTTTAATCATCTATAGACACACCAACTATTCTGCACACGAGTTGGAAAAAATTCATTATTTTCATTTTTAATTACTGTAAGACCAGTTTTTTTAGGAACTACTTGAATGGTACTGAACCATTGGCTTTCAGAGATGGGGTAAATGATTCTGGCATCCAATAATTTTGTTACTTCATTTTTAACTGCATCTAAGAGGTTTGCGTTCAATCGATGTTATGCCTGCCTCACTGGTTTAGCCTCATCATTTAAAAAAATATGATGTGTAAAAACTAATGGGATAATACTAGGAATGTCCAAAAGTGTCCATCCCAATGCTTGTTTATACTCCCACAAAAGTTCAAGTAGTCTCAATTCATGCTCAGGAGGGATTGAACTAGCAATGATGTTGGGCAGCTTGTTTCTATTCTCAAGATATGAATATTTTAAATCTTGAGGTAGTTTTTTTAGTTCCAATTTAGGGAGATTTTGGATTTATGGGAGTGTGTGTGAAAGTGAGAGGTCACTAATCTCATCTAAATACTCAATGGTATCATCATCAAATGAGGAATGAGA
Organism: Viscum album; assembly: GCA_963277665.1. Lineage (NCBI taxonomy): Eukaryota > Viridiplantae > Streptophyta > Magnoliopsida > Santalales > Viscaceae > Viscum > Viscum album. The sequence continues at coordinate 187,815,772 of OY728144.1, forward strand.
TTTTACAAGCTTAGTAGTATCATCGATGGTCATGTGATCCTCAGTGTTCAAGAAATCATCAATTAATAAACATGCATGAAATTTTTCTAATCATCTAAAACAATCATTGCATGACTCATTTTTTAGAATTTCAATCAATGAAGAAAACTTAGAAAGGGGATCAAAATAATAAAAAGAAGTTTGTTCAGGGTGAGGGAGTACATCAATTGAATTAAAAGAGAGAGAAGAATGTTCTTCTGAGGGGTACTTCATGGCATCAAGGATGTTGAAATAGACTATGTCACCACTAAATTCCATAGATAATGTGCCATTATGGAAATTAATTATGGTTTTGGTAATTTTCAAGAAGGTTCTACCCAATATAATTGGGTCATGTCCATTCATCCTATCATATTCCATTTTTAGCACATAAAAATTAGTAGGAAAAAATAAATTCTTCACCCTCACAAGAACATCCTATAACACACCAGAAGGGTGTGCTTTACTTCGATTTTCTAGTTGAACGACTATTCCAGTGGGCTTTAGTTCACCGACCTGCAATGAAGATTAAATGGAGTGAGGCATCACATTAATAGAGGCTCCCAAATAAATCATATAATTAGAAAAAGAATACTCCCCTATGGTGCATGGAATTGAGAATGTTCCAGGATTATTGCACTTAGTGGGAAGTGATGGATCTATCAATGCTGAGACATTCCTCCCCAATATCACATTTTCATATCTACAAAGTCACCTTTGGAATGTACACATATCCTTTATAAACTTGGAGTATTATAGAATTTTCTTCATGGAATCAATCAAAGGAATGTTAACCTGCACTTTTTTGAAAGTTTCCTATATTTCATTATCAATTTCAGTTTCCTTTTGTTTTCTTGGTTGGGTGGCCATTTGGGAAAATGGAAGAGGAATGGTTTGGATGGATGGCTCATCAACATACACACTCTTTCCTTTGTAAGGGATTCTCTTAGGAAAATTATTTTCTTCTCTTGGACCATTTTCAGTAGTTGGGATGGTGGTTTCTATAAGAGGGGATGACTCTAAAGGAGGAATTATTTTTATTTTAAGTTGTTTCCCACTCATAAGGTTTATGGAACTAAAATTTCTCGTATCCCTGGGGTTAACTATTGGTTGATATGGTAGTTTACCTGAAATGTGACTTTGAATTTCCCCCACCGAGTTAGCTAGTTGGCCTAATTGGGTTTTGAGGTCTTGTATGGCTGCCTGGGTGGTTTAATGGAATTGGAGATTATTGGAAGCCATTTGTTTCATCATATCTTCTAGGCTAGGATTAGGTTTTGTAGGGGTTGTTGAAAAGGCATTTAGGGTGGATGAGGACTTATGGGTGGTGGTGGTGGATGAATACTCTAACCCTATCGGTTCTATGGTTGTTGAGGTTGGTTTTAATACCCCCTTGCCTATAGTCTTGGTTGTATTTCCACCTAGGATTGGATGGATAGTATGGTTCTTTCCTAAAGGGTTGGTTATAGGGGCAGCCTGGAAATATTACCTCACAAATCTCAGAAGTTTCTCTCAATTGGGGGCATTAGTTAGAGTAGTGGATGTCAGAAGAACATATACCACAATGGATGGTAGGAGGATATTGGGATTTACCTTGGGAAAGAGAAAGTTGTCTTAGAAGGGTACTTACCTCTTCAAACTTTGTGCCCACCTTCTTCTCAAATTCGGTACTTTATACCTCATGGACGCCTCTAATGGGTACACTAGACCCTATACCAAATTTTTGAGTGTTCTGTACCATGTCCTCAATTAGGGTACTTGCAGTGATTAGTGTTTTATAAACTATTGCACCACCTGCAGCATCATTAAACATGTTTCTATCAACAGGAATTAACCCTTCATAAAAATAATGAATTAAAAGTTGATCACTTATTTGGTGGTGTGGAAAGCTTGAACAAAACCTTTTAAAGCATTCTCAATATTCATGTAATATTTCCCCTTGTAATTTCCTTATACCACAGTTTTATTTACTTATAGCTGTAGTTTGAGAGGCTGGGAAATATTTTTCAAGAAAAAGGCGTTTCATGTTCGCCCAGCCTCTAATTGGTGAATTAACATAGTAAATCTAGTATTTTGCAGTGTCTTCTAATGAAAATGGTGATGCTATGAGCTTTACATGTTCTTCATCCACATTATCAGGTTTTAATGTTGAAAAAATAGTGTGAAATTCTTTTAAATGCTTATGTAGATCTTCTCCTATGAGTCCATGTAATCTTAGAAATAAGATAATTAGACCGGATTTTAGTTCAAAATTAGGTGCCTTGCTTTGTATTTGAATATATGTGGGTTGGATATCAACATCAGTTAAGGTTAGTTCTTTTAGTGTTCTATTGTTTTAATCCATGTTATACAAGTTTATTTCAGTTTTTATGTCATTTTCAGAAGAAGTAGAAGGATCAAGAGGAGTGTCGATGTTTTGTGTGTCCTCCTTCAAAGGGTTCTCTTTTCTGTCTCAGTGTCGCTGACGTAGGATCCTCTCTGGTTTGGGTTCAAATGGTGGTAGGTATCCAAAAATATAATGTGTCATGCACAGAACCTACAAAAGAAATAAATCATAACACAAAAAGATAGGTAAAGGTATAAGATAAAACAAATAAATATTCACAAAATTTACAAAAATATTATCAAAAACACACACTAAAAACCAAAGCACTCCCCATAAACGGCACCAAAATTTTAATGTACTGTTGTGACACATCGAAATTATTATATTTTATAGATGATTTTATAGTCTAGGTCAGACCCTAGGTCATCTCTCAAGGATCATTGTTAGGTTTAGAGTATGTGTTTTTAATAAAAAGTACTAAAAATGGGGATGATTTTAAAAACAGTTTTTAAATGAAATGACTTAATTGGAAGTTTAAAATACCAAATGGATTTTTAAAAATATGAGATAAAAGGGTTACTTTTGAGTTCACTACACCACTTTAAGAGTTCCTTGCTCTCAATTGACTATTAGGTTTTGTTGTAATCCTTTGGTTGAGGGATGACCAAGATCTTGGTTCCCCTCTTTCCTCTTAAAATGATGCAAAAAGAACCAAACTTAAAACAACAGTCGTGTTGTCAAGGTTTGGAACTCAATAATATAGTGAGGTATACCAAAGAATACTGAAATATCAAGTATGTGTGAGAAAAATAGGATTCTTGTGTTGTTCAATCGAAAAAATCCAAGATTCCCACTCGAATCTCAACTCAATCGGTATTGAGATGACAAATGTTTCACTTAATTAAACCAAAATAATGCATTCAGAGAATAATCATATTAAGATTAAACATAAGTGAAATAATTAAAACAAAAATTACACAAAACCAGTAGAATAGAAAGTTTTGGAACTCCCTCTTCAAGTGTGTAGCTCCCTCGCAATGATCACCCATTGTTTAGCTAGACATCAGGAGGAGGAGGAAGCTCGGGTGGAGCTCATTCTTCATTATTGTTCCCCCTATGAGGATAGGGGCCTCAATAACTTCCAAGTTAATGAAATAAATCCTCTAGTACTTCAAATTTTCAGCACTTCACTTCTGGTTCGAACTCCCAAATGGGGAGCCCAAGCTTCCATTTTATAGGCAAAGTGGAAGGTGGTTTTGGGCACACAGATTGTATAAAACCACTTGGATCATGGTTTTTGACTACAATACAGTCTAATGTCACTTTGAAAAAAACTATAAAAATGTTTCACCACTTCTTGAATATCTCCACCGAAAGTTTGGCACCATTTGGACAACTAGATCCCGAGATATTGATAGAACACGGCACACTGCTTTTGACTTCATGCAGATTCAATGTGCTGGACATATCAGTCTAGATGGGCCAACATATGACCGAATTAGCTTTGGGTTTATTCATATGAAATTTATCCCATTAAATTTGGGACCATAAAAAAATTCAGCCCATTTGGATTCACGGTTTAGTATAAGTAGGTGGGTGAGTACACTGGTGTGCATGGATCCTACGCAGTTTGAACCATTTTTCTTGGACATCATCATGGGCCCTCCAAATCACCTCCACCTTTAATTAAATTATCAAAAAAAATCATTGACCTTTTTAAATGTAATAAAAACAAACTAATTGAATCAAACATGAAGTGAAATTTGTTATTATTTTTATAATTTTCAATACAAAACTAGCTTAGCACAGTGATGTAAGGGTAAAAATGAAACAGTGGATTGTGGTGCGATCAATAGCATTGGAAATTCTCATAATATCAGAGCAATGAAATGTTATGAACATCATGAATGAAAAATAACTAGATATTAATATATAAAGTTCAGAAAATTAATCCATTCATAGTGTGCAAAGATAGGGATAAATCTCCATATTTTAGATTCTCTCCAAAGTCTCATAAAAATTGAGTGCTTTACAAAATTTGAGTCATGATAAAAGTCGGTTGGCTGCACTGGTAAGATCAGAAAGAGTCTGGAGAGAAGCATAAATTGAATGTTTGGGTGCTTTTATCCCCACCTCTTCCACTTCTTCCCCAGGATGGAGGTTCTTGACCAAAGTAGTTAACTCTTCAACCCTCTTCTGAGCAGTGGACAATGAGGATGATGATGTCATAATGTCAGAACTCAGAAGGGAAATAATCTCCTAAAATCTCCATATTTGTGTAGTCCTAGAATCCATCTAAGCTTTTAGTTTAGATATCAACTAAATACCCTACTTCAATGCCTCTAACATCCCCCACATCTTCCGAGAAAGAGGGGAATCATCTGCAAGATCGAGAAAATCTCTTTCACTTGTGTCCTAATCTTGCCGAGTCAAAATGATTTGATTAATGATTTCATATAGAGTTTTTCAGTCAAAACCACCTTCCCCCAAGTCATTAAATAACTGGTGAACATGTTCCCCTTGGTTGCGAAATAATTCCAAGGGGGTCTCAGTGATCAAGGCATGAATATATTTCCAGATTAGACTATTTTGTGCATGATCCTCTGCAATTGAAGAGGTAGGCATGACAGTAGGATGACTAACCAATTGAACCAATGAAAAAACAGGAGAGGAAGCCCCATATGCCCATATCTAAATAGGCGTATCATCCACAACCTATCTTGGAGGATTAACTTCCTGAACAGATTATGTTTCACCATTGGAATAACCATCACTCAAACGAGGTTTCTTTCTTGACGTCTCATCTAGATCTTCGATCAACTCCATCGTTGCCACTAAAAAAGGGGTTGGGGAGGCAAAGGGTATATCAACATAATGAACTAACTAGTTTAGCACACCATTTGAGTAAGCTATTACCCAATCCTAATCATAATATTGGGTAAGGAAAATGGAAGCATCATCAAGAAGAAGTATGATCTCATCATCAGTATCTTCATGTGCTATAATCTTCCAAAATTGGAAAATGACTACAGGATGTCGCTCCCCTAGAATGAAAACCAAATAAAGAGGGGAGACCCTTTGAATACATTCTAATTGATAAGAAATTTGATAAAGTGAATAAGGTTCATATATAACTATCTCATCCACTATGGCTGTGAGAACCCCATCTTAGAGAGAGATCATATAGGACCTTTCGTCAAGAGAACCACTGTCGTTATCAATAATTGGTTCATCCAGTGCATGAAAAGGAATAAATTTGAAGTTTTTAGATTGGTTTAGTACATATTTAACCTTGTTGGGTATTAGTTACATGTCCCCAACCCCATATATATTCAACATTATAGGGTGGGATGAATCATTGGGGATTTTGGTGTTGTAATATTCTTAACAATGAAAGTGATCCTCTATCCAGCCAAACATAAACTGGACAAGACTGATAATCCTATAAGGGGTGTTACATTATTAAATATAGACCAAAATATGGTAAAGGATTTCAAGGATTGGTACTTCCAAATTGAGATGGCATCCTTCAACAAGTCGTGTTTCCATCACCAATGTACTAACTCGGATCCCTGAGCGTGCGTCCTCAGTCGGGAAAATCCACCCATTCAAAAACATGGCTATAAATCCTACCAACCTAAGGTTCAGAGAGATCTCTAAATTCACTCAGTATCCATATAAGGTATGATACCCATATTCCAAGATAGATCAATACAAGATAGTGGCTTCGTGGACTTGCTGAGAAGGGCACCGACGAGGATGTATAACAGTTGGCCTATCTCTACTACAGTAAAGAAAGATATCGATCCAATATGTGAAATAAATGATTGAACACATTGTCAACACTTTATTAAATTTTTCCTTTACAATAATAAGCATCTCCCTCTCCAAAACTAGGGCCTATAAAGGATCATCCTAGACATCCGAAACAGGGAGGAATTCATCATACATCTATCCAAGAGGGGGATACCACCCAGTTGGTAAGTATCCTATAGGATAATACCCACTTCACTATGGGGTAGATGGAGTGTGTTAGAGCCAAGGTACCAATGGCTGGTCATCTCTTGAAGAAGGTCAGGTTGGCGGTAAATTATGAACTGGTAAATCCACACAGCTTCGTAAGGATGAACTCTATATAGTTAATTGGAAAACTCTATACAGCTTTACCTAACCCAAAAGGTCCATGACCATTTATTAGAGAAATTATCATTGGGATGAAGATCCCACTTCAAACCCCATCCAGTTTTAGGATTGTTCAGGGAGGAAGAAAATATACTCGAACAAATCTGAGCAATGGGTTGATGAGAAAAGTCACACTATCTAGACCTAAGGAAGAGTTTTCCAATATGTAAGATAATTCATGAGACTGAGTTGTGATCAGTCGACTGTCCTCATAAATTTTCATTTGGATACAATCTAGAGAAGTTGGCACCTAGAGAGATGGAATATTAGAGTCTGGAGAAGGGATGGGAGCATCATCTAGCAAACCAAACCTGTATAGAGGAATTAGTTGAGATAAATGATAGTCCCAAAGCTCGTATGAGAGGAACCTCTTTAGAATCTCATTATCAATATATACACGACATTGAGGATCGACATTGTTGTTCCTAGAAATCATGGCCCTTTTATTGGACACAATTGGGGAAGATCAATGTAAGTCAGAAGCCATATGAAAATAAGTAAGTGGCATATTTCAGACAAAGAAAATATTAAATCTTGTCAGAAAAAAGACATAAAATCCCAACAACATCATGTGCATCGCATGAATTGGCAAGTCATTTGTGAATCACCCTAAAGGGTTCACGAATTTCCTGACCTATAAAGGAGTCATGGTTGTATAACCCCCGCAGGGCATCGTACAATCACATGACCCCTTTGAAGACTCGTGATCATGTAACCTGGACATGGTCACACAAATCGCATGATGATAAATTTATTGAATGATCAAGTGAGTAGATCCCATGAGACCTATAAGACAATAGAAATCCTCATCACTGAATTTTAATAAATTATTGAAGTATGGTTTTTGTTTGGAATGAACAGGCACCCGAGTAAAATAGGTTTCGTAGGGAAAGTTCTCATGAAATGAGGTCTCGCGATCAGGTCTCACGAATGGACCTCACAGTCAAGACTCGCAGAAAGGTCTTACAATAGGGTAATGGGATGAAGGAAGGGAAAGAGAGATCTGGAGGAATGATAGCCTATGGATAAATCCACCCTCCATCCCTCTATATATAAGGAATCCTATGGAATACCAAGTGTCACATGATAGACCAAACATCACCCAAGACACTGATTTTCGATAACGCCAAAGACTTAGGTGGGAATTTACTTTCCTCAAACTGAGTCCTTGTCTCCACGGATGTTTCTTATGAAGGGGGAGATTTGTTGATGCCTTCCAAATGAGAATCAACAAATTCACAAAGGAAGGAATACCTGAATATGGGTATTATCTTCCCCACAAAAGGAAAGGAAGAAGAAAATGGTTGAGACCTAAGGATCATGTGATCCCTCAGGGGACTTGAGATCACTTGACCATCATAAGGTCATGCGTGGAATCCACACACAGTGAATAACATACAATAAACCCCATGAAATCCCTATCAATAAGTCTTCCTACTCTTTTGAAGGCTCTCTGAACAACTGATGATCATGTGATAGTAATCGGTTAAGCTCCCCCAGGTCACATGGTTCATCAGTAGTAATCACCTAAAAATCCAACCAAACATCCTTCAAAAATTGGAGGGAATATGTCCAAAAGGTAAATACCCCTAGTGGTTATAATTTTCATGTGACATATAACTGATGGGAAGGATAATTTTCCTTGACAAAATCCAAAAAAAATCATGACACCAAAACCTTTGTAGAATAAAACAAACGAAATAAAAGGTAAGTAGGTGGGAGCTACTCACGGTCATAAATTTCATACAACATGCCCCCAACAGTCTGCAAGACACCATGAGTCCCTTGTGACATACCCACCTCATCTCACAAAGGCCCTTTGGCTTGTCATCCTCATTACATGGAAAGCCTTAGGTATATCCAGTCAAACATGTACTTCCCTTTTGGATCCCTAAGGATAAAAATATGGGTTTGTCCATGAAATTATCATGAATCCCGATAGGACCTCTATTAGTCATGCAAAGCATCATAAAAAATAGAGTAATTGTCGTTTACATTACTCATGTGACACATGACCCTCAAAATTTGGAACATAAAGCAAAGAAAATAAAAGAGGGAGGAGGTGGAAGCCTCTCACAGTCGTAAAACACTTGCGACGCACTAAGTAAGTCCATAGTGGGGACCCGTGAGACTCCTGGACAAGACACCCTGATCTTGCGGAGACCTCGTAAAATCCAATTGTGTCTCATGAAATGTCCCAATCAAGGCAACAAGAATCTCATGAAGGCCTTTTAACAGGTTATTTGATCTTGTAAAGGCCCTTAGACATGTAAATATGAAAATATGGAAGTCCTTAATCATAAATACATAATCAAACAAGTCCCCATTAATTATAAATAATCTAATAATAGAGGCGTTAATGATAGGGAATCACAATCACTAAAAATAAGGTGATTCCCTCGGAGCGATCCACAGAAAAGGCTCGCGAAGACGCATGACGCCAGACCCCTTCATCGACTCCATCCTGGATCCACGCCAGATATTCCATGAAAACTGGTGAACAACTGGGGTAGAGAGACCTATAATTTCCCCACCCCAGCATGAAAAATGATCTACTACCTATTACGACCAAGAGGAAGAACTCTGGGAATTTTGTACAAGAACCAGAGCGGATTTCTTAGAGTGGATGATCTCACAACTTTCAAGTCTTCCATCATGTAATATGTTGGTGAATAGATGGAGTGATCATGTTCCATGCATAAAACACTTCATGTGATCATTCATAGATCATGCGAAGGACTTCTGGAAAGATATGTAAAGAACCTAACCCACATTTTTCAGGTCACATGAGACTTAAAATAAACTAATACTGAATAAATCTAAGATATTTTCAATACAAGGGATAGAAAAAAGACTAAATGTGAAAGACTTAAACAAAAACATGTTCTCTAACCCTCATGTTCTTCATGTAAACCATCCAAGACATGCGACAGCATGGGGATATGTCACATGGATCTTACGATGCTCCTTCAGTATACCACCACCCAGGTCATGAGAATTCTTTCGAACATATTAGATAAATTCACACAGTTCCACCTAGGCATGCCACTTTATTACTACGAATCCCTTTGGGGCTATCTCCCAAGCCTCACGACGTCCTTCAGATACATATCTTAACTCATATAGTGACACTAACTCATGTCAGCTAAGTCTCATGGATGCATTTTCACATGTCAACTAAGCCCTTGCGACACCCTCTGAGAAATTTATTCAAGAATCTTGATGCCCTCCAGACATGTCGTCCAGGTATTGAAATGCCCTCTAGGGATGTTAGACATGACATGTGACACCCTCTAAGACATGTCATATTGACTCTAGTGACACCCTCCATATGTGACAATCCAACTATTGCGAATGAAACTAGGTAAAGTTATTTGGATAATGTGACGCCCTCTAGACAAGCCAACCAGGTCATGTGATGGCTTCTAGGATAGACCACCTGGATCTTATGATGTCCTCTACACAAGTTAGTTTTGATCATGTGACAACCTTCAGATATTCCACCTGGGTTACGTAAAGTTTTTTAGAAATACCAAATGAATCATTTAGTTTTCTTCAGATATGCCAAGAAGATAATCTCTTACATATTAGGGAAAGTGGACAATCGATGCATGTCTGGCAGGAAATAAGGTCACAAGGTCAACCTTAGAGTGTTAGTCCTGACTAGAAACATAACATGATATATCCTAATAGCCAGGGAAACCTCATAGTGTAAGCCCTAACAAAAGGAAATATGAAAACTCTGATTACTACCATATTTAGTATATGTAGGCTACCTCTTTAAGGTTCTATCTCCACAAGGTTATCCTAATACATAATTTCCTCACTCTCTTGATGATGATATTGATAATTTTCCATCCATTGTTTCTCACACTGATGATAGCTCACATGAGCTTAGGGAACTAAAATAATTATGTCATATTCATCATAAGTCTCTATAATGATAAGGTAAACCTCAGAGTGTAATCCCCACATAAAAAAACTGTGAAAACTGTGATTCTATCCATAATCAAGATACATTAGAAATACCTACAGGATTAAAACTTGAACACATAGTGTCCCATAGCACTTATATAATTCCTCTCTATATGAAATTAAACTTCATAGGTCCGATGAACTATGTGGATTTTGATTCCTACAATAACTACGATACATAGGATGCCTCATAATGGTTCAATCCCCTCCTTAGAATATTAACTGCCTCCTTGTGTGTCTATGAATTTTGAAGCACTTAGTTATATGGATTCATCACATAAGCAGGTTCCCATTACTGTAAAATGATGGATAACCTCAAATACATACATATGGATTCACTAAAGAGAACCCCCATATACTTTTTCACTTTAAAGATAATTAACCCATGATCATTTTGTTAGGGTAACTGATCCTGTATTGATATTAGGAAGAGATTCATGAACATATCTTAAATATATAATAGGGTCTTAGAGTAGTTAATAATTCCCCCCAAAAGGGGGCGATGAGATTGACCTACCATCCTCTTGACCAATGCAAGTCCCCAAGAGTCACTGATCCTGAAAACCCAGGTGAATGTCTACCTTTGGAGAGCAGTTTTGTACCCAGTTATGAATGAGGAAACCTTTTAGAGTTTCTAGTAATAGAAACAATGGTAATTCTATATTCATGATTGTGCATAACACAAATTCCCCCACAATCAAATCATCAGATGGATCCCATCCACACCTTGAATACCAAAGAAATAGTGTTTTCACCATCTATCATTCTGAAGGTGTAAAAATTTAGTTTAGTGGTATTATACCTTAGTTTTATATCATTTTCAGTACCTTCATATTCAACCATGATAGTTTATCACATTTCAATAGTTATAGGATACTATGAAACTTTATTGAATTCATTAGGTCATAGTATGAAAATGATAACAAACATTAATCTTAAATTCAAATTGTATTCATATTATTGAGTAGTAAACCATAACACTATTTCTCTGGTAATAATTTTTTAATTTTTGTAGCTTTCAGATAGACTTTCAAATATATATTATTTAATTAAATAATCATTTTGGACTTTTGGAACCTATATTTTTATCCATTTAAATAGGTAGATCTTCCTATAAACATCCCTTATTTCATGTCATGTACTTTATAAAATTTAGAAATGATCTTTAGAAATCAATTGGAAAAGGTTTATAACTCAAAATTCACTTGATCTGATACCAATTATTGGCCTGATAGGCATTGCCCAAATATTCAAGATAGGGGTGAATTGAGTTCTTTAAGAAATTTACCCCAAAATTAACATCCACTTTAAAACTTGAACTAATCTATACCAATCACCTTAAAATATATTAAACATAAAATTAAAGCATAATAGAATGAGAATACATAGGAAATATATAGTATTTAGGGGAATAATTATCCCCTAGTCCACTCCACCAATACTCTCTTAGTGAGCTTAGTGATTTTCACTATGTAGGTCCTTTTTATGGGGACCTCTATAGTTGAGTGAAAGAAACTAAAACATGTTAAAAAATGTTCCAAGATATTTTAACTAGATTATCCCTTTTATAATACATATCCTTTCACTTCACACTCTCAGAATAGAAAGTGTAAACTTTACAAATATTTAAGAGTAGAATGATTATAGGTTCAACACACCATTGCAAACACTAACTTAAAATTGATGAATAAATCTTCCAGAGAAAAAATGAATGTTTGGAGTAGCTGTAGTAGATATAACTAGAAGATACATAATAACAAAAAAAATTGTTTTTAGTTGTGAAATAATAATATATTAAAAAATAGAGTATATGTGCACTTGTTATATCAATTGTTCTCTCAACTTAAAATATGTATAAAACTTATTTATTTTTAATATAAACATATCTCTCTAATTAAAATAATTAGGATTAAAATAATATAATACTCAAAAGTTAATGTTTTTTTTCATTTTCATGTGACTAACTCCTAAAATAGAAAAAAAAAGTATCATGTTGGTGCAAATTACGTCTTCCTTGAAACTTTACTCTTCTAGGAAATAAAAGTTTTAATTAATCTAGACTTTCCTTATTTAGAAATCCCTAATTTGGATAAAACTAAAGTATTAGTAAAGTTTATTTAATATATTTAAATGTTAATAATCTTTTCAAAACTATAATAAAATACCTTAAAATTTCTTACGTTTACTCAACTTTATGAGTTTTCAGCATTGTAATTCTTCTAATCATAGGTCTTCATATGATCATATGACTTTTATAGTTATCATAAGATTCGACTAGAATACCATTACTTTATCCAAACATAAGGCTTCCCTCTAATAATAATACTTTATATTTTTATCATAAGTCTTTATCATCTACTTCTCTAATCATAATTCTTTTTTGTGAACTTATGTATTTACCAAAGAACTTCATTGTGAAACTTATGTCTAATTATAAGTCATCATTGTAAGACTTTATGATTTTCAAACTTCAACATAAGTATTTATTTGATCATAAGTCTTTAACTTTAGAATTTAAATTATTATAATACTTCCATGCTTGGGAAAAAATCAGAAAAATACTGAATGTGAGTCTTGAGCATAAAGCTTTAGTACTTCGAATAACTTGAACGTAAGGCTGCAGAACTTGGAAAAAAAATTCAAATCAAATAAAAATAGCTTTAAAATATATTTATAACTTTAGAAATATTATTCTTAAAAATTTAAGAAAAGTAATTAGAAACAAAATTTAGGGATTTGTGATCATTAAAACTTAGGATAAATGGGATATGTTGGACCAACATTAGTGTATCTAATAAATTTTTTAGCAAATTTTCCAAATTTTAATAAAAAATAAGATTATTAAGATAAGGATGAGAGGCCAAGGAGTTTCTTAACGAATAAAGATAAAAAAAATTATAGGTCAAAATTTTATTTAAAGGTAAAAGATAAAGACTTCCCTAAAATAAAAAAAGAGGAAGTTCTTATCAAAATTTTAGGATTATTATTGCAGTAAGGATGATGAGGAAGTTTAGACTTCTGGTTATTTTAATGAAAAATTATTGATTACTAAATTGGATGAGGAAGAGTTCGGTGACAATGAAATAAATTTGATGAAAGTGAGAAAGAAACTAAAATAGAGTTTATATTCAAGATATAAATCAGGAAATTTCTTTTAAAAATCTTAAATTTAGAGAAGCAGATCTTAAATTTAATTAAATATAATCAATCTTTAAGCAATAATTATTCACTTCATAATGAAAAGGAGACAAAACTGAATAAATAGATCGATAAATTGGATAATTTTCTTATTAAAGAGAATAATTTGAAACTTAAAATGAAATATAAGGTTAAATAAAAGTATAATGATCTCTAAATTGTTCAATAAACATTATTAGAGGATGAAAGTGAATTGAAAAAAATTACATTCAACATCAAAAATTATGTACAAGAAGTTGGAGGATGCTCAAAGGATAAAATTATGGAAAGAGTTGAAATTTAATAGAATGATGAAACTCTAGTAAGATAAACAAATATCACTTTAAATTGATGAAAAATGTATTATAAGTGTTAGATATAAGTCTAATTCAAAGTCATGTATGAATAAAGTCAAGTTTGTGGCAAAGAAAACTGATTCTTGGAAATTTAAAAATTCTAGGAATATAGATTTAGAAGTAAAAAATATTATAAATAGTGACTTTTGAAATTCAAATAAAAATTCTAGAATTAATATGAAAGTATTTAGATACTTCAAAAAAATTAGCTCACAAAAAGGATCCAAAATTAATAGTCAAAAGAATAAAGAAGAACAAGTTTCGCTATCTGGAGAACATGTTATTTTCAGAGGAGGGTATGCTTTTTAAAGTTATTATTGGCACTATGGAGGCTTTAGGAACTTTTCAAGGAGATGATAGTTTAATTACCAATATTTATATGAGCCTATAATATTCAGGAGATAATTTTTTAGGGGAATTCAACCCACTAAAAGAATAAAATACTCATAATAATAAAGACAAAGGAAAAAATGGATTTAGTTGTTGAGGTTTCACTTAAAGAATCATTGAAAGAATGCCCATGGATTCTGGATAGTGGATGTTCTTAACACATAAAAGGAAATTTAAATATCTTGAAGGATATTGAGAATTACAAGGAAGGATATATGACCTTCATAAATAATTGGTCACTTAAAATCAAAGGAGTTAGATCGGTAATGATTGTAAAAATAAGTTGAAGTCCAAGAATGTGTAATATATTGATGGGATAAAACCCAATTTATTAAGTATATTTCAGAACTTTGATCAAGGAAATGAAGTATTGTTTTATAAATATGGGTTATTTTTTAAGAGGTTTAATTATTTATGTGTATTGATAATAGAACAATGAACATGAGGTAACTTGTTTTAGGTTGGTGATATTGAAAACTCATGCTACTTAAGTTTAAAGGAGGAAAATAAATTATGGCATCAAAGTTTTGTATATCTTGGTCAAAATAAAATTATTAATCTTGACTAGGGAGAGAATTTTCATGATGGTCCTACACTAAATAGTTATAGAAATAAATCAGGTGTGATCTACATCCAAAAGGGGAATATTATTAATTCCTCATATAAGAATATAGATATTCAAATGTCACACCTGTTGGAGCTCATTAATTCATATGTTTGTAGGCTTATTAGGAATAAATATACAAACATATATAAGTATTTTACTTATTTTATAGATTAATTCACTCATATCACATTCATTATGTTCATGAAGAATAATTTAGGGGCTATAAATATGTTTAAAAGTTTTATAAGTGCTGCGAAGGGGTATAGTTTCTCCTTAAATAAGATTTGGATAGAAAATGGTGTTGAATATACTAGTGGAATATTTAAATTATATCTTAAAAAATCATGGTATTAACCATGAACCCAGTGCACCATACACCCTATAACAAAATGGTGTCATTTAATGGAAGAACAAGATCTTGGTAGAGATGCCTTGTACTGTGTTGATTGAGCATAATGCTTCTCGTTATTTCTAGAGATAAGTAGTTAGCATGATGGATCATACTCAAAATCATTGTTTATATCAAAAAAATTAGATATGTCACCATATGATATTAATTATAATAATTCCCCAAATTTTAAATAATTAAGTTTATTTTTAATCCCTTGTGTCATCAAAGTGGATGGTGAAAATATTTGGAAGTTTATGCAAAGAGGAGTTGGTGGTATTTCCTTGGTTATCCTCAAATGGAAGAGGATACCACTATTTCAATAAAGAGACGGTGAATATTGTGGATAATTTTTATTTGAATGTGTTGGAACACTCAAATAATGAAAGTATGCATAAATAAAAAAGTTTCATAAGTGATGATAATGAAGAATTTTTTATTAAGAATCAAGGAGAATATTTTGAGAATAGTGAGAATTCAGAAGAAGTGCAGGTTGAAAATGATGATTCATCCATTTCAATTGATGAATAACAAACTTATCCATCTCATACAAGACTGAGAAAGTAGATAGTGGTTTAAAATATCATTTGATAACAAGGATAATAGGTTTAGAAAATAATAACTTTTAGGACAACAACACGTACCTCATTTTTTCTCAAGTTGAACCAAGATATGTGAAAGAGGATTTAGTGCATTAAGAGTGTATTAATTATAAAATAAAGTGGTTAGATTATATTAAGAAGAATGATATTTGGTAATTATTTACCAATAAAATAAATAATGATCTTATTAGAATAAAGTGGGTATTTTGTAACAAGTTGAATGAAAGAGGATAAGTTGTTAGACACATGACATGGCAAGTGTGAAAAGGGTACTCACAAGATAGAGGAATTGATTTTTATGAGACCTTCACATATGTTTATATGATTGAGACCATTATTATATTTAGGCATATAGGTGATATAATATTTTTTAAATGGATTCCAAGTCATCATTCCTCGATGGAGAGTTAGAAGAGGAAGTGTGCAATTGAACAACCTGGTAGTTTCATGCTTAGAGAAGATGAATGATATTTTTCAAAGTTAAATAAGGAATAATATATGTTAAAATAACACCTAATAACATGGTACTCTAAGTTAGGAACTTCCTTGAAGTTTTTTAAATTCAATAATGGAGGAGTGGACATCAACATCTATATTAAATATGAAAAATATATATCACTTATTATTATTGTATATATTGATGATATCATCTTTGATATAAATAAAGAATATATGTTCAAGGAGTTTGATTTAGAAATTAATAAGATGTTTTGTCACACCCCAACCTTGGTTTTCCTCTTTATTTTATTAATTTTTCTTCTTCCCTTTGTTTTATATATTTTCTGAGTGTTTTCCCCTAAAATTGTGAATTTTTGGAAGGCAGGAGGGTGGTGTACGTTTAGTGGATGGTTTGGAGAAACTATGTGCCAGCCCTCTACCAACCATGTGTCCTAGACACTAGAAATAGAGGGATGACATGGTTGGGAACATGATCATGTTCCATCCCCAAAAACCTATGCAGTTTAGGGCGGAAGCACCTAAGGGTCCACATTGTTAGGCGCACAGTCTTGCAGACCATTCAGCCAAACCATACGGTCTACCCAAGGCTTTTAAAAATGGTTTTTTGCCATTTTTTTATTATAGGTTTTTAACCCAAATCACCCCTCCCCCTACCCATTCATGTGTGCACCCTATGAGAGCCTTGGGTGGGTTCCTCTCCTCCCTCTTGGATCTTGGGTGCTTCTTCTTTAATTTTTGGGTGGATTCCTCCTTGGGTAAGTCTTTTTCTCACTCTCTTTCTCTTATTATCTTAATTTATTGTTTCTTATTGTCTAGGGTTCTTATTTACTAAAACTTGGAGTGATTTTGGCTTATGTGGGTTGATTATCTTGATGTTAGGGTGTGCAGTTTTTCTCACAAACTTAGTTCCTCCCTCTTCAGAATTTTTGTTGTGTTCGCACACCATTGAGGTAGGTGTTTTTATCCATTTACTTTCTATAATATTTCATATGATTCTTGAGATTTTATAAATTGATTTTAAATGTGTTATTTATGCTTTTCTTTTTTTAGTGTGATTTTTTATGGATTTCTATGTCGGTGGTTTGGTTACAAATGGGGTTTTCAAAGGATTTACATAGTTATACTATATATATAAAATTTATATGTATACTAGGTGTTTGATAAAATTCCAAGTTAACTTGAAAATGATTTTGGGTACTTTTTAAGTGATTTTTGGCCTTTTTGAATTTTGATAAAATTGTGTTACATGTGGAAGTGTGCTTTTGATGGGTTTTGGTGCCTCGTTATGGTTTATTGCTTATGTGAGAACTCTTGTGCTTTGGTGTGACACTCTTTGTGCTTCTTTGATTTAAATCTTGGACACTTTTATGGTTATATATATATATATATATATATTAGTGAATATGGTAATATCTATATGTGAACGAGGTGAGAATATAGATAGGAACATGTATATAAATGGAAGTTTCATAAAATCCCTTCTTTGGTAACGTTGTTTTTCTTAACCACTTCCATCTTCTTTCTATTTTCCCCTCTTATTCCCAAATGGTTTCCAAATATCTAAATGTTTTCTAAATATATTCTTGGTTTCTAAATGTTTTTTCAAAAAGGTTTTCTATATTGTTTTCTTAAAACTTGTCTTAAAGGCTCATTTCATACCTTGGAAGTATGGTTTGTAAATCACCTTTATTTAAAGTCCCATTTAGTATCATAAGAATGTGGTTTATATTTTCCTTTGGTTTTGGAAATTGATTTTTGGAATAAAGGGGGTTTGCCTCAGAAATGGTTTTGTTTTTCAAATACTAAGACATGTTTTTCAATTTGAGACATTTCTTGGGAAATGGTTTAAAACTCCATGATGTGTAGGCTCGATTGGAACCTATGAAATTTTTTATTTGTGGTAGTAACACCTATGGTTGACCTCCTTTAGAGATGGCCTCTGTATAGATGGTGTCGGGTGGTGGGAAAGGCATGCACGTTGGCATCTGTGAGTTATAGTTCATGCCTAGCATGCGATGGCCTTCTCACTCTCTCTTTTACTATTATCATGGGATTCATGGAAGTAATCTAGAGGTTCAATTGATATTTTATTTCTAGTCGAGATTAGATATATTGAAACCCCTTGTTATGTGTATATACAAAGAGGGTTGTGCCACTGGTGGGACTAGTTAGAGAAACCAGGTTGGTGATAGACTATGGATTGCATCATACGTTGGAAGATGGGTCCAAACTGAATGCATCCAGGGAATTCTCTAGATATGTTTATAAAATTACCATTATTGTCTATTTTGTATGTTATAGTATTTCTTTGTAGCAATTTAGTTACATACTCTACTTACACATTCCTTCTTATACCTGTTTTGTTTCCTTTTTTTTCTGCATTTCTCTTGGTATACCCCACTACTTATATTTTACTTTTATCTTTTTCCTATGTGCATATGTTTAGTTATGTATTCTCCTCAATATTAGTTTGTGAACTGGGTTTTAAAATGGAAATATTTTTTATTTAAAAGGAAATATTTGTTTTATTTTATAAATAGGATTTATCAGAAATCTATGTTTGGTTTCTTAAAAGATAAAAACCCTATTTTTATACATATTTTTAAACCATTGTTTATGGACTATTTTTAGGAAAGGATGTGTATGGAATTTTTGGTTCCTACCTATTGAGCAGTTTTATGCTCACACCTTACTTGTTCCACTCAGCATCGGTATACTTGAGCTGGTTTGTAGGTTTAGGTTCTCATTTCAATTTTCCCATGGAGTGGGATAGTTTTGTGGATGTTGGTGACCAATGGTTCATGTAGATATTGTGTCTATTTCTAGTTGTTTAGTCTCATTGTAGGTATGTTTTATTTTAATTTTGTTCAGTGGTTTGTGTTTCAATATAATGTTGCATACTCTGTATTGTTTTATGTTTCTGGTTATTGGTAAAATTCATCCCCAATTATTTATCTATGATACCCAGATGTGTATCGTCAGCCCATGGGGATCAAGGACGCCCTATAGATCTTATCATGGATTGGATCAGGTGTCCAGTTTAGGGTCACCCTGGGATATTTCACGAAAAAATTGTATCATAGTATCCCTTTGTTATTTGGGGTATTAGTTAGAGTGGAGATAGGATTGTCGAAACATAGAAGGCGGGTGTGGGAAGAGTGTTTCAAACTCTTACTCATTCTAAGCATCAAGTTACTATAGATAGTTAGGCTTTGAGTATTTAATTTTTATTTTGGGTTTATTTTGTTGGTTCTTGTTTGGTTTGATGATCTTGTTCATGTTGAGGTATGATAATGGAAGTGAGATAATGTCACATGGTGATCATACATGGTGTAGCAACCCATGTAGGGATCGATTTCATGGTTCAAATGATTCTAGTGGTTGATGAATTCCTAGTGCATGGTCTTGTAAACCATGTGGTTGGGTCATGCATGAACATTAGTTCCCCATTTGAGAGGTTTTTATTTGGATGATGTTTTGGATTGACTTTGGTTAGTGTGAGTGGATTTCAAAATTAAAATGGTTTTTTGGTGTGGTGGACTGTTTTTTGGAAATTTAAAATTAATAAAGAGGGATTCTTTCCTAACAGATTTTCTGGTTTTCAAAGGGAAGTGAAAGTGGTGTTTTGGTTTTAAATTGGATGTGTTTCAATGTTTTTAGACTAAGAGGACTTGGTTTGGAAGGATGGTTTTGGAAATGGGTGAATTTGAATTGGTGATTATATTTTAGGTTTTGGAATAAAAATTGTAGATTTTGAAAGAGGGTATTTGGTTTTATTTTGTGATGTTTGGTTTATGGTCTTGGTATCATGGTTTCTAATATTATTTTGGTTTTATTTTTATTGAGATTTGATTTGATATTGATTTGGGTTTCTATTTTTATATTTTTTAGAGTTTTTTACCTAGAAAGACCTAGAATATTTCTGATGAGAGTCTTCTAGTTGGTTCAGAATCCCTATGGAGTGGAAGAGATAAGTTTTTATCAGTCATTTCCTATTTTCTATGGTGATTTAGTTCCTTTAGAGGTATTAGAGTGGCTTGAGAAATCTGAAAGTTTCTTTAGAATTTTGGTAACTACAAGTGTCATTAGGGTGAGCGCTGTCTTGGTTATGTTTGAAGGGACAAATTTGGATCAGTGGAAAGTGATCATTCTATACTTATTGAAAAAAGAGATGAATTGGGAGATCTTTAAGACCATTGTTTCTCATTAGTTCATCCTTGATGAAGTGAAGGTGAAGAAAGTGGAAGAGCTTATAGATATTCAATAAGGTTGGTGAGTAATGAAGCCCTATGTTGACTATTTTGAGGAGTTGGTTCCCTTTTCTTCAGATATAGTGTCAAGAAATCTATTAAAAGTTCCTCTATTTATGTGAGGTCTCCATATATAGATCAATTATTGAGTTATTTTTTATAGGAAATTCTCATTCAGAAAGTTTGTGGATGAGGTGTTTCTGGCCAAGCTGGATCTCCGTGGGTAGCTCATGCAAGTTGGCAGTCTGGTTCCTCTTAGTGCTTATGGAGGTTCTCCATCTAGTGAGAAGTATGAATCATAGAAAACTACCCCTAATAAGTTTACTTTTTTAGTTCATGTTTCTCATTTGTTGAACCACCCACTAATATGCTTCTAGTGTGCTTGGTTTGGGAACTCTAAGTCATCTTATCATAATACCTAAAGTATTTTCATTAGTTCAGTATCTTGGGACACTTAAAGAGGTTCTGTAAGATGTATTATTAAAAGAGGAAGTTTTGGTTGGGAATTATTAGCTTCTAACTTTAGGGAAGCAGATGCTTCAAGACATCAGGGCTCCATCCATAGGCCTTAAAGTGAAGATTTTCACACAATGGGGGAGCTTTCAAGTGTGGGGGATGTATATATAACTTGTTGTTTCTGATGTTGAAGTGGGAACTATTTAAGTTTTCCCTTACTTTGGTTTTCTATTTTTTGAAACATTTTTTTAGAGATTTCAGTGGCCTTTTTTCTTGATATTTATATATTGGTGCCTTATGGATGTGAAATTTTGGATAGTTAGCCTTCTTTTGGAATGATTTTGGTTCATGTGGTGCCTACTTTGGAGATGACTGTGTCTTATGGGAATTATGATTCATGGGTTGGTTCAGTACTTGATTTGAGTTTTATTAGTTAGGTTCTTCTCAAGTTTATGTATATCCATCATACTAGTTGGTTTCTTAAATACTGAGGAGACCCACCATGGATCTTCCTAATGTTTTTCCCTAAGTTAGTCAGGTGTGACTTTTAGAGTTAAAATGTAAGAACCCGATTCTTTCTTGAGGTATAGAATCTTTTATTTTATATAAATTATTAGTTTAAATGTTGACTCATGGCCTAATTAGAATTCCTTTTGAGGTCATGGAGGTATCAGGGGTGTCTGGGGCTAGTTCGGAGCCTGAAACCCAACTTTGGGGGTGAAAAGGGTCTAGAGAATTATTAGTAGAAACCATGTGGGGAAAGCCGCATAGTTACTTATAACCATGTGAGGATGGATGGTGGATTCCTAAAGGCCGCACAGTTTAACAAACCATGAAATTTGAGGCCCAAGGTTGTGCGTTTAGTTTTTGACAATGGGTTGAGACATGGTTTGTGCATGGTTAGTCATACTGTGTGGGGTGCCCCTTTCCTACAACAAAGGGTGCATGGTTGGTGAATGGTTTGGCCAACCATGTGGCCAAATCATGCGACCCAGGAATTCTTGGGTAATTACCAAAATTCCCTTAATTAAATATTATTTCAAACCTAATTTCCTATTTCTCTTATGAATAGTAGCCTCACCTCTTGAGAGCTAATTTTGATGCCAAACCTTGGAATTAAAGGATCTCCTCTGTCTAAACTCTGTCTGAACTCAGAATCAAGATTTATTCATCTTGTTGGATATGAATTGGAAAGATCTGTATTCCTTTTTTGTATTTCCTCATTTGGTTTGGTATTGGTTGTGCTATTTAGGTGCAAGCTAATATTCCCTATTTATAGGTTCTTCATCCATTCTTCATTTTATCCTGATATGAGTTGAATCAGGAGCTGATACTGGACTAAATATCCACTACAAACCTATGGTAAGTGTTTTCATGATTTTCCTTTAAATTCAAAGTGTTTATATATATATATCATTGTTTTACATGCCCAATTTTCAGAGCGATGCCCATAAAATGGAATTTAATCCTTGTTTAAAATGAATAATTGAGACCTATATAATTAATGAGATCATTGATAATTGTTTAAAGGTCGTGATACTTTAAGTAAAACCACCCCTTGGGTATGATGTTAATTAATTAGACCACCATTGGTGTCTTGAACTTGAATTACCTTTAAGGTGTGTCTTTACCCCTTGCTAAGGGATGTTAATTATTGAATTGCAATCATAATTGAATTGTAAACTGAATTGATTAAAGAGAGGGGATGGAATGACCATGACCCTATCCTCTTTCCATGTAATGGTTTGTTTTAGCTTAAGATGCTTCTTATATTGATATTCACATGTGATTTAAATGGATTTTAAACCTTATAAGCTTATCCCATGACTTGATTCACCTTCTGAGGTGAGTTTTAAATGAAATTTTCTTGTTAATGACCTTTTCATAGTAAATGATATTGAATGAATGTTGTTATATTCCTTGGGTGACACATGGGTTCATATAAGAATGCCATGTATGGACTCATTTGGCCTCTACCTTGCTTACACTCAAGTGACACTTGGACTCCTTATACGGATTGCTAAGGATGGACTCATGGGGGCTAACTGTTATATGATTGAGTGATACTTGGACTCCTTATGGATTTACAAGGATGGAATCAAAGGGCCAGTTGATTATATACACCATGGGTGAAACTTGGGTTCCCTTAGTGGACCGCCAAGGACAAAATCTAATGGAAATGACGTTATACCACACCTAGAGAGATACCGGGATTCTTATGAGGAATGACTAGAATGAGCTTGTAGGGTGCTTGGTTCATGATACACCTGGAGTGATACCTAGATTCCAAATTAGTAATTTCAAGGATTGGATCAAGTTCTTAAATGATTAATTAATTAAATGATCTACATGATGTGACTTCCAAGCCAAATCACAATCTTGGATTCAGTTTTTACCTTACATATGATAGATGTCCATTTTAGGCATCTTCTAATCACATATCTATATAGGGGATGTTGGGATACGTGTCAAGTTCTGAGAAATATTTATTTAAATGAAATTGATTAATTAAATGAACTTAATTATAATATGAGACAGTACTGACTGTTAATTCAAAGACATTCTAACTAGGTCTAAGTAGGTAGCAAAGGATGAGTGTCCTTGGGAACCTAGACCTTTATGGGTTTTTTACTTTCAATAATCTCTTTAATTATTATATTACTTCCTACACACTATTATTATATATTCACCAATTAGATGGAAATATACTTTTGGGTGGTTGCCTACTGGGATTATATCTCACACCCTATTTGATCCGCTAATAGGTACCTGAACAGACTATATGATTGTAGGTATGGACAAGGGAAAGCACCCTACTATAGGTTCTTGATTTCTACTTAGGAGAAAGGGAGCATGGGACCGAGCTGAGGATCGAGATGCTAGTTGAATTTTTTTTGGCCTTTTTGTACTTTTGTTCCATGTATTGTACATATACCATGTATACCTATTTTGGATGTTTTGTAGAACATGACATGTATCATTATCATCTGTATATGAGATCCCTTTCTGGTATTAGTTATTTATATTTGTTCATGTTGTTCATCTGTTGTATGATTGATTTATTGCTTATGCTACTTATATGATATTGTATATCTGATGTGCTACACTTTGGTAATGAGAGTGTAGTCTCCCCACAAACACACCCAATGCCCTCCCTGATAATCAATAGCCTCTAGCATTTGGGGAGATGTGTTTGATGTCATGAGGTCAACCAGGCTTGGGGCACCTTTTAGTGGAATCTAGGTTTGGGACATTAAAAAGTGGTATCAAATGTTATTTTCTTTTCTTACCTTACTATTTAGAAATAATAGAAAGGGGATTAGGAAGAAATTGAATTTGGTAATGAATTGTGCTTGGGCGTAGCTAACCCACGTATAGGAAAAATCCAAATTTCCTCAAATGAAATTGTTGTTTTCTGGATTTTGGATATTACAGTTGATTTGATTCAACCGTTGGGTGATGAACTTGAATTTTGATGTTATTATAGATATGATTTTGGGTTCTATTTTATTGAAACCTGATGAGATGATGGTATACCATCTCATGCATCATTTTAGGCGCTTGTTAGAAATCTCATGCCATGCATTATTCCATGTCATATAGGATGCATCGCTTGGTTTCATACTATTGTGACATGTTCCATGATTGATATACCTATTGTGTAATACATATTTTTTGTAGGGAATTGAGAAACATGGTTAGTACTTATAGTGTCTATCATAACCTAAGCAGTGTTCTCCTGATTAGGCTACAACAGACACCCTAAGTAGCCAATTATGGAACGTTGAGTCATGGACCATGGGTCGAATGGACTATAACATGTTATGGTGTGAATTAGGTGGATTCCATATTTTAGTTTGTGAGGATTATGGGCCATTAAGGATCAGAATTTGGTGGATCATGTGGTTCAACCATTTAAAAATGAATTGTGGTATAATGGAATTGAATTTTGGAAATAAAGGTGAATTAAATAAAACTGGAATTGTTCATAGTAGAGAGATTGACTCAAACCTGGCCTTAGTAGTGGGAAGTAGTTAGTATATATTGCTTTTATATGATCTGTACGTCACCTAAACCTAACTCAAGGAGCAGACATAGTTGTGTGTTTCTTATATAGGAAGGCTTGTACCTATCTTATTTTAGTATCTTTTCTTTGAGCTGCGAACCTTGATAATTTCCTTTTTTGAGGCATATGTTTGACATTGTAGAGACATGACACCATGACAACCTCCAATTGTGCACCAAGAGTGTGGCGGAGACCATGCTCTAGAGGTGGTGGTCCATGGGCTATCAGTGGATCCTCCTTTAGTTCCACATGCATCACCAGTTGTTGTTCTAGAAATATGTGTTGAGGCATAGTTATGTGATGGATTTATGTGATTTTTTAGACTGTTTAGGGAGAACAGCAACCTACCCTAACTATGGAAGATTTGATGTGTGATTTCTAGTAGTAGAATCCGCCCACATTTTTAGAGGATAGTGAACCACATGTTTCAGATTCATGGTTAGAGGTCATCCTATCCATCTTCAAGAATATAGAGACTCCTTTCAATAGGAGGGTAAAGCTCGTTAAGTATATGTTGTGTGATTTTGACAAGATATGGTGGTATTTCATTACTCATATGGATCATAATCGAGAGATGGATTTGAGGTATTTTCATATAGCCTTCTATGATTACTTATATCCCAAGATGTTGAGGTCTAATAAAGCCTGAGAGTTTATGCACTTGGAGTAGGGTGCATTATCATACATGGAGTATTTGTCCCATTTTATAGAGCTCTAGTGCATCACACCTATTTTGATGGGTGACAAGTTATCTAAATCTAGGTGATTCAAGGATGGTCTCAAGTATAAAATTTGTTCATAGGTGAATTTATTTGGACTGAATACCATTTCTAGAATACTGAATCAAGTGCTTATCACATAGCATAACCTAAGAGAGGCTGGGGTGACTGCCAGGGAGGTTTGGTACCTAGATCTGGTGGTACATCGACCATTGGTAGGAAGAATCATCTAGAGCTTCAACATGTTGATATTAGTATCCATAGAAAATACTCATGTAGCTAGTTGAGGTGCCACCAGTTTGGTAGATCGAGACATATGAGACCTTAGTGTATGAGGGGACCATTTGAGTGTCGATATTGCAGAAAGATGGGTCATCTATGACACTTTTATATAACTTTTCCTCCATCATCCATTGATAGAGGTTTTTCACCAACTCCACATACAAGAGAGGGGCCAACAACTTCTCATCAGATAAGGAGTTGGAGTACAGCCAGTTGATCAGGCCGAGGCACTGGCCATGGTCATGGTAGTTAGACCCCATATTTACAACGATAGCAGAGCAAATATGCTTAGGGTATCAAGAATGTATCACAGGGATGCATATCAATCCATATATATGCATTGAAACTGACACATGAGGATCAGGATCTTGAACCTTCTATAGTGAGAGGTGCTATTCTAGTAGCATCTACTTCATCATCTTCTCTTTTTGATACAGGAGATTCTCATAGATTTATATTTGTGATTTTTTTGGAGAGCCTTGGTATTAGTGTTCAATGTTTTGATGGTTTTATGATGTTTTACACTCCATTGGGGATTATAATAGAGTATTTAAATTAATTCAGGGAGTACCCCCTTGATATTGGAGGGTTTTACTTCATATGGGACCTCTTTTTCCTCAAGATGATAGGTTTTGACATCATTCTTGGGATGGAATAGTTGGTTCCCTTTCATTATTTCATTTATTTCTATCAATAAAGGGTGAATTTAACATCACCAGAGGGAAAAGATTTTATTCACAAGGGTGAATGGGATGTCCAGGAAAGTCGAGCTGGACCCGAGCATCATGGGTTGGGTGGGATGATAACACAGATTGTGAGTTTATATCTGGATGATCAGGTAACACATTAGGAATATTTCCCTCCATTGGTTAATCATTTCAGGGATATTTTCCTGAATGAATTTTTAGTATTACCTCCAATGAGAGGGGTAGATTTCTCTATCAAGATAGTGCCATGAGATGCATCAATATCCATTCCTCCTTATAGGATGGATACTACTGAGATGTAGGAGATCAAAAGGTAGCTAGAGGATTTATAGGTAAATGGTTTTATCCTACCTAGTACTTCATTATGGGGTTCACTGGTCCTTTTGCAAAAAAGGTGGACTAAACTCTTAGGCTATGTGTGGATTACCAAAAATTGAATGAGTAGATGGTTAAGAATAGGTATCCTCTATTAAAGATAGATGATCTCTTTGACCATCTCTGAGGATATCAAGTGTTCTTGAAGATTTATTTGAGATAATTTTATCATTAGGTGAATTTTATACCATCATACATACCTCACATAGCTTTTTGTAGTAGGTATGGTCTATGTGAGTATTTAGTTAAGTTGTTCGGTCTCACGAACGCGCCAATAGTATTCATGGAACTGATGAACCGAGTCTTCCATCCTTATCTGGATTCATTTGTGGTGGTTTTTGTGGATGAAATATTGTCGTATTCTCACACTCGACATGACCATTCCAAACATCTTGAGATAATATTGAATACACTAATAGAGAATATGCTATATGCTAATCTCAGAAAGTTACACTTCTGGATGGATCAAATTCACTTCTTGGGTCACATTATCTCCTATACAGGGGTATTAGTTGACCTAGAGAAGGTGAGAGTTGTAATTTCCTAGGAGAATACCAAGAACATATTTGAGGTATGGATTTTATTGGGCCTATTTGGATATTACATGCATTTCATACAAGATTTATCATGCCTAGAAGTGCTGCTCATAGGCTTGACTAAGAAGGGTGTGAAGTTTGTACAGTCAGATGCATGTGATTCATCCTTTCAGGAGCTGAAAGGGATATTAACTTTAGTGTCGATGCTGATTTTTCTAGAGCCAGGTAGAAGTTACACTATGTACTATTATGCATCAGGTATTGGGCTAGGAGCAGTCCTTATGCAAGGAGATCGAGTAATGAGATGCGGGTCTCAGTAGTTGTGGACACATGATAGGAATTACCTTATGCATGATCTCAAGTTAGCTGAAATTGTTCATGCATTGCACTATTATAGAAATTACTTACTTGGAGATCATTTTTGTGGTGTATAAAAACCATAAAAGCCTTAAGTATATTTTTACATAGCATGATATGAATATGAGATAATGAAGGTGGATAGAATACCTACATTATTTTTACTTTGATCTTTCCTACATGCCTGGTAAAGTAAATGCAATGGATGATGCACTGAGCATGAGGACTCGGATACAGGCATTTTAGTATGCCAGTAGTGAGTGGAAGCTTATGGATTTGTTCTCTAAGATTCACTTTTAGGTGTGTGATAGTTATGGGCATACCTTTCTTTCATCCTTATTCAAGACCTCTACCCTTATGGATAGAGTGAGGGTGAGGCAGCTATCAGATTTTGAGGGCCTATTTCTATGGGGGAGTGTGGTAGGTTAAGAACCTCCTCCTAGTTGTACTATAGGCAAGGATGAAATTTTGAGAGTACATGGTCATGTATGGGTTTCAGCAAACATACATGAGGATCTGATGCGAGACTTTCATGCTTCAACTTGTGTCATTCCTCATTTCGTTTGGTATTGGTTGTGCTATTTAGATATAAGCTAATATACCTTATTTATAGGTTCTTCATCCATTATTCAATTTTATTCTAATCTTAGTTGAATCAAAATTTGATACTGGATGAGCTATCCACTATGAACCTATGGTAGGAGGTCTCATGAATTTATTTTAAATTCAAAGTGTTTATATATATTCGGTTGTGTCGCACACCCAATTTTTGGAGTGATGCCTTTGAAATGGAATTTAATCCTTGTTTAAAATGTATAGGTAAGACCTATGTAATTAATGATACTGTTTATGATCAATTAAATTTCATGAACCTTGTAGTGAAACCACCCCTTAGGTGTGTTTTTAATTAATTGGACCACCATGGGTGGCTTGAAATTGAATTACCTTTGAGTTGTATCATTACCCTTTACCAAGGGATGTTAATTTTTGAATTGCAATAATAATTGAATTGTAAATTGAATTGATTAAAAATAAGGGATGGAATGACCATGATCGTAGGATATTACCATTTAATGGATTTCTTTATCTTGAGCTTCTTCTTATATTGATATTCCCATGTGATTTAAATAGAGGGTAAGCCTTTAAAGCTTATCACGTGACTTGAGTCACCTTCTAGGGTGATTTTTAAATGAAATGTTCTTGGTAATGACCTTTTCATAGTAAATGATATTGAATGAATGTTGTTATATGCCTTAGGTAACACATGGGTTCATATATGAATTCCATGTATAGAATCATTTGGATTCTACCTTGCTTTCTCCAGAGTGACACTTGGACTCCTTATATGGATTTCTAAGGATGGACTCATCGGGTTTAACTATTATATGCCTAAGTGATACTTGGACACCTTATGGATTACCAAGGACATAATCAAATGGAATTTGATTATATATGTCATGGGTGACACTTGGGATCCCATAGTGGACCTTCAAGGATAGAATCGAATGGAAGTGAAGTTATAACACACCTAGAGCAATAACAGGGTTCATATGAGGAATGCCTAAGTTGGGCTTATAGAGTGTTTGGTTCCTAATACACTTGGAGAGATACCTAGATTCCAAATTAGGAATTCTAAGGGTAGGCTCATATTTTAAATGATTAATTAATAAAATGATCTATATGAAGCGTCTATCAAGCTAAATCACAAGCTTGGATTTAGTATTTTCCTTACATCTGATAGAAGTCCATTTTAGGCATCTTCTAATCACATATCTGTATGGGGATGCTGGGATACATGCCAAGTTCTAAGACATGTTTATTTAAATGATATTGATGAATTAAATGGGATTAATTATAAAATGATACAGGACTGGTAGTTGATTCAGAGACATTCCAACTAGGCTGAAGCAGGTATCAGAGCACGAGTGTCCTTGGGAACTCGAACCTTTATGGGTTGTTTTCTTTTAGTACTTCCTTTAAAAATTCTATTACTACCTGTACACTATTATTATTATATATTCACGACTGGATGGCACTAGACCATTGGGTGGTTTCCTACTAGTATTATATCTCACATCCTATTTGGGTCATTGATAGGTACCTGAATAGACTATATGATTGCAGGTATAGATAAGGGAAAGAACCATGCTATAGGTTTTTGATTGCTAGTTAGGATCAGGGGATCATGGGACCGATCTCAGGCTCGCGATGCTAGCTGGATTGTTCTTTTCCTTTTTATACTATTTTTTCATTTATTCTACATCTACCATGTATAATTGTTTTTTGCTGTTTTCTAGAACATGACATGTATCATCATCATCATCTATATATGAGATCCCTTTCTAGTATTGGTTATTTGTATCTATTCCTATTGTGCATATGTTTTTTAATTGATTTATTGCTTCCTCTACTTATCTAATATTGCATATCTATTGTGCTACATTTTGGTAATGAGGGAATAGTATCCCCACAGACAAACCCAAGGCCCTCGCTACTAGTCGGCAGACTCTGGTATTTGGGGAGATGTGCTTGAGGCCATGTGGACAACCGAGCCTGGGGAAACTTTCAGTAGAATCTAGGTCTAGGAAGTTACATAAAAGGTCACCATCTCGTTTTCAATTTTGGGTTTAATAGTTTTGTTTGGTTTTTGGTTTCATGTTTAGTTTAGAGTTTTTGTTCTTGAGGTCCTTTTCTTTTGAGTTTGAGGCTTCAGTTTTGCTTCCTGCTTAAGCTGGGTGAATTTATAGGGAAATAAAGTTTTAGTATTTGGGAGAAATGTCACACACCAAAAAAAATCCTATTTATTTTATTCATTTTTTTTCTTCCCTTTGTTTCATGGATTTTCTGGGTAGTTTCCCCCAAATTTGGGAATTTTTGGAAGGCAGAAGGGTGGCACTTGATTAGGGGAAACCATGAGCCAACCCTTACCAACCATGCAGCCCAGACAGTGGCACTAGAGGTATTAGATGGTTAGGTTCACAGTCATATGCTATCCCCAAGTATCTCATTCATCCTAGGGCATAAGTACCCAAGGGTCCACACTATTAGGCACAAAATCTAAAAAACCATGCAGCCAAACCATGTGGCCTTCCCATAGCTTTTAAAAATAGTGTTTTACGATTTTCCCTTATGGGTTTTTAACCAAAATACCCCCACCCTCCCCATTCATTTTTTCATCCCTTATGATACTTAGGTGGCTTCTTACTCTCATCCCTCTTAAATCTTGGGTGCTTTTTCTTCAATTTTTGGGTGGATTCATCCTTGGGTGGGTCTTTTCTCCCTCTCTTTATCTTCTTTTATTTATTTCTCAATTCTTATTAACTATGGTTCTTCTTGTATAAACCCTAGAGTGAGTTTGGCTTATTTGGGTTGATTCTCTTGATGTTAGAGTGTGAGGTTTGTCTCTCGGGCTTAGTTATTCCCTCTTCCATAGTTTTGTTGTATTCATGCATCATTGAGGTTGGTGATTCAATACATTTCCTTTCTAGAACATTTCATATGATGCTTGAGATTTCCTAAATTTATTTTAAATGTGTTATTTATGCTTTTTGTATGTTAGTATGATTTTTTATGGCTTTCTATATTGGTGGTTTGGTTAAAATAGGGTTTTAAAAGGATTTCCATAGTTGTGCTATATGTATCAAATGTATATGTATGTTGGGTGTTTAATAAAATTAAAAGTTTCATTTAAAATGGATTTGGGTACTTTTAAAGTGATTTGTGTCCTTGTTAATGTTTTATAAAATTGGGTTACATGTGTAAGCGTGGTTTGGATGTGTTTTTCTGCCTCATTGTGGTTTGATGCTTATGTGATAACTCTTATGCTTTGGTGTGACACTCTTTATGCTTATTTAATTAAACTCTTGGAAAATTTTATGGTTATGCATATATATTTATCGGTGAATATGGGTGTATCCATATGTTCATGTGGTACACATATAGATAGACACATTCATATAAATAGAAATTCCATAAAATGACTTGTTTAGTAACATTAGTTTTCTCAAACACTTTCATCTTTGTTATCTTTTCCCCTATTATTCCCAAATGGTTTCTAAATCTCTAAAAAATTAAATGGATTCTTTGTTTTTAAATGTTTTTATGAAAAACATTTCTATATTATTTTCTTAAAACTTGTTTTAAAGGAATGTTTGGTACCTTGGAAGTATGGTTTATCAATCACATTTATTTAAAGGCCCGTTTGGTATCTTAAGAATAAATTTGATGTTTTACTTTGGTTTTGTAAATGGATATTGGAATGAAAGGGGGTTTCCCTTGGAAATGGTTTTGGTTTTCAAATACTAAGGCCCATTTGGATCTTTGAGAAGTTTCTTGGTAAATGGTTTGAACCTCCATGACTTATAGGCTCAATTGGCACCTATAAAATGTTATTTGTATGGTGATAACCCCTATAGTTGACCTCCTTTGGATAAGGACTCTATATAGATGGTATCGTGTTGTGGGAAAGGAATACACATTGGTATATGTGGTTTATAGTTCATGAAAATTGTGTGATGACCTCCTCACATTCCCTTGTACTATTATCATGAGATTCATAAGCATCTTCTAGATATTCGAGTAACAATTTCTTTCTAGTCCTAATTAGATGGACTGAAACCCCCTATAATGTGGATAGACAGAGCAATTTTTTCCACTAGTGAGGCTAGTTAGAGCATTTGGGTTAGTGATAGACTGTGGATTTCTTTATTCGATGGTATATGGGTCTGAATAGAGTGTGTATCGGGACTTCTCCATATATGTTTAGGACATTCCCATGATTATCTATTTGTATGTTCCAGTATTGATTTTTATAACTTTAGTTACCTATTCTATTTACACATGCCTACTTATACATGTATTGTTTTCCTTTGTTTTCTATATTTCTCTTGGTATACCCCACTTCCTATATTTAAATTTTATCTTCTTCTTATGTGTATTCATTTATTTATGTATTCTCCTCGATACTGGTTTGAAAACTGGGTTTTGAAATTGAAATATGTTTTATTTAAAATGAAATCCTTATTTTATTTTCTAAAGAGGATATCTAGAAAATATGTGTTCAGTTTCTTAAAATATAAAAACCCTATTTTCTATCTATATTTTAAAACTAGTATTTATGGACTATTTTTGAGAAAGGACATGTATGGACTATGTGGTGCTTACCTATTGATTTGTTTATACTCACACCCTACTTGTGTCACTCGACGTTGGTAGATCTGATCTATTTTGTAGGTTCAGGTTCTCATTACAATTTTCCCATAGTGAAAGATGGTTTTGTGGATGATGGTGACCAATAGGTCATTTGGAGATTGTGTCTAGTTCTGGTTGGTTGGTCTCATTGCTAGGATGTTGTGTTTTACTTTTGTTCAGCGGTTTGTGTTTCCTTTTAATGTTGTGTACTATGTACTATTTTATGTTATTATTTATTGGGTGAAATCATTCCCAGAAATTTATCAGTGATGCCCAAACACTTATTGTTAGCCCATGGAGATCAGGGATATCCTTTGAGCCTTTTCGCATATCAACTCAGTTGTCTATTTTGGGGTCTCCCCAGGTTGGTTCGTGACATGTCTTAGATGTCCATGATTAGAGAAATGTAGTATTTAATGGGATTTTGAATTTCACAAGAGGAATATCATATAATTATTTCTCAAGAGAAGTATGATCAAAACCTTATAAATAAGTTTGGTATAAATGAT
This sequence comes from Viscum album, assembly GCA_963277665.1. NCBI lineage: Eukaryota > Viridiplantae > Streptophyta > Magnoliopsida > Santalales > Viscaceae > Viscum > Viscum album. The sequence continues at coordinate 187,849,699 of OY728144.1, forward strand.
TTGAAGCTAGTTTCTAGCATAATTTTAGTGGGATCCAAACTTTTGAAATATTAAAAAGGAAAGGAAGTTGATGAAAGATAATTTTGGAAGCTTATTGGGAGTTTGATTTATTTGAAAACTTCAAAACTGAATATATTGTATGTTGTTACATTCTATCATATATATTAAAGTGCATCAAAGGAATCTCATTTCATTACTAGAAAGATAATTCTAAGGTATATTAAAGTTACAATGAACTATGGACTGAAATATGATAGTAGTGTAAATATTTATTTGTTTAGATATACATATGTGTATTGGTTTGGAAATATATATAATAGAAGGTCAAAATCCAGTGGAGTGTTCTTTTTGGGATAAATTTGTGCATGTTGGCACACAAAGAAGAAAAAGTTAGGTAACTTTTAGTACTAGTGAATTAGGATATGTTGTTGCAACCTAAGAAACAACCAAATTGATGTGTATGTGAAGTTGACATTACTTATTAGTTGTGATAATAAAAGTTCCATTAATTTATCAAGAAATATGATTCAGTATTCTTGATCAAATCATTTTTATATAAAATATCACTTCATCAATGATCTTATAGAGAAAAATGTGGTGAAGCTATAATGTTTTCCAACAAAGAAGAAAATAGCATACGTATTCACTAAATCACTTCCAAAGGATTCATTTTATATATTGAGGTTGATTATAGGAGTTCAAAATCATTCTTGTCAAGGGTAAGGTATGGTGATTATATCACCTCTCACACTTATTCTTTGGATTATTATTGTCAAAGGGGGAGAAATAAAACATAAATCTCTTTATTTTTATTCCTTTATGTATTTGCAAAGAGAGAGAACATAAATATATGGAGAGAATCTAAAGATATGTGTTTAACCTAACAAGGAATATATCTCTTATTTAAGGGTTTTCTACTTATTGGGAGTTTTTAAAAGGGATAAGATGTGAATTTAGAATGTTTTTGTTATTTGTGAACTATTCTAACATGTTTGGTGAGCATGTATATAGGAACTTTCTATACATAGGTTCAATTAATAGTTTTGTAAAGTGGAATTAGTTTTTCACAAGTCAAAGAAGAGTTATTATTAGTTGGTATCAAGTGGTATCAAAATCTATGAAGAGGTAGATGTGAGTAACATTAATGGGGAACATGATTTTATTACACAGTGTCCCTATTTCTACATCAAGTTCTCTCACATTAGATTAGAATTATTGAATAATGATTCATTCCTAAGTATACTAAGTTTAAATAGTTATTTGTGTTCAATGGTTGAGAAAAAAACAAGGGGGTATTATTAAATCCATGAATTAAGAAAGTGTTGAGAAGCTAAATAAGTGAAGAAGAGAAGAAGTGGATATAGTTTATGTGTTTTCTTTTGTTTCAAACACATAAATTATGTTCAAAATCAATCATTATATGGTGTTTCATTTTATTTGAAATTCATTCCAAGGTTCTTGAGTGTTTTAATGTGTTTGGAAGAAGTTTTGAGGTGTTTAGAATTGTTTGGAAGAGTTTTTTAGTTGAGAAAAAATTGGTTTAAAATTTAGAAAATTATTTAAATATGTAAGAGTCATTTCAAAAATATATAAGGGACACCCTAAGAATATAGTGGGAAATTGGAAAATGAAAAAATCCTCCCTGTATATATAAGAGTAACTCTGAGTAGAAATTTTGAAAATTGGCTAAGTACTCAATTCATAAGATCCATTTCCAAAATACATAATATTCTTTAGAATCACATGTAAGTGTCATTTTAAATCCCATTGGAATGCGTAAGATTCATTTTTATACTGATGATCTAAAAAATAGAAAATTTATCAAAATTAATGGTAACTCAAGAGTGATACGTAAGTGTTCTAGACTTATCCCAAATGTGAGATTTTTGGAAGTTACCATGTAGTTTTGGAAGATTTATTTCTGGAAGATAATATAGTTATAAGGTACAATATATATATATTGTATTAAATGATATAACCAGATCAAAGTGTAAATATTTCTTCTGATTTTAAGTATGATAATGCTGAAGTGGTTCTTTCATGTATTAAATATCATGAAGAGGAATCATGATTCAAGAATTTAGAGAATGAGGGTTGTAGTTTGAAGATGATAGCTACAACACGATTCAATCCATGAATAAATGAATTGTTACAGTTTTATCTATGATTTGAGAGATAGTCACACCATGTTAAGAAGGAAAAATCAATGTAAGTGAATGAAGAGAGTTTTGTGGGATGAATTCACATCATGATGAGAAGCTATGATAATTATTATCTACACTATTTTGAGTCGGTTAAATGTATCATGTTGTAATACATGGTATCAATCCATGTTTATGAAAACCTAGAGAAGAAGAAGATGAGTTATGCCATGAAGAATATTTTCACACCATGGAGAGAGAAGTTGTTAAGAAATAATGGTATATCATGATACAATATGCACGATCACACTATGATGACCTGGAGAGATCCAAAATATAAAAAGAAGTGATAGAAGTTGAAGAAGAATTTTAGAATAATTGAAGGTGGTTTCTTATCTGAATTTTTAATTTGAAATTCAAATTTGAAGATGGAAATTCACTACTGCTGTTGAAGAAAATATTTAATACTACAATGAAAAAATTTATATACACTGAAACAATAAATATATAGAAAATAAGGAGAAACAGTTTAGAGTACTTGTTATTATGAAAGTAGAAGAAGAAGGGAAATAATAAAAGGAGAAAGGAGAATAAGAAACAATACAAATACAACTTAATGGAAGTCTAATTTAGTTGAATACAGTCTTATTATTAAAATAGATATCTTTGATTTATATCGAATAACTTTTATATATTTGGAGTAAATTTTGTGTATCATGAGTTCAAGGATAAACTCTTCTCATCATAATCCACAATGATGATACTAGTGGACTCTATGGTCTCAGGTGATTCTGAATAATGCCAAGGATTAATTGCTTGTTTTAAGTTGAAAACCTTATAAAAATATATTGTGCCTTTCTTTATGTGGGAATTGGTGTGTGTGATAGAGATCAAGTCATTAAATTTAATAGGTGATGAAGTTTTTTTCTAAAAGAAACTTAAAAGGAATTGAACTCATTGATTCACCCTCCTCCCCAAGTGAATTCTCACTAATATTGTGGGTCATTCTCATTAATAAATGAATAATTAGTAGAAATAAACATATTGAAAGCCATTAGGTAATAACATCACATGGAATATCAATATGGGATATAAAATATCATAATCCAAGTCAAAAGGATCCCCCACATGTAGAGGATCAATACTATATAATACACAAAGAACAAAATAATAATAGTGGCACAATAACAAAAGATCTCAGAGTACATCCCAAAATTGCCTCAATCCTTACTAGCTTTACATGATCAATATCCCATTATAGGGCCCTTAACGTTGGATTTATCCATAACAACAAAGTCTATACACGCATTAGGGTGCCTATGCAGGGTGTGAGTAATAAAACCCAGTATGACAACACCAATATATCTATAACATAAGCACAATAGATATATGAAAGTTTATGCACTGATAAAAATAAAAACAAAAAAAAATACAACTCATATGGGTTATCATGTGATAACCAATCACCACAAACCCTAAACATACTTGATTTGGATCCATAATGGAAATAATAGTCACCAAATACCATGAACCTGACACTAGTAACTATAGAGAGATCTGAGGAAGGAATCATAATAGCCAACCTCTCACAGAAGTCAAACCATCCCCTAAAGGAAAGTTACCATGTGTAAGTTTCATATCTAGTGAGAAATTTGAGGAGGTCATCTCAATAAAAAATCTCCTACATAATCCAAACCATTCCCTCAGGGAAAGACCCCATGGCTAGACCTCACGTATCTATTTCCAAAGAAGTATTTTGAGGAAGGAATTGTGATATCTAGCCTCTCGCATCAGTCAAACCATCCTCTCAAGGAAAGTTCCCATGAACATATCATGTAACGTCATATGATGACCCACTGACCTCTCACTTGATACATGGTCACAATCATCATTATAAACTAATCAAAAAGTACGCAGCGAGAACAAGAAACAAAGTAGGATAATAATCAATTCTGGCCTATCGACCAATTCCAATAAAAAAACACCATAGGGATAACCATATGAATAATCCCTCACTAAGACCTTAGGTTACTTAGATCAATGACATTTATGCACCAAACACCTTCAAAAGTGAAGGGACTCGTCACCCAGACCTAAATACCACTCTACTAGATAACTATGGCATTAGCTGAGTCCATACAGTTCACACAAAATCCAAGTCACTCAGGTATACATCAAAAATATCTAAACATGAGATTATTATAGTTTCTCTATTTCCAATCCATTTAACCCATAACTCTCCCTTTAAGAGTTCAACTACACCAATACAAATCCACTCGATCACATTGATACCAAAATCATAACTCCATGGGGATAACACATGCACCTTCATGCAAGTCAAGCCATGCAACTTAATACGAAATTCATAACATGGTGAGGAATTCATACCTCAACATTAAAGTAGAACACTTGTCAATACGCACTCTCCAATTTGATCCCAGTCCTATGAAACCCGAAAATAATCATTAATCCTCATAATTAGGGTTTTAAGATAGGAAACAAAAAAGCAAAGGAAGAAGGAATCATTTAAAGCATAAATGAAATTGGACTACCAAAATAAAACCTATACAATTAATGACACTTAAAATGGAAAAGAGAAGAGGAGGGAAGATATTATATTTCAAAATAAAAGCTTCAACATTAGCTAAAATTATTTTAGGATTGAGGGAGAATGAGAGGTGGGTTTAAAGGGTTCTGAGGGGAATTCTGGAATCTTCCCCTTTAGAAAAAATTCCCAAGAGCTTGGTTAAGGTGTGACTATCATGGTCATGCTGTGATGCATCCCTACTAGGCCACATTATAGGGTGGTCCATGACTCATGAGAAAACCACCCTCAAAGAGGAAAAGATCCTAACACCCATCAAATTACTATCATGGTGTGACATCCTATGCCGCATTGTGGCACCCCACCATCACCCCTTCCTTTACATCAACTATCACACTATAGAACCATTGCCACATTGTGACTATGAATAAGGGTAAATCCTTATAAGAGTAAACCCCTTTACTATGTTTTTCACTCTAAGACTCACATTGCAATGCCCCATTTCCATGATGTGACCTCCCTCTTCAAACCATCCATCGCATCATTGTTCCTTAAGGTCACAACATGGCCCTAGTTTAACCACCCATCATGTGGTGACTCTCATTCATCATGTCATAGAGACATGTCTACGGTAAAATTTCAACTCCAAACCAAGCCTGACTAGTCCCCAAAAATCAATATTTGGCCACCGTTAACACCCCAAATAACCCAAACCCATAAAGATGCATAAGATTCAACAAAATTTAAATAAATCACACCTTGAAATTAAAGAGGCATTACAAACAATATAGTAAAGGGAAGCATTAAAAGAATATAAAAAGTGAGAAGAAGAACATAGTGAATGGGAAAGAGGACCATCATCATATCTAACCAGTTTAATTGTACACTACTACAACTCAAGTTGAGAACAGATAAAAGAATATACAGATATTCAAAAACCAAGAACATTTCACAAGTTTATTCTCCCTTGAATCAACATTATGGTTAGTTCTATATGAATGGAGTAAGATAATTACAGTGGAGGAACACACAAAACAGAATGGAAAATTTAAAATTCAGTAAATCAAAACTATTTCAAAACCGTGGTCAAAAGTCCAAGGGTCTGAATCCCCCTAATAATGATTTATTACACCTTTATACACAACTTCACCTCTAAGTCTCAGGCTACCCTAATTTCAACATCCTCAATCTAGAATATCCATTTCTCTTGGATGCACGCATCGTGGTTGGTTTTTTGATCACTTTCAATCGGTTTCAATAGACTTGATCTATGTGAGTACCTTCCATGATTGATCTTCGTACATCTTCAGGAAAAATTAGATGTTGAAATGCTTCACTACTTCATGGGATCCCTCAAATTCTTCTGCATAGATGGTGGTAGATGGGATAATTCTTATGCGAGGGTGTGTGGGGATTTAATCTGATGTATGGTGTGTGATCATCTAGTTAATCTCATGCAAGTCATGTTTTATAGGGGTTATTCATACACAATACCTTGTTTTATCTACTTATCCTTATGTAGGTATCTGGGAAACTAGTTTAATCATAATTCACCTTTATAATTATCCTTTTAATCTTACACAGCTTGGAATTTTTTAAATTAATCCTATATAGCTATTAAAAACCCTTTTTATTCCTACATAAGTCTATATGGGCTCTCCTTCACTTGTAAAAACATTAAAATATCCCAAAGTCAATGTAAAATTTATTCAAAATAATTATAAAATGAATTTAAATAATTAAAACTATTAATTTAATCCATTTTTTATTAATTATAATTATTCAACCTAAAAATTAAAAATGTAATTAATGGAAAAATATAATAAAAATATGGGGAAGTATTTGAAATAAAAATCAATAAAAAATTTCAATTTTCTCATTTTATCAAGGGTCATGTTGTAGATCTTGGTAATATATATATAATAGATTGGTTGTAATGGTTGTAAAATGTATCATGGTTATATAAAAAAGAAAATCTTCATTTATCATTGATTAATGTGTATTGAATTTATATTACATAGATGGTGGAATGATATATCCCCATCCTAGTATGAATTTGAGTTATCCCTAATCGTTAATCATCATGAAGTATTATGGTTTGTGATGATATGATAAGATTAGAATGAGTTGAATCTTGTATGTGATACAAAGAGTTGTATGCAATACAAAGAGTAGGCTCATGAGATAATAAGTAGAGACATATTATCTTGATTGTCCCATGAAACTATATCACAAGGAATGTCATATGATCATTGATCACTACTACAAAATAGGTGTTTAATGGTACTAGTATTTATCAGCACTAGAAAAAAACGCTGATAAATTACATATTTATCAATGCTAAAGAAAATACTGATAAATTTAACCATTTATATAATACAAAATATTATCCATGCCTTACATTAAATAGTAATATATTTAGTGAATAGTGGTTTATAATTAAAAATTAATATGAATTAAAAATACTAACTATTTGCATCAACTAATGGACATAATTGAATTTTGTTTGATTTTTCAATTTATACCATAGATCAAATGTATTATATTGATTTCATATATATGTCATTAATGCATTTTTATATACATACGTGCACACACAAATATTTTTTTGGAATTTAATCAATTTATATTTTTTATTTTTTATTTATTTATTTACTATGTTTTAATATTTTCAATATGTATTCATCTTTATTAAAATATATATCCATCTTTTTAATGATTTATATTAATCAAACTTAACCAAATTTTCAATATTGTACTCATTTTTAATTAATCAATTTTACTCATTTTTAACATGCATGAACTTAAGATTAAATATTTATTAATAATGTTAAAAATGAATTTGTAAAAAAATATTTATAAATAAATATATTTATAAATGTATATTTACTATTTTTATACATTTATAATTATAAAAAAAATATTTGTTTAAAAGGTATTTATATAATTATAAATAAATAATTATAAAATTATAATAAATTTATTTAAACAATGAATATATTTACTATGTTTATATATATATATATATATATATAATTATATAAATATTATTTTTTTAAAGTATTTATATAATTATAAATAAATAATTATATATTAGAAGAATTATAAAATTATTATTTTATAAAAAGTATTATTATAAGTATTATAATTATATATAATAATTATACTTTTTAAAAAAAGTATCATTAAAAAATGTATTATAAGTAATTATTAGCTCTAAAAAAGGCTGATAAAGATTCATTTTATTAGTGCTTATTAACTCAGTGCTGATAAAACTTATCTTTATCAGTGCTTTTTTTGAAGCACTGATAACAGTGTCATGGTCTATTTTAAGAACTCTAACCATTTTGAACTAGTTCATGATATCTGAAACTCTCTATGAAATCAACCTACTGTCGACACTCCTTATTGTCGAATCCAAGCTCGAATCTATCCTAGAATAAAGGCTCCAATTACTCCAAGGCTCGAATCCAAGTCTCAAGCGATTCAAGGGTTGAATGCAACCACGGCTCGAACGAAATTCAAGTTTTTTTATATCTCTAATTTCCCTTGTTTATCCAATGAACCTTATCATCCCACATCTGTGTATCCCAACAAGTCTAGTTGCACTATCCTATAATAAAACAACCCAAAATTCATTTTTTTAGATATATTTAAGTATCGTCTTCCCCGATATCATGTGGGTCTCCTTGGGACAATATTGGTACTGTGCAACTTGAAATATATCAATCCCAATGTTGGGTAATGTTTTTCTGAGGTATAATAGGCTCCCAATACCTCATTTCATGACATCTGCCTCTTTTCAATTGTTAAATTTTGAAAAATTCATCCATATAGCAGTCGGCATTTTTATTGGTTTGGAATTTTACATTCCAAATCACTTGGATGGTGAAATATCTGACATCATTGGGATCTTATATTATGTTGTGAGGAAATTGGTACTGAGAGGGTTGAGTGAGGAGGAACTAAAATATAGGTTTTCCCCCTTCTATTTGAATGGTAATTCTAGAAGTTTTTCCAAAAAATGGATAATGAAATATCTGACACATGGGAACAATTGTATAATGATTTTTTCATGAATTTTTTTTCTAGGATAATGAGCATTGAAATATGATGTAAAATTAATGGATTTATTTAGGATGATGTGAACTATTTCATGAGTCTTGAGAAAGATTTAGGGGTCACTTATGAAATGTAACAATCAAATGATTCTGATGAATCTGTAAAATCGAATGAGAAAAAACATTATATATTTTTGATTTGTTATCTTATTTATTTAACTACTTGAAAAAATACAATGTTTTCAGTTTTTATTTTTGAAATATTTCAATTTGAATTTAAATAATATGAATTAAATTCTATAAAAATAAAAAACAAAGAGTTTTAAGGTTCTATAATCCTTAGACTATATTATACAGGAAAAACTGATTTTGAGATAAAATGTAATTGATATTTTGATTTTGGTTGTCGAAATATATTTAGAAAATAAACAATTGGAATGAGTCATTTTCTAGGAAAAACCTCAACATCATGATGTTTTAAGAAAAAAAATATTGTTTCATTACATGGTATAGAAGAAGAGTACATTGTTGATAGAATTTATTGTTCTCAATCCTTTAGGATTGATCAAAAAAAATTAAAAGTTGATATTTTCTTTGAAAAGTAACTTATTTAACGAGAAAAAATTTCTATTATTTAAATTTTAAAGAATATTTTAAATCATTTAATAATAAATCTTATACCCCACTAGATTTAACTAATTTTGATAAAATAAAATATTAACATTGATTGATGTAAATTTAATAAATAAGTTTTAATATAATCTATTTTGTTGAAATAAAAATTATTTTTCATGGATAAAATCATTACACCTTTAGAATACCACTTCAAGTCAACTTTATTAGTTTAGATTTAATAATTTAATGACATAAATATTTTTATTTTGGATTCTTAATTCTTTTTAATTTTATGGTTTACTAACATAAACTTAAATCCATTTTTTATGTCCTTCTAGTGGTAATATGATGCCCCACAAAGGTGACCATCTCAATTACGTGACATAAAAAAATCATTACAATACATTACCATGACCTTTTATGTTAAGAGTTTTATAGAATTAGGAAAAAATAACTAAAAAAATCATGTATTTTTAAACTAATGGATATTTTTTTGAACAATATCTGCAACAACTTGACCCATAAGAAGCCTCCATTGTTCTTATTCATATCAAGCTCTTCATGTCACATTTTCTTATTTAGATCAATCTCCCCATGCATAGATTTGATCCAATTATCATCTTTGTCAGCCTATCCAAATGATTTAGGCTCTGCTTAGGAAAAAAATGAGGTTTTTTATAGAGTCTTACTCCTTTGAGTTTTCACCGAAACTTTCTGATCACCAATGACATTTTATTCCTTGATTTTAGCCTTGCTTGTATTTCATTCATTTGATAAAAATATATTCATCTTTGAAATGATGACCCAATCATTAATACTTCTTAAAAATCACTTCATTTATTTCATCACACATCTAATAAACACTATTTATATTTTATTGTAATCCATCTAAAAACATATCATTCTTTAACATTTCCTTTTGGTTCCACACTTAGGAATCTCTAATTATCATCCATGTAATTTTCACAAATGAGTGGCATTCACCTTTGATAATGAATATCTTATGTTTGTTTATTTATATATTGTACAAAATGAATATTTTATGAACCTGATAGGATATATTTACATTATCTTGGATGATTCAAAGCTTCAACAAAATGTATCTTATTTTCTCCCTATCCTCCTCACTTGTTGATTGATTATTTAGTGAGATCTATTTGTATTTTTTTATCATCATTCTTTCTTTACCATTATCATATCCATGTGGTCAACAATGTTTGCATAGTAAAATCATTATCCATAGAATTAATGTATTGCTTCATATTTATGTTTAATTTATTTATTTTTAGTATTACTCATATAATAATTGTTTTCTTGTGCAAGTGGATTATTTTGTACAAGTTGAGGTGGTTTGTTCGAAGCTGCTCATGCCTGTGAGGTATTAGACTTTGAGCTTGAAACTAAGATAATGACAATAAGAAAATGCATCAAGAATTCATACAACCATTGGGAAAATGTGAATTCCTACTAATTATTTAATTAATTTTTTAATCATTTTATTTACTAATTGTAAGTTAATTTCCTTATCATTTTTATCTAATACTTATTTAGTTTTTTTCACAGATCTTTTGGTAAGTCATATTTTTCTTTCAACTATCTTCAACAAGACACAAGAGATAAAATGATTCTTTCTGCCAATGTAACCATGTTTTCCATATTCATTGTATTTATTTTTTTTAATTTAAAACACTACATATTTATTCTATGTTATTAGCTAAAAAACTTTCTCATTATTGAAAGCCTCTGCTCTTCTGACTTTCAACAACGAGAAAGGTTTTTCAGCTAAGAACATAGAGTCAATATGTAGTTTTGGAGGTTTGATATATAAAGACAATGTAAATGTGATAACATTGGCATTTAGGGTTGTTTTGATATTTTGGGACGTTTAAGAATCATTCACACTGCAATTTGACACACAGTGTGACCAATATGACTCCAAGTGCTTCTTTTTATTTAAAATTAACATTAAATTTAGTAAAAAGGACAACTGATATAATCAAAATTGAGGAAACGTATTCTGATTGTTTTCATACTTTAATGAAATGATCTATAAGTCATTTGAGATGTGTAGGAATCAGTCGCACCTCAATTCGACACATGGTGTGACCGTTATGACTCAATGTGTCCATTATCAGTTTAAAATTGATAATTTAGTGCAGAAAATGTAACTCACTGAAAACAAAGAAAGCAGGATCATATTTTCTTGATAATTTAGGAAATAGATTCATAATTAATTTGTGACATGGAGGAATCAGTCTCACGTCAAACCGATACACGATGTGGTGAGTATGGGTCAGAGTGTGTGTTTCTAATTTAAAATGACATTTTAGTAAAAAAACAATTAACATAATTAAAATTGAGAAAATACATTTGAATTGTTTTGATAATTTATTAAAATTATCCATAAGTCATTTGAGATGTGTAATGATTCTTATACTTTAAGATTATCATTAATACATGTCACGACTTACGCACTTTGATTTACTAACGAAAACCATCACGCAGACAGTTGGTGGAAAGTAGGGTATGTTGGGTGCATCATGAGTGGAATGTTATTAATGGATAAGTCAATGAAGTATTTGTCCCTTCCATTTATAGAAGTTGATATCTCAGCTCTTTGATTGAAATAGAACTGTCACGCGAAATTCCATGGTCATGGTGTAACGACAATTTTATTTCAAGTAGTCAAAGAACGACGTATCAAGCATAAAAGTTGATGACACAGTCATGAAACCTACTTGATGAGATATTGTGACAAAGGGATTATATTACATAGTGAGCGTTCATATATGGATGTAGTTGTTGTGACTTTACATTCTTTCTCTTGGGTGCCTTGATCCGTTGCTAGACAGTACTCTTGGGCTTTAGACAAGCCTGCCTAATGCCAATGATAAAGAATCCTAGAGGGTCACACACTAAGTGTTTTTGGTGGTCTCAGTTAAATTATATTTGAATTTAATTAATGAAATAAATATTATTCTCAAGACCATGGAATAATTTTATTCAAGTTAAAATGATCTCATAAATTAAATAAAATATATTTATTTATTTTATTAAACATTTAATAAATATTTATTTACTAGTTTGTAAATAAAATATTTATTTAAGAGAATAAATTATTTATTTATTTATTCGGGTGTTCAATAAATGGAAGTGGAGTTCGAGCAGACCAAGGTCAGTCCAGTAGTAAAATAATTATTTACAAGATGGTAAATAATTATTTAACTAGTTGGAACAAATTAAAATAATGCTGCTATTATTTTGTGATGTGGAATTTTATTTATAATTCAGTTTTTCACAAGTTGGTGCACCATAAATAATTACATGGTATTATTATTAAATGAATGGTTTTTCTCTAAGTTCGTGAATGTATTTAATTGTTTCTATGCAATTAAATATTGTAACTGAAATTCCATGTATATAAATTGGAAAGTACGCCTATTGTTCCATACACCACACCACACGCCTGGTGAATTGAGAATTATTGAGCCAAACAATTTCTCTCTTGAATCCTATTCTCTCCCCTCTAAAGAAAGAGAGATGTTCTTCAAGGCCGAAGAACATGCGATCAAGAACGACTGACATAAGACACTCGATTCGCCGCACTAGCACCCAGAGAACGAGCGGTGTCGATTGGAGGCCATCGTAGCACGTGTGGATCACCGCTAGAGGGATTCTAGTTTGGATCCTTACAAGCAAAATGAGATAATTCAGAAGGTTCATTCCAGATGATCAACATCATCAATGAAGAAAAATACCAAATATCCAGGTATTATTTTTCTTTATGAAATTAATTAAATTAATTATAAACATGATGTGCAAGATCCTCTATAAAGGTTTTGGGCCTCTTTCTTATTTATCTAAATATTTGATTATATTCCATGGAGACTTGCATTCATCGTCATATTGATACCGTAATAATCATTGATCATGGTAAAAATAAAAATTGGGTGTCATCCCAACAACGCTTCCGCTGCGCCCAGAACCTTCAAGTGGTATCAGAGCGGTTACATCATAGTTTATAATTATTTAAATATTTCGTTGATGACTTACACATTTAATAATTTAGTTGTTTCAATTAAAGTTAATCGTTCTATAAATCTGAATCTCGAGATCTATTCCTCCTCTTTTATTTCTCATTCACCTTACAGAAATGATATTTTCGTTTAATTTTGATTAAAATAAAATAGAGGATCTCATCCAGAGGTTCCAAAGATTCCTGGTTGTAAAACACCAGAAAACACGCTGTGTATTCGGCAGTACACGTCATGTAGTTAAGATTCAATGCTTTGGACCAGTCCGCCAAACCAAGTCGTGTGTTGGAGTCTTTCTAAGTCTTAAATGACTTTGTGTGTGTGACCCGAAACAGGTGGCATGCGATTTCCAGATTACACACCATGTGGCCCAATGGACACGGCATGTAGTCCCTTCAGGTTAGGGTTGGACCGTGTACCCCGTACATGGCTTGCCCAGCTAGAGACCATGTAATGAGGAACTACATGGCATGTGGCCCACTGGACACGTCGTGTACTCTGAAGATTTCTGAAGTATACTCACACATCATTTCCTCGGGCGTGTACTTCAGATAGACGGTGAAAAATAGTACACTCCGTGTAGTTGGAACCACACGTTGTGTACTCATCCAAATTACACAGATTTATTAAAATTTATTATTATATTATACAAACCCTTGAGATGTGTACCATCGTGTGGGCATAAAGATGAGGCACAACACGTGATAGGTGTTTTATATATATGTGTTTAATTTAACATCTGTGTAATGTTCATTTTTACTCATTAGGTAGTTATGAATAGGAATTCACCGGGTTTCCTCCAAGGTACAAGTTATGTACAAAGATAATTTTAAATTAATTTATTTGTTTAAAATTATGATGGATGAGAATCTCAAGGAAATTCAAAAAAGGGTTTAAGATAAAAGGATTGATTAATTAAAGATGATAATTAATTGATTCGAGCGTGATTTATCTTAAACAAGAACGATTAAAGAATGGATTTCTAGTTTTATTTATGCGTAAATATCATTGCATGTATGGATGATCATGAGCTAGACCAAGACCTTTTCATGTGGATGGTTTCTTTTAATTAAATTTGTTAGTCTGTGAGCCTTCTCCTCATTAATATGTAGGGCATGTGTGCCCAAGGTTTATTTTATATAAAACCCCTTTTTACCCCTCATCGACATATGAGTTAAAAAGGGCATATGTAATGGATGGAACTCCCAAGTTAGTAGAGGTGGTTCAAGCTGGAGCTGAGATGAAACCAATCCCATGAGATATAGAGCTGGATAGGTGGAAGCTATAAACACGAACTCAAAAGGTTCAAGGTGTTTCTCCCCTAGGTCAGGGTTAGTTTATGAACCGCTAGATAAACTAACCATTAGAAAAGATCATGATCATTCCATTTACTTTTTTTTATTTTTGTCAGTTGCATGGTTTATCATTATGGATGTGTTGTCACGATCCCATAATTAATGAATTAAACAAGCATGCAAGATGGAACTAAAATAAACCAGACTTATGCATAAATATTATCAAGACATGGTTAATCACTTAAGTAAGTTCCACTTAATATTAACAAGCATGTGATAATGATAATAACAATTCATTCATAAGAGATAAAAATCCCTCAAATAAAATATTAAGTCAGAACAAGCCTTCTGTTACTTGATTAAGGGAAAAACTCAATAAAACTATATGTTTGACCAACCCTTATTGGGGCACTTACTTTTATACAAGAATCCATTATGAAAGGTTTCAGGTTGACTTAACTATATTACATAAAGAGGATTATCCCTTGCTAGACTTGGTGTAATATTAGAGGCAAGAGTTGAGGAAATCTAAATTCATGATTTCAGGATTGGGGAGTCCACTCAACATATCAAGGAGTTTCAAGCCCATAGTTGGCAAATACCTGCCTACCTAAATACCTTCTAATAGCTTGACCAACCCTTATTGGGGTTATGAAAAGGGGAATATAGATCCTTGCCACTAGAATGTCATGGAAACTAGACATTCTGAGTTCAATGGTGAGGGATATTGGGACTTGATAAAATAGTGGGAGACTTAATAAAATTTATTATTTCTTATAAAATTTAATCAAGAAAGTACTAATGATCTGCTCTTTTAATTGTAGAATAATATGAAAAATTCGTCAACCACACTATCCCTACAATCAATTCTAGATAAAGACAACATCCTCACCTGCAGTAACTTCCAGGAATGTTTTATATGCCTTCGGGTTATCCTACGCCATGAACGGAAGTCTTACGTGTTGGATTCATCATTGCCTGATCCGCCTGCCAAAGAGGTGAGTGGTGAGAATTTCCCGGTCTTTGAGAAACATATGAAAGACGTGGTCGATGTTCAATGTTTGATGTTATCATCAATTTATAGTGATATCATGAAGTCTCATGAAAACATGTATTCTTATAGCATGCTCAAGCACCTCTGTGGTATTTAACAGGAGAGAGCAAGATAGGAAATGTTTGAGATCTCTAAGGCACTCTTTTAGAGTAAGCTTGGAGAAGGTGCCCCAGTTGGGCCTCATGTAGTCAAGATCATTGTCTACATTGAGTGCCTGGAGGTTCTAGGGTTTAAAATCCCCGAAGAACTGGGCACCGATCTCATTCTCACATCACTCCCTCAGAGATTCTCTAACTTTGTTTTCAATTTCAATATGAACAACATTGAGAAGTATCTATCTAATCTTCTTATCCTCATTCACCAAGTGGAAAAAGATATGAAGCGCAAAAATCCTTATGTCCTTATGGTGAATAAGAGGAAAGGGAAGGTGAATATCTTTAAGACCAAAGCTTCTTCACGGACTTCCAAGAAAAGGAATATCAAAGGGGAGGCAAGGGAACATGAGGCTATTTGTTTCGCATGTGGCAAGAAGGGCCACTAGAAGAAGAATTTCACCCAGCCTAAGAAGCAAGGGGAAGCTTCAAGTGTGTTTGTTATCAAATGCAATCTATATGTTTCTACAAATTTGGTATTAGATATAGCTTGTGGTTCTCACATATGTATCCAAATATAGGAACCAAGTAGATTCGGGAAGATTTATCGAGGAGAGGTAGATCTACGAGCAGCCAACGGAGCCAGACTTGTTGTTGTAGCTATTGGGGACCACCACCTCATGTTGCCAACTAGGATTATATTGGTGTTAAAGGGTTGTTTTTATATTCCTTCTATAACCAAAAACATAATTTATGTATCCATACTAGATATAGATGGTTTTTTTTCAAGTTTAGAAATGAATGTTTCTTCTTTTATAAAGATAGCATTTGTTTTGGTTGGGCACATTTATACAACGGTCTTTATGTGTTGGATTACACAAACTAGGTAATGGAAATCGATGACAAAGATACTTCACATGACTCATACCACACCCAACTTTAGCATCACCGGCTAGGCCATGTAAACGAGAAATTATTGACAAAGTTACATCAAGATGGATATTTAGATTCTTTTGAACTAAAACCACTTGGCGTATTTCATGCATGTTTACAAGGAAAAATGACCAAAGCCCCATTTGGTGGGAAAGGTTAAAGGGCTAAAGAAATTCTTGAATTGGTTCATACCGATGTGTGTGGACCATTTCCAGTTGAAACAAGGTGAGGGTACTCATACTTCATAACTTTTACTGATGATTTTAATAGATATGGATATATCTACTTAATGAGGTATAAGTCAGATTCTTTTGATAAGTTCAAAGAATACAAGAATGAAGTTGAGAACCATCTTGGTATGAAGATTAAGAAACTCCACTCATACCAAGGTGGAGAATATCTTAATCGAGACTTCATTGATTACTTACGGGAGTTTGGAATCCTATCCCAACTCACTCCTCCAAACACTCCCCAGTGGAATGGTGTGAGAAAAAGTAGGAACCACAGCCCGTTGGACATGGTGAGATCAATGATGAGTCATGTGAATCTTCCATTATCCTTTTTTGGGATATGCGTTACAAACAGTGACACACATACTAAACCAAGTACCAACTAAATCGATAAATGGTATTCCATACGAGTTCTAGAGTGGAAGAAAAAACATGTTATCGAATTTAAATGTGTGGGGTAGAGAAGAGTTTGTTAAGGCCTCTTCAAGTAACAAACTTGCACCCCGAGGCACAAAGTGTACCTTTATAGGATATCCCAAGGAAACAAGGGGATATTACCTATACATCCCCTTATAAAAAAAGGTTATAGTGTCAAGACATGCCATATTCCCTAATAGGGAGCACATATCTAAAAGATATAGTGGGAGCGAGATAGACTTCGATGAAGTCGAGGCTCAAGGTATACAAGAGTTGGTACAGGAATAGATTCCAAAGAGCCCCATGGAAGAAGAATCTATTCCAGAGACACAAGTATTGTGTAGGAGTACAAGAGAGGTTAGAGAACTAGAATGGTACATTTTTCTAGTTATAGAGGATGGTGACTCATTATTAGTTGATAATAATGATCCTCTAACCTATAAGGAAGCATTAAGTGGCACAGATGTTGCCAAGTGGCAAGAAGCCATGAATTCTGAAATGGATTCCATGTACCAAAACCAAGTCTGGATTTTGGTAGATCCTCCAGTTTATGTAAAGCCTATTGGTTTCAAATGGGTATTCAAGAAGAAACTAGACATGGAAGGAAAAGTCAGTACCTATAAGGTACGACTAGTTGCAAAATGTTTTAAATAGCGTCAAGGAATTGACTACGATGAAACTTTCTCACCAGTTGCAATGCTGAAATCCATCATAATTCTACTTGTCATTGCATCTTACCATGACTATGAGATTTGGAAAATGGATTTAAAAATAGTATTCCTTAACGGGAACCTTCAGGAAGATGTCTAAATGACACAACATTAAGGGTTTGTGACTCCAAAGGATGCCAATAAGGTATGCAAGTTGCAGAAATCCATTTATGGATTAAAGAAAGCATCCAGGTCATGGAACATTCATTTTGATGAAGCCATAAAAGAATTTGGTTTTATCAAGAATTAATGTGAGCCTTGTGTATACAAACAGTTTAGTGGGAGTGAAGTCGTTTTCCTAATAGTATATGTTAATGACATGTTACTTATTGGAAATGAGATACCAGTCTTACATTCTGTTAAGGCATGGTTGAATCAATGCTTCTCCATAAAAGACTTGGGTGAGGAAACATATATTCTTGGGATCAAGATACATTGTGATAGATCCAAGAGATTGATGGGCCTAAGTTAAAGTACATACATTGATAAGATACTGAAGAGATTCAGTATGGAACAATCCAAGAGGGGATTGTTGCCAGCATCAAATGGCATTCATCTTTCCAAGAAAATGTATCCTCAGACACATGAGGAAAGAAAGATAATGGTAAGGACTCTATACGCATCAGCGATTGGGTCAGTCGTGTATGTCATGCTATTTACTAGGCTAGATTTCGCCTACGCATTAAGTGCGGTAGGTAGATATCAAGCTGACCCAGGTGACCGTCATTGGATAGAAGTCAAGACTATCCTAAAGTATATGAGGCGTACTAAGGATATGTTCCTGGTTTATGGAGGAGATGAGGAACTAGTCATCAGAGGATATACAGATGCTAGTTTCTAGACTGATCAAGATGACATGAAGTCATAAATGGGATACATATTCACTTTGAATGGAGGTGCAATGAGCTAGAAGAGCTCAAAGCAGAGTGTGGTCGCAGATTCTACAGCAGAGTCCGAGTATATCGCAGCTTCTGAGGCAGCTAAAGAAGTAGTTTGGATGTGAAGCTTCATACATGAGCTAGATGTGATACCTAGTAGTAAAGATCTCATCACACTGTATTGTGATAATTTAGCAGAAGTGGATCTCGCAAAAGAGCCAAGGTCACATCAGCGGACGAAGCACATACTTCAGAAGTATCATCTCTTGAGAGATTTTTCTCAAAGTGGTGAAGTTGAAGTGAGCATTATTTCCATGGAAGACAACGTGGTGGACCCCTTGACTAAAGCCTTGAGTCAGCAGAAATATGATCATTATGTGAGGTCTAGCAGACTGAAATTCACAGGCAGTTGACTCTAGTCCAAGTGGGAGTTTTTATGAGTTGGTGTCCTAAAACCAACTGGTTTTACTTTGATTACATGGATATTTAATGTATTATTACATATTTTTCATTGTTCTGCATGATTATGATGTAATAATGTCCTAGAGTATTTGTTGCATGGATAAGTTCATGGAAGTTCCCTGCTATGATGAGAACCTTGAAATGTTATAACAATATTCTTAAATATAGTTATGTGGTTGGATGACATGCTATGATGGGACACATAGCATGCAGACTGTTAGGTGCGAGTACTCATAAGAAGATGAGACTTCCTCTCATGAAGTTCACACTTGGTAATATCCAAGATAGGAGATTATGAGAACAGACCCGCTAGTAGAAATTCCGCATGTTTTGGTGTCATCAGAAATTTCTATCTGTGAGTGTGTATAATTATCCTTAGACTTTAATATTATCATTAATATGTTTCATGACTTACGCACTTTGATTTACTGATAAAAACCGTCATGCAGACAATTGGTGGGAAGTAGGGTACATTGGGTGCGTCATGAGTGCCATGTTATTAATGGATAATTCGATGAAGTATTTGTCCCTTCCATTTATGGAAAATGATATCTTGGCCCTTTGATTTAAATAGAACCGTCACGCGCAATTCCATGGCCATGGTGTAACAACGATTTTATTTCAGGTAGTCAAAGAATGACGTATCAAGCATAAAATTTGATGACACAGTCATGAAACCTACTTGATGAGATATTGCGATAAAGGGATTATATTACATAGTGAGCATTTGTATATGGATGTAGTTGTTGTGAATTTATGTTCTTTCTCTTGGGTGCCTTGACCCGTTTCTAGACAGTACTCTTGGACTTTAGGTAAGCCCGCCTAATTCCAACAAGAAAAAATCCTAGAGGGTCGCACACTAAGTGTCTTTGGTGGTCTCGGTTAAATTATATTTGAATTTAATTAAAGAAATAAATATTATTCTCAAGACCGTGGAATAATTTTATTCAAGTTAAAATGATCGCATAAATTAAATAAAATATATTTATTTATTTTATTGAACATTTAATAAATATTGATTTACTAGTTTGTAAATAAAATATTTATTTAAGAGAATAAATTATTTATTTATTTATTTGGATGTTCAATAAATGGAAGTGGAGTTCGAGCGGACTAAGGTCGGTTCGGTAGTAAAATAATTATATGAAAGATGGTAAATAATTATTTAACTAGTTGGCACAAATTAAAATAACGCTACTATTATTTTGTGACGCATAATTCTATTTATAATTCTGTTTTTCACAAGTTGGAGCGCCATAAATAATTACACGGTATTATTATTAAATGCATGGTTTTTCTCTAAGTTCATGAATGTATTTAATTTTTGCTATGCAATTAAATATTGTAACTGAAATTCCATGTATATAAATAGGAAAGTACGCCTATTGTGTCATACACCACACCACATGCCTGGTGAATTGAGAATTGTTGAGCCAAACAATTTCTCTCTTGAATTCTATTCTCTCCCCTCTTAAGAATGAGAGACGTTCTTCAAGTCTGGAGAAAAGTAAATCAAGAAAGACCAACATAAGACACTCAATTCGCCGCACTAGCACCCGGAGAACGAGCAGTGTCGATCGGAGGCCATCGGAGCACGTGTGGATCACCGCTAGAGGGATTCTAGTTTGGATCCTTATAAGCACAAAGAGATAATCCTTAAGGGTCATTCCAGATGATCGACATCATCAATGAAGAAAAATACCAAATATCCAGGTATTATTTTTCTTTATGAAATTAATTAAATTAATTGTAAACATGATGTGCAAGATCCTCTCTAAAGGTTTTGGGCCTCTTTCTTCTTTATCTAAATCTTTGATTATATTCTATGGATACTGGCGTTCATCATCTTATTGATCCTGAAATAATCATTGATTGTGGTAAAAATCAAAATTGGGTGTCGTCCCAACCACACTTCCGCTGCGCCCAGAACCTTCAAAAAATGAGATCAATTTTAATAAAAAGAAAACCTGACCTATTCAAAATTGAGAAAACACATTCATATTGTTTTGATACTTTAGTGAAATGATCCATAAGTTTTTTTTATGTTTAGGAATTAGTTTCACCTCAATATGATACAATATGTGCCCGGTATGACTCAATGTGTCTGTTATCAGTTTAAAATCGAAAATTTAGTTCAAAAAAATACAGTCACTAAAAACCGAGAAAACATGCTCATATTTTCTGGATAAGTTAATAAATTCATTTATAATTCATTTTTGACATGTAGGAATTGGTCTCATGCCAACCCAATACACGATGTGAGCGGTATGAGTCAAAGTGTATGTTTCTAGTTTAAAATGACATTTTAGTAAAAAAGACAAGTGACATACTCAAAACAAAGTAAATGTATTTAGATTGATTTTATACTTTAGTAAAATGATCCATAAGTCATTTGAGATGTGTAGGAATTAGACACACCTCAATCCAACACATGGTGTGATCTATATGACTCCAAGTGCGTCTTTTTATTTAAAATTGACATCAATTTTAGTAAAAAGGAAAACTCGCCTACTCAAAACCAAGAAAACGCATTCGGATTGTTTTGGTAATTTAGTACAATGATCCATAAGTTATTTTTGATGTGTAGGAATAATATTCACCTCAATCTGATACATAATCTGTCCCGTATGACTTAATGTGTCTGTTATTTGTTTAAAATCAACATTTTAGTTCAAAAAGTGTCACTCACTAAAAACTAAGAAAATGTACTCATATTGTCTTTATAATTTAGGAAAATTATTCATAAGTAATTTGTGATGTGTATAAATTTGTATCATGTCAAGACAACACACTGTGTGACTAGTATGAGTCAAAGTGTGTGTTTCGAGTTTAAAATGACATTTTAGTAAAAAAGAAAAGTGATGTAATCAAAATTGAGAAAACACACTCAGATTGTTTTGATACTTAGAAAAATAATCCATAAGTCATTTGAGACATGTAATAATCATTCAAACCTAAATCTGATGCATGGTGTGACTTTTATGACTCCAAGTGTATCTTTTCAATATATAAGTATCATTTTAGTTTAAAACACGCATCACATCGCCAAAACCGAGAAAACGAGCCTGATTGGTTTCTCTTCATTTAAATTTTGTATTTGTACTTGATTTTGCTAATTTTTTGGTCTTTTTTGTGTTGTGGTGTGCTATAACAACACATTGCACTAGTGTTTCAGTGTGTTGTTATAGCACATTGTAGTATGCCCCTTTATCAGCACTTTTTTAGCACTCATAAAAGACTCGGACTTTTAATTTTTCTCTAGTAGTCAGTGCTTCTCTAGCGCTGATAAAGACCATTTTTAGCGCTATTAAAGGACTATTTTGTATTAGTGGATATACTCAAGGGTGTTTTCTTATTATTAATCCCCATTACCTAATATTGGAAATATAATTAGCATGTGAACCATCATGTTTTTATACCTTTCTTATGATAGCCTTAAGGTTAAGCTAATCATAGGGTGGTTGGGTATGTTATTGATCATGTCATCAATTAAGTTCAACCAAGATAATATTTTTCACTTATATGAAAAAAAATACATATGGTCCCATGATTGAATTAGACCAAAGAAATGCATGGTCATGCTTTGTAAGGGATCAGATTTGCGTGGATCTACCCTTTACATGTTTCCGAAGACTGAGGTGCTAGGAGGATGCTCAAAGGAAGTCTAGAGGATTTTGGTTGCTAAGAGATGAAGTAAGGGATGATTTCATGTTGTGAAGATTTACATGACATGAAAGTGGGTTTCATGGCATGTAATGAATCGGGTTATAAAAATAAATAAAATGAAGAGGTGATGAATTTTTTGGTGGAAACCAAACCCTGAGGATTACACGACGTGAAAGGGGACTACACATCATGTAATTACCCACTATAGTGATGTATTAAGCATTTTTAGCTGATCGATTTATTCATAACCCTACAGATGAAGTGGATCTCTCTTTTATTCCAGGAAACCTGATAACCCCCTCTTTAGCATTTTGGAGATCCCTTTGATGGGAATCGATCATCGGGCTTCCATCTTTGATCTGTGGTGACTCGGGTTGATCCAAGGTTTGTTTTCCTTTGTTTTCCAGAGGTTTATTATGGTTTGATCCCTTTTTCCTTCTGTTCTTCTTTCCATGTGATGTAGTATGATCTCCCATGTTTCTAATGGGTTTCTCTTGGTTGTTTATTGGTTCGGTTGTGGCGCGACATCCTCAGATGGATATAATTATTGCAGGAGGAGTGATCAGAGATCTGTTTCGTGGTTCATTCTTGCGCGAAGAATGTTGAAACCCTTTTTAAAGTAGGGGATTCATTGTTTCTCTATTTATTTATGTGCAATCATAGATATATCATTATTTATCCCCTTATATCACAATGAAATTAACCTAATAATTACTTGAACCGGATTAAATAATTGGTATCAATCTCTTGGTAATGTTTTTGTTTATACCATGATAATGGTTTGCCTCTTGATTTGTTAGATAGTGTGATATCTATACAGTGCTTGTTGTTCTTGGTTTATCATGTAAAATTGGTAAAGAACTTGAAGCTATAATTAATTGATAATTAATTGGCTAAAACATTAAAGAGTCATGTTTAATGAATCCATTTTTTGTTGTTGTAATTTTTTTATTATCAAATCGATGCAAGTACACATGTTTAATTGAATAGGTTAATAAACCTGAAGCATGTTAATGCTTGTTGATAAATGAATTAAAGGCATGTTAAATTAATTGTTTAATTAATTATGATAGATTTTTGCTTAGGTTTCATGTTGTTGGAACTTTTAAATAATGAATTGGTTAATTCAAGATGAAATAAGAATCAGTTGTGTGATAAAATATAATGCCTTGTATGGCCTGAGTTTCCTGCTTTCTTGTAAAGTTCAAGTGTCTTGTGCTCTGAATCTATGAGAGCCTGTTGTGTGTAAAGGATGGATGCCTTGTTTTAGGGCTAAGAGATTAGTTTCTTTGTTTATTTCCTATTACTTGTGATATGATGTGATCCTAGGATAGTTGAGCCTCAAGGGTTGTTGTGCTATGTGGGGTAGAGAGGCTCAGTTGTTGTGGAATTAGTTGATTACTAGAGTGTATAGATGCATCGGGATATGCATGTGGTGTCAAGGAGGACACCAGAGATGATAGAATAGGTTGAAGCTGAGCTTACCTATTGTTATGAAAGTTTAATTCTTGTTTGAATCAGTTATTTGGTCGATGACCATGTTGTTGTTTATCTAATTTCATTTCCCCACTGCTTGAGGTAGATGTTTTTGGTTACTCTCCTTCCAAGAGAGGCGAAGATGCGCAGGGTGTGCCATGTACTTTCCATGTTTAGCTTATTGTGGTTGGATGAGTCTACACTCCTTCTATAGGTGGTGAAGACTCAGTGGGTAGTTCATCTACTCACCACATTGAGTCCCTTGTGTTTGGTAGCTTAGAATGTTTTCCTAGAATACTTAATAATATGGAAAGTAATGATGTTAAAAAATGAATAAATGTTTAACCCATGGGGTTGGAGCTTGACGGGATGCAATGCTGAGGTTATAATTTTTAGAAGTCATGGTCTTAGTTTGCTTATTCATGGAGGGCATGGATATTATTATAATGTTAATGTAATGTAATGTGGAAAATTTTAATGGTTAATTAATGGTTAAGAATTAATTAATGTAAAGTGAAAATAATGAAAAATGAATAAAATAACTTAATGTATCTCTTTAAATAATTGTGTGCTTATAGGATATTTGGTCTTAGCAGTGGAAGCCAAGAGTCCGAGAGATGTTAGCTACAATTGAGTCTAAGATTGGTTATGCCCATAGTGTGGTTGTGAGATATATTGTATAATGTAATTTTTGTGTTAATATATGCTACTCCACCCTGTTGTTTAGGGAAACTAACACCCTGGGGATTCTGAGCCCTAGGGTATGTTTTCCCCCAACATCCTAATATGAGGAAGAATGGTTGACCACCCCTTTTGGAACCTCTCTCTTCTATTGTTAGTTACTTGTGCTAGTATGCACGATGGTTAGTTTTCCCCATATATGTGTGTATAGATATATAATGGCTTGTGTTTATTTCACACACATGTATTCTTTATATAGTTTTCTAAGGACTACTATAGGTATAACATGTATAGACTGTGATGGCTTGTTGATCATTACTCAGTGTATGTGCTATGATGGATTGAGGTATAACTCCCAATGTATGATACATGTTATGTAGGTTGTGGTGGATCCTGGAAACTACCTGGTTACTTTTGGTTATGTGGACGTGGTGGTGTGTTGAACAAGGTGCATGTTGTGGTGCTTCACCCAAGTGTCTGCCAGCTATCCTTTTAGAGAGAGATGTTCAGGACATGCGATATTGGGGCAGAGCGGAAAACCGGTGGGGAAGCAATGGCGGGGTACCCTTGATATTCTTTATTATATTATATGCTCTTGTATGCAATACTTGATTAAAGTATCCATAGTGAGGTTGCGAACATAGTATACATGTTTAGGTGATGAGTTGGCTTCAATTATTGTTCACTGTGCATATGTTTTTTTACCTTTTACATGAGATTCTCTATGGAGGATCCTACTGAGTATACTGTTATATTCACCCTATGTATATATAAATTATTTTTTAGTTCAGTTACAGTAGTTTGGAGATCAAGCTGGTTACTACTAGCTTGAGGTTTAGCAGGATTTGTTTGGGCTTCGTGATCACTGACATCTTTACTTTTATTTTGGTACTTGTAGTTTCCTTTCAATTGTAGTAGTTCTTGCATGACATTACATATGTGCACTTTGATTTTATTCTATATTGGAGTTTCATTAGGATTTTTTCAGTGTCTGTCTTATCTCTCTCTTTTGCACGTTTTCTCTTAGAGTGTAATGTCTCCCATCTATGTGTTTACTATACCCTCAGTGCTAATCTCCAACCTGGGGCCTACTGGAGGTGGGACTCAGGTGTCACTATCTCTCTTATCCCATTTCTTTCCTAGGAGGGGTACACTTTGTGGAGAGGGGGTTGTGACATAGTGGTATCAGAGGTCTGGTTGAGGAATAGGATGAAGTTTGGAGTTAGGCACAAGTGAGGTTGTGTGGACTAGTAGGGAAACATTGTGATCTGATTTTAGAAAGCATTGTAAACACAGGAGACCGGTTGAGACATGGGAATTTAGGGCCCCCTATGATCTGATGCACGGACCTTTAAGCTTATAGGGGCTACTAAATGAGGTGATACTTGTTTCAAGGTAGAGACCTAGGAAATGATCATGCATTATTCTTCTTTGTGCCCCTATTTGAATGGGTAGACCTCGGGATAGGTTAACCTAAAATTAATAAAAGAAAACAATTAATTAATTTTAAGGTATTCCATATTCCAGGTTTAAGAGCTCTAACTATTTTTTATTTTGTGGGAATGGCTCCAGGTCGATGTCCTTGTCAGGTTCACATAAAATAAGTTCAGCAGGTTGCACCAGTAGATCTTTATAGAGTAGAGGTTGACAACGATGAAACTTAGAGGAGGATACTCCGAGAGTTTCAGCACCAGAGTCTGTAGAGGTATAAGGGCTCCGTTTTAGATGTGGTCACAGAATACTGGTTAGAGGAGGTTGAGATAGCCTTAATTTCGATTCATGCTTGGAAGTACCACTAGGTATCATTGGCTATGATGATACTGCATGGGGCAGTGAGGCAGTGGTGGTTCTTATTCCTCAGAGATCGTGATGAGTTGAAAGTCTCATGGGATGATTTTTGAGAGCAGTTCTGAGCCGAGTTTCTTTCTTCAGCCGCGAAGGTGGCCAGTCACCAAGATCTCTTACCCTTTGGTAGGAGAGATCCAGTGTGAGAGAGTTTAGGATCCATTTCAGGAACATTCTATGATATGCTTCGATCCTGTTTCCAGATAAGGAGGCCAGGATGAGGAATTTCAAGGAGGCTTTGCTTCTAGAGATCCAGTGTAAGGTCACCCCATTTATATTGAAGACTTATTTCGAGGTGTTGGTTAGAGAATAGGTCATCAAGAGGATGTTATCCAGAACCATATTTTCATGAGAGGGGATTCATCATGATTCCTCGCGAAGCATAGCTTTGGTCTGGGGTTCCCAATTTTCAGGACAGAAGAGTTTTTGATCAGCCGAAGGTAGGTTCTATCCCTAAATATATCATTTCTCTAGGGTTGGTAGATCTCAGAAATATGATAATGGATCATATGCATGTTTTTATTGTGTAGGTTGAGGTCATCAGTAGAGAGAGTGCCTAAAATTTCTAAGCAGTTAGTGTGTGCCAGTTATTCCGCTTCAGGTTCCTCCACTAAGGCAGTTTCAACCAAGACAGCAATACCAGATTAGTCCAATTTTGGATCAGCTGAGAGTAGTTGGGGTAGAAAGAGGACAACCCTGAGATTCTCCCCATCCCCAGAGAGCTGAGTATAGTCATGGAGGTGGTCTTCAGTAGGGTTAGAGAGGTCGTAGAGTAGGTTGTGTTCATCTTCATGCTTTAGCGTTGTCAGCGCTAGGTGAGACAGACGTTGTCCGAGGTACCCTTTGCTTGTTTTCTACTTGGGTGTATGCCTTGTTTGATCTAGTATCAATTCACTCCTTTATATTAGTTTCCCTTTTCCATGATTTGTGACTTGAGATAGATATAATTCCAGTGCCCTTGGCATTAACTACGTCAGTTGGAGGTCGAGTTGACTTGCTTGATGTATGGATTGTGAGGTGGTGTTGGGACAGCACTGCTATTGGATAGATTTTTTATGTTTAAGAATACAACCATATGACATAATCTGTCACGACATGTCCTCAGGGACCGTTCCATGACTACCCCAAGCCCACCTTCCATAGACTAGGGGCTGGCGACTAGCACCAAAGGCGTAATTCACGATAAGAGGGAAGGCATTGCCTTTATATAAGTAAAAAAACACAACAGAGTACGCAAGATGGAGTAAACACAAAGTAAACTGAGTAAAAAAGTAAGTGCTAAAAAGTAAATGGGCTGGTATACAAATACAACTGAAAAGTACAACTACAACTGAATGAAAGTACAACAGGAAAGACAAACAGCTGGGAGATAGAAGCAGCTCCTTGGTCGTCCACCACGGATCCTACCTGAAGGGTAGGTACAGATAGCCTCCTCAACGCTCTCGCCCCACCAACCTCCTCCGAGTATTGTCTCGTCATGAAGTACACCTCCAGGTACTGACTCGTCGTGAGTTCCACCTCCGGGTACCGTCCGGTCCTCGTACACTCGGTCTCTGTCAGCGCTGTCTGTCGTCTGCATCCAACACAATGAGGTGCGGGCATAGCCCGTGTAGGGGTGAGTATAACAATACTCAGTAGGGACCCCAAGACCCTCAAGGTCTCACCAAATACAACAAGAATAACCACATATAAGGATCTCAATAGATAACCCTTACTTAGGTATAAGCACATACTTATACCTAAGTTATCAAGTAACCCATCTCAAACATGAGGAAACAAAAAGGTTATGAAATCAATGGATAACCACTACTTAGGTATATGCTCATACATATACCTAAGTTATCAATCTCTGTACGACTCCAACTTCCAATCCCAAGCACAACCAGTTCACATAGGAAAGAAGTCAATCATACCAAAGATAATGATTGAAAGTCAAGACTCAGTTCACACAGCTATACTTCTCATGAAGAGGGGTGGAGATGATTAGATGTAGCCTCTGAATCATCTCCTCTACCGAACCCACATACGATTCAAATACAGAAGTTGTCGCTGCTGAACCCACGTAGGATCCAAGTACAGTAACCATCGCTGTCGAACCCACGTAGGATCCAAGTACAGTCGTCCTCGATGCCGAACCCACGTAGGATCCAAGTACAGTCTTCCTCGCTGCCGAACCCACGGAGGATCCAAGTACAGTCGTCCTCGCTTCCAAACCCACGGAGGATCCAAGTACATTTATCCTCGCTCTTGAATCCACGCAAGATCCAAGTACAGTCATCCTCGCTGCCGAACCCACGTAGGATCCAAGTACAGTCGTCATCATCGTCGCTGTCGTAGCCAACTCTAGGGTTCCCGCACACATCACACTCAATTCCGGGAGGGTCCGCTCCACGAGCCAAGAGGGTCGATACATCAACTGTCACAAATTCCAGAGTTGATGTATCGCAAAGTTATATCTCGTCAATAAAAACTCAACGCGACAGACGGCACGTCAATCAGATGCTCGGTCTGAGAGATAAAAGTTTTTCCGTTCCAGGGGCCCGGTTAGAAATACGCTCTTTTCTAACCCGGCCGATATCCATAGTCGTCCAAAACTCACTTATAGTATCTCAAAAGAACCATCTCGTCGAAGAAGTCTCAACTCAATAGACGGCGCGTCAATCGGACGCCTGGTCTGTGAGTTATTAGCCTTTAGTCCCGGGGGCCCGGTTGGTTTCATGTATGAACCAACCCAAACGTATCTCAACTGTACCCCAAACTCCCATGGGGTATACTCAAAGTAAGCGTTTCTCAACGTGATTACCAACGCCACTGACGGTTCGTCAAACGGACGTCCGGTCTGAGAGTTATTAGTACTTTTGTTCCAGGGGCCCGATTGGATTTTGGGTAAAATCCAACCTGGACATACTCCAACTGCATCCAAACCTCAGTTTAAGTATACCAAAATAACCATCTCATCAAGAGGAATCCAACAAAGTCGACGGCACGTCAATCGGACGTCCGGAGCTCAAATTATAATTGTTTCCGCTCTAAGGGCCCGGTTGATTTCGGGTTCGAACCAACCCGTCCGTACCCATACTTCGCCAAAACCTTGAGTGTAATATACCAAAACGACTGACTCGATCCAAGGAATCGTACGTAACTGACGGTGCATCGATCGGAGGTCCACAACTCAAGATATGTCCGTTTAACCGAAAATGGTCCGAAAATAGGGGGTTTGGGCCCGGTCCGACCCGGCCCAACACCCCCTGGGTTGGCCCGAACCGGGGAGACCCGACTCGAGTCCGGGTCCGGCCTGGTTGGGCACGACCCGGCCCGGCCGGCGCAGCCCGGCCCGCGTGGTCGGCCGCGGCTCCGCCAGCTTGGCCGAGCGAGATGCGCGGAGCAGGGGGCGCCACCCCCCCCCCCCCCCCCCCCCCCCCGCTGTTAATTGATGTTGGCAGTGCCAGCTGGCGCCGCCCTGCCGTCCCGGGATCCCGCGTGGCCGCAGGATCCGACGCACCGCCACCGCGGCTGTTTCTGCGGCGGAATTTCTCCGGCGGCGCGCTGGGGCGTTGTCGCCTTCAGGCGGTCGGACGGCTCCGGCCGCCACCTCCGGTCGCTGGCGCCGCCGCGCCGGCGACCCGCGCCACTAGGAACTTCTGCTAGCCAC
Organism: Viscum album; assembly: GCA_963277665.1. Taxonomy (NCBI): domain Eukaryota; kingdom Viridiplantae; phylum Streptophyta; class Magnoliopsida; order Santalales; family Viscaceae; genus Viscum; species Viscum album. Next base: position 187,880,486 of record OY728144.1, read on the forward strand.
CGGAGTTGCTCCGGTGGTCCGTTTTAGCTTCCGTCTGCGCCAACGGTATTCTCGGGAACCGAACTTCACTGTGAAGGCTTCAAATCGCCATTGCGGCCCATTTCGTCGTCGGCCGTCAATCCGCGAATAGACAAACAATCTGCGGAGGGTCGTCGGTCCGTGTTTCTTTGGCCGGCGCCCTCCGCATTAGTCGATAGCAAAAGATCGAACAACAATGATGTTCAACGACTAACAAGGCACAATTCTAATCAATTAAAATTGAACTTAATTCCCAACAATACCCCCACAAATAAATATTCCCAACTCGCAAATAAAAACATCCACGGATCAACTTGATGATGATTTGATCCGCGTTCTTTGTTTTAGAAGGGAACAACCATAGGAATATTAACATTCTAAAATTAAACCCCTACCTTGATTAAGGTTCACGGTTGACAAGCATCGTGGATGACGGTATCGTGAAAGGGCGGACGTCGGCTCGTTGACGCCGTCGCAAGGTAAGAGATAAAGGTGACGACGGTCGTTGGAATTCGCCGTTTCCGCAAAGGCCTTCAATCCCGGCTCGAGCGTCGTTCTTTGGAGATCCGTTGGAAGGAGAATTGTTCTTCATGAAGGGTGGCGTTCTTCAATGAAGGAGGAACTCTCTTCCTCTTTCACAAGTGCTCTCTCTCAAACCATTCCCTCAACACAACAAGTGCCAACCAAATTAAAATAATGCTACTCCTTATTTTAATTACACTTGACAACTTTAAAAAATAAAATCCCTTAATTAAATAATTTATGAGTTTGAAAGCATTCATTATCTTGTGTTAGCAAACTTTAAAATATGAGAGAGAGGCGGAAAGTGGAGAGGCTCCACTCCATTAAATGAGTGGAGTTGTCATGTATTAAACAAGGGGTGAGTTATGGGGAGTTGAGGGAGTTGAGGGGGAGGTGAGGAGTTGGGGTCTCATGTGGGCCCCACCCCTAACTCCCCTTGGGAGAAAAATAACCACCTTCCTTGAATAAAATTTGTACACAACAAATTTTATTTATTTTATTCTAAACCCCAATTATTAAACCTCAACCCACTCGAAATGCATCTACAGAAAAGGTCCCCTTAAGCAATTACCAGCACTGCGAGTCCATCAATGCCCTCGGATTTCAATTATGAGCACCGGTTCAAAAGATAAAAAAACTCACTCGTTCATTCACTGAACGTACCTGAGCTAAACTTCGGAAATTGATTCCAGGCACACCGGGCCTCGGAATCAAGTGTTGTCAGAAGCCACAGACTCGTAAAATTCCAAGGTATTTAAGAAAAAAAATTCCTTGAAATTTCCGGGTCTTTACATTACTCCCACCTCAGAGCTTTACATCCCCGTAAAGCTTCAACACACACTAGGGAAAACAAAAGAGGTATTGAGCATGCATCTGAGTCTTTCGCTCCCGTGTGCTCTTCTGGAGATTCCCGTGCTGCCAGTGATAGCGCTCCTGAGGAATCAACCGTCCTCGATGTCCATCTCCATGTGGTCGATGATGTGTGAAGGGTCGTGCATGTATCTCCTCAACTGAGATATGTGGAAGACGTCGTGCACCTAGTGCAACTGTGGTGGAAAGGTCAAGTGGTAAGCCACCTCCCTTACCCTGCTAAGGACCTACAAGGGTCTGATGAACCTAGGAGATAACTTGCTGCTTCGGCCACATCTCCATAGACCTCGTCGAGGTGAGACCCGTAAGAAAACATGGTCTCCATCCTCCAACTCCAATGGTATCTGTCTCCTATCAACATAATATTTCTTCCTGCTCTGTGCAGTCTTCATCCGCTCCTAGATGATTTGAACCTTCTCCGATAGCCTCAAAATGATAGCACTGGTCAACCTCTACCTCAGCTCCTGAAAAGATCAATTGGCATATTGATAAAACACTATTTTATTGAATATTTTATTGATAATAAATGAAATAATTTCCTCACATTGTGTTAAATATGTTTATTTATAAAATATTTGGGATTTGATCATTCATTTGAAAATTTGGTGAAAATTCCAGTTTTACCCTTAATAGTGCACTGTAGTATTTCGAAGATAAATATTTTTATATTTATTATTTGAATTTTAAATTTCTTAACAGTGTTCCTAACTTCATTTTATACAACTTTCATTCAGGACACTAGAGCTAAAGAGTGCATTTGGATGGAGTAAATGATCAATTAATCCAATGGTGGGCTGGACTCGGCAGAATAGACATAGGTTCTGTATTTGGGCCATATCGTCTACATAATGGCTTGGATTGAGCCCAAATTTTGAGGAAAGATCGGGGACATGATTTGGAACAAATCATCCTTCTGTAAGGCCGGTCAATTCACGCGTTTTGGAGGTCAAATGGGCGGTGAAATTTGGAATAAAATATTTGGCCGAGTTTTTCATTTCACACTTAAAAAGTTATGTATCCCTAGCCCTCACAAACTCTATTTAAAGGGGGTTTTAACTCTTTGAGAGGGCTGGTCGAGGCTTTGGGAAGGTGTGGCCGAAAGGGTGTCTCTTGGGAGCCCCTCACAACTCTTGGAGGAAGTAAGCCTTTGTGCAAACCTCTCTTCCAAAAAGGCTCTCCTCTCTCACCTCTTCTTTGTATTTCTTTTCTTTCATGTTTGTTTCTTGAATTTTTCTTCAAATAATATTATGTGTTCATCCCTCTTCTTCTTATATTAATCTTCTTAATTGGGTTGGAATCAAGAGTGGAGACAAGATTGGGTTCTACCCTTTCAATCCGTTGCTTATGCAAAACGTCTCCACGATGACTACACCACCCATGGAAAAGTAGTTCTTTTTAGTAATCGATCGACCTCTATCCTTATTCATTCATTTATTTTGAATCAATGAGCTACTGTAATTCACATATTATGATCTATTAATTGAGTTTTTAATTTAAATGAAACTAAGCAAGCAATTGAATAGTTAACACAAAACACGCGAGGTCGGGAATTGTGTGAACTGTGACAGCGCAACCTTAACCGGTAATTCAAAACCACATGGGATCAATTTGTAGAGTTCAAATATAATCCCTAAACTCAATTAATACTCATTTCCAGAGTGGTTATGTGCCTTAATTTACCACTGACCATAAGCTAATTTTAGAACATCAATCAAAGCAGGGTGTTGCGATTGCATGTTCCGAAGTTAGCCTAAGGTTAAAATTCACTTCAATCTTCGTGGTAAAGTTAATTCTCGTAGGGTTCGGGATTTAACAAATTAAAGGATCATAATTAAGTGGATATTAATTTAAATGATAATGATTAATAAATGATTGAAGAGGTAGAGTTAGATCGATTACGTCTTTTAAATATTGTCTAAACAAACATCTTTTTGTTGTGTCATTTTAATCAAACTTCATTTCAAAACTAAAAACAAAAAAAAAATACAATCTTCTTCCAGCAAACTTCTTCTAGATTCATAAACTATAAAAAAACACCCCCATCCTTTCAAGTAGTGTTTTTATTCTCTTTTATTTTACTTCTAGAATACCTCTAAAAATTGTTTTAATTCACTTCCTCCTTTGAGAGACGACCTTGGTCAGCCACTCTGCTGCACCTAAGTACCCCAAAATCATACTAATCATTTGAGGGCACCCACGACAGCACTCTTTCACATATCTTTAACCACACGAAGGTTTTTTTCCCTTCTTCGTCAATGCCAAAAGCGGTGCAACAACTCTGGAAAAAGTCTGGCTCAAATCTAAGTCTGGTCGACTCATGAGTGATCGACTGCACCCACTTATGCATGATTCTATCATGTGCTTCCTGGGGTTTCCTTTTCGCCAACCAAGGAAAAACTCATCCCAACATTGTAGGTAAACCACAACCTTTTTGCCTAATACAGTCAATCTGTATATGAACTGTGGTTGCCCAGTCCATACCCAAACTAACGTCGCAAGGCCTCGATGCTGCCACCAAGAGGTTCCAACCGAAACTCTTGCCTCAAGGGTCAGATCACACCATCGGCGTAAGCATGATTATCAAGTCTCCTCCCAAAGGTATCTCCAGATGTGAGGGTCAAGTCAACATCTTAACCAGAAACTCTAGGTCTGGGACAAGATTTGTGGAAGGAAAGGATGATTCGGATCAATGTCTGTTGTTAATGCAGCTAGTAGTAGACACAGACCGTACCTCGAATCATTCCTAGAGCCCTTGGGTCACACTCCTTGACCGCATTCAGCTACTCTCTTCCCCTTCCCTTCTGCTCCCTGAGCCTGGCGGGGACTACAAAGGCGGGTGGTTGTAACATGTCAAAATGTACACCACCACGTGCTGCTCTCCCAGCTCTGCTTCCACGTCTGCTGCTCTGCAGATTCATCTGTCCTTAGCACTTCCTCTTCTTGAAACATTTTACACGCCCAAGTCTCTGAGACTAGCGCCAGTTTCCTGCTTTCCCATTTCTAACCTTCACTGGCTGTATCCACTCAGCCAAAGAATTATCAACCAAAAATGTTATCTCTAGCACCCTAGCATAAGTAGGAATGCATAGAGGAAAAGTGCTAGATTGGATGTCCTTTAGACACATCTCGCTCTGAGGTCCGAGCTCTAAAGCACTATTTGTATCGTAGTCATCAAGTACCAGGAACGATCGGTACACCTTGATGAATACTCAGCTACCGACATGTCGTCCTGCTGAAGCTGTATAAGCTCTAGAAAACTCTCAGCCACCTCCTCAAGCCAGTCCTCAGCCGCCTGTGAGTCGGGCTCGCCTCGGAACCTGAGGGGTATCTGATGCTGAAAAACATGTAAGATACTAAGCCTACATGTGTCATCTATCAGTACCGCCGGTTGAAACTTCTGACCAACAGGTAGTGATATAGCTAGCACACTACCTAAAGGTACTAACTCAGGCATCGGTCCACGTACCGAAGTACCATCACTATGCCGACCATACTCATGGTCACTCACTGGGAAACACCAGTAGCCAAGATCACCATATGCTCTACTAGTGTCTAAAATAGGTGTAGAACTCTAGCAATCGCCTCCATCCAGTCCACTGCTGCCTGGGAATCTGTCTCGCCTCGTAACCTCAGAGGCCTCTGCTGCTGGAACTCGTGCAACGCGCTCTGTCAGCATGCACCGTCTGCTAATACGGCTGGTGGCATCGGTGGCCCAGTGGGTAGAGGTATCGTCGGTGCCTCCGCTATAATGGGCCCCTGCACCGATTCCTCGTCACTCGGTGGGCTTCCACCTCGCACAAAGCTCGAAACCCTAGCTGGCTGCCTTCGTGGGGTCATCCTGAAAAGTAATAGGTGGGCCACGATTAATACAGTATATCTGGTGAGCTGACACAAAGTAATCACAAATAAAACTTTTGAAACACACATGCAATCAGTGTTTTCGAGCACTGAGTCGGAAATCAGAAGTCCAGGTCCTGGTGTATGGATACGTTGGTCTCTGCACCAACACTGGACTCCCTGGACTAAAAACCACACTCAATACTCTTATCACTATTGCTTCACAGAAGAAATTATCAGAGTCCTGAGTTTTGTGGTAGAACCGACTCCTCTGATACCAATTTTTCACGACCCGTCCTCGGGGCCCGTGTCGTGACTACCCCAAGCCCGCCTTCCATAGGCCAGGGGCTGGTGACTAGCACAAAAGGCGTAATTACCGATAAGAGGGAAGGAATTGCCTTTATATAAGTAAACAAACACAACAGAGTAGGCAAGCTGGAGTAAACACAAAGTAAACTGAGTACAAAAGTAAGTGATGGAAAGTAAATGGGCCGGTATACAAACCCAACTGAAAAGTACAACTACAACTGAACGAAAGTACAACAGGAAAGACAAACAGCTGGGAGATAGAAGCAGCTCCTGGTTCGTCCACCACGGATCCTACCTGAAGGGTAGGTACAGATAGCCTCCTCAATGCTCTCACCCGCCAACCTCCTCCGAGTACCGTCTCGTCATGAAGTCCACCTCTGGGTACTGACTCGTCGTGAGGTCCACCTCCGGGTACCATCCAGTCCTCATACACTCAGTCTCTATCAGCGCTGTCTGTCGTCTGCATCCAACACAACAAGGTGCAGGCATAGCCCGTGCAGGGGTGAGTATAACAATACTCAGTAGGGACCCTGAGACCCTCAAGGTCTCACCAAATCCAACAAGGATAACCACATAGAAGGATCTCAAAAGATAACCCTTACTTAGGTATAAGTCCGTACTTATACCTAAGTTATCAAGTAACCCATCTCAAACATGAGGAAACACAAAGGTTATGAAATCAACGGATAACCACTACTGAGGTATATGCCCTTACATATACCTAAGTTATCAATCTCAGTACGGCTCCAACTTCCAATCCCAATCACAACCAGTCCACACAGGAAAGAAGTCAATCATACCAAAGATAATGATTGAAAGTAAAGACTCAGCTCACACGGGTATACTTCTCACAAAGAGGGGTGGAGATGATTAGATGTAGCCTCTAAATCATCTCATCTGTCGAACCCATGAAGGATCCAAATACAAAAGTCGTCGTTGCCGAACCCACGTAGGATCCAAGTACAGTAACCATCGCTGCCGAACCCACGTAGGATCCAAGTACAGTCGTCCTCGCTGCCGAACCCACGTAGGATCCAAGTACAGTCGTCCTCGCTACCGAACCCATGGAGGATCCAAGTACAGTCGTCCTCGCTATCGAACCCACGTAGGATCCAAGCACAGTCGTCCTCACTGCCGAACCCACGTAGGATCCAAGTACAGTCATCATCATCGTCGTTGTCGTAGCCAGCTCTAGGGTTCCCGCACACAGCACGCTCGATTCCGGGAGGGTATGCTCCACGAGCCAAGTGGGTCGATACATAAAATGTCAAAAATTCTAGAGTTGATGTATCCCAAAGTTCTGTCTCGTCAATAGGTACTCAACGCGACAGACGGCGCATCAATCGGACGCCCGGTCTGAGAGATAAATGTTTTTCCGTTCCAGGGGCCCGGTTAGAAATATGCTCATTTCTAACTCGGCTGATATCCATAGTCTTCCAAAACCCACTTAGAGTATCACAAAAGAACCTTCTCGTCGAAGGGGTCTCAACGCAACAGACGGTGCGTCAATCGGACGCCCGGTCTGTGAGTTATTAGCCTTTAGTCCCGGGGGCCCGGTTGGTTTCGTGTACGAACCAACCCAACCGTATCTCAACTGTACCCCGAAATCCCATGGGGTATACTCAAAGGAAGCGTTTCTCAACGTGATTACCAACGCCACTGACGGTTCGTCAAACGGACGTCCGATCTGAGAGTTATTAGTATTTCTGTTCCAGGGGTCCAGTTGGATTTCGGGTATAATTCAACCCGGCCATACTCTAATTGCGTCCAAACCTCAGGTGAAGTATACCAAAAGAACCTTCTCATCAAGATAAATCCAACGAAGTCGACTGAACGTCAATCGGACGTCTGGAGCTCAAGTTATAATCGTTTCCGCTCCGAGGGCCCGGTTGGTTTTGGGTTTAAACCAACCCGTCCATACCCATACTTCGCCGAAACCTTGAGTGTAATATACCAAAACGACTGTCTCGGTCCAAGGAATCCTACGCAACTAACGGTGTGTCGATCGGAGGTCCATAACTCAAGATATGTTCTTTTAACCGAAAATGGTCCGAAAATAGGGGGTCTGGGCCCGGTCCGACCCGGCCCAACACCCCCTAGGTCGGCCCGAACCGGGTCGACCCGACTTGGGTCCGGGTCCGGCCCGGTTGGGCGTGGCCCGGCCCGGCTGGCGTGGGCCGGCCCAGCCGGCATGGCCGCGCGAGATGCGCGGAGCGGGGGTGCCCCCCCACCCCCCCCACCGCGCCGTTAATTAATGCCGATGGGGCCAGCTAGCGTCGCCCTGCCGTCCCGGGATCCCGCGCGGCCGCGGGATACGAAACACTGTCGCTGCGGCTGTTGTCGTGGCGGAATTTCTCCGGCAGTGCGCTGGGGCGCCGCCGCCTCCAAGCGGTCGGACGGCTCCGGTCGCTACCTCCAGCCACCGACGTCACTGCGCCGGCGACCCGCACTGCTAGGAACTTCTGCGGGCCACCGGAGTTGCTCCGGTGGTCCGTTTTAGCTTCTATTTGCGCCGGCGGTCTTCTCAGGACCCGAACTTCACTACGGAGGCTTCAAATCGCCATTGCGGCCCGTTTCTTCATCACCCGTCAATCTGCGTACAGACAAACAATCTGCGGAGGGTTGTCAGGCTGTGTTTGTTTGGCCCGCGCCCTCCGCGTTAGTCGATAGCAAAAGATCGAACAACAATGATGTTCAATGACTAACGAGGCACAATTTTAATCAATTAAAATTGAACTTAATTCCCAACAATACCCCCGCAAATAAATATTCCCAACCCAAAAATAAAAACATTCGCGGATCAACTTGATAATGAGTTGATCCGCGTTCTTTGTTTTAGAAGGGAACAACCATAGGAATATTAACATTCTCAAATTAAACCCCTACCTCGATTAAGGTTCGTGGTTGACAAGCATTGTGGATGACGGTATCATGAAAGGGAGGACGTCGGCTCGTTGACGTTGTCACAAGGTAAGAGATGAAGGTGACGACGGTCGTTGGTGTTCGTCGTTTCTGCAAAGGACTTCGATCCCGGCTCGAGCGTCGTTCGTTGGAGATCCGCTGGAAGGAGAACTGTTCTTCGTGAAGAGTGGTGTTCTTCAACGAAGGAGGAACTCTCTTCCTCTTTCACAAGGTCTCTCTCTCAAACCATTCCCTCAACACAACAAGTTCCAACCAAATTAATATAAGGCTACTCTATATTTTAATTACACTTTCCAACTTTCAAAAATCAAATCCCTTAATTAAATAATTTATGAGTTTGAAAGCATTCATTATCTTGTGTTAGAAAACTTTAAAAGATGAGAGAGAGATGGAAAGTGGAGAGGCTCCACTCCATTAAATGAGTGGAGTTGTCATGTATTAAAAAAAGGGTGAGTTATGGGGAGTTTAGGGAGTTGAGGGGGAGGTGAGGAGTTGGGGTCTCGTGTGGGCCCCACCCCTAACTCCCCTTGGGAGAAAAATAACCACCTTCCTTGAATAAAATTTGTACACAACAAATTTTATTTATTTTATTCTAAACCCCAATTATTAAACCTCAACCCGCTTAAAACACAACTACAGAAAAGGTCCCCTTAAGCAATTACCGGCGCTACGAGTTCATCGGTGCCATCGGATTTCAATTCCGAGCACCGGTTCAAAAGATAGAAAAACTCGCTCGTTCGTTCACTGAACGTACCCAAGCTAAACTTCAGGAATTGATTCCGGGCACACCGGGCCTTGGAATCAAGTGCCGTCAGAAGCCACAAACTCATAAAATTCCAAGGTATTTAAGAAAAAAATTTCCTTGAAATTTCCGGGTCTTTACATAATCCTTGGTATGGATTGGTTGTATTTAGTGCAGGCTATCGTAGATTGCTTCAAGAGGTAGGTTGTGTTCTTTGATACTTATGTAGAGTTAGCAGTATTTGTTGGAGAGAGAGACCCTCAGATGGTTAAAAGGTGTGTTTTTTCCTTATCATACTTTATGGATGAGTTAATGTTTAGTTCATTGGAAGTTTAGTTGTTGGCTTTTCACAGAATCATAAAAGAGTACCCTGATGTATTTCCATAGGAGGTTGTAGCGTTACCCCCTCAACAAGAGATTGAGTTTGGGATCGAACATCAGTCAGTCATGTCTCTTATCTCAATGTCTCCATATAGTATGGAAGCTTATGAGTTGAGAGATCTACATATATAGCTCAATGGTCTTTTATGGTATGGTTTTTTTATCCAAGTGTGTCATCGTGGGGTGAACCAATTTTTTTCATAAAGAAGGCTGATGACACTATGCAGTTGTGTATCGATTATTGTCACTTGAACCAAGTGACAGTGAATAACCACTATCCTCTTCCATGGATTGATGATTTATTTGATCAACTAAAGGGTGAAAGTTGGTTTTAAAAGATTGATTTGTGGATAGGATTTCATCAGATGCGTGTGAAGGATGAGGATATCCTGAATATTTCTTTTTGTTACCGTCGTGGGAACTACTAGTTTGTTATGATGTCGTTCGGTGTGACAAATGCTCTAGTTGCGTTCATGGGGTTAATGAACGTTATGTTCTATGAGTTTCTGGATAAGTTCATGGTGGTTTTCATTGATGAAATCCTTGTGTACCGATTCACTCCTATCATAGGGTGTGTAAAAGGCAATTTAATTTTCCTAATACAACACAAAGACTGGCTAGGGTCATCTCACTTGAGGAGCATCGCAATCAGTTCAATCATTAAATCTAATTATTTCTTGTTTTTTTATAATTTATTAAATCAATGTATTTTTGGTTTTCATATAAAATGTGAAATTAAAATAATTCAATGAATAATTGAAATATAAATGCATATTTATGTTGGATCGGGTTATACCAAATACGCATAAGAGGGGGGTGAATTATGTCTTTTAAAAATTCTTCACGAATCGAGATGATGACCAAATCTATCCTTTTATATTTATCAGATTATTTATGTAGCGGAAAATAAACAATTAAAGAACTCGAGGATGTATAGTGGTTCAGGGAACAAAAAGCCCCTAGTCCACTCCACCAACGCTCTACTCCACGAGCTTGGTGATTTTCACTATCTAGTCCTTTTATCAACAGACCACCCACAACTGAGTGTAGGCAGTTGACACCTTTACAAGTTAAGGCTAAAAATAGATCCTTATGGTTCATATACAGAACCAAATATACAGCTTAGTATGAGAATCTGATTACTCAAAATAAAAAGAGTATTTGTATGAAAATACTTTCCAATTGTTCTTCATAGTTGCAACAGCATGCAACTGGCAGTCAATAGATCATCGTCTTCAGAAAGAATGATCTTCAGGTAGAAGTAGTTATGAGATGATCCGGTTGCAATAGATATATAAATAAATTCAGCAACTCTAACAAAAATGGATTCACAATATATCTTCGATGTATAAATGATGAATCTTCAATGTGTTTCTTCTTCTTTAGAAAATAGAGATTGATAGATCATGGTAGCAGCAGATCTGTGTGACTCGTATATCTCTATAAAACTATAGTGAAAACTCAAGAAATTTTTCTTCTAATCTTTTCACAATGATCTATCACACACACTATAATTCAAAATTAACACAGATATATATAATAAAGATAATCATTTTCCTTTCAAATTTAGATCCACAAAAGTCGCCTTTAGAATCGTGATATTAAAAAGTTTGAATAACAGAGCAGTTGTAACTCACCTTAATATTCGGCATAAAAAGCTCCTCTTAAATCGATCCTTTGAAACACAAATAAATGGCCTTGAATCAGTCAAAGACACGTTTTAAAATCAGGATTTTAATCTGGCTTGAAATCATCCTAATAATATGCGTAAAGATTATTGCTCAATAAAGTCGTATTTTAAATCTCTGATGCCAAACGTAGGGTTTTAACTGTATAGCATACATTCTCTGAATGTAAGGTTCAAAATGTAAGGTTGATCCGGAAAGTAAGATTTGATGATTCATTCTTTAAATGTAAGGTTGATCTCAAACATAAGGTTGATCATCCATACTTTTCTCTTCAAATTTCAAACGTACAGTACATGATCCAATATAAGGTTGTTTACAAAAGTAAGGTTGGTGAACCATACTTTTGAGAAACAAACATGAAATTCCATACTAACGTAGGGTTCTTCTTTCATACTTTTCCAAACGTAAGGTTCCTTCCAAACATAAGGTTCTCCTTCCATACTTTTCTGATATGTATGGTTGTTTAACCATACTTTTCTGATGACCCGTAATCGACAGATTCCATCCTTACGCTATGCTCCTCAATGTAGGGTATGAACAGTGTTTTCAGAACATGCTAAAGCGCTAAAACGATTTCCGAATACTTTATCAAATATTCCACGTGGATTAAACTCTTAAATAATATTCCGAAATAGATAAATAAATAATATTAATTCCCTAAAATATACTCAAAGTAAAATCATTAGAATAACAAATAAGGGTATTTGTGAACATCAAAATCATTACAAAGAGATAGATTATTTTTCTCAACGATCTCCCCTTAATAAAATAGTGTGTTGTTGAAAACAACACTTGCTCAACAATCTCCCCCTTTTTGATGATCACAAAACCCATGAAATAACCAATGAAATTGTCTTGAAAAATTAATTGCATGTAATTTAGAATTTTACAAAGATAAAAAAATTCTTAAATTTTACATTTTTTTCCTTTATAAAGTAAAATAATATTTCCTCCTTTATAAATAAAGAATTTTTTGTTTATCCAAAAATTTCTCTTAAAAAAACTTTTAGAAATTTCTCCCCTTAAAATTAAAAAAATTATTTTTTGTTACACTGTAAGTAAAATATTTTTGTGTTTATCTATATTTCTCCAAAAAAAATATGTTTTGTTTATCCATATTTCTCCAAAAAAAATATGTTGTGTTTATCCATATTTCTCCCCCTTTTTTTGATATCAAAAAGAATGATATAATAAGGAATAGAACACATTTTAATGTGGCACTGAACTTAAGTAAATGTTATGATAAACTATTTATCAATATCTGAATCTGGATTATTGGCATTCTAATATAGATAGTTCATTAAAACATAAATAAGTAACAAATAAACATTGGATGCAAATATATTTTATTGAAAATATAATTACATGTTCATTAAGAATAATGAGAATCAAGGTTAGGCTAAAAAGGTTTGAGAAATGGGTTCCAGCACCTCTGAATGACTTCCTTAAGCTCTAACATCTGTAGTCTCAACCTTTTAATCAGTCCATCGCCCAACTGGACTATTATATCCCTTCCTTCCTAAGTCATGTGGATGTCTTCAATCAAATTGAATCTGAAAAAATCATGTAACCTCTCTTCCTTCTCTATAAACTGATTGACTTTCTCTGTGAATTTGTTCAACAAAACTCTGATCCCTGGTTCATCTGAGGTAAGTTGGTCAACATGATGATTTTGATTATCTAGAAGAATATATAAGGGATAATTGTTACACTATAAGTCCTGCAATATGTCATTCATTTTTCTCATTGCTGCTGTAATGGCCTGAAATCTTCTTATCAGATCAGGAGAAGTATCTGAGGTACCTGCTTGACTGTTCCTGACAGTTCCAAACTGTTGCTCCATGAAAATTTTGAATTATGCCAAATCTGACTTCATTAACATTTTAGATTTCAGTTTTTCAACTTTATCTAACATTTCCTTCTTAAAAACTTCCACTTCAATTTTTGAAACTGAACTATCTTTCAAGTTCTGAAACTTATGTCTCTCCTTTTCTAATGCTCTTGTCAAAGATGCATTTTCAGCTTGAACTTTATTAAATTTTCAGATTAACTCCTCCACATGATCATTATAAAAATCAGAGGCACCTTGTGCTTGATTCTCAATCTGATCTTCCGCTGAATTTATCAGAGCTAGAGGTAGGGAGTTAGCATCTGACTTCTCTTCATCGTTCCTCTGTACTGGCTTCTCCACTGATTTTTCCTTTGAGTCCTTTTCTGACTCATCCACAGAGAAATACTCACCAATAATTTTAGTGTGAATTTCAGAAGGGCTTTCTACCTGATTCATATCCACAGGTTTCGTCTCGTCCTGAGTATCTTCTTCATTGATTTCCTCCAAGAAAGTTTCCTCTAATATAGGTTCCTCTTGAGCTAATTCCTCTTGAACAATTTTAGTAGGTTGTACAATTTCAGATCTATCCACTTCAACTTCTCTAGTATTTTCAACAGTTGGATGCAAAATTTATTTTTCTACTTGAGGAGTCACCTCAATATAAGAAACTGTTGGTTTTGCAATTTCCTGTACTATATATTCTATAATAAATTTTTAACTTAGAAGAGGTTCAGTTGCTCCAACATTTGCTTGAACAGGTTTCTCATTAGCTTGATCCACTCTATGCCTTATCATCTGAAGTCCTTCTTGATTTTCCTCATCAGAAGGTGTATCAACTACCTCAAATCTCAGTCTTCTTGAGGTTACACTTGCTCTAGATTCTATCATGACTTCTTTATATTTAGCAGGTTGCTCCCCCTGAGCCAATTCATGGTCTTCCTCAGCTCCAACATGAATAATCTTGCCTTTCACAGTACTCCAGAAGAAGTCAATATTCCTTAGAGTTTCAGCATTGAAAATGTTATTGTCATGGAATCTAACTCCGGCATCTATTAATCTCACCATATTAGACTTAAACAGTAATTTTGAAATGAACCTTCAATAGGGATAGAAGTTCATTCTAGCCTCTGGTTGACAGCAGTAGTTGAGATATCTGACCATATATCTCAGAAAATTCAACTTGATTTCACTCATAAGTAAAAACATTAAATACATGTCAGGAAACAAAATCTTCTCCATCTCTGACATTCTAGGTGCAATCCATGTTTGCACAAACTTAACAAGAATCTTCTGATCATGTTCCGGATCCTTTACAAACATTTTTCTTATACTTTTAGAACCAAATAAAAATGACATAATGTCCTATAACTTATGTTCATTATCTCCAATATTCTTTAAATTGAAATGATAGACTCCCTCATGAGGTCAGTTTAAGATTCTATCTATTTCCACAGATGAGATTGAAAAATCCCAATCTTCAATTTTTGCAAATATGATATCCTCTGTATCTCCAAGACTGAACTGAATAGTTTTGAAAAAGTGATGAAGATCTACCTCATATAGAAACTCTGTATTTTCGCCACTGAAAGTTTGCTCAAGATTTTAAAAATTGAGAGCTTGTCGTAGCATGAGATCCATTTGATACAGCCATTCCAGGTCGATTAATTTTCCCTGTAGAATCTTTCTTCCTATCGTTCAATGACGCTTGGCATTACTAGCTTCTCCTTCCTTGATTCTCTTTGTCTTAGCCATTTCTATTTCAAAGTTCTAAAGGCTCGAATTTTTAGGGTTTTGAAGGTTTAGTCGAAGGTAGATGAAGGTGGTAAGGGTTATTTGGTGATTCTAAATGTTTTGAGAAAATGAATGGTTTCTAACACCCTTGATTCCTATGTCATTACACACATAGTAATTATTACATTATTTAAAAGTAAAAAACTTATGCGGAAAAAGTTTAAAGTATAACTGACAAAGTTTTTTTTTTTTAAATATTCTAAAAACAAGTAATAATAGAAACAAATAAAATAATAATTAAAATAAATAATTACATTTAAAAATAAATAAACTTATCTCCCCCTTAATAAAATCAAACCTTGTTGTGGGAAGTGGTTTAGTAAAAAAATCAGCTAATTGAATTTCAGTACTTACAAATTCTAAGAATATATCCTTTTTAGGAACATGATCTCTTAGAAAATGATGTCTGATATCAATATGCTTAGTCCTAGAATGATTAATAGGGTTTTTTGAAATATTTATAGCACTAGTATTATCACATAAAATAGGTGTGTTATTAAAATTTAGTCCAAAGTCCATAAGAGTGTTTTTCATCCACAAAACTTGTGCACAACAACTGCCTATAGATACATATTCTACTTCAGCTGTTAACAGGGAAACTGAGTGTTGTTTCATACTAAACCATGACACTAAAGATTTTCCTAAAAAGTGACAAGTCCCTGAGGTGCTTTTTCTATCTAATCTACAGCTTCCAAAGTCAGCATCTAGATATGAAATTAAATTAAAATCAGAAGTTTTTGGATAGAGAAGAGATTGAAAAATAGTTCCTTTTAAGTATCTAAAAATTCTTTTAACAACACTTAAGTGAGATTCTTTAGGATCGGATTGAAATCTAGCACAAAGACATACTGAATACATTATATCTGGACTTCTAACAGTAAGATATAATAAATTGTCAATCATACCTCTATATACCTTGTTGTCAACTAATTTTCTAGTTTCATCCAAATCAAGTTTTATATTAGTGCACATAGGAGTTGTATGTGTCTTGCTGTTTTCAAGTCTAAATTTCTTTAGTAAATCGGTAATGTATTAGCTTTGATTTAAAACATTTCCAAAATCTTTTTGATAAATTTGAAGTCCTAAAAAGAAATTTAATTCTCCCATCATACTCATTTCAAATTCTTTTTGCATTAAATTTAAAAACTCATGACAAATATTTTTATTTTTTGAACCAAAAATTACATCATCAACATAAATTTGAACCAATAAAATATTAGAGTTGACAGTTTTCTTAAACAATGTTGGATCTGCCATCCCAACAGTAAAATCATTTTTTAAAAGAAAAGAACTTAATCTTCCATACCAAGATCTAGGTGCTTGTTTAAGTCCATAAAGAGCTTTAGTAAGTTTAAAAACAGGATCTGGTTTTTGTGAATTTTCAAAACCATGAGGTTTCTCAACATAAACTTCCTCTAAAAAGTAACTATTTAAAAAGGTAGACTTAACATCCATCTGAAATAATTTAAAGTTCATATGAGATGCATTGGCTAAAAAATTCTAATAGCTTCTAATCTAGCTATAGGGTAAAAGATCTCATCATAATCTATACCTTCTTCCTAATTATGTCCTTTATCTACTAGTCTTTCTTTATTTCTAGTTATTATTCCTTGATAATCTTGTTTATTTCTAAATACCCATTTAGTTCCTATAACTGGATAGTTCTGAGGTCTTTCAAATAAATTTCAAACTTCATTGCTCTTGAACTAGTTTAGTTCTTCTTTCATTGCTATCATCCAACTTTCATCAGCTAAGGATTCTTCTAATGGTTTAGGTTCTAATTGGGATAGAAAGGCAGAGAATTCAACAAGATTTCCTACATTTCTTCTAGTTTTTATTCCAGTGTCTAGGTCTCCTATAACAATTTCTAAAGGGTGATTCTTTAGGGTTCTAGACTATCTAGGTAGTACACCGTTAGGTTCTTCAATGTCATGTCCTTATGAACTAGACTAAATTTCATTTAAATCTTTTTCAAAGTCATCTTTTAAGTTCTCAAGTTTCATGTTATCATTAGAGTCAGATTCATCAACTTGGTCTTTCCTTTTCTCAAAGGGATCAGATTCATAAAATTTTACATGAACTAATTCTTCAAAAATCCTTGACTTTTTATTAAAAACTCTATAAGCTTTGGAAGTAGCAGAATATCCTAATAAAATGCCTTCATCAGATTTTGGATCAAACTTAACAAGATTGTCCTTGGTGTTTAAGGTGTAAACCTTGCATCCAAAAACTTTAAAGTAATTTACTTTAGATTTTCTGTTATTCTAGAGTTCATAGGGTATCTTTTTAAAAATTGGTCTGATTAAAACACTATTCATTATATAATAGGTTGTGCTTGCAGCTTCTGTCCAGAAATAGGTAGGAAGACTGTATTCATTTAGCATAGTTCTAGCCATTTCTTGAATAGTCCTATTTATTCTTTCAACAATTCCATTTTGTTGAGGTGTTCTTAGTGCAGAGAAGGTGTGTTTAATACCCATATTTGAGCAAAAGGAATTAAATTCCAGATTCTCAAATTCTCCACCATGATCACTTATTAAAGAAATTATTTTAGAATCTTTTTCATTTTAAACATCTTTTCAAAAACTTTCAAATATAGTAAAAGCTTCATTTTTATATTTTAGAAAATAAATCCAAGTAAATCTAGAATAGTCATCAACTAAAACATATACATAAAATTTACCAGCCAAGCTTTCTATTCTTTAAGGTCCAAACAAATCCATATGGATAAGTTTTAGAGGTTTAGATGTAGCAATTTTGTTAACAGATTTGAAGGATGATCTGTGCTGCTTTCCAAGTTGACATGCATCATAGAATCTATCACTTTCAAATTTGAGACTAGGCAAATCAGAAACTAATTGTTTCTTAGATAACTTATGTAAAGAATATATATTCTAATGTCCAAGTCTTCTATACCAGATCCAAGATTCATTTATCTTAGCAGTTAAGCATTTTAATTTTTGTTTACACAAAAAATTTAAGTCCAAGGTATAAACATTATCAGTTCTGGGTGCTCTAAATTTAAGCAATTTATCTTTAAAAATAGAACAGCAGTTGTTATAAAAATCAACAAAATATCCATCATCATAGAGTTTACAGATACTTATTAGGTTGTGTTTCAATCCTTGTATATAGAGTACTTTATTGATTGAGATAGCTTCTGGATCTCCAACAGTTCCAATGCTAATAATTTTACCTTTGGCATTGTCACCAAATGTGACTAAACCTCCATCTTTTTGAGTTAATATTTTAAAGTTCAATAAATTTCCACTCATATGCCTGGATCATCCACTATCCATATACCATATTTTAGTTTGGATTTTGTGACCTGCTTCCTACAAAGGTATTTAAACAAAGGTTTGTTTTGGTACCCATATTTTGTTGGGTCTAGCAGTGTTAGCTAGAAAAGACCTAGGAATCCAGACTTTCTTTATTTTTCTATAATCAATAGAATCATATAAACTGATTGCAACAAAGGCTTTCTTAATCCCTCTTATTTTTGGTTGCCTTAAATAACAGTTTTTATATATGTGACTTTTTGTTCCATATTAGTTGCAAATTTTACCTTTTATACTTGGGAAAAAATAGTTCTTATACAGTTTAGGTTTCTCATCTTTACTGCATATTCCATATCTTTCCTTTTTAATCACATTCTTTCTAAGTATTTCATTTCGTGTATTTTCTCCTTTTGTAAAAATAAGAGCTGCACTTTTTTATGTTTCTACTTCTTTTTGTAGTGTTTTTATTTTAGTTTCATTATTTGTACAGTTTTTGTTTGATGAGTTATATTTTTCAATTAACTCTTGATATTGTTTTAGCAAAGTGTCTCTTTCTACTAAAAAGCAGTGTGGATATTTTTCAGTGATTTATGTTTCTTAAATAAGGAATCATATTTCTATTCTAGTATATTTCAGTAGGCTACAAGTTTATCATTTGAACATCTAGAATTAGAATTCGAATCAGATGAGTAATAGGTTTGTACCTCATCATCTTCTGCCATAAATCACATATTTGCTTTCAGATTTGATTCTTCCTTTTCAGATTCATACTTTGATGAGCTACTGGAGTCTTCAGAAACACTCCAAGTGGATTTTATTTCTCTTTTTTCTTTCTACTCATAATCATTGTTTCTGAAAAAATTATTTTTTTTCTCCTTTTAATTGAGGACAGTGAGGTCTAATGTGAACCATCTTTTTGCATTCATAGCATCTGACTTCCCTTGGTTCTTTTTCATCCTTTTTAAAGGATTTTCTGAATCCTTTCTTCTTTCTGTAGAATTTACTAAACTTTCTGGCCAGCTGAGCCAGTTCCACATCTAAATCAGATGAATCAGATTTATCTGATTTCACTTTGATTTCATTCTTCATTTTTCTGCTTTTCTTTTGAGATGTTACCTTCAAAGCAGTATTTTCCTTTTTGATTAAAACTTTATGCTCATTTTCTTCATCTTCAATCTAAACTTCATATATCATAAGAGTTCCAATTAATTCTCTCATTATAAGATCATTGACTAGTGAGGATTGCCTAATAGCAGCCGAAATTCCATTCCACTTAGGTGGAAGTACTCTTAGAACTTTCAGGGTCTAGTCTGCTTGTTTGATAGGATCTCCCAAGGCAGTAATGTTATTAACAATTTTTGTAAGCCTTCCATTCATCTGGGTGATTATTTCTCCTTCAAACATTTTTAATGTGTCGAATTTCAATTTAGCTATGGCATACCTCATTTGTCTGACATTGTTAGTTCCTTTATAGGCAACTGCAATCATCTGCCACATTTCATAAGTCATTGGGCACTGAGATACTCTATTGAATTCATCTAGTCCAAGACCACAGATGATGGCATTCATAGCTTTCAAGTTTATGTCGTACTCTACTTCTGTATCGGCACTCCATGTTTCTGGTTTCTCTGGAATCACATAGGGAGTTAGAATTTTTTAGTAGACTCTACATCCAAGGTTCTTTAAATAAATAATCATCCTTGATTTCCAGCATCCATAATTTTCACCATTGAAGTAGGGAGCTCAAACCATTCAAATACCCTCTCGTGTATCATCCATTGTGCTCTATATAATCCAAAAATTTCAGCTTGTTATAGCTTTACCAAAAGAACCACCTTTGATACCAATTGTTGGATCGGTTTATACCAAATATGCACAAGAGAGGGGTGAATTGTGTCTAATACAAATTCTTCACGGATCGAGATGATGATCAAATCTGTCCTTTTATATTTATCAGATTATTTTTGTACCGGAAAATAAATAGTTAAAGAACTCAAGGATGTATAGTGGTTTGGGGAACAGAAGGCCCCTAGTCCACTCTACCAACGCTCTACTCCACGAGCTTGGTGATTTTCACTATCTGGTCCTCTTATCAACAGACTGTCCACAACTGAGTGCAGGCAATTGACACCTTTACAAGTTAAGGCTAAAAACAGAGCCTTCTGATTCATACACAAAACCGAATATGCATCTTAGTACGAGAAGTCGATTACTCAAAATAAAAAGAGTATTTATCTGAAAATACTTTCCAATTGTTCTTCACAGTTGCAACGGCACGCAACTGACAGTCAATAGATCGTCATCTTCAGAAAGAATAATCTTTAGGTAGAAGTAGTTCTGAGCCGATCTGGTTACAATAGATATAGAAATAAATTCAGAAACTCTAACAACAATGGATTCACAATAGATCTTCAATGTATAAATGATGAATATTCAAGGTGTTTCTTCTTCTTTAGAAAACAGAGTTCGATAGATCATGGTAGAAGAAGATCTGTGTGACTCGTATATCTTTGTAAAACTGTAGTGAAAAACTCAAGGAATTGTTCTTCTAATCTTTTCGCAATGATACATCATGCACACTATAATTCAAAATTAACACAGATATATATAATAAAGACAATCGTTTTCCTTTCAAATTTAGATCCACAAAATTCTCCTTTAGAATCGCGATATTCAAAAGTTTGAATAACAGAGTAGTCATAACTCCCCTTAATATTTGGAATAAAAAGATCCTATTAAATAGATCCTTTGAAACACAAATAAACGGCCTTGAATCAGTAAAAGACGCATTTTAAAATTGGGCTTTTAATCTGGCTTGAAATCAGCCTAATAATCTGTGTAAAGATCATTGCTCAATAAAGTCATATTTTAAATCTCTGACGCCAAACGTAGGGTTTGAACTGCATAGCATACATTCTCTAAATGTAAGGTTCACAACGTAAGGTTGATCAGGAAATTAATATTTGATGATCCATTCTTCAAACATAAGGTTGATCTCAAACGTAAGGTTGATCATCCATACTTTTCTCTTTAACTTTCAAACATACAGTACATGGTCCAACGTAAGGTTGTTTACAAAAGTAAGGTTGGTGAACCATACTTTTGAGAAACAAACATGACATTCCATACTAACATAGGGTTTTTCTTCCATACTTTTCCAAATGTAAGGATCCTTCCAAACGTAAGGTTCTTCTTCCATACTTTTCTAATAACGTATGGTTGTTTAACTATACTTTTCTGATAACCCGTAAGCAACAGATTCCATCCTTATGCTACGCTCCTCAACGTAGGGTATGATCAGTGTTTCCAGAACACTCTAAAGCACTAAAACAATTTCCAAATACTTTATCAAATATTCCACGCTGATTAAATGCTTAAATATTATTCCAAAATAGAGAAATAAATAATATTAATTCCCTAAAATGTACTCAAAGTAAAATCATCAAAATAACAAATAAGGGTATTTTTGAACATCAAAATCATCACAAAGAGATAGATTATTGTTCTCAACGATCTCCCCTTAATAAAATAGAGTTTTGTTGAAAACAACACTTTCTCAACAATGCAGACAGAATGAAATTAGGGAAGAAAGGTCTTGATCTCAGGGGTGGATAACGCAGGTTTATTCATTATTTATTTGTTGTTTAAATTTAATTTGATAATTCATTTTATGAAACTTCATTAATGAATTACTTTCCTTCGATTTATTGAGTGTGTTATTTTAGAATTCCTTTAGCGCACCAAACCACACCTCCTCCAATAGTCAAATAGGATAACACCTCAACTGAGAATGTTATTCCTAAAAGACCAAGCTCCACTATATGTCATTTCATTCCTTAAGGAAACCCCAACTCCACCGTATGAAGGGTTTTTATGAGATAAGGGACGGAAAATTAATGAATCAAAGAAAATAAATAGAATTGGAAATAATGTCGTGGTGGACAACTGCCACACCCATGCAATACTCTCGTATTCACCACAAATAGAATAAAAAATATGTTGAATTGAAGTAAAATAACAAAGAACACTACAAAACCTCCCCCAGATCCAAGCCTTAGGTTATACACTTTCCATTTCAAAGTGAAAAGAGATCAAGAAAAAAATATGGAAGAGAGAAATAATGATATTATGGTTGGAATAGAAAAAGTGATGGAAGAAGAAAGTGAAACACCTTAATAAAAAATATGATGAATGTGTTACATGTGAAAAAAATGAAATAAAAATAAAATAAAGAAAAAAATAATCAAGCATGGGTGTCTTCTGAGCTTCCCTCTCTAATCGATTGGATGGTATGGGATGATTTTGAAAGGAGGTTCTTGCCTCCTTTTATAGGCCAGAATTTTCCTCCAAAATTTTCTGCATGTTAGCCCAATTAAATGGACAATTTGGGAAAAAAATAACTTCATAAAAGTTGTTCATAAATTTCTTTCTCATCTCTACTCCAAATTTCAGCATGTTTTCCCTTTTTAGAGAGAGTTATATTTGTTTTACTCTGATAATTTATTCTGCCCAATCATACTCTCTATATTCCAAATCTCTGGTTTCTCATGCATTAATGGTCTTGAAAACGGGTGATTCATGCGTATGCTTCTTCATCAAAGTTGTTAATAAATGTATTTATCATCTAACCTCCAAATTTAGGAGTATTTAGGATGTGCAATCTCAATATATAGGCCCAAAATAAAAAATCGCCATATCTATGAATAGTTTTCAAGGCCCAACTTGTGAGCTGGTTTGGTGCTTCCAGATGGTGGATTTAGATTTGGGTCTGGAAGAATGAAATAAATATCAGGATGTATAAAATCCTAAAAATAAATAATTTCATGATTTATATAAGTATATAAAATTTTATGGCCAAAATACATAAATAATTTAAAATAGGTAAAATCTAAAATAGGTAATTTTTTCTGATTAAGCTCAAAATACCACTAAAATCATAAATTGTGACAGTTGACCTTAAAATAAAAAAAAATTGGGATTAAAAAAAAATTGAAATTAAAAGTAAAATTATTGAAAATATTAGTTCTATAAATTCCTCCACACTTAAACCATGATTTTCCTCAAGCATAAAATCTCAACATGGAATTCAGAGGGCACTAATGTTGTCATTATTCAAATTCCAAAGCAATAAAATCAAACAATTTTCAATGTAAAATCAATTCATGAAATTTATTTTTCCCCTTCGAAAAATTATGGAACTTCTCCTTTCATTCATTAAGTTTCTCAATTAATTATTATTAAACATGTAAAATCATGATCTACCTCACTTTTGATTATTTTATCTCATCACTCATGATAAAATTAAAGTAGAGTTATTCTCATATCATGAGAACATGCTCTATATCCATAGTCTTGTAAAGGAACTAATTTATTCACTTTGTAAAGACAAAAGTCACATAAAATCATGAGGGCTTTCATTAAAGGTTCAAATGACTTTGAGGCTTAAGGTTGGTAGGAATTGATGTTTGAAAATTAAGGCTCAAGGAGGAGGTTTATCTCTTAAGTGCAATGCATGATATAAAAAATAAATTTGTAATGAAATTCTCCCCTTCAAAGTAGAAACTCCCATAGATTAAAGGTTATGATCAAATAAAGCATAATGAATGTTTTTTTCACCCTCTTAAATTATTATTTTTTATTTTTTTATTTCTTTTCTTTTTCAAAGACCATTTTCATTTTTTTTATTTTTTAAAAAGTTATGATTATAATAAACCAACCACGTATGATAAACATCATAGGTCTAGTAATGGTGATTTTTGGTTTTCCCAAATCACAACCCATTTTTTCTCTTTTTTTGTTCTTTTTTTTAATTTCTTTTAATTTAAGAGGGGAAAACAATGAAGTATCATGAATGAATCAATATCCTTAATTTACCATAATAATCACCCCCACACTTTTTCCGTACAATGTATTCCATACCTTACACCATGACTCCCTTAACCCCCATACTTCAATTTTAAAATATCATGAAAATACTAAGAGGAGGATAGGAATGAGTAAAAATGGATTAAAACATGGCTCATTCCTATAAAGGCCATTCATGGTCTCTATGGTCTAAATAATGATTGATGTAAAGACAATATTTTAAGATAAAGTGGTTTTTCAAAATATGTATCAATCATTTTAAATGTGTTTTTGCACAGTTATAGCTTTGACAATCTCAAATGAAAGTTTTGGTCAGTGACATGTCCCAAGATCACTCAAGAAATATGATCAAGAATAAATAGAAATTACTTGGTCTAGAAATTCTCTCAGGAATGGGACATATGATTTTTTACAATCACTCAAGGAATGACTAATAATAAAAAATAAATTTATATAAATTTTAGAAATTCAAATCATGAAAAATGTTAGGAAAATTTCATTTACATGAGTCAACTAATTCCCTCAAATTATGAGTTCTCATTTCAATATTCATGCTTCACTTTAAACATTCAATTCTCCATTTTACTCATTCAGTCTCATTAACATTAAAATCTAAAACATGGTATCACATGATTCCTAAGAAACCCATGTCTCATAGATAATTCAAGTAAAGGATGAATTTAAGTGTGGGCATGCAATTTCATTTTAAGGCTCAAATCATATTTTTTAGAAAAAAATGTGGAGAGTTTAAAAAATAAAAATAAAAATTGAAATCCCTTTTGAAATGAATCATTAGTCCTCTTCCTCCACTGTTTGGTACTTCCTTGTTCCATCATGGTCCTACTAAGGAAAATTACTTAATTAATCATAAGGATCATGTCAGTTAAGCTCAAAAATAAAAGAGGGGGAATTCCGTATGCTAGACTACTTTAAAAAAAATAAATTGAAATCTAAATTTTTGGAAAGCATGTAAAGATAAGTCTTAGTATGATCCCCCAAGTGGACCCTGAATTTTTACTACCTCCAGAGGGAAGTGCCAGCTGTTTTCCAAGGTCTGATGGTGGTTGGGGCTTCTTTGAAATATATCACCACATGTAGATTTTTCTAGTATCCAATTATTTGTTCTTTTTTATGATAATTCCATGTATAGAGTACATTATATATTCCCCCTTTACAATGTGGTATAGCTTTCATGGTGGGGGTAGGATGATGTATGGAACCCCCTCCTCCTTCATTACTACTTATGTAATATCTTCCTCATAATCTAGTGACTTATCTAGATGTAATGCATCAAAAGAATAATCTATGTGAGATTAAAAATTTAAATTGGAATTATTAACTTCAAAATCTTCCCTTTTAGTGTCGAAATTGTTTATTTCTTATTCTTCAGGAAAAGCCACTGGGATATCATTTTATGCTCCCTCTAGTAAATATTCAATGTCCTCATAGAGTTCCAGGTGTTCCTCAATAAGTGTAATTAATTTTTCCTCTTCATCCTCCAAGGCATAATAAGAGTCATCCGATTCTGAAAATTCAAAATAGTTAGGAGTAATAATCAAATTAGTTTCAATAAAATTAAATGAGTTTGAGTTCAAGAATTTATCATCTCCCTGAGGTCATTTGGATTGAATCTCTTATTAAATGGAAAGTTCCTTTTAGAGTTGATCGTTTTTGTATGGAGGTAGGTAGTCGGGCTCCTCTATTTTGAGTTTGACCTCAACTTCTTTGATGTCCTCAGTGAAATTGGGGAAAATAAGGGGCACTTATTTCTTGGCCTTGAATATTTTCAAGTCAGTTATAAGTTCATCAATCATGCTCATCAGATCTTGATTTGAGATCCATGTCTTTATGCCTAATTGCTTTTTCTTAACCATTATCATAAGAGAATCAACTCTTTGTTGGATTTCCTCCTCAGTATAGTCTATGTCTTGTTCTTGAACCTATGATTAATTGTTCCCTAAATTGAAAAAAATGATCGTTTGAAAATATCATGGGAAAATAATTTTTTTTAATATTTTTTTTAATAAAGAAAAAAATAAAAATATTTACAAAAATATGAATTTTGGAAAAGCGATCAAAATAACTATTTAACTCCCCGGGAATGACACTAGTTTTGACACACGCCTATCATAAAGTGTGGCAAAAGAAATTTAATTTTTTCTAATGCAGCACAGAGGTTGACCAAGGTCATCTCACTTAAGGATCATCACAGTTGGTTCAATCACTAATTATAATTCATCTAATCTAATTATTTCTTATTTTTTATATAATTTATGAGAATAATGGATTTTTTGTTTTCATGTAAAATGTGAAATTAAAATTATGCAATGAAGAATTGAAATATAAATGCAGATGCAGAAATAATGAAATTAGGGAAGAAATTTCTTGGTCCTAGGGTTGGATAACATGGGTTCATTCATTATTTAAATATTGTTTAAATTTAATTCGATAATTAATTTTACAAAACCTTATTA
Organism: Viscum album; assembly: GCA_963277665.1. Lineage (NCBI taxonomy): Eukaryota > Viridiplantae > Streptophyta > Magnoliopsida > Santalales > Viscaceae > Viscum > Viscum album. Next base: position 187,907,014 of record OY728144.1, read on the forward strand.
ATGAATTACTTTCCTTTGATTTATTGATTGTGTTATTTTAGAATGTCTTCGATGCACTAAACCACACATCCTCTAATAGTCAAATAGGATAACACCTCAACCGAGAATGATATTCCTTAAAGAACTAGCTTTGTCGTATGTCATTTCATCCCTTAAGGCAACCCCAAATCCATCTTATGAAGGGTTTTTTGTGATATGGGAGGTAAAATTAATGAATTGAAGAAAATAAATGGGATTGGAAATAATATCATGGTGAATGACCACCACACTCATGCAATACTCTCACATCCACCACAAATAGAATAAAAAATATATCAAATTGAAGCGCAATAATAAAGAACACTGTGAAGACTTCCCTAGGGCTAAGCCTTAAGTTAGTCACTTTCCATTACAAATTGAAAATATATCACAACGGAAGATGGAAGAGAGAAATAATGAGATTAGGGTTGGAAGAGAAAAAGTGATGGAAGAAGAAAGGGAAACACTTTAATAAAGAATATGATGAATGCGTTACATGGGAAAATAAAAATTAAATAAAATGAAAATAAAGAAAAAAATCATAAATCATGGGTGTCATCTGAGCTTCCCTCTCCAATCGATTGGATGGTATCAGATGATTTTGAAAGGAGGTGTTTGCCTCCTTTTATAGGCCAGAATTTTCTTCTGAAAGTTTCCACATGTTATCCCCATTAAATGAATTATTTTGGAAATATTAACTTCATAAAATTTGTTCATAAATGTCTTGTGCGTATCTCCTCCAATTTTCAGCATGTTTGGCCCTGTGTAGAGAGAGTTGTATCCATTTTACTCTAAGAATTTATTCTACCTAGGCAGACTCTCTGTATTCCAAATCTCAGGATTCACATGCATTAATGGACTTAAAAATGGATTATTAACACATGTACGCCTTCATGGAAGTTGTTAAAAAATATCTTGTGCATTTACCCTCCAAATTTCAGAGTATTTGGAATATCCAATCACGGGCTATAGGCCCAGCATAAAAAATCACCAGATCTGTAAACAGTTTTCAAGGCCCAACTTGTGAGCTAGTTTTGTACTTCTAGATAGTGGATTTAGATTTGGGTCCAGAAAAATGAAATGTGTAATGTCCCCGACCTGGAATTCACTAAACTGGTGTTTCAAGCCAAGTGGTTACATGACCTTAAGCGTGTCTCCCCGTACGCCAAAGGTTTTCGACTAGTAGTAGGGGTCCAAAAGGTCAATTGGGGAGACTATACCCCCTTTTATGAAAGTAAGCCACAACATAAGATAAAAAATAGCAGAATAATAACCAATAATACAAGATAATGCATAAACAAACATTCCCCAAAATGGGTACAACCATTTCCAATAGTAAATATGTCATGTCATGCTACAAGTGCAAAGTAAACAAAACCTAAAATAAAAACAAACTGAAAAATACCCAAAATGGTCTCGACACCAAGTCTGGGTCCTCCTCCACACACACACATGCCAACCCAACTCCCTAGAAAGAGCCTTTTCCATTCCCCTGACCTGTAAACATGAAGTTTTCTCGGGTACCCAACAGCGGCCCGAGCAGGGTGTGAGTACAACTCAGTAGGCCACCACCAACGGTGTCTACAAAATATCTGGTATAAATAATTATGAATGCAATAGGGAAATGAATAATAAATTACAAGAAAGGATTAAGTGTCTTTAACCAGTTTAAGTTCATTACCAACATTTATTACTATTTCCTTATCTTACCATTTCATCCCATTTCCAATTACTTACCATTTCCAACGCATTTATCATGGGTTCATCAAACACAACAAGTTACATGGGCTTAAAGTACACAATCACATAAATTAGAAAAAACACATTGTTATCTTATCTCACTAGGAATAGCTTCCTCATGTCAACCATATTCTCACTTTGAAGCCTCAATCCAGGTGGATGAAACCATTAGGGGAACAGATCCTTAGTCCTTTTCCCTAACCCGTTCATTAGGGGTGGAGTTTAGAGTCTCAGTCCAACTCGACATGTGGGCATAAAACCTCAAGTCAATACCCCACTCTACCAAGCCATGTGCACATGATATATATCCATAAACCATTCACACATCATTACAACCATTTCCAAATCCAATATAAACCATAATAATAACATGATAGTTAATACCATGCCTTAACCCATTAACACATTTACCACATTTCACATCATTTAGCCATTTAGTCCAAATCCCTTTAATTACGCTTATCTCACAAACCATTCATTCATTATGACTATATCACTAGGCTTCATTCAATATGCCTAACTCACTAAGATTAATTACCAGGATCATAATCCATTCCATTATGGTCTTTAATCATTTCCGCATATTAACCCATTTATCCATTCATCATTCTCAAGTGTCAACCCATTTACACATTCCGACACTATTTACAATTCATCTAGCATAACCATGTTTGACCCATATAAACCACTTCCATGTTAAGCCAATATCTCTTAGGTTATTATTAAGCCTAGGTGCATCACCTAGATTCTACTCCAACACAGTCAATCACATCAACATGTTTATCAAGGTCTCTACATAAGTACACAACAATCTCACTTATTCTTCACAAATCCCTAGGTCTAGGGAAGTTGGAACACCCCATGGGTGGCCCTAGATTAGTCTCATCACCCTTGACACATCCCATGGGGATCATGAGGGTTTCCATTTACCTTATTAATAACCATTTTACCTAAACATGTTAGGGCTGATCAAAACATACCAAGAGACACCCAAGAACAAAACCACACATGCAAAAATCCACAAATAAACCATGGGATATAACTTGTAGACCACCTACCTCAATTTGGTGGGTGAACGCACTCTTAATTGACCTCTTAGATTCCACTTCAACCAACCCTTGAAGCTTCAACCTAGATATCACCCAAAGATTAGGGTTTTAGAGCTTCAGAAAGAGAGGATAAGAAGATACAAACCCTAAACTCAAAAGAGAAGAAAGGATGGGATTAGCCTTACATGGAGCTTCGATCTGCAACCAACGGCACCAAAAATGCCTTAGAAACAAGGTATATTGATCTCTTGGAGCTCTTGGGATATTTGGTTCGTTCCAAGGGTGAAGAGGGGAGAATGGGGAGGAAATCCTGAGTTAGGTATTAAAATCCCATAGGGTCAATTTTGTAAATTTTCTAAAATTTACTGGGCCGTACGGTTTGGCTGCACGGTTTGCCAACTTTTGTGCATGACACTATCCAAGGTAAAATAGGACACACTATTTCTCTGGGCAGGCCACACAGTTTGTAAATTGTACGTAAGTCATGCATGCACCTCTATCTCAGGGGTGCACAGTTTTCTCAGGAAGGTCGTACAGTTTTCCAGGTCATGGGAAGACCATGCGCCCAGCACTGTTTGGCCCGGTTTCTCTTCCTTTCGTATCTCGAACTGCCAGAACACCTTCTAGTCTCCTTAAACTTTCAGAAAACATTATTTTAACCAAAACAAGGGATTAAAACCAAAACTTAAATGAGAACATACCTTTCCAAGATCTGGGATCTTACAAAATGAATCCTAGGATGTATAAAATCTTAAAAATAAATAATTTCATGATTTAGATAAGTATAAAAGATGTTATAGACTAAATATAGAAATAATTTAAAATAGTTAAAATCTAAAACATTACACTTTTCCAATTAAGCTCAAAATGCCATTAAAATCATAAAATGTGATAGTTGAACATAAAATAAATTTTTTGGGGATTAAAAACATTGAAATTCAAAGTAAAATTATTTAAAATATTAGTTATTTCATGTACTTTGTATCTGAGGAGGAGCATGCAGATCATCTATATGTCATTTTGGGAGTTCTTCATTGTGAGAATTTGTTTGGAAATTTTCCGAAGTGTGAATTTTAGGATCTAGAAGTCCGTTTTGGGGGGCATGTTGTATCCCAATAGGGAGTAGATATGGATCCATTAAAGATAGAAGCAGTTGTGTCTTGGTAATCCCCCAGGACAGTGGCATAGGTGTGAAGTTTCATTGGTCTTGCAAGATATTATAGGAGGTTTGTAGCCAATTTCTATTAGGTTTCAACCCTTATGAAAGCATTAACAAAAAATAATCAGGCATTCTTGTGGATTGATCAGTGTTATAAAAATTTTGAGTATCTGAAGGAGAAGTTGACCAGTGATCCGGTTCTTTTTCTGACAGTAGAAGGAGTTCAGTTTGAAGTTTTCTATGATGATTAATGTCTTGGTTTGGGTTGTGTTTTGATGCAACAGATATCAGTCATTTCTTATGGGTCTCGGTAGTTATATCCTCATGAGTGTAACTATTCCACCCATGATCTCATGTTGGCGTCTGTGGTGTTTTCCCTGAAGTTGTGGAGACATTACCTCATCAGCAAGAATTTTTCAGTCTTCACAAATCATAATAGCCTGAGGTATGTTTTCTCCCATTGTAACTTGAAATTATGCTAGAATCAATGGATGGATATCTTACAGGATTACAGCTTATAGATTTTTTATACACCTTTAAAGGGGAATTTCTTGGCTGATGCACTGAGCAGGAAGTCATGCAATAATACATTGTGGGAATCAGACGATTCCTGGAGAGTGATGGAAGAACTTTAAGAATTGCATCTGGATATGGTAGACGTCAGGGGAAGAGGTTGTTTTTTCATATAATAGTGTAGTCATCTCTGGTGCAGCAGGTGGAGGAGTCCCAATTTGGGGATCTTGAGGTGGATGTCTCGAGATACTGATCTATTTGTGGAGAGTCTCCTGATGGTTGGTCTAAGGATGAACAATACCAAGTGTTGTTTTAGGGGAAAAAAATTGTTTATTTGGTGATGTGTGATATGGTTCTCATAGAGTTCCATAGTCTTCCTTTGGCGATACATATTTCCATGAAAAATATGTACCAAGCTTTGAGAGGTCAGTTTTGGTAGCCTAGGTTGAAGCATATAATTGCAAAGTTTGTGTCTCAATGTTTGGTCTTCCAGAAGGTGAAGGAAAAGAACCGTGTTCCCAGTGGTTTTCTCCAGCCGTTAGATGTTCCTCAATGGAAGTGTAAGGACATCTCGATGTACTTTGTTACCATTTTACCTTGATCTCAAGGAGGCTATGATGTTATATGGGTGGTAGTGGATCATTTGAAGAAATTGGTCCACTTTATAGTGATCAGGGAGTCGAGCTTAGTGGAGGTTTTGTCGAGGTAGTATCTGGAGGAGGTGGTGAGACCCCACGGTGTCCTAAGGACAATTATTTTCAATCAAGATCCTCCTTTTACCTCCAGGGTGTGGAGAGGTCTCAAACATGATTTTGGTTCTCACCTATGCCTTAACACAACTTTTCATCTACATACGGATAGTCAGACATAGTGGACCATCTAAACTCTTAAAGACATGTTGTGCACTTATGTCCTAGATTTTGGAGGTTTTTGGATGAGGCACCCGCCCTTGGTAGAGTACACTTACAATAGTAGTTTTCACTCCACTATCGGTATGGCACTGTTTGAAGCCTTGTATGGTCGACCTTGTCATTCTCTTATGTGCTGGACTGGGATTGGAGATTCAGCAATTCTTGGGCCAGAACTGGTACAGAATATGACAAAGATGGTTTAGTTTATTCGTTAGAGGATGAAGATAGTGCAGGGTCATCGAAAATCTTATGTAAATCATAGGAGGATACCTCTGGAGTTCGATATTAGGGATCATGTGTTCTCGAAGGTAACTCCCTGTCATGGGCAGTAAAGGTTTGGTTATGGTAGTAATCTTTCTTCCTAGTTTATTGGGCCTTTCAAGGTGTTAGCTTGTGTTGGAGTCTTGATATATCAAATAGTGCTTCCCTCACAAATGAGCATGATACATGATGTTTTTCACATGTCGCAACTTCATCGTTATCTTCATGGCGACTCTCATGTCATCAATTGGGGCGAGATCGATGTTGACGATGATGCGGCCTTCGAGGAGCGGCCTATAGAGATCCTATACCTCTAGGATAAGGTGTTTTGTGGGAATTATATCCCTTGGTTCGTGTCTTGTGGTGACACGGTGGTGTGGAGGAGAATACCTAGGAACGTGAGTTGCAGATATGTGCTCAGTACCCCCAAGTTATTTGATGTTTAGCTCTTCTCTTATAATGTTGTTCGTTTTGTGGTTGTAGACCCTTTTTGGTTTGTGAGATGTATTTCTCCTGTTTCCTATTGTTTATTTCTCTCTTTTAATATTTATATCCCCTAGGGGAGTTTTTAGGAGCTAGTTTTGGTTGTTGTGTGGTTTTGCATTGTTCCCCTGGTGTGGTGGTTGAGCTCCTATGGTGACGAGATCCATGAGAGGTATCTTATAGGGTGGCTATTCAGACGACCCCTTTTCTTTTTCATCTCTAGGTTGGTTTTAGATTCTCAAGGATGAGATTTTTTTGAGAGGTATTTAATTTAAGGGCCTAGATCCATGTGGATCTACCCTTTGCATGTTTTCGAAGACTGAGGTGCTAGGAGGAGGCTCAGAGGAAGTCTGGAGGAGTTCGATTGCTAAGAGTTGGAAGTAAGGGAGGATTTTACGTCGTGAAGAGTTACACGACTTGAAAGTGGGTTTCATGATGTGTAATAAATTAAGGTTAGAAAAATAAATAAAATTAATAGGCGATGTGTTTTTCAGCGGAAATCTAACCCTCGGGATTACACAATGTGAAAGGAGATTACATGTCGTGTAATTCCCTACTACAGTGCAATATTAAGCATTTTCAGCCACTCGGGTTATTCATAAACCTACGACTACAGTAGCTCTCCCTCTCATTCTAGGTAACCCGGAAACCCCCTATTTGACATTTTTGAGATCTCTTCGATGAGAATCGATCATCGGGCTTCCATCTTTGATATGTGGTGACCCAGGTTGATCCAAGGTGTGTTTTCCTTCATTTTCTAGCAGTTTCTTCCGGTTTGATCTATTTTTCCTCCCATTCTTCTTCACATTCAATGTAGGATGATCTACCATGTTTCTAATGGGATTTATCTTGGTTGTTTATTGGCACAGTTGTGGTGCGGCATCCTTATATGGATGCAGTTCTTGTGGGAGGAGTGATCAGAGATTTGTTGTGTGGTTTGTTCTCATGAAAAGAACATTGAAACCCTATTTAAAGTAGGGGATTCATTTATTCTATATTTATTTACATGTAATCATAGATCTAGAATGATTTATCCCCTTGTATTTCAATGAAATTAACCTAATAATTACTTGAACTGTATTAAAGAATTGGTATCAATCGCTTGGCAATGTTGTTGTTTGTACCACCATAACAGGCTGCCTCTTGATTTTATAGATAGTGTGTTATCTATGAAGTGATTATTGTGCTTCGTTTAGCATGTAAAATTGGTAAATAATGTAAATCCATAATTCATTAATAATTAATTGGCTGAAATATTAAATAGGCATGTTTAATGTATTCAGTTATTGTTGTTGTAATTTTATGATTATAAAATTGATGCAAGTATACATGTTTAATTGAATTGGTTAATGAACCTGAAGCGTGTTAATTCTTGTTGATAAAGAAATTAAAGTCATGTAAAATTAATTGTTTAATTAATTATGATAGCTTGTTGCTTAGGTTTCCCATAGTTGGAACCTTTGAATAATGAATCGGTTAATTCAAGATGAAATAAGAATCAGTTGTGTGATAAAAGATAATGCCTTGTATGGTCTGAGTTTAGCGCTTTCTTGTAAAGGCCAAGTGTCTTGTGCTCTGGATCCATGAGAACTCATTGTGTGTAAAGGTCAGATGCCTTGTTTTAGTCCCAAGATCCTGGTTGCTTTGTTTATTGCCTACTACTTGTGATGTGATGTGAGGCTAGGATGGCTGAGCCTAGAGGGCTGTTGTGGTATGTGGGGTAGGGAGGCTTGGTTTTTGTGGCAGCAGTTAACGGCTAGAGTGGTGAGATGCATGGGGATATGCATTTGGTGTCAAGGAGGACACCAGATATGATGGAACAGGTTGAAGTTGTGCTTACTTGTTGTTATGAAAGCCGGATGCTTGTTTGAATCGGTTATTTGGTCAACAACCATGTTGTTGTTTATCTATTTTCCTCCCTGCATTGCTTGAAGAAAATGGTTTTGATTACTCTCCTTCTAAGAGAGGTGAATATTCAAAAGGTATGCCACATACTTTCTATCTTTAGCTTCTCATGGTTGGATAAGTATACGCTCCTACTATAAGTAGCGAAGACTCGACTAGTTGCTCATCTACTCACTGTGTTGATCCCCTTGTGTTTGGTATCGTAGAATGTTTTCCTATAATACCCAGTAATATGAAAAGAAATGATGTTAATAAATGAATAAATATTTAACCCATGGGTTTGGAGCTTGCCGGGATGCAATGCTGAGGTTATAATTCTGAGAAATCGTGGTATCAGTTTGCTTATGCCTGGAGGGCATGGATCTTGTTGTAATTCTAATGTAATGTAATGTGGAAAATGTTAATGGTTAATTAATGGTTAAGAATTAATTAATGTAAAGTGTAACTAATGAAAAAGGAATAAAATAACTTAATGTAGCTCTTTAAATAGTTGTGTGCTTATAGGATATCTGGTCTTAGTAGTGGCAGTCGGGAGTCCGAGATATGTTAGCTACAGTTGAGTCTAAGACTAGGTTATGCCCATAGTGTGGTTGTGAGATATATTATATCATGTACTTTTTTTGTTTCTATATGCTACTCCACCTTACCAGTTAGGGAAAATGGCACCCTAGGGATTCTAATCCCTAGGGGGTGTTTTCCCCAACATCCTAGTGGGAGGAAGGTTGGATGACTACCCCCTTTGGCCCCACTCTCTTCTCTTGATAGTTACTTGTGATGGTATGCATGGTGGTTAGTCTTCCCCATATATGTGTATAGAGTATTGTAATGGATTGTGGTTATTTCACACACATGTATTCTGGATATAGTTTCCTAAGGACTACTATAGGTATAACATGTATAGGTTGTGATGGCTTGCGGATCCTTACTCATTGTATGTGTTATGATGGCTTAAGTTATAATACCTAATGTATGATACACATTATATGGGTTGTGGTGGATCCTGGAAACTACCTGGTTACTTTTGGTTACATGAATGTGGTGGTGTGTTTCATGAGGTTCATGTTGTGGTGCTTCACCTAGGTGTCTGTGGGCTAGCCTTTTTGGAGAGATATGTTCAGGACGTGCGATGTTGGGGCAGAGTGGAAAACCAGTGGGGAAGCAGTAGCGGGGTAGCCTTGATATTATTTATTATATTATATGATATTATATGAGATACTTGGTGATAGTATCCATGGTGAGGCTAAGAACTTAGTATACCTATTTAGGTGACGAGTTAGTTTCACTTGTGAGAGGCTCCGAGGATGATCCTATTAAGTATACTATTATACTAACCCAACATATATATAAACTTTTTTTAAGTTAGTGGTAGAAGGTTGGAGATCAGGCTGGTTACTACTAGCTTGTGGTTTAACAGGAGCTTTTTGGGATTCGTAATCGTTGTTGTCCTTACTTTTCTTTTGGTACTTGCAGTTTCCTTCCAGTTTTAGTGGTTCTTGCATGACATTACATATATGCACTTCAGTTTTCTTATATATTGGAGTCTGAAAAGGAGTTGGTTGGTGTTTGTAGTATCTCTTTCTTTTGTATGTGTTCTCTTATAGGGTAATGTCTCACATTTTCGTGTTTACTATACCCTCGGTGCTAGTCTCCAACTCGGGGCCTACTAGAGGCGGGACTCAAGTGTCACTATCTCTCTTCTCCCATTACCGGCCTAGGAGGGGTACACTTTGTGGGAATGGTTTTATGACATACTTAGTTGAGTGGCATATTATGTGCTTTGTCATGACCCGACCCTACCCGGGCTCGAGCCGCAACTACCCCAAGCCCGCCTCCATAGGACAGGGGCTGGCGACAAGCGCTGAAGGCTAAACAACTCGGGGAGGCCTTTTCCTAAGTACCTGTACACACACACACAACCCACTCAATGCAAAAGTGCAAAATAAAAAGAAAAGAAAAGTACCAACTACTATAAATAAACCACAGAGTGCATCGACCTCTAAACAGTACAAATCAAGTGTTGAAGGTAAACTGAAAAGAAAAGGGGCAAAACACGCGTCCAACCAAAAAAGTCCCACAACTCGGCAACAGGTAAACAAAAGTAAAACAGCTGGGAGAGTCCCACACCTGGAACCTGACTACGACCACCGTACGCGGTCCAAGCTCCCGAACTCCTAAGCTCCACTGAAGTCACGACCAACCTATCCGTCGTCTACAAGGGAACACCAAGTGTAGTCAAAGCCCAAGCAGGGGTGAGTATAAAAATACTCAGTAGGATGCCCCGAAGGCTCGAAGAAGCAACAAAGGAGGTACTGAAGAGGTGAGCAGTTGATCGAACAGGGAAAAGTAAAGGAGAATAATCGAGAGTGCAGTAAAGAATACAGCTCAACCCAATAAGAGGAAGGAAGTAGACTCGTCCAAACACAAGGAGCTGGAAATGATGAGAATATAAACTTCTCGTCGAGTCTTCGCTACCTATAGAAAGAGAGTAGATTCGTCCAACCACAAGAAGCTAGACATAGAAAGCACGTGGCATACCCTGCGCGTCATTGCCTCTCCTGGAAGGAGTAACCAAAACCCAAGAAGTGCGTACTGGAACAAGGTATACATATATATATGCTCTGTCAAGAAACCCGAACAAGATCGTAAGGGGATCTCTGCCCCATAGCTCAGCCCAAGAAAGTGAGTAGCCAATAGTCCCAGAAGTAAACACCATCGATGCCCAGCATCCCGCACGTCTGCCCCGAACTGCAAGTCAAGGGGCTCAAATCACCACACCTTGACACTATCTGCTTTGGGTGGCACTGACTTTCCCGCACAGTTTTAGGTCGCGTCTCAAGTACGCGTCTCGGTGGGGAAATTGCCCCTCGTACTTGAGAGTTCTGGGGAACGTCAAACCACACCTCATCACTGCCCCGCAATCGAGAGGTCTCCTCAAAATCGACAGGCGACCCCCTGCCCAGCCCCACTGGAGGGTAATTCCTGGAAGTCGATGGGTTTCTACTGTAGGGAGACCCGGTAAGAGTCGACGGGTGCCACACTGCCCAGCACCATAAAAGGTTAATCCACTGGAGGGAGACCCGGCAAAAGTCGTCGATGAGTCCCAATGCCCAGTGTTGTAAAAGGGTACTCCACTGGAGGGAGGCTCGGAACCGTCATCAGGGACCACTTCCCAGCCCAGCTGGAGGTAAACCCGGCATCGGGGACCACTTCCTAGCCCCGTTGGAGGTAAACCTGGAATCGCTCTGGCCATCCCTGCTGGATGGTACTGCTTGGTGAACACCACTATACTGGACATCCCTGCTGGATGGTAACCCACCGGTCATCCCTGCTGGATAGTAACCCACTGGCCACCCCTGCTGGAAACAACCTCCTGGCCAGCCCTACTGGAAACAACCTCCTGGGTAGAGGATCGGTGCCCGCGTAATCTGTTGGTCACACCGAATCCACAAGAACTCTACTAGGAAACACGAAGCAACTCTGCCATCCAAACCATTGAGAACAGAACCAGGGGAAAACCACTCAACCCTGCTGGTCAAAACCAACAAGAACAGGACCAGGGGAAAACCACTCAACCTTGGTGGTCAAACAAACGAGAACAGAACCAGGGGGAAACTCAACCCGGCTGGTCAAACAAACGAGAAGAGAACCAGGGGGAAACTCAACCCTAGTGGTCAAACAAACGAGAACAGAACCAGGGGGAAACTCGACCTGGCTAGTCAAACAAATGAGAACAGAGGGACCCTCTACGTTGCAAGAGGTCGAGGGTTCGCAAAGCAGAACACGACACGCACATGGGTCCCACACGACGTGCGGCCCCAAGTCAACTCCAACCAAGCGCACAAACTTTCTCAGGTACAAACAACCACATGTACCTCCAATAATTCCCGTATACTCCCAGAGTATACCACATTTCCAGCCCAAAGGCTATCATGCACACGGCACCCAACGTCAATGCGAAGGGCGTAAATGTAACAACTCCAACTTGCCACCTCATCAGCCCAGGCACGACCAACTACATCTCTTCAAACATTACTTCACTCACACAGGAGTGCATGCGATCACACGCCAAGGGTCCGCTACAAACACAGTAGGACGAACCACCACCAGAGCACCTTACTTGCTTCTGTGTTTAAAGATATCTTGAAAGAGACTCCACACATCCAAACAGATCGTACCGTTGTAATCCTCGCAGAAAAAAATGCGAGATAGACTATTTACTCGCCTCAAACGGATATCCGACGGAAAAGTCACCAACACCGCTTTACGCCCGAATGACGTCCCGTGATCCCGAGCTTCGGTCCCAAAAATAGTCGGGTGCATCGCACCATTGAGATCTCCTTGGAAAGACACGTCAAATTGACTGTTCACTTGCGTGGAACGGACGCCCGGAGAAGAAGATGCATTCTGGCGCACCGCACACGAACGGTGCTACGTGGGACCCGCATCATGGTCCTGAAACGCAACAAACGGGTCGCACTGTTGCGATCCTCTCAGAAAATTACACAATATTGACTATCCACTTGTCTGAAACGGACACCCGGTGATAAAGTTAGAAATCACCGCCAACTCCCAAAACGGCCCTCATGGGGCCCGCACCATCGTGCGGAATTAAAGCGGCTGGATTGATCCATTTAAATGCCCTCAGAAAAACACCCAAAATTGACTGCTCGCACGCCCCGAATGCACGTTCGATGAAAAAGTTACAAAACGCTGCTCACAGCTTAAAAGACGGGTCCTGGGGCTCATGCCTCAACTCCAGTTTCAACGCCCGAAACCATACTGGTAATCTTTGTCTCGATGTCAGGGTCACAACGCCGCTGACGGTGCTCAAAACGGACATCGGATGTGTCTGCAAAGCCACAAACAAAAACCCCCGGAAAAACACCAATTCACTTAAAGGCGTGTCGCGCCTCCGAGGCCCCTCGTTTCGGGAATTAAAACCCCCCAAACCATCTCAAAAAGTTCGTCTCAATCCAAGGATCGCGTCGCCGCAGTCGGCGCCCAAATCGGACGCCCTTCGGATGATTTATTATTTATAAATCATTTTCATAATAATAATATTATTATTATTATTATTATTATTATTATAAACTTAATATTATTATTATTATTATTATTGTTATTATTATTTTAAACTAGACCGGCCAGGATGGCCGATCTTCTTCTGCACGCCGCCAGCAGGACCCGCGGTTTGTGGGTCCTCGCTCCCCTAGCAGACCGGCTTCGGCCGGTCTTCCTTGACAAGCCAGCAGGACCCACGTTTTGCGGGTCTTAGCTTCCTCCGCACGCCCGAGGCCAAGACTCAGTGTCCTCCGCCAAGCGCGACCGGCCGGCACACCTCGCCGCGACCAGTGCCGCCGTGCTGCCTCGGCTACCCACTTCGCTGCCGGCACCGCCTGGACACCGCCCGACCGCCTCATCTCGACCGCAAGCTACCCCCGACCGACTCCGCTGAAGCCGGCACCGCCCCACTCCGAGCCGCCGTCCAGATCTGCCTGCTGCTCGTCAGACCGCCGCTGGAACCCCCCGGAAAACACCCAAACACATCCAAACTTTTCCGGACCTCTGCGGACGGCTCGGGACTTGGAAATTCAATCTGAAACAAGCGTCGGAAAGATCATATCATAAACTACACGATTGTGGGATTCGCTTGAAAATTAAACAGCATTTTGATACTACAAAGCTAGTTCAAGGAGATCGCGGGAAGGAAAAATAAAAACGTAAACACACTCCTACCTCGCAGGGCTTCGCCCGACGCTTCCCGCACGATCCGCCGCCGCCGCAACGCTCGGAATTGGGTGAGGAGAGCTTGACGGTGGTGGAGAGCTTCTTGCTTGAGAGCTCCTGCCAGGGAAGTGTAAGGGGAGAAGAAGAGGTGGGGGTTAGGTTTAAGTAGAGAAAATTAATTAAAAAGTTTTAATTAATTTAACTCCCAAATTAACCCACATCTGAAACATTCGACAGAGTCGAGGTTAAGCCTCCCCTAGGGTAAACACTACCTCTCGAGCACAACGGCGATCTCGGAATTTTAATCTGATCCCCCGTTCGAAAGTTATAAAATTTAACATCCGAAGTCGCTAAATTACGAAAACGCCCCTGGCGGCATTTTTCACAGAAGGCCCGCACCCGCCAAAATTACACCCCTCCTAGGGTAAACGACACGTTACGGACTCAACAGTTCCCTCATTTTTTCCATCTGATCAACCTTTTAAGAGATACCTGAATTTAACCATTAAACGAATAAATTAATTAATTTATTTATCCATTTAATGTTCCGTTAATGGGCGAGGGGTCCCAACGTCCTGCGCCGACATGTTTTATGTCGTTCCTAGGGTAAACACCCCATTTCGGACCCATTTGTGCACTCAGATTCTTGATCTGGATCTCCGTTTAGGAGTTATCCCATTTATTTGGCGTACCCAGTGTGAACACACTGAAAATTTAATTTCGGCCACACCGAGGCTCGGAATCGCACGCCGTCTGAAGGCACTGCTCTGGAATAACATCAAGAATATTCCAAAGACTTTTATAGCAAAAACCGGGTTCTTACATCATTCCCTCCTTCAATATTTTCATCCCCAAAAAGAAAAACCAGGGAACAACTCAGGGTACTAAGCCCACACCTGGCTCTCCCGTACCCAGAAGAACTCTTACACAGTCCCGCGTCACCGCACACAAACCAAAGGATTTGATCTGTTCACGCGAGGTCTGCCCTTGACGATGACGTGCATAGGAGTACGCACACATCTTCTCAGGTAAGTCATGTGGGAGACGTCGTGCACCCACTCCTGACTTTGGGGTTAGGGCAAGGCGGTAGGGAACCTCTTCATCCCTTTCCACGATCCCAAACGATCCGAAGGCTCTCGGGGGTAGCTCACCTCCCCGACCGAACCCCTACGTCGCACGCCACGATTGGAATCACCGTTTGGACATGGGACAAAGCCTGGTGATTCTCTCCTTCAAAATATCCATATGGTGAAACACCCAAGGATATCCGGTCACACAAGATTTCATAGTCGATGACCCACGACCCAAACTCTCTTACACGCTCAGAGAGCGAAAGAGTCGACACCATCGACTAAAGAAAAAAATGTCTCATGCCTTTTACCTTACCAACACAGGGTTACACCGACGCCCCACACCACCCTAGTAACAACTCAAACAAGGAGCAGGGAGAAAAGCATTTCACACACAGAGTCTAACAATTCTACTACAAGAAGCAGAAGAGTCATAAAGCGTACCTCTTGTTACCTCACACTCTGCAGGATCGTAGACATCCAAAGCTCGCGGCTGTCTGTGGTCCCAACTGTCATCTCCTGGAGCCTGACGTGGACCGTCCGGTGGTGATGGGAAGACCTCGTAAGGTTGTCCTCCACTTCCAGCTCCTCCCGCTCCTCTGCAAGCACCACCTCTTTGGGCGCTACTCTGATCACGGTACTACCTCTGTCACGGTGGTGCACCTGCTGCCTGCCCGATATTCTTCACATACCTGGTCGGGCAGTCCTGTGTCAAGTGACCTCACCCATCACAAGCATAGCACTGACTCTCTCTGGGATGCATCGGTGCCCTCTGGTGCCACTGTGGTGTACGACCACGCCCCTGAGTCCGATTGTCAGAAATCCACCTACGTCGAGGTTCTGCTTGTCGACGCCCGCTAGCTGCGACAGACGTCTCGGCTCCATCGTGCCTACTACCACAACCAACTGTAGAACGTGACAGGAAGCTCTCTGTCACCAGCGCCTGCTCTAGCACCCTGGCATAAGTGGGAATTCCCAAGGGTACTATGATAGCACGAATCTCTCGGCGGAGGCCCTGCTCAAACTTCCGCGCTCGGAAGTTGTCGTCATGGACCAAGTCCGGGTAAAAGCGTGCACTGTCTGCGAAACTAGCTGCGTACTTGGCCACCACCATCCTTCCTTGCTGAAACTGCAGGAGCTCCTGAATCCGAACGGAGAGTAAAATGGAGGGGAAAAGCTCCTCACGAAAGAAAAACTGAAAGTAGCCCCATAAAAGCAACGACTCGTCAAGAAACTGAGTCACCAGACTCCACCAACGCCAAGCTGCTCCGTGGAAAAGGTTGACAGCCAAAGCCACCATAAGATTTGTCAGCGTCTGCACAAGTCTGAAGAGGTGAACCACTATCTCGAGTCAAACCTATGCTGCCTGAGGGTCTGGATCACCACTGAACCTCTGTACTCTCTGTCGCTGGAACTCACAGAGTGCGCTCAACCTGCGCTCAAACTCAGTCTGCTCTGCTGAAGCTGTCTGTTGCTCAACAGGTGGGGGTGCTGCTACCGGCCCACCCAGAGAAAGGGACTCGCATGATGGATCCTGGACTGAGGTCTTGTAGCTCACAGGGTCGTCGTCACAAACCAAAGATGGTATCCTGGTTGGCTGTCTTCGCGGAGACATCCTGAATATTATCAAGGAGTGACGCGGTCAGATGAGCATATATGTATTTAACAGTCACAACAATGGGGAGCTGACTCAAGAAGTACAGTCAAAGACTCAATCCTATGTTATGCACAAACCAATTTTCCCTGCAACGAGTGTCTCAGCATGCCGAGTCGACAAGCGGGTTATCAGGGTCCTGGTGAATGGATACGTCGGATGTCGCACCATCACTGGACTCCCTGGCCTGAGAGCCGCTCTTGAGACACGTTGAAATTGTTGCCCTAGATCCCAACCAATTCCTTTTTAGGGACGTCCGAACAATGTCCCAAGGAAAGAACTAGCTCTGATACCACTTTGTCACGACCCGACCCTACCTGGGCTCGAGCCGCAACTACCCCAAGCCTGCCTCCATAGGCCAGGGGCTGGCGACAAGCACCGAAGGCTAAACAACTCGGGGAAGCCTTTGCCTGAGTACCTATACACACACACGCAGCCCACTCAATGCAGAAGTGCAGAGTAAAAAAGAAAAGTAAAGTACTAACTGCTATAAATAAACCACAGAGTGAATCGACCTCTAAATAGTACAAAGCAAGTGCTGAAGGTAAACTAAAAATAAAAGGGGAAAACACGCGCCCAACCAGAAAAGTGCCACAACCCGGCAACAGGTAAACAAAAGTAAAACAGCCGGGAGAGTCCCATACCTGGAACCTGACTATGACCACCGTACGCGGTCCAAGCTCCCGAACTCCTAAGCTCCACTGAAGTCACGACTAACATGTCTGTCGTCTGCAAGGGCACACCAAGTGCGGGCAAAGCCCAAGCAGGGGTGAATATAAAAATACTCAGTAGGATGCCCTGAAGGCTCGAGGGAGCAACAAAGGAGGTACTGAAGAGGTGAGCAGTAGATCGAATAGGGAGAAGTAAAGGAGAACAACTGAGAGTGGAGTAAAGAATACAGCTCAAAACAACAAGAAGAAGGAAGTAGACTCGTCCAAACACAATGAGCTAGAAACGGTGAGAAGATGAACTTCTCGTCGAGTCTTTGCTACCTATAGCAGGAGAGTAGACTCATCCAACCACGAGAAGATAGACACGGAAAGCACGTGGCATACCCCGCACGTCTTAGCCTCTCCTGGAAGGAGAGTATCCAAAACCCAATAAGTGGGTACTAGAACAAGGTATACATATATATATTCTCTGTCAAGAAACCCGAACAAGATCGTAAGGGGATCTCCGACCCGTAGCTCAGCCCAAGAAAGTGAGTGGCCAACAGTCCCAGAAGTAAACATCATCGATGCCCAGCATCCCGCACGTCTTCCTCGAACTACAAGTCAAGGGGCTCAAATCACTACACCTTGACACTATCCGCTTTGGGCGGCACTGACTCGCCCGCACGGTTTTAGGTCGCGTCTCGATGGGGAAAGCGCCCCTCGTACTTGAGAGTTCTGGAGAACGTCAAACCACACCTCGTCACTGCCCCGCAGTCGAGAGGTCCCCTCAAAGTTGACAGGCGACCCCTTGCCCAGCCCCGATGGAGGGTAATCCCTAGAATTCGATGGGTTCCCACTGTAGGGAGACCCGGCCAGAGTCGACGGGTGCCACACTGCCCAGTCCCATAAAAGGATAATCCACTGGAGGGAGACCCGGAAAAATTCATCGACGAGTCCCAATACCTAGTCCCGTAAAAGGGTAATCCACTGGAGGGAGGCTCAGAACCGTCATCGGGGACCACTTCCCAGCCCAGCTGGAGGTAAACCCGACATCGGGGACCACTTCCCAGCCCCGCTGGAGGTAAACCCGGAACCGCTCTGTCCATCCCTGCTGGATGGTACTGCTTGGTAAACACCAATGTACTGGTCATCCCTACTGGATGGTAACTCACTGGTCATCCATGCTGAATGGTAACCCACTGGCCACCCCTACTGGAAACAACCTCCTGGACAGACCTGCAAGAAACAACCTCCTGGGTAGAGGATCGGTGCCCGCGTAATGTGTTGGTCACATCGAATCCACAAGAACTCTACCAGGGAACACAAAGCAACTCTGCCAGCCAAACCATCGAGAACAGAACCAGGGGAAAACCACTCAACCCTGCTGGTCGAAACCAACGAGAATGAAACCAGGGGAAAACCACTCAACCCTGCTGATCAAACAAACGAGAACAGAACCAGGGGGAAACTCAACCCGGCTGGTCAAACAAACGAGAACAGAACCCGAGGGAAACTCAACCATGCTGGTCAAACAAACGAGAACAGAACCAGGGGGAAACTCAACCCGACTGGTCAAAAAAACGAGAATAGAGGGACCCTCTATGTCGCAAGAGGTCAAGGGTACACAAAGCAGAACACTGAACGCACATGGGGCCCACACGATGTGTCCCCAAGTCAACTCCAACCAAGCACACAAATGTTCTCAGGTACAAACAACCACGTGTACCTCCAAGCATTCTCGTATACTCCCAGAGTATACCACATTTCCAGCCTAAAGGCTATCGTGCACACGGCACCCAACATCAACGCGAAGGGCGTAAACGTAACAACTCCAACTTGCCACATCATCGGCCCAGGCACGTCCAACTACATCTCTTCAAACATTACTTCACTCACACGAGAGTGCATGCGATCACACGCCAAAGGTCTGCTACAAACACAGTAGGACGAACCACCACCAGAGCACCTTACTTGCTTCTGAATTTAAAGAGATCTCAAAAGAGACTCTGCACATCCAAACGGATCATATCGTTGTAATCCTCGTGGAAAAACATGAGAGATAGACTATTTACTCGCCTCAAATGGATATCCGACGGAAAAGTCGCCAACACCGCTTTACACCCGAACGACGTCCCGTGATCCCGAGCCTCGGTCCCGAAAATAGTTGGGCGCATCGCACCATTACGATCTCCTCTGAAAGACACGTCAAATTGACTATTCACTTGCATGGAAAGGATGCCCGGAGAAAAAGATGCATTCTGGCGCACCGCACACGAGCGGTGCTACGTGGGATCCGCATCACGGTCCTAAAACGCAACAAACGGGTAGCACTGTTGTGATCCTCTCAGAAAAGTACACAATATTGACTATCCACTTCTCTGAAACGGACACCCGGTGATAAAGTTAGAAATCACCGCCAACTCCCAAAACGGACCTCGTGGGGGCCGCACCATCATGTAGAATTAAAGCGGGCGGATTGCGCCATTGCAATTCCCTCGGAAAAACACCCAAAATCAACTGCTCGCACACCCTGAATGGACGTCCGATGAAAAAGTTACAAAATGCTGCTCACAGCTTAAAAGACGGGTCGTGGGGCCCATGCCTCAACTCCAGTTTCAACGCCCGAAACTATACTGGTAATCTTTGTCTCGATGCCAGGGTCGCAACGCCGCTGACGACGCTCAAAACAGACATCGGATGTGTTCGCGCCGCCCCAAACAAAACCCCCCGGAAAAACATTAATTCACTTAAAGGTGTGTCACGCCTCTGAGGCCCCTCGTTTCGAGAATTAAAACCCCTGAAACCATCTCAAAAAGTTCGTCTCAATCCAAGGATCGTGTCGCCGCAGTTGGCGCCCAAATCAGATGCCCTGCGAATGATTTATTATTTATAAATCATTTTCATAATAATAATAATAATAATAATAATAATATTATTATTATTATTATTATTATTATTATTATTATAAACTTATTATTATTATTATTTTATTATTATTATTATTTTAAACTAGACCGGGCAGGATGGCCGGTCTTCTTCCGCACGCCGCCATCAGGACCCGCGGTTTGCGGGTCCTCGCTCCCCCAGCAGACCAGCTTCGGCCGGTCTTCCTTGACAAGCCAGCAGGACCCGCATTATACGGGTCTTGGCTTCCTTCGCACGCCCGAGGCCAGGCCTCGGGCTCCTCCGCTGAGCGCGACCGATCGGCGCACCTCGCCGCGGCCAGCGCCGCTGTGCTGCCCCTGCTACCCACTACGCTGTCGGCACCGCCTGGACACCGCACGACCGCCTCGGCTCGACCGCGAGCCACCCCCGACTGACTCCGCTGAAGCCGGCGCCGCCCCGCTCCAAGCCGCCGTCCAGATCTGCCTGCTGCTCACCGGACCGCCGCCGGAACCCCCCAGAAAACACCCAAACACATCCAAACTTTGTTGGACCGCTGCGGACGGCTCGGGACTCAGAAATTCAATCCTAAACAAGCGTCGGAAAGATCAGATCATAAAATACGCGATTGTGAGATTTGCTTGAAAATTAAACAGCATTTTGATAATACAAATCTAGTTCAAGGAGATTGCGGGAAGGAAAAATAAAAACGTAAACACGCTCCTACCTCGCAGGGCTTCGCCCGACGCTTCCCGCACGATCCGCCGCCGTCGCAATGCTCGGAATTGGGAGAGGAGATCTTGACAGTGGTGGAGAGCTTCCTCCTTGAGATCTCCTTCCAAGGAAGTGTAAGGGGAGAAGAAGAGGTGGGGGTTAGGTTTAAGTAGAGAAAATTAATTAAAAAGTTTTAATTAATTTAACTCCCAAATTAACCAGCATCTGAAACCTTTGACAGAGTCGAGGTTAAGTCTCCCCTAGGGTAAACACCACATCACGAGCACAACGGCAGTCTCAGAATTTTAATATGAGCCTTCGTTCGAAAGTTATAAAATTTAACGTCCGAAGTCGCTAAATTACAAAAACGCCCCTGGCAGCATTTTTCACAGAAGGTCTGCGCCTGCCAAAATTACACCCCTCTTAGGGTAAACGGCATGTTCCGGATTTAAAGGCGCCCTCGGTTTTCCCATCCGAGCAACCATTTAATAGATACCTGAGTTTAACCATTAAACGAATAAATAAATTAATTTATTTATCCGTTTAATGTTCCGTTAATGGGCGAGGGGTCCCAACGTCCCACGCCGACACGTTTTATGACATTCCTAGGGTAAACACCCCATTTCGGACCCATCTGTGCACTTAGATTCCTGATCCAGATCTCAGTTTAGGAGTTATCCCATTTATTTGGTGTGCCCAGTGTGAACACACTGAAAATTTAATTCCGGCCACACCGGGGCTCGGAATCGCACGCCGTCTGAAGGCACTGCTCTGGAATAACATCAAGAATATTAGAAAGTTTTTTATAGAAAAAACCGGGTTCTTACATACTTAGTTGTCATGAACCAAGTCGGGTTTCCATCCGAACCGATGCCCGACCCAGTATGTGGCAAGGCTCGAAGGGCACTCTCAATCCCTACGGGCTGGCACAAGTGCTCGGGTATCAAAATAAAACTTGGGAACAATTTACCCAAATAAACAAATGTAAATAAATCAAACAACAATATAAAATAGACCAAAGATGAAAGTCACAACCAAACGTGCCTTTGACCAAAAACCAAAATTTGAGTTGCATGTTTTAAAACTAAAAACCAAACAAGAGCTACCACTCAGTAGGGTGACCAAAAACCAATACAAAAACCTCCACCTCGTGTGAGGACACCACCCTCAAGCCATCTCTACAATGCCACACCAAAAACTCAACTAACAACCTAAACTACCACTCCCAAAAGTTGGACCCTTACCTGTATTAAACATAAACAAATCTACTTACACCCAAAGGTATAAGTAGGGTGTGAGCAATCACCCAGTAGGATGCCACCAAGAAAAGATTCTGCATACAAGCATTAAAAGACAAATACATTTTCAATGATAAATAAAGGAAAGAAATAAATGCTTGAGCAACATTAATGAAAACATTTTTCATGAAACAACCTTAAAGAAAAGAAGTTTAAAGCAAACACATGTTTTTTTAGTAACTCAAGTGACATATCATGTATCATTGGTGTGTGAAAAGTAACCAAGAGCACCAAAATATGGGAGAGGCCATGTGGGTACTAGTAACAAGTGGGACCCTAGAACATCGTGTCTCGATGAAACGTGGCTTAGAAACCATGACCCTTAGAAACTGTGGCTTAGAAACCATGAACCTCATAAAATGTGGCTTAGAAACCACGACCCTCAGTCATTCATATGTTTTGTTTTTGTTTCAATCGTCAGTCCTGCCAGTGAAACCAGACCAAGCCACCTCCGAAACACTAGCCCACTAGTCCAAGTCCCCCCATCTAATACCCCAGGCTTCCGTCTTTATGCTCATCTAAAATTCAAGTTCACATCACATGTCACATTAACACTTAAGAGACAAACAAGGTGTTTACACACAAGAACACGCCATTCGCACACTGATACCCTCTTTTAAAGCCATACGCACACCAAAAAACTTTTTAGAACTTAACTTGAACTGCTTGCACATTAAATTAAACCAGTTGTACAGTTTTATAAAAATAATTTTTATAATTAAGAAATCCACTAAGAAAAATTATTAAACAGTTTCTAAACATGTCGCAAAAAAATTAAGGCAAAAAGTCACTCAAAGCCCTTTTCAAAGCAAAACATATTCTGACACCATGCCAAGACATAAACTGCATCATCCTCACATCCTAACTCACACACTGCATAGTTTACAAAATAATGATAAATAGTTCAAAGTGGGTTTTCACAATAAAAATGGACTAAGATCACTTAAACATACTTCTAAAAAAATTAAATGCACAATAGAACTTAGTCAAAAATAATTTCGCAGCATGAATACTAATTGACTAAGGGGATAAATTAATTAAACAAACTAGAAAATGATCATCATTTAATATTTGTGTGCAGAATCACCTACCGATGTGTCGCAAGTTTCGCAAAATTGGTGCGAACTACCGCACACCAATGCAGCTCAAACAAACTCAAATACACCCTAAAAACAATACATCAACCCATTTTCATCAGAATCAAACCGACCGCAACCTAAAACCCCAACCCGACAACCCCCAAAATTAAAAAAAAAACTGAAAGAGGGTGAACGCACCAACGATGAGGAAGCAAAAGGGGAAACCGAGCCAGATGGGTGTGCTGGAGATGAGTTGCACCGGAAAAATCCAGCTGGAAAGAGAGGGTCAGCACAAGGGAAAGCAGTGCAGCCGAGAGGGAGGAGAGTGTGGCGCGGTTGTCCGGATGAGGGAGGAGGGTGGCCTAGCATAGAGGAGGAGAGGGAAAGGAGGTTTGTGGCGTGTCTATCCGAAGGAGGGAGGAGGATGTCCTGGCGCAGAGGAGGATAGGGAAAGGAGGTGCGTGGCGCAACTGGGTATGAGGCAGCAAGGAGGGCGGCTACAAGGAGGATGGTTGTGGGTGGGTGCGAGGCGGCTGCAAGGGTTAGCTGGAGGAGATGCAGCGCGCTATGGGAGAGGGGCGGATGAACAGTGCCATGCAAGGAGAGAAGATGAGGGAGGAGAAATAAAAGAAAAAATAAATAGAAAGGAAGGGATAAAAAAAGAGAAAAAATAAGAATAAAAATAAAAAAAATACAAAAAAAGGGGTGGAATATGAACCTAAAAAAACTAAACCAATCTAAAATAAAAATGATATATGAATTTAATAATATAAATTAATAAAGGGATCAATAATAATAATACTAATTATGTTAATAATAAAAAATATATTTGCTTAAAACGTTAATAATAAAAAGATCCACCTGTACACTAGGCAGGCTACTCGGCTTTGCCTGTGCCCTGCCCGAGCGTCAGGCATTGTCAAGCCAACATTCATTTATCAGTGTAAAAAGTGCACAACTAACATCGGGCTCTACCCACATTCCAACAAAACAATTATAAAAATGGCAGATGAAATCATGAGATAAAAATTAAAATTAAAAACATACTTCAATGCAAAGTCCGGGTATGACAATTCTCCCCACCATGGAAACTTTTCACCCTCAGAAAGTCAATTCGAAGCCTGATCAGAGAATATAAATGGGTACTCCTGCTCAACCCATGACTTCCACTCAAAAGTCTCATGCTCATCATTTCCATGCAACCAAATAATGCGAACCAAGGGAATGGACTTCTCACGAAACACCTTCTCTTGATAATCCACTATCTGCACTGGCTGCTCAAAAACTGATAAGTCGGGCTCTATCTCCAACTCCTCACAATTCAACACATGATATGAATCGGGATTATACTTTTTCAGTTGGGAGACATGGAATACATCATGAATTTATGTCAACTGAGAAGTAAAAACTAACCTGTATGCCACTTTGTCAATCCGATCAGTAATCTCGAAAGACCCAACATACCTCGGCGTCAGCTTACCCTGCTTTCCCAAGCGGCGGTGACCCAAGTGAGGGGACACCTTCAAGAACACCCATTCACCCACTGAAAACTCAAGATATCAACACCTTTGATCAGCATAAGATTTGTGGTGACTCTGAGATGTCAATAATCGTTGTCTTATCAACTTGACTTTCTCAGATGTCTCCTGCACAATGTTTGGTCCTAAAAGTGAGGTATCACCTACCTTATCCCAACACAAAGGAGACCGAAAAGTCCTACTATAGAGCGCCTCAAAGGGTTCCATTATAATAGAGGATTGGTAACTGTTATTATAAGCAAACTCAACCAATTCCAAATGGATATTCCATGAACCTCCGAAATCCAACACACATGCGCGAAGCATGTCCTCCAGAATCTGATTTGTCTGCTCTGTCTGGCCATTCGTCTGAGGATGGTATGTCGTGCTCATCTTAATCTACAACCCCAAATCCTTTTGGAGGCCTTCCAAAAACCAAGAGGTAAAGCGGGGGTCCCTGTCAGAAACGACCGTTGATGGTACACCATGGAGTCTGACCACCTCCTAAACATACAAACGGCTCAACTCATCCACCTTTGTTGTATCTCTGATCGGGATAAAGTGCACTGACTTGGTCAAATGATCAATCACCGCCCAAATAGAATTCCTCACCTGAGGTGTATGAGGAAATCCAACAATGAAGTCCATGGCGACCTCATCCCACTTCTAGGTAGGAATGGGTAATGGCTGAAGCAGGCCATATGGTCTCTGATGCTCTGCTTTCACCTGCTAACAAGTGTAGCATCTTGATACAAAGTCGGATATGTCTCGTCTTATACTTGGCCACCAAAAAGGGCGATGAACATTATAATAAATCTTGGTAGTACTAGGATGGATGGCCCACTGAGACTGGTGTCTATCTTGCATCACCACCTTCCACAGAGACAACAACATCATTGCACGACTCTTGAAGCACAAAATCCTCTCATGAGACAAAGACCAATCAGAATTAGTCTCACCACCATGAAGAAACTACATAGATCACTGACCAAGATCATTGTCGGGCTACTCCCACTGAATCAACTCCAGAAGAGCATGATTCAACTTAATGCTAGACAAGAAAGTACCTCTATTGTGCTTCATGATCTCCAAGTGCATCTGGGCAAAGAGCCCCATCAAAGTCCACTCATCACTAGACTTACTCAAAGCCTGCACTGGTACTTTCCTACTCAAAGCATTTGCCACCACATTTCCCTTGCCCAGGGTATAGACAATATAAAATTTGAACCCCTGCAAGTACTTGATCCAACGGCGCTGCCTCAGGTTTAGGTCCTTCTATGAGAAGATGTAAGCTAGGCTCTTGTGGTCAGAGTAGACCACAAATTTCTTCCCAGAGAGGTAGTGCATCATATCTTCAAGGCATGAATGACCGCTGCCAACTCCAAGTCGTGAGTTGGGTAATTATTATCATGCAGCTAGAGCTGGTGAGAACCATAATCCACTACATGATTATCATGCATGAGTACACACCCAAGGCCCATACCTGAATCATAACAATAAACCACATAGACCTTCCTAGAATCTGGTAATATCAACACAGGTGCAGTGGTCAACCGTTGATTAAACTCCTCAAAGGATTCCTAGCACTGTGGGCTCTATTCAAACTTCACCCCTTTCCAGGTGAGTGTAGTCATGGAGGAGGCAAGCCACGAGAAATCTCAAACAAAACATCTGTAATAATATGTCCGGCCAAGAAAACTCCTAATCTCAAACACATTACTTGGTTTTTCCCATGACATCACTGCACTAATCTTCTCAGGATCTACTGAAACTCCTTGTTCAAAGACAACATGCCCCAAAAACTTTACTTCTCTGATCTGGAATGTGCACTTCAAAATTTTGGCATACAAGCGGTGATCATGCAAAGTGCCCAAAACAATATGCAGGTGATGCTCATGTTCCTCCTCAGATCCATAATATACCAGGATGTCATCCACAAATACCACGACAAAGGAGTCGAGATACTGGTGGAACACCCTGTTCATGAGTTCCATGAAAACCGTCAGATCATTTTTTAAACTGAAAGGCATGACTAGGTACTTGAAGTGACCATACCTGCTCTAGAAAGCCGTCTTCAGAATGTCTGCTTCTCTCACCTTGAGTTGGTGGTATCCTAATCACAAGTCGATTTTGGAGAACCACTTTTCCCCCTTTAGTTGGTCGAACAAATCATCAATCTAGGGTAAAGGGTGTTTATTCTTGATGGTTGTCTTGTTCAATTTCTAGTAATTAATGCACAACCGGAGGGTTCCATCGGCCTTCTTTGCAAACAAAACTGGGGAGGCCCAAGGAGAGACGCTTGGGTGATTAAATCCTTTGGATTATAAACCGTCCAGCTATATCTTTAATTCCCTCAATTCAGTGGGGGACATGCAATATGAGGGAAGAGATATAGGTTGTTTTCCTAGCACCAACTCAATCGAGAACTCCACATCCCGCTCTGGGGGTAATCCTGAAAAATAATATGAAAATACCTCTGGAAACTCATTCACTACATGAGGTAATCCACTATGAGAAGTTCCACTATCGTCCTCTAATGCGAGCGACGATAACTGGTAAGCAAGATTCCCCAACTCAGGAAGTGGAGGTCACGCGCGACCTGATTGAGGATCTCATTCCCCAAGAAATACATGGGGGCTCCCATCAGGTGCCATAAAACTAACCCATCACCAATAGAAGTCAATATGTTCTTGGAAATGCACCAGCTAGTCCATGTCAAGGATCACATCAAACAAGTCCATATCTAGGACCAAGAAATACCACTTCATCTCAACTTCTAACATAGAGAGCGCGCGCAACAGACACCTAAGGGCTTGCTCCCTCTTTTTCCCCAACGGTGTTACCAACTCCATGGAAAAAAGATAACAGTTCAGTTGGTAGGTTCAGCAGGTTCACAAGACGGGTAGATATAAAGGAAACTGAAGCACCAGTATCAAATAAAACTACAGTTATAGAAGATTCAATCAGAATGGTACCTCGAATAGTCGAAGGTCTCGCATCAGATCCAGTTGGTGCTTGATCCACAACATGCAGATGCCTAGTCTCTGCCTGAGAACGACCGCTCACCTAAGGCTCTGCCCTGATCCGGATCTCCCCAAAGATGATTTGGTCCTGCCACCACGGCCACTAAACCGAGATCTCATTGTCCTGGTCGGCTTTGACTGAACTGATACCCATCTGGAAGCTACAGATCCGGTCCCACTCTGGTAAGGGCGTACAGTCCTACAAAAGCAGTGTAGATGTCCTACAACTCCACACCCATGGCAAGGCCTGGGAGGGTATGGACATGCAGGTCAGATGTTCCCTACCCTTCCGCACTGATGGCACACAATATACCTTGTATTAGAAGCAATAGATGAGGTCTGCCTAAAAGGATGGCCTGAGTTTCCACCCGCCTTCTTCCCTTGCTCATCACACTTCCTCTTCTTCTCGGATGAACTGCCACTGACAAACCCTGACAATGATCCAAGAAACCCCAAATTTCATCTCTAATCAATATCGACCATGCAAGCACGATCGACCACCTCAGCATAAGTTCCCAGCTTGAACAAGAAAACTTGAGAGTAAATTTATGGTCGAAGGCCTTTCTCAAACTTCTGAGATTTAAAAGATTCATTTGAAACAACATCAGGTGTGTACTGCACTAGATCAACAAAGCAATTTGCATACTCCATCATTGTCTGATCCCCTTGTGAAAGATCCATGAACTCCCAGGATCTGGCGTAGGCCAGGAACTCAGGACAGTACTACTCGTTAAAGATAGCTTTGAAATCCTTCCAACTTATCTGCTCATGCTTTCCAGCCTGAAGCACTGATTCCCACCACTTGCGACTAGAACCCTCTAGCTGAAATGAGGCACACTTTACCCTGACCTCCTCAGGCATGCCAAGGAACTCGAACATATACTCTATATTTTCAAGTCATTCCTCTACCTCTCGAGGTTCTGAGCTACCTCAAAATGAAAGAGGTTTATTCTTCAGAAACTCCTGAGCCTTATCCTTCTTGGAGCCAGACCCATCTCCTCTAGTTAGAATAGGAGCAGGAGCAGGAGTCACCCCTTGTCCTAAAGCCTGAACAGCCCGGACTACATCTTCCACCAACCTCTGATCAAGCGGCGAAGGAGAACTCTCTCTGACTTCCTCTTTTGGGTGCATGTAATCTCTCTGGGGAAGCATCTTGCTATAAGGAGAAACAGTCACAAAAAGAACATCATTAATACATCATGTCTAAAGAAAAATAAAATTTCAACAATGACAATAATCATCAATAAACCAAACATGCAAAAGTAACATCGTGTCCAAACCACTTCTTCCCTGCCCAATGTCCACGTATAGTCTGCAACCTATACGTACCACCTAGAAGAGAAGTCAAACAAGCATCCTGACACCCCATTACAACTCAGGATCTGTTACGAGGTGTGTTTGCCAGACACCCTACTCGCAACCAGAATTTTGAACCCTGACAGTCTTAGCTCCTATCTAACTAGACTCGTCCCAAATAAAATAACCCAAACAACAAAACCTCCTCTGATACCATTTTGTTATGAACCAAGTCGGGTCACCATCAGAATCGATGCCCGACCCAGTCCGTGGCAAGGCCCGAAGGGCATTCCTGATCCCCACGGGCCAACACAAGTGTCCAAGTATCAAAATAAAACTTGGGAACGATTTACCCAAATAAACAAATGTAAATAAATCAAACAACAATATAAAATAGACCAAAGATGAAATTCACAACCAAACATTCCTTTGACCAAAAACCAAAATTTGAGTTGCATGTTTTAAAATTGAAAACCAAACAAGAACTACCACTTGGTAGGGTGACCAAAAACCAATATAAAAACCTCCACCTGGCGAGAGGACACCACCCTCAAGCCATCTCCACAACGCCACGCCAAAAATTCCACTAACAACCTGAACCACCACTCCCAAAAGCTGGACCCTTACCTATATCATACATAAACAAAACTACTTACACCCAAAGGTGTAAGTAGGGTGTGAGCAATCTCCCAGTAGGATGTCACCAAGAAAAGATTTCACACAAAAGCATTAAAAGACAAATACATTTGCAATGATAAATAAAGGAAAGAAAAAAATGCTTGAACAACGTTAATGAAAACAGTTTTAATGAAACAGCCTTAAAGAAAATCAGTTTAAAGAAAACACATGTTTGTGTAGTAACTCAAGTGACATATCACGTATCATTGGTGTGCGCAAAGTAACCGAGAGAACCAAAAGATGGGAGAAGCCCTATGGGTACTAGTAACAAGTGGGACCCTAGAATGTTGTGTCTTGGTGAAACATGGCTTAGAAACCACGACCCTCGGAAAACGTGGCTTAGAAACCAAGACCCTCAGAAAATATGGCTTAGAAACCATGACCCTTAGTCATTCATATGTTTTGTTAGTGTTTCAATCGTCAGTCCCGCCAGTGAAACCGAGCCAAGCCACCTCTGGAACACTAGCCCACTGGTCCTAGTTCCCCCCACCTAATACCCTAGGCTTCCCTCTTTGTGATCATCTAAAATCCAAGTTCACATCACATTTCACATTAACACTTAAGAGCCAAACAAGGTGTTTACACACAAGAACACGTTATTCGCACACCGATACCCTCTTTTAAAACCATATGCACACCAGAAACTTTTTAGAACTTAACATGCACCGCTTGCAAATTAAATTAAACCAGATGCATAGTTTTATAAAAAAACACTTTTTATAATTAAGCAATCCACTAAGAAAAATTATTAAACAGTTTCCAAACATGTCGCAAATTTTTTTTGAAGGAAAAAAGTCACTCAAAACCCTTTTCAAAGCAAAGAATATTCTGACACCATGCCAAGACATAAACCGCATCATCTGTACTTCCTAACTCACACAATGCACAGTTTACAAAACAATGATAAACAATTCATAGTGGGTTTTCACAATAAAAATGGACTAACATCACTTGAACATACTTTTAACAAATTAAATGTCCAATATAACTTAGTCAAAAATAATTTTGCAGCATTAAGACTAATTGACTAAGGGGCTAAATTAATTAAATAAACCAGCAAATGATCATCATTTAATATTTGTGTGCGGAATCACCTACCAGTGTGTCGCAAGTTATGCAAAATTGGTGCGCAAGGACCGTCGCACACCAACACAACTCAAACAAACTCAAATACACCCTAAAAACAATGCATCAACCCATTTGCATCAAAATCAAACTGCAACTGAAAACCCCAACCCAACAACCCCAAAATTAAAGAAACAACCGAAAGAGGGTGAACGCACCAGCGGTGAGGAAGCAGAAGGGGGCAATCGAGACAGATGGGTGTGTCGGAGATGAGTTGCACCGGAAAAATCCGGCTGGAAAGAGAGGGTCGGCATGAGGGAAATCAGTGCGGCCGAGAGGGAGGAGAGTGCGGTGCAACTGTCCGGAGGAGGGAGGAGGGTGCGGCGCGGCTATCCGAAGGAGGGAGGAGGGTGGCCCGACATGAAGGAGGAGAGGGAAAGGAGGTGCGTGGTGCGACTATCCAGTGGAGGGATGAGGATGGCCCGACGCTGAGGAGGAGAGGGAAAGGAGGTGAGTTGTGCGGCTGGGTACGAGGCGGTAAGGAGGGCGGCCGCAAGGAGGACAGTTGTGGCTGGGTGCGAGGCGACTACTAGGGTTAGCTGGAGGAGACGCAGCGCGCTAGGGGAGAGGGGCGGATGAACAGTGTCACGCGGGGAGAGAAAAAATGGAGGAGAAATAAAAGAAAAAAAATAAATAGAAAGGGATAAAAAAAGAGAAAAGAATGAGAATAAAAAAATAAGGGTGGAATGGGAACCAAAAAAAACTAAACCAATCTAAAATAAAATGACATGAATTTAATAATATAAATTAATAAAGGGGTCAATAATAATAATAATACCAATGATGTTAATAATAATAAAAAATTGCTTAAAACGTTAATAATAAAAAGATCCACCCGCACACCAGGCAGGCCGCTCGACTTCACCCATGCCCCACCCGCGCGTCGGGCATTGTCAGGCCAACGTTCATTTATCAGCGCAAAAAGTGCACAACTAACGTCGGGCTCAACCCACATTCCAAAAAAAACAATTATAAAAAGGTCAGATGAATCACGAGATACAAATTAAAATTAAAAACATACCTCAATGCAAAGTTCGAGTGTGACATTAGTTATTTGGTTGAATGACATGTGACGTATTCATTCGAACTGGGTTAATCTATTTCAGGGAATCATGAACGTATGAGATGGACTATACTATATTAACATGCTTCATGTATAGTGGTCACTCAATGGTATGGAAAAAGTGATTATATAAGTACACATACAATGTATATGATACATCTTGTGGTGGACATGGTCATATAGAGATATGAGTGTTTTTTATCGAGATCACGCCAGACCCCTTTGTAGCTTAAATGGCACTAACATTTTGATTGTGTCCACTTTTTTATACATATGTTAATTAGAGAATTCATATTTTTTCAATGCTGAAAAAGACCATAGGGTTGCAAAATCAAGCCTTGGAATAAGGATTAAATTTTGGGCAAAGATTTTGTTCCAAAATGAAGAGAATTTGATGAATTTGGATAGATTCAGAGAGAATTGTGGATTGTTTTTCATAAAGTCCTTATAGGATTTTAGTAAAAGTGGGAGATTGATGGTTATGAACTAAAATTAATGAATTGTATTATATGATTCATCTATATAGTAAGCCTATGATATGAATCATATGCCTACGATATGCATTATAAGCCTAGATATGAATGTGATTCATATCATAGGCTATGATTTGGATATATCATAAAAGGCATGGAGATGCCTCAGTTGTATGGTATGAATGGCTTACGATATGGGTAATCAAGTGCATGAGCCACTATGACATCTTCTAAATGGGTTTTCTTCCATCACTACTACAAATATGGCTTATAATAGCGCTAAAAACTGCCTTTAACAGCGCTAAAAAAGCATTGTTAATCTCGGCGAAGATAAAGGAGGTCCCCTTTTTCAGCGCTAAAAAAGCGCTGATAAAAGTTCTCCTTTATCAGCGCTCAGCAAGCGCTGATAAATGTAGTCTTTATCAGTGCTATTTTCAGCGCTGATAAATGTATAATATATCATCGCTAAAAAGATCGCTGATAAACACTACCTTTATCAGCGCTATTTTGAGCGCTGATAAAAACTACCTTTATCAAAGCTCAAAATAGCGCTGATATATTATCCATTTATCAGCGCTTAACTAGCACTGATAAAGGCCAAAGATCCTGTGCAAAACCAAAACCTGCACAGAACCTGGACAAATTACAGCACCTGCACACAGCACAAACAACACCCACACACAAAGCAGAGAAGAACAAAAATGCTACATACATTTACTTGAAATCATGAATACAAAACAACACACTGCTATATACATTTCAAGCAATGTTTAATTTGGTTACAATTACAATTATCCAACATAGTTAAAAATAATGATGTTCCGTCCTTTTTGCATCCATCTGCTCTAAAAAATTGTCGTCTATGACGGCGGTTTCTGAACAAAGCATTCGAACTGAGGAAAAATATTTCACCTACATAAAAAACAAATATCATGTTAGTAATACAATAATGAAATAAAGAATGGGGTTGCTAAATTTAATTATACTAGTGAGGCACAAAACATAAAATAACTAATTAACCAAGAGACACAATTAGGTCAATGCCCTTACCTCAACTAGAAGTCCAATAAACTATCTTCAGTTCATACCAACCAAAACTGAGTCCATGATCACATGTATTAATGTCCAACAACATTAAATTACATAATTAGTTAATTTTAACAAAAAATCCAGCATGGTATAATAGGATCCAAACTCATCATGTAATCCAACAAAGCCAGAATGCTGAGAAACTAGGTGTGATCCACTCCTGACGCACCCCTAAGCCTAGAAAACACTAAATCCCCAATATATATTACTAAATTTATGACAAATTAAGCCTAAATTTTTGAAAACCCATAAATAAATCTTCCACAAATTATAATCTGCATCAAATAATGATTGATTACTAGGTTATGAAATTTTGAGACATGCTCTAAGAGTTATATATAAAAGTCCCATGAAGAACAATGATTTATCCATACTATGGTATAATAATCACACCTAGTACCCTAAAAACTGAATGAAAATCTTTGATCAAGAAGTTAGATAAGCAAGGGAGATGTAAGAGAAGATACCACATTGATTCGAAATGACGAACAACTGATAATCCACTCAGGTTTAAAGGGAAGGAAGGAGGGGAATGGGGTTTGGCCACCCCCTAAGAACTTGGTGCCCAAACGAAGAAACCTGGCGAGGTTTATACTTTATAAACCCATCACCCACATAAAAATAAGTTTTAAATCATGTTACATGAAATGAACCAAGTGGTGACATCACTATATTTTGGGTCCAAACCCTTACTTGACCCCTTTTCCCCATTCACGACCATTATCACCCTATTAAATGCATTCATGTTGTGAATTACCCTTTCACACTATGAGTAGCCTAATGCTACTACATTTCAATAGAATTACTACCCAAATCATCCTTGATATCCTCCCAAAACCCAATGACATCCCTTTAGCCCCAATACATGTCTGAAACACCTATTAGAACTGGTATATTGTGCCTTTTTCGATGATTTTTTTTGTTATTATGGAATTCCATAATTCCCCATTGGAAGTGTACCAATGTACTAATCAGATGTTATATGATATACCATGAAGGTTCTTGTGTCCATGTATTAGATGAGATATCAATGAAAATTTATCTCATTATTATACATACCAACACATCAAATCCGAGCATTAGAGACCTTCAGGTTTTCTTCAACTACTTCTAGTTATGACATGGAAGTGGGATAAGATTTTTATGGGATATTAGGTTAGGTTTTCGTGTACCCCTTGATGGAAGAATTAAATATGGGTTTTGATCAATTGGATGACCAAATAATATCAATTTATGTACATTTTATATGAAAAAAATTATAAGAAAATCAAAATTCAATTTTTAATTGAGATTATCTTTTTACATGGATTTAATTCTACTATAGTCTTTTATAGGGAACCTCATTTTACATCTTGTTTTTGGATAGGTCCCTATGAGAAAATGGGATGCCATGTATGATTGAGCATGACATATGTTTCTGACACTTTCTGCAGGGGCACGTTGCCTGGAGCATGCTGACGTTCGATGGTGGTGCATTGTAACACACATTCATTCGTTACAAAGGTGAGTGACATTCATCACTTATAAAGAGATGTCTTCTCCTTGATTGAAACAGGTTGATGGGATGTCGTTCATTCCATCCATCGATTCCTCCTCAGAATTCATTACCAAGTATGAGTCTCCCTTATAGAATAAGACGTTGTTTGTGAAACTTGTTCCTGGTTCCATCTCTTTATGGATGATGGTTAATTACAATGATTATATCAGGACATTCCAAAGGGCCATTCCAGGGCATAATACTTTGGTTAGGAAAGTATTCACATTGGGAATCAGTGGAATGTATGTACACTAGAACATTGGTCACATGTATTCATCGTCGTTAAAGGGATTCTCAGCGAAATGGAAACCCATGTTTAACTTGTGGTATTCCATGAGTTTAACATCCCACAGGGATAGAGGGTCATGATTTAATGTCTTAAGGAGATGTAATGGGTGGATCAAAACACTTATAAAGGTGGATTAGGTAGGTACATCTCTAGGAGGGAGCACCTGGAATGTTTACCTGATAGATGGATCAAAACACCCAATGAGGTCTGACCCAAGTGTGGTGCATCCCATAAAGGTAAGGTTTCTCATTTTGAAGACTTATTTGGTCGCCACTAAGGGAAAAACAGGAGGGAAAATAAGCGAAGGTGTACCCTAGTAAGGGGGTCACCATGGTTTACCATTGGTTGGGATTTAACCTCATAGAGGCTTCCTACGTACCCTATTTAGAATACAAGGATCAAAACCCATATATTTAAAAGAGGTATGGTGTGGTTATTACCCATGGTTATCTTCCCTTCACACTAGGAATAATCTTGGTTGGATGAGTATGGGTTTTGTGGGGATTATGCATTGTCAGATTCCCAGGTTCTTCCAAGAGTAGCAATGGGATGAATGGGACATACGTGCTAAGATGGACCATGTGAATGGCGTGATCCTTGTAAAGAGGCATGAGGCACAAAAAACAAGTGAAGATGTTTGTAAACATTATTTATGGTGGCCATGGGGCTCATCAGACTCCCCATACCTTCCATAAACACCTCAAAACATCACGAGGACCAGATTTTACATGATGGTGCATCACATGGTTGATTCTTTTGATGATGTACTGGTTGTTTGAGCTTGGATTTCATCTCAACCAGCCTTTCCCTTACTTGAATTATCATGGGACACATATTTTGGTTCCAAAAAATCCCTCAACAATACCGATTATCTCATGCATCTACCTAGAAATAATTGTGCAAGTCAAACAACAACACATGTACTCAAATACAAGTTCAAACAAACGAGATACAAAACATTGAAATTTCTTAAAAATGAACCAAGGGGTACACATGTGCTCAAATACTATCTTTGCATGTTGAATCTGATCCCTCTACTTTAATTTCAGCAATATTTATATTTAGGCCCTATATCTAACTGAAAATGGTGGATATAGACCATATTTGTTGTTTCTATCCATCGTTTGTTGGAAAATGGATTTTTTTGATCCTTGGTGGTTTCGTCGTTCACCCCATATGCACTGTACACCATCATGCCTTAATTCAATATTGATTTGTTCAAAGATCAATAATATGAATCTGGGGATAGAAAACATTGAGTAATAAATTAAGATTTCAATACATCAGAGCATTCTCAATTCACCAAAGAAATTTGGAGGATAATCAATGATCATATATAGATAACATAAGTAGTAGGAATTCACCTTTATCCTATTTGTGTACAGTCTTCCATCAGGTATGTTGCCCATTCGTTTCTAAACACATGTATATCATCTTCTGAATATGAGTTTTTGCGACAGTCATGGTAGTACTGAAAAAATATAAATACACAAAGGATTAATAAATATTTTAAATGAACTCGTAATTATTTTTGAAAATACCTCATCAGGGATGCTAGTTTGTTGATGAAATAAGATCTCTTTCATAAATTTACAAACATAATAACCATAGTCTTTTCCATTTGTTTGTTTTGGACACTACAGAAACATTGACAACAAAAAGTAATTTGTTTTGATATGTGTTTGGATAGTGCAATGTTATTATACATACCCGGATACTTTTCCAGTTGTAGATCTTGTAGTCTTGGTCATCTTATGCCCTGGATTCATTCCATGCATTAGATGATATTGATGCACCGCCCTATCATAACAAAATCCTCATTAAAATATAACATAAATTATATAACTAGATGCTTAGTTTTAAAATGTTGGATCTAGTGTATTACAAATTAACAAATTCCATCATGCGTGGTCGGTTTGTTGGATATCCATGTGTTGAATCCAGAAAATAAATCTTTGGAGTATCCAAATTGATTGCAATCAGCATCCAATGCTCCCTAAAAATACAAAAAGGAATAAGTAAATAAATAAATGAAAATATAGTTGATATGATTAAATTGTAGAGTTTTACCCCTGCATCATTGGTATTAAAAAGAGTCTGTCATCCGTAATTTTGTTTTCAAACGATTTGAGCAGGGATGACATTATTGTAGTCTCTTTATCAGAATATATTTTGTCTTTTGAAGAGGTGGTGTGAGGACTAACGAGTCCAAATTTTTGTTCATGGTGAAATCCCTTCAATTGTTTTTCATATATATGTATGCGACAAATATAAAATGTATTTAGTCATAATTATCAGAGTATATCATCTTTTGTAAAATCAAATCATGAAAACATACCTCATGTATACATTTACAACTGAGGCGCCTAGCCATTCATACTTGAGGAGTTCATTTACATTTTCAGCACTAATGAAATCTGATGTTTCCTCTCCATACATATCTTTTTTGAAATAAATTGTGTGAGTATTTTCGCCTTTCAACTTTGTATCCACATGAGCCTACAATGATATTAACTGTGGATATAGAACAGGCGGGGTGAAGGTGCTCTCAGTAGACCGTTTCAATGGGTTGGTTGATCCTTAAGATAGTTTTGAGCTGATATTTTGTTTCACCCCACAGTCTTTGTCATTCTGTAATAACATTCATCAGTTCAAACCTTTTTTCATTAAATGTTAAAGGTCCAACTTGAAAAATAAATTGGAAATGGATACCTTTTTGTCGACATGTTTTTTTACAAGAACTGTTGGCCATGCAATGAATGTTCCAACAGCATGTTCAACCGTATGAATGTCGTCATCGTCATTTGGAACAGGTGGCTCGGTACTCAGCTCATTAGCTGCGTTAATTGACACTCTAAGATGATCTTTTGGAAGCTGTCTATTGCGTAGCATGTCGTTTTGCGTATTGAACACAGTAGCCCTCGCTATAAGGCGATAGGTGGGAGTTGATAAATATAAATCACAATCATTTTCACCCTGTGGAATATTAGTACAGGAAAGGTATCAGTGTCTATGTAAATCACATTTCACAGAAATAATTATTAAAACATTGATTACCTCATCTAAGTAAGGTTTTTTAGGGGAATGGCTCGCCTCAAAGTTGGTGGGGGGTGGGGCGGGATCGTCACACACGGGTTGTTGTTGAGTTGTTTCTTCTCTTTGCCTCTCCCCCATCAATTTTTCTATCATCTATCTCTGGTATTATAATTCTTCTTGAAAAATATATGATTGTTCTTGCAGCTTTTCCATTTTTTCATTTTGATCCTCCGCTTGTTTTTTTTTTGAAAATATGTTCGGGGTGTCACCCCAAAACCCGCACCTCTGACGCGACCATACTGTTCTGGCTACTTCAAGGCTGCTGAAAGTATGTCTGCATCTGATGCGGTTGTTGTTGATTCTTGTGACTACGTCAGATAGAAAATATAGAAAAATAAGTAGTTATTGTAATGTAATAGTGATTTAAAGCAAATCAAATTTATATTATGTCATACTTACACATGTTTCCCACACTTTTTGTGTGTTTTCATCTATCAGTATCCCCTCTTTATTTACACGAGACTCCTTCCATAACACATGGAGTGGGATGGATATGGCTTTCGATTTCGATTCATCAATCTGCATATAAACAGAGAAACATGGTTATGGTGTTGTTTTATGTCACATACTAGTAGTAGGATAGATTTAAAAGACGTACCAATTTTTTCTCAAGTTCAGCGTACCCCATCCTTGCTTTACAGTAAGGGTACGCTGGTTCTGTTGCGCGTTTTTTATTTTCAGCACTTAGTAGCTGTTTCATAAATAAAAAAACTGTCAATCGGAGTTATGAATACAAGCAAACGTCAAACAACGTATTACTCCACACAATGTACCTGAAAAGTCTGCTCCCCACGACGGTTGCTAAACGCATCCCACGGTCCTTGGGATATCGATTGTGCGTAAAGAGGAGGTGGGTGCGGCTTGATTTTCCCTTCTGCATCTTTAAGATAATATTTCATTAAAATTGTGCGAAAACCTCTATGAATCCTTCCTGTAACTCTTAATACATATTCATTGTGCGAGGCATCTACTATAAATGCACTCTGCAATGGATGATGAAGAGTAAGTCAATGTTTTGGTATTTTATTTTATTTTAATAAATTAAAAAAATGATATCATAATGTTACCGTAATCTCTTCCCACATTAGTGTCTTTAGCCCGGTGATAACATGGTGCCACGACTGTACATCAATCGGCACGCGTTGCCGAGTGACGATTCCAATGTAGCTATTAAAGATGGCTCTGTTGAAGTTAACATGTTGGCCTCACTTATTCCATCCCACCTCAAATTTGATGCCTTTTGCTTTTTCCTTAAGGATTTTGGCTAACACTGTCAAACTACGACGCTCTTGTTTTTTTTGTGCTTTCAGGGTTTCATTTCCTACCATTTTCTTAGAAGTAGCATCAATATATTCCCCTGGAGCGCTAGCATTGGCAATGGGACCAGCAGCAATAGGTTGATAAACTTGTTGTACCTCGGCACTAGGACCAGCAACAACATGTTGAGAAACCTGTTGTTGCTCTGTACTGGGACCACCAACATCTGGTTGAGAAACCTGTTGTTGCTCTGCAGTGGGACCACCAACTGCTGGTTGAGAGACCTTTTGTGCCTCGGGATTGGGTGCATCAGTAGGTGTAGAAGTCATTATCTGCAGAAGTGGTTTAATATTTAATTTAGATTACATAAAAACAGCAGTGAACAGATAATAACTTAACATAACACAATGTATGTTACAATAAACAAATAACCTGATTATTGTAATCTCTTTTTTTCTTTAAAGGCTGAAGAGATTTGACTCCTCTATCGACTATGTAAATCCCTTCATTGTGGTCTCCTCTGACATACAAAACATCGTCTACATTGGGACCGCTGTGAAATGATTGTGAAGTCCCTATAAAAGGGTCAACCTTCGTTGAACTTTCATCTGACCCTTCAGTTGTTTTGGTCGATAACAGAACAATTGACCAATTTCAGTTTGCGGGGTCTGGAACATAAAATACTTGTACTGCCTATGATGCCATTATAAATGGTTTGTCTTTCTCCCCTTCCTTACTGAAATCAACTTTCACGAATCCTAATTCATCTATTTTAACATCACTCCCGTTATCAACCCACTTGCATTGAAAAATAGGCACTTTGAATTTCATATAATCCAACTCCCATATTCGTTTGATGATGCCAAAGTATGACATATTCGCATAAATTAGATTTTTGTCCTTAGCATCAGAAACATGCACCGCCTCAGCCATAAGTGTAACCCCACTATTCTGCATGGTATTGTCTTCATCATGTTCATTATTATATAATGTATAACCATTAACTGCATAAGCATTATAAGATAATACGTACACACTTGCTCCTCCGGCTAGCCATTGAAGTCGTTCTGAAATTGAGTCTGGATTTTCATCTAACTGCTTAAAAATATGGTCTCGAAACCATCCTATAAACTGTCGATTATGTGTATCTAATATCCATTTTTCATCCCTAGAAGGGTTCAAATGCCTAATAATTTCTTTGTGGGTTTGAACATATGGGTCAACGTCAAAACTGTTATGCAAAACGTAAAGGTGGGTCTGCTCCTAATCTTTAATATTGATTGTGACAACCTCTCTTCTAGAAAATTCCTTCACTCTCAAGCTGCTCAGTGTGACGAGATTTCGGTAGGCCAATGATTTCCACACCAGACAGGTATTCAGTACAAAATTCAACAGCTTTCTCAACAATATATTGCTCCGCAATACAACCCTCTGGCCGAATTCGGTTTTTGACATACCCTTTCAAAATCTTCATGTACCGTTCAATGGGGTACATCCATCTATAATGTACATGACCACATAGTCGAATCTCTCTCACCAAATGAACCATCAAATGAACCATCATATCGAAAAATGTCGGTGGGAAGAACATTTCCAATTCACATAATATGACGGAAATTTCTCTTTCCAT
Organism: Viscum album; assembly: GCA_963277665.1. Taxonomy (NCBI): domain Eukaryota; kingdom Viridiplantae; phylum Streptophyta; class Magnoliopsida; order Santalales; family Viscaceae; genus Viscum; species Viscum album. The sequence goes on from OY728144.1 coordinate 187,948,204, forward strand.
AGTTGGCAATTTCGTCTGGTCTATAACTTTGCTGCATATAGCTTTGAAGAAAAAACAGAGCTTTGTTAATGTATGGCAGACATTCTTGGGCAAAATACAATATAAAGCTATAGGAATTAGATCTTGCATCAAAACATGACAGTCATGTGATTTCAGACCCTTTAATTTTAAATTGCCCATTGACACGATGTTCTTGATATTTGATGAATACCCCTCTAGAACCTTTATGTCATTCAAGAAGTTGCAAAACTGATATCTCTCCTTCCTGGAAAGAGTGTAAGCAGCAGGAGGAAGAAATGCTTGTTTTTCACCCTTCACTGGTGCCAACTCTTCTCGTATTCTCATCTCAACCATGTCCAATCTAGCCTTAATTCCATCCTTTGTTTTTCCGGGTTCATTTAGCAACGTGTCAATGAAACTATCACATACATTTTTTTCAACATGCATAACATCAAGAAAATGTCTGACATACAGACAATTCCAGTATGGTAATTAAAAAAAACTGATCTCTTTTTCCAACCAGTTTTCGTAAGGTTTTTCGAAAACGGTTTACCAAAAGTAGTGTCCAAATATTTTACTTTCTCAAACAATTGATCACCTGTTAGTGGAGATGGTGTTGTACATTCTTCTAAACTTCTGTCGAATGATGTCGTCCAAGATCGGTACTTATTTCTTTGGGGTAGAAATCTGTGATGTCCTAGAAACACAATTTTCAATGAATGTTTCAACCTAATTGATTGTGTACCTTGTTTGCAAATGGGACACCCTTGAGTTCCTTTAATGCTACATCCTGACAAATTTCCATAAGCAGGAAAGTCATTTATTGTTCCGTACAACATGGCTTTCAAAGTGAAATGTTCATTTTTGTAAGCATCATACATCGTAACACCTGAATCCCACAATATTTTCAAATCCTCGATCAATGGGGCCAAATAAACATCAATATCATTACCCGGTTGTTTTGGTCCTGATATAAGCATAGATAACATGATGTATTTTCATTTCATGCATAACCACGGTGGTAAGTTATAGTTTACCAACATAACCAGCCATGTACTGTGACTGCTACTTTGAAAACCAAAAGGATTCACCCCATTTGTAGATAACTCCAGTCGAAGGTTTCTCGGCTCATTCCCAAATTCAGGATACTCGTGATCAATTCTCTTCTACTGAGGAGAGTCTGTCGGGTGATGTAGTTTCCCATCTTTAATTCTTGTATCTGCATGCCATGTCAATTGTCCTGTAATCTCCTCACTTCCATATAGGCGTCTAAACCTAGGAATGATTGGAAAGTACCATACAACTTTTGTAGGACTAGAATCATCTTTCTTGTATTGGGAATCACCACACTTTGGGCATTCTTTAAGTGATTTGTGGTCCTTGAGAAACAATATATAGTCATTCGGGCAAGCATGTATTCTTTCAGAGATCATACCCATCGATCGTAGCATTTGTTTGGCATCGTATGTTCGGCTTGGGAGTTCATTATCTTCTAGGAGCATGTCATTCAGGAGAGCAAGTAGTTCTGTAAAACTGGCATCACTCCACCCGTTGCCTACTTTCAAATTATACAGCTTCAATACGGCTGAAAATGCTGTATATTTAGTGCAACCAGCATACAATGACGTTTTTTCACAACTCTTTAACTTCTCAAACAATTTTGGGCAATCACGAAGTTTATCTTCAACTGTCCTTGTCATTTTCTCAATACGATCTTCATCATCATTCACATCTGTAATCACACCCTCCATATGATCGTCTTCATTGTTCACGCTTCTAATCATATCAGATGATCTATAAAATGTCGTGTTCTCTTAGTCACTACCTACATTTGTTTTTCCCCATGTTTATTCCAACATGTATAACTTCGATCTATTCCGTGATAGATCAGGTGTTCTTCCAACTCCTCTGGACTAATTTGTCTTGAATAACAACAATGTAAACACGGACAAAGGATTTGAGAAGGGTCACATGCATGATCTTCTGCAAACTTGATAAACTCTTTCACGCCATCTTCATACTCTTTTGTCAACCGATAAACATTCATACATTCTTTATTCATATTCATTGTCTTTATGGGTTCGATCTCGAACTTGCCTAATATTATGTTTTAATTAACCAGGTAGCATTTTTTGGGTTTTATAAAAACAAATCATGGTACAAATCCCTTTAAACACATGTGAAATCCATATACATGGTGTGTCCAATAGGGTGAACATCGTGTATGTATAAGATACCTGATTTAATCTGACATATATCAAATTTATTCCAAGTTAGTCTTACAAAGACTGAATGATGCCTTTGAAAATACATGACATTTAGAACAACTTGAGCTAAAGGTGTGTACTTTATATACATATTGAGTCACCTCACGAGCTATGCATCACATTTTTGTGGAATACACGGTGTGTAGTCCTTACATGACCACTAGGGGTGTATAGTTTATACACATCAAGTCTCTATGGTATCTATACATGGTGTGAGTGAAGTAAAACACATGTCATATGGTTCTACCATTATTCCATGGCATGTACATGGTTTCATGATGAAGTATATGTCTTGGAGATACATTGTGTGTGACCTAGGTTCACATGACATGTAACATTTAAAATGAAACTTATTCCAAGTTTGAGTCAGAAGATTAGTCATGTGGTGTAAATTTTGGAGATAAATGTTGTGTGGCATTAAAATCTATATGAAATCCATGTATGGTGAAGCATGTTCCATGTATTTTAAAGTGTCTCATAGAGTCCTCTAAAAGTGGTTTTATAGGATTCAGTGGAATTGCACTAGTAACAAAGTGGTGGTGCCATTCAAATGGGTAAAGTTTGGATTGATATTTAATGGTGGAAGAACTACAACATGGAAAACAAATGGCATATCAATCATTCCAACAACCGCAACACTATACAAAAACACAATCTTGATCACAATCGCAACACCATACAAACCAAACAATCAAAATTTTAGATTTTAAAAAGCATCCCTTATTAAATTTTGTTTGTTAATTCAGGGTTATCATAGAAGTTTTATCATCCTGGGGTGTTCATTTATAAGTCAAGTATACATAAATTACCAATTTATATATTCCAATGTTCAACAAGAACCAACCAACATTCAATTCATTTAGTGCGCAAACAAGGACCACCAACGACCATGATTTTCAGCGGGGCGTTTAGCCCGTACATTTCATATTATAACCATCAATATCAAACAGTAATAACATGCGAACAAGAGGAAACCAATGAGTAACAGGAGAAAACTCACCACGAAGGTGTCGTTAAGCACACGACAGAGGTGCGTTCGTGGCAGAGGAGAGGCGCACAAAAGAGGAGATTTCCAACTGAAAAGAAAACATAAAATAGGGGAAACCCATGAGAATAAAATAATCTAAAACCGAGTGCACCATTTACCACATCCCACAAACCCTAAAAGACAATGCATGCAAATAAATTTAAATTTATTGATAGAAATCAATATCTGATCACTAATTTTTATCCAAACCATAGGTGCAAACAAATCCAAATAGGAATCTGAAGGATCACATACCTCAAGAAAAGAAATCCAACCATAATAGTGATCAAGCATAGAACAATGTGAACTAGATGGGAGGGAGTGACCCAAAATATCATCGGGATAAAGATCTATCCAAGAGGATAATTTTGTAAAAAATATGAAGCCTCAAGAACTCTATGGATCTCAAAAAACCTTTTTTGTGACATTGACACTACATGTAATACATTTACACGTCGTGTAATCCTCTTGACTAAATAACAAGTCACTTTTTATTTAAAACATTATATTTTTTATTTAAATGATATGTAACCATTACAAAGTTTGTAAAATTGTCACATTGTGCATCTAATTAATGTGTCATTTTTGGAGGTCATTACATGTCATGTACTCCATTTACACGTCATGTAATTTCTCAGAATATAGTAAAAAATGTTGTTTTGTTTCTAAAAATTCCCTAAAGATCACTAAATTTACCAATACATGTGTCCTCCAAATCCTTTCTCAGCATTCCTCAACCAAAAAAAATCCAAAAAAATGTTAAAACATACCTCACATAAAATGTAATGAGACTTTATAATCTCCCGACCATAAATGATTTTCCCTCAGAAATCCCTTAAGATCATGTATCCTCTAATGAAGAAGGACACTACTACCTCATCAACGAGTCATTCCCCCATGTATCATGGATATATTGTCTGAACTACCACATTAACTAGTCTCGAGGTCGTTTAATCATGTAGTACCTTATACTCCAGATTCATAATCTGAATTGGCTGGGGAACCAAAGTATTATCGGGATCAAGATCAACATCCCCCATCTAATCACATGTAAATGATCTGGTATATACCTACTCAAATGGAAAATATTAAACACATCATGGATAGTTATCAAACCAGATGGTAACTGAAACCAATAAGAAATACTCCCTAGTGACCAAAAATCATTATGTTTATCCCATTACTCGGTGCAAACAGACATTGATAACCTAGCCGCTGATGTCCCAAGTGATGTGAAACTACGATAAAGACTTAATAACTAACATAAAACACTAGCAGTTGATTCCAATGGTTCATATTGAATTTATTATGACTCTCTGTAATGATTAAATTCTTCCAGATCAACCACACCATCTCTTTCTATACCTGAATGTTTAATGGCTAAAACAACCACACAGGTCTCTAGTGCTCCTCTATAATTCTATAATATGTAAGGAACCATGAATCCAAAACCATTATCAACTATATCATCCATTGACTCTTGAAATAACACCTTAAATCAGGATTTCACACATTCAATTCAAGCGGTAGAAAAAAAATTTACCTGAAAATGAGTATCAATAATGGTAGCGGCGGCGGCGGAGGCAACGCCGAAGGCAAAGGCGGAAAAGGCGGTGGCGGGAGAAGAGGCAGAGGCGGCGGCGGCAGCAGAGGCGGAGGCAGCGGTGGCGGCAGAGGTGGCGGCGGTCGCGACAGCGGGGGTGGAGGCGGCAGAGGCAGCGGCGGCCGCGGCAGCGGGGGCGGGGGCGGAGGCGGCGGCGGCGGCGGAGGAGGAGGAGGATGAGGAGGAGGAAGGACGAGGAGGAGGAGGAGGATGAGGAGGACGAGGAGTACGAGGAGGATAAGGAGGAAGAGGACAAGGTCACGGCGGCGAGGGGCCTGGTTCAGCTTCTGCGAAAGCTTGACCGCGTGCGAGCGAGGATGGCCTGTTAGGGTTATTAAATAAAAACCGACGAAACCTTTATCAGCGCTCGTTAAAAGCACTAATAAAGGTATGTTTTATCAGTGCTAAAATAAAATCCCTGATAAATCATTCATTTATTAGCGCTTTTTTAGCACTGATAAAGAGATACTTTTATCAGCACTAAAAAAAAGCGCTGATAAAGGCATACCCCTTTATCAGCGCTTTCTGTTTAGCACTAATAAAGGGCAGCACTTCCCTTGCCCTGTTTTGTGGTAGTGAATTTTGAATCATTAAGAGGATTCGTTTTTTTCAAGAAAAACATATTATAATTATTTGAAACATTTAAACAATTATATTCCAACTGGCATACGATTTTAGGTAGCGCATGTCGATTGTCAAATGTTGGAAGCTGGCCCTTGAGTTCCTTCAATGAAGGAAGCCTATATAAAGGGTTTGATCCTTATATTGGAGGGTTCACAACAGTGTGAATCCAATTTTAATCTCTCTTTTTTCCTTGTTCTCTATCTATCTTCGAGGAGAAGAAGCTGACATACCTTTGGAGTTCGGGGGATCCTCTCATAGCATTCAAGGATTCTAGTGGCCGGTGTACAACCTTTGGAGGTGAGAGTCCTTTGGTTGTCTCTTTGTGATCTCTATAAAATATACTCCATCATGATCATCAGATATGGAGCACACTAGAAAAGAGTTATATCTATTTTATATTATGTTCTACATTCATACATTGATTCAGTGATGATCGGTCAGATTATTTATTGAATTTCTTCTACTGCATTGGACATGAGATGTTCCTACAAAACTCATCAATATTCTCATGCCACATGCATATACCAATCTCCCACCTAAATCCACCGCCATTATATTATAGGGAATATTTTATCCCTTCACTAACATTCCTCATATCCCAGGCATACGTAAGTTTTACAACCTATTCTTTAGTCATGTGGCCTTAAGAATTCACCACACATAGTATCTTTATACATCACATCCTTTTACATGCATAATTGTCCCATCACATAAGAGAGATTCTTGAATTCATAAATTTGCATGAGCCCCATGCTATTTGGCATGACACTCGTGCACCTCACTGCCCCTTAATTGATAAATTGACATTTGTGAAGAGATTCCAGAAAGTGGCATGGCCCAGCGTCGTATGAAACCCCCTGCCAAATTTAGCACCACCCATCCTCAGGGTTCGTGTAAGTCTTAGAAATGTTTTGGTACAACCTTATTGACATTGTGCTGAATTGGAACCCCCCATGCTAAATTTCAAAAAAAAGCACCATCTTGCCTCTTGATTTTCACTAGCTTTTCATTATTCCTTGTTGAAAATCATCACCGGAACTCATGAAAATATTAATTTATCAACCATAATCAAATTTCATCATCAATTTCATCAAAATCACATTTCGTGATATTTCCCCCCTCGCATGGATATTTCTGCAAATATTCATAAACAATATCAACACCAATTTTTATCATGAAAAACTTATCAAATAATTCAAAGATATCATATTCAATAACCATCCTCAATTAATCAATTTCATATTCATATCCATCGTTATTCCACTTCCATCTTTAACAATTAAAATTTTATTATCATATAATTACATTTCTATTCATTTCAATATTTCATCTTCCACCACTCATCAATTTCCCAAAAATAATCTGATATGAGATAATATTTAGTCATAGAAAATATTATCTTGAATATTTACTCCAATTCCTCATCCATCTATCATTTCTAATTTCCATTTACTACATGTTCTTCATTCTAGATTTTTATGAATTATCCACCTAACATGAAAAATCATAGGCATGGTGGGTTCATAAGGATTATAGAAAAGCTGAGAATTTTGAGTCACCTACCATAATTCCATGATGAACACAAATCTCAATCCTCGATTGATCGCTATAACTCATTCATCAAATCTTGTTCTTCGATCATCACTCTCTGATCCACTACACAACATCATTCCAAGAGTTCTCTCTTTTGAGAGAATTGAGAATATAAGATTTCTAAAGAAATGCCAACAATAGTAAATAATTTTCCCCCAATCAATTTCTCTAAATCCTACCATTGATTCCATGAATAACCTCCCATTAAAGCCTTCTGTTACTTTCCATTAAATCCTCTAATTCAATTAACCTTATAAATTTCTCTAACTCACCACCCGTATAAACATCTGACACCAATTCATCTAATTTTAAAATGGCATCGCCATCAAAATATCTCAATTCCACATTATTTATTTTATAAATTTTCCCATAAAATTTTTATTACTTGAACAAATAAACACTTTATTAAATTACATCGCAACATGACATTTTCGAGAAAAAAACCAACCTCCTCGAAAAATTTTCAAATCACCGCTCAAGGGTAAATGATGCGTCCTGAATCTAATGGCACCCTCAAATTTTCATTTCAAAAATCACAAAAATACCGTTTTACCCTTCTTCCCCAGAATTCTATAAAATTTCACAAACTCTCAAATTTTCAAAATTTGAGTCTCTACGGTGTTCAAGTCTTCAAAATACAACATCTGTATTTACATTTACCCTTGCATCACTGCCCTAGAATAATAAAAAACCATCAAACCATCTGTTTTCCACCTTCCATTTTTTTCATTTCATCGTTCCTCCATAAAAATCATCCACCACTCATACTTAAAAACACGATTTACAAAACAAAGAAAATTGAAACTCGCATAACACTTATATCGAATAACTTGTTTTGATTATCCACCATAAGTAAACGTGTGTATAATATGAATGATGGAGGTAAGAGTCGCTTACCTTTAGAAAATGGATGATCCAAACTTCTAATGAAATAATAAGAATTAATTTTTTTGAAAAATTCAAAAAGAAAAAGAAAATATATATGATTTCCATAAAAAACACACCCAAGGGTAAACATCTCATTCACTGAAGGATGTATCATAAAATTGTTTTGTGACCATCCACTAAACCTCGATTACTATTCCACCCCTCAACAATAAAATGATCAATTAACTTTGAAATCTCACAAACTCCCATAAATGGATTTATAGGTATTCACGTTCCTTTTTTTCCTTTCCTTTCTTTGTGGAAACATTAATTATTGAAAATTCCTCTCACGTGTGCTTTAAACTTTGACATTTCGAGAATGAGTGGTCTATGTTTTCCATGAGTCGTCTAGCTAACCTTTCACCATCAAAAGTTAATAACAAATATAAAAAATATAGCCATAAAACTGAATCAATAAAACAACTTGAAATAACCTCCCTCGATGTCACGTGATTAGTGTAATGCATTGGGTAGAAGTCGAGACGTCAAAATTAAATATGAACAGCGTGGCTCTAGTAACACACAAGAGTTGCGTCAAGTAAAGTTTGTGGAACAAATTATATTGGGTAAAGTTTGACGATGCATTGAGTAGAAACCGTTGCATTAAATAGACATGTCTATTAGTTGGGTGGACTTAGCATGAACACTATATGTAGGGTAAACATGTCGCGATCGAGCATTGCGTTGAGTAGACTCATCCCGTTGCATTCAATAGGCACGCAGTGGTCACTGTGTCCAATAGACCAGGATGCCATGTCTAAAAGACACACCCTGTTGTGTTAGGTATATACAATGTATGTGTAGTGTTTAATGGATTTGTTAGTATTATGTTTAGAGTTTTGCATGCTTTCAATATACTTGTTGTATCACTTTGTCTAGTATATTTAATTAGACGCAGTGTATAATATTCATCGCAAGGCGTCGCGTTTAGCAGACTATGTTACACACCACATCAAGTATATTTCATCATATAAATTGGATTTATTATGATGTGAGGAAAATGATATGCATGGATCAAAAGTTGGATTTTGAAATACTTGAGCATTTACTAATACATTATTAGGTATATCATATCACATCCTTTCTAACCAAGCACACCTCATTTCTTTAGCCATCTTCTCCCCGAATCTACACAAACCTCGGCCAGTTAGAGATCGCCCCTCGTTCTTCAAATTGATGGCAACTCAGTGGTAGTGGTTTCCTTGATTCGCAAACCAGCCGAAGACGTATACGTGGACCTGAGCGACATGGGGGTTTCCGGAGCCGGAATCTTCCCCGCTGCTGCGATGGCGTGCACTGCTGCCGCGGCGACAGCCACCACGACCTCTTCATCCGAGGAGGTCGCGAAGAGGGTCAGAAAGCTGTACACCATCACCAAGTCCAGGGAGAGCTGGACGGAGCCAGAGCACGACAAGTTCCTCGAAGCTCTTCACCTGTGAGTTCTCCACTCCGAGTCAACCCCAGCCGAGGGTTTCGGTTCCATGCTTTTGTGCTTTTGACTCTCTACGTCCGCCTTTTATTTACCTTTCCTCGCTTTCTTTCCATGTAATTCATCTTTCGTTGAAATTCGTGGAAGCTACTGCTTCAGGTTTTAAGGGTTTTAGGTCAGTGACCCGGGAATTTTTTTGTTAGGTTTCTGAGTGGAATGATTCTTATGTGGTTGAGAATCTCTCTCATGATTTTAAAGCCCTGTTTGCATTAAAAATGAATCAGGCGGCTTTGTTTTTTTTTACCAAAATCTTGAAATGAGCACGCCGTAGCGGAAAGAATGGGGCTGAGGATGTGAGGGAATGAGGCTATTGTGGAATCTACTTATGGTTTTGTTTGTGTGTGTTTTATGATTTTATCTCGTGAAACTCATTTAGCAAACCCCATTGGAAGCCAACACCGTCTTTAACATAAATTTCAAGAGTGGGCCATTGAAGCTATGATGATTTGTAGCAAGATTATATTAGAGTGTGGATTGAGTGACGATGAACTACTCATGGTATTTTCTTTTGGGGCAATCATTCAAATTTTATGCCGACAACATGTGTGCTACCGGCTGTCCCAAAATTGTGACCAGTGCTTTATTACCAGTTGCACATTACAAAAATGACTTTTTAACAATTCGGTAGCATGTGTGTTAGTACTAGGAGAGGTAGTGCTTGGTCTAAATTTATATGCATTGCTTCCCCATTTTAATTAAAGTATCCCAGTACTGTATGTGTGTCACCGCACCGTGTATACATAACCTCCTTTCTCAAACCAATCAATTTGTTGATTTAGGTTGTTATTCCAGGATAGAATTTGTAGGATTATGTTTTAAAAAACGTGGTTATTATTCCATGGTTACAAGGCCTCAACCGGTCTAGAGTAGTCTTAAACTTTCCCGATTCAAAATGCATTACCCTCTCGATCTTGCTTCATTTTCACTGAATGTTTTTTAGTTTTGACCGTGATTGGAAGAAGATTGAGGCCTTCATTGGGTCGAAGACTGCTATTCAGGTAATTTTAGCTGCCTGATATTTTCTTTATCTCAACGGTGGTGTTGCGTAGCAGCATGTCATTAAATGAAGTTCAGACCTTTTTTTCTGACTTTTTATTACATTTTCATTTTAGCACCCTGGGGAAGTTAATTCAGCTCCATAATTGTTTTAACTAACACCTGTTAATCTCTTGCTAACTTCTCATTCCCAATCCCTGTTTCTTCTTTTCTTGTTTGTAAAATAGGATCTCATCCATACATTGGTGCATCGTGCCATACTTCCTTTTTTTCGAGCCAATGCAACCATATTTTCCGGCATCATTTAGGATGTACATTATGATCCCATAGAAAGAGAAATGTTTTTTTTTGGAATAAATGCTGAAGATATCAGTGTATTTTCAGCTGTCATGGTTTCTTGTTACATGGATGGATAGTGCACTGCTGCTACAAAATATGGTAAATTTGCCCATCTTTTTGTGGGCAAGTGTGCTATAATATGTGTTGGCATTCACATGCTTGATCAATCAGACATAATGCCTATGGAAATTGTTTGTTGTACTTTTAGAGGAAGGATGGATATTTCCATTTTTATACAATGTATAAACCAAAAATATTTTCACAGATAAGAAGTCATGCCCAGAAATATTTCTTAAAGGTTCAAAAGAATGGAATAAACGAACATCTACCTCCCCCTCGCCCCAAGAGGAAAGCAGATCATCCGTATCCTCGGAAAGCCTCAAAAAATGGTTACTGTTGCTTTTAGTTTTCGGTTGCTGTAAATTAGTTTCTTCAAATCTGGCCCTTATGCACCATATGTGGCAGCTCCAGTGCGCTCACCTGCAATAGGGCCCTTTCAATCATCATCTAGTCTACTCGAAGCTGGAAATGTTGTTGCTTCCAATGGATCATCAATCCTTAGGAATCCAGTGGCCAGCACAGCTGCATCAGTGTTGACAAACAAACCTGCACCTACTGCCAACCTATCGCATGTATCCAAAGGTTAATTTGGTATTTGTAAATTATATTTTCGATGATAGCAGCCTATCATTTTACGACCCAGTGACAACTGATAAACATTTTTTATATGTATTCTAGCTGATTTAAAGCTGGATCCAATTGTGACAAATAATTGCCACAGCAGCACTGGTGACACAACTGACAAAGAGAATCACGTTCACCCACCAGTAGGTGAGGGAGAGCTGGCTGTTTTGATCAGTTGTAGTAATTGATTGTTTGTATTATACTACTTCCGGTCCACAGTACAAGCAAAATAGAATTGTTTCACAAGAATTAAGAAAATCAGTTAAAAGTGGTTGGACGCATTTAATTGATCACAAATCATCTCCGGTGATTAATAAAGATTATCTGTTGGTAAATAAAATTAAATGCACTACTTTTTCTTATAATTTGGATCATGTAAACACCAATGTTTTGCCTTATAAAGTTGACTGTATGTTGAATTCTTCTGCTAAATGCTTTTTAAAGTATTTTTAGTTTTGTGTCTTGTGTGTGGAAGGAATATGTTTTTATGATCACAAGCATTATCCAAGCTCTCAAGCCAACATCTAGATTGCTTCAATTAAAATTTAAACCATGCAAATTGAAGGAGTATACAAATTTAGGAGAATTTATCAATATCATCAACATTTCCCCTTTTCTTTTGTTCAGTTCAGATGCCATGGAGTGGTGTAGGAGGAAATTGTAACCATGAGCTTTCATTTGAGAAACATCAACACTTTCCACTGATTTGTTATCAATATCTGAATCATTTTACCTTAAAGTCTATGCCTCAGCTCCGTTTTTTTAATGCTGTTTCCTTGCACTTGGCATTCGGCAGTTTTTCCAATGTGGGTCTTTTGGATATGTGTTACCGAGATGATTCTAATTCCAACCTTCAATGTTATGCCTATATAAGTTAAATTTATGTATGATTGTTATCAGTCAATATTGCTTTCAAATATATGCTAGCGTGTATTTTTTGAAACATGGTTGAGGCTGGCTACAACCATCAAGCTTTCTCATTTGTAATTGAACATGTTATGAGTTCATGAAAAAAAGCAAGGTGACGGCTGCCTACAATAGACGAGGCTTCCTATGCTCTAAAATAAGTCTCCGTTTGAAAGCACTTACTGAAAACTGTTTATTGCACTCATCACTTATGATAACCAGTTTGAAAAGATGAAGTGTTTGTTTTGTTTTTGAAAAAAACACTTACTTAAATTTCGGAAGGAAAACACTTAGATAAGTGGCAGAAAACTCTTTTTCAAGAAACCCTTTTACAGACACACTTATCATAAATTACAAGTGCTGTAAGGAGTTTCCAGTAAGTGTTGTCAAACGGCGCCCAAGTGATGTGTGCTGGGTTTGCTCACCCCAAGTGTCATCAGTGTTTTGAGACTGCTTTTCTTTTATGCTGTCATTCACTTCAGCCTTTTCATATGGTGCAGTTCTACCAGACTTTGGTCAAGTGTACAGCTTCATTGGCAGCGTCTTTGATCCCGATGGTACGGGCCATTTGCAGAAGCTAAACCAGATGGATCCCATAAATGTTCAAACCGTATGGATCCTTATTTTTATCCTATTGTTTGTTCTTTTTTGACATCTGTACAGGTTGAATTAACGCATCGGTTATTTGAATCCGCATTGCAGGTGGTAGTGTTGATGAGGAACCTGTCCATAAATCTGGCCAGCCCAGATTTTGAGGATCATGTAAGCTACCGTTACATTTTTCTAGGTTCCTTGTTCTTGAAACCAGCTTGTGTTCGTCTCACACAATTCATGTACAAACAGAAAATGCTGCTTTCATCCTGTGATGTCAACTCAGAATGCATTATCAATGGAGGTCACCTGCTCGATGGCGAGACTCCATTCGGGTAAGGTGAGGCTCTTCAGCTTCCAGGGAGCTGAATAACTAAACTCTACTTAATTGATCTCTTTGGGTCCAGGGGAGCCATTTAGCATGCGGGTATCGCAATGTGGCTTGGCTTTGTGTTAAAAGTTCAAGAAGCTTTCAGCTGCTACCAAGAATCGGTAGTATCATTAAGGGTTTGTTTTTTTTTCCTGCTTTTTTTTTTCGGGAGCCAACATAGCAGTTTGTACATTGTTTATTGTTGATAAAAGCTACAAAGAAATGCCTAGTGTTTGACAAACATATGATTATCAGGCTTGACAGGACCACACATTCCATTGCAGAATATTGTGAATGTATCACCTCGATACCAGGTTATGTCACACACTTGAGTGATATAAGTCCAATCATCCATCTAATATGTCCCAGAAAAATGAGTCTCATTTGTAAGCCCAAAGATTTTATCACCCTTTCTATGTCTTATGCAGTAACTAATTATAACAGTCTTTGCAAACCACTTGCACAATTAAGAATATGCGTATTGTTAGGAGTGTGGGGTGTGGGCTGACAGAGTTTGGAATAAGTGAGTGAGCTGTTGGGGGCTGTCCGTATGAGGCAGGAGGGGGTGTAACTGCCAAGGGGCAGTGTTGCACTTTTCTTTTATTAGTTTGTTGGGGTGGTTAGCTGGTTGGGTGGGCTAATAAATAGGGGGGGGGGCAGTGTTTGTGGTGGAGGGTTGTGATTCATTCTTGTTTTTTTGCTTGGTAGCAGTTGAGAGGTGCCAGCTTGGGACTTGGGAGGTTGCACCTTGGCTCGTGGGAGAGAGTGGTCTTCTTCCTCGAGAACTCTTTCTTCCTTTTCTAACTCATCTTTCTCCTACCTTTGTGTTAGGTGGGCTAATAAATAGGGGGGGCAGTGTTTGTGGTGGAGGGTCGTGATTCATTCTTGTTTTTCTGCTTGGTAGCAGTTGGGAGGTGCCAGCTTGGGAGGTTGCACCTTGGCTCGTGGGAGAGAGTGGTCTTCTTCCTCGAGAACTCTTTCTTCTTTTTCTAACTCATCTTTCTCCTACCTTTGTGTTAGGGTTGGTGTCCTGAGAACCAACTGTTTTATACTTTGATTACATGAATGTTCACTTATTATATATTGTTCATTGTTATGCATGACTATAATATAATAATGTCCTGGAATATTTGTTGCGTTGATAAGGTCGTGGCAGATCCCCGCTATGATGAGAACCTTGAAATGCTATAACAATATTCTTAAATAAAGTTCCGCGGTTGAATGACATACTATGATAGGACACATAGTATACAGACCGTCATGTGCGAGTACTCGTAAGAAGATGAGACTCTCTCATGGAGTTCGCACTTGGTAATCTCCAAGATAGGAGATTATGAGAACAGACCCGCCAGTAACAATTCCGCATGTCTTGGTGTCATCGGACATTGCTATCTACGAGCGTGTGTAATGGTCCTTAGACTGGAAGATTATCATTGTCATGACTCACGCACTTAGATTTGCTGACGAAAACCGCCACGAAGAGAGTTGGCGGGAAGTAGGGTACGTTGAGTGCGTCACGAATGACATGTTGTTAATGGATAAGTCGAGGAAGGATTTGTCCCTTCCATATTTATGGAAGTAGATATCTCGGACCCTTTGATTGAAATAGAATTGTCGCCCAAATTCCATGGCCATGGTGTAACGGCGAGTTTATTTCTGGAAGTCAAAGAATGACAGATAAGCATATAGGTTTATGACACTGCCATGAAACCTGCTTGATGAGATATTGAGACAAAGGGATTAAATTACACGGTAAGCGTTCGTATAAGGTGACACGTCAATGCGTCGTCAACTTCTTTCTTTTGGGTGCCTCGACCCGTTGCTAGATAGTAATCTTGAATTTTAGGCAAGCTCGCCTAATGCCAACGAGAAAGAGACCTAGAGGGTCACACACTAAGTGTATTCAAGTATCTCAAGTAGAATAAAGATTATTCCCGTACGTGGTTTAATAATTATTCAAGGAAGCCTAAATCGTTTTAATGTTGGAGGAAGAATAATATGAAAACAAGTACACGCCGTGTATTAATGATTACACGCCGTGTAGTTTTTATTTTGAAAACAAGTACACGTCGTGTATTAATGATTACACGCCGTGTAGTTTTTTAATGAAAAACAAGTACACGCAATGTATTTATGATTACACGCCGTGTAGTTTTTTCAGTCAGGATTTTGAGGAAATATCGTTTTATTAAATGATATTTATTATAATCAGCGTGGGCGCATGTCAAACAATTAATGTTTCGACATGAGGTTTTCAAAAGAGTTAATGAAATAAATAAAACGCGTAACACGTTTATTTATTGTCATAACTCTACAACATCGAACCCGATTATAAATATCCTTACCCCCAACTCTTTTCTTAAGAGAATCGTTCTGCACAACAATTTTGGAGAATTCTCTCAAGACCGAAAGAACTCCTTCCTCCAAGAACGCTCTCAAGACCGAGAGAGATTCTCTTCATCGGATCAAGACGATCTAAGGCGGGCAACGCAAGCAAAGGTTTCTCCACACTAGCACCCAGAGATACCTTTGACGACGTCCAGAGATACGCGGTGCACGTGTGGATCACCGCTAGAGGAAGTCTACCTTTGGCTTCTGCGACGCAATGACGAATCACATCGCAACGTGATCAAGAATATCAACGAAGAAAGAACACCCAAAAGGTACTTCTTGTCAATTAATTAAATTAATTATAATCAACCTGTGACGATCCACTTTTGTTGTTCCGGGACCTTTCTTCTTCTCTGTCAATTTCTGTGAATCGATCCGTGGAGACTGGCGTTTATCGTCGCATTGATCCCGGATTGATCATTGCTAATGACAAAAAGCCAAGTGGGCACATCCACCCACGAGCTTCCGCTGTGCCCGGAACCTTCAAATGATATCAAAGGGAGGTTACAACGTTGATTATAGTTATTTAATTTTCGTTGATAATTTATGCATTCATATTTGATTCAATTCAAGATAAATCGTTCTATAAAACTGAATAAACGAGATCTGTTCTTCCTCCGTTTCTCGATTCACATCACATAAATGACCTTTTAATTTTAATTTTGATTAAAATAAAAATGAGGATCTCATCCGGAGGAGCCGCTCTTTCTGTCTGTACAACATGGGAATACACGGCGTGTAATGAAAACTAC
Source organism: Viscum album (assembly GCA_963277665.1). Taxonomy (NCBI): domain Eukaryota; kingdom Viridiplantae; phylum Streptophyta; class Magnoliopsida; order Santalales; family Viscaceae; genus Viscum; species Viscum album. The sequence continues at coordinate 187,964,763 of OY728144.1, forward strand.
ACGCTGTGTACTTAGGTTCAACGAATCGGTACTGGTCCGCCAAACCACGCCGTGTGAATTGAGTATACCTGAGTTTTATTACACCGTGTTGACCAGAAATGAACGGCGCGTGGAACCGGAATACACGGCGTGTATGTTGAATCAACACGCCGTGTAGTCCGATCCAGTCCAGGTGAAACCGTGTACAAGGAGAAGCCGTGTTCCGCGTACACGGGATTGCCAGCCCGGTAACCGCGTAACAAGGAAGTACACGCCGTGTACTCCAAAATTTCCAAAGTAGAGAAAACACGCCAAAACCCCCGACGTGTACTTTGGATAAAAGGTGAAAAGAAATACACGCTGTGTAAATATAAACTACACGCCGTGTACTTTCGAGAAATGGAATTTCACCAGGTTTCCTCCAAAAGTACAAAGACCTGTACAAATAATATGAATGAGAAGAATCTCAAGGAAATTCAGAAAGGAATTTAAGATAAAGAATTGATTAATTATAAGATCATAATTAATTGAATTCAAGCGCGACTTATCTTAAATAATAGAACGATTAAAAGAATTTGAATTCTAAATATGCGTAAATGTCATTGCATGCTATGGATGATCATGAGCTAGACCAAAGACCATTTGTATGTGTGTATGGTTTCATTTAAATTTATTTAATTTAAATTCGTTGGCCTGCGAGCCTTCTTCCAAAAAAAAATGTAGGGCCTGCGTGCCCATGGTTTCTTTAATGTAAACTCCATGTAATGGAGGATCTCCCAAGCCAGAGGAGACGGTTCAAAAACCCGAAGCTGAGGTGAAACCAACCCAAGAAGATACAAAGGTGGACAGGTGGGAGCTGCAAAACACGAACCATCGGTTCAAGGTGTTTTCCCCTAGGTCAGAGTTAGCTTATCAAACCGCTAGATAAGCTAACCAATAAAAGCTCATGATCATGCCATCTTATTTTATTTTTGTCTGATTGCATGGTTTATTTATTATGTATGTGTTGTGGCGATCACATAGTTAATAAAATGAACAAACATGCAAAGATAGAATAAAATAAAAATCGGACTATGCGTAAACATTATCGGAACATGGTTAATCACTTAAGCAAACATCACTTAATATTAACAAGCATGTGATAATGCGAAGCTACGCATAAAGGATTAAAATCCCCCAATACCATATTAAGTCAGACCAAGCCTTCCGTTACTTGATTAAGGGCAAGACTCAATAAAACCATATGTTTGACCAACCCTTGTTGGGACACTTTTTTTTATAAAGGAAGCTCTTATGAAATGTTTCAGGTTGACTTAACCATATTACATCAAGAGTAGCCCTTGCTAGACTTGATGTAATATTGGAGGCAAGAGTTGAGGAAATCCAAGTCAGGATTTCAGGATTTGGGAGTCCACTCAACAGATCAAGGAATTGTAAGCTCACAGTTGGCAAAGACCTGCCTACCTAAATACCTTCAATTAGCTTGACCAACCCTTGTTGGGGTTATGCGAAGGGGAATATGGATCCTTGCCACTAGAATCTCAAAGCAACTAGACATTCCGGGTTCAATGGTGAGGGCCATTGAGACTTGATAAAATAGTGGTAGAATTAATAAATTCATTTATTATTTTTCATAAAATGTAATCAAAAGGTACTACTGATAAATCTGCTCTTTTAATTTGTATAATCAATATGACAAACTCGTCAACCACATTTTCTCTACGATCAATTCTGGACAAAGACAATATCCTCACCGGTAGTAACTTTCAGGAATGGTTTAGGCGCCTTCGGGTTATCCTACGCCATGAACGAAAGTTTTACGTGCTGGAGTCCTCACTTCCTGATTCGTCTGCCTAAGGGGCGAGTGATGAAGATTTCCTGGTCTATGATCAACATTTGAACGATGCACTCGACGTTCAATGTTTGATGCTATCATCAATGTCCAGTGAGCTCATGAAGTCTCATGAAGACATGGATGCCTATAGCATGCTCGAGCACCTCCGTGGTCTATACCAGGAGAGAGCAAGACAGGAAAGGTTTGAGATCTCCAAGGCTCTATTTCAGAGCAAGCTTGGAGAGGGTGCCCCAGCCGGGCCTCATGTAGTCAAGCTCATTGGCTACATTGAGCGCTTGAAGGTTCTAGGGTTTAAACTCCCTGAAGAACTGGGTACCGATCTCATTCTTGCATCACTCCCCCAGAGCTTCTCAAACTTTGTTGTGAACTTCAACATGAACAACATTGAGAAGTCTATGTCTGATCTTCTTAACCTCATTCGCCAAGTGGACAATGACATGAAGCGTGAAAAGCCTTCTGTTCTCATGGTGAATAAAAGGAAAAGGAAGACAAAGAGCTTTAAGCCCAAAGCTTCTTCAAGGCCTTCCAAGAAAAGGAAGATCAAAGGGGAGACAAGAGAACATGAGGCTGTTTGTTTCGCATGTGGCAAGAAGGGCCACTGGAAGAAAAACTGCACCCAGCCAAGGAAGCAAGAGGAAGCTTCAGGTGCGTTTGTTATCGAATGCAATCTATCTGTTTCCACCAATTGGGTATTAGATACTGCTTGTGGTGCTCACATCTGTATCCAAATACAGGAACCAAGTAGATTCAGAAAGATTGACCGATTGGATCTACGAGCAGCCAACGAAGCCAGACTCGCTACTGTAGCTGTCAGAGACTACCACCTCACATTGGCTACTGGGATGGTCTTGGTTTTGAAAGGATGTTATTATGTACCCTCTGTAACCAAAAACATTATTTCAGTATCCAGATTAGATACTGATGGATTCATCTTCAAGTTTGGAAGTGGATGTTGCTACTTTTATAAAGATAGCATTTGTTTTGGTAGGGCACATTTATATAACGGCCTTTATGTGTTAGACTACACAAACCAAGTAATGACAATTTGATGACAAAGTTAATTCACATGACTCATACCACACCCAACTTTGACATCACCGGCTAGGTCATGTCAATGAGAAACGTTTGACAAAATTACATTAAGATGGGTATTTAGATTCTTTCGAACTAAAACCACTTGGTGTATGTCATGCGTGTTTACAAGGCAAAATGACCAAAGCCCCATTTAGTGGGAAATGTGAAAGGGCTAAAGAGCTTCTAAAATTAGTTCACACAGATGTGTGTGGACCATTTCCAGTTGAAGCAAGGGGTGAGTTCTCGTACTTCATAACTTTTACTGATGATTTTAGTAGATATGGATATATTTACTTAATGAGGTATAAGTCAGATTCTTTTGATCGGTTCAAAGAATACAAGAATGAAGTTGAGAACCAGCTTGGTAAGAAGATTAAGAAACTCCGCTCAGACAGATGAGGAGAATATCTTAATCAGGACTTCATTGATTTCTTACGGGAGTTTGGGATTCTATCTCAACTCACTCCTCCTTACACACCTTAGTGGAATGGTGTAAGTGAAAGGAGGAACCACACCCTGTTGGACATGGTGAGATCAATGATGAGTCATGCGAGTCTTCCATTATCCTTTTGGGGATATGCATTACAAACAACATTACACATACTAAACCAAGTACCAACTAAATCGATAAATGGTATTTCATACGAATTATGGAGTGGACGCAAAGCCATGTTATCGAATTTACATGTGTGGGGTAGCAAAGCATTTGTTAAGGCCTCTTCAGGTAAAAAGTTTGCACTCCGAGGCACAAAGTGTATCTTTATAGGATATCCCAATGAAACAAGAGGATATTACCTATACAACCCCTCAGATAAAAAGGTAACAGTGGCAAGACACGCCATATTCCTTGAGAGGGAGCACATCTCCAAAAGAGATAGTGGGAGCGAGATAGACTTCGATGAAGTCGAGGCTCAAGATACACATGAGTTGGTACAAGAACAGATTCCACAAAGCCTCGTGGAGGAACAATCTGTTCCAGAGACACAAGAACTGCGTAGGAGCACGAGAGAGGTGAGAGAACCAGAACGATATGGTTTTCTTGTCACTGAGGATGGTGAATCATTATTGGTTGACGATGATGATTCTCTTACCTACAAGGAAGCAGTTGAAGGCACGAACGCTGCCAAGTGGCAAGAAGCCATGAATTCTGAAATGAATTCCATGTACCAAAACCAAGTCTGGATTTTGGTAGATCCTCCAGTTGATGTAAAGCCTGTTGGTAATAAATGGGTATTCAAGAAGAAACTAGACATAGAGGGGCAAGTCAGCACCTATAAGGCACAACTGGTTGCAAAAGGTTTTAGACAACGTCAATGAATTGACTATGATGAAACCTTTTCACCGGTTGCGATGTTGAAATCCATCAGAATCCTATTGACCATTGCCGCTTACCATGACTATGAAATTTGTCAAATGGATGTCAAAACAACATTCCTTAATGGGAACATCCAGGAAGATGTCTACATGACACAACCTGAAGGGTTTGTGACTCCAAAAGATGCCAACAAGGAATGCAAGTTGCAGAAATCCATTTATGGATTAAAGCAAGTATCAAGGTCATGGAACATTCGTTTTGATGAAGCCGTAACAGAATTTGGCTTTGTTAAGAACGAATGTGAGCCTTGTGTCTACAAAAGGTTTAATGAAAGTGCAATTGTTTTTCTAATAGTATATATTGATGACATATTACTAATTGGAAACGAAGCACCTGTCTTACCAAAGGTTTAGTGAAAGTGCAATTGTTTTTCTAATAGTATATATTGATGACATATTACTAATTGGAAACGAAGCACCTGTCTTACAGTCAGTTAAGGCATGGTTGGATAAATGCTTCTCTATGAAAGACTTGGGCGAGATAACATATATTCTTGGGATCAAGATCCATCATGATAGATCTAAGAGAATGCTGGGCCTAAGTCAAAATACATACATTGACAAGATACTGAAGAGATTCAGTATGGAACAGTTCAAGATGAGATTGTTGCCAGTGTCACATGGCATTCATCTTTCTAAGAAAATGTGTCCTCAGACACATAGGAAAGAAAGAAAATGGCAAGGATCCCTTACGCATCTGCGATTGGGTCAATCATGTCTGCTATGCTATGTACAAGGCTAGATGTTGCTTACGCATTAAGTGCGGTAGACAGATATCAAGCTGATCCAGGAGACCACCATTGGATGGCAGTCAAGACTATCCTTAAGTATCTGAGGCGTACTAAGGATATGTTCTTGGTTTATGGAGGAGATGAGAAACTAGTCATCAGATGACATGTAGATGCTAGTTTTCAGACTGATCAAGATGACATAAAGTCGCAGACTGGATACATCTTCAGTTTGAATGGAGGTGCAATGAGCTGGAAGAGCTCAAAGCAAAGTGTGGTGACAGATTCTACAGCAGAGTCTGAGTATATCGCAGCTTCTGAGGCAGATAAAGAAGCAGTATGAATGCGAAGCTTCGTCCAAGAGTTGGATGTAGTATCGAGCAGTAAAGATCCCATCACACTCTATTGTGATAATACTGCAGCGGTGACACTTGCAAAAGAGCCAAGGTCACATCAGCGGACAAAACACATACTTCAGAAGTATCATCTCTTGATGGATTTTTCTCAGAGAGGTGAAGTTGCAGTGAGCAGTATTTCCACGGAAGACAACGCGACGGACACCTTGACCAAAGCCTTGACTCAGCAGAAACATGATCATCATGTGAGGTCTAGCGGACTAAAAGTCGTAGACAGTTGACTCTAGTCCAAGTGAGAGTTTGTTAGGGTTGATGTCCTGAGAACCAACTGTTTTGTACTTTGATTACATGAATGTTCACTTATTATATATTGTTCATTGTTCTGCATGACTATAATATAATAATGTCCTGAAATATTTGTTGCATTGATAAGTTTGTGACAGATCCCCGCTATGATGAGAACCTTGAAATGCTATAACAATATTCTTAAATAAAGTTCCGCGGTTGGATAACATACTATGATATGACATATAGTATGCAGACCGTCATGTGCGAGTACTCGTAAGAAGATGAGACTCTCTCTCATGGAGTTCGCACTTGGTAATCTCCAAGATGAGAGATTATGAGAACAGACCCGCCAGTAGCAATTCCGCATGTCTTGGTGTCATCGGACATTGCTATCTACGAGCGTGTGTAATGATCCTTAGACTGGAAGATTATCATTAACTCATGTCATGACTCGCACACTTAGATTTGCTGACGAAAACCGTCACAAAGAGAGTTGGCGGGAAGTAGGGTACGTTGGGTGCGTCACGAATGACATGTTGTTAATGGATAAGTCGAGGAAGGATTTGTCTCTTCCATATTTATGGAAGTAGATATCACGGGCCCTTTGATTGAAATAGAACTGTCGCCCAAATTCCATGGCCATGGTGTAACGACGAGTTTATTTCTGGAAGTCAAAGAATGACAGATCAAACATATAGGTTTATGACACTGCCATGAAACCTGCTTGATGAGATATTGAGACAAAGGGATTAAATTACACGGTAAGCGTTCGTATGAGGTGACACGTCAATGCGGCGTCAACTTCTTTCTCTTGGGTGCCTTGACCCGTTGCTAGACAGTAATCTTGGACTTTAGGCAAGCCCGCCTAATGCCAACGAGAAAGAGGCCTAGAGGGTCACACACTAAGTGTATTCAAGTATCTCAAGTAGAATAAAGATTATTTCTGTACGTGGTTTAATAATTATTCAAAGAAGCCTAAATCGTTTTAATGTTGGAGGAAAAATAATATGAAAACAAGTACACGCCATGTATTAATGATTACACGCCGTGTAGTTTTTTAATGAAAAACAAGTACACGCCGTGTATTTATGATTACACGCTGTGTAGTTTTTTCAGTCGGAATTTTGAGGAAATATCGTTTTATTAAATGATATTTATTATAATCACCGTGAGCGCATGTCAAAGAATTAATGATTCGACATGGAGTTTTCAAAAGAGTTAATGAAATAAATAAAACGCGTAACACATTTATTTATTTTCATAACTCTACAACCTCAAACTCGATTATAAATATCCTCACAACCCCAACTCTTTTCCTAAGAGAATCATTGTGCACAACAATTCTGGAGAATTCTCTCAAGACCGAAAGAACTTCTTCCTCCAAGAACGTTCTCAAGACCGAGAGAGATCCTCTTCATCGGATCAATACAATCTAAGGCGGGCAACGTGAGCAAATGTTTCTCCACGCTAGCACCCGGAGATACCTTTGGCGACGTCTAGAGATACGTGGTGCACGCGTGGATCACCGCTAGAGGAAGTCTACCCTTGGCTTCTGCGACGCAACGACGAATCACATCGCAACGTGATCAAGAATATCAACGAAAAAAGAACACCTAAAATGTACTTCTTGTCAATTAATTAAATTAATTATAATCAACCTGTGACGATCCACTTTTGTGGTTCCGGGACCTTTCTTCTTCTCTGTCAATTTCTGTGAATCGATCCGTTGAGACTGACGTTTATCGTCGTATTGATCCCGAATTGATCATTGCTAATGGAAAAAAGCCAAGTGGGCACATCCACCCACGAGCTTCCGCTGCGCCCGAAACCTTCACTTTGTAACTCCACCATTGGTTCTGTTTAGCAACTAATACATAGAGTGTACGACTGTTTTAACTCTCTCTCTCTCACACTCTCTTGTGTCCTAACAATTTGGTGACTTCGTTGGGGAATGCGGTGGAGAGAGAAGTCACTACTGGAAAGAGATACAATTGGAGCGAGTCGAACACTGATAGAAATACGATCGGAGCAAGCCGAACGTTGCTATATGCGACAAATTGAAGTACGTTGAGAAAAAAAATCACAGGAGACGAGCCAATCGTTTTTGCGGTAGAAATTTCAGTCGTAATGAGTGAAAGGATTCCGATTGTTGTAACGAGTTTGAACGATTGTTGAGAGTACGGAGAGTCTAGTGGATTTTTTTTGTTGGCAGCAGACGAGTTGGAGAGGTTGTAGTACCCCCAGTTTCGGGTACATAACCCATTTCCTCGTTTTTTTAAATGGCGTGTCTTTGACTGAGTTTCCATAAAATAGAGAGTTTTCATAAAATAGAGAGTTTTCATAAAATAGAGAGTTTCCATAATAAAGTGAGTTGTTTCCATAAAGTGGGGTGTTTTCATAAAGTGGGTTGTTTCCATAAAGTGGGTTGTTTCCATAAAGTGGGGTGTTTCCATAAACGTTTCCATAAAAAATGTGTTTCCATAAAAAGGGTAAAGGTGAAGGATGAGAGAGTTTGGGGGTTTTATAATGAGTGTTGAGACCAAAAGAAAGGTCGCACAATCCATACACTGTTGACCCAAACCATGTGGTTAAACCTTGCACATAGGTCAAATCTAGATCCTATTTTCTAGGAGCTTACTCGTTTTTGCTTTGTATATTTTGTTTTGGCTTCAAAACGCCCATATTTCGAGATTACTCTACCTAGAAGGCTGGAGAACCCTCCCCACACGAGTTAGAGCCAACCCAGAGCTTTCCCTTGGTGATTTCAAATTCGATTCTCGAGGTATGTCACCATTCTTTTTGAATTTGTCATGTTTTCTTAGATCTGCTTAGATCTACTTCTCCGATCTCCATTCTTTCTCAGATCTGAACCTATAGTGGGTAGATCTACATTTTTGGATGCCAAATAATTCAATGTTGAGTCGCGATCTTGCTAGGATAAGAGAACTAAGGCCGTTCTTGGAGAATCGATCCGCTTTCTTGTGCGTTCTTCGTCTGTTGTCAAAGTTTCGTCAAAACCTTCGAGGTAGGTGGCTTCACTCTCATCTCCTCTTGCTAGAATTGATTGGTTTAGATTCAAATTGGTTTATTGATTTGAAATGAATGGAAAAATCTTCATTTGTGATGATTTATGGTTTTTGTGAAATTGCGTGATCTTGGTGAATAGTTGTGCAAAGAGGGTTTAGTTTCATGAATTTAAAATGATAATTTTAAATTATGGATTTTCTGGAATTGCTAAACGTTTGATGAAAAAGTTATTTTCAATAGAAATGGTTTTCAATAAAAATGGAGTTTTATTGAAATGGTTTGGAATTGAAATGGTTTGGCATTGAAATGGTTTTGACGGAAATGGTTTTCAATAAAAAGGTGTTTTTATTGAAAGAGTTGTTTTGGCATGATCGTTGAGAATATGTGGTGTGTGTTCATATTGCATATACGGGGTTTGGTTGAAATATGACCTTGTGCTCGGTGTCAAAGGTTTAATGGCACATGAGAATTTCATACACGGAGTTTGGTTGAAATATGACATTGTGCTCGGTGTCAAAGGGTTAATGACACATGAGAAACAATTACCCTGTGATGATTTGGTAGATCGACGAGAAACCGCTCATGAGTATGGAATTGTCATAACGTAGCATGCATGGTTGGTTGCATGAGTTTGAGGGATGATTGGGTATGCCGATAAAGGGATATTGTGAAATGGTTGTAAAGATTGTTTAGTTATTTTTCTGGAAAAATATCTTGCAGGGAAAATTGGTTTCAATTGCACTTGTATGCTTTTGGTAATGAATGGTTTTGAAAACTTGTTTATATTTAGTTATAAACTGTTTTTGAGAAATTGTTTTATATAAACTGTTTTATATGATTGTTGCTAACAATTCTATGATCACTCGTTTAAGATCCAGAAAACGACGGACTTCTTCAACCTGAAACAAGAGTCTCTCTGTCACAGAGTATGCGACTAAGTTCATGAACTCAGTACGCTTTGCACTAGAAGTTGTGGCAAGTGCCTCTTTGAAGACACACATCTTCGAATCAGGGCTACGACAGGAGATTCGATCAAAGATTGCAGTACTTTGTATTACAGATTATACAGAGATGGTGAACAGAGCGACTGTGGCTGAACGTGATATCTCAGGATCTATGGGAGGAGGCATGATGATACCTACAGGAAACGGTGGGAACTCAACCACTGGGAGCAAGCGGAAAAGGGACACCTATTTCCAAGGTGCAAGTGGAAATCAGAACCAGACGGCTGGATCAGTGAACCTTCCTCCACGACCCCAGAGCAAAGCAGGTTGTTTTTAAATGTGGTTCGCTTGGCCACATAAAGCGAGATTGTACGACACAACCTAGAGCATGTCATAATTGCAACAAGATGAGACATTTTCAGCGCTATTGTCGCAGTGCTTCAAGGTCAGGTGCTCGAGACACTTCCCAGGTGTCGCAAGCATCATATGTTTCAACTGGACGAGGACAATAGAATCAGTCTCGTCAGCAGAGCAGAGCTAGCCATGATGATTCTAGAAACACCATGACTCCTCAACCAGGGCAACCTCAGCAAGGAAACAAGGAGAACAGTGTAGTGAAGAAACAATTGTATGGAGTTGAGTAGATAATTGTTGATGATTAGGCTGAACCATCTACAGTGAGAGGTATGATTCTTTTGAATTCTACCTTTGTGCAAGTGTTGTTTGATACTGGTGCATCACATTCCTTCATTACTTCTCGTGTTGTTGACTTGCTATGTTTAAAACTGGAAATGATGCCTTTTGTTTTGAAACTGCAAACTCCTTTCGGTGAAAGAGTGTCAAACCTTTGTGTGTAGAGCAGGTGCTATAACTATTGATGGAGCTGAGCTAAAATGAGACTTCTCGATGTTGGATATGGATGTCTATGATGTAATCTTGGGTATGGATTGACTGACAACGTTCAAGGCTCAAATCAACTGTTATAGGAGAATAGTTAGTTTCATGACTGAGGATGACATCGAGCATCTCTTTAGAGGAGAGATGATTGTAAAGAAGGGTGCAAAGAGCTTGTTGGCACCAATGGCGGGAAGTATCTCTTACCAATTGGCAGCGTTGACTTTGACATTTTTTTTTGATAAAAGACAGATTCATTAATGTTGAAGATCATTAAACATACAAACGCGAAGCCATGTAGGGAAGTGGTCCAGCCAGAGCTGGTTGCCATCAAATGGGCCAGAGGCCGCCAGCTGATGGGCAACATTGTTTCCTTTCCTTTTGGTAAAGGAGAAGGTGCAGCTTGAAAAGCCTTGACGGAGAGAGAGGATTCTCTTGATGAGGGAGCCAAATGACTGGAGCCCGCCGTGTTGTGGTTGATAGCATTGATTATGATGAGGGTCCGATTCAAGGTTGATATTATCCCATCCACGATCTTTAGCGAGCATCATACCAGTGAGGATGGCTGTAGCCTCGGCTACCACAGGTTCCCCAAAAGCATGGTGTGATTCAAGTTTGGCTGCCATGATTTGTCCCTGATGATCCCCGGCCAGAAGGCCAATGGAAACGGGTCCATTCGTGGGGAGAGACGCATCCGCATTAATCTTAAGACAACCTTCCATTGGCGGGCACCATCGGGAGGAAAAGGAAGGGGCTCCAAAGAAATTTTGATGTCCATTGTGATGTTGCCAGCCCTCAATCCATGACGAGGCCCGGTCAATCCGGAATTCGGGTGGTTTGTGGACGTGGTTGAAAACTGCATTGTTGCGACAAACCCAAATGATCCAGGTCAGGGTACAAAGCGAGCCCACTTTAGTCGATGAGAGAGAGGAGCACCATCACGTCAAGATAGAGGGGAGGTCAGGGGCCATGGCCATAAAATCATCAGATTCAGAGTCCCATTTATTCCAAATTTCCTTAGCCCCCGGGCAATGAATGATGGCGTGAGATGAGGATTCTGGGACGTTTGGGCAGAAGGGGCAGCAATCGTCACTGGAAATATGTCGGAAAACGAGAAGGCTCATTGTAGGGAGGGTGCCCGTGCAAACCTGCCACCAGAAGTGACGAATCTTAGGGGTGGCGTTAAGTTTCCAAAGCGATTTCCAGGGCCCCCCTTCCCTATCAGCTGGATGAGCGCCAATGGCGAGCCGGTAGCCGGATTTCACCGTGTATTCTCCCGATAGGTCATTGGTCCAGAAGAGATGGTCGGGGCCCGTGTCAGGGACCCAGAGGGTACTCAGGATAATTCTTTTGTCACGTTCGTTGAACCAAGTATTGATCGTTTCCAAACACCACCCTGATCCCTGATCAGAAAAGAGACACCTGATTGTGGCATCTTCATAACCTGGTTGGGCAGGGGAGAATGCCCGCAAACCATCCTTATCAATCAGCCATGGGTCGGTCCAAATATTAACAGTTGAACCATTCCCCATCCTCCAGCCCAACCCTTTTTCCAGTAGACAACGAGCACCCCAAATGCTTCTCCAGAGGAAACTATGACGGGGGCCAAGAGAGGATTCGTGGAATTCCTTGTGGGGAAAATATTTAGCTCGGAGAACCCGCGCACAGAGGGAAAATGGACGGTTAATAAGGCGCCAACCTTGCTAAGTAAAGGAGGTTTCAGAATCCCAATCCTCCCTCAGATTTGGGAGAGCAGAGTTTCTCCCGGGCAATCCAGTGGGTACGATTCCTTCCATAATGCTTTCCCCACCAGAAGTTGGTTGTGCGTGCATGGATCTGGTTGACCACAGTCAACGAGAGCTTAAAAAGGGACATATAATAGCTGGGGATGGACTGGAGGGCGGCTTTAATGAGTGTCTCCTTGCCGGCTTTGGAAATTCTTTCAGGGGTCCAGCTTTAATTTTTTTTTCTCAATCCTATCCAGTAAAGATGAAAAGACTTCTTTTTTGAAGCGGCCAATCACCGCGGGTAGCCCGATATACTTCTGGTGTTTCTCAACCATATGAATGTCTGTCCTTGCACAGAACTCTTCTTTCTTGGATTGGGGCACCCCTGCGCTGAAGGAGATTTCCGATTTGCCATGGTTGATTGACTGTCCAGATGCCCTTTCGTATTGATGGATCGCATGACTGATCGTCCGACATTCATTATTGGTTGCTCTGGAGAAAAGAAGGCAATCATCGGCAAAGAAAAGATGTGAAACCGGTGGGCTTCCACGACACACCCTTGCCCCATTGATAGTATTAGAGGATGTCGCCCTTGAAATGAGGTTAGAAAAAACATCAGCCACCAAGATAAAGAGAAAAGGGGAGAGAAGATCTCCCTGGTGCAGGCCACGGGTTGGGGCGAAGCCTCGGGTGAGCTCCCCATTGACATTGATTCGGAAGGAGACGGACGTGACACAGTGCATGATCATATTTGTCCATTTAGGACAGAAGCCCATTTTCAGCATCACGACTTTGAGGAAAAGCCATTCCACTTTATCGTAGGCCTTGGTCATATCAAGCTTCCAGGCCATGATTCCTCTTTTTGCCGTGGAGCGTGTTTTCATAGAATGAAACACTTCATGGGCCACAATTGCGTTATCCGTGATCAATCTCTTAGCCACGAAGGTGCTCTGGTTTTCTGAAATGATGTCAGGTAACCAAATTCGTAGCCGATTAACTAAGATCTTTGAAAAAATCTTGTATGAGACATTGCAGAGGCTGATAGGTCGAAAATTTGGGATCACAAGAGGTTTCTTAATTTTGGGAATGAGGACGAGGATAGTTTCATTGATGTCGGCAATGCTTGTTATCCCTGCCCAGGTATTCTTCATCAGATTGCAGATGTCGGGACCAATAATGTGCCAGTATTGCTTAAAGAAAAGGGCGTGAAATTCGTCCGGGCCCGGGGCCTTAGTAGGATGAATATGCTTCAGAGCCAGACGTATCTCCTCATCCGTCACATCTTTGGAGAGCTCCCGATTGATCTCGTCGGTGATCATAGGTCTGATACAGTCCTCCACTTCAGATGAAATGTAGGGAGTTCCTGCAGGGAAGTGGTTCTGAAAGAAACAAACAAAGACTTCCTGGATTCCTTTGGTGTTAGAGACTTTGCTACCATCAGGTTGTGCTATGCAAGGAATAAAATTTTTCCGGCGCCTATCTGATGCTTTCTGGCGAAAATACCGGGTGTTGGCGTCCCCTTCTGTAATGTGGGTGCCCCGCGCCCGCATTGCCCAGAAGCTTTCCTTAACGCGCAGGGCGACATCCAAATCTCGTTGAGTGACACCAATCTTAGAGAGATTGAAAATGGATGGGGGTTGACTGAGAAGGTAATGCCGTTTTCTTTCAAGGAAATCACAGTGCCTATCGGGATGACATAACTTCTTATTGCTCCACGATCTCAGATCGGATGCAACCTGTTGGAGGTTGGATCTCACGTCTGCGTGAATACTTTTCCAGCTTGATCTGATAACATCTTCACATTCATGGTCTTTTGACCAGAAGCTTTCAAATCTGAAGGGTCTGCTGGCACGCCTGTAGCGTTCGCCATGAGTGCAGTCAATGGCAATTAGGCAGTGGTCCGAACAGTTGAGCGACAGGTGGTCGATGTGAAACATGCTGAAGAGAGTTGTCCAGTCTGAAGAGCCCAGAAATCTGTCGAGCCGCTCAGCGATGTGGGTGCCATCCGTAGTACCCCGGAACCATGTGAACGGATTACCCGCGTAACCCAGGTCGATCAGGTCCGACCTAGAGACCGCGTCCCTAAAATTTGACATCGACGCAGAAGGTCGGACGACACCGCCTCTTTTTTCCCTGTTGAACATAATCTCATTGAAGTCCCCTCCGAAGAGGATAGGGCCTGGAAGCTCATGGCGAAGCTTGCAAAGAAGATCCCATGATTTCCACTTCTCATTCTGGGACGATCAACCATAGAATCCCACAAACGTCCATGGCGGGGTGTGATCCACATGAATTCTTGCAGCCACATGGTTCAAGGAAAAGGACACGATCTTGACGTCGACAGAATCCTTCCATAGGAGACAGAGTCCCCCGAAATGTCCTTGTCAGGAGACCGGGAGGCAGCCTTGGAAGCCGCATTTCAGAGCAATGTTAGTGGTGTCCTTGTTTTCCAGTATGGTTTCGGACAGGAAAACCATATTGGGGCGACTTTGGGCGCAATTGCGCTGGAGCATGCGAACCGTTCGTGGGTTGCCAAGCCCACGACAGTTCCAGCATAAGACAATCATTGTTCTAGGTGGGGCTGGGACTTACCCGCCTCCGCCTTTGAATCCTCCGGGTTTATATTTCCACCCGTCATTTTCCATCTTTTTGGGGCAATCCCCGCAGACTGACATGTTTCGACTCGTCGTTTCAGTTCCCCGGGTTTCGGGTTTTCCGATTTACCGTCTCTTTCCTCTCGTTGCACCCTTTTCCACGTTCGACGGGTGGTTGGGCCTGGTGGTGGGGTTCCTAACATACTACAGTCACCTTCTGCACGGATACCTGACATGGACAAATCAAGATCAGGATTGAGATCTGGTGGTTCAAAGTGCATCTGTTTTGGCAGTGAGCTTTGTTCTGGAGGGTCTTTTGGTTGAGACACAGGCTGTGTACATGTTGAGTCATTGTCCTTCAGGGGGTAGAATATTTGGCAGTTTTCCCTTGGGTGGTTGGAGAGTCTTTAGGGAAAACTGGTGGTCCGAGCATAATGGTTTTTACGTGTTCAGTTTCTGTTCGCCTTGTGTGGGCCATCATGAGACTGTTGCGATCCTTTTGTTTTTCCTTCTCTGGAATAAAGGCCTGTCTCGTCGTTTTGGCTCAGAGCCATGGGCCATATTGAAGGATGATATTACCTGACTCATTCTCTTGCTTTGAGAGACACGCTTTTTCCAGATGATCGAGACGTCCACAAAAAAGCAGAAGATTGGGAGTTTCTCGAATTCGAAGGATATCCAGGTGTTGACGTCATCGATTTTCAAAAACATGCCCCTCATCAGCGGCTCTGAAACTTCAATCCTGGCTTTAATCCGAACCTCGGGTCCCTATTGGATTGGGTCTGAACAGTCCCACTCGAGGAAATGGCCAATACAATCCCCAATTTCTCTCATGACCCGTTCCGTTCTCCCGTGAAAAGGGATTCCTTTGATGCGTATCCAGAAGGGTGACCGTGTGAGATTGATGTGTTGGATGTCGTCCCCCCCTTTGAATTCTTCCATGAGGAGGAGTTGATTATCAAAGGATCACGACCTACCTCTAAGGACTTTATCTCTATCTCTCTCATTGAAGAACTCAAAGACAATGCGATTGTTCCCCGCTTCCCGAATTGCAACTCCAGCTTCCAGTTTCCAAAGATTTTGGAGGGTGTTTTGAGGCCCCCCTGGTTGACTGAGATATTTTCCACAAACTTTCCGACCACCAGCAGAGTCATGCGTTTTACCAGTAGCGAATCTTCGTTCCTCCGTGCCTCGATCGACGCTTTCTCTTTGTCCGTTAGGGACAACCTCTGCCATTGGTTCACCAGATCTGCATCCATAGCTCTGTGCCTGAACAATTGAAATCACGACAACACCACGATGGAGAAAACAAAAAAACGCCCAAGCCAACCCCACGAGCCCTTGAACAACTTCCTCGAGGGAGAGGGTAAAGCTCATGACAAGATGGTCCGGAGCTCTGCTCTCCACGAGCAACAAGCAGTGGACAGGATGCCACAACTGGCCAGGCTTCACGACAATGCCCGCCCACTTTCACGGGAGTCCACAGCCAGGAAACACGACCCAAACAAAACCCCCAGTCCAGACCAAAACCACCGGTCTGAGCCCCAAACAACAAACGCCCCAACCCCAACAATAAAACCTCCAACCCAAACAAAAGAAACCCCAAACACAATTGCGTGATCAAAGCCTTCAACCGCTACCAGCTCTGCGCGGTCCAATCCTCCACACCTCTGCCTCTTCCGCGACCCGCCCTGCGCGGTCAAAGCCAGCGCAGAGGGAAACAACGGTGACCGGCCTGTCGCGAAGAAAAACCCCCTGGACCTGCCTGTCGCGGAACCAACACTGCGCGAAAGCCTCCCTCAAATCCGGCCCGACGCGAAGCCCTCAACAGCGCGGTCAAGGCCTTCTTCCGCGACCAACACTGCGCGATCAAGGGCATCCACACCGCAACCTCCTTTCGCGAAGCAATCCTCCAACGCGAAGCACACACCTGCGCGACAACTTTTACGCGAAGGAACAACGCGTTCAAGGCCCAACGCGATGGCTTCTTCGCGACCTTCCTTCGCGGCAGGGTCTTCGCGCACCAAACCAAATCGCGGCTGAGTCTTCGCGACCTCACTTTGCGGTTGAGTCGTCACTCGCCGCTTCTGTGCGAAGCCGAAGGACTTCGAACTCAGAACCAGGGGCTCCGCGAACCAGGGTTCCGTCGCGCCGCACACTGGTCGGAGGTTTAGCCTTTGTTCTTCTCGAAATGGGTGTGGTCAATCTCGGCCAGGGCCTTCGGGAACCAAAAAACCTTCACTCCGGCGACCGCTATGCAAAACCCCAGAAGCTAATCAACATATTATGGGTTCGAGATCTGGTTTCCACCTGCAAAATCCAACTCCCACAAGATCTCAGGTGCCGTGGTAAGGAAACGAACTCAGACACCAGTGTCGGGTTCGGCCTTCCTCACCACGGAGAAGCCGGCGAGGGCCGCCAAAGGGGTCGCTGAGGACGACAATGCCCGCCTGCCAACCGAGGAAGACAACCCGCCTGCAAACCGAGGGGTTTTCAGGCTTATCAGCCGCCGCCGTGAGCAGAGCGGGGAAGGGGGGAACTCGAACCCTAGGAGAACCTAGGAGGAAAACGCTCTCATGCGGGAGAGACTAGCATTGACTTTGACATCAATAGAAGAGATTGAGGAAAATATTTTTCCAATTGTTGAGGATCAATTTCCAGATGTCTTTCCCAAGAACTTCTCAGGGTTACCACCTCTAAGGGAAGTGGAGTTTACGATTGATCTCCTTCCGGGGACCAGTCCTATTTCTCTTCCGTCTTATAGGATGACACCAACAGAGTTACATGAATTGAAAGTGCAGCTAAAGGAGCTAAAAAACAAGGGTTTCATTCGACCAAGTACGTCTCCATGGGCAGCACCGATTTTGTTCGTGAAGAAGGCAAATGGAATTCTTTGACTGTGTATTGATTATCGTAAGCTTAACCAAGTTACGATAAAGAACAAATATTCACTTTCACGCATCGATGATCTGTTCGATCAATTAAGGGGAGCTCAGTGATTCTCCAAGATTGACTTGCGATCAGGATATCACCAATTGAGAGTTCGGAAAGAGGATATTCCAAAGACAACTTTCATAAGTAGATATGGCCACTCTAAATATGTATTCATGCCTTTCGGTCTACCGAATGCACCAGCGGTCTTCATGGCATTGACGAATCAGATATTTCAACAATATTTGGATTCTTTTGTTGTGGTTTTTGTGGACGGCATTTTGGTCTATTCAAATACAAGGGATGACCATGAGGTGCACCTGGAAACAGTGTTACAAATCCTGAGAGATCATCATTTGTATGCCAAATAATCAAAGTGTGATTTTTGGATACAAGAAGTACGTTTTCTTGGCCATGTCATTTCTGAGAAATTGATTCTGAAAAGATAGAAGCCGTTATCTCTTGGCAACCACTGAAGAATGTTTACGAGATACAAAGTTTTCTTGATCTAGCTGGTTACTATCGACGCTTTGTGCGTGATTTCTCACGACTAGCTTCACCAATGACAGCTCTGACAAAGAAGAATGCTCTATTCCAATGGATGGAGGAATGTTAGAAGTCTTTCCAGGAACTGAAAGTTCAGCTTACATCGACACCTATCTTGATCTTGCCAGAATCGGGACATGGGTATGTGGTGTATTGTGATGCTTTAGGATCAGGGTTGGGCTGTGTTCTCATGCAAAGAGATCATGTGGTTGCTTATGGTTCAAGGCAGTTGAGGGTGCATGTGAAGAATTACCCAACACATGATTTGGAGTTAGCTGCAGTCGTCTATGCTTTGAAAACATGGAGACATTATCTCTTTGGTGAGAAATTTACTGTGTTTACGGATCACAAAAGCTTGAAACACATTTTCTCACAATGAGATTTGAATCTGAGGCAAAGGAGATGGACGAAGTATCTCCAAATGTTTGATTTTGACTTTATGTACACACCGGGGAAAGAAAATTCGGTGGCAGATGCATTGAGTAGAAATTCATATGCTCAGTTGGCGAAAGAAGCTTTAGATGAATGACAGTTGATGTCGGTCTTAGCCGACATGCATGTGGAATGTGAAGACCGAGGTGATGTTGCGGTTTTCTTTTCAGCTACGCTTGTTCCTGATTTAGTAAAAATGATGAAAGAGGCACAAACATTTGATACAGAATGTCTGGTTGTAAGTTCAAAACTCAATGGTGGGGAGACCATTGAGGGCTGGAAACTTGATGGGGGTTTAGTTTTGTGTTTCAGAGATCGAATGGTTGTACCTATGGTTTGTTAGGAACAACTCTTTCATTCTTACCACTATTTGAGATGGACTGTACATCCAGGTACACAGAAGATGTATAAGGCGTTGAAAACACAGTTTTGGTGGAGCGACATGAAAATGAAGGTGGCTGAGTTCATCTCGCGGTGCTTAACTTGTCAACAGGTTAAAGAAGAGCATCAGAGACCAATTTGTATGTTACAATCTTTGCCCATCCCAGTGTGGAAATGAGATCAGATATCAATGGATTTTGTTACAGGTCTTCCAAGAACGGTCCAGAAAAATGATGCCATTTGGGTGATAGTGGATCGTCTAACCAAGTCGGCCCATTTCATACCTATTCGTGAAACTCATACGGTGGAGTTCAAAAATCTATATCCGAGAAGTGGTAAAGAGGCATGGTGTACCAGTGTCAATAGTTTCAGATAGAGATCCGATGTTCACGTCTCGTTTCTGGAAATCCTTACAACAAGCCCTTGGGACGAGCACTGCGTATCATCCTCAGACGGATGGGCAATCCGAACGGAAGATACAAACGTTGGAAGACATGTTGCTGGCTTGTGTAATGGATTTTGGTGGCTCATGGGAGGAGCATATACCCTTAGTGGAGTTCACATACAATAACAACTATCAAGCCTCGATACACATGACTCCGTTTGAGGCATTGTATGTGCGTCCTTATCGTTCTCCACTAAGCTGGGTGGAAACGGGCGAAACATCACTAGTCGGGCCAAGCCTTGTCCAAGAAACAACGGAGAAGATCCAGTTGATTAGAAAGAGAGATTCGTTAGAAATCTTATGCAGATCATCGTCGAAGACCGTTGTCGTTCGCTGTGGGTGATCATGTCTTCTTGAGGATCTCTCCAAGGCTTAGACATCGTCATTTCGGGAAGCAAGGCAAGTTATCTCCTAGATACATTGACCCTTTTGAGATACTAGAACGGGTTGGAGAGGTGACGTATCGGTTGACACTACCGTCACAGTTTAGTTTGGCGCATAATGTGTTCCATGTATCCCAATTGAAAAAGTATCATCCTGATCCTAACCATGTGATCAGATGAGATCACGTTGAGCTAGAACCGGATGCATCATTTGTACATATCCCAGTGCGGATAAGGGATAGACAAGAGAATGTCTTGCGTGGGAAAAACATCGGCTTAGTTCGGGTTTTATGAAAACATGGTCAGATTCGGGAAGAGACTTGGGAACTTGAGAAGGAAATGAAAGTGCAGTGACCGAAACTCTTTTTGGCCAGTGAGGGTTTTCTACTTTCTGAGGACGGAAAGACCAATGGTGGGGAGAATGTAGTACCCCGGTTTCGGGTACATAACCCCTTTCCTCATGTATTTTTTAAATGGTGTGTCATTGATTTAGTTTCCATAAAATAGAGAGTTTCCATAACATAGAGAGTTTCTATAAAATAGAGAGTTTCCATAAAATAGAGTTTCCATAATAAAGTGTGGTGTTTCCATAAAGTGGGTTGTTTCTATAAAGTGAGGTGTTTCCATAAAGCGAGTTGTTTCCATAAAGTGGGGTGTTTCCATAAAATGCCATAACAAATGCGTTTCCATAAAAAGGGTAAAGGTGAAGGATGAGAGAGTTTGGGGGTTTTATAAGGAGTGTTGGGACCAAAAGGAAGGTCGCACAATCCATACACAGTTGGCCCAAATCATGTGGTGTCAAACCTTGCGCAGAGGTCAAATCTAGATCTTATTTTCTAGGAGCTTACTCGTTTTTGCTCTATATATTTTGTTTTGGCTTCAAAACACCCATATTTCAAGATTACTCTCCCTAGAAGGCTGGAGAACCCTCCCCACACGAGTTGGAGCCAACCCAGAGCCTTCCCTTGGTGATTTCGAGTCCGATTCTTGAGGTATGTCACCATTCTTTTCAGATTTGTCATGTTTTCTTAGATCTGCTTAGATCTACTTCTCCGATCTCCATTTTTTCTCCGATCTGAACCTATAGTGGGTAGATCTACGTTTTTGGATGCCAAATAATTCAATTTTGAGTCGTGATCTTGCTAGGATAAGAGAACTGAGGCCGTTCTTGGAGAATCAATCCGCTTATGCATTCTTCGTCTGTTGTCAAAGTTACGTCAAAACCTTCAAGGTAGGTGACTTCACTCTCATCTCCTCTTGCTAGAATTGATTGGCTTAGATTCAAATTGGTTTATTGATAGTGAAATGCATGGAAAAATCTTCATTTGTGATGATTTATGGGTTTTGTGAAATTGCGTGATCTTGGTGAATAGTTGTGCAAAGAGGGTTTAGTTTCACGAATTTAAAATGATAATTTTAAATTATGGATTTTCTGGAATTGCTAAATGGTTGATGAAAAAGATATTTTCAATAGAAATGGTTTTCAATAAAAATGGAGTTTTATTGAAATGGTTTGGAATTGAAATGGTTTGACATTGAAATGGTTTTGACGGAAATGGTTTTCAATAAAAAGGTGTTTTTATTGAAAGGGTTGTTTTGGCATGATCATTGGGAATATGTGGTGTGTGTTCATGTTGCATATACGGGGCTTGGTTGAAATATGACCTTGTGCTCGATGCCAAAGGTTTAATGACACATGAGAATTTCATACACGGGGCTTGGTTGAAATATGACCTTGTGTTAGGTGCCAAATGGTTAATGGCACATGAGAAACAATTACCTTGTGACGACTTGGTAGATCAACGAGAAACCACTCATGAGTATGGAACTGTCATAACGTAGCATGCATGGTTGGTTACATGGGTTTGAGGGATGACTGGGTATGCCGATAAAGAGATATTGTGAAATGGTTGTAAAGATTGTTTAGTTATTTTTCTGAAAAAATATCTTGCTGGGAAAATTGGTTTCAATTGCACTTGTATGCTTTTGGTAATGAATGGTTTTGGAAACTTGTTTATATTTAGTTATAAACTGTTTTTGAGAAATTGTTTTATATAAACTGTTTTATATAACTGTTGTTAACTCTTCTATCCTAGTGGCGTGAGTAGGGAAGTTATTGGGGGAAAACCTACTGAGTTTTATACTCATCTCTACTTTGGCACTTTGGTGCTTTTGCAGATGCTATCTTCCGGGACAAGGGCAAAGGTAATGTTTCACTACTTCATGATGTTTGAGCTGTTTAGAGGTTTTGGAGCTTGGAGCTTGTTGAACATGGAGTCTTGAGGTCTTTGGAGAGTCTTGTGTAGTCTATCCGCTGTGTACTTTGATACTTGGTTATTCTTCTGTTGTTGCTTACTTTGATGTGATTTTGAGATACATGAAGTTGTTGAGTTATCTTTCATTTGTTCATGCATCATATAGTGAATGTTTGGTTATGGTTGGTAGGAGTATTGGTTTATTTCTTAAAGGGTAAATCGTCCCCCACTTGTATTTGAAACCCTTCGACATTTATTGCCAACTTTTGACGTCTTGGGGATGTCGCTTAAGGCCTAGTAATGACTCTTTGTACTCTCAAACCAATGAGAATTGGCGGGTCATTACAGAGGTGGTCTTCAGCACTCGCAAGCCACTCAGAAGTGGACTCCTAGGATTCCTGCGCTGATTAACTCTCTCGCGTATACAGCCATAACTTTTAGGCCATTGAGTTGAGCAAATGACGCATTGAGCTCGTTAGTAGCGTGATTGGGAGGAGCAGTCGACCGTAAGTCGACGGAGCTGCTGGTTGTCGTTGGAAGGCCAGAGCAGGTGAGAGGAACTGATTGCTGGAAGAGATGGACGCCGAGAAACCACGATCACTGGTGGTGGCCACGGTCGAGTCTCGATCGCAGGGGAAAGACGCGCGTCGAGAGTGGAGGAGGTCTTGTGTGCTGACGTTCAGGGCAGTTGTTGGAGCGAACATACTGTTGGATGAATTTCAGCTGGGTGCAATTACTGCTAGGGTGTCGGGGGCGCTGTTTGGCAATTAAAAAAAAGAAAGAATAAAAAAAAATCGCTGCACTGTTCGCTGGAGAACCAGTACAGGTGGATCACTGTAAGGGAGGAGTGAACTAAGCAAACACTGCTCTCTGGGAAAGACACGCACCCTGCAGTGCAGTGAAGAAATAGGTTGGAATTTGGTTGGCATAAATGTCAAAGAGAGTAGTTTTGCCTATATTTTCAGGAGAGGAACCCTTATGTTGGATCACCAAAGCCGAAGAATACTTTCTGGAAAACCGAACATCAGAGGACATGAAACTTCATTATGCTCCGTTGAGTTTAGAGTACACTATTTTGTTTTGGTTCTTGTCTTGGCTGAGCAAAGATCTCGGACCAGAATGGGAGCAGCTGAAGCCGACACTGTTAGAGAAGTACGTGACCGACATGGAGCAGTTTGAGTTTCTTCGACAACAAATTGAGAAGCAGCATTCCGAGCACCTACTAGGAAGCGTCGAGCAGCTAGACAAACCCGCTGCTCCAGATTTCTGAATTTCGGAGAAACAAATTATTGCATGTGAGGAGGTTCGACCTTGCAACGCTGCAGAATGTTCAGTGGAGTTAGGCGTGGTGGCAGTGCAACCAACACCTGTACGAGCATCACAAGGGCTACGACCACAGGCCGTGCAGATGCAGTCTTGGGAGAAGAAACCTTCTAAAGCCTAAGGAGCTCAGACCGACTGTTTTGGGCAGCAGAGATAAGCTTGATTCTGATTCGAAAGTTGAAAAATGAAATAAAGAAAAAGAAGAGATTTACATTGCGATAGAAGAGGACTTACCAGTTGAAAAACAACATAATAACATCATCCAGGCAGGAAAGAGCGAGCTGCAGGAGCAGTTGACCGAGCAGTTTGAGACGCAATCTGTGTGCCAGGAACCAACACCAGTCTCTGTTGACATGCCTGAACGTCCAGCAAGTCCGGAACAGATACAACTTGCGGCAGATGAGCCTGAAGAATTGAACATTGTCTGAGCCGAAGAGGGAAAAACTGTCCAGGAGGAGCATTTATTTTCCGTTCTAGAAAAGTGTGGTCCAGGTACCCTCCTTCTCCCTTCTGCTCTCCGCAAGCAGCAGTGGGAGTTGTAGATGCACCAAAAGACGAAGTTCCTAACTCACTGTTACCTCACTGTTATTATACGGTGCGGTGAGAATTAAGTTCGCAGCAGCCTCACGAGGAAAATCCTGCTCTTTCTGGCAGTGGAGGAGTTATGTTTTTAGGCACTGACTGTTACTCCAGAAAGGTCTGACATGGCAAGAAATGTCTCACTTTCTTCTAGTTCCAGTCATGATGACCATCCTTGATAGGTATCCAAATGAGAGAGAGAAAACATAGGATTTCTATTAGCTATAGTGTATCAGATTACAACAGAAAGTAGAAGAAGTAGAGTGGAGAAGAAAAATGAAGAAGAATGAGGAAGAATCTCCCTAGAAGGCGCTACTCCCTGGACCAAGGCCTAACTCTTCGGATGCTTTTGTTGGAAGCCCAAATTTCAAAATACAACCTGTTCCTCCCAACTGGCCAGTAACCCCTATTTAAAAGCATCCACCCACCACCTAACTAACCACCTAACAACCACCTAACTACCTAACACAACTACCCCTGATCATTATTAATACACCCAACCTACCCCTACACAACATCACCACAACAACCCCTAGCTCATATTTCTATCATTCCCCACCCCTTAGAAAAACTGCCTTGTCCTCAAGGTGATGAGTGGTAGGCCATCTGATTGAATTATAAACCGAAGGTTCCGTGTTGGCCTTGCCCATGGCGGAGGCTTTGGCGGTGGCCTTGGCGCCCAAGTAACTTGTTTTGTTGCTTTTCTCGTTTGTAGGAATATCCTCCTCTTCTGGTGATATGCAAGGGCTGGAAGCAGCTTGACCTTACGAGCAATCTCCTTTTGATGTGGTGGGTCATGTACACCTATATCTCCTCTACGGACCCTAGCATGAACCAACTCCATTCGTAGTTGTTTGTAGCACCTTATTGCAGTCTTCTGAATGGGTCGGCCCTCCCTGCTTCCTTCCACTGCAAGCTTTAGTCTGTTCGCCATATGTAGTGATTTTGGAAATCCAGTTGAACGTCGAACAAATAGCTCCACAGGAGCCTGGATTGGTACCCGCACATATTGGAGTGGCTGTCACGGCGATTGAGCAGGACTGAAAACCGAAAACTTTCAGCGCCTCCTCGGCTTGAGGCAACTGCCCGAAATCCTCTTGTTGTCCTGAAATTTTAAGAGTCTGCATTTGCCTTTGCAGGTGCTGCTGAGTTTGCATTTTCTTCAGCATATGTTGTTCCTCTTTACCGTTCCCATCTTGTCCAGTCCGGTAATCACACACGCTCTCTACAACTGGCTTCCTTCTCACCATTTTTGCAGCTTCTATAGGTGTCGAAATATCAGAAGAATGTTGTTGGATAGATTGCTCTACATGTGTAGCCACTTGTGTTGGTTTGTTCCGCAACTCCAAGCTTTGCTCCTCGACACATTCCATCGTTTTCAACTCTTGTGTAATCGGTTCCACTGTTTCGAGCACTTATGTGCTACCAAATCTCATAAGCAACTGTTCTTTGAATTGAGTCCAAGTAAGCCCGTTCTTAGTCAGTTCCAATAAGAAATTCCAAACCCAAGCCGTACCTTGCATACACAATTCCGCCATCGGTACTTTCATCTTTTCTGGAGTTTGCCGGTTTGAGAAATATGCCTCACCCCATGCGATCCAAATTTCAGGATCCTTACCCAAAAAACCCGACATCGTCTTATGCATTGAGTTCTCTTCCATGCTCCTGGTCAGCTTAGCCAGATTCACCTAGATCATCTGCATTTGTTCCTCCATGTGCACAGACAGCAGTCTGCTGCAAGTTTCTACCACGGCGAGTCGCTTTCCTCTTGATGCAAAATGCTTTCCTCTGTTGCGGTTGCCGCATCTACTGTGTCCTCCAACACTGTGTGAACTAAAATCACCTGTGTCCGATGCGTCTGCTGTTATTTCTTCACCTGTTGTGCTGCGAAATGTCATCTACTGTTGCGTTCTTTCTACCTCTGACGTTGGAAGTACCAGAAGCAACTATCACAATCAAGAAGGATGAAGAATTTATTGCGAGTTGGACTCTACTACAGAACACAAGTTGCTGCGAGGACTGCACTGTTGATCAAGATTCTTTCGCACCACTAAACCTGCTGCATTAATCTCCTTTTCAAGATCAAGAACCTCTTTCTTCTAGTTTCTCTCTCTAGAAACCTCTCAATGAAAGCACCAATTGATAGAAATTAATTGAGAGAGAGAAAAACAATATGTACTTCTATTAAAAGCAGCAAAAAAATACAGTAGGAAGAAGAGATAGAAGAAGAACATAGAAAAAGAAGAGGGAGAAAGATCTCCTGGAAGGCGTTGCTCTTCCTGAAGCCGTGGCCTAACCCACCAGATGCCTTCAACCAATTCCTTCGTACCCCCAGACAACAACCTCCCTCTTATTTAAAGACACTACTGAAACCTTCTAGAGAGTCCACTTACAACTGAAAATTACAGCGGGAACTACTTAATAGTCTAACAGCTAACACAACCACTAACAACCCCACTAACAACCTTTTATTATATTTGCATTACTAACCCTGACTAACAACCACTCCCCCCAAATCCTGGGCAGCAACACCCAGCCTAACAACAGTAGCACCCAGCCTCAACACTTGTCCAACGCCTCTACAGTGCAACACATCCCAACCCAGTAGCTAGCACAAGACCCCCCAAGCAGCCAACCCCATGTTTCTATCAATTCCACCCCCTTTAAAACCACCTTGTCCTCAAGGTGATTATCCGGAGGCTTCGGCAAAGGCCTCAACAACCACGTAGTGTCTCCAGTAGCAGTGTCAATTCTCAGGCATTGCCACTAGCCATGCAGCTTAGCTATATCGCAGGAGGCGACAACCTCCCGTGCTACCATTGCATTGGAAGTCCGCCCTTGAGCAATTTCCTTTCGATGTAATGGCTTGTGAATGCTGCCCCCAGCTCCCGCTGCTTCCACTTGCCAACGTTTGTAGCCCACCCTTACAGCTTTTTGAGCCGCTCGTTGGACAACCAATTCTTACCCAACAATTGCAGGTCGCGTTTTGTGTTGTTCGAACAGTTCCTCAACAACACCATCAGCTCCAATAACAAATCTAGGGACCAAAATATGTTTAGTATTAAAATATGTCGTGTACCGGATGAAAGACCAAGGCAAGACATCAACTGTCAAATCTGTCCATCCAACTCTGTCAGTTTGCTCTGGGGGGTATTTTTTTAGTGACTCACCCATAAATTGGACTTTAAAGTTCCATATTAACCTTGAGAGATCAATATTTCCAACTTTAAATCCACTAAGCTTAGGTTGGTCACTAAAGCCAGCTCCATCTTCTTCCAAAGCAGCTCCCCGCCATTTGTCAAGAAATGCTAGGTGAGAGCTCTTCTCATTGGGTGTTGGTGGAATATGATAAAACTCTTTCCGATGAGGTGGTTCTTGACCTCGACCCCCAGCTTCTGTAGCAGCCGCTTTCAACTGCATATAGATCCCTTCTACAGCTGGTAGTACCGATCTTTCAACTGCACATCCCTTCTGATGAAATCTTTTATACACTTTATATCGTAAAAGATGATAGCTCAAGGTTAATATGGAACTTTAATATGAAATCTTTTAATGTGTTATGTATCTAATTTTTCAAAGACACTAGACCTCTCAATCTTCTGAGATTGTATTATACATATATTTATGTAATAAATCATGAAATAAAGTGTATAAAAGATACGAGTTGTCATAGTTGACATCATTGACAATGTTTAGTTATTTTGGGGGATTAAGATTAGAAAACTTTAATGAAAGACTTAGGGATAAGACTAAACATAAGAAAACATCCCTAAATTATAATAAAGTATAGAGTAAGTGGTTTCCAAGCAACAAAATCCCCGTTTGGATACTATATGTGGATGTGGCTCTATCACAATTGTATCTTGGGATAATAACCCAAAAAAAGGTGCATTGGGAATTGACTCGATCGTCACCTGGTGCACGACAAAGAGGCCTTGCTGCACATCTAGTTTGACACTCTCGGGGATATGCTTTTGGAAAATTCACAAGCTCTTTATGAACCATTATGAAAGGAACAAAAATGCTCATAAAATTTTATGTTAGGAAATAGACCATGGATAACTTAGATTGGAACCTCAAAATTCATAGGTTAATGAATATATGTCCTTCATTGGTTATCCCTACAATATTCACAGTTTCCCTTTTATATCTTTACTAGTTTGGAAATTATCATCCCTAAGTCTATTTTGAATAAAGTAAATGATTAAAACTAGAATCAAATAGTGAAAGGTATGCTTATTGTTCATGGTTCTATGCATTCTTTCATATCACACAAGTTTATAGAACTATTCAAATATCACTACAAAACATGGAAGTGGAGATATTTGTGAAAACGAAAAATGAGACAATTATTTCATCATAAGTATATAACTTCTCCTCTGTCCATATTTATAGGTTGAATTTTCCAGAGAACCTTATGATACTCCCTTTAGCGGAATTCGATACTATTCTATGTATGGATTGACTTTCCTTATATAGAGCCAACATAAATTGACGAGAGAAGGAAATCACCCTCTGTATCGCGAATCATTCTATGATTCTATACAAGTGCATTGAAGAGATGAATCTCCTTTGGTATCATCATCTCAAACATGAATATTATTACCTTATGAGAAAATGTATCTAGCTCAAATGATTGAGACCAAGGAAAAGATCATCCTTGATGACATGCCCATTGTAAGGTAATATGTTGATGTGTTTCTCGAATAATTTTTCGGTCTTCATACAAGCCGTGAGGTTGAGTTCTCAATTGAGCTTATACCTGAAGCTTTTTCAATATCCAAGACTCTATAGAATGACCACTTCTGAACTCGAAGAGCCGAAGAAGCAACTATAGAAGGATCTGGATAAAGAGTTTATATTTCTAAGTGCTTCACTGTGGGGTGAACTAATCCTTTTTATCAAAAAGAAGGATAAGTCAATGCACTTATGCATTGATTATCACGAGCTTAATAAAATCACAATAAAGAATAAGTATCATCTACCATGGATTGATGACTTGTTCAATTAGCTATTTGGAGCTCGGTAATTCTATAAGGTGGATCTTTGATTGGGATATTATCAAGTAAAGGTGAAGGAGGAGGATGTCCCCACATTGATTTTTGTACAAGCTATGAGCACTATGAGTTCATAGTGATGCTATTTGGACTCACTAATGCTCCAATTATCTTCACGGTCTTAATGAATATAGTATTTAGGGATTACCTTGAAAGAATTATGGTAGTATTTATAGACGATATTCTTATCTACTCCAAAAATCAAGGAAGAACACGAGGAGCATTTGAATGCTGTACTGAAGACCATTCAAAAGTAGAATTTATATGTGAAGTACAATAAATACGAGTTTTGGATGGAGCATGTAACATTCTTGGGACATGTCATCACTAAAAAAGAGATATATGTGGATCCTTCAAAAAATAGTGGCAATTGAAGGATAAAATAGACCAATATCTATGATAGAGATCCGTAGTTTCCTTATATTAGCTATGTACTATCGTCGATTTGTGTGAAACTTCTTGCGATTGTCAATCCTACTAACCAAGCTAACTCAGAATGGGGTGAAGTTTTTCTAGAATGATGAAAGTGAAGAGTGTTTTAAAGAGTTAAAGAAGAGTCTAATCACTGCACTTGTGCTCACATTACCCACTAATGGGGACTGATTTGTGAATTAGAGCAATGCATCTAAAAAAATCTTAGGTTGTTACTAACGCAAGATGAAAAAGTGATAGCTATGCATCCCTCTAATTAAAAATCCATGAGCAGAACTACCCAACATATGATCTAGAATTGGCTATAGTGAAACGAGGGCATGGTATCTTCTTATAGTGGGTTGCTGATGTATCTGGGAAGTGAGGAATAGGTATCGTTACACTAGTCATCGTTCTTCCGATGCAACTGTGGTGGTGAAGCAATCTGGTGGTTGAGTTTGCGTATCTTCTGAAGAATCGGGATGAGGTGCCCTCGCTTAGGCATTTCTTGGCCCATAGTGGTGTTGTACCTGCATCTAGATCCTCTCTGACAGGCCACTGGGTTAAATGGAACCCTCCTGCTCATGGTCTTAAATTGAATGTTGATGGATCTTGCAATAATGGTTGCATGCGTGGGTGGGGGGGAGTGTTGTTCGTGATTCTCGTGGTTCGGTAATCTTTGCCTTCAGTGCATTTTTTGGGGCTGATGACTCAATTGGGGCAGAGGCAAAACAATTCTTCATGGGATTGAACTATGTTATTCAAAAAACATTATATTGAAATCAGTGGAGACTGATTCGAGGATCCTTTGAAGTTCTCTCAATGGGTTTACTTCTATTCCTCGGTCCATCATTTATACAATCCGGAAATGCAAAGCCTTCACAGACAATGGTATCAAGTTTCTTCACACGTGGCATGAAGGAAATCGCGTAGCTGAATTCCTGGCATCCAAGGCTTCCCATGAGGTACCTTTTATGAAGTTTTGTACTATTGGTTCCCTTTGGGTGGTGTTGATATTGTTATTAGGGATGCTCTTGGTCTTTTTTAAGCCTCCGTAATCCTCCCCCTGTATTGTTTTTCTTTCTTTCACTATTAATAAAGAATTTATTTGTTTGTAAATGAGGTTTGAGCTGATCAAGGATTATGATTATTCAATCTACTACCATCCTAGGAAGACGAATAAAGTAGCAGATGCTCTGAGTAGAAAGGATACCACAACCCTATCCATGATGAGGATTGAAAGAGATCCAATTTTTTTGGACATGAAAATGATGGACATGAGAATAATAAAAGGATCTCCATCCCACCTTGCTCAAATATCTTATCAACCATCCATTCTTTATAGGATCAAGGAGGCCCAAAAAGATGATGAAGAGCTACAAAGAAAGACAATGAATATTCTAGATTTCAACTTTGCTAAAGATGGAGCTATAAGGTTTGGAACTCGGATATGTATCCCATAAAAACCAGAGCTAAAGAATGAACTTATGGATGATTCACATAGCTCATCCTTTTTTATTCATCTAGGAAACGCTAATATGTATATAGATATGAAGCAAATATTCTAGTGGGATAATATGAATAGGGAGATTACAAAATTTGTATCTTGATTCTTAGTATGCCAATAAGTCAAGGCTGAACAACAGAAGTCTTAAGGATATGGTGTAACTATTTTTTATACCAGTATGGAAATGAGAAAACATAACCATAGATTTTGTTGTAGGACTCCTTAGGACATCTAAAGGCAATAACGCAATCTTGGTGGTAGTCGATCACCTTACAAAGCCGACACATTTCATTGCTATCAAGGAAAATTTTTCTCTTAACTAAATTGCTAAGATATACATAAGAGAAGTGGTAAGACTTCCTAGAGTGCCGCTCTTCATTATATCTGACCAGGATTTGAGGTTTACCTCGAGGTTCTGGAGAAGACTTCAATAAGCATTGGATACAAAGATGAGTTTCAGTACTACTTATCACCCTCATACGGATGACTAGTCTGAAAGAATCATTCAAACCATGGAGGATATGCTGAGATCATTTTAAATGGATTTCCAAGGATGTTGGGATCAACACCTTCCCTTAGTGGAATTTTCATATAACCACATTTTCCATTCCAACATTCAAATAACACCTTATGAGGTTCTGTATGGGAAAAAGTGTCAGAATCCAACATGATGAGATGAAGTTGGAGAGTGGAAGCTTATGAAACCTAATCTTATCCAAGAGATGACATAGAAGATTTAGACCATTCAACGTTATATGAAATCCATACAAAGTAAAAAAAAATCTATGTAGACAATCGTTGAAGAGACTTGAAGTTTAAGGTATGAGATAAGGTGTTCATTTGTATATCTATATGGAAGAAAGTCACGAGGTTTGGAAAGAAGGTGAAGCTTAGCCCAAGATACATTAACCCCTTTGAGATCCTTGATCGCATCAGAGCTGTGACCTATCAACTATTAATCCCACTTAACATATCTCAAGTACATGATGTGTTCCATGTATCTCTCTTGAGGAAGTACATTTTAGACACCTTATAAGTACTCAATCCATAGATAGTGCCTTTGAAGAATGATCTTTCATACGAGGAGCATTCGTTGAAGATCTTAGATTGTAGAGACAAAGTTCTACGAAACAACACAACTCACCTGGTCAAAGTGTTATGGAAAAACCACAAGTTTGAGGAAGAAACTTGAGAACCGTAAGTGGCGATGAAATAGAAGTACCATCACCTGTTTTAGTGTATGAAATGAAATTTTGAGGGTGAAATTTTTGAAGGGGAGGAATGCAACAATCAAACTTTTATAAATGAAATTCCCTTTTTGAATGAATAAATGTCTTACTAAGAAAAATAATTATAGAAAACACATGCACTACTCTGGTTATTT
The DNA here is from genome assembly GCA_963277665.1 of Viscum album. Lineage (NCBI taxonomy): Eukaryota > Viridiplantae > Streptophyta > Magnoliopsida > Santalales > Viscaceae > Viscum > Viscum album. The sequence goes on from OY728144.1 coordinate 187,997,237, forward strand.
TGGACCAATTATAAAATATAGTCTGTCAGATTTAAGTCTATTAAATATCTTAACCATTGACAATATAGTTGTTGTACAATGACCATTAAAATTATTATAAAATAAGGGTTATGATAAATTCTATTTGCACAGACAGAAGGAGAGATAACCTTGACCACCGTAGGATTGTATCCTATAAAACCCATTTATTAGAGCTTTCGAGGGATATGACATCATTGAGCTTTTCCCTTGACCAAGCTCATGCTGAAATTCAACAACTGAAGCATGAATGAAATCATTTATGGGAGAAGTTCAAGCTTATCGAGATCACGACCCAAATCATGTTCTCCAAACCGCCCCAAGAAAGCCCCACCATTGCACACCATACCCTTAGGGCGTATGTTGGTGTAATAAGGAGTTATGTATCTAGAAACCAGTAGATGAATTTATATTTTTTTCTTTTTAATAATTTAATGATTATATTTATCCTTTTTCATTATTATTATTATCCTTTTTCATTATTATAATTATATATGAGTTTATGAAAATTAGATTTTGATATGAAGAAACCAAAATTGTATTTTTGGAAAATATACGGTTTTAATTAAAAAGCTCTTTGATAAATTCAAGAATTTTGAAATAAATTTTATTTTTATATAACATTCTTATTAAATAATATTTATATACAAATGATAATATAATTTAATGAAGTCCAATATAATCTTTATAAGGGTTAAAAAGCTGTCATTATCGTAAAAACTAGTATTTTTCAGTAAATAAGGATTTTTATTTAATAATTTAATGATTATATTTGGGGCATGTTCATTGGTGAGGTTTCTATTCCTTCCATGAGGATCCATTTTTAAATGATGATTAGATCATATAGTTATGAAACTAGTGAAATACTTAACATAAATTGAAAATTTTATGAGTACATAATCTCATAAAAATGGTTTGTTTAGGATTTTATTCTATAGTTATCCTCAAAGTTTATCTTAGGGTTATGTTACCTAATATAAGATTTTCTAAATCTAGTTCCCAGGGTTTACTAAACTTCCTCTGATACCAACAATAAAGACCCCGACCCCAGTAGCTCAGAGTCGGTGGTTACTTTATTACATTGACATATTATACAAGGAATCACATCCCGAAGGACTGAATAGTTTAGTAGTATTGATAAACTAGATACATACTTGAAATCCATATTACATTTTAAAACGTAAAATACACAAAGAATTTCATTGAGTCTTCCATTATTCCCCCTTTGTGAAACCCTACATATCAGTCATAATATACTTCTTGGAATCCTGAGGTAAAATGAAACATATGAAAGGGGTGAGTTGAAATGATCAGTAAGGGTAAGCGTACAATAGAAGCTTTTAGTAAATATGACATAAATAATATGGCAAGGTAAATAACTTAAACACATTCCATTTAAATAATAACATGAACTAGAAAACTTAACCATATATATTCTACTAGTTGAAATAATCACATGGAATATCAATAACTAAATTCATAATGATGAAATACATAATAGTGGACATCTAAAACATATTGTCGAGGATTCTTACCAAGAATCTAACACTGTCAAAGCTTCGTGCCAAGAATTTAACACTATTAAGGCTTCATACCAAGAATCTAATAAATGGGTAAGACCTTGGCCAAAACCCAGTCTAGTTTGTCTCATGAGACTTAACGATGCATCGGGGGGCTATACAGAGCCCCACCCATAACTTACCAAGTCCAATGCATTCCTCATATGCAAATGGTGAAACATAAACAACATAAACATTCATATTATAAATTAGCATACAAAATGTGAATACTTTAACCATAAACCATGAATGGTATCAAAATAGCACATCCACAGTTAAACTGATCATAAACTATTTAATAAAATATGGTAGATGGTATCATAAGAGATCAACCTCGATTAGACATAAGATTCAACAAAGTGTGTTGATATAGATGAAAATACTATAATAAAATTATTGAAAAATTATTGAGGAAAAACTCTTATTAAACCCATATGAAAAAACACTTTTGTATAAAAATAACCCTTTCTTTTAAAAATAACTATTTCCAATACCAAATATCCAAAAAAATAAGGGAATATGTTTTTTCATTTAAGAAAATATGTAATCTTTCAAGGGAAGTTGGAAATTAAATAACAGTCATGGGTTGGGAAAGTCTTTGTCACCGTGTATGTTAAGAATAGAACATTCCTTTTGTTGTTTATCAAAATGTTTCGTATAAAACACATAAAAAGATTCCTTTTGAAAACCTTTGAATGGAAATAAAAATAAAAATAAAATTTCATTATAATCCTTTTATATCCATATAAATAAATATGTAAAATAATATCAAGAATATTGTCATGGAAATAAAGATGCGATAATTAAATCTTTAAACATTTAAAGTGTCCCATACCATTTTAAACATTTAAATCATAATCCCTATGAAAGAATGACATTTAACAAAAAATTAAATAACATGATAATAAATAAATTAATGTCATGATAAGTTAAAGAGACTATATATACAACTCATAAAAGAAGGTGTGTGTATAACATTAAACTATGTTTCAATGAAAGGTGATTGAGACGAAGTCCCTTACCTTACGTATAAGGACCTGACCTTATTCATTACATAATCTAGATAATTCAACTAGAATAAACTTATTTCATTCCCAAAGTTCTTTTCGGTTTAGAGTTTTAGATAATTAGGTCATAATTCATGCATAACAACCCATAATAATAAAAAGTGGATACGATTAAAACAATGTATATTTCTTCCATAATACAAAAGTTTTTAATAAAACATGAATTCTTTTCATGAAAATTCTTCACAACATTCATCTTGGATTCTTATTTTCTATTACCAATCCTTAAACCAGTGATTTTTTTTTAAAACATAGGATGAACACAAAACTATCAATAAGGGATATAAAAAAAGGAAAGAAAACCATTAGTCCATGAATACTTAGAAACGCATGAAGGATAAAATTCTCACCCTTAAAAGTAACATATACTTTTGAAAACATGAGGTTTCCATAAAACATAGAAAACATAAATAAACTATTTAGGTAACTTGGTACATCATTTTATTACCATACTTACACAGGATTATAACCCTTGTGATTACCTTATGACTTGTAACCCTCACGGCTATCTTATAATGTAATCCTCACAACTACCTTATGATATAACCATCACAATTACACTTGGAATAACCATGACGATCAACTTCCAACATAAACATACCCAATGCATTGGAGGGATATCACGGATCTACCCATCATCATAAAAAATTTCCAAGAACCAAAACATAATCATAAAATATGGATACATGCATCATAAAAACATTCATTTTGAATTTTATAAAAATAGAAATTTAAGAAGATTTTTATAAAAAAGTTCCTTACCCGAGGTTTGAATTCCTTCAAACGTGTTCAAACCTCCTGTATAATGATTTAAAGAGTGTTATTAATTTATTACAGAACTATATTCATATTTATAATACCTTATATGATAATTTTATAACATCTTTTGACCCATTTATTAACAATATTTCGTTATTTTCATTGTTTTGGGTGTGTTTATTTCACGGTTTTCAGGGTTGGTTCATTATGGACAAAAGTGAAAATAAATAGTATTAATATGTTTCTAGAATTTTAAATGATACTATATATCATTTTTTTCTAATATGAGGATGATTCATTAGATAAAACGTTAATGATAAAAATTTGGTTTATTCTTGTAGAGTTTTTCCAACCATCACAAACAAGTTTTGTTTTATTTAATGTTATGTTTATAAATTAGTCCCAAAACATTAAAAAAGTTATAATATACATATTATAATATTTTTTTAACAATGATAATGGTTTTATGACCAGCCTTGAAGGTGATAAAGGAAAATAGAAACTCATCGTCCATGAAGGTGGTGAATCGACACGTCAGAGACGATATTTTCATTTTCTAGAATAAGAAGAGAAGAGGATATGATTGATGTTGGATATTCCATTAGCACAATACAATTCTAGTATAAGTAAGATATTGGGGTGATCACACGTCACTTTGGACAAGGGAGGTCAGGAGAGGATAAGAAAAAAAAAGAAATTAAAAAGAAAATAAAAGAAAATAAAAGAAAATGAAAGAGGACTTTACCTCTTGAATTCTCCTCATTGAGAACCTCCTTAGGAAAATTGGATTTGGTATTTTTTGAGACCAAAGGCTCTTGGGAGTGGGGGAGAGGTTTGGGAAGAGTATTAGGCAAAATTTGGACAAGCTTCAAGGATTTGGAGGTGTGAGGAGAAGAGGTGGTGAGAGGTGATATTTATAGTGGAGAAGAGGGGTGTTTTTTGATTATTTTATTCATTAATTTATTATTTTGGATCAAGACTATGAATAGTTTGAGAACTATCACTAAATACATTAAAATAACGAAGGATAGTTATATATTATGGTGATTACATAATCAATAACTTAATAAATAGTGTATTTAACTTATAATGTACATATACCGTAAATTAATGTATTTTACTATTCACTAAAAATTCAAGTATTTTAGAAAAATCCAAAAAAATCACCCAAACCATTTTTTGAGGTATAGAATTCAAAAATGAACTCAATTTTATGAAAATAGTTTTTTAAATATGGGAAATTTAATTTTTAATTAAAATCACCATTTATTCGAAAAATACCGATTTTAAAATTATAACTCATTTTATGACACTTTGAAAAATTAATTAAGGTCTCATAAAATTATATTATAATCATAAGACAATAAAACATTAATTTATGAATCTATTTCATGAAGATAAATGTTCTTTTAATTCATTATATTAATTATAAAATTGTAGATAAACATTTATGTTTCACAAAAATACCAACTCTTAAGTTATCATTTTCAAAACATTTTTTTACTTATTCCATGATATAAATATATCATATTTTCACTTATAATGTATATAAATTTTATTTATACTCTCATAGGTGAGACAACTATTCTATTAATATAGATTCCTTAATTTCATTAAATACTAATTATTTCATTCAACATTTATAATGAATTTAACTATTTAATTTCAGAATGAAAACATATTATTTTATAAGTATCTGGGTTGTTACATTCTCCTCACCTTCTGAAAATTGCGTCATCAAAATTTTTATTTACTTATTAAACAAGTGAGGACACCTTTCCCTCATAACATTTTTATATTCCCATGTTACTTCTTCAACCATGTGGTTTCTCCAAAAAAACTTAATCTAGTGAATTACCTTATTCCGCAATACTTTATTTCTACAGTCAAGAATTTGAACAAGATTTTCCTCATAAGACAGGTTATCTTCCAACTGAACAATCTCAGGGCTCAGAACATGAGATGAATCTGACACATACTTTCTTAATATCGAAACATGAAAAACATTATGCACCTGGGAAAAACATGGAGGCAAAGCCACTCGATAGGAAACTAACCCAACTTTCTCTATGATTTCATAGGTTCCAATGAACTGTGGAATCAACTTCCCCTTCTTATCAAAACGCATCACATTTTTCCATGGATAAAATTTGAGAAAGACATGATCACCTATCTCGAAAGAAATATCCTTCCACCGGTTATCTGCATAACTTTTCTTCCTACTCTGAGATGTCCTCATATGTTATTGGATCATCTTTACTTTCTCATCCACTTTCTCTTCAAATTATGGTCCCATCAACTTCCTTTCCTTGACTTCATCCCTAAATGATGGAGTTCGACACTTCTTTCCATATAATTCCTCAAAAGGTGTCATCTGCATACTCGAATGTAAACTATTATTATAAGAAAAATCAACTAAAGAAAGATGTTGATCCCAACTTCCCTAGTAATCCATTGAATAAGCACGTAACATGTCATCCAAGGTCTCAATTGTTTGCTCGGTCTATCCATCAGATTGGGGATGAAAGACTGTGCTGAAATTTAATTCTATGGCCAATGACTTCTGAAGGCCTTTCCAATATTAGTAGTGAATCTAAGATCACAATCAAATATAATGGAGAGTTGAAATCCATGTAACCTGATTATCTCATTGAGGTACAATTGTGAAATCTGATCCAAAGACATAATATCTTGATTAGGAAGAAAATGTGCATATTTAGTCAGTCGATCAACAATAAACCGAATCAAATTGTTACCTTGAGAAGTCTTTAGTAGTCCCACCACAAAATCTATGGATAAATTTTCTCATTTCTACTCTGGCACTGGAAAAGGATGAAACACCCCCTTTGGTAGTTGTCACTCTACATTAACCTGTTGACAAGTCAAACATTTCATGGTAAAATCAACAATATCTCTTTTCATTCCATCCCACTAGTAATACTCCCGAAGGTCTCTGTACATCTCAGTGCTGCCACGATGAACTGAAAATGGAGAACTATAAGTTTCACATAACAATTATTTCTTCAGCTGGGAATCATAAGGCATACATAATCTATTCTCAAATCTCAAAACACAATCTTTATCAATGTCAAATTCTGGTAACTTACCCCTTTTAACCAATTCTACTTTTTTTTTTGCAACTCAAGGTCTTCCTTCCACGCTTGCTTAATTCTATCTGATAGAGATGACTGTACTGAAACCTAAAACAAAACAGAGCAGTTTCCTACACCAACAATTCCCGATTCAAAATTCATCAAATCATTAACCAAGAGTTCATGTTCCAAACATAACATGGTTAATATAGCATGATATTTTTGAATAAAGGCATCTGTCACTTTATTCACTTTTCCTGGATGGTAATTGATTGTGAAATCATAATCCTTTATCATTTCATGTCATTTTTTCTACCTCATGTTCAATTACTTCTGAGTAAATATATACTTCAGACTTTTATGGTCAGTATATATTTTACATTTGGCTCCATATAAATGATGTCTCCAAATTTTTAAAGTGAAAAACACAGCTCCTAATTCCAGATCATGTGTGGGAGAATTTAACTCATAAGGTGTTAGTTGTCTTGAATCATAAGCAATTACCCGATCATTCTACACCAGAACACAACCAAACCCCTTCAATGAAGCATCATTGTAGATGAAAAACTCTTCATTTGTGGAAGGCAGAGCCAAAACTGGAGCATTCACCAATCTTCTTTTCTATTTATGAAAACACACATCATAGTATTCTATACAAATAAATTTATCCCTTTTTGTGTTAACTTAGTTAGGGGGATATATAAGCATACAATGTTTTTAACGAACTGTCAGTAATAGACTACTAATCCAAGAAAAATTCAAATCTCAGTAATATTTCTAAGTCTTTTCCATTCATCAACCACTTTTTTTGGGCGAGATCAACTATTATTCCATCCTTATTTACAATGTACCAAAGAAAAGAAATCCATTGCAGCCAAAAATCACATTTGCTAAATTTCTCATATAACTTGTTTTATTTAAGGGTCTTCAGAACAATCCTTAGATGTTTTTGATGATCTTCAAAACTTTTTGAATAAACCAAAATATCATCAATAAAAACAACAAACTTATCCAAATATTCACAAAAGATTATATTCATAAGATCCATAAACACAACAAGATTATTTTTCAAACCAAAGGGCATAACAATAAAGTTACAATGCCCATATCTTGTTCGAGATGCTATTTTTGAAATGTTATCCTCATTTACCTTTAGCTGATGGTACCTGAATCTCAATTCAATATTGAAAAAATACTGATCTCCCTAGAGTTGATCAAACAAATCATCGATATGAGTCAATGAATACCTATTCTTAATAGTAATGTTATTTAAAGCTCTATAATCAATGCAAAGTCACATGAAACCATATTTCTTTTTAATGAACAAAATAGGATCACCCCATGGTGAAGTGATAGGATGAATGAAGCCTTTATCAAGAAACTATTTCAACTGCTTTTTCAATTCTAAAAGTTCCACTTGATCCATTCGATAAAGGGGCTTTGAAATTGGCTTAACATTAGGAACTAAGTCAATCGTAAATTCAACTTCCCAATTAGGTATAACATCGAGAAACTCATTAGAAAAAACATGCAAGTATTCATTTACCACAAACACATCATTAATATGAACAATTCCATTGTTTTCAACAATATGTGTAGGATAACATTCATTTTTGTCTTTTAACATTTTATCAGCTTCCTGATATGTTATCAATGGTATGGGTTCATTATTGTATACAAAATGAAACTCTTTCTGAAAAAACAACTTCTTTAGATCTACAATCAATCTTAGCATGATAAATAGAAATCTAATCCATACCCAGGATAACATCAAACTCTACTAAGGTAAAAACAAAAAGGTTTGCAGGTAATGCATTTTCACAGACAACAATAAGAAGATTATTATAGTGCCTTTTTGCCTTAATATCCCCCCTAGTGTTTTTACCATAAGTTTTGGTTTCATTTCTTGGGGTGAAATTTCTAATTTACCAGAAAATTTCTCAAAAATAAAAGAATGTGTAGACCCCGTATCAAAAAAGACATTAACAAAATCTAAGTAAACAAACAATGTACCTTATACCACTTCATTGGATGACCCAACTATTGATGAATTAGTCGCAAAGTATTTCACTACACCTTTCTTCTTAAAGTCTAGATGCTTCCCATCATTCAGGTCCTTCTTTAGGCAGGTATGTGCATAATTCCCCATCTCACTACATTTAAAACACTTTAAAATTTTCTTATCATAATTAAATATAAGATCATTTTTCTTGCAATCTGTAACATCACGTTACGTTTTCAGGTACTTTTGATGTTTCTAAGTACCTCTGTTTTGGAGTAGTGACTTGTGATGCATTTGGGTGAACTTTTAAGGAAAACTAAAGGACAATGAGTTGTGCACGGTTGGCGCACGGTTTGACAAACCGTACGACCAAACCGTGCCAACCATGCAGAACTGGACAGAGAGGTCCGCACGGTTTGTGCAAAGTTTGACAGACCGTGTGACCAAACTGTGCCAACCTTGCAAACCTGGATAGTGGGTTCCGCACGGTTGGCGCACTGTTTTCCTGACCGTGCACCTCTATCCAGGAAACCGTGCGCACGTTTTTTTTTAATTCCGAAAATCCTTCTTAAAACCATCTGAACCCCCAGGACTTCCATATTTCTGACCTTGACTCGGGCTTGAAACATTCTAGGTGTTTCTAAAGCCTCCCGGAGATATTCCAAGGTGATCTGAACTTCTTCCTTCGAGATTGAAGGCTCGGATTGAGGATCCGCTCTCCTCCTGGTAAGTGGATTTCAACCTGTTACTTCTCCCGTTCTTTCCTCTATCTTTCCTTGATATTTTCATGGGATATTTCCACCGTTTTCCATGGATTTAAACCTATGAGTTGAGATCTAGATCTAGGATTGTGGATCTAGATCTAGTTTTACAAGATCTTGATGCCATTGATCTTTTTTTTTGGTTTTAAGGATTTAGATCCAGAACTTGATCGACAACGTTGTGCCACTCCGTTTTTAGGGTTTCTCGTTGGGCTAACTCCCGTCAATAAATCGAGGTATGTGGTTCCGTCCCGACTTTCCAAATTGATTATCCTTGTATTGCTTGATTTATTTCAATTGTTGATTTAAATTCAATTGCTCAAATCTGCTTTCAAATAAATTGATAAAAATTCAATCCCAGTGAATCGAGGTATTTGAAATGGTTTTGGCATGAAAATTTTGAAAACCCCAAATTCCATTGAATTGGATGTGTTTATGGAAATTTTCTGATTTAAATTGTTGAATTTAAATTGTGGATTTGATGGAAATTATTTCAATTAAATTGTTGAATTTAATTGTGGAAATAAATTTTGTGATGATGAAACTAGTTTTGATTGGATTTCAAACTGGTGAAAATGGCTTAAAATGATTTGATAGAAACCCATTGGTTTTATCTTGTGAAAAAGGAAAGTTTTTGAATAAAACCTATTTTTGTTTTAAATGGAAAGAAATTGGAACATTTGAAATGGAAAGATGGGATTGATCATATTTTTAAGCATTATTAAAATAGTTCGCCCATCATGTAAGAGCGCATGCAAGCCTTAGGTAGTTAGTGAGTTATTTGGATATACTCTACGCTACGACAACGTTCTAAAACATAGTTGCAGTAGGTCACATTCCCGATGGGTTGATGACGAGTATCATTTGGCCAGTGTCATAGGGATGTGTGTATACACATTTTGCTGATTTCACATAGAGAGTGTGGAATCCTATAACTGGTTAATATTATCGTGCCTTTTAGCAGATGACCATGTTGCTCTCTTGTTAATTTATATTTGAGATATAAATGTATGCCAATGCTTTTGAACTGCTTTACATGCCTGTTGAATTTATATAAACTGTTTTATATAAATGTTTTATTTAATCCATTGTTTTAGAAATATTCCATCATTTGTAAAATCATTACTTAAAATATTTATTTCCATCATTTGAAAATGTATAACATGTTTTGTTAAAATATGTTTTTGAATTGCCAAACCTATTTATTTGAAAATTGAAAGCTTTTCTTTGGACAATCTATAGTTGAAATCTGTTACAGAATCTTTGGTGGTATCCTACTGGGTTTAGGCTCACACCCTACTTTTGTCTTAGGGTGTTTGTAGACTTTCTTCTTCTAGGTTCGAGCAAAGGGAAGAGATCTCTTGGAGGTGGATCCAGCTGTTGATCTTTGGTCTTGGTGAGTTGTGTCCTTAGGGACCTTGGGACTGTTTTCCCATTTTATTACTTGGGTTGTAGTACTTTGGGATTTTTATGCCTCTTTGTATTCTGGTACATTACTCCCAGTGAAGTTTCTTTTTGTTATGCATATTGTCTTTTTTCTTTTCTTCCGCAATGTTGGTGGAAAAATCGTTCTTACTTGCATGTTGTGTGATGCCAGGTGCTAGTCGCTGACCTGTGGGGATTGGGAACGCCCTTCGGGATATGTCAGGGCTGGCTCGATTATCAGGTTACTAGGGTACCCAGGCTAGTTCGTGACAAAATGGTATCAGAGGGAGGTTTAACATCTTGCCTTGATGACAGTATGCATTTGAGTATTCTTGTCGGGACTTAGGAGGTAGTTGTGATTGAGTGCATGGATAACTCTCACCACAATGAACCTTAAGTCACCAGGGTTGGTTAGGGAAATACGACTTGTGGATTAGTTCTAGTATTTTTCCCTGTTTTGATTTGGATAGAGTGGAATCCAAATCTTGTTATCCCTTCTATTAAGAACAGTTTTCCTTGTTACTCCTTTTGAGTGTTAATTTAATGTCTTTTTATGTTGTGTAGCATCATGCCTCTGAGAAGACGTGGGAATCAGATCCAAAAAGAGGCTGCTGCTGAATCTCAAAAAGAGAGTCCTATTGTGGATCCAAGTCTAGTTGAGGTGATTGTTCGCACTGTCCATGCTCCAAGACAGGCACCACCTCCAGTTCCTATTCAGGCTCCAGCTATAGATCCTCATAGTGATATTCTATGAAATCGTTCTCAAGAGTTCCTACGCTAGAAGCCACCAGTTTTCAAAGGCTCCATTGACCCTCAACATGCTGAGGAATGGTTGAGTAAGATTGAATGTCCGTTTGGGTTCTTGGAGACACCTGATGTGATCAAGGTGAAGTGTGCCACCTTTGTGCTGAAGGGACCAAGTAGGAGATGGTGGGACACGATGGTGACGGCTGGGAAACATGAGAGTTTGGAGTGGAAAGACTTTAGGGTTCTTTTCACTAACCAGTTCTATCCAGAATCAATGGTGTTGGCCAAGGATGTGGAGTTTTTCAAGCTTGAGTAGGATAACAAAACCGTGACTGAGTACTCAAATCACTTTTCTGAGTTGGTACAGTTTTCTCATGAGATGATATCTAATGAGAAGATGAAGGCTCAACGATTTGAGTTGGGACTTCGATCAGATATTCGTTCTCAGGTTTTCTTACTGAAGCTACCCACTTATGCTGATGTGCTGGATAGGGCGATGATAGTTGAGATGGACCTGGCAAGAAAGTCAGGGTTGAAGGGAGTTCCTTTTCCTCCTAGTGGCAGCGTTGGTTCCTTTAAAGGAAAACAGAAGTTTGACATTTCTCATGCTAGTTCTTGGCGATAGAGTCATTCCAGACCTCCGGTAGAACCAGGAGGGGATTCATTGACTTGCTATCAATGTGGAAATCCAGGACATTCTAAGAGGGTTTTTACTAAGGCACCCAAGAACTGTAGCTCCTGCAGATGTTTAGGGCACTTACAGAGATTCTGCCATCACTTCTCTACTCTACGTAGTGGAACATGATCATCAACACCTCCAAAAACTACGGGACAATCAAATGCTTCACGTACAAAAGGGTTCCAGCCACAGGCCTCCAGAACAAAGCTTCTTCACGCAGTAGAAGAGTCGCCAGAGGTAGATGAGATAAGTCCTGCAACTGTGAGAGGTATCATTACTATAGATTCATCTTTAGTGACCGCTCTTTTTGATACTGGTGCATCTCACTAATTTATTTCAACCCATATTGTTAATCTGCTTAATCTACCTATTAAGCTTTTAACTTGTGTGATGGATATTACTACACCCCTTGGTACAATGAGAGAGAAGGGTCTTCGTAGTCCTGCTTGTGTCTTCTCTCTATCATATGTTGATCATGCTTGGAGTTTTTTGATTCTTGACATAAAATATTTTGACGTAATATTTGGGATGGATTGGATCATTGCCAATAAAGCCCGGATCAATTGTTATCTTCGACGGGTCTACCTTGCTACACCCAGTGGTGTGCCTCTTGTTTTTCAAAGAGAATGAGACCTAAGGTCAAGCAGAGCCAGACCCTCTTATCTAGAGTTGGGGAAAGTTATATCAGTGTTTGCTTTTGATCTAGAGAGAGATTCAATGTGTGGTGATCTTCCTTCATTCGTCACTGAGTTTCCTGACGTGTTTCCTTCTGACTTCTCTGGTTTGCCACTAGTAAAGGAGGTTGATTTTTCTATTGACTTAATGCCTGGTACTCAACCAGTTTCTATTTCCTCTTACCAAATGGCTCAAGCTGAACTAAAAGAACTGAAGTTTCAGTTAGACGATCTTCTTGAGAAAGGTTTTACATGCCTGAGTGTGTCACCTTGGGCAGCACCAATTCTCTTCACCAAGAAGGCTGGTGGTTCTCTTCACTTATGTGTTGATTATCAAAAGCTCAATCGATTTATGATAAAGAACAAATATCCATTACCATGAATTGATGATTTGTTTGATCAATTGAAAGGGGAAAAGTGGTTTTCAAAAATTGATCTTCGATCTGGTTACCATCAGTTGAGGATAAAAGAATTTGACATTCATAAGATCACTTTTCGGAGTAGGTATGGCCATTATGAGTACCTTGTTATGCCCTTCGGCCTAACAAATGCTTCTACAGTCTTCATGGCTTTGATGAACAAGGTTTTCCATGAGTATCTATATACTTTTGTGGTAGTTTTTGTGGATGAAATTATTGTCTACTCGAAGTCTGAGGAGGATCATGTGCATCATCTGAGAACAGTTATGAGTCTTCTAAGGAATCATTGACTTTATGCCAAGCTTTCAAATTACGATTTATGGATTCGAGAAGTGAAATTATTGGGACATGTCATGTCAGAACAAGGTATATCAGTTGATCCTGAGAAGGTGAATGCTGTTATGACTTGGGAACGACCACAAAATGTTTTCGAGATTCGAAGATTATTGGGCTTAGTAGGATATTATCGCCGATCTGTTAAAGACTTATCAAAGTTAGCTTCTCCAATGACTGCTCTGACTCGAAAGAGAGTGAAGTTTTTATGGAATGATAAATGTCAGAGTTCTTTTGTTGAGCTAAAACGTCTTTTGACTACTATGTCAGTGTTAACTCTTCCTAAGGCTGGGATAGGTTACATGGTCTTCTGTGATGCATTGGGTTCAGGTTTGGGATGTGTCCTTATGCAAGGTAATCATGTTGTTGTCTATGGATCTCGTCAGCTTAAGCCTTATGAGAAGAACTATCCTACCCATGACCTTGAACTTGCAGCTGTAATGCACGCACTTAAGTGTTGGAGACATTACCTTTATGGAGAAAAGTTTACTGTGTATTCAGACCACAAGAGCTTGAGTTATATCTTCTCTCAAAAAGATTTGAATCTCTGCCAAATGCGTTGGGTGAAGTACCTGTAATCTTTCAACTTTGACATTGCCTATACCCCGGGGAAAGGGAATGTAGTTGCATATGTGTTAAGAAGGAAATTTCCATCACAAGCTGTGAAAGAATCTTCAGAAGAGTGGAGTTTGATGGCTCTTTTCTATCAGTTGTATATTGGAGTTCAGTGGAAGGGGAATGAAGTTTCTTTAGCCAGTGTCCAGTTGACATTTTCTCTTCTCGAGTTAATTCTTCAGGAACAACAACTGGATGATGAATTCCATAGCATTAGAAACTCTCTTTATGGTGGGGAGACCGACACCCAGTGGTTGTTCTCCAAAGAGGGTGTTCTGTATTATCGAAACCGTTACGTTGTGCCATTATCGGTAAGGAAGGATGTGATGGGGGATTGCCATAACTCTCAGTGGGCTGTGCACCCAGGAACCATGAAGATGTTATATGACATGCGGCGACAGTTCTGGTGGCCAGGTATGAGACGAGACATTGCTGAGTTTGTATCTCGTTGCTATACATGCCAGCAGGTGAAAGCCGAGCACCAGAAACCTTCGGGTTTGCTTTAACCAATTCCAGTTCCTACTTGGAAGTGGAATGAAATCTCCACGGACTTTGTGGTTGGGTTACCTCAAACCCATAGGAAGAAGAACGTGATATGGGTTGTGATCGACAAGCTGACCAAGTCGGCTCAATTTATACCTATTCGAGATATAACCAAAGTTGAGGAGTTGGGAAATATCTATGTGAAAGAAATTGTTCATTTGCATGGAGTTCCGTCTACTATAGTCTTTGATAGGGATCCTCGGTTTACTTATCACTTTTGGAGAGGCCTTTAGGAGGCACTGGGATCTCAGGTCCGTTTAAGCACGGCCTACCATCCACAGTCAGATGACCAGACATAGAGAGCTATTCAGATCCTTGAGGATATGCTCCGCGCATGTGTTCTCGACTTTGGTGGGTTTTGGGATGATCATCTGGGGCTAGTTGAGTTTTCTTATAACAACAGTTATCAGTCTGCGATCAAAATCGCTCCTTTTGAGGCATTGTATGGCCGTCCTTGTAAATCTCCTTTATGTTGGTCGGAGATTGGTGAAAGTTCCTTGGTAGGACCAAGTTTGGTCCAAGAGACGACAGCTAAGATCTAGTTGATTCGTCAGAGAATGTTGACAACACAGAGTCGATACTAGTCTTATGCTGATTGTCGCCATAGACCTTTAGAGTTCTCAGTTGGTGACCAGGTGTTCTTGAAAGTTTCTGCTCGATTAGGTCATCAACGACTTGGGAGGCAAGAGAAGCTTGCTCCTCGTTTTGTGGGACCTTTCGAGGTTGTTGGTCATGTAGGGAAAGTTGCTTACCATCTAGATCTACCGCCACAACTGACGTCGATACATAACATGTTCCATGTATTGTAGCTGCGAAAGTATATCTCTGATCCATCTCATGTTTTGAGCTGGAGTGATCTTGAGATTGAACCAGATTTATATGTGACTGAACGACCAGTCAGGGTTGTTGATTCTGAGACCAAGGTACTTCGTGGGAGAACGATACCTCTGGTCTATTTTCTATGGCAGCATGGTTCTGATTCTCACGAGACATGGGAAAGGGAGACACTAATGAGAGAGCAGTGGCCTCATCTTTTTGACGTGGAGGTTTCTTCATAGGCTTTCTGGGGACAGAATGATCTTATGGTGGGGAGGTTGTAACATCAAATTATGTTTTCATGTACTTTTGATGTTTCTAAGTACCTCTGTTTTGGATTAGTGACTTGGGGTGTGTTTGGGTGAACTTTTAAGGAAAACTAAAGGACAATGAGTTGTGCACGGTTGGCGCACAGTTTGACAAACCGTGCGACCAAACCGTGCCAACCATGCAGAACTGGATAGAGAGGTCCGCACGGTTTGCACATGGTTTGACAGACCGTGTGACCAAACCGTGCCAACCTTGCAAACCTGGATAGTGGTTTCCACATGGTTGGCGCACAGTTTTCCTGACCGTGCGCCTCTATCCAGGAAACCATGCGCGCAGTTTTTTTTAATTATGAAAATCCTTATTAAAACCACATGAACCCCCAGGACTTCCATATTTCCAACCTTGGCTTGGGCTTGAAACATTCTAGGTGTTTCCAAAGCCTCCCGAAGAGATTCCAAGGTGATCCAAACTTCTTCCTTCGAGATTGAAGGCTCAGATTGAGGATCCGCTCTCCTCCTGGTAAGTGGATTTCAACCCGTTACTTCTCCCGTTCTTTCCTCTATCTTTCCTTGATCTTTTTATGGGATATTTCCACCGTTTTCCGTGGATTTAAACCTATGAGTTGAGATCTAGATCTAGGATTATGGATCTAGAACTAGTTTTACAAGATCTTGATGCCATCAATCTTTTTTTTTGGTTTTAAGGATTTAGATCTAGAACTTGATCGACGAAGTTGTGCCACTCGTTTTTTGGGGTTTCTCGTTGGGATAACTCCTGTCAATAAATAGAGGTAGGTGGTTCCGTCCCGAATTTCCAAATTGATTATCCTTGTAATGCATGATTTATTTCAATTCTTGATTTAAATTCAATTGATCAAATCTGCTTTCAAATAAATTGATAAAAATTCAATTCCATTGAATCGAGGTATTTGAAATGGTTTTGGCATGAAAATTTGAAAAACCCCAATTCCATTGAATTGGGTGTGTTTATGGAAATTTGATGATTTAAATTTTTTAATCTGAATTGTGGATTTTATGAAAATGATTTCAATTAAATTGTTGAATTTAATTGTGGAAATAAATTGTGTGATGATGGAACTAGTTTTGATTAGATTTTAAACTAGTGAAAATGGATTAAAATGATTTGATAGAAATCCATTGGTTTTATCTTGTGAAAAATGCATGTTTTTGAATAAAACTTGTTTTGGTTTTAAATGGAATAAAATTGGAACATTTGAAATGGAAGAATGAGATTGATCGTATTTTTAAGCATTCTTAATATAGTTCGCCCATCATGTAAGAGCGCATGCAAGCCTTAGGTAGTTAGTGAGTTATTTGGATACACTCTACGCTACGACAATGTTCTAAAACATACTTGCGGTAGGTCACATCCCCGATAGGTTGGTGACGAGTCTTGATTATCTAATAAAAACACATATTTTGATTACATTTTAATGGTATTAAATGTTTATTTTTTATCTTATGGGCATGAGTTAGTGTATTTTAATTTTGAACATCCATTCTCTTTATTTGTGCACTCCATGCCCAATATGCACAAATTTAGGCCCAATGTTTCATCTGATTTCAAAGAATGTAATTATCCATATTTTAATTTGATATTTTTGTAAATGGATATAAACTTAAATATGAACATTTTTCATTCAGGGATCAATGGAGGATTCATAAAGGATGATGAGGATTTTTGGCGAAGAAAGGAAACAATTCTAGAGAAGGCAGATTGGATATCATCCCACTGATCGGACTGTGGGGCCCACAATACAGGCTCAATGAATCCCAAAATTCATGGAAGACTAGAATACATATATAGGAACAAATAAGTCTTATGGAGACAGTACTAATGCGTCCTAAATGGTGGTTATTAAGGCGGCCCAAGTTGAAGATTCAATTCTGGGCCAGATTCTGCGGCCCAAAAAAACAGCCCACTATTTATATCATATCTCGCTAAAGGTTTATTATTTTGGGCTGAAATTTTACAGGATGTTAGGGGACATCTGGGGCTTCATTTAAGTATTCTAGGTCCCACTCTAATTCGGCCTTCTAGAAGGTCCTTTAGGTGCGTCTTTCCGGTGGATGCAAGCTGGATGCAACTTCGAGGCAAGAGTTGAAAAGTCTCTTATGCGTTAAATGTCCACGCACCTTTATCCAACAAAATTAATTAAAGGCACATGGGATGATGGGAGCTCGGCCAAAGGCTTCCAAAATGCCTATTTAAGGCATTAGGGATGAAGGATTTGGGGATCTTCGTGCTTTCTTTTCATTGTAGTGTTATTATGTCAATTTGCCTTTTTAATGTTCTTCCTTCTCATGTAAGTTGTTCGAATCACCTTAGTCTTCAATAAAAGTTCTTCTTCTTCTCTTATTCTGTTCTTATTCATATCACCTTGATACCGTTGCCTCATGGTGTGATATTTTTCACACCAAACCTTGTGATTTTGTTCACACAAGGGTGGAGTGATCGTTATTTGTGTTGTTTTTACTTCTTCAATTTCACCCTCGTAAGTCTACTTTTCGCTTCCGTTGAGAACTTGTCATCAATGGAGGGCTAACTCTTTTATAGGTTGATCCAAGGGAGTAGAAAGGGGCTGGATTTAATGTTATTTCTCACTCTCTAAATGTTATTAATTTCTTTTAATTGAGTTTCTTTCATTCAATGATTTTTATTCTTCCTCTTCCTTATTGAATTTATTCACCCCACTTTGATGTGCTAATTATATCATTTACCTTGGAGTGCTCATGAAAATGATCCTACAAGTGTATAGGTGATTAGCATGTGTTGTGAAGGTGTTTAATCAGTAAGTGATTAGGTTAGTTTGAATTCATTGCAGGGATCCTTCTCGAGTTAATGAAATTAAAATCGTAAAAAAAAAGGAATTCATTCAATCCATCCCGAGCAATAACCTGAGATCAACTCATTTCCTCATAATTTGAATTCACATAGATCTTTTAGTGCTCTTTCAAAACTATCTAAAATCAACCCAAGTTGGCAACTTCATAGCAAACAAAAATCTATCTCTTTTTATTGAGTGTCTAAAGGTTCTTCTTAGATCTCTGAGGATTCGACAACCCAAGCTGCACTGCAAGCGACCGCTTGACCCTTAAAACTTGGGTAAATTTGGGCGAAACTAAATTTTGGCGCCGTTGCCGGGGACCAAGTAAGTTCCTTAGACAAAAAACTTCTTTCCTCACCCCCATTATTCTATTCTCACCCAAGATCTCTTATCTTATCCCTTTCTCGCTTTTTTTTTCTTTTGGCGCATGTCCGCCTTCACCCGCGATAACTCAAACAGACTAGTTAGGGTGGAAAGTAATAGGATAGGGGAGTCAAGTACACCATTAGATCCTAATCTTTATAATACCCCGGAGTTAAAGATTGAGTCAATTTTAATGGAGGGTCTTCAAAGAAACCAACTCATAAACCCGGGTGGGAACCAAAATGGAAATCCAAATGAGGCAGCCCCAAATTTGGGGAATGCAGTCGATCAAACAATGAATGACTACCTTACACCTACCTGGACCAATGCACCCTCTTGCATTAGGCATGCTGCCCTAGGAGATGCCCACTATGTCTTTAAACCTCATGTCCTAAACCACCTTCCAACTTTCCATGGGATGGAGTCAGAAATGCCTTACCTTCATGTCAAGGAGTTCAATGACATTGTTGAAACCATGTGCTCACCACATCAACTTGAGTCAGCTAAGATGAGACTCTTTCCTTTCTCACTTAAGGATCGAGCAAAGAACTGGTTAAATAATCTGAGACCTTCATCAATCCACACTTGGAACCAAATGCAAAGAGAATTTTACAAGAAATACTTTCCCCACCACAAAACAATTGAACTTAAAAAGAGTATCCAAAACTTTTTTGAAAAAGAGGGAGAGTCATTCTACGAAACATGGGAGAGGTTCAAAGACACCCTAAACATGGTTCCACACCATGGTTTTTCTATTCCTGAACAAGTAAGAATTTTCTATGAAGGTTTGGGCCCAGGGAACAAACAATTCATTGACATGATGTGTAATGGGACCTTTAAAAACAAATCCCAAAATGATGCTTACGAGTATCTAGAAATCCTTGCTGAACAAAACCAAACATGGGGAACATCACATTATTCTGAAAAGCCTCAAAGAACTGCTGGAATGCATACACTTAGAGAAGAGGAAATCCTTAGAGTGAAACTTGCAGCACTCTCTAGGAAGGTTGAAGAGATAGACCATAGAAAAATCCATGAAATCCGAACTGTAGACCCTGTTTACACAATCTGTGACAAACATGACCACAAAACAGACAACTGCCCAACCATTCCATCCATCAAGGATGTTCTTTTATGAGGACCACCTACTGAAGTCAATTCCCTAAACTTTCAAAGTCCTCAATACCCAAACACATTCAACCCAAGGTATACTGACCACCCAGGTTTCCGATGAAAAGATAACCAACAACCTAGCCAAACACAAGGACCAAACCCCTACCCTACACAAAATTTTCAAAACCATAACCAATTCCAACCACAACCAGTCCAATACCAACATCCTCCAGTCCAATACCAACAACCCATCCAACAACCAAAGTATCCCCCTGGGATAACCCAACCAACACAAGCCCCTTTCCAATCTGTCCCTTTCCCAATCCTTGAACAACTGTGCAAACAAATGGAAAGAATGAACTCAGAAGTCTCTTCCCTGAAACAAGAACTTCAAACCATCAAAACTGGAAAGGCACCCATTCCCACACAGGCCATTCTACAACAATCATCAAGGGGAGAGACAAGTTGCACTCAAACAACTCATGAACAACTAAAGGCTGTGACAATTTTGAGAAGTGGGAAATCAATTGAGAAACCTGAACCAATAGTTCAAAAACCATCTGAAACTTCAAACACTAATGAAGATTCAAATGAACCACATGATCAAACTGAAAAACATGATAACATTGTTAAAGAAACAACCCTTCAAAAAACAACCCCACAACCTGCACCATTTCCTCAACGCATGAGGGGGAAAACCAAGCCTGAATTGAGTGAAACATTGAGGGAAATATTCTCACAAGTCAAGTTGAACATTCCACTCCTCGATGCAATTCAAACCATTCCTGCATACTCAAAGTACCTTAAGGACTTGTGCACTTTTAAAAGAAATTTTTTACATAAAAACCAAGTCCTTTTGGCTGATAATGTGAGTACCACCATTCAAGGGACCATTCCTCCTAAGTTGAAAGACCCGGGTTTCCCTTACATCAATGTTGAACTAGGAGAGAGCAAAGTTGTCAAGGCCTTATGTGACCTAGGTGCTAGTGTCAATCTCACCCCCTATGCTGTGTACTGCCAATTAGGCCTAGAAGAGCTCCAACCCACATCTGTCACACTTCAACTTGCTGATCGTAGTATTAGGGTTCCAAAGGGGATCTTAAAGGATGTTTTGGTTAAAGTTGAAAATTTCATTTACCCAGCTGACTTTATTGTTCTTGACAATCACCCAAGCTTAGGTCCTAGGGAGAAAACCCCAATCATCCTTGGTCGTCCCTTCCTTGCAACAATCAACTCTGTTATCCGAGTCCGAAATGGAAACATGACCATCACCTTTGGAAACATGAGTCTAGACTTGAACATCTACAATGCAAACTCTCAAATTGGGGATGATGAAGAGATCCAAGAGGTTAATTGGATAGGTAGTGTTGATAGTGAACTCAAGGAACATTAAGGAATTATCGAAGGATGTTTAAGTCAAGAAGAGATTGATTTTCTTTGTTCACATGAGGAAAATTTGTCTTCTTGGCTTGAATCTCTTTCAGATTGCTCTATTGATGATTTTCTAGAATCACCAATCAATGATACCATGGGTGAAATCAATAACATCGAGTCCATACCCATTCATGAAACTACTCTAGCTAATTTAGTGGATGAAAATTCTTTTAACAAGGAACCAATTTTGTCAAGAAATCTGAACAAAGAAACTGAGTTCAATACATAGTCTCATCCTTTATTGGAAAGTGATAACCACTCTGATCTTGAATTTAAGGTTTTACCTTCATCACTCAAGTATGCGTTCTTAGGGGACAATCAATCCTTTCCTTTTGTCATTTCTTCCTCTCTTGAAGCCAATCATGAGAGGATTCTTCTAGATGTCCTTAGGAGACATAAGAAAGCCATTGGATGGACCCTATCTGATATTCCTAGGATTAACCCACTTATCGGGACTCATAGAATTTTTCTAGAATCCGATTCAAATCCATGTCGTCAACCTCAGCGACGACTCAATCCTAATCTCATGGAAGTAGTGAGAAAAGAACTTTTGAAATTGTTAAAACCTGGTATCATCTATCCTATAGCTGAGAGTGAGTGGGTTAGCCCAATCCATGTGGTTCCAAAGAAGGCTGGAATCACAGTAATAACCAATAATGATGGAGAGATGCTTCCAAAAAGGGTTAGTAGTGGATGGAGAGTCTGTATTGACTATAAGAAGCTCAACTCTTGTACCAAGAAATACCATTTCCCCTTTCCCTTTATTGATCAAGTCCTCGAGCGAGTGGCGGGTCATCAAATCTACTGCTTCCTAGATGGATTCTCAGGGTATAATCAAATTGAAGTCTCCTTAGAGGATCAAGGAAAAATAACCTTCACCTGTCTATTCAGCACATTTGCCTTCAAGTGCATGCCCTTTGGGTTATGTAATGCCCCTGGTACCTTCCAGCGGTGCATGATGGGAATCTTCTCGGACATGGTGGGGGATTGTTTAGAGGTCTTCATGGATGATTTCTCCATCTTTGGGGATACTTTTGAGGGATGACTTCTAAATGTTGAAAAGGTTTTGTCAAGGTGTGAGGATAATAATCTCATACTAAATTGGGAAAAATGCCATTTCATGGTAAGGGAAGGACATGTTCTAGGTCATCTGGTATCTGGTAGAGGTATTGAAGTTGATAAAGCTAAGGTTGACATCATTCGTCACCTTCCCTCTCCTAAAACTGTTAAGGAAGTGAGGTCCTTCTTAGGACATGCTAGTTTTTATAGAAGGTTCATTAGGAATTTCAGCTCTATTTCTCGACCACTTTGTACTCTATTGGTAAAAGATACTCCATTTTTATGGACAGAAAGATGTGAGGAATCATTCTCTACACTCAAGTCAACTCTTATATCTCCACTTATCATGCAATCTCCAAATTGGAAACTTCCTTTCGAGCTCATGTGTGATGCAAGTGACTTCGCTGTAGGAGCAGTCTTAGGACAACGGTGTGAGAAAACTCCATGTGTCATTGCTTATGCAAGAAAATATTTAAATGATGCACAAATAAACTACACCACCACTGAGAAAGAGTTGCTTGCTGTTGTCATTACCTTAGAGAAATTCAGGTCTTATCTCTTAGGATCACCCATCATTGTATTCACTGACCATTCATCTCTAAAATACCTTTTCCAAAAACAAGATGCCAAGGCTAGAATGATTAGGTGGGTCCTTCTTCTTCAAGAGTTCGATTTAACCATTAAGGATAAAAAGAGTGTTGAAAATGTTGTATCTGATCACCTCTCTAGGATGGAATTCAAAGACAACTCACACCACCTCTCTGTGTCTGATTCATTTCCTGATGAGCACCTCTATTCAGTGAGTGATTGCCCTTGGTATGCTGACATAGCAAACCATTTGGTGACTGGTGACATTCCAAAATTCCTAGGGACCCAAGCTAAGAGGAAATTCCTTTCTGATGTCAAACACTACATGTTTGATGATCCTTACCTCTTCAAGTTCTGTCCTGATCAAATCATCAGGAGATGTGTTCCTGAGTCTGAGCAAGAGTCCATTCTAAAATTTTGTCATGGAGAGGCATGTGGAGGACACTTTTCTACAAAGAAAACCACTACAAAGGTCCTCCAAAGTGGTTTCTACTGGCCGAACCTCACTAAGGATTCCTTCGAATTCTGTAAATGTTGTCCTCAGTGTCAGCAATTAGGATCCATTTCCAAAAGGAATCAAATGCCCCTCACTCCCATTCTGGTCGTTGAAATCTTTGATTGTTGGGGAATTGATTTCATGGGACCCTTTCCAAACTCTAAGGGATACCTCTACATCCTCTTAGCTGTTGATTATGTCTCAAAATGGGTTGAATCCATTCCCACCAAGACTAATGATCATCAAGTTGTGATCTGATTCCTAAAAGAGCATATCTTTTCTAGATTTGGAGTTCTGAGGGCTATAATCAGTGATCGTGGAACCCATTTATGTAATCTCCCATTCTCTTCACTCATGTATAAGTATGGAATTTCTCATAAAGTTTCCATTGCGTACCATCCTCAAACCAATGGTCAAGCTGAGTTAGCAAATAGGAAGATTAAGCAAATTCTTGAAAAAACTGTCAACCCCTCTAGGAAAGATTGGTCTGAGAAACTCTTGGATTCTCTTTGGGCATATCGTACAAAATTCAAAACCATCCTAGGAATGTCACCATATAGGTTGGTTTATGGAAAAACATGCCATTTACCTGTTGAAATTGAGCATAAGGCATTTTGGGCAATCAAAAAAATGAATTTTGACATTTCTTTAGCCGAAGAAAAGAGAAAATTAGATCTTAATGAACTTGTGGAACTTAGGATGGAGGCTTATGAAAATTCAAGGATAAATAAAGCTAGAGTTCAAGCCTACCAATCTAGGAATATCAAAGTCAAACAATTTGAACTGGGAAAAACTGTGCTCTTTTATAGTTCAAAACTTCATTTACACCTGGGAAAGTTAAGGTCTAGATGGTCAGGTCCATTCATAGTGCATCATGTGTACCCCCATGGTGCAATAGAGATTCAGAATCCCACAAGTGGTAACATTTTTAAGGTCAATGGTCATAGGTTAAAACCATTCATTGAATCATTCAATAAACAGGAAATAGAGGTAGAGTTAACAGAGCCAACATATGAACCAGGAAAAAATTGATAGATTTAGGATCCATGTCGGGCTAACGACGTTAAACAAAAGCGCTACACGGGAGGCAACCCGTGGTCTTCATGTTTCTAATCTTTGTGAATCATTTTTTTCCTTCTTCTTCATTTTGTTATTTAAAAAAAAATATATAGACTGTTGACCTGTTCTTCTTTTATGAGTAAGGATGGGTATGAAAGGGGAGCACCGTATTCATCCATGTCACGCGGTGTGATCCCTGAGTGATACCTTACCCATAAAATATAAAGAAGACAATGTATCATCAGTTTATTTTATTTTATTTTATATTTTTGTAGGTATTTTTAAAAAAAATAGATTGTTGACCTGTTCTTCTTTTATGAGTAAGGATGGGTATGAAAGGGGAGCACCGTATTCATCCATGTCACGCGGTGTGATCCCTGAGTAATACCTTACCCAGAAATTTAAGAGAAGACAATGTATCATCAGTTTATGTTATTTGTACATTTTTTTAGGTTAAAAAAATACAAAAAAATATATATATTAAAAAAATTTAAAGGCATTTCATAGGTCATTGGGAAAAGCTGGTCACAACCGTCCAAGCCATTGGGAGATAAACCAGAATTGAAGGGAGACATGAGAATGCATTTTCAACATCAACCACCAGGTGACTTCATTCCATAATTTTCATTTTCAATGTCTTCGTTGAACTTCTATCCTTCCCCTTCTATGTTTCAATTCTTTAAACACTGGGGACAGTGTTCTTCCAAGTTGGGGGGGAGATGAAAATGTGTGGAAGGAAAAATGTCATTAACCTTGAACATGATAACACACATTCCAAACTCTAAAATTGAATATCAAATAATTTTTCATGCCTTGATTCTGATTTTAATGAAAGTTTATGTTCATGTGCATAGATATTGGAAAGTGCGGTTGTCCGATGTGATTTTTCACTGTTATATTTTCATCCATTTAATAAAAAAACACAATGCACGTCCTCTAGATTGTGAGGTTTTAGTTTGAGTTCTTGGGGACCCATAATAAATAGCATAGGATTGATGATCATTTTAATTTTAACATGATTATTCAAAAAAAAAAATCAATTGCGTGTAGAGCAATGAATTGACCTAATGTGTGGCTTTCGGCACTTGGGGATCATGACTCCATAGTTGTCTGGCCCAAAGTTGGGAATTTTATATCTATTTGTGGTAATTTGAATTTGTTTTTGATTGAGTTAACTCGAGATGATGCCCGAGTATGTGAGCTTCACTTGGTGCCCTATGGTCTTTAAGCCTGGGAGTTATCGGAAAAGTCTTGCTACATGGGTTGACTCGATTGAGTTCAATTTCAATTACCATGGAAAATTTAAAAAAAAAACAACAAAATAAAAAAATGAGTACTCATCTTGTTATTAAAATTTGATTGCTCCTAGCGCTTCCATCTTTTCTCCCTTGAATGGAAATGAACCCCCATGTCTATTGTGACACACAACACTTCATCATGCTTAATTGAATTTGGGTGAAATATGACAATGAATTTGAACAAAGGAATGAGCTTGGGCTTGAGATATGCCTGTGGACATATCTTGTTTTAAATGATTTTGATGGGTTTCATAATTTTTTGGTATGTGATCTTTGGGTGAGAAATGTGTATTAAAATGTTTTTAGAAAAGGTCATTCGAATTTCATTTTTGTGAGATATATTTTACTCGGGACTAGAAAAACTCAAGTTGGGGGGTGTGATTAGCCAATAAAAACACATATTTTGATTACATTTTAATGGTATCAAATGTTTATTTTTGATCTTATGGGCCTGAGTTAGTTGATTTTAATTTTGAACATCCATTCTCTTCATTTGTGCACTCCATGCCTAATATGCACCAATTTAGGCCCAATGTTTCATCTGATTTCAAAGAATATAATTATCCATATTTTAATTTTATATTTTTGTAAATGGATATAAACTTAAATATGAAAATTTTTCATTCAGGGATCAATGGAGGATTCATAAAGGATGATGAGGATTTTTGGCGAAGAAAGGAAACAATTCTGGAGAAGGCAGATTGGATATCATCCCACTGATCGGACTGTGGGGCCCACAATACAGGCTCAATGAAGCCCAAAATTCATGGAAGACTAGAAGACATATAGAGGAACAAATAAGTCTTCTGGATACAGTGCTAATTAGTACTAAATGGTGGTTATTAAGGCGGCCCAATTTGAAGATTCAATTCTGGGCCAGATTCTGCGGCCCAGAAAAAAAACCCACTATTTATATCATATCTCGCGAAAGGTTTATTATTTTGGGCTGAAATTTTACAGTATGTTAGGAGACATCCGGGGATTCATTTAATTATTCTAGGGACCACTCTAATTTGGCCTTCTAGAAGGTCCTTTATGCGCGTCTTTTCGGTGGATGCAAGATGGCTGCAACTTCGAGGCAAGAGTTGAAAAGTCTCTTATGCATTAAATGTCCACCCACCTTTCTCCAAAAAAATTAATTAAAGGAACATGGGATGACGGGATCTCGGCCAAAGGATTCCAAAATGCCTATTTAAGGCATTATGTATGGAGGATTTGGGGATCTTGGTGCTTTCTTTTCATTGTAGTGTTATTATGACAATTTGCCTTTGTAATGTTCTTCCTTCTCATGTAAGTTGTTCGAATCACCTTAGTCTTCAATAAAAGTTCTTCTTATTCTCTTATTCTGTTCTTATTCATATCACCTTGATACCGTTGCCTCATGGTGTGATATTTTTCACACCAAACCTTGTGATTTTGTTCACACAACGGTGGAGTGATCGTTATTTGTGTTGTTTTTACTTCTTCAATTTCACCCTCGTAAGTCTACTTTCCGCTTCCGTTGAGAACTTGTCATCAATGGAGGGATAACTCTTTTATGGGTTGATCCAAGGGAGTAGAAAGAGGCTGAATTTAATGTTATTTCTCACTCTCTAAATGTTATTAATTTCTTTTAATTGAGTTTCTTTCATTCAATGATTTTTATTCTTCCTCTTCCTTATTGAATTTATTCACCCCACTTTGATGTGTTAATTATATCCTTTACCTTGGAGTGCTCATGAAAATGATCCTACATGTGTATAGGTGATTACAATGTGTTGTGGAGGTGTTTAATCAGTAAGTGATTAGGTTAGTTTGAATTCATTGCATGAATCCTTCTTGAGTTAATGAAATTAAAATCGTAAAAAAAAAGGAATTCATTCAATCCACCCCGAGCAATAACCTGAGATCAACTCATTTCCTCATAATTTGAATTCACATAGATCTTTTAGTGCTCTTTCAAAACCATCTAAAATCAACCCAAGTTGGCAACTTCATAGCAAAAAAAAATCCATCACTTTTTATTGAGTGTCTAAAGGTTCTTCTTAGGTCTCTGAGGATTCGACAACCCAAGCTGCACTGAAAGCGACCGCTTGACCCTTAAAACTTGGGTAAATTTGGGTGAAACCAAGTCTCCTTTGGCCAGTGTCATAGGGACGTGTGTATACACATTTTGATGAGTTCACATAGAGAGTGTGGAATCCTATAACTGATTAATATTATTGTACCTTTTGGCAGATGACCATGTTGCTCACTTGTTAATTTATATTTGAGATATAAATGCATGCTAATGCTTTTGAACTGCTTTACATGCCTGCTGAATTTATATAAACTATTTTATATAAATGTTTTATTTAAGCCATTGTTTTAGAAATATTCCATCATTTGTAAAATCATTACTTAAAATATTTATTTCCATCATTTGAAAATGTACAGCATGTTTTGTTAAAATATGTTTTTGAATTTCCAAACCTGTTTATTTGAAAATTGAAAGCTTTTCTTTGGATAATCTATATTTGGCATCTGTTATGGAATCTTTGGTGGTATCCTACTGGGCTTAGGCTCACACCTTACTTTTTCCTTCATGTGTTTGTATACTTTCTTCTTCGAGGTTCGAGCAAAGGGAAGGGATCTCTTAGAGGTGGATCTAGCTGTTGATCTTTGGTCTGGGTGAGTTGTGTCCTTTGGGACCTTGAGGCTGTTTTCCCATTTTTAGTACTTGGGTTGTAGTACTTTTGGCTTTTTATGCCTCTTTGTATTCTGGTACATTACTCCTAGTGGAGTTTCTTTTTGTTATGCATACTGTCTTGTTTCTTATATTCTGTAATGTTGGTGGAAAAATCATTCCCACTTGCATGTTGTGTGATGCCAGGTGCTAGTCGTCGACTTGTGGGGATCGGGAACGCCTTTTGGGCTATGTTAGGGTCGGCTTGGTTATCGGGTTACCAGGGTACCCGGGCTGGTTCGTGACACAATCTCAGGACATGTTTTCAAATTTACCACATTGGAAACACTTCCTAGATTTATTAAGGCATTCCCCAGGGTTCTTTTTACCACACTTTCCACAAACCAGAAACTATATTTTCTTACCTTTAGATTTATTTGATTGATTCTTACCCATTTATTTCCATCTAAACCTTTTCTTATGCTTATTTTCAAAGTACACATGATCATAAACAAACTCCATTTCTACCCTCCCAGCACATCAAATAATTTTCTCATAACTTTTTAATTCATGAGAATCCAATCCCCTTCAATATCTTGGCTTCAATCTAAAGTAAAAATGATTTATTTTATTATCAATATCCCAAATAAGGTTTGGAGCATACCATTCCAATAGAGTGAAGTTTTCTTCATACACGGTCACTAAATCTTCCTCCTTTTATTTCAATTTAAGGAATTACTTCTTCATCCTAAGTCAAACCACCATAGGAAAATATTTTTCAAGGAAAAAATTCTTAAATTCATCCCATTCCAAGACATCAATCTCTTCTCTTTCCCTGATATTTTTGACCATTGACCACCACAAGCCGGATTCACATTCAAAATGATAAATAGAAATACTAACCTCTTGATTATCTGAAAACCCCATGAAATCAAATATGATTTCAAGTTCTTTAATCCACCCTTCAGCCAACACTGGGTCAGAAGATCTACTGAAAGCCGGAGGGTGTTGCTTTATAAAATGTTATATTATCATCTTGTTTCTTGGTGGTAGTTCTAGATGTTATATTTCATGGATTAAACCGCCATTTATAGCCTACATCAATTTATCCATTACTATCACAAACTTCTCAGTTTTAATTCCCACCATTCTAGGTTGCAGATTCAGAAAGATATCATCCTCTCCGTTCCTTCCAACTTCAGCTTTCCTGTTTCTTCTATAAAAAACCATTCTGAACAAACATATATTAGATGAAGAAACATGATAATATTCAAATTCTATATCATTTAAACACAACAATAAGGTAAAAATCATTTATTATATTCTATTAATATCATCCTAACCCCTAAAGTTATCTAAACCATACTCCGATACCAACTATAAGGACCCGACCTTATTCATTATATAATCTAGTTAATTCAACTAGAATACACTTATTACATTATCAAAGATATTTTGGGGTTTAAAGTTTTAGATAATTAGGATATAATTCATATATAATAACCCACAATAATACAAAGTGGATACTACTAAAATAGTTTCCATTTCTTCTATAATAAAAAAGTTTTTAATAAAACATGAATTCTTTTCATGAAAATTCTTCACAACATTCATCCTGGATTCTTATTTTCTCTTACCAATCCTTAAACCCTGTGAATGTTTTTTTAAAACATGGTATGAGCATAAAAAGATTAGTAAGAGACATAAAAATAAGGAAAGAAAACCATTAGTCTATGAATACTTACAAACACATG
The DNA here is from genome assembly GCA_963277665.1 of Viscum album. Taxonomy (NCBI): domain Eukaryota; kingdom Viridiplantae; phylum Streptophyta; class Magnoliopsida; order Santalales; family Viscaceae; genus Viscum; species Viscum album. The sequence continues at coordinate 188,027,672 of OY728144.1, forward strand.
AAAGGTAAACTTCTCACCCTTAAAAGTAACATATTCTTACTTTTGAAAGCATGAGGTTTCCTTATAACATAGAAAACATAAATAAATCTTTTAGGTAAATTGGGACATCATTTTATTACCATAATTACATAGGATTATAACCCTCACGACTACTTTATGATTTTTAACCCTCACAGCTACCTTATAATGTTACTCTCGCAGCTACCTTATGATGCAACCATCATAGTTACACTTGGAATAACCATCACTATCAACTTCCAACATAAACATACCCAATGCATTGGAGGGATATCAAATACCCACCCATAATCATAAATAATGCACAATAAATATAATATAATAATAAAACATTAATACTTTCATCATAAAAACATTCTTTTTTAATTTTGTAAAAATAGAAATTTAAAAGAGGATTTTTATAGAAAAGTCTCTTACCATAGGTTTGAATTCCTTCAAAAGTGTTCAAACCTCCTTTATAATGGTTTAAAGAGTATTATTAATTTTCTACATAACTATATTCATATTTATAATACCTTATATGATCCTTTTATAACATACTTCCTCCCATTTATTAATAATATTTCGTTATTTTTACTGTTTTATGTGCGTTTATTTCATGGTTTTCATGGTTGGTTCATTATGAATTTTCTTGTCAAATGGAAGAAAAACTCTAGAAGTGGAAATAAATTATATTAATATGTTTCTAGAATTATAAATGATACCACATATTTTTTTTTCTGATATGAGGATGATTCATTAGATAAAACATTAAAGATAAAGATTTGGTTTATTTTTGGCTGGTTTTTCTGACCATCACAAACTAGTTTCATTTTATTTAATGTTATGCATATAAATTGGTTCTAGAATATTAAAAAAGTTATAATATACATATTAAAATATTTTTAACCATAATAATGGTTTTATTACCAACCTTGAAGGTGGTAAAGGAAAACAAAATCTCATTGTTCATGAAGGCGGTGAATCGATACGTCAGAGACGATGTTTTAATTTTCTAAAATAAGAACAGGAGAGGATAGGTTTGATGATGATATTACATTAACGCAATAAGATTATAGTATATGTAAGATACTGGAGTTATCATTTCACTTTGGATAGGGGATATGAGGATAGGATAAAAAAAATTAAAAGAAAATTAAAATAAAATGAAAGAGGATTTTACCTCTTGAATTCTGCTCCTTAGGGAAATTGGATTTGGTATTTTTTTGAGACCAAAGGCTCATAGAAGTGGGGGATAGGTTTGAGAAGATTATTGGAAAAAATTTGGACATGATTAAAGGATTTTTAGGTGTGAGGGGAAGAGACGATGAAAGGTGGTATTTATAGTGGAGGAGATATGTATTTTTTGATTATTTTATTCTTACTTTATTATTTTGGATTAAGACTGTGAATAGTTTGAATATTATCACTAAATATTTTAAAATAATTAAAGGGAGTTCAATATTATAATTATTACATCAGAAATGACTCAAGTAATAGTATATTTGACTTATAATGTATATATACCATAAATTAGCGTATTTTAATATTCACAAAAAAATCAAGTATTTTAGATTAATCCCAAAAAATAACCCTAACAATTTTTCAACATGTAGAATTAAAAAATGAAATATATTTTATGAAAATAATTTTCTAAATATGAGAAACTTAATTTTTAATTAAAATCATCAATTATTTTAAAAAAACTGATTTTAAAGTTATAACTGATTTTATGAAACTTTGAAAAATTAATTAAGGTCTCATAAAATTATCCTATAATCATAAGACAACAAAATATTACTTTATGAATCTAGTTTAGGAATATATGTTTTTTAATTAATTATATTAATTATAAAATTTTAAATAAACATTTATGTCTAACAAAAATACCAACACTTAATTTATCATTTTGAAAACATTTATTTACTTATTCTATAATAAAAATGTATCATATTTTCACTTATAAGATACATAAATTTTATTTATACTCTCATAGGTGAGGTTATTATTATATTATTATATATTCCTTAATTTCATTAAATACCACTTATTTCATTATATATTTATAATGAATTTAACTAGTTAATTTCAGAATGAAAACAAATTATTTTATATGTACCTAGATTGTTACATTATGATTCTTTTAGTCGAATGTGAATTAAACTCCCATATAATGGTTTTAAGCATGTTATTAACTTATATCAGAACCTTATTCATATTTATGATATCTTATATTATCTTATTATATTATTTTATCACCCGTTTGTTGATAATATTTCATTATTAGCCTTATTTCGTGTGTTAACTGCTTCATTTTTCTATGCATGTTTTTTCATGTAAATCTTAGTTTGTATGAATAGGATTTTGTTTCTTAATATCTAGAATTATATTAAGGTCATAGATATCATATTTATTCATTATATATATTTTTATAATCATTCTTGAATGTTGAACGTAAAAAATGAATCGCATCACGTCATGGAGACGGTAGGCCGTACATACACACAAGCGAAAATATCATTCTCTTAATGGTGAATGGGTAAAGAAGTGGATGATATATTAATTTTTTCATAATCAATATCATGTAATAATTATCATATATATCCAATATTTCCAACATTATATCCATCCAAGTGAAGTGGTGATGAAAAATAGATTACACCACGGGGTGGAGACGGTAAGTTGTACGCGCACGCGCGCGCACACACACACAGAGAGGATGTTTTAGTTTTTTGTAGGATAGATAAAAGGTGGAATATGATTGTACCATAATAATAATAATATCTCAGTATATACATGATACTAGATTTATTACTTTATCATGGAAACAACACATAAATAGGAAGTATAAGAAGAAATGAACTTAGACGAGTTGGTAAAAGCGATTACCTCTTCTTCGATAGACTTCCTTTAGATCTCTTCTTAAGAGATCTAGGGGTGGTATTTTTGGAAGACAAGGATCTCAATAACTTTTATTAATATGTTGGGAGGAGAAATAGTCAGGGGTTGGTTTATTTAGAAGGCTCAAATTGGTATGAAGAAGTGATGGAGGAGGTGACCTTTTAATATTGAGGTGAGAGACAATTTTGGAAACTCTAAAATATTAAATTTATATAAATTAATTTTAAAGTCAAAATGGCTCCAAAATGAGTTATTTAGAAGATAAGATGAGGATAAGTCGGAATCCTTTCAACCAATAATTTTTAGATAAGTTTAGGTCATATTATTACTCTTATCTTTTGACTTTAACCCTTATTTAATCACTTTAACTCTTACCATGACAACATATGTTTTTACTCCTTAAGGGTTAATATATTTACTATAAAATAAAAAACGAATCATAAATGGATCATTGATGAAATTTTCAATCTTATACTAATAATTTGGAAGAATTTTAGTTTTTATTAATTTTATATCATTTAATAAAATATTATTTATTTTAAAATAACATTAATGTCAATTTTGATACTATTCATTACTTAACTTTTTAAAAATATCATAAAAATATGATATATTATAAAAAAATATTTTAATACATCACTAACATGTCAATGTTATCTATAAAATTTGTGTATTACATTAATTATGACAAAATATATTTATATTAATATTTTTAATATCATTTATTTGATATTTCCTTTAATTAAATAATTACTACATCATCATTGTGAAAACCTTTAAGTTAGTTATTGATTTCATAAAAATTAAAAATAAATTACAGTGATTAAGACAAACATTTTAGATTTATAAATACTTTTTATAGTCAAATATATCCCCTAGGTAACCCTATATTAAAATATTTAACTTGTTAAAAAAAGTATGACATCTTTGACTTTTCTATAAAATAAAATACTATAAATGGTATAAAGTCATCCAAGTGGATCTAAGAGCTCAAAAAAAATCGTCTCAGGAATGATATTGGTAGAAAATAACTCATACAATAAAATTAAGACAATTTTAAGACTAATTTTCTAATTTTTATAACATTTTTTCCTTAATTACCCGATTTACCCTTAATCGTGGTAATTAAAATTATTAAAGTTTCTATTCATATTTACCAAAAATAAAAGTGACATATTTACTTAATTTGAACCTTATTATTAAAAATATCTAACCCATTTTTAAAAATTCAAAGCACATAATTTTCTAAAATTAATCTAAAATTAATCTAAAATTAATCCTATTGATGTGGTGAGAAGACGCGTTATTAAAGTGAAAACATTCAAAAGTTTGAAATGTTTTCATATCCCAATTCAATGTAAAATTGATTATAATAACCTTAATTGGATTAAATGATATAAAATTTATATAATTATACTTTTAAACAAATCCATAATTTAATTTAACACTATAAATTATTTAGAGGAAAAAATTGTTTTCAATTAAAATCCAGTATTTTTCACTATTCATAAAAACATGAAAATTATCAGAAAAATACCAAAAATAAACCAAATTAAATTTTTATATCCCGATTTAAAAATTAAACTTTATTTTTTTAAAAAATATAATTTATATAAGTATCAAAATTTAGTTTTAAAACAAGTGCGTCATCGAAAGGTGACAAAACCGCCTTTATAAAAATATAATTTTTTTTGCGAAAAGAGGATTTGATTTTATATAATGTTTTGAAATCACAAAATATGAATGTTATATATTATATTGAACATATAATATATAAATTTCATAATGTGGCTAATACTTTTCATTCCTGTAAATTTAATGGATAGGTTATAATAATATTTCATTGCATGGTTAAGATGGGCGTTGCGTGCAATGTAAGCTATCGAAGAGATTAAATTTAAAAAGAGATATAACATAAAATACTGAGGTGTTACAAACTTGGCCTATAGATCTTGTGGTATTTTATTATGTGTATATTTATGTAATAAATCATGAAATAAAGTGTATAAAACATATGAGTTTTCATAGATGGAATAAGTAAGATCCAAGTTAACAATGAGTGCGGAGGACAATGCGGTGTTTTTCCACATGAGCAACCAAATGAGATACGAGTTGGAGTGAAAAATCATGTGGTTATTCCTAACCAATTATCTCGGTATATGATTAACAACCTGAATGTGGGTGAGTTTCTTGACACATCAAATTTGAGAAAAACGGAGTTTCAAGGAAGTTCTGGTGATAAAGACCATGACATAAAAATGATTTAATTTATTAAATGTTAAGAATGTGTGAATAAGTACCTAGAGAAATGATTCAAAGGAAAATGAAGATTTTTTAAATGTCGAGAGTATGCACGTAATGAAAAATTATTTCCTAAGAGGAAAGATCTAGTAAGGGATCGACAATACCTTACAAATAAAGGGTTTTCAATGTCTAATTCCATTACAGTTGAAGATAAAGAAACTGGAAATAAAATATAAAATATATAAATTATAAGGTTTTAAGAGTTATGATGTAGTGATATTTTATTCAAGGGTTGATAAATTTTAGTATGATTATAAGTTTAAATTCATTAATAAACTTTTGAAGTTTTATATGATGAGAGTACTTTGGGAGATGTTTATTGAGTTTTAACAGAAGTTTGAGTTCTATACAACCCTTAAGATTAAATTGTGTTTAAATGAAAAGGTTATTTGAGAAAAAATAATTTTATATTTCATGGACGTAATTTGAAAGACATTGATAACCATTACAGTTAATATGATCTTTGATGTTGAGGTAATTAGGGTTAATTTGGATAAAAGAGTTATTACATTTTGTGAACTTATATTTTATCATATGAATAACCATGATATTGAGAAGTTATTTGATGACTCAGTGAATAAATTTATTTTTAAATAATTTCACTATATTGGGAACATTATATGATTAAGGTAAATGGAAATATTTTTGGCTAACATGAGATTTTATTTGATGAATAAAAGTTGAGTTATATTTTGGAAGCATATCAGATTTTTGTTGTGCCTTTATAGTGATTATGATTATTTATGAAAATGATTAGCATTTTTTGGAGATTATATGATTAAAGTACATACATTTTCATTATATGAATTTATGAGAGATTGATGTTATTTATAGATAAATTTTAAATTGATCTCAAAAGAATATGTGATCAAATATTTATAAATTTTTGAGTTTTTAACTTGGTTAGAAATATTTTGAAGAGTTTTAATGTTAGTTATTTATGGAATTATTTAAGTTGAATTTTTAGTGTTATTATTGATCCTTTGAAGATCAATGTAATATTTATTCATATGAAAGTTTATTCATATTGGATATTATCTTAATTTTTTCTAACCAATTTTTGGTTTTGGTTAATGGATATAAATATGAGAGATAACTTGTCATCTCTTTTTATATTTTGTGATCCCTTAAAAGTTAATTTTAGAGCTTTAGACATGAAAAATTCATCTTTATATATTAATTTCTTAGAGCGAGAGATGAGATAGAAGTGAAAACTACTTAAAACAAAACCAAAGAAAGAAATTATGTTTATAGAATGTAAATAAATCAAGTAAGTATATTTTCTCATATTCTCTACCTTGATGGTAGAAATATTTCCCAACTCAATCAAGAGGAAGACAAATCTATCGAGTTTAATCACTCTCTATTAAGGCATGCTTTTAGAAATTCTTTCACAAGTATGAGTGTCATCATGGTAAATACATAGTTTTAGAAATATTTATGAAATGACAAGTTTACTAGTATTAACATAGAAATTAAAGTTATTTTCAAAATTAAATGTTATCAATGTGGATTAAAAACAATTCTGTCCAATTATGTATATTTTATCCCACTCCTTGAAATTGATTATGAAAATGTTTTAAACCCCCTTTTATTGAACATGAGATAAAATTTCAAGGATTAAATTTCTTTAAGTGGGTAGAATGTAACAACCCAAGATTTTATAATTAATTTTATTTAAATAATATATTCTATAACATGTGTTATACACAATACAGAACTTAAATGAACCGTGATGTACTATAGAAATATTATTATTTAAATATGACCGTTGTGACCTAACTGTTATTTTGGCGGCATGAATAAGAATAAGAATATTATGAAATATATGTAAATTTTTTTCCTTAATAAAATGAATCATAAATCATTCATTTATTATCAATTGGTTCGAAATGAAGATAAAATATTTTGAAGCTAAAAGCGATATTTTTCATAAAACTATTTTCATATGTGAAATGTATTTTTATCTTAATAGATTAAAATAATCACTATTGATAAATAATTCTAATGAAATAATTATATTATATATACAATTTATTTAATTAACATTTATTTAATTATGGTTATTAGGCAATGAACATGAATAAATTCATTTTATGTTTCAAAAATACATTTTCTTCAAAAATGATTTTTATTTCATTTTGTGTGTGAATATTATAATTAATTTATTTCAATTTTATAAATTGTGTTTGATAAAATAGAAATCATTTTTTAAATCAAAATATCAAATATATCTTAAGATTATTTTTTGATATTTTTCTAAAAAATTGATTTTTGAGTGAATAGTAAAAAAATGCTTTTTTTCACAAAATTGTCATTTTTTCCTTTAAATAAAGTTATTTAAAAGTCCAATTATATTTTGGAGTTTATTTAAAAGCAAAATAATATCAATTTTATTAAACATAATCTAAATAATTCTATAAGAATCAACATTATATTTTATTTTGGTATAAATTCATTTTTATGCTTTAAAACACAATTATCTAAAAACTATTTTTCATTTTTGTGCACATATATTAAAAGTAAAATTTTCCACTTTTATAAACTAAATCTTTAAAAATGGATTACATATTTTTAATTATGTGTTTAAAATTTAGTAATGAAGTCAATTTCATTTTTGGTCATTATGAATAGTAACCGCCATAGTAAATGGTAAATTAGGTTAATTAAGGTAAATACTTTGTGACAAGGGTATGAAATTTCATCTTAAATCTTATTAGATGAGATATTTCGACTCTTATAAACTTATATTAGAAGTTGGATAGTTTTTGAGTCACTTGAACATGACTAAAACATTTATAATATTTAAAATTTAGAAAATTATAAGTGTGTCACTCTACTCACTTATAAAAGGGCACCCCCTTTCTTCCCCACACATTTGGGTAATCTAGTTTAATATAGACCTATCAAAATCTCTCCACAACATCTATCACCATGTCCTAGAGTTATTTGTATTTGTAAAAGACCAAACCTATAACGATTAAAGTGTAATCCCAAGGAGGTTTTCTGAAGAATAGGTACAACTCTGAATATAGTTTTTTCATGTTTATTTCTTCTTCTACATCGTTCAAATATTATTTAATAGTTCTAAAATAATAACATAAGTATCCTATATATACTTAATTTTTATTATGTTTATGATACAACCACTTTTCATATTATTTTATATCAAATGGAAAATGAAATCATTGCTCATGCATACGTGTGAACTATTATCTTCACGAAGCGATGCGTTTCATTTTTCATCACCAGATCACAGGAATGATTAAAATGATGAATAAAATGAATATATATGATATTTATTATATAATTATTCTTCTGTAAATATAATATATTACTTACCTTCTTACCATTCCATCCTTCATAAAATGATAATGTCGATTGTGCGTATGTGTGGATTTCCACCTCCACGAAGTGATGTGATTCGTTTTATAATACCACCTTACATGGGTGGTTATAAAGATGAAACTAATGAATATTTATGACATGTATAAAATTATTAAGACTCCAAATAGTTAAAATATTATCTAATTTTTTTTTCTAACTAGTAGAAAAGTGGAAATTTTTCTCATGTGTACGTGCAGACTACTACCTCCATGATATGATATATTTCATTTTTCAAGTCCACATTTCATGGATAGTTATAAAATTTTATTTAATATATAAACATTATAATTATTTAATGATTAATATTCTGGTGATTATGGACCAATGACCCCTTTGATCATGACCAACCTACCTAAGATATTTTGGAGATTATGAACCGAACGTCCTCAAAACATCCCACATAAACTTAACCAATTAAGTAACTGAATAAAACATGGTAAAAAATTAAATAAAGGTATAATTATAATGGAATAAAAATGATTTTTTTCTTAATATATAAAATAACTAATATAATTTTATTTATTCCGTTGATAAATAACTTATGATGCTAGATAGTGTTTAAGGTATTTTTTTTCTAATCTCAATTTCCCTTTGTTGAGACTAATGCTATTTTCATCACATGTTTTCTTTTGTGCAGTGTATGAACTTAATTATTGATACATTTTATCATTCATTTAATGAAATTAATGTGGTTTATAAATCATTTTCAACTTATCTTCTTCAAAATCTTTTTTTTAAAAGTTACGATAGCCGTAATGGATTTTTCTTTAAAACATTGTTTTAAAGCATTCCTTTAGAATATTTATCTTATATGTTTATGTTATATTAAATGTTTAAAGAATGTTTTTATTTATAATTAAAATGATATTAAAGATCATTTTCAACTACTTTTTACTTTCTTTACAAAGGGTTAAGTTTTTTTTTTGTTTTTAATGTTTTCCATACAAGTTACTTTTTGACTGTTTTCCTTTGTAACTCCACCCCAAAACCTGCCATGTATGATACTTGAGTATTATAGATGTTGATGGGTGATAATTATATAGCTCATGAATATGGGTGATATTTATATAACTCTCTAACACACTAGATAATGAATAGACTTTGATGATGAAAAATGAGGTAGATAACCAGATAAGTTATTTTAATGGAATTAACTAGGAATCAATTATTCTAACATGGGTTAAAAATGAGGGAACACAAGTTATGAATATAATTCTCCATGATATACATTTTATGTATATTAAAGTTTTTTATGAAAATATTTGTATTTCATAAGATAAGGAATTTTTTCAAACTTTTAAAGGTGAAATATTTATTTTTTAAAGAAAGGTTTTAATTATAGTTTCATGGTTTTCCTATGCTTTCCAATTGGTTTCATAGATTTTTTTAGAAATGTTTTATTTTTTTACATGGATATGTTTTATTTATGTGCTCAAAGATTTTTTCATGAAAAATATTATCATGAGTTTTCATGTTTTTCATTGTACTAATTAGATTCCTTTATTTTTATATCCCTTATTGAGCTTGATTTTTCTCATCCCAACTTTATAAAAAGTTTTTCACATGATCTAAATATGTTTATGAACTATAAAAAGGTCAATCTTTCTTCTATAGTGACTTTTCTTAAAAGATGAATAAGTGTTTTGAATGAAAAAAAGTTTAAATTTAAGAATCCTGTTTTGTGGAAACAAATAGATAGTTCATGTCAGTCTTCCCTATTTAATGAAATGGGGTATTCCCTAATTCTCTAAAACTTCAAACCTAAAAGAAAATGATAACATAAGAAAGTTAAACCCTTGTAATAAATCATGAAATTATGGTTTGATTATGATAAGAGGCATTATAAATATGTTTGTGGAAGAAAAAATGTTTTTCCTTAAATTTAATTATGAATTGAATTATATAATTTATAAATTGTTTATAAATTATAATAAAAGGTATATTTGGATATTTATTAATTTATAAAGTGTTTATAATTAATTAATTAAATGATTATGAAAAATTTATTAATAAATATTCTATAATATTAAATATTAATATTAATATACTTTTTACTAACTTATATGACATTCCTTATCACTTAGAAATAAAGTTTTTATTTAGAATCCATAAGGGTGATTTTTGAAGTGTTTATAAATTGAAAAAATAAGAATAATTTTTTTTTTATATTTAAGATTATGAATTTTTCATAATACTTAATTTGAATTATTCAAATTAAGGGATTTTTTTAAGATATCATTTAAACCACATCAAAATAGTTTTTGATGATTAATTTGATCAAAATTTAAATATTATTAAGAATGTGATATTTAGTTTATGTAAATAGTCTACATAATATAAATTGAAATATAAAATGTTTATATTTCATTTAATATCATATATTTATAGTGGAATTCTATATAATGAATAATATGAAAGAGTTCATAGTATGAAATGAATATAAAATGATTATATTTAAGATTATGGAATGTTCATAATGAATATCTATAATTAAAGTATTTATGATTAGCTTTGATTTATGAATTTCTCATAAATATTTATCTAATGTTTAAATATGTGAACTATTCATTTATTTAAATGTTATTCCCTTGTTTATTATTCATGGTTATAAATTGTTTATATTGTGAATATGTGTATGATTTAGTTTAAATCTACCAAACTGCTTCTAAATATTATCATACATGCACCTAAGGAGTTATATTATAGGAATGATAATGAATTTATTTTCCATCTACATTTACTTTATTTTGTAATTTCTACTGTATTTAACCCTTATGCCTTACTCTAGAGAGGTGGGGATGGCTATCTGTGACTCTAGACTTACTCTTGTATATATTATCAATTTCATATAATTATAAAACTTTACATGAAAATATCATGTATCTTACGCATGAGATGCATTTAGATTAGTGTAAATATGTTTTAATTATACCTTTAGATGAATAACACAAATTGTGAATTGTGTAAAGAGTTACACATCAACATAGTTTGTACACATTTATTTAGTGAAAGGAATACGATTCCAAACTAAATCAATATAACATGTATACATAAAGGGAATAACATAGTATAAGATGGTTAGAATTAAATTTCCTTCAAAATTATAAGTGTTACATTTATTTCAAAACACTTTTTAAGACCTCGATCATTTAGTACGGGTGACCCTAACCGTTAGGTGCCCATGAATTATCTTGTGTAAGGAAAAAAAGTAATGAGGTGAATTTAACCATTAGGTTCCTTGTCCCTAGTGTTTGTTTTGGATTATAGTTATTTGGGAAACACTAATCATTAGTATACTATAGGAATCAAGTTGAGTGTTTACAAATGTTGAATTTGGAAAAAGTTATCCACCCATCTTTTCAAGAATCATATATGATATGATTGACAATTTTTTTCTTCTAGATATCGTCCCAAATTATTTATGTGCACCAAACGGTGTAATTCATGATGAAATATAGATCTTGGACCACTAATAGATATATTTAGTTTAAAAGGGGTTATCATTTTAGTTGGAGAACATTTAATAAAATTCCTTATTAAATGTTTGTATGACATGATGCTCATATGATAAAATCTTTTGTTGTAAATAAATATCATCATCATCATCATAATCAAATTTTTCTTTGAGATCAATCCTTGATATATATAAGTTTAATGTAAGAAACTCCTAAAACTGGTAACTTAAGAAAAGTTCTTAAGTGAAGAAAAATTCTATGTGTTAAAGAAATATCCTCCTGAGTAAATAAGTGTCAAAGTAATTCAAAAAATGAATATAGATTCTTATTATAAGCATAAAATGATTCACATGAGGCTTTAAAGTAAATGGATGTAAAGTGAACTAAATAATTTTAGTCATCTCTCATATATTCAATATGATTGGATATGTAAATGACTTGACAAGACTAGAGGTTTCCTTAAGACTTATTCTGGTTCAAGGAATTCATTTTGTTATCATTAATGGAAATATTCCGATAATATGAATGAGTTCAAGAAATATTTACCCTCTTTTCTCAAAGTATTGAGAAAAGCTGAACTATGGAATATGCTGTCTGAGTTCCAATGCTGCATTGATAGTACGATTGAGTAAAAATTGAAACAATAAGTAGAAAATTTATTTGGAGATTCTAAAAATGTTTCTTCAAGTAGTCAGTCAAGGTCATTAAAATCTAAAGATAAAATTAGGAATAAAGTAGTAATGATTATATAGGATGGAATTGTTTGAGATATCTGATGGGGATTTCACAAATCCATGAAATGTCCATGCAAGGAATCAATGTTATAGAACTTAGTTATTTAGTTTTTAAGGGTATATGATACCGAATTTATACTTTACAAGTGTTAATATATAGGAGTTCAAAATCAAAGGAACAGTTGATTGAACTTGTATTTTTCATTCACGTGATGAAGCAAAGAGTTTCCATGTCAATGATTTGAATATAGAGGAATATATCAAGCTTAAATGAATCTAATTATATGTTGTGTATATTCATCTCATTTATCTTATATGATAACATAATTTTTTTGTTAACAAATATTTTCTATGAAAAATATGATATGACACACATGGTTTATGATTCATCAAATTCTATAACATGTTTTGAAAATGAGATAGATAATTTTTTTTATCCAAGATAAAGGTGTTTTATCCAAATGTTTGTTAAAATATGAGGGAAGGTGTTCCCTCCACCAATAAATAGTATATTTTAAAAATTAAAGTCTTATGACCAATGTTTTTCATGGATTATTATATATTATGATGAAATGTTAAGATAATGTGAGTGGGATTCTTGTATGAAGATATTAAATATGATTACGAGATGAAAAAAGTGTTTTTATGCACTAAATGCCCCACTAAGTATACAACATAGGGTGTTATACACCATATATTTGATATACTAGGGGTTAATGGATCATATTTGGAGTCCCTGGTACCTGAGGTTAGAGAGATACCTAACATGATAAATTTCATACTTTGATACCTTTCTTATGAAAGCCTTCCGGCTTTAGATAATCAGGGGTGATTGAGTATATTGCTGATCATGATATCAGTTGGAGCTTAACTAATATGAGATTTATCCTCTCATATGATGAGTATGAAACATGCTTCCTTGATTGAGATAGTTTGAGGAGTGTGTGGTCATACCTAGATAAAACATAATATGTGCTTATTTATTCGGATGAGGGACATGTGATGTGATCATTGATAAAGGTGAATGACATGTGACGTATTCATCGACATGGTTAGTCTATACTCTGAGAATCGAGGATGAATGAATTGGATGTATGATATTAACATGTTCTATTTCCCATGGTCACCCAATGTCTTGGACAAAGGGAACATTTGAGAATTCACGTTAACATATGATGTGACTGGAAGACACAAGCACTAAGATACATGTGTTTGATGGAGATCATGGTATATCCCTTTGTAGATTGAGAAATATTGATGCTTTACTAGAGGTTGCTATTTTCTTACACTTATAGATAAAAATGTTCATATTTATTTTCAATGATACAAAGGCCTACGAGGTCAAACTTTATGGTCAACTGAATGAGGATTAAGTATGAATCATAGAGCTGTTTAGATGTGTTTTAGAGTTTATCCAAAAGAGTTTTAGATGAGTATTCACAATGTATTTCATATGATGTAATACATAGTGAGTTTGATTATGACTTTCCAAAGTGTTTTTTGAATGATATATAAATGAGTTTTGGATATGATTTCACAAGTTATTGTATATGATACAATATGGTGAAATAATACATCAGTATTTTAGAATTTAGTATAATTGGGGGATTAAAGGAAATATATCCTAAATCCTTTACACATATGATGTGTTTTGTCCTATATCATAGGGTAAAATATAAACATGTTGTATGGTATGACATGTAGAGACCCAGGGTATGTGATAATTATTGGTTTAGGCATATCATAATTTATTATAGAGAGATATCGTAAGTCATAGTTTTATGACACCGCTCATGAAAGTTGTAGCATATGACTGACCATATCATAAGGCATGATATACATGCCAATATCTATGATATAAATGGAATTATAATGTTAAGAGTTAATGTTCAAGTTTCTTCTATATTGGATATCATTAAGTTAGTCATTTTATGAGATAAAATGCTAGGGAGTAGATGAATTCATGTGATTTATGTATGAGCTGACAGATCAGCATTAAATCATGCATTATAATGTATGAATTAATGGGAAAGGAGACTATGGGACTTAATGGGGCTTAGTATGGATAGATAAAGTGATGGTTATTCCATGAAAGACCTTATCACTATCTGGTTCCTGGGAATGGGGGACCCATGAATTGGAAAGGAAGATACGAGGCATGATCTTTACAACTATTTTTTGGAATCTATGGGAAGTAAGAAACATGGTGAGAGAAGGTAAAAAATGATCTCACATTTTTCTCTAGGTGTGGATGGGGCTTCTAGTTTTTTAGTTAGGTTTGACTATTAGAGGTGGGTGGAATTATTCTTCGTTGTGCAGGTTTCTCGCAAGGCCCCATGTGATCCCAGTTCCACACCCCACCAACCAAGGTAGGTGGATCAAATGGGGTTCGCCATCCAGGGATTTGAAGCATAATGTTGATGGATCAAACTATGATGGAGAAATTAGGGGAGACAGCCTAGTGAGGGATATAAGCGGCTCTGTTGTATTTGGATTCAATGCTTTCTATGGACCAGGTAATTATATTGGTGCAGAAATCAGAGCCATGGAAATTGGTATTTCCTTATGAGAAAGGTTCAATATTTCAATTGATGTTATCGAAACTGATTGTGATATTCTGGTGTAGATCCTTCAAGGGAAAGTAGATTCTCCTTGGGAATTTTCCTATTATGTTAGGAAATGCAGACTAAATATCAATCATGGAACTCTTTTTGGGCATGTTTTGAAAGAAAAAAACTTTATGGATGATGGGTTAGCTCCTAAAGGAAAAGAAGTTGAGGAACTCCTTATTTAAGATAGAGTGGGATCCTTGCCTAATGAATGAAAACACATTATCCAAGGAGATGCACTCAGGATTCATCACTTCAGGACACCTTGATGTGTTATTTCTTCTCTTTTTGTTGTCTCTATATCCATCACTTTTATTTAAATAAAAAATATAATGCATGAGTTAATGTAAGTTCATTATAGGACCATATTTGAGGGATTTATAAAGGACCCCATTTCCATGTGACGGTAATGTGTTTTTCTCATTCATTCTTAGATGATACTCTCTCCACCCAAAGCTCTCTCTATCCTTCATCTTTTTCCTAGTGATGTACTAGAATACTGTAGATGAAAGGATGACCCCAATCATGTGACAATTGATTCAGTTTCAACCCATAGACACCTCCAAATTAGGGAAGTTTTTTGGATATGTAATGAACTGATTTGGGCCATCCAACCTACAGATGCCTGAACCCGCCCTCCATTGGACCAAATGTCGTTCCCAATCCTCACAAGTTGGAAACTAGTTTATGGGCATCACACGAACACACTTGGGAATGGTTTCAACCAATAATTAGTGTAAAATAAAGTAGTATAAATATAAGTAAAATTCCTGCTTGACCCATCAATATGTTAGATGTCCACGCTGGAGAACAAAAAATAAACAAAAACCTAATATCAAAAATAGGAAAACAACCAAACAACTATGAGCACCAGAAACCTCCCTCAACCTCCTAAAACCCTCTCCTGTAATGAAAATATTCCATCCTCAAAAGGCTTTGATTCTCCTCACCAGTAGATATAACTACCCTCCATTCATAGAAAGCGATAAAAGCTTAAGTGGCCAATGCAACGAGGAAGAATAAAATAAAAATTAAAATAAAAACAAACCTGTCTCCTCATGACTATACGATTCACCTCCCAACAATCAAGAACCACAATGCCTAATGGGTGAGAATAAAGGATAAGCTGAACCTGCAATTGGAAATGATAATATAGATATAAGCACAAAATCACTTAGTAAGCCACCACAATTCGCTAAAATTAAGTATTCACTTTCATATTACATCCTAAAAATTCTAGTTTTAAATACAATAGAAAACTAAACATTTTCTATATTATCATACAAAAGAATCAACAACATATCAAAATTTCAAAAACTCTTTTCCAAGATTTTTGTTAAATGAAAACAATCATTTGGAAAAGATTTTTCTCCATCCTAAACCACTTGGCCAAAACACTACTTTAAAGTCCCACTTTAAAACCACTTCATGAAAAACTATTTTGGAAAAACACATTTCAAAATAAAAGGTGGTTTCCAAATTTTTACACGGTCATTCAAAATATGCTTGAAAACCAATAATTTACAAAAACTAGGCATAATGGATTAAAAACCCATTTTTTCTACTTTTCTCATAGGAGAACACTTTTCATACTCATTTAAAAAAATAGTTTGGAAATAATTTAAGTTCAAGAATTTTACTTCAATATTTAAAAATATTTCACAAAATCTTTTCAAAACATTATAAAAGTAAACCACACAAATAAGGAAGTGAGCACACAAGCAGACACCACTATGCCTAAGTCATACAATAAGAAGAAATAGATTAAAAGTACATATGTGCCAATAAATAATCCAAGAAGTAGGGGATAAAATTGAAGCATAAAGAAAATATCCTAAAAATGATCTAATAGATCCTAATGTCATGGTATCTTCCCTAGGTCCTAACTTGAGACCATCCTAGGATTCACTCAACAGACCAACCTGTCGGCCTATGTTGCATCTAAAACAACCCACATGACTAGTCTATACCAGCTTCATTGAAATGGTACACCCCACCTAGATCCATTTCACACCAAAGGGGACATTAGTAGTGTGCATCCCCCTAGTGTAACATAATCCTAGACTCCTAATTAGATACCCATATTCCCATGACCAATAAAATAGAGGTGAGTGAAATCAATCATTCTTTCACTTAAAAATAAAAAATTTTAAAGTAGCACACACATCACCTCTTACCATTAAAAAAGAATCCCCACAAACAACAAACAAAAACAACATATACAATGCATCAAAGTAAGTATCCCACATGGGATCACATGACACTATGGGCCACAAGAAACAAAAAGGGGCTCAAGAGGGTATCACATCATTTATGCAAACTCATTTTTATAAAATTACAAATGATCCATCACTTTAAAACATGATTGGAATTCCAATCCATTTCATATTTTACAAAATTATCCTTAATCTACCCTTGTGAAAAAGTTTGATAAATTTTTTTTGAAACCATTTGGAAAATCACACTATCTTTAAAAAAACTTTGAATTTTTTCAATGCCACAAAAGGTTTCAAAATACCATTTTCAGAGAATTAAACACCCATTTAAAATCATTCCACTAATTTTAAACATTTTAAACACCCAAATAACTTGGTTTGATAACCAATTTACACAAGGATACCTTTTAAAAATAAAATAATTCATTAAAAAAAACTAATTGGGCATTTTCAATAATACTTGGCATAGGATCCCACCCCATGCCAAGGTATAAAACCACTTTTTAAAAAATTATCCCCTCATGGGTTATACATATATGTAAAATTTTAAATAAAAATAATTCTTAAACTATCAATAAATTAAAGGAATGTAATATAAATCAATGAAAAAGAAATACCTACCTCAAAACATGTCACTTGGACGATGACCACTCGAATCCACCCTTTTTCTCTTACACGCATATACATCTTCATATATATATAAGTAAACCTAACCCCAATGTTCATATTTTTACTACCATAAGTAAATATGTACAAGGGGGTTCTTATATATATGCCTATATTTTCATATACATGTAATTCACCTTTAAAGAGCCACATATCACCTTAAATAAAAAATATGGAACTAAAAATAAAAAAATCCCTAATTAAAATTAGGCTAAAAGAATAGGACAAAATAAAACCTACCTCAAATGGTGTTATACGAGCTGAAATGGTTTGAATTGATTTTCCTTTAGCATTGAATTCCAAAACACATAAGAGGGAGGCTTGAAAGACACATTACACACCCTATCAATGAAAAAAATCCAAAAAAAATGGTCAACCCATTGACCTAGGTTTCAAATGAACTTGGAGGGGAAATGGGGGAGAGAAAAACACTAGAAAAGGGGATGATAATAGAAGAGGATACCTTACCTTGGGATATAGACCACAAATCCCCAAGAAATTCGGGAAAAAATGTGAGGAGAAGGGAGCTCAGGAGAGGGGGTGGCATGCAACCATGGAGGAAGGGAGGGGCTGGGCATCACGTGAAATAAGGGGGGGGGGGGTGGAGATAAATGAGGGAGAAAAAAAAGATAAGAGATAAAGAAAAAATAATAAAAAATAAAATAAAAAATAATAATAATTTTTTTAAAATCTGGACATGATGCACGGTTTAAGAACACGATTTAACAAACCATGCACCAACCATGATGTCTGTACTGGAAAAGCACGAGACACCCACACTATTACCCCTAGGTAGTATCATGGTTGAGATAACTATTCTCAAACTGTGTGATTCATCTCTATCAAATATAAACTCCTCATGCACGGTCATTGCACGATTACTCCTAATCAGGCACAAATATGCACAACACCACTTCCCTTAAAATTTTTAAAATCCTGGTTTGAAACTACAAGGAACCCACAATGACTAAAAATTAATTAATTCATTAAATTAATTAATACTACCATGACATGGTGGGTGTCAAAAACTCCCCACTATACCAATTTCTACCCCCAAAAAGTATCTGGTCTAAGTAGAGGTCAAAGGGAAATGAATTTCAAGACACTTTCCAAGAACAAAAAAATAGAATCCACTAGAAAAAATTGATCAAAGGAATTATCTGAAGAAATTGAGAATAAGAATTGATCTCCCCACAATTTATAATTAATCTAAAATGGTGGAACAACAGACAACCTCTTACCAAAAAATAGTATCACATCACCAAGAAACCACATTCTCAGAATCTCTAAAGGGAATCACACAAATTTTCTACCCAAGGATACCCAACCAAAACCACAAGGAGAGAAATAATCCTAGAAACATCCCAAGGGATTATGAAATGGATCACCGGAAAAATGTGTCCAAAAACTAAGAAGCTCAAGAACAAGGGACATGCCTCATTAAGAAATGACTGGGCTTTAACCTAAAGGTCACATCCAACATATGAGGGTGTCTAGATCCAATTCATCTAGATACCATCTCACAGTAATCTCGAAAGAAAATGCAGCCTGATGGAATCCACAACTTAATTGGAAACAAAACTACACATAAGTATCCATGCATGAACCTTAGGTACTTCCCATGTCCAAATAAAAAAACATTGTATGCAAAGGAAAACCACTCAAGGGCATTCAAAAATATCAATAGATGAGGTTGGAATGATTCCCAAAATCATCACCACCCATAATGTGAAACCAAAATAGAACCCAAGGAAACACAGGGTCAAATATTCATCAATACAAAACCTCTCCAAACCCAACGAGAACAAATTAAAAAGTAGTTTTTACTCTAAAAGATACACAATCCAACACCCAAGTGAACAAAATTCTCAACTAGAGATCATATGAAATATTACAAGAAAAAATAATCCTTATTGATACATCCATCAACCAAAACCCAAATGTCTAAACCACTGGGCCCAATAATCTCCAAAGGGTATACTAAAGAAACAATTACCCAAATAGACCTAGAGAACCACATTTTGAAAAGGAAACAACACATGCCACTCCACTCAGAGTCTGGGAAGTGTTAAAAAATTAGGAAGTACCACTAAGGTATACACCCTATATTAACACTATAACTTTTTGGGAGGATTACAATATACAACACATGACATATACCATTATATATCCATCTCTTCAAAATTACACCAATTTTTCCCAAAACACACAAGGGAAAATAAAAAACATAAGATTAATAAAATAAGTAACACTTTTCCAAATTTAAAAATAAAATCAACAGTTTCAAAAAAAATTATAAAACCATACTTATTTTACAAACAATCCATGAGGACTTGTTTTAAAATTGAAAACATTTTTCATGTGAAGTCAATTTTTCACATAAACAAAACTAATTTCACATTACATGCACAAATCGTAAAAAAATAATAAAACAATCCTTAATCAAAAACTCCATCCAAAGATACCAACATATCTTAAGAATATCTATGTCCCTTATCCCATTGATCAAACACACCGTAGTAAATCCAAGGGTCAAGCAGTCTAAATAATAAAATCAACCAGGATATAGAACTATTCCTGACTTGGCCACAGGGTTGATGGCCATATTCCAATCATGCATTGGTTACTAAAAACATGTATAGAATCAAGCATTTGGTTATCACATGGTTTGTTAAAATCTAAAAACCAACCTCACATCTTGACTTCCTTTTGTCACCATGCCAAAATCCGATCCAACCCCCAAGGAAACTCAACTATGCCATTTACGATTAACACATCATTAATGGTAAATTCAATAAAATATCAAACTCAAAATTTAAATCCCACTTACCATGAAAATATAATTCTAAGGACATGAAATATCTTTCTAGACTCTCTATACACCTACCTCTCAAGTTCCAATGATAATTATAACTCGATATTACCCTGATACCCTAAATAACTGAAGGGTTACCAAAGGATTATGTGTAATGGTCCTTGAATTACTAGCCCTTTAATTTTCCATTTTTGGTGGTTGGAGCTGTTTAGGAGAGGTTCTAGGAGTTTTAGGTGGAGGCTAGATGTGAAGTAGAGCTACTTCAGAAAATAAACATCATGTATAGTTTACATGATGTGAACTGATGGTCCACAACTCATGTATCTAGTTGGTTCTCATCTTGTACACAGCTAAGGGGTTGGCCGTGAAACAAGTACATTTTTTTAAGTGAGATTAACAATGTGTATTAAATAAAGGTTTTGGTGATGTTTTTTTATCAAAATTTGGAAATTTTTAGAAACCCAAGGTTTACCTTCTGTGTAATGACTACACAACATGAAACCGATATAATTTCATATTTTAAGTTATTTTCTTGATCGAATATCATTCATTCAGATGTAACCATTCTACCTATAATTCTTGAAGATCCCTATGCACCTTGATGAGACCTTTAAGATCTCTTCGCCCTTGTTTGATCCATTGGTTCTGATTTATACCTAGTGGTAATCCATGGTAAGTTATTCTCCCTTTTCAGTGGTTTTTTTCTATTATTCTTTTGAGAACCCACTGTGGTGGTGATTTTTTTTGTTTGGGGCATGATTTGGGATGTGTTTTGACGGTCTTTGGGTATGGTGTAGGTTTATCCATGATCTAATGGTGTAGTCGTGGTTTGTGGGTGTTTCTTCTTCACCCTGCGACGCACAGTGAGTCAACAAATCTTATTTTAGGTAGGTAATCCCTCATTTCTATTTATTTTTTATCATACATGAGGGTTATATTTTATTTATCTATGAGGGATTATTGTTTTGGATTAATTAAAGACAAATAACTGGTTAATTTTAAATTTAAAGGAGAAAGGGATATGATATTATTGTGATATGATGGATTATACAGGCTTGATTCCCCATTGAAAATTGTGACCATTGAGGGATTTGTTTTCTCTGGATGATATGTTTTGTGAATACTATGTCTGTTGTGATTGTTTTTATATCACCCTAAAATTGAAATTGGTTAATAAATTACATTTGGATAATGAAATGGTTTCCCCGAGATTATGTATTGTGTGATAACACCCCTAAAATAAAGTGAAATGTGATAAAAGAACCTCTATTAAATTTTTAAAATGGTCTTGAAGTGTTTTGATACGTGTCCATGCTTTTGGGGTGGTGATGTGTGTTTTTGATGTGATGTGGGGATGATGGGTGAGATGTGTTCATTCTTTTGGGGCATAGAGGTGATGTTTTTTTGGCTGTGATTTGGTGTGGTGAGGTGGTTGTTGTTTGGATGTGCTTTTGGGGTATTGAGGTGGTTGTTGTTTGGCTGTGCTTTTAGGGTGGTGAGGTGGTTGATGTTTGGATGTGATTTTGGGGTGGTGAGGTGTTGTTCGTTTTTCCATGCTTTTGGGGTAGTGATATGATGGCACAATGGGTATAATGAGCTACTTGCGATGTGTGGTTGTGTTGTGCTAGATGTCTAGGTAGTGATGAAATAATTAATTGGTTAATAATGTTTAAATGTATTGATCTAGTTTGATTAATGGGATGAAAATGAATAATGAATATATAAATTATGGTTTGTGTGGTTAAATGTGGTTGATGCTAAATAATGAAACAAATTGGATGGATAATAGAATTGGTTAGGGTGTGAGAGTGACATACTAGTGGGAAAGAAGTGTGGGGTAACCTTTATTGACATGGATCATGTTATATTATATTACTTGGTTTTCATTATTTAGTGAGATTTCCTTGGCGAGGTTGGGGTGGATAGTTGACCTGTTTAGGTGCTTTTGGTTCTACTATTTTTCTCATGTGTGCATTCGTGTGCTTATTTCACATGTGAATGAGAGGATTTAGTTTTCTTACTGAGTATACCTTTATGTTCACCCTATGTATATAAAAATACTTTCAGGTTTATAGGAGGACTACATGGACTATTCTAGACATTACTATCTCGGATCTTAGACAATTGTCGTGTCACTACCTTAGCTTTTTCTTTTAGGTATTTACTTTTGGAGACTTTTATTTGTATAAATTTTATTTATACATGTATTATGGGTTTGTTTTAGTTTCTTTTTATATAATGTCACGGAGTTGCTTACAGATGATTTATCTTATCTCCTGATCCTATATTATTATATAAGGTAATGCCTCCCATTTCATGGTATTTTTATAACATCGGTGCTAGTCTCTAACCCAAGGCCTACTAGAGGCGGGAATCTGGGGGTCATTATCTCTCTCTTCCCATTGTGGTATCTTTGGAGGGGGTGGGTCATAATAGAGTGGTATCAGGTGTTATAGTTGAGAGATATGATGGAGTTTGTATTTAAGGGATAATGAGGATTTTAGGGGTTGGTATGAAAATATTTCTAGTTGACCTTGGTGTGTGACATAGACCAAGGATACCAACTAGGACATGGGATTTTAGGGCCTCCCATGATCCAACACATAGACTTTGAGATTATCGAACAACCAAGTGAGGTGGAACTATTTGTAGGGTAGAGAACTAGGATAGGTACATGCATCATGATGAATTATTTTCTTATTTGAATTGGGTCATTTTTGGAAAATTAAAATGAATATAGTAAATTAAATTAAATCTAAATAAAACTTCATACTACCAGGTTTATAAAAATTCTTATTTTCCTTTCGGTTATGGCTCCTGTTTATCTTTTTCATGTGGCTCAGGCAGTTGAGGTTCAGTAGGAAGATCTTATTGATCGTCATAGGGTAGATCTGGTGGAGGAGGATGAGGCTTGGTAGAGGGAATTACATGATTTTTAGTGGAAGTATTTGGGGAAGTATGAGGGAATTATTTCAGATGTGGAGATAGAGAGATAGATAGAGGATCTTGAGATCTATTTCAATTTGATTCAGGTCCTGATGAAGTACTGGGTCCCTTTGAAAGTCAGTTAGATATGGGGAGTCATATGTCAGTGGTAGATGCTATATCTAGGTGAGCAAAAGGAGGTAGATGTTTCATGGGTCAAATTTTAGAAGGATTTCTGTATAGAGTTCCTCTCATCAATTATGAAGGAAGTAAAGAGGTAGTAACATCTTTCTATTTATCAGGGGAGCATGTTAGTATGGGATTTGGTAATCTTGTTCAAGGAACTTCTGTATTTATCCCTAGATATTTTTTCAGATGAGGAGTCCTGTATGAGATGTCTTGAGGAGGCACTCTGTCCTTATATCTAGTATGTAGTTACTCCTTTTACATTGCTAACATATCTGGAGGTTTAGTTAAAGGTGATGGTGATCAAGAAGATGCACTCATGAGAAGGTTTTCTATGATAGGGGAACCAAAAGGGTTCCTCTAGGAGTAGAGTTGATAGTGGTAGGTACCTGGAACTAGTACTTTCTAGGATTTTTCATGTATATATTCGACCTCAGTAGTTTCCATTTAGTCCTTCAGGGAATAGTAGTTTCCATGATTTTCTTGGAGATATCAGGACAATGTGTTTTGGTTTTGGGGTTCATGAACATATCTAGAACTAGTTACCAATGGTTTTATAATCATAGTTTAGTGGAGGTGGATAGGTTCAACACCAACCTCATCATTAGTTTTGAGTGAGACCATTTAAGCAGTAGGGGAAACAGGCTTATGCTCTACCGAGGGGATATGGAGCAGGTAGAGACCAACCTCAGGATGTTCCTTGTGTTTAGGGATATTGACCCGAGAAAGGTCATGGAGGTTTTCATTATCATAGAGGTATATGAGACAGGTGTGGTCAGATATATGTAGTAGAGGTGGTAGTGTCAAAGGGGACAGAGATCGTCAGAGGTATGATCATATTTTTTAGTACCCTTGTTTGTTCCTTGTATGATTTAGGATCTTCACACTCCTTTGTTTCACCCAATCTATTCCATTCTCTGGGAATATATGTAGAGAGGATTCCCATTCCCATGGTGTTTAATACACTATTAGGATTCCAGAAAAACTTTTTTGATGTGGTCGGGGATGAATACTGATGATGTGACCACATCAGTCCTGTGGGGATATTTTCTTACTACAGATGTAGTCATACGATGTCATCCTCGACTGGTTTTATTCTATTCCTATTTTTATCGACTTCTTCTGGAGGAGATTCAGTTTCTTATATGTGGATGGCCAGTTTGTGATTTTCATTAGAGATCAGGGTTGTCAAGTGTGTAGTCAGCATGTGGAGCCCCTTCTTTATTTGTTGACTGAGATATCAGTGGTGTCAGTAGATGATAGGATGGAAGAGGTTCCTAGGGTCATTGGGGGAGTTTTTGGATGGTTTTCCCAAGTATTTTTTGATGATACCCCTTGATGTGATGATGAGTTCAGGATAGACTTCCAGCCTCATGATTCTCTGATTTCAATGGATCCTAATCGGATGACACCTTCTAAGTTGCAAGAGTTGAGAATTAAGATAGATGACTTAATGTAGAAGGATTTTATCTAGCCCAGTGTGTTTCCATGGGGTGATCTAGTGTTGTTCACCAAGAAGGAAGATGGCAGTTTGAGGTTGTACATAGAATACCAGAGGTTGAATCAGGTGATGATCAAGAAACATTACCCTCTTCTAAGGATATAAGATCTTTTAAACTAGCTATGAGGGGTGAGTTGGTTTTCTAAGATCGATATGTTGTATGGATATCACTAGTTGATGGTTAAGGAGGTAGATATCCTAAATATTTCCTTCAGATGTAAGTATGAGCACTTAGAGTTCATATTCATGTCGTTCGGTGTTATAAATGCACTAATCGTGTTCATGGGGATTATGAACTCCGTGTTCCGTGAGTTCCAGAACTAGTTCATTGTTGTATTCATTGATGATATATTGATCTACTCGAAGTCAAAGGTGGAGCATAATGATCATATTAGAGTTATTTTATAGGTCCTTAGACACCACCAGTTCTATGGAAATATTTCCAAGTTTAAGTTTTGGACATAATAGGTGCATTTCTTTAGGCATGTGGTGTCTCATCAGGGTGTGGAAGTAGACCCATCAAAAGTTGAGGTATTTGTTTCTTGGAAATAACCTAATAATGTTTCATAAGTTCACAATTTTCTTAGTATTGGAGGATATTATTAGATTTTTTTCTTGGTTTATCATGATTTGTATCCCCATTGACAACATTCACCAGGTAGGATCAAACTTTTGTGTGGACTGATTAGTTCCAGACACAATTCAATTACCTGAAGGGGACGTTTGTTAGTACTCGAGTGATTCAGTTTCCTAAAGAGGGTGTCATGTTTGAGGTGTTTTTTGATGTTTAGTCTCTATGATTGGAATGCATGTTGATTCATTGGAGTATAGTGATCTCTTATGGGTCTAGGCAGCTATGTCCCCATGAGTGTAACTATTCCACCCATGATCTGGAGTTGGCAGCAGTTGTGTTTGCTCTAAATTTTTGGTAGCATTACCTCATTAGGGAGTGCTTTGTGGTCTTCACTAATCACAATAGCTTGAGGTTTATCTTTTCTCAATGTGATATGAAATTGTGGTATCATAGGTGGATATATTTTCTATAGTAATATGATTTCTAGATCTCATACACCTTAATAAAATGGATTTTTTTTGGCTGACACTTTGAGCAATAAGTCATGAAAAGATATTGCTCATGATTTTTAGGATGTTTGGAGAGCAATAGAGGAGTTGGAAACCTTTCACTTAGATTCAAGGGTGGATGATGTTAGATGTTGTTTGTTTCAAATGATGGTGTAGTCTTCTTTGATGTGGCAGGTGGAGAAGTCTCAGTGGGGATACTTAGAGGCAGAGGTGATGTACGATCGTGTTGGTCATGATGATGCTTCGAAGGGATGGTTAGAGGATAGTTATAATTGGATTTTGTTTCTTGGTAGGTTGTTTATTCTAATAATAATGCATGAGGGAGTCCTTTGCGAGTTTTATAGGTCACCTTTGGTGGTACACCCATGGGTTTTCAAGATGTAACATGGATTGATCATATAGTTTTGATGTCCTGGTATGAAATGGGTGGTGGTAGAGTTCATGGTGAGGTGTTTGTTTTTCTAGTAGGTAAAGGTAAATAATAGTGTTCTTAATGGTTTTTATAGCCTTTTGGATGTTTCCAAGTGGGAATGAGATGAAATATTTATGGATTTTATCACAGGGTTACCCTGAGCTTGGGGGGGGGGGCTATGATTCTATCTGTTTAATCATTGAATAGTTGATGAAATCAGATCATTTATTAGTGATGAATGATTCGGGTGTAGTGGATGCTTTGGATAAGAGGTATGTAGATGAGGTGGTGTAGTTTCATGGAGTTCCTAGGTCCATTATCTTAGATTAGGAATCAAATTTTACTTTGTGAGTCTGGTGGGGATTACAACATGCTTTTGGAACTCAGTTACACCTCAAGATTTCATTCCTCCTTAGATGGATGGGAAGACAGATATGACCATCTAGATGCTAGAGGATATGTTGTGGGTATGCATATTGGACTTCGAAGGATTGTGGGAATGACACATGACCTTGGATGAGTTTTCTTATAATAAAAACTATCACTCTTCCATTAGAATGACTATGATTAAGGCTTTCTATGGGAGACCATGTCATTCTCCATTGTGATGGACATAGGTTGGGTTGGCAGTAATTCTTGACCCTGATGTGGTGAGGATCATAAAATAGAAGGTTTGGTATGTTCTTGATAGGATGAAAGTATAATTGGACCATAAAAGTCTTAAGATGATCATAAGAGTAGTCCCTTGGAGTTCAAGGTTGGGGACCATGTGTTCTTGAAGGTTTCCCCTCAATGTGGTTAGTGAATGTTTATTAGGCGGAGTAATATTTCTCCTTGATTTTTTGGGCCCTTTGAGTTGTTGGGGTGAGTTAGCGAGGTGGCTTATTGGTTTCCATTTCCACTATTACAGAATATGATCCACAAAATCTTCCATTTCTCTCAAATTCGTTGGCATTTTCATGATGACTCCCATGTCATTGACTAGGGAAAGTTGGATATCAAGGATGATACAATGTTTTTTGGAGCGACTAGTATAGACCCAAGATTTCCAAGATAAGACGGTGTGTGGATTAACTATTCCCTTGGTTTTCATGTTGTGGAGGCATGGTGGTCTGGAGGAGAGTACTTGGGAGTGAGATACACATATGTAGTCCCAGTACCTAGAGTTTTTTTGATTTTTTATTTCTCATTTTTTTTGATGTGATGTTTCAATGTTGTTGTTATATGAGATGAGCTATTTCTACTAGTTTTTTATGTATGATGTGTGATAAAGTCCAAACATATAAAATGGGAGGACCCGATTCCTAATCGAGACACATTAACTGTGATGTGATTAAACCTGTGCGGGTGAGATAGTTCCACCCAGAGTGGATAGTATCTTGACATGGAGGATAAAATTCCCTAATTCATCTATTCAGGGTGAAACAGCTAGTTGGTTATGACAGCTGTTGGTTTGGGCTGCGTGGAGGTTGAGATGGTTGTGTGGTAGTATGGTGGTGTGAGAGCAGGAAGTTTTTGGCTATGTGGTGATCAGGTTGTGAGAGATGTTTTATGGATATTTGGTTTGGCATGTTTGGTTGGTGGTAGCGTTTTAGGTAGAAGAGATCCTTTAGAGGTATCTTGAAGGGTGGTTGTTCATACCTCTTTTATTCTGGTCTTGGTTTTGGATTCTTGAGGGTGAGAATCATTTGATAGGAATCTGATGTAATGTTCTATGCCTTATCGGCTCGTTACATTGCTAGTTTTTGTGGTTGGAGGTGTTTAGGGGAGGTTCTAGGAGTTTTTGGTTGAGGATTGAGGTGAAATAGAACACTTGTAGGAAATAAACACTATGTATAGTTTTCACGACGTGAACTAATAGTTCATAGATTGTATAGCCAACCAATTTTCATCTTTTATGCATCTAAGGGGTAGCCCATGAAACAAGAACACATCGCATAAGTGGGATTCATGATGTGTATTAAATAAAGGCTAAGGCTATTCATTTTTTAGTGAAAGATGGAAATTTTTGAAAACCTGAGGATTACGCACCATAGAATGGTTATACGATGTGAAATTGACAGGATTCTAGGATTTAAGTTATTTTCTTGAGTTCATATCATTCATTCAGTCATACCCCTTCTCCCTATCATTCTAGATGATCCCTAGGTGGCTTAAGGAGACCATCATTCCCTCTTATCCCTTGTTCGATCTATTGGTTCTGATTTATCCCTATTGAAAATCCATGGTAAGTTATTCTCCCTTCCTGGTGGTTTTCTACTGTCATTCTTTTGGGAATTTATTTTGGTGGTGTGGTTTGGGTTTAGGGTGTGAGTTGGGATGAATTTTTTAGATCTTTGGGTGCATTTTAGGTTGATTCATGATATCATGGTGTGATTGTGCTTTATGAGAAATTCTTCTTCTCACTATAGTGCACAATGAGTCTGAAAAGCTTCTTTGAGGTACAAAATCAATCATTTCCCTTTATTGTGTATCATGTGGGAGGGTTATACTTTTGTTTATATATGGATTATAGTTGTTCTAGCTTAATTAAACATAAAGAACTAGTTAAATTGAAATTGAAATGGAAAGGGGTTTGATTTTCATGATTTTATATCTTTGATAATATTTTAATATGATGGATTATTCGAGCTTGATGCCCCACTGAAAATTGTGGCTGTTGGGTGTTTTGTTTGCATTGGATGATATGTGTTGTGACTGTTGTGTCTGTTATGATATCACCCTAAAATAGAAATTGTCTAACCACTTATATTTGGATAATGAAATGGTTGTCCTGGGATTATGGTTTGTGTGATAATTCCCCTAAAATAAAGTGAAATGTGATAAAATACCCTTTATTAAATATTTAAAATATTCTTGATGTGTTTTGATGTGTGACGATGTTTGTGGGGTGGAAATGTGTGTTTACGATGCGATGTGGGGCTATTGGGTGAGATGTGACCATGCTTTTTGGGCGATGAGGTGATGTTTGTTTGGCCATAATTTTGGTGCGGTGAGGTGTTTTTTGTTTGGATGTGATTTTGGGAAAGTGAGGTCTTTTTTATTTGGATATTATTCTTTAGAGTAAAAGTGGTTGATGTTTGGTCATGCTTTTGGGGTCATGAGGTGGTGGTTGTTTGACCATGCTTTTGGGGCGGTGAGGTGATGGTACGATGAGGATGATGAGATACTTGTGATGTGTGGTTGTGTTGTACTAGATGCTTGGGTAGTGATGGAATAATTAATTGGTTAATAATGTTTAAATGGCTTGGGCTAGTTTGGTTAATGGGATGGAAATGAAAAATCAACAAATAAACGATGGGCTGTGTGGATAAATGTGGTTGATGCTAAATAATGAAATGAATGGGTTGGATAATGGAATTGGTTGGGGGTGTGAGAGCGGTATACTAGCATGAAAGTGTTTCAGGGTACCCTTTATTGATGTGAATCATGTTATATTATATTACTTAGTATGTGTTATTTAGTGAATGTGAGTTGGTGTGGTTGGGGTGGATGGTTGACCTTCTTAGGCATTTTTGGTTCTACTGTTTTTCTCACGGGTGCATTAATATGCCTTTTCACATATGAACGAGTGACTTTGGTTTTCTTACTGAGTATACATGTATGCTCACCATATGTATATAAAACCATTTTCAGGTTTCTAGGAGGATTATGTGGACCGTGCTGGATATTACGTGTCTCTACCTTAGCTTTGCTTTTGGGTATTTAATTTTGGATATTTTTATCTATGTCTATTTTTTTATACATGCATTGTGGGATGGTTTTGGTTTCTTTTTTATATTATTTCATGGAGTTTCTTGTGGTGGATTCTGCTTATCTATTGATCCTATATTATTATAGAGTGTAATGCCTCCTATTTCATGAGATTTTTACACCTCAGTGCTAGTCTCCAACCTAGGGCCTACTGGAGGTGGGAATTTAGGGTCATTATCTCTCCCCCCTCTTGTGTATCTTTAGAGGGAGGGTTTGTGACATTAGGATCCTATGTAAAGGGAGAAACCAAGATCTGATACCATTTATAACAAACCAGTCTGGGTCATTCCTCTAATGGAAGCTCGAACCGGCCCACCATTGGCCCAAAGGATGTTCCCAATCCCCACAAGATGATAACTAGTGTTTGGGAATCACAAAAACACACTTGGGAATGGTTTATCATAATAACCAGAGTAAAGTAAAGCAATAGGAATTTAAATAAAATTATGGCATGACCCGTTAGTACATCTGATCGGCCTCCCACGAGCGTCATTAATTCCTTGGGGGCACGAGTCAAATTAAAAATTTATATGTGTCCCAAACTTTACGTAACTACTAGGGAGTAGTATGGTAAAATTCTGGGGTCGATCCCATGAGGAGGATTTTGTTCTATGGGTGAAAGAGATCTGGTCTTGAATCCTTTGTAGGAGTCCTTACTAGTTGACTAAAGTTTGGGAGATTCTAACTAATTTTGGTTTTGACTTCAAGTGATTAAAGAGGGGTTGGGATCATGTCTGAATATCTAGATAAAGGTGATCCTAGTTCTAATCTTGGAAAGGTCCTAAGTGATTAGTCTGCGAAGCAAGCGATATTCTCTTGTCAACCTTGGTCCAGTCTTCAAGTTATACCTAGGATGTAGCTATTCCATGGTCAGGAGGCTAGCTATAGTCATATATGCATTATGTTTAGATTTTATTGTAGAAATTTCTATAATATAATGTTTATAATCATAGTTTACTTCAATTAGGATAGGTTCATTTTCTTGATTTTCTTATGGTCAAGATACAGTCGCACAAATGGGGTTTGACCATTGGTTTATATCCTGATTACTAATCCATTTAGGTTTTCAAAGTATAGAACTAGAGATTTAATTAATCATCTATATACATCGAATATTGATCCCTACCCCGATGCGTTTAGCTACTCATGTTGGTAATTAAAACAATAAAAGGAATAAACGAAATCATGATAACAATACTAATGGAATTGAACATGTACTAATATTAAATGAACATGCAAGAATACTTTAAATAAAATCTTACTTGAAAGTAATGAAATGGAATTGAAATAACATGGGAATTGAAGGCGTTGAAGAAAAGTGAATCCACAACTCTTTGATTGAAATATAAATAAATTACAAAAACTAAAGTGTTTAGTGAGGGAAAATAGATGATAATTTCAAAGGGAGTCTAAAGATAGAGAGAGAGAGAGATGATCCCAACTTGTTTTCTAAAGTGCTGCTGAGATGCTCCTTATATAGGTGGAAATGGTCATGATGTGTACTTGATCGTCACATCGTGAACCCTTAATCCATGTTATTTCAACTAGGATATCCAACGTGGCATGTGGATCTTCTGTGGATTAATGATGTTTGACCATGGTCATGTTGTGTACAGGTGGTTCACGACGTGTACCCCATGGCCAGCTGGATATTCATATTGAATCCTCATGGATTTCTTGGCGTTCGGTTTGACTGGTGTCACGACGTGTAGTAGAGAGTCACGACGTGAACTAGCAATTCCTCCAGTCATCATGGTTGGTCAGGACTTAAACTTCACGGATTGATGTAGGCTGTGGTCATCAAGTACATGACGTGTACATGGCCATCACGACGTGTACTTGGAAATTTTTGTAACTTTTCTACTTTTCTTCCTTGGAATCTTGTGAAGCTCTATTTCCTACAAAATTGGGCATCTACTATGTGCATTATCCAGCAAATGAATGAAAAATAATGGAAAAGTGATAGTAATATATATAACATTTAGGATTATCAAATCCCCCACACTTGAATCATTTCTTATCCTCAAGAAAAATATCTCAACAAAGATTTAAAAAGGATAAGAAATTTAAAAATCAATAATTGTATGTTATTCCCATGAAATTAAATTAAGTGTAAGCAGAAAAGTAGTAAAGTTCTACTTTTAATCCTTCTTACTAAATTAGTCATGCCTCATAGTTTAGATTTTCAAAACAAATTTTATTCTTTTAATTATGATCTTTTAACCTTTCCTTAACCTATATTCCCAGTTTCAATTTACCTCACCATGATTCTCTCTCATCACTTAGGGTAAAATGTAAGTAAGGTATGCTCGTACTCGGAGTTCATGTTTCTAACCATAGACTTTCACTAGTTCTATCATCTCCACTATGTAAAGAAAAGTATAAAAATAATCTTGAGTACTTTTATCAATAATATTTTGATGACTCTGAGGCTGTAGGTAGGTAGGTAGAATGTGAAAATCAAGCTCAAAAAGTGGGGTAAGCTCTAAAGTAAAATGCAGATGCAATAAGATAAGTGTGGAAAAATTCCTCCATCCGGAGATTCAGGTCCATACTCCATCAGCTTAGGTTGGATCCATATGTACCACAAGTAAGTATCTAAAGAATCTATTCTGTTACTTTACTTTTTCTTTTGCATTTTTATTTTTTGAAATTTATGCCTAGGATAGATCTCACATCCATTACCTAACCACATATGATCCTTCGAGGGATTCATCAGTCCAGAAAATGGTGATTTTGGACCCTCTTAGTATAAAAACCATACCAATTTTTTCTTTTCTTTTAAAATTTTCAAAGGAACATAATATGAATGAGATACAACAAAAAGGCATATGGATCACAAACTGGTATTCAGGTGAGTGCACCGTACATCTCTGGAAGTGAAAGTATCCCATGCTGTCTAAATGCCTCCCCCACTTGTTCAAAATATAATCTTCAAGCATTGTACAAAGAGCAAGGTAAGAAGGGAAATAGGCTTGAAATAGATTTTCTTCTAACAGGACATTCATGGAAACTAGGGATAAATGAAGGATAGAGGTTGGTGGGTCTTAGGTAAAATGGCTATTAAAGGCTACCTCAATCATTTTAAAATTACACTTTTTCAGTTATCATTTTGATAAGATCTCAATGAAAGTTCTAGTAGGTTTCCATATCCTAGGTATCTCTCAAGAAATATGCTCAGAAAAGAAAATGATATTAAAGGATTAGAATCCTATTGGGTACTGAGAATAAAATAAAAACCGACAATTAAAAAGGGTATAAATCTTAAGTAGTGATTCAATTAATCATGATTTCAAATATTTAAAATTTGAATTAAACTTATAAGCTCAACAATATTTCTAAAATTCTAAGCAGGGGTGAAACATGGTTTTTTACATTTTTCTTTTTAACTTTATTTTTAATTTACATGGGAATAAAATTTTATTGAAATTTGAAGCATGCTTATTAATTTGAAAAATGTCTCCTAGAACAGTGAGAACAAACAAAAATCAAGTGTATCTCTATGAAAATATGAGAAAGACCCCCCACACTCAAAAAGAGACAATGTCCCCACTGTCTATGAAATAATGGGTAGGAGTGGTGTGATAGTGATTTTTGAAAATTTAATTGACATGGGAGTAATGAAAGAATTTTAAAAAGAGGTAATCAAGAGTTCCCTGAGATGAAGTGGTATGTCATGGGGGTGTCTGAGCTATCTGAACATTAAAGTTTTGATGCACCTACAAAATATGTTAGTAGAAAAGTCCCGTACTATAGAACAAATGTGAATCTACATGTTTAAACATTTGAATAGCTGAGAAACATGCATGTGTAAAAATAAGGAATAACAATAACCTTTTTATTTATTGAATGAAATTTTGTACAAAGTACGTCAATGAAACACTGGAAAATACAAGACTCAAACAAAACTCAAAAACAACTATCAGTTTCCCCCCATAAAGTGATAACTTTAAAGTCTTCATCCAAATGGGTGGAATAAAAAATTCAAACAGTGAGCCCACCGAGTTTGCGTGTTTTCTTAACCAGATTCACAACTTCAGGTGCATCTCGACCAAAAATTAAATGTGGTAGAATTGGAATCATTAGTGGAGGTGGTTGTTGCTGCTGGTGTATTTCCAATGATAAAACCTGAAGTTTATTGGTGATCTCTGCGACACGCTGTGTTACTCATTGCAGAAGAGAATACAGAGGAATGGGTCCATCGAAGACATTATATGACTCAGAAGAGCTAGAAATTTCCAAGGAAAAAAGAAAAAGAAATAATAAAAAGTAAACATCCATGAAAAAGGTAAAAGGAATCCAAAAATGTATATAAATATCTTAGAGTAGTACAAAATAATGAGAAAATAAGTAGCCCACCCATACAAAAAGTTTCCCAAATCCCAAAAAGTATGAAAATATAAATCAGTGCTCTGGGCCAAAAATCTTCTCTATGGTCATACCAATGTCAGAATATGGACCAAACTGGGCAGCCAAATCACCATCAGTAGCAGCAACAGTAGTAGGTGGGGCTGGTGCTGATAGTGGTGTGGTGGAGGTGGGAATCTGGGATGGTATGGGTGGTGGAGAATCCCTAATCTATATAGAGGTTGTGTGTCTGGTAGCTGGATCAATGAAAGGGATGTCGGGAGTGGGCTCAGTGGATGGTCCCTTTCCCTTCTGGGCCCACTCCTCCAGAAAATCCTATTGAATAGCAGGGTTCGTAATGTTAGGAGGTAGGTCGGAGGGAAGAGAGGGTGAGGGAGGAAGGGTGGATGAGGAAGGACCAGTGGTAGTCGGTGGTGGAGGGGTGAATGAGGAAGGCTCAATGAAGGGAAAGTGGAGGTGGGCAGAGAGCTGGCGCTGATTTGCCAGGATTCTCTAGAGTAGTACCCATAGGTCATAAGGAGTGGGATTGGTAGGTGCAAGTTGGGTGGATGGGGTGGTGGTTGGGGCTGACAGTGGCTGGGTAGAGGGGTCTGCTGCTGCTGCCGGTGGATGGTCCTATGGATCTGCCACCTGTGGTGTATCCGGTCGAGGCACTTGATGATGGACTCCAGGTGCCCAGAAATATATGTCATCCTCCTTCACCAGCATCCTCATCTTGTGAAGAAGAAAAAGGTCAATTATCTCAACTGGACCTACTAAGGTGAGAGGCTTCAAGGCGTCGAAAACATGGAGGTATCTACCAACCTAGTGATGAATGATCCGCCCATAAGCGTGCCTCGCCTCCTCTGTGACAACATTCTGTAATAAGAAGTGAACTGAGTATCTATATTGATGGGTAGTCCCCCCATGGCAGTATCCAGGATAAGAACATCAAGATCTATGATGCTGCCATGGGTCTCACCTCATGCGAACCATCCATGTTCCATGGCCCAGTGCAGTATACACGAGCCTGGAGTCCTTAGTTGGGTGGAATTCGCCAACCTGGGGTCATGATAGGATAAGGGGTCATGAGAAATAATATTCCAAAGTTATGGTGCATCCTCTCGAGAAATCTTCATCAGCAGGGTAGGATAGGTGTCTGAGATCACGAACTCCTCGGTGTAGATACCGAAACCTACACCAAACTGGGCCATGGTGAGCTGGTGTGGTCTTCCGCCTAGCCTGAAGTGGAGGGCATCCACTGAGATGTCAAAGGTGGCCAAGAAATCCAAAAACAACTCCCTGTACATATCCTCCCTGACTTCAATGATGCTTTCGATGTGAAACATATTCAATAAGATGAGGATGACATCTACGAAGTTCAGCTTCGCAAGCACGACCATATCTAGAGTCTTGTTGGTTTGGCCTAAAGATGAATGAGATTAACCCAGTACTGTGGGTTTGAAAATCAGATCACTGGGTGTAAATGAATATTATCATCCATAGACAGGGAGGATCTTGTGTCTTGAGAGGTGGATGGAGCACGCAAGCACTTAGTAGGAGGCTGATGGCTTGCAGATCCATAGGAAGAACTTGATAATGATGGAGAAGATTCGGGATGAAGTCTTTTAGTGCATGCCATGGATAGGTTACGTGCTAGTATAAGGGTAGTAGGTTGGTTTAGGTTGATGTGAGGAAGTGAAGGAGGATCGTGTCGTGAGGAGAGGAGGGGAAGGGAGGAGGTGTCGTGCGTGGGAGGTGAGGAGAGGAAGGGTCGCACGCGGGTTCGGGGGGTTGTGGGTTGTGACCCTTCAGTTTATTTTTAAAAACTAACCCGAGCTGGGTCACAACGTGTACCTTATAGACACATCGTGAACCTTGATAAAAATCGGGTTTTGGGGAAACAAAGGGTCATGTCATGACCTTTGAGTTCACAATGTGTAATTTGATGGTTTCCTCTATTTTTTCCTCCTTTATTTCCCTGCCTCATTATTCAAACAAAAATAAGAATCCAAATAAGGCTTATCCTATTATAACTTAACTAACTCCTAACTTGGGTTTCCTCCCAGTCAGCGCTTCATTTATAGTCGAGATCTTGACTCAATTAAGGCTTATATAGTTCTCGCAGAATGGTTCATGAAATATCTTCAATGCATGATCATGTATTTTTTATAATGATTTGTCCTTGTATAACTCAGAGTGGAAAATAATGGGTAAGGAGGAGGATTCCCCTAGAAATGAGTACTTTGAGGTACTGGGATGAATGATGGATGGAATCAACGAAGGCACCACCTCTCTGGTGGTTGGTTCAATAAAGTTGACTTTTTTTAAGTCATCGTCTCCTTCTGCTTTTGTAAGTGAGTCATCACATTCCTCCTTAGTCACATAGTCTTCCTTATTATGGGTGAGAGATATGAAGTTATAGTCCTTGTTGTCATCTAAGGGTTTTATGGCTCGAGTTAGGTTGAACACAACTTTCTCTTCTCCTACACAGAAGATAATATTTCCTTGGTTCACATCAATCAGTGCCTTCCCTATAGCTAGGAATGGTCTTCCAAGTATAATGGGAACGTCACCTTCTTCTTCCATGTCAAATACCAGGAAATTAGTTGGGAAGATGAACTTTCTGACCTTTACTAGTACATCTTCTAGAATTCCTCGAGGGTACTTGACCGAGCGATCAGCTAATTGAAAATCCACCTTTGTTTCTTTGAGATATTTGAGTCTGAGATTTTGAAAAGTACTCATTGGCATGAGGTTAATGATTTCTCTAAGATCACAGAGTGCTCTGACAAATTTGCATGCACCTATCTCACAATGGATTGAAAATCTTCCAGGGTCTCTCATCTTTGGTTGAATTTTATACTGTATAATAGTAGAGAATTCTTTATTTAAAGAGATGAATCCCAAGTCTTCTATTTTTCTTTTGTTTGATAAAAATATTTCAGGAACTTTGCATAAATGGGCATCTGGGTAATTGATTCAGAAAAATGGATGTTGATATGTAATTGCTTGAGCATATCCAAGAACTTATTGTATTGTGTCTCCCAACTAAATTTTATTTCTCTCTCCGAATAGGGAAGAGGTGGCTGGTATAAAGGTGTGGAAACATACACAGGTTAATTCTATTGCTCAGGCATACATTCCTTCTCATCTAGTACTTCTTTATAAGGTAAGGTGGGATTGACTTCATTAGCTTTTTTACAAGGTAATGGTTGTTTTCTCAGATCTTCTTATTGAGGCCTTACTTATTTGGGTTGTTGTAAGTACATAATATTTCCACTTCTCAGCACTACTTCCTTAGATTCCTCTCATGGGTATGTCTCAGTGTCACCATGTAGGGTACCTGAAAATATCTCAAATAAGGTATTTGAGATTTGACCCATTTTTATTTCTAGGTTCCATAGTGCAGCTCTCTGGTTTTGCATATCTATATCATGGGTCTTCATTCTTTGATCATACTTTTTCACAAATGATGATAGGAGGTTTTCCAAATTGCTTTGTATAGGTGCTTGCTGAGGTCTTGGGTGAGGTGGTTGAAATTGTTGTACTTTTTGAGTGAATGGTTGTTTTTGATCTTGTGGTCTTGGTACAGGGTTCATCGGAGGGTATCCTGGTGGTCCTTGAGCTCTGAATTGGTTTTTTCCTCCTCTCGGTTGAAAGTAACCCTAATTATTCTGAGGTTGCTGCTGAGAAGAACTCTGTTGATAATACTGTTTCTGCAGGAATGGCTGGTTCAGTTGATTTTAATTGATGTAATTATAATCTTTTTTTGGTTCTTCATATCCGGCTTTTTAATATTGATATAAATGCGGGCGACCACACATCTCTCAAGATTGCAATTCCATTACAAGGGAATAAGGGGGTTGAGTAATTAGTATCTAAAATGCTTCTAATTTTTTTTAAGCGCTTACACTTGCACCAATAGCTTTGTGGTATCATAAATTTGGTGTATTCCACTCCATGGTGGTCCACGATCTCTCTACCAAAGACTGTCATTGTGATAGACTTCATCTAGAATTTCTCTTCCGGCTTCAGGAGTCTTGAACACGAGACCTCCATCAGTGGCTGCATCGAAAACATTCTGTGCCACTAGCTGGAGTCCTTGATAGAAAATTTGGAGTTGTATCCACATATCTAGTCTATGATGTGGAAAATTCCTCTTTATCTCTTTAAAGAATTTCCATGCTTCCCATGTAGATTCTCCATCAATTTGGTTGAAATTTTGAATGTCCATCCGAAGCTTCTAGGTTCAGATGGGTGGGAAGTAATTGTCCAAAAATTTCTTGACCAGTTCATCCAAAGTCATAATTGACTTGGAAGCTTGACTTTTTATCCAGTCCTTAGATCGATCTCATAAGGAGAATGGGAAGATGCAGAGTCTTATTACATCAGATGAGACTCCCTGGTTACGAAAGGTATCGCAGACCTGTAGGAAGTTTGCAATATGTTCATGTAGATCTTCGCTCTAAAGACCGTTAAACTGCCCCATGTTCTGGATCATATGAATGAGTCCAAGTTTTATTTATAAGGTATGGGATTGGATAGGGGGTCAAACAATTCTAGGGATCGTACCATGGATTGATGAAAATCCATAATCTATGATTTTTTTTCTCCTGGTTCATTATCGGGTGTTCCCCCAGAATGACTTGATGGTTGGGTTTTGGTGGGTTAGGTCCCACAGGGTAGAATTTCTTAACCATTACTGACCGGTGAAGAAAATAGAGATGCCTTTAAATCTCAGGATCGAAGGACAAAAGATATTGTGCTTCAAGAGTCCTTGAACGAGTCAAAGGAACTTGGTATATGCACGGGGTGAACAAAAAAAAAAAAAAAAAAAAACAAAAAGATACAAGGGCATATAGAAAAAAAAGGAAAGGGGGTTAGGGAAAGGTAATCCTAGAACTAGAACAGAATCCATTTCACTTAAAAACAACGTTTCTCCTTGGAAATTATCCCAAAATTTGATTGGCCACCCACGAGCATCGTTAATTACTTAGGGGTACGAGTCAAATTATAAATTTATATGTATCCAAAAATTTACATAACTACTGCGGCATATTATGGTATAAGTCTGAGGTCGATCCCACAAGGAGGATGTTTTTCTATGGGTGAAAGAGATCTGGTCTTGAATCCTTTGCAGGAGTCCTTACTAGTTGACAAAATTTTGGGAGTTTCTAACTAATTTTGTGTTTGAATTCAAGTGATTAAATAGGGGCTGGGATCAAGTCCAAGTATCTAGATAAAGGTGATCCTAGTTCAAATTAGGTAAGGTCCTAAGTGCTTTGTCTGTGAAGAAAGAAGTACTCGCTAGCCAAACTTGGTCCTGTCTTCTCGTTCTACCTAGGATGTAGCTATTCTATGGTCAAGAGGCTAGCTATAGTCCTAGATGAATTACGTTTAGATTCTATTGTAGAAATTTCCCTAAGATAATGGTCATAGACATAGTTTACTTCAATTAGGATATGGTCATTTCCTTGACTGTCTGATGGTCACGGTATAGTCACACAAATGGGGTTTGACCATTGGTTTATATCCTGATTACTAATCCATTTAGGTTTTCCAAGTTTATAAATTGATATTTAATTAAGCATCTAGATACATCAAATCTTGATCCCTACCTCGATGCATTTAGCTACTCATGTTGGTAATTAAAACAATAAAAGGAATAAAAGAAATCGTGATAACAATGCTAATGGAATTGAACATGTACTGATATGAAATGAAAATGCAAGAATACTTTAAATAAAATTTTACTTGAAAGGAATGAAATGGAATTGAAACAACATGGGAATTGAAGGAATTGAAGAAAAGTGAATCCATGACTCTTTGATTGAAAATTTAAAGAAATTACAAAAACTAAAGTGTTTAGAGAGGAAAAAGAGATGAGAATTCCAAAGGGAGTCTAAAGATAGAGAGAGAGATGATCCCAACATGTTTTCTAAAGTGCTGCCGAGATTCTCCTTATATAGACAGAAATAGTCACGATGTGTACTTGATCATCATGTCTTGAACCCTTAATCCGCGTTATTTTGACAAGGATATACTACGTGTCATGTAGATCTTCCAGGGATTAATGATGTTTGACCATGTTTAAATCGTGTACAAGTGGTTCACGACATGTACCCAATGGCCAAATAGCTTTTCACATTGAATCCTCATGGCTTTCTCAGCATTCGGTTTGACTGGTGTCACGACGTGTAGTAGAGAGAGTCATGACATGAACTGGAAATTCCTCTAGTCATCACGGTTGGTCACAAATTAAGCTTCACGGCTTGATTTAGGTTGTGATCATCAAGTACATGATGTGTACTTGGCCGTCACGATGCGTACTTGTCCATTTTTGTAGGTTTTTTACCTTTCTTACTTGGAATCTTGTGAAGCTCTATTTCCTATAAAATTGGACATCTACCACGTGCATTATCTAATAAATGAATGAAAAATAATGGAAAAATGACACTAATATATATAACATTTAGGCTTATCAACATCATAGAGCCACACCAGAGAAAAACAAGCAAACATCAACCTAATATTAAAATTAGGAAAACAAACAAATAGAAATATTCACCAAAAACCTCCCTCACTATCCCAAAACCCTATCCTATAAGGCAAAGAACCATCCTCAAAAGGCTTTGCTTTTACTCACCAGAAGATATAGCTACCCTCCATTTGTAGAAAGTGATAAAATCCTAAGTGTCCAATACAACAAGTAAGACTAAAATAAAAACTAAACTACCAACATACCTATCTCCTGATGACTATACAAGTAACCTACAAACAATCAAGAAAAACAATAACCCATATATGAGAATAAAGTGTAAGATGAACTAGTAAATGGAAATGATAATATAGGTGTGATCACAAAATCACTTAGTAGGACACCACAACTCACAAAAACTAGAAATACACTTTCATATTACATCCTTGTCGACACTCTATTTTTTCAAATGGATAAAAAGGCAATAAAGGGAAATACCTTAGGGAAAAGAGAAAGAAAAAATTGGAAAAGGTCAAGGTTTGAAAAGGACCCAAAGGTTGTTTTCGAAAGTACCTCAATAGTATCGTCGGTGCGCAAGACACCTGCGTGGAA
The DNA here is from genome assembly GCA_963277665.1 of Viscum album. NCBI lineage: Eukaryota > Viridiplantae > Streptophyta > Magnoliopsida > Santalales > Viscaceae > Viscum > Viscum album. The sequence continues at coordinate 188,070,056 of OY728144.1, forward strand.
CCCTACACGGACGACCTGCGTGCACCACCTATGTAAGATTACTCCTTCACCCAGGGTCCTATATTTTCCTATAAATTGGATCGTGATGGTCATAATTTGTAAATTGGAATTCCTTGAGGCCAACCGATGCTCTGATTGCCCTAGTGGTTTTCTCAACCCCTCTGTAACCTTCTAGGTAGTTCTCTAACACCAAAAGAAGAGATAATTAAAGGGGAATAGTGAAATTAAATTCCTCCCAGGGTTTCAAATAAACAACACTTATGCAAGGAATTCTCCCAACCCCTGATTACCGAAGACTAGCATGAGGTACCCTTCCTCAAATAGGGACCTATGAAAATTACTTCTAGGGATACCTGTGGTGACCCTTGAAGGCTCGAGAAAATCCTTTACCAAGTGTACTCATCCAGGTTTTCCATCACCCAAGGTTCCATCAGTTCACCCAGGACTTCCTATGCAAAGTACCCCTTGTGCGACCCCGTTGGTTCGCCCTACCATCCAACCTACATGAGCTATTCATCAGGCCTTCTTCAATTCCATCCATCGAAGGCCTTCCATTCCTTTGGATCCATTGTTAGAGAGGTATTAAATCAAAACCTCTACCAAGGAATCCTGACTTAAAAAACCATAGGAAAAGGCATGTCACAGTATCTACCATTTAGATTTTTATTTCTACAGTCATAGGTTTCCTGAATTGGTCTTACGAGATGATTAGGATCCTAGGGGCATGTCTATATTTGTATATCTATGACCACAAAGATCCATAACCTAGGGATAATGTTAGGAAGTTCCTGTTCTAAAGGATTAGGGTTTGGACCATGTTCTTCCATTCTTGTCTCTAAGATCCAGAGCCAATAGTTCCCAGTGGGGAGTGTGAGGATTACAATTTCTTTTCCATTCAACATGGAATCAGATCCTCATCCCACTGTGGAACCAATTTTAGGGAATCCCTATTAGAGTAAACCCATAGCCTTTCTTGTAGAAGGTTGTAACCTCTCTCCTCTATACCACCACATCATTTTCCTTCACCCCTTCCTTAGGGTAAAGTGAGGAGAGGTAAGTGTTGTAACCTCAGCCTCTACCACCGTCACCCTGTTCTCTTCCACTAGAAAAGGAGTAAAAGTAGGTGGTTTGTCGAATCTTTCACTTCCTCTTATTTTTCACACCGAGCATGACTCAAGTGGTGTTAGAGGTTAGTGATGATCATGATTCCCTCACGATTCATGTGACATACTGAACTAAAAGAACTCATATTCCTTATTTAACTAGGATACGTAGGAAACATAGCTAAGGATTGAGCTCAATAGACATACTATATAGGAATAATCCCCAATAAAAATTCCCTTAATCTGGGAATCCTCCTCAAGAGTAATTAATGAGTTAATCCCCCAAACCACCATGAGTTAATACATCCCTCATTGTCCCTTTTATAAGGGCATACTCTTCAATAATAAGTCCCAACTTAATCATCTCAAAGGGAAATACTCCCCTATGAGATATACCCTTGAGGGTCTCTCTAGGCATGGGTCCTCATTATTTATATATGTTGGATTTGATTCCCATCCAAATGGGATACATAGGAAGCCTCCTCAAGTTTCAAACCTAACACCCAAAATCAACCCTATTCTCTCTGGGCCACATTCCTGGTAGGGTTTAATTCAACTTGATAATTTACATCTCTCTCAGGTTTTCTGGGATACTTTAGAGTAATTCCCACACAAAACTTTGACTAGGAACCTTCCATCTAGATATCATTGCCACATTATGTTAAACTGTACGGTTGAGTCCTTGTAAAATGACCTTAAAAGGTATTATGTTCCCTATTAAGTGGTACTAAACTATATGGGTTCTGATTCCTTTCACAATGATACGTAGGAATCCCATATATAGGTTCTATACCAATATCAAAACAAGTCCCATATACCTAGATTATGACAAACTCTAGAGTTACATTCATATTTGTGGATGCAAATAAACTCTAGAGTGACCTTCATCACCCTGGATGATAATAAACTCCAAAGTGCCCCACTGTGTGGCTAAAAAACTAGAATAATTGTAATAACTACCAAAGAATATCTAAGTAGTGCATAAGAGGATACCATTGATGAATAACCATGGATACATACAAATATCTCCATTAATGAAGAAACTTGGATACATATACATGATTCTAATATATATACATTCTAATAATTGATTTTTAATCTTGGTATGACCCACATAATACTTGGGAATTAATGAAGGATTCACAAACATATCTTAAATCTATAAGATAGTCTCAGAGTAGGAAATAATTCACCCCAAAAGGGTGTGATGAGCCCGACCTCCCATCCTCTTGACCAATGTGAGTTATTAAGAATCATTGGTTAAAATACCTAATGAGTTCCTACCTTTGTAAAGGAGGTCCCTTCATATATAGAACCATTGGGTGTTTTTGATTTGACAAAAAAACCCATTGGAACTTTGATCTACTGCAGGTGCACCTACTCTAGATCGAGATTTGAAAAGGCCACAAAGTTCGTTTGCGAAAGTCCCTCTATAGCACCGTCGGTGCACAAGACACCTGCGCGGAACCCTGTGCGGACGAACTATGTGCACCACCTATGTTGATTACTCCTTCTCCCAGGGTCCTATATTTTCCTATAAATCAGATCCTGATTGTCATAATTTGTATAAAAGGGATTCCTTGAGGCCAACTGATGCTCTGATCACCCTAGTGGTTTGCTCAATACCTATGTAACCTTTTAGGTAGTTCTCTAACACCAAAATAAGAGATAATTAAATGGGAATAGTGAAATTAAATTCCTCCTAGGGTTTCAAATAAACAAAACCTATGCGAGGAATTCTCCCAACCCCTGATTATCGAAGACTAGCATGAGGAAACCTTCCTCAAATAGGGACCTATGGAAATTACTTCTGGGGATACTTGTGGTGACCCTTGAAGGCTCTAGAAAAGCCTTTACCAAGTGTAATCATCCAGGTTTTCCATCACCCAAGGTTCCATCGGTTCACCCAGACCTTCCTATGCAAAATACCCCTTGTACAATCTCCATGGTTTGCCCTACCATCCAACCTACGCGAGCCATTCATCAGGCCTTATTCAATGCCATCCATGGAAGGACTTACCTTCCTTTGGATTAATTATTAGCGAGGTATCAAATCAAAACTTCCACCAAGGTATCCTGACTTACAAAACCATAGAAATAGGAATGTCACAATGTCTACCATTTAGACTTGTATTTCTACAGTCAGAGGTTTCCTAAACTGGTCTTACCAGATGATTAGGATTCTAGGGGCATGTGTATATTTTTATATCTACGATCACAAGGATCCATAACCTAGGGATAATGTAAGGAAGTTCCTGGTCTCAAGGATTAGGGTTTGGACCATGTCCTTCCATTCTTGTCTCTAAGATTTGAAGCCTATAGTTACCAGTGGGGAGGGTGAGGATTACACTTTCTTTTCCATTCGACATGGAATCATATCCTCATCCCACTGTGGAACCAATTTTAGGGAATCCTTATTAGAGTAAACCTATAGCCTTTCTTGTAAAAGGTTGTAACCTTTCTCCTCTATACCACCACATCCTTTTCCTTCACCCCTTCCTTAGGGTGAAGTGAAGAGAGGGAAGTGTTGTAACCTCGACCTCTTCCACCATCACCCCGTTCTCTTCCACCAGAAAAGGAGGAAAAGTGTGTGGTTTGTCGAATATTTCGCTTCCTCTTGTTTCTCACACCGAGCATGACTCACATGGGATTAGATGTTAGTGATGATCATGATTCTTGCATGATCCATGCTATAGACTGAATTACAAGAACTCAGATTCCTTCTCTAACCAGGATATGTAGGAAACCTAGCTAAGGATCGAGATCAATAAGCATCCTCTATAGGAATAATCCCCAATAATAACTCCCTTAATTCGTTAATCCTCCTCAGGAGTAATTCATGAGTTAATCCGCCAACCACCATGAGTTAAGACATCCCTCATGGTCCCTTTTACAGGGGAATCCTCTTCAAGAATAAGTCCCAACTTAATCATCTCAAAGGGCCATACTCCCCTATGAGATATACCCTTGAGGGTATCTATAGGCATGGTTCCTCGTTATTGAAATATGTGGGATTTGATTCCCATCCAAATGGGATACATAGGAAGCCTCCCTGAGTTTCAAACCTAACACCCCAAATCAACCCTATTCTCTCTAGGCCACATTCCGAGTAGGGTTTAATTAAACATGATAATTTACATCTCTCTCAGGTTCTCTGGGCTACTTTGGAGTAAGTCCCACACAAAACTTTGACTAGGAACCTTAGTCCTAGGTATTATTGCCACATTATGTTAAACTGTACGGTTGAGTCCTTATCACATGACCTTAAAAGGTATTATGTGCCCTATTAAGTGGCACTAAACTATATGGGTTCTAATTACTTTCAAAATGATACTTAGTAATCCCATCTATAGGTTATATACCAATATCAAAACAAGTCCCATATCCCTAGATGATGATAAACTCTAGAGTGAAATTCATCTCTATGGATGAAAATAAACTCTAGAGTGACCTTCATCATCCTGGATGATAATAAAATCTAGAGTGCCCCACTGCGTGGCTAGAAAACTATAATCATCCTAATAACTACCAAAGAATATATAAGTAGTGCATAAGAGGATACCATCGATGGATAACCTTGGATACATACAAATATCTCCATTGATGAAGAAACTCGGATACATATAGATGATTCTAATATATATAAATTCTAATAATTGATTTCTAATCTTGGTATGACCCACATAATACTTGGGAATTAACAAAGGATTCACAAAAATATCTTAAATCTATAAGAGAGTCTCAGAGTAGGCAATAATTCCCCCCAAAAGGGTGTGATGAGCCCAACCTCCGATCCTCCTGACCAATGTGAGTTATTAAGCATCATTGGTTAAAATACCTAATGAGTGCCTACATTTTTAAAGGAGGTCCCTTCAGATATAGAACCATTGGGTGTTTCTTATTCCACAAAAAAACCCATTAGAACTTTGATCTAGAGTAGGTGAACCTACTCTAGATCAAGGTTTGAAAAGGCCCCAAAGGTCGTTTTTGAAATTCCATCTATAGTACCGCTGGTGCGCAAGACACCTGCATGGAACCCTACATGGCCGACCTGTGTGCACCACCTATGTAAGATTACTCCTTCACCCAGGGTCCTATATTTTCCTATAAATCGGATCCTGATGGTCATAATTTGTACAGATGGAATTTCTTGAGGCCAAACGATGCTCTGATCGCCCTAGTGGTTTTCTCAAGACCTTTGTAACCTTCTAGGTAGTTCTCTAACACCAAAAGAAGAGATAATTAAAGGGGAATAGTGAAATTAAATTCCACCCAGGGTTTCAAATAAATAACAACTATGTGAGGAACTCTCCCAACCCTTGATTATCAAAGACTAGCATGAGGTACCTTTCCTAAAATAGGGACCTATGAAAATTACTTCTGGGGATACCTGTGGTGAACCTTGAAGGCTCGAGCAAAGCCTTTCCCAAGTGTACTCATCTAGGTTTTTCTTCACCCAAGGTTCCATCGGTTCACCCAGACCTTCCTATGAAAAGTACCCCTTTTGAGATCCCCATGGTTTGCCCTACCATCTAACCTACGTGAGCCATTCATCAGGACTTCTTAAATTCCATCCATGGAAGGCCTTCCCTTACTTTGGATTCATTGTTAGAGAGGTATCAAATCAAAACCTCCACCAAGGCATCCTGACTTACAAAACCATAGGAAAAATCATGTCACAATTTCTACCATTTAGATTTGTATTTATACAGTTAGAGGTTTCCCGAACTGGTATTACTATATGATTAGGATCCTAGGGGCATGTGTATATTTGTATATCTATGATCACAAGGATCCATAACCTAGGGATAATGTTAGGAAGTTCTTGGTCTCAAGGATTAGGGTTTAGACCATGTCCTTCCATTCTTGTCTCTAATATCCAGAGCCTATAGTTCTCAGTGGGGAGTGTGAGGATTACACTTTCTTTTCCATTCAACATGGAATCAGATCCTCATCCTCCTTTGGAACCAATTTTAGGGAATCCCTATTAGAGTAATCCCATAGCCTTTCTTGCAGAAGGTTGTAACCATTCTCCTCTATACCACCACATCCTTTTCCTTTACCCCTTCCTTAGGGTAAAGTGAAGAGAGGGAAGTGTTGTAACCTTGGACTCTTCCACCGTCACCCCGTTATCTTCCACCAGAAAAGGAGGAAAAGTGTGTGGTTTGTTGAATCTTTAGATTACTCTTGTTTATCACACCGAGCATGACTCACGTGGGCTTAGAGGTTAGTGATGATCATGATTCCAACATGATCCATGTGATAGACTAAACTACAAGAAATCATATTCCTTCTGTAACAAGGATACATAGGAAACCTAGATAAGGATCGAGCTCAATAGACATCCTCTACATGAATAATCCCCAATCATAATTATCTTAATCCAGGAATCCTCCTCAGGAGTAAGGCATGAGTTAAGCCCCCAAACCACCATGAGTTAAGATATCCATCATGGTCCCTTTTACAAGGGCATCCTCTTCAAGAATAAGTCCCAACTTAATCATCTCAAAGGGCCATAATCCCATATGATATATACCCTTGAGGGTCTCTATAGGAATGGGTCCTAGTTATTGAAATATGTGAGATTTGATTCCCATCCAAATGGGATACATAGAAATCCTCCTTGAGTTTTAAACCTAACACCCCAAATCAACCCTATTCTCTCTGGGCCACATTCCCAGTAGGGTTTAATTCAACATGGTAATTTTCATCTCTCTCAGGTTCTCTGGGATACTTTGGAGTAAGTCCCATACTAAACTTTGACTAGGAACCTTCTACCTAGATATCCTTACCACATTATGTTAAACTATGTGGTCGAGTCCTTATCACATGACCTTAAAAGGTATTATGTTCCCTATTAAGGGGAACTAAACTATATGGGTTCTGATTCCTTTCACAATGATACGTAGGAATCCCATCTATAGGTTCTATAACAATATCAAAACAAGTCCCATATCCCTACGTGATGATAAAATCTAGAGTGACATTCGTCTCTATGGATGAAAATAAACTCTAGAGTGACCTTCATTGCCCTGGATGATAATAAACTTCATAGTGCCCCACTTTGTGGATAGAAAACTAGAATCATCATAATAACTACCAAAGAATCTCTAAGTAATGCATAAGAGGATACCATCGATGGATAACCTTGGATACATACAAATATCTCCATTAATGAAGAAGCTCAAATACATATAGATGATTCTAATATATATACATTCTAATAATTGATTTTTAATCTTGGTATGACCCACATAATACTTGGGAATTAATGAAGGATTAACAAACATATCTTAAATCTATAAGAGAGTCTCACAGTAGGCAATAATTCTCCCCAAAAGGGTGTGATGAGCCCGACCTCCCATACTCTTGACCAATGCGAGTTATTAAGCATCATTGGTTAAAATACCTAATGAGTGCCTACCTTTTTAAAGGAGGTACCTTTAGATTTAGAACCATTGGATGTTTCTGATTCCACAAACAAACCCATTAAAAATCATTCGGAAAGAGAAAATCATAATGAAGTGCCCATTTCTGTCAGAAACAAAAAATGGTGAACCTGATGTGAATCATTAACCAAGATGATACTATCACCTACCTATCAGGCCCCTTCTACTCTTAAAATTAAAAAGGGACAAACAAAGAAATCAATCACACATTTGTTGACTCGTGAGATACAACTTCAACAAAGTTCCTTTTTTGTGTTTTCCATATACACAAGCACTCCTTTTTGGAACTCCCTTTGATCCAATGGCCTCCTTCAAGTTACCTCCAATGAACGCCCTGACTACTACTCAGGATGGATCTTCATTCACGTGAAGGATGCCATCACCAACCCATCATCTTCAATGATGGGTCTCAAACTCACTGGTCCAGGAGTATCTTAAAAATGGTACGATCCTGACCCTGGAGGCTGCCTAACAAGCCCTCTAGTCTGTGAAGCACCCCCAATCATCCATTCAATGATGACTGGTGATCCTAAAGTAGATGGTGATGACCTCCATCTTCAACTATTTTGAGAGATTATCCCTGGAATAAAATAACCAGTCCCTCCCATATTTTAGTGATGTGGATCAAGAGGCCACATTCAACCTCATCCAAGAGACACATAGGCCCTTCTCATGGGATCCTTCCAGCAATCACCACCGCCAAATCCGCACAGTTCAAAACCCTCAGCATGATGTGGGTGTTTTCCTTGGATATCTGGACCAGATCCTTCAGACCCAGGCATACAAGATGGCCCGACGGGGACAAAAACTTACCAACAAGAAGTAGGTCCACACCTTTTCCCCCTTTGAAGAATCCCACCAACCCAATTTGGTGGTAGACAATGAGCATGCACATACACCCATCCAACTTTATTCAGCCAACTAGAAGACTTTCCTGACAGCATTCAAATAATCCATCCAACCAAATATGATGGAAACCTATAAGCAGGAACATACACTTGTCTTCACTAACCAAGCATGTCAGAAGACTCGTCTGGTAGCACTCAAAGAAGTATTATTACCATGTTTGGTGAAAAAATGTGAGCAGACACACACACCTACAAGCATCTATCAAGCTAGTCAGCAGTCTCGTCTAGTAGTGACCAAAGAAGTCATTCAGAAATTTCTGATGCTAGCAGTGGTGTATGTGCATGCTCACTAGATTTTTTTTATGGAATCAGAAACTGAGGATTAGGCAGATGCACCTACTCTTATCCTCCCTTTACTTCAGAGTAGGAAGATGCACCTACTCTAGATAATGAATGGGCATATATCCCCATTCCAACTGCTGAAGTCACCAAGCACATCCTAGAAATGGTGAAAGGGCAGACACAAATTCCTTCCCACATCCTACAGACTTGGAAGGACATCATCAAGATGATGATAGTAGTTCCAGAGAGATGGTAACATAACTATGTACCCACAAATGGGGTGTCTCATCAGTATAATACCCTAGAGAAGACACACAACTCTGCTCTCATCTAAGAGGGTTATGGGAAAAAATACCCCATATTATATGGAAAAATGAATCGAGAACATACACCCACTCCAATCGAAGGTAATTGTCCTATTCCAATGGCCACTCTAAGGCAGTCACAAACACCTACCCATGACGAACAATTCTCCCAGCAAGTATCCCTAATTTCTCATAAGAATGTGTCTAAGAATAATCCTCATCAAACAAGATTGTAAAATCAAGAGCCAATCTATGATCAGGCTTCACTTAATGCTAGAGTTATTGAATCCCTGAAATGTCTATCTTTAATAGCTCATGATCCTACCCTCCTGTTACCAAATTATGGGAGAATTAATAGTAATTTTGAAAGTCCTCATCATAAACTTCATAATTAAGTCTTGCTTCATGACAACAATTCAGTCAATCTCGAGAGTCTATCTCTTGATGAGAGCCACTCAAACCCTCTGTGTGGCCAGAAGACCAAGGAGAAATAGGGTCTTCCCCTTGCTGTAATCTACCACGGTGGTCCTCCCCATGATGGTGTTCCCTAATAATGTTATCTTTATAGTAGTTAAAATAATTTTCCAATTGGAAATGTAGTGATGAGAAATCCCTCCTATCATAAGTCACTTTCAAACACAAGGCTAGTCATTTATGATACCTTATCACTAATAGGTGAAATCCTTTCTTAACCAGAAGATAACCCAAGGTGATGGTCATTCTATGAACCACCCTTGGGTCATTTTCCTTCCAAAATAGTAGAGGAAATACCAACTAATCCCATTTCATGTGATAAGACAATCAGGAAGCATTCAATCTAGTCAGAACAGGTTGAGGAACCTCTGATGAAAGATGAAAAAGATCTACTAAATATGAGGAAACAACTAATTAAAGATGACATAATGGTCTTTTTATAGCCTATGGACACCACTCAATATAGCATTCCATAGGTGTTGGAAGAAGATTGTACGCATGACATCCACCTCAATATATGGAAAAATCTTCGTCACTTAAAAGAAAAGGAATTACCCTATGACGAGTATCAAACTCATGCCAAGGTAATATAAGGGTTTCAGTGCCAAATTGACTTGGCATTTCTCCTAGCTTCCCAACATCCATAGATCAAGAATCAACAAGGATCCCTTAAATGTGCATGACTCAATGCATTAATGAGGTTGCGATGACTAATCACAGAAACCAAATCTAGTGTTTTTATCAAAGGATAGGGTTCAAATGGATAGTTTCATTTCAATACACTCCCTAATAAGCAAATCCCTCTAAAATTGGTATTATGAAACTTCATTTCCCTAGGCTAGATACAAAAAATGAAATTTGTTCATGACCAATGATATACTCAATAAGAACATGACCCAACTGATTCTCACCAACGTTGGTCCATAAAAGAGTAGGCTGTTGAGATACTCTTGTGTCAAGCATTTAAGAATATTGAGGAGGCATCCCACATAGAGGATGTTAGTCGTCAGATTGCACAAATATCAAAAATATCACAATGGTATTTGGAAACAAGTGATTTAAGTTAGTGTTGAATAATTCACCCAACCCATGTTTGAAAAAACAATCTATAAAATCAAAAGAGCAGACATGGTAGTATCAACCACAACAGTTCATAAAAAACCCCAACCCGTAGGGTTGGGGACTTTTTTAACCCAATCCTCAGAGTCATCCAATCATGCCTGGAGGGTTGTGAAAGTAGAACAGAAATAGACCCAACCCTCAGGGAAGGGGTGTTTTTCACTTCAACAATCCTCTTCTCAGTGGGAATCAGTTTTCTCCCAATTAGGGAAGAAGTTTCAAAATGAATCCTCCCAATTCGTCCCATCTTGTGATCTAGTAATTTCACTTGAAACACGTATGACTGAACTATTTGGAGATTCATTTTAGGTTACTATCTTCCAAATAGTTCCTAGGGAACCAAAAAGGAATAAGAAAATGTATCATGGGGGCACAGAAGAAGGTGATATCACAAATATGCTAATAGAATGCCCGTAATGCATTATGCATCGATAAACTTCATCAATGCTATCTTCTAAGACCCTCCATAACATAAGGCTGTCTTAGAGGAGTTGGGAGAGGAAGTTTTGGTTCAGAATCTAGTACACACTAAAACAAATGAAGGAGGTGTGTGTACCCGAAACTAGAGGCTTTCCCTAAATCTAGGAACTCCCTCGAACAATCCCCCTTTACCTCCTTAAAAGGAACCTAATAGGAAAAAAGTTAAGGGTTATATTATGTCTCACCTCCTTTTCGAGGAGGGTCAATCCCTTTCCTTAGAGGAAATTTTTTCTTAGTAAGAGTAAGAAATGAAAGAGTTGAGAATACTCAATGTAGAGTTACTCTGAGGTGGCCTTCCTTCCAAATTTTCTCTACAAGTAGATCCTCAACTTGAACTCCCAGTTGGCACACCTCAACAAAGAGATTTCATCACAAAATTGAAGTAAACTTGGAACATCTTCTCAATGTAGGATACCAACCAGCAATTTATTTGGATCCCATAGTACCAGATCGAGAATTCCTTCCATTGGGTATGCAACTAGAGTAGGGTCAAACACATCCTTATAGGCCTATCCCTTTAGGGTACCCATGATAGATACCAGCAGTGCTGCCACTAGTGGTTGTACCAGTCGTCGTACCTATTCAGGCTCCAGCCTCTGCACCTACTCAAGTCTCGGCTCAACCAGATATTCCTCAAATTATCATGAACACTATTGAGTCACCAATGACTTGATTTGAAGCTATGGAGGAGCGATGTGTGCCGATATAACAAAAAATGAAGGCTTACCCTGAATGGGTAGATCCTACCCCTCCCTCGCCAAAATTTGGGAATCCTACATTTCCAATCTTCGACATCTTGGGAGATTCAGAGCAGCACTTGATGCATTTCGTCTCTCGTTGCGATCCCATGATGGGGAACCTTGAGAAACAGGAGGCGGTAAAGCTCAATTGTTTTATGCAATCACTAAAAGGGCCATCTTTCATGTGGTACACATGTTTAAAGTATCATTCGATCACTAAATGGGATGACCTTTGTCAAAAATTACTCTTCCAATTAAATTCAACACTACAAAAGACAACAATATTTGATCTTACAAACTAAAAAAAGGGAGAATAAACGTGTTTCAGATTTCATTGCTCAGTGTAAAGGGTTGACATAGTCCTTAAACCTACCACTCCCTTATGAATATTTTTTGTTTATATATGTATAAAATTCCATGACAAGTTTTACACACAATTAATTTTTGTGAAATACATAGGAGGGTTCCGAGATCTTTCTGCAATTTCTCAACAAGTAGAAGAATCAATTGAAAAAACTAAGGAAAAGTCCTGAGTAATACAATCGACTTAGGGAGTGAGGATAGGAAAAGTAGAGGCCACTATAGTTACACTTAAGCAGGCCCTAGTACCTACTCACACCTCAAATCCTATGACATACCATACAAATCAACCTCCCAAGCATCAGAAACAATGCTTTCCTCATTAGGTTGATCAAATATATTAGAGGTGAAATTTGTTTGAGGAGATAAAAATAGGGTATACTCTTTTCAAAATGACAAAGTCCTCCACTAATTCATATCATCATTGGAAAACAACTTAGTCAGGTTTTCGAAGCCAAAGAAGTCTGACAGAGATGGTGATGAAGATCTCCCAAACTATTTCTAATTTCATTAGATGATGAAGCACCCCATCTAGGATTGTTTTTTCTCAAAGACCTCCAACAAAATATGGTGGGCTTTGGGCAAGTGAAACTGAAAATTTTCCCACCCAAGTATCATGTCCTTTTTCTACCAATTAGGAGGAAGAAGGTGAGTGGAAAAAAGTTAAAAGATAGAGAAAACAAAATTTTGGTGACTGTATGGTTAGAAAAATTATCAACTGAACTCATGCTATTCTCAGAGCATAGCTAAAATAGCCAATTGTGTCCTTGAATGCTTCTACCATGGAACAACCAGCTTCATCAGTGAATCAATCCTCTAAAGTCCAATCCTCCAAGAAGTGACATGGTCGGAAGGATAAGAAGAAAATTAAATAAGATGAGATCGTATCAAGGCCAAAGTTAACCTTGACTCTATCCAACTTCATTCCAGTAGTCTCAAAAGCATGGGAACCTCCCTACCAAATTGTACAAAAAGAGTCAACCCATCATGAAGAATCTTTATCAGATGAAGAATTGATCTTTGATTTCATTAACATTATTCACTTAGCAGATCCCTTCACACGCGATGATTCTGATTGTGAACCCGATTTCCTTACACTTTATTGGGGAACTAGGGGAATATTTCACCGAGGTCAAGGATATAAGGGAAGAAGTGGTCATTTTAGGAGCCACTAAATCAACCAAACCCCCAACTTGAACTATATATATGGTTGAAACTCATGAAAAAACTCTCAAATGAGATTAGTAGGAACAATAAAATTATTCCTCCACACATGAAAGTGTATTCCATAACTTGATCATCTTGAAAGACCAGTTAGAGAATACTTCACTGATCCCTTGAGGGGTAGGCTGACCCAATCGGCATAATCCACCAAGAACAGGAACACTTCCAGCTCCCACCCTAAGGGACGACCCATCCACATCAGGAAAATTAGATCCTAAAGTATCTACAAAAGATAATCCCCATGTTGGGAAATGTAGATCTCTGGATAAAAAATATGATGTCTTGAAGAAACTGGACCAAGTGACAGCCAAATTATCTATCTCAGATGCTTTAAGTCTGTCAAAGGACCTCCGCGAAGCACTTATTAAGGCCTTGTCAATCCCTCATGAATTTTAAGTCAAAGTCATCACTACCGAGGTATATTGTGAAGATAATGATCCTAAAAAATTCCATGTAGTCATATCTTTCATTGATCATGATGAATATGTTTTCATACAAGGACACGTCAGACCCCTATATATCTATGGGAGAATAAATGACATTGATATCTGATGAGCCTTCATTTACAATGGCTCGGGAGTCAACTTCATCCCGGAATGAACACTTCATTAATTGGGTATCAATGAATATCACTTGTCTCCATCTACTCTGATGTTACAAGGTTATGACAAGAATGATCAAGATACCCTCAGTGAGATCACACTCAAAAATCATTTCTAAGATCTTGGGTCTGACTTAGGGTTCATGGTTGTTCGATAGGATACAAATTTCAATGTTCTACTGGGAAGACCTTGGATTCATCAACATGTGTCCATTTCTTATCCACTATTGTCTCAAATATTCTATCAATGGTCAAATTGGGACATTATATGGTGAAAAAACCCCATTCAAAACTTGCGATACATAATACATCAATGCAGAATTCTATCATAATAGAGGGAAACAATCCATGGCTAATGATGTCACCCGAATCAATGCACCAAATGGATTAGTGATGATCCTAGATAAACCTTTAAAGCATATCAGTATAGATTTCATTCTTCCTATTAATAAAATTGAAGGGGTGTGATATAATTCAATCACTCATTCAGTAACTCTTGTGATGTCAATTATGACAGTTGAGCCCGATGGTGCTGAATAAGTTATCAACTCTCTAAGGAATGGTGAAATATTGAATGAAAATGTCTTCATTCCATCCCCTAAGCTCCAAAAATCCTGTTTATGTCATCTGGGATGGAATAAGCTGTCATGATAATAGGAGAAAGTGAAGGGACTCATCCTCAATCTCTTGTTTCCCTTTTAGGACTCGAAGAAGGCTTCATGCCAACAAGTGATCCCGAAATGATTGTCTTATCCTATGGATGTCTAAACGATAGCTCCCCACTTCCCAGAAAGGAATTTTTTTATCATCTCCTCCCCATAAAGAGGTTAAAGCAGTGAAGAATGAGGAAGATGAATAAGAATAAGAATAAGATCTCAAGGATTCCCCTCCAGCATTTGAGGAAGGATTCTCTACCATAGTGGATGAACTCAGAGAGATAAATATAGGTACAAAAGAAGACACACACTCCACTCTGATTAGTGTGGCCATGAATACTAAAGAATATAATGTATATACCTCCTTTATAAAGTATCACCAGGATGTGTTTTCCTATAATTACATAGAGATTCCAAGCCTTTACCCCAAAGTGTCCACTCATCACTTGGGTTTTCCAAAAGATCATTGGGGATATAAATAAGTATCCAGGAAGACGCACCCAACTCACACCTCTAAAATTGAGTATGAAGTGGATAAAATAATCAAGATGATTTTATCCAAGAGTTACAGTACCCAAAATGGATATCCAACATTGTCCCTGTGAAAAAGAAGAATGAAAAAATAAGAGTTTGTATCGATTTTAGAGATCTCAACCAGCATTTTCCCAAAGATGATTTCCCATTTCCAATCACAGAGATCCTGATTAATGAAACAACTGGGTATCAATCCCTATCCTTTATGGATGGATATTAAGGGTATAACCAAATCTATATGGCACTGTAAGATGAAGAATACATAGATTTCAGAGACCCCCAGGTAGTATTCTACTATTTGGTAATGCCCTTTGGCTTGAATAATTCTAGTGCCACATACCAGCGTGCTATGCATCACATCTTTAAAACCTTCTTAGGTAAGTTTTTTGAAAGAAATGTTTATGATATAGTGGTAAAGTCTCAAAAATGTTCTGAACACCTGGATGAACTAGAGACCATCTTCAACAAGATTAGAAAACATAATCTGAATATGAACCCATTGAAATGTTCTTTCGGGGTAACCTTAGGAAAACTTATCGGCTTTGTCATATGCCATCATGACATTGAATTTTATCCTAAGAAAACAAAATCTATCCTTGGCATGTCAAATCCTTGAAACTTGAAATAATTGAGAGGACATTATATCCGAAACTTCATATCCAACCTCACAGGGAAGTTTTTACCCTTCACCAAATTTATGAAGAAGGGGGTCACATATCAGTGGACCAATGACTTTCAACAAGTATTTGATACTCTCAAGAAATACCTATTGATTCCACTGGTATTGATGCCACCTATTAAAGTAAATCCACTCATTTTGTATGTGATGACCCTAGAATGATCACTGGGTTCCTTCCTTGTGAAAAATAATGATACTGAGAATGAAAAAAACCTCTATTATTTCAGTCTAACCATGATTTACATTGAGATTAGTTATTCATATATCAAGAAAAGATACCTGGAATTAATGTTTTCTATTCAAAGGTTGAGGCACTACCTGCAGAACCATGAGATCCACTTGATTTCTCATAATAACTTGCTTAAATTTATCCTCAATCATCCTATGTTGATAGGATGTCTAGAATGGTGGTTAATTATTCTTCAGAAATTTGACATATAGTTTGTGATTTAGAAAGCAGTGAAAGGTCAGGCATTGGCATATTTCCTTGTTGAGCACATGTCTGAAGAAGAGATTCAATTAAATAATGAATTTACTAGTGAATAAATATTCTATATTCAAAGCACCCCCAAACATGGGAAATGTATTTTGAGGGTGCATCCAGGATCCCAACAAGAAAGAGAATGAAATACCCTACACTCTACATAGCAGGGTTAGGGATTGTTCTTATCTCTCCAAAGAAGGCAGTGTTTTTGTATTCCTTCCTACTATTATAAGGTTGTACCAATAATGAGACAAAATATCAAGCTCTCATTATAGACCTAGAATTGGAACTACAAATACAGGTGAACCACATGGAGGTTAAGGGTGACTCAGAGTTGGTAATAAAGCAGATCAACCGAGATTATGCCACCATAAAAGAGGAGATAATTCCCCTATTTGACTATGTTTTAGGGTTAATGGAAGAATTCCCCTTAGATCCAACATTAACTCATGTTTTTCAATCACATAATTCCTAGATAGATAAGTTGGAAAATGTAGCTACAACTTTGGAAGATTCAAATCAGGACAAAATAGTCATTAGCATTTCCCACCACCGAATGGTCTCACCTTTTGTTTGAATAAAAATAGAATAGATTAATGAAATCAGTCCCATAGTTGATCCATATGGTCCTACCATGGGATAGATGAAACCCATCATGGATTACCTCTAGGATGGGGTTCTTCAACTGGAAAGAACAGTGAGAGAGAAAATCCAGCATCGAGCAACCAATTTAACTCTTTATGATGGAAAAAATCATCAAAAAGTCCTCTATAAAAAAGGATTTGATGGAGTAATTCTTAGATGTGTTTATGGATAAGATACTATGTATTTTATGGAAGAAGTACATGCAGGAGCCTATGGTTAGTACCAGTTATGGAATAGGCTTTCTGATCAAATCCAAAGGCTTTGGATACTTCTGGCCTTTGATGATGTAGGATTGAACAGAATTCACTAAGAAATGTCATTCCTTTCAGGTGCATGCCAACTTCATCCATCTAACCCCCTGAGTTTCTACATGAATCCAAATACTCATGGCCATTTTCCATATGGGGAATGGATGTAGTGGGGCCATATCCTCCAACTACAGCCAAGCAGTTCAAGTACATCCTTACTGATATCAATTTCTTCTCCAAATGGGATGAGGCAATAATACTCAAAGAAGTTGGATCCAAAATCATTGTTAGATTCTTCAAAGATAACATCATTATCATATTTGGTTCCCCTCATACAATATTGATGGAAAATGGAACCAATTTCTACTTTATTGAGGTGGAAAAGCTATATCTAGAGTATAATATCAAATCAAACCATTTATACCACTATCATGAAGTGGATAATGGATAGGTAGAGGATTTTAACAAGACCCTATCAAACATACTTCAGAATATGGTGGATAAAGATAAGAATTCTTGGCCTGACAAGCTCTTTCATGCCTTATGGGCTTATCGGACTACAACCTGTACTGCAACACGAGCAACCCCTTACTCACTGGTGTATGGAACAGAAGTAGTCTTGCCCATTGAAGTTTAGTTTCCATCTCTCCATATTTCCATTTGTGACCAGATATCTGTAGATGAGTAGTATAAAAAATGACTGGATAAATTGGAGTGACTGGATGAAAATAGTTTTCATACCTTGAATCACTTGGAGGTATATCAGAACTGGATAACATGAGTCTTTAACAAGAAGGTATACCTTTGTTTATTCCTCCAAGGAGAGTTAGTTTTGGTCCTTAGGACTCCAATGATACCAGGAAAGATGCCTCTGAAGCTTGAGCTAAAGTGGGAGGGACCTTACTCCATACATAAGGTCCACTATAATGGAGATTATTCCTTAATCTAAATGGATAGAGAACTTTCTACGACTCTAACCAATGCAAGGTTCTTGAAGAAATATTTTATGTAATCACAAAAACTTCATACCAGCTGTAGGATATTAAAATTCATAGCATCATACATCCAATCTACAAGATGTTAAATTACACAGTGGGTCCTTATCTTAAGACCTTAAAATGAATGACACAATTTCCTTATCACATGACAATAAACTCCAAGATACCTATTATTCTTGCCGCATGACATTAGACTGAATAGTTAATGTATTTTTCATTCGACTTTGAGAAAACCCCATCATACCATGAATCGAGATATCCCTCATGGCCCCTTTACAAAAATGGGCCCCTTTTTATAGGTATAATTCCCAGCATTTTCATATCCTCATCGTATGATGATAAACTACATGAACTATCCAAGAACTACATGTGTCTTGATTCTCATTCCTATTGAGATACATAGTGATGCATGAATCTCCAATCTCAGGTCAAACCGAAACCAAAAAGAAAATCTCTTCTTTCCCACTGTACAAACCAGATCTGCACAGGAAACTTTTCTAGAATGTATAGTTTTATTTTCATTACAATGATATGCATGGTGATACCTAGACTCATGTTTTTGTCACAAATATTAATTTGGAAAATATTTATATCCCCTTTACCCACATCATAACCCAATTGGTGTGGTGAACCTTCTCCAAGAACTCTGTGTGGCTTGATTCTCATCCTATTGAGGTATGTAGTGACGCCTGGATATTTTATCTTAGGTCCAACTGTAATATAAAAAACCCCCTTCATTCTCGGTGTGTATGAATCAAACCTACATAGGGAAAATTTCAAGAACTACATGAGGCTTTATTATCATTCTAATGAAATACATAGTGATTCCTAGACCTCCAATCCTAGATCCATCCATGATTTTGGAAAAGAAAACCCCCTTTCCTTTTCCTCGTGCATGAATCAGTTTTTTACAAGGAACCTTTATAGGAATTATGGCTTGATTATCATTACAATGATATGCATTGTGATTCTTAAAATTCATGCTTTAGCCCCAAAAATCAGTCTAGAAATTATCAAAATCCCCTTTTTCCCCATGTTAAATCCCGATTGATGTGGGGAACAATTTTCAAAAACTACTTGTGGTTTATTCTTTCCCTAGCAAGATACCTAGTGACTCCCGGGTCCTACACCCTGGTTCAACCACAACATTTCCATCCTTCCACATCGGTTCACTCTCATCCTCACCACATGATGTTAAAATACATGGGATTTGAATAACTACGTATGTATTTATTCTCATCCTAATGAGATATGTAGTGACACCTAGATCCCATCTCTTGGATCATCCACCAAATAATTGAATTTCCCATATCCTTCACTTGTGTTTCCCTTGTGTGGTCGAATAAACCTTTACCGCTCTTTGTTTCTCACATTAATAACATCTCATGTGGGATTATGAGTTTGGTATAGGATTTATCTACATGATTAAGGTGTATCTATTCACATTGAGGATATCATGGTTCTAGATATAATACCATAAAAGGTATACCTGATGTCCCCATCTCATGATAATAAATTTCATGATTTTTCTAAGAACTATATGTGGATTGATTCCCACCCCTATGAGATACGTAGTGATGTCCATATCTTCAATCCTGGGTCCAGCCGCATCACAACATGGAAAAGACCCTACTCTCCCATGTGTGAGTTAGATCTACACGAAGAAATCCAATACAATTTCTCACTATACACGTGAACTCGTATCTATTATAACTACACATTGATTAATTCTTGCTCTAGAAATATACTTAATGACACTTGGGCTCTATGACGTGGTTCAACCACATTATTCCATTGCTATTCACATCGAGACACCTTCCTCCTCACTACATGACATTAAACTGCATGTCCAATGTGTTTACCACATGACTTTAAACTGCATCATACCCAAATAACTATGTAGGGCTTGATTCTCATACCATTGAGATACATAGTGATGCATAGGCCTTAAGTCCTAGCCATAACCACGAGGCAAAAAAAATCCCCTCTCATATATAAAAGCAAAGATCTACAAAAGATATTTAATGTAGGTCCTACTCATTAGGGGAACCCACTAAGGAAACATAAATGTACTCCTTACACATATGAGTCAAATCTATGAAAGGGATTCCAAACACATGATCTATGTTGGTCCAGATGCTTCCTTCATGATCAAAAACTTTTCTACCACAATTCACGCTCCTAATCTTGGACACTTTCAGATCTTCATAATGTTTTTTTAGTTTCTGGTGACATAATGTTTGATACCTGAAGGCTCATTTTCCTAACTATGTAGTATGCACCCCAGTTGGCCTTGCATAAGTCTCCCACATAATGGTCATGTTAGCCAAAGGATACCACTATTTAACTATGTAGTGCATGCCCCAGTTGGCCTTGCATAAAACAACCCTTATAATGGGTTTGTCAAACAACGGTAACTTTTCACTTGGGATAATCTTATTTTGTTCTCATGAATATTGATGAAAATATGTTGAAACCCATGATTAAAAAACATTTGTGGTTATCCTACATATTTTTCCCATTTTATCTCTCCAGATATGAGAACCCCAAAGGCCATAGTTTAAAATTTCCTCTTCTATGTTTTAAAAGAATATTGGGACAATCTTGATCTGAATGGCCATACATCTCTTTGATTTCCTTGGTGCGATGGTACTAGTTATACTAACTAAAACTACATTCACCATACTTCCTGCACTTAGGTCAAACCTTCATAGAAGAACCTATTTATCCGATTCTTTGGAAAACATTACTTGAAATACCCCTTCTAAATTCAGGTATTATTCTCCACAAAAAAAACTATGTGCTTATGGAGATCCAAATCTCTATAAACTTTCATCAGCTTTTAGCGATAGAATGTCAGAAATCTTGGGAGATAATTTTCCCAACTATGAAGTATGCTCCCCAGTTGGCCTTTCATAAGTTTTCCCCTTAATAGGTCTGTCATCCAAAGGATTCCACTATTGACTATGTTGTATATTCCCCAACTATCCTTGCATAAAAAAACCCCAATAATAGGTTTTTCAATCGGTTGTAACTTCATTCTAAAGAGATACCTCCTCTAATGTCATTATCCCTTTTTCCCATACCACTCTTTGGATAGGGTAATCACCAAATCATAGGTTAAAACTTTCTCCTTCCATACCTGAATATTGTAGAATATTTCTAGAAAAATTATCAAGAATGGGTAAACCATAAAACCTTCAGTTGAAGCTAAAAGACCTTAAATTAAATCTCCCATAATGTTCTTACTGCATGACTTTAAACTGCACAACATAATTTCCTTACCGCATAACTTTAAATTGCACAACACAATGTCCTTTCTGTAAGATGTTAAACTATATGGTCAATATATTAGTTGCACAACATTAAGTTGTATGATACCTTCATCCTTTTTCATAAAGGGGACTTCCTCCACTGACATTGGTTATCTAAAAAATTGTACCCTCCTTCACACACCAATTTTTTGTAGAAGTGGTTTCCCATTTGTGGTCTGTTTCAATACACGCAATCCCTTTATTCTCAAACATCTTTACATGGAAAAACTACCCTTAGTGTTATTGAGAAATCAAAATCTCCACAAAATTCCTTTACCCATGATAAATAGAATTCCGTAATTCCTTGGAACTCCTTTACCTGACTATTAAGTACACGCCCCAGTTGGCCTTACATAAGTCACCCACATAATGGGTCAGTTAGCCTAAGGATACCAATACTTGACTATTTAGTACATGCCCTAGTTGGACTTGCATAAAACATCCCCCATAATAGGTTTTTCAACTATCGGTAACTTCATCCTCAGGAGATACCTCCTCTGTTCCCTTATTCCATGTTTTAGATTTAGAATCCACAAAGTTGTGTCTCAAGATTTCCCTTAGAAGTATCTAAAGAATATTAAAACATCCCCATACATAAATCCTTGTTTGTTTTATCATCTCAAAATTTATGGTCAAAGATGTTCAACCTAAAACACTAGCCTTTTTAGTTGGACATTACTGACTTTAAACTAACCACAAAAAGAAATATAGTACTCACCAGATTGAAAACCCATAAAGAGAACTCTAGATAAAAGTCTACTCTCATATCTCTAAACCTACGCTATATAATTTTCAGGTAATATTGAGTGATAAAAATTCAAAAGGAAAAAAACTTTTTAGATTGAAAAACCATAAAGGGTGGTCTAAGAAAAATCCAAGTCTCACCTGCCAAGTCTCCTCCATATTGATCTTAGGAAAAAAATTAGGGTGACGACAAAAAAGATAGAAAGTTTGTAGGGTTGTCTATATAACCCTAATAATAGTTGAACTATGCTCACTAAGCCCCATGGATTAAACAAAAGTTAGAGAATTTCCCTATCTCATCACTTTGGTTACAATAAGTTGATATACTTTTATATGAAAATTGGTTTCAATATTACATTATGATCACATGAAGGAAACAAGGATGAGAACATAGATGATTAGAAACAAAATTCTTTTCATTTATAAGAAAAAAATACCCCATAGGAACATACACAAAATGGAGTCTCTATTTTATTTATTACAAGAGTCCTTTAATATAACTCTTCACCTATTGAATAGCCTCCTGAGACCCATCAACCAGTTTTTGAAGCTTAGTCAGTCGACAAGCTTCATTCTCATCATCCTAATGAAGTGCTTCCATTATATCCGAAATAGCAGTTTCCCCTTCTATTTGGGATTATCCTAATGAATAGTGGAGTTGTTAGAGTTATACATGAGCGAAATTTAATTATTAATGAAGGAAAAACACTTTAATAGTCTTCTCGTTGATATGCCACTTGAATTCTACTAGTTTTGTGTTATGATTGGCCTCCTATTGGGATAATGCAGCTCAAAAGTTGTCAATGTTGGCAAGAAGTTTAGCCTTTATAAGAATTAAAAAATCTTATACTCCCACTCCTACTTAAAAATAGTCTCCTTTATAGCAGCATAGATTGTATCTTAATCAAACCCACCGAATCCCAACATGCCAAAAGAACTAAAAGTCGTTGGATTCATTAAGGTAGGTCCTCAAGGAATTTCTAAGAGATTATATTCCTAATATCCCACCAGGCCTTGCGACATGAGATAAAGAGAGAATTATGAAACTCCATATCTGATTCAGAATCACTTTCATAAGGAGAGATGTACTTCAGGACCAGTTCACTCAAAGAAGTGCCCTACTCTGCTCCCTCCCGAATAGTGGCTGCCTCGCCTTCCAGTGCTGGTCGAGTTGATGCAAAATATTCACCCTCAAACCTATCCATGGAATCTAATAATCCTAAATGATGAATTATAATCATTTTTAGATTCAAAAGAATAGCAAGAATGGGAAAAAATCACAATAATTGGTGACATTTACCCAATAACGGGTTAGCAACATAGGAGAATTACTCCCTAGAATTTCTAGATTCAGTAGTTAAAACTATCACCTCTTGATGCGGGGAACTTCCCTAGGTCTATCTAGGATTTTCCAGATGAGGCTCAAGAAGACGTACCATTTCAAGGTCTACCTGAGCTGACTCCACCTCAATAATGGGATTGAGATTTATTTCGATGCCTTATCTATGCACCATCACTGTAACAATTTCCATGGATGGAGTTGCGCATTCCAACAAGTCATGTTCAGGGAATCAAGTATAAAAAGGTTTATTAGATAGAAAATAAATACTGACATCTATTTGATTCTTTATATAGTTCCCAAAATTCTTCTAAAGTAGTATGAATATTAATATGTTCTAGTATTTCATCAAAAGGAATGCCAATATTTAGAATGGATTCTATTGAAATCATAAGAATCATGTTAATCTCACCTATGGGAACACTTGTAGCATTTGGTTCATGAGCCTCCAATAATGACTTGAGAACCCAAACAACCTCCTTGGTGATAACTGAAGGTTTAGCATCAGTCATCATAGGATTATATGGTGCATGAGAGGAACCTAAAACATTAGAAAAGTGGAAATCAATTATTATCATGTGACATATTATAAAATACCTCTGACATACCATATTCTTCCTCCCTCTCCACAGCGACATGAATAGTGATAGGAGAAGATGATGAATTCTTGACCCTCACTATTTCTTTAGTTGAGGGATCCATTTCACACACTAGGATCCACACTTGGTCCGAAGTTCCCCCCTCAGTTCTTGGAGGCTCATTTGTAAGTCCCTTGAGAGAGAAAATGGGAGGAGTTCCTACTATCCATGGAATTTTAGGTATTTGTCTTGGGTAGAGATGAATAACACTAAGATAACTTACCACTATTACCAAGGTTTTTATCCAAGGATTTCACCCTTTTGTGTTCCTTCTTCTTTGTCTGCTTAAAATGATGGATAACATAAACCTCCTCAAAAATAAGTATTATAGGTGGGAATTATCCCACCATCTCATCCTTCATGGCTGGTCATCTTGGAGATACCTTTCCTAATTCGGGGGGGGGGGGGGGTAACCTAGTAACCCCTATTAGAGTACTAGTAGGGATATACAGTGGTGATATAACCTAAAATGATCTCCTTATATCCCATTGAGAAGATTCAGAATGATTTACCCACTTAGTAATAATGCTTTGGCTGAAATATAAAGGCCAAGCATAAAAGATTATGAAAAGAATAGAACTTACGTCTTCGAGATTAAGAAAATAATTCCATTCCTCAAAAGAAGAATGATTTATCCCTTAAACCTCACCTTATTTCCTCATATTTTTCTGTAAATCAGTCTTCGGTTTCATAGATGAGTATCCCTAGCTCTTGGATATGAATTTTCACTTCAGCGGGATTATCGTAAAAGTGAATACCAGGCGGGTCTTGGAGATATCCTATGCACGGAATATGAAACCCCACACATAGGAGCACCCACATAATTTTAGCATCATAAGAAAATTCCTACCATGCTTGGACCACCTCTTGTCATACATATTCCAAATACATTCTATCCTGCTGTGAGGATGATCCTGCAGCCCTAGAGTTCACGGGATTCCCAACCCTTTCCATCACAGATAAAGGATGAGAAAATGGAACCCATGACTCCCCTTAAAGATTATGACTAGATAACCTTGGTATAACCTCATTTGGTGTGGCCCTTTTATTATATCCGGTGGGTTATATCTTGTACAAGTTTGTTTTGATGAGCTGGGAACCTCATTGTCCCCACTCTCTAACACAAATGACACAATTTCTGAAGGAGATGAAGCACCTTTAAAATAAGAGAAACTATTCCTACTAAAACTCTTCATCCAACCTAAGGAACATCTCTATCCAGCACCCCTTCGGGGTATGATTCAATCCAAGCCTCGGCATACCAGGAGGTCAACCCACTGGCTGCATTCACTAGAGGTAGGTTGATCACCGCCTACATCAACTCCATGGCCATGAGAATATATAGGTGTCGGGCTACCATTATATTATTTTCTAATATGATGTGCACTAGAGGGGATATAGTTATTTTCTAGAGAAACATTAACTAGCATGAAAACCTGTACAAGGCATAATCCTTGCATATGATCTCATTATCGATCCTAATTGCCAGCACACCGTCCCTGAGGGCCATCATGTATGACCTAATCTTAATGTTATCCTTCCCGTCATCAATAAATATTCCATTGGGAAGATTACCATGGGGAAATAAGTTAAACTACTTAAATAAACTCAAACTTTTTTGGGTTTCATGGGGCTTCAAAGACTAGGGCGGAAAACCAGATACAACTAAAACATATGGTCGGAACTCGTTCCCGAGGACCTTGATCCCGTTTTTCATAGAGTAAGTTTTGAAGCGGGCTGCAATCCATCCCCAAAAAACTTGGAATGGTCCCGAAATTCTGAAAGTAGCTTTCCCTATATGAATATGCAGTAGAATCCTATGGATTTTTTCTGAAATAGGGGTGGCCAACTCCAAAAAAATCTTCTCTGTCAGCTTGGCTGCTACAACAAATGATCATGTCCTTATACCACCCTTGAAATCACGAATAGGTAGTAAATAGAAACTGAGCCACATGTCTAGAAAACTAGAAAGATGTGTCTTGGTAGGAAATTTTGGATTAATTTCATATCCCCACTTTTCAAACTCCACCTTTTCCAATATTGGCTAGAAGGTTCCAGGTACACTTCTCTTTTCCGCCTTGGGACATCTTGTCAGATGCTTGAAATTTGGGCCTTCCCCCTTTTCATCAAGAAAATGTATATCCATGTCTTTGGATAAATATCCTCTTTTAAGCAGGGGTCTACCTTCTTAATATCATGAACTATTTTTAGTAGCTCACGCGCTAAGGCTGGCGTCCTGCTGGTGTCATCCCATGTTTCCCTCGGAGGGATGAATTCATCATACATATCTTCAAGGATAGGAGCCCCGAAGATCTTGTGAACATCACAAAAATTGATCCCAACTTATCCATGCATCAGATGAAAAGAATTTTTATGTAGACTCTATCAGCTCAACAGCTCTGAAAAAAATTCATCATTTCTATATACATAGGTATGCCCTACCCACATGGCCTCATAAATTGAAATGTCTTCTAGACTATTTTTGAAATATTCATAGGTTTGGCTCATCCAGTATGCCAATATTTAGGCAGTCTTAACACCCCCTCCTGGATGGAAGTCCCAAAATTTCCTCTATCCCTTCGACTAATCTATCTGTGAATCCTGAAAGATAGATGAATAACAATGAAAATTTGGTTCTACTGTGTGTGATTTATATCTGGAGTACATGGGATGTGATTTATAAAACAGGTTGTAGATGATGTATCAACATTGATGTAAGCACCTATTCCATAAATGTTGGCAGTTGAGAAATTATTATGATATTTAAACAAAAATACTGGAAGGTAGTTCTTTGTATACGGTGTGGGGACCTCCCACAGATAGTCATGACCATAAAGTGGTAGATAGGAACTCTTTGGAAAATCATGGTGATATTTCTTCAAAACCCCTCCAGATCAGGAAGAGTAGTATTGTAGATGTCATAATAGTCACTCCCTATGACTTTCATCATCTCATCAATGTGTTTCTTATCATGTTCATCAGAAATTAAAATCTTAATAGTTTCCATTGAACTTGTAATGAAGTATCAAATCCATTTCAAAATGGGTTCATTTTGAATAAATTCATGAAAATAAGAAAATTTAGCAATATAATTATTTTGTGCAAGTGGCTCTCTCAAGTGTGTTGCTCAAGTTCCTTACACATAGCATCATTTATAATCCCTAGATAAGTCACTCTCCTAAGCCTATGCATCACGCAACTAGATACATACCATGTCTACGTGAATGGGATCTTCAGAACTTAAGCAGAGGATCTGCATGGGAGACTAGAACAGTGAGACTTGGAAACTTGGAGTTATGAGAGGTGTTTGCTAAAATGAGGGAACTATTTATAGATGAGAAAGCCTCCCTGTGTGACCCGTGTATGTACTCTGCATACATGATAGAATTAAAGTGGACCACTGGCATGGAAGACCTATGCGAACACCTTTCATGAACCATTCATCCTTTCTATCCCTTTATGTCAAGATAAGACCCTCCTCTTTCAAATCAGATCCAATCCTAAGGGGGGGGATTTTGTTGACATTTTTTTTTCACATGGATGAAAAGGAAACAAAGATAAATAACTTATGGAAAATATAAGGAAATAAGTGGAAAATGTTAAGGATTATAAAGGCCCTAAAGGCCATTCGCGCAAGTCCCTCTATAGCACCATCAACATGCAAGACACCTGCGTGGAACCCTGTGTGACCAACCTCCATGCACCACCTACACGAGATTACTCCTTCACCCTGGGTCCTATATTTTCCTATAAATAGAACCCTGTGGGTCTTCATTTGTATGGATGTAATTCCCCAAAGGCTAGCTGATGTTCTGATCACCCTAGTTCTTCTCTAAAGAAGAGGGAATTAAAGGGGAGTAGTGAAATTAATGTCCTCCCAGGGTTTCAAATAAACAACACCTATATGAGGTATTCACCCAACCCCTGATTAATGAAGACTAGAATAGGGTAACCTTCCTCAAATAGGGACTTGTGTGAATTAAATTTGGGAATACCTATGGTGAACCTTGAAGGCTTGATCAAAGCCTCTCCCAAGTGTAGTCATCTGAGTTGTTCGTCACCCAAGGTTCCATCGGTTCACCCAGACTAGCATGTATGAAGAACCCCTTGTGCCAGCCCCTAGATTTTCCCTACCCTCCAACCTATGTAGGCCATTCATCATTACTTCTTCAATTCCATACATTGAAGGACTTATCCCCCTTTGTATTTCTTACTAGAGAAAAATCAAATCAAAAACCTCCACCAAGGCCTCCTGACTTAGAAAACTATGGGAAAAGGCATAATATCATGTCTCCCATTTGGATTTGGATTTCTATAGTTAGAGGTTTCCCGCACTGGTCCTACTATATAGTTAGGATCCTCAGGGCACATATAGTTTTGTATATCTACGGTCATGAGGGCCCCTATCCTAGGGAAAATGTTAAGGAGTTCCTGGTCTAGAGTATTAGGGTTTGAAACATGTCCTTGCCTTCTCATCTCTAGGATCTAATCCTCCAAATCCCAGTTTGGAGGGTGAGTATTATACTTTCTTTTAGGTTCTCTTCTCATCCCTAAATAATAGAGTAAATTAAAAATCGAAAAAACCCTAATTAAAATTGGGAAAAAAAGGCCAGAAGAGAACCTACCTTAAGCGGAAATGGGTGAGTTGAAATGGTTAGATACACTTTTTATTCAATGGTGAATGCCAAAAAATTCAAGAGGGAGGCCTGGAATACCCATCACATGCCTTAACAATGAAATAAATCTGAAAAACCATGTCAACCCATTGACCTAGTGTTTGACCAAACTAAGAGGGGAGACTGGAGAGAGAAAAACATTGGAAGAGAGGATGAGAATAGAATAGGAGACCTCACCTTGGGAGATCGACCACAAATCCCGAAGAATTCTAATAGAAAATGAAAGGTGAAGGGAACTTGAGAGAGGGGACGAAACATGACCATGGATGAAGGGAGGGTCTGGGCATCATGTGACACAAGGGGGGACGAAGGGAAAAGAGGGAGAGAAAAATATAAGAGTTAAATAAAAAATAAGAAAAAATAAAAGAAATAAAAATAATATTTTTTTTAAAATATGGACATAGATCATGGTTTAGGAACACAGTTTACCAAACCATAGACCAACCATAATGTCCCTACTAGACAAACATAGGGAACCTACACGGTTACCCCTAAGTAGTCACATGATTGAGCAAACCATGCTCAAACTGTGTGATTCATCTCTATCAAATACAGACCCCTCACACACGATTGACGCATGGTTACTCATAACCATGCATAAACCATGTGAAACACCACTTCCCTTAAAATTTTTAAAATCCCAGCTGAAACTCTTGGGAACCCAAAATAACTAAAAATTAATTAAATTATTAAAGTTATTAACACTACCATGAAACGATGAGTGTCAAAGGCTACCTCTCATGTGGTTTTCATCAATCACATGAGCTAAAGATGATAGCAATGCATATCTTCGATGTAAGGTATATAATAACTTCATTTACAATATGCATGATTTAATTTATCTAGCATGATTGATCTTAGTTTGAGTTTATTTATTTTTTTCACTATGTGTAATAAGTGTTGTTAGATCCTTCAAAACCTAGTAAAATACACGTGGAGATCTCATACGAAAGAGACACATGCATAAGGTCTACGTAAGGCGAATCTCATGCTCTATGTCAAAATAACATACCTACTTATTTAGAATGAACAAAAAAATATATGGTATGTAAGAATAAACGGATAGGAAAATAGATTGTGTTAGGTCAAAATAAAACAATCACATAAGGTGAAACCAAAACACTTGTGTCAGGTTAAACAAAACTCATGTGTGATTAAATCAAATAATTCATGGCACACACCAAATACTCTCATGTCGGGTGAGATAAACCTACAAAATCCCCACATATGATTAAAAAGAGTAGAGTCGCTCATGTGAGAATGGATAATACTCACATAAGATTAAAATAATGATCATAATAAACATAATGAATCCAAATTAAAATTGAATGAAAGATTATAAACATGTGAGTCATGAAAATAACAATAATAACTAATTAAACAATTAGTTTCATTTGTAAATCAAATAAGTTATGAAAATCCAAAAAAATATTCACTATTTAAAAAATAAACTAAGGATGATGTCTTTTAACCTAATTTCATTGGAGTGGAACCATATTTAGAATACCTAAACTATTCTTTAATTTGAAAAAAACTATAATATGAGTCAAAATATCAGCTAGATTGTCATTAGTGTGTATATTTTTTATACAAATTATTCCCCTTTTAATAAATTCTATAATTAAATTCAACCTAATATCTATATGTTTATAACTACCATGCCATACTAAATTCTTAGAAAAATAAAAAACAAAATGATATTTTGAGCAAATAGTAATACTTGAATTACATAACTTCAACTCAAAAATCAAACATTTGATACAAATTCCATTTTAATTTATTTTTTTAAGGAAATATAATTTACCTTAGTGGTTGAAATATTCAAAACTGATTTCATTTTCATTTCCATGATATGATACCTCCACAGGCAATACAAACATAACTTGTGAGAGATTTTCTAAATTTAACATTCCCAATATAGATAGAATTCACATATCTAGTCACAATATCAACAAGATTAATAATTATAACATAAAAAAGTGATAAAGGATTAGATGAAACACATCTTAACAACCACCTAAGGGAATGATAATGTGGTTTACCTGGATTTCCCATGAACCTACTTAAAATACAAATAAAGAAAGAAACATCCAGCCTAGTACAAATCATATCATACATTATGCTACCCAAAAAATTAGCATAAGGATTTATAATAATAAGCTCAATATAAATAGTATCAAAAGGAGACTAGGAAAGATACAATTTAAAATTATAGGCAAAAGGGACACTAATAGGATTTAAAAAATCAAATTAATATCTTTTAATCACTTTAAGAACATAATCATGATAATATAAATAAAAAATTTATGTTTTATATCCCTAAATATTTCCATACATAAAATATTCTTGGAATAAGCTAGATATTTCTTTTTAAATATTGTTTTACATTATATTTTGACAACAATGATCAATTTAATATTACTAAAAATAAGTATCATATCATTAACATAAATCATGAATCAAAATTCTAGTGAATTTATTTTGTAGTATGAATGAATTAAATTTTCTATACCACTTCCTAGAGGTCTTATTTAAACCATATTAATATTTATTAATTATAAAAACACTGTTAATATTAAATTCATAAGTAAAACCCTCAATAGGATTCATATAAAACTTTTCATTGAGATTGAAATAAAGTGGTTTTAATATTAAATTTTCCAATATGAAGATCAAGACAAGAATCAAAATCTAATAACCATCTAAGGGAAGAATGTTTAACTAAAAGAGAAAATATTTTGAAATAACCAATCCCTTCTTCCTTTGGCCACAAGTTTAAGGGGTCTAATCCTTTAAGTCCATTAATTTGTGTTTTTTAGGTTGGGTGGTGTTAAGAAGGATTTTGGAAGTGTTCTGGAGGCTAGAGGGTGTTTTTAGATAGTTATAGGTCCCTCCATACCCTTGTGGAGGGTGAAATGCTTGCGGTTTTAGCCCTGCTGAGTCCTAATGTGAAACGAGATTGCCAAAATAGCCAGGCTAAGCCATGTCCATGGGCGTAAAGCATGGGATATACCTTGTGAGCCATGTCTAAAGAAACCTCACTACACCTATGGTGGAGGCCATGGTGAGGGAAAACACCAAAATAATTAGAAAAATTCCTCAATGGATGCCATTATAGGTTGGCGCATTCAAGGGAACCATGACTACTATGATAGTCATAATGGAATTTGAGAGGCCAAAACGACAACTATTCTTCATTGATCCTGATCGGTTGAAGGGGGAAATACATGTGAGGTTATGAGGGGTCCCGAATATGAATTTAATTTTTTATTTACTATATTAATTAATCCAATCTTCTATTTTTGAAGTTCCTTTAGTTACCAAATGCTCTAGACAAACATAGGGCATGTTTGAGTCATTTCTCACATTGAGATTCCATTGATGGAAATTATCACTGGTTAAGTTTTATTTCTTCCCCCTTGGTACCCTTTGGCAGTCTCTTTGAGAATTTTAACTTGGATAATGGATAATCGATCACCCTTGGTTCAAGGTACCTTCTAATATTCTTTCTCCTTTCATTTCTCCTTTAGTTTGGGTGATCATTGTGCCAATACCATTATTTTTGGTGCTAATATTGAAGTGTGGTTTATTGGTGTCTTTCCGATGATAGGTTTTGATGAACCTTTTATTTTGGTGGTGGTTGATCCTCGATCGTCTGTTATTTCTTGAAGAGCATTTTACTTATAAATCAGGGTAGGATATTCATCACTTTTACTTGTATTATGTGCAATCATAAATTTTTAATTCTCCATATCTTTGGGTAATGGTGGAATTAACCTTGATGAAAATTAAATTTGAATAAATAAAGAATTGGTTTTTGTTTGTAATGATTGCATGTGTTTCTTCTATGTTAAATATTGTATCTTATTTTGCTAGACAATGTGTTATTTTTTTTATGATATGGTTTAACATTTTTGTTAGGATTGGACATTGGATAAAGAATGTAAAGTTGGTAATGATTATTGGATAAATAATATAGATACATATTTAATTATTACCATTATTATTTTAATTTATGAGACTAAAAGTTATTCTTAAAGCATGTTTAAATAATTTCTTAGTTGTTGATAGTTGATGCCTTAAGTTTCTTGTGGTTGTAACAAGTGATAAATGAATTGGTTAATTCAAGATGATAAATAATTTTTTGTTTGAAAAAGACAAATATTTGGGTCTAAGGAATTCCATTTTCTTATAAAGTTTTGATGTCTTGGTTATAGGGCCTAGATGCCCTATTAACTGTTTATTGTTTTCTTACTGCCTTGTATGTTTTCTCTGGATGAGGAACCTTGATATGCAACGTGATGTGATCATGGAATGACTGATGGTTTGACATGAATGGGATAGGATTCCCAAGTTCTTGGAAGGATTTGGAACCTATGATGGTGGGATGGATGGTGATATGCACAGTAGTGTCGGGGATGACACCAAGATTAATGGAATGGGTTAATGATAAGATTTCCTGTTGTTTTTGTGTGCTAGAATCTGGGATGATTATTTGTTTATGAATCCTATTTAAAGGCCAAATGATAGAGTTTCTTGTTTTTTCTTTCATTTCCCTACTTCTTGATGCAACTAGTTGTGCATAGTCTATGCATATTTTATGGTAGATTAGGATTAGTCCGAGAGTACCTAGAATTATGGAATGTTAATTAATACTAAATAATTTAACCCATGAGGTTAGAGGATTAATGAAATGATGAAGATTATAATTCTTAAAGAACCATGTAATAAGTTGGATTATAACCAAAGGGCATGAAAATCAGTTGATAAATAATGTAATTATGAAATTTTTAATAGAAAGTGTTAAATGAAAGACTCTTAAAATGTTTAGGTACTTATAGGACAGTAATTCCTTAATAGTGATAGCTGGGTATCTGATAGACGATAGATGCAGTTGAGGTTAAGTCTAGGTAGTTTCCCATAGTGTGGTTTTTGATATATATATATATATGTGTGTGTGTGTGTGTGTGTGTGTGTGTGTGTTCTGTGATTTCATACACTACCCTAACCATGTCGGTAATACAACCAACACTGGTGGATTTTAAAGCAGTTTCCCCCCAACATCCAGGTTGGTGAGGAATGAATGAATGAATACCCCCTCTTTACCCCTCTCTTATCCTAGTAGTATTATATGCTGGTATGCATAGTGGTTACTTTTTCCATATATGTGTGTAGAGGGATGTAATGAGTTTTGGTTATTTCACACAAATCTATCTCCAAATATAGTATCCCATGGATTATAGTACATTCTATGGTAACTCTCAGAAGCTACCTTGTTACTATATGGAGGTGATATATTGATGATGATATGATACAATGCATGGAGTGAAAGATATGTTATAGTTTTCATGGTGTTTTTAGGTAGGATTATTTATTAGATAAAGATGGCTCATGATGTGGGATGTTGGGGAAGAGTAGAAAACCATTGGGGAAGTGGTAGCAGGGTACCTTCATTTGATATTATGTTGTATACTATATTATTACTTATATGAGATACTTGGTGAGATAGCCTTGATGAGGCTAGGAATTTTGTATACCTGTTTAGGCGATGAGTTAGTTTCACTTTATTATTCATTATGTTTTAGTATTCTTTATTTATCTTTTGCATTAGAGTATCTAGGGGTTTCTACTAAGTATACCTATTATGATCACCCTATGTATATATAATTTTTTTCCAAGTCTGTAGAAGATGGTTGGTGTTCGGGATGGAAATTAGTAGCATGTGGTGTTGTTCC
The DNA here is from genome assembly GCA_963277665.1 of Viscum album. Classification (NCBI taxonomy): domain Eukaryota; kingdom Viridiplantae; phylum Streptophyta; class Magnoliopsida; order Santalales; family Viscaceae; genus Viscum; species Viscum album. Next base: position 188,104,791 of record OY728144.1, read on the forward strand.
AGAGCTGTTTGGTATTCAAGGTTGTTGTTGAGGATTATATTTTAGTACTTGTAGTTTCTTTTTCAGTTTTTTATTTTTATTAAATTACATGTATGTATTGAGATAATTTATTCTTTTATGAGGAGGGGTTGTTTGGTGTTCTTATCTTATCCCTCGTTCCTCATTCTTCTCTGAGGGAAATTCCTCCCATATGTGTGTATGATATACCCTCAGTTATTTTTTCCAAACCATGGCCTATTGGAGGTGGGATTTAGATGTCATTATATATATTCCACCATTTCCAACCTAGGAGGAGTACCATTGTGAGGAGGGGATCAAGGATAGAGTGGTATAATAGGTTAAGTTGAGAGATAAGATGAAGTTTGGAGGTAGGCATTGATGATAACTACATGAGTTGGTATGAAAACAGTGTCAGCTGAGCCTAGTAAATGATGTAAAAAAGGGAGACTGGATAGTAAATGGGTATTTAACCCCCCTATGATCTGATGAAAAGATATTCAAGTTTACAGAGCCTACTAATACAAGTGATTCTGGTTGCGGGGTAGAGACCTTGGAGAGGACCATGCATCATTATGGATTATGCCTGTTGTAACAACCCAAACTTTTATTAATGGAAATTCATATTGATCTAATTAAATATCCTATTATGTAGTATGGTTATATAACATATGCACTTCCTTGGTTTTATTTTTTTGGATTTTTAAATATTATTAAGAATTGCGACTATTGCTAATATAGTCGTTGAACAGTGATCACATGATTAGTATAAATATAGGGCTTTAACAAATCCAATTTACTCAGAAAAAGGAAGCGATGGCCTCATCCAATAGAATTGCTCCATATGAAGCCCATTTTTCAGAGCTCGAAAAGGAGGTGGTGTCATTGGGCTTCACTCTTGACCAAGCCCAAGCTGAGCTTTAACACGTGAAGCTTGAATGGAACCACCTATGGGAGAAGTAGAAGTTGATAGAGATTACCACCCAAGCGATGTTATTCGAGCCACCCTAAGAGTCTGACACCATCGAAAACCTTACCCTTCAGTTGTATGTAGGTGTTATAAGGGGTTATGCAATGAGACCCTAATACTATTATTATGTACATTATTTTTTTATATAGAATATAAATTTATTTTATTATTGTTACTTTATAAATATTTTTTAAAGCAAAAATAGAATTTTTAGTTAATTAAGAAATCTATTGTGATGAATTAATGGATTTTTGAATTAAATAATATTTTAATTAAATATTATTACTAAATTACTTTTTATTAAATACAATTTACTATATAATTATTATGAATACAATTGTGATTTTTATTAAGGTTTGAAAGCTATTTCTGTCAAAACCCATGAATTTTTGATAAATGTCGGTTTTTATTTTAAAAGTAAAAATTTACATATTTATAAAATTATTTATATAAAATGAATATTATTTTTAGAATCAGGACATCAAAATTATCCAACAGTTAATTTTTCATAATTTTCTGAGACAGTCAAATTTTTGGGTAAAAATTAAATACTGTTTAAATATATAATGTGTTTTATGACATCATAATGACCCAATAGTGATGTAATAAAATACTCTAAATATTATGTTCTTCCAATATATTTTTTTCAATTAAAATAATGTGATTTTATTTTTGTTTGATTTATTTTACAAAGCTTTAGTGGACCCTTCAAGGCTTATAAAACGTTTTAACTTTTTAAATTGATTTCCTTGAGAGTGCGACTCACCTCAAAATAAGAAACCCTATTATTTTAAGAAGTTAGGTCATTGGAATTATAAAATAATGTTTTCCACTCCCCTTTGGCAAAAACCATGGGAAAAAACCATGGGATGGTTTGTGGTTTGGATTAGTTTAATGTGTGGTGACCCAAACCTAAATAATAAAGAATTCCCTCTCCTTTCCTATATAAACCCACCCAAGATCCCACTCCCTCTTCACTCAAATCATTTGGAGTTCATCCAAGATCTGACCTCCTCTCTCTATAATCCTCTCAAGGTTCCCTAAGATCTCAAGAAGCCTCTCTCAAGCCCCTCCCAAGCCTTTGGGATCACACTTCCAAGTAAGGGATTCCTTCCTTTCTCATTTTAACCAAGTTTCTTAATATTGTTATGTCTTTTATTTTCAATTATAAATGTTGGGGTATGATTTATAACCTCCCCCATACTGCCCTCTTTATGTTTGAATGATTATATATCCCTTTCTCTCTCATTAATTCCTCTCATGTACAGCTGTTACCATGCCAAAATTCTGTAAGGAATTTCTATCTCCACATTTACATTCAAGAAATTATTTTGTATTATGAATCCAAATTCTATTACAATTGTTTGGACATGTATCTATATGACCCCATTACTTTACATTTCATGTAAATATTACTATAGATCCATTTCTCTCTCATCAACCATTTTTATGAATTCTTATGTCACGCTGATATGCTTCTGAAATTACACTGTGATTTTCCAAGCCAAAGTCATTGTGTAGTGAATACCATGACCATTTTTCTATCAAAGGTATTAAACTTTATGAACATTTACTTATTTATTATAGAGTTCCATGTAATAATTCCACATTCTTTTATCATGGAATAAATGATTATGTTTAGTGAATCCTTGTTGTATGATCCATGTGGCACACTTATGCATGAAATGAAATGTTTAAGAAGGGTTCACCCTGATAGCGCTCCAATGCATCGGGTAAAGATTACTATCATGATTCATCAAGTGAAATGAGGGTTTACTCATGATCCATGTGCAATGAGCCTTGGCTCATTCTAATACCATGTTAAGTGTTGTTTCCACATTTCCATGTTATGATAATCATGCTATATCATGCCTTTATGTTCATATTTCTCTTAAGCTCCATTGATATGCCTATTTCCTAACATGTATTATAATCTTCATGTTATGACTTTTTTACTCCCTTACTGGTCTTTATATCTCACCCTTTTCTTATGCATATCCCCAGGTTATCCCATGCAATTCTAAGTACGAGGGAATGTAGTGGTCATGTAAATGAAGTTTTCAATAAAGATGTTGTGTTTCATATTTTAAGTTTTTATGTAATGTTGCTAATCCCCAAAGATACTAGACCTCTTGATCTTCTATGCTGTATCAAGTGAAGAGTTTATGTAATAAATCATGTTTAAGTTTGTAATAAAGAGAAGGGTTGTTATACCTGTATTTGAAATGAGTAGAACCTGAGATTAGGTTAAACCTTAATTAAATAGTTAATATTAAATATTCCATACTCTGAGTTTAGGAGTCTTTAACTGTTTGTTCTTTTTCAGGTATGTATCTAGGTCGATGTCCCCATCAGGTTCACACCGAAGATGTTTAGTAGGATGTGCTAGTAGATCACTATAGAATTAAGGTCGACGATGAATAAATTTGGATGAGGACACTATGAGAGTTTCAACCTCAAAGTTTTAATAAGTATGAGAGATCTTTTTTAGATTTAGTGAAAAAGGGCTAGTTGGAGGAGGTTGAGACAACCATTAGTTCGATCCGTGATCATAAGGAGAATAAAGTTTTGTTAGTGGTGATGATGCCATGTGGTTCAACTAGAAAGTTGTGGTTCTTTTTCTTTAAGGATCAAAAAGAGTTGACTATTTTTTGGGAAAATTTATGGGATCATTTTCAATTCAAGTTTCTTTCTTTGACAGCAAGGGCGAATAGTTTCCCGGAACTACTTACCCTTCGATAGGGGTGCTCCAGCATGTAGAAGTTTGAGATCTATTTTAGGAATATTCTATGATATTCTTCAGACCTACTACTATATGTGGATTCCATAAAGATACATTTTTAGGAGACTTTATGTCTAGATATCCAATGCTAGGTTACCCTGTTTATGTTGCTGACATATCTTGAGGTATCAATGATAGCATAGGGTGTTTGGAGGACATTGGCTAGAACCAGATCATCATGAGAGAGGATTACTTAGGATTATCCACATCATAGAGATATGGTTAGGGTTCCCAACCTTTTTGATGAGGAAATTTGTGATTATATTTTCACTTTAGGTTTCTCCATTGTAGTAGTTTCAGCCGAGGAAACAATAGCAGGGTGCTCTAATCAAAATAAAGGATATGGGGAAGGCACAGGATGACCCCATGATGCTCCTCATACCCAAAGAGTAAAGAGAAACCATGGAGGTGGTCATAATTATGGTCAATAGGCCATATATTAGGTCATAGCCAACTGCATGATTTGTAGTTTCTAGAACTAGGTGATCCAGAAATCGTTTGAGGTACTGTTTTCTTATTTTCTACTTGGGTACATGCATTGTTTAATTTAGGAGATACACACTCCTTAATATCACCTACCTTAGTATGTACTTTGAGACATAAGGTGTGGAGTCTTCCAGTTCCCTTTGCATTGACTATGCCGGTTAGAGGGAGTGATTATTTATAAGTGGTATGTAGAGACTATGTGCTAGTGTTGGAGAAACACCTCTCTTGGGAATATTTTCTATGCTTGTGGATACAACCATACAACATCATCCTTGGTATGGACTAACTATATTTAGTGCAGACTACTGTGGATTGATTCAAAAGAAATATTGTATTCTATGATGCTGAAGGAGAGACTACCATGTTCATTGGATGGAGAGACCCTCAGATGGGTGGGACTCATATTCCATACTTGTCTTCCTTGATGGTGGAGTTGACACTAGGCTCATCAGAGGTTCATCCAGCAGTGTTTCCTAGGGTTGTGGAAGATTAGATTGATATCTCTCCTGAGGAGGTTGTAGCGTTACCACCTCAACGAGAGATCAAGTTTTTGATAGAGCTAAAATAATGCACTTTTTTGATATTGATATTTATGTATAGGATGGTGCCTTCCAAGTTTTGGGAGCGGTATATTCAAATCGATGATCTCTTACAACGAGGTTTTTTTCAGTTAAGAGTGACACCTTGGGGTGCTATGGTTTTGTTTGTAAAGAAATCTGATGACATTCTATATATATCTTTCGATTATCATTGCTTGAAACTAGTGACAATGAAGAATCGCTAACCTCTTCTTTGGATGATGATTTATTCAATCAACTAAAGGGAGATAGTTGGTTTCCAAAGATTGATATGTGATCAAGATATCATAAAATGCAAGTGAAGTATGGGGATATAAAAAATATTGATTTATATTGTCATTATGGAAATTATGAGTTATTTTTAATTTCATTTTGTGTGATTAATTATCTAGGTGTTTTCGTGGGCTTAATTAATGTAGAATTCTGAGAGTTTCTAGACTAGTTCATGGTGGTTTTCATTGATGAAATACTTTTATACTCTGTTTCTAAGGAGGAGCACACTGAGCACCTATAGGCTATTTTGAGAGTTCTTAGTTGTGAGTAGCTATTCAAGAAGCTGTTGAAGTGTGAGTTCTGGGATTGCAAGGTTTGTTTCTTAGGTAATGTCATGTACTAGCTTAGAGTAGTCGTAGATCCTTCAAAGATCAAGAAAGTTGTTTCTTGGGAAGCCTTTAAGATTGTTGTAGAGGTGAAAAGTTTTCTCAGACTTACAGGCTATTATAAGAAGTTCATATAAAACTTATCTTGGATCATAAATCCTATGATATCCATGACTAGGAACGAGCATTCATTCTTGTGGACTAACTAATGTCAGGCTACTTTCAAGTATCTGAAGGTGAAGTTGGTTAGCACTCGGGTTCTTCATTTTCCAGAAGAAGGAGTTCAGTTTGAGGTTTACTAGGATGCTTCATGTATTGAATTAGGCGGTGTCTTGATTTATCATAGAGAAGTTATTTCTTATGAGTCTTAGAATTTATGACCCTATGAACATAACTACACCACCAATGATCCTAAGTTGGCAGTGATTGTGTTCACTTTGAAGTTGTGGAGACACTACCTCATTGAAAAACGGTTTGTGGTTTTTACCAATCACAAGTCCCTGAGGCATGTCTTTTCCCAACATGACATGAACTTGCAACAATGATGGTGGATGGAATTATTTAAATATTATTACTTCAAGATTTTCTATACCCAAGAAAGGGTAATGTTGTAGCTGATTCCCTAAGCAGGAAGTCACACAGTGATTCCATGTGTGAGTCTGGGGATTATTGGAGAGTGATGAAAGATCTATACATGATGCATCTTGATATGGGTGAGTTTGGTGGAAAATGATGCCTTTTTCAGATGATAGAGTAGTTGTATTTAGTTTAGTAGGTGGAGCAGTCCCAACCAGGGGATTCTGAGGAAGAAGTTTGGCACTATTAAGTTGTTTATGGTGACGCCTCTGATAGATGGTCTAAGGATGATCAATAATGAGTGTTGTTTCAGGGGAGATTTTTCATCCCTTTGGTTATGTACAGTTTTTTTCTTTGTGAGTTCCATATATCACCCTTAACAATATATCATGGTGTGAAAAACTGAACTATTCTTTGAGAGGTCTTCTTTGGTGGCCTGAGTTGAAGAATTCAGTTGTGGAGTTCATGTCTAGATGTTTGGTTTTCCATAAGGTGAAGTCTGAACACTGTGTTCTCAATGGTTTTCTCCAACCAATGGTTATTCCTTAGTGGAAGTGGTAGGACATTTCAATGGATTTATTCATCGATTTACCTCAAGATAAATGAGTCTATGATTCTATATGGGTGATAGTGTACCATTTGAAAAAAATGGATCACTTATTGGTGATCAAGGAGTATATCTCAATAGCGGTTTTGTAGAGGAAACATTTAGAAGATATGGTGAGGTTTCATGGAGTTTTGAGGTTGATCATATTTGATTTTGATTCTTTTTTCACCTCTAGGTTGTGGTGAGGTCTTAAAAATTATTTTTATCCTAATTTATCCTTATCATTTCTTTTTATCCATATATAGATGGTTAGTCACAACAGACTATCTAGAATCTTAAAGACATGTTGTGTTCTTGTGTCATGTTTTTTGGAGGTTTGTGGGTGAGTCACCTGCCTTTGGGAAAGTTTTATTATAATAATAGTTTTTCCTCCTCCATTGGCATGAAACCTTTTGAACTTTGGAATGGACAACCATAACATTATCCATTGTGCTGGACTGAGGTTGGAGAGACATCAATTCTTGGGTCAGACCTAGTGAAAATAATGAAAGAGATTGTTGAGGTTGTAACAACCTGCATCATTATGAGTTATGAATTTTAGATGAAACTTGAAATTTTTATCAAGTGGATGGATTTTTCAGAGAACCAGGTACTAAACTAGGATGCTTCTTGTTTAAAATACTTTAAGAGTTTATTTTATACTCAAATGGTAGCACATAGTGTGACTTAGAGATCAGTATTTCATCAGAGGAGGCCCATAGCAGTCGGGGCTACTGCCGTAGCCATTGGCTAGCCGATGGGTAATGCAATATCCTTGCTACCCAATAGGACTCACTATCCATTAAAAGAGCCTTTTGGATGCTATTTTTACACTAGTTATAGTATTGAAAAAATCCTTGCATCCTCATTCATGTATGTGTGATAGAATGAGTTTCTTTTTACACTATAACTCATATGGAATATCATCTGTTGCTTTAGTTGGTACTTAGTTAAGGTTATATGCTTCTATCTACAATGAATATCCCCAAAAGGATAATAGAAGAGTTTTAGGACTCATAATTGATCTAAACATTTCAAGAAAGGTCTGATTCCTCCTTTCATGAAACAATTTGATTATGGTGTAAAAGGAGGAGTGAGTTGGCATACTATCCCACACTCCTTCAAGTGATCAATGAAATCTTATTTAAGATACTCTCCTCCTTGATCTAAGAAAAGTGACTTAATATTATTACCAAGCTGGTTTTATACTTCATGTTGGTATTCCTTGAACATTTGAAAGGAATATGACTTATACCTCCTTAAGTAGATATAACCATACATACTATAGTCAGTGGTAAAAGTAATGAACTATAAACTACCACCCATTGAATCTACTGGAAATGGACCAAATACATTTGTATGAATTAATTTAAGTAATTTAATGGATCTTTCTTCTTTACCAAAGAATGGATCATCAGATATTTTCTCTTGTAAACAAGCATGACATGCATCTAGGGGCTTTAACTCAGTTGAGTCTAAATACCCTATTTGAAGTGATTTCTATAAACAATTCTCATTTACAAGACCAAGCCTGAAGTTCCATAGGTGGGTGTTATATGAGTCATGTTCATTGGTTTTTTCATTGATTATTATTACAATGTTTTCAAGTTCAAGTATATACAATCCATTGTTAAGATGCGTCATACCATAACATATGACATCCTTATAAAAGAGACAATATTTATTTCCAAAATTGAAATAAAATACCATAGTGTAAAAACTTGATGCTAATATTATGTTTCTAGTAACTAAAGGAACATAATAACAATTATTCAATATAATAACCAAACCACTGGGAAAAGTTAGATGATAATATCCCACTACCAAGGCTACTAGACTCACACCGTTTGTAGCCTAGATATCCACCTCACCCTTTGCAATCTTATTGAATTTACTTGGTTCTTGTATATGAATAAAAATGTGTTATACACATGTTGTATCCAATAACCAACTTTTAGATAATAATAGATTGCATTCAATGAAAAAAAACATAAAGTATAAGCGTCACCTTGATTCTTTTTATCAGTTCCACAATTATTCTTATAGTGGCCTTTATTTCCACATAAAAATCAGATAGCCTCCTACTCTCTACCCTCACTTTGTAACTTTGGCCTTTCAGAAGGATGGTGTATCAGGGACTTTGGATTGAACTTAGACTTTGACCCCTTAGTCTTTTCCTTCCTCCTCTTTTAACCATAAGGACCAAAAAATTGGTAACCTTCATATCCTTATCAACTTGGCACACTAAATTCAAAAGATCTAGGAGATACTTTTAAATGTTATTCATACCATAATTAATAATAAAATTAGAGAATCTTGGTGGTAAATAGGCAAGAATGAGATCAATTTCTAGTTCATGGTTCAGTTTGAACCCAAGGGATTCAAGACTCTAGCGTACTTGAGCTTCTTGAGTACATGAGTTTCTAATTGATTCCCTTTTTCTAGTATACACCTATAAAGTGCACTTGATATCTCATACCTTTATTGTCTTTAACTCTCATGATATAACTATTGGAGGTGAGTTAACATCTTGTAAGAATCTTCATCCTCATGTATTTTCTATAATTTAATGGACATTGATGACATACATTGTACATCTAGTGTATCATCTACATTCATTTTACACTTGTCTTTATCTAACTTGCTTTCTCCTTGAGGAGTCTCAATAGGAAGTGAGGACTCCAACACATAAATCTTCATCTTTTGGCTTAGTACTATGTTCAAACACTTATACCACTCCTAGAATCTATGAATGGTGAGTATATTTTCTTTATACGATATTGATTGCAGTGATAATGTAATGGTGGTATTGGTGATTTCCATTTTAATCTACAACAAATAAATTTAGCAGTTAGTTCTTTATCTTAATTACCTTTTAGACATTTTTTATTAATTCATTAAATCATTAAATGTATCCCATTATTTTATGAAACCCTAGTAACCCTCACTACTAAACTCATAATAATTTATCGCTTGAGTATCCTAGAGGAAAGTATCCTTGAAACCTCCCCATATAGTCTACAATCTTTGGATACACCACTACTCAGAGAGTTTCAAGGTAGGAACTAGACTGGACAACTGCATTGACTCGCGGTTCCTTGAACTGTTGAGTGACGTCTAATATTATCAAAATTGTAACCTTGATTCCCTCAATGTCTTACCTCGAAGTGGTAGAAAGATAGATTTGTATACTTTGTTTCTACCATATTTAGTTAATTCAATCCATCACTCTTATAAGAAATCTCTAGTAGTAGGATACACTCTCAATTTTGGATAACGAGCACCCCGTACACCTAGTTTTGTTCAAATGTAAGTAAAAAAATATGTTCATGAATTAATATTACAATGAGGGTTTTTAATATTTATTGATGAATTTAATAATTTTATTTTAAATATGTTCATACTATGTTGTCGCGCTCACAACTGAACATGCATATATAATACATTTATCCCTTTATCCATTTTTTATGTTTATTATTTTATGTGTTTCCCATAGACATACTAATGTATAAAATAATAAACAATTCATAAAAGAAATAAATTAACTAGATAGTCTTGAACATTTGATATCGGTCGATCCATTTAAACTCAATGGATGAACTATGACCTAAGGGTATTATACATAAGTTGGGTCTTGACTCATATCACAGCTTTACCCCAATCCAGTGCTTTCATTTCTCGTTTGTGATAACACCTCAAGTATTAGAATGATCCATGTCTTACAATGGCATCATCAATAGTACAAATGTACTCACACAAGGGGGGTGTCTCTGGAAGTGTAGTATACATACATAAATAAAACTGATGGATGTGTAGACCCTTATACATATTAAAATGAAAAAATGATGCACAAACGATCAAAAAATAAATAATCATTACAGAAATCACACAAAGTTGTAATAAATATTTAAATGAAAATAATCCAGACAAACACATGGTTTATCACTTCTCAAGACTATTCATTGAGAAAAATTAAAGTGTGATAAAAATTATAACGGAATAAATTTATTTTTGAGGGCATTTAATAAATTAAAAGAATTATCTAAATTCAAATAATATTATTTTGTTTGGTCCCATGATTAATTTTATTTATTTTTAATCCAAAAATAAATTAATCAATTAATTTAATTTTATGTTAAAATTAAATTATTATTTCAAATAATAAAATTATTTTTTTAACCGAAAATTAATAAAATATTTTTTGTTTATATTAAAAATTTCTAGGTTCTGGACATACCCATTGTGGGTCAGTATGACTTGTTGCAGATCCATTTAGGACTAGGAATACCATGTTCAGGGCACTTACTGGTCAGATAAACCCACCTTGACTAGTTCTGGATCGTTCAGGACCTGGTTTTGCAGCGGGTCGCCCGATCTGGGCAAGGGGAATTGCAGCAGGGGGTCGCCCGATCGGCCAGATTGGTTTATGACAGTTCGAAGCGGCGCCTTAATATCAGCTGCTAGAGGGGTTTAACCAGGGCGATATTGAGAGGAAGAAAACCCATTTTGGGGTTTTACTTTTACTTTTATTATTATTCAAGCTTCTACATGAAGTTACTTTATCTTAGGAAAACTTTATTTTTTTCTTTTGTTTTTTAGTTGACCCAGACTACTGTCTCCCCCAATTTAGTTTGTTTAAAACATGGAACAACCCACATTTTGTTCATTAATTTTAATACCCAAAAAATTATTGATATCCATATGAAAATTTTCAGATGTGCGTAACTTTCCCATATTATATCAGATCGATGCACACTTTTTTTGGGACAAAAAAAACCCCTCTACACAAATTTAAAACAAATTAATTTCTTTTTGGATCAGAAAGTTCATGTAGTATACCAATTACTAGTACTAGGGAACACAAAAAAATCCAGTGGACCAGTGATTTAAAGTCTTCCATCATTTTAACGATAAAAATTTACCATCCCTATCAATATGAGCACTAATAGATGTCCTAAGATCCCATGTTAATATTTCAAAGCCCAAAAATTAAACATACAAGTACTTCATTTGGATCGAATACATGTTTGAATTTAGGCAATCATTGATGAACATTTCTTAAAGGATCAGAACTGGAACTCCTCTAGATCATCCACACACAATTCAAGAATCTACAAGAACACTGTTGTTTTTGGAAATTGGGTGCTAGCACGAAAGTCCAACGACACCTTCAACGTCACGATGATCACCACAACACCCTTCCTTCAATATGCAAAGGTGTTCTTGGATTGATCACTTGTAAGGTGTCTTCCTATCTTTAGGATGTGGGAGGAGAGAGAAACTCTCAATTCTGAATGGATTAATAGTTAATGGAATGAGATCACTTTTATGCTTTTATAGTGGATATCCAAATACCTGAAAAGGGTTCCCTGATCCCTGTATATCCAATTCCCACTAAATAATATATAAATCACTTGTTATGATGAACTAACTACATCATATATGTCATGATATTTTATCACCTGCTTATAATATATAATAAATATATTATGTAATAAAACAAAGTCATTAACTCGACTCGTAATTCTTGAAATATTAAAAAAATCTTCAATATTAAAATAATATTCATTTGTATAATATTTTTCTAGTGTATTCACTTAATACCCTATGGATAATTTTAATAAATAAATTTGATGGAATTATTATACACTCAAATAATAATGAATTTATTTATTTTTTGATGATCTTTAACACTTGGAAATCTTTAGAACCCCATGGCGGGACCCACCATGTCCTATACACCTATTCAATAGAATATGATAGTCTCTTGATTACTCTATTGTGTGTGACCCTCTAGGACCATATCTAAATAATAGTGAATACCATTTAGAGACCAAGAGAGGAGTTTATTAACCCATCTAAGACCTTAAAGAGAAGGAATAGTCATATCAATGATAACCTTCCTACGAACACACATTGTGTAATACAATCTCTTTGTCTCATGATATCCCATAAAGTAGGATGCATTGCTTGTGTCATCATATATTATTTATTTATTATTTTTTGATATAACTAGATAAAATTTCCTTCAAATATCATGACCAAAGATTTATGAAGGTACTACCATCCTGATAAACTAGGCCCTAGATATAACTTCCTCAACTCAGAAGCGACAAATTCTATCTTAACCATTCAACCAATGTTATACCACTGAAGATGAACCCAACACAATATAACTATCCATGACTTCAATATCATGGGTTTTTCCATGCATTAAACTATGTGATCAAATGGTACACATTGATAATGATCTCAAGTCAGGAGACCAATACACATGTCTATAGATAGAAACAACCAATGACACCTGAAACATGAGGTTCTTCTTTTGGCGGGTCTATCCTAATGATCTCATTTACTCATGATCACCAAGTGTGAACTTCATGAGAAAAATTCTTAATGATCATGATCCCCCAACACCTGATGGTCACACATCATCTGCATCTTGTCAGTATGACGTATCTAGACCATATGACATAACTTTAAGATTTTTATCATGGGATCTCTAGGTTCTCATTATGGTCTAGAAACTTTTATATCCTTTTGATATGACATGTAATATATGGAAATTACCATAGATATAGTGGATACAAAAGTATCAACACTATTATGGTAAGATAACCACATGTATATATCAAAATGTATACATGTAATGGAAATCAAAGTATATAAATAAGTTGGTTCTAGGTAACCAACTTAAAATAGTCCCACTTTCACTAGAGATAACTACTAAAAAATATCAATCCTCTAGCTATCACATTAGAATCGTGCTTCTATTGAGATATAAATTTAGTTAGGGGTATTATAGGTTATCCTCTATGGATACTTTGCTAACTGAAACCTAGGATCCTTGGAAAGAACCACTACTATAACATTATCATAATAAACTAGAATAGGGTATGCACTACTAGGAATAACACCTATGTCTAAGAAAAAGTTTCATATCCAAACTGCCTCTTTAGCTGCATTAGAAGCCATGGTATACTCATATTCTACTGTAGAGTTGACGACCATAGGTTTATTTGAGCTTCTTCAACTCACCACATCACCATTCAATCAAAAGAAATAAAATTACTATGATTTAATATCATCATTATTTGTTTGGAAACTAGAATAAGTGTATCCTCTCAGAACTAGTTCCTTTTCTCTTCCATACACCAAGAACAAATCCTTTGTACGTATCAAGTAGTTCAGGGCAGTTTTTACATATTACCAATGAAACTCTCATGAATTAGATTGATATATTTCCACTATGCTTAATGAAAAGGTAACATCTAATATTATACATATCATGACATACATGATAGATCCCACTAATAGAGCATAATGGATTATACTCATTCTTTCAATATCCTCTTATATTTATGGACACATTTTCATGGAGATATTGATACCATCTGGAATTGTCAACATACCTCTATTAGATTATTCCATTTTGTACATCTTGAGTACCTTTCCAATATATGTACTTTGTATTAACCCAAGTAGCCTTTGAGATCTATCTCGAAAGATCTTGATCCCTATAATTTAGGTTTCTTCACCCAATTCTTTCATGGAGAAGCACTCATTTATCCCAATCTTAACTGACTATAAGACTTGAACTTTATTCCCATTATTAATATATAATCAATATATAATACAAAGAAAATGATGGAATTCCCATTAACCTTATTATAGACACATGTATCACTTTCATTCTTACCGAAAACAAATTATCTTATGGCCTCATCAAAATGAACATTCCATGATTATGATTCCCAATTAAAGCCATAAAATGATCTTTGAAGCTTGCATAATTTTTTGGAATTTTTTGACTTTATAAACCCTTAAAGTTGAGTAATATAGATAACTTCAACTAATTTACCATTTTGAAAATAAATTTTGATATCCATTTTCTAAATCTCATAATCATGGAATACTTTTATTGCAAGTAATATTTTGATGGACTTTATCATCACTACTAGTGAGAAGTTTTCATCACAATTTATGCCTTGATGTTTCCTAAAACGATTCACTATGATTAATTCTTTATAAGTATTTACTTTACCATCCATGTACAAATTTTTATTGAATACTCATTTTCACCTAATGAATTTTACATCAGCTGGAGGGTCTATCAATTAGAAGGAGGATGAGCAAGGAGCTTTCACCAGTGTAGAAGCTAAACATATTGTAAGAATGAGAGGGTATGGAACCTACCATTGGGACAAGCCTGTGCATGCACAAGAAATCCTAGCCGAACAACCATGCAAAGGTGGAGAGCTGATTTCATGATGAAGATGCTGGGGAGGAGAAGTTCCAAGTAGTTAGTCTGGGTTGTATGTAATGCTTGAAGCCTATGAGAACTAAATTCCTCTAAGGCCTACGAGCCATGTAATACTTACACCTACGGGCCTTGTAAGGGTTCTACATCACCCCTTGAATGGTGGATTATCAAAATAAATAAAAAATGAAGGCCTTCGGTCCATTGGAGGAGGGTCTATCAAAATCAAAACTTGATTTTGGTACATGGACCCCATCTCAAAATTCATAAATTCTTTCCATTAGAAACATCATTTCCATCTACTTCTTCCTTTTAGGTTATAGGTTCATCATTATATAGAAGTAATGTATCACATGACTTGGTGAAAATAAAACCACAACGATCTAGTTATCTAACCTCTCAAGTCAACCTACATAGTACTTGTGTCTCAGTAATATCTTCATCTCCCACTGTCTCTTGTGAAGATTGTTCCCATACCAACTCTCATGCATCTGGAGCATCAAATTCATTGAAGTAAATATTTATCCCACCATTTACATTAGAAATGTGCTCCCATTATAGAAATATGGATTTTATTTCCACAATAAATTTTCTATGATATGGTTCATATTGGAAATATCCTTTGGTTTCTTTAGGTTAACCTATAAAGATACACTTCATGCTTCTGGATGATAATTTTTCACTAGGTATAGTCTTGAAAAAAGCTTCTCATCCCCATACAATAATGTGTGATAGATTGGATTTCTTTATACAACAAAACTCATATGAAATACCATATTTTACTTAAGTTGTTACTTGAATAAGGGTATATGTTTCTGTCTGCAATTTGTATCCCCAAAATGATAACGTAAGAGTTGTATGACTCATCATTGATCTGACCATGTCAAGAAAGGTTTGATTCTTCCTTTCACTAACACCATTTTACTATGGTGTATAAGAAGGAGTGAGTTGAGATACTATCCCACACTCCTTAAAGTGATCAATGAAAGATTAGTTAAGATACTCTACACCATAGTCTGATCTAAGTGCCTTAATATTCTTACCAATATGGTTTTCTACTTCATATTGGTATTCCTGAAACATCTAAAAGGAATCAAAATTATACCTCATTAAGTATATATAAACATACCTACTATATTAATTGGTAAAATTAATGAAGTATGAAAGAACAACCCTTTACTCTAATGGAAATAGACCATATATGTCATTATGGATTAATTCTAGTAATTCAGTGGTTCTTTCTCATTTCCCAGAGAATGGATCTTTGGTCATTTTACCTTATAAACAAGCATGACATACATCCAAGAAATTTAAATCAGTTGAGTTTAAATACCTTTCTTGATGTAATTTCTATAAACACTTATCATTTACATGTATAATCCTATAGTGATATAGGCGGGTGTTATATGAGTCTCATTCATTGGTTTTTCCATTGATTATCATTATAGGGGTTTTATGTTCAATTATATACAAGCCATTGTTATGATGGTCCATACCATAGAATATGTTATCCTTATAAAAGAGATAACATTTATTTAAAAACTTGAAATAAAATCCCATAGTTCCCAAAATTGATACTGATATTATGTTTCTAGTAATCAAAGGAACATAATAATGATTATTAAATACAAGAACCAAACTACTAGGCAAAGTAATATGATAATCTCCCACTGCCAAGGCTTCTAGAATCACACCATTTGCATCCCAAAGATCCACATAAACCATTTTAATCTTATTGAATATACTTGGTTCTTGATTGTAAATTTAAATGTGTGATCTATATGCAATATCCAATACCCAACTTTTATATAATGAAAAATTACATTCAATAAAAAAATACCCAAAGTAAAAGAATTTCCTTGCCTCTTATTACCAGCTCTAAAATTATTCTTACAGTATCCTTTATTAGAACATTAAAATCAGATATCCTATTACTCATTTACCTCCGTCTATTTATTTATCCTTTTGTAATGATGGTGCATTAGTGTATTTGTCTTGGACTTAACCATAGACCCCTTAGCCTTTCCCTTTATAACACCCCGAAATTTTGTGAAATATATTTTTTCAAATTAATTTAATCTGTTAAATATTTTTTATCATACAAAACACTAAATTCATCTTTCATTACATGAAAAATTGATTTTGGATTTTATTACACACAACACCAAGTTTAGATTGCATCACATGTAATGTCGAGTTTAAATGAAATGTGACATACTATTAAAATATTATTGTTTAATATTATAGTTATCACTTAGCTGTTGGAATGAGGAGTATGAATAAGATTAAATAAATTATAAAAATATATAATTTAAACATCTATATAAAATTAATTTTTTGGTGACCAATTTATTAGAATAAAAAATAAGAACCATTTGAAAATAAAGGAAATAAATTTTTGGAAAATAAGTTTTCTGCGCACAAATGTGTTTTACATCAATAAATTAGATAAATAAATTTTAGTGAATGATTTTAATTTAATGTATATATTATATATTTAATAAAATATTTAGGATTCATATTATGTGTTTTCTAGATAATAGATAAGAATTAATCCAATTTTATGCTGAAAAACTGTATTTTTCTAAAAAACAGTTTTGTTGAATTTTGCACACTTGTTTTAAAGTTAATTTTTTAAAATTTTAGAAAATTTATTCGAAAAAATAATCTTCATTTATTAAATAATTATTTCAAAATTATCTTGGATTTAATTTTTTATAATTTTATAAAAAGATAATTTTTTCGAATGAATAGTAAAAATACTAGTTTTTATTATGAATGATCATTATTTTTAATGAATTTTAAAAAATAAAAATTATTTTAATATGGGTTTAAAAGTAAAATTAGTTAAATTATATGTCTATTAATTCAATTTAGTTCATTAGAATCAATTAAATATTTAATTTTTATATAAAAGCTTTTTAAAATTTTGAACACTTATTGAAAAACCACTTTCTCATCACATCTGTGAGTTTAATTTTAAATTAAAAATTTTCAATTCTATGAATGGAATTTTTAAAAATGGATTAAATATTTGGAATCATAATAATTTATATTTTATAATAATTTAAAATTAATTTTTTACCATGATGAATAGTAAAAATAATAAAAATTAATTAACGCTATTAAGGTAAAAACGAGTTTACTGGGGGGTTTAACTGAAAATATCAGTGTTAAAAATGAAAAAAATTATCCAAAAACGATTTTACGGACATATTTTGACCTTATATCTTATATTTTCCATAATTACACATTTTGGATTCTTGTGGCATGCGAAAAACATGGGAACACTTTTTTCTTTTCAAAAATTACAAGTGTGACACTCACCTTGTCACGACCCGTCCTCAGGGCCCGTGCCGTGACTACCCCAAGCCTGCCTTCCATAGGATAGGGGATGGTGACTATCACCAAAGGTTTAAATCCCGATAAAAAGGGAAGGCATTGCCTTTATAAAGTAAACAAACACCACAGAGTACGCTATCTGAGTAAACACTAGTAAACTGAGTATAAAAGTAAGTGCTGGAAAGTAAATGGGCCAAAATACAAACCCAACTGAAAGTAGAGTACAAATGAAAAGAAAATACAACAACAGAAAAGTAAAGCAGCGAGTCTGAGCTGTCCTCTGGAAATCCCACCTGAAGGGTGGGTACAAATAGTCTCCTCTGCTCCTCAGCTCCAGCCGTCCGCTCCGAGTACGTCCCGTCCAGTGATCCACCTCCAGGTACCGTCCATCTCCACGAGCTCCCACCTCGATCAGCGTTGTCCGTCGTCTGCATCCAACACAACGTAGTGCGGGCATATCCCGTGCAGGGGTGAGTATATGCTACTCAGTAGGGACCCCAAGACTCCTGAAGGTCTCCCAGTATCCACAAAGGATAAACCAAAAAGGAAAGATACAATCACAAAGTATCAACCAACTCTTCTTAGGTATATGCCCATACATACACCTAAGTCATCAATTCCAACTCGGCTCCAGCACACGAGCCCAAGTATAACTCAGTCCACACAGGAAAACATAACCCATTCCACATAGGAATTCACAACCCAATCCACACAGGAAAGCACAACAATCATATCGATGATAATGATTATAAGTTAAGACTCAGCTCACACAGGTATACACTTCATAAGATGATAGAGATGATCATATGTAGCCACTGATTCATCTAAGCTGTCAGACCCACATAGGATACAAGACCAGCTAAGCTGTCGGACCCACAAAGGATACAAGGCCAGCTACTCTGCCAGACCCACATAGGATACAAGTACAGATTCAAATACTACCAGACCCACATAGGATACAAGAACAGTAGTCAAGTACAACCAGACCCACATAGGATACAAGAACATTATTCATCGCCGTCGAACCCACAGAGGATTCCAGTACGGTCGTCGTCGCTGCCGAACCCACGAAGGATCCCAGTACAGTCGTCATCATCGTCACAATCGCAACCAGCTCTAGGGTTCCCGCACACAGCACACTTGTTTCCAGGAGGGTCCACTCCACGAGCCAAGGGGTCGATACATCAACTGTCACGAAGTCTAGAGTTGATGTATCGCTAAGTTCTGTCTCGTCAAAAGGAACTCAATGCGACATACAGTGCGTCAATCGGACGCCCGATCTGAGAGATATTGGCTTTTTCGTCCGAGGGTCCCGGTTGGGTTTTAAGTCAAAACCAACCCGAACGTACTCCAACTTTATCCAAACCTTGACCGGATTAATCCAAATGAACCGTCTCACTAAGAGGAATCCATCAAAGTCGAAGACACGTCAATCGGACGTCCGGAGCTCAAGTTATAACTGTTTACATTCCGAGGGCCCAGTTGGTTTCGTGTTCGAACCAACCCAGACATACCCAAAGTTCTCCGAAACCCTGAGTGTAATATACTAAAATGACCTTCTGGATCCAAGGATCTCTACGCAACTGACGGTGCATCGTTCGGAGGTCCGTAGCCCAAGTTATGGGTGTTTGAACAGATCTGTCCGGAAACAGGGGATTTGGGCCTGGTCTGACCCGGCCCAATACCCCCTGGGTCGGCCCGAACCGGGTCGAACCGACCCATGTCCGGGTCTGGACCGGTTGGGTGTGGGCCGGCCTAGCTGGTATGGCCCAGCCCAGTCGGTGCGGCCCGGCCCGACGCGGGGGTCCGGCCCGGCGCGGGCGGTCCGGCCCGGCACAGGCGGTCCGGCCCGGCACAGCCGGTTCGGCGCGAACGCGAAATGGGGGGGGGGGGGGGGGGGTGGGGGGCGCTGCCCTTCTATTTTTTCAAAACGGCAGACCCCTGTGGGGTCTGCCCTAGGTGCGTTGGCCTGGGGTTACGACCCTCGGACTTCCCGAATTGGCCGGCTGTAATGGCCGGCCGGAGCTGCCGCGGGACCTGCTGGTTTCGCCTCCTGGAGCGCCGCCGACCAGCGGAGTCCGGCCGCCCTCCTCTACACTACCGCAAACTTATGTCGTGGACCTTGTCTGACTGGCGGGGCACGACGGCGCTACGCCCCTCCGCCACGGCCCACCCTTAACCATGGCTTCCTTGGGATTCACCGGCGCGGCGCACCGGTGCCGCGCTCCTTCACCGCGGCCCGCTCCGATCACGGTTCCCTCATTCCCGCGCGGTGCGACGGCACCGCGTCGCCTCCATTTCAAGTGAAAATAAAGTTCCACAATGAAGGGGAGGAGGATCGACCATGTTTGTGCGGTCTGGATGCCTCTTGTTATTTCGATAACAAGCAGCTAATTATTTAACAACAAAACTCGTTAAATAAAACTCGAATGAAGAAACAAACCCTACCTCGAAGAAGTCCGCGGAAGCTAGCGTCGCAGAAAACGACGTCGCGGGGTAAGGCTTCGTATACATCGACAGTGAACATCCAATGAATGAGCGGCGTCTCCCTTTCTTCAACATGGGAAGAAGATGAAGAGGCGTGACGACGTTCTTCATCCAGGTATAGATGTTCTTCGCCGGGAAGATGAATTTCTTCAAATGTTGGAACTCACTTTCTCCCCAAAATCTCCACACAACGAAACAACCACAATAAAATAAGGCATTTTCCTTATTTTATTTACTTATGCCAACCTTTTTCAAAATTCAAAAACCTTAACTCCCTTAATTAATTAGTCTTGAATTGACAAAATTAATGGTGAGATAAGTTGGCATGCATTCATGAGGAAGAGAGTTAGCCACAACATTTAATACAAGGGAGGTTTAGAGTGGTTATGGAATTTGAAGGGATGGGACTCATGTGGGCCCACCTCACTAATATCCTAACAACAGTCGAGTGGGTCCCACCCCAACTCCCACACATGGGGTTTAACCACTTATAAGTGAAATAAAATTTGTAACACAATTTTATTTCTCCTTATACTTAATCCACAATTTTTTTAACAACTCTTTGCAAGAAAACGCAACTCCAGTAAGGGTCTTCTTAAGCAATTACCGGCGTTACGGTTTCATCGGTGCCCTCAGATTTCGATTTCGAGCAACGGTTCAAAAGTTAGAAAAAAACCCACTCGTTCGTTCACTGAACGTACCCGAGCTAAACTTTGGAAATTGATTCCGGGCACACCGGGCCTCGAAATTAGGTGCCGTCAGAAACTGCGTACTCGTAAAATCCCAAAGAATTTAAGAAAAAAATTTCCTCGAAATTTACGGGTCTTTACTTTACTCCCACCTCAGGGCTTTACGTCCCTATAAAGATACATCACAAACTAGGGGAACAAATGAGGGTACTGAGCATGCATCTGAGCCTCCCGATCCAAATGCTCTCCTGGAGGTTCCCGTGCTGCCACCTGATGCGTACTAGTGGAATTGACCGCCCACGTAGGACCCGCTCCCATCGATAATCGATCTCCACCAGGACCTCCGCAAAAGTCGCCCCATCATCAATGACCAGCTCCCCATGGTCGATGATATGCGTCGGGTCGTGCACGTATATCCTCAGCTGAGATACGTGGAATAGGTCGTGCACCCGGTGCAACTGAGGTGGTAGAGCTAGGCGATAAGCCACCTCACACATCCTGCTGAGAACCTGGAATGGTCCTATGAAGCATGGAGATAACTTTCCGTGCTGGCCAAATCTCCGTAATCCACCTCTAGGTGATACCCACAAGAAAAAGTGGTCTCCATCCTCGAACTCTAGTGGTATCCACCTCCTGTCAGCATAAGACTTCTGTCGGCTCTGAGCTATCCTCATCTGCTCCTAGATGACTTGAACCTTCTCTGTTGTGGCCTGGACCATCTATGGTCCCACAAGTGATGATTCCCCAGGGTCTTTCCAGCACAAAGGTGATTTGAAAGGTCGGCCGTACAATGCCTTGTATAGTGCCATCCCGATGGTGGAGTGGTAGATGTTGTTGTATGCAAACTCCACCAAAGGTAGGTGATCCTCCCAGCTGCGACCAAAGTCGAGGACACATGCACGGAGCATGTCCTCGAGAGTCTGAATGGTCCTCTCCCACTGATCATCTGTCTGAGGGTGAAAAGCGGTGCTCAGGCGTAGCTACGTCCCAAAAGCCTCCTACAACCCCTTCCAAAGCCGGTAAGTAAAACAAGCTTCTCGATCAGAGATGATAGATGATGGCACACCATGAAGCCATATGATCTCTTGAATGTAGAGACATCCCAAACTCTCCACTGATCCCTGATCTCTGATGGGTAGGAAGTGGGCCGACTTGGTGAGTCGGTTGACGATCACCCAAATGGAGTCATGTCCTCTGAAAGTACGCAGAAGTCCAGTCACAAAATCCATAGATATCCCATCCCACTTTCACTTCGGCACCTCCAAGGGCTGTACCAAGCCTACTGGTACCTGGTGCTCCGCCTTCACCTGCTGGCCGGTGAGGCATCGAGAAACGAACTCGTGCACAACCTTCTTCATACCCAGCCACCAGTGCTGCCGTCTGAGATCCGGGTACATCTTCACCACTCCTGGATATACCTCTAAAGGGGAAGTGTGAAAATCTCTCAGAACCTCCTCCTATAATGTAGCTGGTACCATGGTACGTCCTCTAAAAAGGATGACGTGCTCTCCTCCTATAGAGAATCCATCAGGTGCCTGTCCTGTGGAAATCTGTGCACGTCGCGTCTCACAGTCAGCGTCCCCAAACTGTGCCTCTCTAATCCGCTGAAGAAGTGGAGGTGTGACTGTGAGTGACTGAAGAAAGGCTGCCTCATCTTTATCCACTAAGGATATCTGTAAAGAGGCTAGCTGCTCTGTCGCCTCTCCAAGTAGCTGAATGACCGTCCTCCTGCTGAGAGCATCGTCTACTACGTTCCCCTTTCCAGGAGTATATACTATCTCAAAGTCATAGTCCTGGAGGTACTCGAGCCATCGCCTCTGTCTTAGGTTCAGGTCCTTCTGTGAGAAGATGTACCTGAGACTCTGGTGGTTAGAATAGACTTTAAATCGCTCTCCCATCAGATAGTGCCGCCACATCTTCATAGCGAAGACCACTGCTGCTAACTCCAGGTCATGGGTAGCGTAGTTCTGCTCATGCTGCCTCAACTGTCGTGATCCATAGGTGATCACTGCCCGCTCCTGCATCAAGACACACCCAAGTCTGGTCCCTGATGCATCACAGTAGACTACGTACCCTACTCCCTCCTCCGGTAGCCTCAAGATGGGTGCACTGGTCAATCTCTATCTCAACTCCTAGAAGCTCTGATGACATCTATCTGACCACATGAAGGGTTTACCCTTCTTCTTCAAAGATAAAAGCGGTGCTAAAACTCTAGAGAAGTCTGGCACAAATCTCTGGTAGTACCCATCCAAACCTAGGAAACTTCGCACCTCCGTCACGCTCCTGGGTGGCTCCCAAGCTAGCACTACCTCGATCTTTACAAGATCCACTGCAACTCCAGCCTCTAAGATGATGTGCCCCAAGAAGTGGACCTCACGTATCCATAACTGACACTTAGAGAGCTTACCATAAAGCTGGTGCTCTCGGAGTGTATCTAATACAACCCACAAGTGGAAGGCGTGATCCTCCTCAGTAGTCGAATAAATCAATATGTCATCAATGAAGACCATGAAAAATCGATCGAGGTAAGGCTGGAAGATCCTGTTAATGAGACTCATGAACACTACTGGAGAATTGGTTACACCGAAAGGCATAACCAAGAACTCATAGTGGCCATACTGACACCTGAAGGCTGTCTTCTGCACATCCTCGTCTCGAACTTTGAGCTGATGATAGCCTGACCTAAGGTCTATCTTCGAGAACCATCGTGCTCCCTTGAGCTAATCGAAGAGGTCGTCAATCCTCGGAAGCAGATACTTGTTCTTCACGGTAACCTGATTTAGGCGACGGTAATCGACACATAGTCACAAGCTCCCGTCCGCCTTCTTAGCGAACAAAATTGGGGAAGCCCAGGGTGAAACACTGGGTCGAATGAATCCCTTACCCTACAAGTCCTCCAGCTATAGCCATATCTCTAGAAGCTCAACGGGAGCCATCCGATATGCTGGAGTAGATATCAGGGCTGTCCTGAGGTATAAGTTAATGTAGAATTCTACCTCTCTGCGAGGAGGTAGTCCTGGAAGGTCGTCAGGAAAAACGTCCGCATACTGATCCACCACTACAGAAAAACTCGGACTCTGCACGTCCACTGCTCCTAGGATGAGGCTAGCCAACTGATGAGTGATCGGCTGTCCTCTCCTCTGCGTGAGTCCATCCTACGCTGCAAAGTATCCCTTCTCACTGGTGAAGGTGAAACAGCTCCCATCGGTGTGGAAACACTGCACCTTGCGCCTAAAACAGTCTATCTGAGCATGAAATGTAGATAACAAATCCATTCCCAAGATGACGTCGTAAGGCCTCGACACCACTACAAGAAGATCCCAGTCGAAGCTCTTGCCTCTTAGAGTAAGCTCACACTGTCGGCACCAGTGCGTAATCGTCGAGTCTTCTCCCGTAGGAGTCTCTAGACGTAAGGATCGAGCCAACGGCTCTGTCAGAATCTCAGAGCTCTGAACAAGGGTAGTGGCAATGAAAGAATGACTCACTCCTGTGTCTATAAGAACTGCAACAAGGGTGGAGTAGACACAGATAGTACCTCCAATCATCTCAAGTGCGCCGTGGTCGTAGGCCTCCGCTACCTGAAGCTGAGCCTGCCTCTGTCCGCCAGCTCTCTGTGGTCGGGGTGGACCTCCTGGCGGTGGTGGTGGTAGAGCCTCAAAGCGTCTCCCCCCACCTGCTTCTCGGCCAACTCCTCTACCTCGTCCACCTTCTCCCTCCAGATTGTCACGGTCGAACCTCTTCCTCTTACTGGGTGGTCCCTCAACCGTTTTCTGCTCCTCTGTATGGTGGGTTGGGCAGTCACGAGCCATGTGGCCCTGCCCACTGCATGCATAGCACTATCTGATCCTCGTAAGGCTGGCTCTGCGCCGTGTGCCCTGCACCTCTGAGCTAGTATCCTGAGGTCTTCCACCTGATGGTATAGTCTGCTTGGATCACTGTGACATCCGTCGAATGCCAGCTGTAGAAGACTCCGCTACATGCCGCCCTGCGGTAGGCCTCGCTGCTGGTGTAGGATCAGCAAGAAATCTCTCTACAAGAAGGGATCGCTCCAGTACTCCTTCTTACGTCGGAATGCTGAGGGAGATCATCGATGCCCTGATCTCATGCCTCAGTCCCTGCTCGAAGGTCCGGGCCTGGAAGAATGGGTCCCGTACCATGTCCGTGGAATAGCACGAGATATCGGTAAATCTCGCCGAGTACTGGACTACAGTCATGCTGCCCTATCGCAGCTGTAGTAGCTCATGGATGCGCACCGCACAGAGGGTGGCTGGAATGAACTCCGAGCGAAAGAGGCTCTCGAAGTTCATCCAAAGAAGAGATGCCTCATCATGCACCTGGAGCATCAGGCTACACCATCTACTTGCTGCCACGTGCAGGAGACTCGCTGCAAGGATCACCATGAGGTCTTCTGGTGTCCCTACTAATCTGAAAATTCGATCAACAGCCTCCAGCCAATCCTCAGCTGCCTGAGGGTCCGTCTCCCCGCGGAACCTGGGTAGTTTCTGACTCTGAAACTCGTGCAGTGCACTAATGCAACGTGCACTCTCAGCTGCTGGGGCTGGTGGCATCGGTGGCTCGACGGGTAGAGGTACCGCCGGTGCCTCCGCTATAAAAGGGCCCTGTACCGAGGCCTCGTCGCTCAGTGGGTTGTCGTCTCGCACAAAGCTCAGAACCCTAGATGGCTACCGTCGTGAGGCCATCCTGAAAAGAGACAGGTGCACCACTATCAATACAGTATACCTGGTGAGCTGAATCAAGTAATCACACAGAAAACTTTGAAACACACATGCAATCAATTTTTCCGTACACTGAGTCGGAAATCAGAAGTCAGAGGGTCCTGGTATATGGATACGTCAGCCGCCACACCAACACTAGACTCCCTATACTGATAACCACACTCAATACCCTTAACACTATTGCTTCACATAGAAGAAAGATCAGAGTCCTGAGTTCTGCGGTAGAACCGAACTCCTCTAATACCAATTTGTCACGACCCGTCCTCGGGACCCGTGCCGTGACTACCCTAAGCCCGCCTTCCATAGGCCAGGGGATGGAGACTAGCACCAAAGGCGTAAATCCCGATAAAAGGAAAAGGCATTGCCTTTATAAAGTAAACAAACACCATAGAGTACACAAGCTGAGTAAACACTAGTAAACTAAGTACAAAAGTAAGTGCTGGAAAGTAAATGGGATAGAATACAAACCCAAATGAAAGTAGAGTACAAATGAAAAGGAAGTACAACAATAGAAAAGTAAAGCAGCGAGTCTAAGACGCCCTCTAGAAATCCCACCTGAAGGGTGGGTACAGATAGTCTCCTCTGCTCCTCGGCTCCAACCATCCGCTCCGAGCACGTCCCGTCCAGTGATCCACCTCTAGGTACCGTTCAGCTCCACAAGATCCCACCTCGATCAGCACTGCCCGTCATCTGCATCCAACACAACGTAGTGCGGGCATAGCCCGTGCAAGGGTGAGTATACGCTACTCAGTAGGGACCCCGAGACTCCCGAAGGTCTCCTAGTATCCACAAAGGATAAACCACAAAGGAAAGATACAATCAAAAAGTATCAACCAACTCTTCTTAGGTATATTCCCATACATACACCTAAGTCATCAATTCCATCTCGGCTCCAGCACACGAGCCCAAGTATAACCCAGTCCACACAGGAAAACATAACCCATTCCACATAGTAATTCACAACCCAATCCACACAGGAAAGAACAACAATCATATCGATGATAATGATTGTAAGTTAAGAATTATCTCACATAGGTATACACTTCGTAAGGTGATAGAGATGATCAGATGTAGCCACTGATTCATCTAAGCCGTCAGACCCACATATGATACAAGACCAGCTAAGTGTCAGACCCACAAAGGATACAAGACCAGCTACTCTGCCGGACCCACATAGGATACAAGTACAGAGTCAAATACTACCGGACCCACATAGGATACAAGAACAATAGTCAAGTATTGCCAGACCCACATAGGATACAAGAACAATAGTCATCGCCATCGAACCCATGAAGGATTCCAGTACGGTCGTCGTCGCTGCCGAACCCACGGAGGATCCCAGTATAGTTGTCATCGTCATCGCAATCGCATCCAGCTCTAGGGTTCCCGCACACAGCACGATCGTTTCTAGGAGGGTCTGCTCCACGAGCCAAGGGGTCGATACATCAACTATCACAAAGTCCAAAGTTGATGTATCACTAAGTTCCGTCTCATCAAAAGGAACTCAACGCGACAGACGGCGCGTCAATCGGACGCCCGGTCTGAGAGATATTGGCCTTTTCGTCCCAAGGGCCTGATTGGTTTTTAAGTAAAAACCAAACTGACCATACTCCAACTGTTTCCAAACCTCGATAAGATTAATCCAAAAGAACCTTCTCACTAAGAGGAATCCAAAAAAGTTGATGGCATGTCCATCGGATGTCCGGAGCTCAAGTTATAAGTGTTTCTGTTCCGAGGGCCCTGTTGGTTTCGGGTTCGAACCAACCCGACCATACTAAAAGTTCTCCTAAACCCTGAGTGTAATATACCAAAACGACCATCTAGATCCAAGGATCGCTACGCAACTAAAGGTACATCGTTCGAAAATCCGTAGCCCAAGTTATGGGCATTTAAACGGATCTGTTCGGAAACAGGGGATTTGGGCCCGGTCCAACCCGACCCAATACCCCTGGGTTGGCCCAAACTAGGTCGACCCGACCCAGGTCTAGGTCCGGCCCGGTTGGGTGCAGCCCGGAATGGCTGGCAGGGCCTGGCCCAGCCGGTGCGGCCCGGCCCGGCGGGGGCGGTCCGGCCCGGTGCGGGCGCCCGCGCGCTGAGCGGACGCGGAAGGGGGTGGGGGGGGGGGGCTACCCCCCTGTTTTCCCGAAATGGAGGACCCCTCTGGGGTCCGCCCTAGGTGCGTTGGCCGGGGGTTACGACCCCCGGACTTCCCGAATCGGCCGGCCGTAATGGCCGGTAGGAGCTGCCGCGGGACCTGCTGGTCCCGCCTCCTGGAGCGCCAGGGGCCGGCGGAGTCCGGCCGCCCTCCTCTACACTGCCGCGGCCTTAGGCCGCGACCCTTGTCCAACCGGCGCGGCGCGACGACACCACGCCCCTCCGCCGTGGCCCTCCATAGTGCTCCGGCGCGGCGCAACGGCGCCACGCTCCTTCACCATGGCCCGCTCTGGTCGCGATTCCCTCATTCTCGTGCGGTGCGACGGCACCACGTCACATCCATTTCAAGCAACAATAAAGATCCACAATGAAGGGGAGGAGGATCGACCGTGTTTGTGCGCTCCAGCCTCCTCCTGTTATTTCGATAACAAGCGGCTAATTTTTTAACAACAAAACTCGTTAAATAAAACTCGAATGAAGAAACAAACCCTACCTCGAAGAAGTTCGCGGAAGCTAGTGTCGCGGAAAATGACTTCGTGGGGTAAGGCTCCATATACGTCGATGGTGAACGTCCGATGAAGGAGCGGCATCTCCCTTTCTTTGACGCGGGAAGAAGATGAAGAGGCGTGACGACGTTCTTCTTCGAGGTAGAGATGTTCTTCGCCGGGAAGATGAAGTTCTTCAAATGTTGGAACTAACTTTCTCCCCAAAATCTCCACACAACGAAACAACCACAATAAAATAAGGCCTTTGCCTTATTTTATTTACTTATTCCAACCTTTTTAAAAATTCAAAAACCTTAACTCACTTAATTAATTAGTCTTGAATTGAAAAAATTAATGGTGAGATAAGTTGGCATGCATTCATGAGGAAGAGAGGTAGCCACAACATTTAATAAAAGGGAGGTTTAGAGGGGTTAGGGAATTTTAAGGGGTGGGGATCGTGTGGGACCCACCTCACTAATATCCTAACAAGAGTCGAGTGGGTCCCACCCTAACTCCCACACATGGGGTTTAACCACTTATAAGTGAAATAAAATTTGTAACACAATTTTATTTCTCCTTATACTTAATCTAATTTTTTTTAACAACTCTTCACAAGCAAACACAACTCCAATAAGGGTATTTTTAATCAATTACCGGTGCTGTGGTTTCATCGGTGCCCTCGGATTTCGATTCCGAGCACCGGTTCAAAAGTTAGAAAAAACCCGCTCATTCATTCACTGAACGTACCCGAGCTAAACTTCAGAAATTGATTCTGGGCACAACGGGCCTCGGAATCAGGTGCCGTCAAGAAACTGCATACTCATAAAATCCCAAATAATTTAAGAAAAAAATTTCCTTGAAATTTACGGGTATTTACACACCTCTCTTATAATAGGACACCCCTATCGTCTTCTATTCACACTACCAGAACCATTTTTTTTCTAAAAATACCTACTCAAATAAATTCCTTACTTCCATACACTCATCCTAGAATCTATATTTTGTTCATAAAGCTAACCTAAGAATCCTTTTGGTGCAAACCAATAGAAGTTGTCCGAAGAAGAGGTAATATCCCTAACCGAGTGTTTTATTTTATTTCTTTCTCCACCTCCTTAAATTATTATTAAAACATGTTAATATTATCAAATCACTTTATTATATATAATTATATGTTATTATGTTAATTTCATAACCTAAATCCTTATCCTCTTCTATCAAATGAGATATGAAATCATCATTCATGTGTATAGAGGACTACCGCCTCATGAACCGATGTTATTCATTTTCCATCACCACCTCTCATAGCTGGATATAATGATAGAATTAATATTTATATATGGTAATTATTATATTATTATAAATCTATAATTATAATACCATATCTATATTATTACCTCCAAACCTATTGGGAAAACAATAACGTCGCTCGTGTGTATGACCGACTACCGCCTCATAAATCGATGTGATGTGTTTTTCATTTCTAATTTACTTATATGGTAATAAGGATAGATTAAATAAATATATATTATATTTTTAAAATAATTATAATTAATTAATTGTGATGTCACATATAATATATAACATTTTAATTTCCATTCCATGGGGGATACAATAACATCATTCGTGTTATGGAGGACTACCGCCCTGTGAAGTAATGTGATTCGTTCTTCACATACACTTTACATGGAAGGTAATAAGGAAAAGTTTAAATAAAAATATGTGATATATATGAAATAAAATTATTCTATAATTTTTATATATTATTTAACTTTATTTATTTCAATCCTTCTAGAAAATGAAACAATATTCATGCATACGTACAGACCACCGTCCCCATGAACAGTGTATTTCATTTTCTATCTCTAACTTTTATGGATTACTATAAATAAATATATACTGAATATATATGATATTTATACCATGTTTCAAATTTTACATATGATACAACCATGATCAAAGTAAGAGGAAAAAAAATAAAAAATCAAAACTTACAATGAAAAATAAAGCAATTATTGCCCAAAACGCGACTTTAACATGGAACTTTTAATAAACGGGTAATAAAAAGTCATAATTAAATCATATATGATATTATATATATAAATATGGTTACTTAATATATTTATAATAAACTTATATTTATTATATAGTAGGTTTGAACATGTATGAAGGAATTCGAGATTAAGGTAAGGGATTTTCATCACACTTTTATTTTATGTGTGACATAATTCATATTTACCATGTGTTTATTTTATGTGATGTATATATTTCTCATGATTTTATTTTATGATTATTATCCTTAAAATTATGGGTATTTATCTAAACATTATAGTATCTCTCTTTCATGGGTTTTAGAGATCAAAATTTCCCAAAGTGGTAATGGATTTTTGTCTCAATTTGTCTTTTTTGGGAAATACATTATGTTTTACACCTATCTTCATTTATGAGGTGTATATACATACCATTTAACATGAAATATAATGAATTTATTTATTCTCATGTTATTTTAAGTTTCATTTAATGTTATTCCTTCATGGGTCTTACTATTCAAAGTTAATAAAGTGGTAAGAGTTTTATGATACAATCTCATTGTTTATCAAACTTATTTATGTTTATGTCTCTGATGATGAAATATTATGATCCATATCTTAAGAAACTAATTATTTCTTTATACTCTAGTTATTTAATTATAATAAAATTTTCCCTTCATTTTCCTCTCTTTATGTACTGAAGAGTTCAAAATAATATTTTTAAAGAAAATTGACTTTATTTCTCTCTTCGGTCAAAAACCACCTTTTCTTCAAAAACCATGTTTTCTAAAAAAAATTTCAATTTTTTTAACATTATATAAATTATTTAATAAATAAATTTTACCCAAGTTTTATTTTTTTACAAAATATTTTTAAATTAATCTTCATGTCATTTTCTAAACAATGCTCATTTGGATTTTACCAAAAATATGAAACAAATATTTATTTTAACATATACGGAATATATAGTATTTCTTACTATCATGACCACTCAATTATTTCAAGATTCCCTTAAAAGTTTTCAATGTTCTTTTAAAATAAAATATTTTCCTTGATATTTGGTTAATTTTTAGATTTTAAATAAATAATTTCAATGTGAAAAGTTATTTTCCTTATGAAATATTTTAATTTTTTTTGAATTTTCCTATATAAGTTTCAAAGGATGATTTAAAAGAAAATTACTTTACAAATATTTTTTGTTTTAAAAGTTTTTTTTCAAATTGGAAAATCTATTTTCATCAAGAAAAATTATAAGTGATTTTTCTTTGAAAATGATTTCCTATCTAAGATGTCATCCTTTGATGTTAATTATGATTTTATAGGGATAAGATCCAAGGATACCATGCTTATTATTTCTCTAAATGGTTTATGTTTGTGTTGAAAATATGTCTATGAAACCCTTTTATCTTCCATGGGTTATTACATGATAAAATTCTTATGAAACCCGCTTCTTTTTCCCTAGGTTATGCTTTTATGAAATTATGTAATGATTATTAAACCACTTTCTATTTTATAGGTTATGTTATGATGAAATTTTTATGAAACCCATTTCTTTTCATGGGTTGTGATATAATGATTTTTTATGATCTTGTGGAATACATATGTATAGATTATTTGATGGGTGGGACCTATATCTCCTTCCAATGAATTTTGTAATTATTAATGTTATATGAGCTCAAAGGGTATATGGGAGGTCATCACAAACCCAAAAGAGGGTATAAGGGAGGTTATCAAAAGCCTAAAAGAGGGTACACAAGTGGTTATCCCAATCCCAAAAGAGGGTACATGGGAGGTTATCCCAAGCCCAAATTAGGTACATGGGTGGTTATCTCAAGCCTAACATGTTATTAATTTCTTAGTGGGCATCATTTATATAATATTTTAAATTCTTATGTATATTCCACAAATCTATGTCTTATGCTATTGTTATTCTCTCATGGATCATGTTCTTTGATATAAGTTTTATTCATATCTTATGAACTACCAAGATTTATTTCATGATAAATGTTTATAATCTATGATATGTATGGTATGATTTTATAAGGTTATTATAATGTTATCATACCCATATACTCATGTTATACTGATATCTCCCTTGTTTATCCTTACTGAGCATCTGATCTCACCCTTTCTTATGTTTAATTTCTAGAGGTTATGAAGAAAGTTTTTTTTGTAGTGTATGTATATAAAGAGTACTAAGTAAGAATATATTTATGGGACACATTAAATATCTTTCATGAAATAAGAAAGTTAATATAGTCTATAGAGACACTAAACCTATAAGGTCTATGAGTGTGTATTTTGGAAATGTAATGAATATTAATCTATTAAGGTGTGATATCTATGTATGATAAGTTTGGGGTCTCTAAAACTTTCATCCTATTGGTCACCATAAAGAATAAAGAATTGATATTCTTCATATCCTTATTATCTTTTCAAACTAAGGTAAAAAATATTTGGGAGTGACTTTTTCATATTATTAATTTCATAATTAACAATACAATGTGAGAAGCTTGGTGGTAAAGAGGCAAGAATGAGACCATTTTCTAGTTCTTAGTTCAGTTTAAACCTAAGGGATTAAATTATTTCAATGCACTTTATAATCTTGAGTATATGAGTTTATAATTTATTCCCTTATACTATCATGCACCTATAGAGTATACTTGACATATCATACCGTTCTTGCCTCTCCCTCTCATGATATAACTATTGAAGGTGAGTTAGCATCTTATTGGTATCTTTATCCTCATACATTTTCTCCAATTGAATGGAAATTGATGAAAACATGATACATTTTACATCTGGTGCATCATATACATGTTTTTCCACTTGTATTTATCTTCCTTTTATCCCTAAGGAGGCTCAAAAAGATGTGAGGACTCTATCACATAAAGCTTCATCTCTTGGCATAGTACTATGTACAAGCTTCTGTACCATTCTAAGAGGTCATGACCAGTCAAGATATTTTATTTATCATATATTGATCATGATGATAATTTAATGGTGGTGTTGGTGATTTACATTTTTATCTATAATAAATAAATTTATTATTTAGCACTATCTCTTGATTACCTTTTAAATATTTTTAATTAGTTTATTAAATTATTAAATGTCTCCCACTAGTTTATCGAACCCCAGTATCCCTAACTACTAGACTCGGAATACTATGTCACTTGAGTATTATAGTGGAAAGTATCCTTGAAGCCTCACCTCATAGTCTACAATATTTTACTATGCCACTACTCAGAGAGTTTGAAGGTAGACACAAGACTGGCCAACCACATTGACTCACGGTTCCTTGAACTATTGAGTGAAATACCAGCTTATTGGAATCATAACCATGATTACATAAATTAATTGCCTATAAAGTGGTATTAATCTAGTTTTTACTATTTATTTTCTACCTCATTTATTTAATTCAACCCATCACTTTCATAAGAACTCCCCGATAATAGGAGACACCCTCAACTTTGGCTGATGAGCAACCCGTACACCCAGTTTTGTTGAAATGTGAGTGATAGAAGGAGTTCAAGAATTAAGATCAATTTTAGGATTTTTAAACTCAATGAATGTAATAGTAATTACCAAATATTTTTATGAAATAATTCTCTTTAAATAATTTAATTTTTTCAATAGATTGCGGTACGTGCAAGAGCGAGTTTAGACGAACCAAAAAACATTATTAAAATATCATATATCCATTATCATCTACCCATTGGATTGGTGGGTATGAAAATTAATAAATAAATTATGAAAAATATATGAACTAAACATTTATAAAATTAATTTATTACTTATAAAATTATTATCATTAAAAACAAAAAATATTTGAAAATAAAAGTGATGTTTTTTTTCTAAAAAATTATTTTTATGCATGTAATTTATTTTATATCAATATATTAAATTAATATCTATTGGTAAATGATTTTAAATAAATTTATATATTATTTAAATTATATTTTTTTAAATATTCAAAAAATATTTTTATAAGCATAGGATAAGAATAAATCCAGTTTTATGCTTAAAATTGTATTTCCCCCCTAAAAAACAATTTTGTGACATTTTGTGCACTTAATTTAAAAATAATTTATTAAATTTATATTTATTAAATTATATAAATTTAATTTAATATTTATTATCAGGTGGTTTAAATTTTATAATTAGGATGTTTTTATTTTAGGTCAATATGAATAGTAATTGTGGTAAAATTTATCACCTCGATAAAGGGTATGTTTGGTTAATATGGATTAAAAATAAGTGATAATGCCAAACATTTTCATCATAATTTTTATTAGATTAATATAATTAGACCCTTGACACCTAAGGTTTGAAATTGAGTTATTTAATGAACATTTATCCCTAAAAATGACATATATATTATTAAAATCAAAGAAAGTTATAAAATGTTACTCTATTTTTAGGATATCTTATTCGATACATAGGTAAAAAATTATGTTATGAATGAATTGAATATTTTATTTTTATATTAGGAAAATTATTTTCATTATAGAGTTTTTTTAATTTTTAGTAATTATATAATGGGCTTAATTTCTTAAGCATCACCGATGCAGTATTTTTCCATTTAATAAAAAATATAATAAATGATTTTAAAAACATTAAAAGTGATATAATTTTATTTATTCAATGTGACCCAAGAATTTTATATATCTATATGACATATTAGGGTGGTTTGAAATTATTATATTCAAATTAAACTTTTGTCTTGATGTATTTAAGGTTAAAATAAATGAATTGTGTCAAAATTGACAGTAATGATATTTTTTCAAAAGAATATTTTATTAAATTATTTAAAAATCATAAAAATATTTAAATAACACAAATTGATTATTATATTGCCGAAAATTTTATAAATTGGCTATTTATAGTCTAATTTTACCCTGTATGTAAAAATTACAACATTTTAATATTGAAAAATTCGTTACCATAGATAAAATTAAAATATGTTAACTTCGGGTTAATCAAAATGATAAGGTTTAATATTAAACCAAAACATGTCTAAATTCTTTTTTTATGGTATTAAAACCCTATACCACCTTATATTATAATACCATTCTATTTTAAGTTATTTGGATTAAGAATGAATTTATTACAATTTAAT
Source organism: Viscum album (assembly GCA_963277665.1). Classification (NCBI taxonomy): domain Eukaryota; kingdom Viridiplantae; phylum Streptophyta; class Magnoliopsida; order Santalales; family Viscaceae; genus Viscum; species Viscum album. The sequence goes on from OY728144.1 coordinate 188,140,664, forward strand.
CTTTTGAGAAATTCAAAAAGTGACCCTCACCTCAATTATAAAAGGAAACCTCCTCCATCACTTCATTAAAACACTTTGAGCCTTCTATATTTACAATAATATTTAAAATTATCTTCTAAACTTACCTTACCACATTATATAGGTCTTGGTTTTCCCAAAAGACCAACCCTAGATCCCTTTAGAGGATATCCAAATGAGTCATTTTGAAGAAGTGGTAATCACCTTAACCGTACAATTTCATTTTATAGTATTCTTAAATCCTATAAATCTATGATATATATCATAAAATAATAAATCCATTATACTAAATATGATAAAATTTTATTATTATTATTAAAAAACCATTATACACCCTCTTTCCCATCAAATAAGAAGTAAAAGTATCACTCGTGCATACATACGACTTACCATCTCCATGTAGCGATACAATTCATTTTTAATAACCAAATTTTATGGATGGGAATTTTTATTGGTTTAATATTTATATATTATTTTTTTGACATAATTATAATTTTGGAATGATAATATCAGGTCTGCCTTCTTGCTATCCAATATTTTAGGAAACGATAACGTCACTCAAGTGTAAGTATGGACTACCATCTCTATATTGCGATGTGATTCATTTTTCATTTATATTTAACATGAATGGTAATAAAAATGAATTTTATGAATATATATTGTATATATGATATAGTAATTATTCTATAAAGGTGAATTATTATTTTCCTTTCTTTCATCCAATCAAGAAAAAATGGAAACAACGTTCATGCGTACGTACAACCAACCACCTCCATGAATGATGTAATTCGTTTTTTATATCTACATTTTGTGAATGATTATAAATATGTATATAATGAATATATATGATTTTTATACCATTATTATCATTATGGATAATATGGGACCATGATCAAAGTATAAGGACTAGGACCGCCAAACCAAAACATGCTTGGAAAATGAAGTAGTTATCACCCAGAACAGTGATTTTAATAACAAATTATTAATAAATGGATGATAATATGTTATAGATAAATCATAAATGGTGTGATATATATGAACATGGATATGTAATACATATATAATTAATCCTTATTTATTATATATGAGGTTTGAACATGGACAAGGAAAGGCAATACTTTAGGTAAGCGTTTATTTTACAATCTCATCATTATTAAAGTTTGCTTATGTTTAAGTCTCCACTGGAGAATATTTGTCTTCCATTTCCATGTTTTATAAAAATATTTTCAATTTTTTTTTAAATTTTATCCTACAATTTCTTAAAATCATTTTTACCCTTGTTTTACTTTCTACAAAATGGTTTTAAAGGAATCTTTTTGTCGAGGTACTTCGTGACTTTTCTGAAAAAAATTTATAAGGAATTTTTTTAACTTATATAGAATGAGAATATTTTTCCATAGTTATGAATACTCAATGATTTTAATCTTACTTTATAAGTTTACATGTTTTTTTAAAATAAATTTTTTTCTTTTATAAGTGCACATATTTAAAAATAAAGTGATTTCAAAATGGAAAGGCTATTTTCCTTTTATTCCAAATGATCTTTAAAAATAATTTTCTGTCTAAGATGAAATAATTTGATGTTACTTAAGATTTAATGGGGATATGGTCAATGGATATCTTTTTTATTATTTCTCAAAATGGTTTATTTTTATGGTAAAAAGATGAAATGTTTATGAAACCCGTTTATTTTCCTTGGGCTATGTTATGATGAAATTTTTATAAAACCCATTTCTTTCATGGGTTATGATATGATGAATAATTTATGATCATTTGGAACACATATGTATTGTTTTAATTATATGACTATTGGAACCTGTATCTCCCTCCAATTCATTGGGTAAAGTATTATATCTCATGAGATAGTTATGAGAAACAATTTGAAGTTCTTGATCTGTTATGGGAAACAAGTTGATGTGCTTGATCCACTATAGGAAATAAGTGTTTATGCTTGATCTTATGCTCTTAATAGTTATAATTGACTTAAAAAATGGTTTCTATACTTATTATGGTACCACACACATGAACTTATTTTTCATTATTGAGTTATGATGAATTATAATTCTAATAATTCATGTCTTTTGAAATGTCAATGTTTTATGCCATAACTCATGTTTATGTTATTTTTAGATTGGGAATGAACTTTTAAAATTATGGGAAAGATATAATGCCTTTATGATTTCATATGATCAAAAATTGATATCTCCCATGTTTACCCTTACTGAGAATTCAAGCTCACCATTTTATTATGTTTTCTTTCCCCAGGTTATAAAGAAAGTTTTTAGTAAGGTATGCCTATGAATAGTACTATATGGGAAGATATTTAGGTCATATATTGAAGACATTTCATTAAATAATAATATTTTATATCTAATCTCCAAAGCGTCTAAAACTTTATGGTTCTATCATGGATCATATTTTTATATATTGAATATTCATCAAAATAGATGTAATATTTGTGTATAAAAATATCAGACCATTATAGTTAGTATCAAATGAGTGTTTAGTCAATATTTAGAGATTAGGGTTAGAAAACTTTTACAAAAACCCTAGGGATACTTATAAGTATAGGATAAAATCCCAAAGTTTTTATAATGATCATAAACGACCTAGGTTAAATCTAAGGTTCCATAAAAGAAGGTGTTCCAATTTTGAAATTCTATAAATCGTTTTTTAGAATTATGTGGTTTTCCAATATGATTATTGTTTCTCACACTATGATTTTTGGTTTTAGTCAATGGATGTAACCTGAATGAATCATGCTAATTCTAAATGTGATGGATAATGAAATGATTTTCCACCTGAGAAGCCAAATGTTATGGGAGATGTAATGAAAATATTGATTCTATACTCATGTAAATTTCTTAGGTTACAAATCATTATGAGTTTCTAAATGATCAAATAAGGGAACAATGTGCTGTTGAATATTTCATGAGGAAAAATCCACCTTATTTTAGTGGATATTCTAAACCACCAGTGGTTGATTGATGGATCAATACCATTGAGAAAATATTTTCTATTCTTCAATGCTTGAGACATGAAGTTTTCTTAAATTTTTATCATCTGAAAGGATAAGCATATCAATGATGGAATATTATCATTAATATGAGGAAAATGAATAAATTCCATGGAATGAGATGAGTTTAAGGGTATATTATTTAGTAAGTAATTTCTTCATATTCTATAAACAAATATGAAGATGGAATTTCATGAGCTGAAGATAAAAGGATGAATAATCCATTGGTACCTATGAGTGAAATTTTACAAGGCTTTCAAGGTATCCCTATGGTTGAATTATTATCCCTAAATGTAAAATTGATCGATTCTTTGGTGGCCTAAAACCAAGTCTCAAAATGGAATTAATAATAACATATTTCAGTATCTATAAAGAAATAATTTGATGTACACTCAAAGTAGAAATAGAAATTAGAGATTACAACCATTCCCATGACTTTGATAAGAAAAGAAAGATTGAGTCTCATGAAAACAAAAATAAATCACAAGGTGGAAATAAATTCTAACCATTTTCATGATATAAATCTGGGAAGAAACATCAAGGGAATTATTCGTATAGAACTGATAAGTGCTTTAAATATGGGAAGGTGGGTCATAAATCCCATGAATTTATAAAAATGATGAATCATATGGTTAATGAAATTGAGGAAAATAAGACACCAAATAATGCACTACCCACAATCCATTGATTCAAATACAAGGAGTATGAGAATTATTCCAACTAATGTATGAATCTGAATATTTTTGATGATCAATGTAAATAACCTATTAAGAGAAAATAAAAATGTAAATCTCATGTGATCACAACTTCTGAAGTGGGTTACAAGAATGATGTGGTGAAAGGTACACTTATCATCCACTCTAGAGATCCTAATGTCTTATTTTATTCTTGATCCACCTACTCTTTTATTTCTAAATAATTTTCTATGGGTATCTTCATATCACCTTAACAATTATATTTTGTGTTAGCTGTGAAAAATATTAACAGAACAACAATGGAATCTCAAGTCTATAGTTATTCTATGATTTATGTTTTTGGAAAAGTGATTCCTATAGATATTTTGATTCTCCATTTAGTTGAATTCAATGTGATTCTTAGCATGTATTTTATTTATCTATATAGATCCCATATCAAGTGCTGAGGAAAGGAAGTCACATTTCATATTCCGAATAAACCTATGATTATTTATCGATGCGAGGATAAATATGAACTTCCAATATAAATTTATTCCATATTGTGGGTCTTAATTACTATATATAAAGGTTATATATATTAGATTGTTGGGGAGAAACTCAATATTAAAGATAAACTTATTGTATGGGAGTTTATTGATGTATTTACAGTAGAATTTCTGGGTCTTCCAATGAATCTTGAAGTTGATTATTCAATATAAATCATTCCTGGTATTATGACTATTTGAAAGACTCCTTATAGAATGAAATCAATTGAGTTGTAGGAATTGAATAAGAGACTCTAGTAGAATCTTTATAAGAGATTCATTCAAACACACATGTCACCTTGGGGTGTACTTATCTAGTTTGTTAAGAAGAAAGATGGATCAATGAAAATATTTATTTATTATTTATAACTTAACAAGATCACTATCAAGAAAAAGTGTCCTATAACTCATATTTAAGGCTTATTTGATCAATTACATGGATCTCAATACTTTTAAAAGATTTATCTTCGTTTTGGATATCATAAATTGATGGTTAAGAAGGATGATGTACCCAAGATAACATTCCATACAAGGTATGGACACTATGAATTTACAGTGACACCTTTTGGTATTAATAATTCCCCTACAATCATTATGTATTTAATGAATAGAGACTTTAGATATTACCTTGATTAACTTGTGGTAGTTTTTATAGATAATAGTTTTGTATATTCAAAGAGAATAGAATAGAATTAAGATCACTTGATTATTGTGATGAAGAACCCGAATAAGTATAATATTTATGAAATATTTACCAAGTGTGAATTTTGAATTCATAAATTTTCATTTTTGGGTTATATAATCTGAAGTGAGGATATATTAGTTGATCCTTCAAATCCAAAAGTTAATGAGAAATGGACTATAAAAACCACGGTGACTAAAATCCATACATTTCAAAGTTTGGAAAGATATTATTGATGTTTTGTGAAATATTTCTCATGATTATCTAATACATTAACTAAGTTGACTTGAAAATGAGTTAAGTTTATGTAGAGAGAGAAACATGAAGAGAATTTCAAGGATTATAAAAGAAGGTTGGTCAGTGCACCTATTATCACACTAAACTATAGTGGAGAATGGTTTATGATCTATAGTGATGCATCAAAGAAGGGAATGAGATGTTTTCTCATGAAAAATGATAGGGTTATAGCTTATGTCTCACACTAATTTATGGTCTATGAGAAAAATTACCCAACTCATGATTTAATGTTAGATTTAGTATTTTTTCATTAAAGATATGGAGGAATTATCTCTATGGAGAAAGGCGTGACATATATACTGATTTAAAAAGTTTGAATTATATTTTCACCAAAAAAGAAATGAACATGTTCCCAAGAATATGGTTTTAGCTGATTAAATATTATGGATGCTCAATACATTACCACCCCGGGAAAGCGAACAATGTGGCAGATGCTTTGAGCCAAAAGGATCATGCTAGCTTATCTATGATTAGGATAAAAAAGATCCAATATTCATGGATTTACAAAGGATGTATTTTTAAATATTAATGGAAGGGGATAAATATTATAAGGCTCAAATAAATGTTCAAACATCTATCCAAGTGAATATTAAAGAGGCATAAAAGGAAGATGTAGAGCTGAAAAAGAAGGTGAGAAATGTTACTAAGTTAAACCTTTATTATGATGGAATAATAAAGTGTAGGAACCATGTTTGTGTCCCACCGATACCATATTTTAAAGATCTATTGGATGAGGATCATAGTTCATTATTCTCTATTCATCCTAGAAGTAAAAAGACATATAAAGACCCAAAAGAGTATTTCTGGTGGGATGGTATGAAGAGAGATATTACAAAGTATATTTCTCAGTGATTGGTTTTTAAAAAAGTTAAGGTTGAGAGATATAATTATAAGAGGATGTTACAACCATTAACCATACTATAGAGGGAACTGTAGTAGGCAATGTTTGGCATTGTAGCAGTTGGGAATATTCCCCCATTTGGGCCTTCGGGCCACCAATTTGGTCCCCGATTCCTTTAAGGTCTTTGGGCCACCCAGGTTTTTGGGTCAGTAAGGCCTTCGGGCCACCTCAAGGTCTTCGGGCCACCTTAAGTGCAGATACAAACCAGAAAACCTACAAGGAACAAGCTTCAGAAGGTGGATGAGCAAGGAGCTTTTACCAATGCAGAAGCTAAAAGGATTGCAAGAATGAGAGGGTATGACACCTGACATTGGGACAAGCCTGTTCATGCACGGGAAATCCTAGCCGAACAGACATGTAAAGGTGGAGAGCTGATTTCACGATGAAGATGCTGGGGAGTAGAAGTTCCAAGTAGTTAGTCTGGGTTGTATGTAATGTTTGAAGCCTATGGAAACTGAATTCATCTAAGGCCTACAGGACATGTAATACTTATGCCTAAGAGCCTTGTAAGGGTTCCACCTAACCCTTGAAAGGTGGATTATCAAAAATCAATAAAAAATGAAGGCCTTCGGGCCATTGAATGGATGGTTATAACCAATCACCTTACAAATTCAATACACTTTATTTTTATTAGGGAATATTTCTCTCTTAATCATTTCCCCATAATATATATTAACTAAGTGGTAATATTTCATGGAGTACCACTTTCCATTTTATCTAATAAGGATTCAAGGCTCACCTTGATGTTATGGTGAAGTCTTTAGCAGGATATGGATAAAGAGTTAAGTTCCAACACTGATTATCAACATCACATAGATGGCCAGTCTAAGAGGACTGTTAAAACTCTAGAAGACAATTTGAGAGCTTTCTCTATGTATTTAAACAGTGTTTGGGGTCAACACCTTCCTTTGGTATAATTTTCTTACAACAATAGCTTTCAATCCAACATTTAGATAGATCCTTATAAAGCCTTCTATGAAAAGAAGTGTGGAACTCCAACATGATAGAATTAAGTTAAATAAATAAAGCTATTGGGACTTGATATAGATGAGTAAATAACATAGAAAGTTATATCTATTCAAAATCACATAAGATAAGATAATATTAGACAAAAAAGTTATGATGAAAATCATCAAAAAGATCTAGAGTTTGAAGCACGTAAAAAGGTATTACATAGAACATCTCTCTTGAAGAGAGTGATAAGATTTTGAATGAAGGTCAAGCTAATCCATAGTTATCTAGGTCATTTTGAAATTCTTGATCGTACCAGGATGATATCTTATCAATTGGAGCTTCCACCAAATCTCTCTCAAGTTCATGATGTGTTCCATGTATCTCTCTTGAGGAAGTACATACATGATTCTTCACATATACTTAACCCAAAGGTCGTAATGATGGAGAAATATCTTTATTATGTATAATAACTAGTAGATATTCTAGATCACAGAGATAAATTTCTACAAAATAAGACCACTCACCTGGTCAAATTTTTATGGCGAAACCACCAATTTGAGAAGCTATGTGGGAACCTATAGATGTGATGAGGAAGAAGTATCCTTATTTGTTTGTATTAGAGTGAATAATTTATATGGTGAAATTAATTTTAAGGGGGGTATAATGTAATTACCTATTTTTTTTGAAATAATTTTCTTTAAATAATTTTATTTCCTCGATATCTTATAGTACACGCAAGAGCGAGTTTAGATGAATCACAAAACATTATTAAAACATTATATGTATATTATTTCCTAGCCCTTTGATTGATAGATATGAATAGTAATAATGAAATTATGAAAAATATATGATCTAAAAAGTTATAAAATGAATCCATTACTTATTAAATAATTATCATTAAAAACAAAAAATATATGAAAATAAAAGTGATATTTTTTCTAAAAAAATATTTTTATGAGTGAAATGTATTTTATATAAATATATTAAATTTATACCTAATGGAAAATGATTTTAATAAAATTTATATATAATTTACTTGATTAATTTTTTTAAACATTAAAAAAATATTTTTCTAAGCATAAGATAAGAATAAATCTAGTTTTATGCTTAAAAATGTATTTTTTCAAAAAATATTTTTTTTTGTCACATTTTTCACACTTAATTTAAAATTAATTTATACCATTTATAGTTATTTAATTAGATAAAATTTATTGAATATTTATAATTCAAAGGTTTAAATTTGGTAATTAGGTCCCTTTTATTTTTAGTCAATATGAATAGTAATCATGGTAAAACTTTTCACCTCGGTAAAGGGTAAATCGGGTAAATCTGGATAACAAATAAGTGATAAGGCAATAATTTTACATCCTAATTCTTATTGGATGAATAAAATTTTACTCTTAACATATATGGTTTGAAATTGAGTTTTTTAATGGGCACTGTTCCATGAAAATGACTTATATATTATTAAAATCGAAGAAATTTACAAAATATTACTCTCTTTGTTTTTAATATCTCTTACATGTCCACATAGGAATAAAAGTATGTTATGAATAAATATAAGTGTCTATTTTGATCTTAATAAAATTATGTTTATTATGGAAATTTATTTTTAATTTTTAGTAATTATATAATGACCTTAATTTATTAAGAAACATTGCTGCACTATTTTTCCAATTAATAAAAAAATATAATAAATTATTTTAAAAATATTATAAGTGATATAATTTGATTAGGTTAATGTGAAACATGAATTTTATATATCTATTTGACATATTAGGTGGGTTTAGAAGTATTATATTTTAATTTCTCTATTTTCTTGATGTATTTAAAGTTAAATTAAATGAATAATGTCGAAATTGACAATAATGATATTTAATCAAAATAATATTTTATTAAATTATTTAAAAATAATAAAAATATTAAAATGATAAAAAGTGATTATGATATGGTATAAAATATCATAATTGTCCATTTATAGTCCTATTGTCACCTTATAAGTAAAAATTATAACCTTTTAATATTGAAAAAGTTGTTACCATAGTTAAAATTAAAATAGGCTAACTAATGGTTAATCAAAATGATATGGTTTAAAATTACACAAAGGAATGTATAAATTCTATTTTTATGGTATTAAAACCCTATAAAACCTTATCTTATAATACCTTTCCATTTGGAGGTATTTTTCTCAAGAATTAATTTATTATAATTTAATCTTTTGAGAAATTCCAAAAGTACCTCTCACCAAAATTATAAAAGGGAACCTCCTCCCTCACTTAATTATACCACTTTGATCCTTCTAGATCAAAAATAATATAGAAAACTATATTATACAATTTCCCAAACATATTATAGATCTACTAGTGTTCCCAAAAGACCAACCCTAGATCCATTTAGAGGAGATATAAAGGAGTATTTCTAAGAATAAGTAATCGCCTTAATCGATCACTTTCATTTTCTACTCTTCTTTACCACCTATAAATATATGATATTTATAATAAAACAATAAATTCAGTATCTTAAATATGATTTAATGTTATTATTATTATCAAAATACCATTATACACCCTCTTTCCCATCAAACAAGAAGTGAAAGTATCGCTCATGCGTATGTACGACTTACCGTCTCCACGTAGTGATATAATTCATTTTACATCACTATATTTTATGGATGGGTATACTAACAATTTTAATGTTTATATATGATATTTGTGAAATAATTATACTTATGGAGTGATATTATCATGTTTACCTTCTTACTATTCTATCTTTTGGGAAACAATAATGTTGCTCAAGTGTATGTATGGACTACCATATCCATGATACGATGCAACTCATTTTTCATTTATATTTTAAATGGATTTTAATAAGGATTAATTTGATGAATATATATGATATAAATTATATAATATTGATTCTAGAAAGGTAATTTTTTATTTATGTAGCCACCTGACCCCAGTTAGTCTCGAGCCAATATCTACTACCATTACATTGCCATGATTATAAGGAATCAAATCCTGAAGGACCAAAGAGTTTAATAGTCTTGGTAAAACAGATAAATACACGAGTCTTGTATTAAAAATGAATACACTAATTACAACATAATTTTTTTTCTTTCTAGAATAACATTATTCCATTTATGATATCCTTGCATATATTTCTTAGTACAATTCATGGAATACCGGGGAAAGAAAAAAAATAAGGGTGAGCTCAAATTCTCAGTAAGGGTCAAATATAATGGAAGTAATAATGAATCAAACAACATAATCAATATGGAAAGGTAAATAACTAAAAAAAATTCCATGTGATCAATAAACTGATATGAAGTGTGTAAACAATATTGAAAGGTAAACAAGTGAACACACATGCCATTTAAAATAATTGGATAAGGCATAATCAATATGACAAGGTAAATAACTAAAAACAATTCCATTTAATCAATAAAATGAGAATGAAATGCATCCATATATTTTCACATAGTGAAAACCTGATGGATAATAATAATTGAATCAAAATTAAGGCAATTATTAATTATTAGACGCCATGTTTCCTTGGTATATGGTACATTTACCATCAAGACCTTTCACAAGACTTTTTATAACATACCGGGTAAAAACCCATTAAATTTGGCTATCCAATTGATTTCATCTCATGATACCACCGATGCACCGAGGGGAGATATATAACCAGTCTCCACCCATGTTATACCCATCCAAAAAATTCCTCATATATCTAATAATCTATTTAATTTGTGAACAACATGCCTTATCATATGTAAACTTTGAGTAAAAGATACAGATTTATCAATATTTCCACTAACAATCAAATAAATTTCAAAGTAATTACCATATGTAAAAATTGTATTTGGTTTAGGAAATGAAATATCCATGATAAATGACATGGATAATTAAGGGAAATTTAATTTCCAATGATTGTAGGAAAGTGAATATTTCAAGGGGACTGCAAAATGAATAAAGGAAGTAAATTTCAATACTATACTTGGAAAAATCCATAAAAAACATCTAGAGGAAGAATAGGTATGGTATAAATACAACATATCTAAAGTTTAGTAAAAATAAATGGGTTTTTTAATTAATGGAAATACTATAAAAATATGTTTTAAAAAATATTATTGGGGAAAATATCCTTTTCATTTCGATTTTTTTAAAATACTTTTCTTTTAAAATCAAATTTAAAAACATTTTATTTAAAATTTAATCTTTTGAACTTATAAAGTAAGCTTCAAAGAAACTATAATGGGTAATTCGACACAAGTTGTACAAAATAAAAAAACATTCCTTTTATAAGGTGAAATGGTTAGAAAAGTTCCTTATTTGGAAAGCGAAAAGAATATTACTTTGAAAAAATTTGTAAAAGAAAAAGTGGGTAGAAATTTATTTAATAAATAATTTTTTAAAATTTAAAAACATCTTTGAGAAACTTTTTATAAAAAAGGGTTTTTAGAATAAAATAGGTTCTCTGACTAAAGAGAGAAATGAAGTCGGGTTTTCTTAAAAACATTTTCTAAAAAAATTTCAGTACCAAATAGTGGAAAATGGTAATTTTTCTTGAAAAAGGTAATGAATAACCAGATTAAAATAAAATAAAATTATTTATTAAAAAATGATTCAATAATTTCCTTTGATATAAATTCAAGTGTAAACAATCCTGAACAAAATAAGATTGTGAAGTAAACCCTTGAAAAGACCATAATGTTGATGGGAGAATCAATCAATGAATATATTATGTGTGTCAAATTTAAATCCAAATAAAATAAATGTAAATATAATAATATATAGTAAAACGTTATTATGCACATAATTTTTAAATATTAATGACAACAAGGAAGTAATATAACCCAATGAAAAGGAACCGGGTTATGAAATTCTCTATAACTTGGAAACTTTTAATTAAAATTCCCTTATGTAACACCCATAACTTATTTTAAAAGTGTTTTTCATTTAATTTATATTATTGATTTGTTTTGTAGGTTTCAAATTCATTTTGGTGGAAATGGTGGGTTTTCAAAATTTGGGCCAAACTGTGAGCCCATTTGCAGATTTAAAAATAAATTTTATTTCTTTTATAAATACTTCATTTTTCAACATTTTATACACATTCCACTTCCCAATTGGAATCCCCTGTTATATTAAAACCACTTTATCAATTTTGACCCCATATGAATCCATAATAATGATAGATTTTGGTTTTTTTATTAAGGTTTTGTGCTAAACTGTGGGGATCAGGAACACCCTTTGGGCGTTGTCGTGGGTCAGGTTAGGTGCCGGTTTAGATGGTGACCAGATCCAGTTCGTGACAAAATGGTATCATAGGAGGTTCTCTCTTTTGGGTCATGTTATATAGGGAATTGTCAGGATAGTTTGGAGTTATAACTATTGGGACTTGATATTACGGTTATGTGTAGTGTGTCTAACCAGCGCACCCCATGACGGGATTCGAGTCGCTAGGGGAAGTTGGTATTTGTCTGAGTCCTTTGGTTTTCTTGGTTTGATGATGATTAGGGGAAATGAAAAGAGAGTTGGGTTAATGATCTCAATGAGCTCGCAGGGCCTGTAAATCTATGTGTAGCCAGGGATATTTCCCTAGAGCACTCTCCGTGATGGTGAAGTGATTGGCGTATGGCCGCCAACCATATGTCCAAGTCACCCACTAAAACTAGTTTCCTATCACATTGTATTGAGTTCTTTAGATTTGAAATATTGGAAGTTTGGTTTTAAAGTGAAAAGGACTTGGTTTTAATAAGCATAAAGTTTCTGCGAAATGATTTTCTAATAAAGAGATAATGGTTTGATTTTTGAAATGGTGGAACTGATTTTTCAGAATTATTTTGAAATGGAAAATGGTGTGTTTACACCTATTTTGAAAGCATAAAATTATGTTAAAGTTGGTTTTGAAAATTTTTTCCCAATAGAGTTTTCTAAACTATTGAAAGATGTTTTAATGGGATGAAATGTTTTGAAATTTATGCATATGACTTGAAAGTGAGTATTAATTTGAATGATTGGGATTTTGATTTCATGGTTAGTGGTCTTAAGAAAAAGGAAGTATTAGTTGATTATTTTGGTTTTGAAAAGTGGAAAGAACTTTTGTTTTAACCTTTGGTATTTTCATGAGTAACCACATGCATGGGGTTATATGGGATTATGGATGGTTAATGGAATAACTGGATGAGTGCTGGTATGGATATGAGAAGGGTGCTTGGTATGGCACGAAAACATGAAAGTGTGAGGCTCATGGGGTACCATTGGTGGATACACTAACCACTAAACCGTTTGTTTTTAAAGAATTATTTTAAAGGAAAACTTGATGTCCTGATGATTGGTTTGGGATGATGTGTATTATGTGTTTTTTTTAAAATGTTGATATTGTGGGATGTTTTGAGTCCAAGAACCCCTCCCATTTGAACTATGTTTCAGGTTTTTGGTTGGTCGGTAAGCTAGGTTGAAGGGCTGGTTAGTGGTCTCTTATGAGAGAAGTTTTGGAAGCCTTTACGGTGGTTCCCCTCACATGTTCAGTTCTAGTTTTTGGCACGTTTTGACCAATGTACCAACATGGTTGGGTACTTGGTTTTTTCATTAGATAAGGTACGCCCCCATTAAGGGTTAGTGCATGATTAAAGTGCAACCCGTATTGTTTCACCATTGGAAAATCCTCCAGTTGATCAATATAAGGAACCCTTTTCTCGATCTTAGGAGATTGAGTTTACAAAATTTCCTTTATTTATTTTTTGGACCCTCTTATAGCGAGATATTTCTCGTGGAAGTTTAAAAGAGAACTTAGTTTCTTAAGTTACACGAATCATTGAAGGTGGAAGTGTTTTGGGGTTATTAGTGTGGATGAGTATCTGGATGGTGTCTAAGAAGGCCTCTGGGTCCTTCATAGTCTCTTCGAAGCAGGGGTTTATATTAAACCACCAGTGTGGGAAATCTGGTCATGAGAGGATATTATGGCCACTTGCTGGAATTGTGCGTTGTTTGGGGACTTGGAATTAGGTACCCTTTCATGTATTGTTTCTATCAGTCGCAATAGTCACGTTCGGTGATGCCTTGTGATGTCATGTTCTCGTTGACTGTAAAGGTGAAGGTTGTGAAATCCTATAAGAGTCTATGACATGTTGGGAGTATGTATCTTGTGGGAAAACTTCAAAATATTTTGTTTTAGAGGAAGGTGATTATATGTGTCCTTTCCTTCTATTGTTTCTCACCTGAAGAAACAAGGAAAATATGTGTGTGCATCTTATAAGCCCTTGTTTTAGTGAAATGGTGAAGTAGGGTAAATTGAGTTTTGGAATGTGTTATGTCTGGGTGAACCCATCTGGGATTGAGGTATAGTTTTCATGGCACCAAAATGAAAAGTTTAGTTTAGGGGTTTCCAAAGCCTAACTATGAGGCCAAAGATGCTTCAATCATTTGATCTCCATCCATAGGTCCCATAGAGAAGCCAGCGTGTAGTTAGGGGAAATCCCAGGTTCTTTTAAAAACTTGTACAAATTATTATCCTCAATATTAAATATGGGGAATATTTTAAACCTATGATGTTTACATCTTGATTTTTTTGTTCCTTTTTGATGGAAAGTGGTGGGAGGACCTCATGTCTATGTTATTTCCCAATTTCATTCTTTTCTCATTTGGTTTCCATTGAGTTTTGCAGTATGGTTGGGAATTTGGATAGAAAAGTTGTGCACATGGTTTTCACATGGTTAGTAGTAACCATGCCCCAAAAAACCATGCAAGTAGAAGGATACACACGATTAGGGCATGGTTTCTCAAACTGTGCGGATTAACCATGCGTTCGTCCCAACTCTTTAAATTTGGGTTCTTCCTGTGTTGGCCCATGCTGGTCGGTTAAGATGGTTGGTTGTTATGATGGGGAGACCCACTATGATTATCATGTATGTTATTTTGTAAATTTTGAATGGAGGTCTACCCCTTGTACCGGGGAGTCCGTTCGGGCCTCCCCTTGTTAGTGTCCCAATCCCGTCTCTGGAAAATTTGAGTTGTCTCTTATGGTGGGGAGCCCATTTGTGTCTCCCCATACTAGTAACTCAGATTGGCCCTTGGTCTTGTCTTGGTAGTAGTTTGTGTTGTTCAGAGTTATCTAACTACCTACATCTTTCTTAGGTAAACTTCAGAAGTGGAGAATTCCCAATGGTCTGGTTAAAGCAGGGTAAGTGTAACCTTGTTCGTTGTTGTTGTTCGTTTGGGTGAATTACTAGAATTCTGTTTGGATAGTGTTTGAGGAGTTTTCTTTTGGGATAAAATCTGAATATACTTTATCATTTCAGGAAGTGGTGTATGTTTTGGTTGGTGAGAGTATTAATTATTTGATTGATCAATTTGAGGTGTTTTTTCCTTTTGGGGGCAGGTGAAACTTAGCAAAGGAGTCTATTTTGGCCTTTCGGTTGGGTTTGGTTTTTGACTTTGGCCTTGCTGTGGCTTTCCAAGGGCAGAAAATTTTATAGTGGGGAGAATTGTCACTTACATGAATTATTTTAAAGGTTTTTTTCATTTAATTTCCATTATTGCTTTATTTTGTAGGTTTCCCATTCATTTTGGTGGAAATGGTGTCTTTTCCAAATTTGGGCCAAACTATGATCCCATTTTCAGATTTAAAAATAAATTTTGTTTATTTTATAAATCCTTAATTTTTCAACATTTTATACACATTCTACTTCCCAATTTTAATCCCCTAGTATATTAAAACCACCATATCAATTTGGACCCCATAGGAATCCATAATAATGATGGATTTTGGTTTTGTTTATTAAGGTTTTGGGCTAGCTCGCAAGCCCATTTCCTGATTTTTTTAAAAATTTTCAATATCTCATTCATTTTATACTTTTTTTCAGTGATTAAAACTTATACCCAAATACAAAAATCAGGGTCTCACTCAATTATCTATTTCTCCACTTTGGAGCTCATTTGGATCACAGATTAGGGAAACAATTCTCAGGGTTTCTCAAATCATCCAAATTTGAGAAGGTAATTTGATTATTTCATAAAACTTTAATTTTCACTCTTTCTCCCCCATTTTAGTCCCCAATTAACCTTTTAAGAATCATTTTATCCTACCTATCAGTTTTGGTTGCTTGGAGATTCAAAATTTGGTGGATTTGGGGTGATTTCTTCAAGATCGTTCAAGGTAAGTGATTCCTTCTTGGTTTGTTCCATTTTACTTAGGGTTTCCTCCCTCTTTCAAGAAGTTATAAAATTTTTAGAAGTTAGGGTTAAAATATAGGGTTTTATTTTTGTTTTTTGGTCAAATATCGTGGTTTATGGTTGGTTTTCACCCTCTTGTGGTGCGGCGGAGGTGCGATTGATGTTTCGCACCATGTTTTGAGGATTTCATCACAAAAGGTAGGTGATTCCATGTTTAACCATTTTATGATGAGTTAGATTACTATATTTACTAATTTTTAATATTCCTAATATGTTTTTTGTGGTGGGAAAACTTTTTATGATTGATTTGGTTAAGCGTTTAATTTTATAGTTTCATTTTAGCTTGAAATTGAGTGTTTTTCATGTGTAACTCTTGGGGTATTATTTGGGTGTATTTTATAACATATTAAACTGGTTTAATAAATATTTTTTGGGATTCCAATTATGATTTGGTAGGGTCTTGGTGTTCCATTGGGTTTGAAATAGGGATTTTAATGAGTTTTATGTGTAAAACCATGTTATGCCTCTTGAAAGTATTTTATGAAAATGTGTGTGTTTTCTTGTGCATCTTTTGTGGTATTATTCGAGGTGTTTTTATAATAATTGATAGTGGTTTATTAAATCTTTATAGGGATGAAAATTCTATTTTTGATTGGTATTGGTGTGATTGTGTCCTTGAATGATGGTTTTGAAATGGGTTTTATGTGCAAATCTTGGGTATACTCCTTAAAATTGTTTTTTGAAAGATTTGAAAGATTTAATGATTTATGTAAGAGGTGAAACCATATTGAAAAAATGTTTTGGATTGTGTATATTTTGAAATGGTCCATTTTAAATGTGAAAGGGGCTGTCATGTGATGTGTATCCTCTTGGAAATATTTTATAAAAGTGTTTAACGGAATTACTGAAATGGAAAGTGATGTGAACATGATGTGGGATGTTTTGTGTGAGTGTGATATGAAAAATGGATTTTGTTTATGAAAAGGGTATTATGTAACATGTGATTGTGATTTTATGTGATTTTTATCATATTGGGAAATATTTTATAAAATTTTTAAAGGATGTGTTGAATTGTGAAAGATATACAAAATGTGTTGTGGGCTATTTTGGTGTGAGATGGATTTCAAAATCAATTTGAATGAAAAGGGGGATAATGTGCTTGTGTGATGTACATGGGGGATATTTGTTTTATGTGTGATGTGGAAGTGGTATTTTCATGTGAAAATTATATTTCATGGCTTATTGAACTTGTTTGAGCACAAGAGGGAAACTTGAGTGTCTAGGTGGGTGGACGTGTACAAGTATACTAGTGATCCCGTGGGGTTTTGCCTCAGTTTCACGTAGCAAGATTGACTATTACAACACTAAATAGACTATGATGATAATTATGATTATTGGAGACCACTAGGTTATGGGTATGTTTCATACTAGTGGCTCGTGCACGAGAATGAATATTGTGATAGTTACTCTCACCGAGATACGAGGTACTTGGGACCCACAATGAGCTAGTTCCTAGGGGTTATTTCCTATTTCTAGTGCTCATTAGATTCTTTAATCTTAAATTTGGAATACGGTATGTTTGGATGGAAATTTCAGTAGATTTGGAATTTTATTTAAAAGTGTTGATTCATTAAAATAGACCACTTGAAAATTGTTTTAATTTTTAAAGTTGTATATTTTAGAAATTGTAACTAATATTTCATGTTTTTGAAAACTTGCATGATTTTAGTCTTTGAATGTTTATAATATGGAATATCTTAGTGGTGGTATCCTACTGGGGTTTGTCTCACACCCTACTTACACCTTTGGGTGTAAGTAGACTTGCTGATTTTGTTGTCGCAGGTTTGGGTACAACTTTTGTGCCAATGGTTTAGGTTTTAGCGGTCCAACATGATGTAGTGTTGTGGAGATGGCTTGAGGGAGGTTCCTCTTTCCAGGTGGTGGTTCTTGGGCTGGCGTTTCTGGTTTTGTACCTTTTTCAGGGTCTTTGAGCATTGTTTTAAGTTGTGTAATTAAATTCTGAAATTTTATAAAAGTTCATTTTGTTTGAAGAATTCAGATTCATTTTATTGGATTATTTTTCTGTTTTAAGTTTATAAACTCAGGTAAATCATTCCCAATTTTAAGTTTATCATACTCGAGCACTTTTTCTAGAATGTGGGGATCAGGAACACCCTTCAGGCCTTGTCGCGGTCCGGGTTTGGTGCTGGTTTAGATGGTGACCGGATTCAGTTCCGGACACTTAGAAGAAATAATTAAAATTGAAACTAAAAATACCACGAAGATAAAATAATTCATGATATAATATATCAAAATTTTTAGTATATACACCTCACAAAATAAGTGAGTGGTGAATATTACATTTTTCTCACAAATATAAAAAGTGAGACGAAAATCCCTTACCTTGTGTTTCCTTTAGGGTAAACATCCCCTATCCTCCTGTATAATGGTTTTAAGAATTTCAATAAATTATACCCAAAACATTATCATATTTATAATATCATATATTAACTTATTATAGTATCTTATTACCCATTTTTTAATAATATTTCATTATTTTCACTATTTTGGGTATTTATTACCTAGTTTGTCAGGTACATTTTAGCTTGCTATTTTTGTTCCTATTAATTATATCATAATTAAATAATCTATAGAATTTAAACCATGATGTAAATATCATATATATTCGTTACATATGTATTTATAATAATCCATAATATTTGGAGATAGGAAATGAAATGAATCGTTCATAGAGACGGTAGGCTTTACATATGCATGAACACTACTTCCATTTCTTTGTTGTATTTAAAAGAATAAAAAGTAAATTATATATATTTATATTATAATTAAAGTATAATTTTTTATGTCATATATTTCATGTATTTTTATTAAAACCATACTTTATATATTCTATGTATAGTGTGAACGAGTCACATCACTTTGAAGAGGTGGTAGTCCACAATTTCACGAACGATGTTATCATATTTACAAAAAATGGAAAGCATGAAGGTATGTGTTATATAACAATTATAGAAGTATGAATACAAAATAAATATTATATTTATCATATAAAAAAGTTTTTCCCTCATAATTCCCAACCATGTGAGGTGGTAAAGGAAAAACAAACGACTTCATTTTGCGAGGTGGTAGTTCACCGTACACGAACTCTAAGTTCGTTTCCCATTTGATGGAAGTTTGTGTAGGTGTAGGTATAACCCTTAAAATAAAAAATATCATTATATATAGGATAATTATTTTATTATATAATAATGTAATATTAATAAATTAATGGGTGTATAAATAAATAAAATATAAATGCACATCAAATAATGTTACCTCATTTTCAGGTAACTCCTTTTTGTTTATAAAAAAATACCTCATTGGTTGGATTTATACCAAAGTTTAGTATTCTATGTTGAGTGTAGGGATGTTTATATATTATTTGGGTAGATTTTGGATGATAAAAATGGATTTATAAGTATGAATAAGTGGGAGGGGTGATTTCCTTTTTATAGTGGAGGAGGAGTGACATTCTTGTAAATTTCTGAAAAGGGAATTCCACCCATGTTTTTATCATAAAAAGTGGCTATAATAATGGAAAAAATTATATAAAATGGATTATAGGCTATAAATATGAACATAAAATTGATTTTGGACAATTTTTTAGGTCATGTTTTCTTAAGTATAAGGTTTAGAACATTGTTAAGCTAATTTTCCTCTTAATCACTGTAATTAATTTTAATTATTTTCACTAATATCTTTGGTCAAAAACTAATTTGAACTTATTATAAATTATAAATTATTTTGATTAAAAATATAGAATCCATTTTTCCATATTTTAATCATATAATTTATAGAAATTAATTTAAATTTAATCCCGCAGACGGGATGACAAGTGGGTTTTTAAAGTAAAAATGTTTAAAAGATTGAGATGTTTTTATATCCAATTTCAAAATGAAATTTATTTCAATATGAAAAATTATATTAATGTATGTATAATTTATCTAACTAAATTTTAAAACGGATCAAAAATATAATTTAACCTTATAAATAAATTAGATGAAAAATCAATTTTGAATTAAAATTCAGTATTTTTCACTATTCATAAAAAAATGAAATATTTCAGAAAAATACCAAAAATTAACCCTAATATATTTTTTATATTATTATTTAAAAAATGAATTTTATTTTAACATATAAAATTTATAAAATTTCAAAAAATTGGATTTAAAATAGGTTCTCCATTAAAAGGCTATAAATCTATCTTTAGAAAAATACAATTTTTAAGCCTAAAACTGGATTTATTCTTATCTTATGCATATAAAATCTATTGGATGAATATCAAAAATATTTTATTGAATATATAACATATATATTTAATTAATATCATTCAATAATTTTAATTAATTTAATTTATTAGAAAAAAATTCCTTTGGGAGCATAAAATAAAAAATTTCCTTTATATTCAATTGGTGTATATTTTCATTTTTAATTAATTGGTAAGTGATGAAATCATCTTATTTTTGTGTAAAAAATATAATTTCAAAATTTATTTAATACTATTCATAACTTCTAATTTAACAGATAGGTTTTATCTTATTAAATAATAATATTTTAATAATTTATTATTGTTCGCCAAAACTCAGTCTATGTGTAAGGAAAGCTATCAAAGGAACTCGTTGTTGCGTGAGATGCAATATAACTAAGTATTTCATGAATGTAAAACTATAGAATATATTTAAAATATTAAATATACAATAAATTTTTGATAGGTTATATTTCTTTCTATGTTTTTTGTTGCATGTCGTACACTCTATCTGATAAAAGTTATAGTTTTAGAATTTTGGGGTGTTACATTATCCTCACCTTAAATAAATTGCTTCCTAAAAATTTAAACTCAATATCATAAATTTTGGTTTTGATATTTTAAAATTAATTCATTTAAATCCCACATCATGAGAATATTTAATAAAATATCCTCTTAATAAGAGAGAATGAGAAGTATAAAGGTTTCATGGAATAACATATATCTAGATCTCTATGTAGGATAACATTAGTGGAAAGTGGTGATACATACATAGAAGAAAAGTGTAAATATTTATAGGGAATTATTGAGGTAATAAATCACAAACAATTGAATGATCAATGGAAAGTTTAGGGCCTCAAATACATAAATCTGTGATGATTTGAAAGACCATTAGTTCAGAAAAAATTAAGGTATTAGGACAATTTTTTTGATCATTTTCTGAATGTTGAGAAATTATTTTGCTACCTAAGAATATAAGGAAACATAATTACATGATAGGTTTCAATTTCATATGACCAATTCTATCTTTTTTTTGTGCTTTGATCAAATTCTAATTCATACCGTACTCTATGAAATGAATACCCTAAAAGGAACCCTCTTTTTATGAAGCACTAAAATTTACCCTTTTCAGATCGTAAGATCTATAAAAAAGTATTTATATTTGTCTCTAACTATTTTACGAAACTAATATGGTTAATAAATTAATTCTCAAAGCTCAAAGGTGATAATACTATTTTATCATTAATATTTATTCATCAAATTATTTATCTAAAAATAATGATATATTAATCCGGACATCACGTAGGCTAATGGTAGGTGCAAAACTCGTATCATAATTCGGTTATGGGTTCAAGCCCCACTAGCTTGATGAATTTGATGGGTTGTCACCTGACATACAAGTTATCCATTTTTCTAAGACCATAATAATATAATTTCAAAAATTTGATGGATATCCATGAAATTTAATCATTAAATAGACTTTTAAATGAGGTTTTCAATAAAACCCCAATACATAAATAATTAATACATTTATTTCAACATAGGTCCTTACTTGTTCTAGAGTTTATCTTTTAGAAGAGGTCATTGACTTAGGTAGTGCCCTGGTTCCCTACAGTTATGGAAATGAACTATAAATGTATCCTCAAGATGATATTTATTTCCTTCCATTATACTCTTAATTTTTCCTTGGAAATTATTTTATTTATGCCCTTCATTTCCACACTTATATAAATCATTTCCCAATTCTATTGAGACACTTTCACAGGTGTCTCCTTCCACATTTCTTTCATGAGGGAAATTGATCCCATTTTCCTCCATGGTCTCCACCACTCAAGCTCTTAGAAAACTACATCATTCTCTTCTTTGGTGAGTCTAGAAGTTGGTTAAGGTATTTTTTGTTAATCATATTTTGGGAAAATTTATTAGGCATTTATATGATATCTTTTACTCCTATCAACATCCCATTTGGTTTCTCATTTTCACCACCTTGTATTTCATGTTCAATGTTAACATGACTCCCTCGGGTTCCAACCATTGACTAAAACTAGAAAAGATTGTGTGAGTAACAATAGTAATAGTGAGAAAAACATATAATAATTTATAGGACATCTAAATCATGACACCTTATTTTCGATCTAAAACACCTTAGGTTTAACCTAGGTTATTCATTTTCATCATATAGTCAAATCCTTTATAATTGTTTGTAAATAAAATGCAAATTATCTAAAGAATATCCCCTAGGAGTGTCAAAATAGGTGCTCAGTAAGGAATTTTGTAATGTACCAGGTTAAACTTGAGTTAGGTATGATGCACCTTTTCGGATATGATACTCCTAGGTGCATCTATTCTAGAACCACACCCACTTTTAGTATCCAGACATGGATGTATTTCTAGAAAAAACACATAATCTCTATCTAACCAAAACTTTAGGATGTTCTTCTATACTTATCCTCAAATTCTACCTTAGGTTTATTTTATCTAATCTATGTTTTCATAAATCTAGTTCCCATGGTTTCTACTAAAATTTATCTGATACCAACTCTAGTGACCTGACCCTAGTAAGCTTAGAGATAATGTCTAATACCATTACGTTGACATGATTACAAAGAATTAATCCTTGAATGACCAGAGAGTTTTTTATTCTTGGTAAACCAGATACATACATGAGTCTTGTATTACAAATAAATACACTAATTACAACATATTTTTTTTTCTTTTGAGGATAACATTATTTGAACCAAGATATCCTTGTATATCTTTCTTAGTTCACTTCATGGAATCCTAGGGAAAGAAACAAATAAGGGTGAGATCAAATACTCATCAAGGGTCAAGTATAGTGAAAATAATAACGAATCAATGAAAATATTCAATATAGAAAGCTAAATAACTAAACACACTTTCTATGTAATCAATAAACTGAGAGGGAGTGCATAAATAATATGTAAAGGTAAATAACTAAACACACACACCATTTAAAATAACTAGATAAGGAATAATCAATATGGAAAAGTAAATAAATTAAAACCATTCCATTTAATCAATAAAATGAGAATGAAATTAATCCATAGATTTTTTCATAGTGAAAACCTCATGTATAATAATAACTTAATCCCATCTATCCAACGGCCCAAAGGCCTTCAAATATTTTTATTTATTGATAAAGCCCCCTTTTAAGGGATGAAGGGGGGAGAACCAAAAGAACTTCATTGACTTAGGAAAATCACTCCTGAAGGAAAAAAACGTGAAAAAGAAACTGAAAAACCAGAGCAGCCCATTCCCAGCATAATAAGATGTTGAAGCACTCCAGCATTGCAATACAAATTAGCAAGCAAGTGTCCTATGTCAAAGAATAGGCCTGATCCAATGGCTAATTCCATACCCTCTCAAACAACCAAATCTGAAAAGCACTACAATGATGAAATGCCAGCTCTGAATCCCCCTTTGGGCATGTTCCAAGTGATCAAGTCCAGCTGCACTAAATTTCCACCTACAAAAACAAAAAACAAACTTCCACCAAACACATAAATCAAAGAGGCCATCAAGTCTGAGATCCAAAAATCACCCATATCCAAATCACCAGAAGAAACTAGAATACAAACCAAAGGGTAGATCCAAGTCGGACTCTCCCACAACAATCACCGCTGGAACCGAAACCAGAAGAACCTCATCTCGACCGCAAGGTACCCTTTGAAAACATCTACAGCAACCCAAAATAAGGACAAACCAAAGAGATGAAGCCAAATATTCATCACCCAGGACTGGAAGATCCAATAACACATTAATGGAGTATTACCGATGAGGGGATCCAAGTAGGCATGGGAAGAAAATTCCACTCTGAGATGGAGCCGAACAAAACCAAAACGCGGAGGAACCCCCACCAACTTCCAGAACGGTCGAGCCACAGGAGGAAGAAGGGACCAACGAGGGAGAAAGGGGCCCCTCCGGAGACTCCACCACCGTAAGAACACCACCAGTGCACCAAAATCAAAACAAACAAAGCAACACCATACCTCCCCCCTCCGAATCACGTCAGAGCAGTTGCAGAGACACACCAGAACTCACATGAAGCCGAAGGTCAGCCGAGACCAGATCCGGAGTCCTGAAGCCATCGCCAAGCCATGCCAAAGTGCACCGAAGCCAAGCCTATACCCCGAATCTGAAAAGCTCTTCGCATGACGCCGAGACGAAAACCACCCGACAGAAACCGACACTGAGCTCCGAAACACGAGAGGCCGCCGCGTCGAGATCCTGACCATGCCGATGTCAAACCGCAAACCTAGCTGCAGACCACTCCGACGCCCAGCTGAGATCCCGTGCGATGACGCCAAGCCAACTGGACGCTCTGGAGGGGGAAGAGGAGGGGGAATAGAAGAAAACCTAGACGCGCGGGATTGGGGGGGAGACGCCGCTTAGAGGCCCTTTTAATAATAACTTAATCAAAATTAAGGCAATTATTAATTATGGGATTCTATGTTTCCTAAGTACATGGTACTTTTATCATCAATACCTTTCACAAGACGATTTATAACATTTTGGGTAAAAATCCATTAGCTTAGGCTGGCCAACTGATTTCATATCATGAGACTATCAATGCATCGAAGGGATATCTATAATTTGGCCACACCTGTGTCGTATCTATCCAAAAAATTCCTCATATATTGAATAATTGATTTAATTCATGAATAATGTGCCTTATCAAATATCTGTATTGAGTAAAAGATACATATTTATCAATATTTCCCTAGATAATCAAATAACTATCAAAGTAATTGCCATATGTAAAAATGGTATATAGTTTAGTTAATGAATACATCCATGAAAAATAGTATGTATAATTAGGATAAATTCAATATCCAATGATCGTAGGAAAGTGAATATTTTAAGGGGACTAAAAAATGAATTATGGAATTGAATGCCAATACTATCCTTGAAAAAATCCATCAAAAACCATACAGAGGAAGAATATGGATGGTATCAATACAACATAACCCAAGTGAAGTAAAAATAAATGGATTTTGTTGTTGATGAATAGATATACTATAAAAATATCTTTTAAAAAATATTTTTGAAATATCCTTTTCATTGTTATTTTTTTAAAATACTTTTCTATGAAAATCCTTTTTAATTTTTTTTTAAAATTAATCTTTTAAAATTACAAAGTAATCTTCAAATAAACTATAATAGAATATTCTATACATATCGTAGAAGGTAAAAAAACATTCTTTTTGCAAGGTAAAAAGGTTAGAAAAGTTACTTTTTTCGGAAATCAATACGAAGATTACTTTGAAAAAAATTTTAAAAGAAAAAAAAGTAAATTTTTTAATAAATCATTTTAGAAAGTTTAAAAACATTTTTTAAAACATTTTTATAAAACATGGTTTTTATAGAAAACAAGTTCTCTAACTAAAGAGAGAAATGAAGTCGGGTTTTCTTAAAAAAAGTTTCTAGAAAATTTTGAGTAAAAAAGTGTGGAAAATGGTACTATTACTTGAAAAAGGTCACAAATAACTAGAGGGGAATAAAATGAAAGGATTTATTAAACAATGATCCAATAATTTCTTCTAATGTAAGTTCAAGTGTAAACAATCCCGAACAAAATGAGATTGTGAAGTAAACCCTTGAAAATACCCTAACGTTGATGTGAGAATAAATAAATGAATAGATTATGTGTGTAGAATATAAATCCACATAAAAAAATTTAAATAAAAAAATATATAATAAAACTTAATTACACACATAATCTTGTAATATTAATGTTAAATATGAAGTAATATAACTCAATGAAAAGGAATCAGGTTATGAAATTCTATACCACTTAGTAACTTTTAATTCAAATCCACTTAGAATAAATAATTAAAATTGAAACTAAAAATTTAATTAAGATAAAATATTTCATGATATAATAAATCAAAATGGAAATTAGATACATCTCACAAAATAATTTAGTGGTGAATATTACATTTATCTCATATATGTAAAAAGTGATATGAAAACCCCTTAACTTACATTTACTTTAGGGTGAACATCCTTTATACTCCCATATAATGGTTTTAAGAATGTAAATAAATTATACCAGAACCATAATCATATTTATAATATCATATATTAACTTTTTATAATATTTTATTAACCATTTATTAATAATATTTCATTATTTTCACTATTTCAGGTGTTAATTGCCTAGTTTGTAGTGGTATGTTTTAACTTGTTATTTTTATTCCTATTAATTAGATCATGATTTCATAATATCTAGAATTTAAAACATGATTTAAATATCATATATATTCATTACATACATATTTATAATAATCTATAATAATTGGATATAGGAAATGAAACACACCATTTATGGAGACGATAATTCGTACGTACGCATGAACGCTACTTCCATTTCTTTATTGTATTTAAAATAATGAAAACTAAATAATATATATATATATAATATAATTATATTATCATGTTTATTTTATATATTTCACATAGTTTTATTTAAACCATCCTTTATACATTCCATGTATAGTGTGAACGAGTCACATCACTTTGAGGATACGGTAGTCCACACTTCCACAAACGATGCTATCGTATTTATAGAAAATGGAAAGCATGAAGGTATGTATTATATAAAATTTCTAGAAGTATGAATAAAAAATTAATATCATATATATCATATAAAAATATCATGTCCATTCTAACTCCCATCCATGAGAGGTGGTAAAGGAAAAATGAACAACATCGTTTCACGAGGCAGTAGTTCGCCGTACATGAACGATAAGTTTGTTACCCATTTGATAGAAATGTGTGTAGGAATAGGTCAAAAAATTAACATAAAAAATATCAATATATTTATTATAAATATTTTATTATATAATAATGGAATAATAATAAATTAATTGGTGGAGAAATAAATAAAACATAAATTCACATTGAAGAATATTACCTCATTTTTAGGTAACTCGTTTTGGTTTATAACAAAATAACTCCTTGGTTAGATTGATTCGAAAGGTAAGGATACTATTTTAAGGTGAGTGATTTTGGGATATTATATGGGAAGAGTTTTTATGAGACAAAGGTCTTGAGAGGTGTGAATAAGTGGGAGAGGTGAGTGCCTTTTTATAGTGGATGAGTGATATTCTTGTAAATTTTTGAAAAGGGAATTCCAACCACATTTTTATACTGTAAAGTGGATCCAATAATGGAAACATTTTGATAAAAAAGATTATAGGGTCAGAATATGAATATAAAATGGATTTTTGATAAGTTTATAGTTCATTTTAGCCCTTAATTTTAAGGTTTAGTCCCTTATTAATCTATTTTTTTCTCCTAATTGCTGTAATAAAGTTTAATTACCTTCACTAATATTTTTGGTCAAAAAATAAGTTGAACATATTATAAATTAAAAATTATTCTGATTCCAAATATTTAATCCATTTTTCTATATTCCAATAACATAAGTGGTAGAAAATAATTAACATTTAATCTCGCAGATGGGATGACAAAGTGAGTTTTTAAAGTAAAAATGTTTAAAAGTTTGAGATGTTTTTATATCAAATTTTAAATATAAATTGATTAAAATGGCATAGATTGGAATAATTGATGTATAATGTATCTAAATAAAATTTAAAACAAATAAAAAATATAATTTAACCTTATAAATAAATTAAATTAAAAAGTAGTTATGAATTAAAATTTAGTATTTTTCACTATTCATAAAAATGAAATATTTCAGAAAAATACAAAAAATAAACCCTAAGCTAGTTTTTATTTTATTATTAAAAAAATTAATTTTAATTTGAAATATATAATTTATTAAAGTTCTAAAAATTATATTTAAAATAGATTCTCTATTAAAAGTCAGTAAATTTACCTTTAAAAAAATATAATGTTTAAGAGTAAAACTTGATTTATTATTATATTATACACATAAAATATATGGTATGAATATAAAAAATATATTATTGAATATATAAAATATATATTTCATTAATATCATTCAATAATTTTAATTAATTAAATTTATTAATACAAAACACCTTTTGGAGTAGAAAATAAAA
Organism: Viscum album; assembly: GCA_963277665.1. Classification (NCBI taxonomy): domain Eukaryota; kingdom Viridiplantae; phylum Streptophyta; class Magnoliopsida; order Santalales; family Viscaceae; genus Viscum; species Viscum album. The sequence goes on from OY728144.1 coordinate 188,169,287, forward strand.
AACTGTCCTTTTTTATTCAATTGGTTTATATTTTCATTTCTAATTAATTGGTAACCAATGAATTCATATTATATTTATGTAAAATATATATTTTCATAAGTTAGTTAATACTATTAATAACCTCTAATTTAATGGAAAAGTTATATCTTATTAAATAATAATATTTTAATAATGTATTGTTGTTCGCTAAAACTCAGTCTTGCGTGTAACACAGGATATCAAAGAAACTCATTATTGCATATGATGAAAGATAACTTAATATTTCATACATTTAAAGATATAGAATATATTTAAAATATTAAATATACTATAAAGTCTTGATAGTTTATATTCCTATCTACATTTGGTGTTGTGTGTCATACACGTTATTGAATAAAAGTTACACTTTTAGAATTTTTAGGGTGTTACAATTTACCATACTTTCATTCCATCTGTTAAAAAATGGAAACAACATTCATTCTTATATACGACCTACTGTCTCCATGAATGGTGTAATAAATCTTTCTATATCTAATTTTTATGTATGATTATAAATATGTATGTAATGAATATATATGTTTTTTATACTATTATTAACATTCTGTAAATGATGAGACACAATCAAAGTATAAGGATCAGGACTATCGAACCAAAACATGCTTGGAAAACAAAGCATTTATCACACTGAACAGTGATATTAATAACAAATTATTAATAAACCGGTGAAAAGATGTTATAAATAAAACATACATGCTATGATAGATATGAATATGGTTATGTAATACATATATAATAAATCCATATTTATTATACAGGTGGTTTGAATGTGAACAAGGAAAGATGAGACTTGAGGTAAGGTTTTATTTCACAATATCATCATTATTTAATATTTCTTATGTTTATGTCTCCACTGAAGAATATTTCTCTTCCATGTCCATGTTTTATAAACTTTTGTCAAATTTTTTTTCACTATTCTCCTACAAATGTTTAAAATTATTTTTACCCATGTTTGAATTTTTAAGAAAATGTTTGAAAGGAATATTTTTTTTCGAGGTACTTTGTGACTTTTCCACCAAAAATATGGAATGAAATTTTTTAACTTATATGGCTTGAGCCAATTTTCCACTGTCACGATGCCTCGATTCTTTGAAGCTTCATTTATAAGTTTACAAGTTTATTTTCAAAGAATTTTTTTCCTTTATAAGTGTGTGGATTTAAAAATTTTTATTTCAAAATGAAAAGGTAATTTTTCTCAAGAATTATCATAAAAGATATTTCAAAAATAATTTTAAATCTAAGATGAAATCCTTTGATGTCACTTAATCTATAATGGGGATATGATCTAAGGATATAATCTTTATTATTTATCTCAATGGTTTATGTTTATGTTGAAAATATGAAATGTTTATGACATTCATTTCTTTTCCATGTGTTATGTTATGATGAAATATTTTTGAAACCCATTACTTTCATGGGTTTTGTTATGATAAATGATTTATGATCCTATGGAACAAATACGTATGGTTTTTATTATGTGATAGGAGGGACCTATATCTCTCTCCAATAAACTGGGTAAAGTATTATATCTCATGAGATAGTTATGATAAACTAGTCAACGTGCGTGATACATTATGGGAAATAAGTTTATGTGATTGATCTATTATGGGAAACAAGACTATATACATGATCCATTATGTGAAACATGTGTTGATGACTGATATAATGGGATTGGTAGTTATCCATAACTTATGAAATGGTTTAAATAATTATTATGGTTCCACACACATGAGATTATGGTTTATGATTAAGTTATGATGAATTCTCATTCTTATGATTATTGTCTTTTTAAATGTCAATGTTTTATGCCATAACTCATGTTTATGATCTTAGTTAGATTGGGAATAAAATTTTCAAGTTGTGGAAAATATCCTACGCCCTTATTCTTTTATGTGATCATCAATTGATATCTCCTATTTTTTACCCTTACTAAGCATCTGAGCTCACCCTTTTAATATGTTTCCTTTCCCATGGTTATGAAGAAATTTTTTAGTAGGATATTTTTATGAAAATCACCATGTGGGAGGATATTTATAAGAGATGTTAAGGATATTTCATAAAATAAGAATATTGTATATCTAATCTCCAAAGACTCTAAAAATGTATGGTTTTGGAATGGATTATATTTTTATGTATTGGATATTAATCTAAATAGATTTAATATTTGTGTATAAAAATATTTAGCTATTATAGTAATTTTTTTTCTATTAAATATGTTCATACTATGTTTTTGAACTCACAACTGAACATACATTAATAGAATACATTCATCACTCCTTTATGCATCATTTATATTTATTATTTTTTATGTTTCATGTAGACATGAAAATGTATAAAATAATAAGTAATTCATAAAGGAATAAATTACCTGACTGGTCTTGAGCATCTAATACTGTTTTATCCCTTTAAACTCAATGGATCAACCATGACCTAGGGGTATCAAACCTGATTCGAGTCTTAACTCCCATAACAACTCACCCTCAGTAAAATGTTTTCACTTATCATATGTGATAAAACCTCAAGTATTAGCATGGTCTATGTCTTACTGTATCACCATCAATAGTATAAATGTACTCACATGCTGGCGAGGGGGTCTCGAGAAGTGAAATATACATGCATAAATAAAAATGATGGATGTGTAGACCCTAATACATATTAAACTGAACAAACAATGCACAAACTGTCAAAATATAAATAATTATTATAGACATCACACCAAGTTTTAATAAATATTTAAATAAAAATAAACCAGAGAAACTAAGGATCAGTCACTACTCGAGACTAGTCGGTGAAAAAAATAAAAGATCGATAAACATTAAAATTCAATAAATTTATCTTTGAGGAAATTTAATAAATAAAATTAATTATTTACATTCAAATAATATTATTTCATTCAGTCCTATGATTAATTTATTTTTTTAAATCAAAATTAAATTAATCAATTATTTTAATTTTATTCAAAAATTAAATTAAATTTTTAAATAATAAAGTCATTATTATTATTTAAACAAAAAATTAATAAATTAATCTTTCATTATATTAAAACTTCCTAAGTCCCAGAACCCCACCCATGCCCATTGTGGGTCATTTTGACCCGACATTGGCCCATTCCAGATTGGGTAGACTTCATGAAGGGCATTTGTAGGTCAAACAGACCCTCCCTGACCCGTTTTTGGTCAGCCAGGACTTGATTTTACAACTGATCGACTGATATGGGTAAGGGGAACTATGGTAGGGGGTTTCCACTGGAAACATGAGGTAGTGTCCACATGCTGTCAGAGGTGGTGGCATTGGGAACAGGTGGTAGATGGGATGGTGTACCATGATAGTGGATACTGGCTAGGAGATGGTAGTGGAAGTAGGGCCAACTTGGGGTGTTTACGCACAGTGGTGGCTCAGTGTTTGGTTGTGGGAGTGGAGGCGATGCTGATGGATGAGGTGGTAGAGACCAGAGGCATATTGGGAAATGGAGGATCCATGGGAGGCTAATCAGGAGTGGGTATCATGAGACTTGCTGAGGTGGTGTGGTTATCATCCCGGGTGGTGGCTGGTAAGAGATAGTGGCAGCGATACCTATGGTGTTGGTAGGGCGGGGTCAATGGTGCCATCAGTGTCAGTAGGGAGAAAACCACATGTTCCGGGAGGCATAGATTAGAGGAGGGGGTGTCAGTCAGGCTGGTTTATAGCAGTCCGAGGTGGCACTTAAAGAGTGGCTGTTAGAGAGGTTTAACCTCGATGAAATTGGGAAGAAGACAACCGGTTTTGGGGTTTTAATTTTCCCTTTTTTATTAGTCAATCTTCTACATGAAGATACTTTATTTTAAGAAAACCTTTATTTTTTTATTTTGTTTTTTAGTTGAGATGTTATTCACTTATTAATTACTTTTTATCTACTCCCCTTACTAGTTTCATGGAAATTTTCATATTGGGTTGGAAATAAACATATTTTAATATTAAATATAATTTGTGAGCATTTTTTTGAAATAATAAAAATTCATGTATGTTTACTATTTTAATAAAAAATCTATCCCTAATGGTATAAATTATCTGGTTCCTATTTTTTAGGGTTCCTTATTCACAATACTACAAACCATTTGAATAGATATTTGGTTAATTTGGCTATTTGAATGGCCATATGGACTACACAAGAAGGACCACAAAATCTATTGAGAAAACTTGACCAACCATGATGGTTGAATTTTTAGGCTCAATACAGAATCTCAAATTTGATGAAACTATAGAATATGATCTAGGATATCATATTACATATTGGATAAAAATTTCAAATCCCAACTCAATTAAAAAGGGGCCTAAATATTGCTTTTAAATCCATCCCACAATTCTTTCATAGAATTAAAAGTATTACATAATTATTGAATTTTGTCCCAATATAAAAATCATATTTTGTGGTGTAAAATCCAATAAGAACCCAATTTTTTTTTGAAGAAATGGTTCATATTTGAGGGAATCTTCTTGTCCAAAAACCCATTCACATTATGAAATTTGAAAAATTCTGGATAAAAATTGGCATAAGAACATTATTTAGTAAAACAACCGTAATGTTGGTTAAAAAATTACAATGGATGGAAAATTTGGAGGGTGAAATTTCAACATCCCTATCTAAAACTTTTAAGAAAAATATATCTCTGATTCAGTTATCTAAATTATCAAATTGGAGATCAAAGTGGAGTGGTAGTTTTGGAATTCAAACAGTCCACCACATTGGGCTATAAATTCACTCCCCTATTTTCCTTGAAATGGGTTGGAATTTAATCACTTAAGGGAGATATTTTGTTTGAATATAGCCTTACCAAGGTCCTGTGAGGACTTTCCTTAATCTTTTTTCAACAACATAGACCTATCCCCCACTTTTATTTTCATGTTTTTTATGTTTGTTTTCAATTTTAATCATGTACGTTTGTTTTCATTTCAATTAAATATCAATTCCTTCTACTTTATCATAATCTCTAATTCCTACCCACCAATTATTGTGTAATATTAATGTTCTCAATTTTTTTTAAATTAAGTTGAAAATTAGTCCCTTATTTTAATTTCTCATTCAATCAAATGTGTATTTTTAACTCTCCAAACTATTTTGTGTGTGTGTTCGGCGCACCACTATTTTCTTATACTGTTATTTTTCTTGTCGTTATAAATAATCACTATAAGAATAATAAATCAAATTAATAAGCATCTCAATGACTGAGTAAATCTTCCATTGGGGCGAGTCATAATTTTAGGATGTTAAGTGATTGATATCTTTTTCTCTATTAATATTATTTAAATTGATATTGTGTATATTGAACTTAAAAAGGTCATGGATTAATGACATGCTTTGTTTGACATATGGATTGCATGAATTATTAGAACCATAAGTACACATGGGCTTAGGAAATATTGATCCTTCCATTAATAATAATTTATTGAGATGAGTACTCTAGGAGAATCTTAGATTAAAGTCAAAAACATTTGTGAATTCTGATAAAAAATCATCTTGTGAAGTGGGTGTTAATTTAATGAAATATATTTAAAATATCATGGATATAAAAATCTTAACTCTCTAATTATGAACTAACCCCAATAATTATTAAATTTTTAAACCAAATCCATCAATTATTCATTTCACATAAGATCTACAAACAACCCCTCACTCAAAAGAAAAAAAAAACAATTGACTCTAAAATTTATACCATCATCAAAGATTTGACCCAAGTGATGCTATACACATTATAGAAGAGTTCCAAACCTTTGTATAGTTGATATGTGAGAATCTACCGCTCTTAAAATGGCACCATTTCTGGGGATGGTGCAACTAGTAGTTGATAGTTTTTGATTTTCGTAAAAAATGAAAAAAGATCAATAATTTTTTTTGAAAATAAAACTTAAAGAAAAACCCACCTTCCCATAAATATCATAAAAAATAAGAAGAAAAACCCACCTTCCTTATACTTTACAAACATCTCTCAATTACCTATATCCTCCCAAACAATAAATCAGATTTATTTGACCTATAAATTGAGTGAACACTTCGCCAACTTAGGAGAAAAATTAGGGATAATCAAATCACCCAAGACCCATTCATTGCCCATCTAATTGAACTAGATATGGCCAATACTAGGGAACAAACCCTTAAAGAACTAATTTCCCCTGATATGAATTATTGACCCCTTGGTATTCAATATCCAAACATTTAGGTATATTTTGAACACAAATAGGGTTTATTCATCTTTTACCTCATTTCCACAGGCTAGCCAGCGAGGATCCACATCTTGACCTCAAAGAGTTCCAAGTGGTGTGATATACCATGAAGCCTCAAGAGGTTTCTAAAGAACATATAAAACTTTAAGCATTCCCTTTCTCCCTATCCAACTCCACCAAGTCATGGATTTACTACCTCCCTCTAGGTTCCATAATCACATGAAATGACATGAATCGAATCTTCTTAGAGAAATTATTCCCTACTTGTCAAACCACTTATACCTGAAATAAAATAAGTGGTAACTATTAATTCCACAATTAATAACTCCATGAGTACTGAGATAAGTTCAAAAATCTAGTTTAATCTTTTCCAAACCACCAAATACCTGACCAACTCTTGATCCAATAATTTTATGAGGGTTATTGGCTATGGAAAAACTAATACTGATGCCACAAGTGGAGGTTCTCTTGTTGACAAAAATCCTATAGTTGAACAAGATATCATAAGCAATATAGATAATAAAATTTAAAAATTCTATACTTGAGAACATTCTTAAGTTAAAAAAGTCCAATTGAATCAATCCACAGAGCCCAACAAGATGACTGAGTGGGAAAGTGAAATTACATGTCTTGCGTGACAACTAGTGGTGGATTCCAAATCTCTAACCTTACCTTCTCTACAATCTATGTCCTCAGGACCTATTAAAAATTATGGAATATGAATCTCACTAGCTAATCCAACATACACATTTCCACAACTTCAAGATGATCCATCAGATTCATCTATACCAATGGAGATCAATGTAGTATATGATCAGTAGAATGCCAACCCTCAACTATCAATTAGATTTATTAGAAACTCCAACCAATACCACTCCAAGCCATTATCTTCTACCTATAATCCATTCTTGAGGTATGGTAATCCCGTCACTCATCCTCCTTAATTCCCTCAAAAATAAAACCAATTCCAATGTGGTCAAGGTGGTGGTAACTTCAAACAACATTATCCTTTTGTTCCTCAACATCAAAGGATGAATTCACCTCCTCCTCATAGCTTCCACTATCATAGTGATACTTCCCAATTCCAAACCCAATACAACCATTTTCCCAAGAACCAAAATAAAGGCAATCCCAATTCAGGACAAGCCTCTTCTTCCAACCAACCATGGGAAAGTTATGTGGAATATCTTTCCTCCTTCACCCATTATATCCTTGAAAACATTTAAAACAAAATTGGTCAACTTTAATCCCACCTAAGTCAACAAAAATGAACAAATTCTTCTTAACTCACAGCTTTACCATTTCCCAACCCCAAGGGAAATGTAAGCGCAATTTCACTTTGATCTGGAAAGAATTTTTCTACACCTCATGATAAATACTCTAACTACCCTTTAAATGTTGATTTATAAAAATAAAAGAAAAAGAAAATAGAAAAATAACTTGAATATACTCCCTCACACCATTCCATTACTCTAAGGAACCCAATTACTTTACCTCAATCCGTCTCTAAGACAATGAATTCCTTTAAACTCAATCCTAAAATGCTTGACACGTTTAGAAATCTTGAGGTTAACATTACCCTCTTAGATGCAATCAAAAAAATCTCTAAGTATGAAAGGTTTATTAAGGAATTTTTCACCCATAAGAGACAAATTAGGACTATTAAAAAAGTTTCAATGAAACATTCTATTCCCATGAAGTTCAAAGATCCATAGACATTTACTCTTCCATGAAAAATAGGGAGTTCCAAATTTGATGATGCACTCATAGACCTAAGAGCCTTGATAAATTTCATGAAAAAATCTATATTATACAACCTTGGTCTAGGTCCCTTACACCCAATGGGCGTTTTCATCTAGTTATCCAATCAAACCACTATCGGTCCTAAGGTAACAATCGAGGATGTCCTTATCTGGGTCAATGATCTTATCTTCCCAGCTGATTTCTATGTCCTTGAAATGGAAGGTGAGATGAAATCTTCATGATCTCAATTCTAGGAAGACCTTACCTCAGAATATCTATAACTAATATTGATGTCCATATAATCATCTTATCCATGGAATTTTGTGACCAACTGGTCAAGTTCAACATTTTTCAATCCATGAGATACCCATCAGAGGATCACTCTGGCTTCCCAATCCATACTTCCAAGGAAACTTTTGAGAGTCAATTGAACCTTATTCTATCATGTTCACCATGTTATAATGAGAGAGTATATTTTGAAATTTTCACTATGATTAACTAATTCATAAATGGGGAAGTTGATATTGACCTTTTCATTCATAGACTCCATCAATCTAAAAGATTTTGAATACTCTCTTGAATACCATCTAAACTATGATGTCTTATATACCACCTTGGATAGTATTGTAGAAAATGAATCAAAACTAACTAAATAACCTTACACTATTTCTATGTTGTCTATCCTAAAAATAAATGATGAAACTAATCTAAAACCTCTTCCTGTGCACATGAAATATGCATTCATTTTCCATGATCACTCTAATCCTATCATTGTCTATGTCTCACTTACTAAAACTAAGGAGTCAGAACTTGTTTAGGTGTTAGAGGAAAATAAAAATCTCTTTTTTAGACCCTAGATGATATAACGACCATTAACCACACCCTTTTCATGCATCACATCCATATAAAAGAATCATCCAAACCAATCAGGAAACCTCAAAGAAGACTCAATCCACTCATACTTGAGGTAGTTAGGGAAGAGATTACAAATATTTTTCAAGTAGGTATCATATAAAAAATTTATGATAGTGAATGGGTTAGTATGATTAAAGTGGTACCTAATAAGGGTGGGATAACTATTGTCACAAATGAATATGGGGAGGTGATCACAACTTGAGTGAAAAACAAATGGTGTGCACACATCAATTATTTAAAATTGAATGTTGAAACATAAATAGATCACTACCCTATTACTTTCCTTGATAAAATTATAGAACTATTATCCGAAAAGTCAAATTATTACTTTCTTGATTGATACACCGAATACTTACAAATCTTAATTTCACCTCAGTACCAAAAAAAGACTACATTCACTTGCCTCTTTGGAATATATTCATATAGGTGAATGACTTTTGGACTTTGTAATGAACCTGAAACATTATAGAGGTTAATGATTAGTATATTTTCAGAATTCATTGAGCACTACATGGAGGTATTCATGGATGAATTTACCATTTATGGTGATTTGTTTGAATCCTTATTTAATTCACTCTCTCTGATCCTATGAAAGTGTGTCAAATATTACCTTATGATAAATTTTGAAAAATGAAACTTCATGGTCACTCATGGGAATATTATAGGGAACATAATTTATCAAGAGTGTATTCAAGTTGATCCTTCCAAAATTAAGGTGATCCAATCACTTCATGAACCCACATCAGTTCAAGAAATAAATTCCTTTATTGTTCATTCCATTTTCTATTGGTGATTAATCTAGAAATTTAGTAAGATTTTCCTCCCACTCACTCGTCTACTCCAAAATTAGTTTTCATTCCATTTTGATGAGGCTTGAAAGAGATACTTCATTGAAATCAAATCTATTCTTACATCTTACCCAATAATTAAACCCATATATTGGTCCTTACCATCCGAGTTGATGTGTGATGTTTTTGATAGTCCCATTGGAGCCATTCTTGGTCAAATAAGAGAAAAAATTATTCATGTTATCTATTATGACTAAAAAACTAGATGAAAATCAATATAACTACAATGTCACCAAAAAGGAACTTCTAGTTGTGGTTTTTCCTTAGATAAATTCCGTTCCTATCTCTTAGGTTCCAAAGTCATCATTTTCACAGACCATTAAACTTTAAAGTTATTACTCAAGTAACATGGCTCCAAACTGAGGCTAATAAGATGGATCCTAATGCTCAAAGAGTTTTAACTTGATATCAAAAATAGATCAAGAATAGTGAACCATGTGGATGATCATTTGAGTAGAATATCAAATTCTTCTCATTATAAAATCATTGATCCTAAATTATCCACTGAACACCTCTCATATATCACTCCAAAGTTACCATGTTATTCCTCAATTATAAATGAATTTGTTTATGGTATTTTTTTTGATTTTTTTTCAAAAGAATAAAAAATGAAGTTGAAAAGTGATTCAAAATACTATTTTTTTTGAAGATAATAAACTTTGGAAAACTAGGGCTGACATGGTAATTCATAGATGTGTTGATGAAGATGAGCATTTCTCTATATTATAATTATACCACTCAATGCCTGGAGGTAGGAACTTTGGACCACAAAGGACCTACCGAAAGGTCCTGGACTCTAGATTATTTTAGACTTCACTCTTCAATGATACATATGAGTTCTTTTAATGATGTAAAACTTTTAAAAAGTTTGGCATAATTTCCAAAAGAAAATAAATTCCATAAAATCCTTTAATATTGTGTGAGATCTTCGATGTTTAGGGAATCTATTTCATAGAACCCTTTCCCTATTCTAATGGATTCTCATGTATTCTTCTGGCTGTTGATTATGCTTCTAGATGGTTCCAGGACAAATATATTTGGAATTATGATGTACACACTATTAGTGAGTTCATAAAAACCCACAAATTCCACTGATTTGGAACACTACGTACCTTGATAAGTGACTTATGGAACCATTTCTATAATTGGACCATGGAATATATTTTAAAAAACAATGGGGTTTTATATAAAAAATAAACTACATATCACCCCCAAACAAATGGAATGGATTAAATTTATAATAGATAAGTAACTAGAGTTTTTTAGAGAATTATTAATCCTACTAGAAAATATTTTCCTGAAAGACTTGGTGAAACACTTTGGACTTATCAAACTACCTATAGAACACCCATTAGGATGTCTCCTTTTAGGATAGTTTTTAGTAAATTATTTCATTTAATAGTTAAATCCAACATAATTTATTTCAGGTTATAAAAACTTGTAATTTTGATTTTGAAAAATCCAGTGAAGAGAGATTTTTGCAGTTGGATTAATTGGAGGAGCTTCGACTCGATTCTTAAGAAAATTCCAATCTCTATTTTGAAAAATCTATGGTACTCCATGAAAAATACATCATGTGAAAGGCTTTCCATGAATGTGAAAAAGTAAGCTAAATTCTCATTGAGAAGGTCCTTTTATTGTTACTAATGTTTTCCTATTTGGTGTTGTGAAAGTACAAGACCCTTCTTTTGAAAGGAAATTCATGGTCAATGGGTATTAGTTAAAGTATAAAAATGATATGAAACACATCCCTAGAATCACATAACCTTCTTCCAGATCCCCAACTACCACACTAGAACCACCTTTATATGGAGATAATAACCCACTAAATCGAAACCATGGGGCACCTCTTTCCCTTTAACTCCCTCCCTCACCCATCTCTCTCTCTCTCTCTCCATTTCACTCTTTTTTCTCCTTATTCATATCCCATTATCACATTTTTTTACCACTTTCTTCATAATTATTATTTTTTCATCTTTATCTTTTATGTGGGTGTTTATTTGAAGAAACAAACAGAAAAAATTAAAAAAAAACAAAAAAATATAAACAAACAAAAAGAGTCACAATTACTCACCATTAAATTTTAACATTTTGTCCAACCATTTTGGGGAGACCAATGAATATTTTTATTCTTAAACATTTTTGTATTTTCATCATAAATTTGGATAAATAATTTTGTGAAAAAATAATAAATTTTTATTTTCTCAATTTTTTATTTGGAAAATGATTTTTCCGAACCATAAGGAACAACATTTTCTTTCATGCCAAGGTCACATATGGTAATATTTTCAAATAATATGTTTTCACCCAAGATTTATAGTCTTGAGTTTGTGTAACTTTGATATGAATTTACTACATTAGCATACATTAATATGATAAGAGAATTTTCTGAACCACATGAGAATTACAATAGCCAAATAGCCTCCCATTACCCTTACATTGATCCTCATTTTGAAAGCCCCTTTAGAGCCTATGATTTTTTTTTGATAAAAACATTACAAGACCAAAACCTTTTCCCACCCAACATATACAAGGATTTTTAGGGCATAATTTATTGAAATTTAAATGTGGGGGGAATGTATTTCATTTTGGGTATTATTTCCTTGATTTTAATCATGTCATCATATTCTAGAGGGAAAGTATCCAATTTAGTGTGGGGGATAGGGTTTTATTGAGTGTGTTTTGGGAATAGATTCAAGTTTATTTCATTTTGTACAAATTTTATTTAAAAGTGTTCAATGATATATATGGAAAAAAAGAAAAAAGAAAAAGAAAAAAAGAGAAAAAGAAAAAAATAATAATGGGTTGTGTCTTGGGTAGTTCAAAAATCACTCTTTATCAACCTTTGATATTGTTATAATGGTTACAATTATTGTAGTGAGGAGATCAAACAAGGGTTGAGATATGAGTGTGAGATTTGTTTAATGTTAAACTTTTGAAAAAAATAAAAAAATAACACTTGAATAATCTTTTATTGTGTCATTGGGAGAAGTTTTTTGTTTTTTACATAATTCACCATTTCAACCCTTTCCAATTTTATCCATATCTTGTACTCCTTCAAACATTCATGCCATTATAAATATGTTTTTCCATATCCTTCCATGTCTCATTAAAAAAATGGGGCATTTATTTTTCCATTTGGGTGTTTTAACCCTATTTTACAATATTTTTGGACATTATATTCCTACCATACCAAATCCAATGAAAAACTTCAAAAAATACCTCTTTATTATTGTTCACTTTAGGATAAGGAATAAAAATTAAGAGCTCTTTCTAAATCTATTATTCTCACTTTTGGTTGGTGAATGAGTGAACCTCTATAAATAAAATTTTATCATATTGAGTGGAGTGAGTTAAGAGTGACTATATTTTCAATTTAAATTTTTATCATGAAAATGAATTGTTTTTGGAACATTAATGCTGTAACAATTTTTTGGTGGAATTATTTTTGGATGAGTGAACTAGCCTAGACCCCTCAGATTAGAGATTTTTTTAATATTTTTTAGTGGGTGAAAATTATTTCATTGTGTTTTTTATATTTTTTGTACACAAGTAAATGAATAAGCCTAAGTGTAGGAGAGTTGATGTTTTTAACTTTTTCATAATTTTTTAACTATTCCCCTTACCAATTTTCAAGGAAATCTTCATAATTGGTTTGAAATGAACATGTTTTAATATTAAATATAATTTTTGAATCATAAATATATCCTTATTAATCCAAATGGTCTAATTCATGTTTTTTAGGGTTCCTTATTCACAATACTAAAAATCATTCAACTGAATATTTGGCCAATTTGGCCATTTGAAGGGTTATATGAACCACACAAGAAGGCCCACAAAATCTATTGATAAAACTTGACCAGCCATGATGATTTAATTTATGGTATAAATATAGAATAATTTTTTTATTAAACTTTAAAATATATTCTATTATTTGGTATTAAATATTTGAGAAATTTTTTAAATCCCAACCTAACAAAAAAGGGGATAAATTGGTACATTTAAGCCTGTCCCACAATTCTGTCTGAGAATTAAAAACATCACTAATAATTGAATTGTCTCCCAATATAGACATCAAATTGAGTTGATATTTTGTGGTGTTAAATCTAATATGTAGGTTAACAAGTTTTTTTAATAAATGGTTCATATTTGATGGAATATTCATTTCCAAAAACCCATTCACACTATGACCTTTGAAAATGATTGGATAAAAATGGACAAAAAAACACAGTTTAGTAAAATAGAAATAAAATTGGAAAAAATATTCTAATGGATTACAAATTTGGAGGATAAACTTATAATATCCATATCTACAACTTTTAATAAGAATATTTATCCATATTTTCTTTTATAAATATCAAATTAGAAATCCAAGTTAAGGGTTATTTTTTGGAATTCAAACAGTTCACCACCTTGGGAAATAAATTCACTCCCCTATTCTCCTTGAAAGGGGTTGGAATTTCAGAACTTATGGAGAATATTTATAATTAATAGATACTTTAAAATTTCATAAGAGGAATCTCATTAATATTGTTTCAATAATAGAGACCTCTCCTCCACTTTTCTTTTCATGTTTGTTTTATGCTTGTTTTTAATTGTAATCATGTAAGTTTATTTTAATTCCAATTAAATATTAATTCATGTTGATTCATCATAATATATAATTATCTTCCAACCACTATTATGTAATATTAATGTTATTAAATTTTTTTAAATCAAGTTAAAAATCAGTCCCTTATTTTTCCTTCTCATTCAGTAAAAATATTGTTTTTAACTCTATAAAACATTTCATGTGTGTGTTTGAAGCACCAATATTTTATTATCCCATTATTTTTCTTCTATTTATAACTCATTAACCTAATAATCATGAAACAGATTAATAACCATCTCAATTACTAAGTAAATCCACCATTTTGGTGAGTAATAATTTGAGTACATTAAGTGATTGAGATATTTTTGTCAATTAATATTTCTTAAATTGATATTGTTTATGTTGAAATTAAAATTTCATGGATTAATGACATGTTTTGTTTGAAATATAGATTCCATAGATTATTGGAACCACAAGTACCCATGGTTTCATGAAATATTTAACCTTCCATTAACATGAATTGATTGAGATTAGTACCCTATTTGAAGCTTGGATTAAAGGAAAAACATTTGGGAATTCTGATCAGAAATCATCTTGTGAAGTTGGTGTTAATATAATGAAATATATAGAAACGTTAAAGGATATCAAAATATTAACTCCATAACGATGAACTCACCCTAATAATTATTAAATTGTTAAACCAAATCCATCAATCATTCATTTCACATAAGCTATGAAAACAAACCGCTCCCCCCTGATAAAAAGACAAAACAAAAGCTATTAACTCTAAAATTTGTACCATTTTCAAGGATTCTACCTGAGTTCCACTATACACATTATACCAAACCACCAGAAATTTGAATGGTTGATAGGTAACAATCAACCGATCTTCAAGTTGACCCGTAGTGCTACTGCTAATAATTTATTTTGTTTAAAACATGGACTAGACCCCACTTTGTGTTTTTATTTATGCCTATTCAATGGGAAATTGACAAGTTATTATTATTTGTTTAAAATATATCACAATAGTGTGGAATTTGGGCTCACCATATGTATAAAATTTTACCATTAGAAACTAGACAAAAGGTCATTGAGAACAGAAATGGTTTCTCAAATCCTCCATAAAAACATGAACATATAGATTGTTCTTCAATTATAATACCTAAAAAACAATTGTGATCCATATTAATTTTTTTTGATGGTCATAACTTGGCCATATGATATCAGATTTATGTTTAGATTTTTTTGGGACTGAATAAAATACCTCTACTAAAATTTAAAACAAATTATTTTTCCTAGCTCAAAAATTTCACACGGTTTCTCTAATACCACTTAATGGTAACGTGGAGTGAAAAAAATTCCAGTGGGCTTGAGATTTAAAGTTTTCATCACCAAAGTTAAAAAACATCATCATATCTAACTATATGATCCTAATTAGAGGTCTAGAGATATCATGTGAATATTTCAATGCAAAAAAATTAAACATATGAGTACCTCGTTTAGATCAAACACATGTTCAACTGCATCTCATCGCCAATGACCGTATCTCAAAGGAACCAAAATAGAAACCCTATTTATTATCCACACATTCTTTAAGAATTTACAAGAATAGCATTCATCGAAAACTGGGTGCTATCATGGAATTTTGATGACGCTTTCAAAGCCTTAAATATCACCATGACTCCATTCTTTTGATCTGTAGAGGTGTTCTTGGATCGAGCGCCTGGAAGGCGACTTCCTCTCTCCAAGACATAAGAGTATAGAGAAGCACTCAATTTTGAATCAATGAATAGTCAATGGAATGAGATAACTTCTCTACTTATATAGTGGATTTCCAAATACCCATAAAGGATTCCCCAATCCTCATATTTCCAATTCCCACTATATAAGCTACAAACGACTCATTATGATGAGGTAATTGCAACATATATGTCATTTATATTTTATCACATTCTTGTAATATATAATAAATATATTACATGATAAAACAAGTTATTTAATTTAATAGTAATTCCTGAAATATTAAACGAACCTTGAATATTAATATAATATTTGTTCATATAATATTTTCCCACATATTCAATTAATACCTTGTGATTAATTTTAATAAATAAATTCAACCAAATTATTATACACTCGAATAATAATTAATTAATTTATTTTATGTTGATCATTAACACTTGGACATCTTTTGGACCCCATTGTGGGGCCCACCAAGTCCTATACACATATTGACTAGAATAGAGCAAAATCTTGAATATGCTATTTTGTGTGACCCTCTAGGAACTTATCTTGATAATAGTGAATAAAATTTAGCAACCAAGAGGGGAGTCTAGTAACCCATCTAGGCCCCTAAAGAGATAAAGAATATTCATAGCAGTGAAAAAATTCCTATGAACACAGACTATGTAATGTAATCTCTTTATCTCATGATTTCTCATAAATTAGGATGCACAACTTATGTCATAATCTATTATTGATTTATTATTTTTTGATATGATCGGATGAACTTACCTTCAAGTACCATAGAATTGGATTTATGAAGGTACTTCCATCCTGATCAACTAGGTCCAAGATATCACTTCATAAAATCTAAATCGACAAATTCTATCTTGACCATTAAACCAATGACATACCACCAAATATGAACCCAACACAAGCTACCTCAATAAAAATTTCATTTCATGATTTTTTCCTTACATAAAAGTACAAGATCAAATGGTGTACATTGATAATGATCATAATTCAGGATACCAATATACGTGTCTGTAGATAGAAATAACCAATGACTTCTAAAACATTTGGTGTCCCTATTGGAGGGGTTTTCATCATGATCTCCTCTACTCAAGATCACCATGTGTGACTTCATGAGAATAAGTCTCAATGCTTATGATCCCCCAAAACTTGATGACCACACATCATCTATTTCTTTTCAGTATGATGTATTTGGACCATAGTAAATAACATTAATATTACCTTCATGGTATTTATAAGTTCTCATTATTGTCTGGTAACTAATAAAACCTTTTGATACAGAATGTAATCTAATGAAATTACCATAAATATAGTGGATTCATTAGTATAAGCACTATTATGGTAAGATAAGAACTTGTATATTTCAAACAGTATACATGTAATGGTAATAAAATTATATACATAAGTTGGGTCTTGGTCACCCACTTATACTAGTTCTGAATTATGCCCAAATTATGAAGTTGAGTTTTCAATAGAACTCATACCTGGTGGTACACCTATTTCAAAGAATATATATATAATGGTCCTGAATTAGTTGCAGAAATTGATGAAGAAACTACAGAAGAATATTTATATGATATTCATACGCCCTAGAGCATCACCATGGGGTGAATATGGTCATTTTATTAAGAAGAAATATTGGTCAATGCATCTTTTCATTGATTATAAAGAATTTAACAAGATCACTATCAAGAACAAGTATCCTCTACCCCATATTGATGATTTGTTTGATCAACTTTGTGGAGATCAATACTTTTCCAAGAGTGAACTTTGTTCTAGATATCATAAATTGAAGGTTAAGAAGGAGGATATATCCAATGCAACTTTATGTATGAGGTATGGTCATTATTAATTTATTTTGATGTCATTTAGACTTACCAATTCCTCCTCTATCTTCCCAGATCTGATAAATAGAGTCTTCAGATATTAAATTGTTTAGTTTTTAGTTTTCTTTATTGATGATTGTTGATGCTCCTTTCCATCATGGAGTCTAAACGAATGAAAAGGGAAATACCTTAAACCCAAAGTGATTCATCCTTTAAAGAAACATCAAAAATTGAAAAAGGCATGAACAAAGATTCATTTGCACTTGGGTCGTGCAAGTTCCACCAAGGTCGTGAAAGTATACTTGCGCGCTGCCCAGTGGTCGCACAGGTGACTTGCATTCCCTATCTGAATTTCACCCAGGGTCTTCACCAGCCTATAAATACCACATGTGGGCCCCCCATTTCAGGATGGAAAAATTCCAAAAGTTAGATTTAAGCTCTGGTCACCCTAGTCTTTGTTTGAAGTCTTCCGGTCACTTCTAAGATAATTTCTTACATGGAATGGAAGATATAAACAGGGGAGTAAAGCCTAAGTGTTGAAACTCATCAACACTTGTGCGCCTATGTGGCCAACCCTTAAGGGAAAATGGCCACACTTGCGCGCTGCCTTACCCCTTCAATAGAACTTGCGCGCCACCCTTCTGGAAGCCCCTAGGGATAATACTAAGGGATTGAGCCAAGTCTCTCCCAAGTATTACCTTAAGGTTTGACTCTTGTGCAAGTACCCATGTGTCGCGCAGGTACACCTGCGCGACCAGGACTTGCGTGCCCATGCAGGACTTGCGCGCCCCTCTCTTTTTGGGTACCCTTCCTGCCCATTTCACCTCTCTTATGCCTATCCACCTCTCCTATTCAAGATTCAACCTTCAAAACCCTCTTTAAATCCATTTTCTTTGGCATGGTTCCCTTGTTGGTTTCCTTATCTGAAAGGAATTCTATGGAACTGACTGACTTCAAATCATTTTTTTTCATTTTTAAATAGCTGGTTTTGGGTTACTGGTACCCATATACAGACATTGAACCTTCTGAAATCTAGAGAACACATCCAAAATCCAAATTCAAAATTCAAGAACAAACATCATCAACCCAAAACTCAAATAGAAATGCCGTACTCCACGACGCACAACCTCCTCGAGCCTGCATCCATCCTTCAAGCATCCCACCAGAAAATAAATCTGGTGAACCCACCCACCAGGGATTCATTCCGTCCCATGCCAGAAATCACCAGAAGCAGCAGATCCGAATGAAAAAAATCATAAAACATACCAAGACAACCTCATACGCAACAACACCACACAACCGAACATCCAAGAACATCATCCTCAAAACGTTGAGGAACAAACTCAACAAAAGATCACGAATCCACAAAAACAGAAAAATCAAAGCCAAAAATACAGATAAACCAACACCAAAACCTCGAGATGGAACCCAAACCCGTAGCTTCAGATCAAAGTCTTCCATCAGAAAATGACTGTGATTCTCAACACTGCAGAAGGACATGAACTGTAGAAGAAATGAAAAATCCCACAATGCACCATAAAGAAGATTAGAGGGTCTCGTCGCCACCAAACAGAACAAACACATCAGACATGGAAAAACCCCAACTTGCTCACTGGAGAAAAGGCAGACCCCCAGACTGCAGGTGTATGAACACATCCATGAAGGGGCACCGCACCACTGAGTGAATCCCTATCCGAAGAGGCATGAATCGAGTGAGTCAGGCTAGCCACAATGCCGAAGGAGCCAAACCACCACCGCAGTAGAGGGCCACCACCAAAATCACCGAGAAAGAGGAGGAACGTCGTGCCGCTCGCAGTAAAGAGGCCGACGACGACGAGAGGAGTGGAAACCCCAATAAGGTTAGAGATTTCATTCATTCAACCTCATCCTTTAATATGAGATAATCCTTAACCTGGGCCTCTTTTTCAGGAGTAATCCCCAGTCTAAATTCTCCTAATTTGGGCATCCTCTTTAGGAGTAAGCCCCAAGTCCCCTAACCTAGGCATCCTCCTTAGGAGTAAGCCCCAGTTATAATTCCCTTAACATCGGCTTCCTTTTCAGGAGTAAGCCCCAGTCTCAAAGTCTACAAATATGGGCATCCTCTTTAATAATAAGCCCCAACTACCTTAATTCTAAAATCCCATTAACCTGGGCCTCCTTCTCAGGAGTAATCCCCAGTTTTAATTTCTCTTAACCAGTCTTAATTTACTTTTGATCTGGGCTTCCTTCTCATAAATAAAACCCAATCATAATTCCCTCCTAATTTGGGCATCTTCCTTAGGAGTAAGCCCCAAGTTAGAGTATTCAAATCTCCATAAAAGCACATATAAATTTATGGACTCTATTCTCAGACTTATTCTCTAAAATAAGTCCCAATATCTATCTATTTGGGAAGTCATACATACATAATACCCATATCATTTCTTATGATTGCATCTTTCGTGGAACAATTGTCTGGTTTTACCAATACCTCTTGTTTCTCACACCGAGCATGACTCACATGAGCTTAGAGTGTGGAAGTAATTATGAAATCTTTCTTTGATCCACCAATCATGCATAAAACATCATATTCCCTTACTCGAACTACATGGGTTCTGATTCCTTTTCTAAATAAAGGATACATAGGTAGCCCATCTGTGGGTACGATCCCAACTCTGAAATAATCCATGTCCTTCTGAATGACAATAAACTTCAAGTTCCCCACTGAGTGGCTTTAAAACCAGTATGGTCATCATAATGACCAAGAGACTTTGATATAATTTATTAAAGGATACCATTCACTAAGAATCTCTAACAAATATAGATGATTCTCTATCGATGAAGAACCCCGAATACATATAAAAATATTCTCTAAATTTCCTACATATCAATCATTGATTTTCAGATCTAAAGGAAAGCTCATTATTATACTTGGTAATTTAATAAGGATTCACGAACATAACTTAAATATATAAAGAGAGTCCCGGAGTAGACAATAATTCCCCTAAAAAAGTGTGATGAGTCTGACCTCCCATCCTCTCGACCAATGCAAATTCTTAATCCTTATCAGTTCACATATAATGAGCACCTACCTTTGGAAAGTAGGTCCAAATGGATATAGAATCATTGGATGTTTTCGGTTCTATGAACAAACCCGTTAGAAACCACTTGGAATGTTTTAACCTTAAACTAACAAGGTCATCCCCAATTCCAGAGGAAACAATGATATATTTATATATTCGATGATCAAGGAGGAACATAAAGAACATTTTAGGATTCTAATAAAAACCCTAAGGAAATATATTTGTTATTCTAAATTTATAAAGTGTGAATTTTGGATATGAAAACATCCATTCTTAGGTCATATAATCTCTAGTGAGGGTATATCAGTAGATCCTTAAAAGATTGAAGTTATTGAACAATACCCCAAACTAATCACAATAATTGAGATTCATAGTTTTCTTGGGATGGAAGGATAATACCAATGATTTGTGAGATTTTTCTTAAGGATATTGAATATAATAATAAACTTGATTGTTAATGGAGCCAAGTTCCTTTTTAATTATGAATGTGATGAAAATTTAAGAAGTTGAAAAGAAGGATGGTCAGTGCAATTGTTATTACACTACCATAAGTGGAGAAGTTTGTTTTAATATATAGTGATGCATCAAAGAATGGATGGGGATTAATCCTTATTTATAATGATATATTGATATATTATCCCTTATTCCAATTGAATATTTATGAGAAAAATTACCCAACTCATGATTTGTAGTTAGCAACTGTAGTTTTTCACTGAAAATACTGAGGCATTATCTTTATAGTGAACTGTATGATATATATATATATATACATTGATCATAAAATCTTGAAGTATATATTCAAAAATAAATAATTGAATATATAAACAAATAATATATTTTAAGTTGATTAAAGATTATGAGTGCTCAATACACTACCACCCTAGGAAGGTGAATAAGGAGGATGATGCCCTAATTTAGAAAGACCATGCCAGGTTTTCCATGACGAGGATTGAAATAGATCCAATATTTATGGATTTACAAAAGATGAATCATGAAATCATGAGGAAAGCGGATATATCATATATTTCTCAGATAAATATTCAACCATCCATCCATGCGAGGATTAAAGTTGCATAAAAGGAGGATGTATAACTACAGAAGAAAGTGAGAAATGTTCCCGAGTTCAACTATGATTATGATGGAATGGTAAGGTTCATGAACCAAGTATCTATACCATCAATACTAGACTTGAATAAGGATATATTGGATAAAACACTTAGTTCATCATTCTCTATTTACCCTAGAATTATGAATATGTATAGGGATCTAAAAGAGTATTTATGGTGGTATAACATAAAAAGGGATATTGCGGAGTATGTATCTCTATGCCTAGTATGTCTGTAAGTTAATGCCAAGAAATATAAGTCTAAGGGTATGTTACAATAATTTCCCATTCTATAAATGGAATTTTAAAAAATTAAAGTGGATTTCATCATCAGACTCCCTAAAATATATAAAGGCCATAATTCTACTTGGGTTATAGTCGACCACCTTAGGAAGTCAGCACACATCATTTACATTATATAATATTTCTATCTTGATCAGAATTCCAAGATATACATTAAGGTAGTGGTAAGGTTTCATGAAGTACCACATTCTATTGTATCTAATCTGGTTCCGAGGTTTACCTTGAAGATATAGATAAGACTTTAGCAAGCCTTGAATATAGGGTTAAACTTTAAAATTTCATATAATCCTTGGATGGATGGTTAGTTTTATAGTACCATTAAAACAATAAAATATATGTTGATAGAAAATTTTATGGATTTTAAAGGTGGTTGGGATCAACACTTTCCATTGGTGGAATTTTCTTACGACAATAGATTTCACTCAAGAATATAGATGTATCCTTATGAAGCCATCTATTATAGGAAGTGAAAAAATCTAATGTTATGAGGTGATGTTGGAGATAGAAAGATATTGGGACTTAAGCTAGCTAAGGAAATGATAGAGAATTTTAGAGCTATTTATCAGCAAATCAAGGCATCCCAGAGTCGACAAAATAGTTATACTGACAATCATTAGTGAGATTTGGAATTCATAGTTGGTGAAGAGGTATTCCTATGAATATCTCATTGAATAAGGTTGTTAGATTTTGAAATAAGTGAAATCCATGCCCTAGATATATCGTCCCCTTCGATATTCTTTATCATATCAGGATGGTTTCCTATCACTTGGTGCTTCCACCGAATATTTCTCAAGTTCACGATGTGTTACTTGTATCTCTCATGAGGAAGTACATACTTGATCCTTCAATTGTACTTAACTCAGAGGTCATACTGATAAATCATGATATCTCTTATGAAGAGAAATTTATGGATATTATAGATCTAAGAGAGAAAGTTTTTAAAAATAATACTACTCACCTGTTCAATGTTTTATGGTGAAATAATACATTTGAGGGAGCCTAATGGGAACCCAAAGATGTGATGAGGCATAAGTATCCATAATAGTTTATATTAGAGTGATGTAATTATTAGGGAAAATTCTTATAAGAGGGTTATAATGTAATAACTTTATATTTTATGATATATTTCTCTTTAAATAAATTTAATTTCTTTTTAGTTTTCCTTACACACAAAATTGAGTCTAAATGAACCGTGATATATTATTAAAATATTATAATATAATGTGATAATTATCACCTAGTAATTGGATTGTTGGGTATGAATATTACTAACTAAATTATGAAAAATAATTTTTTAAATATGTATAAAATGAATTATTTTGTTTTTAATTGGATAGATATTATGACAAAATCATTTGAAGTTAAATAGATATGTTTTTAATTAGTTTTTATGTTCACAATGTGTTTTTATCTTAATAAATTAAATTAATCTCAATTTATGAATTATTTTAAATAAATTTATATATTATATATTCAATAATTTTTTTAATATTCATCTAATAGTTTTTACTAGGCATGAAATAATAACAAATCTAGTTTTATGCTTAAAAATGTATTTTTCTAAATTTTTTTTTGTGTTTTTCATGCTTATTTTAAAATGAATTTATAATGATTATAGATATTGAATATTATAAAATGTATTTAATATTTTTAATCATCATAATTAATATAATTTGATAAGTCCAACCTAATTTTTGTTCATAATGAATAGTAAAAATAGTAAAATTTTGTTACCACGGTTAAGGTTAAAAATGGTTTACTGGAGGGGGGGGGGGTAACCTAAGAGATAAGTTTTAAAATATCACAAAAAATTTATTTAATTTTATTGGTTGATTATATTTATAAATTATCTTTATTATCTAGGAATATTTGGAATTTTAGAGACACTTGACTTGAGCAAGGCAATTATATAATTTAATCTTTTGAAAAATTACAACAATGTTCTCTCCCACCCTTATAAAAGTTCAAAAAGTATCTTATATTACTAAAACTTCATGATAATTATATATCATCTAATACCTACCCTAATAGTTTCCTAAAATATATCCCCACTTTCTAGAGGTCCTAATTTGATCAGAATATTATCCTTCCAAGTCTTAAGGTGTAAGTAAAAGGAGGATTCTCAAGAGATAGGTACAACTCTTATATGAGTACTTTCATTTTTATTTTTATTCTACATCATATAAATATATGGTATCAATTATAATATAATTAATTAATTTTATTAAATTTACTTAATTTTTATTTTGATGATGGATTGACCATTTTCTACCCCCTTTCTACCAAATGAGAAATGAAAGTATCACTCATGCATATATGTGGACTACCGCCTCCACGTATCGATATAAATAATTTTCTATCACTGACTCAATTTAATGATTATTATGATTAATTTAATTTTTATTTATTATATTTATGAAATAATTATTATTATGTAATTACATTATCTTATCTACCATCTTACCTTTCCATTCATTGGAAAATGATAACATCACTCGTGCATATGTGTGGACTACTACCTCCATACAGTAATGTGATTCGTTTTTCATCACCTATTTATATGAATAATTATAAAAGTTCATATTATGAACAAATATGATACTTATTTCATGATTTTTTATATTATTAATCCATGACCAAGGTGCAAGTATCAGAACCATTAAACCGAAACATGAAAGAAAAATGAACCAGTTTTCACCTGAATGTTCATTTTAATGAAGAAGTTGTTAAGAAATGGATAATCATAAATTTTAAAGGAGTGATACATAGTAAGTTACGTATGATTTTTTTAATATAAGTATAAAAAATCTATATTAATTATACAGGATATTTTAATGCGCACGAAACAAGACAAGACTTGAGGTAAGGGTTCATATTATAATCACTTTTCTTTTTAAGACTGTTTATGCTAAATTTATATTGAGGAATATAAAAATTAACATTTAAACCACATAAATTTTCTTATTATATCTTAATTAATATAATTTTTATGTATTAGTATCATTTTCATCTCTTTGGAATATAAAAATATCTAGAAAATATTTTTTTTTAAAAATAGACCTTATTTTCTCTTTGGTTGATGGAAATTTTCTTCTTTGTATATGCTCGTAAATTTTTTTATGGAAGTTTCTACCTACGAAATAAATTTTTAAAAAATTTTATTTTAATTATATTTTAATTTATTTATAAATTTTTAATCAGAATCTTTTTAATGAAATGTTTTCTAAAAAAGTTGTTTTGGAGTTTTTGCAAAATTGTGAAAAGAATGTTCTCTTTTAATGAATGGATTTTCTTGCTATCATAACTCTTAAGTGATTTGAATATTCCTTAATAATTATCCATAATTATTTTCAAATAAAAAATTTACTGAATATTCTGGAATCTTTAGTTAAAATGTTATCAAAATAAAAGGATATTTTTCTCATATTTTCAAAGAATGGTTTGAGAGTTCTTTTAAAGGTATTTTTCATCTATGTCAATATAATTTAAATTTTTTATGATTCATTGAGGATATGATATTATAATACCTTCCACTTTATTTATATGTATTTACTATGATGATGATGATTTAAGGATGACTATATGATTTTTTTTTCTTTCCCATGAGTTAATTAAATTATGATGAAACCTTTATAAAACCCATTACTTTTCTATGGGTTATGATATGATGTAATAATTAAATGTTTATGAAAACCTTTTCCTTTCCATGAGTTATGATATGATGATATTATAAATTTTTCATGATCTTTTGGCACACATATGAATATTTTTTATTATGTTATGATTTAGACCAGAACTTTATAAGGAACCTATCCGCTATATTAGTCTTGGGAGTGAACCTTGACTATGGAGAAAATGGAATCGTAAGTGAACCCACTACACCATGATAGGATTTTCGGTGATCCTTGAATAAGTAAATGAATTTATATGATTATGTGTATACCAAAAACTTATTTCTTATACTTATGATATGTTCTAATGGATCATGATTGATTATTGACGATTCTACATACTTATGAATTATGCATTTTGTTATGAAAAATACTTATGCCATGATTTATAATTAATGATTTTTGAATGATTTTGTATGATTATTATAAGTTATGATCATGTTATAATACCATTATACTCATATAATTATTACTTATGATCTTTTATTTACATATCTTATGTTTACCCTTACTGAGAATTTGAGTTCACCCTTTCTTATATTTCATTTCCCTCGATTATGAAGAAAGGTTTTAAGTAGCGTATGTCAAATAAGTGTACTATGTGAGAATATATTTATGGTATATGTTGAAAATATTTAATGAAATAAAACAATTATGTATTTATCATCCAAATAATTTAAACCATTATGGTTTTGGGGTGTGTATTGTTATGCGCTTTATTGAACATTCATCTAAAATGATGTAATATATATGTATGAAATGATCAGGTATCATCAACATTTTAATTTTATAGAATCACAAATATGTTATAAATTTCATGTTTATTTATTAGTTCTATCATTATGACTAACCATGTAAGGTGATAATGAAAAACTAATAACATCTCTTTGTGGAGGTGCTAGTTTACACGTACGAACACGTGAGATTATCATTTTCCAATAGTATAAATAGTAAAAAGGTATATAATATAGTATCTTTATATAATAATAATAGTGTCATAAATATCATATATATATTCAATAATTATATCTTTATAACCAACCATTTTAGGTGGTGATGATAAACAAAACACATCGCTTTGTGGAGGTTCTAGTCCACACGTACGCATGAATTTTTTTTCCATTTCCCATAGGATGAAAATGAGGTGGAACAAATTGCCCTATAATCATATTAAAAATTAATTGTAGTGTATATAATGATTTAATTATATTATAATGGTTAAAATATATTTATAATGAGGTAGAAGAAGAAATAAACTTGAAAGAGTTCTGTTAGGACTTATTACCTCATCCTTGGATAACTTCTTTAGATTACACCTTAATATTTATAGGATGAGTATTTTGAGGAGAAAATGACCTATATGAAATGATTAATAGAGTTGGGGAGGTATTTGGGAAGATATTTATTGAGTTATAGTTCTCAATGTGTGTGGAGAAATGTAGATATGTGGTTCCCTTTTATAAGTGAAGGGAGTGACACTCTTATAAATACTTAAAACTTTTCAATATAATAAATTTATTTCTCAAGTAAAATGACACCAAGACTCTCAATTTTAGAATAAAAAGCGAGGGAGGTCAAAAACACTCAAACAATGATATTTAATCATGTTTTTTGAGTTATCTTAAAGTCTGATCCCCTTATTTTAACTCTTTTAACCCATTTTAGTCTTAACAACGATGACAAATTTTTTCCTAGGTTATTAATTTATATGAATTAAAATAAATGGGAAATTATTACCAAAATTTTAAATTCCAATTCCAAATATAGAATACATTTTATCATTTTTTTTAAAATTTGGTAGAAATTACTTTTAATATAATTTTGAAAAATGCATGAAAACTATTTTTAGAAGAACATCTGTTTTAAGAATAAAAACTATTTTACTCTAAAAGTATAAATATAATTTATTATTATTAATTTAATAATATTATAATTAAACTAATTAAAGTTATATTTTATTTTACCATGCCAAAATCTAATAGAATCTCCCAAGCATGCTATTAAATGGAAATATGAAAAATAGTTTTTAATTAGAATAAAATATAACTTAAGCTATAAAAAGTCCATCATGGGTTTATGAATTCAAAATAATGTTTTTAAATGATTAATTTGACTCATTAAATATATATTTTTTGATCTAAAGTTTTAATAAATTTTTAAGTCAATATTCCATCATGATGATTTCATAAAAGTTACGATATTTGAAAAACTTTTACTTTCACTATTCACCCCAAAAATCTACCATTTTAGAAAAATATCAATAAAACACTATAAGATAATTTTGATACAATGATATGAAAAATAATGTTCATTTTACCAAATAAAATATCTAAAAGTGATAGAAAATAATTCAAATATCTATGCACAAAACTCCTAAAACCCATTTTTAGAAAAAGCATATTTTCATAGCATTAAATGAATTTATTCCCATTATTTTCCTAGAAACAACCATATATTATTAATAATTTATTATATTAAATATATTATTAATAAATTTCTTCAAAATCATTAATCAAGAGAGATTAATTTAATTTATTAAGATAAAAATACTTTTTTGCACTTAAAAACAATCTTCCAAAATATATATATTTTACCATCAAATAATTTTATCTTAATTTATAATAAATTTATAATTAATGAATGATTATTCATTTATTTACATTTATAAAAGAATTCAATAAATTTAATGCTCTAAAAAGCTGAATTTATCTTTTAATAGAAACATTTAAAATATAAAGAAATCCCGCATTTATAAAAAAATGACCCATTTATACTCTAACTATTCATAGGATTATATAATTTAATTCTTATTATTGAGTACTTATTTCCTAGAAATTATTAAATAAAATTTTATTAGGAAAAGTTTTCTACATATATTTTCCATAATGCGGTTACTCCTATTCATACCCACCAATCCAACGGTTAGGTTATAACAATCATTTTAAATAATAATTTTTTATATTATATAACTATTTATTTAAGATTTGTGTTGTGTGTTGTACACAATATCTTACATAGTATTCATTTAAATGAATATAAATTAAAAACTCAGGTTATTATATTCTCCCCATATAACGAAATTATGCCATCACAATTTATCTCATGTTTGATAATTTTTTTTCGAATCCATTCCAAGATGTAGAATAAAATTATACATAAGTGGAAGGAAATAACTTTTAATCCCTATTGATAACATTTATTTTTAAAAATAACTTTAATGTCTATATTAATAATAGAGAAATTATCATTTCCTAAATTTTTCTTAAACCATGAATTTACGCTTGTGAGACTCATACTTATGAATGATTTTCATAAAGAATATCTTCATAGCTAAGAAATATTTTCCATATAAGACTCTATAGATTTATCTTACTCTTCCTTGTGTTGAGTAGTTATTTTACTATCATTATAGAGAATAATATAAATATACTTACTTTATTTCATTCCACATCATAAGCGTAATTTCATCCTAAATTTATGTTTTTAGAAGTTCTCCATGTCTTCTTTATTTCATATTCTAAATAATAAATAACCATGATAAATTTTTCATTCCTAAAGAATTAAAATTACCTTTCAATGGGTTACAATATCCACAAAAGATGGAAATTTATTTCATATGTTTATATCCATTAGCTGAAACAAAAAATGGTTAGAACAAGTTAATACAATATCTAATATGAATAATCCTTCATATGAAGAAATTACACATTAATATCTAATTCCTCAAAAATAACACCCAAAGTTTAACTTAAAATATTCCATAAACAACTAACTCTGAAAAATTTCAAAATATTCCAGACTAAACTTGAAACCCAAAGATTAGAAATATTTTACGATGTATTCTTTCCAGACCAGTTAACATTTATCACTAAAAAAGATCAAAGGTCATATCAACCCTAAATATTATCTTTACCATACTGATTTTATCTCTAACATAAAAACATTCCTCCAAAATAACATTTATAGTAAATCACACAATAAACCTAAGGGTTATATAAACTCCAACAATATATTAAAACAAAATAAATGTATTACAAAATATTATTAGTCACTTTTGAATATAATCACATAAGAAATCAAATGTGTATCTATACTTTTGAACTCATGATCATTCTTAAAGATTATCAATACTTAAATAAAATACCACAACCTCGTAACCCTATCTCTATATACTTAAATCATCCTTTATAAAACTTGAATAAAGATATTCCATATTATTCCTTAATAATTCATTCATACAAATTAAATATAAATCATTTCCTAAGATCCATCAATGTCAATCTAATAAGTAAAACTATTAAAATAATTCATACCTTTTATAAGTTATTCATAGTTTCTTGATATTTAGAATATGAACTTGATAATGATTTATTCATATGATCTTTTTGACACCCTTCATGATATTTCCACCCAAGGAGTCAATTTTCATAATTCCTAAACTCCCCACATTTAAAAAATTCATTTTATACCTTAGGAAAAAATTTATTCTCCTCTATTTTGTTAGTTAAACTCTTCATTTTTACTTGAAAGTTTATTGTTCTATTCCCTCGTTTAACACATATGAAACATATTCCTATTCCTTTAAGACATTTCCATGAGTTCTTCTTACCATATTATTAATATGTAGGATGTTGAATCTTTTTACCTTCATGATATTTATCACCTAAAATTCCATGAAACTATTCTCTTATCTTATTTGGTGAATTATGAAACTCACATAGGTTCAGGCTATAAATAATAACTCGAGATAGCAGGCTATACATAACTATAATATTTTTCACTCTAGCTCCTATCTTGTTTATTCACTCATTCCGATCACCACCACATTGTCCTTTATATCCATTGTTGACTTGGTTCCTATTGGTTTCTACCATTTACTAAAACAAAAAATAGTTAGCGTGAGTATATAAAATAAAATCATAATAAACCATCATATGAGGAAGATAAATACTAAGATATCCTTAACCATGTCACATTATAATCAACTCCTTCAATTAAAAAAAACCATTATTCTCTATATGATACTAACCTTTAAGGTTATAGAATAATTTTAAATTATGATCCTAAACCATATACTCATTAACCCATGATGTTATCTAATATTATTAAATTATCTATTATAGATAAGTTTATTTTAATTTCACTAAAATTTCATCCATTGGAATTATGTTCATCAGATGTTAATTCACCAGATGATGGGTTGAACATGATGTGTAGACAATTACAACAAATATTCTCTAATGATAGTAGTTCCATTATAAGTTTGTATCTATCGATGGTTCAATGGTTAAGATTTGGAAGGTATGAAAGTTTAAAATGGGTAAAGGGTCACTGGTTTAGTAATCAATCTCAGATGGTCATTCTTTATGATATGTGATTTCATGGGAGCATGAATTATAGATTGATCGGTTGAAATTTAATATATAAGTTAGTGGAACCTTCAGTGAAAAGTGTGGTTTATTTGAGAATATATTGTGTAGATCATAATTTGGTGTGGATTATATGTCTTTTTAAATTTTTTGTATCACCTATAATATTTTCATAATCATAGAAGGTAAGAAAAAACATGTTTCCCCCATTCACATAGAACATAGTTTGAAGCATGTTAAAATCTAAATTCTTTCTTAATTTTTGTATTTTTGCTGCATGTTTTACTATTTAATGTATTCCTAGTAAATTATTTGTTTGTATCGAGGTGTTTTTGAGGATGAATTTGTGCGATGGGTAGAGTATAGAAAATTCCTACTTCTGGTACACTCAGTTGTGGGGAAGCAAGCTTTTGGAAATCCATTTTCTACTATGTGGAGTCTCTTGCATGCGATATTCCAATGGGCTAGAATGAAAAAATCCAATGGTCTTATTGAAAGAATGAATTGGTTTTTCATGGGATTTTACCTGGATAGTTTTAAAAAAGGGACAAGGCTCATCACTCAAGGTTTAGAACACCAGTAGCAGCTCTAACATGGAATTAGATAAAATGAAGTCCCGAATAGACAAATTTAGTGGAAAATATTTTTTTTCTTGGGAATAAAGATGGAAGACTATCATATTAAAAGTACTTTGTGGTTATATTTTTTGGAGTGAATCTAGTATTGATGAATAAAGATTAATGTGAAAATATATGTGGAAAACATTTTGCACTAGTAAGGATATCCCTAGCATGAAATATTGTTTTCAACATATGGGAGAAGAAAACCAAAAAAATATGTTATTAAGGTGTTGGACGATATGTATGAAAAATTGATAACCCTTAAAAAATTATTCATATTGTGATGATTGCTACACTTAAGGTTATCAGAAGGAATACCAAAAAAATATCTTTTTAATGACTTCAACATGATTTGTGGATAGATCCAATAAGTAAAGGTAACTTTTTTAATGATGTATGTAAATTTTTAATTCTACCATAACTTCCATATAGATGGGATAGAATGGGTACTATGGTCAGTGACTCTTAAAAAAGACTTAATATTTGAGGATATCAGAAATTTTCTACTCAATTTAGAACTTTAGTGAAGGGATGTAACGTCTTAGTTTCGAGTGCCGCCCAAAGGTTCCCTATACCAGGTTGGTCACATGGCCTCAAGAGCATTTCACCGAACACCAGAGGCTGATGAATAGCAGTGGGGGAATTGGGTGTTATGGTGGGGAATCTATTCCCTCATTGGTAGAGTAACACAGCAGAAACAAATGTATAATAGTAGTGGAAACAATAATGCCATACAATAAGTAAACAACGGAAGGCTGAAAGTAATTAAACAATTGCGGAATATATATATATATGTAAATAATGATTCATGTCACAAGTATCTATTAAATCATCCAAACAATTCACAATGCTGGAATACAATACTAAACCAAAGTACAAAGAAATCAATTAAACTCTAATAGCATCGCAAGCCTCAGCTTGGTCCCATGCTCTTTAGCTCCACAACAGTCAAGTACCTGAAGTAGAAGGGATCTTTCCCTTACCTATACCTACAACAATATAATCTGTTTGGTCCCAAAAGCATTACCCAAATAGGGTGTGAGACGAATCCCAGTAGACAAACACCCAAAGATATGTTCTTAACTGTCAGTGAATATATATAATAGGAAAATATGAAAATGAATTAATAAACAAGGAAGTACTCAAAAGTAAACAGTCCTACAGTTTCAACTACATTCATTGGAATTTATTAATTATTCAACCAATCATTCACAAGTAAACCTCTGGGAAAGTTCTCACAGCCTAACCCCTATGGTTCAACCTATCATTTAATAATAAATATATAATGACCCTCTAGGATAGCTCACATAGTCTAACCTCTTTGGTCTCATGAAAACTAAGACTCTCTGAGGAAGCAGTCACCATAAATTCTCCCCTATAGTCTTTTAATGATAAACTACAGACTCTATAAGGAATCACTCATTGTCAATTCCCCATGTGGTCTCATAAAAATAACTATATAAACTCGGAGGGAACACTCAACGTCAATCCCCCCTATGGTCTCACAGCATGAAAAGTAAAAAAAACACTCTGGGGCTCAGAGAGGAATTTTCGATATCCATCACTCCTAGACAAGATAACGTTAGAAGAAGGAGGTTATGTCAATTAGACGCGACCCCGATCCAATTTATCAATTAAAAATAAAAATACATAGTGCGTTCTTTAAAGATACACAGTGTGTGTATGCCTTTACTGGGCCCTGCTTTAGGCGGTCTCCAATTACCTCACACGGCCATGTACTCAGCCGTTACATGACTAGTACACGGCTACCCGTGACAACTGGTTAAATGGCGTGTACTCCTAAGTACACGGCGTGTACTCCTTAAATTTCCAGAAACTCCTATTTTTCTCAAAAACACCAGAAATCAAGATCCATACCTAAAAATAAGATCCAGGTTCTTACAAGGGAAGTCCAAATACCATATGATAATGATCTCAATACTGATGGATGAGGATAGTCCCCCCATAAAAAGTAGGTCTTTCGAAAGAAGTCATTAGAAGAGTTGAGGTAAATCGATTGGTCCTAATCAAAATTTCTCAAAGTGTGAGGAGAAATGACACATAAAGAAGTATTAAAAAATTAATAATTTTAACAACAAAATAGTATCAAACTTTAACAATTTAAATTCCATTGGTTGACCATAAGGAAGTAACAATTACTTGCTGAGTGTGAAAACTGAGTTAGAAGCTTGGGTAATTGACTACAGAGGCTCCTATCATTTAACTAGTGATCAAATATTAATGATAAAATATTTATCTAGGAAGTTTGGTAAAGACTATATGGAAGATAATGAAGCCCTAAAAGTTTTTGGAAAAGGATAGATCAATATCCAGATGGATAATAAAGGATTCTTGAATCTATCATAAGTTTTCCACATTCCAAATCTATAGAAAAATCTTATTCTTGTTAGAAAATTGATTGATGCATGTATTTGTACTAACTTTGAAAATGGGGTATGGAAAATTATCAAGGATCCATGATAATTGAAAAAATAGTAATGGATGAGATTATTTACTTGATTATAAATTTTGATAGAATTTAAATGATCGAAAGTTCAACTTTCGGTGATCTAGAATTATGGTATCGTATGATTGGACACCATAGTAAAAAGAACTAAATAGTTTTTAAGAATAAGGTAATATTGAATCTTGATCACACATAAATAGAAAAGTGTGAAAATTTTGTCCAGGGAATACAAAAAAATATGTCTTTCAACTTAGATGGACAGAATCCCAAAGACTATTTTACACTCAGATGTTTGGGGACCTTACCCTGTTTAGTCTTACAGTGGCTATATTTACTTTATTATTTTCATTAATGATGATATAAATAAAGTATATATATACTTCTTGAATAATAAATATGATGCATTTTATGTGTTTTATAATAATAAAGATTTGTAAAAAAGGTAATGCAGTCATAAGTTGAAGTGCATCTGGACAGACAATGGAGGTGAGTTCACCAAAACAAATTATAGAATTTCTATAAAAAAGGACTAAGGAATGAGAATATAATTCCCAGAACTCCAAAATAGAATAAAGTGTCTAAAATAATTAATTATATTTTTATAGAGAAATCTTGGAGTATGAGGTTACACTTAGTAATTCCCAAGGTGATTTGGATAGAGGCACTCAACTAGACAACTTGTCTTGCTAACAAAAGTCTAGCATCAGTAGTTGGGAAGGAACTTCTAGAGGAAAAAAATCATAAGAGTAGAGATCAAAATTTTGGGTATCTTTTATTGGATGGTTAAAGGTAAAAAATCATAAGAGTAGAGATTTTCTCCTCAATGAGACAATAATATGGACAAAACAAATCTTGGTAGAGCAGGAAGTTGAAGAAAAATCCATTGTTAAAATCCATGATGATTAGAGTACTGGTAAATTGAAAAAAAACAAAGAACTCATATGTGATTGTTGAAAGCACCAAAATTCTAGGTGTAAGACCACTAGAAAGACCCATAACTTTATAGGGAAGTTGAATCTCAAGTGGGAGTACCATAATTATGGGCCTCAGAAGTTTAGGTAAAGAATATTCAAGTAATGATAGGGAGAAATGAGCTTAGTAGTTTGGAGAAACTGATTCAGTTGAGGAGATATACTAGAATGAAATGACTAGTTTAGTGATATGGGTTTTATATGAATTTTATACCCCTAAACAATTCTATAGAACCTGAAAATCTAGAAGAAACTATTTCTATTAGTAACTATAAGTAGTGTGAGTTAGCAGTAAATGAATATTTGAACTCATTAAGGTTCAATAGAACTTGGGAGGTGTGAAACATCATTAGTTTTAAGTGAATTGTAGTTTTCTGCTTCTTATTTTATTTTTATATTCATTAAAATAAATTATAAGAGGATTTTAAAGGAATTAATATAAGGGAACCTATAAACTAGATATATAATGGTTCATGCCATTAATGGTGTTCATGATATGAATGTCTTTTAGGAAGATGTAATGAGTTATTTCAGTTGTGAATGGGTTTCATCATGAGGTTGGATAATACCATTCATGAAGTGAGATATTATTCACACTATAAATGAAATAGTGATATTTTTAAGTTGAGTCAATGGGTTTTTTAGTGTATGTGGAAATAGAAAGATTTATGACATGAATCGCAAAGTCATTCCATGAATGGGGTGTTCCCAATAGCTTTATTTTCATTTCCTTGTCTTATGATTCTCATATCACTCTCTCCCTTTTCTCTCAAAGTCCAGCCCTTAAATAGGAAATTTTGGAATATATATTTGATTCAGAAGCTAATTCCATCATATATTTGTGATTTGTTTTATGGGAATCAAAGGGTTCTCAAAGGATTAGAAAGGGAAGTGTGGATCAACCATTCAAGGTAGGTGGTTTTCCCTCTTTCCAATTTTATTGGAACATGAATGATGTTGGGTTTATTAAATAAAAACCTTCTTATTCTAAATGATATTCCCTGATGAAAATCTAATAGAATGGTCTCTTAATTTTTGTCTATTTAATATTGGTTCTGGGTGTTGGCCACAACGTGTTTGATAAATTGAAAAAAAGGTTTTCTTAAAATAAAAATATTGGGTTTGGTTTATGATATTAACATAACTTGGGTTGTGGGTGAATATGTAAATGTTCATGGTTGGTGTGCATTCATGATTTTCATTATATGAGGCCTTGTTTAAGAAAACTTGGTGCTCAATGATGATTGGAAATTCCTAAGGAAGAATTGCCTCCAAGTGATGGATTAAAGGAGGACATATCGCTACCCACAAGTATAGAGATGTCATTCGGCATACATGGGTGTGTGTGCGAGTCATCATGGATGATTATTCAAAATTATAATTTATAAATTTATTTTTCTTCTTGAAATAGAAACTATTTTTGGTTTAACCACTTTTAGAAAACCTATTCATATATTATAATTTATATTGTGAAAATTGTTTTCTATACTTTGGATATTTTTCCTACCTATTTTATCCTCTGGTGAGATAAACTATTTTTAGTCTTAGTGGCATGTTTGGAAAGCCTATTGGGGGTTTACTACAAGTTATGATTACTCACCACCTACATATGAACTTTGGTTCATATGTAGATATTATTTTCGATTATATAAGAAATGTCCTAGTTTCTTACTTTAATAGTGGGACTCTTTGATATCATTGTCTGGGTTTTCAGAGGTGGAGCTTGGAGTGTTTGTGTTTAAGTCTAGAGTAGTTCCACTTCAATTCCAGGGTCTTTTTCTAAATTGGTGTTATAGTTTTCTATTTTAATATATTCTTTTGTTACTCTAATATTGGTCTTTGTTTCATCTTTTATTTTTGGATTTTTTATATTAATTATGGCTGGGTTGGTGCATGAATCATTTATAGAGATGTGTTTTGTTTTTCTAAATCTATTTATCTTGTCACATTTGTGTGTGTGTGTGTAGGGTAAATCACCCCCATGTATTTTTCTTTTCAAACCCTTGTAATTTATTGGCAGACTTTGGAGTCTAGGGAATTTCACTTAAAGTTAGTAGCGCCTCCTCCTCTTTCCAAGCCAATAGGTGAGGAGTAGGATGATAAAAATGGTATCAGTCTTAGTCAATACATATATCATTTTTGGATGGTAACAGGGATATATGAAGGTCATAACTTGAAATATATAGCATAAAAAATATAGCTAACCTTTTTATATTGAACTTCAAGTTAACAGGGTGGTCCAGGTACAAAAAGTGTTGTAATCACTTTTAGGTGTGTCATCAACTCCTCATTGCGGGTTTTGCCAATGAGTGATAGGTATCATGCATTAGTAAAGATACTTCCCACTAAGACTACATTGTTACATGGTTATTTGATTTTTTTATATTGGTATATTTTGATTGTTTTTTGATATATAAAATATAACTAGGAAAAGACTAACTGTAAAAGTTTTAAAACATTAATTTTTAAAATGGTTTATAAGAAATAATGCCAATAGTGTAGAGAACAATATACCAGTGGGAGGGAACACCTAAGAATGTGGTTGTACCCAAACCATAGGTGAACTAGGATTTGTTTTAGAGTATTGTGAAATAATTTTAGGATGTTGATAATGGACCTAGGAAGGAGGAACCTTGTTAGGTTAATTACCCAGTAGACTTTCTAAAGTAGAACCCACTAACATTTCATGGAGATTTTGGACATGAGAATGAAGAGGTCTAGTTGAGTAGTACGACTAGGATTTTTGACTTGTTGAGGACTACCATTGAAATAAAGGTCAAGATAGAAACACATATTCTTGAGGAATTAGTGCTAATATGGTGGAACTTAACTATTCCTGATAAGTTGGATCAATGCCTCACATGGAAAGGATTTTTGGAACTGTTTAATAACAATTTATTTCTAAAAACCTTCTAAATAGAAAACACGAAAGACTTATTTCAACTAGAAGAAGGAAGTTTGTGAGTGACTAAGTATGTTTCTAAATTAACATACCTTGTTATCAATCCACCAAAGGCATATAAAAGTGAGATATTTCAGGCTCATATTTTTTAGGTGGGTCTCCAACCTAAGGTTTGATCAAAGGTAGTAATTTTATGCATTACTGACTATAAAGAAATGGTGAATAAGGAATTTGTTGTATAGATATACCTTGTAGGTAATACTAGTAGATGGGATACCTTTTTTCATCAGGGTACTAGTGGGAGCTTCAACATGGGAAATAAATTCAAGAGGGAGAGTTACTTTTAAGGTATTAAGGAAATGTAAAATCTATCCATGATATCACTAACTTATATAATGCATCATGAAAATGAACCCATATATTTTTAGTGTAGCATGATTATGCATAAGAATAAGGAATGAACTGAACCATTGAGAAATTTCCACCACTATGGAAAGAAAGGGCATCATAGGAAGTATTGTCATAAACATATAAAATATACAGGTGGGACTATATTAACTCATCCTTAGGATTCATATTCTTCGAAAAAATTGTCCCATCACACTAATAATCATCCATAGAATAATGTGAAATAGGATTCCTCCAATAACACTTCAGTTGTTTAGTCAGTACCTCAATAGGTAAGAAAGAGCTATCCCATGGTAGTTGAGCTATGATTATATGGAGCAGAACATGCTATCTCATCCAAGAAATCATGTCCCTCCATAATGTGAGGTACCATCCTTCTAAACTTGAATCTTATACACATCTTGTTTGATACTGGTGCATAACATATTTTCTTTCTTCTTGTGTGGTTAAAAAAATTGGGATTACATGTGGGAATGATGCCTCACATAATGAGTATTAGGACACCCCTTAGAAAAAGGGAGTGAAAAGGATTCAAATTCCCAGCATGTTACATTACCATGGATGTAGTGAATTTCTATAGGATGTTATGATATTAGAGATGGATGTTTTTGATCCAATCCTTAGTACAGACTATATGGTGAAATTTAAAGACTATATTAACT
Source organism: Viscum album (assembly GCA_963277665.1). Classification (NCBI taxonomy): domain Eukaryota; kingdom Viridiplantae; phylum Streptophyta; class Magnoliopsida; order Santalales; family Viscaceae; genus Viscum; species Viscum album. The sequence continues at coordinate 188,208,739 of OY728144.1, forward strand.
ACTATGCTCAACAATTTTCATTCACATCTCCATATGTAACTCTTCATGTATTCTTGGAGGATTGGGAAATAAATACAAGTAGAGAATGAATATTAGTCTTAGTGGATAAAACTATCTTGGTTCAATTAGAAAAAATGTATCTAGGTGCTATAAATGAAACTAGAAATGATTCTCTTCCTACCATAATGGATCAATACCCAAATATCTTTTCAAATGATTTATCTGGGTTACCACCCAATAAGGAAATAAAATTTTCTATTGATCTACTCTTGGGAACAAGCCCTATTTCTCTACCATATTACAGAATGTATCTTATAGAGTTGTAGAAATTATACTTCTCTCTAGAAGAGTTGGATAATAAAGGATTCATTGGACCTAGTACATCACCTTGGGATTCACTGATTTTACTTATAAAGAAGGTATACGGTACCCTCTGGATATTTTTTTATTATCATAAATTGAATCAAGTTATGATAAAAAATAAGTATTCACTTCCTCAAATAGATGATATATTCGATCAATTAAAGGGATCTAAGTGGTTCTCTAAGATAGATCTATGATTAGGGCATGTTTAGCTCAGATTCAGGGAAGTGGATATTATGAAGACATCATTTCAGAGTCTCAGTAGAAATTATGATTATGTCTTCATGCACTTTGGTCTAATAAATTCACATTTAATCCTTATAGCCTCAATGAACTATATCATCCATAGGTACCTTGATTATTTTTTCATGGTATTTTTTGATGATATTTTGGTTTACTCTCAATGAATGAATGACCATGGGGAGTAGTTGAATATTTTATTGAGTATATTGTGGGATCATAGTTTGTATGATTAGTTTTTTATATATTGATTCTGGATAAAATAAGTCTATTTCATCAAGAATTTAATTTCTAAAAAGGGTATATCATTTGACCCTCATAAGATTGAATCAGTCATATCCTAGAAGCAACTGAAGAATCTTTTTGAGATACATGGTTTTTTGGGATTAAAAGGCTATTGTCATCAATTTGTTCAAGATTTATCAAGCCTTTCTTCTCCTATGACTATTATGATGAGACATGGTGTTTCATTAATATGTAATGATGACTATCATATATTATTTTTAGATCTAAAAACTCAACTCACCTTCACACCCATACTAATATTTTTATAACATAATAATGGTTATGTGGTATATTGTGATGTATCTAGATCCATTTTGGGCTATGTTCTTATACAGGGATATTGTGTAGTGTACTATGGTTTGATAAAGCTATGAATGAATGAGATGAAATATCTAATTCACAACCTAGAATTAGTTGTGGTAGTGCATGATTTAAAAAAATATATTTAATATCTTTGGATAAAAGTTCATAGTCTTAACTATCCATAAGAATTTTTAATACATCTTATCTCAATGAGACTTGAAATTAATAAAGTGAATACGGATGGAGTATCTCAATATTTTTTTAATTGGAATTGGTTTAAACACCCGAGAAATGACATTTAGTGTTATATTCTTTGAGTTAGAATTCATATAATGATGTTTTTAGAGAATCTCATAACTAGTGGAAGATGATGAGTATCAATGTGGAAATGCATCTAGATTATTACATATATAATGGAAATATAATTTTCTTCTCAGTTAATCTTGTTCTTATCTTGATGGATTTGGTAAAGGAGTCTCAAAATAATAGATACATATTTCATCCCCATTAGGATAAAACTAAATGGTGGGGAGACTTTTGACAGTTGGATAGAGGATGAAAATTTTGTGATAATCTTTTAGAACCAGATTGTGGTACCTTAGTCTTTCCATTAACAGATTCTTTGATCATATAAACATTTGAAATGGGCTACTCATATGGGTATTCAGAAAATGTTCAAGGTGATGAAAAATATTTTTTGGTGGGCATGTATAAAATGAAATATTGTGGATTATGTTATGAAATGTCTAACTTGTTAGTAGATAAAGGATAAGTATCAATAACCGACTACTATATTGTAATATATTTCTATATTAGTATGGAAGTTGGAATAGATTTATATGGAATTTATCACCAATCTATCGAGGATGTCTTGAAAGCATGATTCCATTTTGATGGTTTTGGATCAACTCGCCAATTCAACACACCTTATCCCAATAATAGAGTCCAACATGATAGAGGTTTAGAAACTTTATATATTGAGAATTCCCAGTAGGATTAATGTATCATTGAGATGGGGAGGGGGTGAATCAATGATATCTTTTTATTTTAAGTTTCCTTTATTTTGAAACAATCTTCATCTTCTATTAAAGAGTTGTTACCTTTCTAAAAAAACCAATCAAACATCTATAGGAATATAATAATTTACAAGGTTCACTACTCAACAAGAGTAGCTACATCCTTGGTATGGTATGGAAACAATCCGATACCACAAAATACACTAGAAAATAATCCTTTTGTGTGGATAAAATGAGTAGGATATTCCCATACAATCATGTATCACTATGTTCAATAAAATAGTGCATGTGCTTCAAGTATCATGAAGTTATATAATATAATTTGTATAACAAGTTAAAAAACTTTCACCAATTTCTTAAAAACAAGTTACTATGTTTCCTTGTCAACTTTCACAAATAAAATTTTGAAAAAAATTCTTTACTTTCCTACCCAGTAATAGGTAAGAACTTCCTGGACTTCGCAATGATACTCAATCTCATTTCCCAATCCAATTAGACATGTTTGATTTCTCATTCTGATAAAATAACACTCTTCCAAAATACCACTGAAATAATTATGAACTACTTTCGCCTCAATTTTGAAATCCCAATACGATTCCCAATCTGATGATCTATCCAAATACGATGATTATTTGAATACAATATTTTCTCTTCTCCTTTAATTTTTTTTCCAGCAAACTTCCTCATGTATGTTTGTTCAGGAAACTCATTCTCTCTAGAAATATTCAGTGCTCCATATTCTCTCTTGAATAGTACATCCATGATAGAATGTAAAAATTGATCCCACTATTTATAGGTGATCCAAATATGGTTTAGGTAGGAATATGAATTTTTTTCCCACTTAACCAAATTCCCAAAAAATTAATTATCCTTGAATTTCGAATACATCTTTATCTTCTTCAATGATTCTCAACTCTTCTTGTTTCTTCTCAAACCTTCAAAAATATTCTGAATAATTCAACTATTCTTTATACTTTCTTCACAATATTTAGTCGTATTTTGATTTTTCATTCCCATTTTCTCATTACGATGAAGTCATATGTATAAAATATGATTGTTCATTATGTTGTTATATACCAAATGAAAAAAAACATAAAGGAAATGAAACCGCATTGTGATGTTCTATACCAATTTGTTAGACTTCAGTTGCCTTTATTTTCCCATAAATATAGTCACAACTTATAAAGATTCTAGTTTTTACCATCAAAATAAATAATCCTTGGAAGAAACTTTTCTGGTTGTTTAAAAAAATTATCCTTTTCTATTATTTTCCTCATACCAGTGATCGTGTGTCTGATGAAGTTAAAAATCTAATGATTTAATTAGTGTTAGCCTGTGTCTGATGAATCGGCCTCTACTCAACTCCGATGAACAATATCAGTGCCAGTTTGATGAATCTTAACCCAATTGATAAGAACATATCAGATTTCTTCTTTTGTACTTGAGCCAAATGAAAACAACCAACACAATTCAACCTGATGAAAACATTTGACTACATTATTTATTGATCTCTGATCCAATATTTTATTGGTCCCAACAAAATCCAATTTTTCCTTTTCAATGGTCCCAACTTATCCCAATACAAACAATTTTTTTACCTTTGATGATCGGTGGCACACTGCGTCTGATGGACCGGTTTCAGCAGCTTCGACTTCAGCAACCTATTTGTTTTTATGATTACGATACACATCATTTTATTTCTCTGAATATTTGTTTCTTTAGTATTATAGGTATGATTGAAAAAAAATCTTAATTTTCTCATGTTCCAATCAACCTTCCTAACCTTTAAACAAATCTATGTCCAATGCTATCACACTAATGTTCTGAGACCAAAAATCTTTAGCTTCAAATTTTTTTATTCTACAAACATCATATTATAATCATGAATTCCTCATGACTTTAAATTTTTTTTGATTAGCATAGAATCATTTAACTTTCATTGGGAAATGTTGTAACTTCCAAAAACTTCTTTCCTTCCAATATTATCCTCAATATGATTGGAAACACTTGTTATACCCCTTTCTTTTACATGGCTTGCATTATAAGTTTCCAGAAAACTTATGAATTTAGTGAATTAAAAAATAGAAAATCATCATCAGATTCACATCAGATCCATTCTGACTCCGATATAGATTTTTATTGTTATCTTCCTTCCAGTTTGGACCCAAGATAAGTCTAAAAAACGTTTTCTTCCCAAAAGATTCTTCTCAAAATGACAGAATTTATTAAGCATTGTGATTTTGGTCATTTAATTACGATGGTGAGTCCAATTTTCAACAATTATACATTGAATTTATTTCTTTTCTTCTTTGAAAACAAAATAAAACACATTCAAAACAAACAAATTTCAGCTTCTAAAAACAAATTTCATCCAACTTGGTCCCAAGAATCCCCCCATTGGATTTTTTTTCGACCAAGATTCATAAATCACTTAAATTTATAACCTAAAAATATGGATTAATTATAAAAAATTCAAAGTCTATGTGAGATAAATCATTTTAGTAAACAAGAATTATTGAAAAAAAACCTTCTGTTCAAAATTAGTGACTTATGAAAACCTTCTCATCCTTTCTTTACATATTCAGTTTTACTTTCAACAAAATTTTCTTAAAACCACTCTAATAAACTATTAGAATAGTTCACACATTTACAATGCTAAAATCACATCTTACCCAAAAATCCCTCTACATATATACTTCCTTAAATAGTTTAGAATATATAAATGGATATATTTATGAAACTATTCTCCCCCTTTAACAAAACTATCCAAAGACAATATGAGAGAGGGAAAAAACACATACCTCAACCTTGATGAGAAATAGGTTGGTTGCCCATGTTCAATCTCAGTTTATAAAAGGGTCATTCGGTAAAGGTTTTGTGAAAATGTCAGAAAATTTTTCTAATGCTAGAACATAATCTAGCTCTAATTCATTCTTTTCCACATTCTCTTTGATGAAATGATATTTGATATCAATATATTTTGAACAATAATTTTATACTATATTTTTTGTATGTTTGAATGAACTTTGGTTATCACAACCCAAGATAAGGGTAAATTCAAATAAAATAGTAAATCTTACAACTGATTCTTCATCAAAATAAGTTGGGTAGAAACTTGAGTGGAAAAAACATACTCATATTCATTTATGCTACGATTCACTAAATTATGTTTCTTTGTTTTCCAAATAACACAACTTTTTAGCTAAAAGAAAACTCCACCAGATAGATCTTCTATCATCAAAATTTCCTACCCAATTATCATTTGAATTCCCAAAAAATTCAATACCTTTTGAGCTATGATACATGATTCCTAAATTTTTTGTGCCTTTGATATGTCTAAGAATTCTTTTTCCGGCCAATAAGTGTGATTCTTTTAGATCACTCTAAAATCTTGCACATAAGTTAACAACATAAATAATGTCATGTTATGAGGTAGTCAAATAAAAAAAACTTTCAATCATCTTCTAAAACTCTTTTGAGTCAATTTTATTTCATTATCCATCTTTATAAAACTTGGTTTCAATAGATATCTATGTGGAAATTGGTTTCAAATTTTCTATGCCAAACATCTTAAGAAGTTACTTAGAATACTTTTATTGAGAAAGAAAAATGTTTTTCTTCTTTTGTGATATTTTTAACCCAAGAAAGTATTTTATTTCACCCATCATGGACATTTCAAATAACTTTTTCATCTCTTAATAAAATCGTTCATAAGTTCTTTCATCATTCTCAAAAAAGATAATGACATAAATATAAACAATTATGATGATGGAAAACTACTAAATTTATTTAATGTATGGATTTCTATCAACCTTTAATTTTTTAAAACCAATATTTCTAAAGTATGTATCTAATTTTGAATACCATGACCTTAGTGCTTGTTTTAAACCATACAAGGATTTCTTCAACTTGCATATACAACTTTCATATTTCCTAACAACAAATCCATATGGTTGTTCAATGTAAACTTTCTCATAAAGACCGCCATTCAAAAATATCAATTTCACATCCATAGGAAAATTTTGTAACTTCATTGTTTAATAATATTAAGAAAGTTCATGATTGTTTATAAATTTCTATTGGAGTAAAAGTCTCATCAAAATCCATGCCTTCAATATACAAGTAATCTTTTCACACTAATCCTTATTTTTTTTCTTATTACTTCACCATATTCATTCAGAAATCCATTTTGTACCAATAAAATTTTGGTCATTTGGTTTAAGTATGAGTTCCCATGTATCATTATTTTCTATCTGGTCTAACTATATATTCACTTCTTGAAATCATTCTAGATACTCAAAAAATTCATTCACATCTTTCAACTCAAATTTTGAATACAAAGAAGTATGTGCAATAAATTTTGATGTTATTATAATTTAAAACTCTTGATGTTGATAACCAATAATGTTTTGAGCTTCCACTTCCTTCCTCATCCTAAGATGAGATTTTCAAGATTCTTCCTCATAACTTTAAATAGAAGAGATTGATTCTTCTTATTGAGTAAGATTAAAATTTGCAGCATCCTTATCAAAATTTTTGACAAAAATTCTTTCATCTTACTCATCTTACTTATCTGCATGAGTCTATTTATTTTACTTATCTTTTTCAATTACTTTCACAATAATAGAGTCAACTAATATTCCCGAATCCTTGTTGAAACATATATATCCTCTTCCTTCTAGAGCATAGCCAAGAAAAATTCCATCTTTATCTCTCTTCTCAAACTTTACAAGGTATCAAATTTTATTCTTTATGATGCATTGACTCCCAAAAACTTTTAAGTGTTTCAAACTTGGAGTTTTTTCATAAAACATCTCATATGGAGTCATATTAGAACTTGGCCTATAGAAAAATCTATTTTTAATATACACAGTAGTGCTCATGGATTTCCTCCAAAAGTAATGAGAGAGACTATGTGTAGGTAAACTAGTTCAACCCATTTTCACAAGACTTGTATTCTTCCTTTTAGAAACACAATTTTTTGAGGAGTGTATGGTGTATTAAAATCATTCTGAATTCCATGATTCTCAAGATAGCATTAAAACTCATTATTTTTTTATTCACCACTATTGTCAGTTCTCAACATCTTCAATGAATACTCACATTCCTTATCAACTTTCCTCATAAAACTTTTAATCATTTTTTCTAAATTTGACTTATGTTTCTTATACATAACAAAATTAATGTGAATAATGTCATCAATTAATGTAATGAAGTAATTATTTCCATGAGTTGATTATTTTATCATTGGCCTATAAATATCAAAATTAATAAGTTCAAAGGGTTGTTTTGAACAAATGTAATCTTTCTTATGCACAAATTTTGTTATCTTTACCTTCTAAAAAATATTTCAACAAAAATATATTATTCTTAACATATCAAGAATACTATAGAGAATATCTCTATTTGATAAGTTTCTCATGTTTCTATGACACATTTGTGCCAACCTTTTATTCCATAACTAATTCTCTTCCACCATGTATAAGTAACAAGAGTTTTTAACCTCACCAACTTGTAACAGGTTTCCTTTTGTACATTAGCCTTTTGTAACTATATTTCCATCTTACTCACATTCAACAACAAACAAATATTTTCTAAAAATAAAATTTTACATTCATAAAAAAGTTGTGAAACACTTAGAAATTTTTGTTTCAGACTATCCACAAAAAAATATTTCTTGGATTTTAACATTTCTTTCCCAATGATGGCTGATCCAACACCTTTTATTCTGAGAGATTAATCATTAAAAAATGTAACTATTACTTCTTTGAAGTATTTCACATTATTAAAAAATTTTAATTATTCTTTTTTATGATAAGAACACTTACTATCCAAGATCCAAGGCTCTTTTCCTTTTGTAGCCTTGAGAGTGGTTTTTACAACAAGAGTTTTTTCTTTTCCTTTATATTTCTTAAGTTTCGACTTCTGAGAGTTGTTAACAAACCTTTTTTCGTACCAGTAACAAAACAAGACAAAATCTTTCAAGATTTATATGTTTTTCACACCTCTCACAAATACTTTATAGATGTTGGAATCTGTTTTCAACTTTTAATCTAGTCTTCTCAGGTTTTATTAAAAAAATCCTTCTCAGAATTCTTCTTTTGAGAGGATTGACTCACCCAAATTTTTTTCCTTATACAATTTTTGGAATGATAAAAATGTTTTTTGTTAATCAAATACTTATTTTATGCATGTTTTAATCCACCACAATACTAGAAATATTCATATAATGAATATTTTCCTCTAAAACTTTCATACTATCTGAAGTTGTGAGAATGTTTCTCAAAAACCTCCTCATCTTTCTTATTAGAACTTTGTTAAACACCAACCTTTCTATTATAAACATGAATATTATTTTTCAGACCAATTTTCTTTTCAAATTTATTAGAATAAGAAGTAATAGAAACTTTTTCAGTCTCAAACTTTTTAGAAACTTCAAACTACTCGTCATTGTTTCTCTTGACCACATACATAACTTTCCCAAATTTATTCTTCTTAGAAACAATTTAATCTTTCTTCTAAAAATTTGAATGAAAATTTTGATCCTTCTCAAGTTTACTCCTTTGAGATATTTTTACAACTTTATAGATATAATTATTTAAATTTTCAACCCTCTATTCAACTTTAGAAAGTTTTTATTGGACAAGTTCCAACTCTTTTTCTTTTTCTTTCAACTTAAATTATAAATTTTAATGATGATTTTTTTCTTTCTCAATATATTTATTTAAATAAATTATATCTTATATAAAATGAAAATTATCACCAGGAAAACATTCTTTATTTTTTTAAGAGTTTGTATTTTTCAATCTCCTCATTTCTTTCTCAAGACTCCCAATATTTCTTAGGAAATATTTCATTTCTTCTTTCATATGAAATTATAATTGAGTTTCTTCTTCATCAAAACTACTAATTCTAAATTATTCACTGTTCACTGTTTAAATAAAAGTATTTTCTCCAATCCTATAAAAATATTTTTCGAATTCAGCCTCACTATCTTCTTCTCCATCATCTTTGGATAAAGAACTTATTCTTTTAGATTTTAAGAATTTTTTATATTTTTCATTGGAATATGATTTAGCCTTATAACCCTATTTCTTATACAACCTTATTGGGATTCTTTCATCGTCATCACTATCATATTGTTTCTTTCTATGAGGAAAATTATCTATAAAGTTCTCAATGGATCCACATTCAATACACTTCAAGGTAAGTTTCCATTTATATTTACCCTCAATTCTTTTCACACTTTTAGAAAACAAGGATACAAATTCATCATGATTTTTATATACCTCATTTTTAGAATCATAATCTCCAAATTCTTCTTCTTCAATACTATTCTTAGGCTTTTCCTTTTTAGCTACCTTGAAATGGATTTCTCTATCAATTTTTGTTTTTTCTTTCATAACTTTCTCCCTTACCATTTCATAAGTAATGAGGGTGTTATGAAAATCACTAGATATAATGTGTCTAGATATCTATATTAGAGGGAGGAAAATTTTTCATCAAACTTGTTAGGAAGAATTTTCAAGATATTTTAAACAATATAAAAATCTTCCAATATTTCACCAAGACATATGATAGTGCTAAAAATTTCATTTACCATGGTAAAGAAGTCACCAATGGATTCATACTCACCCATATTGGGATCTTCATACTTCAGATTTTATATTTTTAACTTTTCCTTCCTCACTTTCATATTTCCTTTATAAATGGTTTTAAACTTATCCTAGAAACCTTTATAAGTGTAAACACCTTTTACTCTTAAAAAATCCCTTTCAGAAAGGGATGAGAGTAAATTATTCTTAGATCTTCCATCATTCTCAATATTCTTCTTGTCAATAAATGTAAGAAGAAATTTTTCATCAATATGATGAAATATATATATTGCAACATCAAGAGTATCATACCAAAGAGATATAAGATAAGGTAAAATTATATACTTATTGGAATGATAGTTTTTACCACAGAAGAATGGAATACCTTTACTATTCACACAATTTAGATTCTCCATCACAACTTCTTCTTCAAAACTCTAGTAAAGAATAAATGAATAGAACCTATTGCTATGATAACAATTGAGAATTCCCAACATGATCAATGTATCACTAAGATGCGGAGGGGGAGAATTAGTGATATATTTTTCATTTAAGTTTCCTTTATTTTGAAACAACCTTATCCTCCTATTAAATAGTTATTACCTTACTGAAAACAAAACTAATCACACATCCATTGGAACATAAGAATTTACATAGTTCACTACTTAACAAGAGTAGATATGTCCTTGGTACGGTAAGGAAACAATCTAATACCACACAATCCACTATAAAACAATCCTTTTATGTGGATACAATGAGTAGAATATACCCTTATACTCATGTAGAACTATGTTCAATAAAAAAGTACATATTTTTCAAGTAACACAAAATGATGTAATACAATTTGTGTAACAAGTTAAGAAACTTTCTCCAGTTTATTCAAAACAAGTTACTTTACTTCCCTATAAACTTTCACAAATATAATATTTAAAATAATTATTCAATTTACTACCCAGAAGTAGGTATGAACTTCCTATAATTTTTAGTGACACTCAGTCTGATTTACGAGTATGACCAACCCAGTTTGATTGATCGATCCAATATAACAATACTCTGCCAAAATACTAATGAAACAATTATGAACTACTTCTACCTCAGTCTGGAAATCCCAATATAACTCCTAGTCCGATGATCCATCCTAATATGCTGATAAATTGAATATGATCTTATCTATCATCCTTTAATTATTCTATTCAAAAAACTTCCTCTGGTATGCTAAATCTGAAAACTAATTCTCTCTAGAAATATTCAGTGCTCATCCTTCTCTCTTGAAGAGTACATACATTTTAGAAAGTAAAAATTAATTACACTATTTATAGGTGATCCAAATATTGTTTAGGACGGAATATGAAAATATTTTATCTCTTAACCAAATTCCTAAAACTTCAATTCACCTTTAATTTATGATAAATCTTTGACATCTTCAATGCTTCTCACATCTTATTATTTCTTATGAAACCTTCTTGAATCTTCTAATGAATTCATATATGATTCATTATTTCTTCACAATCTCAAGTATGATTTTAATTTTACATTCTTATTTTCTCATTATAATTATAACATATTTATAAAATAAAATTCATCATTATGTTTCTCCATAAAAAATGAAAAACAAACATGAAGGAAATGAATTCCCCTTATGATGTTCAATATCAATTATTTTGAAATCAGTTTCCTTTGTTTTCCTATAAATATAGTTATAACTTTTAAATATTCCATTACTTCACCATCATCATTAAAACCACTTGAAAAAAACTTCCGTGGTTATTTAAAACAATTCTACTTTTCTCTTTTTCCCTCATACCAACGATCCTGCATCCATTAAAGTTCATCATTCGATGATTTTATCAGTGTCAGCCTGTGTCTAATGAATCATACTATAATCCACTCTGATGAATGATATCAGTGACCGTATGATGAATCTTGACCCAATTGATAAGAACATATGAGATTTCTTCTTCAATAATTGACCTATATGAAAACAACCATTGAAATTAAACCAGATGAAAATGGTTAACTACATTATTGATTGATCTCTAATACCATTTTAAATTTGTCCCAACAAACTCCAATTTTTCTTTTACATTGTTCCCAACATCTCCCAATATAAACAAAAATTTATGCCTTTGATGATCAGTGGCACAACGTATCTGATGGACTAGTTCCGGTATCTTCGACTTCAGCAACCTCTTTTCTTTTAGGATTACGATACACATTAGATTCTTTCTCTAAACATTTATTTCTTGTGTCTTATATGTCTGAATGAAAGCCAACATCTTCATTTTCTCATTTTCCAATCAACCTTACCACGCTTTAAACAAATCTGTGTCTGATTCTCTCACACTAATGTTTTGAGATTGGAAAGCTTCAGATTCACAAACTTTCTACTTCTCTATGATTCATCTTGTAATAATTAAATACTTATGACTTTGAATATGTTTAGGATCAACATAACATCGTTTCAATTTCATTAGGAAGTGTTGTAACTTCCCAGTAACTTCTTTATTTCCAATATGATTTTCAATATGATTGGTATCACTTTTTATCCCATTTATTTTATAAGTCTTTTATCACAAGATTCCAGACAACTTATGAATTTTTTGAATTAAAAAACACCAAATCATTATCGGATTCACATTAGATCCATTTATATTCAGTCACAACTTTTCATTACGATATTCCTTCCAGTCTGGACCCAAGATGAGTCTAAAAAACCTTTTCTTCCAGAAACCTTCTTCTCAATATGATATAATTTATTAAGAATTGTGAGTTTGGTCATCTAATTATGATGGTGAGTCCAATTTTCAACAATTAAAAATTTAATTGATTTATTTTCTTCTTTGACAACAAAAGAAAACACATTCAAAATAAAAAACATTCATCTTCCAAAAATAAATTCCAGCCAACTTGGTCCCAACATATATTTGAGAAGTTTTCAAGTTTCATAGAGTTACAATTTCAATTATCTGTAATAGATATCCTTGATTAAATTTCCTATTATGATGATCTTTTCAATATGATTGTGGAACTTAATTAACCCAGAGAACAACATATCATCCACAGAAGAAATGGGTAGTCAGAAAACATAATTTATACATTGAAAGATATGCTCAGAGCTTATTTCATGGTATTTGGTGGCTAATGGGATGATCATATTCCTTTTTTTGGAATTATCCTACAATAAAAACCTTCAAGAGAAGATACATATAGACCTATTTGAGGAATTATATTTCCATCCTTTTTGTCATCTATTATATTGGGTGGAAATATTGGAAATGTCATTGATGGGACCTTATTTATCCAATGAGGCTATAAAGAAGATATAGATAATCCATATCTGGATAGATACAACTAAAAATTTACATAAATATTATGTATACCATCATCACTGAACTTTTTTCCTTCAATTTTAGTTACTACGTCTTTTTAAATGTTTCACCCATTCTTGATCATCAATTATTAGGGAAGCAAGAAAAATTAGCTACATGGTATGTTGGACCATTAAATATTATTGAACAAATTATTAATATTACATATTGGTTATCCTTAACATCAAGATTTAGTGATGTCCATAATGTATTCCATATATCTTAACTGAATAAGTATCACCCAAATCCCATTCATGTGATTAGTTAGGACCATGTTACTCTTGAACTGTATGCAATGTTTATGCATGAACTGCTCCAAATTTTGGATATATATGAGAAAACCTTTCTAGGGAGATATATTTCTATGATAATAATACTATAAAATAATGGTAATATCTAAGAAGGAACTTTTGAAAGAGATAAGTTTATACTAGTGTAGTGGCCTGAGCTTTTCAAAGTATAAAAATACCTCTAGTTTGTTAGGAAAAAATGGAAATTATGGGGAAAATGTAGCACTATTTGTTTGAGTTATATTTCCATTTTATTCTTATTATTTTAAATTTTGAGTCATTGGAATAAATTTTGGTAGGAGTTCAAAGGAATTAAGAGAACTATTTCTGCAATCTAGTAATATGAACGATTCATGATGTGAATGGTAGTTCACAATGTGAATGTGTTTTGGGAAGAGTTTGTGAGTTCTTTCAAGGAATGAATGGGTTTTATTTAGAGGTTGGATAATACCATTCATGACATGAGATTTTATTAATTATGTGAATTGAATAATAGGTTTTTAATCTAAGGTGATGGTTTTTTCGGTGTTTGTAGAAATCTAAAGATTCAGGAAATGAATACTAAATTCACATCATGAATGGGGTGTGCCTAAAAACTTTTTTTAAATTGCCTTATCCTAAAATTCACATATCACTCTCTCCCTTTTCTCTTAAATGACATCCCTTCCATAGGTAATTTTGGAATGTATCATCTTTCTATAACTGATTCCATCACATATTCAAGATTTGATTTGTAATAATCAAAGGGTTTCAAAAGAACCAAAATGGTAAGTGTGGATCAACCATTAGAGGTAGGTGTTTTTCCCTCTTTCAACTTTTTTTTGGAATAAAAAAGATTTTGGTTTTCTAAAATAAATCCCTTTTAATTTTAAATGATTTTCCCCACTAAAACTCTGCTAGAATGATATCTTATTATGGGATATTGAATTAGGTTTGTGGGTGTTGGAAACAACATGTTCGATAAATTAAAAAAATTGTTTTCATAAAAGAAAAATAATGGTTTTGGTATATGATCTTAGAATAATTGGATTGTGGGTACAATTTGGAAAGTCACATGGTTAGTGTGTGTTCATCATTTTCATTGTATAAGGCCTTATTGAAATAAACTTAATGATCAATACCGACTGTAAAGGAACAATGAATAATTGATTCTAAGAAACATCTTAGAGGAGGATGTATCACCACTTGTGGGAATATGTATATCATTTAGAATGTGTGGGTGCATGTGTGTGAGATCATGGATGATTATTCAAAATTGGAATTTATGAAATTATTTTGATTCTTGAAAGGGAAACTATTTTTGGTTTAATTTATTTTTGAAAACCTGGTCATCTGTTATATTTTATATTATGAAAAATATTTTATTTTATTTTGATATTATTACTACTTATTTTATAATCTTGTTAGCTAACCTATTTCTGGTCTTAGTGAAATGTGGGAAAATTATATCAGAGTGTTCCTACTGGGTATTATTAATCACCCCCTACATATGCACTTTAGTGCATATGCAGATATTGTTTTCCATGATATATAAAAGTACCCAATTTCGTACTTTACTCTAAGGGATCTTTGATGTCTCTATATGGGTTTCTATAGGTAGAGCTTGGAGTGTTTGTGTCATGGTACGAAGTGGTTCCAAATTGGTATTAGAGTCTTTTACTACTTTGGTTTTTTATTTTAAAATTTTACTATGTTCCATTATTACTCTAATTTTGTTCTTTGTTTCATTATATATATTTTTTATTTCCATTTTCATTATGGTTGCGTTAGTGCATGAATCATTTATAAAGATGTATTTGGTTTATTTATTTCTATTTATTTGTCACATTTGTGCGTGTATGTATATAGGTTAAATCATTCACCCTTATAACTTTGTGTTTAAACCCTTGACATTTATTGACAGCATTTGGTGTTCGGGTATTGTCACCTAAGGTTACTAGCACCTTTGACTCTTTCCAAGCCAATGGGCGAGGGATGGGATGTAACAAGATGACTGAACTTTCATAGAGTAGAAATTAACTTGAGAAAAAGTGAGTTTACTGGATTAAGGAAGAATATGATGGGAAAAAGTGATAAAAGGAACGACTGATTGATAAAGTGTTTCAATATGTGTAAGGGGTTTATTTCTCAGAAATCATATCATCGGTAATTAAACATTCTACTATATGAACAATGCTAAGTATGGTTTCATCAAAAGATCTATCTTTGGTGTAGATGAATTTCAAAACTACTTTCCTTCATGGTGAGTTGGAGGAGGATATCTACATATAATAACCAATAGTTTTACCTATAAAGGGGAACCAAAATTTGGTATGTAAGATTAAGACAATCATGTATAGATTGAAGCAAGATACTTAACAATGGAAATGGAAATTTAATTCATTTATGTCTGAATAAGGGTTCAAAAGGTGAAATGTAGATCATTTCTATCATCAAAATAAATTATAATCTGAAACTTTCATAATATTTCTTTTATATATGGATAACATATTGATATCCAGATAAAATTCTTAGAAAATATAAAATTTTAAGTGTTATTGTTTTTGGAATATTTTAAATGAAATATCTTGGACATACAAGAAATATTTTAGGGATGAATATTAAAAGAGATAGGAAAGACAAAACTTTGGTACTATTTCAAAATGTTTACATCTATAAGATCATCAAAATTTTTGAGATGGATGAAATCAAGAAAATATCTACCCAAATTTACAATCATTTAAAACTATATAAATAGAAATAAATAACAAAAAACGTTGAGGACACACACATAGAAAAGGTACCATATGCCTCAATAGTTATAAATTTTATGTATTCACCGGTTTGAACTCAACCAAACATTACCCATGAATTGGGAGTTTTGAGTTGGTATATGGAAAATCCAAGGAAAGTACACTAGGAGGCTATGAAGTGGATCCACTAATATTTGAAAGGATTTTAAAATCAAGATATGTTATTTGGAATATATGATCTATTACAAGGTATTATGGACTCATACTTTGCAGGTGACATAGATATAAGGGAAAAAATTGGTTTTGTGTTTACTTTTAGAGGTACAACTCTCAAAAGGTGATCAAAATTGGAAAAAATTGTTACTATATGTTTAATGGAAGTAGAGTATGTTGCTAAAATAGAATTTGTGAAATAAATGATATGGTTGAAATAATTACTAAAGGATTTCAAAAGGATTTAGGAGGAAGCATTGATTTACCATGACAACCGAAGTGAAGTTCACTTGGCTAAAAATATAGTTTTCCTTACTCAGATGAAGAATATCGACCTGAAGAATCATTTCTTCAGAAATTTTCTATAGGAAATGGTTTTAGAGTTATAGAAGATAAAAAGAATCCAAAAATATGGTGGACAGATTCACTGTAACACCCCAAGCTTCCTTGGTATGTTTCCTTTCGAATAATGCAATGACGTGCATTGTACGCAACTTCGAGATTTTAACACACCACAACCAATCAAACTAGCCGTTATGAATAGTAATACCTACTTTTTGAAATTATATATATTTTATATTTCAAAATGGACTTCATTTTTAGATTCGGAATATCGAATTTAGCCTAAGGTGAAATTTTGGTACTTTTCGGATAACTTTCATATTTTGATGAATAGTGAAAATTACTAAATTTTAATTAAAAACAACTTTTTTAATCAAAATAATTAATAGTGATAAATTGTGAATTTGAGTGGTTTTAAAGTATATTTAGAATATATTTTTACCATTTAATATAATGTTGGTCATTGGACATAATTTTACAATTAAACCGAACATAAACAAGTGTCAATCTTTTGATAGTTATTATCTCTTAAAAACACGCTTTTTGTTTTGACAGCGGGAATTAATTTTAAATTAATTTCTGCCACTTATGTGTATTGAATTTAGAAAAATGGATTCCATATTTGGAATCAGGATGTCCAAATTGTGTAAATAGGTAACTTTTATTTTTAGACATTTTGAATAATTACTGCGGTAAATATTTTATTTACCATGGTTAAGGGTAAATCCGGTAAATAAGGGTTAAAAAATAATAATATTATAATAATACTAAATTACCCTAAAATGTGTCTTAACCCTATTGGTTGATACATGGTCGACCATTGGAATCTTTGGGTCAATTTTGGGACCCCATGGATCCACTTGTAAGTGA
Source organism: Viscum album (assembly GCA_963277665.1). Taxonomy (NCBI): domain Eukaryota; kingdom Viridiplantae; phylum Streptophyta; class Magnoliopsida; order Santalales; family Viscaceae; genus Viscum; species Viscum album. Next base: position 188,226,356 of record OY728144.1, read on the forward strand.
TAATGACACTTTATATTAATTAAGTTAAAATGAATACAAAATGACACAAGCATATATCTTTTAGAAAAACAATTGTTACATAGGGTTATATATGCTGGATTTTAGATTATAAATATTCATTAGAAATCTAAAAAGATTTCCTACATAATTATATTTTATTTATAATTTTTTGACATTAAATAAGTTATTTTATTTATGACACAATGATGATGCAGTAATTACTAAAATAGTACAAAATTAACATAATTGATATTATAAATGCCCAAATAATTATAATATGAAACTTTTAATGAATTAAACAAATTTTCTAGGATAATATGATATATTAGGATTGATTTATTTGACTTTTTTCGAAGTAATCAATCTGTTATGAGTTTCACAAAAATCAACTAGTGAATAGTGTCAAAATTGACATAAAAGAGTTCTTAAAACAAATATTATATTATTAATTGATATTAAATTCCTAAAAATCTAAGGTTCGGCCAAGAGACTTATATTATGATATGTTAATCATTAATGGACCACTTGGGGGTCTTTTGGATGTATATAGTAAGTTTATTAACCATATTATATAAAAATACAAAGAGACATTGTAAAAGTGAAACTAATTAACTTAGAGTTAATACTTAAAGATAAGGTTAATATAAGTACCCAAACCTGTCTAAATTCTATTGGATGAGTTTTTTTCGACCTATCCCCACCTCAACCTTTGAATAGTCAACTTTGGAGCCATTGGAAACCGAATATGAATTTATTATAAATTAATATTTCTAGCTTTTCCAAAGGTGCCCCTCACCCCTCTTATAAAAGGGCACTCCTCCTTCTCATTTCCTCACACCTCTAAAGCCACTTGGCTCGTCCAAAATCTGCCCAAATAAGCTCCCCACATCCCTCTCCTCCTCCTTGAAGCTTCCCCTTAGGCAGAAAGCATTTCAACAAGTCCTTTGGTTCCAACCAAAGTGAGTTACCTAAATTAAAGGTAACGATTTCTCTTAAATTATTTTCATTTATTTTGCTTCTTCAACCCCCAAACTCTTTTTATTTCCCTTCTTTTGTAACAACACCAGTATCCTAAATATACTAGGATGTTGTTATAAGAAGTATTCAAACTACACATACACACAACTCCATCTAATGGATGATGAACATAATGTTTCTGTGGATGGCAAACTAACGCCTCACGAAACGATGATTGTTCAAAAACATCTTACCGCCTCTCATGGTGGCCATTATGATGACACTGTAATTAAATATGATATTAATGATATATATTTTATATATAAGCTTCTGTAATTCCATTTTATTTCATACCATTATTCGTTTCATGTCGTATATACATACGATAATTTCATTTGAGGAAGTGCGGACTACCGCCCCCTTAAAATGATATGACTCGTTCATACCACACATGGAACGTATAAAGGATGGTGTTAATGAACTTAAGTAACATATATAAAATATTATATTATACTGGAATAGTAATATACCTATGTATCATTTGGATTCGATTCTTTTAAAATAAAAAATTAAAAAATTAAATGGAAGTAGCGTTCGTGCGTACGTACGGACTACCGTCTCCACGAACGCGATGAGATTCATTATCCATCGTATCCATTAAAGTATAATTATCATTTAATGATTTAAAAATGATGTTTAAGGACTTGATATCATTCTGGATATTAATAAGATACAACAAACATGACTTATGTAACAAAACATATAAAAGAAAATGAGTAAGTTAACACCCGAAACAGCGTTAATACTAAGATATTATTAACAAATCAATGTTAAAAGATAATATATGATATCATATTAAAGTAAATGATTCTTGTATTATTCAATAACAATTATTTCACCATTATACAGGAGGTAAACCTACCATCGACCAAGGAAAAAGTACAAAGTAAGGGATTTTCTTATCTCACATTCAATTCCGTGAGATTTCCATTGTTCGCCACTAAATTATTGAAAGTGGTGTATTGTGTATGGCCATTTGATATATATTATCATGATTCACTTCATATTCATGTTATTCTGTGAATCATTTTGGTGGTTATTAACTTTTGGCCATACGACTCAGTTGATTAATGTGGTAAGGAGTTTCTTATCTCACTCTTAATTTCGTGAGAATTCCATTGTTCACCACTTAATTATTGCATGTGGTGTATGTGTACTGCACATGATTGTATTCATTGTGTAATATACTTTATTTTATGGGTATTTACATCATCATGGTATGATCTTTCTTTCATGGGTGTTTGTTTCGTAAGTTACCTAATCGATAAGGAAATTTGAGATTTCAATTTCCACTCATTTGGCTTTACGCATATTTCATTGATTATACTACCCCAAGATTATGTGTGGAATCACTATTAATTTGATTATGTCATAAATTCCACTCCCCTTCCTATGGATATACTTTTGATACACATAATCACTCTATTGATAATTCTCAATTCATTAATATGAATTTGATAAGAGTAATTTTAACTCTTTCACCATTTGTTGAGTTAAACATCCAATTCGTTGGTGTTGTTTCTACAAGAATATGTGTGAATATCCTTTGATTGTTTTACACTGAATATTCAATAATATTTAGTGTATTGAAATTTTCACACATAATTATGTCGTTGATTTATCCTTAACCTAAGGATACGACCTTTATGAGAGATTTCATCTCAATTTACATTCAATTGGGACTTCTTTGTTGATATACACCAAATCACTTTTATGTGGTGTATATAATGTACTTTGACATAGTATATCATGAATCCCTTTATTCTCATGATATTACAAAGTTTTGATTACCTCAATTTTTTGTACTCAATTGTCTCTCTTTTGGTTAGAATCTCTAACCAAAATACCTTTTTAAAATGTTTTAAAGACTTATTCTTATAAATCATGCTCATTAATGTCCATGTTTTAAAAAATGGTTTTAAGGATTTATTTATATGGACATTAAAGTTTTAAAATTAAAACTCCATTTAAAAGTTTCAAAGTGGTATGGGACACTTTGATTCAAAAATCTATTTTTAAATGGCTTCTTGACAAATAGTGTGACTTTTAAATGATTTCAAGAAAAGGGGGATATTTCCCTCAAATAGTTTTGATGATTATTTTCATCTATGTCAACATCCTTCATTATTCATGATTGAGGTTAATTTGATACAATACAATCTTCCATATTGTATCAAATGAGTTATGTTTGACTATGGATGCTCTATTTTTATACCATTCATGGTTTGTGGTTAAAGTATTGACATTTCGTATGCTAGTTTTAATACGAATGTTTATTTTATGCTTAAACTTATTCATATGAGGAATGCATTGGACTTAATAAGTGACGGGTGGAGCCCGCTATAGCTCCTCGATGCATCGGTAGGTCTCATGAGACAAACTAGTGTCTTGGCACAAGGCCTTGGCAAAATCTTATTTGTAGTCTTGGCACGAGGCCTTGGCTATGTGGTTATGATAGTCTGGCATTATGCATTCCATCATTATGAAAGTGGTTATTGATATTGCATGTGATCATTCGACTAGTAGAATATCCATGTGAGTAAGTAAATGGCATTATTTCATTTTACTTTTTCCATACTATGTTGAAGTTCAATTTTAAAAGGCTTTTGTTTTAGTTATAAATTGCCTTAAGTGTTTATGATTATTTATGAAAGCTTCTGCTATAATGTTATCCTTACAGAGCATCCGAGCTCACCCCTTTCAATGTTTTATTTTTCCCAGGATTATGAAGAAGTAATTTATGAATGACCTGCAGGGATAGTATGAGGGGATATGAAGACAAGATGTTTTTTTTTATGATGTAATGTAAAAATTTATGGATGTATCTAGTTATTCCAAGGCTACTAAACTAATCGGTCTTTCGAGACTTGATCTTTCTCATGATCATGCCAATGTTATGTAATAATGCACCGACTCTAGATAATTAGGGTCGGGGCGTTACAGTTGGTATCAGAGGAAGTTTAGTACAAACCTTGGTAGCTAGATTTAGATAAACTCTGATTAGAGCACGTAGACCTAAGATGAACTTTGAGGATTAGTATAAAAGAACTTCCTAGAATTTTGGTATTGTAGAGATTTTGTGAGTTTTCCGAGCAATACATCCCTGTCTGGATACGAGCAGGTAGAGGCGGCTCTGGCACAGATGTACCTAGGGGTAAAACCCGAAAACACCACTTTGAGCTAGACTCGAACGAGAACTGGTGCACGACAACAGGCCTTGCTGCACTCTTGGTTACGACACTCCCGGGGGATATGCTTAGGATAATTTACATTTTCTTTACAAAACCAATTTAAGTAATATATATATAAGATGAGAGTAAATGACCTTGGTTAATCCTAATATGTTTCAAATTGAGAATATGGTGACATTTTAATCTCTAAATGATTTTACGACTACTATTACTCACACAATGCTTTATGGTTTTAGTCAATGGCTGGATTCCAAGGAAGTCATAGTGACTTTGAGAATGATGTACAAGATGGGAACGGTGGTGGCAATGAGCAACAAAATGGAATGTTGATAGGCGTAAAAGATATCGTCTTTATGCCAAATCAGTTTTCCAAAAATATGATCAACAACATATATATTAACCAACTCCCAGACTCAACAAGGAAGAGAAAGGTGATAAATGATAAGAGCTCCAGCAATGAAGGCCATGGAGAAAAGAACCCTCAATTTTCATCATGCAGGAAATGTGGAAAGAGACACCCAGGAAAATGTCTCAATGGGACAACGAAATGTTTTACGTGCGGGAAGGAAGGACATAAAGTAAAGAATTGCCGAAGAAAAATGAAGAGTACTATGGAAGAAGATAAAAATGGTCCCAAGAGTCCATTTACAGTCATTTGCCGTAAATGTAGGGGACCTGGCCATTACCCGAATGAATGTCCTATTCTATAGGATATTTTCTTGGTCAAAGAAGAAGCTATGTGGGAATAAATGGTTGGAGAAATGTTTAAAAAGTATTAGCACTCCTTGTTGATGGTTTTACTATGGAATAATTTTCTCTTGTATTTGTAACCCCGCAGTTTGCCATGTGAGAATGATATTTGAGGAAGAATTGTCTCTTCTCTTGTGGATTTGGGTATAAATAACCATTTGGATTTATATGATCATTGGGGTTTGAGAGAATTATAAGTTATTCTAATTTGGGATGAAGATTCAAGGTATGATATAACATTTGTGGTTAAATTTATGATATAGTATTTTGAGGAATTTATCTCATTTTGGCAATATTATAAAATATAGTTTTTGAAAAAGGACAACACGTAGACCGTGTGACAACCCGTCGCGTCGGACAAAGCTATGGGAATCGAACCCACAACCAAAGTGCGATTGGGATTTATCACCTACCACTGGACTACGTGAAGTCCCTGGTTAGTGTGACTATTTTTTTTAGTTAAATGATTTTATTGATCAATAATAAGTTGATTTGGGTTCTTATTTCATATCAAAAGAATACCCTTGGTATAGGAAAATGATTTGGTGATTAAGTGATTGTTTCGGTGCGGATGTGCGTCGGGTTACGCTGTTCCGCCAGGACGCGTTCGCGCGTGCACCCGTCAACCCGAGGGGATGGGCGCGCAGCTTGTGGTCCCGCAGTCCCGCTTTCCAAGGGCGGGCGGCATTCGTCCCTTATTCAGGGGCGTCTGCTCCTTGATCGAAACCGGGATGATGGGATGTCGGCTCCTCCTTCCTTGGACGTCTCCTTGGAACTCGTCGCCTAATCCGGGTCTCCCTCATAGACTTAAGAATGTTCGTGAATCTCGTTCCCGGTGCCATATCTTCATGGACACCGGTTAATTACGCTGCTTCCGCCCGGACGCTCCAAGGAGTCTGGGCGGGGCAGCAACCTGCGGTGAGAAGGCCGGGTGGCTCTGGGTGCTGGGGGCGTGTCGTAGCACTGCGGCTCTGCACGACTGTCTTCCGTCCCTAATAGGGCTTCTCGAAGGCATGATGGCCTGAGGCATCCCGTACTAGGTGCGGGGAACTGTGTCACCTGAGGTTTTCCTCAGCTTCCCATGTTTAACACGGGGTATGCCGCGAGTTTAACGTCCAGCGGGGACGACATCGGACCGATCAACACGAAAAGTGGATCAGATGACAGAACCCCTTGCGGGGAACCTCCGACGCTGGGGCCAGCACATGGGCGGCTTCCCAAATGATGTGGAGTGGAGTGAAGTGGCATGACCCCACCGGGATGTGGCGGCCCGGGTAAGGATCAGGATGGATAATGGAGTGAAGAGCTTGGACCCCGTAGAGGCTTCCTACGTACCGCGCGTTAGCACGGATCAAAGTCGACGTAGTTCGGGTATACAGTTTAATGTCATGCTGGACGTCGGCAAGCCGACTCACGAAGAGGTCTAGGCCGCCGGGCGGAGGATTGAACCGAACCACCTCGCACAGAGGGGGATGGAACGGCCAGGTAGATCACAGTTTCACGTCATGCTAGACGATAAAAGGAGAAATGGAAAAAGGGGCTGTGGGGAGGCACAGTGGAGATACACACGGGCAGTCTCCCACAGGGGCGGATTCATAGGTGAATCGACGCAAGCGTGAACCCTGGAGGGGTCCACTGATGGACGAACCGACGTAAATACGACCGGGACGACCAGGTGGCGGGCTTGGACCTCAGGGAGGCTTCCTACGTACCCTGTATAGAAGACAGGGATCAAAGTCCACGTAGTTCATTCTGTCAGGACTTACGCACTTGAGGCAGCCCGGATGCGGCAAAACTCAGTTGGAAGGGACTTGGACCGAAAGCAGAAGACACCTCGATCCCAGTCACACCCTCTACTGGCTTCGGCAGTGGGGAGGCGCAATGGAGATACACATGTGCAGCCTCCCACGAGAAACTAGGGGTTTGTAATACCCTGCCCCCGTAGGGAAAAGCCACTCCCATTAAATCGTCCCAAAAGGGGGACAATCCCGACATCCCTGCAGAGACGAGCGGGTGGGGGCCACGTCCAAACCGGGGGAGACCCTGCGTGCGAAGCACGGGATCGAATGATGCGGACGGTTTAACGTCTTGCCGGACGAAGTACAGTTTAACGTCGTGTGTTGAGGACGAAGCGGACGGTTTAACGTCTTGCCGGACGAAGTACAGTTTAACGTCGTGTGTTGAGGACGAAACACTTGGCAGTTTAACGTCTTGCAGCGCGGACGATGGGGGCTAGGCAGTTTAACGTCGTGCAGCCTGGACGTATACAGTTTAACGTCGTGCAGGACGTGGTGCAGTTTAGCGTCATGCTGGACGAATATGCAGTTTAACGTCATGCTGGACGATAAAGCCGCCGGTAGGTCCGTGTCACTTCGCGCGAGCCTAGGGGGGGGGCCGCACGGAAAGACGACGCACAACGCGGGCACCTGCGATGAAGACCATCGGGCGCCACGCAGGCGGGTACCCAAAGGGGGTCAAGGGAGGCGACCCTGGCGAATTGCGCGCAAAAGAGGAGCTTTGCGCGCAAAACCGCGGATCGGCGCGCAAAATGGCGGGCTGGCGCGCAATTGGGCCAGCGCTTCGTGCGCGGATGATTGGGATTGCGCGCACCGGGCTTCGGGTAGCGCGCGGGGGCAACGGCTCATTCTCTAACGAATGGCCACTTTGAAAATGGGGGGTGCGCGCAATCGGGTTGGATTGCGCGCACCCGAGGGCAATTGCGCGCAAGAGGCTTCTTTTGCGCGCAAAGGCCTTCGGGTTGAAATTTATTCAAAGGGAAGGAGCCAAGGGGATTGCGCGCGAAGGCGGACCCCAAGGCTCTGTTGCGCGAAAGAAAGGAGGTTACCTGAAGATCGGCATTGCGCGCGGAAGGGGTTGAATTGCGCGCGCGGGAGACCGTTCGACTTCCAGCAACCTTTGAAACGTTGGGGGTCGCCTAGTATTTATAGGCAACCCCGGGCGCGGAATCCAAGGCGCGAGCGCGGAATTCTCCTCGCGGGCGCGGAATCGGGCACGACGCGCAAGGGAGTTGCGCGCATCCCGGGGGTTTTGCGCGCGGATCATCATCTTTGCGCGCAGACCTCTGAAATTCCGCGCAAGGCCTCCGGGCCCTCCGAAACATTCTTCCGACTCCGAATATGACCTCGCTTTCCGCATCCGGAGCTTCGTTTGGGAACAACGGACTTTTCCGGCGTCTACAAAATCCCCCCCTCGGAATCTGATCGGCGAGAGGTCGCAACGATCGGGTTCCGAGGGAGACGCCGGAATGCCGAAGTCCTGGGCGGCGCGGGACTTAGGCGCGCAAAAAGGGGCGCCGGTCGCGAAATTCGCCGCTGCGGTCGCGCAAAGCGCTTTCCGCGCGGCACGGACCCCGGCCTCGCCTATAAATAGGGGCACTGGGTCCCTCCGTGCCGTACACTGGCCTTCCGCGCGATAAGCATCTCTGCTCTCGTGCGCGAAATTGCCTTTTCCGGCGCGGAATTCGCCCACTCGTCGCGCAAAACCGTCCGGATTCCGCCTGTCTTTGCGCGAAAACCCGAAACTTTGCGCGACAGTCTTCCCAATTGCGCGCCGCCCACTTGGATTGCGCGCCGACTCTCAAACTTTTCCACCAGCCTCGTCCGATTCCGCACACTTCATCCCTTAACCCGCACGACTCCCAAAACTTCTGAGATGGCCGCGCACAGAGGAAATGAGGGGGATTCCGCCACTCGCAGGGCTGAGATGGCGACGAACGAGGAGGTTTACGGAGCCAAGGAGATTGTTTCCAACAATCAATCCTTGTTCGACTTACTGACGCCGGCCCAGAAGACATATCCACTGTCGGACAACCTGCCGCTCTGGAACTTCGGCATCCTAGATGAGGTCCTGGTGCCAGGGTTCGAGATTGATGCGCCGCGGACCTGGGTGACCCGGGAGGACGAGCTTCTCCGCTATAACATCACCAACAATGGGCATCCTGCCAGGGAGACCAGACACTTGGATGTCTATGTCCTGAACCCGAGGACGCGAACCATTGATGGGGGTGAGCCTACTGCGGAGAATTCTCCAGCCCTCTACTCGAGCATATATCGCCAGAGCGTCACGGACGACACCAAGGGCTGGCTGAAGGACTGGGACTTGCGGTCTGGGGGCAACTTCACCAGTGAGTGGGCCTGGGCGTTCTGGGTACGCCACACTTGCGATCACTTCGCAGAGGAGCTGCGGTACATCGGCCTGTTCGAGGCGGTGTGGACGTCGCAGTTCCACTTCTACCAGCAGTCCGAGCTCGGGCCGGAGCTGTTCACCCGATGGTCTCCGGATACCAACACCTTCCATATTCACCATGGGGAGGTCGGCATCGGTCTCTGGGACATCCACTGCATCGGAGGTATCCCGCTGGAGGGCTACCAATACGATGAGTTCCTGCCACCGAAGAACATCTGGGAGGACAGGTCACGGACTCCCATCCTGACCTGGCATCTGCTTGACCTGGCTACGCAGCGGCTCGGGATCAAAGACTTCCAGAAGGACATAGCCTACAAGGAATGGTTCGTCCAGTTCTTGGAGCATGACCCGGCGGTCAAGATGCCAGGCAGGGGGAAGCGGTGCCCGACCGCAGCTCAGAGGAGCCGGAACGGGTCGTACTGGCGGGTCTTGGAGACGGGCGACTACCGCTCATGGGGGTACCGCGTCATCGAGGCCCGGGACCCAAATGTCCGGTACGCGGCGTTCCTGGCCGCCTTTCTGAGTGGGTGGCTCCTGCCAGTGCGGGACGCGAGAATGGGCGTTCGCCCGGCGACACTGGCGGTGGCGGGCGCTATGGCCGCCAACAAGAGATACAACCTCGGGGTCCCAGTGCTGGCGAGGCTGTATGCCATCCTGGGACGCATCTCACGAGGGGGGTCACCACGAAGGATCTGTGGGCCCTTTCAGTTCTTCCATGGCTGGGTGGCTGCTCACCTCGGTGGGTACACGTTTCCGAACGCCATCATTCCTCCGGGCAACGGCCTGCGACCCTCCCTGCTGAACATCGCGGGGGTCGCTCCGATGACCCTAAGTGAGGAGGGCGCGCGGATCCGGATTGGCAATCATGCCAACTTCAACTTCAGTCCGTTCCCCACTCCCGTTGGCCAAATGATCGACAACGGGCAGGGTCCGCTGGAGCAGCATGAGTACTTCCTGAACATGCGGGGCGGGGTGCTCGTGGCTCGGATCGACGGGAAGGTGATCTGTGAGCCTTACGTGCCGACCCGTTTTGCCAGGCAGTTCGGGTGCCTTCAACGGATGCCGAAGAGGGTATTCACTGCTGTCCGGGAGGAGACGAACCCTGGCGTCCTTCGCCAGATGTGGCTGATGTTTGCCACTTTCGGCTCTGGCGACGTCATCACTCTCCCTCCTACCGGAGTTGACACAGGCTTGGCAACCGAGTACGCCGAACACTGGGCCATCGCGTACCCCGAGGGGCTCTTGCGGAAGCTAGTTCGGCGGATCGAGGCTACCCGTGCGGAGACCGGGCGTCAAGGAAGGAGGCGAGGCGCCGCCACACGGGGGAGAACGGAGGCGCGCCAAGCAGCGGAGCCGGCGCGGGCAGGGACTTCGGCGGCGGGCACATCGCAGGCTGCCGCTACGACCTCGGCGCCCAGAGAGGGGGCACATGCGGCGGTCGAAGAGCGGCCCGGGAAGCAGGTGAGACGTCTGCTCGAACCCTCCCACGATGCAGTCTTCCCGGCGCTGTGGTCGGCCTGGATGACCCTGCGGCAGTCACTGGGGACCGACGCCATCTGGCGAAAGATTCTCAGAGAAGGAATCTATCTTCCAGAGGTCGGGCGCCTCCACATTGCCGACAGGGTGGACTTCAACCGGCAGTATGCGTATCTGACGGCCATGGACGAGTACGCGCGCCAACGTGGTCAGCGCGCGGAGCCATCCCTTCTGGTGAAGGTGATGCTCGGTCTCGAGCCCGCTCCGGAACAGATGCCGCCGGAAGAAGACGACAGTAGCAACGACTCCGAAGAAGAGGAGGAAATGGGGGAGGATGAAGGCTCCGAGGGTAGATCCCATCAGGGGAGCCCACGGGAGAGCGGCGAGGTGGCCGGCTCTGACAACGTTGATGTCACTGAGCTCCTCGAGGTCCGCTTCTATCCCTACTCAATCTGCTTCATCCACTCTCTTATGTAGCTTCTAACCCATTTCTCCATCTTTCTCAGGAGCGCACGGATGTTGGTCAGGCATCCTCAGCGGGAGTAGGAGGGGCGCCAGCAGGACAAGGCGGGGGCCAGACACCTATCATTGAATTGACAAGCGCTAAGGGGTCCCCTGCTGCAACTGTTCCTGCGGCGACCGGGGTAGCGGAAGACGACGCTCCGAACTCCCGTAAGTCTCCCTACTTTACTGCTGGTGCTTGCCGTTGACGATCCGTGACTAACCATGGCATGCCCTGCGCAGTGATCTCAACACTGGAGGCTCATCGGGTTGCCGAACCCGGGCCATCTACGAGTGGACCAGTGGTGGACATGCCGCCTGCTCCGGAACAGACTTCCCAAACCGAGCCGGCCCCACCAACTGCTGATCAAGGGGCTCCGGACATCGGCGGTGCTGACATCGGAGAGAGGTTGGGGGCTGACGAGGGTGTCAGCGCCACTGGGGAGAGAGAAGAAGGTTGCCCGGATGTTGGGGAACCTATCCCTCGTGAGGACCTCCCAGGGGCGGACCCTGCAGCAGACCTGCTGGCTGCCTTCCCTGCCTACCGGCCTGCCGATCCCGAGGAGATGGACGACTCGGACGCGGAGGCGGTCGAGGAGAGCCGGATAACGCGCCGCAGGGGGTGGAAGTGCATCCAGCGCTTCCTCAAGCGAGACCCGTCGGAGTGGCTGGGGCGCATGGGATCACTTCAAACCTGGCTGCGCTTCCTGTGTGCCGGGGGAGCTGATGCTCAACGCCTCCATCTAACGGTCCGTGATTTCATGGCCGAAAAGATGCGCGAGAGCTGCCGGCGTGCCGACGTCACACAAAGTCGGGACATGTCGGAGAGCACGCGGGCGCTCCTCGCGGTGGAGCAGGAAGTCCGGCGCCTCGAAGGGCAGGCGGCAGAGAAGGAGGCCTTCGTCGCGACGTGTACCGAGCTTGTGGAGCAACTAGCAGCTCAGCTGGTTGACGCCCAAGTACAGCTGACGGAGGCGGGCCAACAGATGGTCACAATTCAAGTCGAGCGGGAGCGTGCACATGCCAGAATCGACGAACTGTGTGCTGCGACCGCCAACGAAGAGAGGGCACGCAGAGAGCGAGAAGCAGCTCTGGAGGCCACCAGCCAAAGGGTAGCGGCATTAGAAAGACTCATTCAGCACGCTAATCCCTAAGGGCTTTGTTTTGCCATTCCCAAAACATTTGCTTCCGCTACTTTGATCCATCTGTATGAATCAATATATTTATCTGCATCTTTTGGTTTAATATGCTCAACCACAATTCGTTGTCTTGCGGGAGTGTTAACCAAGCATCAGGCATCCATAATTGGGCCTGGATTTCTGGAGAAAAGAGGGAGGTCATTCCTAGGAAAGGAGACCTCAGACCTAATCAATGTACCATTCCCCCAACCTGTTCCAACACACGAGCGGGACAATGCTAGGGGCGTTGAGATTTTATCCGAACATAGGGAAATGAGAAAGGGTGAATCGCGTGTCCCGAATCCAGACATCCACAACGGTCGGCCTTCCAGGAAATGCCCAAGATGGTAGGCGGACAGTGGATCGACCATAACAACTACAATAGACGGACCGAGAAAGGCCATCATTCATATTGCAGGAGGCGGACCACATGTCATCATGAATACCGCTTTGGGGTTCCTTCAGACACAAGGGTGGAAAATCCAGATCAACAGGGCATGCGAAGCGTGGGGCGAAGTGACGATTTGTTCGGACAGAATCCAACGCTCTCAAAATTGCGCCACCGTGGGGAAAACGTATTAGGCGGATGCACTAATCTGGCCGTGAGTCACCTCAATTCTCAGACAGAACCTCTCTGACGAGGAAACTGTCGCTTCCCATCCTTGCGATGGGGCATCCCGAGCTGAATCGGGGAGAATATCACAACTGCACCACTCTACCCGAAGTCAGGCCAGACGGCCGGCGACGAGGAGGGGCGGGACTTAACGATCCCTGAGGCTGGACCCGAGTTGAGATGCCCGGGCGTTCCTATGTACTCCATCAGGCTGGAGATCAAGCCACACGTAGTTCTGAGAGTGTAGTTTAACGTCATGCAGGACGTAGAATCCCGTTTAGGGGAGATCTTAGTTTAAGGTTGTAGAGCTCGGACCATAAGGGTAGATCTTAGTTTAAGGTCTTAGAGCTCAGACCATAAGGGGAGATCTTAGTTTAAGGTCTTAGAGCTCGGACCATAAGGAGAGATCTTAGTTTAAGGTCTTAGAGCTCGGACCATAAGGAGAGATCTTAGTTTAAGGTCTTAGAGCTCGGACCATAAGGAGAGATCTTAGTTTAAGGTCTTAGAGCTCGGACCATAAGGACCTCAAAGTACGCCGCATCTGGTCATATCCCCTGGATATGCGAAGATGCACTGAGGGATAGTGTCGAGAGTGTCGAGTTTTCGCCTGGTCAGAATGGGAGGTGGGAAATGTGAATCATGCGGCCATTCACTCGAGGACCGGGAGCACCGGCGTGACGATATGAGAGTACTGCCGACCGTGGCGGAAAAGCAGCATCAACATCGCACTAACCGTTGGTGGAATGAGGCAGCAAACGAGCATCGACCGCTCAATCGCAGGATTCATATCGATTTGCTGCCCGAGGCCATTGGGGGTACCGGCCCGAGTCGGTGGGAGAGCACTGAGGCATTGTGTCCGAACCGTTCACGGGGGCTCCACCCAGGGCGTAGACGATGGGTCCGAATGAAAGGGAGCACGAAGCCTGAAAAGCGGAGGAAACCTGACCAAGCGGATCCTGACCCTCCTGGCAATAAACTAGAGTACTCTTGACACCGGTGGACCACTGCAAGGGGTCGGGGAACACGCCTTGAGGGTGACCTGAAGGCGGCGGATTCCCCAGAGAAGGGGGAATCTCTAAGAGGTGGGGGGCTGGACCCGAAGTTTCAAACATCCGGGCGTTCCTACGTATCCCATAAGGATGGGAATCAAGCCGCACGTAGTTCTTGAAGCGCGGCGCAACACAATCGGGCACCAGCGCGGGGAAGAGTGCGGGTCTGACCCTCGCACACAAAAGGAGCGGCATTTGATATTTCTTGTTTGTCCTTAAAGATGAATGGTTTTTCTTTGTGCGGCGACATGCCTGTGATTGAGAAATCTCTGGCGTCGCCACAATAATCAAGCCACGGAAGGCATTGATGAATGGCGTGGTTATTAACCAGCGCCCAACATGAGTGTCCCCTGAGGGGAACATCACGATGCAGTGCCGTTTTCTCGTCGGGCGGCCAAGACGATCACAGTTTACGGTCGTGTGGTAGGACCAGACAACACAGTTTAAGGTCGTGTGGTTCGGACCATGGAGGAATCCGCTTACCGCGGTACGGCGGACACGGCGGAGGTGGGAGCATACCCAGCCCTGCGGTCACGCACGATTCCAGGAGAAGAGTCTTGGGATGGGGGTCTGCGTATGTCCATCACCCGAGGGGCAGAGATGCTAGCCTCCAGGCATACTAGGCTCAGAACGCGATTGTTCGAGCGACTCCTCCCTCCTTATGGGGACGAGGGTCCAGCTACGCATGGCCCTTGGGGAGAACATCCGCATATATCCTTGGTGCTCAGATCATGGGAGCCTCGAACGACATCATTACCTTGGTTGGTCTGCCTAACGTGTAAAGGTGTACTGAAGGTCAGTATGAAAAGAGTGTCCAGATTCCACTACAACGCATAAAGGCGGAGTGTGATGAGGACTGCGCAACCAATGTTCAGAGCCTGAAGGAGCTGACATGGCGATCAAGGATGTTGCTGACGCATTCGCAACACAACATCCGATCGCGTCAGCCTAAGACGGGGCAAGCAAACGAGCATCAACCGCTCAATCGCAGGATTCATATCGATTTGCGGCCCAAGACCCGCCGGTAAATCGACCCGGAGCGGTGGGAGAGCACTGAGGCATCGTACCCAAACCGCTAACGAGGATCCCTTTGAGTGAAGGCTCGAATAAGAGGAAGCGCGAGGCCTGACAAGCAACACAGGACTTGTCGGGATTGAATCTGACACTACGAGTCATAGACCGAAGTACCCAAAACATGTTAACAGATCTCCGGAAAGGGTCGGAGGACTCACCCTGAGAGCAACCAAAAGAGGGCAGATCCCCGTGATCAACCAAGAGACGGGGCTGGACCTGAAACACAAGCGTCCAGGCGGTCCTACGTATCCCATAAGGATGGGAATCAAGCCATACGTAGTTCTTGAGAGGCAGTTTAACGTCATGCAGGACGATGAGGGGTGTGAGGTAGTCCCACACACGGGGGAGGCGTACGGCACGGCCAGTAGACCGACGTGAATGAGGACATAATCCCCCGCTCACGCGATACGCCTCGCACAAAAAAAGGAGGGGAACTGGGGCCAGAGGCCCAACGCGGGATAGAGATTCCCGGGAAATGGGGCTGGGCCTGAAACATGAATGTCCAGGCGGTCCTACGTATCCCATAAGGATGGGAATCAAGCCATACGTAGTTCTTGAAGTGCAGTTTAACGTCATGCAGGACGATGAGGAAAAAAGAAGGGGGGAGCAGAAGGCATCCCCAAACGTGGGGGGGGGGGGGCGTACAGCGTGACGAGCAAACCGACGTGAATGAGGGCATAGCCCCGCACTCACACCATACGCCGCACACCCGGGGGCAACTGGACCAAGGGCCCAGGATGAGATGGAAATTCCCGAAGGATGGGGCTGGGCCTGAAACATGAATGTTCAGGCGGTCCTACGTATCCCATAAGGATGGGAATCAAGCCGCACGTAGTTCTTGAGGGGCAGTTTTACGTCATGCAGGACGAATACTGAACAGTTTAACGTCTTGTAGCTCGGACGTAGTGCAGTTTAGCGTCATGCGGGACGAAGCACTTGGCATTTTAACGTCTTGCAGCGCGGACGAATGCTGAACAGTTTAACGTCTTGTAGCCTGGACGAATGCAGTTTAACGTCGTGCAGGACGTGGTGCAGTTTAACGTCATGCAGGACGAAGTGCAGTTTAGCGTCATGCGGGACGAATGTGCAGTTTAACGTCATGCTGGACAAATGTGCAGTTTAACGTCATGCTGGACGTAGTGCAGTTTAGCGTCATGCGGGACGAATGTGCAGTTTAACGTCATGCTGGACGTAGTGCAGTTTAGCGTCATGCGGGACGAATGTGCAGTTTAACGTCATGCTGGACGTAGTGCAGTTTAGCGTCATGCGGGACGAATGTGCAGTTTAACGTCATGCTGGACGTAGTGCAGTTTAGCGTCATGCGGGACGAATGTGCAGTTTAACGTCATGCTGGACGTCGGCACACTCAGACAAAGTACTTCTTGAGGAACCTAGCGTTGGTGGGAGGAGTAACACGCTCACCATCCATAGTCGCTAGGGAGTACGCGCCATTGGGATAGACCTTGTGGACAACAAAAGGTCCCTCCCACTTGGGCTCCAACTTGGGCGGCTTCCTGCCGGGGATCATTGGTGCTCTTAGGGCTAGCACTAGATCACCCTGCAGGAAGGAGCAGAGGCGAACCTTCTTATTGAAAGCTCGAGCCATTCTGCTTTGATGCCTCTCCAAGTTGTGCAAAGCGCGAAGTCTATTCTCATCCAGTGCTTCCAACTCGACTAGACGGGCTTCAGCAACTCTGTCCGGCGCTTACTGGTCATAGACCGCAGTGCGCAAGGACGGTAACTGGATCTCGATGGGCAGGACGGCCTCAGCTCCATACACCAGGGAATAAGGGGTCATCTGGGTGGAATTGCGAGTCGTCGTCCGATAAGCCCAGAGGGCGTTGGGGAGCTTGTCCGGCCAACTCTTCTTGTTCTGACCAACCATCTTTTGCAGAATGTTAGAGAGGGTTTTGTTAAACGCCTCGATCTGTCCATTCGCCTGCGCATGATAGCGAGATGTATGGTTCGAGCGAATGTTATACTTGGCGTACAACTTCTTCAACTCGGCTGCTCGGAAATTGGTTCCGTTATCCGTGAGGATAGCGTGAGGCACTCCAAATCGATAGATGATGTTGGAGGTCACGAAGTCAGCGATCGAACAGGATTTGACCTCTCTGAGCGGAATCGCTTCTGCCCATTTGGAGAAGAAGTCCGTAGCGGTCAGAATGAACCGGCACTGGCGAGCTGTCGCCGGTGGGTAAGGTCCCACAACGTCCAGTCCCCAGACTGCAAAGGGCCAGGAATACCTTGTGGTATGGAGAGGCTCCGGCGGCCGATGCACAAAGTTCGCATGAACCTGGCACGCATGGCACCTCCTGGCATACTCGATGCAGTCATGGATCATAGAGGGCCAGAAGTATCCCAACCTCCGAATCTGGTGGGACAGCTTCGGCCCAGTCTGGTGGGCGCCGCATGAACCAGCATGAACCTCTTGCATGACTCGTGGGATCTCAACTCCCTGAAGGCAACGGAGGAGAACACCATCAAATCCGCGTTTGTAGAGGATCTGCTCCAGGCCGGGACTGCTCTGGAGGACGAACTGCGATGCGCGGCGTCGAACTCGCTCGCGCTCGGCCTGATCCGATGGAAGAATGCCATGTTGGAGGTACTCAACCAAAGGCGTCCTCCAATCAGGGGCTGATCCGACTGTCATATCTGGGGTACTCGGGGCTCCGGGCATAGGGGCAACCGTGGTGAGGTTACTTACCAACGGGCCGCGATCTTCTTCAGGGATAACGGGAGCGATGAGCCTGCGGCGCGTCACGCGGACGATCAGGTTGTCCTGTTCAGGCTCCGCAAGTGACGCAGCGAGGCTGGCCAAAGCATCTGCTCGACCGTTCTGCGACCGGGGAACATGGACAATTTCCGGCCGAGAAGGGAACCGGGCCATCAGAAGGAGGGTGCACTCCAACAATGGCACAAGTTCCGGCTTCCTGACAACGTAGTCGCCATTGATCTGCTTAACGACCAGCTCGGAGTCCCCTTTCACGCACAGACGGGGCACGTCGATCTCGAGAGCCAACTCGAGGCCGGTGATGAGGGCATGGTATTTCCGCCTCATTGTTGGTACAGCCCTCTGACAACAGGAAAGAGTATGGCAGCACGGCTCGCCCGGGGTAATGAAGACGATACCCAAGCCCACTCTGTTGAGCTTAGGATTATCGAGTCTTCTACCGGTGGGGCTCCGGGAGGCACCGTCAAAGTGCATCTGCCAGCATGGATCGGCTCGATCAACCGAGAGAATGGTCTCATCAGGAAAGCCTAGATCCAGCGGCTGATCCGCGGAGGTTGGGTGAGCAGCCAGAAAGTCTGCCAATGCTTGCCCTTTGATGGCCTTCTGAGACACATACCTGATGTCGAACTGCTGGAGAATCACATCCCACCGCGCTAGGCGGCCAGTCAACATAGGTCGGCTCAGGATATATTTCAACGGGTCTACCCGAGAAACCAACTGTACCTCATGGTGCTGCAAGTAGTGCCGTAATTTCTGTACGGCAAATACGAGCGCCAGGCAGCTCTTCTCGATGGGGGAATACCTAACTTCCGCATCGAGGAGCATGCGACTGAGGTAGTAGAGGCTATTCTCCGTTCCCTCGTTGTTCTTCTGGGCGAGAAGGGCACCCAGGGACCGTTCCAGGGCGGTCACATAAAGGACCAGCGGCTTTCCGGATACGGGCGGCATCAGAACCGGAGGTTGAAGCAGGTACTGCTTGATTTCCTCGAAAGCGGTCTGACACTCTTTATCCCATACATAGGTGGCACCTTTCTTCATGAACCGAGAAAAGGGCTTACACTTGCCGGCCAGATTCGCGATGAATCGGCGTATATAGGCTAAGTGGCCTTGGAACCCTTGCAGTTCCCGGACGGTACCTGGGGGAGGCATCTGGTTAATCGCCCTGATTTTCTCTGGGTCGATCTCAATACCCCGGTATCTTACCACAAATCCAAGGAACTTTCCGGAGGTGACCCCAAAGGCACACTTCAACGGGTTCATCTTCAGGCAGCGAGACCGGAGGAAGCTGAACACTTTCTCAAGATCTTTGAGATGGTCCTGACGCTGGCGCGATTTGACAACCAAGTCGTCGACGTAGCATTCCACCAGTGTGCCGAGGATTGGCTTGAATATGCGGTGCATCGCCCGTTGATAGGTGGCACCTGCATTCTTCAGGCCGAAAGGCATGACCCGGTAGCAAAAGGTACCTTGGGGGGCCCTGAAGGCAGTGAACTCCTCATCCTCAGGGGCCATCCGAATTTTTGGTTGTATCCGGAGTATCCATCCATGAAGGAGAGGGCTTGGAACCCTGCCGTGGCATCAATCAACAGCTCTGTCACTGGAAGGGGAAAATCATCCTTCGGGCAGTGGCGGTTGAGATCGTGGAAGTCGATGCAGACTCTGATCTGCCCGTTCTTCTTCCTGACCGGCACAATGTTGGCCAGCCATTTGGGGGTACTGAACTTCCCTCACGAAGTTGGCTTTGATAAGCTTGTCAACTTCGGCCTCAACCATGGCACCGTGGGATGGGTGCATCTTCCTGGGAGGCTGCTTGAACCCGCGATGGTTCGCCGGGAGACCAAGGCGGTGGACGGCTACCTGAGGATCCAGCCCCGGCATCTCGTCATAGCCCCAAGCGAATACATCACGGTGCTGCCGGAGAAAGTCCACGTACTGCTGCCGCTCCTCAGAGGGCATGGCGGCACTAACCAATGTGGGTCTTGGATCGGCCTCGGTTCCAAGGTTCACCTGTATTAACTCATCGACCGTGGCGGGGACGCCCTCCTCGAAGGCTGGGGGTGCGTCTTCCATATCCTCTCCACTCGGGGAGGGATCGTCCACGGGAGAGACTGCGTTGGCAACTGCATTGGGGCTACCAGATCCTGCTGGGCCACTGGTGCTGGCGCGGGCGGTCGCGGCCATCTCATCAGGAGACTCGCGGACCGTCAAGACCATGGCGACGTCCAACCGTTGAATCGGGAGGACGTAAGCGTCATCCAGACTTGCCCAGGGATCACTTGCAACAGCGACAGGCTCAACCTCACCTGCCAGGATCTGCTTATCCTTGCTCTTGTAATAGTCCGCGTCCAGATAGCGGGCTTCACACGAGGCAAAAGGAGAGGCATCTCCTTGAAGCACGCCCCACTCGACCATTAAGGGAGTATTTGAGGCACTGGTGGTATGACGAGGGAACCGCCGTGTGAAGATGGAGCCATGGCCTGCCCATCAATGCGTTGTACGCGGTGTCCTGAGAGACTACCATGAATTCGGTGTTGGCAACCAAGTCACCGAACTGGGTCTTCAAACGTATCTTGCCGACCGGGGTTTGCTCGGTGCGATCGTACCCCTGGATCCTGAGGTCGGAGGGAATCAAGTCATCCTCAGACAACCCCAATCTCCGGAGCGTCCGAGTTGGAATCAGGTTAATCCCGGACCCCGTGTCGACAAGACAGCGCCGGACTTCAAGGCCATTGAACTGGCCAGTGACATACAACGGACGAATGTGTCCCTGTATAGGAGGGTCTTCATCCTTACCAGAGAACGAGATAACTGCCTGACATTCGGCGTCCTCGATCGTTTCGGCGTGAAAGGCCTCTGCAGCCGCAACCTCTGTCTCAAACTGGAGGGGGCTTTTCAGGGCTTCAGCGAGTGCCTCGCGCATCTCAGATGACATGCGCAGAGCCTCAAGGATGGAGATCCTTGCTGGGATGTCGGCCAAGTTCTTCAGGACATCATACTTTTTGGCCAAGCGCGAGCCCCTGGTTGCAGGAGGTTGCTCTGCGGTTGGTGGCATGACGGGCCTTGCCGGTTGGATCGGCGGCCGACTGGTACTTGGCGCATCTCGCTGTTCACCGGCTACAGTCCGGGAAATGGTCACCGTACTGGAGTCAGGAGGCCGGGATGGACTTGTGGCAGGGCGGAGCTGGTCGCGACGCGGCTGAGGCGGTTCTGCCTGGTCCCACACCACAAACAGTGGCGGAGGCGAATCCGTCATCCCCGGATGGGGGGGCTGCGCGTGCTGAGCTCGGTTTTGAGCCTGCTGCCTGGTCTCAGTGGCGTGCACGGCCTGGCTGGAGGTACCAACGGCTGTGCCCCGGCGACTCCTGCTGCTGCGGTTCTTCCGACGGTGGCGACGACCGGGGACACTAGGGAGGTCCACCTGGTGTTCTTCAACGTCGGGAACCGAAAAGGGATTTACCAGCTCGACGGTATTAACCGAAGCGTACCCAATACCGTCATCGGACGAATCATCCATCACCGGGCGGATCCGAGGAGGGACCCCCATCTCCGGGGGCATGAAATCGCCGAGAGTGCGGGATAGTGGCGGAACTGGCGGGGCGCGCTCTTCCTTCTTGCGCTGCCGCCGTTTGCTCCTCTTGGAAGAGGCAGGCTGGGACGACGATGCCGAAGCAGCACCCGCGGATTCTGGGGGCTCAGGCTGATTCAAGCGCGCACGGATGATTCCATGGGCGCGAATGGTCGTCTTGCGGGCCATCCAGTTATTATACTTCTGGGATCCGCGGTTGGAGACCAGCTGCCATTCGTCCTCGTTGCCACTATCGTCATCTGATCCCACGAACACGCCCGCCACTTGTGCTGGAGCTGGGCCCAACCTGATTACATTGTTGTTAATCTGGTCTTGGAGCCAATCCTTAAACACATAGCACCGCTGGATGGTGTGCCCCAGGGCCCGATGGTAGGGGCAGTAGCGGGGGTTATTCGTAAGATGTGCCTCCTCTGGCTTCCAACACTCAGGCAGTCGCACAATCCTCTGCTCCAGGGCGCTCCGGAAATAACCGGGGACCTGATCCTCATGGAATGAGTAAGTCAGGTGTCGCGGGCCCCTGGGAGCGTGGTCTTGACGAGGGGCTGGAGGGGCCTGCCGAGGAGGTGGACCCTGATTATCTCGCCTGGGTTGCGGCGGTACATTACGCGGAGGGGCCGGCCGGTTCTGAGGCTGCCGCTGCCGGGCCGGGAACTGAGCCCGTGGAGGCGGATTCCTGTGGGGCTGTGGAGCTGGCCTCACCGGCAGCAGCTCCAACGGCCTGGGGGCCTCTATCTGGGCAACAGCAGCGGGCTCAGCCCTACTGACTCTCCTTGCAGGAATCATAGGAGGCAGCGGGTGTGCCTGGCTGGCCTGTTGCAGGGCTTCCTCAAGACGTTGAGCTTTGTCTGAGAAGTCCCTGAACCCTCCGGGGTAATTTTGAGTAATCAGGGAAGGGACCAGCTCGGTCTTGACGTTCCCGACGCACATTGTCAGCAACTGCTCCTGAGTCAATGGCATGTCAAGGGAATACGTGAGACCCTTCCATCGGGCGACGAAGTCCGCGACTCGCTCATCAGGCCTCTGCTTGCACTTGAAGAGGTCTGCGATACTTGTCTTCCGGGTCGTGGAACTGAACTGGTAGAGGAACTGTCTACGGAGGTCCTCCCAGCTGGTTACCGACCCGACGGGGAGCTGGCTGTACCAGACAAATGCTGGCCCTTCCAGTGTCTGAACAAAGCAGCGAAGCTTAGCGGCCTCCTGCTGCGCCGGAGTCCCCAACATAGGCCCGCACCTCGAGTTGAAGTGGGCTAAATGCTGTGGCGGATCTCCAGTCCCGTTGAAGGGGGCGAAAGTGGTATTCCCGAATCCCGGAGGCGCCGACATGTCATCCACCCATGCTGGGTAGGGCTTGCCGTCCGGTGGGATCGCCACCTGCCGAGTCTCCAAGGCTTCCAAGCGGGCAATGAGTGCCGCCATCGGATCGTCCGGACATGGGTTCCAGTCCTGGCGAGGATCTCTAACCACGAGCGCATTGCATGGCCCTTCAATCGGGTCGTCGACCGGGTCGTCGAACTCGGCAGCTCGTGGGATGGCGGGCGGAGCGGCCCTTGGGGCAGCGGGAGGAATCCGAGCGGGATCTCTCAGGTAGTCACGCCGCTCGGGAGGGTGTGGCGAAACATACCGCGCCCTCTTGCCATAGGCAATGGCCTCTCTCCTGTCGGCGAACACGGCGTAATCACAGTTGCCCGGGAGAGTCTCATCGAGGAGCGGTTGTTCCGGTCCCTGCTGTCCTGGCCTAGGATCACCGTAGTCAGGCCGCCGTTCTGCAGCGCGCTCGGCGAGGAGCTGGTCAACCAGCTTCTTCTGTTCGGCGAGCTGCTGACGTAGCGTAGCCTTCTCGGGATCCTCCTCTGCCCTCTGCATGGAGGCATATGGGTCGGCGGGCTTTATAGCCTCGCTGTGCTCTTTTCCTTTGCTGACGTTTCGGCTTAACGTCAGTGCTTCAGTGGGTGCGGGGAGCCCCAGGAGGTTTCTCTGATGACGAGTAACTCTCACTGATGGATCTGACGACGGCTTGTCTTCGGGGGGGAAGCCCCCGTCGAGAAGTTCCAAGTCGTTCCCCTCTCCCGACAGGTCAGCCATATTGACCGTTCCTGTCCCTGGGGATATACCCTCAGGGCCACCCAGCGAATCGGGCTGTCGGAGAATCACACTGAAGCGTAGGGCAGCGTACTGCCCCCATCCACGGATATATACGTGGGGAGTGGCTTCCTCGATAACTTTGCGGAGTACTTGAAAGCACTCAACGCATCGTTGTTGGAGGGCCTCGTGGCGCTCAAATGACCCGGGGTGCCGAACCGCGGGGAGCATGGCCAGGTCAATTTGATGGCACTGCTCACCAATATCCTCCAGGTGTGCTTGACTCCCGGGGTATGGCATTTGTAGGCAGTGAAGACGGGAGTGAGTCTCCCGGAGAGTTCGGCGGAAGCATTCGAACTCATCCGGGGTGAGCGATTCGGGTGCATCAAAGCCCGGTCCTGCGACTGGCCAAAACTTCTCAGGGAAGTGGCCCTCTGCAAGGACGGTCCAGAAGCTCCACGACTCAAACTCGGGACCCAGATCTCCTTGGTCCTCTTCCATGGCTGGGAACGGACGGGGAACTGGTAGTGGTGCTGAGGCGGGCCGCCGGGCCGACGGGCTGGCCGACGGTGAATACGGCGAATAGGCCGATTGGCCTCCATATCCCGGGCCGCCCTCTGAGGGTGGCGGTGCCCTGGCTACCACATCACGATAGGACGGGCCGGCGAGCGAACATCCTGCCGTAGCATCGGTGCTCGCCGAGGGTGCACCAGATCGTGGTTCGACCGTCGATCCCCAGAAAAAGTCTCCGGCTTCTCCGATCGAGGCGGAAGGCACTTCCGGAGGGGCCGGTACCAACCGCAAGCTTGATCCTTGGGGGTCTACCAGGCCCTCGTTACTCCGGATATACCTTCGGAGAGAAGCGGGGATCACATCGATCTCGCTCTCGGGGAGCACGAGGCTGACGTGCCGCATTCCTACCCCTGCCCTTGACTGGCGGGATTGGGGAAGGGGCTCTATCGCCGAATCGTACTCCGCCTCTGAGTCAGAGAAGCAAACCGGTCGGATCTCCGTCCGGAATTCCGTAACATTCTTCCCTCGGCGTCGACGCCTTGCCTTCCTGCCCCTGGGTGGTTCTTCGGGGCAGGGCTGATCTCTGTCCTGGCGTCCTCCGGCCGCACTGGTGCTGGGGCCAAGAGGACTGGGAACCAAGGTGCGAGGGGCACCGGGACAGATATCAAAGGGGACGCGGGGAGAGATGATTCCGGGCAGGACTCCGGGCCGGGATCGGAAGGTGGGATGACCCATGCCTCCTGGATCGGCCACACAGAGTAGATCCTGCCGGTGAATAGCGCTACCGCGAGGTGGTCCGCGGTGGCTACTGCCAGTGCCAGCAACCGGGAGAGTCGACCCAACCTGCCTTTGGGGCGGTCGGGGCCTCGATCCAGGTCGGGCATAGGAGTTCCCCTGCTCAGGATGCGCAGAGGCCTGGCGACTGGAGCCAGCAGTGGCTTGGGCCAACGCGGCCGCTGTTGCTAGAGCCCCAAGGTGGGCATCCTCTTCCGCTTGTGCCCGACGTTGGCGTCGAGACAGACGAGTCGGGATGAGCGGCGCGGGCAGGTGGAGAGCCCGCTCTTCGACTGGAGAGGCCTGGCGGCGGTGTCGCCGTGGCCTGGCGGGAGCCCTTACCGTAGATCCCTGGAGCGAATCCCGGATAGGATGATCCCGGGCCTCTTCCACCTCATCCGCGTAGGGAAGGGAACTGTCAGAGCGCTCCGGGGATAAGCTCCCGAAGCGATTGGACGTTGAGGTAGGCAGCGGTGCCTCCCTGCGCGGCCCTCGGGGGCGGCGGTGGTGGCGAGGCGCAGCCTCCTCAAGGTCTAGGCGAGCCATTTCCGTAGTGGGGATGACTCCCTCTTCCTCGTATCTCCGCACCAGGGTGTTGATCACCCTTCTCTGGATGACCTCCGAGGGGGAGAGAGGGCGTGGTCGTCCCGCAATTGCGGCTGCTGGGACGGCTGTGGAACGGGCGGGACCGCGCGGAGTAGCCGCGTCGGTGTTTCCCCTGTCCCTGCGCCAGTGGGCGGGTGGCGATCGGGCACTGGATCGGGCGACCTGATTTCTGAAAGCAGGGAGAATGACCCATTAACACTGACAGGAAAAAGGAATCGACAACCAACCATTAGCGCCACGACGCCTTCCGTGGGGGGAACCCAGGCCCTCGACGTTGCGAGACGGAGTGCCCGATGTCCCTTCCCCAGCCCCTGGCGGGTAAGACTGAATGCTTGGCCGGGCAACACGCCGGTCTTCCAACACCTCTGAAAGCCATCGGTCTTCGTATCGAGGAGAAGAGATTCACGTCGGGTTCACCATTTTTCTGTTTCGGTGCGGATGTGCGTCGGGTTACGCTGTTCCGCCAGGACGCGTTCGCGCGTGCACCCGTCAACCCGAGGGGATGGGCGCGCGGCTTGTGGTCCCGCAGTCCCGCTTTCCAAGGGCGGGCGGCATTCGTCCCTTATTCAGGGGCGTCTGCTCCTTGATCGAAACCGGGATGATGGGATGTCGGCTCCTCCTTCCTTGGACGTCTCCTTGGAACTCGTCGCCTAATCCGGGTCTCCCTCATAGACTTAAGAATGTTCGTGAATCTCGTTCCCGGCGCCATATATTCATGGACACCGGTTAATTACGCTGCTTCCGCCCAGACGCTCCAAGGAGTCTGGGCGGGGCAGCAACCTGCGGTGAGAAGGCCGGGTGGCTCTGGGTGCTGGGGGCGTGTCGTAGCACTGCGGCTCTGCACGTCTGTCTTCCGTCCCTAATAGGGCTTCTCGAAGGCATGATGGCCTGAGGCATCCCGTACTAGGTGCGGGGAACTGTGTCACCTGAGGTTTTCCTCAGCTTCCCATGTTTAACACGGGGTATGCCGCGAGTTTAACGTCCAGCGGGGACGGCATCAGACCGATCAACACGAAAAGTGGATCAGATGACAGAACCCCTTGCGGGGAACCTCCGACGCTGGGGCCAGCACATGGGCGGCTTCCCAAATGATGTGGAGTGGAGTGAAGTGGCATGACCCCACCGGGATGTGGCGGCCCGGGTAAGGATCAGGATGGATAATGGAGTGAAGAGCTTGGACCCCGTAGAGGCTTCCTACGTACCGCGCGTTAGCACGGATCAAAGTCGACGTAGTTCGGGTATACAGTTTAACGTCATGCTGGACGTCGGCAAGCCGACTCACGAAGAGGTCTAGGCCGCCGGGCGGAGGATTGAACCGAACCACCTCGCACAGAGGGGGATGGAACGGCCGGGTAGATCACAGTTTCACGTCATGCTGGACGATAAAAGGAGAAATGGAAAAAGGGGCTGTGGGGAGGCACAGTGGAGATACACACGGGCAGTCTCCCACAGGGGTGGATTCATAGGTGAATCGACGCAAGCGTGAACCCTGGAGGGGTCCACTGATGGACGAACCGACGTAAATACGACCGGGACGACCAGGTGGCGGGCTTGGACCTCAGGGAGGCTTCCTACGTACCCTGTATAGAAGACAGGGATCAAAGTCCACGTAGTTCATTCTGTTAGGACTTACGCACTTGAGGCAGCCCGGATGCGGCAAAACTCAGTTGGAAGGGACTTGGACCGAAAGCAGAAGACACCTCGATCCCAGTCACACCCTCTACTGGCTTCGGCAGTGGGGAGGCGCAATGGAGATACACATGTGCAGCCTCCCACGAGAAACTAGGGGTTTGTAATACCCTGCCCCCGTAGGGAAAAGCCACTCCCATTAAATCGTCCCAAAAGGGGGACAATCCCGACATCCCTGCAGAGACGAGCGGGTGGGGGCCACGTCCAAACCGGGGGAGACCCTGCGTGCGAAGCACGGGATCGAATGATGCGGACGGTTTAACGTCTTGCCGGACGAAGTACAGTTTAACGTCGTGTGTTGAGGACGAAGCGGACGGTTTAACGTCTTGCCGGACGAAGTACAGTTTAACGTCGTGTGTTGAGGACGAAACACTTGGCAGTTTAACATCTTGCAGCGCGGACGATGGGGGCTAGGCAGTTTAACATCGTGCAGCCTGGACTTATACAGTTTAACGTCGTGCAGGACGTGGTGCAGTTTAGCGTCATGCTGGACGAATATGCAGTTTAACGTCATGCTGGACGATAAAGCCGCCGGTAGGTCCGTGTCACTTCGCGCGAGCCTGGGGGGGGGGGGCGCACGGAAAGACGACGCACAACGCGGGCACCTGCGATGAAGACCATCGGGCGCCACGCAGGCGGGTACCCAAAGGGGGTCAAGGGAGGCGACCCTGGCGAATTGCGCGCAAAAGAGGAGCTTTGCGCGCAAAACCGCGGATCGGCGCGCAAAATGGCGGGCTGGCGCGCAATTGGGCCAGCGCTTCGCGCGCGGATGATTGGGATTGCGCGCACCGGGCTTCGGGTAGCGCGCGGGGGCAACGGCTCATTCTCTAACGAATGGCCACTTTGAAAATGGGGGGTGCGCGCAATCGGGTTGGATTGCGCGCACCCGGGGGCAATTGCGCGCAAGAGGCTTCTTTTGAGCGCAAAGGCCTTCGGGTTGAAATTTATTCAAAGGGAAGGAGCCAAGGGGATTGCGCGCGAAGGCGGACCCCAAGGCTCTGTTGCGCGAAAGAAAGGAGGTTACCTGAAGATCGGCATTGCGCGCGGAAGGGGTTGAATTGCGCGCGCGGGAGACCGTTCGACTTCCAGCAACCTTTGAAACGTTGGGGGTCGCCTAGTATTTATAGGCAACCCCGGGCGCGGAATCCAAGGCGCGAGCACGGAATTCTCCTCGCGGGCGCGGAATCAGGCACGGCGCGCAAGGGAGTTGCGCGCATCCCGGGGGTTTTGCGCGCGGATCATCATCTTTGCGCGCAGACCTCTGAAATTCCGCGCAAGGCCTCCGGGCCCTCCGAAACATTCTTCTGACTCCGAATATGACCTCGCTTTCCGCATCCGGAGCTTTGTTTGGGAACAACGGACTTTTCCGGCGTCTACAGTGATAAATGTTATTTTGGAAGATGTTCGCTTTGTTGGAAACACTATATGTCCAAGGAAAATAGAATACTATGGGGTGTCATTTGTGGAGTAATGATAGATTTTTATCTACGTTTTTATTGTGGATTTATAGTGATTTGGGTTATTTATGGAAATGATTAACCTATAATAGAGAATATGTGATTAGGTTAATTACTTTTGAGTATGTGACTTTAAGAGTATCTGATGTCATTTGGAGATAAAATTTAGCATGGGAGACTACATAATCAAATTCTTCTATGTTTTGGGTTTCAATATTAGTTTGGATTATATTAAAGGATTTTAAGGACAATTGGTTATTGAATGGTATCTATTTAACTTTGGGGTATTGTTGGTTTAATTTTAGAAATTAAGATTAGTGCATATTTATCTCAATGAATATCCTTTCAGGGGATCATTAGATCATTCACTGACCATTTTGGTTTTGATTAATCTTCAAAGACAATGTAAATATATGGTTTATCCTTCATGGATCATGTGATTCTATAGAAGTTTATTCTATCTCTTCCAGTGTGACCAAGTCTTCTTGAATACTCATCGTTTAAAAAAAAATGAGTTAGTGGTGGAAATTTATTAAAGAATGAAAATCTACTTAAAATGTAAGTATATCTCATAATGTTCTTAGTCAATATCATAAATGAATTCCTCTTCCTTATGTAATGTAACTTAAAAAAAAATGTTGTCCGTTTACTTTCCTACTAGGAGACTAATGGTCGTTTGTCCCAACACAAGTTTGTGGTTTTCTCATTGTTAACTTTCTCCTGATCATGATTTCTATCCCTCTCCATCAGAACTTGACACTTAGTTTATCATCCATATCCATGTTTTCTTACATGGAATCCTAGTATGGGTTATCTTGGATGACCCTTATACCTCTCTTTCTTTCTTTTAAAGTGACAGTTTTATTGACTCTTTTTCCGATGTGGGACTTTCCATTATATTCCCAAGCAAAATTTTAAAAATTGCGAGGACGCAATTTATTGAAGGAGGGGAGAATGTAACACCCCATGATTCCTCGATATGTTTCCTTTCGAATAATGCAATGACGTGCATTGTACGCAACTTCGAGATTTTAACACACCACAACCAATCAAACTAGCCGTTATGAATAGTAATACCTACTTTTTGAAATTATATATATTTTATATTTCAAAATGGACTTCATTTTTGGATTCGGAATATCGAATTTAGCCTAAGGTGAAATTTTGGTACTTTTCGGATAACTTTCATATTTTGATGAATAGTGAAAATTACTAAATTTTAATTAAAAACAACTTTTTTAATCAAAATAATTAATAGTGATAAATTGTGAATTTGAGTGGTTTTAAAGTATATTTAGAATATATTTTTACCATTTAATATAATGTTGGTCATTGGACATAATTTTACAATTAAACCGAACATAAACAAGTGTCAATCTTTTGATAGTTATTATCTCTTAAAAACACGCTTTTTGTTTTGACAGCGGGAATTAATTTTAAATTAATTTCTGCCACTTCTGTGTTTTGAATTTAGAAAAATGGATTCCATATTTGGAATCAGGATGTCCAAATTGTGTAAATAGGTAACTTTTATTTTTAGACATTTTGAATAATTACTGCGGTAAATATTTTATTTACCATGGTTAAGGGTAAATCCGGTAAATAAGGGTTAAAAAAAAATAATATTATAATAATACTAAATTACCCTAAAATGTGTCTTAACCCTATTGGTTGATACATGGTCGACCATGGGCATCTTTGGGTCAATTTTGGGACCCCATGGATCCACTTGTAAGTGATAATGACACTTTATATTAATTAAGTTAAAATGAATACAAAATGACACAAGCATATATCTTTTAGAAAAACAATTGTTACATAGGGTTATATATGCTGGATTTTAGATTATAAATATTCATTAGAAATCTAAAAAGATTTCCTACATAATTATATTTTATTTATAATTTTTTGACATTAAATAAGTTATTTTATTTATGACACAATGATGATGCAGTAATTATTAAAATAGTAAAAAATTAACATAATTGATATTATAAATACCCAAATAATTATAATATGAAACTTTTAATGAATTAAAAAAATTTTCTAGGATAATATGATATATTAGGATTGATTTATTTGACTTTTTTCGAAGTAATCAATCTGTTATGAGTTTCACAAAAATCAACTAGTGAATAGTGTCAAAATTGACATAAAAGAGTTCTTAAAACAAATATTATATTATTAATTGATATTAAATTCCTAAAAATCTAAGGTTCGGCCAAGAGACTTATATTATGATAGGTTAATCATTAATGGACCACTTGGGGGTCTTTTTGATGTATATAGTAAGTTTATTAACCATATTATATAAAAATACAAAGAGACATTGTAAAAGTGAAACTAATTAACTTAGAGTTAATACTTAAAGATAAGGTTAATATAAGTACCCAAACCTGTCTAAATTCTATTGGATGAGTTGTTTTCGACCTATCCCCACCTCAACCTTTGAATAGTCAACTTTGGAGCCATTGGAAACCGAATATGAATTTATTATAAATTAATATTTCTAGCTTTTCCAAAGGTGCCCCTCACCCCTCTTATAAAAGGGCACTCCTCCTTCTCATTTCCTCACACCTCTCAAGCCACTTGGCTCGTCCAAACTCTGCCCAACTAAGCTCCCCACATCCCTCTCCTCCTCCTTGAAGCTTCCCCTTAGGCAGAAAGCATTTCAACAAGTCCTTTGGTTCCAACCAAAGTGAGTTACCTAAATTAAAGGTAACGATTTCTCTTAAATTATTTTCATTTATTTTGCTTCTTCAACCCCCAAACTCTTTTTATTTCCCTTCTTTTGTAACAACACCAGTATCCTCAATATACTATGATGTTGTTATAAGAAGTATTCAAACTACACATACACACAACTCCATCTAATGGATGATGAACATAATGTTTCTGTGGATGGCAAACTAACGCCTCACGAAACGATGATTGTTCAAAAACATCTTACCGCCTCTCATGGTGGCCATTATGATGGCACTGTAATTAAATATGATATTAATGATATATATTTTATATATAAGCTTCTGTAATTCCATTTTATTTCATACCATTATTCGTTTCATGTCGTATATACATACGATAATTTCATTTGAGGAAGTGCGGACTACCGCCCCCTTAAAATGATATGACTCGTTCATACCACACATGGAACGTATAAAGGATGATGTTAATGAACTTAAGTAACATATATAAAATATTATATTATACTGGAATAGTAATATACCTATGTATCATTTGGATTCGATTCTTTTAAAATAAAAAATTAAAAAATTAAATGGAAGTAGCGTTCGTGCGTACGTACGGACTACCGTCTCCACGAACGCGATGAGATTCATTATCCATCGTATCCATTAAAGTATAATTATCATTTAATGATTTAAAAATGATGTTTAAGGACTTGATATCATTCTGGATATTAATAAGATACAACAAACATGACTTATGTAACAAAACATATAAAAGAAAATGAGTAAGTTAACACCCAAAACGGCGTTAATACTAAGATATTATTAACAAATCAATGTTAAAAGATCATATATGATATCATATTAAAGTAAATGATTCTTGTATTATTAAATAACAATTATTTCACCATTATACAGGAGGTAAACCTACCATCGACCAAGGAAAAAGTACAAAGTAAGGGATTTTCTTATCTCACATTCAATTCCGTGAGATTTCCATTGTTCGCCACTAAATTATTGAAAGTGGTGTATTGTGTATGGCCATTTGATATATATTATCATGATTCACTTCATATTCATGTTATTCTGTGAATCATTTTGGTGGTTATTAACTTTTGGCCATACGACTCAGTTGATTAATGTGGTAAGGAGTTTCTTATCTCACTCTTAATTTCGTGAGAATTCCATTGTTCACCACTTAATTATTGCATGTGGTGTATGTGTACTGCACATGATTGTATTCATTGTGTAATATACTTTATTTTATGGGTATTTACATCATCATGGTATGATCTTTCTTTCATGGGTGTTTGTTTCGTAAGTTACCTAATCGATAAGGAAATTTGAGATTTCAATTTCCACTCATTTGGCTTTACGCATATTTCATTGATTATACTACCCCAAGATTATGTGTGGAATCACTATTCATTTGATTATGTCATAAATTCCACTCCCCTTCCTATGGATATACTTTTGATACACATAATCACTCTATTGATAATTCTCAATTCATTAATATGAATTTGATAAGAGTAATTTTAACTCTTTCACCATTTGTTGATTTAAACATACAATTCGTTGGTGTTGTTTCTACAAGAATATGTGTGAATATCCTTTGATTGTTTTACACTGAATATTCAATAATATTTAGTGTATTGAAATTTTCACACATAATTATGTCGTTGATTTATCCTTAACCTAAGGATACGACCTTTATGAGAGATTTCATCTCAATTTACATTCAATTGGGACTTCTTTGTTGATATACACCAAATCACTTTTATGTGGTGTATATAATGTACTTTGACATAGTATATCATGAATCCCTTTATTCTCATGATATTACAAAGTTTTGATTACCTCAATTTTTTGTACTCAATTGTCTCTCTTTTGGTTAGAATCTCTAACCAAAATACCTTTTTAAAATGTTTTAAAGACTTATTCTTATAAATCATGCTCATTAATGTCCATGTTTTAAAAAATGGTTTTAAGGATTTATTTATATGGACATTAAAGTTTTAAAATTAAAACTCCATTTAAAAGTTTCAAAGTGGTATGGGACACTTTGATTCAAAAATCTATTTTTAAATGGCTTCTTGACAAATAGTGTGACTTTTAAATGATTTCAAGAAAAGGGGGATATTTCCCTCAAATAGTTTTGATGATTATTTTCATCTATGTCAACATCCTTCATTATTCATGATTGAGGTTAATTTGATACAATACAATCTTCCATATTGTATCAAATGAGTTATGTTTGACTGTGGATGCTCTATTTTTATACCATTCATGGTTTGTGGTTAAAGTATTGACATTTCGTATGCTAGTTTTAATACGAATGTTTATTTTATGCTTAAACTTATTCATATGAGGAATGCATTGGACTTAATAAGTGACGGGTGGAGCCCGCTATAGCTCCTCGATGCATCGGTAGGTCTCATGAGACAAACTAGTGTCTTGGCACAAGGCCTTGGCAAAATCTTATTTGTAGTCTTGGCACGAGGCCTTGGCTATGTGGTTATGATAGTCTGGAATTATGCATTCCATCATTATGAAAGTGGTTATTGATATTGCATGTGATCATTCGACTAGTAGAATATCCATGTGAGTAAGTAAATGGCATTATTTCATTTTACTTTTGCCATACTATGTTGAAGTTCAATTTTAAAAGGCTTTTGTTTTAGTTATAAATTGCCTTAAGTGTTTATGCTTATTTATGAAAGCTTCTGCTATAATGTTATCCTTACTGAGCATCCGAGCTCACCCCTTTCAATGTTTTATTTTTCCCAGGATTATGAAGAAGTAATTTATGAATGACCTGCAGGGATAGTATGAGGGGATATGAAGACAAGATGTTTTTTTATGATGTAATGTAAAAATTTATGGATGTATCTAGTTATTCCAAGGCTACTAAACTAATCGGTCTTTCGAGACTTGATCTTTCTCATGATCATGCCAATGTTATGTAATAATGCACCGACTCTAGATAATTAGGGTCGGGGCGTTACATTCACCAAGGTGGTAGTTCAAGAAATCCTAAGGCAACATCAAGCCGCAATTGGAATTGGGTGAATGAAGGAAGGAAATGAATGAGGAATGCTACTGCATTCTAAGTATTAGAGAGTTTACATGATTCATTGAAACAAAATTCAAGTAGGATATTTTTAGGATGTAAATTTGGGTTTAGTTCACTGAAATTTCATCCATGAGAATTAGGTTTATTGGATGTTCATCCACTAGATGATGGGCTGAATGTGAGGAGAATATAACAAAAATGAATCTTCTCCAACGATAGTTGGTCCATCCAAATTTCATACCTACTAGTGGTTCTATAGTGAAGTAATGTAAGGTCTATAAGTTTAACATGGATTAAGGGTCATCAGTTTGGTAATCAAGTTCAAGTGGCCATTAATTATGATCCATGCTTTTAAGGGAGAGAGTATAATAGGTTAACTAGCTGACACTGAGTATATAAGTGAGTGGGACCTTCAATGAAAAGTGTGGTTCTACTAAGCATTTATTATGAAGTTGAGAAGTTGGTCATGATTACTTATATTTTTAATATGTTTGTATCACATACAATCTCCCAATAATAATAAATGGGAACCAATAGTGTGTTTCCACCATGGAAGTTGTACATAGTTTGAATCATGTTAAATTTCATGTTCATTCTTGTTTTTTTTATTTCTATTGCATGTTTTACCATTGAATTTATTATCGATACAATGTTTTTTTATGGTGAGGTGTATGAAAAGTCAACATTTTAGCACCCCAGTATTTTATGGTATGTCTCTTTTAAATTTAACATCTATGATATCCTATGTTGCCTGAAACACTGAGTTTAAACCATAATATACTATTAGATATTAACATGACCATTGGAATAGTAATGTGACTGTTAATAATAGTAATGTGAACATTAGAATAATAACCTCACCTATGAATATATATATATATATATCTATATATAATTTAGGTATCTCATAAATAAAAATATGATATATTTATATCATGGAATAAGTAAATAAATGTTTTGAAAATGATAAATTGAGTGTTGATATTTTTATGAAATGTAAATGTTTATTTACAATTTTATAATTCATATAATGATTTAAATGCAAATTTATTTTTATAAAATTGATTTAAAAATTATTATTTTGTTTTATTATAATTATAAGATAATTTTATGATACCATAATTAATATTTCCAGGTGTCACAAAATCGGTTATAATATTAAAATCGGTATTTTTTGAATAAATGATGACTTGATTTAAACATTAAATTTATAATATTTAGAAAATTATTTTCATAAAATTGATTTCATTTTTAAAATCTACACATTGAAAAAATTTTAGGGTGAATTTTCTGTATTTTTCTAAAATAGTTGATTTTTTGGTGTATAGTGAAATACGTTAATTTATAGTATTTAACATTGTAAGTAAATAAATGATTTATCGAGTCATGGATGATGTAGGGATGAGGTCAGAACTCATTATTTATAACTCAAATGCTCTAGTTACTATATTTATTCACAATAATCAATAATCCAAAATAATAAACTAATGAATAAAATAACCAAAACACACCCCTCTCATCCACTACAAATACCACCCCTCACCACCTATTATCCTTAAACATTATAAGACTTGTATATTGCTTATATTCTACAAAATTAACAAGTATATTCCCCATGTTATGTTCTCGATGGTCTCACCAAAAGACCATTTCCAAGTTCCTTGAAGAGGTTCTCAAGGAGACGACACTCAAGAGGTAAAACCCTCCCTTTTTCTCTTTCAATTTCTTTTCTTTTATTATTCATACCTCAACTAACCTTTACAAAATAGAATGATAAATACCATATAATATATATACTATAATATTATTATGTTAATGGAATATCCATCTTCAAGACTCTTCTCTTCTCCTTTTATTCTAAAAATGAAAACATCGTCCGTGGTGTGTTGATTTACCACCATAGCTGATTATGCATTTTCATTTTTCATTATCACTTTCAAGACTGGTCATAAAACCATTATTATGGTAAATAAAATTTAATTATACATATTATAACTTATATAATGTTATGTAACCAATATATAAACATGATATTAAATAAAATGATATTAGTTCCTAATGGTCGTAAAAACCACCAAAATAAATCGAATCATTTTCATTTACATTTTATCTAATGAATCATCCTTATACTATAAAAAAATTATATATAATATAATTTAAATTTTTTAAAGTTTATTAATAACATATAATTTAAATTCTAGATAATTAATCTCATTTTACATGAACTTCCATACATGTATACAAGTTATCCGATCATGAAAAAGCAAGAAAACAAACACTCCCGGAATAATGAAATTGAACTATAAAACTCATAAAAATGGCCATAAAAAACATAATAAAATTATAATAAATAAAATACATGTATAAGAAGTTATTAATTTAGTAATTAATAAATCTAATATGATTATACATGACATTAATTTCAAGTGCAGAATGTTTTCAGACATAAGCTAAGGGTTTCTCATCTCACTTTTATTTATGTGAGATATGCCTTACTCACAACTTATCTCTTGTGTGGTGTATATATACTTTCCTTTTAAATATCATATCATGAATCTATTTATATTTATTTTATTCAATTTTTTATTTTTTGATGATTAATTTTATAGGTCATAAGGTTAGACTGTCTACAAAGTGGTAAGAGAATTCTTAACCCAATTTCCATTCTTTGGGTAAAACTTAAACTCCATTGATTATGTCATGATATGATTATTTGTAAAATTAAATATGATTATATTATGTTCTATTTCTACTTGTTTTATTTGTATTTATAGCTGATACACATAATTGATTTATTTTGTTAATGCCCACACATTCTTCTAAAAATACTCTTTTAAATGTTTCTTTTTCAAAATTCAAAAGGAATGTTTTTTACTTATATCGATTGAGTAGATTTTCCTACTTTAATAATGCCTTAATGTTTTCAGGAATAATTTATAAGTTTAAATGGTTCTTTTCAAAAAAATTATTTTCTTATATAATTGCATGAATTTTTAAATAAATGATTTCAAATTAAAAGGTCATTTCTCTCAAGAAATTTTCAATGATTTTGTTAGAGTATTTTCATCTATATTAACACCCTCTATTGAATCTTATGATTAATTGATGTTGATATATTATGATACCATATAACATATTTTATTTAATGTTTAATTATTATTTCAACTGGTAATGTAATATCTTGATTCCATTATCCATATTACTCTGGATAGTTTATGATTATGTTTACTGATTGGAAAATTATTTACATTTCATATGCTAGTTTCAATATGAATGTATATGTTGATCATGTTTCAACCATTTTATATAAGGAATTCATTGGACTTAGTAAGTGTCGAGTGGGGCCCACTAGATCCCATCGATGAATCAGTAGTTCTCATGAGACAAACTAGACTAGGTTTTGACTAAGGCCTTACCCATTCATGTAGACTTCTTGGTTGAGGCCTTGATGGTATGTTTATGATGTTCCAAATTATCCATCCCCTCATTATGAGATTAGTTCTTGTTAATCCATGTGATTTTTTGACTAGTATAATATCCATTTTTAATTTTCATTCCCATCTGATTATTTACAATACATTATTTGACGAAATTTTACTCATGCCATATTATGTTCAATATTATGTTTTAATGGCATGTGTTTTTATTTATTCACCTTTATTTATTGTTTATGTTTATTTATGATAGATTTTTTATATTCTTACACTTTCGAAGCATATAAGAACACCCATTTATTATGTTTTATTTTTCCCCAAGAGGCCAAGATGTATATTATGATTGACATGTAAGGATAATCTAGGAGAATTTGGATGATTCAAATGAAGTTCCTATGTTGTATTCCATTTAAATTTTTAATGTAAAAATTATGTTTGTATATGATTTTCCAAAGCTACTAAACTATTCCATCCTTTGGGATGTGATCAATTATACTTAGTACCAATGTAATAAAGCAAGGAACCAGCTCTAGGAAATTGTGGTTTGGGTCTTTACAGTTGGTATCAGAGGAAGTTTAGTTGAAACTTTAGAAACTAGATTTAGGAAAACATATATTAGGGAAATATAACCCTATAACATACTTTTATAATATTCTAAAAGTAACCAAACTTATGATTTAGAGATTATTTATACCTTAATTTTCAATTTACGATAAGTGTTTCACCAGTTTTATATTATAAATTATGTTTCATAATGATATTATCTAATATAGTGCATGTTATCATTTAGAAATAGAACCTCATAGAAGGAAGGGAAATATCACCAAATCACATGATCCATAGAGTAAGAAGGATCATATATTTTATAACACCCCAATTTTTTAAAAATAAATTTAAATGAATGAAACTTTGTTTATGTAGATATTTACAACTATCCTTTAAACATAATTTTACCACTTCTATGTTTTGAATTTCAAAAAACGGACATCTATAATTGTGTTCAATAAGTTATTTGGAGTCTAATGGAACCAACTTATTTTTTGGTGAATAGTAACATACCCTTATGAATAGTAATATGAATAGTAATATGACCCTAATGAATAGTGAATTGTATTATTATTTTATTTCCTTAAGGATTTAAGACAATTACATCTTCGATAATTTTTCAATGTGAGATAAAAGAAGTTATAGTTTTAAAATTGTTATTTTTGAATAAATTATGATTTTATTTAAAAATTAAATTAATAATATTTAGAAAATTATTTTCAGAAAATGGTGTTCATTTTTTAATTCTACAAATTGAAAAAATTTTAGGGTGAATTTTTGGTATTTTCTGAAATTATTGAATTTTCGATGAATAGTGAAATATAGTAAAATACCATATATTCAA
This sequence comes from Viscum album, assembly GCA_963277665.1. NCBI lineage: Eukaryota > Viridiplantae > Streptophyta > Magnoliopsida > Santalales > Viscaceae > Viscum > Viscum album. Next base: position 188,265,436 of record OY728144.1, read on the forward strand.
ATTATCAGTTAAATACACTATTTATGACATCATAAGTGATGTAAGGCCACTAGGTTTGAACTAACATGCCATTATTACTATTTTGGATCACATGAATTAATACTATTCATAGTCTTGATCAAAAACATTATAATAACGATTAAAATAATGAAAAATACCTCCTATCCTCCACTCTAAATACCACCCTCATTCCCCTCTTCCTCCCTCACCTCTCAAGCCTTGAACCTTACCTAAGTTATGACCAGTACTCCTCCCAAGGATCTTCCCCACGTCCTAGTGATTCTAGTCTTACCAAAAGGCCAAAACCAAAGGTCTTAAGAAGGATCTCAAGGAGAAGAGATCAAGAGTTAAACATCCTCTTTTGTTTTTATTATTTTCTTTTCTATTATTATTATTTCCCAACCTCCCCTTATAAAATATGAGTGAATGATCTAGTGTCTTAATTTTTTTTTTATTTCATCATGTTTATGGAATACTCACCATTATACTTCTTCTCATCTTCCACTAATTCAATAAATTAAAACATAGTATGTGATGTGTTGAATTACCAACATCGTGGACGATGTGATTTCAATTTCTTTTAATTCCTTAAAGACTGGCCATAAAAACATTTATATGGTTGTACTAGATTATAGTTTATGTATTATATATTATATAAGGTTTTGGAATCATTTTATAAACATGTTATTAACTAATAAAACAAATGAGTTCAATACAATAAAAGAATCGCCAAAATGACCTAAATAAATATCAATAATGTTTTAACTTATGAATCATACTCATGTCAAAATTAAAAATGAGAAATGGTATAATTTATGGTTCTGGAAATATTTAAATACCACTCCATTCCAATTATGTATTTTTACTTCCAATCGATAAGAATATCCATCATGAACCGATCATGGAAAACGTGTAAAGAACACACCCAAAACAATGGAAGGAATAAAGTACTAATAATTAAAGGGTGAGATGATGTTATGAAATGACCATATAAGGTGTTATAAACATGAATATGTTTCTTTATGATATTAACAACACTCCTTTAACCCTTATACATGAGGTTTAAATGAGTTTTAAGTGAGACAAACCCGATGTAAGGGAATTCTTAACTCGATTTCTATTTTTTGGGTTAACCTTCTTCGTCATTATTTATATGGTATTAAAATTTTGTGTGTGATGAATTTTGTTTATATTATGTTTAATTATGTTTATTTACAGTGAGTATACATATTCCATCCACTCTATTAAGTCTCACTTCAATTATATGATATTTATAAGGGACTTTCCTTTTAAAATCCTCTTAAATTTCTGTTTTACAAAATCCCAAAGTAATGATTTTATGAAATTTTTAATGTTGTATGATTATGTTATAGTTCTTGGGAATTTTTTATGATGAATGGTGGGACCTATATCTACATCCAATGCATTGGTTATGAGTAAGTTGGAGGTTGTCTGTATGGTTACTCCAAGTGTAACTGCGATGGTTACACAAATTGTAAGGTAGCCGTGAGGGTTACAAATTATAAGGTTGCCGAGAGGGTTACAAGATTATGTAACTAATGACCCAAGAAAATTTTATGGTTCTATTTATGTTATTATTTTTGTTGTAATCTTGTGGAAATATCATGTTTCACAAAGAAATTATATATGGGTGATAAGTATGTCTTTTGAAAATGATTTCATACATTACAAGTAATCATGGACTAATGTGTTCTAGCCTTTTTTTTATATCCCTTGCTGATCTTTTTGTGATCATCCCAAGTTTTTAAATGCTTTTCACAGGTTATAAGGATGTAGAGTAAAAATAAGGAACCCATGTTAAATGTTTTAAGAATTATCAAAGAAATCATGTTTTCATTGAAAAGTTTTATATTTTGGATGAAATGAATACTATTTTTATGGTATCCACTCTGTATTAAGGTGTAATGTTATGAATGTTTTATGTCACAATTATATAAATATCTAAACTTGAAAATGTCCTCAATGTGAAAGGAATTTATTTATTGACTAAATTCAAGATTATGTAATGTAATAAGGTCGGGTCCTTATAGTTGGTATTAATGGATAGTTTAGATAACATTAGGGGTTAGGATGGTGTTAATAGAATACCATAAATGATTTTTACTCTATGATTAATTTGAAATGTTATTGAATTTAAGGATTACCATGTTGCTTCGACTAAGATATTTTTGTTCAGAATGGATGTCCGTAGAAGAAACAGAGAAGCTGAAGAGGAGAGGCACCGAAAAAATGATATCCTTCTGAATCTGTAGCCCAGAATGGTAGGGATTGGAATCGAGAAGTTTGTGACAGTAATGGATCAGTTAACCTAGGAAATAAATTGTGGTGTAATCCATACAAGATAATAACCTGAGGTACAACAATAGAACATGACAATAGTGGAACATTTTATGAGACAACACCCTCCTACTTTCAATTGATCCTCTGACCCAATTGCGGCTGAAGGATGGATTAAAGCCCTTGAAAAGATATTCGATGTTATGGGATGTTTAGATAATAAAAAGTTAAGTCTTTCCATTTATCATTTTGAAGGTGAAGCTGATTATTGGTGGTCAATGGTAAATAATATCAGGGATAAAGAGGATATTTATGCCTTAGGGTGGGATGAATTTAAAAGTCTTTTCCTTGAAAAATAGTTTCCTAAGTTGGTGAGACATAGGATGGTGAAGAAATTCCTTGAATTGAAGAAAAAAGATGAGTATTTAGTGGATGTGTATGAAGAAAACTTCACTCAACTGGTGAGGTATTCTCCAAATTTTATTATGGATATTGATAGCAAAATAAACCAATTTTACTCAGGATTGAAGCCAAGGTATCAAAGGGCGTTGGGATCTCATGAATTCAAAAGTTATTAGAAACTTGTTCGATGTGCTGAGAGAGTAGATATGGAGTTTTATGATGATCACATTTACTTTGAAACAAAGAGAAAAAGAGGTCTATATGGAGAGCGATGGGTAAGAATCAACCAAAGAAATTTGATAGTAAGAAAATCCAGTTTCCAGTTTGTGAAAAGTGTGGAAAAAAGCACCATGGGGAATGCCTTACCAAAACTAGAAAGTATTTTTGATGTGTTAATTTTGGACATATGGCCTGAGATTGTAATGAAAATGATCCTAATACTATTCCTGTTAAGAAAACTGTAAAGTGTTTTAAATGTGGTGAGATGGGTCATTATTGAAATGCCTTCCCAAAGAGAGACCCAAATGATGAATAGAAGCTAGACTATATGATGAAAGGTGTAGTGAGATCCTTTGTGACTACGTCAGTAGATGTCGGGCCATCCAATGAAGTTTTATCAGGTACCTTGTTTGTTTACTCATATTTTTCTAATGTTTTGTTTGATACATGGTCTACACATTCCTTCATTTCTGAGAAATTTTCTAGTAAATTGGAAATATCACCTTAAAAAATGAGACCATAACTTATTATTAAAACACAAGGGGGAAATATTATAACAAAGAGGAATTATGAGAATCTTTCTATTTTGGTCTGTGGAAATACTTTACCAAAAAACCTTGTTGTTTTACCCTTAGTAGATTTTGATGTCATTTTGGTAATGGATTGGATTTCTGTTTATCATTCTAATATTGACTGTAGAGATAAAGAAGTTGTTTTTCAAAAAGTGTTTCAGTTTGTATTAAAAAAAACCCATATAATTGATAACATATTATGAAGCTAAGAAATTTTTGAAATATGGAAATGAAATTTATCTTGCTCATATTATTGCAAACAAGGGAACTGTTCAGATTAATGATGTTCCAGTGGTAAATGAATACCTTGACGTTTTTCCTGATGAGTTACCCAGTTTCATACCTGGACAATAATTCGAATTCAAAATTGACTTAGTCCTTGATGATAAGATAATTTCTAAATCCATTATCAAATGGATCAAATGGAACTTCTTGTGAAAAATTACTTGCAGGATTTGATTGATAAAGGCTTCATTCTTCCTAGCACTTCACAATGAGGTGCCCTTATTTTTTTCATTAAAAAGACAGATGGTTCCATGATACATTGCATTGATTTTAGAGCTTCGAATAACATCACTATTAAAAACAAGTATCCTTTTCCTCATATCGATGACTTGTTTGATCAGCTCTAGGAAGCTTAGTACTTTTCTAAGATTGAATTGAGATCTGGATACCATCAGCTGAAGGTGAGGGAGGATAACATCTTGAAAACAACTTTTTGTACTATATATGGGAATTATTAATTTATTGTTATGTCATTTGGTTTAACTAATTCACCTCATGTATTCATGAATCTCATGAATATAATATTTCATGAGTTCTTAGATAATTTTGTGGATATGTTTATTGATGACATTTTGTTATTTTCTAAGAGTAAATAAGAGCATGAAAAACATCTAAGAGGTGTTTTACAATCCTTAAATGAAAAGAAACTATATGTAAAATTCAGCAAGTGTGATTTTTTGGTTGCAATAGATTTATTTTCTTGGGAACATTGTAAATAAGGATGGAATAATAGTTGATCCTGCAAAACAAAAGTGGTTGATGAATGGAAAAGACCCACAAATGTAACAGAGATTAATAGTTTTATTAGATTAGTAGGTTATTACCAACAGTTTGTTAAAAAAATTTCACAGTTATCTGTCCTGCTAACTAAGTCAATGCAAAAAGTGGTTAAATTTATTTGGACTGAAGAATGTGATGTTTGTTTTTAGGAACCGAAGAAGAGATTGGTAAATGCTCTGGTTTTTTCCTTGTCTTCCTAAAATGGTGAGCTTGTCATCTATAGTAATGCTTAATTAAAGGAACTTGGTTGTGTTCTAGTGTATAATGATCAGGTAATTTCTTATGCTTTAAGACAAGTAAAACCTCATGAGTTTAATTATACCACACATGATTTAGAATTGGCAGATGTGGTTTTTTTCTTTGAAAATTTGGAGTCATAATTTATACAGAGCCAAATGTCAAATATGTACTGACCATAAAAGCTTGAAGTATATATTAACTCAGAAGAAATTAAACATGAGGTAGAGAATATGAATAGAATTAATAAAGGATTATGATTGTATGATCAATTACTATTTGGGAAAATCAAACAAAGTGGAAGATGCCTTGAGTTGAAAACATCATGCATCATTAACCATGTTATGTTTGGAACATGATACCTTGATTAATGATTTGATGAATTTTGTCTTAGAAGTTGTTGGTGTAAGAAATACCTCGGTTTTGTTTCAGGTTTCCGTGCAGTCATCATTATCAAATAGAATTAAGAAAGCATAGAAGGAAGACCGTGAGATATAGGAAATGGTAGAATTGAATAAAATGGGTAAGTTTCTATAATTTAACCTTGATAAAGATTGTGTGTTAAGATTTGGAAGAAGTTTGTGCGTGCCTTGTGATTCCTAGTTGAAGAAAGATTTGTTGTGTGAAGCTCATAGTTATCCATTTTCAGTCCATACTGGAAGTACTAATATGTACAAATACCTTCAGGAGTATTATTGGTGGGATGAAATGAAAAATATATTTCTTATTTTAACATGAAATGTTTGACATGTCAATACGTTAAAGTAGAGCGACAGTTACCGAAGGGGGTGATTTATCCTTTTCCAATGCTAGAGTGGAAATGGGAGAATGTATCCATGGAATTTGTGGTGGGAATACCTAAGAATTATCAAGGTAATAATGAAATTTGGGTTATTATTGATGGGCTGAAAAAATATGCACATTTCCTTTCTATTCGAGATACATTGTTGTTGGATATGATTTCTCTATTGTACCTCAAAGAGATTATTAGGTTACAATGAGTTCCTATTTCCATTGTATATAACTGGGATCCCAGGTTCACTTCTAAATTTTGTAAGGGCCTTTAGAAGTCATTGGGCACACAATTAAATTTCAGTACAACTTTTCATCCTCAATCAGATGGGCAGTAAGAACAAATGATTCATACTTTGGAGGATATGCTTCGAGCTTGTTTAATGGAGTACAAGAGAAGCTGTGATCAATATCTTTCTTTAGTTGAGTTTTCTTATAATAACAGTTTTCATTTCTGTATACAGATGGAACCTTTTGAGGCATTGTATGAGAAGCGGTGTCAAACTCTAGTGTTTTTCGATGAATTCGATGAAAGAAAGTTGATAGGGCCATAATTAGTAGAGGAGGTGGATGAGAAAGTGAAGATAATCCAACAATACATGAGAAAAGATCAGAGTAGGAATAAAAGTTATGCATATAACAGAAGAAAATAATTCTCCTTCGAGGTAGGTGACCATGTTTTCCTCAAAATCTCTCCTTCGAAAAGTGTGATGCATTTTGGTAAGAAAGGGAAGCTAAGTCTATGGTTCATTGGTCCTTTTTGAAATCCTAGAGAAAGTTGGACCAGTTGAATACAGAGTAGATTTGCCTCTGATTTTATCTCTAGTATGTAATTTTTTTCATGTTTCAATGTTGAGGAAGTATTTTCTAGATAGAACTCATGTTTTGAGCCCAGAAGCAGTTCAGTTAGAAGAGAACCTTTCTTATGAATAGAAACTAGTTCATATTCTTGATCGAAGGGATCAAGTATTGTGGAATAAGTTAATCCACCAGGTAAAGGTTTTGTGTAAAAACCACATGGTTGAAGAAGATACATGGGAGTCTGAAAATGAAATGAGGGAAAGGGACCCTCACTTGTTTAATAAGTAAATAAAATTGTGAGGACATAATTTCCACAAGGTGGTGATAATGTAACACCCCAATTATTTTAAAATAAATTGAAATCCATGAAACTTTATTTTAAGTAGATATTTATAACTTTCCTTTAAACATAATTTTACCACTTCTATGTTTTGAATTTCGAAAAATGATCATCTATAATTGTGTTCAATAAGTTATTTGGAGTATAATGGAACCAACTTAATTTTTGGTGAATAGTAACACACCCTTATGAATAGTAATATGAATATTAATATGACCCTAATGAATAGTAATTTGTATTATTATTTTATTTCCTTAAGGATTTAAGATAATGACATATTGGATAATCTTTCAATGTGATATAAAAGCAGTTATAGTTTTAAAATTGTTATTTTTGAATAAATTATGATTTTATTTAAAAATTAAATTAATAATATTTAGAAAATTATTTTCAAAAAATGGATTTCATTTTTTAATTATACACATTAAAAAATAGTTAGGGTGAATTTTTGGTATTTTTCTGAAATTTATGAATTTTCGATGAATAGTGAAATAAGGTAAAATACCGTATATTAAAATTATCAGTTAAATACACTATTTATGACATCATAAGTGATGTAAGGCCACTATGTTCTAACTCACATGCCATTATTACTATTTGGGGTTACATTAATTAAGAATATTCATAGTCTTGAGCAAAAACATTATAATAATGATTGAAATAATGTAAAATACATCCTCTCCTCCACTATAAATACCTCCCTCATTCCCTTCTTCCTCCCTCACCTCTCAAGACTTGAGACTTACCTAAGTTCTACCAAACACTCATCCTAAGGCTCTTACCCACGTCCAAAGCTTCTGGTCTCACCAAAAGGCCAAAACTAAAGGCCTTAAGAAGGATCTCAAGGAGAAGAGATCAAGAGGTAAACATCCTCTTTTGTTTTTATTCTTTTCATTTCATTTTCTTTTCTATTATTCTTATTTCCTAACCTCACCTTATCCAAGAGGAGTTAATGATCCAGTTTCTTACATATTTTTTATTTCATCATGTTTATGGAATGCTCACCATTATACTTATTCTCCTCTTCCATTAATTCAAGAAATTAAAACATTGTCTGTGATGTGTCGAATTACCAACATCGTGGACGATGTGATTTCAATTTCTTTAATTCCTTATATACTGGTCATCAAACCATTTTTATGGTTGAAACTGATTATAATTTATGTATTATATCTTATATAAGGTTCTGTAATCATTTTATACACATGTTATTAATTTATAAAATAAATGAGTTCATTATGATCGAAGAATCACCAAAATGACCTAAACAAATAGCAATAATGTTTTAACTTATGAATCATCATCATGTCATAATTAAAAATGATAAATGGTATAATTTATGTTTCTATAAATATTTAAATACCACTCAATTCTAATTTTATAGTTTCATTTCCAATAAATAAGAATATCTATCAGGAACCGATCATGGAAAACATGTAAAGAACGCATCCAAAACAACAGAAGGAACAAAATACTAATAATTAAAGGGTTAAATGATGATATGAAATGACCTTATAAGGTGTTATAAACTTTAATATGTTTCTGAAATATATTAATAAAACTATTTTAACCATTATACAAGATGTTTAAATGAGTTTGAAGTAAGAAAAACCCAAGGTAAGGGAATTCTTAACCCGATTTCCATTCTTTGGGTTAACATTCTACTTCGTTATTTATGTGGTTTTAAATTTTTTTGTGTGATAAATTTTTATATATTATATTATGTTTATTTAAAGTGTGTATACATATTATATACACTATATTAAGACTCACTTCAATTATATGATATTTATAAGGGACTTTCCTTTTAAAATCCTCTTTTACAATTCTGTTTTACAAAATCCAAAAGTAATTCTTTTAGGAAATTTTTCATATTGTATGATTATATTTTGGTTATTTGGAATTTTTTATGATGAATTTTGGGGCTTATATATCCCTCCAATGTATTTTGAATTTGTAATTTTGAGTTCATCTATATGGTTACTCCAAGTGTAACTACGATGGTTACACAAATTGTAAGGTACCCGTGAGGGTTACAAATTATAAGGTAGCTGGGAGGGTTACGATATTATATAAGTAATGACCCAAGATACCTTTTATGGTTCTATTTATGTTATTATTTTTGTGTGAATCTTGTTTAAATATCATTTTTCACAAATTTAGTATAAATGGTTGATAAGTATGTCTTTTGAAAATGATTTCATACGTTACAAGTAATCATAGACTAATGTGTTATTTCTTTATTTTTATATCTCTCACTAAGATTTTTATACTCATCCCAAGTTTTTAAATGATTTTCATAGGCTATAAGGATGTTTAGGAAAAATAAGGAATCCATTTTAGATGTTTGAATAATTTTCAAATAAATCATGTTTTATTTGAAATGTTTTATATTTTGGATGAAATGAATACTATTTTTATTGTATCCACTCTATATTAATGTGTACTGTTATGAATGTTTTATTTCACAATAATCTAAATATCTAAACATGAAAAGATCCTCAATGTGATAGGAAGTTATTTCTTGACTAAATTCAAGACTATGTAATGTAATAAGGTTGGGTCCTTATATATTTTATGGACTTATGCCAATATTTCAAAGGGAACAAGTCTCCAAAACATTATTATCATATGAGGACATAGTATCATGTGATAACAAGATAAATAAATAATTATATAAGTATTATGTATTTAGATGGAATCAAGAGAATAAGAGTACATCTAGGAAAAAGTAGGGTAAAGGAAATAAGAGAAAGAATTATTTTCCCACATGTGATAATTGTGGAAAGAAACACCCTTGTACTTGATTAAAATGAATGGGAGTTTGTTGCAAGTCTAGAGTGAAATTACACCATGATAGTGATAGAATTTTTAATAAATAGGTTTCTAATGTATAATGATTAAACTAAAATGATACGAGGAACTATAAAAATAAATTTCTCAACCATCAAAGGAATATACCCCCAAAGAGGATAATGGATCATGGTTAAGCTTATGCTACTTCCATAGATGAAGAGGAATGATTAAAATATCTGTGCTTGGATTCAAGAGTTATGTTATTTGAGAATTTTATCATTAATTATATGGTTATAAGAATCGGGATATATATAAGTGTTGTACTATAGTAATTCCTATTTAAGGATTTTAAAGTGTATGTTGAATGGTACCAAGAAAAGTGATTCAGAAGCAAGTTGAACATTTGGGAAAACACATGGTTGGGGTAAAGATAAACCTTACCATGTTCTGGATGCTGATATAATAATTATAAAGGGATTTTTATAGGAAATTACTAGTGACCAATAATTTAGTAAGTGATTTGATGGTTCATTCGATCTTTGTAGGGTTTATTACATGTTTGGATTTCAGAAATATATTCAACAACCCGAGATCTTATTTTTTGAAGTGGGCTTGTTTGAATTAATATTTTAAGGTGATAAAGTTATTCATATATTTTTCTATGACAATAAGAGATACATTATGTTTTTTTGTAAAATATAAAGTTAAGTTGAAATTGGAAATTTAGTGACCTTCCTTATAAATTTTTGATCTTTGAATTTGGCAGACATATTTTGGATGTGTCTAAAAATTGAGTACTTATAGAATGGATTAAGTTGAACAATGAATGTTATTTTTTGTAGTTAAAGTATGATTTATTATGTTGGATATCATGTGCTAAACATTTTGGTTTTATTAAACACTTAATTTCAGGAGTAATGACCTGTGGACCTTATGATTCATTAACATACTTCATACATTAAAACATATTTCATCATGAACATTCATTTCCTAGTGTAAGGGATGAAGTGAAAATAGATCAAAGCATAACCAAAGGATAAGATTATGCTTATGAAATGTAAATAAATCAAGTAATTTTATTTTCTCAAGTTCCTATCTATTTATTAAAACAATACCTCAACTCTAGGAAAAAGGAATTTGGAACAAAAACTTTATCCATTTAATTTTCTTAGTAATAAATCCATGGTCTTTTAACTGATAAACAATTTATGGTTTTGTGATGGTAAACATTATAATGACCATGTTGTTTATCAATCACCATCAGAACTTGATAGTTATATTTTTCTTACATGTCCATGTTTTCACTTCCCACTAATGTTCACCTATAGGGAAACCTAGTTTTGTGGCGACCATCACATTGTCCTTTCCCTCCATTTAAGAGAAAGTTTTATTAACCCTGTTGATGATGTGGGATTTCCACAAGGGTATTATAAAGTGAAAAATCCATGATTAACAATCACATGTTTAAATTGAGAGGATTGAATTTATTTAAATAGGAGATAATGTTACACCCTAAGATTTTATGGTATGTCTATTTTAAATTTAACATCTTCGATAGCTTATGTTGTATAAAACACCGAGTTTAAAATGGCGGTATACTATTAGATATTAATATGACTGTTGGAATAGTAATGTGACTGTTAGGAATAATAATCTGGATATTATAATAATAACCTCACCCTATGAATGCATATATAAAAATTATATATCTCATAAAAGAAAATATGATATATTTATATCTTCGAAAAAGTAAATAAATGTTTTAAGAAAGATAAATTGAGTGTTTGTATTTATGTGAAACATAAATGTTTATTTATAATTTTATAAGTAATATAATGATTTAAATAAAATTTACTTTCATAAAATATATTCTTGAATTAGTATTTTGTTTCATTATAATTTTAAGATAATTTTATGAGACCATAATTATTTTTCAAAGTGCTGCAAAATCGGTTATAATATTAAAATCCATATTTTTTGAAAAAATGTTTATTTTATTTAAAAATTAAATTTATCATATTTTGAAAACTATTTTAATAAAATGGATTCCATTTTTTTAAATCTACATATTGAAAAAAATTTAGGTTTATTTTTTGTGTTTTTTTTAAAATAGTTGATTTTTTAGTGAATAGTGAAATACGATAATTTATAATATTTAACATTATAAATAAATAAATGAATTATTAAGTGATGGATGATTTATGAAAGAGTTTAGTACTCATTTTTTATAACTAACATGTTATAGTTACTTTATTTAGTCATAATAATCGATACTATTGATAGTCTTGAGCCAAAATAAAAAACTAATAAATAAAATAATCAAAAAACACCCCTATCTTCCACTATAAACACCACCCCTCACCACCTATTCTACTAAAAGATTATAATACTTTGAGATTTATTATATTATAAAAAATTATTATTAAAAACATATTATCTATGTTCTAGTCTTTCTGGTCTCACCAAAAGACCCCTTTCAAGTTCCTTAAGGAGGTTCTCAAGGAAATGATACTCAAGAGGTGAAACCCTCCCTCTTTATATTTTAGTTTCTTTTATTTTCTTATCCATACCTAACCTAACATTTCCAAAACATAATTATAACTAAATTAACACACACACACACACACATATATATTAATTTAATATCCATCATTAAGTCTCTTCTCTTATCATTTTATTCTAAAAATGAAAACATCATTCGTGATGTGTCAATTTAATGCCGTCATGGATGATACATTTTTATATTACATTACCACCTTCAAGGACGGTAATAAAAACATTATTATGGTTAAATAATATTTTATTATATATATTAAAAGTTATATAGTTTTTTAACCAATATATAAACATGATATTCAATAAAATGATATAAGTTTGTGATAGTCTTAAAAACCGCTAAAATAAATCAAATCATTTTCATTAACATTTGATCTAATGAATCATCCTCACACCATATAAATAAATGATATATAATATCATATAAACTTTTGTAAGTTAATTAATAACATATAATTTCAATTCGGTATAATTAATCTCATCTAATGCGAACTTCCATAAATGCGCACAAGTGAACCGATTATGAAAACCAAGAAAACGAACACTCCTAGAAGGATGAAATTGAACTATAAAACTCATAAAAATTGCTTTAAAAGAACTTAATAAAATTATAATAAATAAAATAAATGTATAATATGTTTTTAATTTAGTAATTAATGAATCTAATCTTATTATTTAGGACATTAAGTACAAGTGTAGAACACTTTTGGACATAAGGTAAGGGTTTCTCATCTCACTTTTATTTTTGTGAGATATGCCTTACTCAAAAATTATATCTTGTGTGTGGTATATTTATACTTCCATTTGATATATCATATCATTAATATATTTATCTTCATTGTATTCAATGTTTCATTTGATGATGATTAATTTTATGTGGCATACAGTTCAACTGTTTACAAAGTGGTAAGGGAATTCTTAACCCGATCTCCATTCTTTGGGTTAAACATATACTCCATTGATTATGTAATGATATGATTATTTGTAAAATTAATTTTGATTATATTATATTCTATTTACAATTGTTTTATTTTTATTTACTTCTGATAAAAATAATCAGTTTAAATATACTTTTGTGGTGACCATCACATTGTCTTTTCCCTCAATTTAAGAGTAAGTTTTATTAATCGAGTTGATGATATGGGATTTCCACAAGGTTATTTTAAAATGATAAATAAATGATTACAAATAATAGGTTTAAATTAATAGGATGAAATTTATTTAATTAGGGTATAATGTAACACACCAATATTTTATGGTATGTCTCTTTTAAATTTAACATCTTTGATAGCTTATGTTGCATGCAACACCGAGTTTAAAACAACGACATAATATTAGATATTAACACGACTGTTGGAATAGTAATGTGATTTTTAGGAATAGTAATATAGAAATTATCATAATAAAATCACCCTATTAATATATATATAAAATTTTGGTATCTCATAAAATAAAATATGATATATTTATATCATGGGAAAAGTAAATAAATGTTTTAAAAATGATAAATTGAGTGTTGGTATTTTTGTGAAACATAAATGTTTATTTATATTTTTATAATTAATATAATTATTTAAATGAAAATTTATTTTCATAAAATAGATTCATAAATTACTATTTTGTTTCATTATAATTTTAAGATAATTTTACGAGACCATAATTATTTTTTTCAAAGTGCTGCAAAATCAGTTATAATATTAAAATCCATATTTTTTGAATAAATGATGATTTTATTTAAAAATTAAATTTATCATATTTAGAAGACTATTTTCATAAAATGGATTCCAATTTTTAAATATACATGATGAAAAATGGTTAGGTTGCATTTTTTGGTTTTTGCTAAAATAGTTGATTTTTAGTGAATAGTGAAATATAGTAATTTATAGTATTTAACATTACAAGAAAATAAATTAATTATTGAGTGATGGATGATGTAGTAATAATGTAAGAACTCATTAGTTAGATCTAAAATTTTATAGTTACTTTATTTAGTCACAATAATCAATACAATTGATAGTCTTGAGTCAAAATAAAAAACTAATGAATAAAATAACCAAAAAGCACCCCTCTTCCACTATAAACAACACCACTCACCACCTTTTCTCCTCATAGATTATAAGAATTGGAGATTTATTATATTCTACCAAATTAATATCCCAAACATATTATACATGTTATGGTCTTTATGGTTTTACCAAATACCATTTCCAAGTGCCTTAAGGAGGTTCTCAAGGAGACGATACTCAAGAGGTGAAACCCCCCTCTTTCTATTTTAGTTTAGTTTATTTTTCTTATAAATACCTCACCTACGATTTCAAAAACAAAATTATAACTCCATTATCATATATATATATATATATATTTTAATTTTATTATATTAATGGAATATCCATCATCAAGTCTCTTCTCCTTTTATTCTAAAAATAAAAACATCATCTGTGACGTGTCAATTTTCCACCATCATGGATGATGCATTTTTATTTTACATTAACACCTTAAAGGATGGTAATAAAACCATTATTATGGTTAAATAATATTTTATTATAATATTACAAGCTATATAATTTTTTTAACCAATATATAAACTTAATATTAAATAAAATCATATAAGTTTGTGATGGTCGTAAAAACCACCAAAATAAATCAAATCACTTTCATTGACATTTTATCTAGTGAATCATCTTCATACCATATAAATAAATGATATATTAGATCATTTTATTTTTTTTAATTTTATTAATAACATATAATTTCAATTTTGGATAATTAATCTCGTTTTACGTGAACTTCCATACATGTGTACAAGTGAACTGATTATGAAAACCCAAGAAAATGAACACTCCTAGAAAGATGAATTTGAACTCTAAAACTCATTAAAATTTCTTTAAAATAACTTAATAAAATTATAATAAATAAGATAAATGTTTAATAGGTTATTAATTTAGTAATTAATGAATCTAATTTTTTTATCCCGGACTTTAAGTATAAGTGTATAACACTTTCATACATAAGGTAGGGGTTCCTCATCTCGCTTTTATTTTTGTGAGATATACCTTACTCACTACTTATCTATTGTGTGTGGTGTATTTATACTTTAATTTGATATATCATATCATTATTCTCTTTATATTCATTGTATTAAATGTTTCTTTTGATGATGATTAATTTTATGGATCATACAGTTCAATTGTTTACAAAGTGGTAAGGGAATTCTTAACCTAATTTCCATTCTTTGGGTTAAATTTATAATCCATTGATTATGTCATGATATGATTATTCGTAAAATTAATTTTTATTACATTATGTTTTTTTCTAATTGTTTTATTTTTATTTACATATGATACTTATAATCAATTTACATCTAGTTTTGTGGCGACCATCACATTTCCCTTTCCCTCCATTTAAGAGGAAGCTTTATTAGCCCTATTGACAAAGTGGGATTTCCAAAAGGGTATTTTAAAATGATAAATCCATGATTACCAATCATAGGTTTAAATTGAGAGGATGAAATTTATTTAAGGATGGGAGAATTTAACACCCCAAGATGTTATGGTATGTCTCTTTTAAATTTAATATCTTCAATATCTTATGTTGTACGCAACACCAAGTTTAAAATGATGATATACTATTAGATATTAACATGACCATTGGAATAGTAATGTGGCCATTAGAAATAGTAATCTGACCATTAGAATAATAAACTCACACTACTAATATATATATACAATTTAGGTATCTCATGAAATAAAATATGATATATTTATATCATGGAAAAAGTAAAGAATTTTTTTAAAAATGATAAATTGATTGTTGGTATTTTTATGAAATGGAAATGTTTGTTTATAATTTTATAATTAATATAATTACTTAAAGTAAAATTTATTTTCATAAAATATATTCTTAAATTATTATTATTTTTCATTATAATTTTAAGAAAATTTTATGAGACTATAATTATTTTTTCAAAGTGCCGCAAAATCGGTTATAATATTAAAATACATATTTTTTGAATAAATGATGACTTTATTTAAAATTTAAAATAATAATATTTAGAAAAATATTTTAATAAAATGGATTCCATTTTTGAAATATATATGTTAGGAAATGGTTAGGTTTAGGTTTTGGGATTTTTCTAAAATAGTTGATTTTTTAGTGAATTGTGAAATTAAGTAATTTACGCTAATAAACATTATATGTAAATAAATGAATTATTGAGTTATGGAGGATGTAAGAATGAGGTAAGAACTCATTGGTTCGAACTAAAATGCTATAGTTATTTTTTTAGTCATAATAATCAATACTATTGATAGTCTTGAGCCAAAATAAAAAACTGATGAATAAAATAATCAAAAACCCATCTCTCTTCCACTATAAACACCACCCTCACCACATCTTCTACTCATATATTCTAAAACTTTTATATTTTTTATATCCTATCCAATTCCAATCCCAAGCATATTATCCATGTTCTGGTCTTTCTAGTCTCTCCAAAATAACATTTCCAAGTGCCTTAAGGAGGTTCTCAAGGAGATGATACTCAAGAGGCGAAACCCTCCCTCTTTCTCTTTTAGTTTATTTTCTTTTCTAATCATCCCCTCACATACCATTTAAAAAAAATAATGGTAACTACATTATAATATATATATATATATATATTAATTTTATTATATTAATGGAATATCCATCATCAATTCTCTTCTCTTCTCCTTTTATTCTAAAAATGAAAACATCATCCGTGATGTGTCAATTTACCGCCATCTTGGGTGATGTGTTTTCATTTTCCACTACCACCTTCAAGGATTATCATAAAACCATTAATATGGTTAAATAATATTTTATTATACATATTACAATTGATATAATTTTTTTTACCCAATATATAAACATGATATTAAATAAAATTATATCATTTTGTGATGGTCGTAAAAGCCACCAAAATAAATCAAATAATTTTCATTAACGTTTTATCTAATTAATCATACTGATAAAATATAAATAAATTATATATAAGATCATTTAAGATTTTGTAAGTTCATTAAAAACACATAATTTTAATTCTAGATAATTAATCTCATTTTACATGAACATCCATACATGTGTACAAGTGAACCGATCATGAAAAACCTTGAAATCAAACACTCCTGGAAGGATGCAATTGAGATCTAAAACTCATAAAAATTGATTTAAAATAACTTAATAAAATTATAATAAATAAAATAAATGTATAATAGGTTATTAATTTAGTAATTAATGAATCTAATTTTATTATCAAGGACATTAAGTACAAGTGTAGAACACTTTCAAACATAATGTAATGGTTTCTCATCTCACTTTTATTTTTGTGAGATATGGATTACTCACCACTTATCTCTTGTGTGTGGAGTGTTTATACTTCCCTTTGATATATCATATCACTAATCTTGTTTATTTTCATGTTATTCAATGTTTCATTTTATGATGATTAATTTTAAGGGGAATACAGTTCAACTGTTTACAAAGTGGTAAGGGAATTCTTAACCTCATTTCCATTATTTGGGTTAAAATTATACTCCATTGATTATGTCATGATATTATTATTTGTAAAATTAATTTTGATTATCTTATATTTTATTTCCATTTTTTATGTGTATTTACATTTAATACACATAATCAATTCATTTGGTTAAGGCCCACAGTTTCTTTTAAAAATTCTCTTTTAAATGTTTCTTTTTAAAATTTAAAAGTAATTTTTTTTACTTATACCAAATGAGAGGATTTTATTGATTTCATAACACCTTAATGTTTTCAGAAATCCTTTACAAGTTTACAAGTTTCTTTTTAAATACAATTTTTCTTTTATAATTTCATAAAATTTTAAATAAATGATTTCATAGTTAAAAGTGTATTTATCTCAAGAAATATTCAATGATTTTGTTAGATTATTTTCATCTATTTAAAAACCCTCTATTGTATATTATTATTAATTGATTTTGATCTCTTATGATACCATATACCATATTTTATTAAATGGTTTATGATCATTTTGACCGGGGATGTACTATCTTGATACCATTCACTATATTACTCTGAATAGTTTATGAATATACTTACTGATTGGGGAAACTATTTATATTGTATATGTTAGTTTAACTATGAATATATATTTATTATACTTAAATAATTTAAAATGAGGAATGCATTGAACTTAGTAAGTGTTGAACATGGCCTGATATATACCCTCGATGCATCGGTAGGTCTCATGAGACAAACTAGACCGGGTTTTGGAAAAAACCTTACCCATTAATGTAGACTTCTCAGCTAAGGCCTTGATGGATTGTTTATGATTTTACATGTTATGAAACCCCTCATTATGATATTATTTATTGGAAATCCATGTGATTATTTGAATAGTAGAATATCCATGGTTAATTTTCATTCTCATAATTATTTATAAGGAATTATTTGAATATCTTTTATTCGTGGAATATTATTCTCAAGATTATGTTTTAATGGAATTTTTTTTAGTTATTCAACATTACTTATTTTTTATGTTTATTTATGATATATTACACTATATTGTTACACTTTATGATCATCTAAGATCACCCCTTTCTTATATTTTATTTCCCCCTAGGATGAAAAGATGTATATTATGATTGAAATACAAGGATAATCTAGGAGAATAGGGATATTTCCAATGGTGTTTCTATATTGTATTCCATTTCATGTTTTAATGTAAAACTTATATTTTTATATGGCTTTCCCAAATATAGTAAAACAGTTGGTTCTTTGGGATGCGATCACTTGTACATAGTACCAATGTAATAAATTAAGGTACTGACTCTAGGTTACTAGGGTCTAGGTCTTTACAGCTCCAATCCAAGTTTTTTTGTATTTTATAAAAAACCTCTTTAAGGTTTAGTGTGAACCATAAAATTTAAAAACCAATATAGAACCATAGAATAAACATATTGGATCCAAATTAGAAATTCATAAAACATAAACCAAATCCATAGATTCAAAATTTGAAAATTCACTAACCAACCATCTTGGGCTGCGAGGCGGATCACCTACTGCATCGAGAACTGACACATTGATCATATATCTAACTACATCATTGTCACCATCAAATTTTTTTCATCATCATCAAAATATCACCATCATTAAAAATGTCGATCTCCACAACCAACCCTTACTGACAAACCTCACATCACTTGCCATTTTAATCAATATTATACCATCATTGATGTCATCACTTGATCACCACCAGAGCCGATAACCAGAACAAAATAATGAATCCTTGAGAAGAAAAACTCGGAAGAAGCTTCAACCCACATTCGTTAAAACACCATCACCCTCGTCATCATCAAAACACCATCGATGTCGCCAAGATCCAACACCATACGAGAGCACCATCATACATGAAAAAAACCTATGAATAAATTTGAAACAAATCTGAAAAAACACATGACCACTATCAAAGTTCACTTACCTCGATAATAAAAATTCATTGAACACATTATTTTCCATCACAATGCACCACCGAACAAAGGTCTCACCTACTTCACCAAAAACTTGAGGAAGATATCCAAAAACCAAAACATTTCCATAAACAATGTCATTTCCACCATGAAGAAAGAGAACCAAAACGCCATCAAATAAGAAAATTGATATAGGCCACATGAGAATCATCGTCGGCTACCAAACTCCACCTCAAAAAACCTTCGAGTAACCACAAATCCAGATCTGACTTGGAGAGGACTAGAGGGACTTTAGATTAGGGCATAGATTTGAATAGTTAGGGCTTCTAAAGATAACAACATAACAAGTTTGAAACTAGAGACGAGAGTGATTCGGCTCAGGAGTTATTGAAAAGTTACTAAAAACCAAACTGAATATCCCAAAACCATTGTGAATCCAATGTTACAAATATAACTTGGAGAGGTGTGGCAGAATACTAGGTTAGATTAGGATTAGAGTGGCCAGGGGCTTCAACAACGAACCACCTACGTCAGGGCCAACATATCCTCCCTGAGGGACTTTCACTGAGAATCTTGAAAGAGACAAACCTATCAAAAGAGCATCAACGAGACATTAAAACCAAGTGGAGAGATTCGAGACTCAAGGTTAGTCAAGAGAATAGGGAAAAGGAATAGTGGAGATAAAGATAAAGGAGGGAGGGGGTAGGGGAAGACACTAGAGATGGTATAGCATCTTATCCCCTCCAGGTCACTCACAAAGAAAAACCAAGGGTGAAAGAGAGAGGATAATGACTCCACTCATAGACTCCAGTTCATTATATACATTATGTGGTGGGTAGGGTATAATTATTTCCTACTTCAGGTAAACTCACATATGGAGAAACAAACTTCCGGTGATCAGTTTTATCTATTCAAAGTCTCCCTCCTGTGATCTTCTGGTGGACTAACATGTGAAAATCTAGTGGTCTTATCAATAACATAGATCGTTTATTCATAGCCTCATCCCCAACATTATCCTCATTTTATAACTTCTTAACCTCAAAAGTTTTCTAAATCCATTTTTTAACACTAAATATAATACCCCATATCATAAACTAATAATTACATGATTTATAAAAAGGGTTTCACTTTAATACATTTCTAGTATCTTTTAGGTTTAGAGATTTAATTAATTTGAAAAAGCATTATATAAAAAAGTAGACACTTCCATACAATATACATTTCCCCCCAAAATATAGGTCTTTAAGTTTACACCCATATTTTATTCAAGTCACTTTTTCTTTATTTAAAACAATTCATCATAAAGGAAATATGCACCTTTATATAGTTCTTAAACATCCTTATATCCTTTGAAAATCATTTAAAAACATGGTATGAGAAAAAAAATCTTATTAAGGGATATAAAAACAAAGGAAACCCATTAGTCCAATAAAAAACATGAAAACCTATAACAATGTTTACCTTTATCTCAATAATATTTAAACATATAAAATAAATCATAAATAAAAATAAAATAAACCTTTTCTCAAAGAAAATCTTTAAAACCAATTGTAGGAATATAAAAAAGGATGAAGACATCATGATAACTCATGAAAACATTTCTTTGAAAAACAAACCTTTCACATTTAAAAGTTCACAAACCTTCACTATCTTATGAAATCAAAATATTTTCATAAAATACAATGGGAATCATAAAATAAGTATATTGAAGTATCATATTCATAACTCATGTTTAATTATTTTTAATCAGTGTCATAATAACTGGTTCCCAGTTAATTTCAAATGAGTAACCTACCTAGTTATCTCTCTCATTTTCTCCTACTAAGAGAAAATCATTTCCCAATAAATTGGAGAGATGTATTAGGCTAACATATCATCATGAGATATATCAGGCTAAAACTTTATCATATATAATATCCATTCACCACATCACAAAGTAAAAAAATATAATCTTTTTAATTTTCATCATAAAACCCTCGAAAAACTCATTTTAACCCATAATAAAAAACACTTTTATTTTCATATAAAAATAAGGAGAAATATTCTTTTCTTTTGAAAAATATTAAAATGAAACATTCCAAGAATAATGGGAATAATATCATCATTCAAAAACCATTAAAAATTATAGAGGTACCATGATCATGAATAAAAACTATGATGATGTGAAAATATGACCATGCAATAAATGTTAAAAAATATTCTTTTGTCAAAATTAGTTGTACGAAAAACATAAAGAAGATTCATTTTAAAAATTTATAAAGAAATTAAAAGAGGGTTGAAAATGAACTTTAATAATATTTGAATTATAAATAGTTTTTTTGAAACATTTTTAAGAACATTGACATTGAATAAAAATATGTGAACAAAATACTTTAAAAAAACGTTTTAAAGAAAAACCCCATACGACTTTATTAACTTTTGAATCAAAATATCATTAATGGATAAAACTTGAAGTGTATTTTTAAACAAGTTTAATTTTAGTAAATGAATGTTAAAATACATACATATGGAATATTATATAATACAAATGAAAAAATAAAATATGTGGTGATAATGACATAAGTCTCGAAGAAAGGAAATTGAGATGAGAAATCCCTTACCTTGAGTCCCAACTCGCCACATGTATTTTCCTTAGTTAAATAATAATATTTTATTAATTATATAATTTATCAATAAATATTTCATGATGATGAGTTTACTATTATTACTTTTATTTAATTTATTACCATGATTAATTTAGTTACTAAGTCGGTAAAGTTTATATTGAATATTTTGAGGTTGTTTGATTCCTAATCTCCAAAATTAGCTTCGGTGCATTAACCATTGTCAAAGGGGTCATGGTTACATTATCACTAGAATATTAAACTTGTTATAAATATATATTTTATAAATTCTATATACTTCTATAACCATCCATTTAAGGTGGATATAAAAAAATAATTTCATTTTATGGAGACGGTAGTCTTTATGCACACACGAGTGACATTTCCATTTTTCTATTTGGTGAGAATGAGATGAAGTAAATAAAATTTTAAATTTATAGAATAATAAATATTTTATACTTGTTATATTTATTCATCATTTCCAACCTTATGATCAGTCATGTGAGATGGAAATGAAAAAATAATCCCATCGCTTCGTGAATGTGGTAGTCCATACGTATGCACGGGTGACATTATCATTCTCTAAAAAATAAAAGGGTAAGAAGGTAGATAATATATTATATTTATAGAATCATAATAATGTCATAAATATAATATATATTCATTAATTAAATATTTATAACCATCCATGTGAGGTGGAGATGAAAAACAAAACACCTCGCTTTGTGGTGGTGGTAGTCCATACATACACACGATTGAAAATTTCATATCCCATAGGATGAAATGGAGGTGGAAAAATGTTGTCCCATGACCATAATAAAATTTAATTATAGTTAATATAATAATTTAATTATGTTATAATTTTTATAATATATTTATAAGGTGGTATAATAACAAATAAGCATGAAAGAGTTCAATTAGGACTTATACCTCCTCCTTGGATAACCTCTTTAGCTTACACATTAAGCCTTATAGGATGAGTCTTTTGAAGAGAAAAGGACCTATAGGATATTATTATGAGATATGTAAAGGGATTAGGGAATATCATGGTTGAGATATAGTTCACAAAGTGTGTGGATAAGTAAGAAGAGGTGGTTCCATTTTATAAGTGAAGGAAGCGATGCTCTTGTAAATACTTAAAACTTTCAAATATAATATATGAATTTATAAAGGAAAATGACACCAAATATATCAATTTTTAAAGATAATGTGAGGTTAAAATATATTCAAGAAATGATATTTTAGAAATTGTTTTTTATCTTGAAACCTTATCCCTTTATTTTAACCATTTAAGCTGTTTTAACCTTAATCGAGGTGACAACATTTTACCTAGGTAAATAATCTATATGACTAAAAATAAAAGATAAATTATTAAAAAATTTAGATATAATGATTAAAAGTATAGAATAAATGTTATAATATTTAATTTCTAAAAGTGGCAGAAATTACTTTTAATATAAGTATGAAAAACACATTATTTTTTTTAGAAAAATGTCTATTTTAAGCATTAAAAGAATTTTACTCTAAAATTATGCATATAATTGATTATAATGAATTTAATTGGATTGTAGTTAAACAAAGGAAATTTATATATAATTTTTAATATACCAAAACTGAATTATATAATTCAATAACACTATTAAATGCAAAGATAAAAAATAGTTTTTAATTAGAATAAAATACAACTTAAGTTCCGAAAATTCAAGCATGATTTTCCAAATTCAAAACAATGTTTTAAATGATTCATTTTATTCCTTAAAACATATTTTTTCTAGTCAGTGTTTTTATAAATTCTTAAGTTAATCTTAGATCATGATGATATCATAAAAGTTACAATATTTCGAAAATCAATACTTTAACTATTCACCCCCAAAATAAGCCATTTCAAAAAAATAAAAAAATACCCTCAGATAACTTTGTTAAAATTTTATAAATAATTAAGTTCATTTTATCCAATAAATTTTTTAATATATATAGAAAGTAACTTTAATATCCACGTTCACAACATGTAAAAACCATTTTTACATTCCAAAATTACCTTTTTACCATCAAATGATTGTATCTTCATTTATAAAAATTTATAATCAATGAATGATTATTCATTAGTTTATTTGTATAAAAAACATTTTAAATAAATTTATTTCTCTAAAAAGAGAAATTCATCTTTCAAAAGAAACATATAAAATATAAAAAAACCCACTTTTATAGAAAAATGACCCTTTTAAACTTTAACTGTTCTTAACCTTATATTCTTTAAATAGGATCATTGAAAAATAATTTACTAGGAATTATTTAATAAATTCTTATTAT
The DNA here is from genome assembly GCA_963277665.1 of Viscum album. Taxonomy (NCBI): domain Eukaryota; kingdom Viridiplantae; phylum Streptophyta; class Magnoliopsida; order Santalales; family Viscaceae; genus Viscum; species Viscum album. The sequence continues at coordinate 188,289,887 of OY728144.1, forward strand.
AAAAACAATTCTATATATATTTCATAATACATTTAATTATATTTATACCCCATAATCTAATGGCTAGATTATAAAAATCATTTTAAATAATAATATTTCTATAGTATATCACAGTTTGTTTAAAACTCAGTGTTGAATGTGGTACATGATATAAAATGTAGTATTCATTTAAAAGAATTTAAACTAAAATATTGGGGTGTTTTATTATCTACCCTTAAATAAATTACATCCTTGTAATTTTATCTTATGTCTAATGATGGGGTTTAAAACATTTTTAAAATCAATTCAAAGGAGTGGAAGATAAATATACATAAGTATAAATAAATTCCTTTTAATCCATGATGATAAAATTTATTTATAAAAATAAATTTAATTTATATATTAATACTAAGAAAATTATCATTTCCTAAATATTTCTTAAACCACAAATTTACCATTGTGAGACTCATACTTGTGAATGAGTTTCATAAAACTTATTTTCATAGCTAAGAAATATTTTCCATATAAGTCTCGATAGATTTATGTTCTTCTTGATTGAGTTGGGGAATTATTTTACCATCAAGATAGAGAATAATATAAAATATACTTAGTTTATTTCATTCCATACCACAAGCATAATTTCATCTTTCAGGTGTGTTTCATACTGTTTTAAAGATCTTCTTCATATTATATTATAAATGATAAATAACCATGTTGGGTTTTTTCATGCATGAAGCAATAAAATTTACTTTAAATGGGTCACAATATCCATAAAAATATGACAACTTATTTATATTTTTTTATCCATTAACCAAAATATAAAATGGTTAGTATGAGTTAAGATAATATCCAATATGAATAAACCTTAAAATTAAGAAATACTATATTAATCTCCAAATCCCCAACAATGAAACCCAAATTACAACATAAACATTCCATAAATAACCTTAAAAATATTCAAAATATTCCATACAAAACTTGAAACCCAAATATTAAAAATATTTGATCACATATTCTTCCAAAATCACTTAACATTTATCTCTAAAAAAATCAAAGATCATATTAAACCTAAAAGTTATCTTTACCATAAAAACTTTATCTCCAACATAATAAAATTTATCCCAAATAACCTTCATAGTAAATCACATAATAAACCTAAGGTTTATATATTAGTCAATCATTTATTAAAACCCAATAAATGCCTCCCAAAATATTATTAATCACTTTGGAATAAAATCACATATCTTAAAAGGGAATATTTAATTTTTAACTTATGATCATTCTTAAAGTTTATCAATCCTTAAATATAATGCCACCACATTATAACCCTATCTATAGAAAACTAAATAATCCTCCATAAACCTTTATCTAGGATTTTTCATCGTATTCCTTAATAATTCATTCCTACAAAAAAATATGAATCATGTCATAAGTTTCATAAATATCTATCTAATAAGAAAAATTGTTAAAATAATTCATACCTTTTATATGTTATTCATAATTTTTTAATATTTAGCACATGACCTTGATAAAACTTTATTCATATGATATTTTTTATCTCGTTCTTGATTTTTCTTCTTAGGGAATTGATTATTATAATACCAAAACTACCCACATTTAAAAATTTAATCGATACCTTAGGAAGAACTTTATTCCTCTCTATTGTATAAACTGAACACTTAATTTTTCATCTGCAATTTATTGTTCTATTCCCTCCTTTACCACATATAAAACATCTTCCTATTACTTTAAGTCATTTACTTGGGTACTTCTTCCTAAATCCTTGACATGTGGGAAGTTGAATCTTTTAATCTTCCTGACCTTTATCACCTGAACTTCCATGAAACCCAATTTTCTATTATTTTGTGGCTTAGAAAACTCACATTGGTTTATTATTTTAATAAAAACTTGAGATAGGTGTTTATTCATAAGAAAACGAGTTTTCACTCTTTCTCCTGTACCATTCGGTATCTTGTTCAGACAACGTCCACATTGTTCTCCACATCAATTATTAACTTGCTTCCTGTCAATTTCATCCATTCACTAAAACCCAAAATGGTTAGTGTGAGTATATAAAATAAAATCCTAATAAATCATCTTGTGAAGAGGATAATTACTAAGATATCCTTAATCATATCATCTTATATTATACTCTTTCGATTTAGTAAAAAATAACCATAATTATCAATAACATACTAACCTTTAAGGTTATAGAAGTATTCTTACTTATGATCTAGATAATTAGACTCATTAATATGTTATGGTATCTAAAATTATTAAATTATACCCATTTGATAACTTCTTAACCTCTAAATTTATTTATAACCTTTCTCTAATATGAACTATAACACCCCATATTGTAAATAAGCCATAATTAAATGATCATAAAAAAGGTTTCACTTTCTTACATATACAAGTTCAGTTAGGTTTATCATATTAGAGAATTAGGAAAAAATTACATACCAAATTAGACACATCCTCACAATATACATTCTTTCCAGACAACAGGCCTTTAAGTTTATACCTCTATTTCATTCAAGTCACTTTATCTTCATTTAAGATGAGTCATCATAGTAGAAAAATTGACCTTTCTATAATTTATAAACATCCTTTGATCCTATGAAATAAATTTTAAAATTTTTCACGAAAAAAATATCATTAAATGATATAAAAATGAAGGAAACTCATTATTCTAGTGAAAAAACATGAAAAAACGTAAAAATTGTACCTTTATCTAAATAAAATTTGAGTGTATAAAACAAATCATAAACATATATAAAAATAAAACTTTGATCAAATAAAATATTTAAAATCCATATTAAGAATAGAGAAAAACAATGAAGGCATGATGAGAAAAATTCTTTAAAAATAATACCTTTCACCTTTAAAACATCACAAAATTTCCTTTATGATATCAAAATATGTCCATAAAAACCCATGAAAAGAATACAATCTGTATCTTGGAACATCATGTCTATAACCGGTGTTCAGTCGTGTTTAACTTATATTGGAATTACTAATGACCAAATAATTCCATAGGAGTAACCTACCTGGTTGTAATAACCGAGTTTTTTCCCTTGTCCCATCCTTTGTGAAAATTCTACGTTGAGGTGTTCTGGGAGCTTCCGGTGGCTCACTTTGAGAGTTTTCCAAAATTTCTAGTTTTTCTATCGGCATGTCAGTACATCGGTATGTGAGTGTGTCAGCATGTCAGTGCATCGACATGTCAGTGTATCGGTTTGTTAGTGCGTCGGCATGTCAGGTGCACCAACATCAGTGAGTCAGGGAAATTGACATTGGTGAGTCAGGGGTGTCGGCATCTGTGAGTCATGGGCGTTGGAATTAGTGATTCATGGGATTCAGCATCAGTAGGTCAGGGTATTAGTATGTCAGGGCATCAGTAGGTTGTTGTGTTGGTTGGACAGGGCATCAGTAGGTCAGGGTATCGGTAGGTCATTTCATTGGTAGGTTGTGGCGTCAGTAGCTCAGTGTTGGTAGTTGAGCGTCGGTAGCTCACCCATTGGTGACTCACCCATCGACGACTCATTTTTAGTTTTCTGAGTTTTCCCAATTTCTACTCTATTACATGTTTTTCTCCATTTAAAGTTAATGTATCAACTCACAACCATTCACTAGTCTATATCCACCGTTTACAAGAGGAAGTATTAAATATCTATTAATTCCAATGTGTGAAACCACCAAGCCACATGGTCAAACCCTGATCCAAATTTTATGTACTTCAAAATGGTCTCCCAAATTTTAGGATCTGGCCTCTTCTTAAGCTGAGATTCTCTCTTACTTATTCCGTTTTGTTTATATTGATGCGCCTATAGAATTTATTTCAAGAAAAGTCATGCACCCATGTTGGATCCCTTATCGCTCAGCCTTGGAGTTCTTCCTGCAAGTCGCATCATCTTATGTTCTTGGCGCAAGAAGGAACTTCAATCTTTGAACATCTAGGTAGGAATTTTCTTTTTTCTGATATTTAATTGTGACATGGAGTCTATTAGAATGTCTGTAGCCTATGTTTGCAACACCTGTGGCTATTTTTTTCTTCACAAATGTGTGGGTCCACCGTCTACATCATGCTTGCATCATACAACCTACGTCACCTGGCCTCCATCAGACCTAGATACAAATCTGGGTGGGAGGGAATTCTGGACGAATGGAGGTTATAGAAGAATGACCTGATAAAGTATATAATGACATTAAATAATAATAAAAATGTAAATAATAACACTAATAATAGTTCTTAATGTCCATAGGGTCTTCGAGGCATCAAATAATAGGTGGGTTATCCCATAGAGGTGCTATAACCTGCCCTATTTGGTAGCATATGATGCAATTCTTTGTTTCTTAGTAATGATATTGATACATTTTGATTATATTATTACACACTAATTATACGATTACATACTAATTATATTATTACATGTTAATAATATTAATATATTATTAATTATATTATTTAATATTTATTATAAATTTAAATATTAATAAATATTAGTTATATTATTACACAAAAAAAAGATTAATTATATTATTACTTATTTACAATAACTATATTAATAAATATGATTACAAATTTAAATAATACCAATAAAGTAGTTAATAATATAATTAAATATAAATATTAAATATATTATTACATAGGCCTTCCGACCATTTTGTGTATATAAATAAATAATATAATTATAAGTATAAAAAATTATAATAATATATATATAAATATAAATTTATTTGTCTAAATATATATATATATATATATTAAATTCAATTACAAATCAATTTCTATAAATAAATATTCATTATTGTATAAATATAAAAATATTTAAATGAGAAAATCTAGTAAAACATCCATTGAAAATTCTAGTGTAAATTCCATTAGAAATAAAATTCATGATTAGTAAAATATATAACATTATACAAAAAAATAGTTCTTTTTAAAAAAATCGTACACTATAATTTTTTTCAAAGAATTAATATATATATATATATATATTAAAACATGTATTTCTTCTTTTCCAATTTAATTAGAAAAATATATCATTTAAAAGATAATAGCAATATATAATTTTGTTAAAGAAAATATATTAATTTATTTTGTATCAAAATTAAGTATTTCTTATATGATTAAAAATATTCCATGCATTTAAAAATATTAATGAAAATTATGAAAAATAATCAAATGATTAAAATTTTTTTTTCCTTTAAAAAATTTAACTATTTTGTCTTTTATTAAATTGAATTAATTATTTTTTACATGAAAAATTCATTATATTAATAAAAATAATTTATTTTACAATATAATAAACTCAATTTATTATATGATAATCGGTTATTTTTTTAAACATGTAAGGGGAACTATTTCTTTTTTCAAGGAAACAATCAAACCATCTTATTCATCTATCCATTACAAGGCAGCAGTAAACCGAGTGACAAACCGACCCTAACCCACAAGTATTAAACTATGCTCCATTCTACACAAAATCAAACTAGATGAGTCTTCCGCCCCATAGACCCAGAGTAAACCTACTTTGATTCAGTTCATCACTCCTTCTTCAAATTCATCGACAACGTTCATCTTGCTCACATACCCCACTGCTCAATTCCCTTTCGACCCTTCTCGGCTTTAGTGCGTCACCTGAAAAAGGTCGCCATTGCCTTTGTTATCACCGCACCCTATCCACCTCAATAGTAGTAACATCTCAATTAGTTTCTAAAACCTCCAATCCTCATCATCCATATGCTACTTCGAGATGGACTAGATTTCTAGAACTTGTAACCCAATCTCTTCATCTCCCAATATCATGACACCACTCCACGATACCCCTGTGACTCAGAGTCACTAGCATCCACGAGTTTGTGTGGCTAGTCATCCCAACCTGGTCACAATAAACATTTGTCCGTATATTCACAACTAAAGAAGCCTCTGTGGATGAGAATATTTTACCTAACATGATTGGTAGGCTTACTTTCATCTCTGATGTTCTTAATGTTGTGGAGAATCCCGAATCTGGGCCGAAAATTTCTTTCCAAAAATATCGTGAGAAACCCATCGAAATATGGAAGCGATATGAGCAGAATAAATAAATCAGCATGCAGGTTTTTTAACGTGGAAAAACCCTCCCATACGGAGGATTAAAAAACCACGGGGCAATTCCCAAAATATCCACTATGAATTAGAGAATACAATAATCCAAGAAATGCCCGAACTTGAATTACAAATGAGAGAGCGTAGAAAACCTGTGTGAAAAACCACACCCTGATACGCCTCTTCCATCTCTCTGATAAACATACCACTGCTGCCATGTATCGGAAGATCAATCTATGACAAAAAATTACCCTTCTGTCGACGAAACGTCACTACATCGGAGATCTTCACCCGAACATGCGTCAACCTCGCACCAGCTTGCAACACCCGAATGATCTTTCCATCATGATGTACCGCCGATCTCCAATCGGGACACGCCACCTGATCACCGCTATTAGGCAGACTTTCGATACGTGGCCCCAATCATCAATTGTGTTGTTGCTGCACTACACCTGTCAAACGCCGACGCGTCATCGTCGTCGTGCCACACGGGCCACCGCAAATGCGGAAACCCCTTCCCAGGTCACCCTTGCCGGCTACATCTTGCTGGCACACTCTTTTTTTTCTAAAATATGTTTCTGCATCCTCCTTATATAGACACCAAGTCCACAATAATCAATTAATGCAGTCAACATCCATTAATATTGAGAATTAAATATCCATTAATGTTGGGAGAACATCTTCAATTAATGGTGATATAAATCTCCCCATTAATAATTTTCATCTCTCGTCAATAAATGTGATGAATCCCTCCATTAAGAATTTTTCTCTCCCCAATAAATGTGATGAATCTCAACAATCTCCCCATTCATCACATTAATGAATGGAACCATCCAAGAAAACCAGTTGGAAAGAAAATATGTTGGTATCACACCAACCATCACCAACTACAGAAAATATGAATACGTCCTTTTCCACTTCTGATAAAAAAAATATCAGCCCCCCCTGTAAAAAGAAAATCAAACACCGAAATCTTCGTCACATTTGTATCTGCATCGTCCTGCTGAACAAGACCAGAACCAGAAACATCTGGATCCCCCATAATTGTGATTGCCACATAATCTGGAGCACCTACAGGAAAAACTTACTCCCCCATGCCCAACATCCCCGGAGCCGACACGTGCATCACCTCTCTCATCCTGGTTTAATTTTCAAACTTTATTCCGCCCCACGCACACATCTACAATCCTCTTCAAATATTTTATAATTCTCACGTTAAACTGTAAGCACGAACCAACCTCCTCTGATACCACTTGTTGGGGAGAATCCCGAATCCGGGCCAAAAATTTCTTGCCAAAAATATCGTGAGAAACCCATTGAAATATGGAAGCGATATGAGGAGAATAAATAAATTATCATGCAGGTTTTTTTAACGTGGAAAAACCCTCCCATGCGGAGGATTAAAAAACCATGGGGCAATTCCCAAAATATCCACTATGAATCAGAGAATATAATAATCCATGAAATGCCCGAACTTGAATTAAAAATGAGAGAGCGTAGAAAACCTGTGTGAAAAACCGCACCCTGATATGCCTCTTCTATCTCTATGATAAACATACCGCTGATTCCATGTATCAGAAGATCAATCTGTGACAAAACGTCACCCTTTTGTCGACGAAACGTCACTACCTCAGAGATCTTCACCCGAACATGCGTCAACCTCGCACCAGCTTGCAACACCCGAATGATCTTGACATCATGATGTACCGCCGATCTCCAATCGGGACACGCCACCTGATCACCGCTATCAGGAAGACTTTCGATACGTGGCCCCGATCATCAATTGTGTTGTTGTTGCACCGCACCTGTCAAACGCCGACGCGTCATCGTCGTCGTGCCACACGGGCCACCGCAAATGCGGCAACCCCTTCCTAGGTCACCCTTGCCGGCTACATCTTGCTGGCACACTCTTTTTTTTTCTAAAATATGTTTCTGCATCCTCCTTATATAGACACCAAGTCCATAATAATCAATTAATGCAGTCAACATCCATTATTCCATCCATTAATATTGAGAATTAAATATCCATTAATGTTGGGAGAAAATATTCAATTAATGGTGATATAAATCTCCCCATTAATAATTTTCATCTCTCATCAATAAATGTGATGAATCCCTCCATTAAGAATTTTTCTCTCACCAATAAATGTGACGAATCTCAATACTTATTGGATCATGATATGATTGGAGTTGTACGCTACTCCTGTCCCCAAGTAGGGGTACGTTTGGGTTCTCCTTGGGTAACCTTGGGAAGTGTTCTAAGGTGAAGGGGATGACTGGAATTTCCCCATCCTAAAAAGAGTTGTGTGATACATCCATTACCGGAGAAGCCACTTTTGATGAGAATTGCCAACCACGTAGAATGGGTCGGCTAATATGAAGTATATAACATGTTTTTATGAACCTTGTTGCGTCAATGTGTGGCAAAACATGGTGCTCTGTCACCGGTGTTAGGGTAAATTCAGGATACCATTTCGTGGGTACCCTAGGGGAGTGTTCCCAGGTGAAGGGGACTTTTGAAAATTTCTAGTCATGATAAGTGTTTTGAGGTCTTCCATTCACTAGAGAACCCTCTTTTGAAAAGAATCACCTACCATGTAGAATTTCGAGCATCAAATTGTTATATGATGCTAGAGTTGGGGTCTGTCTCGTGACATCCTGTTTTCATCGGAATATAATAATCCATCTTTTTAACAACTTCATCATCGTCCCCCAATTATTTCCTACTTTTATGTTTTTCCCTCATCAAACATTCTTCGCATCCTTTAATGGCTATAATTTATAGATATTCAAATCATTTATTTATAACAGGAATTAATATAGAAGTACCCAACCTTATTATTTATTTATTTTTAATCTATTAACTTACTATTAAAACTACTGAAACAATTGAATTTATTTATGGATTTTGAAAACTATTCATTTTAAATTTATAAATGAAATCTAAAATCTAATCATATTATATTAGTTATTATTAATTTAATGATGTTTTATATTAAAATGGTAATAAAATTATGAAATATTTTTGTTTTGTTTGATATCAATTTCTTTAAGATATATAAATAAATTTTCAAATTACAAATAATAAAAATATTTTAAATTAAACGAGTTTGTGTAGTTAAAACAAATTTCAAAATATAAATGAATTTGATTAAAACAATGAGTTAAAAATTAAATGGGTAATAAATGCTTATTTCAAATCAATAATCCAACATTTGACCCACATTAACTTATATACAACATTTAATTTCTCAATCTATATATTTTTAATCTTTTGGTTTTTTATTTAAACACTCATAAATGGAATTGTTTTGTTGTCAACCTTACCTACAATCCAGAACACTAACTAGGGGAAGATTCTTCCAAGCATGTTTTTTCTTATTTTTTTATATAATAATATTTGTTTAGGTTCCATTTAATTCATGCAATCGGTTTAAAAATCACCAATTGAGGGACACTTTGTAATGGAATAAAAAAATGACACATCATGTGGCATTACCCCCAAGCCCCAAATTCCCCCGCCCCACCCGACATTTCTACTCCCCATTGAAAAAATATATATATATACTTCTCTAGATATTTGATGGAGAGTTTATCTCTCAACCATGGGGAGATTCTATCTCCTGATTTTGTAAGAGATTGTTCTGGAAACTCATATTCCAAGATCATAGAAGATGCAATTATCGGTCATTATGAAATGTTTGCAGCTTGTGTCATCAAACGACACGCTGAAACTGATGAATCAATTTCTGGATGTGAAGGTCAAGTGTACCATGAGGAATTTTGGAATCCCAAATCAGTTCATTTTGGAAATACATAGATTTATCTTGGTTGCCCTCAGCAACAACCTACTGTGCGGATAAAGGATACAGGTGTGCATCTTGCGACGACACTCGTTATGATGGCATCACACCTATCGGCATCAGCTCTAGATGGTGGGTGGCAGGGAGATCTTTGTGGGATCCTAGATAAGCTTTTCTTCTTTATAGTTCCTGGCAATGGAGAGGGCCTAGGTCGACACGGGAGCATTCAGCAGCGTGTTTGGGATCCTAGCGGGACGACCTGGCGTGGCTCTTCGGAGTTTCGGATAGCGGCGACGAAGCCCCAATTCTCAGTGTGGTGTGGCATTCCAGGGAGATCGATGGTGGCCTTTCATTTTCCAAGAGCAGCGGTAGTGGCCCACCTTTTGGATGGGTGGTCAGAAGTGGGTTGTTGGACCGCTTCTGGCGATGCATGACTGTTCCGACTCCTCGGGTGGATCGCCAGCTGGACGATGATCGCGGGTGATTGATGCATCTTGGTGGAGTAGCTGTCCGACTTCATGTGGGGTTTCGGCGTGACTGGCTATGTTGTGAGGGAATCATGGTTGATTGATGCGGCTGTTGACCTCGGGTTTTGCATTGTGATTGCCTGGCATGGCCAGTTTTTTGGTGTATTGGGCCTTCCTTTTCAATGGGATTGTTTGATGCGGTTCGGTGATGTTATTGTTGGGTTCAATAAAGAAATGAATGTTCCAGCTCAGAAAGTGGGTTTTCGACTGGGATATTGTCCTCAAGATAGGGACATGACTCTTTGGAATGCGTGCTTTTGACAGGCTGCCAATAGCCTGTTCTTATAGCGGGTGTGATTTTTGAAATAGTGAGGCTGGGGAGATGTGGATTTGGGGCTTTTTATGTCTTTTTAATTTTGTGTGGTCTTTGGAACATGTTACTTTTTGTGGGGGCTTGGTGGTTCTGGTTGTGCTTGTGTCTTTAGACTTTTTGTGTTTAGGGGTTGCACTATGTGAATGTGTGCTAGTTTGGCAGTGCTTTTGTGTTGTGCGTTTGGTGTGTTCCGTTGTACTTTTATTTTCTTAAATAAATTTTTAGGACTGAATTCGCTCGAGTCCTGAACTTTCCTATTATATATAATTATCTATTTAAAATTATAAATGAATAATTGTATTAATTTATTATTATATATGAATAAATATTAAATATATTATTACATATTAATAATATTACTAAATATTAATAAATATTAATAAAGTAATTAATGAAACCATAGTGGTATCCCAACATATTGGTATAATTAATATGAAATAATACCAAGAATGTTCAGGGCCAAGACCCATATTATTACTAATTATATTATTACAGATTATGTATACAAAAAAGGTAGGCACATATCGGGAATGAAAAAATTGCAACTCAAGCATCACAATAACCATGATCAGAGTTATGATCAAAATAATCACATAATAATTATATTATTACATATTAATTATATTATTACATAATAACAATGTTATTAGATAACAATTATATTATTATATTATTAATTATATAGGTATATATTATTTATATTATTAAATATTAATAAATATTAATTATATTTTTACATTGTAATTATATTATTAAATATGTACATTAATTATATTAATAAATATATAAAAAAAATTAATTATATTATTACTTATTGATTATATTATTACATATAAGTTATTTCACATATATATATATATATATATATATTTGTATATTCATAAATTTATTTGTTTCTAATTGTAAATTTTTTTTTGTATTAACATATTTTAAATTTGTATATTAATATATTAAATTCCTAATTATATGATTATAAATAATTTTTAATGGAATATATAATTATATTTTAATAATTATATAATTATTAATATATTTATAATTATATAATTATATATATTTATTTATAGAGACAGATTTATAATTACATAATGATAAATATATTTTTTAATATAAATATAAATAAATTTATTATTTGTTTAAATATTCATTAATATTAATTTTTTTATATAAATAAATAAATATAGGTAATAAATATATTTATATTTTTATTTATTTATAAGGGTTCTCTCAAAGCTGAGTTTAAAAGGATATTATCCAAAAATAATTTTAAATCTATAAGCTTTCGGGCCGTATGGATTATGTATGTAAATATTTATATATATATTTATAAATATATATAATTATAAAAATATATTTATAAAAATGAATTATTTTCTATAAACATTAATATATTTAATAATAAAATAATAAATCAATTTCGATCAATAAATAGTTAAAATTATATAAATATTAATATATTTATTATTATGCAATTATTAAAAAATATTTAAAAATATTAATTATATTATTACTAATTTACAATAATTATTTTGATAAATATGAATAAAAATATAAATTATATTATTATATACTACTTATATTAGTACTTAATAATTAAATTATTTCATATTATTTATATTATTACAAAATATATAAATTATACGTACTTAGGGGTACACTTACAACGAAACAGGGAAATTTAACACACACAACCCGATAGGGAGGGTTATGACCCCACCAGGATATCCTGTCGATTTTTATGGCTTGATGGCCCTCGGGACATGGAGTCCATTACAATATCTGTAGCCTATGTTTGCATCACTTGCAACTTTTTTTTCTTCACAAATGTTTGGGTCCACCATCTTCATCAAGCCTGCATCATACAGCCTGCGTCACTTGGTCTCTGTGAGACCCAGATTCAAATCGGGGTGGGTGCGAATTCTGGCAGAATGGTGGTGACAGAAGCATGACCCAATAAAGTACTTAATAACATTAAATAATAATAAAAATGTAAATAATAACACTAATAATAGTACTTCATGTCCATAGGGTCTTCGAGACATCAAATAATAGGTGGGTTATCCCATGGGGGGTCTGTAACCGTCCCTATTAGGTAGTGTATATTGCAATTATTTGTTTTGTTCTAATTATATTGTTACATTTTAATTATATTATTACATGCTAATTATTTTATTACATACTAATTATATTATTACATATTAATAATATTATTATATTATTAATTATATTAATATATATTTATTATTTTATCACATATTATTAAATATTTCTTATATCACTATGTATTAAAAAATATTAATTATATTATTACGTATTTACAATAATTATATGAATAAATATGAATAAAAATTTAAATAATACAAATAAAGTAATTAATAATATAATTAAATATAAATATTATTTATATTATTATATAGGCCTTCCGGCCATTTGGTGTATATAAATAATAAATATAATTATAAGTATATAAATTAATAATTATATATTTATAAATATTAATTTATTTGTATAAATAAATAAATAAATATATATATATATTTAATATACTTATAAGACTTTTCCTATAAATAAATATTTATTATTGTATAGATATAAATATATTTAATGATAAAATTTAGTAAAACATCCATTGAAAATTCTAGTGGATATTCCACTTCAAATAAACATTAATGATTAATAAAATTCATAACATCATACAAAAAAATAGTTCTTGATTAAAAAAACATAAACTATTATTTTTTCTCATTCAATTAAGATATATATATATATATATATCTTAAAACATGTATTTCTTGTTTTCCTATTATTTAAGAAAACTCGTTAATTTAAAAAAACAATAAAGATATGTAATTTTGTTAAAGAAAATATACTAATTTAATTTTTCTCAAAATTTATTATTTCATATATTTTTAAAAATATTCCATGCATTTAAAAATATTGATGAAAAATTATGAATATTATTCAAAATAATAAAAATCGTTTTTTATATAAATAAAATATACTTTTTTGGGTTTTATTAAATTGAATAAAATATTTTTTACATAAAAAATTCATTATATTATGAAAAATAATTGGTTTTACAACATCATACACTCAATTTATTATATGATAATCGGGTATTTTTTTAACATTTAAGGGGAATTGTTTCTTTCTTATTTAAGGAAACAATCATATGCTTTTATTCTTCTAGCCATTACGAGGAAACAATAGACCCAATGACTAACTGGTCCTAACCCATAGGTATTAAACACTACACCATGCTACACAGAATTAAACTAGATGAGTCATCCGCCCCATAGAGCCGCCATCAACCTACTTCACTTTAGTAAAACACTCCTTCTCCATAGTCACCGATGGCTCTCATCCTGCTCGTATACCCCACCGTTCAATTCCCCGTTGACCTTTCTTGGCATCTGTGCGTCGCCTGACGAAGGCTGCCACTACCTATGTTGTCACCGCACCCCAGCCACTTCAGTAGTAGTAACACCTCTGTTAGTTGGTAGAAATACCAATCCTTTCCATCCATATGATACGTTGGGGTGGATTAGATTTCCAGCACTGATATCCTAACCTCTTCACCTCCCGATATCGCGCCACCACTCCACAATACCCCTATGACTCTGAGTCAATAACAACCACCAGTCAGGGTCACGGGTCATCCCAACCTGGTCATAATAAACATTCTTCTATACTTTCACCTCCGAAGAAACCTCTATGGATGAGAATATTTAATATAGTAGGATGGGTAGGCTTGGTTACATCTTTGATGTTCTTAATGGAGCCTGGCCTTATGAGAGGTGTACGCTACTTCAGTCCCCGAGCTGGGGTTTGTTCGGGTTCTCCTTGGGTAACCTAGGGATGTTTTCTAAGGCGAAGGGGGTGACTATAAATTCACCATCATGAAATGAGTTGTGTGATACATCCATTACTGGAGAAGTCACTTTTAATGAGAATCACGGACCATGTAGAATGGGTCGGCTAATATATTGTATATAAAATGTTTCTGTGATACTTACAACGTCAATGTGAGGCACAACAGGGTGCTCTAGCATTGGAGTTGGGGTACGTTCGGGATAACCTTGCTTGGGTACCCCAGAGGAGTGTTCCTAGGTGAAGGGGAATGTTGGATATTTCCCATGATGATATGTTTTTTGAGCTGCTCTATTCACTATAGAACCCTCTTTTGACAAGAATTTATAACTACATAGAATTTCGGGAAACACATTGTTATCTAATGCCGGAGTTGGGGTATGTCTGGTGACATCCTGTTTTCATCAGAATAAAAATATCCATCTTTCTAACATCTTCATCATCATCTTCCTCCAATGTTATCTATAGTAATCACAGTAGAAGGATTGTTGTTTGAAAATTTTTCCACCACCCTTATATTCTTTCATCCTCCAATTATTTCCTATTTTTATGTCATTCCCTCACCAAACATTCCACACATCCTTTAATATCAAGAATTTCTACATATTCAAATCCTTTATTTATAACAGGAATTAATAAAGAATTACCCATCCCTATTTTTTAATTATTATTAATAAATTAACTTACTATTAAAAAATAGTGAAACAAATAAATTTATTTATATATCGTGAATATTATTCAATTTAAATTTATAAATGAAATATAAAATCTAATATAATTAAGTTAATAATTATTAATTAAATGACATTTTATATTAAAATGTTAATAAAATTATGACATAATATTGTTTTGTTTGATATCAATTTCCTTTATGTTTATAAATAAATTTTAAAATTAAATTTAATAAAAATATCCTTAAATGAACGAGTTTGAGTAGTTAAAAAAATATTTCAAAATATAAAATAATTGGATTTAAATAATTAGTTAAAAAATAAATGTGTTATAAATTTTTATTTTAAATCAATATCTAACATTTCACTCATATTAACATTTATAAAATATTTAATTTCTTTATCTCTATATTTTTAATATTTTGGTTTCTTTTAAACACTCATAAATGGAATTTTTTTGATGTCTATCTTACCCACAATCTAGAACACTACCTAATGGAAGATTCTTCCAGGAATGTGTTCTTTAATTTTTTATACAATAAAATTTCTTTAGGTTTCATTTAAATCTGGAAATGGGTTTCAAAATCACCAAATTAAGTGACACTATATAAAGGAATCCAAAAATGCCACATCATGTGGCATTTTCCCCCAAACCCCAAATTCCAATGCCCCCCCCGCCATTCCTCCTCCCCACTTCCAATATATATATAATTCTCAATTTAAAATTATAAATAAATACATGTATTAATTTATTATTATATATTAATAAGTATTAAATATATTATTACATATTAATAATAATATTACATATTAATAAATTTTAATAATGTAATTAATGTAACCATAGTGGTACCCTGACTTAATTCCTGTGCAACACCTTGGAAACATGCTAATAGGAATAAATTATGGTCGTGCATTTTGTAGATAAAGTAATCAATGGAAGTGAGAAGTCTCTATGACCAATCTAGACAATTCAAAAAACTAGGGTCATTAATGCATCTGCTCTGTCAAAAAGGTTGGAACTTAATGAGAGAAAAGGTGTTACACGAAACAAAGGGAATTTGATAGTTGATAATTAAGGGTTTCAATTGATTTAAAATAAATATTTTTTCCACAATGAATCACCAAATGTTTCAGAACAAAAAAATGATCGGGAAATTGTCACTAAGGTCAATAGTTTTATGGTTCATGATTCTCTTAATGATGATGCAAGTCAGGGATCTAACGATATGGATACTACTGAAATGGGTGACCAGGATGTGACTATGCTCAAGTAGACTTGGAGAAGGTGTTGGCACCCAAATGGTCGTGGCTGCGGATGTGGACAATAGGATGTTACTCGAGGGCATGGACGAGGTGGTTCTTTTAGATCTTTCAGGCTTACGTCCGAGCAGTTGGATCTTAAGGAAAAGTACAATGAACTTTTTATATAGCTAACTATACACTATGATTGGGAATAACCTGATGTTAGTGAATCTGAACATGAATTGGATCATGATTATGTAATTTTTTGTTGTGTTGTTTCTCTAATGTTAGGGGGCATGCCCTAATTTTCTATTAATATCCTCTTCATGTAATTGTTATCCTTTCTTCAATATTAGTAAATGGGTTGACAGCACTGGCTCCGAGCTATATGCGTTTTGATCTAATTAATATTTATTAAAATTTAATAATATGATTAATATAAACGTCATTATTTATATGTAATAATATAATGAATATTTATTTTTAATTATATCATTAACTTCTTTATTAAATTTATTTACATATGATTTCATATGTATTAATATAATAATTGTACATATGTAATAATATAATTTATATGTAATAATATAATTAGTATGTAATAATATAATTAATATGTAACAATATAATTACTAGATGATGATTCTGATCATAACTGTAATCATTATTATGGTGAAGCTTGAGTTTCTGTTTTTTCCTTTTGAATTTGGTCTTTCCTTTTTGGTATAATTAATATGTAAGAATATAATTAGTAATAATAAGTGTCCTTTCCCCAATTGTTCCTGATATAATAAAAATGAAATAATATAATTAGTAATATAATTAATATTTTCATTCAAAATTTTTAATATAATTATTTTAAATATTTAATAATATAATAAATATTTATTAATAATTTTAAAATATAATTAATATTAGCTTATTTATTAATAAGATATAATATAATTAATATTTATTCTCAATTATATTTGTAACTACATTATTATTATTATTATATTGATCTTTATTTTCATTGAATGTACTTATTTGCATTATTAAAATTTATTAATATGCAATGTTATTACTAATATTTACTAATATATATAATATTAACTATATATAATAATATTTAAATACATGTATTTTTTAATAATTTTAAATAGATAATTATATATGCATATTAGAAATAGGGAGTAGGAATTTTGGTGGGGCTTTGGAATTTGTGGTGCGAGGGGAAACGCCACATGTTGTGGCATTTTTGGTTTCCATTATAAAGTGTCACTTCATTTGGTGATTTTTAAACCCATTTCCACAATTAAATGAAACCTAAGCCCATTTTATTATATAATAAAAAAAATAACATGACCTGCAAAATCATCCCATGGGTAGTGTTCTAGATTGGGGGTAAGATAGGAAACAAAACATTTCCATTTACAGGGGTTTAAATAAATGACCAAAAGAATACATATATATAGTGAGAGAAATTAAATGTTGTATAAATATTAATATGAGTCAAATGTTAGATTATTGATTTAAATCAACATTTATTACCTATTTAATTTCTAACTCATTGTTTTAATCCAATTCATTCATATTTTGAAATATTTTTTTAACTACCCTAACTTGTTTAATTAATTAGATGTTTATTATTTTTAATTTGAAAATTTATTTATATTTCTAAAAGAAATTGATATAAAAAAATAATATTTTATAATTTTATTAACATGTTAATATAAAGAGTCATTCAATTATTAATAGTTAATTTAATACTATTAGATTTTTGATTTAATTTATAAATTTAAAATTAATAATATTCAAAATCCATATATAAATTCAATAGTTTCACTTTTTTTATCAATAATATAACAGATTAGTAATAATTATAAAATAAGGTTGCTTACAACCATATTAATTCTTATTATTAATAAAGGATTTTAATATCTATCAATTATAGCTAAAGGATGTGTGGAATGTTTGGTGAGGGAAAGGCATAAAAAATGAAATAATTTGAGAATGAGACTATGTAAGGGTGGTGGCCATGTTTTCAAAATGAAATCATTTCTCTATGATTACTATACACCTCCTTCTAGAGCGAAGATGATGAAGATGTTAAAAAAATTGATGATTGTAGTCTGATGAAAACATTATGTCACTAAACATACCTCAAGTCTAGCATTAGATAACAATGTGATGCTCGACATTCGATGTGGTCAATAATTCTCATCCAAAGAGGATTATATAGTGAAGGGAGGACCACATTAATTTTATCATGACATGCATTTTCGAACAATCACATTCCCCTGGCAACACCACCCCAGGGTACCCATGCAAGGAGTTCCCAAACATACACCAGCTCCGACACCAGACCACCCCGCTGTGCCTCACATTGGTGTGGAATGGTTCTCAAAAACTGTCCAAATACTGTATTTTAGACGACCCATTCAACGTGGTCAGCGATTCTTGTCAAAATTTGTTTCTCCTGTGAATGGAGGACCGAAAAACACGTATCATGATGGGTAGTTTCCAATTGTACGTTTCACCTAGGAACACTTCCCCAGGGTACCCAAGCATGTATATCACGAACATACCCCAACTCCAGTGCCAAATCACCCTAATGTTCCTCACACTGATGAGGAAAGGTTCACAGAAACTGGTTATATACTCAAGATTAACCAACCCATTCCATGTGGTCGGCAATTCTCATCAATAGTGGCTTCTCCGGTGATGGATGTATCGAACTACTCTTTTCATGAAAGCCATTTTCCAGCCGTCCCCTTTACCTTAGAACACTTCCCTGGGTTACCCATGGAGAACCCGAACATACACCAACTCAGTGATCAGAGCTCCATACACCTCCCATCAGACCAGGATCCATTAATAATATCGAAGATGCAAGTAAGAAAACCCATCTTTCTAGGTAAAAGATTCTAATCCATAGAGGATTCCCCGGTGGTGCAAGTACGGAAGAATGTTTATTATTACCAGGTTTGGATGAACCGTGACCCAGACCAGTGGATGTCAGTCACTCAGAGTCACATGGGTATCTTGGGTGGTGGTTTCGAGATATCTGGAGGCAACGAGGATGGGATAACAGTGCTGGAAATCTGGTCCATCTCAAGGAAGCATGTTGATGGTGAGGATTGGTGGTTAATGCATCTAATGGAGATGTAACTACTACTGAGGTCGATGGGGTTCTAGGACAACATAGGTAGTGGTGGCCTTCTTCGGTCAACACACTGAAGCCGAGAAGGGTCGATGGGGTTTTGAGCGGTGCGGTATGCGGGCAGGATGAGCGCCTTAGATGATTTTAGAGAAAGAGTGATGCAATATAGAGAATCAGGTTGACATCCCATGTACGAGGTAGATGACCTTACTAGTGTGATTTAGTGTAGTAGGGTCATTGTTTAATACATGTGGGTTAGGGTCAGTTTGTCATTGGGTTCATGGCTTCCATGTAATGGTTTGGAGAATAATACATTTTGATTATTTCCTTCAATAAAAGAGAAACACGTCCCCTTAAATGTTAAATAAATACCTGATTATCATATAATAAATGTACTTTATCATATTGTAAAAGCTATTATTTTGATAAATATAATGAAATTTTTATGTAAAAAAATATTTTATTAAATTTAATAAAAGACAAAATAATTTTTTTTTTAGAAAAAAATATATTTTTAATCATTTGAATAATATTCATAATTTTTTATCAAAATTTTAAAATACATGGAATATTTTTAATCATATATGAAATACATTATTTTGAGTCAAATTATATAAATATATTTTCATTAACAAAATTACATATCGCTATTTTTTTTAAGAAAACGTTTTTCCTATTAAATAAGAAAATACGAAATACATGTTTTAATATATATATATATATATATATTAATTTATTGGGATTTTTTTTTATTTTTTATAGAAAAACTAATTTTTTTGTGTCTGATATTATAAATTTTTTTCATCAAGTATTTTATTTCTAGTGGAATTTCCATAAGAATTTTCATTGGACGTTTTACTAGAATATCCCATTTAAATATATTTATATTTACATAATTATAAATATTTATTTATAGAAACAGACTTATAAATATATCTAATATTTATTTATAATAATATTTAAAAATATATAATTATAATATTATATAATTATAATTATATTTTTTATTTATATATTCCAAAATGCCGGAAGGACTTTGTAAAAATATAACTAATATTTATATTTATTTATATTATTAATTAATTTATTAGTATTATTTACATTTGTATCCGTATTTATTAATATAATTATTGAATGTAGGTAATGATATAATTAATATTTTTTAATATGTAATTATAAAATTAATTTTAATTAATATGTAATAATATAATAAAAATATAAAAATATAATTAACAATATAACAATTTAATTAGTAGGTAATAATATAATTAGTATGTAATAATATAATTAGCATGCAATAATACAATTAGTATGTAATAATATAATTAAAATTTAACAATATAATTTGAACAAAACATAGAATCGCAACATACACTACCTGATTGGGCAGGTCATTGCACCCAAGGGATAACCTACCTATTTTTTATAGCCTGAAGATTGTATTGAAATGAAGTACTATTATTAATGTTATTATTTACATTATTATTATTTAATTTCATTATTTACTTTATTGGGTTGTGCATTTCTCACCACCATTCTACCAAAATTAGCTCTCATCCGGATTCGAACTCGGGTCTGATGCATGCCAAGTGACGTAGGTGGTATGATGTAGGCATGGCATAGTCTGTGGACCTGCACATTTGTGAAGAAAAAAAATATTTGCAGGTTATGGGAACCTAGGCTACAGACTTTGTAATGGACTCCATGTCAACAGGGTCTTCAAGCCATAAAAATGCTTGGGTTATCCCTGGGGGGGTCATGACCGACCCTATCAGGTTATATGTGTATTATTTCTAGGTATCGTTGTAATTATACCCCAAGGTACCGATAATATATATATTTAGTAATAATATAATTAATAGGTAATAATATAATTAATAAGTAATAATGTAATTAGTATGTAATAATATAAATTATATTTTTATCCTTTTTTTCAATATCATTATTGTAAATTTGTAATAATATAATTAATATTTATAAATATATTTTAATAATTATATAATAATAAATATATTAATATTTATATAAATATAAATATATATTAGTAAAAATTGATTTATAATTATATATATTATATATATTATATATATTTATATATTTATATAAATAAATTCTTATCTAGAAATATATAATTATAATTATATATATACATACATACTCAAAACGGCCTGAATTCTTATAAGGTTTATCTTTTTTTAGATAATCTTCTTTTTAAACTTACCTATGGGAGAACACTTAATAATAAATAAAATTATATATATATATATATATTTACTTATATAAAAAAATAATATTAATAAATATTTTTATAAATAATAAATATTTTTATATTTATATTTAAAAATAATTTTATAATTATGTAATTATAAATCAATCTCTATAAATAAAAATTTATTATTATATAAATATAAATATAAATATAAATATATAAATATATAATTATTAAAATATATTTATAAACACATTTAAAATATGTCTACCCAAATATATATTTACAACTAAAAATAAATAAATTTATGAATATATATATATATATATATATATTAAATAATTAATATGCGAACAAATAATCAAAATGTAATAATATAATTAATATGAAATAATATAATTAATATTTATATACATATTAATTAATATAATTAATGTAAATATGTAATTGTATACTTAATATGTAAAAAGATAAGTAATATTTATTATTATGTAATAATAGAATTAATTTTATAATAATATAAATACTGTGTAATAATATAATTAATATGTAATATTATAATTACCATGTGATTATTCTAGTCATAACTCTAATCATGATTATAGTGACACATGACCTGAAAATTTTTCCTTTTGGTTGTGGGCTTGCCATTTTTGGTATAATTAATATGTTATATAATAATCAGTAATAAAAACGGCTTTGTCTCTGAACCTTATTAGTATAATTAATATGAAATAATACCAAGAATGTTCGGGGTCAAGCCCCTTATTATAAAAAGAATGAAAAATAAACAGTACATTAAAGAAAAAAGGAAAGCACACACTCAAATATAAAAAAAAAACTTAAGAATCACCATAATCATGATCATACTCATGATCAGAAGCATCAACATCATCACAAAACTCCCATTTATTCTTAATTATAATATTATCTACATTATTATTATTAACATTTTCATTTTTTATTATTGAATGTCATTAGTGACATTATTAATATGCATTAATATGTAATAATAGTATTAATATGTAATAATAAAATTAATATTAAATAATATGTAATAATATACAAACACATGTATTTATATATAATTGTAAAGTCATAATCCATTATCTATACTATATGGTGGGCAATTTCATCCATGTGTCATATCCATATCAATTTGGGTGATGGGCCCTCCCCTTTGCACATCCCTATTCCATCGAAAACGTGTTCCTCATCTGTTCCGTCTCCGCAGATTCCACCTCCTCCACTAACTATGATATGTGTGCATCTCTTCTATCTTCATATCCTCCTCCACCTCTCCACCAATTCCAAACAATTCTCATCAAAACCCTTACCCTTCAAATCTGTTTCTGCCTTTCCGTCACTACCACCGCCTTTCTGTCGACGCTTCCGCATCACTGCATACGCACAAGATGCGGTCCTAGATCAAATTTCGTGTTTTCGAAGATGGTAATCAACACAAGTGGAGTCGGTGGATGTGATGACGATGAGGAGACGTAGACGACAAGGAAGAAGCAGTTGATGCAATGTTGAGGTAGTGACGATATAACGTCATCGGATTTGAAGGATAAGTGTTTGGATGAGAATGGTTTAGAAGAGGCAGATAGGTTGAAGAGGATATGGAGATGGAGGAGATTCATGTGGAGCAGAGACATTGGAGGAGGTGGAATATGTGGAGACATATCAGATGAGGAACCTGTTCCCAAGTGAATAGGGATGTGCAGAGAGGAGGGCACATCACCCAAATTGATATGGACATGAAACAAGGATGAAATCCCCCCTATAGTATAGATAATGGATTATGTGATTACAATTATAAATAAATACATATATTTATATATTATTACATATTAATTAATATTAATACTATTATTACATATTAATGCATATTAATAAGGACATTAATGACATTAAATTATAATAAAAATTTAAATAATAATAATATAGTTAAAATTATAATTAAGAATAAATGGGAGGTTGAAGATGATGTTCATGCTTTTGATCATGAGTCTGGTCCTTAATATGCTGATGCTTAACTCTCTTTATTTATTTCTGAGTGTGGGTTTTCCTTTCTTCTTTCATGTATTGTTTATTATAAGGGGATTAACCCCAATCCTTTTTTATAATAAGGGGCTTCCCCCGAACCTTTTTTGTATAATTTCATATTAATTATACAATCAATGTTCAGGGCCAAGCCCCTTATTATTACTAATTGTATTATTACATATTAATTATACCAAAAAGGGAGGCCCAATATAGAAAAGGAAAAAATAGAAACTCAAGTGCCACCATAACCATGATCAATGTTATGACCAGAATCATCACATAATAATTATATTATTACATATTAATTATATTATTACATACTATCTATATTATTACACATCAATTATATTATTATATTATTAATTATATTGTTATATTTGAATTATATTATTACATATCAATAAATAATAAATGTATTTTTACATAATATTTATATTATTACATATGTACATTAATTATATTAATAAAAATGTATAATAATATTAATTATATTATTTCATATTAATTATATTGTTACATATTGATTATATTATTTCATATTAATTATTATATATATATATGTTTATATATATATATATATCTGTATATTTATAAATTTATTTCTTTGTAATTATAAAAATGTATTTGAATGAATATTTTTAAATATTTATATAAATATATTAGATTTATAATTATATGATTATAAATATTTTTAATGGGATATATATATATATATTAATAATTATAAAATTATAGAATTATTTATAATTATATAATAATAAATATTTATTTATAGAGAGTGATTTATAATTACATACTGATAAATATATTTTTAAATATTAATAAAAAATATATTCATTATTTATACAAAT
This sequence comes from Viscum album, assembly GCA_963277665.1. Classification (NCBI taxonomy): domain Eukaryota; kingdom Viridiplantae; phylum Streptophyta; class Magnoliopsida; order Santalales; family Viscaceae; genus Viscum; species Viscum album. The sequence continues at coordinate 188,314,640 of OY728144.1, forward strand.
ATATATTAATATTAATTAATTTATATAAATAAATATATATAAATAATAAATATATTTATAATTTTATTTATTTATACGGGTTCATTCAAAGCTGAGTTTAAAATGGAAATTATTCAAAAATAAGTAAAAATATATAATCTTTCTGGTCGTTTGGACTATTTGTGTATATATATTAATATATATATATAATTATAAATATATATTTATAAAAATGAATTAATTTTTATAAAAATATATATATATATATATAATAAAATTAATAATAAATCAATTTCTATTAATACAAACTTATAATTATATAAATATTAAAATATTTATTATTATATAATTTTTAAAATATATTTATAAATATTATTTATATTATTACTATTAGAATTATTTTATTGATAAATATGAAAAAAATATAAATTATATTATTACATACTACTTATATTATTACATATTATTTATATTATTTAATCTTATTTATATTATTACTAATTATATATATTATTGGTACATAGGGGTAGAGTTATAATGAAACAAGGAAATGAAATACACACAACCTGATAGGGAAGGCCATGACCCACCCCAAGGATAACCCATCCATTTTTATGGCTTGAAGTCCCCTTGGACATGGAGTACATTAAAATGTCTATAGCCTAGGTTCCCAGCATCTAAACCTATTTTTTTATTAAAAAATGTACGGGTCCTCCGTATGCATCATACCTTCATCATACAACCTGCATCACCTAGCGTCCATTAAACCTGGATTCAAATCTGGGTGGGAGCGAATTCTGGCAGAATGACGCTGACACAAACATGAACCAATAAAGTACTTAATGAATTTAAATAATAATAAAAATGAAAATAATAATACTAATAATAGTACTTCTTATCGAGAGGGTCTTTTGGACATCAAATAATTGGTGGGTTATACCTTGGGGGGAGGGGTCATAACCTTCCCTTTTAGGTAGTGTATGTTGAAATTCATTGTTTCATTGAAATTATATTGTCACATTTTAATTATATTATTACAAACTAATTATATTATTAAATATTAATAATAATATTATATTATTAATTATATTATTATATATTTGTTATATTATTACATATTATTAAATATTACTTTATTATTACATATTAGAAAATATTAATTATATTATTACGTATTAACAAATAAAAATATTAATAAATATAACTATAAATTTAAATAATACAAATAAATTAAATAATAATATAATTAAATATAAATATTAATTATATTATTACATAGGCCTTCCATTCATTCAGAGTATATAAACAATAAATATAATTATAAGTATATAATATTATAATTATACATTTACAAATGTTATTTTATTTGTATATATATATTAAATATAATTATAAACATGTTTCTATATATAAATTTTTATTATTAAATAAATATAAATATCTTTAAACAGGGAAATCTAGTGGAAATTCCACTAGAAATAAACTTCATGCTTAATAAATTTATAACGTCTTACAAAGAAAATAATTCTTTTAAAAAAAACATAAACTAATATTTTTTCTCATAGAATTATATATATATATATATATATATATATATATATATTAAAACATGTATTTATTGTTTTCATATTTAATCAGAAAACCATTTTCGTTAAAAAATAATAGTGATATGTAATTTTTTTAAAGAAAATATAATAATTTAATTTGTCTCAAAATTAAGTATTTTTTATATGTTTAAAAATATTCCATGCATTTAAAAATATTTATGAAAATTTATTAATATTATTAAAATGAATAAAAATCATTTTTTCTTTTAAAAAAATAAACTATTTTTTCTTTTATTAAAATGAAGAAAATATTGTTTACATAAAAAATTCATTATAATAAGAAAAATAGTTAGTTTTAAAATATAATAAGCACAATTTATTATATGATAATCGGGTACTTTTTCACATGTAAGGAAAAGTGTTTCTTTTTATTGAAGGAAACAATAATAAGGTCTTATTCTTCCAACCATTACAAGGCAGCAGTAAACCCAATAGAAAAATTGACCCTAACCCACAGGTATTAAACTATGCACCATGATGCACATAATCGAACTAGACTAGTCATCCACCCCGCATACCCGACATCAACCTGCTTCAATTCATTGCATCACTCCTTCTCCAAAGTCATCGACGTCGATCATCCTGCTCACATACCTCACCGCTCAATTCCTCATCGACCCTTCTCGGCTTCAGTGCGTTGCTTGATGAATGTCGTTGTTGCCTATGTTGTCACCACACCCCATCCACCTCAGTAGTAGTTACATCTCCATTAGTTCCCTGAACCACCAATCCTCATTTTCTATATCCTACTTTAGAATGGACTAGATTTCCAGCACCGGTATCCCAACCTCTTCGCCTCACAATATCATGCCACCACCCCACGATACCCCTGTGACTTGGAGTCACTGACATCCACCGGTCCGGGTCGCTGGTAATCCCAACCTGGTCATAATAAACATTCTTTCATACTTTCATCACCATATAAGCCTCTGTGGATGAGAATATTTTACTTGGCGGGATCGGTAGGATTTCTTGCCTCTCTAACGTTATTAATGGAGCTGGATCTGATGGGAGGTGTACGCTGCTCCGGTCCCTGAGTTGGGGTACGCTCCGATTCTCCTTTGGTAACCTGGGGAAGTGTTCTGATGCAAATGGGATGGATGGAAATTCACCGTCATGAGAAGAGTTGTGTGATACATCCATCACCGGAGAAGCCACAATTGATGAGAATCACTGACCACGAAGAATGATCTGGCTAATATCCAGTATATAACATATTTCTGTGAACCTTGTTGCGTCAATGTGAGGCACAACATGTTCCTGTGGCACCAGAGTTGGGGTACATTCAGGATAGCCATGCTTGGGAACCCCAGGGGAGTGTTCCCAGGAAAAGGGGACTGTTGGAAATTTCCGGCCATGATAAGTGTTTTGATGTCCTCCATTCACTATAGAACCCTCTTTTGATGAGAATTTCCGACCACATAGAAATTCGGGGATCAAATTGTTATCTGATTCAGGAGTTGAGGTATGTCTAGTAACGTCCATTTTTCGTCAGAATAAAATCATCCATCTTTTTAACATCTTAATCATCATCATCCTCCAAGGATGACTATAGTAATCAAAGCATAAGGATTCCAACTTGAAAACATGGCCACCACCCTTATATACTTACCTCCTCCAATTATATCCTATTTTTATGCCTTTCCCTCACCAAACATTCCACACATCCATTAATAGCAATAATTTCTAGATATTCAAATCCTTTATTTATTACATGAATTAATAAGGAAGTACCCCACCCTATTATTTAATTATTATTAATATATTAAAATACTATCAAATAATATTGAAACAATTAAATTTATTTATATATTTTTTATATTAATCATTTTATATTTATAAATGAAATATAAAATCTAATAGGATTAAATTAATTATTATTAATTAAATGAAATTTTATATTAAAATGTTAATAGAATTATGAAATATTTCTGTTTTGTGTGATATCAATTTCTTTTATATTTATAAATATTTTTTCAAATTAAAAATAATAGACATCTCTTTAATTAAACGAGTTATAGTAGTTAAAAAAATATTTATATATATAAAAGTATAGGATTAAAATAATGAGTAAGAAATTAAATGGGTTATAAATGTTTATTTTAAATCAATAGTCTAACAATTGACACATATTATCATTTATACAACATTTAATTTCTCTATCTATTTATTTTTAATATTTTTTTATTTGAACACTAATAAATGGATTTGATTTGTTTCCTATCATACCCACAATCTAGAACACTTCATAGGGGAATATTCTTCTAGGAATCTTTTTTTTTATATTTTTATATAATAAAATTTGTTTAGGTTCCATTTAATTCGGGAAATGGGTCTAAAATTCACAAAATGAAGTGACACTTTATAAAGGAAGCCATAAATGCAACATCATGTGGCATTTTCCCCCAAACCCCAAATTCCAACGCCCCACCCGCCATTCCTCCTCCCCATTTCCAATATATATGTAATTCACTATTTAAAATTATAAATAAATACATGTATTAAATTATTATTATATATTAATAAATATTAAATATATTATTACATATTAATAATTTTATTACATATTAATATATTTTAATAAATAAATTAATTACATTTAATAAAAATAACCATCTAAATAATAAAAATTATAAAGTAGATAAAAAATAATTTAGAATACATATTAATTATATTATTTTATATTAATAAATCTGCTAATATTAATTAAATTATAAAATTATTAATAAATATTAATTATATTATTACATATTTATAATAATTAAATTAATAAATATGAATAGAAATATTAATTATATTGCTTATTATATTATTTCATGTTAATTATTCCATGAAGGATCCGAGCCAATCCCCTTTATTGTCACTAATTATATTATAACATATTAATTATACCAAAAAAGAAATCCCACATTCAAAAGGAAAAATAGCAACTCAAGCGTCACCATAATCATGATTAGAGTTATGACTAGAATCATCACCCAACTATTATATTGTTAAATATTAATTATATTATTACATTTAAATTATATTATTACATTCAAATTATATTATTACATATTAATTATATTATTATATTATTAATTATGTTATTATATATTAATTATATAATTACATATGTATAATAATCAAATTAATAAATTTGAAAAAAATGAAAATAATACTAATAATGTAGTTAAGGATATAATTAAAAATAAATACTAACTATATTATTACACATCAATAATGAGGTTTATATTAGTCATATTATTACATTTTAATAAATATTAATTATATCAATGCGGGTCTAGCGAAGATCCCGAGCTCTCAAAAATTTATTAAAATTGAAGAAGAGATAACAAGTACATGGGTAAGAGAATGATAGAAAAAAAAGAGAATCCCCCTAACATTTGAGAAACAACACATCAAACATTTAAATAATCATGATTTTAGTTATGTTCAGTGTCATCGCCATTAATAGATTCCCAATCTAACTATATGGTTAGATCACTGAAAAGGGAACTTTACTTTTTCATAAGCACCATCTACTCCGGCATGAGCCTGGATGATCTAGAAGAACCACCTCATCTACGCCCTTGAGTAACATCCTCTCATCCATGTTCGCAGCTACGACCCTTTTGGTTCCTACACCTTCTCCAAGTAAACTGGTGCATAGTCACATCCTGGTCACCCTTTTCATTTGTATCTATAACCTTAGACACATGACATGTATCATCAATAAGAGAATCACGAACCTTAAAAATAATGACCTCAGTGACAATTTCTGGATTATTTTTCCATTCATAAACATTAGGTGATTTATGTTGGAAAAAATATTTCCTAAAATTAATTTGAATCCATTCATTATACACAATCAACACCTCGTTTTTTCCATCACCTTCCCTCTTAATAAGTTCCAAAAATTCTGACAGAGCAGATGCATTCATGGCCCTAGTTTTTTGAATCATATTTATTGGTCTTAGCGACTCCTTACGTGCATTGAGATCATTATCAACAACAACACAAGCCCATAATTTATTCATATTATATCATTGTGAAAGTGATGCACAGTATTTAAGTGGGGCTGCCTCTATGGATTCAGAAATATGAGTATTATAATTCTTTCTTGTTCTGAATTAGTTTGCAACAAAACATCATCAATATTGCTCTACTATGAGATAAGCTACTCAGCAGCAAGGTCTTCAATTTTTTCCTTTTGGAATGACATTATCATGCACATCTTCATCAACAGTCTGCACGGCTTCATCTACATTATTCTAATCAACCGCATTTGCTTCATTTATAGGAACAAGTTCACAAGAAACACCACCCACAAGTTTCTCTTCACCCAGTCCCAGCCGAGATGACATCAAGCCATTTTTCACCCAAATATTTTTTTCATGCTCACGAGAAGAACAAAAATGGAAAACCATAAGTCTTCTGTAACCATACCTTTCATTAACAATTACCCAACATTCTAAAAGAATTTAGTAAAATGTTTATAGATAATCTTTAACTCGCACTCCTCGTCATCTGTAGATAAGAAAACTCTATCTAACTTTTTTGAACTTAATTCAATTTCAACAAAAAACCTAGAAAATTTCCCTTACCTTGCATCTCTTGTTTATTTATACATGATTATGGGTAAACCAAGTGTCATCGCCAAAATCATGGGGGATTATTATACACTAAAACGTCCAATACAATCCATTAACCTGAACATAATCCAGCGAAGATGAATTTCCTGCTTTGAAAGGATCAAAACAACATCCTCAATCTTTAATGTGAACAAATAGTATCTTCAAGGAGATGGATGTAAACCCCCCATCTCATGATTTTAAATATTCTGAGGGAATGAATATATGGAATAATCCCCATCTTAATGAAACACAACACCAATTGGAAAAGCCCCAAATAAAGGGATACATCCTATAAAACCCCTCAGACAATAAAGTTATTATTGCTAGAGAAGTTGTATTTGTTGTGAGGGATCAAATCCTTAAAAATTATAGTGGGGAAGAGATTTAATTTTATTAATTTGATGCTCGTGATAAACAAGAGTTGGTTATAACAAATTTCCATTGGTCCCCAAGGAATAATTAGTTCCTAAAACACAATTACATCGTAAGATTGTAAGAGAGGTAAGTGAACCAGAGAGATATGGCTTCTTAGTCACTGAGGATGGTGACTAATTATTGTTTTAAAATGATAAACTGATCTCCTAAAAGGAAGCTAAAAAAGATTATAAGTTACAAGATTACTATAATATATGATTTCTATGATGAATTCCATTTATCATAACCATGATTGTGTTCTGATTGATGCGCTAGTTTATTTAAAGCCTATTAGATGAAAATGGATATTCAGATGAAATCTAGACATGGAAGGTAATGTAAGTACATATAAATCAAATATAGAGGAAAAAGGGTTTTAAAAGTGTCAATGAATTGCCTATGATGAAGCCTTCTCTCCATTTTCCATTTTTAATTTCATAAGATCCATAGTTATGATAGCAGCTTACCATGACTATGTGATTTTGTAGATGGGGGTCAAAACTACATTCCTTAATGAGAACATTCAAGAAGATGACTGTATGACACAAGAAGAAGGGTTTATGAATCTAGGTGATTCAAAAAATATTTTCAAGTTGCAGAAAACCATTTATGGATTAAAAAAAGCATCCTAGTCATGTAACATTCGATTTGATGAATCCATAAAAGAATTTGGTATCATTAAGAATAAATGTTATACATGTGTTTACAAAAGGATTAATGGGAATGTGGTTTTTATCATAGTACTGTATGTCGATGAAATATTTCTTATTGGATAATGGATACCATTCATACAGTCAGTTAATGACTATTTGAACAAGTTATTCTCCATGAATGATTTAGGTGAAATAAACTACATTATAGGGATCATCATCATTCATGATATATCCAAGATGATTCTTAGACTATGTCTAAGTACATACATTTAATAGATGATAAATGGATTTAGTATGGAACAATCAAAGAGAGTATTGGTTCCAATGCCACATGGATTAAATATATCTAGAAAAATATATCCCCAGTCACACCAGAAGAATGATTGAATGAGTAAGATTCTATACGATTCAACAATAAGATCAATTATGTATGCCATGTTATATACTAGACTAGATGTTCCATATGTACTGATCATGTTAGGAAGATATCAAGAAGATTCTGTAGAACATCATTGGATTGCAGTTAAGAACATCCTTATGTATATGAGAAGAATTATGGATATGTTCCTAGTTCATGGAGGAGATGAGAATCTTGTCATCATAGGGTATGTTGATGCTTCTTTTTAGGTAGATTAACATGATCTAAAGTTGGAATCAGGATATTTTTTATGTCTCAACAAAGGAACCGTGAGCTTGAATAGTTCAAAGCAGTTAGTTGTCGTTGAATTAATAGTGTATTTCGAGAATATAGAAGCTTCTGATATAGTAAAAGAAGCCATATAGATTTGGAACTTCTTCAAGGAGCTTTATGTGTTTCCTATCAATAATGACCCTATCATATTATATGTTGATAATACTATAGTTGTCGATCATGCAAAAGAGTCAAGGTCACATCAACAAACAAAGAAAATACTCAATTTGTATCACCGATTGAGGGATTTCTATCAAACTGGTGATGTTGGAGTGAGTAGAGTAGCCATGGGAGAGAACGTGGAAGACCCCTTTACTAAATTCATGTCTCAAAAAAATCATGAATATCATGTGAGAGCTAGTGGAATGATGGTTGTTTGTAGTTTGATCTAGTTATAGTGGGTGTTTTCTGGAGTTGGTTCCCTTGAACCAACGTCCCTAGTACTTTATAATAAAACCTTATTCGTGGATTTTAATATTAATAAACTACTTATCACATAATTATTTTTATTCTGCAATTAATTTTATGTGATAATGTATGAAGAGTAGATTTCCCACTAAGAGGTCATAGCAGATCCCTACTATGATGATAACCCGAATGTGCTATGGCACCATTCGTGAATATATGCTCTATATATTGATGATATTATTTGGGGGAAATAAATTATATTGTCTATCGGTGGTGAAGACATATAGGAGTTTGAGGGTATTTCTATTGGTGTGTGACTATGGTAATATCCTTGAGAATATTTTGAGAATGAGACCCGATTTTAGGAATCCACATTTAGAAGTTTCATTAGATGTTTTTATCTATCTACGGTGATGTAGTATATATTCATTGTGTCATCTGTAATACTACAATGATTAATAATTTGAAAATGTGCATGCACCTTCTTGTAGAATTTGATATCGTATGCCCTTTGATTTAAATGATATAACCTAATTAAATCCATTAATATAGTCTTCAATAGGCAAGTTAAATTCTCGGAAGTCAAAGAAATATAAATCCAGTACATAAGATGATGACAAAAGAATAAAACCCACATGATTAGAGATATCATGAAAATGATATTATATTACACGATATGAATTTGTATGAGGTGAATATTATCGCGTCAATCAAACTTATCTCCCTATGGGTGTCATGACGTGTTGGTAGATGATACCCTTGGACTTTAGGTAGATATGCCTTAATACACTTAGAGTGAGACCAATAGCACTACACAATATGTGTATCCCATATCTCAGATAAATAATTTTTTTTTTAAAAAGTTGAATAAATATTATTCCATGTTTTGGTTAAATAATTATTCATGTACGCCCCATCACATTTATTTCAACACTTGTTATTCGAGAGAATATATTAGCAGAGTAATAATTAATAAATATTTGTTTTCAATTTAGTGAATATAATATTTATATATAATTATTGTAAAATAATGTGTTGAAAATAATTTAATAAATAAATATCCATTATTCCAAGCCTGATAAATATAATGGAGGATTCATGGACTGAGTTTAAGGGTCTGGTGGGAATAAAAATAGTGAATATTATTTAAATAATATTTAATAAATATTTTTCTTGTTAAGTGAAAGTCAATAATAATAATAATAATACTATTACTATTTTACATGGGGTTTCTGTATAATTAAAAACATATGGGCACATGTGAAAATATTTTATTATAACCCTAGTGATATAAGTAGCCAATTATGTTATTCATCTCATAACCTAGCCAAACATTTCATTGTGCACAATTGATTGTAGAAGAAGATGTCAAGCCTAGGGAGTTCATCTTTCTCTATGAATTCCTTCTACACGAGTGCAATCCTCATCCACCAGATGAAGGAGAATGCTTTTAAAGTGATTATTAAGGCGATCAAAGGTGGTCATTGCAAGCAAAAGGGTCTTCCAAGCCAGCACATAGATACTTCTTCTATGATGTTGGGAGATACGTGAACAACGTGTGGATCACTGCTAGAGGAATCATACACTTGGATTATATGATGCAATGGTGGTGCACTGTATATTTGTATCTAGATGTTTAAATGAAGAAATAATTCCTTCATTATAATTTTTGTTTTGATTTAATTAATTATAAATAACATGTGATGATATTTTTTTCTTGGTTTTTAGTTCATCTTAACATTTTCTATTATTTGATTCAATTCCATTGTTCATAGTGTTCCTCATCCGAATAGACCTTAGATTGATTCTAAATAATAAAAAATAAAATATGTGAAACATCCCTCCCATGCTTCCACTACGCCTAGAACCGACAATTAGTATATTCTCCTCACTGAAGGGTGAGAACCAGAATCTTTTGATAAGGCGATTGAATGAGATTAGATGTAAAATTGGGATACTATAACGGATAATGAGAGACGATCATTTCATTAAAACAAAAATTTTGTGATGATAATGTTACCTAATTTTAAGAGATATTAACAAAATAGGTGGATTTATCTTAATAAAAAAATATCATTTTTTCCTTAATATAATTCAACGATAGTTGTTAATGTCTTCTATCAGAAGAAGTGTATTGATTTTGATGAAAATTTCTTTCCAATTTTCATGATATATTTCATTTGATATATTCTCAGTTTGGCTACTAGTTTATATCTATATGTTGAGACAATTTATGTGAAGGAAACTTTTATCTATTTTGAGTTAAAGGAGGACATTTATATGTATTATTTTGAAGGTTTTTATGAAATAGGTAATGAGGATTATATCTGTAGGTTGAAGATGAGATTGTATGGTATGAAGTAATATTATAGGTAGTGGTATAAGAAGATTTAGTCTTTTATTTTTGATCATGTATTCATGTTGACCTATTCATGTTATTTCTTCAAATATTGTTTTGTTATTATTTTAATGTTTTGTTATTTATTTTGATTTTATGTTTATTATTGGTTATGATGCTTTTAAAATATACCAATTAATGTAGAATATTGGTAACTTTTTGTTATGAAACACTTGGGTTCAATGTGTTAGATTACTATTATTAATATCTTTGATGATATAAATTCCATGAAATCTTGTCTATATCAAGAGATATACATTGAAAGGTACATCAAATATTTTCTAAGATAAATTCAGTGTGGCCATTAATCCAATTTCTTTACATTTTTAGATGAGTTATAACATGTAACCTTTTATTTATAAGATGAGAGGTGATATGGAGCACATATATTATCATTATTTTGGTTATTTTATGTATGTGATGGTATACATTAGACCATATATATATCATGTGGTTTTTCTATTGATTTTATTTCTATAAAATCCATGTAGAAAATATTAATATCGATGGAGTGTGTGTTTTAATACCTTCATGGTCCTTTAAATATGATATTGGTGGGAGAACAATGATTTAAAGATTTATATATTCAAATATTATTGGTTATATGAATTCATGGATGTGAAATTTAGGTTATTTGACCACTTTTATTGGGGGATTTGTTTCTCAGTAGTCTAACTTATAAAGGATTGTTACATTATCTAAAACAATGTAAGAGTTTATTAATATTATATATGAATAAATGAAATAGATTTGGATGAATATTATTATCGATGGACTTAATTATATTGAATAAATGTATATTTTATATTTTAATATTTAAAATACAATCTTGGGTGAGAATTACACTTTTTATGGTATATTAAAACATTTTAATGTGAACTATAACATGATATGTAAATTCATCAATTGTAGAAAGTTGGAGGTTTAGAATATTCACATTTATTATTATAGAAAATACCAATTTAAAAATATTTTATTGAATGGTAAATTTGAAACTTAATAAAATATTACAATGTTAGAGATGATCCCTAGTTGAGTCAAATGTGTAAATTTTCTGGGGACTTCCTCATGTTGGAGTCTCATAATCATTTTTTAAAAAGTTTAAAAAACTATAATGGGAATTGTGTCTTTTTTGTGAAGATAGAATAAAGGGATGTCACATTACTCTATTCCTCTCATGATTATTCAAGAACCATGGATTAAAAGTTTCAGTTGGATCAATAACTAAAAATAAATTCTTTTAGTTTTACTATATTCATGTGATGACTGTAATTATTCTAACTCTAGTGATCTTTTACACTTTATTCGGATGGTGAACCTTAAACACACATAGTTAGATAATTTATTGGATCTCTTAATGAGGTAGTGTTCATAATTATGAAACTACTTTTGGACTTGATCTATTTTCTATCCAAGATTTTATCTTATTAAAGTACTAATTTTCAGATCTCTATCAAATTTTTTCAATATCTATAATGTAATCAATTTTTTATTGGACCTAGTTTTTCCAGTAAGTCACATCACCCCATTAGGTTTTCCAAATAAAAAAAATATCTTGACTATATATATATATATTAGCCTATTGAACATCTACTTATTATTATTTTCTTTCTCCGAAGTGAAATATATATTATTTCATTATGTGTCCACATTTTCATTTTTTCTCATTTTTCTCTCACTGCCTTTTCTGTCACCCACTCCAAAACATAAAATTAGTAGATAGTATATTTAATGTAGTAACGTATACTTGTCTTTGTTGGTTATGTTTAATAATACTTCACTATTCAATTTAAAAAATAGTGTGTTCTATTAATATAGGCTAAAAATTTCTATCAGATTTTTAAAATTCCTGGATTAGGTGAAACACAGTCTACAGTATAGTGAAAAGGAAATATAGAATTTTATTTATATCATAATACTCATTCTAAACCCACATATCATGAGATGTTTTTATTGATAAATGATGATTTTATTGACACACCATTGGGTGGAAATTTTGAATAATGAAATTTACTAGGAATAACCTTCCTCCTTTCACTATTATGATATTGAAAAGGAATTAATTCATGGTCCATATTCTACAAGAAAAATATAAGTCATGAAAAAATGGACTTACATAAAACTAATTCTAGTTATGGTAATTATTAGGTTGAAATTATAGAGTTTTTAGATATATATTAATTAAAGGAGAATGATATGGGTGTCTTATGAGGCCTTTCTTCCCATGAGAATCCTAGTGCTTGAATTCAATGTGGTCATGAATGATGGATCTAACTTAAACCTAAAATAATTTTCATATTTCAGATGATTTAGTGTAAGGATTGGATCTATATATTCTCTATGATCATTGAGGCTCCATTATGGAATTTATGGATAAATAAGATCTTTTTCATATAATATATATATATTTGAATTGAGGTATTTAATCGCCACACATTTAATATTTATTCTCAAAAAATATTATACACATGTGAATAGGTGAATGAACAAGAGGAAAAATTTCTCCAAGAGGAGGATGTAGATAATTTTGGTGTCTCTTTACTATCCACCCTTTATGTTATTATAGGATATATATTAACTTTGGTTTATTGTATTTGAAGGGGAAGCTGTCGTATAACAACTAGAACAAAAGTTAGTTGATACTATGGATATAATGGTTGGGAATTTATATATTATGGATACTTTAGTATGGGATGAAGTCATTTTATAGGCTCATGCTACTCAATTATAGCCATAGGTAGAAGTTGATAATGTGAAAATAAGTAAACATTGATTGGTAGTTGATTTATATCACCTACCAATGGCTATCGAGAAATGGGAACTGATGTCAATGATATCACGATTTTTATATAATATTTATTTTGCCTTCCCTTTATAGTGGGTATTTTGGCAAGGGGATTTGAGATCTGGATATCAATTACTTTAGCCATTTAAATTAATGAAAATGACCCCATTCAAATAGATATCTTGTTGTCAGACCTTCTCACAGACACATGTAGTTTTTCACAATGAGATAGGGTTTGATAAATTTTATGTTCTAATATGGTATAAAAAATCATCCATTTACATTTATTTGAAAAATAATGGTGTTTGGGATAAAAACACATGATTCACCCCTAGCTTCTTAGAGGATATACACATGAATAATATAAAAAGATAATAAATACCACATGATTATGAAGGAAATGAATTTGTAAACTATGATTCCAATATATTTTATTATGAAATATGAGTTTGGTTGGATTATTATATTTTAATCATATGCATCAAATAGATATTGGTAGGCCTTTTTGGGTATCATGTTCTATAACCTAAAACCGAATTTAATTTCTCCAATAAAGGATAATGTCTTAATTTCTCCCATTCATGTGAAATTGGAGGGGGTATAGGTAGTCCATATATGGGGAACATATTGCATCACCATAATTCAAGAACGATATTCTTGGATATTAGATGAAGTGATTTCATCAAGAAAATGTTGACTTAGATGAGTGTAGGCAGTCCATTATGGTGCTCATTTACCCTCTTCATAATTTAAATTTAATGAGGTGAACTTACCATAACATAAATACAAATTACATCCTTTTAGAAGAATATTGATTACATCTCAAAATAATTCACACACCCAAAACCTATCAGTTTTTGGTTTTCATAAATTATCTACATGATCATATAATTTTTAAATAAATCTTTATCATCTCACAAAAAAATCTCCAAACATGATATCCTTATTTACCAATGATGTTGATACACTTTTATTGGATGAACATAAAGGTTCTTGATTTATTTATTATTATTTATCACTCATATGATTCATGTCATTTTAAATGATATAATTTTATGAATTGAATCATGTTTATGGTATTTATGAACGTTGTATGTTATGGTTATTATCTCATATCCATATTCTTAAGTTATTCTTTTATATGATCACCAATTGACATCTTCCATGTTTTCCCTTACTGAGAATGTTTTCGTAAACATTCTTATTTTTCATTCTACTGTTTATTAAGAGTTATTTTAATTAGCTTATTTATATGAAAATTAAAAAATTTGATTATATTTGTGAGAGATATTGAAGATATTTCCTAAAATAATAAGATTGGGTATCTAGTATCCCATGATGATAAATCAATACAGTCCTTGGGTGTGTATTTTTAAAATATATTTAATATTTATATAAAAATTTGTAATATTATTTTATGGAAATATTGGTTTGATACATAGTGGATTGAGGATTTTCTTGATCATGAATGTATAATATAGGAGACTATAAGGATATTAATAGACCGGGTGTTGGGCCCGAGGATGACTTAATTTATCACCTCTGTTAGTTAGTTATTTGGAGGTTAGTCTTGGGAGATAATGGTTGACCTCAATGAGTGTAGCCACCAAATTTTAGATGATCACCCTATCTAGGGTTAGTGGAAAATGGTGTCTTTTATGCTATTGGGGCCTAGTTCATTGAGGTATTTGGATTTTTCAAGTTTCATGGAGATGTTATTGTAGGTTATTTAAAAAATTATTAGTCATATGATATGCTAAATACATAGTAATGTCCTTTAATGGCCTAAATAGATCCCCTACTACTAGTTCTTATCATTTCATTGAATTCCTATAGCTTTTCAAATTCACTTCATTGTTTTAGAAATTTGGAATGAGATCCAAGGGCCTAGACTTACTGTTTTTCCTTTTATTGGAATTTGTATCTTCTTCTTGATCATGTATACACACATTATGCTTTGGTAGTGTGAGCCATGTTTCACAATTTTTCTGGTTGGGGATTGAGCGATGGTAGATTTACCTCGAGTGTCAAGATAGAACCTCTGGTTGAATATTTTCATTTTATATACCCCTTTTGTTATATTATCTATATTGTTTAATTTATTCAAGTAGTAATTGTTCTTCTAATTTGGGAATATCAGGTGTCTTATACACATGTTATGATAGAAGATTTTAGGACCTCTATTAGGGGTGGACTACTAGGATTTGTTTCTAACCCCATGTTCGTGAACATCAATTTAAATGAATTCCTTATTTTTTTCTCTGTGGTCATAGGATTTGGTGGGTCGAGAAGAGTCCCAATGTTATTTGTTTGGACATGATCTCTCAGGTGGATCTAAGGTTTCTGATAGAGCTGTTCAATAGGATAGGGGAGTTGGTATGTGGTTCATTTGAGAGTAGTCATGGAACCTCATGTATTTATTTTATGTATTTTATTTTCAATGTGTAGTCTACCTAGTGGGTGAACCGGTATATTTATTTCTTTTCTTTTAGAATGTATACATCTATAAATTAATTAATTTTTTTCTTCTATTGAATTTTATAATTATTTATTCATACTCATGCTCATGGATCTGTATGTATTTAGTGTATTTCTGTAATTTTTTTTCTATGATATTATGGAATTGAATCCCAACATTATCCTTCTAGGACAGTTAGTCATGTGAAAATCATCTAGTAAATTGGAAGGTGCACTTGAGGCCTAATTGAAATCCAAATCGTGTGATGGGTCAGGTGGTCCCGAGATAGTTTGTGAAAACATTGATTTACTGAATTTTTTCTTTATCATACAATTTGGGGAGATCGCATACATGAGGTATATGAATGTATTAGAAAATGTGATGGATAGAAAGCAATTTCATCATGAACACCTATTCTAGTAAGAAATACAATTTATCTGGGATATGTGATTTTTGTTCCCAGTTTCACTATAATGGTTCTATTTTTTTCACATAGGGTGATTAAATAGTATTGATGGATTTTTTGATTTATTATTTTTTAGAATTTTTCCTGATGGAAAGAGGTCTGTGTTGATGCATCATGATAGAATGGTAGGATCTTCATGAAATGTTTCTAAATGTATGTGTTTTTTATAAAGAATGATGTTTGATTGATTAATGTGTCATCAAAAACATATATAAAATATCCCCATATATCATCTTTGTTCAATTCTACTCAAGGAAACCATGAATTCATTTCTCATATGACATGGAACATGGATCCTTTGGATAAAGATATCTAGTGATAGTGATGCAATCTCTAAGTTGAGGGATGAAAGGGATCCCTTGTTGGTTGGTGTAGGCTATGGGATTATCTGTTAATTTGGTAGGATTTGATAATTCAACAATGTATGTGATTTTTCTACATTGAGATCAGGTTTCACTATGTTTGTGGTTTCCCTATGAAGTTCTTATTTGAGTCCAAGGTTACCTTAGACCTTTGATTTATATCACTGTGTGTGATCTTGACTTCTTAGATGGTTTGAAAATGGGGGTATATATTGATGCCTATCCTTTTTTAGTTTTGGTCTTACCTTGGGTAGTGAGGTGTGATCATGGTTAGTGTATCATGGTTTTTTATCAAATCTTGAGTGGAGAGTTCATGGGTATTGTATCATAGCAAGAGGTATATAACTGGTTTTTATGGAGTGTCTAGGGTTCTCTCGTTTGTTTGAACTGGTCTGTGTTAAGAGCATGGTTAGTGGTTTTAGGTGTATTATCCTTGGTTTGTTAGTTCATGGATTATATGAGAATTAGTTTTTCTGAGAGGTTTTTGGAGAATCACTCTAACGTGAGGAGTAGAGTGGTGGTTGGATGTTCCTTTTTGGGTAATGTCCTTATTTAGTGATGGAATGTGCACATTGGTTAGAAACAATGCTTGTTGGTTCACGAGGCAAATGCTTGAGGGGAAGTTTAAGGGAATCATTATTTTGGGGATGGAACCATAGGCTTCTGGAGATTGTGTTCCTTATTTTATGAGGTCATTTCAGTGTTTGGATGTCTTTCATAGTTAGGTAGTAATAGTATGTGGTTTGTGTTTTTTGTTAGAACTATTTTGTGATCAATGTTTTCATGTATAGCCACTGAATTTGGTAGTTCATAGATCTTGGGATGATAAGTTTAGTGTTTAGTATAGGGTCTCTAATAAGGGATCATTTTATTTTGATTTTTAGTACAAATAATAACCATGAAAGCGTGGCCCATCTATCCTTCAGACCGTCAGAACATGAAGCTTGAGGTGTTAGAAAAGATACAACATGGATAACTGAATTGTGGAAGCCAAGAATTCATAGAGACGTTGCTTTTTGATCCTTCGATGTCGGCTCTTCCTATCATTGTGAAGGAGAATTCACCAGGTGTTGGTTTGTTCTCCCACCAATAGGGAACATGTATTGTGATGGGGAGGAGCATTAGACGAGATAGAGTAAAATATACCTCTTTTTATCGGAGTTATGGGTGATGTGGGATCGTTTTTTGGACTATCATGATTGTGTTGGATGTTATAGTGTTTATGGTACATCCTGTTAGATAGTAGACTATTGAGGATTCTTGTGGGTAAGAAGCATTTAAGTTTGGAATCTCTTCATGAACCGCATCATTATGATTTGAGAAATATATGGAAAATTTGAATTTGATTCTCTTAGGTGGTGTTTGAGGGGAATAATGATAAATTCTATGGTTATGAAAACATGTTTAATTTTTATGAACACATTTTAGGTCTCGAAATATATTTTTTTACTATAGGGTGGGATTTTTGTAATCTTACAAGTTGTTTGAATTTTATCGATACATTTAACAATTGAGTAATTATACTTTTTGGTGCATGTCCATTAAAATATATCCTCTACTTGGAGATTCATATTGGAATTACAACTTAAATATTGTGTAAAATATGGGGGGTGGGGGTGGGGTTGGAGATTCATAGGTGAGGTATTACCGTATGTGAGGAAGCGATCCAGAGCTCCCATTTATTTTTTTATTTTATATTATTTTTCTTTCATTTCTTATTCATCCTTTCCCATTTTTTAATATTATTTTATCTCATCTCCCAAATAGATTTTTTCATAACCCCTAGGTATTTCCTTAATAATGACTATACTAGAAGAGGGTTATGGAGGGAGATAGAGATAGAGAAAGGAAGATGGAGTTGTCCCCATTGAGCTCAGGATGCGTTAGAGCATCATACAGTAGCTATGCAACACAGATCAGCTCATATATTATGTGGTTTCAAGGAGATCATTTTATTTTTTATTTTATTTCATTAAATCATCAAAGGGTAGTTTCATTTTTCATTAAATTTTGATTTTGGGGTTTAGGGGCCCCTATAGTGTTGATATACTAGTTTCATGTGTTAATCTAGGGTTCTATGAGGAACATAGTGGTTTCCTATTAAAAAATCCTCATCACATGATGTATGGTCTGATCAACACTCACTATGTGCTCTTCCTATTTAGGTAATATGATGTTTTTAAAAGTACTAACCATGTAGTAGTACATGGTCATGTGGATGAGTACTTGGGCTTGTGTAGTTTTTAGAGAAACAAACCATTTACCTTAACTACACATTGTGTAGTTATACATGGCCATGTATACAATTACCTGGGTAGAAAAATATTTTGGAACTACACATCATGTACATGAATTAAACACTATGTAGTGTTACATGTCCATGTAGTCAAGTACTTGGGAAGATACTCTGTGTGAGGGGGAAATAGACATGTAATAGTACACGAGTAGACTAGGTGAATGTCTTTACCATTTACTAGTATATGTGTAGACCCCGAGTGTGACCTGGACATGCAGGAATACATGACTAGGTACACCTATGAGAGTACACACAATGAACATAGAAGTGAAATCCATATATGTTTTCTAGCTAGTGATTTTGGGTGTCTTTTTGGCCCGGAGTTAGAATTGGACTTGTGAGTAGTTTAGTCAAATCATTAGTCAACATAGATCGTGATGTTGGAATCATTTCAATGTTTAGAGACCATATGGATGATGTTTTGAATGAAGATATCTTTTTCAGATGATTCGTTGATGTTGTTGTATTAGAATCTTCTTAGTGGTTGGGTTATCATTTTGAGGTTTGGTAAGGGTTATGGCATTCTAATCACAGTGAATTGAGGATTATAGGTTTTTTCATTTGAGGTTCTTTGTGTAGATTCCAAATTTTGGGATTTATTCAATTCATTGATGATATTTGGTTGTTTTTTTCTCAAGGTGTAGTTTGTTAGGATCCTTCTATTTAGGATGACATCTTATGATTTTGGAAATGGTTGGGGTGTCAATGTGTGAGCATGAGATAAGTCTGACAGACCTATTTAAGGAATTATGTTATTAGAATATTTTAGCTGCAGTTTACATTTATAGAATGGTGATTCTTGGGGTTTTCCATCTAGGTGTGGTGTGTCTTGAGGTTTTCAATTGGGGTATGGTGTTTTGTGAGATTTTACATCTTAGATATTAATCTTTGGGCTATGAGTTGTTAGACTACTTGTGGTGTCTTTTGGTGGGATAATCCATAGGATTAGTTTTTTGGATGATACCCTTGTGCGGTGTCCTACTTATGTTGAGATTTTTGGGAACATGGATGGTACCTCATGCATATTGGCATGTGATATGGGTGATTCCCATCTCAGTAGTTCCATTTGGATGGATTGTCTGCTGCCAAACAATGTGCTTCTACTTATGGTCTTGAAGTCCTGAGTTTGATCATGCGTTGGATATTATGAGAGATGATAACTTTTGGATATTAACAGACAATATGTTCAACCTAATATTGGATTAGTTTCACTTATTTATTGGTTGGTTGTTTTGAGGGGGATTTAGGGAGCTAATGGATTATCTAGATGATTGGAGTCATCATAGTTTTGCTGATATTCGATGATATGGTCAGCAGACTGTGCAGACCTTTATTATGCCAAGGAAGAGTAGTTTGATGTTTTGGGGCCTATTTAACAAGACTTGATATGATCATATAGGGTTATATAGACTAGTTAGTTTTGAAGGAATTTTGGGACTTTGTAATATCCTAATGATGATAGGGAGTCACTACCATCAGTTCAGATCATGCTACTATATTCCTCGAGCTCAGTAAATGCGGATCATTGTATTTGATGTTTGGTATTAGATCCATGGGCCCTAAATTTGATCCTATCCTTGCACTGGAATTTGAATCTTAGTTTTGATTAGTCAGATGTGTTTAACATTGAGGCTACATGATAAATGTTTTGTAATTCCTCTGGCTGGGTTTAGAGCAAAGGTAGTTGAACCTCTAGGATCAGGCTTGAACCCATGGTTGGATATTTTCCTTTTGTCGTTTCTTTTTTTCCTTCATTTTCATTTTGACCTTTTATTCTAGAATAATTAATTTTACTAGGTTTTTCATATCAGGTGATTTACCCATATATTTTGATATAATATGTTAGGACCACCATTGGAGGTGGCCTAATGATATTTTTTCTCACCAGATGTACATGCATTTTAGGTCCCAGGTGCGGAGGAAGCATTATGATGCATAATGAAAAAATTGAGTTTTTTTCAAGATCAATGATCACTATTAGATTTACAAGAAGATGAATGTAGTGATCTACAAAATTGAATAAAATAAAATAGAGTAGGCATAAAACATTGGAAACAAGAACAAGATCATCACATATTATTGGTTAATAATTTTAATAAAATAATATATTAGCTTGTGATAAATTCTTTCTTAATTGATGGATATGAAAATGGATCTATTTTTTTCCATCTTCACATTGTAAGAATGTAGGGAAAATTTACTATAGTAGTTATCCACACATGTTTCATAAATCTTCAAGTGTCGACAAATGAACCTTTGGGTGCCAGCACAGTGTATACTAATGCTTTTTTCATTCATAACTGATTACCTTTAGAATAACTTTCATAAGATTATTCATGATATCTATAAACTGAAGAGTGGAAGTAGTAGTATGATCACTATCTATTCTTGATATCATTCTCTATGAATGGAGATCTCTAGGGCTCCAAGAGGATTCATTGGAATCGGTGCACCCAACTAAAAAAATTAATTGGCTATCTTGAAAAATAATATATTTGTATTTATATACAGCTAGGGTTTGAAATAATTAATCACATAGATGACCTTTAATATTTGTTTAATCCATGCAGAACCCCATGTCTATATTATTATTATTGTCATTATTATTATTATTTCTTGACATGATCAAAACTCTTGAATTAAATTTAAATATTATTTATTGAAATAATATTCAATATATATTACTTCTCATCGGAAACATAATCATGGTCCACCATTCCTCCAAAATATTTATCAGGCCTTTAATAATGACTACTTATTTAATAAATAAATATAACTACATTATTTTGCAATAAATGAAATAATATCATATTAACTAAATAGAGAATAAATATTTACTAAATATTCTACTAAATTTATATTCTCTTGAGTAACTGATGACGATATATATATATATATATATATGATTGATAAAAAATAAATAATTATTAAACCACCTTTTGTAATAATATTTATTTAACTTGTTAAATAATAAAAAATAATATTTTATTTAATTGAGATTCTAGATACTCTTACTGTGTGACCCTTTAGTCCTCTTTCTTAGTTGTATTGGGAAGTGAAACCTAAAGTACAAGGTTAGCATCATGAAACACTCCAAGAACCCCATATAGAACTATTTTAATGCCACAATGACATAATACCTCATATAGATACTCAATGTGTAATATAATCTTATTATCATGATATCTCTTATCAAGAAGGTTGCATGTTGGCTCCATCAAACCATGTGCTCGATGTATTTTTCCTTGAATTCCAAAAAATAAAACATTCTAATGAAACACTATGGAAATGAATTTATAATTATTTATAATTTACATCAACGGGCCTGAGATATCAACTTCCATTAAATAATAAATGGTAGAAATCCTTTCTCACATTATTCATTAATTCAATATCACTCGTGACACTCCAAATATATCCTACATCATTGTGAACATATATCATCATGTTTTACATAAATATATCAAGGTACACAACTTATAATAATCATTAATAATAATATTAATGTATAAGGATCAATATACAATCTTTAGATAGGAACATCCAATGATACATATAAATGTTGATTTCCTACTAGCATGTCTCATTCTCATAATAACATATACTAGATATTACCAACTGATTACTCCATGAAAAGATACCTCAATGTACTATGAGTTTCATCCCCCAATATCATGAATCATTTATGTGTCTCAAATAATTTCAGCTGGTAATATAACATAGATATAAGAATTCTATCGTGGCACTTTTAGGTTATCCTTATATCAGGGATCTTATATGAACTTTTATTGTCAGAGGGGTTTATATAGGTAGTATCTATTTATTTATTTATTATACCCTATAAAGATACACTTTTTTCCCTGAGGTTGTAGTTTCTTAAATGATAAGGCCTTAATAAATTCCTCATAACCCCATATTTTTTTTTGTGAAAAAATGGTTTCTTTCCACTCCATAAATCAATGAAAATTTCAATTTATACTTTTGTTAGTACTTAGTATAATGTATATATCCTAGTATTTAATGAATATACCCAAAAAGATAATGGAATATCCACATGAATCATCATAGATATTAACATTTATAAAATGTCTTGTTTTCTCCGTTCAATAACACCATTGATCTATGTTGTGTAAGGTTGAGTGAGCTGAGATATAGTCTCAAACTACTATAGAAACTTGATAAACTCTTAGTAAAGATATTCACCACCTTGATCTAATTGAATCTACCTTATCTTCAATCCATGTTTACTCTATACTTAATTATTCATATATTTGAGTTTCCCAATGGTATTATACAGATACCTCATCTAGTAGACATTTCCATATCAACTTAAGTCAAAAGTAAATGTTATAAAGTAAGAATATCGACCTCTAGCTTCAATTAAAAATGACCCACACACATCAATGAGTACCATTACTAAAAACCCTTGGCCCTTTTACCCAATCAATTTATGGGTGATTTGGTCATATGGTATTATAAACAAGCATGAAAACAATAAAGTGGTTTTTTGTCAGAAGTGTCTAAATAAACATTTTGATAACGATTTTTTAAACACTTCTAATATAAATGTCCATGAAAATTATGCCATATATGGGTATTATATGAGTCATGTTAACATGAATCACTATCTATTTTCAATACACTATTTTCATAATTTAATGAAAATATGATTATTTAAATGCTTTATACCATAACATATGTTGTCTTTATAAAAAAACAACTTTTATATCCTTACGTGAAAATAAAACCATATGTATATAGGAATTATATAGAAATTGTGTTCTTTGTAATAGTTGTTACATTATAATAAAACCTTAAAACAAATATCATTATCATTGGAAATTAAATCTGATAGTCACCAATTGCTAGATCATCGAAAATCATACCATTAGTGGCTTGAAAATCCACCTCTCCTCTAGATATATTTTTTAATCTACTTTGATCCTATATTTGGATACAGATGTGAGAAAAAAATGTTGTATCTAATATCCATTGTGAAGATATTGAAAAATTACACTCAATAACCCACACAACTTTACCATACCCTTTATTTTGAGATCAATTCTTCTTCCAGTCAATTTTTAAACTACATGCAGAATATACTAGCTTCATTTTCTTTCACTACCTATGGGTATTCCACTTCATAAAAGGGTAGTTTATGGGAGCATCATATTTTTTATGATTTGTGGTCCTTATTCCTTTTTCTCCCTTTTCTTATTCACTATAAGGATCAAGATTTTATCATGTCACATGTATTTATCCACTTGGATAATTATAGTAAGATGTTCTGAAATACTCTTCTCATTATTGCTCATATTATAATAATCAATTAAATTTGACTAGGTGTTAGGTAGTGAAGAAAGTTTGAGAATTATGTGAAACTCATCTACGAATTTAGTCACAATGATGTATAATAGTTCAATATTACCAATAATATTAAAAACAATAGGCCCAGCTAGAATCGAATCTCACAAAATCATTGTAAATGGATTATTGGATGTCACATAATTCTCTTGTCTCACCTTCTCTATATAAAAATAAAAAGGTTGAGACATCATGGTATATAAATCAATGCCTTCGTGTTGCATCAAAATCTCATTTGTTATGGATGATAGCATAAAAAAATGAACATATGTATCAATTTTTATATGTTTATCGTATATATATAACTCTTCATCTCTAGCGTCATTACCAGACACATCAGGAATAGGTTCTTCTAGCACATAAAATTTCCACTCATGGAACATGATTATGCATAAATGACTTTTCCATTCATGGAAATTCATTCCAATGAGAAGGATATACTTCCCAATTATAAATCATAATGATATATCTGAATTAATTTAAATATAATAATATTAGAATATTTTTATTAATTTTTATTATAATAATTTGAAAAATAAATAGATATTATATTTATTTATATTCCACTATATTACATAAATCCAAAAGCACTCACCATTGGAATTAGAATATCTTATTTGATGCACATTAAAGCAGAAAGGGTCTATATTCCCATTATTATCACCCGAAATTTGGTTGATAAATAAATTTGAAGGCTTTTAGGTTGGCATTCCTAATGTAAAATTAATTAACTCATTGCTCATTGATCTGTTAAGTGGATACCCTTATTTTGAAATCCATATATTGGATTTCTTCAACCCTACCCTATCAGTTACAACATTTCCTACTTTGGTAGTCAACCCATGATGTGAACTAAGATATTTCAAAAATAATTAAAAAATCCTTCATAATTGAAAGCACCCCAACTGTAGCTGGTCCAGGACTTTGAACTATGGTTCAATTTTATCTGAGGTATTGGAATTCTATTTTGACGTTATATATATTTAATGTATTTTATGTTTTATGAATTTTTTTGGAAATGATTATCTTTATTACATAATTTTTAATATTATGTGGATTTAGTTATGTGATTAATCATGACATAGATAATATTTTGGCATAAATCAATTTATTTTAGTTATATCCTGCATGCTTGTTAATTTCATTAATTCATGTTATTATAAAAAAACCTCCTTAATCAAATAACAATAAAACTTGATAGAAATAAAATAATAATGTGGAATGATCATTGAATTTTCTAATGGTTACTTTATCAAGCTGATTCTAAACTAGATGTTGACCTTAGGTAAGACACTATGAACAAATAATGGTTTGTGTTACAGCTTTATGCCTTTCCTCATATGTATATCTCTTAGATTGGATTCACCTCAGCTACTAACTTTATTCACCTTCACTTGATTGGGACTTCCATCTATTACATATACTATTAATCACATGTTTGTGAGGGGGTTGGGTTTACATAAAAGAATCCATGGGAATTCTTTACCTTATATAATAATTGTAGAGACGACATGCATGCCACAATTTAATTTAATATGTTAAAAGAAACCAATCACATATAAAGGTCTCATCAAATATTAAGATCATCCACGTTCATATGTCAAATTACACATTTAATAAAATTATCATTCAATTATAATCATTCTTATTGATGATTAATCACACACAAATGAATTTATTACCGACATAAATTAATCAATTCTTTGAGATTAATTATTATCCAAATTTCCTCGAGATTATTATCCATAATTATTTTAATCAAATTAAAAAACATTAATTCATATTAACTATGTACAAAAAAAATCTACCGTAGAAGTAACAATAGGAGGTTTCATCCAAACTACCCAAAAAATATTATAATAATATATTTTCCACTATTGTGACTTTTGTTATACATGAAATATCATGTATTGTCCTGACTTGTACTATCCATTGAATGATTACAATGATTACATGTTTTTATATAATATTTTATTCTTTAAAGTACATATAGTAATAAATTTAATAAGAACCATACATGTTATGACGATAAAAACAATATGCACAAATTAATTAAAATTATATATCTATATATACTAAAACCCACCAAATGGCATGTCCTGTCTAATCAATGGCCACAGACAGGAACAAGTTGATATGGTTTGTACATGGGACAGACATAGGGACATGACATGTAAACTATTCCATATAAAAATATGTAGTACACAATATGTACATGAGATACACTTCATGTAGTCTTCATGTTAAAGGTTCACCCATTAGATAGGCTATGTTACTATGACTGAAGGACCACACGACGTGTATGGTAGTAACACAATATGTACTCTGATAGACCATCTGCCATGCTGGACCAGTCAACACACAATGTATAATTAAATTCATCACATGTAATAAATACAAACTCCTTGAATTACTTCTCATTTATCTTTTGGTGAATTGAAAACTAGTATACGACATGTACCTCTTGGTTACAGATAATTTACTCTTGTGTTATCTGACCACACTCCTCGACACCTCCATATGCGATCTTTAATTTTATTTCATTCATAAAATTAATCAATTTGGTTATATTTTGTAGAAACTAAGAGGAATATGAATATATTTTAATTTTAATTAATGAATAATTAGAATGAATTTTAAAACTAATTATGTAAACCTAAATCAATCAATAATATATAATAATTATAAATAATTATGTGACTAATCTGATAAAACTTTTAGGTTCAGGGAATTGCGTATGTGTTGTGATGGGTCATAACCAATATTTATTATTGTCATGATCAATGATAAATTTTAGATTTACATTATGTAAAAACTTTGATTAATGGAATTAAATAAAAGAAAATAGATAAGAAATAAAATGATGGAATCAAGCAAATGATCATCCCATATTATTTAAATTATTTTTAATCAGATAAAGAATTAATTTTAGATAAATTATCTCATAACTAAGAGATCTGACAATAGATCTATTTTTTCAAGTAATTGAATTGTTAGAATCAAAGGAATATTACCTCCAGCGATGATCTTCACATGTTCCAAGAAAACTCCAAATGTCATTGTATGAATATCAAGGTTATAGAGTAAAAAATCCCAAAACTTGCATTGTTTATCTTGGATAACATAAAAAATTATTTCCAAATGATTCTTCTTGATCTCTAAAAACATGAGTGTGGAGGGTGGAGAGAAATCACTCTCCATTCACGAGAGCATTCCGGTTTAAGGGAGCTCTCTAGGGCTTTGAGTGGATTCTCTATATTTATTGTGAAAAATAGAACAATTGAATTGGATATGTTGAGAAGTAATATATTTTGTTTTATATACTTCTAGGGTTAAATATCAATAATTTCACAATGGAAAATTAATATTTATTTATTATCTCTAGAAACACATGTCTATAATAATAAAAATTTTCTTATTATTTCTCAACATGCGCTAAACTCACAAATTAAAATTAAATATTATTTATTAAAACAATATTAAATATATATTATTTCTCACCAATCCCATAAAATTAGTTCAAAATTGCAGCACAATATTTATAATGAATTTTATAGTAAATATTTTTTAAAAAACAAATTTCACTACATTATTCACCAATAAATAAATAAATATTATATTTGATAAGTTAAAAATATATATAAATTATATATTTCTCTTACTTAATACTCTCTCGAATAACTGGTGATGAAATTTATATGATCATGAAAACATGAAAAATTATTAAACCATGTGTGGGAATAATATTTATTAAATGTTTAAAAATAATAAATAATAATATTTTATTTAACTATTATTCTTGACACACTTTTTAACGCCTCGACACCAATTTCCCGGAGTCGGTGCCTTATTCCATTACATTGGCTAGATTACAAGAAATTTATATAAAAAAACATGTAGTTTAGTTGTTTTGGATGACAAGATACATATATATGTTTAGGATTTATTATTGAATGTAAATACAATATATAAATTACCATGAAAACATCTATAACTCATAGGTTATCCCTGCATGTCAATCATAAAAGACCTCCTATTCCCCTAGAAAAAAGAAACATAAGAAAGGTGTGGTCTTAAATGTTAAGAAAGGGTAATAAATATAGTGGAAGATATCAAAAACATAATAATTAGGAATGGTGAACCACTAAAAACACATTCCTTTAATAATAAACTAGAAAACATTATGGAAGGAATACGATACAAATAAATAATGCCATAGTAAATCATAAACTTGGGTATACTACTAATCGAATAACCACAAGAACTATTATTTAGTTGTTTCTTAAAGGGGTAATTCATAATTTTGGAAATCATAACCATACCGTCAGGGCCCTCATGCCAAGACCATAAATATCAATTTTGTCAAGGCAACATTCAACGACAAAATCTTGTCTTATGAGACCTACCGATGCATTAAGGGGATATATCGGGCCCCACCAATCACATAATATGTCTAATTCATTACTCTTATTAATGGGGATAAACATAGACAACATATACATTCATATTTAATCTTACATATGAAATGTAATTAACATTCCCCATTTATTAAATATTAATACTAAACATTTAGAGTAATACAATGAATGATATCAGGAAAGAACATCCACATTCAAATTAATCAGAAACCCTTCAACAACATATTTTTTATTTTATATCATAGGATCTAATCCTCTCTGAAATACAAGATTCATCAAAATGATGTGGACATAAATAAATATACTTTAAATGAGACCATTGAAATATTCTAGAGGAAATAATCCTTAAACATTCCAAAGTGTCCAATAAAACCTTCAATAATTAAAATCATAATCCATTAGAATATAATGAGGAAAATGACGCTATTGATATGATAAACCATTTGGAATTACATATTCCACATGAATGTAATATGTTTTGAACAAGGAATATATCTCAAAAATATTAATGTGAGGTGAGAAAAATCCCTTTTACTTGGAAATAAGATTCTTTTGGAAAATAATTTTAATTTGTCATAAATATACATTTAAACATGTATATCCTAGGAAATAAAATTTAAGGACATTGAGATTGATTTTTTTCATAAATTATTCCCCATTGAAGTGAAATCATGTAAAAAATGTTTTTAATTAGGCTTTATAAATAAAACATTTTAGTGTGGTTTAAGGAATTCATTACAGGGATTTTACAGTTAAAAGGAATGGCTTCTTTATTAACTCCAGAAATGAACCAAAATATATTTTCCACATTAAAATTTGGTATTTTATAATTATAAATATGGAATAAAATAAATTATAGATTAAACATTAAAATTGGTAAGAATATGAGAAGTTCCATGAATTGAGCTTGTATTTCAGGAAGAATTTTTTAATGATCATTTAGAAACATATAACTCCATATAAATTAAAATATGATTCTGGTTGGTAAAAATATATAATAAATTCACACATAATTTATGATTAGTACATAAGAAAAAATACAAATATCATTGAGGTGAGTATAGAATAAGCGCAACTCGAATGAAAATGGATGTTCAGGTATAAAATACTCACAACATGTAATCAATTTAATCGTATGACCCAAAATTAATAATCAATAAATGATATATTTAAAAAAATTAATAAATTAGATTCATGTTATTAAACATCAATGGGTTTTATACATACACCATATACAAGTAATAGTAGTGAATACATGATATCTTACAAAAATGGAACTTAGATGAAGAAACCCTTACCTTAAGTTTGAAGGTGTTCTCTACACGATACTAATGACCTAAATATTAAAATTTAGATTCAATAATTTATAAATACATAACCTAATAATCATTAAATTTATTTATTATTACAATATTATGTTCATTCACATCCTTTTTGGTGTGTTAAAATGTTCAATTTCATTATTTGGGTCCGTTTGTTTCATGATCGGTATACTTATATAAATGAATGGAATATCATTTAAAATGAGGATGGTAATCCTGAATTGATGTTATTTTTTATTATAGAACATCCATAAGTCTACATGGTTGATAATTTAATTTGGTTACTTCTAGTGAAGATGAATCAATATATAAATTATTTAATGATAACTATTTGTGTTAATTGGATGTTTTGAATACAATGAACTCATTATTATTTATAAATAAAAACCATGTTTACAATGTGATTACATAACAATAGATGATACATAATTCATATATTATTGTCTGTTTCAATCATAATAATGGTTCAATGACCAGAATTGAATAAATTAATAGAAATTGTAAAACTATCGTCCTTGAATTTGGTAAATTAGCGCATCCCAGATGGTGTTTTTTACATATAGAATAAAATAAGGGTAATGGAGAGATAAAAATAACTTAATAAATCATCATAACAAAATTACATTACCATTAAAGTATTGGAGTTGTCATAACATTTGAATAAGGCATGGTGAGGATAGAAAAGAAAACAATGGTACTTGAAAATAAGTTAAATGAATTAAAAAGAGGTATTCACCTCCTGAATTAATCTTCCTTGAGTGCCCCTTTAAAAGAGGGGATTTGGTATTTTGAGGAGAACAAAGTATAATAGACGTGGGGGGATCATGGGAGGATATTTGGTCATAATTTATACAAGGTACAAGGATTTAAAGGAGTGAATAGATGAGGGAGTGAGTGGGGGTTTTGTAGTGGAGGGGAGGATTAAATTTGGAATATTTAATTCATTATTTAATCATTTTTCTCATGATAATAAACAGTGTTTGATTCAGGTGAATATAAATAGTAATAATTTCATGTGATTTATAACCTAGTGGTCTTACATCAGCATTACATCACTCTTGACTCAATAAATACTGTATTTAGAATTTATCATATTTTACCATTCACCTGAAATTCAGGTATTTTAGAAAACTCCCAACAATTAACCCTATCCATTCTTCGATGTGTTGAACTCAAATATGAAATCCATTTTTTGTATATAATTTTCTATGTGTTTTCAATTAAATTTTTATATAGATCATAATTTATTCCAAAAAAAACTTTAAAACTATAATGTGTTTTATAAAACATTAAAAAAAATAAGAAAAGTCTCATAAAATTATCTTATAACTGTAAGACAATAAAATAAAAATTTATGATTACA
Source organism: Viscum album (assembly GCA_963277665.1). Taxonomy (NCBI): domain Eukaryota; kingdom Viridiplantae; phylum Streptophyta; class Magnoliopsida; order Santalales; family Viscaceae; genus Viscum; species Viscum album. The sequence goes on from OY728144.1 coordinate 188,346,240, forward strand.
TTTTATGAAAGTAAATTTTCATTTTAAATTATTAAATTAATCAAAAAATTTTAATTAAAATATTTATGACATAAAAAAATACCAATACTTATAATACGATCATTTTGTCACTTATTTGATGTCTAAATTGTATTTAAACATCCATGAGAAATGTTTCTATTTTTTTGGATGAATTAAAATTCATTACAAGTAATAGAAGTTAGAAAATTATGTCTATTAGCTAGGTTATAACAATGTTTTGTTTATAGAGACTAAGGGTTTCATGTATTAACTATTAAATTTGTTTGTAAATAAATGGGGTGTTACATTCTCCCCAATATAAAAAAACATTTATCCTCATATTTTGAAATTAAACATCATAAATTAATGGTTGATATGTTAAAATTTCCTTTTGGGAAACCCACATTAGAAATATAGTCTAAATATCCTCTAAATAAAAGGGATAATGGAATGAATTGATTATTACAAAAATTCTCATTGTAATTGGATAACATGGTCATGGAAGAATAATAAAACCATCATGTTCTAATGGAAACTAATATATATCATTCATAGATTAAAGGTCATTACAAAAAATTCATAATCTATAGTTATGGAAAATTTTATTGATATCATGAAAATATATTTTAATATGACAATAATTTTTTTAAAAAGTCTTTTCCTAGAGTAGTTGAATTAATCAACTATATTAGATTAAAATATTATATTTCTATTTCATAAATACAATGTTATCTTTTTATTGTTCCTTTAAAATTCTATACATCATCCCTTAGCATAGGTTGCATTATGTGGTGACATTAAACTCTAAAACCTCATACAACAGTCAACACAAACCATTTCATAAATGGTTTAACTTTTCAAAAGATCATGATCCAACACATTAGAATAATTCTCATATCCATACATAATAGATACATGTACATGGTGTCCTTGTAAATCCTTATTTTTTAGTACTCAATGGTCCATCCTGGTCAATTCATATGCTACCATAGTTTCCATTAATGAACATGAAACAACCCTAAATTTTCACATTCCAAACAAGTGAATAACATCATCATGTGTCCTCTAGAAATATTGTAATAACTCAGATTACCATAAAACATAATTGGAAACATGCATTCATCCATACACATACTATTAGATATATTCCTTATATAAAAAAAAAATGTAAAATCCATCAATGAGAGCATAGAGGACTTTTCGACAAGACAATAATCAGTTTTGAGGTATTAAGTACTAATACCAATCAATATTTTTTCATCATTATCTTAATCATCGGGAATATATTTATGGATGTATATTCCTAAACCGTATACCTTCTGAATATTTTTTTTACTGAGTCACTTATGCTTTGTACAATTCATCATTCGACCTCAAAAACTTAATAAAATAGTACTACAGTGTAATACACATATATTCCATAATTCTTATAACCAGGAAATTGAGGATAAATATTTCAAATGAATTGATTCTTAATGTGACATATTATTCATTATACTTCTTCTGTGGTTGTATCATGACATGATCATTATCCAGTAACATCATTTGGGTCATATTCCTTTGATTCATGGGATATTGATTCATATAGTGTCCCATCTCCTTGAAATTGAACCATTGTACATTAGAAACCTTTTTTTGTCACCTTTCTATCAAAAAATTTGGGTCTTTTTTCTCCACAATTGTAATAAAATATAATTCCCTTAATTCATTTACCAGGTTGATTCTTTCCATAGTTATTACATATGGGAAAACCCTTCTCTCTCTTTTTCACTTTATCAAGATATAACATTCACATTAAAACAAAAAAGAAACCTTTAAAGAAAAAAATTTGTAGATGATATCAAAGGAGATAAACCTATATGAAATAAATCATTCATCAATGGATGTTGACATAAATAAAGATACTTTTAAAGTGATACCACAAGAATTTTTTTGAGTAATAAATCCATAAATATTCAAATGTGTCCCATACCACCTTGAAACATTAAAATCATAATACCTTAAAATATCATGAGAAAAAGGATACTATTGATATGATATACCAAGGGTCGGTACATACACCACATGCAAGGATATTTAGATTTCATTTGATGTATCAATGATATCCCACTTAAGTGAAATCACGTAAAAAGTGTTTTTAAAGAAGATTTAGATTTAAAACATTTTTGTGCTGTTTAAAGAAATCATTAAAGAGAATTTAATGTGCAAAAGAATGATTCTTTTAATAAAAATATAAATGAACCAAAATTTATTTTTCACTAAAATATATGTTGGTTTATAAAGATAAATATGAATTAAAAATATTATAGAGTAAACATACAAATTAGTATGAATATGATAAGTTCTGTGAATCAAGATTTTGTATTGGGAAATATTTTTTAATGGTCCTTTTAGAACATATAACTCCCCATATATGAAATTAGGATTATGGTTGATACACATATATAGAGCATTAACATAGAATTGATTATGTGTACCTATGAATAAATAAGAATATCGTTGAGGTGACTAGAGAATAGGTTAAACCCAAATAAAAATAGAGGTTCGGGAAGAAAATACTCATGAATTTTTAATCAATTGAATTGTATGCCCCAATATTAATAATCATTAAATGATACATTCAATAACATGAAAATTTAGATTCATTATATGATACATCAATTGGATGTATACATACACCATACATAAGTAATAGTATTGATTATATAATATCTAATAAAATGGAATTGAGATAAAGAAAATGTTACCCAAAGTATGAATGTGTTATCAACATGATCTTAACGACCTGAATAATAAAATTTTGGTTCATTAATTATTAATTATATAACCTCCTATTCTTGGAATTTATTTATTATAACCTTATTATGTTCATTCATGTCCTTTTTGATGGGTTAAGAGGTTCAATTGCATTGTTTGGGTTCGTTTGTTTCATGATTGTTATACATATATAAATGAATAGAGAATCATGTAAAATGTGGATGGTTGTATAGAATAGAAGTTATTGATTATCACAGATCATATTTAAGGTTACATGGTTTCAAATTTAATTTGGATACTTGACTTAAATACGAATTATAATATAAATTATTTTATGAAAACCATTTGGATTAATTGGCGAGTTTTGAATACAATGAACTCATTTAGCTTTGTAAATCAAAACCAATTGTAAAAAAAGATTAAAGAACAATAGATGATAAATAGCAGATATATTATAGTCTGGTTCAACAATATGTATGGTTTCATGACATGAATTGAGAACATTCATAGAAATTAAAAACCTATCATCCTTGAATGAGGTAAATTAGCACATCTCAGATCATAATTTTTACTACTAGCATAAAAGAATGGTAAAGAGAGATGATAATAACTTTTTACATCACAATAAAAACATTAATTTAAATTTAAGCTACTCGATTTTTCCATCTTTGTTGAATGGTCAAGCTTAGTGGACATTCAGTCAGAGTACATGTTGTTTTACTATAATACACGTTGTGTAGTACTTTAGTCATAGTTACACAACCTATCTAACTGTAGAACTTATAACTCAGAGACTAAATGATGTGTATCCTTTGTAGACATTGTTTACACTATATTTTTATATGTCATAGTTTACAAGTCATGTCACATTTTTGTATCCCGTGTACAAACCATATCAATATATTCTTGTGTGTGGTCATTAAGTAGATATGACATTCCATTTGATGGGTTTTAATAAATATATATATATATTATTTTAATTAATTTTTTCATAATGTTTCTTTCTTTATAACATGTATGGTTCTTATTAATGTTATTACTTTAAGTACATTAAAGAATAACATATTTAAAAAAACATGTAATTCATGTAATCCTTTAATTTATAGTACATGTCATGACAATACAAGATAAGTAATGTATACCAAAAGTCACAAGAGTAAACAAAATGTGATTATAATAGATTTTGGGTAGTTTGGATGAGTCCTAATTGTGTTACCTCTAAGGTACATTTTTTATACAGTTTATATTAATTAAATGTATGTAATTTAAATAAAATAGTGATGAATGAGAATCTCAAGGAAAATAGGATGAAAATTAATCTAAATGAATTGATTAATTTATGGTGGTAATAAATTATTCTGAGTGTGATTTATTATAAATAATAATTATTAGAATTGAATGCTAATTTTATTAAATGTATAATTGGATTCATGCATGTAAAAGATAAAAATCAAGGATGAAACCTTTTTATGTGATTGGTTTATTTTAACTTATTAAATTATATTGTGGGCATGCATGCCATCTCTTCACTTATATATAAGGAAAAATATGCCCACAGTTTCTTTTATGTAAACCCCATCCCTTCACCTACATGTGATTAATAGTATATGTAACAGATGGAACTCCCTATATAGTGGAGATGATTTGAGTTGGGAGCCGAGGGGGAACCAATATAAGAGATATAAATATGTGGATAGGTGAAAATTTGTGACACATACCATAATCAGTTCATAGTGTCCTATACTAGGTAAAAAGGTAGTTTATCATCAGCTAGATAAACTAACCATTAGAAAATATCATGATCATTCCATTTTATAATTTTATTACTATCATGTGGCATGTTTATTTGATTGTGGATGTTTTTTTTCATGATCACATGAATTAATGAAATTAACAATCATTCAAGAAAGAACTAAAATAAATTGATATATGCATAAATATTATCGAATACATGGTTAATCACATGACTAAATCCACATAATATTAACTTTTATGTAATAAAGATAATAATTTCCAATTTCAAAATAAAAGATAAAATCCCTTAAATATTTATAATGTCAATATAGCATTCAAATACTTCAGTTAGAATTGAACAATAGTTGAAAGTCCTTGACTAGATAATGTAACACCCCAGGTAAATAAAGAATATGAATTTTTCATATTTATCCATATTTGTGAATAAAATATTAATATGACTTTAAAAGGGATGCTATGCTCGATGGCGTACCCAACACGCAACAACGAGTTTCTTGGGAATCTTACGTTGCACTCTAATAATAAAATAATATTATTTTAAATGGTAGTTAACATGTAGCCATTGTATTGGAGGGAATGGATAGAAATAATTAAAATATGATTATATATGTTTTTAAATGTTTTTACATTTATCCAATAAAAGATAAAGGCTTAAAATACGGAAAGAATTCAATTTTAGGCGTATATGCCATAGTTTTCACTAAAGGTTCACTTATCGCCTTTTGATGGAAAACAGTAATTAAATATAGTTTTGTTCACTCTTATACATTCTATTGGACCAAATAAAACTCTTCTTTATAATCGGGACAACAAAATTTACTTTGTGTAAATTTTTGGTATCTTTCCGATAAAGTTCATTTTTTTAATGAATAGTGTAAAATATTGTATTTTAATTCAAAACCGCTTTTTAATCTAATTTATTTATATGATTAGATTAACTTTTGAATTGGTTTTAAAGTGAAATTATAATATATTTTTACCATTAAATCCAATAGTGGTCGTTGGAATTAATTTCACTTTGAAATCATACTTAAACTAGTGTCAATCTTTTGATACTTATTGTTTCATAAAAACACGCTATTTGCTCGGACAGTGAGAATTAATTATTAAATTAATTAATGTGACTTATATGTTTTGAATTTTTTAAAATAGACTTAATTTTTTAATTCATAATATCGAATATAGCTTAGAGTGAATTTTTGGTAATTTTCTGAAAAACTCCAATTTTTGATGAATAGTGAAACCCTCTAAGGGGTAATCAAGAAAACCGATTTTTCAGTTAAATGAAAGTTTACCACTAATGTGAACTGAATTTTGAAAATTCGACATACATGGTTGTCATTAGTATGTAAAATGTGGTTCAATGGGATGAAAATAATTTTTTGATGAATAGTAACTTTTTTTCATTAATCGCGATTAGAGGTAATTAGTGTAATTTAAGGTAAAAATGATATTATAAAAATATGAAAACACCATGACACTTGTCCTAACCCTATTGGATGAGTCATGGACGACCAAGACAACCCATGGGTCTATTTAGGGGACCCTATGGAGCCTCTTGGGTGAGATAATGTCTTTAATGCCTTTTTTTAAATAAAGGTGAAAATGACACTAACATAAATTGTTTTACTAAAAAAATTTTTAGAAGGGGTTATACTAATCATATTTTTGTCTATAAATACTCTTTGGAAAGATAAAAAGATTTCCTACATCAGGATATTTTTGTAATAATTTTTAGAAATTAAATAAATTAATTTAATTATGACATCATGATGATGCAATGATGACCTCATTAATGAACAGTTTAAATAAAATGAAACGATAATATAAAATATAAGACCTAAACTTGTCCAAAAACTATTGGATGGGAATATTTCGAAGAATTATCATCTTATATTCGAAATATATCAATGTGGGACCATAGAAATTCTAAACACGTTTGAAAATAAAATAATAGTTTCATGATTTCCAAAAGTGCCCCTCCTCTCCTGTTATAAAAGGCCCCCACCTCTACCTCATTTCACACACTCCTCAAACCTTTGGCTCAGATATCCCCTGCCCATTTAATCTCTCCACATCCCTATCCTCATCCTAGAGGATTCCCTTTGGGAATAATCCTTTCAAAGGAAGCCTTTAGGCTCAAATGAAAAGGAGTTACACTTTTAAAGGTAATTCATTCTCTCATGTTCATTTGTTTTATTTTGCTTCTCCAACCCCCTAAAATATTTTTATTTACTTATTTTGTAACAACACCAATATCTTAAATATACTAGGATGTTGTTATAAGATTTATTCGAGCTAAACTCTCACACAACTACATCAAATGGTTAAAGAACATACGGTTTCCGTGGATGGCGAAATTCTGCCTCCCGAAACGATGATTGTTCAATACTCATTTAACACCTTCAAAGGTGGCCATTATGATTTCACTATTTATATATATGATATATAATATGTTTATTATTTACTTAAGCTTCTGTATTTTTTATTTATGGAATACGATTATTGTTTCCATTATGGGTATACACAATATCTTCATTTTAGGAAGTGCGGACTACCGCCCCCTCAAAGTGATGTGATTCGTTAATGCCATACGTGGGACGTATAAAGGATGGATTTAATGTTATTATATATGATGTTATACTGGAATTATAAAATACCTATATATCATTATTATTTCTTTCCATTAAATTATGAGATAGAAATGAAAGTAGCGTTCATGCGTACGTACGGCTTACCATCTCCATGAACAATGCATTTCATTTCTTATCCCCAAATGTAATGTACTATTATAAGTACATGTATATAATGGATATATATGATTAATGATACATCTAAATGATGAATATAATTCTGGAATTAAAATATACATACCTCTCATTTAGTTTTAATTCCATTTATATGACAAAGAAATGAAAGTAGCGTTCATGTGTACGTACGGCTTACCGTCTCCATGAACGGTGCATTTCATTTCTTACCTCTAAATGATTATGTAATATTATAAATACATGTATATTCTGGATATATATGATATATATGCTATCCAAATCAGGAATGTCATTCTGGATATAAAGAACCTTTGACCACACGAACAACATGTAATTGTAAGAAGTCCACTTTCGACTTAAGAACCAAATATCAACAAAACAAACATTATTAACTTAAATGATTACATAATGTTTATAACATGAAAATAAGTGATCTAAAAGGAATAATGAACTAGAAAAAGGTTCTTAATAAAGTGTAAATTAACTCAAGTTTATTATTCAGGACGTTAAAGAATGATCGAGTCAAGTCGGACCCGAGGTAAGGGATCCTACTCCTCTCTTTCTTTTTAAGTACACTCTTTTATGTCATTCCTTTTAAAGCTCATATTTCTTGTTATTGGGATGTTATTTTATATTAATCTTACTTTAATTTTTATTTTCATGTGATTATATACCCTATTCTCTCTCATCAATCCATTTTGGAAGTTTTGAGTGGCACCGTTAGGCTGCCGAATTTTCGTAAGAGATCTGACCTCTCTCTTTCTTTTTAAGTACTCCCCTTTATGTCACTTCTTTTAAGCTCCTCTTTGTTATGTTGGGGGATGTTATTTTATATTACTATTTCTATAAAATTTATGTTAATATGATGAGATACCCTATTTGATTTCATCAATCCATTTTTGTAAGTTTTCTGTGGCGCCGTTAGGTTGCTGAGTTTTCGTAAGGGATTTTTTTCATCTCACTTTTATTCCTGTGAGATTTATGCTAAATTTGCCACAATTTCATTTGAGTGGTGTATGTACTACCCATTATTTTACTCATTGTGTAATATACTTTCTTTTATGAGTATTAACATCAATGTTGTATTGTCCTTCTTTCATGAGGTGTATGTTTCGAAAGATACCCATGTCGGTAAGGAAACCTTTCACCCTCCTCTTTTTAAAAGACTTCTTTCGTTAGGTCTTTTAATTTACATATTTTTATGTTGGGATATGTTCTCATATATCCTTATTGATGTAAATTTTATGTCCAAGTGATGAGATACCCTTTTTTATCTCTCATCAACTCTTTTTGATGTGACGCTGTTAGGCTGTCAAGAGAACTTCTTAACCCAATTTCGATTTCTTTGGGTTCAACATGTAGTTATTGAATATGTCATCCTTTGAATATATGAACTTTTATTGTTTTAAAATTAATATCCAATTATATTGGGTGTATCTATATTTGTCACACATAATTTTGAGATTGATTTATCCTTAATTTAAGGATACCTTCTTTATAAGGGATTTCATCACATTTTACATCTCTATTGAGACTTCATTGTTGTTATGCACCAATTCACTATTATATGGTGTATATACTGTCCTTTGGAATATGATATCATGAATCCATTAATTCTCATGATATTATAAAGTTTTGATTAAATGTTATTCCTCAATTATTGTATTCAAGTGTCTCTAATTTTGGTAAAAACCCTTTAACCAAAATATCGCTTTAAATGTTTTAATGATTTATTCTTATTAATATCCATGTTTTCAAAACGGTTTTAAGGATTTATTTATATGGATATTAATGGTTTAAAATGTTAAAATATTCAAGGTGGTATGGGACACTTTGATTCAAAAATCTCTTTATTAAATGTTTTAAATGGTTTTGGAAATGGTTTCTTTTTGAATGGATTCATTATTTCAATATCCTAAAATGTTATATTGTGATTGAAATGTGGAAATGTTATGTTTACTTTATGCATGTTTTTTGTAATACGTTTATGTTATGGTTCTTGGGAATTGTTATGAAAACGGGTGGTTCCGTGATAAACTAAGGGCGGGTGAGCCCGATATAGCTCTCCAATGCATTGGGTAACGCGAAGGAGTGAAACGTTAAGGTTTCTCCGAAGAGATTTAGGGAATATACTTTGATGGGTATTCCAAAACGCAACCAAGAGGGTTACTCCCTACGTAAGAATGTTATTGTAGACGCCGGAAAAGTCCGTTGTTCCCAAACGAATCTCCGGATGCGGAAAGCGAGGTCATATTCGGAGTCGGAAGAATGTTTCGGAGGGCCCGGAGGCCTTGCGCGGAATTTCAGAGGTCTGCGCGCAAAGATGATGTTCCGCGCGCAAAACCCCCGGGATGCGCGCAACTCCCTTGCGCGCCATGCCCGATTCCGCGCCCGCGAGGAGAATTCCGCGCTCGCGCCTTGGATTCCGCGCCCGGGGTTGCCTATAAATACTAGGCGACCCCCAACGTTTCAAAGGTTGCTGGAAGTCGAACGGTCTCCCGCGCGCGCAATTCAACCCCTTCCGCGCGCAATGCCGATCTTCAGGTAACCTCCTTTCTTTCGCGCAATAGAGCCTTGGGGTCCGCCTTCGCGCGCAATCCCCTTGGCTCATTTCCTTTGAATAAATTTCAACCCGAAGGCCTTTGCGCGCAAAAGAAGCCTCTTGCGCGCAATTGCCCCCGGGTGCGCGCAATCCAACCCGATTGCGCGCACCCCCCATCTTCAAAGTGGCCATTCGTTAGAGAATGAGCCGTTGCCCCCGCGCGCTACCCGAAGCCCGGTGCGCGCAATCCCCATCATCCGCGCGCGAAGCGCTGGCCCAATTGCGCGCCAACCCGCCATTTTGCGCGCCGATCCGCGGTTTTGCGCGCAAAGCTCCTCTTTTGCGCGCAATCCGCCAGGGTCGCCTCCCTTGACCCCCTTTGGGTACCCGCCTGCGTGGCGCCCGATGGTCTTCATCGCAGGTGCCCGCACCGTGCGCTGTCTTCCCGTGCAGCCTTCCAGGCTCGTGCGAAGTGACACGGACCCGTCGGCGGCAATCATTCGTCCAGCATGACGTTAAACAGCATATTCGTCCTGCAAGACGTTAAACTACACATAGGTCCAGCATGACGTTAAACTGCATATACGTCCAGCATGACGTTAAACTGCGCATTCGTCCAGCATGACGTTAAACTGCCCATACGTCCAGCATGACGTTAAACTGCACATTCGTCCAAGTTGCACGACGCTAAACTGCCTAGCCCCCCATCGTCCGCGCTGCAAGACGTTAAACTGCCAAGTGCTTCGTCCTCAACACACGACGTTAAACTGTACTTCGTCCGGCAAGACGTTAAACCGTCCGCTTCGTCCTCAACACACGACGTTAAACTGTACTTCGTCCGGCAAGACGTTAAACCGTCCGCATCATTCGATCCCGTGCTTCGCACGCAGGGTCTCCCCCGGTTTGGACGTGGCCCCCACCCGCTCGTCTCTGCAGGGGTGTCGGGATTGTCCCCCTTTTGGGACGATTTAATGGGAGTGGCTTTTCCCTACGGGGGCAGGGTATTACAAACCCCTAGTTTCTCGTGGGAGGCTGCACATGTGTATCTCCATTGCACCTCCCCACTGCCGAAGCCAGTAGAGGGTGTGACTGGGATCGAGGTGTCTTCTGCTTTCGGTCCAAGTCCCTTCCAACTGAGTTTTGCCGCATCCGGGCTGCCTCAAGTGCGTAAGTCCTGACAGAATGAACTACGTGGACTTTGATCACTGTCTTCTATACAGGGTACGTAGGAAGCCTCCCTGAGGTCCAAGCCCGCCACCTGGTCATCCCGGTCGTATTTACGTCGGTTCGTCCATCAGTGGACCCCTCCAGGGTTCACGCTTGCGTCGATTCACCTATGAGTCCGCCCCTGTGGGAGACTGCCCGTGTGTATCTCCACTGTGCCTCCCCACAGCCCCTTTTTCCATTTCTCTTTTTATCGTCCAGCATGACGTGAAACTGTGATCCACCCGGCCGTTCCATCCCCCTCTGTGCGAGGTGGTTCGGTTCAATCCTCCGCCTGGCGGCCTAGACCTCTTCGTGAGTCGGCTTGCCGACGTCCAGCATGACGTTAAACTGTATACCCGAACTACGTCGACTTTGATCCGTGCTAACGCGCGGTACGTAGGAAGCCTCTACGGGGTCCAAGCTCTTCACTCCATCATCCATCCTGATCCTTACCCGGGCCGCCACATCCCGGTGGGGTCATGCCACTTCACTCCACTCCACATCATTTGGGAAGCCGCCCATGTGCTGGCCCCAGCGTCGGAGGTTCCCCGCAAGGGGTTCTGTCATCCGATCCACTTTTCGTGTTGATCGGTCCGATGCCGTCCCCGCTGGACGTTAAACTCGCGGCATACCCCGTGTTAAACATGGGAAGCTGAGGAAAACCTCAGGTGACACAGTTCCCCGCACCTAGTACGGGATGCCTCAGGCCATCATGCCTTCGAGAAGCCCTATTAGGGACGGAAGACAGACGTGCAGAGCCGCAGTGCAAAGACATGCCCCCAGCACCCCGAGCCACCCGGCCTTCTCACCGCAGGTTGCTGCCCCGACCAGACTCCTTGGAGCGTCCGGGCGGAAGCAGCGTAATTAACCGGTGTCCATGAAGATATGGCGCCGGGAACGAGATTCACGAACATTCTTAAGTCTATGAGGGAGACCCGGATTAGGCGACGAGTTCCAAGGAGACGTCCAAGGAAGGAGGAGCCGACATCCCATCATCCCGGTTTCGATCAAGGAGCAGATGCCCCTGAATAAGGGATGAATGCCGCCCGCCCTTGGAAAGCGGGACTGCGGGACCACAAGCCGCACGCCCATCCCCTCGGGTTGACGGGTGCACGCGCGAACGCGTCCTGGCGGAACAGCGTAACCCGACGCACATCCGCACCGAAACAGAAAAATGGTGAACCCGACGTGAATCTCTTCTCCTCGATACAAAGACCGATGGCTTTCAGAGGTGTTGGAAGACCGGCGTGTTGCCCGACCAAGCATTCAGTCTTACCCGCCAGGGGCTGGGGAATGGACATTGGGCACTCCGTCTCGCAACGTCGAGGGCCTGGGTTCCCCCCACGGAAGGCGTCGTGGCGCTAATGGTTGGTTGTCGATTCCTTTTTCCTGTCAGTGTTAATGGGTCATTCTCCCTGCTTTCAGAAATCAGGTCGCCCGATCCAGTGCCCGATCGCCACCCGCCCACTGGCGCAGGGATAGGGGAAACACCGACGCGGCTACTCCGCGCGGTCCCGCCCGTTCCACAGCCGTCCCAGCAGCCGCAATTGCGGGACGACCACGCCCTCTCTCCCCCTCGGAGGTCATCCAGAGAAGGGTGATCAACACCCTGGTGCGGAGATACGAGGAAGAGGGAGTCATCCCCACTAGGGAAATGGCTCGCCTAGACCTTGAGGAGGCTGCGCCTCGCCACCACCGCCGCCCCCGAGGGCCGCGCAGGGAGGCACCGCTGCCTACCTCAACGTCCAACCGCTTCGGGAGCTTATCCCCGGAGCGCTCTGACAGTTCCCTTCCCTACGCGGATGAGGTGGAAGAGGCCCGGGATCACCCTATCCGGGATTCGCTCCAGGGATCTACGGTAAGGACTCCCGCCAGGCCACGGCGACACCGCCGCTAGGCCTCTCCAGTCGAAGAGCGGGCTCTCCACCTGCCCGCGCCGCTCATCCCGACTCGTCTGTCTCGACGCCAACGTCGGGCACGAGCGGAAGAGGATGCCCACCTTGGGGCTCTAGCAACAGCGGCCGCATTGGCCCAAGCCACTACTGGCTCCAATCGCCAGGCCTCTGCGCATCCTGAGCAGGGGAACTCCTATGCCCGACCTGGATCGAGGCCCCGACCGCCCCAAAGGCAGGTTGGGTCGACTCTCCCGGTTGCTGGCACTGGCAGTAGCCACCGCGGACCACCTCGCGGTAGCGCTATTCACCGGCAGGATCTACTCTGTGTGGCCGATCCAGGAGGCATGGGTCATCCCACCTTCCGATCCCGGCCCGGAGTCCTGCCCGGAATCATCTCTCCCCGCGTCCCCTTTGATATCTGTCCCGGTGCCCCTCGCACCTTGGTTCCCAGTCCTCTTGGCCCCAGCACCAGTGCGGCCGGAGGACGCCTGGACAGAGATCAGCCCTGCCCCGAAGAACCACCCAGGGGCAGGAAGGCAAGGCGTCGACGCCGAGGGAAGAATGTTACGGAATTCCGGACGGAGATCCGACCGGTTTGCTTCTCTGACTCAGAGGCGGAGTACGATTCGGCGACAGAGACCCTTCCCCAATCCCGCCAGTCAAGGGCAGGGGTAGGAATGCGGCACGTCAGCCTCGTGCTCCCCGAGAGCGAGATCGATGTGATCCCCGCTTCTCTCCGAAGGTATATCCGGAGTAACGAGGGCCTGGTAGACCCCCAAGGATCAAGCTTGCGGTTGGTACCGGCCCCTCCGGAAGTGCCTTCCGCCTCGATCGGAGAAGCCGGAGACTTTTTCTGGGGACCGACGGTCAAACCACGATCTAGTGCACCCTCGGCGAGCACCGATGCTACGGCAGGATGTTCGCTCGCCGGCCCGTCCTATCGTGATGTGGTAGCCAGGGCACCGCCACCCTCAGAGGGCGGCCCGGGATATGGAGGCCAATCGGCCTGTTCGCCGTATTCACCGCCGGCCAGCCCGTCAGCCCGGCGGCCCGCCTCGGCACCACTGCCGGTTCCCCGTCCGTTCCCAGCCATGGAAGAGGACCAGGGAGACCTGGGTCCCGAGTTTGAGTCGTGGAGCTTCTGGACCGTCCTTGCAGAGGGCCACTTCCCTGAGAAGTTTTGGCCAGTCGCAGGACCGGGCTTTGATGCACCCGAATCGCTCACCCCAGATGAGTTCGAATGCTTCCGCCGAACTCTCCGGGAGACTCACTCCCGTCTTCACTGCCTACAAATGCCATACCCCGGGAGTCAAGCGCACCTGGAGGATATTGGTGAGCAGTGCCGTCAAATTGACCTGGCCATGCTCCCCGCGGTTCGGCACCCCGGGTCATTTGGGCACCACGAGGCCCTCCAACAACGATGCGTTGAGTGTTTTCAAGTACTCCGCAAAGTTATCGAGGAAGCCACTCCCCACGTGTATATCCGTGGATGGGGGCAGTACGCTGCCCTACGCTTCAGTGTGATCCGCCGACAGCCCGATTCGCTGGGTGGCCCTGAGGGTATATCCCCAGGGACAGGAACGGTCAATATGGCTGACCTGTCGGGAGAGGGGAACGACTTGGAACTTCTCGACGGGGGCTTCCCCCCCGAAGACAAGCCGTCGTCAGATCCATCGGTGAGAGTTACTCGTCATCAGAGAAACCTCATGGGGCTCCCCGCACCCACTGAAGCACTGACGTTAAGCCGAAACGTCAGCAAAGGAAAAGAGCACAGCGAGGCTATAAAGCCCGCCGACCCATCTGCCTCCATGCAGAGGGCAGAGGAGGATCCCGAGAAGGCTACGCTACGTCAGCAGCTCGCCGAACAGAAGAGGCTGGTTGACCAGCTCCTCGCCGAGCGCGCTGCAGAACGGCGGCCTGACTACGGTGATCCTAGGCCAGGACAGCAGGGACCGGAACAACCGCTCCTCGACGAGACTCTCCCGGGAAACCGTGATTACGCCGTGTTCGCCGACAGGAGAGAGGCCATTGCCTATGGCAAGAGGGCGCGGTATGTTTCGCCACACCCTCCCGAGCGGCGTGACTACCTGAGAGATCCCGCTCGGATTCCTCCCGCTGCCCCAAGGGCCGCTCCGCCCGCCATCCCACGAGCTGCCGAGTTCGACGACCCGGTCGACGACCCGATTGAAGGGCCATGCAATGCGCTCGTGGTTAGAGATCCTCGCCAGGACTGGAACCCATGTCCGGACGATCCGATGGCGGAACTCATTGTCCGCTTGGAAGCCTTGGAGACTCGGAAGGTGGCGATCCCACCGGACGGCAAGCCCTACCCAGCATGGGTGGATGACATGCCGGCGCCTCCGGGATTCGGGAATCCCACTTTCGCCCCCTTCAACGGGACTGGAGATCCGCCACAGCATTTAGCCCACTTCAACTCGAGGTGCGGGCCTATGTTGGGGACTCCGACGCAGCAGGAGGCCGCTAAGCTTCGCTGCTTTGTTCAGACACTGGAAGGGCCAGCATTTGTCTGGTACAGCCAGCTCCCCGTCGGGTCGGTAACCAGCTGGGAGGACCTCCGTAGACAGTTCCTCTACCAGTTCAGTTCCACGACCCGGAAGACAAGTATCGCAGACCTCTTCAAGTGCAAGCAGAGGCCTGATGAGCGAGTCGCGGACTTCGTCGCCCGATGGAAGGGTCTCACGTATTCCCTTGACATGCCATTGACTCAAGAGCAGTTGCTGACAATGTGCGTCGGGAACGTCAAGACCGAGCTGGTCCCTTCCCTGATTACTCAGAATTACCCCGGAGGGTTCAGGGACTTCTCAGACAAAGCTCAACGTCTTGAGGAAGCCCTGCAACAGGCCAGCCAGGCACACCCGCTGCCTCCTATGATTCCTGCAAGGAGAGTCAGTAGGGCTGAGCCCGCTGCTGTTGCCCAGATAGAGGCCCCCAGGCCGTTGGAGCTGCTGCCGGTGAGGCCAGCTCCACAGCCTCACAGGAATCCGCCTCCACGGGCTCAGTTCCCGGCCCAGCAGCGGCAGCCTCAGAACCGGCCGGCCCCTCCGCGTAATGTACCGCCGCAACCCAGGCGAGATAATCAGGGTCCACCTCCTCGGCAGGCCCCTCCAGCCCCTCGTCAAGACCACGCTCCCAGGGGCCCGCGACACCTGACTTACTCATTCCATGAGGATCAGGTCCCCGGTTATTTCCGGAGCGCCCTGGAGTAGAGGATTGTGCGACTGCCTGAGTGTTGGAAGCCAGAGGAGGCACATCTTACGAATAACCCCCGCTACTGCCCCTACCACCGGGCCCTGGGGCACACCATCCAGCGGTGCTATGTGTTTAAGGATTGGCTCCAAGACCAGATTAACAACAATGTAATCAGGTTGGGCCCAGCTCCAGCACAAGTGGCAGGCGTGTTCGTGGGATCAGATGACGATAGTGGCAATGAGGACGAATGGCAGCTGGTCTCCAACCGCGGATCCCAGAAGTATAATAACTGGATGGCCCGCAAGACGACCATTCGCGCCCATGGAATCATCCGTGCGCGCTTGAATCAGCCTGAGCCCCCAGAATCCACGGGTGCTGCTTCGGCATCGTCGTCCCAGCCTGCCTCTTCCTAGAGGAGCAAACGGCGGCAGCGCAAGAAGGAAGAGCGCGCCCCGCCAGTTCCGCCACTATCCCGCACTCTCGGCGATTTCATGCCCCCGGAAATTGGGGTCCCTCCTCGGATCCGCCCGGTGACGGATGATTCGTCCGATGATGGTATTGGGTATGCTTCGGTTAACACCGTCGAGCTGGTAAATCCCTTTTCGGTTCCCGACGTTGAAGAACACCAGGTGGACCTCCCTAGTGTCCCCGGTCGTCGCCACCGTCGGAAGAACCGCAGCAACAGGAGTCTCCGGGGCACAGCCGTTGGTACCTCCAGCCAGGCCGTGCACGCCACTGAGACTAGGCAGCAGGCTCAAAATCGAGCTCAGCGCGCGCAGCCCCCCCATCCGGGGATGACGGATTCGCCTCCGCCACTGTTTGTGGTGTGGGACCAGGCAGAACCGCCTCAGCCGCGTCGCGACCAGCTCCGCCCTGCCACAAGTCCATCCCGGCCTCCTGACTCCAGTACGGTGACCATTTCCAGGACTGCGACCAGTGAAAAGCGAGATGCGCCAAGTACCAGTCGGCCGCCGATCCAACCGGCAAGGCCCGTCATGCCACCAACCGCAGAGCAACCTCCTGCAACCAGGGGCTCGCGCTTGGCCAAAAAGTATGATGTCCTGAAGCACTTGGCCGACATCCCAGCAAGGCTCTCCATCCTTGAGGCTCTGCGCATGTCATCTGAGATGCGCGAGGCACTCGCTGAAGCCCTGAAAAGCCCCCTCCAGTTTGAGACAGAGGTTGCGGCTGCAGAGGCCTTTCACGCCGAAACGATCGAGGACGCCGAATGTCAGGCAGTTATCTCGTTCTCTGGTAAGGATGAAGACCCTCCTATACAGGGACACATTCGTCCGCTGTATGTCACTGGCCAGTTCAATGGCCTTGAAGTCCGGCGCTGTCTTGTCGACACGGGGTCCGGGATTAACCTGATTCCAACTCGGACGCTCCGGAGATTGGGGTTGTCTGAGGATGACTTGATTCCCTCCGACCTCAGGATCCAGGGGTACGATCGCACCGAGCAAACCCCGGTCGGCAAGATACGTTTGAAGACCCAGTTCGGTGACTTGGTTGCCAACACCGAATTCATGGTAGTCTCTCAGGACACTGCGTACAACGCATTGATGGGCAGGCCATGGCTCCATCTTCACGCGGCGGTTCCCTCGTCATACCACCAGTGCCTCAAATACTCCCTTAATGGTCGAGTAGGTGTGCTTCAAGGAGATGGCTCTCCTTTTGCCTCATGTGAAGCCCGCTATCTGGACGCGGACTATTACAAGAGCAAGGATAAGCAGATCCTGGCAGGTGAGGTTGAGCCTGTCGCTGTTGCAAGTGATCCCTGGGCAAGTCTGGATGACGCTTACGTCCTCCCGATTCAACGGTTGGACGTCGCCATGGTCTTGACGGTCCGCGAGTCTCCTGATGAGATGGCCGCGACCGCCCGCGCCAGCACCAGTGGCCCAGCAGGATCTGGTAGCCCCAATGCAGTTGCCAACGCAGTCTCTCCCGTGGACGATCCCTCCCCGAGTGGAGAGGATATGGAAGACGCACCCCCAGCCTTCGAGGAGGGCGTCCCCGCCACGGTCGATGAGTTAATACAGGTGAACCTTGGAACCGAGGCCGATCCAAGACCCACATTGGTTAGTGCCGCCATGCCCTCTGAGGAGCGGCAGCAGTACGTGGACTTTCTCCGGCAGCACCGTGATGTATTCGCTTGGGGCTATGACGAGATGCCGGGGCTGGATCCTCAGGTAGCCGTCCACCGCCTTGGTCTCCCGGCGAACCATCGCGGGTTCAAACAGCCTCCCAGGAAGATGCACCCATCCCACGGTGCCATGGTTGAGGCTGAAGTTGACAAGCTTATCAAAGCCAACTTCGTGAGGGAAGTTCAGTACCCCAAATGGCTGGCCAACATTGTGCCGGTCAGGAAGAAGAACGGGCAGATCAGAGTCTGCATCGACTTCCGCGATCTCAACCGCCACTGCCCGAAGGATGATTTTCCCCTTCCAGTGACAGAGCTGTTGATTGATGCCACGGCAGGGTTCCAAGCCCTCTCCTTCATGGATGGATACTCCGGATACAACCAAATTCGGATGGCCCCTGAGGATGAGGAGTTCACTGCCTTCAGGGCCCCCCAAGGTACCTTTTGCTACCGGGTCATGCCTTTCGGCCTGAAGAATGCAGGTGCCACCTATCAACGGGTGATGCACCGCATATTCAAGCCAATCCTCGGCACACTGGTGGAATGCTACGTCGACGACTTGGTTGTCAAATCGCGCCAGCGTCAGGACCATCTCAAAGATCTTGAGAAAGTGTTCAGCTTCCTCCGGTCTCGCTGCCTGAAGATGAACCCGTTGAAGTGTGCCTTTGGGGTCACCTCCGGAAAGTTCCTTGGATTTGTGGTAAGATACCGGGGTATTGAGATCGACCCAGAGAAAATCAGGGCGATTAGCCAGATGCCTCCCCCAGGTACCGTCCGGGAACTGCAAGGGTTCCAAGGCCACTTAGCCTATATACGCCAATTCATCGCGAATCTGGCCGGCAAGTGTAAGCCCTTTTCTCGGCTCATGAAGAAAGGTGCCACCTATGTATGGGATAAAGAGTGTCAGACCGCTTTCGAGGAAATCAAGCAGTACCTGCTTCAACCTCCGGTCCTGATGCCGCCCGTATCCGGAAAGCCGCTGGTCCTTTATGTGACCGCCCTGGAACGGTCCCTGGGTGCCCTTCTCGCCCAGAAGAACAACGAGGGAACATAGAATAGCCTCTATTACCTCAGTCGCATGCTCCTCGATGTGGAAGTTAGGTATTCCCCCATCGAGAAGAGCTGCCTGGCGCTCGTATTTGCCGTACAGAAATTACGGCACTACTTGCAGCACCATGAGGTACAGTTGGTTTCTCGGGTAGACCCGTTGAAATATATCCTGAGCCGACCTATGTTGACTGGCCATCTAGCGCGGTGGGCTGTGATTCTCCAGCAGTTCGACATCAGGTATGTGTCTCAGAAGGCCATCAAAGGGCAAGCATTGGCAGACTTTCTGGCAGCTCACCCGACCTCCGCGGATCAGCCGCTGGATCTAGGCTTTCCTGATGAGACCATTCTCTCGGTTGATCGAGCCGATCCATGCTGGCAGATGCACTTTGACGGTGCCTCCCGGAGCCCCACCGGTAGAAGACTCGATAATCCTAAGCTCAACAGAGTAGGCTTGGGTATCGTCTTCATTACCCCGGAGCGAGCCGTGCTGCCATACTCTTTCCTGTTGTCAGAGGGCTGTACCAACAATGAGGCGGAATACCATGCCCTCATCACCGGCCTCGAGTTGGCTCTCGAGATCGACGTGCCCCGTCTGTGCGTGAAAGGGGACTCCGAGCTGGTCGTTAAGCAGATCAATGGTGACTACGTTGTCAGGAAGCCGGAACTTGTGCCATTGTTGGAGTGCACCCTCCTTCTGATGGCCCGGTTCCCTTCTCGGCCGGAAATTGTCCATGTTCCCCGGTCGCAGAACGGTCGAGCAGATGCTTTGGCTAGCCTCGCTGCGTCACTTGCGGAGCCTGAACAGGACAACCTGATCGTCCGCGTGACGCGCCGCAGGCTCATCGCTCCCGCTATCCCGGAAGAAGATCGCGACCCGTTGGTAAGTAACCTCACCACGGTTGCCCCTATGCTCGGAGCCCCGAGTACCCCAGATATGACAGTCGGATCAGCCCCTGATTGGAGGACGCCTTTGGTTGAGTACCTCCAACATGTCATTCTTCCATCGGAGCGGGCCGAGCGCGAGCGAGTTCGACGCCGCGCATCGAAGTTCGTCCTCCAGAGCAGTCCCGGCCTGGAGCAGATCCTCTACAAACGCGGATTTGATGGTGTTCTCCTCCGTTGCCTTCAGGGAGTTGAGATCCCACGAGTCATGCAAGAGGTTCATGCTGGTTCATGCGGCGCCCACCAGACTGGGCCGAAGCTGTCCCACCAGATTCGGAGGTTAGGATACTTCTGGCCCTCCATGATCCATGACTGCATCGAGTATGCCAGGAGGTGCCATGCGTGCCAGGTTCATGCGAACTTTGTGCATCGGCCGCCGGAGCCTCTCCATACCACAAGGTATTCCTGGCCCTTTGCAGTCTGGGGACTGGACGTTGTGGGACCTTACCCACCGGCGACAGCTCGCCAGTGCCGGTTCATTCTGACCGCTACGGACTTCTTCTCCAAATGGGCAGAGGCGATTCCGCTCAGAGAGGTCAAATCCTGTTCGATCGCTGACTTCGTGACCTCCAACATCGTCCATCGATTTGGAGTGCCTCACGCTATCCTCACGGATAACGGAACCAATTTCCGAGCAGCCGAGTTGAAGAAGTTGTACGCCAAGTATAACATTCGCTCGAACCATACATCTCGCTATCATGCGCAGGCGAATGGACAGATCGAGGCGTTTAACAAAACCCTCTCTAACATTCTGCAAAAGATGGTTGGTCAGAACAAGAAGAGTTGGCCGGACAAGCTCCCCAACGCCCTCTAGGCTTATCGGACGACAACTCGCAATTCCACCCAGATGACCCCTTATTCCCTGGTGTATGGAGCTGAGGCCGTCCTGCCCATCGAGATCCAGTTACCGTCCTTGCGCACTGCGGTCTACGACCAGCAAGCGCCGGACAGAGTTGCTGAAGCCCGTCTAGTCGAGTTGGAAGCACTGGATGAGAATAGACTTCGCGCTTTGCACAACTTGGAGAGGCATCAAAGCAGAATGGCTCGAGCTTTCAATAAGAAGGTTCGCCTCCGCTCCTTCCTGCAGGGTGATCTAGTGCTAGCCCTAAGAGCGCCGATGATCCCCGGCAGGAAGCCACCCAAGTTGGAGCCCAAGTGGGAGGGACCGTTTGTTGTCCACAAGGTCTATCCCAATGGCGCATACTCCCTAGCGACTATGGATGGTGAGCGTGTCACTCCTCCCACCAACGCTAGGTTCCTCAAGCAATACTTTGCCTGAGTGTTCATTCGTCCCGCATGACGCTAAACTGCACTTCGTCCCGCATGACGCTAAACTGCACTTCGTCCTGCATGACGTTAAACTGCACCACGTCCTGCACGACGTTAAACTGCATTCGTCCAGGCTACAAGACGTTAAACTGTTCAGCATTCGTCCGCACTGCAAGACGTTAAACTGCCAAGTGCTTCGTCCCGCATGACGCTAAACTGCACTACGTCCGAGCTACAAGACGTTAAACTGTTCAGCATTCGTCCTGCATGACGTAAAACTGCCCCTCAAGAACTACGTGCGGCTTGATTCCCATCCTTATGGGATACGTAGGACCGCCTGAACATTCATGTTTCAGGCCCAGCCCCATCCTTCGGGAATTTCCATCTCATCCTGGGCCCTTGGTCCAGTTGCCTCTGGGTATGTGGCGTATGGTGTGAGTGCGGGGCTATGCCCTCATTCACGTCGGTTTTCTCGCCACGCTGTACGCCCCCCACGTTTGGGGATGCCTTCTGCTCCCCCCTTCTTTTTTCCTCATCGTCCTGCATGACGTTAAACTGCACTTCAAGAACTACGTATGGCTTGATTCCCATCCTTATGGGATACGTAGGACCGCCTGGACATTCATGTTTCAGGCCCAGCCCCATTTCCCGGGAATCTCTATCCCGCGTTGGGCCTCTGGCCCCAGTTCCCCTCCTTTTTTGTGCGAGGCGTATCGCGTGAGCGGGGGATTATGTCCTCATTCGCGTCGGTCTACTGGCCGCACCGTACGCCTCCCCCGTGTGTGGGACTACCTCACACCCCTCATTGTCCTGCATGACGTTAAACTGCCTCTCAAGAACTACGTATGGCTTGATTCCCATCCTTATGGGATACGTAGGACCGCATGGACGCTTGTGTTTCAGGTCCAGCCCCGTCTCTTGGTGGATCACGGGGATCTGCCCTCTTTTGGTTGCTCTCAGGGTGAGTCCTCCGACCCTTTCCGGAGATCTGTTAACATGTTTTGGGTACTTCGGTCTATGACTCGTAGTGTCAGATTCAATCCCGACAAGTCCTGTGTTGCTTGTCAGGCCTCACGCTTCCTCTTATTCGAGCCTTCACTCAAAGGGATCCTCGTTAGCGGTTTGGGTACGATGCCTCAGTGCTCTCCCACCGCTCCGGGTCGATTTACCGGCGGGTCTTGGGCCGCAAATCGATATGAATCCTGCGATTGAGCGGTTGATGCTCGTTTGCTTGCCCCGTCTTAGGCTGACGCGATTGGATGTTGTGTTGCGAATGCGTCAGCAACATCCTTGATCGCCATGTCAGCTCCTTCAGGCTCTGAACATTGGTTGCGCAGTCCTCATCACACTCCACCTTTATGCGTTGTAGTGGAATCTGGACACTCTTTTCATACTGACCTTCAGTACACCTTTACACGTTAGGCAGACCAACCAAGGTAATGATGTCGTTCGAGGCTCCCATGATCTGAGCACCAAGGATATATGCGGATGTTCTCCCCAAGGGCCATGCGTAGCTGGACCCTCGTCCCCATAAGGAGGGAGGAGTCGCTCGAACAATCGCGTTCTGAGCCCAGTATGTCTGGAGGCTAGCATCTCTGCCCCTCGGGTGATGGACATACGCAGACCCCCATCCCAAGACTCTTCTCCTGGAATCGTGCGTGACCGCAGGGCTGGGTATGCTCCCACCTCCGCCGTGTCCGCCGTACCGCGGTAAGCGGATTCCTCCATGGTCCGAACCACACGACCTTAAACTGTGTTGTCTGGTCCTACCACACGACCGTAAACTGTGATCGTCTTGGCCACCCGACGAGAAAACGGCACTGCATCGTGATGTTCCCCTCAGGGGGCACTCATGTTGGGCGCTGGTTAATAACCACGCCATTCATCAATGCCTTCCGTGGCTTGATTATTGTGGCGACGCCAGAGATTTCTCAATCACAGGCATGTCGCCGCACAAAGAAAAACCATTCATCTTTAAGGACAAACAAGAAATATCAAATGCCGCTCCTTCTGTGTGCGAGGGTCAGACCCGCACTCTTCCCCGCGCTGGTGCCCGATTGTGTTGCGCCGCGCTTCAAAAACTACGTGCGGCTTGATTCCCATCCTTATGGGATACGTAGGAACGCCCGGATGTTTGAAACTTCGGGTCCAGCCCCCCACCTCTTAGAGATTACCCCTTCTCTGGGGAATCCGCCGCCTTCAGGTCACCCTCAAGGCGTGTTCCCCGACCCCTTGCAGTGGTCCACCGGTGTCAAGAGTACTCTGGTTTATTGCCAGGAGGGTCAGGATCCGCTTGGTCAGGTTTCCTCCGCTTTTCAGGC
Organism: Viscum album; assembly: GCA_963277665.1. Classification (NCBI taxonomy): domain Eukaryota; kingdom Viridiplantae; phylum Streptophyta; class Magnoliopsida; order Santalales; family Viscaceae; genus Viscum; species Viscum album. The sequence goes on from OY728144.1 coordinate 188,370,095, forward strand.
TTCGTGCTCCCTTTCATTCGGACCCATCGTCTACGCCCTGGGTGGAGCCCCCGTGAACGGTTCGGACACAATGCCTCAGTGCTCTCCCACCGACTCGGGCCGGTACCCCCAATGGCCTCGGGCAGCAAATCGATATGAATCCTACGATTGAGCGGTCGATGCTCGTTTGCTGCCTCATTCCACCAACGGTTAGTGCGATGTTGATGCTGCTTTTCCGCCACGGTCGGCAGTACTCTCATATCGTCACGCCGGTGCTCCCGGTCCTCGAGTGAATGGCCGCATGATTCACATTTCCCACCTCCCATTCTGACCAGGCGAAAACTCGACACTCTTGACACTATCCCTCAGTGCATCTTCGCATATCCAGGGGATATGACCAGATGCGGCGTACTTTGAGGTCCTTATGGTCCGAGCTCTAAGACCTTAAACTAAGATCTCTCCTTATGGTCCGAGCTCTAAGACCTTAAACTAAGATCTCTCCTTATGGTCCGAGCTCTAAGACCTTAAACTAAGATCTCTCCTTATGGTCCGAGCTCTAAGACCTTAAACTAAGATCTCTCCTTATGGTCCGAGCTCTAAGACCTTAAACTAAGATCTCTCCTTATGGTCCGAGCTCTAAGACCTTAAACTAAGATCTCTCCTTATGGTCCGAGCTCTAAGACCTTAAACTAAGATCTCTCCTTATGGTCCGAGCTCTAAGACCTTAAACTAAGATCTCTCCTTATGGTCCGAGCTCTAAGACCTTAAACTAAGATCTACCCTTATGGTCCGAGCTCTACGACCTTAAACTAAGATCTCCCCTAAACGGGATTCTACGTCCTGCATGACGTTAAACTGCACTCACAGAACTACGTGTGGCTTGATCTCCAGCCTGATGGAGTACGTAGGAACGCCCGGGCATTCCGACTCGGGTCCAGCCTCAGGGATCGTTAAGTCCCGCCCCTCCTCGTCGCCGGCCGTCTGGCCTGACTTTGGGTAGAGTGGTGCAGTTGTGATATTCTCCCCGATTCAGCTCGGGATGCCCCACTGCATTGGTGGGAAGCGACAGTTTCCTCGTCAGAGAGGTGCTGTCTGAGAATTGAGGTGACTCACGGCCAGATTAGTGCATCCGCCTAATACGTTTTCCCCACGGTGGCGCAATTTTGAGAGCGTTGGATTCTATCCGAACAAATCGTCACTTCGCCCCATGCTTCGCATGCCCTGTTGATCTGGATTTTCCACCCTTGTGTCTGAAGGAACCCCAAAGCGGTATTCATGATGACATGTGGTCCGCCTCCTGCAATATGAATGATGGCCTTTTTCGGTCCGTCTATTGCAGTTGTTATGGTCGATCCACTGTCCGCCTACCGTCTTGGGCATTTCCTGGAAGGCCGACCGTTGTGGATGTCCGGATTCGGGACACGTGATTCACCCTTTCTCATTTCCCTATGTTCGGATAAAATCTCAACGCCCCTAGCGTTGTCCCGCTCGTGTGTTGGAACAAGTTGGGGGATGATACATTGATTAGGTCTGAGGTCTCCTTTCCTAGGAATGACCTCCCTCTTTTCTCCAGAAATCAAGGCCCAATTATGGATGCCTGATGCTTGGTTAACACTCCCGCAAGACAACGAATTGTGGTTGAGCATATTAAACCAAAAGATGCAGATAAATATATTGATTCATACAGATGGATCAAAGTAGCGGAAGCAAATGTTTTGGGAATGGCAAAACAAAGCCCTTAGGGATTAGCGTGCTGAATGAGTCTTTCTAATGCCGCTACCCTTTGGTTGGTGGCCTCCAGAGCTGCTTCTCGCTCTCTGCGTGCCCTCTCTTCGTCGGCGGTCGCAGCACGCAGTTCGTCGATTCTGGCCTGTGCACGCTCCCGCTCGACTTGAATTGTGACCATCTGTTGGCCCGCCTCCGTCAGCTGTACTTGGGCGTCAACCAGCTGAGCTGCTAGTTGCTCCACAAGCTCGGTACACGTCGCGACGAAGGCCTCCTTCTCTGCCGCCTGCCCTTCGAGGCGCCGGACTTCATGCTCCGCCGCGAGGAGCGCCCGCGTGCTCTCCGACATGTCCCGACTTTGTGTGACGTCAGCACGCCGGCAGCTCTCGCGCATCTTTTCGGCCATGAAATCACGGACCGTCAGATGGAGGCGTTGAGCATCAGCTCCCCCGGCACACAGGAAGCGCAGCCAGGTTTGAAGTGATCCCATGCGCCCCATCCACTCCGACGGGTCTCGCTTGAGGAAGCGCTGGATGCACTTCCACCCCCTGCGGCGCGTTATCCGGCTCTCCTCGACCGCCTCCGCGTCCGAGTCGTCCATCTCCTCGGGATCGGCAGGCCGGTAGGCAGGGAAGGCAGCCAGCAGGTCTGCTGCAGGGTCCGCCCCTGGGAGGTCCTCACGAGGGATAGGTTCCCCGACATCCGGGCGACCTTCTTCTCTCTCCCCAGTGGCGCTAACACCCTCGTCAGCCCCCAACCTCTCTCCGATGTCAGCACCGCCGATGTCCGGAGCCCCCTGATCAGCAGTTGGTGGGGCCGGCTCGGTTTGGGAAGTCTGTTCCGGGGCAGGCGGCATGTCCACCACTGGTCCACTCGTAGATGGCCCGGGTTCGGCAGCCCGATGAGCCTCCAATGTTGAGATCACTGCGCGGGGCATGCCATGGTTAGTCACGGATCGTCAACGGCAAGCACCAGCAGTAAAGTAAGGAGACTTACGGGAGTTCGGAGCGTCATCTTCCGCTACCCCGGTCGCCGCAGGAACAGTTGCAGCAGTGGACCCCTTAGCGCTTGTCAATTCAATGATAGGTGTCTGGCCCCCGCCTTGTCCTGCTGGCGCCCCTCCTACTCCCGCTGAGGATGCCTGACCAACATCCGTGCGCTCCTGAGAAAGATGGAGAAATGGGTTAGAAGCTGCATAAGAGAGTGGATGAAGCAGATTGAGTAGGGATAGAAGCGGACCTCGAGGAGCTCAGTGACATCAACGTTGTCAGAGCCGGCCACCTCGCCGCTCTACCGTGGGCTCCCCTGATGGGATCTACCCTCGGAGCCTTCATCCTCCCCCATTTCCTCTTCTTCAGAGTCGTTGCTACTATCGTCTTCTTCCGGCGGCATCTGTTCCGGAGCGGGCTCGAGACCGAGCATCACCTTCACCAGAAAGGATGGCTCCGCGCGCTGACCACGTTGGCGCGCGTACTCATCCATGGCCGTCAGATACGCATACTGCCGGTTGAAGTCCACCCTGTCGGCAATGTGGAGGCGCCCGACCTCTGGCAGATGGATTCCTTCTCTGAGAATCTTTCGCCAGATGGCGTCGGTCCCCAGTGACTGCCGCAGGGTCATCCAGGCCGACCACAGCACCGGGAAGACTGCATCGTGGGAGGGTTCGAGCAGACGTCTCACCTGCTTCCCGGGCCGCTCTTCGACCGCCACATGTGCCTCCTCTCTGGGCGCCGAGGTCGTAGCGGCAGCCTGCGATGTGCCCGCCGCCGAAGTCCCTGCCCGCGCCGGCTCCGCTGCTTGGCGCGCCTCCGTTCTCCCCCGTGTGGCGGTGCCCCGCCTCCTTCCTTGACGCCCGGTCTCCGCACGGGTAGCCTCGAGCCGCCGAACTAGCTTCCGCAAGAGCCCCTCGGGGTACGCGATGGCCCAGTGTTCGGCGTACTCGGTTGCCAAGCCTGCGTCAACTCCGGTAGGAGGGAGAGTGATGACGTCGCCAGAGCCGAAAGCGGCAAACATCAGCCACATCTGGCGAAGGACGCAAGGGTTCGTCTCCTCCCGGACGGCAGTGAATACCCTCTTCGGCATCCGTTGAAGGCACCCGAACTGCCTGGCGAACCGGGTCGGCACGTAAGGCTCGCAGATCACCTTCCCGTCGATCCGAGCCACGAGCACCCCGCCCCGCATGTTCCGGAAGTATTCATGCTGCTCCAGCGGACCCTGCCCATTGTCGATCATCTGGCCGACGGGAGTGGGGAACGGACTGAAGTTGAAGTTGGCATGATTGCCAATCCAGATCCGCACGCCCTCCTCACTTAGGGTCATCGGAGCGACCCCCGCGATGTTCAGCAGGGAGGGTCGCAGGCCGTTGCCCGGAGGAATGATGGCGTTCGGAAACGTGTACCCACCGAGGTGAGCAGCCACCCATCCGTGGAAGAACTGAAAGGGCCCACAGATCCTTCGTGGCGACCCCCCTCATGAGATGCGTCCCAGGATGGCATACAGCCTCGCCAGCACTGGGACCCTGAGGTTGTATCTCTTGTTGGCGGCCATAGCGCCCGCCACCGCCAGTGTCGCCGGGCGAACGCCCATTCTCGCGTCCCGCACTGGCAGGAGCCACCCACTCATAAAGGCAGCCAGGAACGCCGCGTACCGGACATTTGGGTCCCGGGCCTCGATGACGCGGTACCCCCATGAGCGGTAGTCGCCCGTCTCCAGGACCCGCCAGTACGACCCGTTCCGGCTCCTCTGAGCTGCGGTCGGGCACCGCTTCCCCCTGCCTGGCATCTTGACTGCCGGGTCATGCTCCAAGAACTAGCCGAACCATTCCTTGTAGGCTATGTCCTTCTGGAAGTCTTTGATCCCGAGCCGCTGCGTAGCCAGGTCAAGCAGATGCCAGGTCAGGATGGGAGTCCGTGACCTGTCCTCCCAGATGTTCTTCGGTGGCAGGAACTCATCGTATTGGTAGCCCTCCAGCGGGATACCTCCGATGCAGTGGATGTCCCAGAGACCGATGCCGACCTCCCCATGGTGAAGATGGAAGGTGTTGGTATCCGGAGACCATCGGGTGAACAGCTCCGGCCCGAGCTCGGACTGCTGGTAGAAGTGGAACTGCGACGTCCACACCGCCTCGAACAGGCCGATGTACCGCAGCTCCTCTGCGAAGTGATCGCAAGTGTGGCGTACCCAGAACGCCCAAGCCCACTCACTGGTGAAGTTGCCCCCAGACCGCAAGTCCCAGTCCTTCAGCCAGCCCTTGGTGTCGTCCGTGACGCTCTGGCGATATATGCTCGAGTAGAGGGCTGGAGAATTCTCCGCAGTAGGCTCACCCCCATCAATGGTTCGCGTCCTCGGGTTCAGGACATAGACATCCAAGTGTCTGGTCTCCCTGGCAGGATGCCCATTGTTGGTGATGTTATAGCGGAGAAGCTCGTCCTCCCGGGTCACCCAGGTCCGCGGCGCATCAATCTCGAACCCTGGCACCAGGACCTCATCTGGGATGCCGAAGTTCCAGAGCGGCAGGTTGTCCGACAGTGGATATGTCTTCTGGGCCGGCGTCAGTAAGTCGAACAAGGATTGATTGTTGGAAACAATCTCCTTGGCTCCGTAAACCTCCTCGTTCGTCGCCATCTCAGCCCTGCGAGTGGCGGCATCCCCCTCATTTCCTCTGTGCGCGGCCATCTCAGAAGTTTCGGGAGTCGTGCGGGTTAAGGGATGAAGTGTGCGGAATCGGACGAGGCTGGTAGAGAAGTTTGAAGGTTGGCGCGCAATCCAAGTGGGCGGTGCGCAATTGGGAAGACTGTCGCGCAAAGTTCCGGGTTTTCGCGCAAAGACAGGCGGAATCCGGACGGTTTTGCGCGACGAGCGGGCGAATTCCGCGCCGGAAAAGGCAATTTCGCGCACGAGAGCAGAGATGCTTATCGCGCGGAAGGCCAGTGTACGGCACGGAGGGACCCAGTGCCCCTATTTATAGGCGAGGCCGGGGTCCGCGCTGCGCGGAAAGCGCTTTGCGCGACCGCAGCGGTGAATTTCGCGACCGGCGCCCCTTTTTGCGCGCCTAAGTCCCGCGCCGCCCAGGACTTCGGCATTCCGGCGTCTCCCTCGGAACCCGATCGTTGCGACCTCTCGCCGATCAGATTCCGAGGGGGGGCTTTTGTAGACGCCGGAAAAGTCCGTTGTTCCCAAACGAAGCTCCGGATGCGGAAAGCGAGGTCATATTCGGAGTCGGAAGAATGTTTCGGAGGGCCCGGAGGCCTTGCGCGGAATTTCAGAGGTCTGCGCGCAAAGATGATGTTCCGCGCGCAAAACCCCCGGGATGCGCGCAACTCCCTTGCACGCCGTGCCCGATTCCGCGCCCGCGAGGAGAATTCCGCGCTCGCGCCTTGGATTCCGCGCCCGGGGTTGCCTATAAATACTAGGCGACCCCCAACGTTTCAAAGGTTGCTGGAAGTCGAACGGTCTCCCGCGCGCGCAATTCAACCCCTTCCGCGCGCAATGCCGATCTTCAGGTAACCTCCTTTCTTTCGCGCAATAGAGCCTTGGGGTCCGCCTTCGCGCGCAATCCCCTTGGCTCATTTCCTTTGAATAAATTTCAACCCGAAGGCCTTTGCGCGCAAAAGAAGCCTCTTGCACGCAATTGCCCCCGGGTGCGCGCAATCCAACCCGATTGCGCGCACCCCCCATCTTCAAAGTGGCCATTCGTTAGAGAATGAGCCGTTGCCCCCGCGCGCTACCCGAAGCCCGGTGCGCACAATCCCCATCATCCGCGCGCGAAGCGCTGGCCCAATTGCGCGCCAGCCCGCCATTTTGCGCGCCGATCCGCGGTTTTGCGCGCAAAGCTCCTCTTTTGCGCGCAATCCGCCAGGGTCGCCTCCCTTGACCCCCTTTGGGTACCCGCCTGCGTGGCGCCCGATGGTCTTCATCGCAGGTGCCCGCACCGTGCGCTGTCTTCCCGTGCAGCCTTCCAGGCTCGTGCGAAGTGACACGGACCCGTCGGCGGCAATCATTCGTCTAGCATGACGTTAAACTGCATATTCGTCCTGCAAGACGTTAAACTACACATAGGTCCAGCATGACGTTAAACTGCATATACATCCAGCATGACGTTAAACTGCGCATTCGTCCAGCATGACGTTAAACTGCCCATACGTCCAGCATGACGTTAAACTGCACATTCGTCCAAGCTGCACGACGCTAAACTGCCTAGCCCCCCATCGTCCGCGCTGCAAGACGTTAAACTGCCAAGTGCTTCGTCCTCAACACACGACGTTAAACTGTACTTCGTCCGGCAAGACGTTAAACCGTCCGCATCATTCGATCCCGTGCTTCGCACGCAGGGTCTCCCCCGGTTTGGACGTGGCCCCCACCCGCTCGTCTCTGCAGGGGTGTCGGGATTGTCCCCCTTTTGGGACGATTTAATGGGAGTGGCTTTTCCCTACGGGGGCAGGGTATTACAAACCCCTAGTTTCTCGTGGGAGGCTGCACATGTGTATCTCCATTGCGCCTCCCCACTGCCGAAGCCAGTAGAGGGTGTGACTGGGATCGAGGTGTCTTCTTCTTTCGGTCCAAGTCCCTTCCAACTGAGTTTTGCCGCATCCGGGCTGCCTCAAGTGCGTAAGTCCTGACAGAATGAACTACGTGGACTTTGATCCCTGTCTTCTATACAGGGTACGTAGGAAGCCTCCCTGAGGTCCAAGCCCGCCACCTGGTCGTCCCGGTCGTATTTATGTCGGTTCGTCCATCAGTGGACCCCTCCAGGGTTCACGCTTGCGTCGATTCACCTATGAATCCGCCCCTGTGGGAGACTGCCCGTGTGTATCTCCACTGTGCCTCCCCACAACCCCTTTTTCCATTTCTCTTTTTATCGTCCAGCATGACGTGAAACTGTGATCCACCCGGCCGTTCCATCCCCCTCTGTGCGAGGTGGTTCGGTTCAATCCTCCGCCCGGCGGCCTAGACCTCTTCGTGAGTCGGCTTGCCGACGTCCAGCATGACGTTAAACTGTATACCCGAACTACGTCGACTTTGATCCGTGCTAACGCGCGGTACGTAGGAAGCCTCTACGGGGTCCAAGCTCTTCACTCCATCATCCATCCTGATCCTTACCCGGGCCGCCACATCCCGGTGGGGTCATGCCACTTCACTCCACTCCACATCATTTGGGAAGCCGCCCATGTGCTGGCCCCAGCGTCGGAGGTTCCCCGCAAGGGGTTCTGTCATCCGATCCACTTTTCGTGTTGATCGGTCCGATGCCGTCCCCGCTGGACGTTAAACTCGCGGCATACCCCGTGTTAAACATGGGAAGCTGAGGAAAACCTCAGGTGACACAGTTCCCCGCACCTAGTACGGGATTCCTCAGGCCATCATGCCTTCGAGAATCCCTATTAGGGACGGAAGACAGACGTGCAGAGCCGCAGTGCTACGACACGCCCCCAGCACCCCGAGCCACCCGGCCTTCTCACCGCAGGTTTCTGCCCCGACCAGACTCCTTGGAGCGTCCGGGCGGAAGCAGCGTAATTAACCGGTGTCCATGAAGATATGGCGCCGGGAACGAGATTCACGAACATTCTTAAGTCTATGAGGGAGACCCGGATTAGGCGACGAGTTCCAAGGAGACGTCCAAGGAAGGAGGAGCCGACATCCCATCATCCCGGTTTCGATCAAGGAGCAGACGCCCCTGAATAAGGGACGAATGCCGCCCGCCCTTGGAAAGCGGGACTGCGGGACCACAAGCCGCGCGCCCATCCCCTCGGGTTGACGGGTGCACGCACGAACGCGTCCTGGCGGAACAGCGTAACCCGACGCACATCCGCACCGAAACAGTTATGAATGCCTCAAGTTAACTTTTATGTCTTATGATTTCTATGATTTATTCATGTTATGATGAGGTATGTTAAAGTGCCTATGTTTTATGGGTAAAGTATGATTTCATTCTTATGTATATATGAACTCATGTTTCCTTTCCATATTTTTTTTATAACCCTTACTGATCTATTTATGCTCATCCCAAGTTTTTGAAATGTTTTTCACAGGTCAAGGGAAAGGTACGTGATGTGATGATAGTGTCAAGGATGTGTCAAGAAAGAATCCATGTTTTATTTTAAATATGTTTCCGTTGATGGGAAGAATGAATACTGTCTTTTATGTAACCACTTTTTTTTAAATGTGGAATGTAATGCAAGTTCTATGATCTAATTCTATAAAACTCTAAACCTGAAAAGATCCTCAATGTGTAATCTTGTAATAACTCAAGATTAAGTAAGGTTTAAGGCTGGGGCCTTATAGTTGGTATCAGAGGTCGGTTTAGTTAACTTTAGAGGTTAGGGTATTCTCTAAGCATAAGTGACAGTACCATAATCGATAGGATTTCAGAAAGAGTCCTAGTTTTAGATAAAGTGAATGAGTAAGTATATCTTGGTGTTTATCTTCCTCATTAGTACATGATGGTTTTGTTGATATACTCACACTGACATTTCTGTTTTTAGTGAATGGCTGGATCTCGCAGGCACTAAAGTGACAATTGGTTTGAAGGAAACTGTGGTGGTTCTCTGATTAAGAGACTCGATGAAATGGGATATTCAATGAGGAAACTCGTGGTTGTTCTAAACCGACTATCAAGGAGTCATTATCAACCATGTGAACCTAGGTATGTTCTATAATGCATCATGTACGAGATGACCAATCGATGTGGAAGTTCAGGTAATAATTAAAAAGGTAACCATTAGGGTTTATATGATCCTTACTTTTGAGGTAATTATGGGTTATTATATGTTATGATGGAAAATGAAAGGCATGAGATAAACTTGAGGTTAAAATATGTTATGTTTATTTTTGAAGATTTTATCTCGTTTTGGGACATGTTTTGAGAATTATATAGTTTTGGAAAAAGGACAACACGCAGACCGTGTGACAACCCGTCGCGTCGAACAATGCTGCGGGAATCGAACCCACAACCAAAGTGCGACTGGTATTTATCGCCTACCACTGGACTACGTGAAGTCCCGGGTTAGTTTGACTGATTCTTTCTAGTTATATGATTTTATGAATTAAGAGTAAGTTGATTTTGGGTTATTTATGAAAATGATTAACCTATCATGGAGGATATGTGATTAGGTTAATTACATTTCAATACGAGACTTTAGGAGCAACTAATGTTGTTTGGAGATTAATGTTACGATTTAACTTGGAAGACTATGTGACTAAATACTTCAAATATTTGGGTTTCAATCTTATATTGGTTTACTTTGAAGAATTTTATGGACAAATTGTTTATTGAATAAGTCCTCGTTGAACTTTGGGTTTTGTTGGACAAATTTTGGAGATTAAGAATAGATTTTCTTTTTATAAAGGGTTATCCTTTTCTGGATTATCTGATCTTGTACTAACCTTTTTGGTTTTGGTTTTGGTTAAAGTCTAAAGACATTGGAAGTATATAGTTCTCTATTGTGGATTAGGTGATTCTCTAAAAGTTGATTATAGTACTCTTAATGTGAACAAGTCTTCCTAAATACTCGCCTTTTGGAGAAAATATGAGTTTGATTAAGAAATCTAGTTAAAGTTGAAAGTCAACATGATAAGTGATTATGTTTCCTTATGAATAAATTCCTCAAAAAAAAAGTAACTTAAAAAAATGTTGTCTATTAACTTTTCCTACTGGGGAATCGAATACCGTTTAACCCATCACAAGTTTGTGATTTTCTTATGGTTAACTTTCTCCTAGACATGTTTACTATCACTCTCCATCAGAACATGACCCTTTGTTTTTTCCTCCATGCCCATATTTTCATACTTGGAATCCTAGTATGGGTTAACTCGGGTGACCTTTGTACTTATCTTTCTTTATTTTAAAGTGATTGTTTTACCAACTCTTGTTCTGATGTGGGACTTTAAAGGATGTTTCCAAGCCCAATTTTAAAAATTGCGAGGACGCAATTTCCAAAAGGGGGGAAGGATGTAACACCCCAGGTAAATAAAGAATATAAAATTTTCATATTTATCCATATTTGTTAATAAAATATTAATATGACTTTAAAGGGGATGCTATGCTCAATGGCGTACCCAACACGCAACAACGAGTTTCTTGGGAATCTTACGTTGCACTCTAATAATAAAATAATATTATTTTAAATGGTAGTTAACATGTAGCCATTGTATTGGCATGAATGGATATAAATAACTAAAATATTATTATATATGTTTTTAAATGTTTTTACATTTATCCAATAAAAGATAAAGGCTTAAAATACGGAAAGAATTCAATTTTAGGCGTATATGCCCTAGTTTTCACTAAAGGTTCACTTATCGCCTTTTGATGGAAAACCGTCATTAAATATAGTTTTGTTCACTCTTATACATTCTATTGGACCAAATAAAACTCTTATTTAGAATCGGGACATCAATATTTACTTTGTGTAAATTTTTGGTATCTTTCCGATAAAGTTCATTTTTTTAATGAATAGTGTAAAATATTGTATTTTAATTCAAAACCTATTTTTAATCTAATTTATTTATATGATTATATTACCTTTTGAATTGGTTTTAAAGTGAAATTAGAATATATTTTTACCATCAAATCCAATAGTGGTCTTTGGAATTAATTTCACTTTGAAATCATACTTAAACTAGTGTCAATCTTTTGATACTTATTGTTTCACAAAAACACGCTATTTTCTCTGACAGTGGGAATTAATTATTAAATTAATTAATGTCACTTATATGTTTTGAATTTTTTAAAATAGACTTCATTTTTGAATTCATAATATCAAATATATCTTAGAGTGAATTTTTGGTAATTTTCTGAAAAACTCCAATTTTTGATGAATAGTGAAACCACTAAGTGGTAATCAAGCAAACTGATTTTTCAGTTAAATGAAAGTTTACCACTAATGTGTATTTAATTTTGAAAATCCGACATACATGGTTGTCATTAGAATGTAAAATGTGGTTCAATGGGATGAAAATAAGTTTTTGGTGAATAGTAACTTTTTTTCATTAATCGCGATTAGAGGTAATTAGTGTAATTTAAGGTAAAAATGATATTATAAAAATATGAAAACACCATGACACTTGTCCTACCACTATTGGATGAGTCATGGCCGACCAAGACAACCCATGGGTCGATTTAGGGGACCCTGTGGAGCCTCTTGTGTGAGATAATGACTTTAATGCCTTTTTTTAAATAAAGGTGAAAATGACACTAACATAAATTGTTTTACTAAAATAATTTTTAGAAGGGGTTATAATAATAATATTTTTGTCTATAAATAATATTTGGAAATATAAAAAGATTTCCTACATCAGGATATTTTTGTTATAATTTTTAGACATTAAATAAATTAATTTAATTATGACATCATGATGATGCAATGATGACCTCATTAATGAACAGTTTAAATAAAATGAAACGATAATATAAATTCTAAGACCTACACTTGTCCAAAAACTATTGGATGGGAATATTTCGAAGCCTTATCATCTTATCTTTGAAATATATCAATTTGGGACCTTATAAATTCGAAACACTTTTGAAAATAAAATAATAGTTTCATGATTTCCAAAAGTGCCCCTCCTCTCCTCCTATAAAAGGCCCCCACCTCTACCTCATTTCACACACTCCTAAAGACTTTGGCTTGGTCATACCCTGCCCATTTACTCTCTCCAAATCCCTATACTCATCCTAGAGGATTACCTTTGGGCAGAATCCTTTCAAAGGAAGCCTTTAGACTCAAATCAAAAGGAGTTACACTTTTAAAGGTAATTCATTCTCTCATGTTCATTTGTTTTATTTTGCTTCTCCAACCCCCTAAACTCTTTTTATTTACTTCTTTTGTAACAACACCAGTATCTTCAATATACTAGGATGTTTTTATAAGATTTATTCGAGCTACACTCTCACACAACTACATCAAATGGTTAAAGAACATACAGTTTCCGTGGATGGCGAAATTCTGCCTCCCGAAACGATGATTGTTCAATACTCATTTAACACCTTCAAAGGTGGCCATTATGATGTCACTATTTTTATATATGATATATAATATGTTTATTCTTTCCTTAAGCTTCTGTATTTTTCATTTATGGCATACCATTATTGTTTCCATTATGGGTATACACGATATCTTCATTTTAGGAAGTGCGGACTACCACCCCCTCAAAGTGATGTGATTCGTTAATGCCATACGTGGGACGTATAAAGGATGGATTTAATGATATTATATATTATGTTATACTGGAATTATAAAATACCTATATATAATTATTATTTATTTCCATTAAAGTATGAGATAGAAATGAAAGTAGCGTTCATGCGTACGTACGGCTTACCGTCTCCATGAACGGTGCATTTCATTTCTTATCCCCAAATGTAATGTACTATTATAAGTACATGTATATAATGGATATATATGATGAATGATACATATAAATGATGAATATAATTATGGAATTAAAATATACATACCTCTCATTTAGTTTTAATTCCATTAATATGACAAAGAAATTAAAGTAGCGTTCATGCGTACGTACGGCTTACCGTCTCCATGAACGGTGCATTTCATTTGTTACCTCTAAATGATTATGTAATATTATAAATACATGTATATGATGGATATATATGATATATATGATATCCAAATCAGGAATTTCATTATGGATATAAAGAACCTTTGACCACACAAACAACATGTAATTGTAAGAAGTCCACTTTCGACTTAAGAACCAAATATCGACAAAACAAACATTATTAACTTAATTGATTACATAATGTTTATAACATGACAATAAGTGATCTAAAAGTAATAATGAACTATAAAAAGGTTCTTAATATAGTGTAAATTAACTCAAGTTTATTATTCAGGACGTTAAATAATGACCGAGTCAATTCGGACCAGAGGTAAGGGATCCTACTCCTCTCTTTCTTTTTAAGCACACTCTTTTACGTCATTCCTTTTAAAGCTCATATTTCTTGTTATTGGGATGTTATTTTATATTAATCTTAATATAATTTTTATGTTCATGTGATGAGAGACCCTATTCTCTCTCATCAATCCATTTTGGAAGTTTTGAGTGGCGCCGTTAGGCTGCCGAATTTTCGTAAGAGATCTGACCTCTCTCTTTCTTTTTAAGTACTCTCCTTTATGTCACTTCTTTTAAGCTCCTCTTTGTTATGTTGGGGGATGTTATTTTATATTCCTCTTTCTATAAACTTTATGTTAATATGATGAGATACCCTATTTGATTTCATCAATCCATTTTTGTAAGTTGTCTGTGGCACCGTTAGGCTGCCGAGTTTTCGTAAGGGATTTTTTTCATCTCACTTTTATTCCTGTGAGATTTAAGCTACATTTGCCACAATTTCCTTTGAGTGGTGTATGTACTGCCCATTATTTTACTCATTGTGTAATATACTATATTTTATGAGTATTAACATCAATGTTGTATTTTCCTTCTTTCACGAGGTGTATGTTTCGAAAGATACCCATGTCGGTAAGGGAACCTTTCACCCTCCTCTTTTTAAAAGACTTCTTTTGTTAGGTCTTTTAATTTACATATTTTTATGTTGGGATATGTTCTCATATATCCTTATTGATGTAAATTTTATGTCCAAGTGATGAGATACCCTTTTTTATCTCTCATCAACTCTTTTTGATGTGACATTGTTAGGCTGTCAAGAGAACTTCTTAACCCAATTTCGATTTCTTTGGGTTCAACATGTAGTTATTGAATATGTCATCCTTTGAATATATGAACTTTTATTGTTTTACACTTAATATCCAATTATATTGGGTGTATCTATATTTGTCACACATAATTTGGAGATTGATTTATCCTAAATTTAAGGATACCTTCTTTATAAAGGGATTTCATCACATTTTACATCTCTATTGAGACTTCATTCTTGATATTAACCAATTCACTCTTATATGGTGTATATACTATCCTTTGGAATATTATATCATGAATCCATTCATTCTCATGATATTATAAAGTATTGATTAAATGTTATTCCTCAATTATTGTATCCAAGTGTCTCTAATTTTGGTAAAAACCCTTTAACCAAAATATCGCTTTAAATGTTTTAATGATTTATTATTATTAATATCCATGTTTTCAAAATGGTTTTAAGGATTTATTTATATGGATATTAATGGTTTAAAATTTTAAAATCTTCAAGGTGGTATGGGACACTTTGATTCAAAAATCTCTTTATTAAATGTTTTAAATGCTTTTGTAAATGGTTTCTTTTTGAATGGATTCATTATTTCAATATCCTAAAATGTTATATTGTGATTGAAATGTGGAAATGTTATGTTTACTTTATGCATGTTTTTTGTAATACGTTTATGTTATGGTTCTTGGGCATTGTTATGAAAACGGGTGGTTCCGTGATAAACTAAGGGCGGGTGAGCCCGATATAGCTCTCCAATGTATTGGGTAACGTGAAGGAGTGAAACGTTAAGGTTTCTCCGAAGAGATTTAGGGAATATACTATGATGGGTATTCCAAAATGTAATCAAGAGGGTTACTCCCTACGTAAGAATGTTATGAATGCCTCAAGTTATCTTTTATGTCTTATGATTTCTATGATTTATTCATGATACGATGAGGTATGTAAAAGTGCCTATGTTTTATGGGTAAAGTATGATTTCATTCTTATGTATATATGAACTCATGTTTCCTTTCCATATTTTTTTATAACCCTTACTGAGATTTTTATGCTCATCCCAAGTTTTTGTAATGTTTTTCACAGGTCAAGGGAAAGGTATGTGATGTGATGATATTGTCAAGGATGTGTCAAGAAAGAATCCATGTTTTATTTTAAATATGTTTCCGTTGATGGGAAGAATGAATTCTGTCTTTTATGTAACCACTTTTTTTTAAATGTGGAATGTAATGCAAGTTTTATGATCTAATTCTCTAAAACTCTAAACTTGAAAAGATCCTCAATGTGTAATATTGTAATAACTCAAGATTAAGTAAGGTTTAAGGCTGGGGCCTTATAGATAATGTTGGGGTGCTTCCAATTATTGAGGGATTTTTGAAATTTTGTTTGAAATATCTTATTTCAAATCAAGGGTTGACTACAAAAGTAGGACACAATTTAAATGATAAGAAAGGGATGAAGAAATCCCATTTAAGGTTTTTTAAATATGGGAGTCCACTCAACAGATCAATGAACTGTGAGTTAATGAATTTTAATTTATAATTACTACCTAAAATCCTCTAAATTTATTGATCAACCAAATTTGAGGTAATAATAATTGGAATTTAGTTCCTTTATGTTTCAATATATATGATATAGGATATTATAATTCCAATGGTGAGGTCCATTTTATTTATATAATATAGTAGAATATTAATAAAAATAATATCTAATTATTTTTCAATTTTTTTCACATAAATGAATAATAATATTGTAATATTATTATTTTTAAATTAACTCAAAAATATAACTATGATCCATACTTGGGAAGTAAAAACTTCCCATTTTCTTGAATTTCCATCAATGGGAATGTCATATATGCATAATCTTGTTCGAAAAACAGAAATTTTATGTGCTACAAGATCCTATTCCTGATGTTCCTGGTAATGAGGCTAGTGATGAAGAGTTATATATCTATGATAAACATATGAAAAATAGTACATAAGTTCATTTTTTATTCTATCATCCATAAAAATGATATTTTGATGAAACTTGAAGAAATTTATTCATATAGCATGATGTCTCAACATTGGGATCTCAATCAAGAGAAGGTGATACAAGATAGTAATGTGACATCTAATATTCCATTTACAAATATTTTTAGAGAGTTGGTGCTAAATGGTCCTCTTGTTTTTAATATTATTGGCTATATTGAACTATTATACATCATTGGGATTAAATTCATAGAAGATTTTCACATAATTCTCATAATTTATTTACTACCTAATACATTGTACAATTTAATTGTTAATTATTTGATGAACAATAATGAGTAGATTTTTCAGAACATCTTACTCTAATTATCCAAGTGGATAAATAAATGTGACATGATAAACTAATATTCCTTATGGTGAATATGAAAAGGGAGAAAATGGAAAAATGTACCATGAATCATAACAATTAAGAAGAACCAAAGAACTACACTTTTATGAAAAGGAATACCCATAGGTAGTGAAAGGAAAAAAAGGTACAATGTTATGTCTGTAGAATGAAGATTCATTGGAAGAAGAACTGATCACAAAATAAAGTGGAAGGTAAATTTTTGTTGTTTATTGAGTGTAATTTTACAATATATTCACATTGGTTATTAGATAAAACTTTTGGTGCACACATATATATCCAAATATAGGAAACAAATATATATTAAAATATATCTAGAGGAGAGGTGGATTTTTGAGCTTCCTATAGTATGAGGTTGGATGATCTAGCCATTGGTGACTATCAAATTTAATTTCCCATGAGAATGATATTTTTAAGGGTTTTTTATTATGTACCAACTGTTACAAAGAACAAAAATTCTATATAATTCCTAGATTCATATGGTTTTATTTTCATGTTTAGAAATAAAACTTTTTTCTTTTATAAATACAACATATGTCATGGTATGGATCATTTGAATAAAGTTATTTTTAATTAAATTATGAAAACAATGTATTGAAAATATATAATGAATCATGTTCACATGACTCATATAACACCCATCTATGGTATCACATTAATGGTCATGTAAATGAGAATCATTTAAAAAATATATATCAAATTGGTTATTTTGACTATTCTGAGAAAAAACTAGTTTAATGTTCTCACACATGTTTAAAATACAAAATGACCAAACCACCATTAAACTAATAAGGTGAAACATCCAAAGGGGTTTTAGGATTTGTACACATTGAGGCATGTGGACCATTTTAATAGAATATATAGGATAATATTCTTACTTCATAACTTTTACATGTTACTTAATTAGATATGGAAATGTCTACATGATGAGGTATAAGTTTAATACCTTTGGGAAACACAAATATCTCAGTAATGAAATAGAGAATCAACATGGAATGAATATAAGGTAGTATCAATTGCATCTTGGTGATGAATATCTTTACTAAGAGTTTATCGAGTTTCTATGGGAGTTTCAGGCTCTATTTCAACTCACTCCACCTTACACAACATAGTACAATGTTGTTAGTGAAAGGAGAAACCTATCCTTGTTATAAATTCTAATATTGGTGATGATTCATGTTGATAATATATTATCCTTTTCTGTATATGCATTAAAAACTACGATATATAGATTAAAGTAAGTAAAAACAAAACTATAAAATAAAATTTTCTTTGATTTATGTAATGGATAGAATCCATTTTTCCACATAACATTATATGAGGTTGAGGAATTTATTATGGCATTATCAATTAAGAAGCTATAACTTCATGGAACAATGATTATCTTTATAGGTTATAGTAAGGAAATAAAGGGATGGTACCAATACAAACCACTATGAAAATAATGTGAATGTTAGTATAAAATCTTTTATTCATGAGAGGGAAATCATCCTAAAAAAGGATAGTGGGAGAAATATTAACATCAATGAAGCTAATCCTCATGATATGGAAGAGTTGGTACATGAATAAATTCCACAAGTCCTTGTGTATGAATTATTTCATAATGAAAAAGTACTATATAAGAGGACTGGAGAGGTATGATAACTAGAAATATATGATTTTCTAGTCACAAAAGAAGGTTGCACAATATAGGTTGACAAAGATGAAAAAATCTCCTAAAATGATGTGGTATAGAGTTCAAAATATACTGTATGTAATGAATCCATGAATTCTGAAATTAGATCCATGTATGATAACAATGTTCAGGTTCGGGTCGATGTTCTATTTCATATAAATCCTATATGGTGATAATGTGTATTGTAGAGAGAATTAGACATGGAAGGTAAAGTCAATACCTAAAAAGGAATTCTAATAGATAAATAGTTTAAAAAATCCTAGAATTGACTACAATGAAACATTTTCTCAATTTTACATGTTTGAATATGTCATAATTATACATTCCAAGGATGATCACCCTGACTATGATATTTTTTAGATGGATTTCAAAACTTATTTCATCAATGGGATCCTTCCAAAATATGTCTATATGACACAACCAAAACGGTTTACGAATCCAAGTGAGTAATAAAAAATTAAAGATTAAAAAATTCATTTATGTAATGATGAAATCATTTAGGTCATGGAACATTCAATTCAAAGAATCTATAAAAGAATTTGGATTCATTGATAACGAGTTTAAACTATTTGTTTATAGGTGGTTTATTGGAAATACAACCATTATCCTAGTAGTATATGTTGATGAAATATTAATTATTGGAAATTATATTCTAGTCTTACATTATGTTACGAAAAATTTGAAAAGGTGTTTCATCATGAAGGACATAGGTGAATCATTCAATATTCTAGTGATCAATATCATTCCTAATAGATCCACGAGGTTTGGTGGACATATTCAAAGTATATTCATTGATTATATACTAAAGATATCTAGAGTGGAACAATCTAAGAGGGGATTGTTTCTAGTGTCATAGGGTATACATATTTCTAAGAAAATGTTTCTGTATACAAAATAAGAGAAAGATATAATGAGTAAGATCCTATTCTATCATCAATAGAATCAATCATGTATGACATGAAATGTACTAGACATTATGTAGCCTATGAATTGATCAAGGTAAGATGATATCAATAAGACCATGGAGAAAAATATTTTTATCCTATTGAGGCTATCCTTATGTATTTATTAAGAAATAAATATATGTTCCTAGTGTATGGTGTAGGTAGGAAACTGGTTATAAAGAGTTATCTTCATTCTATTTTTCAAAAAGATCAATATGATCTAAAGTCAGAGTTAAGATATGTTTTCTATATTAATGGATGATCTGTGTCCTAGAACAGTTCAAAGCAGCTATTTTTTGTTGATTCTATAGTGGAGTCTGAGTATATATAATATTTTGATACATCCAATGAATCATTTAATATATGAAGCATTATCTAGCATTATTATGTCATACAATAGAGTTAAAACACAATCACATTGTGTTGTGATAATAATACAATAGTAGATCTTGTAAAAGATACAAGGTCACACTAACTGACAAATCACACACTACATAATTATAAACTATTGAGTGAATCTTATCAAAGGGGTGAATTTGTTGTAAGAAGTGTTACCATTGAAGAAAATGTGACAGGCCACATGATTAAAGGCCTATCACAGTAGAAACATTAGTATAATGTGAGAGTTATAGGACTAAAAGTTTTTAGTAGTTGGATCTTCTGAAAGTGGGATTCTATTGGAGTTGGTACCCAATAACCAACATATATGTACTTTATAATAACATGTATTCATGGTTTTGAATATTTCTAAACATCATAAAACATCATGAATTTTTTTTGCATAACATAGAATATAGTAATGTCGTAACAATAAATGATACACTAAATGGTCAGAGAAGTTCCCCACTACAATGATATCCTAGAAGTTCCACTACAATATTCTTAATTCTATGTAATATATCTAGTTGAAATAATTTCTGGGATATAAATTAATCAAGCTATTTGGGGTTGATAATCATAGTACATTAAGGTATCTTCTCATGGTGTAATCCCATGGTAATATCCCGTACAGGATATTATGAGAATGGGACCTTCTAGAAAGAAATCAACATTTTTATATATCATTGGATTTTACTATCTATAGATGTTCATATTGATGCTTAGACTTTAATATTTTTATTAATGAAAATTGTAAGTTGTGTATTTTGATGTATTGATTTTAACCATTATAACATATTTTCAGAGTGATGTTGGATATGTTGGGTGTGTAATTAGTAATATTGAATTAATGAATAATGATAGAAAGGATTTCTACCATTTATTCTTTAATATAATTTGATATCTCAGGCCCGTTGATGAAAATTATAAATCATAATAAATTCATTTCCATAGTGTTTTTATAGGAATGATTGATTTTCTAAAATTCATATAAAAATTCATCAAGCACATGAGTTGATGGAACAAGCATGCAACCTTCTTCATAAGAGATATCATGATAACAATATTATATTACACATTGAGTATATCTATGAGGTATTATGTCATTTTGTCATTTAATTATTTCTATATGGGTGTCTTGGCGTGTTACTAGATGCTACCCAGGGCCTTTAGGCTGCTCTGCCCAATGCCACTAAGAATGAGTCCTAAAGGGTGACACACTAAGAGAATCTATAATCTCAATTAAAAAATATATAATTCTTCATTATTAAACAAATTAAATAAATATTATTTCCATAAATGGTTGAAAAATCAATCTGTTTTTATCAATGATATATATATTCTGTCATCAATTATTCGAGAGAATATAAATTTAGAAGAATATATAATAAATATTTATTTTCTGATTAGTTAATATAATATTATTTCATTTATTGGAATATAATGTTGTGAAATTAATTTATTAAATAAATAGTCATTATTACAGGCTTGATAAATTTTAGGGTGGAATGGTGGGCCATGTTTATGGGTCCAGTGAGAAATAATATATATCAAATATAATTTGAATAAATAATATTTAATTATAATTCATGAGTATAGAGCATATAAATAATAATAATAATAATGACACTATTAATAATATAGACATGGGGTTCCACATAGATTAAATAAATATTAAAGGTCATCTGTGTGATTATTTCTTTCTATCCCTAGTGGTATATAAATCAAATTATATAATTTTTCAAGAGAGACAATTCATTTTTTATGTTGGGTACACCAATCCACAAGAATTTTCTTTAATCCCTATAGAGTGCAATTTATACATAATGATATCAAGAATAGAGAGTGATCATCCTCAACCTTCCACTCGAGTGTCTATATAGATCACAAAGAATATTTTGGAAGTGATTCTTGAGATGATCAATGATGAATGAACAAAGCATTAGGATACACTCTGTTGGAACCTAGAGATTCCTTTGTCCACACATTAAGATTTATGGAACACATGTGGATCACTTCCTGAGTTAATCTTCTATATATTCTTACAATTAAATGGTGGTAAAACATAGATCCATTTTCAGTTCCATTAATGAAGATAAAATTTATTGGATGATAATAAATTATTTTATTAAAATTAATTATAAATAATATTTGATGATAAATTTCTTTCTTCCAATTTTTTATCCCTTGTATATTTATTTTGATTCAATTATATTGATCACTCCATTCATATTTATGAAAATCTCAAATTGATTCATCGATAATGACAAAAATAAATGTTGTTCGTGACCCGTAAAAATGGTTCTATTGCACCCGGAACCAATAATGCATGTAAAGGTGGTGAGAATCAAATATAATTAGGCCACCACCAATGGTGGTCCTAACATATTCTATCAAAACAAGTAAATAAAACACCTGATATGACATTCATAGTAAAATGAATACTACTAGAATAAAAGGTAAAAAACTGAGAAGGGAAAAAATGACCGAAGGAAAATATCCAACCATGGGTTCAAGCCTGGACCTAGATGTACAACTACCCTCACTCTTTCCCCATATAGAGAAAAATTGAAACATTGATCAGGTATCCACAATGTAAATCACATCCGCCTAATAAAAAAGTAGATCCAATGTCCAGTGTAAGGAGAGGAACAAATTTTGGGCCCAATGATCTCATCACTAATGTCAAAAATAATGAACTGTATTTATTGTGCTCTAGGACTCCAGTAGCATGATGTGAACTAATATTAGTGACTCCCTGTCATCATCTAGAGGATGTTACCAAGTCCCAAAATTCCATTAAAACTATCCAGTCAATAAAAAAACTATATCAGTGCTTCCAGGCATATTAAACAGCCCGCAGACATCTAATAACATTAACTTGGGATCAAAAAGCCCTCCACAGTCTGCTGACACTATCTTGGAATATCAGCTAAAATTGGATGAGTCTAATCATCTATATCATCAATTATATCCCAAGATCCACCACACAATAACCAACCAATAGGGAAGTGATAATAATTCAATACTTGGGTGAACATATTGTCAAATAATATCCCAAAGGTATCTTCTCTCATATTGTTGAAAACAATATCAAACTGATGCCTTCAAGACCATAAGATCAAGAACCTTGTTTGGAATCAGAAAAACTAACCCACTATAACTACTGAGATATGAATCAACCATATCATAGTCCAACACGCATGAGGCACCATCCATGTTCCCAAAAATCTCAACTCAAGTAGGATACCATACAAGGGAGTAATCCAAAAAACCAATCCTCTGGATAAGCTCACCAAAAGGTACCTGAACTAGTTTCACGACTCATAGACCAAATTTTAATCTATGAAAATGAAATTCTCATGAAACACCGTACCCAAAAGGAAAACTTTAGGACACCCTACAGCCAGATGGAAAACCCCATAATGCACTATTATAGATGGGTCAAGTCATGTTAAAATATTATCATAATGGAATTTATTAAATATGTCTGTCAGACCTATCTAAATCTCACACATTGACACCCCAGAAATTTAAAAAATCCTTTGATGCCATCCTAACTAGAAGGCACCAAAAAAACTACACCTCGAGAGAAAAACAAACAGTTCTCAAAAAATAAGTGAATCAATCACAAATACTGGAATCTACTCAAAGACCCTCAAATGAACAAACATGCAATCCTCAATACATGGTGATTATAAATCCCATAACCCTTAACAAACCACACAACTCATAACCCACCCACTAAGAGGATTATAATCCAACAACATCAATAAATCATCCCAAAATGATATTATAATCCAAAACATCATCCATATTGACTCTACATAATGAAATGATTCTGTCATCATGATCTAAGTAGGAAAATGATTTTACCTGACTACTGACAAGTCCAATTCTACCTCCGGGCCACAATGACACCCAAAATCGCTTCCTGGAAAAAGAATATGGCTTTAACATTTGAGTTCACTATTTGTACACTCAAAGGTGTACCTAGTCGTGTATTCCTACATGTTCAAGTCACACCTAGGTTCTAAACATATACTAGTACATGGGAAAGGAATACATGGGGTCTACGCATGTACTATTACATGACCATTTCCCCCTCACATGGACGGTCTTCTCATGTACTCATCTACAAAGACATGTACCACTTCATGGTGTGTACCTCGAGTACATGATGGGTAATTCCAAATGGGGTTTTCCCATGTACGTGGATACATGACCACGTATAACTACATAATGTGTAGTTAAGGTACATGGAGTGTTTCCCCAAAAAACGGCACAAGACAATGTACTCATCGACATGACCATGTACTGCTACATGGAATGAACTTATAAAAACAACATCTTCACTTAATAGGAAGAACACAAAGTGAGTGTTCATCAGACCAAACACCTTTTGAATAGGATATCATAATTAGAAGCCATAATAAACCCCCTAAAATCCTAGATTAACACATGGAACCAGTATATCGACTATATAGGGGTCCACGTCAACCCAAACACATGATTTAATCAGAAATACAACTAAAATATGATGATTTATTGTGAAAAAAATAAAAATTGACAATGTTCTAGTGGAAACCACTTGGGATTTGATCTAAAATGTGTTCCATAGCTACTGTGTGATACATTAACTCATCCAGAGCTCTATGGGGACAAATAACTCTCCTTATCTCTCTCTCTAACTCTATATCTCCATAACCCTCTTCTATATCAATCATGATGAAGGAAATACCTAGGGGAGTATGAAAAAATCAATTTAGAAAATGAGAGAAAATAATAATAAGAAAGGGGAATTGAGGAATGAGAAATGAATGAAAAATAAAAAAAGGTTTATCTGGATCGCTTCCTAACATATGTTTATACCTCACCTAAGAACCCCCACCCCCACCCCCACCCATCCATTTTTTACTCAATCATGAAGTTGTAATTCCAATATGATGATCTGAGTAGAGGATATTATTTAATGGACATGAACAAAAAACTATAATTACTCAATTATTAAATATTCCTCTAAAATTAAAACAACTAGTAATTCGACAAAAAATACCACCCTTGGTAAACATTAAACTTCAAGACCAACAAAGTTATTATAAAAATTAAACATGTTTTGATAATGTGATAATTTATTACTCTTTCCATCGAACACCACCTTAGATAAACAAATTTAAATTTCCCATATTTTTATCAAATATTAACGATGTAGTTCATGAAGATATACCCAACGTAAACCTTTTCAACCCCATGAATCCTCAATAGTCTACCAACTAACATGATTTACCCTAAACACCGGAGCTTCCAACACAACCATGATATTCAAAAAAATGAACCGACATCTCCCTTGACTCTCCTAAAAAGAAGGATATTTAACTATATCTCGTCTGATGCTCCTCCCCATCAATGTAAAAGTTCCCTATTGGTGGGTCAACAATCCAACACATGGTGAATTCTACTTCATACTGATAGGAAGAGCCGACATCAAATGATAAAAAAGCAACGTCGCTATGGACTCTGGGCTTCCACAAAGAAGGTACCCATTTGGTAACTTTTTTAACACCTCTAGCTTAATGTTCTGAAGGTATAATGGATCGATATGGCATGCTTTCATGGTTCAAATTCATACTAATAATCAGAATAAAACGAGCCCATATCATCAACCCAATCCTAAACACTAATCTTAACATCCCATGATCTATGCCCTACCAAATTCAATGTTTATACATGGATAAATTTCTCACACAATAGTTCTAACCCAAACCACAAACCACTTACTATTTCGAGATCACTATGAATCACATCCCCACACTCGAATAATCTCATAAAATAAGGAACACAATCACTAGCAGCCTATGGTTCACTCCCCAATCTGTTGAATCCCGTACACTTCCCCTCGATCATTGACCTCATGAACCAACTGACATTGTTTCTAACTAATGTTCACATTCCCTCACACAATAAAGACTTTACCCAAAAAGTCCAATAAAATCACCAATCTCCCTCTCACGTTATAGTGATTTTCCAAAATCCTCTCACAAACTCACATTCTCATATAATCCATGAACTAACAAACCTAGTCTAACGCACCTGAACCACTAACCATGCTCCTGACACATGCTAGTTCTGAAAAACTAGAGAACCCCAGACACTCCTTAAAAAACCTGTTATATCTATCATGATAAGATACACTACACAAGCACTCTCCACATAGGATTCGATATAAAACCATGAGGCACTAACCAGTAACTCACCTCACTAGCCAATGTATGACAAAAAAAAAGGATAGGCCTCAAACTAAACCAACCTTTTTGTCCATCTATGAAGTCAGGATCACTACGAGTGCTCTAAATCAAAATTAAATGGAAGCATTTTCCTCACCAAAGAACATCATAGGGAAACCAATAATATAGGGAACCATGATATAGATCTAGAAATCTATATTATGATCATGAATTATCCATTCCAACCAAATAAATAAGGAATCCCAAATCCTACACTAACTAACAAGGGATTCATTACATCCCTCAAATAACAGATTTCATCAATATCACCATAGATAACTATCCAAAGGATCCATGTGACATGTCATATGAGAAATGTATGAATGGTTCCATTGTGTATAATGACACCATGAAGATATATGGAATGACTATATATAGGTTGTGGATGACACTTTAAACAACTGAACCTTAATATTTTGTAAAAACACCCAAAATATTGAAAATTTCATGAGGATCTTACCTTCCTATCATGATGCATGAACAAATACCTCTTTCCAACAGGAAAAATTATAAAAAATAATAAATCACCACAACCATAAACACTATTGATTCACCATAGTTGAAAACAATAAATCTATAACAGTGAAATTCAGAACAGAAATCCAATATCCTTGATAAATATTATGTAGTTCTAGAATAAACGTTCTTGTTGAAATTTCCCGATATCCATCACATGATCCAATACATTCATAAAACTCATGCCTACCAACTCACAAAATAGTATCACTACAAAATATTTCACTTTTTACAACAGAGGTATATTTGTTGGTAAAAGTATATTTTCCATTGGTAAAACATTTTAACAACATATATTCCCCTGTCACTAAACTGGCGGTAAAAACTATGTCGCTAAACATTTTTGTGATAGATAAAATCATTTTGTTACAAATACGAAAATACCAACAGATAATAGATATGTTGTTAAAATGTTTAGCAATAGGATCTAATAACAAATTTTTCTATTGGTAATAATATTACAAACATATAATATATATTAAAAAATAAATTTTTATTTCTAGTAAAAATTTATATTTTATTTATTAATTTATCATATATAATACTTTTTTTAAATTATTAATGATAGATTATTTTCACATATTTTCAAAATTTAGAAAAAATTAATTATATTAATAATTAAATTGAATCAATACAAAATCCATCGCACCACCAACCCACAACACCCCCAACCCCATGCCAGGCAGCAGCCCATCTATGCCACACTATGAACCAGCGAGCACCAGCAACCAAGGACCAATGAGCCAACATCATCTCACCCATTTCAATGAGCCAGTATGAACCCATCCATTCCATACTATGTCAAGCATAATCCCATCTATGATAGAGATCCAGTAGTAACTCATCCATGCTAGTAACAAACCATGCTAGTGAATCAGTAATAGTCCATCCATACCAACGGCAGGGTCCAACAGCAGTTATTCCAACGAGCCAGCGGCAACCCATCCATGCCACACCAGGGACCAATGAGAACTAGCAACCCAAGACTAGGGATCCAGCAACAGACCATCCATTCCAATAGCCAGATCAAATCAATGAAAAATATGTGCATGAATTGAAACAAAATTATAATTAAAAGAATTAAAAAAAAATATTTTCATAGTGATCGTATACCATCATCCGCATTGAAATCTCAAGAATCTGGGAGTAGATATTCGAATTACCAAAAAAACCCTTCCTCCACAGCATTCCATCCATCTTCGACATCAGGTCCACTGTGCTAAACCTTAAAAACAAATTCACTCCTCCTCTCCAAATGAGTTGAAATAAGGATCTGATTGATTTTTTAAAATGTATAAGAAATAAATTTTGAAGAATCCATGAAATGGGAAATGGTCAATGGGCAATTGGCATGAACTAGGTTATGGTAAATGGGAAATGGAAATGAACAAGGCAATGGGCATTGGGAAATGGGAAATGTGCATACCTGGAACTGGGTGTGAACTGGGAAATGGGAAATGAGAGATACGCAATGGGAATACATAAAAATGGAAATCGACTGAGGGAAATGAGAATAAACTAGGGAATAGGGACAAATTGGGAAATTGGAAATGGGAAATGGGAAATGAGCAATGGGCAATGGAAATACCTGCTCTTACTAGAAACCAGATCTTTAATGAGTTAATCGTTTCTAGAAACATGGATGAAGTCACAAATCCATGAATATGTTTTGAAAGGTTTACAACTATCAGCATCCATTGACCAAAAAAAACATCATCTTTGTTTAGAGTGATAAAAACATAGTCAATTAAACATTAACTAACAAAAACTAAAATAGTAACATAAAATACTTCTTTTCATAAACTATTAAGCCATAAAAGTAGTGAAAAAGAATACTAGTCATAATTGATGCCAATAAGGACATGGTCAAAAATACCACCCAGTGACCGCAATAAGAGGATTAGCTAACCAGTGGAAACAACAACCACAAGATAAAAAAATGAACAAAATAGTGATGCATCTATTAGTACATTGAGTGAAACAAATATTTAATGAAACAAAGATATGAATATTAAACAAATATGTGTATAAAAAATAAAAATATTTAAACATTAGAACATTGATTGAATAGAAGTGATGATGAAGCAGCCACAACTATGGTTCCTAGAGAGAAAAATACACCAAGAATGTTTTTATGTGCTCCAATCCATGCTCACAGG
Source organism: Viscum album (assembly GCA_963277665.1). Taxonomy (NCBI): domain Eukaryota; kingdom Viridiplantae; phylum Streptophyta; class Magnoliopsida; order Santalales; family Viscaceae; genus Viscum; species Viscum album. The sequence continues at coordinate 188,398,789 of OY728144.1, forward strand.
CCTGGAAGAGAATGAAAAGACAATGTTATAGTTGGTAGAGGTAGACACTGATTCACTAGCACAACATGCTGAAATGTTCTACAAGAAGAGGCCACAACTGATCTACATGGTGGAGGACTTTAACTAAGCACATCAATCACTGGCCGAGTGGTATGACCCTGTAAAATCTGAATGGGGAAGCTGATTTGGGGTCTTATGGTCTCTTTCGACCTTGAATAAATCCATGACACATTGGGATTTCGCATTGTTATATTATATATATACAGTAACCCTTGAATGATCTCTATATGAGGTGGATGTTGAATTTGTATGGTGATATAAACTGTCTCAACAGTATCCAAATTAATAATATTAGAAACAAATACATGTGTCAGCTCCTACTCAGTAAGGTGTTGGACTAGAAAAATAGTGGTGGGTGTGGAGGTTGTCAACAATAATTTATTAGAGGTAATAGTTGGATCTGTATACTGGGTAGTGGATGAATCTCTGATTGAGAGAGATTCTATTTATATGGAATCTAGATCAATAAAAGGAACCCCCATTCTGTCACCATAGCAGGGCCCTTTACATCCTAGTGGGCTACAAATACATATTCCTAGTGGGTCTCAATATTATAAAGGATGTCTGGGTCTTCAATGAGTTTATGGTTAGCCAGCTGTATAATATCTCTTATAGTGGAAGTAGATGGCTTCTTCAATGTAGATAGTTGATGGCCTGGTGATGGTTGTGGTGGTGAGAAAAGGGGTGCATTAGCTCTAGAAAATGAAATCCCTTCTTTCGAAAAATAACCCTTTGGTTCTAAATGAGAAACAGACAGAAACACCAATATGATTAAACCATATCTCCAAAGTGGGGATGGTGATGATAGCTGGTTAATTCCTATGTATTCCCTCTACCTAGAATGTGTAGGGGATGTCCTAGTCTCGTAGGTAGCATGAGACTGGGACTCTAGTGCATCAAAATATTACTTAACATATGTATACTCATCAACCCATTCATACTGTTTCCCCAATTTTTTCATAATTCACTAATTGACATGTGGGTGGAAGTTATTAAACTATAGGCCATCTAAGGATAATGGGTAGGAAAGAATAAAACACCCACCCCTAAAGGTGATCTATTTTTCTGAAGTAATTTATGCTGAATATTATCTTATGTGTAATATGGAAATAAATAGTCAGTTAAAAAGATAGGGGACCATTATAGAATTTAGGGAGTTCAAGACATGGTTGTTATCCCATGAGGTTGTCTCTATCTCTCTCAGAAATTGGGGTTTTTATTCATGGTTTAGTTTGTAAAACTACACTTCCTTTAATCTGATTGTAAAAACTCCATCTCTCTGTCTCATTTTGTGTTACCAATACATAACCAGAACCAATGTTCTTGGTTATGTGTGATTATAGAGAGCTTCAAAATCAATATTGTCAAATATTAAGTAAATAGATCACTAAATCCAGGGTATACTAAAACCAGAATGACAAATATAAATTTATTCATGAAATTTAACTTCGTCAATCTAATTAATTTATTATTGATATGTTATTTAGTGTTCATATCCTTCCATGAAATATTTTAATAGAATGGTTTTCACTGGCTAACATTGGTGAAGAGGAAGTGTTATCATGCAAATAATTTAAGAAATGCAAATCATCAAGCATGAGGAATGCCTCTGGATAGTTCCACAAAAAACTAGGGATACTATTTGAAAAACACATTAACAAAAAATCAGAATAACTATGGAAAGGAAATATAAATGTTAAACCTATAAATTCTAATTTTTTAGGAAAAGATGTTAGAATGAATTTATATACACATTTTCATAGTGATTCGCACCTCTTGGACTCTCTTTCTTCTATTTTATCTTGCCATTGATATTGAAATCACATAAAAAACAAGATCCTCAAAAAATATGACATGTCACTTTGTACATTAACTAGTATGAGAATAACAAGGATCAAGACTATCATCCCCACAAACATTTTCAATCATTCAAAGTAAAAAAATTTGAATACATGAACATTTTAGTTTTGTTACATATTCCTCCATACAATGACATTCTGAGTTGTAAAAACAAAGAGTGCTTATCCCAAAAATTCAAACATAAAACCATATTAATACCCATAGAAAATCCAAGTACCGTTCTTTCTAATGGAAAATAAAGAAACTAAAACTATACCTTTAAATGGTTATTTCCAAGAAAAAGTTATATTTTTCCATAATTTTTAAAAAGAACAATATCCATGGATGAAACATCAAAGCTCAACTAAATACCATGCAATATAGTCCGTTAAAAGCTATTTGTTATCCTACAGATGCATGAATCATACCAAGCAATCTATATTGTGGACATGGAAATAGTAAGGAAAATGGTCGAATAAAGTATAACAAGTCATCTATCAAATTATCAATCTATATAGTCATATTTGCATCTCAATTTGGACAATGTAAATGAAATAGGGCCTCAAAAATAAAAAAAATAAAAGGAAATATTTATGTAAAATTAGGATAAGACAAAAAACTAAATGTGGACAGGGGATTTGGGATTGGTGGCTGGATTAGTTATCCTGGATAACATCTCAAACGGTGATGGAAGTGGGGGACTTTTCACTAGGAATAAAAATATTGTTTTGGTTGAGGGATTCCTTCAAGAATTACAGTTTCCCAAAACCAATTTTGGTGATGAAAAAAACATAGATTTTACTTAAGCGGAGAGCCTCCATGTGCTTTTCATTGCATAAACATTATTAATTTAACTTATACTTTCCCAGATGTGTGGGGTTTCTTGTTGTGCATTGGAAAATAGGAGAATAATGTGTCACATAAACTTATACACATGTATTCATGTGTGTGTTGTGAAAAGAATCATTTTTTACTTCATAATGGATAAGTAGATAGAACATTCTTGACTTATTGACAAGGTGCATTGCTTTATGTTTTTTGAATGCTATTATAGCCAATTGAAAAAATTGTTTATTTTTGATCCATTTAGTCGACCCAGTGATCATTTATTCCTAATTGATAATGTTTATTCCTTAATAATTACCAATTAATAAAACTCTATGAAATGGATATTTACTTCGATTGTAAAAATGAATATATATATATATATATATATATAGACACACACACACACACATGCACACACTACTTTTATTAATTGGTTGTTGATAAAATAATTGTCGTTATTTAATGACTTATTGTTACATTTTTTATTGACTTTGGTAATAGGTATTATTAATAATGTCTTCAAGTGTTGGTAAAAAAATGTTTATATTAGTATGACAAAGTAATAGATTTAACTGTTGGTAAAATATTTGTTGGTGTAATGCGATCAATACCAATAGATATATCTCTTGGTAAAAATAAATGTTGGTATTTAAAATCAATACCAATAAAACTTGATATCTGTTGGAATTACTCATTTTTACTAATAGATTTATTATATGTCAATAAATTTCTATTGGTATAAGTAATTTTTTTTGAAGTGTATGATAACCAAAACAATTCACTGAAACAATTTTTTCCGGAACCATCATTAGTCGACCCGACCCATCACACAATTTGGCAAGACACAATGCCTCAAGGACACCTTCCCACTTACTAGATGATTTTTACATTAGGGGATGGCCTAGAAGGATAATTTTTAAATACAATTCCTTTATATCACAGAAAAATATTAATAGAAAAAAACTATATACATACAGATCCATGAACATCAGAATATGCATAAAAAAATAATTCATAAAACATAAGAATACATTAATAAATTTACAGTTTTATTCATGATAAAAGAAAAAAAAATATAATAGTCACTCACTAGAGAGACTACACATAGAAAATGAAATAAATAATGTAAATACTTGAGGCTCTACTACCACTCTCATCTTAACCATATACCAACTCTCCATGACTATTGAACAACTCCAGAAAAAACCTCAGATCCACATGAGAAATCATGTCCAAAAAAATAAAATTGGGACTCTTCTCGATCACCCACATCCTATGTCCAATGGTAAATACAAACTAATAAATTCATTTACATAGATGTTCATGCACAGGGGGTGAGAAAAAAATCATATAGGCCACCACAAATAGTGGTCCTAAAATAATCTATCACAACATGTGTATGAAACACCTGAAATTCCAAAACTAGAAGAACAATGCCTACTAGAATAAATGGAAGAAAATATAGAAAATAAAACAAAAGGGGTAAACAAAAGGAAAATATCCAACCATAGGTTCTAGCCTGATACCCGAGATAAATCTATTATCGCTCTATCCACAACCAGAGTAATTGTGAAACATGGATCACACTTCCAAAACATCAATTGTGTCTACTTGATAAAGAAGAAGATACATAATCTAACAGAAGGAAAAACATAATGTATAGGACCCTAGATCACATCCCATATGTCTAAAATAATGAAGTGAATATGCAATGTTATAGGAATTCAGTGAAATCATATGAGCTGGTATTAGGGGATCCTTTTAGACCATTATAGGATACTACTATGTATTTAAGGGTTCTCTTAGAGTTGAGTTTAAATGGGATATTATCCAAAAATAATTTCAAAACTATAAGCTTTCCAGCCATTTGGACTATGTAATTATATATATTTATAAATCTATAAAATTATTAATATATATGTATGAAAATGAATAAATTTTTATAAACACACACACACACATATATATATATAATATAATAATAAGTCAATTTCTATAAATAAAAATTTATAATTATATAAATATTAATATATTTATTATTATATAATATTTAAAATATATTTATAAATATTTATTACATTATTACTAATTTACAATAATTATATTGATAAATATGAATAAATATAAAAATTATATATTTATATAAAATGTATATTAGTACATATTAATTATATTATTTCATAATATTTATATTATTAGAAATAATATATATTAAGGTACTTAGTGGTATACATATAATGAAACAGGGAAATGAAACACAAACAACCTTATAGGGAAGGCAATGCCCCCCAAGGATAACCCAACGATTTTATGGCCTGATGGCCCTGTGGACATGGAGTCCATCATAATGACTATATCGTAGGTTTGCAGTACCTGCAACTATTGTTTTCTTCAAAAATGTGCGGGTATGCCGTCTGCACCATGCCTGCATCATACAGCCTGTGTCAACTAGCCTCCATCAGACCCATATTCAAATCTGGATGAGAGCAAATTCTGGGAGAATGGCGGTGACAGAAGCATGTCCCAATAAAGTACTTAATGACATTAATTACTAATAAAAATTTAAATAATAACACTAATAATAGTACTTAATGTCCTTAGGGTCTTCGAGACATCAAATAATATGTGGGTTATCCCTTGGGGGGATATAACCTACCCTTTTAGGTAGTGTATGTTGCAATTCATTGCTTCTTTCTAATTATATTGTTACATTTTAATTATATTATTAAATTCTAATTATATTATTACATATTAATTATATTACTACATATTAGTAATATTATTATTTTATTAATTATATTAGTATATATTTATTATATGATTACTTATTAATAAATATTAGTTATATTATTACGTATTAAAAAATATTAAGTATATTATTACATATATACATTAACTATACTAATAAATATGACTAAAAATTTAAATAATACTAATAAGGTAATTAATAATACAATTAAATATAAATATAAACTATACTATTACATATGCCTTCCATCCATTTGGTGTATATAAATAATAAATATAAACATAAGTATATAATATTATAATTATATATTTATAAATATTAATTTATTAGTATAAATAAATAAATAAATAAATATATATATATATTAAATATAATTATAAATCTATTTCTATAAATAAATATTTATTATTGTATAAATATAAATATATTTAAACGAGAAAATATAGTGAAGCTTCCATTGAAAATTCTATTCTAAATTACACTAGAAATAAACGTCATTCATAATAAATTGTATAACATCATACAAAAAATAGATCTTCTTTAAAAAAACATAAACTATTAATTTTTCTCATAGAATATATATATATATATATATATATATATATATATATTAAAACATGTACTTCTTGTTTTCAAATTTAATAAGAAATTTATTTTCTTTAAAAAACTATAGAGATATGTAATTATGTTAAAGAAAATATAATAATTTAATTTCTGTCAAAATTAAGTACTTCTTATATGTTTAAAAATACTCTATGCAATTAAATATTTTGATGAAAAAAATATGAATATTATTCAAATGATTAAATATCATTTTTCCTATTAAAAAATAAACTATGTTTACTTTTCTTAAATTGAATAAAATATTGTTTACATATAAAATTCATTATATTTTGAAAAATAATTGGTTTTACAATATAAAAAATCAATATATTATATAATAATCAGGTATTTTTTAACATGTAAGGTGAAGTTTTTCTTTTTTATTAAGGGAAACAATCAAAAGGTCTTATTCTTATAACCATTACAAGGCACCAGTAAACCCAATGACAAACTGACATTAACCCACATGTATTCATCTAGGCACCTTGTGGCACAAAATCGAACTAGATGAGTCATCCTCCCCATAGACTTGACATCAACTTGCTTCGCTTTAGTGCAGAACTATTTCTCTAGAGTCATCGACGACACTCATCCTGCTCGCATACCCCACTGATCAATTCCCCATCTACCTTTCTCGCCTTCAGCGCATCTCCCGACAAAGGCCGCCATTGCCTTTGTTACCACCGCACCCCACCCGCCTCATCATTAGTAACATCTTCATTATTTTCCTGAACCACCAATCCTCACCATCCATATGATACTTCGGGATAGAATAGCTGTCCACCACTAGTATCCCAACCTCTTCACCTCCTGATATCATGCCACCACTCCACGATACCCCTGTGACTCAGATTCACTAACATCCACCAGTCTGGGTCGCTGTCATCCCATCCTGGTCATAATAAACATTCTTCTGTTCTTTCACCACTGTAGAAGCCTATGTGGATGACAATATTTTACCAGGCAGGATGGGTATACTTTCTTGCATCTCTGATGTTCTTAATAGAGCATGATCAGGTTGGAGGTGTACGCTACTCTGGTACCCGAGTTGGGGTACGTTCGGGTTCTCCTTGGGTAACCCGAGAAAGTGTTCTAAGGAGAAGGGGATGGCTGGAAATTCCCCACCCTGAAAAGAGTTGTGTGATACATCCATTTTCGGAGAATCCACTTTTTATGAAAATTGTCGACCATGTAGAATGGGTCAGATAATATCCAGTATATAACCTATTTCTGTGAACCATGCCACGTCAATATGACGCACAACAGGGTGCTTTGGCATCAGAGTTGGGGTCCATTCAGGATACCTTTGCTTGGGTACCCCAGGGGAGTGTTCCCAGGCAAATGGGACTATTGTAAATTTCTTGTCATGATAAGTGTTTTGAGGACCTCCATTCAGTGGAGAACCCTCTTTTGATAGGAATCGCTGACCACGTAGAATTTCGAGATCCCATTGTTATCTGATGTCGGAGTTGGGGCATGATTGGTGACGTCCTGATTTCGTCGAAATAATATCATCCAACTTTTTAACATCTTCACCATCATCGTCCTCCTAGGAGGTCTATAGTAATCATAGCAGATGGATTTCAATTTGAAAAGAGGGCCACCAACCTTATATACTCACATCCTCCAATTATTTCCTATTTTTATGACTTTACCTCACCAAACATTCCACACATCCTTTAATAGCTATAATTTCTAGATATTAAAATCATTTATTTAAAACAAGAATTAACAAGGAAGTACCCAACCCTATTTTTTAATTATTATTAATCTATTAACATAATATAAAAAATAGTGAAACAATTGAATTTATTTATGTATTTTGAATATTATTCATTTTAAATTTATAAATTAAATCTAAAATCTAATCAAATTAAATTATTTATTATTAATTAAATGACGTTTTATATTAAAATGATAATAAAATTATGAATGGTTATTGTTTTTTTATATCAATTGATTTTAGATTTATTAAATAATTTTCAAATTAAAAATAATAAAAATCTTCTTAATTAAACGACTTTGAGTAGTAAAAAAATATGTCAAACTAAAAAATAATTGGATTAAAATAATGAGTTAAAAATTAAATGGGGTATAAATGTTGATTTAAAATCAATAATCTAACATTTGACTCATATTAACATTTATAAGACATTAAATTTATCTATCTATATATTTGTATTCTTTTGGTTTTTAATTTAAACACTCATAAATGGAATTGTATTATTGTCTATCTTACCCACAATCTAGAATACTACATAGGGGCATATTCTTCAAAGCATTGTTTTTATTTTTTATATATAATAAAATTGGTTTAGGTTTCGTTTAATTCAGGAAATGGGTTTAAAAATCACCAAATGAAGTGACACTTTATAAAGGAAGACAAAAATGCCACATCATGTTGCATTTCCTCCAAACCCCAAATTCTGAAGCCCCACCCTCCATTCCTCCTCCCCATTTCCAATATATATATATATATATATAATCCTATATTTAAAATTATAAATCAATACATGTATTAATTTGTTATTATATATTAATAAATGTTAAATATATTATTACAAATAAATAATAATATTACATATTAATAAATTTTAAAAATTAATATATGAATCCACATAGGTAGCCCCACTTATTTGTATAATTAATATGAAATAATACCAAGAATATTCAGGTTCACACCCCTGATTATTACTTATTATATTATTACATATTAATTATTACAAAATGGATGGCCCACATCGAAAAGGAAAAAATTGCAACTCAAGCGTCACCATAACTGTGATCAGAATTTTAACCAGAATAATCACATAGTAATTATATTATTACATATTAATTATAGTATTAAGTACTAACTATATTATTACATATCAATTATGTTATTATATTATTAATTATATATTTATATATTAATTATATAATTACATATTAAAAATATTAATTATATTTTTACATATTAATTATATAATTACATATTTAAATGAATTATATTAATAAATATATATAAAAATATTTATTCTATTATTTCATATTAATTATATTATTACATATTGATTATATTATTACATATTAATTGTTTCATATATATATATATGTTTATATATATGTATATTCTTATATATATCTGTATATTGATAAATTTATTTATTTATAATTGTAAAAATATATTTGTGTGAACATTTTTTAAATATGTATATAAGTATATTAGATTTATAATTATATTATATAAATAATTTTTAATGGAATATAAATATATATTTTAATAATTATGTAGTTATAAATATATTTACAATTATATAATAATAAAAATTTATTTTTAGAGAGAGATTTATAAATATAAATATAAATATATTTATTATTTATATTAATATTTTATAATAATATTTTATTTATATAAATATATGTATATTTATAATAAATAGATTTATAATTTTATTTATTTATAAGGGTTCTCTCATACCTGAGTTTATGAATGAAGAATATCCAAAAAATAATTTAAAATCTATAAAATTTCAGGCCATTTAGACTATGTATTTATATATATATTTATAAATATATATAATTATGAATATATATTAACACAAATGATTTAATTTTTATAAACAAATATAATTAATAACTATAATAATAAATATGAATAATAATATAAATTATATTATTACATACTACTTATATTTGTACTTATTAATTATATTATTTCATATTACTGATATTATTACTACTTATATATATTATAGGTTCTTAGGGGTATATTTACAAAGAAACAGGTAAATGAAATACACACATCCCAGTAGGGAAGGTCAAGACTCCCCCTAGAGGATGAGCCATCCATTTTTATTGCTTGATGTCCTTGTGGACATGGAGTCTATTACAATGTCTGTAGCCTATGTTTTCAACACTTGTGGCTATTTTTTTTCTTCAAAAATGTGTGGGTCCACCGTCTGCATCATGCCTGCATCATACAGCCTGCGTCACCTGGCCTCCATCAGACCTAGATACAAATCTGGGTGGGAGGGAATTCTGGACGAATGGAGGTTATAGAAGAATGACCTTATAAATATATAATGACATTAAATAATAATAAAAATGTAAATAATAACACTAATAATATTTCTTAATGTCCATAGGGTCTTCGGGGCATCAAAAAATAAGTGGGTTATCCCTTGGAGGTGCTATAACCTGCCCTATTTGGTAGCGTATGATGCAATTCTTTGTTTCTTAGTAATGACATTGATACATTTTGATTATATTATTACACACTAATTATATGATTACATACTAATTATATTATTACATGTTAATAATATTATTATATTATTAATTATATTATTTAATATTTATTATAAATTTAAATATTAATAAATATTAGTTATATTATTACACATAAAAAAGATTAATTATATTATTACTTATTTACAATAAATATATTAATAAATATGATTGAAAATTTAAATAATACCCATAAAGTAGTTAATAATATAATTAAATATAAATATTAAATATATTATTACATAGGCATTCCGACCATTTGGTGTATATAAATAAATAATATAATTATAAGTATAAAAAATTATAAAAATATATATAAAAATATAAATTTATTTTTCTAAATATATATATATATATTAAATTCAATTAAAAATAAATTTCTAAAAATAAATATTCATTATTGTATAAATATAAATATATTTAAACGAGAAAATCTAGTAAAACATCCATTGAAAATTCTAGTGTAAATTCCATTAGAAATAAACTTCATGATTAATAAAAAATATAACATCATACAAAAAAATAGTTCTTTTAAAAAAAATCATACACTAAAATTTTTGTAAAGAATTAATATATATATATATATATATTGAAACATGTATTTCTTATTTTCCTATTTAATTAGAAAACTATATTATTTAAAAAATAATAGCGATATATAATTTTGTTAAAGAAAATATATTAATTATTTGGTATCAAAATTAAGTATTTCTTATATTATTAAAAATATTCCATGCATTTAAAAATATTGATGAAAATTATGAATAATAATCAAATGATTAAAAAATTGTTTTTTCCATTAAAAAAATTAAACTATTTTGTCTTTTATTAAATTGAATAAATTATTTTTTACATGAAAAATTCATTATTTTAAGAAAAATAAATTGTTTTACAATATAATAAACTCAATTTATTATATGATAATCGGTTATTTTTTTAAACATGTAAGGGGAACTGTTTCTTTTTTTAAGGAAACAATCAAACCATCTTATTCATCTATCCATTACAAGGCAGCAGTAAACCGAGTGACAAACCGAACCTAACCCACAATTATTAAACTATGCTCTATTCTGCACAAAATCAAACTAGATGAGTCTTCCACCCCATAGACCCGGAGTAAACCTACTTTTCTTCAGTTCATCACTCCTTCTTCAAATTCATCAACGACGTTCATCCTGCTCACATACCCCACCGCTATATTCTCTTTCAACCCTTCTCGGCTTTAGTGCGTCGCCTGAAAAAGGTCGCCATTGCCTTTGTTATCACCGCACCCTATCCAACTCAATAGTAGTAACATCTCCATCAGTTTCTGGAACCTCAAATCCTCATCATCTATATGCTACTTTGAGATGGACTAGCTTTCTAGAACTTGTAACCCAACCTCTTCATCTCCCAATATCATGCCAGCACTCCATGATACCCCTGTGACTCGGAGTCACTAGCATCCATGAGTTTGGGTGGCTAGTCATCCCAACCTAGTCACAATAATCATTCGTCCGTATATTCACCACCGAAGAAGCCTATGTGGATGAGAATATTTTACCTAACATGATTGGTAGGCTTACTTTCATCTCTGATGTTCTTAATGGATCATGATATGATTGGAGTTGTACGCTACTCCAGTCCCCGAGTAGGGGTACGTTCGGGTTCTCCTTGGATAACCTGGGGAAGTGTTCTAAGGTGAAGGGGACGACTGGAAATTCCCCTTCCTAAAAAGAGTTATGTGATACATCCATTACCGGAGAAGCCACTTTTGATGAGAATTGCCAACCACGTAGAATGGGTCGGATAATATGAAGTATATAACATGTTTCTATGAACCTTGTCGCATCAATGTGAGGCACAACATGGTGCTCTGTCACCGGTGTTAGGGTAAATTCAGGATACCATTTCGTGGGTACCCCAGGGGAGTGTTCCCAGGTGAAGGGGACTTTTGAAAATTTCCAGTCATGATAAGTGTTTTGAGGTCCTCCATTCACTAGAGAACCCATGTTTGACAAGAATCACCTACCATGAAGAATTTCGAGCATCACATTGTTATATGATACTGGAGTTGGGGTCTGTCTGGTGACATCATGTTTTCGTCGGAATATAGTCATCCATATTTTTATCACCTTCATCATCGTCCTCCAATTATTTCCTAATTTTATGTTTTTCCCCCATCAAACATTTTTCGCATCCTTTAATGGCTATAATTTATAGATATTAAAATCATTTATTTATAATAGGAATTAATAAAGAATTACCCAACCTTATTATTTATTTATTTTTAATCTATTAACTTACTATTAAAAATACTGAAACAATTGAATTTATTTATGGATTTTGAATATTATTCATTTTAAATTTATAAATGAAATCTAAAATCTAATCAGATTATATTAGTTATTATTAATTTAATGACGTTTTATATTAAAATGTTAATAAAATTATGAAATATTTTTGTTTTGTTTGATATCAATTTCTTGAAGATATATAAATTTTTTTTCAAATTACAAATAATAAAAATATTTTTAATTAAACGAGTTTGTGTAGTTAAAACAAATTTCAAAATATAAAGGAATTTGATTAAAACAATGAGTTAAAAATTAAATGGGTAATAAATGTTGATTTCAAATCAATAATCCAACATTTAAATCATATTAACATATATACAACATTTAATTTCTCTATCTATATATTTTTAATCTTTTGGTTTTTTATTTAAACACTCATAAATGGAATTGTTTTGTTGTCTACCTTACCTACAATCCAGAACACTAACTAGGGGAAGATTCTTCCAGGAATGTTTTTTCTTATTTTTTTATATAATAAAATTTGTTTATGTTCCATTTAATTCATGCAATCAGTTTAAAAATCACCAATTGAGCAACACTTTGTAATGGAATCAAAAAATGACACATCATGTGGCATTACCCCCAAACCCCAAATTCCCCCGCCCCACCCGACATTTCTACTCCCCATTGAAATTATATATATAATTCTATAGATATTTGATGGAGAGTTTATCTCTCAACCATGGGGAGATTCTCTCTCTTGATTTCATAAGCTATTGTTCTGGAAACTCATATTCCAAGATCATAGAAGATGCAATTATCGGTCATTATGAAATGTTTGCAGCTTGTGTCATCAAACGACATGATGAAACTGATGAATCAATTTCTGGATGTAAAGGTCAGGTGTACCATGAGGAATTTTGGAATCCCAAATCAGTTAATTTTGGAAATACATAGATTTATTTTGGTTTCCCTCAGTGACAACCTACTGTGTGGATAAAGGATAGAGGAGTGAATCTTGCGACGACACTCGTTATGATGTCATCACACCTATCGGCGTCAGCTCTGGATGGTGGGTAGCAGGGAGATCTTTGTGGGATCCTAGATAATCTTTTCTTCTTTATGTTTCCTGGCAATGGAGAGGGCCGAGGTGGACGTGGGAGCAATCAGCAGCGTGTTTGGGATCCTAGCGGGATGACCTGGCATGGCTCTTCAGAGTTTCAGATAACGGCGACGAAACCCCTGTTCTCAGTGTGGTGTGGCATTCCAGGGATATCGATGGTGGCCTTTCATTTTCCAAGAGTGGCGGTAGTGGCCCACCTTTTGGAGGGGTGGTCAGAAGTGGGTTGTTGGACTACTTCTGGCGATGCATGACTGTTCCGACTCCTCGGATGGATCGCCAGCTGGACGATGATCGCGGGTGATTGATGCATCTTGGTGGAGCAGGTGGCCGACTTCATGTGGGGTTTTAGCGTGACTGGATATGTTGTGAGGGAATCATGGTTGTTTGATGCGGCTGTTGACCTCAGGTTTTGCATTGTGATTGCCTGGCATGGCCAGTTTTTTGGTGTATTGGGCCTTCCTTTTCAATGGGATTGTTTGAAGCAGTTCGGTGATGTTGTTGTTGGGTTCAATACAGAAATGGCTGTTCCAGATCGGAAAGTGGGTTTTCGGCTAGGATATTGACCTCAATATAGGGACATGACTCTTCAGAATGCGTGCTTTTGATAGGCTACCAACAACCTGTTCTTATGGCGGGTGTGATTTTTGAAATAGTGAGGCTGGGGAGATGTGGATTTGGGGATTTTTATGTCTTTTTAATTTTGTGTGGTCTTTGGACCATGTTCCTTTTTGTGGGGGCTTGGTGGTTCTGGTTGTGCGTGAGTCTTTAGACTTTTTGTGTTTAGGGGTCGCACTATGTGAATGTGTGCTAGTTTGGCAGTGCTTTTGTGCTGTGCGTTTGGTGTGTTCCGTTGTACTTTTATTTTCTTAAATAAATTTTTAGGACTGAATTCGCTCGAGTCCTGAACTTTCCTGTTATATATAATTATCTATTTAAAATTATAAATGAATAATTGTATTAATTTATTATTATATATTAATAAATATTAAATATATTATTACATAATAAATAATATTACTAAATATTAATAAATTTTAATAAAGTAATTAATGAAACCATAGTGGTAGCCCAACACATTGGTATAATTAATATGAAATAATACCAAGAATGTTCAGGGCCAAGACCCATATTATTACTAATTATATTATTACAAATTATGTATACCAAAAAGGTAGGCACATATCGGGAATGAAAAAATAGCAACTCAAGCATCACAATAACCATGATCAGAGTTATGACGAAAATAATCACATAATAATTATATTATTAAATATTAATTATATTGTTACATAATAAGTATGTTATTACATATCAATTATATTATTATATTATTAATTATATAGGTATATATTATTTATATTATTAAATATTAATAAATATTAATTATATTTTTACATTGTAATTATATTATTAAATATGTAAATTAATTATATTAATAAATATATAAAAAAAATTAATTATATTATTACATATTAATTATTTTATTACATATAAATTATTTCATATATATATATATTTGTATATTCATAAAATTATTTTTTTCTAATTGTAAATTTTTTTTGTATTAACATATTTTAAATTTGTATATTAATATATTAAATTCATAATTATATGATTATAAATATTTTTTAATGGAATATATAATTATATGTTAATAATTATATAATTATTAATATATTTATAATTATATATTTATATATATTTATTTATAGAGAGAGATTTACAATTACATAATGATAAATATATTTTTTAATATAAATATAAATAAATTTATTATTTGTTTAAATATTCATTAATATTAATTTTTTTATATAAATAAATAAATATAGGTAATAAATATATTTATAATTTTCTTTATTTATAAGGGTTCTCTCAAAGCTGAGTTTAAAAGGATAGTATCCAAAAATAATTTTAAATCTATAAGCTTTCGGGCCGTATGGATTATGTATGTAAATATTTATATATATATTTATAAATATATCTAATTATAAAAATATATTTATAAAAATGAAATATTTTTTAAAAACATTAATATATTTAATAATAAAATAATAAATAAATTTCGATCAATAAATTGATAAAATTATATAAATATTAATATATTTATTATTATGCAATTATTAAAAAATATTAAAAAATATTAATTATATTATTACTAATTTACAATAATTATTTTGATAAATATGAATAAAAATATAAATTATATTATTACTTACTACTTATATTAGTACTTAATAATTAAATTATTTCATATTATTTATATTATTACTAAATATATAAATTATAGGTACTTAGGGGTACACTTATAACGAAACAGGGAAATTAAACACACACAACCCGATAGGGAAGGTTATGACCCCCCCCAGGATATCCTGTCGATTTTTATGACTTGATGGCCCTCGGGACATGGAGTACATTACAATATCTGTAGCCTATGTTTGCAGCACTTGGAACTTTATTTTCTTCACAAATATGTGGGTCCACCATCTTCATCAAGCCTGCATCATACAGCCTGCGTCACTTGGTCTCTGTGAGACCCAGATTCAAATCGGGGTGGGTGCGAATTCTGGTAGAATGGTGGTGATAGAAGCATGACCCAATAAAGTACTTAAGAACATTAAATAATAATAAAAATGTAAATAATAACACTAATAATAGTACCTCATGTCCATAGGGTCTTCGTGCCATCAAATAATAGGTGGGTTATCCCATGGGGGGTCTGTAACCGTCCCTATTAGGTAGTGTATGTTGCAATTCTTTGTTTCGTTCTAATTATATTGTTACATTTTAATTATATTATTACATGCTAATTATTTTATTACATACTAATTATATTATTACATATTAATAATAATATTATATTATTAATTATATTAATATATATTTATTATTTTATAACATATTAATAAATATTTCTTATATCACTATGTATTAAAAAATATTAATTATATTATTACATATTTACAATAACAATATGATTAAATATGAATAAAAATTTAAATAATACAAATAATGTAATTAATAATATAAATAAATATAAATATTATTTATATTATTATATAGGCCTTCCGTCCATTTGGTGTATATAAATTATAAATATAATTATAAGTATATAAATTAATAATTATATATTTATAAATATTAATTTATTTGTATAAATAAATAAATAAATACATATATATATATTTAATATACTTATAATACTTTTCCTATAAATAAATATTTATTATTGTATAGATATAAATATATTTAACGATAAAATTTCGTAAAACATCGATTGAAAATTCTAGTGGAAATTCCACTTCAAATAAACATTAATGCTTAATAAAATCTATAACATCGTACAAAAAATAGTTCTTGTTTAAAAAAACATAAACTATTATTTTTTCTCATTCAATTAAGATATATATATATATATATATATATATATATTAAAACATGTATTTCTTGTTTTCCTATTATTTAAGAAAACTCGTTAATTTAAAAAAACAATAGAGATATGTAGTTTTGTTAAAGAAAATGTAATAATTTAATTTTTCTCAAAATTAAGTATTTCATATCAATTTAAAAATATTCTATCCATTTAAAAATATTGATGAAAAATTATGAATATTATTCAAAATAATAAAAATCATTTTTTCTATAAATAAAATATATTTTTTTGGGTTTTATTAAATTGAATAAAATATTTTTTATATAAAAAATTCATTGTATTATGAAAAATAATTGGTTTTACAAAATCATACACTCAATTTATTATATGATAATCGGGTATTTTTTAACATTTAAGGGGAATTTTTTCTTTCTTATTTAAGGAAACAATCATATGGTTTTATTCTTCTAGCCATTACGAGGAAACCATAAACCCAATGAAAAACTGGCCCTAACCCACATGTATTAAACACTACAACATGCTACACAGAATTGAACTAGATGAGTCATCCGCCCCATAGAGCCGCCACCAACCTACTTCACATCAGTGAAACACTCCTTCTCTATAGTCACCAACGGCTCTCATCCTGCTCGTATACCCCACCATTCAATTCCCCGTTGACCTTTCTTGGCATCTGTGCGTCGCCTAACGAAGGCTTCCACTACCTATGTTGTCACCGCACCCCAACCACTTCAGTAGTAGTAACAACTCTATTAGTTGGTAGAAATACCAATCCTTGCCATCCATATGATACTTTGGGATGGACTAGATTTCCAGAACTGATATCCTAACCTCTTCACCTCCCGATATCGCGCCACCAATCCACAATACCCCTGTGACTCTGAGTCACTAACAACCACCAGTCAGGGTCACAGGTCATCCCAACCTGGTCATAATAAACATTCTTTTATACTTTCACCTCTGAAGAAACCTCCGTGGATGAGAATATTTAACCTAGTAGGATGGGTAGGCTTGGTTACATCTTTGATGTTCTTAATGGAGCCTGGCCTTATGAGAGGTGTACGCTACTTCGGTCCCCGAGCTGGGGTATGTTCGGGTTCTCCTTGGGTAACCCAGGGATTTTTTCTAAGGCGAAGGGGGTGACTATAAATTCACCATCATGAAAGGAGTTGTGTGATACATCCATTACTGGAGAAGTAACTTTTGATGAGAATCACAGACCATGCAGAATGGGTCAGCTAATATATTGTATATAAAATGTTTTTGTGATCCTTACAATGTCAATGTGAGGCACAACAGGGTGCTCTGGCATTGGAGTTGGGGTAAGTTCGGGATAACCTTGCATGGGTACCCCAGGGGAGTGTTCCTAGGTGAAGGGGAATGTTGGATATTTCCCATCATGATATGTGTTTTGAGCTCCTCTATTCACTATATAACCCCCTTTTTACAAGAATTTATAACCACATAGAATTTCGGGCAACACATTGTTATCTGATGACGGAGTTGGGGTATGTCTGGTGACGTCCTGTTTTCATCAGAATAAAAATATCCATCTTTTTGACATCGTCATCATCATCTTCCTCCAAGGTTATCTATAGTATTCGTAGCAGAAGGATTGTTGTTTGAAAACTTTTCCACCACCCTTATATTCTTTCATCCTCCAATTATTTCCTATTTTTATGTCATTCCCTCACCAAACATTCCACACATCCTTTAATATCAATAATTTCTACATATTCAAATCCTCTATTTATAATAGGAATTAATAAATAATTACCCATCTCTATTTTTTAATTATTATTAATAAATTAAATTAGTATTAAAAAATAGTGAAACAAATGAACTTATTTATATATCGTGAATATTATTCAATTTAAATTTATAAATGAAATATAAAATCTAATATAATTAAGTTAATAATTATTAATTAAATGACATTTTATATTAAAATGTTAATAAAATTATGACATATTATTGTTTTGTTTGATATTAATTTCCTTTATGTTTATAAATAAATTTTAAAATTAAATTTAATAAACATATCCTTAAATAAACGAGTTTGAGTAGTTAAAAAAATATTTCAAAATATAAAATAATTGGATTTAAATAATTAGTTAAAAAATAAATGTGTTATAAATGTTTATTTTAAATAAATATCTAACATTTAACTCATATTAACATTTATAAAATATTTAATTTCATTATCTCTATATTTTTAATATTTTGGTTTCTTTTAAACACTCATAAATGGAATTTTTTTGTTGTCTATCTTACCCGCAATCTAGAACACTACCTAATGGAAGATTCATCTAGGAATGTGTTTTTAATTTTTTTATATAATAAAATTTCTTTAGGTTCCATTTAAATCTGGAAATGGGTTTCAAAATCACCAAATTAAGTGACACTATATAAAGGAATCCAAAAATGCCACATCATGTGGCATTTTCCCCCAAACCCTAAATTCCAATGCCCCCCCCGCCATTCCTCCTCCCCATTTACAATATATATATAATTCTCGATTTAAAATTATAAATAAATACATGTATTAATTTATTATTATATATTAATAAGTATTAAATATATTATTACATATTAATAATAAGATTACATATTAATAAATTTTAATAATGTAATTAATGTAACCATAGTGGTACCCCAACTTAATTCTTGTGCAAAACCTTGGAAACACGCTAATAGGAATAAATTATGGTCATGCATTTTGTAGATAAAGTAATCAATGGACATGAGGAGTCTCTATGACCAATCTAGACAATTGAAAAAACTAGGGTCATTAATGCATCTGCTCTGTCAAAAAGGTTGGAACTTAATGAGAGAAAAGGTGATACACGAAACAAAGGGAATTTGATGGTTGATAATGAAGGGTTTCAATTGATTTCAAATAAATATTTTTTCCAAAATGAATCACCTAATGTTTCTGAACAGAAAAATGATCGGGAAATTGTCACTAAGGTCAATAGTTTTATGGTTCATGATTCTCTTAATGATGATGCATGTCAGGGATCTAACGATATGGATACTACTGAAATGGGTGACCAGGATGTGACTATGCTCAAGTAGACATGGAGAAGGTGTTGGCACCCAAAGGGTCGTGGCTGCGGATGTGGCTAATAGGATGTCACTCGAGGGCATGGACGAGGTGGTTCTTTTAGATCTTCCAGGCTTACGTCGGAGCAGTTGGCTCTTAAGGAAAAGTACAATGAACTTTTTATATAGCTAACTATAAACTATGATTGGGAATATCCTGATGTCAGTGAATCTGAACATGAATTAGATCATGATTATGTAAATTTTTTGTGTGTTGTTTCTCAAATGTTAGGGGGCATGCCCTAATTTTCTATCAATATCCTCTTCATGTAATTGTTATCCTTTCTTCAATATTAGTAAATGGGTTGATAGAACTGGCTCCAAGCTATATGTGTTTTGATCTAATTAATATTTATTAAAATTTAATAATATGATTAATATAAACGTCATTATTTATATGTTATAATATAATGAATATTTATTTTTAATTATATCATTAACTTCTTTATTAGTTTTATTTACATTTGATTTCATATGTATTAATATAATAATTGTACATATGTAATAATATAATTTATATATAATAATATAATTAAAAATATAATAATATAATTTATATGTAATAATATAATTCGTATGTAAAAATATAATTAATATGTAACAATATAATTACTATGATGATTTTGATCATAACTGTAATCATTATTATGGTGAAGCTTGAGTTTCTGTTTTTTCCTTTTGAATGTGGGCTTTCCTTTTTGGTATAATTAATATGTAATAATATAATTAGTAATAATAAGTGTCATGGCCCCAATCGTTTCTGATATAATAAAAATGAAATAATATAATTAGTAATATAATTAATATTTTCATTCAAAATTTTTAATATAATTATTTTAAATATTTAATAATATAATAAATATTTATTAATAATTTTAAAATATAATTAATATTAGCTTATTTATTAATATGATATAATTTAATTAATATTTATTTGCAATTATATTTGTAACTACATTATTATTATTATTATATAGATTTTTATTTTCATTGAATGTACTTATTTTCATTATTAAAATTTATTAATATGCAATATTATTATTAATATTTACTGATATATATAATATTAACTATATATAATAATATTTAAATACATGTATTTTTTAATAATTTTAAATAGATAATTATATATGCATATTAGAAACAAGGAGTAGGAATTTTGGCGGGGCTTTAGAATTTGTGGTGCGAGTGGAAACGCCACATGTTGTGGCATTTTTGGTTTCCTTTACAATGTGTCACTTCATTTGGTGATTTTTAAACCCATTTCCACAATTAAATGAATCCTAAGCCCATTTTATTATATAATGAAAATAAAATAACATGACAGGCAAAATCATCCCATGGGTAGTGTTCTAGATTGGGGGTAAGATAGGCAACAAAACATTTCCATTTACAGGGGTTTAAATAAATGACCAAAAGAATACATATATATAGTGAGAGAAATTAAATGTTGTATAAATATTAATATGAGTCAAATGTTAGATTATTGATTTAAATCAACATTTATTACCCATTTAATTTCTAACTCATTTTTTTAATCCAATTCATTCATATTTTGAAATATTATTTTAACTACCCTAACTTGTTTAATTAATTAGATGTTTATTATTTTTAATTTGAAAATTTATTTATATTTCTAAAAGAAATTGATATAAAAAATAATATTTCATAATTTTATTAACATTTTAATATAAAGAGTCATTCAATTATTAATTGTGAATTTAATACTATTAGATTTTTGATTTAATTTATAAATTTAAAATTAATAATATTCAAAATCCATATATAAATTCAATAGTTTCACTATTTTTATCAATAATATAACAGAATAGTAATAATTATAAAATAAGGTTTCTTACAACCATATTAATTCTTATTATTAATAAAGGATTTTAATATCTATCAATTATAGCTAAAGGATGTGTGGAATGTTTGGTGAGGGAAAGGCATAAAAAAGGAATTAATTTGAGAATGCGACTATGTATGGGTGGTGGCCATGTTTTCAAAATGAAATCATTTCTCTATGATTACTGTACACCTCCTTCTAGAGTGAAGATGATGAAGATGTTAAAAAAATTGATGATTGTAGTCTGATGAAAACATGATGTCACTAAACATACCTCAAGTCTAGCATTAGATAACAATGTGATGCTCTACATTCGATGTGGTCAACGATTCTCATCCAAAGAGGATTCTATAGTGAAGGGAGGACCACAATAATTTTATCATGACAGGCATTTTCAAACAATCCCATTCCCCTGACAACACTACCCCAGGGTACCCATGCAAGGAGTTCCCAAACATACACCAGCTCCGACACCAGACCACCCCGCTTTGCCTCACATTGGTGTGGAATGGTTCTAAAAAACTGTCCAAATACTATATTTTAGATGACCAATTCAACGTGGTCAGCGATTCTTGTCAAAAGTCGTTTCTCCTGTGAATGGAGGACCACAAAACACGTATCATGATGGGTAGTTTCCAATTGTACGTTTCGCCTAGGAACACTTCCCCAGGGTACCCAAGCATGTATATCACGAACATACCCCAACTACAGTGCCAATGCACCCTAATGTTCCTCACACTAATGCAAAAAGGTTCATAGAAACTGGTTATATACCGAAGATTAACCAACCCATTCCATGTCATCGGCAATTATCATCAATAGTGGCTTCTCCGGTGATGGATGTATCAGACTACTCTTTTCATGAAAGCCATTTTCCAGCCGCCCCCTTTACCTTAGAACACTTCCTTGGGTTACCCATGGAGAACCCGAACATACACCAACTCAGTGATCAGAGATCCATACACCTCCCATCAGACCCGGCTCCATTAATAATATCAGAGATGCAAGTAAGAAAACCCATCTTTCTAGGTAAAATATTCTCATCCATAGAGGATTCTCCAGTGGTGCAAGTACGAAAGAATGTTTATTATTACCAGTTTTGGATGAACCATGACCCAGACCAGTGGATGTCAGTCACTCAGAGTCACATGGGTATCGTGGGTGGTGGTTTCGAGATATCTGGAGGCAACGAGGATGGGATACTAGTGCTAGAAATCTGGTCCATCTCAAGGAATCATGTTGGTGGCGAGGATTGGTGGTTAATGCATCTAATGGAGATGTAACTACTACTGAGGTCGATGGGGTTCTAGGACAACATAGGTAGCGGTGGCCTTCTTCGGTCGACACATTGAAGCCGAGAAGGGTCGAGGGGGTTTTGAGTGGTGCAGTATGTGGGTAGGATGAGCGCCTTCGATGATTTTAGAGAAAGAGTGATGCAATAAAGAGAATCAGGTTGACACCCCATGTACGAGGTAGATGACCTTCCTAGTGTTATTTAGTGCAGTAGGGTGCATTGTTTAATACATGTGGGTTAGGGTCAGTTTGTCATTGGGTTCATGGCTTTCATGTAATGGTTTAGAGAATAATACATTTTGATTATTTCCTTCAATAAAAGAGAAACACATCCCCTTAAATGTTATAAAAATACCTGATTATCATATAATAAATGTACTTTATCATATTGTAAAAGCTATTATTTTTATAAATATAATGAAATTTTTATGTAAAAAAATATTTTATTAAATTTAATAAAAGACAAAATAATGTATTTTTTAAGAAAAAAATATATTTTTAATCATTTGAATAATATTCATAATTTCTTATCAACATTTTAAAATACATGGAATATTTTTAATCATATATGAAAATACATTATTTTGAGTAAAATTATATAAATATATTTTCATTAACAAAATTACAAATCGCTATTTTTTAAGAAAACATTTTTCTTATTAAATAAGAAAATACGAAATACATGTTTTAATATATATATATATATATTAATTTATTGGGATTTTTTTTATTTTTTAGAGAAAAACTATTTTTTTGTGTCTGACATTATAAATTTTTTCCATCAAGTATTTTATTTCTAGTGGAATTTCCATAAGAATTTTCAATGGAAGTTTTACTAGAATATCCCATTTAAATATATTTATATTTACATAATTATAAATATTTATTTATAGAAATAGACTTATAAATATATCTAATATTTATTTATAATAATATTTAAAAATATATAATTATAATATTATATATTTATAATTATATTTTTTATTTATATATTTCGAAAGGCCGGAAGGACTTTGTAAAAATATAACTAATATTTATATTTATTTATATTATTAATTAATTTATTAGTATTATTTACATTTGTAGCCGTATTTATTAATATAATTATTGAATGTAGGTAATGATATAATTAATATTTTTTAATATGTAATTATATAGTTAATTTTAATTAATATGTAATAAGATAATAAAAATATAAAAATATAATTCATAATATAACAATTTAATTAATAGGTAATAATATAATTAGTATGTAATAATATAATTAGAATGCAATAATATAATTAGTATGTAATAATATAATTAAAATGTAACAATATAATTAGAACAAAACATAGAATCGCAACATACACTACCTGATTGGGCAGGTCATTTCCCCCCAAGGGATAACCTACCTATTTTTTGATATCCTGAAGATTGTATTGAAATGAAGTACTATTATTAATCTTATTATTTACATTATTATTATTTAATTTCATTATTTACCTTATTGGGTTGTGCATTTCTCACAGCCATTCTAATCATGATTATAGTGACACATGACCTGAATAATATGTAATAATATAGTTACTTTTTAATAATATAATTAATATGTAATATTATAATTACCAGGTGATTATTCTAGTCAAAACTCTAATCATGATTATAGTGACATATGACTTGAAAATTTTTCCTTTTGGATGTGGGATTGCCTTTTTTAGTATAATTAATATGTTATAATATAATCAGTAATAAAAACGGCTTTGTCTCCAAACCTTATTAGTATAATTAATATGAAATAATACCAAGAATGCTCAGGTCAAGCCCCTTATTATAAAAAGAAAGAAAAATAAACAGTACATTAAAGAAAAAAGGAAAGCACACACTCAAATATAAAAAAAAGAAACTTAAGAATCACCATAATCAAGACCATACTCATGATCAGAAGCCTCAACATCATCACAAAACTCCCATTTATTCTTAATTATAATATTATCTACATTATTATTGTTAACATTTTCATTTTTTATTATTGAATGTCATTAGTGACATTATTAATATGCAGTAATATGTAATAATAGTATTAGTATATAATAATATAATTAATATTAAATAATATGTAATAATATACAAACACATGTATTTATATATAATTGCAAACTCATAATCCATTATCTATACTATAGGGTGGTCAATTTCATCCATGTGTCATCTCCATATCAATTTGGGTGATGGGCCCTCCCCTTTGCACATCCATATTCTATCGAAAACGTGTTCCTCATCTGTTCCGTCTCCGCAGATTCCACCTCCTCCACTAACTATGCTATGTGTGCATATCTTCTATCTTCATATCCTCCTCCACCTCTCCACCTATTCCAAAAAATTCTCATCAAAACCCTTACCCTTCAAATCTGTTTCTTCCTTTCCATCACTACCACTGCATTTCTATTGACGCTTCCGCATCACCGCATACGTGCAAGATGCGGTCCTAGATCAAATTCTGTGTTTTCGAAGATGGTAATCAACACGAGTGGAGTCGGTGGAGGTGATGACGATGAGGAGACGTAGAAGACATGGAAGAAGCAGTGGATGCAATGTTGAGGTAGTGACGGAAAGGCGTCATCGGATTTGAAGGATAAGTGTTTGGATGAGAATGGTTTAGAAGAGGCAGATAGGTTGAAGAGGATATGGAGATGGAGGAGATTCATGCGGAGTAGAGTCGTTGGAGGAGGTGGAATATGTGGAGACATATCAGATGAGGAACCTGTTCTCAAGTGAATAGGGATGTGCAGAGAGGAGGGAACATCACCCAAATTGATATGGACATAACACAAGGATGAAATCCCCCTATAGTATAGATAATGGATTATGTGATTACAATTATAAATAAATACATATATTTATATATTATTACATATTAATTAATATTAATACTATTATTACATATTAATGCATATTAATAAGGAAATTAATAAAATTAAATTATAATAAAAATTTAAAAATTAATAATATAGTTAAAATTATAATTAAGAATAAATGGGAGGTTGATGATGATGTTCATGCTTTTGATCATGAGTCTGATCCTTAATATGATGATTCTTAACTCTATTTATTTTTGAGTGTGGGTTTTCCTTTCTTATTTCATATATTGTTTATTATAAGGGGCTTGACCCCAATCCTTTTTTATAATAAGGGGCTTCCCCCGAACCTTCTTTGTATTATTTGATATTAATTATACAATGAATGTTGAGGGCCAAGCCCCTTATTATTACTAATTATATTATTACATATTAATTATACCAAAAAGGGAGGCCCAATATAGAAAAGGGAAAAATGGAAACTCAAGTGCCACCATAACCATGATCAATGTTATGTCCAGAATCATCACATAATAATTGTATTATTACATATTAATTATATTATTACATACTATCTATATTATTACACATCAATTATATTATTATATTATTAATTATATTGTCATATTTGAATTATATTATTACATATTAATAAATATTAAATATATTTTTACATAATATTTATATTATTACATATGTACATTAATTATATTAATAATAATGTATAATAATATTAATTATATTATTTCATATTAATTATATTGTTACATATTGATTATATTATTACATATTAATTATTATATATATATATATATGTTTATATATATATATATATATCTCTGTATATTCATAAATTTTTTCTTTGTAATTATAAAAATGTATTTGAATGAACATTTTTAAATATTTATATAAATATATTAGATTTAAAATTATATGATTATAAATATTTTTTAATGGGATATATATATTAATAATTATAAAATTATAGAATTATTTATAATTATATAATAATAAATATTTATTTATAGAGAGTGATTTATAATTACATAATGATAAATATATTTTTAAATATTAATATAAATATATTTATTATTTATAAAAATATTTATTAATATTAATTAGTTTATATAAATAAATATATATAAATAATAAATATATTTATAATTTTATATATTTATACGGGTTCATTCAAAGCTGAGTTTAAAATGGAAATTATTCAAAAATAAGTAAAAATATATAATCTTTCGGGTCGTTTTGGACTATTTGTGTATATATATTAATAAATATATATAATTATAAATATCTATTTATAAAAATGAATTAATTTATATATATATATATATTAAAATTAATAATAAATCAATTTCTATCAATACAAACTTATAATTATATAAATATTAAAATATTTATTATTATATAATTTTTAAAATATATTTATAAATATCAATTATATTTTTACTAATTTACAATTATTTTATTGATAAATATGAAAAAAATTATAAATTATATTATTACATACTACTTATATTATTACATATTATTTATATTATTTCATATTATTTATATAATTACTAATTATAGATATTATTGGTACATAGGGGTAGAGTTACAATGAAACAAGGAAATGAAACACACACAACCCGATAGGGAAGGCCATGACCCACCACAAGGATAACCCATCCATTTTTATGGCTGGAAGTCCCATTGGACATGGAGTACATTAAAATGTCTATAGCCTATGTTCCCAGCATCTAAACCTATTGTTTTATTAACAAATGTATGGTTCCACCGTATGCATCATACCTGCATCATACAACCTACGTCACCTAGCGTCCATCCAACCTGGATTCAAATCCGGGTGGGAGCGAATTCTGGCAGAATGACGCTGACACAAACATGACCCAATAAAGTACTTAATGAATTTAAATAATAATAAAAATGAAAATAATAATACTAATAACAGTACTTCTTGTTCAGAGGGTCTTTTGGACATCAAATAATTAGTGGGGTATACCTTGGGGGAGGGGTCATAACCTTCCCTTTTAGGTAGTGTATGTTGAAATTCATTGTTTCATTGAAATTATATTGTCACATTTTAATTATATTATTACAAACTAATTATATTATTAAATATTAATAATATTATTATATTATTAATTATATTATTATATATTTGTTATATTATTACATATTATTAAATATTACTTTTATTATTACATATTAGAAAATATTAATTATATTATTACATAGGCCTTCCATCCGTTCAGAGTATATAAACAATAAATATAATTATAAGTATATAATATTATAATTATATATTTACAAATGTTATTTTATTTATATATATATATATTAAATATAATTATAAACATATTTTTATATATAAATTTGTATTATTGAATAAATTTAAATATCTTTAAACAGGAAAATCTAGTGGAAATTCCACTAGAAATAAACATCATGCTTAATAAATTTATAATGTCTTACAAAGAAAATAATTCTTTTTAAAAAAACATAAACTAATATTTTTTCTCATAGAATTATTATATATATATATATATATTTATATATATATATATATTAAAACATGTATTTATTGTTTTCATATTTAATCAGAAAACCGTTTTCTTTAAAAAACAATAGCGATATGTAATTTTGTTAAAGAAAATATAATAATTTAATTTGTCTCAAAATTAAGAATTTCTTATATGTTTAAAAATATTCCTTGCATTTAAAAATATTGCTGAAAATTTATTAATATTATTAAAATGAATAAAAATCATTATTTCTAT
This sequence comes from Viscum album, assembly GCA_963277665.1. Classification (NCBI taxonomy): domain Eukaryota; kingdom Viridiplantae; phylum Streptophyta; class Magnoliopsida; order Santalales; family Viscaceae; genus Viscum; species Viscum album. Next base: position 188,427,803 of record OY728144.1, read on the forward strand.
TAAAAAAATAAACTATTTTTTCTTTTATTAAAATAAAGAAAATATTGTTTACATAAAAAATTCATTATAATAAGAAAAATAGTTGGTTTTAAAATATAATAAGCACAATTTATTATATGATAATCGGGTACTTTTTCACATGTAAGGAAAAGTGTTTCTTTTTATTGAAGGAAACAATAATAAGGTCTTATTCTTCCAACCATTACAAGGGAGCATTAAACCCAATAAAAAAATTGACCCTAACCCACAGGTATTAAACTATGCACCATGATGCACAGAATCGAACTAGACTTGTCCTCCACCCTGCAGACCCGACATCAACTTGCTTGAATTCATTGCATCACTCCTTCTCCAAAGTCATCAACGTCGATCATCCTGCTCGCATACCTCACCGCTCAATTCTTCATCGACCCTTCTCGGCTTGAGTGCGTCGCCTGATGAATGTCGTTGTTGCCTATATTGTCACCACACCCCAACCACCTCAGTAGTAGTTACATCTCCATTAGTTCCCTAAACCACCAATCCTCATTGTCTATATGCTTCTTTGGAATGGACTAGATTTCCAGCACCGGTATCCCAACCTCTTTGCCTCCCAATATCACGCCACCACCCCACGATACCCCTGTGACTTGGAGTCACTGACATCCACCGGTCTGGGTCGCTGGTAATCCCAACCTTGACATAATACACATTCTTTCATACTTTCACCACCGTAGAAGCCTCTATGGATGAGAATATTTTACATGGCGGGATCGGTAGGATTTCTTGCCTCTCTAACGTTCTTAATGGAGCTGGATCTGATGGGAGGTGTACGCTGCTCCAATCCCTGAGTTGGCGTATGCTCCGATTCTCCTTTGGTAACCTGGGGAAGTGTTCTGAGGCGAATGGGGTGGATGGAAATTCACCGTCATGAGAAGAGTTGTGTGATACATCCATCACCAGAGAAGCCACATTTTATGAGAATCACTGACCACAAAGAATGGTCTGGCTAATATCCAGTATATAACAAGTTTCTGTGAACCTTGTTGCGTCAATGTGAGGCACAACATGGTCCTATGGCACCAGAGTTGGGGTACATTCGGGATAGCCATGCTTGTGAACCCTGGGAGAGTGTTCCCAGGAAAAGGGGACTGTTGGAAATGGCCGACCATGATAAGTGTTTTGAGGTCCTCCATTCACTGTAGAACCCTCTTTTGATGAGAATTGCCGACCATATAGAATTTCGGGGATCAAATTGTTATCTGATTCAGGAGTTGGGGTATGTATGGTGACGTCCATTTTTCGTTGGAATAAAATCATCCATCCTTTTAAAATCATTATCATCATCATCCTCCAAGGATGACTATAGTAATCAAAGCAGAATGATTCCAATTTGAAAACATGGCCACCACCCTTATATACTTAACTCCTCCAATTATTTCCTATTTTTATGCCTTTCCCTCACCGAACATTCCACACATCCATTAATAGAAATAATTTCTAGATATTCAAATCCTTTATTTATTACATGAATTAATAAGGAAGTACCCCACCCTATTATTTAATTATTATTAATCTATTAAAATACCATCAAACAATATTGAAACAATTAAATTTATTTATTTATTTTGTATATTAATCATTTTATATTTATAACTGAAATATAAAATCTAATAGGATTAAATTAATTATTATTAATTAAATGACATTTTATATTAAAATGTTAATAGAATTATGAAATATTTCTATTTTGTGTGATATCAATTTCTGTTATAGTTATAAATAATTTTTCAAATTAAAAATAATAGACATCTCTTTAATTAAACGAGTTATAGTAGTTAAAAAATATTTATATATATAAAAGTATAGGATTAAAATAATTAGTTAAAAATTAAATGGGTTATAAATGTTTATTTTAAATCAATAGTCTAACAATTGACACATATTATCATTTATACAACATTTAATTTCTCTATCTATTTATTTTTAATATTTTTTTTATTTGAACACTAATAAATGGATTTGATTTGTTTCCTATATTACCCACAATCTAGAACACATCATAGGGGAATATTCTTATAGGAATATTTTTTATTTTTTTATATAATAAAATTTGTTTAGGTTCCATTTAATTCAGGAAATGGGTCTAAAAATCACAAAATGAAGTGACACTTTATAAAGGAAGCCATAAATGCAACATCATGTGGCATTTTCCCCCAAACCCCAAATTCCAACGCCCCACCCACCATTCCTCCTCCCCATTTCCAATATATATGTAATTCAATATTTAAAATTATAAATAAATACATGTATTAAATTATTATTATATATTAATAAATATTAAATATATTATTACATATTAATAATTATATTACATATTAATATATTTTAAAAAATAAATTAATGAAATTTAATAAAAATAACCATCTAAATAATAAAAATTATAAAGTAGATAAAAAATATTTTAGAATACATATTAATTATATTATTTCATATTAATAAATCTGCTAATATTAATTAAATTATAAAATTATTAATAAATATTAATTATATTATTACATATTTATAATAATTAAATTAATAAATATGAATAGAAATATTAATTATATTGCTTATTATATTATTTCAGGTTAATTATTCCATGAAGGATCCGAGCCAAGCCCCTTATTGTTACTAATTATATTATAACATATTAATTATACCAAAAAAAGAAATCCCACATTCAAATGGAAAAACATCAACTCAAGCGTCACCATAATCATGATTAGAGTTATGACTAAAATCATCACCCAACTAATATATTGTAAAATATTAATTATATTATTACATTTAAATTATATTATTACATTCAAATTATATTATTACATATTAATTATATTATTATATTATTAATTATATTATTATATATTAATTATATAATTACATATGTATAATAATTAAATTAATAAATTTGAAAAAAATGAAAATAATACTAATAATGTAGTTAAGGATATAATTAAAAATAAATACTAATTATATTATTACACATCAATAATGAAGTTTATATTAGTCATATTATTACATTTTAATAAATATTAATTATATCAATACGGGTCTAGCCATGATCCCGAGCTCTAAACCATTTATTAAAATTGAAGAAGAGATAACAAGTACATGGGGAAGAGAATGATAGAAAAAAGAGAATCCCCCTAACATTTGAGAATCAACACATCAAACATTTCAATAATCATGATTTCAGTTATGTTCAGTGTCATCACCATTAATAGATTCCCAATCTAACTATATGGTTAGATCGCTGAAAAGGGAACTTTACTTTTTCATAAGCACCATCTGCTCCGGCATGAGCCTGGATGATCTAGAAGAACCACCTCATCTACACCCTTGAGTAACATCCTCTCGTCCATGTTCGCAGCCACGACCCTTTTGGTTCCTACACCTTCTCCAAGTAAACTGGTGCATAGTCACATCCTGTTCAACATTTTCAGTTGTATCTATAACCTTAGACACATGACATGCATAATCAATAAGAGAATCAAGAACCTTAAAACTAATGACCTCAGTGACAATTTCCGGATTATTTTTCCATTCATAAACATTAGGTGATTTATGTTGGAAAAAATATTTCCTAAAAATAATTTGAATCCATTCATTATACACAATCAACACCCCCTTTTCTTCCATAAACTTCCCTCTTAATAAGTTCCAAACTTTTTGAACGAGTAGATGCATTCATGGCCCTAGTTTTTTGAATCATATTGATTGGTCTTAGCGACTCCTTACGTGCATTTAGATCATTATCAAAAACAAAAGAATCCCATAATTTATTCCTATTATATCATTGTGCAGGTGATGCACTATAATTAAGTGGGGCTGCCTCTATGGATTCAGAAATATGAGTATTATAATGCTTTCTTGTTCTGCATTAGTTTGTAACAAAACATCATCAATATTGCTCTGCTATGAGATAAGCTACTCAGCAGCAAGGTCTTCAATTTTTTCCTTCTGGAATGACATTATCATGCACATCTTCATCAACAGTCTGCACGGATTCATTTTCATTATTCTAATCAACCGCATTTGCTTCATTTATAGTAGCATGTTTAGAAGAAACACCACCCACAAGTTTCTCTTCACCCAGTCCCAGCCGAGATGACATCAAGCCATTTTTCTCCCAAATATTTTTTTCATTCTCACGAGAAGAAAAAAATGGAAATCCATAAGTCTTCTGTAACCATACCTTTCATTAACAATTACCCAACATTCTCAATGAATTTAGGAAAACATTTATAGATAATCTTTAACTCATACTCCTCATCATCTGTAGATAAGAAAAATCTATCTACCTTTGTTGAACTTAATTCAATTTCAACAAAAAACCTAGAAAATTTCCCTTACCTTGCATCTCCTGTTTATTTATACATGATTATGGGTAAACCAAGTGACATCGCCAAATCATGGAGGATTCTTGTACACTAAAACGTCCAATACAATCCACTAACCCAAAAATAATCCATCGAAGATGAATTTCTTGCATTGAAAGGATCAAAACAACATCCTCAATCTTTAATGTGAAAAAATAGTAGCTTTAAGGAGATGGATGTAACCCCCCATCTCATGATTTTAAATATTCTAAGGGAATGAATATATGGAAGAATCCCCAACATAATGAAACACACCACCAATTGGAAAAACCCCAAATAAAGTGAAACTTCCTATAAAACCCCTCAGATAATAAAGTGATTGTTGCTAGAGAAGCTGTATTTATTATGAGGGATCAAATCCTTAAAAAGTATAGTGGGAAAGAGATTTAATTTTATTAATTTGATGCTCGTGGTAAACAAGAGTTGGTTATAACAAATTTCCATTGGTCCCCAAGGAATAATTAGTTCTTAAAACACAATTACATCGTAAGATTTTAAGAGAGGTAAGTGAAACAGAGAGATATGGCTTCTTAGTCACTGGGGATGGTGACTAATTATTGTTTTACAATGATAAAATGATCTCCTAAAAGGAAGCTAAAAAAGATTAGAAGTTACAATATTACTATAAGATATGATTTCTATGATGAATTCCATTTATCATAACCATGATTGTGTTCTGATTGATGCGATAGTTTATGTAAAGCCTATTGGATGAAAATGTTGTACCCCTCTCTCTTGGATTTTAATGATCACAATCACTCTCATCGTGTTCTAACTTGTTTTCAAGTTTTTTTGATGATAGGAAAAAGGTTGCCAAAGAGTTGGCCCAAGAAGACTGGAAAAGGACTCTCTGAGTCCACCGGCCAACCGGTGGATTACCACCGGCCAGCCGGTGGTCTCTGGTAGAAGCATTGCTCTCTGCCAGGTTCCACCGGTCAGCCGGTGCCTGACCACCGGCCAGCCGGTGGAACCAGACACTAGGCCTTTCCCACTGCCAGGTTACACCGGCCAACCGGTGTCTGAATCACCGGCCAGCCGGTGGAACCCAGACAGAAAGCTCTGCCTTCTGTCTGGAGCACCGGCCAGCCGGTGACCAAGCACCGGTCAGCCGGTAAGCCCAGTCAAACTAGCCGTTGGACTTTGACCAGACTTTCCCACTTGACCCCCAACGGCTCCAAAAGCCCTCCAACGGCCATATTGAAGTATTTGGGGATATTTCTCCTATAAATAGACGAGGATGGATGCCGGGAACATACCCCTGATACATTGGAGTGATATTTTGATCCCTTGAGGCTCTAACGAAAAATATCTAAGGATACTTGTGATCCATTTCCATCCTTGAAGCTTGGGCTGCCTCTATATCAACTACTCTCACACTCTTGGAGCTCAAGGCCTCCTCTAGTTTGTTATAATTTATTTATTTCAATTGTTTAGTTCTTCATTGGTTTTGTATTAAAACAAACCATCCTTTTCTTCCTCACTTTCATTTTGGGTTTCTTGCTACAACCATAATAAAAAAGCAAGCTATACGAATGTGATCTAGCCTACCTTAAAAACGGCTAGTGGGTTTCTTGCTACAACCATTAAAGATCAAGCTGAAGTATAAATCTCTCAACGGTTGAGTTGGGAGCGGAGACGTAGGCTTTGGTTTAAGCCGAACTCCGTTATCAAATTGTGTCTTGCCCCTTTTTATTTCCGCTGCATTTATAAATTGTTTTTAAGTTGTTAATTATTTTACAAAGGCAATTCACCCCCCCCCCTCTTGCCATCACTCTCTGACCCAACATTTGGTATTAGAGGGAAGTTTGTGTAATACCTTAACCGGTTACAAACCTAAAATCCATAGTGATGGCTTCTTCCTCACAAGCACCCAAAGGGTATTCCATGACTCGGGCTCCATTCTTTGATGGAACCGACTACACTTATTGGAAAACTCACATGATTACATTTATTAGAAGTATTGGCTATCCTATATATAGAATTGTTATGCAAGGCTACACTCTCTCTAGAAAAGATGAGTCTAAATGGACCCCCGAAGACATTTCTAATTTTGAGCTTGATGGCAAAGCCATGAATGCTCTTCATTGTGGGTTAGACCGTAATGAATTTAATCGTATTTCTACTTGCACCACTTCTCATGAAATTTGGATGCTTTTGGAAGTGACCCATGAGGGCACTAACAAAGTCAAAGACACTAGATTATATATGTATCATCAAGACTTTGAAAGTTTCACCATGCACCCACATGAATCTATTACGGAAATGTTTACTCGCTTTACTGATGTGTGTAATGGGAGAAAGTCTCTTGGAGATGATGTTTCTGCAGAGACGATGGTCAAGAAGATTCTTTGGGTCCTACCAAGCTCATGGGCTCCAAAGGTGACGACAATCCAAGAAGCGAAAGATGTCAAGAAAATGCCGGTTGAAGAACTCATTGGATCACTTATGACCTATGAGATTACCAAGAAGAGGAAAGCCGATAAAGAAGGTAAAATCTTCAAGGAGAAAAAGAACATAGCATTCAAAGCAAAGCAAGAAATCTCCTCCGATGATAGTGAATCTGAGATTGCTCAACTTGCAAGAAAAATGAGCAAGTTTATGAAGCAAAAGAAGAATTTTCACAGGGCACGAAAGGAAGATCCAAAAGCAGAAAAGAAGTTACATGATTTGAATGTGGAAAGAAAGGCCACATCAAACCGGAGTTCTCTCTTTTCAAGAAAAGGTTAAAGGAAAAGAAAAACAAGAAGGCTTTCAAAGCGTCAACGTGGAGTGCAAGCGATGACTCCATGTCTTCAAGCGACTCAAGCGATGAAGGTGGAAAATGCCTAATGGCACTTGATGAGGTATCTTCTTCCGACTCCTCTTCCTCATCTTCTTCTTTTAATAATGACATGTCTTATGAAGATCTCCAAAATGCGAGAGATCAATTAGAGGAAGGTTTTCACGAACTTACCTCTAAATTTTTGGCCTTAAAAAAGAAACACACAATTCTAATTTCTGAAAAAGATCAACTTCTCAAAAAGAATGAGGAACTTTCCCTTAAGGTCCAAGATATTCCAAATGTTGATTCTTTGAATTCAACTATTAAAGATTTAAGGGAATATCTTGCCAAGTTCACCCAAGGTGAACAAAATTTGACCAAATTGCTAGGTTCTCAATGTTCGGCTAGAACGACACATGGACTTGGCTTTAACAAGAAAGCCACTTCTTCTAGAGCACCCACTACTTTTGTAAGGGGGAGTTCTCAAAATAAATTTTGTAATTATTGTAGAAAAACCGGACATATGATTTATGAATGAAATTGTAAAAATGCTAGATATGGCCGCCCCAAAATCATTACCTACTCGGATGAATATCTTAGGATGTATCCCGCTAGACAAGTATGGGTTCAAAAGTCTCTTTTAGCTAATCTTTCCGGACCCAAACTTATATGGGTACCAAAATCTATTCTCTCTTGATTTTTTAGGATAAACACCAAAGAAGTAGGACTTCGAAAGGCTCGTGGTATCTCGAAAGCGGATGCTCGAGGCACATGTGTGGCGATCCCTCCGAGTTCAACTCCCTTGAAGAATTCGATGGAGGATACGTCACCTTCGGTGACAATTCAAAAAGCAAGATCGTCGGAATAGGTACCATTGGTTTTGGTAGAACCTCCTTAATTAAAGATGTTTTATTTGTTAAAGGTTTAAAACATAATTTAATTAGCATTAGTCAACTTTGTGATAGTGGTTTTTCGGTGAATTTTCAAAATGATTTATGCAATGTGTTTGATTTTCAAAACAAATTGATATTTTCTGCTTCCCGTTTTCAAAATGTTTACATTATTGATTTAAAGTCTTTAGATAGCCAAAATGTTAAATGTTTAAGTGCTCTTGACAATGAGTCTTGGCTTTGGCATAGAAGGTTGGGGCATTGTAGCTCTCATTCACTTCTAAAGCTTAATAAGAACAAGCTCATCCGTGACCTTCCTAAACTTAAGTTTAAAAAAGATTTGATTTTTGAGCCATGCCAACTTGGAAAGCAACACAAGTATTCTTTCAAATCTAAGAAGGAAGTGTCCACTTCAAAATCTCTTGAGCTCCTACATCTTGATCCTTTTGGTCCTACCCATGTAGCAAGTCTAGGTGGAAAATCCTATACCTTTGTCCTAGTAGATGACTTTTCTTGTTTCACTTGGGTTTTCTTTTTAGCTCATAAAAATGATGCTTGTAGAACCTTTTTGAAATTATCTAGGAAAGTAGAAAACGAAAAAGGATATAAAATTATATCGCTCCGTAGTGACCATGGAGGTGAATTCGAGAACAAAGAATTCGATGATTTGTGTTCCTCTCAAGGATACAATCACACTTTCTCTGCCCCTAGGACTCCACAACAAAATGGAGTGATTGAAAGGAGAAACCGAACTCTCCAAGAAATTGCTCGAACCCTCCTTAGTGAATTCAACCTTCCTCAATATTTCTGGGCCGAGGTGGTAAACACTGCTTGTTATACTATCAATAGAGTCTTTGTAAGACCCCTTCTTAAGAAAACCCCCCTATGAACTTTGGAAAGGAAAATTGCCCAAAGTTGGTTATTTTAAAGTGTTTGGTTGTAAATGCTTTATCCTTAACACAAAAGATAACCTAGGGAAATTTGATGCCAAATCCGATGAAGGTATTTTTCTTGGGTACTCCAACTCAAGAAAAGCCTATCGTGTCTTCAACAAACATTCAAAAACCGTCGAAGAATCATCTCATGTCAAATTTGATGAAACTCTTCCAAAACCTCACCCGGTCATTGAAGATGTTGAAGATAAGCTTGATAAACTTGAATTAAATGATTCCTCTTCTCCTCTCAAGGAGGATGACCGTCAAGAACCCTATTCACCTTCTTCATCTTCCACCTTGCCTAAGGTTTGGAAATCTTCTAGAGACCATCCTTTAGAAAATGTTATAGGTGATCTTCAAGTCGGTACTCAAACTAGAAGATCAATCCTCAACGAGGTTGAACATCAAGCCTTTCTTTCTCAACTAGAGCCTCAAACCATTAATGATGCCATTAATGATGAGAATTGGGTTCTTGCAATGCAAGAGGAACTAAATCAATTCTCTAGAAATGATGTTTGGACTCTTGTTGAAAGACCCAATGATCATCCAATTATTGGCACTAAATGGGTTTTTAGGAACAAACTTGATGATCAAGGAAATATAACCCGGAACAAGGCTCACCTAGTAGATAAGGGCTATAATCAAGAAGAAGGAATTGATTATGGTGAAACCTTTGCGCCCGTTGCTAGATTGGAATCCATTAGGATCTTGTTGGCATTCGCCGCTCACTTAAATTTCAAACTTTTTAAAATGGATGTTAAAAGCGCCTTTTTAAATGGTTTTATTTCAGAAAAAATCTTTGTTGAACAACCTCCCGGTTTTGAAGATCCAAAATTTCCAAATCATGTTTTTAAATTAACCAAGGATCTATATGGCTTAAAGCAAGCCCCTCAGGCTTGGTATGAGCGGTTAACAAAATTCCTTTTAGAAAATGATTTTAAAATGGGTCAAGCTGATTGTACCCTCTTTTTAAATCACACTTCAAAAGATCTTTTAATCGTCCAAATCTACGTCGATGACGTTATATTTGGTTCTACCAAAGAATCACTTTGTACTGATTTTTCAGATTTAATGAGAAAAGAATTTGAAATGAGCTTTATGGGGGAATTGAAATTTTTTTCTCGGTTTTCAAATCTTTCAAAATTCAAAAGGTATTTTTCTAAGCCAAGGAAAATACACAAACGAACTCTTAAGTCGTTTTGGTATGGATCAAGTAAAGGAAATTAGTACCCCCATGAGTACTTCCTGTAAGCTTACGTTAGATGAAGTCGGGAAACCGGTTGATAACAAGCTTTATAGGAGTATGATCGGGAGTCTACTTTACCTAACTGCGACCCGTCCTGACATCATGTTCAGTGTTTGCCTTTGTGATCGTTTTCAAGCCAATCCCAAAGAATCTCATTTTAAATCAGTCAAAAGGATTTTTAGGTATTTAAGAGGATCCAAAAACATTGGTTTATTTTATCCTTCTAATACTTCTTTCGAACTTTCTTCAAATTCGGATGCTGATTTTGGCGGATGTCAATTAGATTGAAAGAGTACTAGTGGAACCTGTCATCTGCTAGGCAAGCCCCTTATTTCATGGAGTAGCAAAAAGCAAAACTGTGTTGCTCTTTCTACTGCCGAGGCCGAGTACGTAGCAGCTGGTAATTGTTGTGCCCAAATTATTTGGATGCAGCACACTCTCTTGGATTATGGCCTTTCCTACGATCATGTCCCTATACGGTGTGACAACACTAGTGCCATTAGTATTTATAAGAATCCAATACAACATTCTAGGACAAAGAATATAGATTTAAGGCATCATTTCCTTCGTGACCATTTTCAAAAAGGGGATATCACTTTGGACTTCATTTCTACTGATTTCCAATTAGCTGATATTTTTACCAAACCGCTCCCGGTTGAACGTTTTGATTTTATTAAGGGGGAGTTAGGAATGATTCGTCAATGAGCACTATTAAATATTTGACTCTTTTTGGCTTGCTTATATTTCTTTTTAAGTTTTTTAAACTCTTTTTTTATTATTTTATTTTTTTTTGAATTTTAATACCACCGGTCAACCGGTGGTACATCACCGGTTAACTGGTGGTGTCGGGTTTTTTTTGGGCCGCCCGGAGGAAGGGTTAAAATCAAAATTAAACCCTTCCCTCACTCTCTCTCTCGTGCGGCTCCTCCAAAACCAGCGGCTCCTCCAAAGCCCTAGTCTCCCTTCTTCATTCTTGCCCTCTCAAACTCCTTTCTTCTCTCAATCTCTCTCTTTTTATCTCCTTTTCCTTCATGGGTCCTCGCTCTTCTCGCAAAGGCAAGGGTATCGCTCAAGAAGCACCTCCTCCTCCTTCAATTCCTCAACTTACGGACATTTGGCATGACAAAGTCATTCTGCCTGGTAGAGTGATTGACTATTCTTGTCTTTCTTCTGCTCGTCTCGAGCTTTTCTCCATTATTGAATATCAACACTCGCATTATTTTTTTGAACCTCCTAAGAAGGATGTTATTTATCCCCTTCTTGTCAAAGAATTTTATGCTCACCTGACGTGGTCGGTTTCTGACGACGTCGATACCATTTCCACCACCGCTCTTGGGAAACCCATCACTTTCACTTCTTTGGAGATTGCCAGGATGCTAGGAGTTCCTCATGTTGGACCTCATGAATTTGCTCAGGGGGAGTTTCCTCGGGACCCTGATTTAGATCTTGCTGTCACTCTTGAGCATCTCAAAGGGCAGCCCAACGATCCAATTGTCAAGCTCTCCCAGCTCACCCCTAACCATCGCATCATTGAGCACCTCATTTAGACCACCCTTGCACCCCGTATCGGTGATCACGATACGGTGAAATTTATTGATATTTATCTTCTCTCTTATATCACCAGAGGCAGTCATTTCGATTTGGTCCGGTTCCTATTCCGGGCCATGTCTTATGTGGCTGAGCACCCGCGCCGGTCCAAAACTCTACCTCACGGGCGCTTGTTGACCAAAATCTTTACCTTTCTTGATGTCCCTCTCCGTGATATCTCCTTCGAGCAGCGAAAGAAGGATAGCATCATCAATTTTATGATGGTGCAACGGATGAACATTCGTTGGCATCCTTGGCGTCAGGAGTGGATTACTGACAAGGATGGCCTTCTCAAGGCTTACTCCCCTCAGACACATTAACACCCTCCTTCCCATGCCATGCCTCCTGCTATTGCCGCTGCCTATCCTCTTTCAGATAGTGAAGACAGTAGTGCTGATGAAGAGGAAGGGAGTGGTGACAGCGAAGGTGAGGCTGCTGCTGCTGCTGATGAGGAAGATGGAGCGGGTGATGATGCACCGGAGCCTGCTGAGGCTATGCCCCCTCCCGTTGATACTGGTGGCTTGTCGGTGACAGCTGATCAATTCCTTCGCTTCCAGGATCAAATTGAGACCCGGCTCGACTTGCAGTTTTCTTACTTCAGCTCTCAGTTTGATCAGCTCCACTCTCGGATCGATTCTCTTGATCGTCGCTTTGAGGCGGTCCAGGCTCCTCCAGCTCCTCCGACCTTCAGGCGTCGTCGTCACTCTCGGCCCTCTAGGAGTGAATAGATCCTTTCCTGTTTTTTGACTTGTCTTTGTATTTGTTTTTTGAACTTTCTATGTAACGTTGTCTTATCTATCAATCCTTTTTGTCATTGATTACTTCCTTATTATTGTTTTTCTAATTTTCTTTCATACTTTTCCTCTTATTTTGATAATCCAAAAGGGGGAGAAAAACTCTCTATTACATAGTTACTTATTTCATTTAATTAAGTGCTCTTTTTAAGTGCTCTTTTTATGTTATTGATTTCAGTTCTTTCTTTTAAATGACCTATGGTTACAATTTCAAAATGAACCATTCTATTTATTTCAATCCTTTCAAGATTAATATCATTTTCAATACATGATACATCTATGAAATTCTTGTATGATCTCTAAAATTTTCCATGTCCAAGTTTCTTATTTCTTTTTTACTTGGCATATCCTTTTTAAAAGCTTTCTCATTTGTGATTGTGATCATAAAAATAGGGGGAGATTGTTGTACCCCTATCTCTTGGATTTTAATGATCACAATCACTCTCATCGTGTTCTAACTTGTTTTCAAGTTTTTTTGATGATAGGAAAAAGGTTGCCAAAGAGTTGTCCCAAGAAGACTGGAAAAGGACTCTCTGAGTCCACCGGCCAGCCGGTGGTCTCTGGCAGAAGCATTGCTCTTTTCCAGGTTCCACCGGCCCACCGGTGGAACCAGACAATAGGCCTTGCCCACTGCCAGGTTACACCGGCCTGCCAGTGTCCCAGCACCGGCCGGCCGGTGGAACCCAGACAGAAAGCTCTGCCTTCTGTCTGGAGCACCGGCCAGCCGGTGACCAAGAACCGGTCAGCCGGTAAGCCCAGTCAAACTAGCCGTTGGGCTTTGACCAGACTTGCCCACTTGACCCCCAACAGCTCCAAAAGCCCTCCAACGACCATATTGAAGTATTTGGTGATATTTCTCCTATAAATAGACGAGGATGGATGCCGAGAACATACCCCCGATACATTGGAGTGATATTTTGATCCCTTGAGGCTCTAACGAAAAATCTCTAAGGCTACTTGTGATCCATTTCCATCCTTGAAGCTTGGGCTGCCTCTACATCAACTACTCTCACACTCTTGGCGCTCAAGGCCTCCTCTAGTTTGTTATAATTTATTTATTTCAATTGTTTAGTTCTTCATTGGGTTTGTATTAAAACAAACCATCCTTTTCTTCCTCACTTTCATTTTGGGTTTCTTGCTACAACCATAATAAAAAAGAAAGTTGTACGAAGGTGATCTAGCCTACCTTAAAAACGCCTAGTGGGTTTCTTGCTACAACCATTAAAAATCAAGCTGAAGTATAAATCTCTCAACGGTTGAGTTGGGAGCGGAGACGTAGGCTTTGGTTTAAGCCGAACTCCGTTATCAAATTGTGTCTTGCCCCTTTTTATTTCCGCTGCATTTATAAATTGTTTTTAAGTTGTTAATTATTTTACAAAGGCAATTCACCCCCCCTCTTACCATCACTCTCTGACCCAACAGAAAATGGATATTCAGATGAAATCTAGACATGGAAGGTAATGTAAGTTCATATAAAGAAAATATAGAGGCAAAAGGGTTTAAAAAGTTTCAATGAATTGCCTATGATGAAGCCTTCTCTCCATTTTCCCTTTTTAATTTCATAAGATCCATAGTTGTGATAGCAGCTTACCATGACTATGTGATTTTGTAGATGGGGGTCAAAACTACATTCCTTAATGAGAACATTCAAGAAGATGTCTGTATGACACAAGAAGAAGGGTTTATGAATCTAGGTGATGCAAGAAATATTTTCAAGTTGTAGAAAACCATTTATGGATTAATGAAAGCATCCTAGTCATGTAACATTCGATTTGATGAATCCATAAAAGAATTTGGTATCATTGAGAATAAATGTTATACATGTGTTTACAAAAGGATTAATGGGAAGGTGTTTTTTATCATAGAAGTGTATGTCGATGAAATATTTCTTATTGGAAAATGGATACCGGTCATACAGTCAGTTAATGACTGTTTGAACAAGTTATTCTCCATGAATGATTTAGGTGAAATAAACTACATTATAGGGATCATCATCATTCATGATATATCCAAGATGATTCTTAGACTATGCGTAAGTACATACATTTAATATATGATAAATGGATTTAGTATGGAATAATCAAAGAGAGGATTGGTTCCAATGCCACATGGCTTAAATATATCTAGGAAAATATATCCCCAGTCACACTAGAAGAATGATTGAATGAGTAAGATTCCATACGATTCAACAATAAGATCAATTTTGTATGCCATGTTATGTACTAGACTAGATGTTCCTTATGCACTGATCATGTTAGGAAGATATCAATCAGATTCTGTAGAACATCATTGGACTGTAGTTAAGACCATCCTTATGTATCTGAGAAGAATTATGGATATGTTCGTAGTTCATGGAGGAGATGAGAATCTTGTCATCATAGGGTATGTTGATGCTTATTTTTAGGTAGAACAACATGATATGAAGTTGTAATCAGGATATTTTTTATGTCTCAACAAAGGAACCGTGAGCTTGAATAGTTCAAAGCAGTTAGTTGTCGTTGAATCAATAGTGTATTTCGAGAATATAGAAGCTTCTGATATAGTAAAGGAAGCCATCTAGATTTGGAACTTCTTCAAGGAGCTTTATGTGTTTCCTATCAATAATGACCCTATCACATTATATTTCACTAATACTATAGTTTTCGATCATGCAAAAGAGTCAAGGTCACATCAACATACAAAGAAAATACTCAATATGTATCATCTCTTTAGGGATTTCTATCAAACTGGTGATGTTGGAGTGAGTAGAGTAGCCATGGGAGAGAACGTGGAAGACCCCTTTACTAAATTCATGTCTCAAAAAAAGCATGAATATCATGTGAGAGCTAGTGGAATGATGGTTGTTTGTAGTTTGATCTAGTTAGAGTGGGTGTTTTCTGGAGTTGGTTCCCTTGAACCAACGTCCCTAGTACTTTATAATAAAACCTTATTCGTGGATTTTAATATTAATAAACTACTTATCACATCATTATTTTTATTCTGCAATTAATTTCATGTGATAATGTATGAAGAGTAGCTTTCCCACTAAGAGGTCATAACAGATCCCAACTATGATGATAACCCGAATGTGCTATGGCACTATTCTTGAATATATGTTCTATATATTGATGATATTATTTGGGGGAAATAAAATATAATGTCTATCGGTGGTGAAGACATATAGGAGTTTGAAGGTATTTCTATTGGTGTGTGACTATGGTAATATCCTAGAGAATATTTTGAGAATGAGACCCGATTTTAGGAATCCACATTTAGAAGTTTCATTAGATGTTTTTATCTGTCTACGGTGATGTAGTATATATTCGTTGTGTCATCTGTAATACTGCAATGATTAATAATTTTAAAATGTACATGCACATTCATGTAGAATTTGATATTGTATGACCTTTGATGTAAATGATATAACCTAATTAAATCCATTAATATAGTCTTCAATAGGCAAGTTAAATTCTCGGAAGTCAAAGAAATATAAATCTAGTGCATGAGATGATGACACAAGAATAAAACCCACATGATTAGAGATATCATGAAAATGATATTATATTACATGATATGCATTTGTATGAGGTGAATATTATCACGACAATCAAACTTATCTCCCTATGGGTGTCAGGACGTGTTGGTAGATGATACCCTTGTACTTTAGGTAGATATGCCTTAATACACTTAGAGTGAGACCAATAGCACCACACAATATGTGTATCCCATATCTCAGATAAATAATTTAATTTTTTACCAAGTTGAATAAATATTATTCCAGGTTTTGGTTAAATAATTATTCATGTACGCCCCATAACATTTATTTCAACACTTGTTATTCGAGAGAATATATTAGTAGGGTAATAACTAATAAATATTTGTTTTCAATTTAGTGAATATAATATTTATATATAATTATTGTAAAATAATGTGTTGAAAAATAATTTAATAAATAAATAGCCATTATTCCAAGCCTGATAAATATAATGGAGGATTCGTGGATTGAGTTTAAGGGTCTGGTGGGAATAAATATAGTGTATATTATTTAAATAATATTTAATAAATATTTTTCTTGTTAAGTGCAATTCAATAATAATAATAATAATAATATTACTATTTTACATGGGGTTTCTATATAATTAAAAAAATATGGGCACATGTGAAATTATTTTATTATAACCCTAGTGATATAAGTAGCCAATTATGTTATTCATCTCCTAACCTAGACAAACGTTTCATTGTGCACAATAGATTGTAGAAGAAGATGTCAAGCCTAGGGAGTTCATCTTTCTCTATGAATTCCTTCTGTATGAGAGCAATACTCATCCACCAGATGAAGGAGAATGCTTTTAAAGTGATTATTAAGGCGATCAAAGGTGGTCATTGCAAGAAGAAGGTCCTTCCAACCCTGCACATAGAGACTTATTCTGTGATGTTGGGAGATACGTGAACAACGTGTGGATAACCGCTAGAGGAATCATACACTTGGATTCTATGATGGAATGGTGGTGCACTATAGATTTTTATCCAGATGCTTAAATGAAGAAATAATTCCTTCATTATAATTCTTGTTTTGATTTATTTATTATAAATAACATGTGATGATATTTTTTTCTTGGTTTTGAGTTCATCTTAACATTTTCTATTATTTGATTCAATTCCACTGTTCATAGTGTTCCTCATCCAAATAGACCTCGGATTGATTCTCAATAATAAAAAAATAAAATATGTGAAACATCCCCCCCAAAATTCCACTACGCATAGAACAAACAATTAGTATATTCTCCTCACTGAAGGGTGAGAACCAGAATCTTTTGATAAGGCGATTAAATGAGATTAGATGTAAAATTGGGATACTATAACGGATAATGAGAGATGATCATTTTATAAAAACAAATATTTGTTGATGATAATGTTACCTAATTTTAAGAGAGATTTACAAAATAGGTGGATTTATCTTAATAAAAAAATATCATTTTTTTCCTTAATATAATTCAAGGATAGTTGTTAATGTCTTCTATCAGAAGAAGTGTATTGATTTTGATGAAAATTTCTTTCCAATTTCCATGATATATTTCATTTGATATATTCTTAGTTTTTCTACTAGTTTATATCTATATATTGAGACGATTTATGTGAAGGAAAATTTTATCTATTGTGATTTAAAGGAGGACATTTATATGTATTATTTTTAAGGTTTTTATAAAATAGGTAATGAGGATTATATCTATAGGTTGAATATGAGATTGTATGGTATGAAGTAATATTATAGTTAGTGGTATAAGAAGATTTATTCTTTTATTTTTCATCATGTCTTCATGTTGACCTATTCAAGTTATTTCTTCAAATATTGTTTTGTGATTATTTTAATGTTTTATTATTTATTTTGATTTTATGTTTATTATTGGTTATGATGCTTTTAAAATATACGAATTAAAGAAGAATATTGGTAACTTATTGTGATGAAACACTTGGGGTCAATGTGTTAGTTTTCTATTATTAATATCTTTGATGATATAAATTCCATGAAATCTTGTCTATATCAAGAGATATACATTGAAAGGTACATCAAATATTTTCTGAGATAGATTCAGTGTGGCCATTAATCCAATTTCTTTACATTTTTAGACGAGTTATAATATGTAACCTTTTATTTATAAGATGAGAGGTGATATGGAGCACATATATTATCATTATTTTGGTTATTTTATGTATGTGATGTTATACATTAGACCATATATAGATCTTGTGGTTTTTCTGTTGATTTTTTTTCTATAAAATCCATGTAGAAAACATTAATATCTATGGAGTGTGTGTTTTAATACCTTCATGGTCCTTTAAATATGATATTGGCGGGAGACCAATGATTTAAGTATTTATATATTCAAATATTATTGTTTATATGAATTCATGGATGTGAAAGTTAGGTTATTTGACCACTTTAATTGGTGGATTTGTTTCTCAGCAATCTAACTTGTAAAGGATTGTTACATAATCTAAAACAATGTAGGAGTTTATTAATGTTATATATGAATAAATGAAATAGATTTGGATGAATAGTATTATCTATGGACTTAATTATATTGAAGAAATGTATATTTTACATTTTAATATTTAAAATACAATCTTGGGAGAGAATTACACTTTTTATGGTATATTAAATTTTTTTAATGTGAACTATAACAAGATATGTAAATTCATCAATTGTAGACAGTTGGAGTTTTAGAATATTCACATTGATTATTATAGAAAATACATATTTAAAAATATTTTATTGAATGGTAAATTTTAAACTTATTAAAATATTAAAATGTTAGAGATGATACCTAGTTGAGTCAAATGTGTATATTTTCTAGGGCCTTCCTCATGTTGGAGTCTCATAATTATTTTTTAAAATATTTAAAAAAATATAATGGGAATTGTGTCTTTTTTGTGAAGATAGAATAAAGGGATGTCACATTACTCTATTCCTCTCATGATTTTTCAAGAACCATGGATTAAAAGTTTCAGTTTGATCAATAACTAAAAATAAATTCTTTTAGTTTTACTATATTCAAGTGATGACTATAATTATTCTAACTCTAGTGATATTTTACACTTTTTTCAGATGGTGAACCTTAAACACACAAAGCTAGATAATTTATTGGATCTCTTAATGAGGTAGTGTTCATAATTATGAAACTAATTTTGGACCTGATCTATTTTCTATCCAAGATCTTATCTTATCTGAGTACTAATTTTGAGATCTCTATCAATTTTTTTCAATATCTACAATGTAATCAATTTTTTATTGGATCTAGTTTTTCCAGTAAGTCACATCACCCCGTTATGTTTTCCAAATAAAAAAAATACCTTGACTATATATATATATATTAGCCTATTGAACATGTAATTATTATTTTTTGCTTTCTCAAAAGTGAAATATATATTATTTCATTATGTGTCCACATTTTCGTTTTTTCTCATTTTTCTCTCACTGCCTTTCCTGAAACCCACTCCAAAACCTAAAATTAGTAGATAGTATATTTAATGTAGTAACATATACTTGTCTTTTTTGGTTATGTTTAATAATACTTCACTATTCAATTTAAAAAATAGTGTGTTCTATTAATATAGGCTAAAAATTTCTATCAGATTTTTAAAATTCCGGAATTAGGTGAAACATTGTCTACAGTATAGTGAAAAGGAAATATAGAATTTTATTTATATCATAATACTCATTCTAAACCCACATATCATGATATGTTTTTATTGATAAATGATGATCTTACTGACACACCATTGGGTGGAAATTTTGAATAATGAAATTTACTAAGAATAACCCTCCTCCTTTCACTATTATGATATTGAAAAGGAATTAATTCATGGTCCATATTCTACAAGAAAAATATAAGTCATGAAAAAATGGACTTACATAAAACTAATTCTAGTTATGGTAATTATTAGGTTGAAATTATAGAGTTTTTAGATATATATTAATTAAATGAGAATGATATGGGTGTCTTATGAGGCCTTTCTTCCCATGAGAATCCTAGTGCTTGAATTCAATGTGGTCATGAATGATGAATCTAACTTAAACCTAAAATAATTTTCATATTTCAGATGATTTAGTGTAAGGATTGGATCTATATATTCTCTATGATCATTGAGGCTCCATTATGGAATTTATGGATAAATAAGATCTTTTTCATATAATATATATATATTTGAATTGATGTATTTAATCGCCACACATTTAATATTTATTCTAAAAAAATATTAGACACATGTGAATAGGTGAATGAACACGAGGATACATTTCTCCAAGAGGAGGATGTTCATTTTGGTGTCTCTTTACTATCCACCCTTTATGTCACACCTCGACATGTGCGTTTATTTTATTTTATGATTTCTTTGACTTTAAATTATTTTGATGCAGTTCGTGTTCAGTATCAGACCAGGTCTTTGAGTTTTTGTTAAAAAAGTGTGCTTTTTGACGCACCGTCGTTGGGCGCGCGAGCGGATCCTGTTTTGGAAACCCCGCGTGTCCCTACCCGGGTATTTGCGCATCTCGTTGTCTTTGGAAAATTTTAAATAGAGTCTATATTTAATGCGCACATCTATAGTTATAAATTAATAATTATTTTTATTATTTAAGATGAAATGAATATTTTTATCATTTGTGTTTTTATCATTATGATTATTTTTATCATTATTATTTTTATCATTATGTTATAAATAAATAATTAATGAAGTTGTAAATGTTGCGGATAATAGTATAATTATTATTAAATATGCTTTGTCATTAATCTTTATTATTGTTATTATTTTTATTGTAATTTATTATTATTATGATTTGTTTGTTTGCTTTTATTTAATTTTATTTTTCTTTTATCTTTTCTTTTTTTCCTTCTCCTTCTAACCCTAGCAGGCCGCCCAGTCGGTTTTTCTATTTCCTCCCTTCTCTCTCGGCCGCCCCCCTCCCCTTTTCTCTCTTCTCTCCCTTCTCTCTTTTCTTTTCCTTTTCTCTCCTTCCTTTCTTCTTCTTCTCTCCCCTCCCGCGGGTTTCCTTCTTTCTCCCTCTCCCCACGTCCTCCTTCCTCTCCCCGCATCCGCGTCCGCCTCCCTCTCCTCGCGTCCGCGTCGGCCTCCCTTCACCCCGCTCGGCTGCCCTGGCTCCCTCCCTCATAATAGCCAGCATCACCCAGCCACGCCTCCCTGCACGGCGCCCTCGGTCCCTGTTCAAGAAACCCAGGCAATGTCCGCTGCCTCGGCCTCCTCTCCCTACGCACAACAGCACTGCCTCACTCTCCTCTAGCCCGTATCACCCCTTCCCTCCTGCCGCCTTCGGCCATCACGAACCGGGCGCACCCCGGCCTGTGCCTCCTACCCTTCTCGGTCCGTCGCTGCGCCCCGACCGGGCTGGTCTCCCTTGCCTTCGCCCCTCCCTTGCACCCGCTCGAACTTCCCTCTGTGCCAGGTCTGTTTTGTTTTTTTTTGTATTTTATTTTATATTTTTGTTGTTTATTATTATTTTATCATTGTAATTATTATTACTGTTATTATTATTATTATTCTTAGGATTATTATTATTATCATTATTATTATTATTATTATTATTATGGTTACTATTATTATTATCATTATTATTAGTATTATTCTTATTATTATTATTATTATTATGGTTACTATTATAATAATAATTATTATTCTAATTATTCTTATTGTTATTCTTCTTCTTCTTATTATTCTTATTATTATTTTGTTATTATTATTTTTATTCTCATTATTATTATTATTATTATTATTATTATTATTATTGTTATTATTATTATTACTCTTATTATTTTTATAATCATCATCATCGTGTGAGTTTTTAATTGATGACGAGTTTTTATTTGTTGTCTTAGGACTTTTCAGACCCGCGCAGGGTGTTTCTGAGTGAGCGTCATTGCCGTCCCTTGTTTCTGAAGTTCCATCATCGTCGCGTTTCAGTTTCGAGGGCGTTGGTCTTTACCTCTCTTTTTCGAACGTGCGTCGTTTTCTTGCATCGTGTATCCGAATTAGGTTCCCTTTGCACTGCTTTTAAAATTTAAGTTATATTATTACATGCTATTTGTGCACCCTAATTGTTCAAAATAAATGTTTTATTAATTTTAATAAATATGAGATAATATATGATAATTAATTTTTAATATAAGATAGTTAAATTTTAAATGGTTATTTAGTGTAAAAAGGAGCTGTTTATTTTATACAGGACACATGAAACATCCTTTTGACGAGAGGACACCCAATAATGAAAGAATGCCCATTTGGATTTTAAACATAATTCACGTAATATAAAATGGAGTTCTGGTTTAATGAGAAATGATTTCTTTTGAAGCGTGAACAAGTACTTTGGTTCTTTAAAGAAGTTGTCTGGTTGGCTTTTAAAGGTTATTTGGAAAAATAAAATGTTTTGTTTTGGTTTGGTTTATAAAAATATTGTCAGCCTGTGAAGTAGTGTTTTTTGGGGTTATTTAAATGGTTTTAAATTGGGTTTTGTCTCATAAAGAAGTTGTACCTTTATTTGAGTAGCGTTTGTGAAATGTATTAAATGCCCGTTTGGCACTTTATGGAAAGCGATGAAAATGTTTTGATAAAACCCTCTTAGGACGACTCTCATGCCTTAGTTGCAATTGATTGTTTGGGAGGCCGCACTTAGTGGCCCCCAGGTACGTGAGTAGTTTAAAGGCATGAGGTTGTTCCACGGAGTGGATCAGGGTGATTCTTGTTGTGCTTTATATATATATATGTATATGATTGGATGCTCGGTTGGCATCAGTTGGCTCACCCCTTTTTCAAACACTTGAGACATGCGAATCTGGCATATTGAGAGAATATTCTAAGAATGATTGCTGCACTGGTAGGTTATGGTACTGACCGGTGGCCCATAGTAGGTGGATATAATGGGTTTATTACTATGGGATTTCCCTTGACCTGCCCGTGAGTGGATGGTCGAGCGTATTGTGCATTTTGATTTCATCGTGACATGTCGATAAGGATGATTTCTCATGTATTGGTGTCTTCTGGTTTATTCTCGATCTCCTAGGTTCACCCATGTCTATTCAACTTTTGTTGCTTGCAGTACTGATTATGATGCTCACATGTATACCTACATTTCCCTTGCTGTGTGTTTTAATTTGTGTATTCTAGTGTATTGTTTTCCTTGGAAAGTGATAAATTGCTTTTGATTGGATTTCAAAAAAAAAATTGTTTTCAAAAGAAAGTGTTTAATCCCCTTTGTACAAACTTGAAAATTTAATCATCACTTTCCCCTTTCCGGAAATATCATTGACACTAATGAAATGAACCAGAATTTGGAAAATGGATAAGGGCAATGGTTTGTACTTTGTTTTTAATTATAATATTATTAAAAACATACTTTTATAGATTGTAGTTCAAACTTGAAATGATGTTTCTTTTATTTTAAAGGTAGTGCATTGGGAATAGATATCAGGATACCCTACTGAGTTTTAATACTCATGCCTATAGTTGTTTTCTGTTTTTAGTGTTTGTGCAGGCTATTACTTGAGTGCGCTCGCCTAGGGAGACGCTTGATCGTTGAGTCGGAGAGCAACCCGCGTGGTTGCACAGAGTTGTTCGGACGTCGTGTTTGGTTAGTTTGATTCCTGTTTGTTCCTGTTTAGTCACTTCATTTGGTTTATCTTTTCTGCGCTGCTCTGTATTATTTTCTCTATCTTATTTATTTATATTGGGAGAAATCGTTCCCATAGCTTCTGTTGATGCCCTAGCACTTGTCGCCAGCCCGGGAGGATCGGGAACGCCTCTCGGGCCATGTCGCGGACCATCTCGGGTGACCGGTTCAGGGTCGACCCAGGTTGGTTCATGACAAAATGGTATCATAGGGGGTTTTTCTCTTAGCAGACCTCACTTTTCAGAGCACCCTTTGTTATTTGGGATGTCAAGGTAGATGGAGTAGGATTTTCGGGACTTGAGGGGTAGGTGCGAGAAGAGCGTCGCGAACTCTTTCCTATACTGATCCTCAGGTTTCCATGTGAAGTCCGGTTTAATTGGTTTGATTTGGTTTTTATGGAAATGTTTTGCGATTGGGATACGAAAAAGGGAGTTTGGGCCATTAGTCCTCCTAACCCGCACGGCCTGGCAAGCCATGCAGAGCTAGGGGCATGGTCCAAGAAGGCTCTTTGTGTCAGTGACATGTTTGGCATATGGCCGCCAACCATATGGTCAAGCCACCCACTGACACTAGTCCCCTGTTTGAGTTGTTTTGGGTTCCCCTTGATTTTTGAAAGTGGTTTGAATTAGAAAAGTTGGTTTTGAAAAAAAAATGTTGTTTGAAATGACATGCTTAATTTTTAGATTATTTTAAAAGAAGTGGTGTGAATAAATTGCTTTTGGAAAATGAAGTTGCTTTGTTTTGGCCTTGGTGTTCCGATGAGTACTCACATGCATTGTGGTATGTTGGAAATGTGGATGGATTTCTGGTATGGTGGATGGATGCCCGGGGTGGCACAAATACATGCTTGTGAGTGAGACTCTAAAGAATACCAATGGCGAGGGTTTAACCCACTAAGCTAGTTTTTAATTAAAGATGTTTTCAAAGAGAAAAGTTTTGATTGTTATGGTAACTTGCTTTCTTGTCATTTGAACTTATCACCGATGCAGTGTTTGATTTTGAGGTTTTTATTCACTCATTGAGTTTTCCTTGATGGGGTTTTTGACTCTTCCTTGTCCAGCGGTTATCCCTTTGAAGCTTCGATGGGTGGTCGTAGTGCGGTTGATCAACCTAAGGATTTTATGCTTGAGTTTTGGAAGTTGGATCCACCTCTCTTTTATGGTCAAGCAGACCCTTCCGTGGCAGAGGAGTGGATGCAGAAGATTGAAAGGGACTTTAGCCTCATTGAGTTGCCCGGGTCGTTGAAGGTCAAGTTTGCGACCTTCATGCTTGAAGGTTCACCATGGATGTGGTGGAAGTTGGTGTCTCGGAACAAGACCCGTCAAGAGATTACTTGGGAGTTTTTCAAGGCCTCGTTCATTCGCTAGTCTTTCTCTAAGGAAGTAAGGGTTAGAAAGGGGATGGAGATGTGTTGTCTGCAGTAGGGCGATAGATCCGTGTTGGAATATTTCCAGCGCTTTGTAGATCTAGTACCTTATGATTCAGAGTATGCCACAAATGACCCCATGAAGGCTCGACGCTTCGAGGCGGGCCTCCGCCCTGATCTGCAGTCGAAGGTGTCAGAGTCCAACCTAACTTCTTTTGTCGATGTGGCAAGACAAGCTTTTCATGTCGAAGCTGCGATGGCAGGAGTGCTCAAAGTAGTTCTCCCTCCTTTGATCCCTATGAGTAGTGGTGAAGATTCAGGAAAGGAGATGAGTAAGAAAATGGAAGTGGATGGATCAGGTCGTGGAATCAAGAGGCCTCGGGATCTTTCATCAACCTCTTCAGAATGAGGGATTATTGTGTGTTATCAGTGTGGCATGCGGGGTCACAAGAAGTCATCGTGCCCAAGTACTCCGAAGCCCTGCCAGGAATGTGGACGCCTGGGTCACTTGCG
The DNA here is from genome assembly GCA_963277665.1 of Viscum album. Taxonomy (NCBI): domain Eukaryota; kingdom Viridiplantae; phylum Streptophyta; class Magnoliopsida; order Santalales; family Viscaceae; genus Viscum; species Viscum album. The sequence goes on from OY728144.1 coordinate 188,453,450, forward strand.
ACAATTTTGTCGGGGCGTTGCAAGGAAGCGTCCCATAGGAAGTTCTCAGAAGTAATGTGCTGTAGGGTCTCTGTTCAAAGTTTCCAGTGTAAGTTTCCTTTCTGTGCAAGTGATCTATTATCATGGCCTATGTATGGGTGTTGTTTTGGGTTTGAAATGTATGGGAACTTCATGGGTCTTTTAAAGAACCCCAGATTACAATGCTGGTATGTTTTTAATTTTAAAATATTGTTCTTTAATCTATCAGATCAAAAGATGTGTGTTTCTCATTGGGATTACCAGAACCTGACTGCGAGGCAGAAGATGCTTCATCCATCAGAGCTCCAGCCAAAAGGTCTCGGAGTGAAGCCAGCGTGTGGTCAGGAACCCCCGTGGAAATTTTAAGTAGTCTGGTTAAAGTTGTGCCTCTACCATGTGGTGAAATAATTCTGGTGTTGCTGCTCTGGTTTCTCTATCATTATAGTTTTCCTCTTGTCTCAAAGCGCACGATGGGCTTATCCCTCGCGTAGTGTCGGGAATCGTGACTCTTGGATGTAAGTTGCTGATCAGTGACTTTTCATGGGCCACTGATGTAGATCAGTTGCAGCCCTGGTTTGTGTGCATCCCAAGGTGATGGGTTGTGAGTAGTCGTACGTTGTAGTTTCAGTGATTTGATCCTTGGGCGCACCCCGCCCATGGGGTTAGGGTTTTTAGTGGTGCAAAGTATCCATTTGAGATTCTACCCATTTCAGACGAGAGTAAGTGTTTAAAATGTACTTATTATGCTCTTTCTAGCCTTGGTAAGGCCTGATACAGGTCTAAATTGGTCTTCTGGTTGGTCGCTAAGAGGTCAGTCCTTTTATGGTGGGGAGGCCCACCATGAGTCTCGCTGGGTTTTCTCTTAAATAGTTATCGAATTCTAGTGGAGTTCTTATAGTGGGGAGCCCGTTCGGGCCTCCCTCTGTTGGTGATTTATTTCAGGCAATGAGGTTTAGTCCTGTTGGTAGTCGGTGTGATGTCCTCGAGATAAGAGGTTGGATGGTGTTGTGTGGAATCCTTAGGTGTTGATCGATCTACTGGATGGTGTTGTGGATTTCCGGGGGTGGAAAGCGTTATGGTGGGGAGAATTTTCACACCTCGACATGTGCGTTTATTTTATTTTATGATTTCTTTGACTTTAAATTATTTTTATGCCGTTCATGTTCAGTATCGGACCAGGTATTTGAGTTTTTGTTAAAAAAGTGTGCTTTTTGACGCGCCGTCGTTGGGCGCGCGAGCGGATCCTGTTTTGGAAACCCCACGTGTCCCTGCCTGGGTATTTGCGCATCTCGTTGTCTTTGGAAAATTTTAAATAGAGTCTATATTTAATGCGCACATCTATAGTTATAAATTAATAATTATTTTTATTATTTAAGATGAAATGAATATTTTTATCATTTGTGTTTTTATCATTATGATTATTTTTATCATTAATATTTTTATCATTATGTTATAAATAAATAATTAATGAAGTTGTAAATGTTGCAGATAATAGTACAATTATTGTTAAATATGCTTTGTCATTAATCTTTATTATTGTTATTATTATTATTTTAATTTATTATTATTATGATTTGTTTTTTTTGCTTTTATTTAATTTTATTTTTCTTTTATCTTTTTTTTTCTTCTCCTTCTAACCCTAGAAGGCCGCCCAGTCCGTTTTTTTATTTCCTCCCTTCTCTCTCGGCCGCCACCCCCCTCCCCTCTTCTCTATTCTCTCCCTCCTCTCTTTTCTTTTCCTTTTCTCTCCTTCCTTTCTTCTTCTTCTCTCCCCTCCCTCAGGTTTCCTTCTTTCTCCCTCTCCCCGCGTCCATCTTCCTCTCCCCGCGTCCGCATCCGCCTCCCTCTCCTCGCGTCCGCGTCAGTCTCCCTTCACCCCGCTCGGCCGCCCTTGCTCCCTCCCTCGTAATAGCCAGCATCACCCAGCCACGCCTCCCTGCACGGCGCCCTCGGCCCCTGTTCAAGCAACCCAGCCGCTGTCCGCTGCCTCAGCCTCCTCTCCCTACGCACAGCAGCGCTGCCTCACTCTCCTCTAGCCCGCATCACCCCTTCCCTCCTGCCGCCTTTGGCCATCACGCACCAGGCGCACCCCGGCCTCTGCCTCCTACCCTACTCGGTCCGTCGCTGTGCCCCAGCCGGGCTGGTCTCCCTTGCCTTCGCCCCTCCCTTGCACCCGCTTGAACTTCGCTCTGTGCCAGGTCTGTTTTGTTTTGTTTTTATTTGATTTTATATTTTTGTTGTTTGTTATTATTTTATCATTGAAATTATTGCTACTGTTATTATTATTATTATTCTTAGGATTATTATTATTATTATTATTATTTTTATTATTATGGTTACTATTATTATTATCATTATTATTATTATTATTATTATTATTATTATTGTTACTATTATAATAATAATTATTGTTCTAATTATTCTAATTATTATTATTCTTCTTATTATTATTTTGTTATTATTATTTTTATTCTCATTATTATTATTATTATTATTATTGTTATTATTATTATTATTACTCTTATTATTTTTATAATCATCATCATCGTGTGAGTTTTTATTTGACGATGAGTTTTTATTTGTTGTCTTAGGACTTTTAGGACCCGCGCAGGGTGTTTCTGAGTGAGCGTCGTCACCGTGCCTTGTTTCCGAAGTTCCGTCGTCGTCGCGTTTCAGTTTCGAGGGCATTGGTCTTTACCGCTCTTTTTCGAATGTGCGTCGTTTTCTTGCATCGTGTATCCGAGGTAGGTTCCCTTTGCACTGCTTTTAAAATTTAAGTTATATTATTTCATGCTGTTTGTGCACCCTAATTGTTCAAAATAAATGTCTTATTAATTTTAATAAATATGAGATAATATATGATAATTAATTTTTAATATAAGATAGTTAAATTTTAAATGGTTATTTAGTGTAAAAAGGAGCCGTTTATTTTATACAGGACACATGAAACATCCTTTTGACAAGCAGACACCCAATAATGAAAGAATTCCCGTTTGGCTTTTAAACATAATTCACGTAATATAAAATGGAGTTCTGGTTTAATGAGAAATGATTTCTTTTGAAGCGTGAACAAGTACTCTGGTTCTTTAAAGAAGTTGTCTGGTTGGCTTTTAAAGGTTATTTGGAAAAATAAAATGTTTTGGTTTGGTTTGGTTTATAAAAATATTGTCATCCTGTGACGTAGTGTTTTTTTGGGGTTCTTTAAATGGTTTTAAACTGGGTTTTGTCTCATAAAGAAGTTGTACCTTTCTTTGAGTAGCGTTTGTGAAATGTATTAAATGCCCGTTTGGCACTTTATGGAAAGCGATGAAAATGTTTTGATAAAACCCTCTTAGGACGACTCTCATGCCTTAGTTGCAATTGATTGTTTGGGAGGCCACACTTAGTGGCTCCCAGGTACGTGAGTAGTTTAAAGTCATGAGGTTGTTCCATGGAGTGGCTCAGGGTGATTCCTATTTTGCTTTATATATATATATGTATATGATTGGATGCTCGGTTGGCATCAGTTGGCTCACCCCTTTTTCAAACACTTGAGACATGGGAATCTGGCATATTGAGAGAATATTCTAAGAATGATTGCTGCACTGGTAGGTTATGGTACTGACCAGTGGCCCATAATAGGTGGATATAATGGGTTTATTACTATGGGATTTTCCCTTGACCTGCCCGTGAGTGGATGGTCGAGCGTATTGTGCGTTTTGATTTCATCGTGACATGTCAATAAGGATGATTTCTCATGTATTGGTGTCTTCTGGTTTATTCTCGATCTCCTAGGTTCACCCATGTCTATTCAACTTTTGTTGCTTGCAGTACTGATTATGATGCTCACATGTATACCTACATTGCCCTTGCTATGTGTTTTACTTTGTGTATTCTTGTGTATTTTTTTCCTTGGAAAGTGATAAATTGCTTTTGATTAGATTTCGAAAAAAAATTGTTTTCAAAAGAAAGTGTTTAATCCCCTTTGTACAAACTTGAAAATTTAAACATCACTTTCCCCTTTCTGGAAATGTCATTGACACTAATGAAATGAACCTGAATTTGGAAAATGGCTAAGGTCAATGGTTTGTACTTTGTTTTTAAGTATAATATTATTAAAAACATACTTTTATAGATTGTAGTTCAAACTTGAAATGATGTTTCTTTTATTTTAAAGGTAGTGCATTGGGAATAGATATCGGGCTACCCTACTGAGTTTTAATACTCACGCCTAAAGTTGTTTTCTGTTTTTAGTGTTTGTGCAGGCTATAACTTGAGTGCGCTTTCCTAGGGTGATGCTTGATCATTGAGTCAGAGAGTGACCCGCGTGGTCGCACGGAGTTGTTCAGACGCCGTGTTTGGTTAGTTTGATTCCTGTTTGTTCCTGTTTAGTCACTTTATTTGGTTTATCTTTTCTGCGCTGCTCTGTATTATTTTCGCTATCTTATTTATTTATATTGGGAGAAATTGTTCCCATAGCTTCTGTTGATGCCCTGGCACTTGTCGCCAGCCCAGGAGGATCGGGAATGCCTCTCGGGCCATGTCGCAGACCGACTTGGGTGACCGGTTCAGGGTCGACCCAGGTTGGTTCATGACACATTATGTTATTATAGGAGTTATCTTAACTTTGGCATATTGTATTTGAAGGGGAAGCTGTCGTATAACAACTAGAATAGAAGTTAGTTGATACTGTGGATATAATGGTTGGGAATTTATATATTATGGATACTTTAGTGTGGGACAAAGTCATTTTATAGGCTCATGCTACTCAATTATATCCATAGGTAGAAGTTGATAAAGTGAAAATAAGTAAACATTGATGGGTAGTTGATTTATATCACCAACTAATGTCTATCGAGAAATGGGAAATGATGTCAATGATATCACAATTTTTTATATAATATTTATTTTTCCTTCCCTTTATAGTGGGTATTTTGGTAAGGGGATTTGAGATCTGGATATCAATTACTTTAGTCATTTAAATTAATGAAAATGACCCCATTCAAATAGATATCTTGTTGTCAGACCTTCTCAAAGACACATGTAGTTTTTCACAATGAGATTGGGTGTGATAAATTTTATGTTCTAATATGGTATAATAAATCATCCATTTACATTTATTTGAAAAATTATGGTGTTTGGGTTAAAAACACATGATTCACCCCTAGCTTCTTGGAGGATATCTACATGAATAATATAAAAAGATAAGAAATACCACATGATTATGAAGGAAATGAATTTGTAAATGATGATTCCAATATATTTTATTATGAAATATGAGTTTGGTAGGATTATTATATTTTAATCATATGCATCAAATATATATTGGTAGGCCTTTTTTGGGTATCATGTTCTATCCCCTAAAACCGACTTTAATTTCTCCAATAAAGGATAATGTCTTAATTTCTCCCATTCATATGAAATTTGAGGGGTATAGGTAGTCCATATATGGGGAACATATTGCATCACCATAATTCAAGAATGATATTCTTGGATATTAGATAAAGTTATTTCATCAGGAAAATGTTGACTTAGATGAGTATAGGCAGTCCATTATGGTGCTCATTTACCCTCATCATAATTTAAATTTAATGAGGTGAACTTACCATAACATAAATACAAATTACATCATTTTAGAATAATATTGATTACATCTCAAAATAATTCACACACCCAAAACCTATCCGTTTTTGGTTTTCATAAATTAGCTACACGATCATATAATTTTAAAATAAGTCTTTATCATCTCACAAAAAACTCTCCAAACATGATATCCTTATTTACCAATGATGTTGATGCACTTTTATTGGATGAACAAAAAGGTTCTTGATTTATTTATTATTATTTATCACTCATATGATTCATGTCATTTTAAATGATATAATTTTATGAATTGAATCATGTTTATGGTATTTATGAACGTTGTATGTTATGGTTATGATCTCATACCCATATTCTTAAGTTATTCTTTTATATGATCACCAATTGACATCTACCATGTTTTCCCTTACTGAGAATTTTTTCGTAAACATTCTTATTTTTCCTTCCATTGTTTATTAAGAGTTATTTTAATTAGGTTATTTATATGAAAATTAAAAAATTTGATTATATTTGTGAGAGATATTGAAGATATTTCATAAAATAATAAGATTGGGTATCTAGTATCCCATGATGATAAACCAATACAGTCCTTTGGTGTGTATTTTTAAAATGTATTTAATATTTATATAAAAAGTTGTAATATTATTTTATGGAAATATTGGTTTGATACATAGTGGATTGAGGATTTTCTTGATCATGAATGTATAATATAGAAGACCATAAGGATATTAATATACTAGGTGTTGGTCCCGAGGATGACTTAATTTATCACCTCTGTTAGTTATTTATTTGGAGGTTAGTCTTGGGAGATAATGGTTGACCTCAATGAGTGTAGCCACCCAATTTTAGGTGATAACCCTATCTAGGGTTAGTGTAAAATGGTGTCTTTTAAGGTGTTTGGATTTTTTAAGTTTCATGGATATGTTATTGTATGTTATTTAAAACATTATTAGTCATATGATATGCAAAATACATAGTAATGTCCTTTAATTGTCTAAATGGATCCCCTACTACTAGTTCATATCATTTCATTGAATTCCTATAACTTTTCAAATTCACTTCATTATTTTAGAGATTTGGAATGAGATCCAAGGGCCTAGACTTCATGTTTGTCCTTTTTTTGGAATTTGTATCTTCTTATTGATCAATTATACACACTTTATGCTTTGGTAGTGTGAGCCATGTTTCACAATTTTTCTGGTTGGGGATAGAGCGATGGTAGATTTACCTCGAGTGTCAAGCTAGAACCTCTGGATGAATATTTTCATTTTATATACCCCTTTTGTTATATTATCTATATTGTTTCATTTATTCAAGTAGTAATTGTTCTTATAATTTGGGAATATCAGGTGTCTCATACACATGTTATGATAGATGATTTTAGGACCTCTATTAGGGGTGGCCTACTCGGATTTGTTTCTAACCGCATGTGTGTGAACATCAACTTAAATGAATTCCTTATTTTTTCTCTGTGGTCATAGGAATTGGTGGGTCGAGAAGAGCCCCAATGTTATTTGTTTGGACATGATCTCTCAGGTGGATCTGAGGTTTCTGATAGAGCTATTCAATAGGGTAGGAGAGTTGGTATGTGGTTCATTTGAGAGTGGTCATGGAACCTCATGTATTTATTTTATGTATTTTATTTTCAATGTGTAGTATACCTAGTGGGTGAACCGGTATATTTATGTCCTTTCTTTTAGAATGTATACATCTATAAATTTATTAATGTTTTCTTCTATTTAATTTCATAATTATTTATTCATACTCATGCTCATGGATCTGTATGTATTTAGTTTATTTCTGTAATGTTTTTTCTATGATATTATGGAATTTAATCCCAACATTATCCTTCTAGGACATTTATTCATGTGAAAATCATCTAGTAAATTGGAAGGTGCGCTTGAGGCCTTATTGAAATCCAAATCGCGTGATGGGTCTGGTGGTCCCGGGATGGTTTGTGAAAACATTTATTTACTGAATTTTTTCTTTACCATACATTTTGGGGAGATCGCAGACATGAGGTATAAGAATGTGTTAGAAAATGTGATGGATAGCAAGAAATTTCATCATGAACACCTATTCTAGTAAGAAATTCAATTTATCTGGGATATGTGATTTTTGTTCCTAGTTTCACTATTATGGTTCTATTGTTTTCACCTAGGGTGATTAAATAGTATTGATGGATTTTTTGATTTATTATTTTTTAGATTTTTTCCTGATGGAAAGAGGTCTGTGTTGATGCATCATGATAGAATGGAAGGATCTTCATGAAATGTTTCTAACTGTATGCGTTTTTTCTAAATAATGAGGATTGATTGTTTAATGTGTCATCCAAAACTTATATACAATAACCCCATATAGCATCTTTTTTCCATTCAACTCAAGGCAACCATGAATTCATTTCTCATATGACATGGAACATTGATTATTTGGATAAATATATCTAGTGATAGTGATGTAATCTCTAAGTTGTGGGATGAAAGGGATCCCTTGTTGGTTGGTGTAGGCTATGGGATTCCCTGTTAATTTGGTAGGATTTGATAATTCAACAATGTATGAGATTTTTCTACATTGAGATCAGGTTTCACTATGTTTGTGGTTTCCCAATGAAGTTCTTATGTGAGTCCAGGGTTACCTTAGACCTTTGATTTATATCACTGTGTGCGATCTTGACTTCATAGATGGTTTGAAAATGGGGATATATATTGATGCCTATCCTTTTTTTGGTTTTGGTCTTACCTTGGGTAGTGAGGTGTGATCATGGTTAGTGTATCATGGTTTTTTATCAAATCTTGAGTGGAGAGTTCATGGGTATTGTATCATAGCATGACATATATAACTTTTTTTTATAGAGTGTCTAGGGTTTTATTGTTTGTTGGAACTGGTCTGGGTTAGGAGCATGGTTAGTGGTTTTAGGTGTATTAGCCTTGGTTTGTTAGTTCATGGATTATATGAGAATTAGTTTTTCTGAGAGGTCTTTGGAGAATCACTCTAACGTGAGGAGTAGAGTGGTGGTTTGATTTTCCTTTTTTGGTAATGTCCTTATTTAGTGATGGAATGTGAACATTGGTTATGAACAATGCTTGTTGGTTCATGAGGCAAATTCTTGAGGGGATGTTTAAGGGAATCATTATATTGGGGATGGAACCATAGGATTCTGGAGATTGTGTTCCTTATTTTATGAGGTCATTTTAGTGTTTGGATGTCTTTCATAGTTAGGTAGGAATAGTATGTGGTTTGTGTTTGGTGTTAGAACTATTGTGTGATCAAGTTTTTCATGTATAGCCACTGCATTTGGTAGTGCATAGATCTTGGGATGATAAGTTTAGTGTTTAGTATAGGGTCTCTGATAAGGGATCGTTAGATTTTGATTTTTAGTACAAATAAGAACCAAGAAAGCGTGGCCCATCTATCCTTCAGACCGTCAGAACATGAAGCTTGAGGTGTTAGAAAAGATACAACATGGATAACTGAATTGTGGAAGCCAAGAATTCATAGCGACGTTTCTTTTTGATCCTTCAATGTCAGATCTTCTTATCATTGTGAAGAAGAATTGACCAGGTGTTTGTTTGTTCACCCACTAATAGGGAACATGTATTGTGATGGAGAGTAGCATTAGACGAGATAGAGTAAAATATCCCTCTTTTTATCGGAGTTATGGGTGATGTGGGATCGTTTTTTGGACTATCATGGTTGTGTTGGATGTTATAGTGTTTATGGTACATCATGTTAGATAGTAGAATATGGAGGATTCTTAGGGGTAAGATGGATTTATGTTTGGAATCTCTTCATGAACCACATCATTATGATTTGAGAAATATATGGGAAATTTGAATTTGATTCTCTTAGGTGGTGTTTGAGGGGAATAATGATAAATTCTATGGTTATGAAAACATGTTTAATTTTTATGAACACATTGTAGGTCTCGAAATATTTTTTTTACCATAAGGTGGGATTTTTGTAATCTTACAAGTTGTTTGAATTTTATCGATACATTTAACAATTAAGTAATTATACTTTTTGGTGCTTGTCCATTAAAATATATCCTATACTTGGAGATTCATATTGGAATTACAACTTAAATATTGTGTAATATATGGGGGGTGGGGGTGGGGTTGGAGATTCTTAGGCGAGGTATTACCGTATGTGAGGAAGAGATCCAGAGCTCCCATTTCTTTTTTTATTTTATATTATTTTTCTTTCATTACTTATTCATCCTTTCCTTTTTTTAATATTATTTTATCTCATCTCCCACATCGATTTTCCCATAACCCCTAGGTATTTCCTTAATAATGCCTATACTATAAGAGGTTTATGGAGAGAGATAGAGATAGAGAAAGGAAGATGGAGTTGTCCCCATTGAGCTCATGATGCGTTAGAGCATCATACAGTAGCAGTGGAACACAGATCAGCTCATATATTATGTGGTTTCAAGGAGATCCTTCTATTTTTTATTTTATTTCATTAAATCATCAAAGGGTAGTTTCATTTTTCATTAAATTTTGATTTTGGGGTTTAGGGGCCCCTATAGTGTTGATATACTAGTTTCATGTGTTAATCTAGGGTTCCAGGAGGTACATAGTGGTTTCCTATTACAAAATCCTAATCACATGATGTATGGTCTGATCAACACTCACTATGTTCTCTTCCTATTTAGGTAATATGATGTTTTTAAAAGTACTCACCATGTATTAGTACATGGTCATGTGGATGAGTAATTGGGCTTGTGTGGTTTTTAGGGAAACAAACCATTTACCTTAACTACACATTGTGTAGTTATACATGGCCATGTATCCAATTACCTGGGTAGAAAAATATTTTGGAACTACACATCATGTACATGAATTAAACACTATGTAGTGGTACATGTCCATGTAGTCAAGTACATGGGAAGATACTCTGTGTGAGGGGGAAATAGCCATGTAATAGTACACGAGTAGACTAGGTGAATGTATTTACCATTTACTAGTATATGTGTAGACCCCGGGTGTGACCTGGACATGCAGGAATACATGACTAGGTACACCTATGAGAGTACACACAATGAACTTAGAAGTGAAATCCATATACGTTTTCTAGCCAGTGATTTTGTGTGTCTTTTTGGACCGGAGTTAGAATTGGACTTGTGAGTAGTTTGGTCGAATCATTAGTCAACATAGATCGTGATGTTGGAATCATTTCAATGTTTAGAGACCATATGGATGATGTTTTGAATGAAGATATCTTTTTCAGATGATTCCTTGATGTTGTTTTATTAGAATCATCTTAGTGGTTGGGTTATCATGTTGAGGTTTCATAAGGGTTATGAGCATTCTAATCACAGTTAATTGAGGATTATAGGTTTGTTCATTTGAGGTTCTTTGTGTAGATTCCAAATTTTGGGATTTATTCAATTCATTGATGATATTTGATTTTTTTTCTCAAGGTGTAGTTTGTTAGGATCCTTCTATTTAGGATGACATCTTATGATTTTGGAAATGGTTGGGGTGTCAATGTGTGAGCATGAGATAGGTCTGATAGACCTATTTAAGGAATTCTGTTGTGAGAATATTTTATATGCAGTTTACATTTATAGAATGGTGATTCTTGGGGTTTTCCATCTAGGTGTGGTGTGTCTTGAGGGTTTCAATTGTGGTATGGTGTTTCTTGAGATTTTCCATCATATATATTAATCTTTGGGCTATGAGTTGTTAGACTACATGTGGTGTCTTTTGGTGGGATAATCCATAGGATTAGTTCTTTGGATGATCCCCTTGTGGGGTGTCCTACTTATGTTGAGATTTTTAGGAACATGGATGGTACCTCATGCATGTTGGCATGTGATATGGGTGATTCCCATCTCAGCCGTTCGATTTGGTTGGATTGTCTGCTGCCAAACATTGTGCTTCTACTTATGGTCTTGAAGTCCTGAGTTTGATCATGTGTTGGATATTATGAGAGATGATGCCTTTTGGATATTAACAGACAATATGTTCAACCTAATATTGAGTTAGTTTCACTTATCTATTGGTTGGTTGTTTTGAGGGGGATTTAGGGAGCTAATGGATTATCTAGATGATTGGAGTCATCATAGTTTTGCTGATATTCGATGATATGGTCAGCAGACTGTGCAGACCTTTATTATCCAAAGGAATAGTAGTTTGATGTTTTGGGGCCTATTTTTTTTAAATGGTTGAGGCGCACATGCCCCTATTATTAAAAATAATGTCATACAAGTGAAGAAAAAGGAGCAAACACAACAATGCAAGTACATAAAAATAAAATCAGCGCACTCGCGAGCGAGTGTTCATACTGTGATGAGATGTCTGAGCACCCCCGCCACGTGGATTCCTCCCTCTCCGCCTAGCCTTTGCCTGCATCCAGGGACCTCCACCATCATCCGGGAACTCAGAAGGTACATCAATGTTCACATTCTTAACTCCATCTCGATATTCCATTGATTTCCTGTCTTCATCACTACTAACAGATGCAAGCAAGTCAAACGAATTACAGGTACTCACCTTTTTCATAACGTTATGTATTTGCGATAGAGGGGTTCCAAAACATGGTGGAGGATGTGGAGATCCTACCACTTGATCATTTGTTATTCCCTTCAATTTGGGAGAGTCCGCATGCCTTTCAGGAGAGGGGGCTTTGACAACTTCCTTAAATGGACTGGTCTGTTCATGCTACCCCGTTAGAGTGGGTTTATGGCACAAGCTATGGGTAATCATAGCATCCAGTGCATTAGACTCTTTAAGTGGAGAATAGGCTGGAACAGAAATGGATATATTCCTACAGTCTTTATCATGAAACCGTGACGCATTTCCAGCACAAACCTTGGTTGGAAGACTAGGAAGTGAGTTGAGTTTAACATGGGATCTAGGATTACCTTCCAGAGGGTAGACCTCCACATTAGTGTTGTTGGGAGCTATAGAAAAAAATGTTTCTCTATCTACTTTAAACAGAACGGTGTCTTTGACATTTGAGGCCGGGGGTTGTACCTTTGTATTTTCTTTTTCCGAAGTATAGTTACCATCATTCATCTCCTTATTATCTTTAGATTTACTTGTGACAGGAAGATCCATATTTTCCTTGCCTCTTCTACTTTTGGCATTGATCAAAATCTGTTCTTGCATTAGGCAGGAGTCTGCATCTTCTTGAGAAACAGTTTCCAGAGCATCAAGGCTATCAATTGATTCATTATCATCCTCATCTTTGAGACCCCTTGTCAAAATATCTTTGAATGAGGCTCCATCATCTTCCACAATAGAACTATCATTAACGGATAGGTGAATATCATCCTGCAGATCTTCCCAGGATAAAATAACTCTCTTATGTTTTTGTGTAGAAGAGCTGTTCTTGATGGGTTCCTCAAAACATACCTTTTTGACATTAGGTTCTTCGTTAAGAGACCATTGAGATTTTTCAGCAGACTTAACCTTCTTTTCATTAGACTCCTTTAGAAGTTCAATACCAATGACAGCAGCTTTCGAATTCTGCTACGTGCTTTGTGTTGTACCCTGTTTAGTTAGCTTCCTACAGTGCTGTAGGTCATGCCCTTTATGTTGGCAGTTGTCACAAACAATATTTCTTCTACAAGCAAATTCTTCATTCCCAATTACATGACATGGAACACAAAAAGCAGGAGTGTTTTCATATTCAATTCGAAGAAAAATATCATCCTATTGAGTAGATAAAATCACCTAATATATTAAAGTAGTACTGAGATCAACATCTACAAGGACCCGAGCAAAGTGGCCATAACTTACTGATTCTGTTATGTGATCCATTCTAATCATAATCCCAATGGAATATGAAATATCGAATAAAATCTAAGCATGCCATAAAACCCAGTTAAGACCATGTATTTTTATCCATATTTGTGCACAGGTATCCTTAAAATCAAGAAAATTTAAGCTCAATTTACATTCATGAAGTCTAAGCGTACCTGGCCTGAGATTGATGGAACCGATGCTCCAAGCTCTCCCTTTAAGCTCCAAAGAAGGAAACATGATATGAAAAAGACCTCGACCGAGGGACACACATTTGAATTCGTTGAATCCACAAATATCAGCCAACCGAGAGATAAGATCAGATGTTTGCCAGGGTTTCATACCTTTCATTACGGAGATGCGACCGATAAACGAATGTTTGCACAGATCAATCCATGTTGCTATTTCATCCTCAGAGGCTGATACATGCGTTTTTGACCCTTTCCTTATTATTCGATGCGGCTCGCGATTTGATAGAGGTATGAAGGATCCCCCAGCAAAACTCTTGAAGGAGGATAGATTATTCGGAGCATCATGGTCCTTCTTCTTCTCCTGTGAAGCCAAGCTAATCTGTTTTTCAAGTCGGAATGCCTCAAAAGAATGGAGATTTATACTGCGTGGGTGAGTTAGGTCAGACGAAATTGCGGGATGCGGCGACAACGGTTTCCTCTCTTGCTCCTCCATCTTTTCAATTATTTTTAATATCATGGGGCCTATTTAACAAGCCTTGATACGATCATATAGGGTTATATTAACTAGTTAGTTTTGAAGGAATTTTGGGACTTTTTAATATCCAAATGTTGATAGGGAGTCACTACCATCAGTTCATATCATGCTACTATATTTTTAGAGATCATTAAACGTGGATCATTATATTTGAGGTTTGGTATTAGATCCATGGGCCCAAAATGTGATCCTATCCTTGCACTGGAATTTGAATCTTATTTTTGATTAGTCAGATGTGTTTAACATTGTGGCTACATGATAAATGTTTTGTAATTCCTCTGGCTGGGTCAAGAGCAAAGGAAGTTGATCCTCTAGGATTAGGCTTGAACCCATGGTTGGATATTTTCCTTTTATCGTTTCTTTTTTTTGTTCATTGTCATTTTTACCTTTTATCCTAGTAGAATTAATTTTACTAGGTCTTTCATATCAGGTGTTTTACCCATATATTTTGATATAATATGTTAGGACCACCATTGGAGGTGGCCTAATGATATTTTTTCTTACCAGATGTACATGCATTTTAGGTTCTATGTGCGGAGGAAGCATTATGATGCATAATGAACAAAATTGAGTTTTTTTCAAGATCAATGATCACTATTAGATTTACAAGAAGATGAATGTAGTAATCAACAAAATTGAGTAAAATAAAATAGACTAGGGATAAAACATTGGAAACAAGAACAAGATCATCACATATTATTAGTTAATAATTTTAATAAAATAATGTATTAGCTTGTGATAAATTCTTTCTTAATTGATGGATATGAAAATGGATCTATTTTTCTCCATCATCACATTGTAAGAATGTAGGGAAAATTTACTATAGTAACTATCCACACATGTTTCATAAATCTTCAAGTGTCGACAAATAAATCTTTGGGTGCCAGAATAGTGTATACTAATGCTTTGTTCATTCATCATTGATCACCTCGAGAATAACTTTCATAGGATTAGTCAGGATATCTATAAACTGAAGAGTGGAAGGAGGAGTATGATCACTATCTATTCTTGATATCATTCTCTATGAATGGAGATCTATAGGGATCCAAGAGGATTCATTGGAATCGGTGCACCCAACTAAAAAAATTAATTGGCTATCTTGAAAAATAATATATTTGTATTTATATACCGCTAGGGTTAGAAATAAGTAATCACATAGATGACCTTTAATATTTGTTTAATCCATGAAGACCCCCATGTCTATACTATTATTATTGTTATTATTATTATTTCTTGACATGCTCAAAACTCTTGAATTAAATTTAAATATTATTTATTGAAATAATATTCAATATATATTACTTCTCACCGGAACCATAATCATGGTGCACCATTCCTCCAAAATATTTATCAGGCCTTTAATAATGACTAATTATTTAATAAATAAATATAACAACATTATTTTCCAATAAATGAAATAATATCATATTAACTAAATAGAGAATAAATATTTACTAAATATTCTACTCAATTTATATTCTCTTGAGTAACTGATGATGATATATATATATATATATATATATGATTGATAAAAAATAAATAATTATTAAACCACCTTTGGTAATAATATTTATTTTGCTTGTTAAATAATAAAAAATAATATTTTATTTAATTGAGATTTTAGATACTCTTACTGTGTGACCCTTTAGGCCTCTTTCTTAGTTATATTGGGCAGTGCAACCTAAAGTACAAGGTTAGAATCTTGAAACATGCCAAGAAACCCATATAGAAATATTTTAATGCCATAATGACATAATACCTCATATAGATGTTCAATGTGTAATATAATCTTATTATCATGATATCTCTTATCAAGAAGGTTGCTTGTTGTTTCCATCAAACCATGTGCTCGATGTATTTTTCCTTGAATTCCAAAAAATAAAACATTCTAATGAAACACTATGGAAATGAATTTATAATTATTTATAATTTACATCAACGGGCCTGAGATATCAACTTCCATTAAATAATAAATGGTAGAATCCTTTCTCACATTATTTGTTAATTCAATATCACTCGTGACACACCGAATATATCCTACATCGTTGTGAACATATGTCATCATGTTTTACATAAATATATCAAGGTACACCACTTATAATAATCATTAATAATAATATTAATGTATAAGGATCAATATACAATCTTTAGATAGGAACATCCAATGATACATATAAATGTTGATTTCCTACTAGCATGTCACATTATCATAATAACATATACTAGATATCACCAACTGATTACTCCATGAAAAGATACCTCAACTTACTATGAGTATCATCCCCTAATATCATGAATCATTTATGTGTCTCAAATAATTTCATCTGGTAATATAACATAGATATAAGAATTCTATCGTGGCAATTTTAGGTTATCCTTATATCAGGGATCTTCTATGAACTTTTATTGTCAGAGGGGTTTATATAGGTAGTATCTATTTATTTATTTATTATACCCTATAAAGATACACTTTTTTCCCTGAGGTTGTAGTTTCTTAAATGATAAGGCCTTAATAAATTCCACATAACCCCATATTTGTTTTTGTGAAAAAATGGTTTCTTTCCACTCCATAAATCAATGAAAATTTCAATTTATACTTTTTTTAGTACTTAGTTTAATGTATATATCCTAGTATTGAATTAATATACCCAAAAAGATAATGGAATATCCACATGAATCATCATAGATATTAACATTTATATCATAGCTTGGTTTCTCCGTTCAATAACACCATTGATCTATGTTGTGTAAGGTTGAGTGAGCTGAGATAGAGTCTCAAACTACTATAGAAACTCGATAAAATCTTAGTCAAGATATTCACCACCTTGATCTAATTGAATCTACCTTATCTTCAATCCATGTTTACTCTCTACTTCATTATTCATATATTTGCGTTTCCCAATGGTATTATACTGATACCTCAGCTAGTAGACATTTCCATATCAACTTAAGTCAAATGTAAATGTTATAAAGTAAGAATATCGACCTCTAGATTAAATTACAAATGGCCCACACACATCAATGAGTACCATTACTAAAACCCCTTTGGCCCTTTTAGCCAATCAATTTATGGGCAATTTGGTCATATGGTATTATAAACAAGCATGAAAACAATAAAGTGGTTTTTTGTCAGAAGAGGCTAAATAAACATTTTGATAGTGATTTTTTAAACACTTCTAATATAAATGTCCATGAAAATTATTCCATAGATGGGTATTATATGATTCATGTGAACATGAATCATTATCTATTTTCAATACATTGTTT
The DNA here is from genome assembly GCA_963277665.1 of Viscum album. NCBI lineage: Eukaryota > Viridiplantae > Streptophyta > Magnoliopsida > Santalales > Viscaceae > Viscum > Viscum album. The sequence goes on from OY728144.1 coordinate 188,470,795, forward strand.
TCATAATTTAATGAAAATACGATTATTTAAATGCTCTATACCATAACATATGTTGTCTTTATAAAAGAAACAACTTTTATATCCTTATGTGAAAATAAAACCATATGTATATAGGAATTATATAGAAATTGTGTTCTTTTTAACAGTTGTTACATTATAATAAAACCTTAAAACAAATATCATTATCATTGGAAATTAAATCTGATAGTCACCAATGGATAGATAATCTAAAATCATACCATTCGTAGCTTGAAAATCCACCTCTCCTCTAGATATATTTTTTAATCTACTTTGATCCTATATTTGGATACAAATGTGAGAAAAAAATGTTGTATCTAATATAAATTGTGAAGATATTGAAAAATTACACTTAATAACCGACACAACTTTACCATACCCATTATTTTGAGATCAATTCTTCTTCCAGTCGATTTTCAAACTACATGCAGAATATACTAACTTCATTTCCTTTCCCTACCTATGGGTATTCCACTTCATAAAAGGGTATTTTATGGGAGCATCATATTTTTTATGATTTGTGGTCCCTTATTCCTTTTTCTCCCTTTTCTTATTCACCATAAGGATCAAGATTTTATCATGTCACATGTATTTATCCACTTGGACAATTATAGTAAGATGTTCTGAAATACTCTTCTCATTATTGTTCATATTATAATAAACAATTAAATTTGACTAGGTGTTAGGTAGTGAATAAAGTTTGAGAATTATGTGAAACTAATCTACTTATTTAGTCACAATGATGTCTAATAGTTCAATATTACCAATAATATTAAAAACAAGAGGCCCAACTAGCATCGACTCTCAAAAAATCATTGTAAATGGATTATTGGATGTCACATAATTCTCTTGTCTCACCTTCTCTTTATAGAAATCAAAAGGTTGAGATATCATGCTATATAAATCAATGCCTTCATGTTGAATCAAAATCTCATTATTTATGGATGATAGCATAAAAAAATGAACATATGTATCAATTTTTATATGTTTATCGTATATATATAACTCATAATCTCTAGCGTCATTACCAGACACATCACGAATAGGTTCTTCTAGCACATAAAATTTCCACTCATGGAACATGAATATGCACAAATGACTTTTCCATTCATGGAAATGCATGCCAATGAGAAGGATATACTTCCCAATTATAAATCATAATGATATATCTGAATTCATTTAAATATAATAACATTAGGATATTTCTATTAATTTTTATGATAATAATTTGAAAAATGAATAGATATTATATTTATTTATATTCCAATATATTACATAAATCCAATAGCACTCACCATTGGAATTAGAATATCTTATTTGATGCACATTAAAGCAGAAATGGTCCATATTCTATTTATTATCACCTGAAATTTGGTTGATAAATAAATTTGAAGGCTTTTAGGTTGCCATTCCTAATGGAAAATTAATTAACTCATTGCTCATTCATCTGTTAAGTGGATACCCTTATTTTGAAATCCATAAATTGGATTTCTTCAACCCTTCCCTATCCGTTACAACATTTCCTACTTTGGTAGTCAACCCATGATGTGAACTAAGATATTTCAAAAAAAATTTAAAAAATCCTTCATTATTGAAAGCACCCCAACAATAGTTGGTCAAGGACTTTGAACTATGGTTCAATTTTATCTGAGGTATTGGAATTCTATTTTGACATTATATATATTTAATGGATTTTATGTTTTATGAAATTTTTTAGAAATGATTAACTTTATTACATAATTTTTAATATTATGTGGATTTAGTTATGTGATTAATCATGACATAGATAATATTTAGGCATAAATAAATTTAATTTAGTTATATCTTGCATGCTTGTTAGTTTCATTAATTCATGTGATTATAAAAAAACCTCCTTAATCAAATAACAATCACACTTGATAGAAATAAAATAATAACGTGGAATGATCATTGAATTTTCTAATGGTTACTTTCTCTAGCTGATTTTAAACTAGGTGTTGACCTTGGGTAAGACACTATGAACAAATAATGTTTTGTGTTACAGCTTTACGCCTTTCCACATATATGTATCTCTTAGATTGGATTCACCTCGGCTACTAACTTTATTCACCTTCACATTACTGGGACTTCCATCTATTACATATACTATTAATCACATGTTTGTGAGGGGGTTGGGTTTACATAAAAGAATCCATGGGCATTCTTTACCTTATATAATAATTGTAGAGATGACATGCATGCCACAATTTAAATTTAATATGTTAAAAGAAACCAATCACATATAAATGTCTCATCAACGATTAAGACCATCCATGTTCATATGTCAAATTACACATTTAATAAAATTATCATTCAATTATAATCATTCTTATTGATGATTAATCACACACAAATGAATTTATTACCGACATAAATTAATCAATTCATTGAGATTAATTATTATCCAAATTTCCTTGAGATTATTATCCATTATTATTTTAATCAAATTAAAAAACTTTAATTCATATTAACTATATACAAAAAAAATCTACCGTAGAAGTAACAATAGGAGGTTTCATCCAAACTACCCAAAAAATATTATAATAATATATTTTCCACTATTTTGACTTTTGTTATACATGAAATATCATGTATTGTCCTGACTTGTACTATCCATTGAGTGATTACAATAATTACATGTTTTTATATAATATTTTATTCTTTAAAGTACATATAATAATAAATTTAATAAGAACCATACATGTTATGACGATAAAAACAATATGAACAAATTAATTAAAATTATATTTCTATATATACTAAAACCCACCAAATGGAATGTCCTGTCTAATCAATGACCACCGACAGGAACAAGTTGATATGGTTTGTACACGGGACAGACATAGGGACATGACATGTAAATTATTCCATATAAAAATATGTAGTACACAATATGTACATGGGATACACTTCATGTTGTCTTCATGTTAAAGGTTCACCTGTTAGATAGGATGTGTTACTATGACTGAAGGACCACATGACGTGTATGGTAGTAACACAACATGTACTCTGACAGACCGTCTACCATACTGGACCAGTCAACACAGAATGTATCATTAAATGCATCACATGTAATAAATACAAACTCCTTGAATTACTTCTCAATTATATTTTGGTGAATTGAAAACTAGTATAAGACATGTACCTCTCGGTTACAGATAATTTACTCTTGTGTTATCTGACCACACTCCTTGACACCTCCAGATGCGATCTTCAATTTTATTTCATTCATAAAATTAATCAATTTGGTTATATTTTGTAGAAACTAAGAGGAATATGAAAATATTTTAATTTTAATTAATGAAACATTAGAATGAATTTTAAAACTAATTACGTAAACCTAAATCAATCAATAATATATAATAATTATAAATAATTATGTGACTACTCTGATAAAACTTTTAGGTTCAGGGAATAGCGTATGTGTTGTGATGGGTCATGGCCAGTATTTATTATTGTCATGATCAATGATAAATTTTAGATTTACATTATGTAAAAACTTTAATTAATGGAATTAAATAAAAGAAAATAGATAAGAAATAAAATGATGGAATCAAGAAAATGATCATCCGATATTATTTATAATTATTTTTAATAAGATAAAGAATTAATTTGAGAAAAATTATCTCATAATTGAGAGATCTGACAATAGATCTATTTTTTCATGTAATTGAATTGTTAGAATCAAAGGAATATTACCTCCAGCGATGATCTTCACATGTTCCAAGAAAAATCCAAATGTCATCGTATGAATATCAAGGTTATAGAGTAAATAATCCCGAAACTTTCATTGTTTATCTTGGATAACATACAAAATTATTTCCAAACGATTCTTCTTGATCTCTACAAACATGAGTGTGGAGGGTGGAGGGAAATCACTCTCCATTCATGAGAGCATTCCTGTTGAAGGGAGCTCTCTAGGGATTCAAGTGGATTCTCTATATTTATTGTGAACAATACAAAAATTTAATTGGATATGTTGAGAAGTAATATATTTTGTTTTATATACTTCTAGGGTTAAATATCAATAATTTCAAAATGGAACATTAATATTTATTTATTATCTCTGGAAACACATGTCTTTAATAATAAAAATATTCTTATTATTTCTCAACATGCGCTAAACTCACAAATTAAAATTAAATATTATTTATTAAAACAATGTTAAATATATATATTATTTCTCACCAATCCCATAAACTTAGTTCAAAATTGCAGCACAATATTTATAATGAATTTTATAGTAAATATTTTTAAAAAAATAAATGTCACTACATTATTCACCAATAAATAAATAAATACTATATTGGATAAGTTAAAAATAAATATAAATTATATATTTCTCTTACTTAATACACTCTCGAATAACTGGTGATGAAATTTATATGATCATGAAAACCTGAAAAATTATTAAACCAGGTGTGGGGATAATATTTATTAAATGTTTAAAAATAATAAATAATAATATTTTATTTAACTATGATTATTGACACACTTTGTAACGCCCCGACACCAATTTCCCAGAGTAGGTGAATTATTCCATTACATTGGCTAGATTACAAGAAACATATATAAAAAAAACCATGTAGTTTAGTTGTTTTGGATGAAAAGATACATATATATGTTTAGGATTTATTATTGAATGAAAATACAATATATAAATTACCATGAAAACATCTATAACTCATAGGTTATCCCTGCATATCAATCGTAATAGACCTCCTATTCCCCTAGAAAAAAGAAACATAAGAAAGGTGTGGACTCAAATGTTAAGCAAGGGTAATCAATACAGTGGAAGATATCAAAAACATAATAATTATGAATGGTGGACCACTAAAAACACATGCCTTTAATACTAAACTTGAAAACATTATGGAAGGAATATGAGACAAATAAATAATTCCATAGTAAATCATAAACTTGGGTATACTACTAATCGAATAACCACAAGAAATATTATTTAGTGGTTTCTTAAAGGCGTAATTCATAATTTTGGAAATCATAACCATATCGTCAGGGCCCTCATGCCAAGACCATAAATATCAATTTTGTCAAGGCATCGTTCAACGACAAAATCTTGTCTTATGAGACCTACCGATGCATTAAGGGGATATATTGGGCCCCACCAATCACATAATATGTCCAATTCATTCCTCTTATTAATGGGGATAAACATAGACAACATATACATTCATATTTAATCTTACATATGAAATGTAATTAACATTCCCCATTCATTAAATATAAATACTAAACATTAAGAGTAATACAATGAATGATATCAGGAAAGAACATGCACATTCAAATTAATCAGAAACCATTCAACAACATATTTTTTAAATTATATCATAGGATCTAAACCACTCTGAAATACAAGATTAATCAAAATGATGTTGACATAAATAAAGATACTTTAAATGAGACCATTAAAATATTCTAGAGGAAATAATCCTTAAACATTCCAAAGTGTCCAATACAACCTTCAATAATTAAAATCATAATCCATTAGAATATAATGAGGACAATGGAGCTATTGATATGATAAACCATTTGGAATTACATATTCCACATGAATGTAATATGTTTTGAACAAGGCATATATCTCAAAAATATTAAAGTGAGGTGAGAATAATCAATTTTACTTGGAAATAAGATTCTTTTGGAAAATAATTTTAATTTGTCATAAATATGCATTTAAACATGTATATCCTAGGAAATAAAATTTAAGGACATTGAGATTTATTTTCATCATAAATGATGTCCCATTTAAGTGAAATCATGTAAAAAGTGTTTTTAATTAGGCTTTATAAATAAAACATTTTAGTGTGGTTTAAGGAATTCATTACTGGGATTTTACAGTTAAAAGGAATGGCTTCTTTATTAACTCCAGAAATGAACAAAAATATATTTTCCACATTAAAATTTGGTATTTTATAATGATAAATATGGATTAAAATAAATTATAGATTAAACATTAAAATTGGTAAGAATCTGAGAAGTTCCATGAATTGAGCTTGTATTTCGTGAAGAATTTTTTAATGATCATTTAGAAACATATGACTCCATATAAATTAAAATATGATTCTGGTTGGTAAAAATATATAAAAAATTCACACAGAATTTATGATTAGTACATAAGAATAAATAAAAATATCATTGAGGTGAGTATAGAATAAGCGCAACTCGAATGAAAATGGAGGTTCGGGTATAAAATACTCACAACATGTAATCAATTGAATCGTATGACCCAAAATTAATAATCAATAAATGATATATTTTAAAAAATGAATAAATTAGATTCATGTTATTAAACATCAATGGGTTGTATACATACACCATATATAAGTAATAGTAGTGAATACATGATATCTTACAAAAATGGAACTTAGATGAAGAAACCCTTACCTTAAGTTCGAAGGTGTTCTCCACACGATAATAATGACCTAAATATTAAAATTTATATTCAATAATTTATAAATAAATAACCTAATAATCATTAAATTTATTTATTATAACCATATTATGTTCATTCACATCCTTTTTTGTGTGTTAAAATGTTCAATTTCTTTGTTTGGGTCCGTTTGTTTCATGATCGGTATACTTATATAAATGAATGGAATATCATTTAAAATGAGGGTGGTAATCCTGAATTGATGTTATTTTTTATTATAGAACATCCATAAGTCTACATGGTTGATAATTTTATTTGGTTACTTTGAGTGAAGATGAATCAATATATAAATTATTTAATGATAACTATTTGTGTTAATTGGATGTTTTTGAATACAATGAACTCATTATTCTTTATAAATAAAAAACATGTTTACAATGTTATTACATAAACATAGATGATACATAATTTATATATTATTGTCTATTTCAATCGTAATAATGGTTCAATGACCAGAATTGAAGATATTAATAGAAATTGTAAAACTATCATCCTTGAATTTGGTAAATTAGCACATCCCAGATGGTGTTTTTTTACATATAGAATAAAAGAAGGGTAATGGAGAGATAAAAATAACTTATTAAATCATCATAACAACATTATATTACCATTAAGGTACTGGATTTGTCATAAAATTTGAATGAGGCATGGTGAGGATAGAAAAGAAAACAATGGGACTTGAAAAGAAGATAAACGAATTAAAAAGAGGTATTCACCTCTTGAATTAATCTTCCTTTAGTGCCCCTTTAAAAGAGGGGATTCAATATTTTGAGGAGACCAAAGGATAATAGACGTGTGGGGGGGGGGGGGTCGTGGGAGGATATTTGGTCATAATTTATACAAGGTACAAGGATTTAAAGGAGTGAATAGATGAGGGAGTGAGTGGGGGTTTTATAGTGGAGGGGGGTGAGTAAATTTGGAATATTTAATTCATTATTTAATCAATTTTCTCATGATAATAAACAGTGTTTGATTTAGGTGAATAGAAATAGTAATAATTTCATGTGATTTATAACCTAGTGGTCTTACATCAGCATTACATCACTCTTGACTCAATAAATCCTATATTTAGAATTTATCATATTTTACCATTCACCTGAAATTCAGGTATTTTAGAAAAATCCCAACAATTAACCCTATCCATTATTCGATGTGTTGAACTCAAATATGAAATCCATTTTTTTTATATAATTTTCTATGTGTTTTCAATTAAATTTTTATATAAATAATAATTTATTCCAAAAACAACTTTAAAACTATAATGTGTTTTATAAAACATTAAAAAAATAAGAAAAGTATCATAAAATTATCTTATAACCATAAGACAATAAAATAAAAATATATGATTACATTTTTTGGAAGTAAATTATCATTTTAAATTATTAAATTAATCATAAATTTTTAATTAAAATATTTATGACATACAAAAATAGCAATACTTATAATACGATCATTTTGTCACTTATATGATGTCTAAATTGTATTTAAACATCCATGAGAAATGTTTCTATTTTTTTGGATGATTTAAAATTCATTACAAGTAATAGAAGTTGAAAAATTATGTCTATTGGCTAGGTTATAACAATGTTTTGTTTATATAGACTATGTGTTTCATGGATTAACTATTAAATTTGTTTGTAAATAAATGGGGTGTTACATTCTCCCCTATATACAAAAATATTATCCTCAAAATTTGAAATTAATAATCATAAATTAATGGTTGATACGTTAAAATTTCCTTTTGGGAAACCCACATTAGAAATATAGTCTAAATATCCTCTAAATAAAAGGGATAATGGAATGAATTGATTATTACAAAACTTCTCATTGTAATTTGATAACATGGTCATGGAAGAATAATAAAACCATCATGTTCTAATGGAAAATAATATAGATCATGCATAGACTAAAGTTCATTACAAAAAACTCATAATCTATAGTTATGGAAAATTTCATTGATATCATGAAAATATATTTTAATATGACAATAATTTTTTAAAAAAAGTCTCTTCCTAGAGAAGATGAATTAATCAACTATATTAGATTGAAATATTATATTTCTATTTCATAAATACAATGTTAGCCTTTAATTGTTCTTTGAACATTCTATACATCATCCTTTAGCATAGGTTGCATCATGTGGTGACATTAAACTCTAAAACCTCATACAACAGTCAACTTAAACCATTTCATAAATGGTTTAACTTTTCAAAAGATCATGATCCAACACATTAGAATAATTCCCATATCCATACATAATAGATCCATGTACATGGTGTCCTTGGAAATCCTTATTTTTTAGAACTCAATGGTCCATCCTGGTCAATTCATATGCTACCATAGTTTCCATTAATGAACATGAAACAACCCTAAATTTTCACACTCCAAACAAGTGAATAACATCATCATGTGTCCTCTTGAAATATTGTAAAAACTCATATTACCATAAAAAATAATTGGAAACATGCATTCATCCATACACATGCTATTAGATATATTCCTTATATCCAAAAAAGATGTAAAATCCATCAATGAGAGCATAGAGGACTTTTCGACAAGACAATAATCAGTTTTGAGGTATTAAGTACTAATACCAATCAATATTTTTTCATCATTATCTAAATCGTCAGGAATATATTTATGGATGTATATCCCTCAACCATATACCTTCCGAATATTTTTTTTACTGAGTCACTTATCCTTTGTAAAATTCATCATACGACCTCAAAAACTTAATAAAATAGTACTACAGTGTAGTATACATATATTCCATAATTCTTATAACCAGTAAATTGAGGATAAATATTTCAAATGAATTGATTCTTGATGTGCCATATTATTCATTATACTTCATCTGCGGTTGTATCATGACATGATCATTATCCAGTAAGGTCATTTGGGTCATATTCCGTTGATTCTTGGTACATTGATTCATATAGTGTCTCATCTCCTTGCAATTGAACCATTGTACATTGGAAACCTTTTTTGTCACCTTTCTATCAAAAAAATTGGGTCTTTTTTCTCCACAATTGTGATAAAATATCATTCCCTTCATTCATTTACCAGGTTGATTCTTTCCATAGTTATTACATATGGGAAAACCCTTCTCTCTCTTTTTCACTTTATCAAGATATAACATTCACATAAAAAAAAATAAAAAACCTTTACAGAAATTTTTTTGTAGATGATATCAATGGAGATAAACCTATATGAAATAAATCATTCATCAAAGGATGTGGACATAAATAAAGATACTTTTAAAGTGATACCACTGAAATTTTTTTGAGTAATCAATCCATAAATATTCTAATGTGTCCCATACCACCTTGAAACATTAAAATCATAATACCTTAAAATATCATGAGAAAAAGGATACTGTTGATATGATATACCAAGGGTCGGTACAGACACCACATGAAAGGATATTTAGATTTAATTTGAGGTATCAATGATGTCCAACTTAATTCAAATCACATAAAAAGTGTTTTTAAAGAAGATTTAGATTTAAAACATTTTTGTGCAGTTTAAGGAAATCATTAAAGAGAATTTAATGTGCAAAAGAATGATTGTTTTCATAAAAATATAAACGAACCAAAATTTATTTTTCACTAAAATATATGTTGGTTTATAAGGATAAATATGGAATAAAATTTTTATAGAGTAAACCTACAAATGTTTATGAATATGATAAGTTCTGTGAATCAAGATTGTGTATTGGGAAATATTTTTAATGGTCCTTTTAGAACATATAACTCCCCATATATGAAATTAGGATTATGGATGATACACATATATAGATCATTAATATAGAATTGATTAGGTGTACCTATGAATAAATAAGAATATCGTTGAAGTGACTAGAGAATAGGTTAAACCCAAATAAAAATAAAGGTTTGGGAAGAAAATACTCATGAATTTGTAATCAATTGAATTGTATGCCCCAATATTAAAAATCATTAAATGATACATTCAATAACATGAAAATTTATATTCATGATACGATACATCAATTGGATGTATACATACACCATACATAAGTAATAGTATTGATTATATAATATCTAATAAAATGGAATTGAGATGAAGAAACTGTTACCCAAAGTATGAATGTGTTATCAACATGATCTTAAAGACCTGAATAATAAAATTTTGGTACATTAATTATTAATTATATAACCGCCTATTCATGGAATTGATTTATTATAACATTATTATGTTCATTCATGTCCTTTTTGATGGGTTAAGAGGTTCAATTTCATTGTTTGGGTTCGTTTGTTTCATTATTGTAATACATATATAAATGAATAGGGAATCTTGTAAAATGTGGATGGTTGTATAGAATAGATGTTATTGATTATCACTGATCATATTTAAGGTTACATGGTTTTAAATTTAATTTTTCTACTTGACTTAAATACGAATCATAATATAAATTATTTTATGAAAACCTTTTGGATTAATTGGAGAGTTTTGAATACAATGAACTCATTTAGCATTGTAAATCAAAACCAACTGTACAAAAAGATTAAAGAACAATAGATGATAAATAACAGATATATTATAGTCTGGTTCAACAATATCTATGGTTTCATGACATGAATTGAGGACATTCATAGAAATTAAAAACCTATCATCCTTGAATGAGGTAAATTAGCACATCTCGGATCGTAATTTTTACTACTAGCATAAAAGAATGGTAAAGAGAGATGATAATAACTTTTTCCATCACAATAAAAACATTAATGTAAATTTAAGCTACTCAATTTTTCATATAATTTTTATGAGACATGGTGATGATAGAAATGAAAATAATGGAACTTGAAAAGAAAGTAAAATAATTGAAATGCGGAATTTTCCTCTTGAATTAATCTTCCTTGAGAGCCTCTTTAGGGGAGAGGATTTGGTCTTTTGAGGATTCCAAGGACTGCTGAATGTGGGGGTTGAGCTTGGGAGGATATTTGTCTAGAATTTAGTCCTGTCACAAGGATTGACAGGTGTGATGTGAATAGGGACTGAGTGGGGATTTTATAGTGGAGGAGAGGAGTGAATATTGAATATTTAATCCATTATTTAATTATTTTTTTCAAGAAAAGAAATAGTGTAGTATTCGTATGTCAAAAAGTAGTAATAAGTGCATGTGAGTTCGATCCTAGTGGGATTAAATCCGTATTACATAACTTATGACTCAATAAATTTAGTATTTTTCATTTATAATAAATTATTGTATTTTTCTATTAAAATAAAAATCAAGTATTTTTGAAATATCCCAAATATTCAACCTCAACAATTTTTCAATGTTTAGAATTCAAAAAAGAAATTCATTTTTTGAAAATAATTTTCATGGTATTTTTAATTTTATTTTAAAATAAAATATTAATTTATTTTATAAAAACATCGTTAAAACTATAACACATTTTATAACATATTAAAAAATAAATCATGCTCTCATAAACGTTCCTTATAACCATAAGACAACAAAATAAAAATTTATTATTACATTTTATTAAAAAAACATCCATTTTAAATTATTAAATTAGTTATAAAATTGTAATTTAAATATTTATAACAAAAAATACAATTTTTTATACTGTGATCAATTTGTAACTTATAGGATATCTAAATTGTAATTATACATTAACAGGTGAAGTATTTTTTTATGGCTGATTTTCAATTCATTACTATTCATAAGTGTATTAACTATTCATATAAAGACTATGTTGATTCTATCAGTCTCTAAATAACACCCTCAATGCAACCATGTATGTCAATTTTTTGAAAGTAAAATCACAAAAGTAAAAAAAATTGTTTATTGGCTACGTTATCACAAAATATTGTTTTGCAGAGACTCTGTGTTTAATTCATCAACTATTAAATTTATTTGTAAAAACATGGGGTGTTAAACACTTTTTATGTGACCCTAAAGGTCAATTTCTTAGTGGCATTGGGAAAAGAACCAAAAGTGCATGGATATCATTTAGCAACATGACAGGGAACAAATAGATAAATAAGTTAATGTTGAAATGATGTAATACATCATACATATGCAAACTATGTAATATAATACCTATATCATGATATCACTTATAAATCCGGTTACATATTGGTTCCATCAAACTATGTGATCAATTTCACATTCATTAAATGTAATGATCCATATTTTTCAATGTACTTTTTTTTAATTATTTTGAAATATTATTAGTCTGTGAAAATTGATGGCGCATGATTCTAAGGCCTGATGGACCCAGAATCAAATTTTGAACTTTTTTTCTAGTACTTTCAGTAAACACGAGAGTATCAATTTGTTACTTTTGAATAGGTGCTCAGAATTGAAATCTGAGGACACCATTGAACACACAACACTGATATTCTCTTAAAGTGACCTTCACCTCTACCGTAGTAGGTCGAGGGTGAATGTTATTTTTTTGAACTATTCATTGGAGAATATAAAATAAACGTGATTTATAATATTTTTTAAATAGAAACCACCCATTTGGATATTTAGTAGTGGGGACCTCCCAAAATCTCCCAATTAATGTGGGGAAACCCTTGGAATCCTACCATATTAATGTTCCAACATAAACTTAATTAAAGATCTATCTTTGATTAATTAATAAACTTAATTTAATGAAGTGGATCCTCACCATTATTGAGGCAGGACGATCATTGGAAAATGAGAGTTTGGGAGAACCTTTGGATAATCATTTTTCTCCAATGAAGAACCTACCAAACGAAGAGAATCCTCCAGATCAGGATCGAAGAATCGACATTGGTGCATCTTGAGGGAGTGATGATCACCAACGTCACCATCTTCATGGAGTTCCTTTTCTTCCTCATGCAACCTCCATCTAACAATCAATGTAGGGGTTTAAATATTTAAATATGTTTGAATTTATTTGTTGATTTGTCATATTATGGATTCACAATGAATATGGCCAAACAAGCATGGAAATTATTCCAAACATACACCTTTCCCCTTTTCATTGTTCTTCATGTGTTCTTTGTGCACTCTTCAATACCAAATAATTAATAGTACTAGAAACACAATGTTTTGTTGAGTGCGATGTATCGACGTGGATCCCTCGACCCGAGGATCGCGAATATGCGTTAATTATATTTGTTGGGAATAGAATGGAGATACAGTGAACCCCAAAAGAGGAAGGTGGTCAGTATAATGACCAACCGCATGGAGGTATGGAGGCATGCATTCGTGTCGACGACTGAGTAGTAGGCTGCAGCAGAGTAGGGATGCCACTGACACTCGGCCGACCATGTGGTGATGTGGCAACGTTCATCTGTGCCGCTGTAGAAAGAGGCTGCAACTACTTGGCCACGAAGGAGGCCAAAGGGCAGCTGGCACCCTGTCAGCCGTGGAAGACAGTGGCGCCATCACACCGTTGTAAGGAGGAATTTTCGGTGAACCAGCTGAATGTAGCACACCGAGTAGGACCCACTCTAGCGGGTCCCACTTCCAATGAATGAAAGACCCTTTGGCCATTTGGGTGACCTGGGAGGTTCCTCCCTCTCGGTTATTGACTAGGGAAGACCCCTTCATGACGGTCCACCCAACCGCAGGCTGCACCGAGGGCTGCCCTCATGGGCCCGCCCAGCGGGCCTCCCCCTTCTTAGGTCCGGCCGGACCACAGCCCATCGAGACAGGCCCGCTAAGGCCCAAACCATCCTGGTTAGACCCAGGTCGGGCTGGGGTGACCCAAACTGAGGTAGGTCGGCCCAGGCCTCGTGGGGTTGGGTCGGTCCGGCAGGGTCAGACCGGACCTGGGCCCATCCAGAACAAGTTTCGCCTTTTTGGCCGTATCTTAAGAACCATGCATCCATTTGAAGAACCATCTACGACATCGAAATCCTTGTATTGTGATGATACTTTTGGTATAATCCACTTTAGTTTTGGATAATGTTGGAGTGTGGTCGGTTTGGATCGAACCCAAATACAACTGGGCCCTCAGAGCAGAAATGCAAATAACAAACATACCTGACATCTGATTGACATGCCGTGAGTCGCGTTTGGTCCCATATGACATGATAGACCTTTGCGATTCTTCTTCTTGGGACATCGAGGTAGTTGAACTATCAACCAATGGATTGAGAAGTGTAACCTTCCCGAATCAAGAATGCTTAGTGCAGGAACCCTGCGGCTGGATGTACTTGAAGAATCTTCATATTTTTTGTGAGTCTGTACTTATCAATTCTGTGTGGGTTAGCGCATACCGATCTTGTGTGGGTCAGCACTCACCGATCATGTGTGGATCATTGAATTCTAATCATGTGTGGTTAATCTCTATATATTGTGTGGGTCAACATAAGATCCTATGTGGGTCAACATCATATCTTTTGGACGAAGTAATATGGTCAGGCAATACAGTTGATCATCTGTACTTTCAAACTTAAGTTATAACTGGTGTGAACTGAGTCCTTACCTTTGTGGTATATACCATCATGGTATTCTTCTGTGTGGCGATACCTTTGTGGTACATTCCTCCGTGGAATTCTTCTATGTGGAGATACCATTGTGGTACTTACCTTCGTGGTATTCTTTCCATCATGGAACAGTTTAATTTCTGGCTAAAGAATTGGGCCTTGTGTTTCCTCATGAATGAGATGAGTATACATGGTAACTGAGGTCTATTAATGGTCATATACCTAAGTAGGTTTGACTGTTGTTTTTCATTATTTGTCATTTATCATTCGTGGATTTTGAGAGGCCTTCAGGGTCTCAGGGTCCCTACTGTGTATCATTATACTCACCCCTGCATGGGATAAACCCACCCCTCATTTTATCCTATGCAGATGACAGACAACACTGATCAAGGCTTAGGGTTCTAGGATTGGAGGCTTCTTGGAGATGGACCATTAGACGAGACGTACTGTAGAGACGATCGTTTGAGAGTTGTACCTACCCTTCAAGTAGGATTCCTGGCGGGTGTTTGCTAGAGATGTTTTTAGTTTTTCTAGTACTTTTCAGTTGGGCTTGTATTCCAGACCATTTACTTAATATACTTGATCAATTTACTATATAGTTTACTTTTTATAGTATCTTTCTATGTTCTTGATATGTGTGAGGTTATAGGTTTAAAGGAAATTCCTTCTTAGTTTTAGGTATATGCCTTTTCGGTGCTAGTAGCTAGCCCCAGGCATATGGAAGGTGGGATTGGGGTAGTCGCAGCACGGGCCCAGGTGGACAGGTCGTGAAAAATATGTATCATAGGAGTTGGTTCTACCAAAGAACATGGACTATGATGTTTTCTATGTTGTAATAGTGTTATGTGTAATGAGTGTGGTTATTAGTTTGGGGAATCCAATGTTGGTGCAGCGGGCGATATATCCATACTCAAGGACCCTGACTTCTAATTTCTGACTCAGTGCATGAAAACACTGACTACATGTGTGTTTTGAAAAGCTCTTATTTTCATAACATAGAGTGAGTTCACCATGTATAACTTATTGACAGTGGCACATCTGTTTCATTTAGGATGCCTCCATAGAGACAGCAAGCCAGGGTTCTAGGTAGATTATGTGATGACAACCCACAAAGTGATGAGGATTCGGTACAATTCCCCCTTTCGGCAGATTTCCCATTAGGTGGTGTACCAGCAACACGACTACCTGTTGGGAAGCTGATGCTACCAGCTCTAGCAGCAAAGGATGCACATCGCATGAGTACATTTCATGGGTTCCACCAATAGAGGCCACCAAGGTTCCGGGGCGAGACATATCCATAGGCGGCCGAGGACTGGATGGAGGCCGTGGTTAGAGTTTTTTGTCTGGTAGGGACAACATTTGATCTCATAGTGATCCTTGTCACTAGTCTTCATTGGGCGGTAGAGGGTAGGTGGTGGAGCATGATTCTCGAGTTTCAGGTAAAGGTCACTCCAATCTGGGTGGACATAGAGAGCCTTTTCAGGGTAGATTTCATCCCAACAACTCTACGCTCAGTGCGTATACAAGAGCTTCTCCACTTGCAGTAGGGTAGAATGACCGTAGATGAGAGTATTCAATGAGGTTCTCCAACATCTCACGCTACTCCACTAACATGGTGAGAGACCCTCTCTTCAGGGTCTAGACCTTCAAGTAGGGAATCATTCTAAATATTAGAGCTTTGATGATTTCTCTTAGCATTCCAACACAGGAGGGGGTGTTAGAGTGAGCAGTCTTAGTAGAGAGTTTCCTTGCTGAGAAGTTACCGACAGTTATACCCACGACCAGAAATCATTTGGTAAAGTCATCTACAGATGGATTTAGATAAATGATATAGAGGTCCAAGAGGACTAGAACTAAAGGTGGATAACCATAGGATACGTGGACAGTTGTGTAGTGCTCTTGAGATAGAGCTGGACTGGTGATGAGAAGGAAGTGTTACTCGTGCGGCGGGAAGGGTCACATTGCTCGCGACTACCCAACCCACCGTACGGACGACCATCAAATGGTCGAGGAAAACCTGGGAAGAGGTGAAAATTTGATCAATGAGGTCTGTAGGCAGGAGTAGGATGTGATAGAGGATCAGGTCATGCGACAGGTGGTGGGAGGCTATTTGAGGTTCTACCGCCACACCCTCTAGGTGGTCCACCACGACCACAAGGAGCAGGTGGATAGGGACGATCTCAGATTTAGCCAGTTGAGGCCTATGACCATGGGGCTCTAGAGATGATTTTATGTATGATCTGTGTCTAATCCAGCTTAATTATAGTACTTATAGACACAAGTTCTAGTCATTATTTTATTTCCACAATCCTTGTTCGGAGCTCAAAGATTCCAGTGGAGCCTTTGGATAGATCCTAACAGCTAGAGTCTCCTACGTCAGCAAATTCAAAGATTACAGGCTGGTTATGGGAGTGTGAGATTACTCTAGGAGACAAGAACATTGGCTGGGATCTCATAGTAGTGGTGTCAAGGCCTTACGACGTCATCTTGGGTATAGACTGGTTATTCACAATCCATGATCAGATTGACTGTATTAGGTGCAAATTACGGTGTGTCTGCACTGACGGGACCAGGTTTTCCTTCAATAGTGATAAGGGAAACTTTGCATCACATGATGGAATTAGACGGAGGAGGGTGCATCCAATCACACATCTGTTGGATAGAATTACCCTCAGAGCAGTTTATGTTGAGAGTCCAAGATGTCCTGTAGTGGTGGACCAGTGCGTTGATGTCTTCTCTGATGATATTTTGGCTATCCCTCCTCACATAGAGGTGGAAGTTTTTATCGACTATTACAACTGTCTGACACGAATATCCATGTCAGCATATCAGATGGTACCCACAGAGCTTCGAGAGCTGTGACTATATCTAGAGTACATGCAAAGCAAGGGGTTCATTAGGCCTAGTGTTTCTCCTTGGGATGCCCTGATTTTATTCTCAACGAAGGAATATGGGAGTTTGAGACTCTGTTTGGACTATCGGATCCTGAACTATGTGACCATGAAGAACATGTACCCACTATCGACGATTGTCGATCTCTTTGACCAGTTTAATGGATCATGATGGTTTTCTAAGGTAGACCTTAGGTCTTGCTATCACCGGCTCAGGGTACGAGACCAGTATGTGAAGAAGACCTCTTTCAAATGTTGGTATGGCCACTATGAGTTCTTGGTTATTCCATTTGGCATGACCAACTCCCTAGAAGTGTCCACGGGACTCATGGACTAGATCATTCAGCCATACCTCGATCGATTTGTGGTAGTCTTCATCGACGACATCTTGATATACTCAGCTATAGAATAGGAGCATGCCTATCATCTATAGGTTGTATTGGACACACACTGATATAACATCTTTATGGTATGCTCTTGAAGTTCTAGTTCTGGATACAAGAGGTCCACATTCTGGGACATGTTATCTTGGAGGCTTGACTTCTGGTGGATCCCGCAAATATTGAGGTTGTGCTTACTTGTGACCCACCTAGGAGTGTGATGAAGGTGCAGAGTTTCCTAGGATTGTCCAGATACTACAGGAGGATTGTGCCTAACTTTTCCAGAGTTGCGACACCCATATCATCATTCAAAAATAGAGGCCAAAACTTTGTGTGGTCAGAGAGATGCCAGTGGAGTTTCTAAGAGCTGAGGTAGAGACTGACGAGTGTCCCCATCTTTAAGCTACTGGATGAGGGCATTGCATATGTGGTTTACTGTGATGCATCAGGGATTGGGCTTGGATATGTCCTGATACAAGAGTGAGCAGTGGTCGCATATTGTTCTCGATAGCTGAGATAACATGTGTAGAACAATGCTACCCATGACATGGAGTTAGTATAAGTGGTCTTTGTCTTGAATATGTGGCAACATTACTTGATGTGTTAGATTTTTATATTCTACTCTGATCACAATAGTCTCCAGTATATCTTCTCTCAGAAGGACCTAAAACCGAAACAATGACATTGGATTGAGTTATTTCAGGATTAGGAATTTGAGATAGTCTATACTCCTTGGAAGGGGAACGTAGTAGCAGATGCGCTCAGCAAGAGACCTGGTATACAATTTCTGAGTGACGCGAGGGATTATCTACATACTTTTCACATATGCTTCTTGGATAGATATGGATCAGCATACCTATAATCTATGACAGTCACCCCCCACTCCATCAGCGAGTCAGGGAGTCACAGCATGGGGACAATGATTGTGAGGCACGGCGTGCTCAGATACCCTCAGGCCATGCACCTGATGGATATTCTAAAGGTGGGGAGAAAGCTATCCTTTTCATAGGACGTACAGTTGTACTAATTGCACTACGAGAGGAAGTGCTGAGGGAGATCCATAAATACCATCAAGAGGTACATCCTGGTGTGGCGAAGATGTACCAGGACCTCCGGTGTCAGCACTGGTGGATAGGGATGATGCAGGCAGTGGTATTGTTTGCTTCATGATGCCTCACATGGAAGCAAGTGAAAACCCAACTTCAGGTTCCAGTAGGCTTATCTCAGTCACTTGAAGTGCCAGAGTGGAAGTTGGATGGAATTCTTGAATTCATGATCGTAGTTCCATGCATGTCCAGGGTTCATGATTCTATCTGGGTGGTCGTTGACTAACTCACCAAGTTATCCCAAATCCTACATATTAGATAATAGGGTTAAGTAAAGGCCTTGGGACGCCTCTATGTGTAGGATACCATACGACATCATTGAGTTCCTTCGATGATTGTCTTTGATCATCATGTTCATTTCACTTCCCAGTTATGGAAGGGGTGTCAGGATGCGTTTGGGATGCAACTTTGGTTGAGCAGTGCCTTCCATCGTCAGACGTATGGTCAGAAAGAGAATACCATTCATATTCTTGAGGACATGCTACATGTTTGCGTCCTTGATTTTGGCATAGCTGGGAGGATTGCTTTCCCTTAGTGGAGTTCGCATACAATAATAGTTAACATTCCACTATTGATATGGAACCATTCGAGGCATTTTACAGTCATCCTTTTAGATCACCTCTTTATTGGACTAACCTAGGGGAGTCAGCACCCATGGAACCATAGATGATACGGGATACCCCGGAGAAGGTGTAGATCATCCATGAGCGGATGAAGGCTTCACACAATGTAAATCACATCTGCCTAATCAAAAAGAAGATCCAAAGTCTAGTGCAAGGATAGGAAAAATTTTTGGGCCCAAGGATCTCATCCCAAATTTCAATAACTATGAACCACATTTAATGGGCTCTAGGACTCTAGTATCATGATATGCACTTATAATAGTGACGCCTTATCATCATTGTGAGGATATTACCTACTCAATTTTTTTTTACAAAACTAACGAGTCAATAAAAACCCTATATGAGAATCTCATGGCTTGTAAAACAGGACCCAAACATCAAATAACTAGTCCTTGGGATCATAAAGTCCTCCATAGTCCGCTGACCCAATCATGGAATATCAAAAAAACAAGAATGACTCCAATCATCTTGATCATCCATTACCACCTTAAATCCTCCTAACAAAAACCAGCCGATAATGAATTTAAACTAATACAAAATTAGGGTGTACATATATTCTATTAATATATGAAATGTGTCTTCTCTCATACCATCCAAAACAATATCAAACTCATGCCTTCAAGACTATATGAACGAACACCGTGTTTGGCTGCACATAAAAAAAAAATTGGAACTGTTGAGATATGAATCAACCATATCCTAGGATAACACGCATGAGGCACCATCCTTGTTTCCAAAAATCTCAACTCAAGCAGGATACCCTGCAAGGGGATCATAAAAAAACAGAACCTCATGATAAGGCCACAAAAAGAAACCACAACTAGTCTCACAACTCAAAGACTAAACATTAATCTCTGAGAAGGAAAATCTCATGAAACACCATACAGAAATAGAAATCCTCAAGCCCAACCACATCGAGATGGAAAACCCCAAAAAGCACCATTTTTGAAGGGTGACCTCATGCTAAAATATGATCCTAATGGAATCACTTAATTTGGTCTATCGGACCTATATCATGATCACACATTGACACCCCAACCAATTTTGAAATCATATGATGTCGTCCTATCCAAAAGGCACCTAACAAACTACATGTGGAGAAAACAACAACAAAATCTCATCAAAGAATTGAACCAATCATTAATTTTTTAATCTACCCAAAGAACCTCAAATGAAAAAACCTATAATCCTCAATAAACTATGATTAGAAATCCCATAACCATTTCCAAAACTCACTACACATAACCCAACCTCTAAGAGGATTCTAAAACAACAACATTAATGAGTCATCCCAAAAAAAGACATCTTAATAGAAAAAATCAACCAGATGGACTCTAAAATATAAAATAATTGCAACATTGTGGTCAATGTTGAGGAATGATTCGACCAAACTACACACAGGACCATTCGGACTTTGGACCCCATAGAAACCCAAAATTGATGGCTGGAAAAATTATATGGATTTTACTTTTGAGTTCACTATGTGTACTCTCATAGGTGTACCTTGTCATGTATTCATACATGTCCATGTCACACATAGGGTCAACACATATACTAGTACATCAGAAAGGCATACATGGGGTCTAATCGTGTTCTATTACATTTCCATTTTCCCCTCACACGGAATGTCTTCCCATGTACTCAACTACATGGGAATGTACCACTACATGGTGTGTACTTCGAGAACATGATCTGCAGTTCCAAAAGTTTTTTCTGCCCAGGTACTTGGATACATTTCCATGTATAACTACACAATGTTTAGTTAAGGTACATGGCATGTTTAGAAAAAAAATACACAATCCCAAGTACTCAGACACATGACCAAGTACTAATATATGGTTTGTACTTCTAAAAACACAGAATTCTATGAATATGAAGAAAAGATAGTGAATGTTCATCAGTCCAAACACTGTGTGATCAGCATTTCCAAATTTGAAACCATTATAAACCTTATGAAAACCTAGATTAACACATAAAACATGTATATCGACAGTAAAGGGGTTACTAAAAACAAAAAAATAGTGAAACATAAATACAACTAACCAATTATGATTTATTGTGGAAAAAATATTTAATGATAATGTTCTAGTGGAAACTAATTAAAATTTGATCTGATCTGTGTTCCACATCTACTGTATGATTGTCTAACTCATCTGGAGCTCTATTGGGACAACTCCCTCTCCATATCCCTCACTCCCTACCTCCAAACCCCTCTCATACCTCAATTATGATGATGATAATACCCAGGGGAGTATGAAAAAATCAATACAGGTTAAGTGAGAAAATAATAGTAAAAAAGGGGAAAAGAGGAATGAGAAAATAAAGAAAAAGAAAATAAAAGAAAAAAAGAAAAGGGATCTCTGTTTCGCTTCTTGACATAAGGATACACCTCACCTAAAAACATCCTCCCATTTTTTATTCATTGGCGATGTTATAATTTCAATATGATTCTCTGAGTTGGGGATATATTTTATTGTAAATGCACAAACAATTATAGTTACTCGATTATTTTATATTCTGTTAAAATTCAAACAGCTGGTAATTCGAAAAAAATACCACCCTTTGGTAATCATTATATTTCAGTACAAATAAAGTATTCATAAATATTAAACATGTTTTCACAATGGGAAAATTTCTCATACTTTCCCTCGAACAACACCTAGGAGAAAGCAATTCAAATTTCCCATATTTTTCTCAAATCTTAAAGATATTTTTCATGAAGAGATACCCACCATTAACGCTTCTCACCCCCATGAATTCTCGAGACTCTACCAGCTACCGGGATTTTCACTAAACACTGGCACTTTCATCATAACCATTATAGGTCATCAAATGAACAAACATCACCAATGACTCCCCTACAAATAGTTATATTAAACTAGGCCTCATCTGATGCTCCTCCCCATTGAAGTAAATGTTCCATATTGGTTGGTGAACAATCCTATATGTTGTGAATTCTTCTTCTTGATGATATGAAGATCTTAAATAGAAGGATCCAAAAGAAATGTCGCTATGAACGCTTAGCTCCCACAAGCTAGTTAACATTATGGTTACTTTTATGACACCTCTAGCTTCAATATCTGAAGGTATAAAGTATCAATATTACACTCTTAAACTATTCATATACATAAAAAAATTATTATCAAATGAACCCTTATCATCGATCCTATGCTAAACACTAATCATAACAGCCCAAGATCCACGCACTACCAAATACAATGGTTATACATGGAAAACATTCTCACACAATAGTTATACTACCAAACACCAACCACTTACTATTCCTAGATCACTATAAAAGACATCCCCACACTCAAATAACCTATTAAAATAAGGAATACATTAGTTAGAAGCTTATGGTTCACTCTCCAATATAATGTTTTACTTACACTTCACCTCGTGCATTTACCTCATGAACCAACCAGTATTATTGCTAGCCAATGTGCACATTCCCCTCACTCAATAAGTACATTAACCAAAAGGCCAATCCAACCCCCACTCTCCTCCTTACATTAAAGTGATTCTCCAAAAATCCATCAAAAACTCTCATTATATTATAATCCATGATCTTACAATCCTTGGATAACGAACCAAAAAACACAAACCATGCTCCTAACATAGTTCAGTTCCAACGAACTCGAGTACCCTAGACACTCCAAAAAAACCAGTTTTATTTCTCATGCTATGATACACTAAACAAGAACTCCCCACTCCAGATTTGATTCCAAACCATGAGACACTATCCAAGATCTAAACCCACTACCCATGGAAAGACAAAAACTAAAAAAGGATTGGAATCAAACTAATCCCAACATTTCAATCCATTTAATAAGTCAAGAACAATCCCAGTGCTCTAAATCACAATTCCAAGGAAACCTTGGCCTCACCACAGAACTTCATAAGGAAACCATAGATATAGGGATTCTTGATCTCGATCTATATATTTGTCAAACATTCGTGAATTATCCAAGCCAAAAAATTTATCATGGAATCCCAAAGCCTATACCAACAAACAATGAATTATTTGCATCGCTCAACTAACAGATTTCATCACTATCACTAGTGATCACTATCTAAAGGATCCATGTGACATGTCATATGAGAAATGTTCGCATGGTTCCATTGAGTAGAATGAAACCAAGAATAAATATTAGAAATTTTCATATAGGTTGTGGGTGACACTTTAAAGAAATGAACCTCTATCTTTAGTAAAAAAAACAGTTAGAAAAATTTCCCAAGGATCCTACATTCCTTTCATGATTCTTGAAGACATACCTCTTTCCATTAGGGAAAATTCTAAAAATCATAAATCACGAAATCCATCAACACTATTGAATCACCCTAGGTGATATGAATAGAACCATACTAGTGGAACTAGAAATAGAAATCCCATATGCCTATTACATTATATTTTGTACTAGAATAGGTTTTCATGACTCACTTTACCGATAACCATCACATGTTCCTATAAATTGATAAAACTCATGCCTATTAGCTCCCCACATAGTAAGTTAATGAAAAAAAATCACTGATGCAATTTTTTTAGGAACCATCATGGGTCGACCCAACCCATCACACAATTTTGCTTGCAAAAAGGCCTGAAGTGAACCTTCCCATTTACTAGATGTTTTTTTCATGAGGTGAGGTACTATAAGGATAATGTGGGGAGACTATTAACTCATATCATAGAAAAAATAATAATAAAAAAACTAAACACATACATATCCACGAACATCAGAGTACACATAAATAATTAAATAATAAAATAGAAGAAAATTTAATAAATTTATTATTGTGTACATGCTAAAATAAAAACATAAATATACTCGTCTTCCACTAGGGAGACTACACATAGAAAATAAAATACATAAAATAAATACATGAGGCTCTATAAATACTCTCCTCTATTTTACATACCAACTCTCCGTGACTATTGAACAACTCCAGTACAAAACTCAGTTCCACATGAGCATTCATGTCTAAACAATTAACATTGGGACTCTTCTAGATCCACCACATCCTATTCCAAAAGCTAAAAAAATATTGAATTCATTTAAATAGATGTGAATTAATAGGGGTGAGAAAAAAATCCAAGAATGCAACCACCAATGGTGGTCCTAAAATCATCTATCATAACATATATATGAAACACATAATATAAAAAACCTAGAATAACGATTACTATAATAATAAATGGATTAAATATAGAAAATAAAACAAAAGTGGTAAACAAAAGGAAAATATCCAACCACGGGTTATAGCCTCACACTGAAGGTAAATCTATCATCTCTCTATCCCCAACGAGAGGAATTGTGAAACATGGATAACACTATAGAAACCTCAAGTTTGTCTACTTTTTCAAGAACAAGATACAACTTACAATAGAAGAAAAAACATGATGTAAAGGACCTTGGATCTCATCCGAAAAGACTAAAATATTAAAGTGAATCTGCAATTTTATAGGAATTCAATGAAATGATATGAACTATTAGTAGGGGATAATTTTAGACCATTGGAGGACATTCCATTGCATTTAAAGTATCATAGAACGAACTATGTTATAAAGAGCCAACCATCAAATCTCCATGCTAATTGAAAAGCCCCAAAGACTCACATAACTAGGTCATAGGATCATAAAGTCAACCATTATCCACTAACCATATCCATGGTGATCATCTAAAATTGGGTGTCTAGACTCATCTAGGACATTCATTATCTCCTTAGACCATCCTCGAAATAACTAACTTACTGAGACGATAAATTAATTCAACCTCAGGACCAACACCCAGTCCAGTTATATCCTAAAGGACTCCTCTATTTTACAGTCATGATCAAGAAAACCCTTCAAGACACCATGTAACAACCCATGATTTATATAACAAAATATTACAATTTTTTACATTAATATTCAATACATTTTACAAATACACACCCATGGACTGTAAAGAATTAGCTTCTTTGGAGACTAGATACACAGTCTTCTTATTTCGTGAAATATCTTCAATATATCTCACTAATATCATTATATTTAATAACATTCATAGAAATAACCAACGTAAAATAATTCTTCATAACCATTGGAAGGAAATATAATAATGTGTCAGAAAAATTACTTAGTAGGGGTAAACACGGGAGATGTCAATTGATGATCATATGAAAGAATAAGATATTAATATGGGTATGAAATCATAACCATAACATAAAAAGTTAATAAATTTCATAAACATGATTCAATGCATAAAACTCTATCATTAAAAATGATATGAATCATAAGAGTGACAAATCATCACAAATAAATCGTGAACCATATGTTCATATAATAAATGTGCAGCACCATCATTGGTAATTAATGATTTCATGTGTGCATACTTTTGTGGGAGATGATAAAGACTTTTTTTAAAATTATAAGCTCTTATAGATAATTTATAAACACCTGAAACTTATAGGTTTTGGGTGTGTGATTTTTTTGATACATAATAAAAATTTAGTTAAAATGGTGTAATGCATATTTGTGTCATGGTAAGTTCACCTCATTAAATTTCACATATGATGAGGTTAAATGTAACGACCCAATGTTTTCAATGGAAATTTGATTCTTATAAATATGTCATAAAAATCACATTAAAACACAAAATAATGATCTACATAGTGCGAAGTGATCTTTAGACATACGTTTGTCACTTTTCTATTTGGAATTTTGAAAATCCGGCATACACGGTTGTAATCAATAAGTTATTTGGAGGCTGATAAGAAAAACATAATTTTTGGTGATTAGTAACCTACCCGTATGAATAGTAACAAACCCTTATGAACAATGATATACCCTAATGAATAGTTACCTCACTTATGATAGTATAAAAATAATGTTTATGTTGAATGTATGACATACATATATTTTAGAATAAGTTAATGAATGTATTAAAACTGATTTTTGATAATAAATAATGATTTTAATTAAATATTAAAATAATAATATTTAGAAAAAAAAGTTTGAATAATGGACTTCATTTTTTGTTTCTAAACGTCGAAAAATGGTTGGGGTGAATTTTTGGGATTTTTCTGAAATAATTGAAAATTTTGATGAATAGTAAAATACGGTAATTTACCGTATATGTACATTATAAGATAAATATACTATTCCTAGAATCATGGATGATGTAACGACACTGGTTTGTGATTAAAATGCTAAATTTACTATTTTTGGTCAATGAATCATCAATATTCCTTATCTCTAGGGAAATTAATAAACTATTTAAAAAATAATTTTGAAAACCCTCTCCTACCCCACTATAAATACCCCCTCTCATTTCCTCTTTCCCTCATATCTCTCAATCCTTTTTCCTAGCCACAATTCTGCCAAATACCCTCCCAATATCCTTCCCCACGTCCAAGTCTTTCGGGTCTTTCATAAAGACCAAAATCAAACCCCCAAAGAGGAGTCTCAAAGAGAGGAGATGAAAGGGTAAGAACCCTCTTTCGTTTTCAAGTGTTTTGTTTTCATTCTCTTTCTTTTCATATACCCTATTCCCCTTCCCTTATCCAAAAGGCACGAAAACTCCATAATATCAAATATTCTAGATGCTAATCATGTTTATGGAAAATTCAAGCATCATGATTCTCCTCCTCTCCCTCACGTTCTAGAATTAAAACATCGTCTGTGATGTGTCAAATTACCGACATCATGGATAATATGTTTTCAAATTGTTTTATCATTTTCATTCTGGTCCTGAAACCATTTATGATATGGTAGAACCATATTATTAAATATGTTATATGTATTATTTATTATTCTTTAATCCTCATACACTCATGATATTAAACAATAATACAAAACAAGTGAATTGTGCGAAAAATCGTTAAAATTAATTCAAGTGTTTATCATTAATGTTTAATGTAAAGGTTATCTTTCACTCTAATTAACCAATTGAATTTTGTAACCATATAACCAACTGGATGTCCACTAATGTTATATAACTTCAATTGTGGACAACCACTTTCATCATACAAATAATTTGAACGTAAATACAAATGAAACGATCATTAAAACAAATGAAACAAATGGACCCAAACAATGAAATTGAACCTTGTAATCAATCAAAATGGGTATAAATGAACTTAAAAATGTTATAATGAATCTTTTACATTTAGATAAGGTTCTGTAACTATTGATTAATAAACCTAATTTTACTATTCAGTTAATTAATATCATGTGGAGAACACCAACGGACCTAAGGTAAGGGATCCT
Organism: Viscum album; assembly: GCA_963277665.1. Taxonomy (NCBI): domain Eukaryota; kingdom Viridiplantae; phylum Streptophyta; class Magnoliopsida; order Santalales; family Viscaceae; genus Viscum; species Viscum album. Next base: position 188,498,960 of record OY728144.1, read on the forward strand.
CTCAATTTCACTCTTATTCAAGATTTTTCACTATGATAGGACATGTTGTGTGTAATTATGAATATGGGGTATGATTTATAACCTCCCCTATACTTACCTATTTATGTATAAGTGATTATAATTCACTTTCCTCTATCACTAATCCCCCTTAAGTACTCCCAATACAATACCGATAATCCGTAAAGAATTGTACCCGAACCTCTTTTATTCCTCAATGTTGTCTTATCTACCTTTCTATGAAAATGATTTTATCTTATTTTTTCATGTTCATACTCCAAATTTTGTGTACATGTTTCAAGTTTATTTATCAAGACTCTTTCTTCACTCACTTTTGGGGATATGTATGCTTTTAAGTGATTCTCTCCTCATTACATCCCGATAAGTGAACTCGTTTTAAGGGAACTTCCTGAATTTTTTATATTATCAAGTGTACTCTATCATATATTTTAAGTCACCTTTGTCTTTATAAATTCAGTATTTTTATTATAAAAACCCTCCTGTTTTACTTCTGGTTTTGTAAAAATATTATGCCTCTTTTCGTTTTAAGAGATATTTGATGTTTTCTTAAACCGCACAAAAATGTTTTGACTCAAAGATTCCTAAAAACTATTTTTACATGTTATCACTTCAGTTTTTGTATATCTTGTCATGATTTATGACTTTAGACATTATTAATGTCTATTTATGATATAATTACTTCCTTTCATGGATTCTTGTATGTTACGTCCCTTTTTATTATGCTTCATGACATGATTGTGTGCCCATTTCTTTCCTTGGTTACTCTTATGTTTATGTATGATTGATTATGTGAGATTCTTATGTGGCAAGAATATACATGAATAATCATAGATGGGTGCTCCCAGATAGTTCTCCAACGTATTGGGTAAAGTTAATGACTCATGAGAAGATTTTGGGAAAACGGTCTGGGCAGTTAGCCTTGGCTTGTGCTACTATGGGAAACAAGATTGGCGGTTAGCCTTGACTCATACTAAAGTCATGTTTAAAGTTGCGTCCACCTCTCTATGAAACTATGCTTATATAATCTCATTCTTATATGATACCATTCTTATTTTATTCCATGTTATTATGATCCCATGATTATATGTTATGATTCCATATGTTCCATGCTTCCAATATCATTATGTCAAGCCTCATAACTCATGTGCTTAATGTTTATTCTTATGTTATTTCCCTTACTGGGATTTTTAGCTCATCCCTTTGTTCAAGTGTTACCCAGGGTACCCTATGCCGATGTAAGAGCTCAAGGGAAGTTAGGAGATCTTTATATAGATTAAATAAAGATGTTTTTTTATCCCCATGTTATCGGTGTTATGTACCTTGTTTCCAAAGTAACTCGACTTAACGATACTTGGATTGTACTCTGATGTATAATGAAGCTTAAAATCATTTTTTGTGTGTAAAAGGATAGGGTCATTATAGTTTGTATCATATGATGGTCTAGTTATTTTTAGAGATTAGTAATAGAGCACCTTAATGATAACCTTAAGTATTAGACTACGTATTAGAAAACATTCCCAAATTTTGGTGAGTATTGAGTAAGTGGTTTATTAAGAAAATACACCTTGTCTGGATACGAGAAGGTAGAGGCGGCTCTAGAACAGATGTATCATAGGGGTAAAACCCAAAAACACCACTTTGATCTAGACTCAAACGAGAACTACTGAAGAAAAACGGGCCTTGATGCACTCTTGGTTACGAAAATCACGAGGGATATGCTTTGGTAGATTCAAAAGCTTAGTAAAAATCATTATTAATGGAAAAAAATTCCCATAAGAATATAAGTTAAGATATATATTGAGGTTAACCTAGATTTAACCTAATGAATCAAAAGCTAGGATATACATCTTCTTTATATGTTTATACTTTTATATTCAATGTTTCTTTTTATGATCAATAGCTAAGTATTAAAGACCACAAATTATATATTCTTTTTCATAGTTAATGGTGGGAAATATAAGAACACGTTCCAACAACCAATGTGATAGACAATGTGATGATTTCTTTAATGATATGCCTAATGTAATAGTAGCAGGTGCTCAAAACTTCATGGAAGTACTTTATCACTTGGCTCGAGTTATGTATAATAACAGGAATCAGGTGGAACGCCCTCCTTTTCCAAGGAAAGTGCAAGTTTCCGTGGAATCCTTCATGCATCAAAGGCCTCCCATGTTTACTGGATCATCTGATCCCCTCCCCGCGGAACAATGAATTAACTCCATTGAAAAGATATTCTCCATCCTCCAGTGCTCGGAAGAAGAGAAGGTGGTACTGGCAGTCTATAATTTTGATGGGGAAGCTGATCAGTGGTGGAAACTGATCATGAATACAAAGTCCCAAGTGAAAATCGATTTCATATATTGGGAGGAATTCAAGAGGATGTTTTTCAACAAATATTTTCCTCAAACCATATGTCTCAAGATGGAAAGAGAGTTCCTCGAACTCAAGAAAAAGGATGACGAGTCCATGGGGGAATATGAAGAAAACATTAAAAGGCTTGCAATGTACACCTCGGGCTATGTCCTGAACACTGAAATCAAGGTAGATCGCTTGTTTAGTAGACTAAAGCCATGTTTATAAAAAGTGTTAGCGATTCAAGACTTTGACTGTTATGAGGACATTTTCCGTTGTTCCCTCTATAATGAAATTGAGATTGGAGACTCTCAGTTGTCTCCTGGGCCCAGTGACAAGAAGCGGATGATGGAAAACAACATGGGTGGTCCATTAACCAAATCCCATGATGGAAATAATCCCAAAAATCCTCTTTGAAAATATTGTGGGAAGAGGCATCCTAATAACTATATGATGGGATCCAAGAATTGCTTCAAATGAAAAATGTTTGGTCATCTGGCCAAGAACTGTAGAAGGGGTATGAAAAATCCCACTAATGTTGAAGAAGAAAGGAAGGTTCAGATCAACACTCAACCTGCAGTGCAGTGTTACAACAATAGGGAACTTGGGCATTATGTGAACAGTTTCCCTAAGTCGAGGGTTGTTGGAGGCAATCAGCAAGAACCTCCATGGAAATAATGAAGGGATTATGCTATCACTACCACTGATGTGGAGTTAGAAAACAGTGTGGTGATAGGTACACAAGTTATTCATTCAATAATAGCGAAGGTACTATTTCATTTTGGTTTTACGCATTCTTTTATATCTTTCAAGATTAGTAGAACTATTCATACACCACCTCAAAGTTTGGAGGAAAAATTATCTGTGAGAATAGAGAATGGGGAAATCATTGTGTCCCTGGTTTATAACTCCTCCCCAGCTAACGTTTGTGGGCTGAACCTCCCATAAAACCACGTAATACTTATTTTAATGGAGTTCGATGCTATCTTGGGCATGGATTGGATATCATTGTACAAGGACAACATCAATTTTTAGGAAAGGGAGATCACATTTCACATCCTGAAGCATACTATGATTCTTTACATGTGTAAGGAAGAATATGAGAGACCTTTATAATCTTCGTCTCAGGTTTGGATACTACTTCCTTGTGAGAAATCATATCTAGCTTAAATGATTGAGATAAAGGATATATTTATTCTTGAATTCACGCCCATTGTGAGGGATTACACTAATTTATTCCCTGAATAATTTCATGGACTTACTCTTGATTGAGAGGTTCAGTTCTCAATTGAACTTATCCCCGAATCTCATGCAATCTGAAAGAAACCTTACAGAATGGCCCCCATAGGGCTGGAAGAGCTGAAGAAGCAGTTACAGGAGAATATAGAGAAGGGTTTTATACACCTGAGTGCTTCACCGTGGGGTGCTCCAATACTCTTATTCAAGAAGAAGGATGGATCAATGCACCCCTGAATTGATTATAGTGAGCTCAATAAAATCATGATAATGAATAAGTATCCCCTTCAATGGATAGATGACTTGTTCGATCAGCTACGTGGGGCCAGTAACTTCTCTATGCTGGACCATCGGTCAGGATATCACCAACTAAAGGTGAGGAACGAAGCTATTATCATCACTACCTTTCGAACAAGGTATGGACACTATGAGTTCATAGTGATGCCCTCCAGATTCACTAATGATCCATTAATTTTCATGGATTTAATTAGTAGAGTCTTTATAGATTACCTCGACAAATTTGTGGTGGTCTTTATTTATGATATTCTGATATACTCCAATAGCAAGGAGGAACACGAGGAGCATTTGGAAATTGTGTTAAAGACTTTGCGAAGGGAGAATTTGTATGAAAATTACAGCAAATATGAGTTCTGGATGGAGGAAGTATCATTCTTCAGGCATGTTATCACCAACAACAGGATATTTGTGGACCCTTCCAAGATGAAGGAAATTGAAGAGTGGCACTGACGAACATATGTAACGGATATCCGCAGCTTTTTGGGTCTAGCTGGTTATTAACGATGATTCGTGAAGAACATTTCATGATTTTCAAACACAATGACCAAGCTGACGTGAAAGGAAGTAAAGTTTTTATGGACATAGGAATGTGAAGACTGTTTCAAGGAGTTGAAAAAGAGTCTTATCACTACGCTAGTACTCACACTCCCTAATAGTGGAGAACTCTTTTGTGGTGTATAGTGATGCTTCTAAGAAGGGATTAGGCTGTGTGCTGATGAAAAATGATAAACTGATATCCTATGCCACAAAGCAACTGAAAATCCATGAGAAAAAATATCCAATGCATGATCTGGAGTTAGCGGCTGTGATCTTTGCCCTGAAAATCTAGCGGCATTATCTCTATGGGGAGAAGTGTGAGATATATACTGACCACAAGAGTCTTAAGTATATATTCACTCAAAAAGTGTTTAATATGCACCAGCGAAGATGGATAGAGCTCATCAAGGATTATGACTACGCAATCCACTACTATCTCAGTAAGGAAAACAAGGTGGCAGATGCTCTATGTAGAAAGGATCTGCCATCTTTGTTAATGATGAGAATTGAAAAGGATCCGATCTTCTTAGATTTGAAAAGGATGGACATGGGAATCAATAAGGGAGAAACATCATCAATCATTTCTCAAATGATTTCTCAACCATCCCTCTTGGAGTGAATAAAGGATGCTCAAAGAAGAGATGTGGAAATTCAGAAAATGGTGGAAGCTGTTAAAAATGGGAAATCCCCCGATTTCAAAATTGATGAGGAAGGAGTTGTAAGATTTGGGACACGATTATGTGTACCATCCGATCCAGAGATAAAGAAGGAGCTATTGAATGATGCACATAGATCGACCTTCTCAATCCACCCTGAGAGCACAATGATGCATCGAGATCTCCAAGAATACTTTTTGTGGAACAATATGAAAAGGGAGATGGCCGAATATACATCAAAGTTCATCGCATGTCAGCAAGTGAAGGCTGAGAGACAAATGTCTAATGGGATGATGCAACCACTACCCATACCAGTATGGAAGTTGGAAATATCACCATAGACTTTGTCACTGGACTTCCAAGGAAATCTAGAGAAAAAAATGCTATATGGGTCGTTGTGGATCGTCTTATGAAGACAACTCACTTTATCGCGATTTGAGAGGATTTCTCATTAGATCAAAATTAATGAATTTACATCAAATAACTGGTAAGGCTGCATGGAGTACCACTGTCTATTGTATCCGACCGTGATCATAGATTCACCTCAATGTTTTGAAAAAGTCTCTAGCATGCTCTGAGAACTGAACTGAATTTCAGTACGACATATCATCCTCAAACTGATGGACAGTCTGAGCAAACTATTTAGACACTGGCAGAAATGTTGAGACCATGTTCAATTGAATTCAAAGGATGATGGGAACAAAATATTAAACAGGTTTAATTCTCATACGACAATAGTTTTCACTCGATCATCAGAATGTTACCATATGAAGCCCTTTATAGGAAATGGTGCAGAACACCGACATGATGGGATGAAGTCGGTGAGCGTAAGCTGCTAGGACCTAAAATGGTCAAAGAAATGGTGGATAAGGTGAAAACCATTCAGTAGAATATCAAGGTAGCCCAAAGTCGACAAAAGAGTTTTGCAGATAACCGTTGACGTGACCTTGAGTTCAAAGTTGGAGACATGGTTTTTATATTCATTTCTCCGTGGAAGAAGGTCATGAGGGTTGGGATCAAAGGGATGTTAAGTCCCAGGTACATCGCCCCCTTCGAGATTATTGATCGAGTCAGAGTTGTGGAATATCGACTGGAACATCCACCTACCTTGTCAAATGTACACGATGTCTTTCATGTATCCCTCTTAAGGAAGTTTATACCAGACCCTTCACATGTACTCTCTTCCGAGGTGGTACAATTAGTGGATGATCTTTCCTATGAGGAGAAGCCAGTGAAGATCTTGGGTCGTAGAGACAAAGTTATACATAACAAGAATACTCATCTGGTCACGATACTATGGAGAAACCATAAGTACGAAGAGGAAACATGGGAACTGGAGAAACCAATGGAGGAAAAGTACCCACATCTGTTTTTGGCCAATAATTTAAAATAAAATTTCGAGGGTGAAATTTCTTAAGGGGGGAAGAATGTAACGACCCAATGTTTTCAATGGAAATTCATTTATTATAAATATGTAATAAAAATCACATGAAAACACAACATAATGAACTAATAAGTTCTAAGTGATCTTTAAACATAAGTTTTTCACTTCTGTGTTTGGAATTTTTAAAATCCGGCATACACGGTTGTAATCAGTAAGTTATTTGGAGTTCGATAAGAAAAATATAATTTTTGGTGAATAGTAACATACCCTTATGAATTGTAACATACACTTATGAAAAGTGATATACCATAATTAATAGTAACCTCACCTATGATAGTATAAAAATTATATTGAAGTTGAAATTATGACATAACTGTATTTTAGAATAAGTTAATGAATGTATTAAAACTGGTTTTTGATAATTAATATTGATTTTAATTAAATATTAAAATAATAATATTTAGAAAATTATTTTTGAAAAATAGACTTCATTTTTTGATTCTACATATCGAAAAGTGGTTGGGGTGAATTTTTGGGATTTTTCTGAAATTCATGAAACTTTTGATGAATAGTAAAATACAGTAATTTACCGTATATGTACATTATAAGATAAATATACAATTCCTAGCATCATGGATGATATCACCACCCTTGGTTCGGAATCACATGCTAAATTTACTATTTTAGGTCAAAGAATAATCACTATTCGTTGTCTTCAGGGAAATTAATAAACTATTGAATAAACAATTGGGAAAACCCTCTCCTCCCTCACTAAAAATACCCCCTCTTCTTACCTCTTTCCCTAAAACCTCTCAACCTTTTTCCTATCCAAAATTATGCCAAAATACCCTCCCATTCTCCTTACCCACGTCCAAGGCTTTCTGGTCATTCCAAAAGACCAATATCAAAGCCCCTAAGAGGAGTCTCAAAGATAGGAGATCAAAGGGTAAGAACCCTCTTTCGTTTTCAAGTGTTTTGTTTTCATTTTACTTCTTTTCTAATACCCTCTTCCCATTCCCTTATCCAAAAGGCATGGATGTTCTAGAATCTCATATATTCTGGAAGCTAATCATGTTTATGGAAAATTTCATGCATCATTCTTCTCCTCCTCTCCCTCACGTTCTAGAATTAAAACATCATCCGTGATGTGTCAAATTACAGACATCATGGATAATGTGTTTTCAAATTCATTTATCATTTTGTTTCTGGTCATGAAACCATTTATGCTATGGTTGAACCAGATTATTATATATGTTATATATACTATTTATTATTCCATAATCCTCATACACTCATGATATAAAACAATAATACAAAACAAGTCAATTATGGGCAAAATCGATAAAATTAATTCAAGTGTTTATCATTAATGTTTAATGTGAAGGTTCTATTTCAATATATTTAATGAAATGAATATTGTAATAATTTAACCTACTAGATTTCAAAAAATGTTATATAATGCCAATTTTGGACAACCACTTTCATCTTACAATTTATTTGAACCTAAATACAATTTAACCGATCATTAAAACAAATGAAACAAACAGACCCGAACAATGAAATTGAACATTGTAATAAATCAAAATGGGTATAAATGAACATAAAAAGGTTATAATTATTCATTTAAATTTAAAATTTTTTCTATAACTATTGAATAAAAAACCTAATTCGACTATTCAGGTCATTAATATCAAGTGGAGAACACCAAAGGACCTATGGTAAGGGATCCTCTCAATTTCACTCTTATTCAAGATTTTCCACAATGTTAGGACATGTTGTGTGTAATTATTAATTATGGGGTATGATTTTTCACCTCCCCATACTTACCTATTAATGTTTATGTGATGATACTTCCCTTTACTCTCTCACTAAGCCCCCTAAATTACTCCTGATACCATGCCGATAATCCGTAAAGAATTCTACCTTAACCTCTTTTATTCCTTCGGGTTGTCTTATCTTCCTTTCTACCAAAATGATGTTATCTTATATTTTCATGTGAATTCTCTAAATGTGGTGTAAATTTTCCATGTTTATTTATCAAAACTCTTTCTTCACTCTCTTTCGAGGATATTCATGCGTTAATGTGATTCTCTCCTCATTACTTCCCAATAAGTGAACCCGTTTTAAGGGAACTTCCCGAATTCATTCCTATTATCAAGTGTACTCTAACCTTTATTTTAAGTCACCTTGGTCTTTATAAAATCATTACTTTTATTATAAAAACCCATATGGTTTACTTCTAGTTTCATAATAAATATTATGCCTCTTTTCATTTAAAGAGATATTCGATGTTTTCTTAAACCGCACTAAAATGTTTTAACTCAATGATTACTAAAAACTATTTTTACATGTTATCACTTAAGTTTGTTATTTATTATCATGATTTATGATTTTATACATTATTAATGTCTTTTTATTATTTTATTCCTTGCTTTCATGGACGCTTGTATGTTACGTCCCTTTTTATTATGCTTCATGACGTGATTTTGTGCCCATTTCATTCCATTGATATTCATATGTTTATGTATGATTGATTATTTGAGATTCTTATGTGGTAAGCATATAAAAGAATAAGCTTAGATGGGTGCGCCCAGATAGCACTCTAATGCATTGGGTAATGTTAATGTCTCATGAGCCGATTATGGGAAAACGGTGCGGACGGTTAGCCTTGGCTTGTGCTACTATGCGAAACGAGATTGGCGGTTAGCCATGACTCATACTAAAGTCATGTTTAAAGTTGATTCCACCTCTATATGAAACTATGAGTATATAATCTCATTTTTATATGATCCCATGCATATTTTATTCCATGTTTTTATTATCCGATGTTTATATTTTATGATTCCATATGTTCCATGCTTCCAATATCATTAGGTCAGGCCTCCTAACTCATGTGATTAATATTTATTCTTATGTTTTATCCCTTACTGGGACTTTTATCTGATCTCTTTGTTCATGTGTTCCCCAGGGTACCATATGCGGATGTAAGAGCTCAAGGGAAGTTAGGATCCCTTTATGGAGATTAAATAGAGAAGTTTTTTTTATCCCCATGTTATCAGTGTTATGTACCTAGATTCCAAAGACACAAGACTTAACAATCCTTGGATTGTACTCTGATGCATAATTAAGCTTAAAATCATGTTTTTTATGTGTAAAAGGCTAGGATCTCTATATTAAATGTGCTCCATAATGGACTGTCTATTCTCATCTATGTCAATATTTTCTAGAGTAAATCACTTCATCTCATATCCAAGAATTTCAATATTGAATTATGGTGATTCAATATACCACCCATATATGGCCTACCTATAACCCTCCAAGTGTGCATGCCTAGTAGAAATTAAAACATTATCCTTTATTGAACAAATTAATGTAGGTTATAGATGATAGTATATGATACGCATAAAAGGACTACCAATATCTATTTGATGCACATGTTTAGAGGATAATCATCCTACCAAACCCAATTTTCATACTAAAATATATTGGAATTATGATTTACAAATGAATTTCCTTCATACTCAAGTGTTGTTCCATATCTTTTGATTTTATTAATGTGGATATCCTCCATGATGCTAGCTTTGAATCATGTGATTTGAAACAAAACACTCTTATTTTTCAAATAAATGTAAATTGATGATTTTTTATACCATACTAGAACATAAAATGTTTCACACCCCATCTCATTGTGTAAAAATTCATGAGTGTGTGAGGTGTGATAATAGGATATTTGTCTAAAAGGGGTCACTTTCATTAATATAAATGAGAAACGTAATTGATATCCAGATCTAAAATCCCTTTACCAAAATTTCAACTACATAGGGGAGGAAAAATATATATTAAATCAAAAATTGTGATGTCATTTACATTATGTCCCATTTTGAGCTAGCCATTCGTTAGTGACATAAATCAACTACCATTCATAGTTAATTTATTTTCACATTATCAACATCTACCTATGGATAAAATTTAGTTGATTATGCTTATAAAATTAATTATTCCCTCACTTCACTATCCACCATAGATAAATTATCTACTAGTATATCCATAAGAAAAACTAATTGTTGTTTTAGTTTTTATACAACAACTTCCCCTTCAATTAAAATAGGCCAAATCTGATATATCATCTCAAATAACATAAAGGGTGGATAGTAAAGGGGAACCAAAATGATCTAGAACCTCTTCTAGGATAAATTATTCCTCATGTTTTTCATCTATTAACATGTGTCTAATAATTTTATAGAATAAATATTATATTTTTAGTGATTAAATACTTCAAATCCAAAATATTTAAATTACCTAAAACATTATCTTATGTGTCCTTAAATACCATAATAAATCCTCAATGATCATAGAGAATATATAGTTCCACTCCTTACAATAAATCATCTGAAATATGAAAATTATTTTGTGTATAAATAAGATTCATCATTTAATTCCACATAGAATTCAAGCACCAGGATTCTTAGGGGATGAAAATCCTCATCAGACACCCATATCATTATCCTTTCATTAATATCTATTTAACAACACTACTATATCAACCTTAGAGTTACCATAAGCATAACTAGTATTATGTAAGGCCATGTTGGCAAGACGTATATGTTTTCTACTGAGGATAGACCCTGAATTATTTAATTTTGTATATCATTATATTGAATGAAGGAGGGTTATTCATATTACAATTTTTTATTCAACATTAGAACCCATGGTAGGTGATTTTTAACATCACATATCAACCAAACATTCTCATGATATGTGGTTTTAGTATGAGAAATATGATATTAATAAAATTATAATTTTTTTCAATATATTTTATAGATTGTTTCAACTTATCTAGGAATTTTAAAATATATAATAGAAAGTTTAATCCTATATTTAAATAACACACAATTTTTTAAATGGAATTGTAAAGGATTATTAAACATAAGAAACAATGAAAAGTTTATTTGCCTACATGACATATTCTATCTATTTATTTTATTATTTGGAGTGGTTCTATATAATGGAAGTGAGAGAAAATTTAGAAAAAATGAAAATGAGGACACATATATATATAATATATATTTCCTTTATTATAAAGAAAAAATAATCATTAGAATTGAAATAGACTAATATATATATATAGAACTAAATAGTAATCATAGATATTTTATAGTTAGAAAAACCTAATGGTTGTATGGGACTTATTGGAAAAGATAGATCTAATATAAATAAATGATTACATTGTAGAGATTCCTTATATTTGAGAGCGATCTATAAATTAGTACTCTGATAAAACAATATCTATGATAGAAAACAGATCAAGTCTAAAAGTAGTCCGACAATTATTAACACAATTTTAGAAAGAGATCCAAATAAATTATCCAACTGTGTCTGTTGATGGTCAAACATCTCAATAAAAAGTGTAAAAAGATCACTATAATTAGGATAATCAAAATAATAACTTCAATATAGTCCAACAAAAAGAATTTATTATTAGTTATTATTCCAAATGACACTTTTAATCCATTGTTCCATGAAATCATGAGAGAAATAGAGAAATGTGACATCCCCTAAAGTTATCTTCGGAAAAAAGGAAGAATTCCATATATATATTTTTTGTAAATTATTAAATATGAATATCAGGCCCCAACAGGAGGAAGTCCCTAGAAAAAATCCCCCTTTGGCTTAACTAGGGATCATCTCCAACCAATTAATAATTTATTAAGTCTCAAATTTACCATTCGATAAAATATTTGTAAATATTTATTCTCTATTATCATTAATGTGAATCTTCTAAACCACCAAGTGTCTATCATTATTGAATTTTCATATCAATTTATAGTTAACATTAATATGTGTTTATATACCATTAAAAGTGAAGTTCTTTCCCAAGATGGTATTTTAAATATTTAAAAGTAAAATATACATTTACTCATTATAATTGAGGTCATCGATAAAAATATTCATCTGAAACCATTTCTTGTATTCATCTGTAACATTTATAAACTCTAACATAGTGGTAGTTAAAGTAACAAACCATTACAAGTTATATTACTGAGATAGAACTACACTAATAAATGTGTTCAAATAACCTAAATTTGGCATCCATAAATTCAAATATCCCATAATATTTGAATCTATTAATCCTTAAATCATTTGTCTCCCCCTACAAAAAATATATCAAAAGTAAAGGACCATAATGATATTATAACATACACATCATAGATCTCCAATGTTTTCTACCTATAATTTATAGAAAAAACTGACCAAAAAAAGACACATGATATTTATTTGGACTAATATATACCATCACATACATAAAATAACAAAAAATTGATGAAAAATATACGTGCTCCATATCTCCTATCAACTCATAAGTAAAATGATACTTACTATTTCTCAGATAAAAATGTAAAGCAATAGGATTACTACCCACATTGACTCTATCTCAAAATATACTTGGTGTACCTTATCAATGTATATCTCTTTAGATAACCATGATTTCATGGAATTTATGTCACCAAATATATTAATACTAGGAATCTAACACATTGAACCCTAGTTTATCATTCCCAAAAGTAACCAATATTCTTCTTTAATTGGTATATTTTAAAAGAATCATAATAAAAAATAAGAATATAATTAATATAAAGTAAAAAATACAATAAAATAATCATTACTAAATCTTTTAAAAAATGATTAGAATAGGTAAACCTGAATCCATGATGAAAATTGTATGAGTAAATATTTTTATACCACTACCTCGAAGATTACTTCAGACCATAAAAACTCATCTTCACCCTGTATACATAGTCCTCTTTACCTATTTCAAAAAAAACTTCCAACTAATCCATATAAATCATATCCTTTAAATCACCATAGAAGAAATACTCATTCACATACATTGTCTCAACCTATAGATATAAAATACTAGACAAACTCAGAACTTTTCAAATGAAATATATCTTAAAAATAGTAAATAAATTTTCATCAAAATCAATACCCTTCTTCTAATAGAAGACTTTAAAAACTAACATTCACTTATATTAGGGAAAAAACTGAAACTTTAATTCTTATTATGATAAATCCACCAATTTTTTCAATATCTCTTAATTTTATGAAACTTTATCATCACAAAATTGTGGTTTTAATGCAATGATATCATCTCATTACCCGTCATAGTATCCCCTTTTTTCTTCTAATTTATTTTTTGTCACCTTATCAAAATTTTCTGGTTCTCCCCCTTTAGTGAGGAAAATATATTCATTGCAAGTTTTGAGCATAGTGGAATCATGGGAGGGACAATTCACAAATTTTATTTTTTCATTGCTGAGAATCAATATCAAGTCTATTCTGATGAAGAAAAATGTGACAACATAATTGAATTAAATAATATACATGTAAAAGAAGAACATGAAACCAGGAAAGAAAAGATAACCACATGTTTTGTATAACAAATTTAATTAAAATAATAATTACCTTGAAGGAATTATTTCTTCCATAAAACGTTTGGCCACAGATTTTCAGTGTACTGTTGTTTCTTCATAGAATACTAATGTTTGATTCCTGTAGTTGTGATCCATAGGTGCTCCATGTATCTCCAAACATCACCAAATGAGTCTCCGGGTGCTATCATAGATGGTCCTTTCAATTGAAATTCCCACCTTCGATTGTCTTGAGAATTACTTTCAATGCATTCTCCTTGATCTGGAGGATGAGTATCGCTCTCATTCTAAAGAGCATTCTAGGAGAAGGATGAAATATCTAGGCTTGAGATATTTTTCTCCAATCTGTTGTGATCAATGAAATGTTTGGCTAGGATAAGATAGAAATAACATAATTGGATATTTATATCACTAGGGTTATAATAAAATAATTTAACATGTTCCCATATTTATTTTTTAAATTATAGAGAACTCCCATGTAAAATAATAATATTAATATTATTATTATCATTCACATTACTTGAAAATTATTTATTAAATATTATTTAAATAATATTAAATATTTTTATTCCCACTAGAACCTTAAACTCGGTCCGCCAATACTTTGTTATATTTATTAGGCATTGATTAGTGTTTACTTTTTTGATAAATTAAGGTCGCATCATTAGTTTATGATAAATATATATAAATATTACATTCAATAAAAAGAAATTAATATTTATTAATTATTCCACTCACAATATATTCTCTCAAATAACTAGTGTCCAAATAAATGAGATTAGGAATAAATGAATAATTATTAAACAAAAACTGGGAATAATATGTATTCAACATGTTAAATAAATAAATTATTTATCTGAGATACTAGATACTCTTACTGTGTGGCACTATTGGTTTCTTTCTCAATGGCTTTAGGAAAATATGCCTATAGACCAAGGGTAGAATCTACCAACATTCCAAGGCTCCCATAGATAAATAATATAACGCTGCAATGAAATTAACTTCCTATGAAGTCATATCATGTAATATAATCCCATTGTCTTGATATATCTAATCAAGTGGGTTGCATTCTAGGGTCATCAACCCATACATTGGATTTCCTTTTCTTTGACTTCATTGAATTTAACTCTACTATTAAACACTTAGTCCATGTATTTAATTAGGCTATATAATTTCCATAAAAGTGACTAAGATATTAAATTCCAAAAAATGTTTATGTCATTTCTCACATTATGCATTAATGCAGTATTGCAGACGACAGAACTTAAAAATCTGACATCACCGTAAACAGTGTATCATCATAGTTTTCATGAATACATATAAGTGTGTGATTCATAATACTCATAAATAAAAATCATAAATTCTAATGACCATTACAAATATCAACACATAGGATAATCCAATTAATCTTATAAATGTGTATTCCTACTCTCGGGTCTCGTTCTCATAAAATCCTCCATGATATTACCATAGTCATACACCAAGAGAAGGCACCTCAAAGTCCTATATGTCTTCACCCCTGATAGATGGTATTATTTGTGTCCCTCAAATAATATCATCTGGATATAGAACATATATTCATGAATAGTGCTATAGCATTTCAAGGTTTTCATCATAGTAGGGATATGCTATGACCTCTATGCGAGTTAGCTACTCTTAAGACATTGTCACATGAAATGTCAAGAAGAAGAAAAATAATAATTTGATAAGTAGTTTATTAATATTTAAATCCAAGACTACAATTTTTTTATAAAGTAATAAGGATGTTGGTTTAAATGCACCAACTCTAACATATTCCCAATTTAACTTGAGCCAACTACAAACAACCATCAGTCCACTAGATCTCAAATGATATTCATTCTCTTATTGATATAGTCTTTTGGTCATGGGGTCTTCCATGTTCTTTGCCATTCCATCACTACTCCATCCAACATCAACCCTTTGATATAAATCCCTCAAGAGATGATACATCCAAAGTATGTTTGTTGTCTACTGATGTGAACATGTCCCTTTTGAAAGATCCACCACTCCAGTGTTATCAAAATATAATGTCATAATGACTTTACTGATTGGCACCACATCAAGATCCAAGAAAAAGTTCCAATTATAGATGGCATCAATGACTAAATCCAGAGATGCTATATACTCAGACTCCACTATAAAATTGGTGACAAATGGATGCTTTGAACTCTTCCATCTCATAGCTCCTTCGTTGAGACATAAAAAATATCATTATTTCAACATCAGATCATTTTGATCTGTCATAAAATAAGAATCAGCATACCCTTTGATGAAAAGATCTTAATCTCCTCCATACACTAAGAACATATCCTTGGTTCTTCTCAGATACATAAGGATAGTCTTACTGGCAGTCCAATGTTGTTCTCCAAGATCAATGTGATATCTTCCAACCATGCTCTATGAATAGGGACCATCATGTCTAATACAAAACATGTCATACATGACAGATCCTACTACTGAAGCATATGGGTCTTAGTCAGTATATCTTTCTCTTATTGTGACTGGGGACACATATTCTAAGAAATATACAAGTCATGTGGCAATGGAACCAATACACTCTTTGATTGTTCGATACTAAATCCTTTTAGTATCTAGTAAATCTTTTTACTTTGACTTAGTCCAAGAATCTTCTTTGATATTTCACAAATGTTCATGTCCCCTATAATGTAGTTTTTTTCACATAATTCCTTCATTGATATGCACTTTTCAACTAATCTTTAACTGATTGTAATAATGGTATGAATTATCAAATTAGCAATATTTCAGAAACATACACTACTATGAAAACATTCAAATTCCCATTAAACCTCTTATAAACACATGTATCACATTTGTTCTTAATGAAACAAAATTCTTTTAGGGATTCATCAAATCAAGTTTTCCATGACCTGTATGCTTTCTTAAATCCATATATGGATCTCTGCAACTTGAAAATTTGATTTGGAATCTCCTGGAGTCATAAACCCTTCTAGTTATGTCATATAGATATATTCTTGAAGGTTTCAATTAAGGAATTTAGTTTTAACCTGAATCTACAAAATCTCATAAACATGGTAACCTGATACCACAATTATGATTATTATGGATTTAAAAATGGAAAATGGAGGGACGATTTCATTATAGTCAATTCATCGATGTTGTTTAAACCCTTTAGACACTAGCCTTGCTTTATATGTACATAAATTACCTTCCATGCCTAGTTTTCTTTTAAATACCCATTCGCATCCAATATGCATTACATCAACTAGTATATCAACCAGAACCCAAACATGGCTATGATAAATGGAATTCACCTCAGAATTCATATCTTTTAGGCAAATTATATCTTTTGATCATTTTACTACTTCTTTATAGGAGATAAGTTTATCATTTTCCAACAATATTGAGTCACCATCCTCTGTGACAAGGAAGCCATATCTCCCTGGTTCACTTACCTCTCTTACACTCATACACAATACTTTTATTTCAGGATCCAATTCTTCCATGGGGGCCTCTAAATGTTGGTTCTAACTAACTCTTGTTTATCTTGAGAAGAAAATTCTTCAAATTATGTTTTTCCCCCACTACACTTTTTTAGGATGTTCACCCTCCTAATAAAGATGGTTTCTCTAGAAATAATCATGTTCTTGTCTGAGGGGGTGTATAGGTAGTATCCATATGTTTGGGGATTTTCCAACAGTCATTTTGTGTCATAGGGTTAGGGATTATTCCACATACTCATTCCCTTAGAATATTTATAATCATGATCTTGGGGGTTC
This sequence comes from Viscum album, assembly GCA_963277665.1. Lineage (NCBI taxonomy): Eukaryota > Viridiplantae > Streptophyta > Magnoliopsida > Santalales > Viscaceae > Viscum > Viscum album. The sequence goes on from OY728144.1 coordinate 188,516,649, forward strand.
TGATCCACCTCCTTGAACAATGATTTCATCACCTAAATGATTTGATATGTTGTTTTGATACTTTGAATGTAGGTAATTCCCCTTCGCTGGTTTATGTGTTGGTTTATGAATTTCATTGGACGTTTTTGCATACAAGAATTATCCAAGATGTGATGATGTCACTAGGTTTACCCATAATGATAGATAAAGAAATAGAATATACAAGGTAAGTTAAATTTTATAGATTTTTTTTTCAAATTGATTTATGTTCAACAAAGGTAGATATAAATTTCTTATCTACTAATGATGAGGAGTATGAGTTACGGATTATCTATAAATGTTTTCCAAAATTCAATCTGGAATGTGGGGTAATTGGCCATGAAAGTAATGGTTACATGAGACTTATGGTCTGTGATTTTCATTATTCACATTTACATAATAAAAATATTTGGGTGAATAATGGATTGAAGTCATCTCAGATTGGTCTGGGTGAAGAGAAACTTGTAGAAGGTGTTTCTTGTGAATCTATTGTGGTAAATGAAGGAAATGCGGCTGAATAGAAAAATCTATATGTAGTAGTGAAAATTATTGATTATGTTTTTCATGACATTGTCATTATAGGGGAAAAAATAAATACCATTCGACTGAGCAACTTACCGCATAAGAGCACAATGTTGATGATGTTTTCTGGACATTGATAGATTACATGAAAGAATCAAAATACTCTTATTTATTAAGCCATAGAGGTATCCCCACTTGATGCCAGTTTAGAACTTGTGCAACGCTCAAATGGGAATAAATTAGGGTCGTGAGTTGTTGTTGATAAAGATCTCAGTGCTTGTGATGAGTCTCTGAGACCAATCTAAATGATTCAAAAAATGAGGGTCGTGAATGCATCTTCTCTGTCAGAAAGGTTGGACCTTATTGAGAGGGAATGGGGTCCACAAAAAAGGAAGTGGATTGTGGATAATTAATGGTTTCAAATGATTTCTAGGAAATTAGGTTTCGAACCTGAATCACCTAAAGGTTCTAAATTGAAAAATAATCAAGAAATTGTCACTAAGGTCAACAGTTTTAATGTTATTGATTCTCTAAATGATGATTCAAGTCATGTAACTAAGGATATGGACAGTTCTGAAATGGGTGAACATGATGGTACTATTCAATAGTAGACTTGGAGAAGGGGTAGGCACCCAAAGGGTCGTGGCTATAGACATGGCTGAGAGGATGTTACTCGAGGCAGTGGATGTGGTGGTTCTTCTAGATCTTCCAGGATCATGCTGGAGCAGTTGACACATAATGAAAATTACAATTCACTTTTCAACCAGCAAAGCATATAGTAAGATTTGGAATATGCTAGTGCCTATGACTCTGAACATGACTCAGATCCTGATTATGGCAACGTTTGATGTGTTGTTTGTTTAATATTAGAGGGTGTTCCCTTGTTTTCTCTCATTCTCTTCCTCATGTACTAGTTATATTTTCATCAATTTTAATAAAGGGTTGAGATCTCTAGATCCTGGTTAAACCCGCTTTTATATAATTAATATTTATTATAATGTAATAATAGGATTAATATAAACTTTTTATTGATATGTAATAATATAATTAATATCCTTTTTTAATTAAATCATTGATTACTTTATTAGTATTCTTTACTTTTTTATTCATATTAATTTATATAATTATTGTACATTTTAAATAATATAATAAATATATAATAATATAATTAATTATATAACAATATAACTAATATGTAATATTATAAATAGAATGTAATAATATAATTAATATCTAACAATATCATTACTCGGTGATGATTCTTCTCATAACTCTAATCATGATTATGGTAATGCTTGAGTGGCTCTTTTTTTCTTTTGAATGTGGGATTGACTTTCTCTTATATTTAATATATAATAATATATTTATTAATAATATGCAGATTAGCCCCAAACATTCTAGGTATAATTAATATTAAATAATATAATTAGTAATATAATTAATATTTTTATTCATATTCATGATTAATATTTTTGAAAAATTATATAATAATATAATTAATATTTATTATTAAATTTATAATATAATTAATTTTAACTGATTTATTAATATTCAATAATGTAATTATTATTTATTCTCATTTATATTTTTAACTAATATATAGTTATTATTATTTATATTTTTATTTTCATTTAATGTCATTAATAACATTATTAAAAAAATTTAATATGTAATATTATTATTAATATGTAATAATATATTTAATATTGATTAGTATATAAAATATTTAAATACATGTATGTTTTTGTAATTTTAAATAGATTATTATATATATATATATATATTCAAAATGGGGAGGAGGAATGGGGGGTGGGGCATTGGATTTTGAGGTGCATGGGAAAATGCCACATGATGTGGCTTTTTTCGAATCCTTTACAAAGTGTCACTTACCTTGGTGATTTTTATACCCATTCCCCTAATAAATCGAAACCTAATCCAATTTTAAAATATAAAATTAATAAAAAAACATGCCTAGAAAAATATTACTATAGGAAGTGTTCTAGATTGGGGTTTAGATAAACAACAAGACATTTTCATTTACTAGTGTTTAAATAAAAATCCAAAAGATTACAAATATATAGGGAGAGAAATTAAATGTTGTGTAAATGATAATATGAGTCAAAGAAAAACTTGAAATAAGCTCTTAATTATTGTAAATGATAATATGAGTCAAAGCAAAACTTGAAACAACAAGACATTTTTTTTATAACCCATTTGCTTTTTAACTAATTATTGTAAATCAATTATTTTATATTTTGAAATAAGCTCTTAATTACCAAAACTTGTTTAATTATAGAGATGTTTATTATTTTTAATTTGAAAATTTATTTATAAATAAAAAAATTGATATCAAAGCAAACAAAAATATTTCAAAAATCTATTAAAATTTGAAAATAAACTATAATTCAATTAATAATAATTAATTTAATCTGATAGATTTTTTATTTCATTTATAAATTTAAAATGAATAATAATCAAAATAAATAAATAAATTCAATAGTTTCACTATTTGTTAATTGTATGTTAATAGATTAATAATAATTAAAAAATAGGGTTGGGTACTTATTTATTAATTCTTGTTATAAATAATGTAATTGAATAACTAGAATTTATATCTATTAAAGGATGTGTGGAATGTTTGGTGAGGGAAAGGTATAAAAATAAGAAATAATATGAGGATGATAGTATATAAGGGTGGTGGCCATGTTTTCAATGGGAAATCCATCTACTCTGATTATTGTACCCCTCCATACACAACGATGGTTATGAAGATGTTTAAAAGATAGTTGATTATAATCGGAAGAAATTAGAATTTCACCAAACATACCTCAACTCAGGCATCGGCTAACAATGCGATGACCAACATTCTATGTGGTCGGTGATTCTCATCAAAAGTGGTTTATCTATTGAATAGTGGACCATAAATAATTTATCATGATGGGCTATTTCCAACAGTCCCCTTCACCTGGGAATAGACCCTCGGGGTACCAAAGCAAGGAGATCCTAAACATACCCCTAATCCAGTACTAGACCTCCCGGCTCTACCTCACATTGATGTGGCAAGGTTCTTAGAAACTAGCCATATACTAAAATTTAGAAGACACAATCTATGTGCTCGATGATTCTCATAAAAAGTGGTTGCTCTCATGAATGGAGGACCGCACAACTCTTATCATGATGGGATGTTTCCAACTATACCATTTTCCTAGGGACACTCCCCCAGGGTACCCAAGAAAGGATATCCTAAACGAAACCCAACTTCGATGCCAGAGAACCATGTTGTTCGTCACATTGACATGACAATGTTCACGAAAACTGGTAATATACATGATATTAGCTGACCCATTCCACATGGTCATCAATTCTCATCAAAATGGGATTCTCTGGTGATGGATGTATTGCACAACTCTTTTCATGACAGTTTGTTTCTAATTGTCCCCTTAATCTCCGAACACTTCCCCTGGTTACCTAAGGAGAACCCAAACGTACCCCAACTCAAGGACCGGAGCAGCGTACACCTCCCATCAGTTCTGGTTCTATTAAGAACATTGGAGATGCAAGAAATCCTACTCATCCTACTACGTAAATGATTTTCATCCACATAGTCTTCTTCGGTGGCACATGTACGGATAAATGTTTTTTATGACTAGGTTGGGATGACCTGCGACTAAGATTGGTGGATGTTAGTGACTCCATGTCACAGGGGTATCGTGGGTTGGTGGTGAGATAACCCGAGGTGACGAGGTTGTGATATCATTGACAAAAATATGTTCTATACCAAAGTAGCATGTGGACGGCGAGGATTGGCGGTTCTGGAAACTAATGGAGATGTAACTGTTACTGTGGTGGCTGCACAGGCAGCAGCGGCCATCTTCAGGCGATGTACTGAGGCCGAGAAGGGTCGACAGGGCATTGAGCGGTGGGGTATATAGGCATGATGAGAATCATCGATGACTTTGAAGAATGAGTGATGCACAGAAGCGAAGCAGGTTGACACTGGGTATATCTGGAAGATGAAACATCTAGTGTGATTCTGTGCAGCAGGGTGACCCGTTTAATAACTGTAGGTTAGGTTCAGTTGGTAATTGGGATTACTACTACCTTGTAATGGTTTTAAGAATACGATGTTTTCATTGTTTCCTTCAATAAAAAAGAAACACATCCCCTCACATGATAAATGAATACCCAATTATCATATAATAAATTGAGTTTAATATAAAAATAACCCATTAATTTTTCTAAATATAATGAAATTTTTATGTAACAAATTATTTTATTAAATTTAATAAAACCGAAAAAAATTATTTTTTTTACAAAAATAAAATGATTTGTAGTCATTTGAATAATATTCCTAATTTTTCTATAATATTTTTAAATGCATGGAATATTTTTAATCATATAAGAAATACTTCATTTTGAGAAAAATTAAATTATTCTATTTGATTTTAAAAAATTACATATTGATGTTATATTTTAATGAAGACATTTTTCTTATTAAATAAGAAAATGAGAAATACATGTTTTTAATATATATATATATATATATATATTATTTCTATGAGAAAATATAATAGATTATATTTATTTAAACAAGAACTATTTTTTGCACATGGAATTATAAATTTTTTTAACCATGATTGTTTATTTGTAACAGAATTTCTACTGGAATTTTCAGTGGATGCTTTACTAGAATTTTGCGTTTAAATATATTTATATATATATAATTATAAATATTTATTTATAGAAATAGATTTATAATTATATTATATATATATATACAAATTAATATTTATAAATATATATTTATCATTTTATTTATTTTTTATATACTTCGAAAGGCCAGAAGGCCAATGTAATAATTTAATTAATATATATATTTAATTATATTATTAATTACTTTATTAGTATTATTTACATTTTTAGTCATATTTATCATTATAATTATTCTAAATATCTAATAATAACATTAATATTAATGAATATATAATAATATAATAAATATCTAATAATGTAATTAATAATATAATAATATAATTAATATGTAATAATATAATTAGTATGTAATAATATAATTAGCATGTAATAATATATTTATTATGTAATAATGTAATTAAAATGTTACAATATAATTACAATGAAACATAGAATTGCAATATACAATACCTGATATGGCAGTTCATAAACCCCCAAGGGATAATTTACTTATTTTTTGATGGCCCAAAGACCCTGTGGACATGAAGTACTATTATTAGTTATATTATATGCATTATTATTATTATTATTTAATGTCATTATGTATTTCATTGGGTCATTCCTACATCACCTCCATTCATCCAAAATTCTCCCTCACCCGAATTTGAACCCAGGTCTGATGCATGCCAAGTGACATGGGATGTGTGATGATTAGCCATGACGCAAATGGTGGACCGACACTTTTTTGAAGTACAAAATAGCTGGAGGTTCTAGAATGCTAGGCAATAGACTTTTTAATGGACTCCATATCCATTGGGCCTTCAACCCATAAAACATGGATGGGTTATTCATTAGGGGGTGAAGACCATCCCAATTGGGTTATATGTGTTGCATTTCTATGTTTCAGTGTAATTGTACCCCTAAGTACATATAATATATATAATCAGTAATAATATAATTAATATTGAATAATATAATTAATAAGTAATAATATATTATTATGTAATAATATAATTTATATTTTTATTCATATTTATGAATATAAATATTGTAAATTTGTAGTAATATAATAAATATTTATAAATACATTTTAATAAATATATAATAATAATTATATTAATATTTAAATAATTATAAATATTTGTTGATTAAAATATATTTATATTTATATTTATTATATATATATAATTATATTTATCTACATACATACTCCGAACAACATGAAACCTTATAGATTTTTACTTATTTATAGAGAATCTCCTTTTTAAACTCAGCTATGAGAGAACCTCTATCAATAACTAAAATTATAAAATTATATTTATTATTTATATATATATTTATATAAATAAAATATTAATGAAAAATATTTATATAAATAATTAATATATTTATATTTATATTAAATTATATATTAATAAATATATAATTATCAATCTATCTCTATAAATAAATATTTATTATTATATAAATATATTTTGACATATAATTATATAATTAATAAAATATATTTATATATTCAATTAAAAATATATATTATCATATAATTTTAAATCTAATATATTTATATACACATTTAATATATGTTTATACAAATATATTTTTACAATGAGAAATAAATAAATTTATGAACACACACACATATATATATATATATGAACATATATATATATATATATATATAAATAAAATAATTAATATGTAACAATATAATCAATATTTAATAATATAATTAATTTCAAATAATATAAATAATATTTTTATACATATTTATTAATAAAATTAATGTAAATATATAATAATGTAATTAATATGTACATATATAATCCATATTTATTAATATGAATTAATATAATTAATATATAACAATATAATAAATATGAAACAATATAATTAATAATATAATAATATAATTCATATGTAATAATATAGTTACTGTTTAATAATATAATAAATATGTAACAAAATAATTACAATGTGATGATTATGGTCATAACTTTGATCATGATTATGGTGATGCTTGAGTTTGTATTTTTTCCTTTTGGATGTAGGCTTTCATTTTTTGTATAATTAATATGTAATAATATAATTAGTAATAATAAGGGGATTGGCCATGAGCCTTTTTTTTATAGTAAATGTGAAATAATACCAAGAAAGATTGGGGTCAATCCCCTTATTATAAAAATAATGAATAATAAATAGTACCTTAAAGAAGAAAGTAATACACACAGTCAAAAATAAAAAAAATTAACTTGAGCATCCCTGGAATCAGTATCAGACTCATGATTATAAAAAGCTATGTCATCCGAAAAGTCTAATTTATTATTATTTATAATTTTAACTACTTTACTGTTGTTATTTTTTACATATTTATAATTATTGAATGGCATTAATGACATTATTAATATGCGTTAATAAGTAATAATAGTATTAATATGTAATAATAAATATAATATTAATTAATATGTAATAATATATAAACTCATGTATTTTTTTGTAATTATAAACACACAATCCATTATGTATACTATATGGTGGGAAATTTCCTCCTTGTGTCATGTCCATATCAATTTGTGTGATGTTCCCTCATCTCCAAACTTCCCTATTCCCCCAATAACGTGTTCCTCATCTGCTCCATCTCTGCAGATTCCACCTCCTCGACTGACTCTGCTCCACTTGCATGTCCTCCATCTTCATATCCACCTCCACCTATCCGCCTCTTCAAAACTATTATCACCGAAACCCTTATCCGTCAAATCTACTACCGCCTTCCTATCACCACATCCTCCTTTCTAACACTGCTTCTGCCATGCCATCTCTCTCTCTTTTTCATCGTCACCTCTACCTGCTCCTTTATCACTGATTACCATATTCACAAATATAGAAGGTGATCTAGGACCTCTTCTAGCCTGAATGTTGGAACACATTTTTCTGTTTTAGGTATGCACTATGGGTAGAATCTCAGAAGGACATCAATCATGTATGTTCTTTGTGGAAGTCTTCCCTTATGGAAAACCATTGAAATCACACCCTATGGTTGAAATATTCCAATATTGACATGAATAATAGGTTTGGGTCTTCTGTTTCATTGTTTTTTATGGAATGGTTATCCATTTGAACAATTTATGCAACAATATCTGATTTTTAATACTTTCGACACCCCATCTCCAGAACGCCTTCAATGGGCTCCACTAAAAATCGTATCCTTTCCAATCAGGTGACTGTTTTTACACTTATTCAATATATATTTTTTTTGTTTCAACAGCTTCCATTCTTATAGTATATTTAGTAAAGTATATATTTGAATTTTCTTTTACATATCATGATTCCTTCAGATTCATAGAGTATGCTATTGAAATATGAATGCATCCTATGACCTTATTTGGATCTGATTCTTTATTTCTGAATCCAAGATTTTATTTGATTTTAGTACAAAATTATTTAATGGTTCATGATGGATTTCTTTCAAAAATTCATATAATTTTATTCTAATGCATTTTATTTTTGTTTACTAGTATAATTTCCACTGACATTACTGGAAAAATTACACTGGTTCCACAAAGGGGACTGGGTGTTACATGGGATGTGAATTTATATAGAGAGTTTCTAAAAATCGGTGGTGGAAAAGATAGGTAAAGTTATTTCATTTTTTTCATGATCTAGTCACAAGCCTGTTTGTATTTTAATGATTTAACATGTTTGTCTTGGTGGAATATCATTTTTTTCTCATTTAATATAAGAAAAAATTGTATTTATTTGTATAGATTCTGAAAATTTCAAAATGAAAACAAACATTAACTTGAAATGTTGGCCATATAAATCTAACAAAACTGAAAAAGTATGGAATTTATTTCCACACTTCATAAGAGGATGACAGAGCCATTTATGCATCCAATTGAGAAAAAATCATTGCCTCCTCAGCCTAGAATTGCCAAGTTGGTTTTCCTTGGATTCTCCTCCAGTAAATATTATAATAACTAAGGCATATGGCATGGATACTTTTATGTTGGTTAGATTCATTTGTAAGAGCATAAAATGGTTGTTTATGGTCAATTGTATGATTCTATCCATGGCTATTTCATAAGACTAGTTTTAGGAAAAAACAGAATTGTAAAAAAATTAGATTGATATTACATGTAAATGAGATTGTCATGTTTTTAGTAATAATCTGATTATACATTTTTATTGAATTTCTTTTTTTCAACTTAAAAAAAATGATCAATAACATGGTTTATTTTTATAGTTTTATTGATCGGGATTTGGATAGAGGTGTCCATGTTGTAGTTTATAGCACTTCTAATGAAAAGGAGGTATGCATGAACAGTTCCTTTTGGTTTAATTTAACAAGAAGCTTTGGGTTTCATAATTAATGGAAAATAATTTTTTTCTCCCTCCATTTACATTTGATTTAATCTTGTAGTAAGTGTTGTTGAAATTTTTTTTACCAAGAAACAATGCTTTTCATGAGATAAATCATTAAATGGAATGATACAATTATTGAAGCGATAATCAATTAGGCAATAAACATTAAATTGAAGAAAATTATCAATATAATATATAGAGTAAAAATTAAAAATTTATTCAGGACCTTTTTTAGTGACAATTGGTCTCTACTATAGTTTTGTGTTTTCATGGGAATGGGATAGATGAACATGTTATGAATTTTTCTGGTGATATAGTCACCTATAAAAATCCATACATCATAAATATCCCATAAAAAGGCTGAACTGATAAATATTTCCCAACACTTTCATGGATTACACAATGAAGTTATGACATTGTTGAGTACAAATTAATTAAGTAATTAGGTTGTGTTTGGGTTTTATTATTTTATGTTTTTTATTTTAGATTTTTTTTTGGAAATAAGTTAAAGAGTACTTTTATTAAGAGGAAAAAACTAGACAGCGTGCGATTTACCATTACATGCATTCTCAATTTTCAGGAAACATGTAAAAAATAAATTTCTTCCCTTCTCAAACTCTCCCATTTTCATTTTATTTTTCTTCAAAAAATTTCCAATTGTATAATATGATATATTTTCCAAGTGAAAACAATTCACATTTCTCAGAACAAAATAGTCTTGGTTTTTCAACATCAAGTGTTATGCAATTGTATGGAAGGTTACCATATTGTTTTCTATATGTATGCATTTTGTTAGTATTCACTGATACAGAAATGATATTGTTGGATTTCTGACTACGAATCACTAAAAAAATAAAATCAGTTTGTGTTATGATCATCAGGGAAACATTCATTATCTATAGTATAACTTTCGCCACCCCTCTATGTGTATTTCTCTCCTTCATTGTCAACATAATATCAATTTATGTCCCCCACTCAATAAAATTCGATACCCATAACAATGGCATCTCATATCCCTCTAATTGACTCATTATGGCCATTTTTCGACTCCTCCCATTCCTTATATTGTCAACTTCCATTCAGGATCCCTCTTCTCCCACCATTATTATCTCAAGCTCTCATTTGTTGTCTCACACTATCAAGGTCTAATCCACATCCCTTTACAACCCTCATCCCCATTACTCCAAAGTTCTCATCCCTACCATTTTCACTCTAGGAATCCCTATGAACAATACCTAATAACATCTTCACTCGGATATTGGATACATTGATCCCAATTCATCATCAGACATGCTCTAATAACTTGATTCCTTCAAAAACTCACTCCATCATCAAAGACAGTGGATTTCCTCACCACACTCTTTACCTTACTATTGGATTATTAGATCCAAAGAACAGATGTAGTAGATGGGAGATAGTTCAATAAATTTTATCAAAAAATGAATATCTTCAAAAACAATTCTTGTTCCAACTCAACAATAATGACAAATGATTTTGGGAATTCATTCTGAAGATGAGTTGAAATATGGAAGGGATTGGCTGGAAACGATGGTGGATTGGTCCGACACTCTACTCACTCAGTTGTTAACTCATCAATTTAAATGATTATATCCTAAAAAATACAATGTAGGAGGGATGAAAAAGGTTTTTCTGAAGGGAAATGATTAATATATGAACAAAATTCGAGTTCCCATTCAAATAATTATTACAGGTGTCGTTAGTATGAACGACAAAGGATTTCGGGGATTCAATCTGAATAGAGGGTGATTCTAAAACTCATATCTTATCCATCTATTTAAATTATTAAGTTACCTAGTAGTGGTTTCATTTTTAATTTCTTCATTCATTCCTTTGATTTGGTTAATAATTTTCATTAAGTTGACTGGGACTGAGCAGCTAGCAGCAAATATTTTTATAAGATCAGGGAATTGATTATAACAATTATGATTTCTGGTGAAGAACATGAAAATTTTGGATGTGGCATGAGATGACATCAAACCTGTTTCAAATTTTTATTTTTTGGTTCCCAATGACTATTCCATCATCTCTTTCCATTATTTATTCATCATTTTTATTATCCTTTTTGATTAATTATTTTTTCTATGATGATTTTTCTAAATTTATTTGTTTAGACCACCATCCAATCCAGTTTTCCATCAGTGAGTATAGCAACACCCCTTTCTATGATGTTTCATTTTTAACGTTTAATGGTTTTCATTTAAAGGATCATTTACGTGTCATTTTTAAAACATATATTCCACATGCTCCCAATAAACACCCATTTACCATAAATATAAAACAAAATATCCTTTTTTTATTAATACGGAGTGTTAGTGAGGTCTATATCATCTTAGAATAATATACTATTGGTTCTACCTTCCATTGCTCCATTTGACCTCATCCGACATTATTACAATAAATGATTAATCCAATTCTATATCTATGAAATTAACTATATCAAGATCCTTTTTTAGGGATTTTTTTATTTTTGTTGGTTCTTTTGATGGGTGATGAAAAAAATTTATTTAAATTTGTTTGCACTGTACTGATTTATAGGTTTTTTACTACATTAAAGGGTTTTTGAACTTTGTTATTGTTGTAGTTATGCATGGATTTATCATAAAAGGGTTGTGTATTGTATAATCTCTTCATATGATGCCTTATATCTAACTATTTTGTAGTTTCAATTATATGTAAACGTATTTGTAATGAATAACAAGTTTACAAAATTTTATTGTTAATTTATTATTTCATCCAGTAAATTTTTCTTTTTTTATTTTGTGATAATTAAACCTATAAGAGACAATTAGGATTGTTATCGATGACCATGAAATTTTTTGATTTGACATGAGTCAGCCTCAACCCAATTTTAAATTTATATTTTTTTGTTTCTCAATGATTATTCCATCGCCTCTTTATAAATTTCATTTATCAATAATGTTTATCAATTTTGTTTAATGATCTGTTTCTATGATGTTTTCTTCAAAAGTTTCAATTTTCGACCATCAGCCAAGAAAGTATGCCATCAGTGAGTATTCCATAATCTCTTTCTATTGTTCTACTCATTGAGTATTCCATAATCTCTATCTATGATGTTTTCTTTCGAATGTTTAATGAATTTCATTAAAAGATTCATTTATGTGTCACTTTGCTAAATACATATTGTACATGCCTCCATATAAGAACCTATTTACCATAAATATGAAACAAAATATCCATTATTTTATTTTTATTAATAGGGAGAGTTAGCGAGGAATAAAATAATATCTGGATTCTGTACTATTGGTGATACATTCCTTATATCCATTTCACCACATCTTACATCATTCTAAAAATTAATTAATCCTCACGATTTATTACTCCAGTTCTATCTCTATGATTTTTTTAATCTCTAGTTCCATTATTTATTGATGTTTTGGATTTTTTGGGGGACATTTGATGGGTTAAGAAAATAATTGATTGAAATGTGTTTATACTGCACTGATTCACATGTATTTATTATGAATTAAATGGTGTTTTAACTCTATAATATGTCATAATTCTATATTTACTTATCTTAAAAGGTGAATTTATTGGATCATATCATTATATGATTCCTTATATCTTAATATTTTTTTGATTCAAATATATAACAATGAATTTAAGGAATTATATTTGTATTGAAATATTTATTAAATTTATTATTTCATTATCTAAATGTATATTCTTTAGTTTGTGATAGTTGAAACTATATGAGATAATCGGGATTACCATTGATGAATGTAAAAATTTTGGCTGTGACATGTCCTAGAATCAACCCAGTTTCAAATTTATATTTCATAGTGATTAGTGTGTATTCCATCATCTCTTTTTATCATTTATTCATAAACTATGATTACCATTTTTTTAATTATTTGTTTCTGCAATGTTTTTCTTAAAAGTTTCATTTTTATATCTCCTACCAATAGTGTATTCCATCTATATGTATTCAATCATCTCTTTCTAATGTGGTTCTCATTGATTATTCCATCATCTCTTTTAATGATATTTTCATTCTAAAATTTAAATTTTTTAAAGTTTCATTTTTTTCATTTTTCTAATGAAAATTGCACAGGCCTCCCATGAAGAACCTATTTACCATATATATGAAATCAAATATCCTTTTTTAATCGTATTAATAGGATGAGTTAGTGAGGAGTAAAATCATATCTAGCTAATTTACTATCGATTCCACATTCCTTATCTTCATTTTACTACATCCAATTTCATCATGAAAATTGATTAATCACGATGATTGATTAATACAATACTATCTCAATGAATATTTTTATCTCATGTTCCATTTGTTATGAAATTTTTATATTTCTTTAGTTAGTTTTGATGAGTGACGAAATTTTTTTTAACATGTGTTTGTACTGCGCTGATTCATAGGTGTTTTTTCTATATTAATGGGTTTTTGAACTCTGTTATACGTTTTAGGTCTGTATTGATTTCTCTTAAAAGGTCCATGTATTGTATTATATATTTATATAATGACCTATACCTTATGTTTTTATCAATTATATGATAAGGTATTTGAAATGAATAACATGAGTACATAATTATATCTAAAATGTATTGGTTTATGCTCTAAATATTTCTTCTTTAGTTTGTGATAGATAAAATAGTCATTGATTTTTTTTTGCGAAAAATAAGCATTAAACTAAACTAATAAAAATGAATTGTTGAACTATCATCCAAATAAATATCATTATTCTGTAAGTATTATACATTCTTGCATAATTTCAGCAGCTTGTGCTTTATCACATGAGTTAAATATTTTATTTTGAAACCATTGTTTCTATATCAAATTGATTATCTTATGTAACATTTGTTATGGGGGTTTTGGATTATGATCATAAATCATTCACCACACATGAGGCTACAAATTTGGTAGATTTCCATTTTATTTTAACATTATTCTGAAAAATGATTATTTTTTTGAACATTGACTAGACTCGGTGAAATCATTATTTAATTTTATCTATACAGGAGCGTGGAAGGTTTTACGAACACCAGCATTTAGAAAGAATATTTATATTGGATGTATGGTCATATTTGTATTGTTCAATGTCACAAGTGGTGGTTTGAAACACGAGGTTTTTGAATCATTCTAATTTCCCACTATAAAGTAATGGTACAGTTCTATAAAACATACTAAACATCTATATATTCAAGTCAATAAAATATGGAAAGGTGTTATAGTGTCCTCTTACAATATTACTTTCATAAACTGTTTATAGTCTATAATCAACATTTAACAGTTTTAAAATGTCTTGTGGTTAACATGAGGTCCTCATTGTAGTAGTGAATTGGACCTCCTCTATGAAAGTGGGACTTTTTCCATTTAAATTTTTTTCACTTGTATTGAATGAGTATGGTTGGAAAAAGGTTCCATTATTATTACCGATAAATTCATAGTTTTGATTGAAGAAATCGAACATTGGAAACATGAAAAGCATCCAGACTAGATTAGAGACTACTCTATTATAATATTTGGGAATTGAAACAATTAGAAGTATCTAAAATACATGTTTGTGTGTATGTTTCTCCCTTTTCTTCATAGTCATTTTAATATACTAATATTGTTAACATTATTTTGTATTTTTTATTAAAAATTATGGATGGATTATAATTTATATAAAACTAAAATTTAGGAAACCATCTAATAGCTTGTATTAATTTGAATAAATGCTAATGAAGTTTTACCAATTGTCTCATAATGAACATGCATGATTAAACTATGGAACATGATAGAAATACTGGTGTTTATGATATTAGATCATGGTTTTAGGGTAACGAGTCTTTTTATTTAATATTTTTTTTATTTATTGGGGTTTTTTGTGCCATTGCTTCCTTTTAAGAATTGATATTGTTATATTGGTGTGGTCAGCTTCTCACATTCTCTATGCTGACCAGCCAATTGTGAATGGTTTTTGTTATACCACCGAGAAAAATGAAATTCATCACACTAAGCATGGAGTTTGTAATGACCTCTACAAATGTACTTTAGTTTCACCTTATAAGTCTTTTTTAACAGAAAATTTGTTATTTTAGTAGTTTGATGTTATGTTCAATTCTATGTTTTCGTGCTTCCAAATTTTGTTGAATGATTTGTGAACTATGATTCTCTATACTGGGATTAGTATCTTGTGATCTATCATTTGTTATATGCTAAATAAATTATGATCATTATATTGAAATGAATTGTTCTCATTCTAGATAATAGATAGAACTTTAAAACATAATCAGTCATAGGTTTTAAAGAAATCATAGTTATAATATCTTTTGTTCAAGATCATATTTTATTTGTTTACAAATTTCATAGAAAATTAGACATTTATTCCCAATATATACTGACCGAGATAATTAGTTAATGTCCAATTCATTTTATAATTATTTAAATGTGAAATTTAATTTCAATTTTCAAGTTCATCCAAGAACCATTCAACTCTATTATAGAACACCAGGTTGCCCAATAGTTTATTCAAAGTACAATATTCAATTCAACCATGTTCTTATGATTTAATTGTCTAATTTCTTTTCTTATATTTTTTACTTAGTAGAATTTTAGGATGACATTGTTATTCACAAATTCACCAATCCTTGAACTATAGTTACCTTCTCTTAAAATTTATTCTTATCACTTGATCTACGATAACTATTCTGGTAATTTCGATCTTTGTCTATTGAAGTATTATATTAAATAAAGGGAAAACTTGTTGTCTTATATAAATTTTACATAAATTATTATTTTAATTCATTTTGTTCTAAATTAATTCTATATATATAAGATGAAGTCAAAAATTTTGTATTGGATATATAACATATATGCAACCTATGAATAAGTGGGACTGTTCATTTCCATTCTCGTAATCACGGTAACACTAGTCCATCAATACGAAGGATCATTGTTTGGTTTTGGTTTTTATTTTAGGGAGGGAGGAATGATTAATTTAAATTTTTGATTAATCACCCCTTGGAGTCCAAAAAAGGAAAAATGTCCTTCTGAATGAAGTGCACTCAATTTTACATGGTCGATCTGAGAATCTGTAAATAAACATGGACCTAATTTGAGTGATTGTTTTGGAATGAAATCAAGTTAAACTGCCCCTAGGTACACATACTCAACAACTATAAAACATAGTGATTTTGAGTGGATATATAATGCATTGCATTATTATCTTTACAACCCCAAGAATACATTCTAGTGATTAAGATTGTTTTTATGGGGTTTATGATTCTTCAGAAGCATGTGGAACTCATTGCGTACCTCACGAATCCCACCTTTTAGTTTATCCAAGACCCCAGTATTTGTGGGGAACTTTCATATAGGTCTCCTAAATAAGTCCACCTCCATTGTCTTGAAGGTTTTTTCACTATTTCATTGCATTTATCTACTATACATTTTCCCATGTTGTGGTGGACCATTATGTGTGATGATATGTTTTACTGATTCTCTTTATATGTTTTGTGAATCCTTTGTATTTGATGCTTCTATTGTATGGGTATATTTTTTTAAGGTGAGGATGGACACGATTAATTGAAATTAAATAATTTATATTGAAATTTCGTAACATCAGCATGTGTCCAATTTTAAATTTTCATTCTATTCTAATTTTTATGATGTTATCTATCGAATGTATTATGATTTTATTTTCTTGAAAATTGTTAGTGAATGGATAACATAAAATATAGGAAACTTATATAATAACATTATTCTATAAGTATTTGAAAATTTTTAATGAATGGATAACATAAAATATAGGAAACTTATATAATACCATTCTTTAATATGTATTTGAAATTTTCATTCAATTTTTCAACATTTGAATTAATCTATGGTTTTCAGTTTGTTTATATAAACAATTTCATTGCTTCTGTAGAACATTTTTATAGAATTGTTTTTATGATTAAAGTATTTATTTCTAGGATATTATTAGTATGAGTAATTATGGGTGTTGATTGCCTGATTTTATTCGATCAAGTCCTCAACTAACCCAAGAGAAAGAAATTATAAAGGAGAAGTACATTGTTCTTTTCATGAATTAGAATACGTCGTCATAATAGATATCGACCAATGATGCTGGAGATGATGATACAAATTCTGACCACAATTATAGTTATCCCTGATATATTACATCTATTGATGGATGTGGGCTTTCCGGTTGTTAAGCCCTTCCATTTTCTTTTTATTTTTCTTTCTCCTTTACTTTTTTAAAAAAATTTGGTAGGAGCTGGATCAGATGCCTTATGGAACCATTTTGATATATATTTATATAATTATAAATATTTATTAATAGAAATTGATTTATAATTATATTTATTATATGTATATATATATAAATAAATTCATATTTATAAATATACATTTATTATTATATATTTTGATAATTGTGTATATATTTACACTGAACCACCTGAAAGCATATAAATTTTAACTTATTTTTGGATAATTTTATTTATTAGTGGACTTAAGAGATATTCTTTATCATTAAAAAAAATTATAAATAATATTATAAATAATATTATAAAAAATAATAAATAAATTCAAATTTAGGAATATATATTTATAATTATTTATATAATAAAATAATATAAATATAAATATATTTATAAATATATTTATAAATATATATTTATAAATCTATCTCTATAAGTAAATATTTATTATTACATAAAAATAAATATATTTTTTAATTATATAATATTTAAAAAATATTAATATATTTTGTTATAAATATTTATAATTATATTAAATATAAATCTAATATATTTATATGCATATTTAAAATATATTTATACAAATATATTATTATACTTATAAAAAAAATAAATTTATGAATATGCACAAATATATATATATATATATATATATATATATATATATATATATATATATATATGAACATATATGTACATATATGAAATAATTAACATGTAATAATATAATTAATATTTAATAATGTAATTAATCTGTAATAATATACTTAATATGTAGTTATATAGTTAACATGTAATATTATAATTAATATTTTTATACATATTTATTAATATAATTATTTTAAATATGTAATACTATAATTAATATTTATTAAAAATGTAAAAAGATAATTAATATTAACTTCTTTATTACTAAGTAATAATATAATTAATATATAATAAAATAATTAATATATAATAATATAATTAGTATTTAATAATATAATTAATATGTAATAATATTGTCAATATGTGATGATTCGAGTCATAACACTGATCATGATTATGATGACGCTCTATTTGCTGTTTTTTCCTTTTGGATGTGGGCATGGATTTTGCTATAATTAATATGTAATAATATAATTAATAATAATATGAGGCTTTTCCCCAGAAATTCTTGGTATAATTAATATGAATCAATTTAATTAGTGCTATAGTTAATATTTTTATTCATATTTATTAAATAATTACTATAAATATTTAAATATATAATTATTATTTATTAAAAAATTTCTGTCATATTTATTATTAGACCCTTTATTAATATGAAATAATATAATTAATATTAATTATTAATTATATTTATAACTACTTTATTAGTATTATTATTTTCATTTTTTATTCTTATTGATTGTAATTAATTTCATTAATAACATTTATTAATATATGAAAATATAATTAATCATTACTAATATGTAATAATATATATATACACATGTATTTATTTATATTTTTAAATAAATATTTATATATATTGGAAATGGGGTGGAGGAAATGGGGGGCATTGGAAATGGGAGTGCGAGGGGAAATGACAAATGATGTGGCATTTTTGGCATCCTTTACAAAGTGCTGCATCATTTGGAGATTTTTAAACCTATTTACGAAATTAAATGAAACCTAAACACATTTTATTATATAAAAATATAAGAAAACCTTAAAGGGAAAATCGTCCACCTATGTAGTGTTCTATATTGGTGGTAAGATCGACAAAAAACTTTTCCAATACGAGCGGTTAAATAAAAAACGAAAAGATTACAAATATATAGAGAGATAAATTAACAGGTGTATAAATGTTAATATGAGTTAAATTATAGATTATTGATTTAAAATAAACATGTATTACCCATTTAATTTTTAACTCATTATTTTAAACAAACTATATAATATTTTGAAACATTATTTTAACAACCCAAATAAGTTTAATTATGGAGGTGTCTAATATTTTTAATTTAAAAATAAATTTATCTCTCTAAAAGAAATGATATCAACCAAAAAAAATATATTTCATAATTTTAATACCATTTAAAAATAAATCATCATTTAATGAATACTTCTTATTTAATCCAATTAGAATTTTGATTTCATCTAGAAATGTAACATGAAAAATATTCAAAATCCTTATAAAAATCGATAGTTTTATTTTTTTTAATATTCAGTCAATGAATTAATAATAATTAAATAAATAGGGTTGGGTACATCAATATTAATTCTTGTAATAAATAAAATATTTTAATATGCAGCATTTATAGCTATTAAAGGATGTGTGTAATGTTTTGTGAGGGAAAATCATAAATAATAGGAAAAATTGGAGGATGTACGTATTTAATGGTGGTGGACAAGTTTTCAATGTACCACTCTTTCATTGGGATTATTGTACCCCTCCATGCAGATAGATTATAATGATGATGTTAAGGAGATAGATGATTGTAGTCCGATTAAAGAAGGACTTAACTAAATAGACCCCAACCCCGACATCAGAGAATACAATGACACCTGACATTATATGTGGTCAATGATTCTCTTCAATAGAGGCTTCTATAGTTAAGGGAGTATCGCACAACTCTTTTCATGACAGGTAGTTTCCTGCAGTCTACTTCTTTTTGGAACACTCACATTGGGTACCCAAGCATGGAGATCCCGAATGTACCCCAACTTTAGCATTGAAGCACCCTGTTATTCCTAACATTGACATGGGAGAGTTCTTGGAAACTAGCCATATACTTGATTTTAGCTGTCCCATTCAACGTGGTCAGCTATTCTCATCAAAAGTGGCTTCTTTAGTGAATGATGTATCACACAACTCTCTTTCATGACGGGTTGTTTCCAGTCCTCCACTTCACCTGCTACTACTCTCTTGGGTTATCCAATGAGATCCCAAATGTACACCAACTTGGGGACCGGAGAAACGTTCATATCCCATCAGATTTGGATCATGGTTTTTAAATGTGTTTTCTAATTTTATTAAATAATGAGTAGGTTTAATTTTTTTTGTTTAAAATGTACAGAAAATGTGGCATAATTGCTACTGATTTCCCTCCCATCCATGTTTGGGCCAGATTGATGACATGGAAAAGGTGTCCGTGAGGTTCTGCATTTCTCATTACATAATGGCGAATGACGACACCGCCAATGATGACTTTCCCTCAACACCCTATTAAAGGGCACACGTCCCCCTCTCCGAACTTCCATTTTCCTTGATCTCTCATCATTACACTAGTTCTCTATTTAAAAGAACACCTTTTCATGTTCAGTGGAGTCAGTGGTCCAATAGAAAGCCCAGTTTTTTGTGAATCATCATTTGGAGGTATTTTTTATTAATTTTTTTTATTTAATTAATATATTTTTACTTTTAAATAATTAATTTTTACATAGTTTAGTTAGTTCAAAATATTTTATTTATTAAGTAGTTTAATTAGTTATATATTGTTTGAAATAATAATTATTTTTAGCAATGATTATGAATAGATTATGTAGAGAATGCCTTAGGATTAAATATTATAATATTCTTTTAGCATAAAGATTATGTTGTTATCTAAGCAATCAAATCCATGCCTGGATACAAACAAGTGGATGTGGCTCTATCACAGATGTACCTAGTGGTAGACTCTAATGGGAATTGGTCCACGTAAATGGGTTATTATGAACTCCCAGTTTGAAACTCCTGGAGGATACTGTTTATATGAATCACATTTTCTTAAAAAAATACTAATATAACTATGAAAATAAATACCAAAATACAGTATTTATCAATGATAAAATAAAAAATATGAGAATATAAAATGAAATGGACATGGACAAATCCCTTAAATAATGAATATTATTATGAGTAATTGAAATCATTTTATTTTGTTTTAAATATATCATTTACTAAGTAGGTTAATTAGTTATATATATTTTATAAATAATACTTATTATTAGTAATGCTTATGTATAGAATAATTAATGAATAAATTATGATTAAAAAATAAATCCTTATAATGATAAGATAATAATAATTAACTAATTAATATCATATGATTAATGAATTAATAAGTAATGATTGTATAGTTATTGGAGAATGATTAACTAATGAATACCTTATTATGATTTACTAGTGATTAGAGAATTATTAACTTAGTAAAAACTGTACTAAGAAACATTAGTATCATACATTAGGATATAATAAAATGTTACAATATTTTAATGTCATAAAGACTATATAGTTTCTAATGAATAGTTATTATTAGTAATTATTAAATATATATTAATTAATGAATAACATAGGATTACAAAATAAATACATATAATTATTATAAAATGATACTTATGATTATATAAAGTGAAATGGTGAAGAAAATTAACATTAAACAACTCATGATTTCTTTACAACATACATGAAATATATTATCATTTTTCAATATAATGTAGTTTAGATGTGACGAGCCTCACTTCAGACATGAGGTAAAATCCATCCTATTTTCAATTTAAAGCTTAATTTCATCTTCAATGGATATGTATTTTACTATATATATTTTTGTAAATATTTCAGTTTTAAAATAATATCTAAGTTAACCTCTATAATATGCAGATAGAAGGATGAATGATTTTCAGATGTCTAAAGTTAAATACATATCTTTCGATGATGTTATTAATCCACTATGTGAAAATAAGCTCTATTTTACCACACTTTCGATGTGAGGCTCATCACATCCAAACCATGTTTTATTGAAGATCATCGAGGCATTTTCGTATGATGTAAATCATTAATGTGTTATTTAAGGTCTTTTTTCTTATCCATATAAAATTATATGATCATAATTTCCATTTTATCATCAAAAAATAAACTAATTTTATGTTTCCCTCTTTTTTACCTCAGTTAAAAAAACATTCGGTGACATATATTCTAATAAACAATAATATAATGAAAATTTACTATCATATTTTTGGGTATAAAAACAGGTCCTGAAATTAAATTATAATAAATATTATATGGTCAACCATCATTTTAAATTGTAGTTATAGTATAATAATCTTGATCAACAAACATTTTAGACATATAGAGTCATGTTTGCCTATGTGTACTATAATGAGGATTCATACAAACTAAGCAAAGAGATTCTTACAGTACACAACCAATAATAGTGGTTAGTATAGATGATTGTGTAATATTAAGTGATGATAATGATATAATTTTTTATTTCTTAAATCTGGGACATGATCAAGAGATTAACTATATGAGATATAGAAATTTTTTATTCCCAGCAGTAATGTGGCATACATCTTTTCCGATGGTTGCTGATGCCCAATGGGTCCATGAAATAAAATTATTTTCTTAGTGGTCAGATGTTACCATGATAGAGTTATATATAGTGCTTTCTACTGTAAAATAACAACATCCAATTGTATGAAGTCCTATACATATTAGTGCGGTTGAAGATGGTCCACACCATGAAATTGATCCTATTCCAAATGATACAGAAGAGGAAAAACTAGAAGATCTAACAAATATACTTGTCACATTGATTTTAAAGGAGGAGTATTGTAATGATGGAATAGATGGCGACAATAGATCTATTGATGAGGTAGCAAAAAAAGTTAGGGAATAAGTTTCTATAAATTCATTAGTTGTACAGAAACCTCAAACAACAGTAAATCATCCACCAATCCTTTCATCTTGGTCAGATGTAATGACACATGTGCCTGAATTCGACTATAATGTTCTGACAGTGACATCTATGTTTCAAAGATTTGTACCATATGTGTTTAGTGTGTTGAAAAAAACCCTATATAGTAGAAGGAATTTCCTTTAAAAAGATGCATTAAAAATCATTCTAAAGACATTTCACATTGTGAAAAACTAAGAGTCTGTAGTTTAGGAATTAGGACATTTTAAATATATCATACGGTGTGAGAAGTATGGGGATGATTGTAGATTCTTCTAGAGGGTGATTCTAAACATTGCAATTGGAGGTCAGAGATTTGGGAGGATTGAGACAGCTCATACTTACATTTAGCCGTGCCTGACACAAGATCATGACTCATTAGATGTAGAATTTGTGTCATCCATTGTCATTGAGATGATTAGGACCTTCCAAGATGTCCCTACAATGCTTTTACAAGAGATGACACAATAAAAATTCAGTTATAATATTTCCTATAATAAGGCATGGATGGTGAATGAGAAGGCAATTTTGATGGTCTATGGTGATTGGGATGACTCGTATAGGGTCTTTACATAATTAATAGACATACTGAGGCACCATAACCAAGTTCCCTTCAATCATGATACAAGAGAACATGTTTATCAATATAACTGACATGATCCATCTCATGTTCAATTTCATTGGTTGTTCTAGGAATTCCTCCCATATATCTGCACATTATGTTTCAACAAACAGTTCATTCAGATTGATTGATTGTTTCTACAAGGAAAATACAATCGTGGGTGGCAGTGCCATTGCCTTTGTCTCCTTTTTCGTCTTCCTTCATTCCAAAGAACAAAAGAATGAATAACGATAGAGGGGTTGGGCCATGTTAGTTTTGCCCATGCCCTTCGCGTTTAGAGTTGTAGAAAAAGGTTCACAAAGAATGAAGCATAAATGATGAATGTCAAACCCTAATCTTTTTCAATGTTTATTCCAAACCCACACAAGTAAAAGAAGGAGAGAACATGGGAAAAGATAAAAAAATAGCCTTAAACCCCTTCTTCGGGTTATTCTTCGATGGAGTCAGTGAGGGAGACGACGAAGTGATTGGGAAAAGATGGACATCGATTCGTCGCAGGTGATGAGATCCCACATCGAAAGATATCCTGAGGAAGAAGCTCAAATGAGGTCGGCATTCTTCGTTAGTGGAGCGTTCTTCATTGGAGAGCGTAAACCTCTAAGTGTTGGGTGTCGTGTCACTTTACCAGTGCTTCGTCTCCTGGAGAATTCATCCCAAATGCACATCCCAAGCTCCATATATATAGGAGAGGGGATAAGGTATGTAACGATCATGGAATTCATGACGGTTCATTTATTGGGAACCTTCCTAAATTCCTACGATTCTTTTAATTAATTTAAAAAGGGGGGAATCCAATTAAATAGATTGGCAAAATTAAAGTGGTGAGTAGGCTAAATTAATATAGAGGATGTCAAGAGGCTCATCCACATTAAAGAGGGGTTAAGTGGTTTCCTCCCCCATTAAGAGGGGGGTCAAGATGATTAGGCCTCGGGTGGTCCCCACCACCATAACCTCTCATGGGAAGTTAAGGTGTGGTGGTACCCACCACCATAACCTCTCATGGGAGGTTAAGGTCTGCTGGTCCCCACTTCCAACATCCATGTTGAGGTTTTATTCTACTGGACCCCACCTCCCAACACCCACATGGGTGTTGCAAATAAAAAAATGTCAGACACTTTTATTTTTATTATATTCATTCATGAAAAACCCAAACAACTAACTTTCACCCTAGAGTAACTACCATCATGGTGAAAGTATCTTTAAGCGAATACCGGCGTTTCGAGTTCAACGGTGCCCTCATATTTTAATTCTAAACACCGGTTCAAAAGTTTGAAAACCCCGCATGTATGTTTACTGAACGTACCCGAAAAAAATTCAGAAATTGATTCCGGGCACACTGGGCCTCAGAATCACCCGCCATCAATTTTCATAGACTCTTAAATTTTCATTTTATTTAAAAAAAAATACATGGAAATTCCAGGTCTTTACATTCTACCCACCTCAGGGCTCTACATCCCCGTAAGACACAACTCAAACTAGGTAAACAAGTGGGGGTACTGATCACGCTTCTGAGCCTCCTACTCCAATATGCTCTCCTTTAGGTTCTTATACTTCCAGTGAACGCGCACCAGAGGTATCTACCATCCACGAAATAACTACTCCTATTGATCCTCAATACCAACTAGAACATCTGAAAAAGTCACCCCATCGTCGACGTCATGCTCGATGTGGTCAATGATGTGGGAAGGATCATGCACGTATCTCCTAAGCTGGGATACGTGGAAGATGTCGTGCACCCGGTGCAACTGAGGTGGAAGAGATAAGTGGTATGCCACCTCTCCAACCGTGCTGAGGACCTAAGAAGGTCTGATGAACCTCAGAGATAACTTTTCCTCTCATCCAAGTTTATGTAGACCTCATCCGGGTGAGACCCCTAGAAAGACATGATCGCCATCCTCAAACTGTAGTGGTTTCTGTCACTTGTCGGCATATGACTTATGCCTGCACTGTGCAGTCTTCATCCACTCCTAGATGGCCTACACCTTCTCTATGATAGCCCATACCATCACTGGTCCCACTAGTGTTTACTCCCCTGGGCCAATCCAGCATAAAGGTGATCTGTATTGTCTCCCGTATAACTCATCAAAAGGTTCCATCTCTATGGTGGAGTGATAAATTTTTTGTATACAAAATCCAAAAAATGTATTTGATCCTCCCAGCTACGACCGATGTCCAGGACAAAAGCACACAATATGTCCTCATGGGTTTAAATGGTCTGCTCATTCTGACCGTCTGTCTGAGGATGGAAGGTGATGCTCAAAGGAAGATGCATCCCGAAAGTCTCCTGAAACCCCTTACATAACTGGGTAGTAAATTGTACGTCACGATCAGAGACAATCATTGAGGGTACTCCATGTATCCGTACAATCTCTTGCACATATAAATGTCCCAAGATCACTACTGAATCCTGCTCTCCAATCGGTAGGAAGTGGGCTGACTTGTTTAGTCGGTCTACGATCACCCAAATCGAGTCATTTCCCCTAGATGTTTGTGGATGAACCATCATGATTTCCATCTGTATCCCATCCCACTTCCACTCTAAGACCTCTAAAGGCTGAACCAAGCCTGTCGGTACCTGATTCTCTTCCTTCACTTGCTGACAAGTGAGGCATTGAGAGACAAACTCTTCGACTATTTTTTCATTCCCAGCCACCAGTTTTGTCTTCAGAGGTCTTGGTACATCTTACCCACTCATGTATGTACCGCTAGAGGGGATATGTAGAAATAAAACAACACTTCCTCCTGAAGTGTCACTGGTACCATAGTACGTCCTATGAAGAGGATGACGTGCTCCCACCCTTCAGAAAATCCATCAGGTGCTTTTCCAATTTATATCTGACCACGTAGTGTCTTGATGTTAGCATCCCCATGTTACGCATCCCTGACTCGATGAAGAAGTGGGGGGTGATTATAAGAGACTAAATAATGGTTTCCACATCACTATCCACAAATGATATATAAAAAGCAGCTAGCTTCTCTATCGCCTCACTAAAAAGTTGTATACCAGATCTCTTACTAAGTGCATCTGTAACAAAGTTCCCCTTACCTAGAGTATAGATTATGTTGAAGTCATAGTACTGGAGTAACTCAAGAAAATTTCACTATTTCAGGTTCAGGTCCTTCTGAGAGATGATATAACTGAGACTCTTCTGATCTGAGTACACTATAAAACGTTCACCCATAAGATAGTGCAACCACATCTTTAAGGTGAAGACCACTGCTAATAACTCTAGGTCATGGGTAGCGAAGTTCTGTTCATTATGTCTCAGATGTTGAGAGCCATATGTGATCATTTCTCTCTCCTTCATCAGGACACATATGAGTCTGGTCCCTTATGTGTCACAGTAGACAACGTACCATATTCTCTCCTTTAGAAGCATCAAGATGGGGGAACTAGTCATCCACATCCTCATCTCTTGAAATATATGCTGGAATCTCTCCAACAACACTAAGGGTTGCCCCTTCATCATCAAGGATGATAGTGGTGCTGCAACTCTGGAGAAATATTGTAAAAACCTATGGTAGTATCCAACCAACCCTAGGAAACATCGTACTTCCACCACACCCAGTGGTGGATCCCAAGAACGTACCACCTCAATATTCACTGGATCTACTACAACTCTATCCTCCGAGATTGCATGAACAAAAATGTGGACCTCTCAGATCCAGAACATGAACATCGAGAGATTAACCTAAGGCTGGTGCTCTTGGAGTGTGTCCAGTACTACCCACAAATGGTAGGCATGCTCCTCCTCAGTATTCCAATAGATTAGAATGTCGTCGATGAAGACTACTATGAAGCAATAAAGGTATCATTTAATGATCATATTCATGAGTCCCATGAACACTGTGCTCCCTTCAGCTTATCAAAGAGGTCGTCAATCCACATGAGTGGGTACTCGTTCTTCACAGTCACCTGGTTCAGGCACTGATATTCAAAAAAATGTCTCAAGAACCCATCTGCCTTCTTGGAGAATAGAATCGGGGCTGCCCAGGGAGAAACACTAGGCCAGATGAATCCCTTCCCCTGCATATCCTCTAGTTGTACCCGAAGCTCACGAAGCTCCACAGGTGCCACCCGATATGCTGGTATAGATATCTGTGTCGTCCTGGGTTATAGATCAATGTAAATTTCCTCCTCTCTACAAGGAGGTAGACCAGATACATCATCATGGAAGACATCCTCTTAATGGTCCACCACAACATGATAACTAGGACTTTCCGCATCAACGTCTACGAGGGTGAGGCTAGACAACTGATTAGTGATCTGCTACACCCTCCTCCGGGTAAATCCATCATGCACTGTAAAGGCTCCTATCTCACTGGAGAATGTAAACCTGGTCCCATATGTGTGGACACGCCACACTTTTCGCCTAAAATAGTCTATCTAATCATGTAATGTTGATAACCAGTCCATACCCATGATGACGTTCTAAGGCCTCAATGCCACTACTAAGAGATCCCAGCCGAAGCTCTCGCCTCCTTGAGTAATCTCGCACTGCCAGCACGAGTGCATAATCATCGAATGTGCTCCTGTAGGAGTCTCTATCCATATGGATTAAGCCAATAGCTCCATAGGAATATCCGAGCTACAAAAAAGGGTAGTGGAAATAAAAGATTGACAGGCACCTGAATCATGAGGTCGTCCACCCATAGTTCTGGTCCTCTTGGAACACTGTGATGAATGTCTACTTCTAGCTGTAGAAGACTCCACTGCGTGATGACTGGTAGTAGTTCTTTCTTCTGGTTCCTAATCAGCAAGGAAACTCTCCACAAATAGGGCTCTCTCTAACACCCCTACATGCATCGGGATGTTGAGTGAGATCATCATATCCCTGAACTACCTCCTAACCCCCTACTCAAAGATTTGGGCCCTGAAGAAAGGGTGTCGCACCATATCTGTGGAGTATCATGAAAGGTCAGTAAACCTCACATAGTACTGGGCTATAGTCATGATGCCCTGCAGTAAACGAAGAAACTCTTATATGTGCACTACATAATGAGTCTCTAGGACAAACTCTGCCTGAAACAGGATCATGAAGTCTATCTAGAGAAGCGTCATCTCATAATGAACTTAGAGCATCAAGCATTACAATCTGCCCTCTACTGCTTGTAGAAGTATGGAATCACGAATAACCATGAGGTCTTCTAGTGTCCCTACGAGTCGGAAAACTCTCACCACAGCCTCAAGCCAATCCTCAACCACCTGTGGGTCCATCTCTCCCCTGAACCTAGGGGGCCTCTTTCCTAGGAACACGTGAAACGTGATCAAGCTGCATGCACCGTCTACTGCTAGGGCTGGAGGCATCGGTGGCCCAACGGGTAATGGTACCACTGGTTCCTCCTCTGGTGCCTCTACTGGAAGAGGGCCCCGAAGCGAAGCCTCATTGATCACTGGGATATCAGTGCGTACAACTCTCGAAACTGTAGCCAGCTGTCTACGTGGATGCATCCTAAAAGAATTAGATGCAACACAGTCAAAAGTTATACCTGGTGAGGTGACCTGGTGAGCTGACATAAGAAATAAAAAAAACACTTGAAAACAAACATGCAATAAGTGTTTTTTGCACTGAGTCGGAAATTAGAAGTCAGGGTCCTGGTGTATGGATACGTCAGCCACTGCACTAACACAGGACTACATGAACTGAAAACTACAATCACTTCACATAACACTATTTCTTCACATAAAAGATCAGAGTCCTATGTTTTGTGGTAGAACCCACTCTTCTCATACCAATTTCTCATGACCCATAACACGGGGCCCATGTCGTGACTACCTCATGCTCGCCTTCTATAGGCTAGGGGATGGAGACTAGCTCAAAAGGTGTAATTCCCTAAAATTGGGAAGGAATTTACTATATAACATGTGAACACACACACAAGAAAGCACACTGCTAGAAAAATCACCAAGTAAACTGTATAACAAAGAGTGATGAAAGTAAAAAGGGGCTAGATAAAAGATTAACTTGAAAGTACTTGTACAAATGAAAAAGAAAAATCAACTTAAAGCTGAAAATAAGCTTTTAGGTTGTCCCCCATAGATCCTACCTGATGGGTAGGGACATCTTGCCTCCTCAGCACTCCACGCCCGTCCACCTCCACCATGTACTGACTCGTCGTATGGTCCACCTCAGGGTACCGTCCAGTCCTGGTAGTCTATGCCTCGATCAGCAATATACGTCATCTGCATCCAAAACAATGAGGTGTGGGCAAAGCCCGTGCAGTGGTGAGTATAAAGATAATAATTAGGGACCCTGATACCCTAATGGTCTCTCAAAATCCACCAAGGATAAACCACAAGTATGAATTCAACATATAACCCTACTTAGGTATATGCCCATTCATATAAAAAGGTTATCAAGTAATCAATATCAATCATAAGGAAAACAAAAAGGTATTGACTCATATCACACCATGATATATTCTATGGGTAGTATCAATTAACATCCCTAGTCACATCATCGAACACCTCGACCACTGAGGTACTCCACCTATCGAGTATCGTGGGTCTGCTATGTCACCATGGCACTCCCCACTGAGCATGTTGAGGTAATCCAACTGTCGAGTACTGTGGGTCTACCACATCACATAGTGGTTCTCCCCATGATGGGTCTTCCACGTCACATATATGGAGCTCCCCAATGGGCCCGTCTAGTCATGAATCACTGTGTTACTCCTCCATTCGAGTATCGTGGGTTTGCAACATCACATAGAAGGTTCCCCCCCTCATTGCCTGCTGAGGCACATCTCTTATCGATTATCGTTGCTCTGTCTTGTCACAGAGATTCATCTCCCTGCAGTGGGTCTGCTGTGTCACATAGAGGCACTCACCACTAGGCTCGTGCAATTAACTCTGAGTCGATAAGGTCTACAGTCGTTAAGTCACAGATAGCTACTACGTCCC
The DNA here is from genome assembly GCA_963277665.1 of Viscum album. Classification (NCBI taxonomy): domain Eukaryota; kingdom Viridiplantae; phylum Streptophyta; class Magnoliopsida; order Santalales; family Viscaceae; genus Viscum; species Viscum album. The sequence continues at coordinate 188,547,688 of OY728144.1, forward strand.
TGCACTATTCTTGCTCATATCTGGAGGATCCGCCCCACGAGCTACTGGTCGATACACCAACTGTCAAGAAGTACAACTAAGAATTATCTCAAAGGTACTTCCATGTCATAGGGGTCTCAATTCAATAGACTAAACATCAAACAGACGCTCAGTCTGTGAGTTATTAGCCTTTTAGTCCTGAGGGCCTGGTTGGATTCATGCTCGATCCAACCAAACCATACCTCAACTATACCCAAAACCCTAATAAGGGTATACTCAATGGGACCATCTAGCTAACAGATTTTAAGCATCGCTGACGGTTCATCAAACAGACATCTGGTGCAAAAGTTATTGACAAAAGAAGAAAAAAAAGATCGTAGTGGGACTGGGTCCGATCCGACCCAGTAGGACTGACCCGCCTGGGCCGACCCTTTTTGGGTCGACCCGGCCTGAACCATTGGGTCTGGACCAACACGTTGGGTGGGTCGGCCAGTTGGGTTCGAACCAGCCCACTGGGCCCGTCCGAGTAGGCCCTGAGGGTGGTTCGACCCGAAGGACACCTTGTGGGCGGATCGGCCTGGAGGGCGCCACGAGGGTGGCTTGACTCGGATGCTCCAGGCCAGTTCAGACTGGAGGGCCACATGGGGCTCAGTTCAGAGTGGCTTGGCCATGAGAAAACCATGAGGATGGTTCGGCTAGGAGGGCACCGCGAGGCTGACATAGTCAGGGTGGCTCTAAGGGTCGTGGTGGGGTCGATTCGGCCAGTGTTCTTCGAGGGGCACGGGCGGCCAGGGCACCGTGAGCGGTGCGGGCCGCTGGGGTGCCACGAGGGGAATGGGCGAATGGCACACTGCGAGGAGCGCGGGCGGCCGATGCTGTATGGCCAGTGGGTGGAACGAGCCGGGGCGTGGAGCCGGCTCGACATGGGGCGACGCAACGCACACAACCAATTAGGCCGGGAGGTCGGAGTGTCGTGGGGGCGGCATGGATCACGGTGACCATGGGTGGCAACACTGTTGCCCTCATAACCTTCTTCGTCTCCCATCATTCCAAAGAACAACACAAATAAGAACGACAAAGGGTTTAGGCCATGTTAGTTTCGCCTGCACCCTCCGCATTTAGAGTGGTAAAGAACGGTTCACATAGAATGAAGCATAATCGATGAACATCAAACCATAATCTTATTCACTTTTTGTTCCCAACACGAACAAGGAAAATTAGGGGAGAACATGGGAAAAGATAAAAATAACATTAAACCCCTACCTTGGGTTTTTCATCAACGAAGTCTACGAGGGAGAAGACGACATCGATGTGAAAATATGGACGTCGATTCGTCGTAGGTGATGACATCCCATGTCAGAAGTAGTCCCGATGAAGAAGCCTGAAGGTAGTTGACGTTATTCATTGGTGGACCGTTCTTTTTTGGAGAGTGTAAACCTCCAATTGTTGGGTGTCGCATCACATTACCACCACTTCATCACTTGGAGAATTTGTCCCAAATCCTCCTCCCAAGATCTATATATATAGGAGTGGGGAGATGTTACGTAACGATCGTGGAATTTATGACGGTTCATTTATTAGGAACATTCCTAAATTCCTATGATGTTGTTACTTAATTTAAAAAGTGGGCAATCCAATTAACTATGTTTGTATAATTATAGTGGTGGGGTGGTTTAATTAATGTGGAAGAAGTCAAGAGGCTCATCCACATTAATGAGGGGTTGAGAGGTTTCCTCCCCCATTGAGAGGGGGATTCAAGAGGTTTAGTCCTTGGGTGGCCCCACCACCATAACCTCTCATGGGAGTTTAAGGTGTGGTGGTCCCCACCACCATAACCCCTCATGGGAAGTTAAGGTATGGTGGTCCCCAAGTCCAACTTCCACATGGAGGTTTAGTTCCAGTGGACCCCACCTCCCAACACCGACATGGGTGTTGCAAATAAAAATAAAAATGTCACACACTTTTATTTTTATTTTATTCTTTCACGAAAAAACCCAAAAAACCTAATTTCACCATCATCCTACTGTCGTTTAGGTGAATGTCTCTTTATGTTAATTCCAGCGATGTAAGTTCAACAACACCCTAGGATTTCAATTCTGAGAACCAGTTCAAAATTTATAAAAACCAGCTCATATGTTTAATGAACGTACTCGAAAAAAACATGAGAAATTGATTCCGGGCACATCAGGCCTCAAAATCACGTGCCGTCAATTTTCACAGACTCAAAAAATTCCCATTTATTTTAAAATAATATTACCTAGAAATTCCAGGTCTTTACATGGAGACAGGGCTTGGGAAGGCACTTGAGTAGAATATGGACAAGTATTAAAGCTTTATAGGGGTGAGGAGAATAGGTGGTGATCGATGATATTTATAGTGGAGGATATGAGTGTTTTATCAGTATTATATTCATTAGTTTTGTTTTTTGGCTCTAGATTATGAATATTTTAAAAATTATCATTAAATATATTAATATATTGAAGTAGGATTCTATACTTTATGCTTACATCATACATAAATTATCTATGTCATACTAATTCATTTATTTAGTTTTTATAATAAAATTTCTTATTTTACCATTCACAAAAAATTCAACATTATCAGAAAAATAACAATGATTAATGCTAAATATTATTATATGTGTTTAATTCAAATCCATTTTATGAAGATAATTTTCATAATATGAGAAATTTAATTTTTAATAAAATTGATAATTTACAAGAAAAATACAAATTTTAAAATTAAAATGGATTTTCTAACACTTTCAAAATGTAATAAAAAATAAATTAAATTATATTCTATACATAATAAAACAAAATTATAATTTTTGAATACATTTTATGAAAATATATTTTATTTTAAATTATAAAAGTAATTATAAAATAGTAATTAAATATTAATGACCTACAAAATACCAACAATTAATTTACCATTTTTAAAACATTTTTTAAATTATGTTGTCAAATAAATATATAATATTTACATTCATAGGATACCTAAGTTTTATTTATAATTTGAAATATGAAATTTTTATTCTATTGTATGGAATACTTTTCTTAATAGTCATGTTACTAGTCTAATGGTCAAGTTATTATTCCATCGGTATAGGTTTGTAGTTTTTAAAAAAGACACTAATTTCATTCGATATTATTATCAAAAACCATTTATTGTATTACCAATAAAAATTATAAAGAAACTACCTGGGTTTGAGCATTAGGGGGGACTATAATTGTGTAAGCCCAGAGTGTCTGCATTAACAAATTTAATCCCATCAAGAAGAAAGGACATTAGTCTAGTGAAACATTATATCAATTAATCATGAGTTACCTTAGATTCTACAAAGTCAGTAATTGTATTCCCTTCATGCCACATGTTAATAATTTATACACTACTATCAACTAATACCTTTCCATTTCAAATAGATTACTTAATGAACCAAAGGATGCTACCTTTTACATGCAGTTCAATGTAGATAACCAGAATGTCTATATCCACTACATAAAGACTAAAATCCCACTTCTTTCATAACTGAAGTCCTATAACCATGCCCTTCACTTCAGCTTGTAGTGAATCACCATCTCTAAGAAAACCTAAAAATTCCAAAACCACCAAGCCCCACTTGTCCATGAGAACCTACCGCTCCACACATACTACACGAAGGTCAGTAACCAATAGTGTTTAACATCAGACCCTATTGGGGGGAGCCACTGAACTCACTGCCCTTGAGTCACACAACTAAATTAATTTTGGAAAAATAGTCAAGTGACCTCTGAAAGAGGGATAAGACTCCCTATTGTTAGAAATCATAGAAAGTTCTAGAATAAGGTTGTTTTCTCTAAAAATAATACAAGTACTAGTCCTTATATCTTCCTTGTGATGAGCTTCATTTCTATATGACCAAATACACTAGCAGCCTACTACATGAATAATGGAATTATCCTTCCTTTCAATACTAAACTATATATACCTTGAAACTAGCATTGGAGGAAGTACACATGCAAAACCTCCCACGCGATCTACCCTATGAATCTCCAAAATGAACTCCACACCATCTTGACCCAATCACACTCCAAAAATAGGTGACTGATTGACTCTCTATTTTTCTCACTATAGCAGTGGCATTTGGAATCCATGTATACTCCAACGCACTTTATGTTTTCCACTATTGGAAGTTTCATTTTCCTGATATTCCATAATAAGAAATTGAATTTTTATGGTATCTACTTGCAACACACTCTCTCCTCCCACACATCCTGGTCATTCACATTCAGCTGAATTTTAAATAATTTTCTAACTAAGAATACACCTATAGATGAACCCTTAAATACATACTTTTTGGGATCATTATTAAGATGAATATTATCATGAATAGACATATAGTTCTCATCTAGGGTTTCATTAATGAATCCAAGGTGTTCACTTTCCCCAATAAAAGAGATATCTGGAGTGGGACAACCTAGAAAACTGAGCATCATTCCTACCTACTTCTTATTCTAGTACCTTATACCTCCCTTGCCGATGATCCAACAAGCATATTGATGAAGAGTAACAATATAGGGATGCACCATTCGATGGATATAAGAGGGTCATGATTTCTCTATGGAAGAACTCCCATATTTGAGCTACATGTGTTTAACCCACAACATATTTTCCTCTATTATATCACATGATTGTTTAACATGATTCCCGCTCAGCATCCCAGAAAAATTATGGATGTTAATACCTCATTCTGATAGGATTTTATCAAACCAATTCCATGATTCCAAATGATGTCTTCCATCGATTTGGTTGTTCGACAAGGAGTAAAAAATTTAATATATTTTTTAATCCACATTATTTTGGAACATTTAGTATAGATAATACATGCATTGATATAGATGAATGTAAACTATTGAAAAGGGTTATACTCCATACAAAATAATGGAGAATTATCTTCCAGATCAGGAAGCACCCCATGAACTTTTAAATAACCTTATCAAAGTGAGGAATACAAATTTTCCTAGGGGACACCGAACAACCTCGGTACTCTAATAGAAAAACTACTCTTTTATTCCATACTTGATTCCTATAGAACTAACCCTCATATCTGAGAATTTATTAGCTATGAAGAATAAACACTTATCCTAGTTAACAACCTACCCACTCCAGGATGATTACTCCTCAATGAGCTCATTGATCTCCTGAATATAACGTCTACTACCATTGATAAATATACTACTATCATCAGCAAACATCATGTGAGATATACCACAATCTATGAGTTGAATGCTATTTAATATGATCCTATTATAGTTGATATACAAATTTATGTACTAGAAAAACACATCGTGAGCGTTAATAAATATTGATGGGGAGAGGGGGTACAATTATTTCAGAACTCAGACAACATTGAAGAAATTAAAATGTTTTCACATGAAGAAAATTGATAACCATGTAGACTTGAAACATCAATACATGAGGCTAATAACACAGTGCGAGAACCCCATACAAGTATGGAATCATAACAAGATGATCCATTAAACCCTATAAAAATTATTTTTCATGTTTATCTTGATTACTAGGTTTCTCCAATAGAATCTAACATTAAATACACTAATTACATATTGAGCTAGACCAATTTCCACTTGAATATTCCAGAACCTAATAAAACTATGATACGATACTACAATCCAGTCTAGGAGGAACAAAAACAATCTCTTATTGAGTATTCATGCTAAAAACATATAGGGAACATTAAACAAATTGAGGGGTGAGTATTGTTTCAGGGATTTTGTATCATTAAACTTTGTCACCATGACGATCTTTGTGGAACATGAAATGTGTGGTAGACACCATCCAATAAAGTATTCCTTTACAACATGAACTGGATAACTTTTCACCACATCCCATGATGATATGTAGAAATAAATAGGGAATCTGTCAGGCCGTAGATCATTTTTTAGGTCGAGGGACTAGACTACATCGTATACCTCCATCATTAATTTTTCATTTATAAAAATTTTATTATGGTCTATATGTGATTTTATGTGATTTATAATATATGACATTATTATAATAATGGTGAAATTCCAATGATAAAGGTTTGGGTCATTACATTCTTCCCTCCTTTTGAAATTTCACCCTCGGAGTTTTGTTTTACATAAACATGTGAGGGTACTTATCTTTAATTTCCTCCTATGGTTCCAAAGATTCTTCTTCATACTTATGGTTCATGAAAAACCCTTTGGTCTGGTGGGTTTTCTTACTATGTAAATCCTTATATACCTTATATGAAATCATTACCGATGTTCCACATAGGAGAGATAATCTTCTAGTTATAAAAATTATGAGTTTTGAACTTGTGAGGTTTATGTTATGTAATTACCCAAGAGAGATACATGAAACACATCATGAATTTCAGTCATACTAGGTGGAAGTGATAGACGATATGCCACTACTCATATGCAATCAAGGATCTCAAAGGGGTTGAGGTAACTTAGTGTAAGATTACCTTTCATTCCAAACTCCATGACTCTCGTTATTGATTATATTTGAATGAATTTTTTTCTCCAATTTCAAACTCCAAGTCCCTTCGAATGTTGTCATCATATAACTTTTTCCAACACTAAAAAACATTGATATATTGTTAGATAGCTTGAACCTTCTATGTCATATCATACAAAGGATCAAGTCCAAATATCTTTCATTTTCCATCTTCATACAAAAAGGATGTATTTCTACATGGATTTCCATAGAGATATTCTTATAGATCCATTTGAATACTCAGTTTGAATTTGTTGTTGTATGATAACTCAAACAATGGGAGATGTTGATTCTACACTCCATTAAATTCTGTTGAGTAGACTCATAGCATGCCATTTTATGAATAATCCTTTCACATTAGGCATCATTTTTGGGGTGATATATCATGAAAAATTGAAATCATTATGAAAATTTTATTGAATAATCCTCTATAATTTATATGTGAACCATTGATCGTGATCATATAAATTGATAGTGTAACCCCCTGCAGTATCACCAATTCAATAAAATATTTTCTAGAAAGTTTTTCAAGAAAGATATCTTCTCAAATAGTGTTAAATTGGGTAGTCTTGGTGATTATGTCCACCAAAACCCATACCACATTGATTTTTTTTGGATATCTTTTGGGAAAAATGAAAATGTCTATTTGGACCGGCTAAGAGGTATCTTTTTATTACTAAAAAAATAGCACAATCCGCTCACCGAGGTCTGAAATAAATCATTATGAGAGAATCACCCCATACAATAATTTTTCAATCATCCAAGAGAGAACCCAACTCAGTTTTTAAAATGAGACAATCATCAAGCCACCCATTATTAGCAATATAATCTACTTTACTTTTACCTTCCCTCATAGTACGTATGAGATGAGTATCCTGAATGATAACACTTTTACTTATCCTTATGATATAGAAAGTCACTCATAGCCAATTTGCATTTCCATCAAGAAAACCAACATACATAGCTGAGTCTGTTTGCATATCTATGATCAAGGAACCAAACTGCCTGCATTGTATCAGACTAGAAATCAGATCTTTGACCTCTCCTTCGATGGAGTTTCCTTCCCCATATAAAGAAATAAAACCTAGCAACATTGATATGTTTTGTCATATACCAGTAAACCTCCACTCATAACCCCTACCAAACATGATCCTTTGACATTTAATTTAAGCCCTAAAACAATAGTCCTCCTTTTAATCAATTGTCCATGGCGGGTTCAGTTGCACTCAACAGAGGGGAGGATCCATGGAAGCATAAAACAATGGAAGGTCAAGGATGGGACACCAGGAATAAAAGATCCCATCTCTGTACCCTATGGCTTCATGAAAACCTAGAATAAGAGGTATAAAACCATTTAATCTCCCTAGATTTATTCCTAGCATCCAAAATCAACAAAAAACTGAAAAATCAATTACTTTAGCTCCAGATCATGAGTCGGGTAGTTTTCTCACGGATCGTCAACTATCGTGAGGCAGAGGCTATCACTTTATCAATTTTCATAAGTACAAAACCTGGGTATTTATTTAATGCATCACTATTTATCACAGAATATTATAATTTGTTTTTGTAATGTGAGTACAGGTATAGTGATCAACCTTCTATTCAGCTCCTTAAATCATTCCTCACATTCTTCCATCCAAACATACTTTAAACCTTTATTTGTTAACTCAGTTGGAAGGATATAAAATCATGATAAAATTCTTAGAAAACAATTATTATAACCTTTAATGAGAATATAACTAATGATTGACATGAAACTAGAAGGTATAGGTCAATCCCCATTTGTCATTTTTTTGAATGGTCTAATGAAATTACATCACATGTTATCACATGTCCTAATAATGTGTCTTAATGCATCAAAAAGTCACACAAGTTGAACATGGAATATAACTTATCCTTCCTTAATATTGGACAACACAAGACCAAGATTGTCATCATGATCCTCATTTCTCTTAGATTAGTTGAGAATATCATCGATAAACAATATTAATAAATTTTGATGAAATTTCTAAAGACACTATTCATCAAATACATAATGATTGTATGGTAATTAGTATTCCCTTAGGTCATCCCTAGAAACTCATAGATCCCATACCCAATAGTGAAGATAGTCTTATGAATATATTAATTCTTCTCCTTTAGCTGGTTATATCTAGAATTAAGATCCATCTAGGAGAAGTAATGTGATCCTCATAGATGGTCTAACAAGTCATCAATCCATGGAAGAGGGTACAATCTCTTTATGGTTATCTTTTTGAGCTCTCGGTAGTGGGCACACAACCACATTGATCCACCATTTTTCATTATAAAGATAACTGGAGCACCCCAAGGAGATACACTAGGGAATATGAACTCTTGTATAAATGATTTTTTACCTACATATTTAACTCATCCAATTCAGTTGAGTCTATCTTGTAAGGTAATTCTGATATAGGAGTAGCTCTGGGTATAAGTTCTGTTGAGAACTCCACCTTATAATCTGGGTGGATTCCATGTAACTCTTTGGGAAATACATCACTATATTACCTGAAAATGGGAATTTTTCCTATGTTGATAACTTCCATTGACTCATAAATTTGAGAGAGGTATGATTCTCCCTATGGAATAAACACACACATCGTTGAAAGAGTTTCCATTTGAGAGTCATGATTTACCCTGCAGTTATAGAGTTGCATGGGACGGTTCAGAATATGAAAAGTTATTTAATTTTCAAAATAAATGTTGTCTCCTATCTATAATGAGAGCTAAAACATCCCCAAAATAAAAGGAAAGTCCACCAATGTTAGTATCTCATGAGTTTATAGAAGAATATTCCCACATATGCCAACAAGTGAATAGTCTAGTACTTGAGTTGTAATGATCACACCGGTAAGAGTTTTTTTGGATATATCAATATCATGGTTTTGGGGATTTGATTCATTAGTTCTAGAAAATTTGAAATATATAAAGTGATGTGTATAACTAGAATCAAATAATAGTCTTTCTATTTTTTAATTAATAGGAATTTTACCTTGTACCGCATAGTTTTTTCTCCACTTTAGTAGTAGTGATGGAATAATCCATCCATTGTTTCTTTGGATTTTCAGGGTCATGACAGTGATTACCATCAAGAAATATAAGGTTAGTGAATTGGATTTCATATTGATATTTCTCCCTATAGTTATAGAATTGTACCATGAGTGGTTCTATCCTTTCCTCTAATATATCGACCAACTTCATTATGCCTCTTCAACATTCATGAGGTTGGTGTCTTTCTCACCCACAATTATAGAATTTCAACAACCCAATGAGGTAGTTCCCAGAATGCTTCTTCCGACATTTTCGACATGTGATTGGTAAATACTTATTCCCACCATTATCATGAGATCCTATAGCTTGAAAATACATCTTTCATTTCTTATCACGATAGAAATGGGACCATTCTCCAAATATCATCTCCACTTTAAGAGAACATCAAAAAAAATATTCATAAATCCCAATGCCTCTACTTTATAGAGACTTTAAAATATGTAGTTTTAAACCACTACAAATTCTTTCAATTTTCATATCACCATTGATAATATAACTAAAAGAAATACCTTGAAATAATTTTGAAATTTTCGTCGTTGTCCATGAAAAATTCACCATCATTTTTATTCATCTTTATGAATTCTTTCTCCATATTTGAAAAAATAGTTCGAGGGATATACTTATTAATAATAAATTTCATAAAATATTCCAACACCATCTCTTAAATTTCATTTTTTTGGGTGTTTTTATTCCACACCCACCATTGGTCGGCCTCTCCATCTAGATGACATACGACCAAAGTCACATCCTGCATCTTCTAATAGTGAAGCACAAAAAAGATCTTATCCATTAATTTGACCATCCATTATATGATTAGTGGATCATAACATACACTAAATGTCGGTGGTCAATGCCATATAAAGGTCATGATAGCATGTTCCCTCATCTTAGTTAAAGGAGGACATTTCACATTGTAAAAGTTAGTATTCATAGACTAAGATATCTGGGTAAGCATCAATATAAAATTTTGATATCCACAACCCAAAGAGCTGGGGATGTTTTTTGGGCAATCAATAGATTGTCCCCCACATGGGTTGTTGGCTTAGTTTCTCCTGGTTCCCACCATTTTCAAAAATAGAAGAGGTTATATAAAAACATAAGTCTGTAATTCATGAATTAATAATACATTCCATGTTGAGATTGAATCTTATGGAATGCCTTACATGGCCCCTATGGTTACAATTTTTCTACTAAAAACATTCTAGGGTGCTTACTTACACATAGTCTCATACTAAGGATTTTCAAAAAGGTTCCCTATTCTTAATTCCATAATAAACTAAACTGTGCTCTGATACCAACTATAGAAACCCTAATTTTCATAAATAATATATTAAATCAATTTAAAGTAAAATCAAGAGAAAATAATTACACAAATAAGATCCAATGTTTTAGTGTCATAAAAAAATTAGGACCATACATAATGTTTTCACAATAAAACATACACATTAACTTATTTCATTCTTCTATTGCATCTTATTGTCCCTCATGTTATCCTTAGTAAAAGTAACCACATAAGGATATACATCAAAGAATGGGGTTATATAAAATCCAATTAAGTGGATAGATAAGAACATGATTCAATTTTACATGGAGTGGGAATAATCATCATAATATAATCATTATAATCCTTATAAGAATCATTATATAAAGGTATGGAATTTAACAATTTGTAAAAATTAAACATCATGTCTTAGTGGTCAACTATCACACAATATTGTGAAAAAAATATCATCGTGATCATGCATATTTCACTATATCTCATCATACTCATAACATTAACCTATTAATTGGAGGGATATATAATTTTTCTTGAAACCATCAAAGCATCACATTTACATTGCGCTGTAAAATTTCAGTCGCACCAATCAGATAATATCATTTACATTGTCATGCATTCCACATAGATCGTATATCAATATTCGACATAAAATAACCGATGGAAACAATTTTTTTTATAAATAATGATTTCACAAATAAAAATTGGGTTCCCAAAATAAAAACGGAACAAAATAATTGGTATAAGAATCAACCATCCCTATTGAAGAAGAAACATAATCAACGAAAGTAAAATATGCGTTTTTAGAATGAATAGATCATTTGTAAAAATATTTAATTTTGTCATAAAATCATAATGGAATCATGTATATAAAGAATAAAAATGGTAATGACCAATAAATGATATTTAATGAACATTAATAAAAACATTATATTGAAAATAGAGTGAAATATGAATCCCAAAGAAAGAGAGTTGTGTTCGAGAATCCCCGTACCATATATCGGAATGCATTCTTCTATTTAACACCCTAGACAATCAAATTAAATTAATTAATTAAAAAATAAATAACCTTTTATACTTGAATTTTAATCATTTATATTTTATCATGTTCTATTATGGGCATTTCTAAGAGTTATATAGTTTAATTTCATCATTTGAGGGTGTTCATCTTCTTGGTTTTCATGATCAGTTTACTTGACTATGAGTATGGATGTTTATGCAGAATGGGTACAATTCTCTAGAATTGAAAATATATGTTTTTAATTGACATATATAGGGTTAAATGATTGTATATTTCATTTGGTTTAATTTTTTGAGGATAAATCGTTAGATAAATATTAAACTATAATTTTTTGGGATAATTTTGGTGGTTTTTTTCACAACAAAATCAATCTATTTTATTAATTAGAATTTTGTGAATTTTTTTTATAGAATGTAAAAAAGGACTATAATATTTATTTTAATGCATGACTTACCTTTATAGTGGGTTTATGAACAGAATTTATGGTGTAAAATGAAGATAAAAATCCCACATCCATGATATTGGTAAATTGAAACGTCACTTTCGATGATTTCATTTTTAGGAAAAAAGAGAGATAAAATATTTTTGATGATTGATCATCCATTAACATAATAAAATTATAGTAAAAAAAAAGATAACAGAGTTACTATGAACATTTGGATATAGGATATGAGGAGAAAATATGAAAAGAGTACTTATTGAAAAGAAATTAAATAAAAAAGGATGAGGATTTTACCTCTTAAGTCTCTCCTCCATGAGAACCTCTTTATGGAAAATGTTTTGGCCTTATGATGATACCAATGGATCCTAGAAATGGGGGGGGGAGGGGGTAGGGTTGATAAGATACATGAGAATAATTTTGACATGTCTCAAAGCTTGAGAGGTGTGAGGAGATGGGGTTGTAAGGGGTAGTATTTATATTAGAGGAGAGGGATGTTTTCAAATTATTTTATTCACTAGTTTATCATTTTGGCACAATACATTGAATATAATTAGAATTATCCCTATATATATAAAAATATTGAATTATTTTTCGATATTTTGGGATTACATCAGCCAAAAATAATCCTGGCACCATTAATTCATGTATTTGTCTTTTATTGAAAATTATTGTATTTTACTATTCAACAAAAAATTTATCTTTTTCAAAAAAATCCTAAAAAATCACCATAAATTTAATTGACCTGTAGAATTAAAAAACTAAATTCATTTTTGAAAAAACATTTACTAAATATGATAAACTTCATTTTAAATTAAAATCATCATTTAATTAAAAATTAAATATTTTAAAATTCAAAATGATTTTCTTACACAGTGAAAAATTAATTGAGGTATCATAAAATTATGTTATAATCATAAGGCAACAAAATAAAAATTTTAGAATAAATATTATGAAAATTTATTTTGTTATAAAATATTGAGTTAATTTTGATATTTTAATTAAATATTTACAACTTACAAAAATATCAACACTTAATTTATCATTTCTAAAGCATTTTTTTTCTTATGTCAATAAATAAATCTATCAAATATGTAATCATTAGATACCTATCATTTATAATTTCAATGGTTATGTTACTCTTCTATTGGATGGATTACTATTGCTAATGTTCATGTTACTATTCCAATGGTCAAGATACTTTTCCATCAGTATTGGTTCTTTAATTTATAAAAATGCAACTTGTTTCACTCATTCATTCATCATTTACAATGTTTTTATTGTGGTATCTATTTGATTTAACGTGATTTAAAATAAATGAAATTATTATAAAAATGGTGAAATTCCACTGATAAAATTTTGGGTCATTACAAATATAAACATTACTATGTTCCTAATGCTTAGATAATGATTTTTGGATAAAGATATGGTGAATATGAATAAGAAAACCAGATGGTACTGATTACTTTGGAGCTGATTATGTTTTTTTAATGTGTTTTATGATCTCATGGATGGAATGCGTGGTTTTTCTAGATTTAAGTAATATATCCAAGAATATGATGAATACAGTAGCAAGTATTTTTTCAATATGGATTTATTGTAATTACCTTTTTTAGGAGAGTAAGTGATGTAGTTATTCATATGTATCATATGTGACAAACAATAGATACATTTTTATATATGTGGGATAAATGCATAGATGTTTTTTGAGAATTCATTGACCTTTTTTATAAATTATTGTAATTTGATATTTTATAAGAGTTATAACGGTAACCATTTATGAAATTGTTTATGATAATCATTGAATGAGGTTTTAGAAGTAAAATTATTATTTAACCACATGAGAACTTATGAATACTGGACAACCATTGTAAAACATTTTGTTTTGATGCTATGATAGATGGAATAACCTATCATCTTATGGATCTAATGATTTGATAATGCTTTAGGAATGAAATGTTCTGCATTATCTCCTTGAGTGAGAGAAGAAAGGGAAATTGATCGAGTCACAATGCATGTATGAGAATTTTCTTATGAAATGAAATCAAGTGAGTAGTATTATAAAAAAACAACAACTCTAGGTAAAGGATATTCAGACCAAATATATAGTTAGCTAACATTCTCTTGGACATGTTCTCTATCAATATCCATTAGAAAATTATAGTTAGATTTCACTTCTAAGTTCATGTTTTCACTTGACACCTATGATTCATATGTGGAAACCTAGTTATGAGTTAATTTGGGTAACTATTATGTTTCCAAATTTGTATTTAAATGGTGTTTTAGTATATAATTTTATGATTTGGGTTTCTAGGAAATGAGCTTTGTAGTACTAAACATTTGATGACCCCAAATAATTTTAAGGGATAAATTCATTTTAATGGGGGTATAAGTAAAATACACACGTTTTTATTGACCTTTTTTCGAATAAATTAAATTTCCATGATGTGTTTTTTTCTATTCTACAAAAAGATAATCTTCCACAACACATGACACTAGCTTATCTTCTATTACAGATAACACTAATATTCAACAAAACATAATTTTATTATTTTAATTATTTAAATAGGATAATTATAACCAATAAGATATAATGGTTGATATTTATAGGATTAACTAAATTATTAATTATTTTTTACACAAGTAAAACCCTAACAAAAAGTGGGAAATGTTTTTCTAAAAACTATTTAAATATGAATATGTGTGTTTTATTCAAATTAATAAACAAACCACTCTTATTTTACTATATTAATGAAATATATAAATAATTTACATAATTATAATGGTTAAAATTCATCTTATGAGTTCTCTAGACATTACATATGAACAATCCTAAATTTTCTATTAAAAAAATATTTTTCTAAATAGGTATTTTCCTCATTTTGATGGAAATCTTATTTTAAGACTATTTTTTGAAACATTAATAAATTATATTTGTGTAAATAATCTTCTTATTTTGAAATTTTATATTAAAATTTACTTTGGGGGTACTTTTGTTATTTTTCTGAGAAGTTTAATTTTTTGACGAATAGTTAAGACAATAGAAAATTTTAATTGAATTTTTTTTTAAAATTTATATCTATATTGAAATTATTTTTTTGATTGTTTTTTAATCTAGTGAATGCAATTTGAATCAATTTTACATTTAATTTAGATATAAAAACATATCAATCCTTTTGATGGTTTTTATATATAAAACAATTTTCTTGATTCATCACTGGGATTAATTTTTGATTAATTTATCAGAACTATATATTTTTATTTGAAAAATTTATTTTATATATAAAATAAAAAGGTCAATTTTTTAAAAGGTCACTTTTAATTTGGGACATTTTGAATCGTTAATTTTTTTAAAATTTATTAATACGGTTATGAGTAAATCAAATATGTTTTGGGTAAAACTAATATTATAAATATTATGAAAATTACCTATAACATTCCAAAATATTGTTGGATTAATTTATTTTCACCCTTGGAAAATAATGGTTGAAATGAAAATAATTTTTTGGATACTTGTCCATAAATATGAGTTGAATAATTTTAATATCAAAGAGAGTGACCAAATGTCACATTCTTACATTTAGTAAGTATAATATATTTTTATTATTTTTTTAAATATAATATATAATTGAATATATATATTATTTATAAATATAGTAGGAATAAATAAATCAAATAATTTTTATTTTATTTTTTAGTGAATGATGAATTATAATAATTAAATACACAATGATGATACAATAATCATTAAATTAATGAAAAAATCAATTAATTGAAATTATAAATATTAAAATAATTATAATTCATATTATTTTAGTATTGATAAGAATTTTATAAGAGAATAAGAGATATTTTGAGTTTATTAAATTAATTTTATTGAATTTATATTTATGTATTGATTTTCTAGTGGTCAATGTAATGAATAGTGTCTAAATTAACACTATTTATATTTTATGAAAATAATATACTATTATATTGGTTAAAAATTATAAAAATATTAAATTAGGTTAAAGGGGATAAATGTTGTTCTAAAATATCATATATTACCCATTTATAGTTTAATTGACATCTTATATGTAAAAACGCAATTTTAATGTTGAAACTGATGATACTGTAGTTAAACATTAAATATTCAATCAAATTGTTAAGGAAAACGATAAAGTTTAAAATTAAACAAAAATCTTTTTTAAAATCTATTATTTTTTGGTATCACACACTATCAAACATTATCTATAAATTCATTCCCATTCAGAGGTATTGGAATTCATAATAAATTATTTTATGTAAATCCTCTGAGAAATTCCTAATGTGCCCCTCACCTATTGTATAGAAGGACACCTCCTCCCTCATCCCATTTCACCTCATTAAGCCTTATAGAACAACCAATATAAAAAAATTTCTTTTTCACTTCCCTAGACACATTCTTGAGGTTTTGGTTTTCCCAATTGACCAACTCTATTTCCCTTTAAAGTAGATTTAAAGGATCTATTTTGAAGAATAGGCAATTACTCTAACAGATCACTCTCATTTTCTATTATCCTATACAAAATATAGATAATATAAAAATATATGTCATAAAATAATAAAATTATTATCCCCCAAATTCTTAAATTCTATTTTTATTATGAACATTCCATTATCCATCCCCTTTCCAATTGAACAAGAAGTGAAACTATCACTCCTGCATACATACGTCTTGCCATCTACACATGGAGATACAATTAATTATATGTCACTATATTATTTAAGTTGGAATTATGATGGTTTTAATTTTTATATATTATACTTATGATATTATTATACTTTTTTAATGATATAATCATATCTACCTTTTTACTGCATAATCTATTTTGGAAATGATAACCTCGCTCATGAGTAGATATGACGTACCATCTCCATGATGTGATGTGATTATTTTTTCAAATATATTTCACGTGGGTATTAATAAGGGTAAATTTGATGAATTTATAGGAAATATATAACATAAATATTATTTTTCAATTATGTACTACACTTTCTTTTAATATGATATGAAAATTGAAAACTATAGTCATCTGTAGGTACGACCTATCATTTCCATGAATTTTGAATTTTATTTTATATCTCTTACTTTTATGAACCACCATGAATATATACACATAATTATATATATATCATTTTTATCAGTCTGTATTTGATGAAATAATGACATAATTTAGAGGAATAAGTATAACATGTCAACACATGTGTGAAAAAACAATTATTACCTAGATCATATCTTTTTCATGGAATTGTAAATAATCGGATAATATAATGTCATAAGTAAATCATATATGGTATTATATATATGAATATGGTTCTATTGTTGATGTATAATAAACTTCTATTTCTTATACATTAATTTTTAATGTATATAAAGTTATTCAAGACTTATGTTAATGGATTTTTGTCTCACCTTTATTTTTTTGGGACACATGCCATATAAAAAACTTATTTCTTATATGTTTTGTATATACATCCCATTAATGTATTTTATGTTACTTATTCAAAATTTTAGGATATTTTAATATTTGTATAAATTTATTTCTTTCACAGGGTAAATGATTCTATGGTTTATGATTTTATAAGTATTTATTTCAAAATATCATCAATATTCATGATTGTTTCATTTTAAATATCTATTTGGGAATATTTATCTTCGACATCCATGTTTTCTAAAAAAATAAGATATAATTGTGATATTATCCAATGAATATTTGAAATTATTTCATCCAAATATTATTATTTACTAAATGGTTTGAATGGAATCATATTTGTCATTTTTCAAATGAGGTATTTTCGTACTTCTCTAGAAAAATAATGCGAGGGTTGTTTTTTTAACTTATATGGATTTAATTGATTATCCTGGTATCATGAATCCATAGACATTTGAAACATCCATTCTATTTATAAGTTTTTATTTCAAATAAATTTTTATTTTAAAATTGCATGTCTCATTAAAAATTGAATTCAAATTTGAAAGGATATTTTTCTCATGATTTTTTTCAAGAAATATTTCAAAACCATTTTCCTTCAAAGATAACATTAATTGTTAATATTTATTCTTTAATAGGGATATGGAACAAGGATATCATTACTATTCATTCACTGAATGGTTTATGATTATGATGTCATGATATTTATGAAATCTATTTCTTTTACATGAGTTATGATAAAGTGTTTATGAAACTAATTTATTTAAATGGGTTCTAAAATGGTGAATGATTTTTGGTTATGTGGCACACGTGTGTATAGCTTATATTTATTTTGGGGTGGTACAAGAATCTCCCTATAATAAAAAGGGTAATGAATTATATCTCATGAGATATTTAATGTAAACAAGTCAATGTCCTTGATTTTTGATGTGAAACAGGTCTATGTGATTAATCTATAATGGAAATAAGTGATAAGGCTTAATCTGAGAGTCATGGTTGTTAATATTGGCATATGATTTTTTTCCTATACTTTTTATTATAAAAAAAATATTTATGACATGAATATATCATTTATGAAAGATTTATGATTATGTTTCATTCGTATGGTTAATGGTAATTTTTTAATCCATAACTCATGTTTATGATCCATAAAAGGATGGGTATGAAATTTTTATGTTATTATCATCAAAACATACCAAAAATTCTTAATTTAGGATTTCATAAGATAATAAATTGAGATCATTCATGATTACCCTTATAAAGAATCTGATCTCACCATTTCCTTATGTTTCCATTCCACAGGTTATAAAGAACATTTTAATGTCTAAGTTATAAATGGGAATATATTTATGGGAGCTGTTGGAGATATTTCTCCAAATTTGACGAATGTGATACATGATTCCTAAGGAACTAAACTATTATGGTCCTCAACCTTCTGTTTTTCTAATGTAATGAATATTTTTCTAAAAAGATGTAATATCCATATAGGAAAATAATAGGTCATTATACGATAAACCCAACATAGAATTTCATGAAAGATATGAACACTATAAAATATTCATTATTCCATTCAAACATATGAATTCACCTGTAATCATCATGGATCTGATTAATAGAGTGACATGAATTAGCTCGGGTTGTCCTAAATAATCAACTGACCAGGAAAACAATAAGTCCTCAAGTGCACCTCCCTATATGATAGATGTTTTCTACTAGAAGGGATGTACTAAAAGGATACAATGGGCACACTATCCTCTAATATCATAGTGAAATAACATCATAAATAAAATAAATACGTAAATACCAATGAACATTAGATTACACATTAATAAATATAAAAAAGTAAGCAAATTTTAATAATTAGAGTGTTGAATATAGCCTCATGGGAAAAACAGTCATTAGTTTCCCACTAGGATAATCACACACACAAAATAAAATATAGAAAATTAATACACAAGACGCCACTACAACTCTGAGTAGAACAACAAAAATTGTCATTATGACTGCTGAATATCTTCGTCACAAACCATAGATTCCACCTGAGTAATCCCACACAAATAGGAATGATTGGACCTCCAACCAATCAACTACATATTGTCAAACTAAATATAGGAATAAGGTATGCACACCCACAAAGGTTCATGTTTGACTTGGTTCCCTAGAATTAACTTCTCTTTTCTTTATAATAACCTAAATTTATATTTTTAAATATTAATAAGATTTTTATTTCTTCATGATTATTATTATACATAACATAGTATTTAATTATTTCATAAGAGTAACTTTCACAGTAAAAGGTTATTGTAATTCCCCTCCATGATGATAACCATGAAGAGCCACAACATTATTCTTAAATATATGTTCTATATCCAAATGAATTCATTTGAGAGACACTAATGATTTAGACTATCTTGGGTGGAGACGCATTGGACTTTGATGTATCATCTCATGGTCTATGTCCTTGTTAGTATCCATTATAGTATATTATGAGAAAGATACATGCTGGTAATAAATACACATTTATATGTGTAATTTGATGTTCCTATCTATGGATGTGTGTATTGATCCGTAGAAATTGAGTTTATTATTAATGAATATTATAAGTTTAATACTTTTATGTCATAAGGTCAAGATGACATATGTTCGTGGTGATGTAAGATACATTGGGTGCGTCATGAGTAATATTGAATAAGTAAATATTGTGAGAATAGACTTTTCCCATCCATTATTAAAAAATGTTTATATCTCAAAGGCATTGGTGTAAATTATATAACCTAAATTAATTCATGACTATATATTTCAATAGGAAAGATCAATTTCCATAGATTCAATGAATGTGAAATTGAGAAAATAGATTGATGGCACAAATATGAAACCTGATTGATTGGTGATATCATGATTAGGGGATTATATTACATAGTGAGAATACATTTGAGGTATTACATTATTTAAGTATTAACTTATTTTATTGTGGCTTCATTGGCATGTTGCTAAATGTTATCCATGTACTTTACGTGATTCACCCAATTCCATTGTTAAATAGTCATTGAAGGTCACATAAATAATGTGCAACACCCAAAATATTTAAAAATTAATTTAATAGTGAATGCATGAAACACTGGGCCTCAAGAAAACAACACTTTGTGATAACCTAGCCAATAAACATAATTTTGTTTTACTTGTATGATTTGAATTTCAATAAACCGACATATAATATTGCATTGAGGGAGATATTTACAGTCTGATACAATCAACAAAGTTTTTTTATTAATTGTATCATACCATTATGAATAAGAATGAATACTAAATCAGCCAAAAAATAGAAACGTCACCTATTAATGTATAAAAACAAATAAGACATCCTATAATGGAAAAAATGATCAAAGTAAATTATTTGTATTTTTTTTCATAAATATTTTAATTAAACTTTTATGATTAATTTAATAATTTAAAATGGAAATTTAATTTCATAAAATGTAATGATAAATTTTTATTTTGTTGTCTTATGATTTTATGAAAATTTTAGGGTTCTTGTATAAATTTTCAAGGTGTTTCAAAATGCGTTATAGTTTTAATGAGGTTTTGACAAATAAAATATTAATTTATATTAAAATTAAATTAAAAATACATATAAAATTATTTTCAAAAAATATATTTAATTTTTTAATTCTATACATCGAAAAATGTTTGGGGTGAATTTATGTGATTTTTAAAAAGTACATGAATTTTATGTGAATAAAAAAATTCAATAATTTATGATAAATGAAAAATACATTATTTATTGTGTCATAATTTAGGTAATGATGATTTAATAACACTTAGTTTGAACTCACATGCACCTATTACTATTTTGTGTCACCAAAATCAAACCCTGGATCTTGTCATGAGAAAAATAATTAAATAATGGATTAAATATTCAAAATTCACTCATATCCTCCACTATAAAAAACCCCCCACTCACTCTAAATTCTCTTCAATCCTATCAAGACATGTTTCATGAAAATATTCTGACCAAATATCCTCTAATGAAAATCCCCCACATTCTGTAGCCCATGGTCCTCTCAAAAGACAAAATCTTCTCCCTTAGATAGGCTCTCAAGGAAGATTAATTCAAGAGGTAAATTCTTCTTTACAATTCTTTTGCATTCTTTTCAAGTTCCTTTTTTTCTTTTCTATCCTAACCACCTCTCATCCAAATTTTATGAAAAATATAGTACCTTGAATTTACTATAATATTTTTATGATGAATGAATAAGTTATTTTCATCTATCCTTTACCCTTCTTTTATGTTAGTAGTAAAAGAACACCATTTGAGATGTGCTAATTTACCACATTCAAGGAAAATGGGATTAAAACTTCTATTAATGTCTTAAATTCTTTTCATGAAACCATAATTATGTTTGAACCAGACTATAATATATGTATTATGTATCATTTATGGGTATTAAATCTTTTTGTAAACATGATTTTGATTAATAATGAAAAATGAGTTTATTGTATTCAAAACCTGCCAATTAATCCAAAAAAATTATCATTAAATAATTTATATTATGTTTCATCATCACCTAAAGCAACCAAATTAAATATGAAAACTTTTAACCCTCAATATGTTCCATAATAAATAATAACTTCTATTCTATATAACAATCCTCATTTTACACTATTCTCAATTCATGTATATATGTATACCAATCATGAAACAAACAGCCCTGAACAATATTATTGAACCTCTTAACCCATAAAAAAGGACCTGAATGAACATAATAAGGTTATAATAAAACAATTAAATTAATAAGAGGTTCTGTAATAATTAATAAATGAAACTAAATTTGATTATCTGGGTCATTAAGATCATGGGGATAACACCTTCATACTCAAAGTAAGGGTTTCTTTATCTCACTTCCATTATTGTGAGATATTTGGTATTCAATACTATTAATTTTCTATGGTTAATGTATTCATCCCATTGATGTATCATTTCATGAATCTCTTTATTTTTATTATATTGAATATATCATTTAATGATTATTAATTTTGGGTCATACGATTCAATTGATTACAAAGTTGTGAGTATTTTCTACCCGAACCTCTATTTTAATTCATGTTTTTCTTCTTCCCAACTCACCTTATTGATATTATTATTTATTCCTAGGTAATCCTCATATATTTTGTGTGAATTTTCTATATATGTGTACCAACAATAACCCTAATTTCATTTATGGGGAGTAATATGATTTAAAATGACCCTTACAAAATTCATCCCAAAATATAAGCATCATTCATGGAATAGCTCATATTCTTACCAATTATTATGCTCACTCAAAAATTATTTTAAGCCATATGTATCATTCTAAAATAAAATATTTTAACATGAAAAATTAATTTTGGGTCATTTGTAATTTTATGAAAGAAAACATTATTTTGCGCTTTAAAATGTCTTTAATGAATTCCTTAAACCACACAAAAATATTTTAATTTTAAAGAATCTTTATAATCAAATTTTATATAATTTCACTTAAGTGGGACATTATTTATTCCTAAAATGAAATCTAAATATCCTCCCATTTTCCATTCTAGAATATTAATGTTTAAAACCATATTTTTGATAAATTCAAATGATTTTTCAAAATAACTATTCTTTCTAAAGTAAAATGGATTATTCTCACCAAACATTAAATTTAATGAAATATATTCCTTGTTCACCACGTATTAATTATATGTGGTTTATGTACTGACCATTGTTATATCATATCAGTAGCCTCCTTTTTCTCAATATACTCTAAGTGATTATGATTTTAAAGTTTCAATGTGGAATGGGACACATTGGATTGTTTAAGTATTATTTTTTGAAGAACTATTAAGTGGTATAATTTTATAAGTTTCATTATTTATGTCAACATACATTGATGGTTCTTTTATTTCACAGAGTTTTATATCCTATGATATCTTCTACAATTTATTTTGTTGAATTTTTTCTTATTAGTCTTATCGTGAATGTTATATCATGATACCATTCACCATATTACTCTGAAAGATTAGTGTTGATATTTAATGACTGGGGAAAGTTATTTACATTTCATATATTAATTTAAATATGAATGTATTTGTTGTATATGTTTATAAACAGTAACAAGTGGAAGGCAGTGGACTTATTATGTAATGGTTGGTTCCTTCTATAGCCCCTTGATGCATCAGTAGGTCTCATGAAACA
The DNA here is from genome assembly GCA_963277665.1 of Viscum album. Taxonomy (NCBI): domain Eukaryota; kingdom Viridiplantae; phylum Streptophyta; class Magnoliopsida; order Santalales; family Viscaceae; genus Viscum; species Viscum album. The sequence goes on from OY728144.1 coordinate 188,571,658, forward strand.
AACTATGGTCATGGCATGGGGCCTTGAAAAAATAGATATTTATGGTCTTATAACAATGCCTTGATGGTATGGTTTTGATGTTAGACATTATTCATTACATCATTATTAAACTAGTAGCTGATAGTTCATATAGTTATTTGACTAGTATAATTCCCAGATTTATGATTTACAATGGAATTATTTATTCATCTTTTATTCCTGCCATAACGTGCTCTAGTTTATTTTTAAAGGCATGTGTTTTTAGTTATACACCATGACTAATTTCTATCTTTATGATATCTTCACCTGTATTTCATACCCTTATTGATCATTTGATATCACCCCTTTATAATGTTTCATTTTCCTTGGGCAGGAGGAGGTATATTCTGATTCACATGCCGGGATAAACATTGAGTTTTGGATATTGTCAGATGAATGGAAGTATTCTATTTACTTTCAAGATGTAATCGTAAACTTAGGTATGTATATAGTTTTCCAAAACTACTGAACTACTAGATCTATTGGTATATGACTTTATTTTAATCATTCCAATGTAATCAAATAAGGAAATGGATCTTGCAAACTAGGGTCGAGGCGTTAAAATTGGTATCAAAGGAAGTTTAACAGAAAACATAGAATCTATATTTATAAAATGTATATTGGTGAAAAACCCTAAGATAGACATTGAGGATAAATATACAAGAACATTTTGGAATTTTGGATAGGAATATATTATGTGGATCTTTTAAGGAAGTAAAATCCTATCTGGATACTACTAGTGGATGTGGTTCTAAATCAAATGAATATAGGAGAAACAACTCTGACATGGAGATTCAATCTTATCCTAAGGTATCCTGGTGCATGACAAGTAGCCTTATTGTGCCCCTGGTTTGACACTCCATTGGGATATTCTTAGGGTAATTCACATTTTATTACATACCATTATGAAGGATTTATTCTTCAAAATTAACCAATGTATATTATTCTAGGTTTTACAATTCATAAATTTATGATATTTTCTATACCATGTTTAGAGTTATAGAAATGTAATAATTTTATGAGCTAATATAGTATATTGAATTGAATAGAAATGAATCCTATTATAAGAAATGAGAAATTAACCAATGCACATGATGTAAATAGTAAGAAGGATCAGATTCCTCATGGTCATAAACCAATATTTCAATGGATTATAGTCTTTATGTATCCTCATTATACAAGTAAATAGTATAATGTGTTAACATGGTATGTAATGTCTTCACTAATGCATATGGATTTGAAATGAATCAAAATAACAAGACAATGGAAGAGAAAAACATGGATAATTAGAATTAGTAAAAGAATGTTTTTTCCAAATTTGATAACTATGGAAATAATCAACATGGAAATTACATGAAGGGAATGATAGTTTCTTATATGTGTGGAGAAAATAGGCAAAACTTTTGTGATTTCAAGGGAATGAAAAATGTTTCTAATTTACAATGATTCAATTTCATGTAGATGGGACACTATGTGAATCAATGTCCCATGAGTTAAAATAATATGAATAAAATGATGATACTGGATAATGAACAAGTAGTCATACTACCGCAGATAAAGTGGAATGAATAATATTCTTCTTCACAAATCAAGTAAATTAAATATTTTATCAGCAATTTACATGTTCTATGAATTATGTAATATATGAGTATTACACTACATTACTATTTTATTAACTATTTTAGGTCGTATGATGAATTTTATCATGTATAAGGTACTTAGTTGAAAGATAATATATTGGTAAAGAATATAGTTGACTGAAAGACAAAAAAATATATATTCAAGATGATTATGATAATGATGAATACAAATTTATTTAATTTAGTACTTTATACCTCAAAACAGATTATTGACTTCTTGACAAGTCATCTATGCTTTAATTGATGAATTCTAAACATTTTTGTATATAAGGAATATATCCAGAAACATGTGTAAGGATAAATACATGTTTCCAATATAGGTATATGGTAATTTGAGTTTTTACCCTATTATATGAGGACACATGATGATGTTTTTCACATGTTTAGAATGTGAAAATTTATGGCTGCTTCATGTTGATTAAAGGAAAATAAGGTTGAAGATGAATTGAGCAAGATGGACCATAGATTTCTAAACAAAAGAGGTTTTCTAAGGACCACATGTACATGGATCTAGAAAGGATTGATATGGTAATGATTCTAATGTGTTGGATCATGATCATTGGAATGATAAACCATTTATGAAATTGTTTATATTGACCATTGTGTGAGTTTGTAGAGTGTAATGTCCCCATATGATGAAACCTATGTTAAGGGGTGAATTATAGAATGCTCAATGAACAAAAAATGGTATGATTGTGTTTCTAAAATAGAAATATATATTTTTACTCTTACAGAGTGGAATAATTCCTCAAATATAGGCAAAGATTTTAAAATAATGTTTTCATATTAACATATTTTTTCATGATATTAATGAAAATTTTCATAAATGTAGTTTATGGTTTTGTGGTAATGGCCATTCATCTATGAATGATCTCTACTACATTCCTTCAAAACATGATGTTTTGATTTTTCTTCCATTGCTATGTTATCCAATTAGAATGCATAGTTTTGTATTAACTGATTCATTTCTTTTTCCCTCTCATTAAGATGATATTTTAACAGTATTTCTGATGTCGGATTCCTAAGAGGTAATTTTAAGGGATCATCCAATAACATTTGAAGTTGAATTTAAAATTTCGAGGATGAAATTTTTTATGCAAGGGAGAATGTAACACCAAAAGGATATACAAATAAATTTAATAGTTAATGCATGAAAAATTGAGTCTCTACAAAATAAAACAACTTTATAACCTTTCCAACAAACATAAATTTTCTTAATTCTGTCAATAGTAATGAAGAGTAAATTTTCCCAAAAATAGAAACATTTCTCGTGAATGATTAAATACAATTTAGACATCTTATAATTGATAAAATTATCGTAGTATAATTATTGGTATTTTTTATGTGAAAAATATTTTAATTAAAATTTAATGATTAATATAATATTTTAAAATGGAAATTTATTTTCATAAAATGTAATCAATAAATTTTATTTTCTTTACTTGTGCTTATAAGATTATTTTATGAGTCCTTCATTAATTTTTTATGGTGTTATAAAACACATTATAGTATTGTAGTTGTTTTTATGGAATAAATTATGATTTTATATAAATATTAAATTAAAAACACATAGAAAATTATTTCTAAAAAATGGATTTCATTTTGTAATTCAACACATTGAATAATGGTTGGGGTGAATTTTTCAGATTTTTCTAAAATACATGAATTTTAGGTGAATAGTAAAATACAATAAATGAAAAATATATGATTCATTGAGTCAGAAGTGATGTGATGTGGATGTAAGACCACTAAGTTAAAATTAAAATGCAGTTATTACTATTTTTCCATTATGAATCGAACAATATTGCTTATCATTAGAAAAATGATTAAATGATGAATTAAATATTCAAAATTTACACCTCTCCTCCACTATAAAATCCCCCACTCACTCCATCTTCTCATACGTACTATAAATCTTTGTACCATGACTAATTTATGCCCAAATGTCTCCCCAAGATCTTTCCTTGTAACACCCTGACCCCATTTACCCATATTCAATGCATTATTACATAATATTGGCATGATCACAAGGGATAAAATTTCGAAAGACCAATCAGTTTAGTATCCTTGGGAACACTAGATATATTAATAAGTCATACATTACATCATAAATTGAAAAACTACCACAACAACTTTTCTCTATATCCCCTCATACTGTCCCTAGTGGTCATTCATAAAATACTTCTTCATATGCTGGGAAAAATAAAACATTGAAAGTGGTGAGCTCAGATACCCAGTAAGGATAACAGTATAGCGGAAACTTGCATAAATAAACATAAAAATTTAAGGCAATGTATAACTAAAACAAAAGCCTTTTAAACATGAAATTCAACATAATATAGAAAATATGAAATGAAATAATGACAATTAGCTTTTCAAATGGATATTCTACTAATCGAATAATCACATGAAATATCAATAACAAGATTCATAATAAGGGAATGCATAATGCCACACTATCATAACCACATAGTCAAGGCCTTATGAAACTACTACAAATAATATTTTTACAAGGCCTTGTGCCATGGCACTAGAATGTCTCATGAGACCTACCGATGCATCGAGGAGCTATAGCGGTCTCCACCTATCACATACTAAGTCCAATGCATTCCTCATATGAAAAGGTTTAAACATAACATATACATTCGTATTAAAACTAGAAAACGAAATGTCAATACATTATCCATAAACCATGAATGGTATATAAATAAAACATCCATAGTCAAACATATCTCAAAACATTAGATACAATATTTAAGTTTTGTATCATAATAAATCAACTTCAAATAAGCTTAAAATTTATCAAAGGATGTTGAAATGGATTAAAATCAAAACTATTTCAGAGAAATATCACCTTTTTTGAAATCATTTAAAAGTAAAAAAATTATTAAATAAAACCTTTATTTTAAATATACTCTTATAAGCTTGTAAGGGAATCTTCAAAGATTTTATAACGGTGGAAAATAGCTGCACCCATGGTCTATGTTAAAAAGGACATTCTTACCTTAATTTTGTCGAAATGTTTAAAGATGAACTTGTTTGGAAAACTATAGAAAGATTATTTTAAAAAATGTATAAGGTCAAATATGGGTATAAATGACTTTAACCCATTGTTTATTAAATTTTAAAAATGTTTCGAATGAAATTTTTAAGAAACATGCATGTGGATGATAAAGAGGTCCTGGTAGATACTTACGTAAAAACAACCTCAGATAATAAAGAGATTATGAAATAAACCCTTACCTGGTAAATTTCCTTAGTCTATGGTAGGTTAAGATACAATATAATGGTGATATAATTTTTATTAAATTATACAAGAATCATATACATAAATATGATATCATATATGATCTTTTAACATTTCTTTGTTACTAATAATTTAGTATTATCGTCGTTTTGGGTGTTAACTGATTCGTTTTCCTTTATATTCTTTGTTATGTAAGATATGATTGTTATGGATAGGTTGTATCATATTCATATACAGAATTATATCAAGTCCTTAATCATTATTTTTAATCATCAAATGAGAATTATTCTTGAATGGATACGATGGGGAATCAATCTCATGGCCTTCGTGGAGACAGTATTCCGTACGTACGCACGAGCGTCAATATCATTGTTTAGATATTAAAAGCATATATAATTGATGGTATATCATATATACCGAATAATTATAATGTTATATTTATTTTTTACTTCAAATACACATCATTATCTTACCCATCCAAATAATAAACTTTTGAATAACAATTACACCACGACATGGAGACGGTAAGCCGTACGTACACACGTATGGTGACATGTCATTCAAAGGATGGGTAGAATAGGGAATATGGTTTTAACATATAAATAATAACATCATAGTATATATAAGATACTTGGGTTATTATTTTAGAATGGAAATAACAAATAAATAATATGTTGAAGAAGAAAGGAACTTGAAAGAGGGTGGTGAAAACATTACCTCTTCTTCGGGTTCTTCCTTTTGATTTGATCAAAATGGATAATTAGGTTGGATTTATGATCAAACTAAATCCTATAAGTTTATGTGGGGGAAGTTGAGAGAGTTTTTGGGTAGGGTTTGCCAAGACAAATGGCCTTGAAGGTGTGAATTAAAGATAATGAGGAGTGCCCTTTTATAAGAGGGGTGACAGGCACCTTAGAAAAAACTGGAAATATTATTTTATAATAAACTAATTTTAGGTTTATAATGGCTCAAAACTGATTTATTTCCATAATAAGGTGTGGATGAGTATAAAACAACTCATCCAATAGATTTTATACAGGTTTGGGTCACTATATTAACCATATCTTTATGTGTTATCTCTTAGATAATTAGTTTGACATTTACCATGTGTCTTTTAATCTTTATATTATATGGTTAATAAACATACAATATACATCCAATAGAACCTAAATTTGTTCCTTAATGATAAAAATATGATTATATAAGTATCTTGGTCTAACATTATATATTTATGACTAGAATATCAATTAATAATATAATATTTCTTTTAAAAATGCATTTATGTAAATTTTGAAAATATTTGGAAATTACTTTTTATTAAAATAATAAAAGAATTATTACCTCAAAAAAATTTACTTAAATCATTCCTAAAATGTCATATTAACCTAGAAAATTAGTTTAATTTATAAAAAGTCTCAAATTACATTTATTAGGGTGCTAATAATATCAATTATTTTAATATTTCACAATTAAGGTAATAACTGCATCATCATTATGTCATAAATAAATGAAATAATTTAATTTCTAAAAATTATACCTAAAATATCATTATGTAGGAAATTGTTTTATCTTTATGATTAATATTTATAATCGATTTTATCTTATGTGTAACCCTATATTAAAATTGTTTTAGTTATTAAACATTAATTTTAACTCTTTTAACGCATCTTTGAATTAAATAATAATAAATTTACTAATCTAATCCAAGTGGACCAAATAGGTTCATATTTTCTTCATAAGGTTTTTTTTGGTCGAATTATACTTATCCAATAAAATTAGGACATGTGTTATGGTAAAAATAATATCATTTTCCCTTTAATTACCATATTTACTTTTAACCATGGTAAATAAAAGCAAAAAGTTACAATTCACCAAAAATTATTTCTATCTCATTGAACCAAATATTACATAATGATATCAACCGTGTCTCTTGGATTTTTGAAATTCAATTCACAAAATCAGTAAAATTATGTTTTATGAAAATTTGCAAAATCTCCTAGGAGGTGGGTAAAAGAAGGTCAAAAGTTCAATAAAATTTTATATATCTAAACTTAATCTAAATTGACTTCAATGGATTAAATTGAACTTATATAGGTATTATGTATCTATTTTTATCTAAAGAAAATTTTAATAAAATAAATAATTATTTATATAAAAAGTCGGTTTTAACAGATAACTCAGTGTTGTTATCTATTCATCAAAAATTGAAAGTTTTCAGAAAAATACCAAAAAATCACCCTAGGATAAATTCGATATTCCGAATCCAAAAATGAAGTAAATTTTGAAAAATAATATTTATAAATTTTCAAAAAGTGGGTATTACTATTCATAATGGCTTGTTTGATTGGTTGTGGTGTGTTAGAACTTGATATTGCATACAACACATGCTATTGTATTATTTAAAGGGAAACATACCGTGGAAGCTTGGGGTGTTACATTCTCCCCAACTTAAAAAAATTTCATCCTCGCAATTTATAGAATATTAATACATAAAACGAATCAGGTGGTTCTTCATCATAAGTTCGTCGGGTTCCCACGTTGCCTCTTCCATCTTATGGTTTCTCTATAGAAATTTTACCAGACGAGTCGTCCGATTTAACAGCACTTGTTCTCTGGTATCAAGAATCTTGACGGGCTCTTCTCAATAAGAATGATCAGGTTCCAGTTCTAATTCCTCATAGGTGAGTACATGCGTTGTGTCAGACATGTATTTTCTCAACAGTGATATATGGAACACATCGTGAACTTTGGATAGATTTGGCGGCATTTCCAATCGGTAATCTACAGTCGCAATTCGTTCTCGAATTTCAAAAGGTCTGATGTACCTGGGACTCAACATACCTTTCTTACCAAAACATATAACTCCTTTCCATGGATATACCTTCAGGAAAACATGATCACCGACTTGAAATTCCAAAGCCTTCCTTCGATTATCGGCATAACTCATCTTCCTACATTGTGCTGCTTTGTGGTGGGGTTGGATTACCTTCTCCTTTTCCATCGTTTCCACCACATGTTCTGGACCTATGAGTTTTCTTTCACCAACATCACCTCAATAGGTTGGTGTGCGACATCTCTTTCCATATAACGCCTCATATGGTGCCATATGAATACTTGAATGGAAGATATTGTTATCAGAAAATTCTACCAGAGGTAAATATTGATCCCACATACACTGATAGTCAAGTGAGCGGGATCTCAACATGTCTTCTATGGTTTGAATAGTTCGTTTTGATTGTCCATCCATTTGACGGTGGTAGGCAGTGCTCAAACGAAGCTCAGTATCGAAGTCCTTCTGAAGACTTTTCCAGAATCTTGATGAAAAATGGGTATCATGTTCAGAAACAATCGATAAGGGTACACCATGGAGTATCACAACTTCATTAATATATAGCCTTTCTAGACATTCAAGTGGTATATCTTCTCTTATTGCAAGAAAATGTGATGACTTGGTAAGACGATCAACAATGACCCATATTGCATCGTTCCTTCTAGGAGTCTTTGGTAGTCCCATGAAAAATTCCATCGTAATATTATCCAATTTCCACTCAGGTATGGGAAGAGGTTGCATGACTCCTCTAGGATGTTTCCTTGCATCTTTCACTTTTTGGAAAACCATACATCTTGACACAAAATCAGCAATCTCTCCCTACATTTTGTCTCACCAAAAATTTTCCTTCAAATATCTATACATCTTGGTGATCCTAGGGTGTATGTAAAAATTGGAACTATGGGCATCATCCAACAATTCCATTTATAGATCAAGTATGTCAGGAACACAAAGCCTCTCCCCAAATTTCAAAATTCCATCTTCATACACAAATTCACTTAATATCTCCTCATTCACAGCATTAATCTTCTTTTGAAACTATTCATCACTGGTTTGAGAGATCTTTATTCTTTCTTCTAAATATGGGTTTGCATAATTTTGAAAAAGTAGTGATGTTGCACCTTCCATGGTGATTCCCATATCCATATTTACTAGATCCATGTATATAGGGTCCTTTTCAACCCTCATCTTGTTCAAAAATCCATGATATTATCAACTCAAAGCATCTTCCACCTTATTTGCCTTCCATGGGTGGTAGTGTATCGTGAAATCATAATCCATGATTAGTTCAAGCCATCTCATTTGCCTCATGTTGAGTTCCTTCTATGATAAAATATACTTCATACTCTTATGATCGGTATATATCTCACATTTTCACCACAGAGATAGTGTCTCCAAATCTTCAGTGCAAGTATTACAGATTCTAACTCAAGATCATGAGTAGGTTAGTTTTTATCCTGAATTTTTAGCTATCATGATGCATAGGTAATAACCCTATCATTCTGCATAAGGACACAACCAAGTCCTTTCTTTGAGGCATCAATATAAATAACAAACCCATCATTCCCCGATGGTAGAGTCAAGATAGGAGCATTTAATAATCTTCACTTCAGTTCTTCAAATCATTCTTCACACTCTTTTGGCCATAAAAATTTATCCTTTTTACGTGTGATCTTGGTTAATGGGTTATCCAATCGGGAAAAATTCTAGATGAAACAATGATAACAACCTGCAAAAACAATAAAACTATGTACCTCGGTTATACTCATTGGTGCTGGACATTATTGGATTTCTCTTGTCTTAGAAGGATCAACAATGATTCCATCCTTAGAGAAAATATGGCCAAGAAAAAGAATCTCCTGAAGCTAGAATTCACACTTGCTAAACGTCCAGTATAATCATTTATTCTTAGGGTTTTAAGAATGATGTGCAAGTGATTTTCATGATCTTCTTAGATTTTTGAGGATACCAAGATATCATCAATAAATACCACTAAAATTTCCTCAAGATATTCCTTGAAAACTCTGTTCATTAAATCCATGAAGATAGAGGGTGAATTAGTTAATCCAAAAGTCTTTACTGTAAACTCGTAATTCCCGTACCTGGTTCGGAATGTTGTTTTTGTAATTTCTTCTTTCATTAAACACAATTTATGATATCCAGATCGATGTTCAATCTTTGAAATGTATTGATCTCCATGAATTTGGTCGAATAAATCATCAATGCGAGGAAGTGGATACTTATTCTTTATTGTTATAGCATTGGTCTCTATGTAGTCAATTCACAACCTCATAGATCCATCTTTCTATTCAACAAAAAAGAACAGGGGATCCCCATAGAGAAAAACTAGAGAAAATAAATCCTTTATTACTCAATTCCTATAGTTATTTCTTCAGTTCCTCTAATTCCATTCTAGCCATTCTATTAGGGGTCTTCGATATGGGCCTTGAACCAGGAATTAGGTCAATGGAAATCTCAATTTCCCATTCTAGAGGATGTCCATGTAAATCTTCTAGAAACATATCAAAATATTCTTTCAAAATATGTACATCCCCTATTTGAACATTTTTTTCTTCATCCACAGTAATTTCATTCTCTTCCTCCCCAATAATTGAATTTAGTTGGGCTAGTGGGGGTGGATCTAGATTAGAATTAGGTGGTGACGTTTCTTCTCTAATGATAAGGTACTCATTATCAGCATAAAAAATTGTTACCTCCTTACTCTTACAATAAATTGTCACATCATGGTCTAAAAGCCAATCCATACTGAGGATTATATCAAATTCAATCATGTGTATAATGATGAGATCAGCAGATAGAGAACATTTATATGCTCTAATGGGAACCGATTCAAAAAAATATGATGCAATGATACTTCCTTTAAGAGTTTTTACTGACAACTCATTTTATAAATCAAATTGGAAATATCTAATTTTCATAGAAAATTGGGATGATATGAAACAATGCGATGATACAGAATCAAATAAAGTATTGGATAAACTAGAGAAAACCATTAAATTACCTTCCAATACGTCTTTAGGAGCTTCAACCTCAACAATAGTGATAACATAAGCTTGGCCTTGATCCCTTGGCCTCTTCTGATGTTATTTTCCCTGATGCTTGAGACATTCATTTTCATAATGTCCCATATCCTTGCAATTGTAGCACTGAACATCGGTAGCTTCTTTCTTCCCCTTGCAATCACGAGCTTGGTGCCCTTTTTTCCCACACTTGTAACAGACTCCCATTCCATTCAAGAAAGTACCAGGGTGTTTCTTCCTATATTTACTGTAGTATGGATATTCAACACTTCCCTTCTTCCCCTTATTTCCATTTCCAGAGTGATCAGAAGATCTCTTCTTCTCTTGCTTTGCTTTAAAGTCGTAAGACATAGAGAATTTCTTTTTCGTCTTTATAGCACACGACACAATGTCTTTGTAAGATTAGGAAGATTTTGATACTAATGCTTGATGGAGAAATGGTTTTAACCCATCAAAGAAACAATCAATATTACTCCTCGGGTTATGTATATAATATGCTGCATGCCTCTCTAACCATGTAATGTTCTCTTCATACTTTGCGACATTCTCATCCTCCTTTTGCCTCAGACTTAGAAATTGCCTTTCAATATCCGCTCGATGGTCATGAGAAAAGTATTTTTCTATGAAAATTTCTTTAAACACCCTCCATTCCATACTTGATACATATTCATCTTCCTTTGTATTTTGAATCAAGGACCACCATTGATCAGCTTCTCCAGTGAGACGGTAAACTACTATGAAAACTTTTTCCCTTTCGCTACTCCCCAAGGTGTGGAATATTTTCTCTGAGGAATTGATCCATTTATCAGATACTAGTGGATTTGTACCCCCATTAAACGTTGGTGGTTGTTTCCTCATGAAGCGATCTAACATTGATCCTCCACGCTGCGTATCATGGTGCTCCATACAAGTAAGGTTATTATTCATAACCCGAGAGAGTAGTCCCAGTATATTGATAAGCTAGTCAGCACCTATTATATCACCAGATCCACTATAATTATCTTGATCAGGAGGGAAATCCCTACATGGAGTCTGTGCATTGATACTGTTTCCATTTCTTCCACTATGCGCCACTTCTAAACAATGTCATATACAAGATTAGTTTATGAATCAAAATACATAATTCCATAATTGTAAAACACTTAACATAAATTTAACAGTTTATGGATAAAATCCATAATCATAAAATGGTTTATTTGAGAATATATATACTCATAAAACCTTCATAATGGTTTTTAAAGAAAATGAGAATTATTCTAAGCATATCCCCTAGGAGTGTCATAACCAAGAGTGGAACAAGGCCCGTTTTCATGCACCAGTTCCCGTTCCAGTCTAGATCAAAGCAATGTTTTCGGGTTTTACCCCTAGGTACATCTGTGCCAGAGCCGCCTCTACCTGGTCATATCCAGACAGGGATGTATTGCTTTGGAAAACTCACAAAATCTATACAATACAAATATTCTAAGAAATTATTCTATACTAATCCTCAAAGTCTATCTTAGGGCTATGTGCTCTAATCAGTGTTTAACAAAATATAGATTCCAAGGTTTATTACTGTACATCCTCTGATACTAACTATAACACCCAGACCCCAGTTACCCAGAGTCAGAGCATCATTACATAATATTGGCATGATCACAAGGGATCAAATCCTAAAAGACCGATATGTTTCGTAACCTTGGAAACACTAGATATATTGATAATTCTTACATTACATTATAAATTGAAAAAATACAACAAAAACTTTTCATCATATCCCCTCATACTATCCCTGCAGGTCAGTCATAAAATACATCTTCACATCTCGGAAAAAATAAGACATTGAAAGGGGTGAGCTCAGATGCTCCATAAGGATAACAATATTGCAGAAACTTGCATAAATAAACATAAACAATTAAGGAAATGTATAACTAAATAAAAATCCTTTTAAACTTGAACTTCAACATAATATGGAAAAGATAAAATAAAATTATTCCATTTACCTTTTCACATGGATATTCTACTAATCGAATAATCACTTTCAATATCAATAACCACTTTTATAATAATGGAATGCATATTGGCTGACTATCGTAACAACATAGTAAAGGCCTTGTGACATGACTACAAAAAATATTTTGTTAAGGACTTGTCCCAAAACACTAGTTTGTCTCATGAGACCTACCGATGCATCGAGTAGCTATAGCGGGCTCCACCTGTCACATACTAAGTCCAATGCATTCCTCATATGAAAAGGTTTAAACATAACATAAAAATTTATATTAAAACTAGCATACGAAATGTCAATACTTTATTCATAAACCATGAATGGTATAGAAATAACACATACAAATTCAAACATATCACAAAAACTTCGATATAATATGGATGTTTTTTATCATAATAAATCAACTTCAAATAAGCTTAAAATTCATCAATGGTTATTGACATGGATGAGATCAAAACTATTTGAGAGAAATATATCTTTTTTTTGAAATCATATAAAAGTGAAGTAATTATTAAATAAAACCTTTATTTTAAAAATAAACTTATAATCTTGTAAGGGAAGCTTCGAATATTTTATAAAGGTGGAAAATAGCCGCACCCTCCGTAGAAGTTAAAAAAGTCATTCTTACGTTAATTTTGTCGAAAAGGTTAAAAAGGAACTTGTTTGGAAAATGACAGAAAAGTTCCTTTAAAAAATTTTTAAGGTCAAATAATGGTACAAATGACTTTAACCCATTTTATATTAAATAGTACAAATGTTTTGAAATTAAATGTTAAGAAACATGGATGTGGATAATAAAGAGGTCCCAGTAGATACTTACATAAAAACAACCTCGGATAATAAAGTGATTGTGAAATTAACCCTTACCTTGAACTTTTCCTTAGTCGATGGTAGGTTAATCTCCTGTATAATGGTGAAATAATTGTTATTTAATTATACAATAATCATATACCTAAATATGATATCATATATGATCTTTTAACATTGCTTTGTTAATAATATATTAGTATTATCGTCGTTTTGGGTGTCCACTGATTCATTTTCTTTTATAGGCTTTGTTATGTAAGCTGTGTTTGTTATGGATAGGTTGTATCTTATTAATATACATAATGATATCAAGTCCTTAAACATTATTTTTAATCATTAAATGATAATTATTCTTTAATTCATATTATGGGGAATTAATCTCATCGCGTTCATAGAGACGGTATTCCGTACGTACGCACGTGCGACAATATCATTATTTTGATATTAAAATCATATATACTTGAATGGTATATCATATATACTTAATCATTATAATTTTTTATTTATTATTTACTTAAATTAAGCATCATTATCATACCCATTAAAATAATAATGTTTTGAATAACAATTACACCACGACGTGGAGACGGTAAGCCGTATGTACACAAATATGGTGACATGTAATTCAAAGGATGGATATAATAGTGAATATGGTTGTACCATATTAATAATAACATAAAAGTATATAGAAGATACTTGAGTTATTATTTTAGGATGTAAATAACAAAGAAATAAAAAGTGGAAGAAGAAAGGAACTTGAAAGAGGGTGGTGAAAACATTACCTCTTCTTCGGGTTCTTCATTTTGATTTGATCAAAAGGGCTCCTAATGTTGGCTTTATGATCAAATTATGGCCTCTAGGTTTAATTGAGGAAATTTTAGAGGGTATTTGGTCAGGGGTTGGATGAGACAAATGGTTTGATGGTGTTAATTAAAGAGAATGAGGAGTGCCCTTTTTAAGAGGGGTGATGTGCACCATAGGAAAAGCTAGAAATATTATTTTATAATAAAATAATTTTCGGTTTCTATTAGCTCCAAACTGATTTATTTCAAGTATAAGGTGGGGATGTGTCGAAAACTACTCAACAAATAGGTTTTATATAGGTTTGGGTCACTATGTTAACCTTGTCATTATGTTTTAACTCTTAGTTAATTAGTTTAACATTTACCTTTGGTCTTTGTATTTTTATATTATATGGTCAGTAATCGTACTATATACTTACAATAGAACCTAAAGTGGTTTATTAATGATAAAAAAATAATTATATAAGACTCTTGTCCGATATTTAGATTTTTAATAATATAATATCAATTAATAATATAATATCTGTTTTAAAAAATCTTTTTTTGTCAATTTTGACACTATTTGGAAATTAATTTTTGTGAAAATTATAATAGAATGATTACTTCTAACAAAGTTAATTAATTAGATCCTAAAATTTCATATTAACCTTTAAAATTAGTGTAATTTACAAAATATCTCAAATTACATTTATTACGGTGTTTATAATATGATAAATTTTAATATTTCACTATTAAGGTAATTATTGCCTCATCTTTGTGTCATTAATAAATTAAACTATATAATGTAGAAAAATTATAAATAAAATATAATTATGTAGGAAAAATTTATATCTTTCTAATGAATATTTATAATCGATTTTATCTTATCTGTAACACTGAATTAAAAATGTTTTAGTTATTAAACATTAATTTTAACCCTTTTAATTGTTCTTTGAATTAAATAAAAATAATTGCCCTAATCTAATCCTAGTGGACCAAAGAGGTTCATATTTTATTCCTTATTATTTTTTTGGACTATTTTTACTTATCCAATAGAATTAGGAAATGTGTCAGGGTAAAAATAATATCATTTTTACCTTTAATTACACTATTTACTTTTAACCATGGTAAATAAAAGTAAAAAGATACTATTCGCCAAAAATTATTTTCATCTCATTGAACCACATTTTAAATACTGATATCAACCGTGTCTCTTGGATTTTTTAAATTCAATTCACAGAAGTGGTAAAATTAATTTTTATGAAAATATGCAAAATCTCTTAGAATGTGGGTAAAAGACGGTAAAAAGATCAATAAAATTTTATATATCTAAACTTAATCTAAATTGACTCCAAGGAATTTTATTGAACTTATATTGGTATTATGTATCTATTTTAACATAATGTAAATTTAAATAAAATAAATAATTATTTAAATAAAAATTCGGTTTTAACCAATAACTCAGTGTTTTAACTATTAATCAAAAATTGAAAGTTTTCAGAAAAATAATAAAAATTTACCCTAGGCTAATTTCGATAATCTGAATCAAAAAATGAAGTCCATTTTGAAAAATAATATTTATTAAGTTTCAAAAAGTGGGTATTACTATACCTAATGGCTAGTTTTATTGGTTGTGGTGAGTTAGAACTTGATGTTGTGTACAACACACAGTATTGTATTATTAAAATGGAAACGTACCATGGATGCTTGGGGTATTAAATTCCCCACATCTATCAGCCCTTGGTCTCCCCAAAATACCAAATCCTGTCTTCTGAAGAGTTTTTCATGGAATAATAATTCAAGTGGTGAAATCCTATATTCAATTCTTTCAACTTCATTTCTAATTCCATTTTTCTCTTTTTTATCCATACCATTTCTCATCCAAAATTTATGAAAACTATAGTGACATAAATGTACTAAATTTTTTTTATGATTATTTAATATGTTATTATCACCTCTCCTTTACCCTTCTTTTATGCTGTTAGTAAAAGAACACCATTTGAGAAGTGCTAATTTACCACATTCAATGACGATATGTTTACAATTTCTATTAAAGCCTTCAATTATGGTCATGAAACCATTATTATGATTGTAACCGACTATAATATAATTATTATGTATCATCTATGGTTCTGTAAACATTTGTTTCACATTTTTTGGATTTATAATGAAAATTTTCATCATAGATTTCAAAAACAACCAATTAACCCAAATTGTTATCATTAAATAATTTATATAATGATTCATCTTCAATTCTTGTAGGAAATTTAAATATTAAACCATTTCACCACATGTATGTTCCATAATAAAAAAAAACATCAATTCCCAACAACCATCATAATTTTACATGATATTTCATTCTTGTATATAAGTATACCGATCATGAAACGAACGAAACTGAACAATGAAATTGAACCTCTTTACCCATCAAAAAGGATGTGATTGAAAAATATATGGTAATATTACATACATTAAATGAATATTATGTTATTTAATTATTAATTAATGAACCTAAATTTGAATATTCAGGTCATTATGAACAAGTGGAGAACACCTTCAAACAAATGGTAAGGGTTTCTTCATCTCACTTATATTTTTGAAATATATTTTGTATTCACTGCTATTAATTGTATATGGTGTTTGTATACTACCCATTGAAATATCATATCATTAATATATTTATTTTCATGATGTTAAATGTATCATTTAATGATTTTTTATGGATGTTTGATTCAATTCATTACAAAGTTGTGAGTATTTTCTACACAAACCTCCATTTTCATTCGGGATACGCTTATTCTCTAGTCACCTCAATTATATTCTTATTTATTCTTATATACTCCTCATAAATTCTGAGTGAAGTTTGTATATATGTTTAACAACAAAAATCCAACATTAATTTATGGGGATATATATGTCATTAAATGGTCATTGAAAAATTCTTCCTGAAATAGAAGCTCGATTCGAGGAACATCTCAGATACTTACCAAATTTGATGTTCACTGTATATTCTATTTTAAGAAATATTTATCTTTCTAAAATCACACATTGTAAATTGGAATATATATTTTGGTTCATATTTGGTTTTATTAATGAAAACGTGTCTTTGTGCTTTAAAATTATCTTTAATAAATTCCTTAAACCTCACTAAAATGTTTTAATTCGAAAGCTTCTTTAAAAACACTTTTTACATGATTTCACTTCAGGGGGACATCATTAATGCATAAAATTCCTTCTCAATGTCCTTAAATTTGTTTTCTAGGATATACATGTTTAAAACCAGGTTTATGAAAAATTCAAATGATTTTCCAAAATAAATCTTCTTTCCAAGTAAAATGGATTTTTCTCACCTAATATTAACATTTATGAGATTTATTCCTTGTTCATAACTTATTACTTACATGTGGTGTATGTAATTCCCCTTGGTATATCATATCAAGAGATTCTATATTCTCATTATATTCAAAGGGATTATTATTTTAATGTTTTAATGTGGTGTGGGAGATATTGGAATGTTTATGGATTATTTCCTCTAGTTATTTAATTGTCTCATTTAAAAGTATATTTATTTATGTCTACATAATTTGATGAATCTTGTCTTTAATAGAAGTTAATATCGTATGTTATAATCTAAAAAATAAATTATTGATGGTTTTCAAAATGATTTAAATGTGGATGTTCTATCTTGATATCATTCACCATATTACTCGGAATGGTAAGTGTTTATATTTTATGAATGGGGAATGTTATTTAAATTTCATATGTTTGATTCAATATGAATGTATATGCTATCAATATTTATCCCCATTCATAGCTGGAATGCATTTTACTTATTATGTGTTGGGTGGGGCCTACTATATTCCCTCTATGCATCGATAGGTCTCATGAGACAAACATTTGTTGTGGAACGAGGACTTGAAAATAATGATATTTATGGTCTTGGCATGAGGCCCTGACGGTATGGTTTTGATGTCTCATGTTATGCATTGCCACATTATAAAACTAGTAACTGATTGTTCATGTGGTTATTCGACTATTAGAATACCCATGTTTATGATTTACTATGGCTTTATTTATTCATATGATATTCCTTCTATAATGTGTTTGTGATTATTATTAAAGGAATGTGTTTTTTGATATTAAAAATTATTAATGATTCTGTTTTTGATATCTTCTGTTGTATTTCTTAAACTTACAGAGCATTTGATCTCCCCCATTTCTTACGATTCCTTTTTCCACCGAATTTGGAGGTATATTATTATTTACATGCATGGATAACCTAGGAGTTATGGATTTTGTCAAAGGAATTTATATTTTGTATTTACTTTCAATTATTAATCATAAACTTTTGTATGTATCTGGTTAAATAATATATTGTTATTTATTATTTTTAAACATTGTATAAATATTATTCCCACATGCATTTTAATAATTATTCATGTTTTCATGATCATATATATATTTCATCACCAGTAATTTGAGAGAGTATAATGTGAGAGAAATATTTAATTTGTATTTATTTTTAACGTAGTGAATATAATATTTATTTAATTATTGGTGAATAATGTAGTGATATTTATTTATTAAAAAATAGTAACTATGATATTCAAGATAAATATTTTCTACAAATTTCAACTATGTTTATGGTGCTGCTATGAAATAATATATATATATATTTATTTAATATTGATTGAATAAATAATATTTAATTTTGTTATGTGATTTTAGTGCATGTTGAAAAAAAATATGAATATTATAACTAATATATACATGGGTTTCCATAGATAAAAAATTAATATTAAAGGTCCCTTGTGAAATTATTTATTTATAACCTTAGCAGCATATAAACCCATAAATATTTCATTTCAAGATATCCAATTCCTTTGATTTGTTGTCCTCAACAAATCAAGAGAAACCTTAATGATCTCCCTTCAACATGAATGCTATCATGAATAGAGATTGATATCCCTCCACCTTCCACTCTCCGATCTAGAGATATCAAGAAGAATAGTTCGTAGACAATTTTTTAGGTGAGGAATCTTAAATGATGCAAGTTTCAGGATTTGTTATTCTATAACCTAGATAATCCTAGAATGTAATTTGGAGTTTTTTTGGAACATTTGTAGATCATTGCTATAAGGAATATTCCATTGATTCCTAATATTCAATGAATTCACAAAATAGATCTGTTGTCAGATCAATAAACTAAGAAATACATTATCAAATATTAATTTTTTATTTGATTAAAAATTAGTAAAAATAATATGGTTTGATCCTGTTCTTGGTTCGAACACTTTATCCCATCTCTATTTTCTGTGATTCAATTCCATTAATCATATCAATCATCATAATGTTTATCTCGAATTGATCATTGATCATGAAAAAAATAATGGTTGGTCATGACCCATCACAACACTTCCGATATTCCCAGAACATGAAAGTGTTATCAGAGTAGTCACATAATTATTTATAATTATTTAAATATTATTAATTTATTTATGAATAAGTAAATATTTTTAATATCCATTCTAATTTTTATTTAATTAAAATTAAAATATATTATTATTTCTATTAATATATAAACAATATAACCAAAATGATTATTTTTATGAATGAAATAAAATTGAAGATCACATCCGGAGGTGTCGAGGAATCTTTCCGAATAACACAAGAGTAAATTCTCTGTATCCCAATGTTACATGCCATATACTAGTGTTCAAGTCACCAGTAGTTAATTGATATGTAATTCAAGGTGTGTATATTTATTACATGTGATGCATTTAATTATACCATCTATGTTGAATGGTCGAGCTTAGCAGACATTCCGTCAGAGTACATGTTGTGTTACTATAATACATGTTGTGTAGTCCTTTAGTAATAGTTACACAACATATCTAACTGTTGAACCTATATCTCAGAGACTACATGATGTGTATCCATTATACACATTATTTACACTATATTTTTATATGTCATGGTTTACATGTCATGTCCCTTTGTGTATCCCGTGTAGAAACCATATCAACATGTTCTTGTGTGTGGTCATTAAGTAGACATGACATTCCATTTGATGGGTTTTAATATATATATTTATATAATATTAATTAATTTTTTCATAATGTTTCTATCTTCAAAACATGTATGGTTCTTATTAATGTTATCACTTTAAGTACATTAATGAATATATATTTAAAATAACATGTAATTCATGTAATACATTAATTGATAGTACATGTCATGACAATACATGATAAGTAATGTATACCAAAAGTCACAAGAGTAAACAATATGTGATTACAATTGATGTTCGGTAGTTTGGATGAATCTTCATTGTGTTGCCTCTAAGGTACATTTTTTTATATAGTTAATATTAAATAAATTTACGTAACTTCAATAAAATTGTGATGGATGATAATCTCAAGGAAAATATGATGAAAATTAATCTAAATGAATTGATTAATTTAAGGCGTTAATAAATTCTTCTGAGTGTGATTTATCTTAAATAAGAATTATTATAATTGAATGATAATATTATTAAATCTATAATTGGATTCATGCATGTGGAAGATCATAATCATGGATGAGACCTTTGTATGTGATTGGTGTATTTTAACTTATTTAATTATATTTTGGGCATGCATTCCATCTCTTCACTTATATATAATGTACAATATACCCATATTTTCTTTTATGTAAACCCCATTCCCTTACCTACATGTGATTAATAGTATATGTAACAGATAGAACTCCCAAAATAGTAAAGGTGATTTGAGTTGGGACCTGAGGTGAAACCAATATAAGAGATATAAATAAGTTGATATGTGGAAATTCGTGACACATACCATAATAGGTTCATAGTGTCTTACACTAGGTAAAAAGGAAGTTTATCATGAGTTAGAAAATCTATCCATTAGAAAATATCATGATCGTTCCATTTTATTATTTTATTACTATCAAGTGGAATTTTTATTTCATTATGGATGTTTTTTTCATTATCACATTAATTAATGAAATTAACTAGCATGCAACATAGAACTAAAATAAATTGATATATGCATAAATATTATATAATTCATGTTCAATCACATAAAAAATCCACATAATATTAACAAGTATGTAATAAAGATAATAATTTACAATTTCAGAATAAATAATAAAATCCCTTAAATATCTATAGGTTAATATAGCATTCAAATACTTCAGTTAGAATTGAACCATTTTTCAAAGTCCAAGACTAGATAATGTTGGGGTGATTCCAATTATGGAGGGATTTTGGAAATTTTGTTTGAAATATCTTATTTCACATTAAGGGTTGACTAAAAAAGTAGGGCATGGTGTAAATTATAATAAAGGATTGAAGAAATCACATTTAAGGGTTTTTAAATAGGGGAGTCCACTCAACAAATCAATGAAGTGTGAGTTAATGCATTTTCAATTTAGATTTACTACCTAAAACCCTTAAAATTTATGGATCAACCGAATTTTTTGAAATAATAATGGGAATTTGGACTCTTTATATTGTAATGTACATGAAATAGGATATTATAATGCCAATGGTGAGGTCTATTAGATTTATATAACATATTATAAGATTAATAAATATAATATCTAATTAATTTTCAATTTTTTATCAGATAAATTAATAAAAATATTATAATATAATAATTTTTAAATGAATTAAAAAATATCACTATTATCCATACATGGAAAGTAATAACTTCCCATTTTCTTGAATTTCCATGAATGGGAATGTTGTATCTGCATAATCTTGTTCCACGAAAAGAAATTTTATGTGTTACAATATCCTTATCCTGATGTTCTTGGTAATGAGGCTAGTGATGAAGAGTTATATATCTATGATAAACATTTGAAAAATGGTAAATAAGTTCATTTTTATGCTATCATCCAGAAAAAATTATATTATGATGAAACATGAAGGGATTGATTCATATAGCATGATGTGTCCACATTGGGATCTCAGTCAAGAGAAGGTGAGACAAGATAGTTACGTGACATCCAATAATCCGTTTACAACTATTTTTAGAGATTTGGTGCTAACTGGTCCTCTTGTTTTTAGTATTATTGGATATATTGATCTATTAGACATAATTGGGATTAAATTCATAGATTATTTGAAGATAATTCTTATACTTTCTTCACTACCTAATACATTGTACAATTTAATTGTTAATATTTATATGAAAAATAATGAGAATATTTTTTCAGAACATCTTTCTCTAATTATTCAAGTTGATAAATACATGTGACATGATAAACTCATGTTCCTTATGGTGAATAAGAAAAAGGAGAAAATGGAAAAGAGTCCCATGAATCATCACAATTATGAAGCACCTAATAACTACCATTTTATGAAAAGGAATACGCATATGCAGTGAAAGGAAAAGAAGGTACTATGTTCTGCATGAAGTATTAAGATTCATTGGAAGAAGAACTGATCTCAAAATAAATTTGAAGGTAAATTTTTGTTTTTTATTGAGTGCAATTTTACAATATCTTCACATTGGTTATTAGATACAACTTTTGGTGCACACATCTGTATCCAAATATTAGGACCAAATTGATTTTGAAATATATCTAGAGGAGAGGTGGATTTTCGAGCTTCCAATAGTATGATGTTGGATGATCTAGCCATTGGTGACTATCAAATTTAATTTCCCATGAGAATGATATTTTTAAGGGTTTTTTATTATGTAACAAATGTTACAAAGAACAAATTTTCAATATTATTCCTAGATTCATATGGTTTTATTTTCATGTTTGGAAATAAAACATGTTTCTTTTATAAATACAACATATGTTTTGGTATAGATAATTCAAATAATCATATTTTTCATTAAATTATGAAAATTATGTATTGAAGATAGATAATGAATCACATTCACATGACTCATATAACACCCATCTATGGTATCACATTCATGGTCATGTAAATGAGAATCATTTAAAAAATCTATATCAAATTGGACATTTAGAATCTTCTAAGAAAAAACCTCTTTAATGTTGTCACAGAAGTTTAAAATACAAAATGACCAAACCACCATTAAATTAATACTGTGAAAGGGAAATGTGGTTTTAGGATTGGAACACATTGAAGAGTGCGGACCATTTTTAATAGAATATAGAGGATAGTATTTTTAATTCATAACCTTTACATATTACTTAATTAGATATGGAAATGTCTACATGATGAAGTATAAGTTTAATACCTTTGGGAAACACAAATTGATCAATAATGAAATATATAATCAACATGGAATGAATATAAGGTTGCATCAATTGGATCTAGGTGATGAATATTTTGACCATGAGTTTATCGAGTATCTATGGGAGTTTCAAACTCTATTTCACCTCACACCACCTTACACAACATAGTTTAATGTTGTTAGTGAAAGAAGAAATTGATCCTTGTTATAAATGATATTATTGGTGATGATTCATGAATATTATATATTATCTTTTTGGGTATATGCCTTACAAACTATGATATATAGATTAAAGTAAGTATAAACTAAACAAAAAAATAAACTTTCTTTGACTTATGTAATGGATAGAAACTATTTTTTCGCATACAAATATATGAGGTTATGAGGAATTTATTAAAGCCATATTAATTAAGAAACTAGAACCTCAGGGAACAAAGATAATCTTTACAGGGTATACTAATGAAATAAACAGATTCTACCTATACAAATCCCTAGGACAATAAAGTAAATGTTGGCAGTCAATCCTTTATTCATGAGAGGGAAATCATCCTAAAAAAGGATATAGGGACAAATATTAACTTCAATGAAGCTAATTATCATGATATAGAAGAATTGGTACATGAATAAATTCGATAAGTCCTTGTGTATGAATTAGTTCCAAAATCACAATTACTCTATAAGAGGACTAGAGTGGTATGATAACTAGAAATATATGATTCTCAAGTCACAAAAAAAGGATGAACAATAGTGGTTAACAAAGATGGAACAATCTCCTAAAATGACGTGGTATAGATTTCAAAAGATAATATATGTAAAGAAGTCATGAATTCTAAAATTTGATCAATGTATGAAAACAATGTTCAGGTTCTGGTCGATGTTCTATTTCATATAAATCCTATATGGTTATATTTGATATTGTAGATAGAATTGGGCATAGAAGGTAAAGTCAATATCTATAAAGGAAGTCTAATGGATAAATACTTTAAAACATCATGGAATTGAGTACGATGAAACATTTTATCAATTTTACATATTTGAATACCTCAAAATTATACTTTCCATGGATGATTACTCTTACTATGATATTTTTTAGATGGATTTCAAAACTTATTTCATCAATGGGAACCTTCCTAAATATGTCTATATGACACAACCAAGATAGTTTATGAATCCATGGGAATCAAAAAAAATTAATGTTAAAAAAATTAATTTCTGTATTGAAGAAAGCCTCTAGGTCATGGAACATTCAATTCAATGAAGCTATAAACGAGTTTGGATTCATTAATAACAAGTTTAAACTATGTGTTTATAGGTGGTTTAATGGAAATATAACCATTATCCTAGTAGTATATGTTGATGAAATAATAATTATTGGAAATGATATTCTAGTCTTACATTATGGTAAGAAAAATTTGAAAAGTTGTTTCATCTTGAAGGACATATATGAGGCATCCTATATTATAGTGATCAATATCATTCCTAATAGATCCACGAGGATTGGTGGACATATTCAAAGTATATTCATTGATTTTATACTAACGATATTTAGTGTGGAACAATCTAAGAGGGGATTGTTTCTAGTGTCATAGGGTATACATATTTCTATGAAAATGTGTCCATATACAAATTAGGAGAAAGAGATATTGAGTAAGATCCCTTTTTCATCAATAGAATCAATCATGTATGACATGAAATGTAATAGACATTATATTGCCTAGGAATTTATCAAGGTAGGATGATATCAATAAGATCTTGAAGAACAATAATGTTATCCTATTAAGGCTATTCTCAAGTATTTATGAACAAATATATATATATGTTCCTAGTGTATTGTGGAGGTAGGAAACTGGTAATAAGGGGTTATATTGATTCTATTTTTCAAAAAGATCAATATGATCTAAAGTCAGATTTAAGATATTTTTTCTATATTAATGGAGGAGCTGCGACCTAGAATAGTTCAAAGCATCTATTTTTTGTTGATTCTATAGTGGAGTCTGAGTATATAGTAGATTTTGATACATCCAAATAATAATATAATATATAAATCATTATCTAGCATCATGATGTCGTATATAAGAGTAATAACCCAGTCACATTGTGTTGTGATAAAAATAAAATAGTATATCATGAAAATTATACATGGTCACACCAACAGACAAATCACAGTCTCTAGTATTATCAACTCTTGATATAATCTTATAAATAGGGTGAATTTGTATTAAGAAGTGTTTCCAAGGAAGAAAATGTGACAGACCACATGATTAAAGGCCTGTCACAGCAGATACATGAGTATCATGTGAGAGATAGTGGACTAAAAGTTGTTAGCAGTTGGCTCTACTGAAAGTGGGATTCTGTTGGAGTTGGTACCCTAGAACCAACATATATGTACATTATAATAAAATTTATTCATGGTTTTGAAAATTTATAAACATCATAAAAAATATTCAATGTTTTTTTTCATAACATAGAATATACTAATGTCGTAATAGTAACTGATACACTAAATGGTCAGGGAATATCTCCACTATAATGAGATCCTAGACGTTCCACAAAAATATTCTTAATTCTATGTTATATATCTAGTTGAAAAAATTTTAGGGATATAAATGATTCATGATATTTGGGGTTGATACTCTTAGTACATTGAGGTATCTTCTCATGGTGTAATCCCTTGGTAATATCCAGTATAAAATATTATGAGAATGAGACCAGCAAGAAGGAAATCAACATTTATATGTATCATTGGATGTTCCTATCTACAGATGTTCATATTGATCCTTAGAATTTAATATTATTATTAAAGAAAATTATAAGTTGTGTATTTTGATGTATTGATGTAAACAATTATGACATATGTTCAGAGTGATGTTGGATATGTTAGGTGTGTCACTAGTAATATTGAATTAATGAATAATGTTAGAAAGGATTTCTCTTATTTATTCTTTAATAGAAGTTGATATCTTATCCCCATTGATGAAAATTATAAATCATATTAAATTTTGTTCCATAGTGTTTTATATGAATGTTAGATTTTCTAGAATTCAAAGAAAATGTCATTAAGCACATGAGTTGAGGGAACTGACATGCAACCTTCTTCATACGAGATATCATGATAACAAGATTATATTACACATTGAGTATCTCTATGAGGTATTATTTCATTGTGGCATTAACTTTTTTCTATATCGGTGTCTTGGTGTGTTACTAGATGCTAACCACAGTCTTTAGGTTGCTCTGCACAATGCCACTAAGAAAGTGTCCTAAAGGGTGACACAACAAGAGAATCTAGAATCTCAGTTAAAAAATATACAATTATTCATTATTAACAAAATTAAATAAATATTATTCCCCTAAATGGTTTAAAAATCATTCATTTTTTATCAATCATATATATACCTCGTCATCATTTATTCTAGAGAATATAAATTTAGAAGAATATATAATAAATATTTATTTTTGGATTAGCTAATATAATATTATTTCATTTATTGGAATATAATGTAGTGACATTTTTTTATTAAATAAATATTCATTATTACAGGCTTGATAAATATTATGGAGGAATTGTGGGCCATGTTTATGGGTCCACTGAGAAATAATATATATAGAATATTATTTGAATAAGTAATATTTAATTTTAATTCATGAGTTTAGAGAATATCAATAATAATAATAATAATGATGATACAAATAATATAGACATGGGGTTCCATGTGGATTAAATAAATATTAAAGGATATCTGTGTGATTATTTTTTTCTATCCCTGGCGGTATATAAATAAAATTATATAATTTTTCAAGAGAGACAATTTATTTTTTTAGTTGGGTACACAAATCCAAAATAATCCTCTTGAATCCCTATAGATCTTCATTTATACCTAATGATATAATGAATAGAGAGTGATCATCCTAAACCTTCCACTCGAGTGTCAATATAGATCACAAAGAATATTTTGGAAGTGATTCTTGAGGTGATCAACGATGAATGAACAAAGCATTAGGATACAAAATGAGGGCACCCAAAGATTCCATTGTTGACACATTAAGATTTATGAAACACGTGTGGATCACGGCCTGAGTTAATATTTTATAGATTGATACAGTTAAATGGTGGTAAAATATAGATCCATTTTTTGTTCAATCAATGAAAATTGAATTTATGACATGATGAAAAATTATTTTATTAAAATTAATTATAAATAATATTCGATGATCACATACTTTCTTCCAAGTTATTATCCTTTGTATATTAAATTTTATTCCATTATGTTGATCACAACATTCATCTTTCTGAAAATCTCAAACTGATTCGTCGATAATGAAAAAAATAAATGTTGTTTGTGACCCAAAAAAATGGTTCTATTACAACCGGAACCAACAATGCATGTACAGGTGGTGAGAATCAAATATCATTAGGCCACCTCCAATGGTGGTCCTAACATATTCAATCAAAACAAGTAAATAAAACACCGGATATGAAAATCATAGTAAAATAAATACTACTAGAATAAAATGCAAAAACTGATAAGGAAAAAAATGACCAAAGGAAAATATCCAACCATGGGTTCAAGCCTAGACCTAGAGGTACAACTACCCTCACTCTAAAAAGATATGAGCCCGTAAGGGGCTCAGCGTCGCTCCGCTAGGGTTCTCGCGCCGCCTTCCCCTCCCCGGATCGGCGCTCCCTCTCCTTCCTGGTTCGGACGGTCGGGGTGGTTCTCTGTTGCTACGGCCTTGTTTAACTCGTTTATGCGCGCGCTGGTGTCTTTCCTTTGACGCAGTTTTGAATCTGCGCCTGAGTTCCTGGCAGGTGGTTCGAGACTGTCCCTCCGTCCAGAGCTGGGTTTTTGAAGGCTGGGCGTTGTTTCTTTAGAGTTCTCAGATGGCGGCGTCGGGATCTATTTTCTTTGAGCGAATGAGGTTCCTTTTCCGTTGTTGTTTCTTCTTTAGTCTTTGAGTAGGGTTTCTTGATGCCGGCTGGGATGCGGCTTTAAGTTTGTGTTGGTTTTGCTGGTGGGGGGAAATCTTTTCTTGTTTCCCTGTGATTAGGGTTTTTTGGTTTGCGGTTTGTTCGCTGTTTGTGTGTTTTGGTTTTATGGATCTGTACCCGGTTTTCTCTGGCCGAGGATGGTTTTTCTTCCTAATGGTTGATGTCTTATGGCTACGGTGAGATCGACGGCGCTTCTGGCTGGATCTTCGGGTGTAAGACCGATTCGTCTACGGCACACTCTACGGAGCGCTCTGGATCCTTCCTGGTATGCATCAGCGTCTTCCGCGGTGGTCTGCTCTAGACCATGGGTTATGGGGTTGCGGACGTTGGTGCAGCTCATCTTCGTACTGGATATTTTGGTTCCCCTGCTGTTTTCTGGTGGGCGTGATGAATGGCGTAGCATGGGCGGTGGTGGTCTGTCACCGGTGATGCTCACCGGCGAGGAGTGTCTGCCCTCCGGTGTTAAAGTATGCGGCGGCGCGTCGGGTTTGTTTGCCGGCGATGCTGTCTGATGTGCTGATGGTGCATGGATCGAGGTGGCGACCTGCTCGAGACGGCCCGGTAATCGAGACTCATGATGGTTTTCTGGTTTGAATTTGAAATTTGAATTTCTGGATGGTGGTTTGTGGTTGTAAGCCTGGTTACCGGTTTTCCTTAAACCGGCTTTGGAAAAT
The DNA here is from genome assembly GCA_963277665.1 of Viscum album. NCBI lineage: Eukaryota > Viridiplantae > Streptophyta > Magnoliopsida > Santalales > Viscaceae > Viscum > Viscum album. Next base: position 188,600,898 of record OY728144.1, read on the forward strand.
ATAAAAAATGATTTGCATCGAACTACCCTCACTCTTTCTCCATCTAGAGGAATAGTGAAACATTGATTAGATAGACACAATGTAAATCACCTCCTCCTTATAAATAATTAGATCCAATTTCTAGTGTAAGGAGAGGAACAAATTTTGGGCCCAAGGATCTCAACACAAATGTCAAAAATAATGAACTTTAATTATTGGGCTCTAGGACAATAGTAGCATGATATGATCTAATATTAGTGCCTCTCTATCATCATCGAGAGGATATTACCAAGTCCCAAAATTCCATTAAAACTAACTAGTCAATAAAAAAACCTATATCAAGGTTTCCAAGCTTGTTAAACAACCCGCAAACATAACATAACATGGCCTCGGATCAAAAAGACCACTACAGTCTGCTGCCCCTATCTTGGAATAACGACTAAAATTGGATGATTCTAATAATATATATCATCCATTAGATCCCTAGATCCACCACACAATAACCAACCAATAGAGAAGATATACTAATCCATTATTTGGGTGAATATATGGTCTATTAATAACCCAATGGTATCTTCTCTCATATTGTCCAAAACAATATCAAACGGATGCCTTCAAGACCATAATATCAAGAACCATGTTTGGCATCACAAAAACTAACCAACTAGAATTACTGATATATGAATCAAACATATCACAGACCAACACACATGAGGCACCATCCATGTTCCCATAAATCTCAACTCAAGTAGGATACCATACAAGGGAGTCATCCAAAAAAACCAAACCTCTAGATAAGCACACCAAAAGGTACCCAAACATGTTTAATGACTCATAGCCCAAATTTTAATCTCTGAGAAGGAAAATCTCAAGAAACACCATACCCAAAAGGAAAACCTTAGGACACCCCACAGTCAGATGGAAACCCCATGAAACACCATTATAGATGGGTGAACGCAAGTTAAAATATACTCTTAATGGAATTCATTAAATATGTCTGTCAGAACTATCTCAAGCTCAGACCTTGGCATCCCATACATTTCAAAAATCCCACAATTTTATCCTAACCAGAAGGCACTAAATGAACTACACCTCGAGAAAAAAACAAAAAATTCTCATCAAATAAGTGAATCATTCAGAAATTTAGGAATCTACCCAATGACCCTCAAATGAACAGACCTTCAATCCTCAATACATGGTGATTAGAAAACCCATAACCCATACCAAACCTCACAACTCATAACCCAACCTCTAAGAGGATTATAATCCAACAACATCAATGAATCATCACAAAATGATATCATAATCTAAAACATAATCCATATGGAGTCTATACAATGAAATTATTCTAACATCAAGATCTACATAGGAAAATGATTTTACCTAACTACTCACAAGTCCAATTATAACTATTGGCCACAAAGACAACAAATATTGATTGCTAGAAAAAGTATATGGATTTTACATTTGAGTTCACTTTTTGTACACTCAATGGTGCACCTAGTCATGTATTTCTACATGTTCAAGTCACACCTAGGGTATAAACATATACTAGTACATGGGAAAAGAATACATGGGGTCTACGCATGTACTATTACATGGCCATTTCCCCCTAACATTGAGGGTCTTCTCAAGTACTCATCTACATGGACATGTACCACTACATGGTGTGTACCTCGAGTACTTGATAGGTAGTTCCAAATGACATTTTTTCCCATGTACGTGGATACATGACCATGTATGTCTACATAATGTGTAGTTAAGGTACATGGAGTGTTTCCCCAAAATCTACACAAGCCCATGTACTCATCCACATGACCATGTACAGCTACATTGCGTGCACTTATAAAAACATCATATTTCCAGAATAGGAAGAACACAAAGTGAGCCTTCATCCGACCAAACACCTTTTTATCAAGATATCATAGTTAAAAACCACAATAAACCCCATAAAAGAATATATTAACATATGGAACCAGTATATTGACTATATAGGGGTCCACGACAACCCAAACACATGATTTATTTATAAATACAACTAGCATATATTGATTTATTGTGAAAAAAATAAAAAATGACAATGTTCTAGTGGAAACCACTTAGTATTCGGTCTAATATGTGTTCCACAACTACTGTGTGATAGTTTAACTCATCCTGAGCTCTATGGGGACAACTCCCTCTCCTTATCTATCTCTCTCTCTCTCTCTACATATCCCTCTTATATCTCAGGCAAGATGAAGTAAATAACCAGGGGATGTATGCAAAAATCAATGTGGGAAATGAGAGAAAATAATAGTAAGAAAGTGGAATTGAGGGATGCGAATATAATGAAAAAAAAATAAAAGGGTTCTCTGGCTCGCTTCCTGACATATGTTTATACCTCACCTAAGAACCCCCACCCTCCCCCCACCCCTCTATGTTTTATGTAGTCGTTAAGTTTTAATTCTAATATGATGCTTCAACTAGAGGATATTTTTGAATGCACATGAACAAAAAACTATAATTACTCAATTATTAAATATTCAGCTAAAATTAAAACATCTCGTAATTCGACAAAAATCCCACCCATGTTAAATAATAAATTTCCAGAGGAACAAAGTTATCATAAAAATTAAACATGTTTTCATGATGAGATAATTTATCATTCTTTCCCTTGAACATCACCTTAGAGAAACAAATTACAATTTCTCATATTTTTCTCAAATATTAATGATGTGGTTCATGAAGAGATACCCACTATAAACGCTTCTCAACCCCATGAATCCTCGATAGTATAACAACTACCATGATTTACCGTAAACACTGGAGCTTCCAACACAACCATGATATTCCAAAAAACGAACCCACATCTCCAATGACTCTCCTAAAAAGAAGGATATTTAACTATGTCTCGTCTGATTCTCCTCCCCATCAAAGTAAAGGTTCCCTAATAATATTCCATTTGGTAGGGCATGGATCATGGGATGTTAAGATTAGTGTTTAAGATTGGGTTGATGTTAAGTAATAATTTGATTCATATTATTAGTATAAATTTGAACTGGGAAAGCATGTCCAATTGATCCATTAGACCTTCAAAACATTAAACTAGACGTATCAGAAATGATAGCACATGTGTACCTGCTTTGTAAAAGCCCAGAGTCCATAACGACTTTTCTTTTTTATCATTCGATGTTGACTCTTCCTATCACAGTGAAGTAGAATTCACCAAGTGTTGGATTGTCCACCCACCATTAGGGAACCTTTACATTGATGGGGAGGAGAATCAAACGAGTCATAGTTAAATATCCTTCTTTTTATGAGAGTCATGGGAGATGTGGGTTCGTTTTTTGGAATATCATGGTAGTGTTGGAAGCTCGAGTGTTTAGGATAAATCATGTTAGTTGGTATACTATCGAGTATTCATGGGGTTGAGAAGCGTTTATGGTGGGTATCTCTTCATGAACCACATCATTAATATTTGAGAAAAATATGAGAAATTGTAATTTGTTTCTCTAAGGTGATGTTCAAGGGAAAGAATGATAAATTATCTCATCATGAAAACATGTTTAATTTTTATGATAACTTTGTTACTCTGGAAATTTATTGTTTAACCTGGGTGGGATTTTTGTCGAATTACGAGCTCTTTGAATTTTAGCTGAATATTTAATAATTGAGTAATTATAGTATTTTGATCGTGTGAATTCAAAAATATACTCAAGTTGAAGCATAATATTATAATTACAACTTAACGATTGTGTAAAATGTAGAGGGGGTGGGGGGAGGGTGGGGGTTCTTAGGTGAGGTATAAACATATGTCAGGAAGTGAGCCAGAGATCCCTTTTATTTTTTTTCATTATATTCACATCCCTCAATTCCACTTTCTTACTAATATTTTCTCTCATTTACCACATTGTTTTTACATACATCCCCTGGGTATTTCCTTCATCTTTCCTGAGATAGAAGAGGGATATGTAGAGAGAGAGAGATAAAAAGAAGGAGTTCTCCCCATAGAACTCAGGATGAGTTAAACTATCACACAGTAGTTGTGGAACACATATTAGACCGAATCCTAAGTAGTTTTCACTAGAACATTGTCATTTTTTATTTTTTTCACAATAAATCAATATATGTTAGTTTTATTTATAAATAAATCATGTGTTTGGGTTGCTGTGGACCCCTATATAGTCAATATACAAGTTCCATGTGTTAATATAGTCTTTTATGGGGTTTATTGTGGTTTTTAAATATGATATCTTGATCAAAAGGTGTTTGGTCTGATGAAGGCTCACTTTGTGTTCTTCCTATTCAGGAAAGATGATGTTTTTATAAGTACATGCAATGTAGCTGTACATGGTCATGTGGATGAGTGCATGGGCTTGTGTAGATTCTGGGGAAACACTCCATGTACCATAACTACACATTATGTAGTCATACTTGGTCATGTATCCACGTACATGGGAAAAATGTCATTTGGAACTACCCATCAAGTACTCGAGGTACACACCATGTAGTGGAACATGTCCGTGTAGATGAGTACTTGAGAAGGCCCTCCATGTTAGGGGGAAATGGCCATGTAATAGTACATGCGTAGACCCCATGTATTCCTTTCCCATGTACTAGTATATGTTTAGACCCTATGTGTGACTTGAACATGTAGAAATACATGACTAGGTACACTATTGAGTGTACAAAAAGTGAACACAAATGTAAAAGCCATATAATTTTTCCAGCAATCAATTTTGGTTGTCTTTGTAGCCAATAGTTATAATTGGAGTTGTGAGTAGTCAGGTAAAATAATTTTCCTATGTAGATCATAATGTTAGAATAATTTCATTATATAGACTCCATATGGATTATGTTTTAGATTTTGATATCATTTTTGGCTGATTCATTGATTTTGTTGGATTAGAATCCTCTTATAGGTTGGGTTATGAGTTGTGAGGTTTGGTATGGGTTATGGGCTTTCAAATCACCATGTATTAGGGATTGAAGGTCTGTTCATTTGAGGGTCATTGGGTAGATTCCAAAATTTTTTAATGATTCAGTTATTTGATGGGAATTTTTTGTTTTTTTCTCCAGATGTAGTGTGTTTAGTGCCTTCTGGTTAGGATAAAATCGTAGGATTTTTTAAATGTACGGGATATCAATTGTGAGCTTGAGATAGTTCTGACAGAAATATTTAATTAATTCCATTAAGAGTAGATTTTAACTTGCGTTCACCCATCTTTAATGGTGTTTCATGGGGTTTTCCATCTGACTGTGTGGTGTCCTGAGGTTTTCCTTTTGGGTATGGTATTTCTTGATATTTTACTTCTCGGAGATTAAAATTTGGGCTATGAGTCATTGAACATGTTTGGGTACCTTTTGGTGTGCTTATCTAGAGGTTTTGTTTTTTGGATGACTCCCTTGTATGGTATCCTACTTGAGTTGAGATTCTTGGGAACATGGATGGTGCCTCATGCGTTTTGGTCTGTGATATGGTTGATTCATATATCAGTAATTCTCGTTGGTTAGTTTTTGTGATGCCAAATATGGTTCTTGATATTATGGTCTTGAAGGCATCAATTTGATATTGTTTTGGACAATATCAGAGAAGATACCTTTGGGATATTAATAGACAATATATTCACCCAAATAATGGATTAGTATCTATTCTCAATTGGTTGGTTATGGTGTGGTGGATCTAGGGATCTAATGGATGATATAGATTATTAGAATCATCCAATTTTAGCCGTTATTCCAAGATAGGGTCAGCAGACTCTGGTGGTCTTTTTGATCCCAGGCCATGTTATGTTATGTTTGCGGGCTGTTTGACAAGCATGGAAACACTGATATAGGTTTTTTATTGACTACTTAGTTTTAATGGAATTTTGGGACTTGGTAATATCCTCTTGATGATGACAGGGAGTCACTAATATTAGATCATATCATGCTACTAGTGTCCTAGAGCCCAATAATTAAAGTTCATTATTTTTGACATTTGTGTTGAGATCCTTGGGCCCAAAATTTGTTCCTCTCCTTACACTAGAAATTGGGTCTAATTATTTATAAGGAGGAGGTGATTTACATTGTGGATATCTAATCAATGTTTCACAATTCCTCTAGATGGAGAAAGAGTGAGGGTAGTTCTACCTCTAGATCTAGGCTTGAACCCATGGTTGGATATTTTTCTTTGGTCATTTGTTTCCTTATCGGTTTTTACATTTTATTCTAGTAGTATTTATTTTACTATGATTTCCATATCAGGTGTTTTATTTACTTGTTTTGATTGAATATGTTAGGAACACCATTGGAGGTGGCCTAATGATATTTGATTCTCACCACCTGTACATGCATTGTTGGTTCCGGGTGTAATAGAACCATTTTTATGGGTCACAAACAACATTTATTTTTTTCATTATCGACGAATCAATATGAGATTTTCAGGGAGATAAATGTTGTGATCAACATAATGGAATCAAATTTAATATACATGGGATAATAACTTGGAAGAAAGTATGTGATCATTGAATATTATTTATAATTAATTTTAATAAAATAATTTTTCATCATGTCATAAATTCAATCTTCATTGATGGAATGAAAAATGGATCTATGTTTTACCACCATTTAATTGTATCAATCTATAAAATATTAACTCAGGCAGTGATCCACACGTGTTTCATAAATCTTCATGTGTCAACAATGGAATCTCTGGGTGCCCTTATAGTGTATCCTATTGCTTTGTTCATTCATCATTGATCACCTCAAGAATCACTTCCAAAATATTCTTCGTGATCTATATTTACACTAGAGTGGAAGGTTGAGGATGATCACTCTCTATTAATTATATCATTAGGTATAAATGATGATCTATAAGGATTCAAGAGGACTATTTTGGATTTGTGTACCCAACTAAAAAAATTAATTGTCTCTCTTGAAAAATTATATAATTTTATTTATATACCGCTAGGGATAGAAAAAATAATCACACAGATGTACTTTAATAATTATTTAATCCACATGGAACTCCATGTCTATATTATTTTTATTATCATCGTTATTATTATTATTGATGTTCTCTAAACTCATGAATTAAAATTAAATATTACTTATTCAAATAATATTCTATATATATTATTTCTCACTGGACCCATAAACATGGCCCACAATTCCTCCATAATATTTATCAAGCCTATAATAATGAATATTTATTTAATAAAAAATATCACTACATTTTATTCAAATAAATGAAATAATATTATATTAACTAATCCAAAAATAAATATTTATTATATATTCTTCTAAATTTATATTCTCTAGAATAACTGATGATGAGGTATATATATGTTTGATAAAAAATGAATGATTTTTAAACCATTTAGGGGAATAATATTTATTTAATTTTGTTAATAATGAATAATTATATATTTTTTAACTCCGACTCTAGATTATCTTAGTGTGTCACCCTTTAGGACACATTCTTAGTGGCATTGGGTAGAGCAGCCTAAAGACTGTGGTTAGCATCTAGTAACACGCCAAGACACCCATATAGAAATAAGTTAATGCCATAATGAAAGAATACCTCATAGAGATAATCAATGTGTAATATAATCTTGTTATCATGATATCTCATATCAAGAAGGTTACATGTCAGTTCCCTCAACTCATGTGCTTGATGACTTTTTTCTTTGAATTCTAGAAAATCAAACATTCATATAAAACACTATGGAACGAAATTTAATATGATTTATAATTTTCATCAATGGGGCTAAGATATCAACTTCTATTAAAGAATAAATAAGATAAATCTTTTCTAACATTATTCATTAATTCAATATTACTAGTGACACACCTAACATATCCAACATCACTCTGAACATATGTCATAATTGTTTACATCAATACATCAAAATACACAACTTATAATTTTAATTAATAATAATATTAAATTCTAAGGATCAATATGAACATCTGTATATAGGAACATCCAATGATACATATAAATTTTGATTTCCTTCTTGCTGGTCTCATTCTCATAATATTTTATACTAGATATTACCAAGGGATTACACCATGAGAAGATACCTCAATGTACTAAGAGTATCAACCCCAAATATCCTGAATCATTTACATACCTAAAATTATTTCAACTATATATATAACATAGAATTAAGAATATTTTTGTGGAACGTCTAGGATATCATTATAGTGGGGATCTTCCATTACCATTTAGTGTATCAGTCACTGTTACGACATTAGTATATTCTATGTTATGCAAAAAAACATTGATGATTTTTTATGATGTTTAGAAATTTTCAAAACCATGAATAAATGTTATTATAATGTACATATATGTTGGTTCTAGGGTACCAACTCCAACAAAATCCCACTTTCAGTAGATCCAACTGCTAACAACTTTTAGTCCACTAGCTCTCACATGATACACATGTATCTGCTGTGACATGCCATTAATCATGTGGTCTGTCACATTTTCTTCCTTGGAAACACTTCTTACTACAAATTCACCCTATTTATAAGATTCTATCAAGAGTTGATAATACTTGAGATTGTGATTTGTCTGTTGGTGTGACCATGTATCATTTGCATGATATACTATTTTATTTTTATCAAAACACAATGTGACTGGGTTATTACTCTTATATACAACATCATGATGCTAGATAATGCTTTATATATTATAGTATTCATTGGATGTATCCAAATATACTATATACTCAGAATCCACTATAGAATCAACAACAACTAGATGCTTTGAACTATTCTAGGTCGCAGATCCTCCATTAATATAGAAAAAATATCTTAAATCAGACATTAGATCATATTGATATTTTTGAAAAATAGAATCAATATAACCCCTTATGTCCAGTTTTCTACCTCCACAATACACTAGGAACATATATATATTTGTTCATAAATACTTGAGGATATCCTTAATAGGATAACATTATTGTTCTTCCTGATCATATTGATATCATCCTACATTGATCAATTCCTAGGAAATATAATGTCTATTACATTTCATGTCATACATGATTGATTCTATTGATGAAAAATGGGATCTTACTCAATATCCCTTTCTCCTAATTTGTATACGGATACTTTTTCATAGAAATATGTATACCCTATGACACTAGAAACAATCCCCTCTTAGATTGTTCCACAGTAAATATCTTTAATATAAAATCAATGAATATACTATGAATATGTCCACCAAACCTCATGGATCTATTAGGAATGATATTGATCACTATAATATAGGATGCCTCATCTATGTCCTTCAAGATGAAACAACTTTTCAAATTTTTCATACCATAATGTAAGACTAGAATATCATTTCCAATAATTAATATTTCATCAACATATACTACTATGATAATGGTTATATTTCCATTAAACCACCTATAAACACATAGTTTAAACTCGTTATTAATGAATCCAAACTCGTTTATAGCTTCCTTGAATTGAATTTTCCATGACCTAGAGGCTTTCTTCAATACATAAATTAATTTTTTTAACATTAAGTTTTTTTGATTCCCATGGATTCATAAACTATCTTGGTTGTGTCATATAGACATATTTAGGAAGGTTCACATTGGTGAAATAAGTTTTGAAATCCATCTAAAAAATATCATAGTCAGAGTAATCATCCTTGGAAAGTATAATTTTGATGTATTCAAACATGTAAAATGGATAAAATGTTTCATCTTACTCAATTCCATGATGTTTTAAAGTATTTATCCATTGGACTTCCTTTATAGATATTGATTTTACCTTCTATTCCCAATTCTCTCTACAATATCCAATATAACCATGTAGGATTTATATGAAATAGAACATCGACCAGAACCTGAACATTATTATCATACATTGATCTAATTTTATAATTCATGGCTTCTTTACATATATTATCTTTTGAACTCTATACCACATCATTTTAGGAGATTTCTTCATCTTTGTTAACCATTATTGTTCAACCTTCTTTTGTGACTTGAGAATCATATAATTCTAGTTATCATAACACTCTAGTCCTATTATAGAGTAATTGTGCTTTTGGAACTAATTCATACACAAGGACCTGTGGAATTTATTCATGTACCAACTCTTCTATATCATGAGAATTAGCTTTATTGAAGTTAATATTTGTCCCTATATCCTTTTTAGGATGATTTCCCTCTTATGAATAAAGGATTGTCTACCAACATTTACTTTATTGTCCTAGGGATTTGTATAGGTAGATTCCGTTTATTTCTTTAGTATACCCTATAAATATTATCTTTGTTCCATGAGGTTCTAGTTTCTTAATTAATATGGATTTAATAAATTCCTCATAACCTCATATATTTTTATGCAAAAAATTGTTTATATCCATTACATAAATCAAAGAATGTTTATTTTGTTGTTTGGTTTGTATATACTTTAATCAATATATCATATTTTATAAGGCATATACCCAAAAAGATAATATATTATATTCATGAATCATCACCAATATTATCATTTATAACAGGGATCAATTTCTTCTTTCACTAACAACATTAAACTATGTTGTGTAAGGTGGTGTGAGGTGGAATAGAGTTTGAAACTCCCATAGATACTCGATAAACTCATATTCAATATATTCATCACCTAGATCCAATTGATGCTACCTTATATTCATTCCATGTTGATTATCTTTTTCATTATTGAACTATTTGTATTTCCCAAAGGTATTAAACTTATACTTCATCATGTAGACATTTCCATATCTAATTAAGTAATATGTAAAAGTTATGAAGTAAAAATTCTATCCTCTAGATTCTATTAAAAATGGTCCACACTCTTCAATGTGTACCAATCCTAAAACCCCTTTGCCCGTTCACAGTATTAATTTAATGGTGGTTTGGTCATTTTGTATTTTAAACTTCTGTGAAAACATTAAAGAGGTTTTTTCTCAGAATAGTCTAAATATCCAATTTGATATATATATTTTAAATGATTCTCATTTACATGACCATGATTGTGATACCATAGATGGGTGTTATATGGGTCATGTGAACATGATTCATTATCTATCTTCAATACATAATTTTCATAATTTAATGAAAAATATGATTATTTGAATTATCTATACAATAACATATGTTGTCTTTATAAAAGAAACATGTTTTATTTCCAAACATGAAAATAAAACCATATAAATCTAGGCATTATATAGATAATTTGTTCTTTGTAACAGTTGTTACATAATAAAAAACCCTTAAAAATATCATTCTCATGGGAAATTAAATTTGATAGTCACCAATGGCAAGATCATCCAACATCATACTATTAGAAGCTCGAAAATCCCGCTCTCCTCTAGATATATTTTAAAATCAATTTGGTCCTAATATTTGGATACAGACGTGTGCACCAAAAGTTGTATCTAATAACCAATGTGAAGATATTGTAAAATTGCACTCAATAAACAACAAAAATTTACCTTCACCTTTATTTTGAGATCAGTTCTTCTTCCAATGAATCTTAATACTTCATGAAAAACATAGTACCTTCTTTTCCTTTCACTGCCTATGCGTATTCCTTTTCATAAAAGGGTAGTTATTAGGTGATTCAGAATTGTGATGATACATGGGGCTCTTTTCCATTTTCTACCTTTTCTTATTCACCATAAGTAACACGAGTTTATCATGTCACATGTATTTATCAACTTGAATAATTAGAGAAAGATGTTCTGAAAAAATCTTCTCATTATTTTTCATATAATTATTAACAATTAAATTGTACAACGTATTAGGTAGTGAAGAAAGGATGAGAATTATCTACAAATAATCTATGAATTTAATCCCAATGATGTCTAATAGCCCAATATATCCAAAAATACTAAAAACAAGAGGACCCGTTAGCACCAAATCTCTAAAAATATTTGTAAACGGATTATTGGATGTCACATAACTATCTTGCCTCACATTCTCTTGACTGAGATCCCAATTTTGAGACATCATGCTATATGAATCAATCCCTTCATGTTTCATCATAATATCATTTTTTCTGGATGATAGCATAAAAATGAACTTATTTACCATTTTTCAAATGTTTATCATAGATATATAACTCTTCATCACCAGCCTCATTACCAGGAATATCATGATAAAGATATTGTAACACATAAAATTTCTTTTCATGGAACAAGATTATGTAGATACAACATTCCCATTCATGGAAATTCATGAAAATGGGAAGTTATTACTTCCCATGTATAGATCATAGTGATATTTTTGAATTCATTTAAAAATTATAAAATTATAATATTTTTATTAATATATCTGATAAAAAATTGAAAATTAATTAGATATTATATTTATTAATCTTATAATATATTATATAAATCTAATAGACCTCACCATTGGCATTATAATATCCTATTTCATGGACATTCCAATATAATGAGTCCAAATTCCCATTATTATTTCAACAAATTTGGTTGATCCATAAATTTGAAGGGTTTTAGGTAGTAAATCTAAATTGAAAATGCATTAACTCACAGTTCATTGATCTGTTGAGTGGACTCCCCTATTTAAAAACCCTTAAATGGGATTCCTTCAATCCTTTCTTATAATTTACACCGTGTCCTACTTTTGCAGTCAACCCTTAATGTGAAATAAGAGATTTCAAACAAAATTTCCAAAATCTCTCCATAATTGGAATCACCCCAACATTATCTAGTGTAGGACTTTGAACAATTGTTCAATTCTAACTGAAGTATTTGAATGTTATAATGAACTATAAATATTTAAAGGATTTTATCATTTATTCTGAAATTGTAAATTATTATCATTATTACATACTTGTTAATATTATGTGGATTTTTTATGTGATTGAACATGAATTATATAATATTTATGAATATATCAATTTATTTTAGTTCTATGTTGCATGCTAGTTAATTTCATTAATTAATGTGATAATGAAAAAAAACAGCCATAATGAAATAAAAAATTCCACTTGATAGTAATAAAATAATAAAATGGAATGATCATGAGATTTTCTAATGGATAGTTTTTCTAGATCATGATAAACTTCATTTTTACCTATTTTAAGACACTATGGACCTATTATGGTATGTGCCATGAATTTCCACATATCCAATTATTTATATCTTTTATATTGGTTTCACCTCGGCTCCCAACTCAAATCACCTTTACTATATTGGGATTTCTATCTGTTACATATACTATTAATCACATGTAGGTAAGGGAATTGGGTTTACATAAAAGAAAATATGGGTATATTTTACATTATATATAAGTGAAGAGATGGAATGCATGCCCACAATATAATTAAATAAGTTAAAATACACCAATCACATACAAAGGTCTCATCCATGATTATGATCTTCCACATTCATGAATCCAATTATAGATTTAATAATATTAGCATTCAATTATAATAATTCTTATTTAAGATAAATCACCCTCAGAAGAATTTATTAACGCCTTAAATTAATCAATTCATTTTGATTAATTTTCATCCTATTTTCATTGAGATTATCATCCATCACAATTTTATTGAAGTTACATAAATTTATTTAATATTAACTATATAAAAAAATGTACCTTAGAGGAAACACAATGAGGAGTCATCCAAACTACCCAACATCTATTATAATCACATATTGTTTACTCTTGTGACTTTTGGTATACATTACTTATCATGTATTGTCATGACATGTACTATCAATTAATGTATTACATGAATTACATGTTATTTTAAATATATATTCATTAATGTACTTAAAGTGATAACATTAATAAGAACCATACATGTTATGAAGATATAAACATTATGAAAAAATTAATTAATATTATATATATCTATATATTAAAACCCATCAAATGGAATGTCCTGTCTACTTAATGACCACACACAAGAACATGTTGATATGGTTTATACACGGGATACATAATGTAACGCCCCGACCCTAATTACCTAGAGTCGGTGCATTATTACATAACATTGGCATGATCACGAGAAAGATCAAGTCTCGAAAGACCGATTAGTTTAGTAGCCTTGGAATAACTAGATACATCCATAAATTTTTACATTACATCATAAAAAAAAACATCTTGTCTTCATATCCCCTCATACTATCCCTGCAAGTCATTCATAAATTACTTCTTCATAATCCTGGGAAAAGAATAAAACATTGAAAGGGGTGAGCTCAGATGCTCAGTAAGGACAACATTATAGTATAAGCTTTCATAAATAAGCATAAACACTTAAGGCAATTTATAACTAAAATAAAAGCCTTTTAAACTTGAACGTCAGCATAAAATGGCAAAGGTAAAATGAAATAATTCCATTTACTTACTCACATGGATATTCTACTAGTCCAATGATCACATGCAATATCAATATCCACTTTTATAATGATGGAATGCATAATGCCAGACTATTATAACCACATAGCCAAGGCCTCGTGCCAAGACTACAAATAAGATTTTTCCAAGGCCTTGTGCCAAGACACTGGTTTGTCTCATGAGACCTACCGATGCATCGAGGAGCTATAGCGGGCTCCACCCGTCACTTATTAAGTCCAATTCATTCCTCATATGAATAGGTTTAAGAATAAAATAAACATTCGTATTAAAACTAGCATACGAAATGTCAATACTTTAACCACAAACCATGAATGGTATAAAAATAGAACATCCACAGTCAAACATAACTCATTTGATACAATATGGAAGATTGTATTGTATAACATTAACCTCAATCATGAATAATGAAGGATGTTGACATAGATGCAAATAATCATCAAAACTATTTGAGGGAAATATCCCCCTTTTCTTGAAATCATTTAAAAGTCACACTATTTGTCAAGAAGCCATTTAAAAATAGATTTTTGAATCAAAGTGTCCCATACCACTTTGAAACTTTTAAAAGGAGTTTTAATTTTAAAACTTTAATGTCCATATAAATAAATCCTTAAAACCATTTTTTAAAACATGGACATTAATGAGCAAGATTTAGAAGAATAAGTCTTTAAAACATTTTAAAATGGTATTTTGGTTAGAGATTCTAACCAAAAGAGAGACACTTGAGTACAAATAATTGAGGTAATCAAAACATTGTAATATCATGAGAATAAAGGTATTCATGATATACTATGTCAAAGTACATTATATATACCACATAAAAGTGATTTGGTGTATATCAACAAAGAAGTCCCAATTGAATGTAACTTGAGATGAAATCTCTCATAAAGGTCATATCCTTAGGTTAAGGATAAATCAATGAAATAATTATGTGTTAAAATATAAATACACTATATATGATTGAATATTCAGTGTAAAACAATCAAAGGATATTCACAGATATTCTTGTAGAAACAACACCAACGAATTGGATGTTTAACTCAACAAATGGTGAAAGAGTTAAAATTACTCTTATCAAATTCATATTAATGACTTGAGAATTATCAATAGAGTGATTATGTGTATCAAAAGTATATCCACAGGAAGGGGAGTGGAAATTATGACATAATCAAATGAATAGTGATTCCACACATAATCTTGGAGTAATATAATCAATGAAATATGCGTAAAGCCGAATGAGTGGAAATTGAAATGTCAAATTCCCTTACCGATTTGGTAACTTACAAAACATAAAACTATGAAAAAAGGATCATACCATGACTATTTAAGTACCCATAAATTAATGTATATTACACAATGAATACAATCATGGGTAGTACACATACACCACATGTAATAATTAAGTGGTGAACAATGGAATTCTCACGAAATTAAGAGTGAGATAAGAAAATCCTTACCACGTTAATCAACTGAGTCGTATGGCCAAAAGTTAATAACCACCAAATGATTTACAGAATAACATGAATATAAAGAGAATAATGATAATATATATCAAATGGCCGTACAAAATACACCACTTTCAATAATTTAGTGGCGAACAATGGAAATCTCACGGAATTGAAAGTGAGATAAGAAAATCCCTTACCTTGAACTTTCCCTTAGTCGATGGTATGTTAACCTCCTGTATAATAATTAAAACATTTATTAAATTATACAATAATCATATATATCAATATGATATCATATATGATCTTTCAACATTGCTTTATTAATAATATCATAGTATTATCGTCGTTTCGGGTGATAATCGATTCATTCTTCTTAAATGTTTGGTTATGTAAGACATGTTTGTAATGGATATATTATATCTTATTCATAATCAGAATGATATTAACATTATTTTTATCCCTAAAATGAGAATAAGACTTGAATGGATACGATGGAGGATGGATCTCATTGTGTTCGTGGAGACGGTAGTCCGTACGTACGCACGAACGCTACTTCCATTTAATTTTTCATTTTAAAAGAATTGAATCCAAATGATACATAGGTATATTATTATTCTAGTAAAATATAATATTTTATATATGTTACTTATGTTCATTAACACCATTCTTTATACGTTCCATGTGTGGTATGAACGAGTCATATCATTTTAAGTGGGCGGTAGTCCGCACTTCCTCAAATGAAATTATCGTACGTATATACAACATGAAACGAATAATGGTATGAAATAAAATGGAATTACAGAAGGATATATCTAAAATATGTATAATTAATATCACACTTAATTACAGTGCCATCATAATGGCCACCATGAGAGGCGGTAAGATGTATTTGAACAATCATCGTTTCGTGAGGCGTTAGTTTTCCATTCACAGAAACATTATGTTCATCATCCATTAGATGGAGGTATGTGTATGTGTAGTTCTAATACTTATTATAAAAACATCCTAGTATATTTAGGATACTTTTGTTGTTACAAAAGAAAGGAAATAAAAAGAGTTTGGGGGTTGGAGAAGCAAAATAAATGAAAATAATTTAAGAGAAATCGTTACCTTTAATTTAGGTAACTCAGTTTGGTTGGAACCAAAGGACGTCTGGAAATGATTTCTGCCTAAGGGGAAGATTCAAGGAGGAGGAGAGGGATGTGGGGAGCTTATTTGGGCAGGGTTTGGACGAGCCAAGTGGCTTGAGAGGTGTGAGGAATGAGTAGAAGTGGTCTTCTTTTATAAGGGAGAGGAGGGGCTCTTTAAGAAAGAGTGAAAGTATTACTTTATAATATAATTATATTCGGTTTATAATGGTCCAAAAATCATTGAGGTCGAAGCTAAGATGACTCATATTCTAAATAACATCAACCAATAAGAATTGGACAGGTTTTAGATAATATTTTAATCATTATAATCTTATTTATTTAAATGATTTATTAATGAGGTAAACATTGCATCATTATTGTGTCATTAATAATTTAAATTATTTGATGTCTAAAAATTATAAATAAAATATTATTATGTAGGAAATCGTTTTAGATTTCTAATGAATATTTATAATCGAAAATACAACATGTATAACCTTATGTAAAAATTGTTCTTCTAAAAGATGTAAGCTTATGCCATTTTTATTTTTATTTTAACTTTATTAATAAAATGTGTCCCTACCACATACAAGTGGCTCCAAGGGGTCCCCAAATCGACCCAAGGATGCCCATGGTCGGGTATGTGTCCACCAATAAGGTTAGGACACGTTTTAGGGTAATTTTGTATTATTATAATATTATTTTTTAACCCTTATTTACCGGATTTACCCTTAACCATGGTAAATAAAATATTTACCACAGTAATTATTCAAAATTTCTAAAAATAAAAGTTACCTATTTACACAATTTGGACATCCTAATTCCAAATATGGAATCCATTTTTCTAAATTCAAAACACAGAAGTGGCAGAAATTAATTTAAAATTAATTCCCGCTGTCAAAACAAAAAGCGTGTTTTTAAGAGGTAATAACTATCAAAAGATTGACACTTGTTTATGTTTGGTTTAATTGTAAAATTATGTCCAATGACCAACATTATATTAAATGGTAAAAATATATTCTAAATATACTTTAAAACCACTATAATTCACAATTTATCACTATTAATTATTTTGATTAAAAAAGTTGTTTTTAATTAAAATTTAGTAATTTTCACTATTCATCAAAATATGAAAGTTATCCGAAAAGTACCAAAATTTCTTCTTAGGCTAAATTAGATATTCCAAATCCAAAAATTAAGTCCATTTTAAAATATAAAATATATATAATTTCAAAATTTAGGTATTACTATTCATAACGGCTAGTTTGATTGGTTGTGGCGTGTGTTAAAACTCAAGGTTGCGTACAACACACGCTACTATTTTATTCAAAGGAAAGCGTACCGTGGAAGCTTGGAATGTTTCATTTTAAATTTTTTTTATGTCCCAATTTATTCAGATAGTTTAAAATATTTTATTTAAAAAGGTTTCACTATTAAAAGTTGATAAAATTGCAATACTGAAAATGAATCTGTTCTTGCATTATGACTAAGAAACTCATAATAGGGATTCTAAAATTATAAGGATTATATAAAGTTCAAAATGTAGTTAATACTATTAATTACCTCTTTTAATGGCTTTTTTTTGTACGTCATGGTGTGATTGAACTCGGTGTTGTTCGTAGTGCAAGTTATTGAATTATTTTTAAGAAATAACACACTATTAAATCCTGGGGTGTTACATTCTCCCCTCCTTCAATAAATTGCGTCCTCGCAATTTGAAATTGTTCTTCGAAAATAAAAGGTTGAAAGTAGAAAATATATTTGTGGGAAAACCCACATCGGAAATTGGGTTACTAAAATTTAGTCTTAATATAAGGAAAAGAGAAATGAAAGGGTCACCACCAAATTATGATCTCGATTAGGAGAACATTGGTGGAAATTAGAGACATATAATTGGAGGAAAAACGTAAATATTTATAGGTAGTGATTGAGGTCATCAATCACAAACAAGTATAAAATTGAGGTCCTTAAACTCATCAATATATGATGATTTGAAATACCATCGGTCCAAGAAAACATAGGGTATTGGGATAACACATTTTTGACATTTCAAAATATCTAAGTTGAAATCCCACATCGAAAAATGAATTAATGAGGCCTCTATTTAAAATAAAGAATGGAAAGTATGAAGATTACCGAAAATAACACATACTAGGGTTCCATGTAATAAAATATGGATATGGAAGAGAAATCTAACCATCAATTATCTGATGGAGAGTGGTAGAGAACATGGCTATGAAAAGGCCAACAATCCCAAAGCCATAAATTAGTGATGATTTAATGTACCATCTAGGATTTTTTTTAAAGTTATATTACATAAGGAAGAGGAATTCATTTATGATATTGACTAAGAACATTATGAGATATACTTAAATTTTAAGTAGATTTTCATTCTTTAATAAATTTCCACCACTAACTAAATTTTTTTTAAACGATGAGTATTCAAGACGACTTGGTCACACTGGAAGAACTAGAATAAACTTCTATAGAATCACATGATCCATGTAGGATAAAACATATATTTACATTGTCTTTGAAGATTAATCAAAACCAAAATGGTTAGTGAATGATCTAATGATCCCCCAAAAGTATATTCATTGAGATAAATATGCACTAATCATAATTTCTAAAATTAAACCAACAATACCCCAAAGTGAAATAGATACCATTCAATAACGAATTGTCCTTACAATCCTTTAATATAATCCAAACTAATATTGAAACACAAAACATAGAAGAATTTGATTATGTAGTCTCCCATGTTACATTGTATCTCCAAATGACATCAAATACTCTTAAAGTCACATACTTAAAAGTGATTAACATCATTACATATTCTCTGTTATAGGTTAATCATTTCCATAAATAACCCAAATCACTATCAAACGTAGATAAAAATCCACCATTACTCTAGAAATGAAACCTCATTGTATTCTATTTTCCTTGGGCATATAGTGTTCCTAACAAAACAAACATCTTCCAAAATAACATTTATCACTTAATCACCAAATCATTTTCCTATACCAAGGGTATTCATTTGATAAGACATAAGAACCCAAATCATCTTATTATTGATCAATAAAATCATTTAACAAACAAAATAGTCACACTAACCAGAGACTTCACGTAGTCCAGTGGTAGGCGATAAATCCCAATCTCACTTTGGTTGTGGGTTCGATTCCCACAGCTTTGTCCGACGCGATGGGTTGTCACACGGTCTACGTGTTGTCCTTTTTCAAAAACTATATTTTATAATATTACCAAAATGAGATAAATTCCTCAAAATAACATAATTTAACCACAAATGTTATATCATACTTTTCATTTTCATCCCAAATTATAATAACTTATCATTTTCTCAAACTCCAATGATCATATATAACCAAATGGTTATTTATACCTATATCCACAAGATAAGAGACAATTCTTCCTCAAATATCATTATCACATGGCAAACTGCGGGGTTACAAATACAAGAGAAAATTATTCCAAAGCAAACCCATCAACAAGGAGTGATAATACTTTTTAAATTTTTCTACAACCATTTATTTCCACATAGCTTCTTCTTTGACCAAGAAAATATCCTATAGAATAGGACATTCACTCGGGTAATGGCCAGGTCCCCTACATTTACGGAAAATGACTGTAAATGGACTATTGGGACCATTTTTATCTTCTTCCATAGTACTCTTCATTTTTCTTCAGCAATTCTTCACTTTATGTACATCCTTCCCGCACGTAAAACATTTCGTTGTCCCATTGAGACGCTTTCCTGGGTGTCTCTTTCCACATTTCCTGCATGATGAAAATTGAGGTTTCTTTTCTCCATGGTCTCCATTGCTGGAGATATTATCATTTATCACCTTTCTCTTCCTTGTTGAGTCTGGGAGTTGGTTAATATATATGTTGTTGATCAGATTTTTGGAAAACTGATTTGGTATAAAGACGATATCTTTTACGCCTATCAACATTCCATTTTGTTGCTCATCGCCACCACCGTTCCCACCTTGTACATCATTCTCAAAGTCACTATGACTTCCTTGGAATCCAGCCATTGACTAAAACCAGAAAGCATTGTGTGAGTAATAGTAGTCGTAAAATCATTTAGAGATTAAAATGTCACCATATTCTCAATTTGAAACATATTAGGATTAACCAAGGTCATTTACTCTCATCTTATGTATATATTACTTAAATCGGTTTGTAAAGAAAATGTCAATTATCCTAAGCATATCCCCCGGGAGTGTCGTAACCAAGAGTGCAGCAAGGCGCGTTGTCGTGCACCAGTTCCCGTTCGAGTCTAGCTCAAAGCGGTGTTTTTGGGTTTTACCCCTAGGTACATCTGTGCCAGAGCCGCCTCTACCTGCTCGTATCCAGACAGGGATGTATTGCTTGGAAAACTCACAAAATCTCTACAATACCAAAATTCTAGGAAGTTTTTTTATACTAATCCTCAAAGTTCATCTTAGGTCTACGTGCTCTAATCAGAGTTTATCTAAATCTAGCTACCAAGGTTTGTACTAAACTTCCTCTGATACCAACTCTAACGCCCCGACCCTAATTACCTAGAGTCGGTGCATTATTACATAACATTGGCATGATCACGAGAAAGATCAAGTCTCGAAAGACCGATTAGTTTAGTAGCCATGGAATAACTAGATACATCCATAAATTTTTACATTACATCATAAAAAAACATATTGTCTTCATATCCCCTCATACTATCCCTGCAGGTCATTTATAAATTACTTCTTCATAATCCTGGGAAAAAAATAAAACATTGAAAGGGGTGAGCTCAGATGCTCAGTAAGGATAACATTATAGAAGAAGCTTTCATAAATAAGCATAAACACTTAAGGCAATTTATAACTAAAACAAAAGTTTTTTAAACTTGAACTTCAGCATAAAATGGCAAAGGTAAAATGAAATAATGCCATTTACTTACTCACATGGATATTCTACTAGTCAAATGATCACATGCAATATCAATATCCACTTTCATAATGATGGAATGCATAATGCCAGACTATTATAACCACATAGCCAAGGCCTCGTGCCAAGACTACAAATAAGATTTTGCCAAGGCCTCGTGCCAAGACACTAGTTTGTCTCATGAGACCTACCGATGCATCGAGGAGCTATATCGGGCTCCACCCGTCACTTATTAAGTCCAATTCATTCCTCATATGAATAGGTTTAAGCATAAAATAAACATTCGTATTAAAACTAGCATACGAAATGTCAATACTTTAACCACAAACCATGAATGGTATAAAAATAGAACATCCACAGTCAAACATAACTCATTTGATACAATATGGAAGATTGTATTGTATCACATTAACCTCAATCATGAATAATGAAGGATGTTGACATAGATGAAAATAATCATCAAAACTATTTGAGGGAAATATCCCCCTTTTCTTGAAATCATTTAAAAGTCACACTATTTGTCAAGAAGCCATTTAAAAATAGATTTTTGAATCAAAGTGTCCCATACCACTTTGAAACTTTTAAAAGGAGTTTTAATTTTAAAACTTTAATGTCCATATAAATAAATCCTTAAAACCATTTTTTAAAACATGGACATTAATGAGCAAGATTTAGAAGAATAAGTCTTTAAAACATTTTAAAATGGTATTTTGGTTAGAGATTCTAACCAAAAGAGAGACACTTGAGTACAAATAATTGAGGTAATCAAAACTTTGTAATATCATGATAATAAAGGGATTCATTATATACTATGTCAAAGTACATTATATACACCACATAAAAGTGATTTGGTGTATATCAACAAAGAAGTCCCAATTGAATGTAAATTGAGATGAAATCTCTCATAAAGGGCATATCCTTAGGTTAAGGATTAATCAATGACATAATTATGTGTGAAAATATAAATACACTATATATGATTGAATATTCAGTGTAAAACAATCAAAGGATATTCACACATATTCTTGTAGAAACAACAGCAATGAATTGGATGTTTAACTCAACAAATGGTGAAAGAGTTAAAACTACTCTTATCAAATTCATATTAATGACTTGAGAATTATCAATAGAGTGATTATGTGTATCAAAATTATATCCACAGGAAGGGGAGTGGAAATTATGACATAATCAAATGAATAGTGATTCCACACATAATCTTGGAGTAATATAATCAATGAAATATGCGTAAAGCCGAATGAGTGGAAATTGAAATGTCAAATTCCCTTATCGATTTGGTAACTTACGAAACAAACAACTATGAAAGAAGGATCATACCATGACTATGTAAGTACCCATAAATTAATGTATATTACACAATGAATACAATCATGGGCAGTACACATACACCACATGTAATAATTAAGTGGTGAACAATGGAATTCTCACGAAATTAAGAGTGAGATAAGAAGCTCCTTACCACGTTAATCAACTGAGTCGTATGGCCCAAAGTTAATAACCACCAATTTTTTACAGAATAACATGAATATAAAGAGAATCATGATAATATATATCAAATGGCCGTACACAATACACCACTTTCAATAATTTAGTGGCGAACAATGGAAATCTCACGGAATTGAAAGTGAGATAAGAAAATATCTTACCTTGAACTTTCCCTCAGTCGATGGTATGTTAACCTCCTGTATAATAATTAAAACATTTATTAAATTATACAATAATCATATACATCAATATGATATCATATATGATCTTTTAACATTTCTTTATTAATAATATCTTAGTATTATCGTCGTTTCGGGTGATAATCGATTCGTTCTTCTTAAATGTTTGGTTATGTAAGACATGTTTGTAATGGAT
Organism: Viscum album; assembly: GCA_963277665.1. Classification (NCBI taxonomy): domain Eukaryota; kingdom Viridiplantae; phylum Streptophyta; class Magnoliopsida; order Santalales; family Viscaceae; genus Viscum; species Viscum album. The sequence continues at coordinate 188,624,598 of OY728144.1, forward strand.
ATATTATATCTTATTCATAATCAGAATGATATTAACATTATTTTTATCCCTAAAATAAGAATAATACTTGAATGGATACGATGGAGGATGGATCTCATCGTGTTCGTGGAGACGGTAGTCCGTACGTACGCACGAACGCTACTTCCATTTAATTTTTCATTTTAAAAGAATTGAATCCAAATGATACATAGGTATACTATTATTCAAGTATAATATAATATTTTATATATGTTACTTATGTTAATTAACACCATTCTTTATACGTTCCATGTGTGGTATGAACGAGTCATATCATTTTAAGGGGGTGGTAGTCCGTACTTCCTCAAATAAAATTATCGTACGTATATACAACATGAAATGAATAATGGTATGAAATAAAATGGAACTACATAAGGTTATATATAAAATATGTATCATTAATATAACACTTAATTATAGTGCCATCATAATGGCCACCATGAGAGGTAGTAAGATGTATTTGAACAATCATCGTTTCGTGAGGCGTTAGTTTTCCATTCACAGAAACATTATGTTCATCATCCATTATATGGAGGTGTGTTTATGTGTAGTTCGAATCCTTCTTATAAAAACATCCTAGTATATTGAGGATACTTTTTTTTGTTACAAAAGAAAGGAAATAAAAAGAGTTTGGGGGTTGGAGAAGCAAAATAAATGAAAATAATTTAAGAGAAATCGTTACCTTTAATTTAGGTAACTCACTTTGGTTGGAACCAAAGGACTTCTTGAAATGCTTTCTGCCTAAGGGGAAGCTTCAAGGAGGAGGAGAGGGATGTGGGGAGATTATTTGGGCAGGGTTTGGACGAGCCAAGTGGCTTGAGAGGTGTGAGGAATGAGTAGAAGTGGTCTCCTTTTATAAGGGAGAGGAGGGGCTCTTTAGGAAAGAGTGAATGTATTACTTTATAATATAATTATATTCGGTTTATAATGGTCAAATAATCATTGAGGTCGAAGATAAGATGACTAATATTCTAAATAACATCAACCAATAAGAATTGGACAGGTTTTAGATAATATTTTAATCATTATAATCTTATTTATTTAAATGATTTATTAATGAGGTAAACATTGCATCATTATTGTGTCATTAATAATTTAAATTATTTGTTGTCTAAAAATTATAAATAAAATATAATTATGTAGGAAATCGTTTTATCTTTCTAATGAATATTTAAAATCTAAAATCCAACTTGTATAACCCTATGTAAAAATTGTTCTTCTAAAAGATGTAAGCTTATGCCATTTTTATTTTTATTTTAACTTTATTAATATAATGTGTCCCTACCACATACAAGTGGCTCCAAGGGGTCCCCAAATCGACCCAAGGATGCCCATGGTCGGGTGTGTGTCCACCAATAAGGTTAGGACACGTTTTAGAGTAATTTTTTATTATTATAATATTATTTGTTAACCCTTATTTACCGGATTTACCCTTAACCATGGTAAATAAAATATTTACCACAGTAATTATTCAAAATGTATAAAAATAAAAGTTATCTATTTACACAATTTGGACATCCTGATTCCAAATATGGAATCCATTTTTCTAAATTCAAAACACAGAATTTGCAGAAATTAATTTAAAATTAATTCCCGCTGTCAAAACAAAAAGCGTGTTTTTAAGAGGTAATAACTATCAAAAGATTGACACTTGTTTATGTTCGGTTTAATTGTAAAATTATGTCCAATGACCAACATTATATTAAATGGTAAAAATATATTCTAAATATACTTTAAAACCACTCAAATTCACAATTTATCACTATTAATTATTTTGATTAAAAAAGTTGTTTTTAATTAAAATTTAGTAATTTTCACTATTCATCAAAATATGAAAGTTATCCGAAAAGTACCAAAATTTCTCCTTAGGCTAAATTCAATATTCCGAATACAAAAATGAAGTCCATTTTAAAATATAAAATATATATAATTTCAAAATTTAGGTACTACTATTCATAACGGCTAGTTTGATTGGTTGTGGCGTGTGTTAAAACTCAAGGTTGCGTACAACACACGCTACTATTTTATTCAAAGGAAAGCGTACCGTGGAAGCTTGGGATGTTTCATTTTAAATTTGTTTTATGTCCCAATTTATTCAGATAGTTTAAAATATTTTATTTAAAAAGGTTTCACTATTAAAAGTTGATAAAAGTGCAATACTGAAAATGAATCTGTTCTTGCATTATGACTAAGAAACTCATAATAGGGATTCTAAAATTATAAGGATTATATAAAGTTCAAAATGTAGTTAATACTATTCATGACCTCTTTTAATGGCTTTTTTTTGTACGTCATGGTGTGATTGAACTCTGTGTTGCGTTTAGTGCAAGTTATTGAATTATTTTTAAGAAATAACACACTATGAAATCCTGGGGTGTTACAGACAAAGGGACAAGACATGTAAACCATGACATATAAAAATATAGTGTAAATAATGAGTATAATGGATACACATCATGTAGTCTCCGAGATATCGGTTCAACAGATATATATGTTGTGTAACTATTACTAAAGGACTACACAACATGTATTATAGTAACACAACATGTACTCTAACAGAATGTCTTCTAAGATCGACCATTCAACATAGATGGTATAATTAAATGCATCACATGTAATAAATATACACACCTTGAATTACATATCAATTAACTACTGGTGACTTGAACACTAGTATATGGCATGTACCATTGGGTTATAGAGAATTTACTCTTGTATTATTCGGACAGATTCCTTGACACCTCCAGATGTGATCTTCAATTTTATTTCATTCATAAAAATAATCATTTTGGTTGTATTTTTTATATATTAATAGGAATAAGAATATATTTTAATTTTAATTACATAAAAATTAGAATGGATATTAAAAATATTTACTTATTCATAAATAAATTAATAATATTTAAATAATTATAAATAATTATGTGAGTACTCTGACAACACTTTCATGTTCTGGGAATATCAGAAGTGTTGTGATGGGTTATGACCAACCATTATTTTTTTCATGATCAATGATCAATTCGAGATAAACATTATGATGATTGATATGATTAATGGAATTGAATCAAAGAAAATAGAGATGGGATGAAGTGTTCGAACCAAGAACAGGATCAAACCATATTATTTTTACTTATTTTTAATCAAATAATTAATTAATATGTGATAAAGTATTTCTTAGTTTATTGATCTGACAACAGATCTATTTTGTGAATTCATTGAATTTTAGGAATCAATGGAATATTCCTTATAGCAATGATCTAAAAATGTTCCAAAAAAACTCCAAATTACTTTCTTGGATTATCTAGGTTATAGAGTAACAAATCCTGACACTTATATCATTTAAGATTACTCAACTAAATAATTTTCTTTGAACGATTCTTCTTGATATCTCTAGATCGGAAAGTGGAAGGTGGAGGGAGATCAATCTCTGTTCATGATAGCATTCATGTTGAAGGGAGATCATTAAGGTTACTCTTGATTTGTTGAGGACAAAAAATCAAAGGAATTGGATATCTTGAAATGAAATATTTATGGGTTTATATGCTGCTAGGGTTATAAATCAATAATTTCACAAGGGACCTTTAATATTAATTTTTTATCTATGGAAACCCATGTATATATTAGTTATAATATTCATATTATTTCTCAACATGCACTAAAATCACATAACAAAATTAAATATTATTTATTCAGTCAATATTAACTAAATATATATATATATATATTATTTCATAGCAGCACCATAAACATAGTTGAAATTGGTAGAAAATATTTATCTTGAATTTAATAGTTACTATTTATTTAATAAATAAATATCACTACATTATTCACCAATAATTAAATAAATATTATATTCACTAAGTTAAAAATAAATACAAATTAAATATTTCTCTCACATTATAATCTCTCAAACTACTGGTGATGAAATATATATGATCATGAAAACATGAATAATTTTAAAAATGCATGTGGGAATAATATTTATTCAATGTTTAAAAAAAATAAACAATAATATATTATTTAACCAGATACATACAAAAGATTAGGATTACTAATTGAAAGTAAATAAAATATATAAATTCCTTTGACAAAATCCATAACTCCTAGGTTATCCATGCATGTCAATAATAATATACCTCCAAATTCTGTAGAAAAAAGAATCATAAGAAATGGGTGAGATCAAATGTCTGTATGTTTAAGAAATACAATAGAAGATATTAAAAACAGAATCATTAATAATTTTGAATATCAAAAAACACATTCCTTTAATAATAATCACAAACACATTATGGAAGGAATATCATATGAATAAATAAAGCCATAGTAAATCATAAACATGGGTATTCTACTAGTCAAATAACCACATGAACAATCAGTTACTAGTTTTATAATGCGGCAATGCATAACGCGGGACATCAAAACCATACCATCAGGGCCTCATGCCAAGACCATAAATATCATTATTTTCAAGTCCTCGTTCCACAACAAATGTTTGTCTCATGAGACCTATCGATGCATAGAGGGGATATAGTAGGCCCCACCTAACACATAATAAGTAAAATGCATTCCTCTTATGAATGGGGATAAATATTGACAACATATACATTCATATTGAATCAAACATATGAAATTTAAATAACATTCCCCATTCATAAAATATGCACACTAACCATTCCGAGTAATATGGTGAATGATATCAAGATAGAACATCCACATTCAAATCAATTTGAAAACCATCAACAATTTATTTTTTAGATTATAACATAGGATATAAACCTCTATTAAAGACAAGATTCATCAAATTATGTAGACATAAATAAATATACATTTAAATGATACAACTAAAAAACTAGAGGAAATAATCCATAAACATTCCAATGTGTCCCACCCCACATTAAAAAATTAAAATCATAATCCCTTTGAATATAATGATAATATAGAAACTCTTGATATGATATACCAAGGGGAATTACATACACCACATGGAAGGAATAAGTTGTGAACAAGGAATAAATATCATAAATGTTAATATTAGGGGAGAAAAATCCATTTTACTTGGAAAGAATATTTATTTTGGAAAATCATTTGAATTTTTCATAAATCTAGTTTTAAACATGTATATCCTAGAAAACAAATTTAAGGACATTGAGAAGGAATTTTATGCATTAATGATGTCCCCCTGAAGTGAAATCATGTAAAAAGTGTTTTTAAATAAGATTTCAAATTAAAACATTTTAGTGATGTTTAAGGAATTTATTGAAGAGAAATTTAAAGCAAAAAAGACATGTTTTCATTAATAAAACCAAATATGAACCAAAATATATATTCCAATTTACAATGTCGGATTTTAGAAAGATATATATTTCTTAAAATAGAATATACTGTGAACATCAAATTTGGTAAGTATCTGAGAAGTTCCTCGAATCGAGCTTGTATTTCAGGAAGAATTTTTCAATGACCATTTAATGACATATATCTCCCCATAAATTAATGTTGGATTTTTGTTGTTAAAAATATATAGAAAATTCATTCAGAATTTATGAGGAGTATATAAGAATACATAATAATATAATTGAGGTGTGTAGAGAATAGGCGTATCCCGAATGAAAATGGAGGTTTGTGAAGAAAATACTCACAACTTTGTAATCGATTGAATCAAACAACCACAAAAAATTAATTAAATGATACATTTAACATCCTGAAAATAAATATATTAATGATATGATATATCAATGGGTAGTATACAAACACCATATATAATTAATAGCAGTGAATACAAAATATCTTTCAAAAATGTAAGTGAGATGAAGAAACCCTTACCATATGTTTGAAGGTGTTCTCCACTTGTTCTTAATGACCTAAATATTCAAATTTAGGTTCATTAATTTATAACTAAATATCATAATATTCATTTAATTTATGTAATATTACCATATATTTTTTAATCACATCCTTTGTGATGGGTAAAGAGGTTCAATTTAATTGTTCAGTTTCGTTCGTTTCATGATCGGTATACTTATATACATGAATGAAATATCATGTAAAATTATGATGGTTGTTGGGAATTGATGTTTTTTTATTATGGAACATACATATGGTGACATGGTTTAATATTTAAATTTCCTACAAGGATTGAAGATGAATTATTATATTAATTATTTAATGATAACAATTTGGGTTAATTGGCTGTTTTTGAAATCTATGACGAAAATTTTCATTATAAATCCAAAAAATGTGAAAAAATGTTTACAGAACCATTGATGATACATAATAATTATATTATAGTCTGTTACAATCATAATAATGGTTTTATGACCATAATTGAAGGCTTTAATAGTAATTGTAAACATATCCTCATTGAATGTGGTAAATTAGCACTTCTCAAATGGTGTTCTTTTACTAACAGCATAAAAGAAAGGGAAAGGAGAGGTGATAATAACATATTAAATCATCATAAATTTTTTTAGTACATTTACGTTACTATAGGTTTCATAAATTTTTGATGAGGAATGGTATGGATAAAAAATAAAAAAATGGAACTAGAAATGAAGTTGAAAGAATTGAATATAGAAATTCACCACTTGAATTATTATTCCATGACAGACTCTTCAGAGGAAAAGATTTGGTATTTTGGGGAGACTAAGGGCTGATAGACATGGGAAATTTAACACCCAAAGCTTCCATGGTACGTTTCCATTTTAATAATACAATACTGTGTGTTGTACACAACATCGAGTTCTAACATACCACAACCAATAAAACTAGCCATTATGAATAGTAATACCCACTTTTTGAAACTTAATAAAAATTATTTTTTAATATGGACTTCATTTTTTGATTCAGATTATCGAAATTATCCTAGGTTAAATTTTTGTTATGTTTCTGAAAACTTTTAATTTTTGACTAATAGTTAAAACACTGAGTTATTGGTTAAAACTGATTTTTTATTTAAATAATTATTTATTTTATTTTAATTTTACATTATGTTAAAATAGATACATAATACCAATATAAGTTCAATAAAATTCATTGGATTCAATTTAGATTAACTTTAGATATATAAAATTTTATTGATCTTTTTACCGACTTTTACCCACATTCTAGGAGATTTTGCATATTTTCATAAAAATTAATTTTACCACTTCTGTGAATTGAATTTAAAAAATCCAAGAGACACAGTTGATATCAGTATGTAAAATTTGGTTCAATGAGATGAAAATAATTTTTGGCGAATAGTAACTTTTTACTTTTATTTACCATGGTTAAAAATAAATAGTGTAATTAAAGGTAAAAATGATATTATTTTTACCCTGAAACATGTCCTAATTATATTGGATAAGTAAAAATCATCCAAAAAACTAATTAGGAATAAAATATGATCCACTTTGGTCCACTAGGTTTATATTAGGGCAATTATTTTTATTTAATTCAAAGAAGAATTAAAAGGGTTAAAATTAATGTTTAATAACTAAAACATTTTTAATTCAGTGTTACAGATAAGATAAAATCGATTATAAATATTCATTAGAATGATATAAATATTTCCTACATAATTATATTTTATTTATAATTTTTCTACATTATATAGTTTAATTTATTAATGACACAAAGATGATGCAATAATTACCTTAATAGTGAAATATTAAAATAAATCCTATTCTAAACAATGTAATAAATGAAATTTGAGGCATTTTATAAATTACACTAATTTTAATGGTTACTATGAAATTTTAGGATTTAATTAATTAACTTTGTTAGAAGTAATCATTCTATTATAATTTACACTAAAATTAATTTCCAAATTTTGTCAAAATTAACAAAAAAGATTTTTTAAAACAAATATTATTTTATTAATTGATATTATATTATTAAAAATCTAAAGATCGTCCAAGAGTCTTATATAATGTTTTTTTATCATTAATAAACCACTTTAGGTTCTATTGTAAGTATATAGTATGATTATTAACCATATAATATAAAAATACAAAGACAAAAGGTAAATGTTAAACTAATTAACTAAGAGTTAAAACATAATGATAAGGTTAACATAGTGACCCAAACCTATATAAAACCTATTTTTTGAGTAGTTTTAGACACATACCCACCTTATACTTGAAATAAATCAGTTTGGAGCTAATATAAACCGAAAATTATTTTATTATAAAATAATATTTCTAGATTTTCCTATGGTGCCCATCACCCCTCTTAAAAAAGGGCACACCTCATTCTCTTTAATTAACACCATAAAACCATTTTTCTTGTCCAAAACCTGACCAAATACCCTCTAAAATTTCTTCAATTCAACCTAGAGGTCATAATTTGATCAGAAATCCAACATTAGGAGCCCTTTTGATCAAATCAAAATGAAGAACCCGAAGAAGATGTAATGTTTTCACCACCCTCTTTCAGGTTCCTTTCTTCTTCCACTTTTTATTTCTTTGTTATTTACATTATAAAATAATAACTTAAGTATCATCTATATAATTTTATGTTATTATTAATATGGTACAACCATATTCACTATTATATCCATCCTTTGAATGACATGTGACCATATGTGCGTACATACGGCTTACCGTCTCCACGTCACGGTGTAATTGTTATTCAAAACATTATTATTTGGATGGGTATGATAATGATGCTTAATTTAAGTAAATAATAAATATAAAATTATAATGATTCAGTATATATGTTATACTATTCAAGTATATAAGCTTTTAATATCAAAAGAATGATATTGTCGCACGTGCGTACGTACGGAATACCGTCTCCATGAACGCGATGAGATTCATTCCCCATCATATCCATTAAAGAAATATCATTTGATGATTAAAAATAATGTTTAAGGACTTGATATCATTATGAATATGAATAAGATACAACCTATCCATAACAAACGCAGCTTACATAACAAAGCATATAAAAGAAAACGAATCAGTCGACACCCAAAACGAAGATAATACTAATATATTATTAACAAAGCAATGTTAAAAGATCATATATGATAACATATTTATGTATATGATTATTGTATAATTAAATAAAAATTATTTCACCATTATACAGGAGATTAACCTACCATCGACTAATGAAAAGTTCAAGGTAAGGGTTAATTTGACAATCACTTTATTATCTGAGGTTGTTTTTACGTAAGTATCTACTGGGACCTCTTTTTTATCCACATCCATGTTTCTTAAATATTTATTTCAAAACATTTTTACTATTTAATATAAAATGGGATAAAGTCATTTGTACCATTATTTGACCTTATAAATTTTTTAATGGAACCTTTCTGTCATTTTCCAAACAAGGTCCTTTTTAACCTTTTCGACAATATTAATGTAAGAATGACTTTTTTAACTTATACGGAGGGTGCGGATATTTTCCACCATTATAAAATCTTCGAAGCTTACCTTACAAGATTATATGTTTATTTTTAAAATAAAGGTTTTATTTAATAATTATTTCACTTTTATATGATTTCAAAAAAAAAAAGATATATTTCTCTCAAATAGTTTTGATTTCATCCATGTCAACAACCATTGATGAATTTTAAGCTTATTTGAAGTTGATTTATTATAATACAAAACATCCATATTGTATTGAAGTTTTTGTGATATGTTTGAATGTGGATGTGTTATTTCTATACCATTCATGGTTTATGAATAAAGTATTGACATTTCGTATGCTAGTTTTAATATAAATGTTTATGTTATGTTTAAACCTTTTCATATGAGGAATGCATTGGACTTAGTATGTGACAGGTTGAGCTCGATATAGCTACTCGATGCATCGGTAGGTCTCATGAGACAAACTAGTGTTTTGGGACAAGGCCTTGACAAAATCTTATTTGTAGTCATGTCACAAGGCCTTGACTATTTGGTTATGATAGTCAGCCATTATGCATTCCATTATTATGAAAGTGGTTATTGATATTGCCTGTGATTATTCGATTAGTAGAATATCCATGTGAAAAGGTAAATGGAATTATTTCATTTTATCTTTTCCATATTATGTTGAAGTTCAAGTTTAAAAGGATTATGATTTAGTTATACGTTTCCTTAATTGTATATGTTTATTTATGCAAGTTTTCGCAATATTGTTATCCTTATGGAGCATATGAGCTCACCCCTTTCAATGTCTTATTTTTTCCAAGATGTGAAGATGTATTTTATGACTGGACTGCAGGGATAGTATGAGGGGATATGAAGAAAAGTTGTTGTTGTTGTTTTTCAATTTATAATGTAATGTAATACTTATTAATATATCTAGTGTTTCCAAGGCTACGAAACAGATCGGTCATTCTGGATTTGATCCCTTGTGATCATGCCAATATTATGTAATGATGCTCTGACTCTGGGTAACTGGGGTCGGGGTGTTATAGTTAGTATCAGAGGATGTTTAGTAATAAACCTTGGAATCTAGATTTAGTTAAACACTGATTAGAGCACATATCCCTAAGATAGACTTTGAGGATTAGTATATAATAATTTCCTAGAATATTTTTATTGTATAGATTTTGTGAGTTTTCTGAAGAAATACATCCCTGTCTGGATACGATCAGGTAGAGGCGGCTCTGGCACAACTGTACCTAGGGGTAAAACACAAAAACATTGCTTTGATCTAGACTGGAACGGGAACTGGTGCATGAAAACGGGCCTTGTTCCACTCTTGGTTACGACACTCCTGGGGGGATATGCTTAGAATAATTCTCTTTTTCTTTACAAACCATTATGAAGGTTTTATGAGTATATACATTCTCAAATAAACCATTTTATGATTATGGATTATATCCATAAACTGTTAAATTTATGTTAAGTGTTTTACAAGTATGGAATTATGTATTTTTATTCATAAACTAATCTTTTATATGAAATTGTTTAGAAATGGTGCCTAGTGGAAGAAATGGAAACTGTATCAATGCACAGACTCCATGTAGGGATTTCCCTCCTGGTCAAGATAATTAGAGTGGATCTGGTGATACAATAGGTGCTGACTAGCTTATCACTATACTGGGACTACTCACTCAGGTTATGAATAATAACCTTACTCGTATGGAGCACCCTGATACGCAGCGTGGAGGATCAATGTTAGATCGCTTCATAAGGAAAAAACCACCAACGTTTAATGGGGGTACAAATCCACTAGTATCTGAGAAATGGATCAATTCCTCAGAGAAAATATTCCACACCTTGGGGAGTAGAGAAAGGGAAAAAGTTGTCATGGTAGTTTACCACCTCACTGGAGAAGCTGATCAATGGTGGTCCCTGATTCAAAATACAAAGGAAGATAAAGATATATCAAGTATGGAATAGAGGTAGTTTAAAGAAATTTTCATAGAAAAATACTTTCCTCATGACCATCGAGCGGATATGGAAAGGCAATTTCTATGTCTGAGGTAAAAGCAGGATGAGAATGTCGCAAATTATGAAGAAAACATTATATGGTTAGAGAGGCATGCATCATATTATATACGTAACCCGAGGAGTAATATTGATCGTTTCATTGATGGGTTAAAACCATTTCTCCATCAAGAATTAGTATCAAAATCATCCTAATCTTACAAAGACATTGTGTCGTGCGCTATAAAGACGAAAAAGAAATTCTCTATGTATTATGACTTTAAAGAAAAGCCTGAGAAGAAGAGATCTTCTGATCACTCTGGAAATGGAAATAAGGGGAAGAAGGGAAGTGTTGAATATCCATCCTGCAGTAAATGTGGGAAGAAACACCCTGGTACTTACTTGAAGGGAATGGGAGTCTGTTACAAGTGTGGGGAAAAAGGGCACCAATCTCGTGATTGCAAGGGGAAGAAAGAAGCTACCGATGTTCAGTACTACAATTGCAGGGATATGGGACATTATGCAAATGAATGTCTCAAGAATCATGGATACTAACGTCAGAAGAGGCCAAAGGATCAAGGACAAGCTTATGCTATCACTACTACTGAGGTTGAAGCTCCTAAAGATGTATTGGCAGGTAATTTAATGGTTTCCTCTAGTTTAGCCAATACTTTATTTGATTTTGTATCATCGCATTGTTTCATATCATCCTAGTTTTCTATGAAAATTAGATATTTCCAATTTGATTTAACAAATGCGTTTTCAGTAAAAACTCTTAAAGGAAGTATCGTTTCATCATATTTTTGTGAACCGGTTCCCATTAGAGCATATAAATGTTCTCTATCTGCTGATCTCATCATTATACACATGATTGAATTTGATATAATCCTCAGCATGGACTGGCTTTTAGACCATGATGTGACAATTTATTGTAAGAGGAAGGAGGTAACAATTTTTTATGCTGATAATGAGTAACTAATCATTAGAGCAGAAATGTCACCACCTAATTCTAATCTAGATCCACCCCCACTAGCCCAACTAAATTCAATTTTTGTGGAGGAAGAGAATGAAATTACTGTGGATGAAGAAAGGAATGTACAAATAGGAAATGTACATATTGTGAAAGAATATTTTGATATGTTTCTAGAATATTTATATGGTCATCCTCTAGAATGGGAAATTGAGTTTTCCATTGACCTAATTCCTGGTTCAAGGCCCATATCGAAGACCCCTAATAGAATGGCTAGAATGGAATTAGTGGAACTAAAGAAATAACTAGAGGAATTGAGTAATAAAGGATTTATTTTCTCTAGTGTTTCTCTATGGGGAGCCCCTGTTCTTTTTGTTGAAAAGAAAGATGGGTCTATGAGGTTGTGCATTGACTACATGGAGACCAATGCTATATCAATAAAGAATAAATATCCCCTTCCCCGCATTGATGATTTAATCAACCAAATTCATGGAGCTCAATACATTTCAAAGATTGACATTTGATCTGGCTATAATAAATTGTTTGTGAAGAAAGAAGAAATTCCGAAAACAACATTCCGAACCAGGTATGAGAATTACGAGTTTACAGTAAATCCTTTTGGATTGACTAATTCACCCTATGTCTTCTTGGATTTAATGAACAGAGTTTTCAAGGAATATCTTGATGACATTGTTGTGGTATTTATTGATGATATCTTGGTATACTCCAAAAGCTACGAATATCATGAAAATAACTTGCACATCATTCTGAAAACCCTAAGAAGAAATGAATTATACTGGATGTTTAGAAAGTGTGAATTCTGGCTTCAGGAGATTCTTTTTCTTGGCCATATTTTCTCTAAGGATGGAATCTTTGTTGATCCTTATAAGACAAGACAAATCCAAGAATTTCCAGCACCAATAAGTATAACCGGGGTACGTATTTTTATTGGTTTAGCAGGTTATTATCGTTGTTTCGTCCATAATTTTGCCCGATTGGATAACCCATTAACCAAGTTCACACGTAAAAAGGATAAATTTGTATGGCCAAAAGAGTGTGAAGAATTATTTGAAGAACTTAAGTGAAGATTAATAAATTCTCCTATCTTGACTCTACCATCGAGGAATGATGGGTTTGTTATTTATAGTGATACCTCAAAGAAAGGACTTGGTTGTGTCCTTATGCCGAATGAATGGGTTATTACCTATGCATCATGATAGCTAAAAATTCAGGATAAAAACTATCCTACTCATGATCTTGAGTTAGAATCTGTAATACTTGCTCTGAAGATTTGGAGACACTATCTCTGTGGTGAAAATGTGAGATATATACCGATCAAAAGAGTATGAAGTATATTTTATCTTAGAAGGAACTCAACATGAGGCAAATGAGATGGCTTGAACTACTCATGGATTATGATTACATGATACACTACCACCCGAGGAAGGAAAATAAGGTGGAAGATGCTTTGAGTTGATAAGATCATGGATTTTTGAACAAGTTGAGGGTTGAAAAGGATCCTATATACATGGATCTAGTAAATATGGAAATGGGAATCACCATGGAAGGTGGAACATCACTACTTTTTCAAATGGATGCAAAACCATCTTTACTAGAAAGAATAAAGATCTATCAAACTAGTGATGAAGAGTTTCAAAAGAAGATTAAAGCTGTGAATGAGGAGATATTGAGTGAATTTGTGTATGAAGATGGAATTTTGAAATTTGGGAAGAGTCTTTGTGTTCCCGACGTACATGACCTATAAATGGAATTGTTGGATGATGCCCATAGTTCCAATTTTTCTATACACCCTAGGAGCACCAAGATGTATATAGATTTGAAGGAAAATTTTTGGTGAGACAAAATGAAGGGAGATATTTCCGATTTTGTGTCAAGATGTATGGTTTTCCAACTAGTGAAATATGCAAGGCAACATCCTAGAGGATTCATGCAACCTCTTCCCATACCTGAGTGGAAATTGGATAATATTACGATGGAATTTTTTATGGGACTACCAAATACTCCTAGAAGGAACAATGCAATATGGGTCATTGTTGATCGTCTTACCAAGTCATCACATTTTCTTGAAATAAGAGAAGATATACCACTTGAATGTCTAGAAAGACTATATATTAATGAAGTTGTGATACTCCATGGTGTACCCTTATCAATTGATTCTGATCATGATACCCATTTTTCATCAAGATTCTGGAAAAGTCTTCAGAAGGCCTTTGATACTGAGCTTCGTTTGAGCACTGCCTACCACCGTCAAATGGATGGACAATCAGAACGAACTATTCAAACCATAGAAGACATTTTGAGATCCTTCTCACTTGACTATCAGTGTATGTGGGATCAATATTTACCTTTGGTAGAATTTTCCTATAACAATATCTTCCATTCAAGTATTCATATGGAACCATATTAAGCGTTATATGGAAAGAGATGTCACACACCATCCTATTGGGATGATGTTGGTGAAAGAAAACTCATAGGCCCAAAACTTGTGGTGGAAACAATGGAAAAGGTGAAGGTAATCCAAACCCACCACAAAGCAACTCAAAGTAGGAAGATGAGTTATGCCGATAATCGAATGAAGGATTTGTAATTTCAAGTCGGTGATCATGTTTTACTGAAGATATATCCATGGATGGGAGTTATATGTTTTGGTAAGAAAGGTAAGTTGAGTCCCAGGTACATCAGACCTTTGGAAATTCTAGAACGAATTGGGGTTGTAGCTTACCGATTGGAAATGCCGCCAAATCTATCCAAAGTTCACGATGTTTTCCATATATCACTGTTGAGAAAATAAATGTTTGACCCAACGCTTGTACTCACCTATGAGGAATTAGAACTGGAACCTGATCTTTCTTATTGAGAAGAGCCCGTCAGGATTCTTGATACCAGAGAACAAGTGCTGTTAAATCGGACGACTCATCTGGTAAACTTTCTATAGAGAAACCATAAGATGGAAGAGGCAACGTGGGAACCCGATGAACTTATGATGAAGAACCACCCAAGTCGTTTTATGTATTAATATTCTAGAAATTGCAAGGATGCAATCATTTTATGTAGGGGAGAATGTAACACCCTAAGAATCCACGGTATGTTTCCCTTTTAATAATACAATAGCATGTGTTGTACGCAATATCGAGTTCTAACACACCACATCCAATCAAACTAGCCGTTATGAATAGTAATACCCACTTTTTTAAAATTTATATATATTATTTTTCAAAATGTACTTCATTTTTGGGTTAGGAATATCGAATTTATCCTAGGGTGAATTTTTGGTATTTTTCTGAAAACTTTCAATTTTTGATGAATAGTTAACAACACTGAGTTATTTGTTAAAACCGACTTTTTATATAAATAATTATTTATTTTATTAAAATTTTATTTTGATAAAAATAGATACATAATACCTATATAAGTTCAATTTAATCCATTAGAGTCAATTTAGATTAAGTTTAGATATATAAAATTTTATTGAACTTTTTACCTTCTTTTACCCACCTCCTAGGAGATTTTGCAAATTTTCATAAAACATAATTTTACTGATTCTGTGAATTGAATATAAAAAATCCAAGAGTCACGGTTGATATCATTAAGTAAAATTTGGTTCAATGTGATGAAAATAATTTTTGATGAATAGTAACTTTTTACTTTTATTTACCACGGTTAAAAGTAAATACGATAATTAAAGGGAAAAATGATATCATTTTTACCATAAAACATGTTTTAATTATGTTGGATAAGTATAATTCGACCAAAAACAACCTTATGAAGAAAATATGAACCTCTCTGGTCCACTTGGATTAGATTAGGAAATTTATTATTATTTAATTCAAAGAAGAGTTAAAAGAGTTAAAATTAAAGTTTAATAACTAAAACAATTTAAATATAGGGTTACACATAAGATAAAATAGATTATAAATATTAATTAGAAATATAAAACTATTTCCTACATAATGATATTTTATTTATACTTTTAGACATTAAATTATTTAATTTATTTATGACATAATGATGATGCAGTTATTACCTTAATTGTGAAATATTAAAATAATTGATATTATAAACACCCTAATAAATTTAATTTGAGACCTTTTATAAATTAAACTAATTTTCTAGGTTAATATGTCATTTTAGGAATGATTTAAGTAACTTTGTTTGAGGTAATCATTCTTTTATGATTTAAAAAAAAGTAATTTCCAAATATTGTCAAAATTGACATAAATTCATTTTTAAAACAAATATTATATTATTAATTGATATTCTATTCATAAATATATAAGGATCGACCAAGATACTTATATAATGATAGGTGTATCATTAATGAACGAATTGGGGTTCTCTTGGAAGTATATTGTATTTTTATTAACCATAAAATATAAAAATTAAGAGACACATGGTAAATGTCAAACTAATTATCTAAGAGATAACACATAATGATATGGTTAATATAGTGACCGAAACCTGTCTAAAACCTATTGGTTGAGTTGTTTTAGAATCATCCACACCTTATACTCGAATTAAATCAGTTTTGAGCCATTATAACACTAAAATTAGTTTATTATAAAATAATATTTCCAGTTTTTCCTAAGGTGCCCGTCACCCCTCTTATAAAAGGGAACTCCTACTTATCTTTAATTCACACCTTCAAGGCCATTTGGCTCAGAAAAACCCTGCCAAAAAACACTCTCAACTTCCCCCACTTAAAACTAGAGGCCTTAGTTTGATCATAAATCCAACCTAATTAGCCATTTTGATCAAATCAAAAGGAAGAACCCAAAAGGAGGTAATGTTTTCACCACCCTCATTCAAGATCCTTTCTTCTTCCACTTATTATTTATTTGTTATTTACATTATAAAATAATAACCCAATTATCTTATATATACTGTGATGTTATTATTTATATGTTAAAACCATATTTACTATTCTATCCATCCTTTGAATGACATGTCACCGTACGTGCGTACGTACGGCTTACCGTCTCCATGTCGTGGTGTAATTGTTATTAAAGAGTTTATTATTTGGATGGGTAAGATAATGATGTGTATTTTAAGTAAATAATAAATATAACATTATAATGATTCGGTATATATGATATACCATTCAATTATATATGTTTTTAATATCAAAATAATGATATTGCCGCTCGTGTGTACGTACGGAATACTGTCTCCACGAAGGCGATGAGATTCATTCCCCATCGTATCCATTCAAGAATAATTCTCATTTGATGATTAGAAATAATGATTAAGGACTTGATATCATTCTGTATATGAATATGAAACAACCTATCCATAAAAATCATATCTTACATAACAAATCATATAAAGGAAAACGAATTAGTTAACACCCAAAACGAAGATAATACTAAATTATTAGTAACAAAGAAATGTTAAAAGATCATATATGATATCATATTTATGTATATGATTCTTGTATAATTTAATAAAAATTATTTTACCATTATATAGGATCTTAACCTACCATAGACTAAGGAAATTTACCAGGTAAGGGTTTATTTCACAATCTCTTTCTTATCTGAGGTTGTTTTTACGTAAGTATCTACTGGGACCTCTTTATCATCCACATCCATGTTTCTTAAAAACTTCATTCAAAACATTTTAACTATTTAATAAACAATGGTTTAAAGTCATTTATACTCGTATTTGACCATATACATTTTTTAAAAGAATCTTTCTGTCGTTTTCCAAACAAGTTCATTTTTAAACTTTTCGACAAAATTAAGGTAAGAATGTCCTTTTTAACATAGACCATGGGTGCGGCTATTTTACACCGTTATAAAATCATCGAAGATTCCCTTACAAGCTTATGAGAGTATATTTAAAATAAAGGTTTTATTTAATAATTTTTTTACTTTTAAATGATTTAAAAAAAGGTGATATTTCTGTCAAATAGTTTTGATTTTAATCCATTTCAACATCCTTTGATAAATTTTAAGCTTATTTGAAGTTGATTTATTATGATACAAAACTTAAATATTGTATCTAATGTTTTGTGATATGTTTGACTATGAATGTTTTATTTATATACTAGTCATGGTTTACGGATAAAGTATTGACATTTCGTTTTCTAGTTTTAATATGAATGTATATGTTATGTTTAAACCTTTTCATATGAGGAATGCATTGGACTTAGTATGTGACAGGTTGAGACTGCTATTGCTCCTCGATGCATCGGTAGGTCTCATGAGACAATCTAGTGCCATGGAATAAGGCCTTGTAAAAATATTATTTGTAGTCTTTTCACAAGGCCTTGACTATGTGGTTATGATAGTGTGGCATTATGCATTCCCTTATTATGAAAGTTTTTATTGACATTTCATGTGATTATTCGATTAGTAGAATATCCATTTGAAAATATAATTGTCATTATTTCATTTCATCTTTTCTTTATTATGTTGAAGTTCATGTTTAAAAGGAATTTGTTTTAGTTATACATTTCCTTAAATTTTTATGTTTATTTATGCAAGTTTCCGCTATATTGTTATCCTTACTGAGTATCTGAGCTCACCGCTTTCAATGTTTTATTTTTCCCAGCATATGAAGAAGTATTTTATGAGTGACCACCAGGGATAGTATGATGGGATATGGAGAAAAGTTTTTGTGGTAGTTTTTCAATTTATGATGTAATTTATGACTTATTAATATATCTATTGTTTCCAAGGATACTAAACTGACCGGTCTTTCGAAATTTGATCCCTTGTGATCATGCCAATATTATGTAATAATGCATAGAATATGGGTAAATGGGGTCAGTGTGTTACAATGAAAGAGCTTGGGGAGACATTTGGGAAGAAATTAGTCATGGTACAAAGATTTATAGTATTGATGAGAAGAGGGAGTGAGTGGGGGATTTTATAGTGGAGGAGAGGTGTAAATTTTGAATATTTAATTCATTATTTAATCATTTTTCTAATGATAAGCAATATTTATTGATTCAGAATGGAAAAATAGTTATAACTGCATTTTGATTTTATCTTAGTGGTCTTACATCCACATCACATCACTTCTGACTCAATGAATCATATATTTTGGATTTATTGTATTTTACTATTCACCTAAAAATCATGTATTCTAGAAAAATCTGAAAAATTCACCCAAACCATTATTCAATGTGTTGAATTACAAAATGAAATCCATTTTTTGGAAATAATTTTCTATGTGTTTTTAATTTAATATTTATATAAAATCATAATTTATTCCATAAAAACAAATACAATACTATAATGTGTTTTATAACAACATAAAAATTAATGAAGGCCTCATAAAATAATCTTATAAGCACAAGTAAAGAAAATAAAATTTATTGATTACATTTTATGAAAATAAGTTTCCATTTTAAAATATTATATTAATCATTAAATTTTAATTAAAATATTTTTCACATAAAAAATACCAATAATTATACTATGATTATTTTATCAATTAAAAGATGTCTAAATTGAATTTAATCATTCATGGGAAATGTTTCTATTTTTGGGAAAATTTACTCTTCATTACTATTGACAGAATTAAGAAAATTTATGTTTGTTGGCTAGGTTATAAGGTTGTTTTATTTTGTAGAGACTCAATTTTTCATGCATTAACTATTAAATTTATTTGTAAATACTTGTGGTGTTACATTCTCCCTTGAATAAAAACTTTCATCCTCGAAATTTTAAATTCAACTTCAAATGTTATTGGATGATCCCTTAAAATTTCCTCTTGGGAATCCGACATCAGAAATACAGTTAAAATATCCTCTTAATGAGAGGGAAAAGGAAATGAATCAGTTAATACAAAACTATACATTCTAATTGGATAACATAGTAATGGAAGAAAAATAAAACCATCATGTTTTGAAGGAATGTAATAGAGATCATTCATAGATGAATGGCCATTACCACAAAAAAATAAACTACATTTATGAAAATTTTCATTAATATCATGAAAAAATATGTTAATATGAAAACATTTTTTTAAACTCTTTGCCTAGATTTGAGGAATTATTCCACTCTATAAGAGTAAAAATATATATTTCTATTTTAGAAACACAATCATACCATTTTTTGTTCATTGAGCATTCTATAATTCACCCAGTAATATAGGTTTCATCATATTGGGACATTACACTCTACAACCTCACACAATGGTCAATATAAACATTTTCGTAAATGGTTTGTTATTCCAATGATCATGATCCAACACATTATAATCATTACCATATCCATCCTTTCTAGATACATGTACATGTGGTCCTTCGAAATCCTCTTTTGTTTAGAAATCTATGTTCCATCTTGCTCAATTCATCTTCAACCTTATTTTCCTTTAATCAACATGAAGCAGCCATAAATTTTCACATTCTAAACATGTGAAAAACATAATCATGTGTCCTCATATAATAGGGTAAAAACTCAAATTACCATATACCTATATTGGAAACATGTATTTATGTTTTTGGATATATTACTTATATACAAAAATGTTGTAGAATCCATCAATGAAAGAATAAATGACTTGTCAAGACGTCAATAATCTGTATTGAGGTATTAAGTACTAAATTAAATAAATATGTATTCATCATTATCATAATCATCTTGAATATTTTTTTTGTCTTTCAGTAAACTATATACTTTACCAATATATTATCTTTCAACTGAGTACCTTATACATGATAAAATTCATCATATGAACTAAAATAGTTAATAAAATAGTAATTTAGTTTAATCCTCATATATTACATAATTCATAGAACAAGTAAATTGCTGATAAAATATTCAATTGACTTGATTCATGAAGAAGAATATTATTCATTCCACTTTATCTGCAGTAGTATGATTACTTGTTCATTATCCCGTATCATCATTTGATTCATATTACTTTGACTCATAGGACATTGATTCACATAGTGTCCCATCTACATGAAATTGAATCATTGTATATTAGAAACCTTTTTCATTCCCTTGAAATCACAAAAGTTTTTCCTATTTTCTCCACACATATAAGAAACTATCATTCCCTTCATGTAATTTCCATGTTGATTATTTCCATAGTTATCAAATTTGGAAGAAACCTTCTTTTACTAATTCTAATTATCCATGTTTTTCTCTTCCATTGTCTTCTTATTTTGATTCATTTCAAATCCATATGCATTAGTGAAGACATTACATACTATGTTAACACATTATACTATTTACTTGTATAATGAGGATATATAAAGACTATAATCCATTGAAATGTTGGTTTCAGACCATGTGGCATCTGATCCTTCTTACTATTTACATCATGTGCATTGGTTAATTTCTCATTTCTTATACTAGGTTTCATTTCTATTCAATTCAATATACTATATTATCTCATAAAATTATGACATTTCTTTAACTCTAAACATGGTATAGAAAATATCATAAATTTATGAATTGTAAAACCTAGAATAATATACATTAGTTAATTTTGAAGAATAAATAATTCATAATGGTATGTAAAAAAAATTTGAATTACCCTAAGCATATCCCAATGGAGTGTCAAACCAGGTGCAGAATAAGGCTAGTTGTCATGCACCAGGATACGTTAGGATAAGATCGAAACTCCATGTCAGAGTTGTTGCTCCTATATAAATTTGATTTATAACCACATCCACTAGTAGTATTCAGATAGGTTTTTACTTCCTTGAAAGATCCACATAATATATTCCTATCCAAAATTCCAAAATGTTCTTGTATATTTATCCTCAATGTCTATCTTATGATTTTTCACCAATCTAAATTTTCTAAATATAGATTCTATGTTTTCTGTTAAACTTCCTTTGATACCAATTTTAACGCCCCGACCCTAGTTTCCAAGATCCATTTCTTTATTTGATTAAATTGGAATGATTAAAAGAAAGTAATATACCGACAGATCCAGTAGTTCAGTAATTTTGGAAAACTATATACATACTTAAGTCTAGGATTACATCTTGAAAGTAAATAGAATACATCAATTCATCTGAAAATATCCAAATCTCCATGTTTATCCCGGCATGTGAATCAGAATATACCTCATCCTACCCTAGGAAAATGAAACATTAGAAAGGGGTGATATCAAATGATCAATAAGGGTATGAAATACAGGTGAAGATATCATAAACATAGACATTAGTCATGGTGTATAACTAAAAACACATGCCTTTAAAAATAAACTAGAGCACGTTATGGTAGGAATAAAAGATGAATAAATAATTCCATTGTAAATCATAAATCTGAGAATTATACTAGTCAAATAACTATATGAACTATCAGATACTATTTTAATAATGATGGAATGAATAATGTCTAACATCAAAACCATACCATCAAGGCATTGTTATAAGACCATAAATATCTATTTTTTCAAGGCCTCATGCCATGACCATAGTTTGTTTCATGAGACTTACCGATGCGTCAAGGGGCTATAGAAGGACCCAACCATTACATAATAAGTACATTGCCTTCCACTTGTTACAGTTTATAAACATAGACAACAAATACATTCATATTTAAAGTAATATATGAAATGTAAATAACTTTCCTCAGTCATTAAATATCAACACTAATCTTTCAGAGTAATATGGTGAATGGTATCATGATATAACATTCACGTTAATACTAATAAGAAAAAATTCTACAAAATAAATTGTAGAAGATATCATAGGATATAAACCTCTATTTAATAAAAGAACCATCAATGTATGTTGACATAAATAATGAAACTTATAAAATTATACCACTTAATAGTTCTTCAAAAAATAATACTTAAACAATCCAAAGTGTCACATTCCACATTGAAACTTTAAAATCATAATCACTTAGAGTATATTGAGAAAAAGGAGGCTATTGATATGATATAACAATGGTCAATACATAAACCACATATAATTAATATGTGGTGAATAAGGCATATATTTCATTAAATTTAACGTTTGGTGAGAATAATCCATTTTACTTTGGAAAGAATAGTTATTTTGAAAAATCATTTGAATTTATCAAAAATATGGTTTTAAACATTTATATTCTAGAATGGAAAATGGGAGGATATTTAGATTTCATTTTAGGAATAAATAATGTCCCACTTAAGTGAAATCATGTAAAATTTGATTATAAAGGTGCTTTAGAATTAAAATATTTTTGTACGGTTTAAGGAATTCATAAAAGACATTTTAAGGCGCAAAATAATGTTTTCTTTCATAAAATTAGAAATGACCCAAAATTAATTTTTCACTTTAAAATATTTTATTTTAGAATGATACATATGGCTTAAAATCATTTTTGAGTGAGCATAATAATTGGTAAGAATATGAGTTGTTCCTTGAATGAAGCTTGTATTTTGGGAAGAATTTTGTAAGGGTCGTTTTAAATCATATTACTCCCCATAAATGAAATTAGGGTTATTGTTGGTACACATATATAGAAAATTCAAAAAACATATATGAGGATTACCTACGAATAAATAAGAATATCATTAAGGTGAGTTGGGAAGAAGAAAAACATGAATGAAAATGGAGGTTCGGGTAGAAAATACTCACAAATTTGTAATCAATTGAATCGTATGACCCAAAATTAATAATCATTAAATGATATATTTAATATAATAAAAATAAAGAGATTCATGAAATGATACATCAATAGGATGAATAAATACACCATAGAAAATTAATATTATTGAATACCAAATATCTCACAAAAATGGAAGTGAGATGAAGAAACCCTTACTTTAAGTATGAAGGTGTTATCCCCATGATCTTAATGACTCGGATAATCAAATTTAGTTTCATTTATTAATAATTACAGAACCTCTTATTAATTTAATTCTTTTATTATAACCTTATTATGTTCATTCATGTCCTTTTTTATGGGTTAAGAGGTTCAATCATATTGTTCAGGGCCGTTTGTTTCATGATTGGTATACATATGTACATGAATTGAGAATAGTGTAAAATGAGGATGGTTATATAGAATAGAAGTTATTATTTATTATGTAACATATTGAGGGTTAAAAGTTTTCATATTTAATTTGGTTTCTTTAGGTGATAATGAAACATAATATAAATTATATAATGATAATGTTTTGGATTAATTGGCAGGTTTTGAATACAATAAACTCATTTTTCATTATAAATCAAAATCATGTGTAAAAAAAGATTTAATACCCATAAAGGATACATAATACATATATTATAGTCTAGTTCAAACATAATTATGGTTTCATGAAAAGAATTTAAGACATTAATAGAATTTTTAATCCCATTGTCCATGAATGTGGTAAATTAGCACATCTCAGATGGTGTTATTTTACTAATAGCATAAAAGAAGGGTAAAGAATAGATGAAAATAACTTATTCATTCATAATAAAAATATTATAGTAAATTCAAGGTACTAGATTTTTCATAAAATTTTTATGAGATGTGGTGAGTATAGAAAAGAAAAAAAGGAACTTGAAATGAATGCAAAATAATTTCAAATAGGAATTTACCTCTTGAATTAATCTTCCTTGAGAGCCTATCTAGGGGAGAAGATTTTGTCTTTTGAGAGGACCATGGGCTACAGAAGGTGGGGGATTTTCATTGGAGGATATATGGTCAGAATAGTTTCATGAAACATGGCTTGATAGTATTGAAGAGAATATAGAGTGAGTGGGGGGTTTTTTTATAGTGGAGGATATGAGTAAATTTTGAATATTTAATCCATTATTTAATTATTTTTCTCATGACAAGATCTAGGGTTTGATTTTGGTGACTCAAAATAGTAATATGTGCATGTGAGTTCAAACCAAGTGTTATTAAATCATCATTACCTAAATTATGACGCTATAAATAATGTATTTTTCATTTATCATAAATTATTTATTTTTTTTATTCACATAAAATTCTAGTATTTTTTAAAAATCACAGAAATTCACCCCAAACATTTTTCAATGTATAGAATTAAAAAATTAAATATATTTTTCAAAAATAATTTTATATGTATTTTTTATTTAATTTTAATATAAATTAATATTTTATTTGTGAAAACATCATTAAAACTATAACGCATTTTGAAACACCTTGAAAATTTATACAAGAACCCTAAAATTTTCATAAAATTATAAGACAACGAAATAAAAATTTATCATTACATTTTATGAAATTACATTTCCATTTTAAATTATTAAATTAATCATAAAAGTTTAATTAAAATATTTATGAAAAAAATACAAATAATTTACGATGATCATTTTTTTCATTATAGTATTTCTTAATTGTTTTTATACATAAATAGGTGAAGTTCCTATTTTTTGGCTGATTTAGTATTCATTCTTATTCATAATGGTATGATACAATTAATAAAAAAAACTTTGCTGATTGTATTAGATTGTAAATATCTCCCTCAATGCAATATTTTATGTCGGTTCATTGAAATTAAAATCATACAATTAAAAAAAATTATGTTTATTGGCTAGGTTATCACAAAGTGTTGTTTTCTTGAGGCCCAGTGTTTCATGCATTCACTATTAAATTAATTTTTAAATACTTTGGGTGTTACACATTATTTATGTGACAGTCAAGGACTATTTATCAATGGAATTGGGTGAAGCACCTAAAGTACATGGATAAAAGTTAGCAACATTCCAAGGAACCCACAATAAAATAAGTTAATACTGAAATAATGTAATACCTCATATGTATTCTCACTATGTAATATAATCCCTTAATCATGATATCACCAATCAATCAGGTTTCATATTTGTGCTATCAATCTATTTTCTCAATTTCACATTCATTGAATCTATGTAAATTGATCTTTCCTATTGAAATATATAGTCACGAATTAATTTAGGATATATAATTTACACCAATGGCTTTGAGATATAAACATTGTTTAATAATGGATGGGAAAAGTCTATTCTCACATTATTTATTAATTCAATATTACTCATGATGCAACCAATGTATCCTACATCACCACGAACATATGTCATCTTGACCTTATGACATAAAAGAATTAAACTTATAATATTCATTAATAATAAACGCAATTTCTATGGATCAATACACACATCCATAGATAATAAAATCAACTTACACATATAAATGTGTATTTATTACCAAAATGTATCTTTCTCATAATATACTATAATGGATAATAACACAGACATAGACCATGAGATGATCCATCAAAGTCCAATGCGTCTCCACCCAAGATAGTCTAAATCATTAGTGTCTCTCAAATGACTTCATTTGGATATAGAACATATATTTAAGAATAATGTTGTGGCTCTTCATGGTTATCATCATGGAGGGGAAATACAATAACCTTTTAGTGTGAAAGTTACTCTTATGAAATAATTAGATACTACGTTATGTATAATAATAATCATGAATAAATAAAAATCTTATTAATATTTAAAAATATAAATTTAGGTTATTACAAAGAAAACTGAAGTTAGTTCTAGGGAACGAAGTTAAACATGAACCTTGGTGGGTGTGCATACCTTATTCCTATATTTTGTTTGACAAGATATAGTTGATTGGTTGGAGGTCCAATCTTTCTTATTTGTGTGGGATTACTCAGGTGGAATCTATGGTTTGTGATGAAGATATTCAGCAGTCATAAAGACAATTTTCATGGTTCTACTCAGAGTTGTAGTGGTGTCTTTTGTATTAATTTTCTATATTTTATTTTGTGCATGTGATTATCGTAGTGGGAAACTAATGACTGTTTTTCCCATGAGTCTATATTGAACACTCTAATTATTAACATTTGCTTACTTTTTTATATTTATTAATGTGTAATATAATGTTAATTGGTATTTATGTATTTAGTTTATTTATGTTGTTATTTCACTATGATATTAGAGGATAGTGTGCCCATTGTATCCTTTTAGGACATCGCTTATAGTAGAAAAAATCTATCATATAGGGAGGTGCACTTGAGGACTTATTGTATTCAAGGTCAGTTGATGATTTAGGACAACCCGAGCTAATTCATGTCACTTTATTCATCCGATCCATGATGATTACAGGTGAATTCATATGTTTGAATGGAATAATGAATATTTTATAGTGTTCATATCTTTCATGAAATTCTATGTTGGGTTTATCGTATAATGACCTTTTATTTTCCTACATGGATATTACATATTTTTAGAAAAATATTCATTACATTATAAAAACAGAAGGTTGAGGACCATAATAGTTTAGTGCCTTAGGAATCATGTATCACATTCGTCAAATTTGGAGAAATATCTCTAATATATCACATAAATATATTCCCATTTATAACTTAGACTTTAAAATGTTCTTTATAACCTGTGGAATGGAAACATAAGAAAACGGTGAGATCAGATTCTTAATAAGGGTATTCATGAATGATATCAATTTATTATCTTATGAAATCCTAAATTAATAATTTTTGGTATGTTTTCATGATAATAACATACAAATTTCATACCCATCCTTTTATGGATCATAAACATGAGTTATGGAATAAAAAATTACCACTAACCATACAAATGAAACATAATCATAAATATTTAATGAATCATATTTTCATGTCATAAATATACTTTTTATAATCAAAAGTATAGAAAAAAATCATATGCCAATATTAACAACCATGACTCTCAGATTAAGCCTTATCACTTGTTTCCATTATAGATTAATCACATAGACTTGTTTCACATCACAAATCAAGCACATTGACTTGTTTACATTAAATATCTCATGAGACATAATTCATTACCCTTTTTATTAGAGGGAGATTATTGTACCACCCCGAAATAAATATAAACTATACACACGTGTGCCACATAACCAAAAATAATTCACAATTTTTGAACCCATTTAAATAAATTAGTTTCATAAACACTTCATCATAACATAACTCATGTAAAAGAAATATATTTCATAAATATCATGACATCATAATCATAAAACATTCAGTGAATGAATAATAATGATATCCTTGTTCCATATCCCTATTAAAGAATAAATATTAACAATAAATGTTATCTTTGAAGGAAAATGGTTTTGAAATATTTCATTAAGAAAATCATGAGAAAAACATCGTTTTAATTATGAATTAATTTTTTAATGAGACATTCAATTTTAAAAGAAACATTTATTTGAAATAAAAACTTATAAGATAGAATGGATGTTTCAAATGTCTATGGATTCATGATACCAGGATAATCAATTAAATCCATATAAGTTAAAAATCATCCCACACATTATTTTTCTTGAGAAGTATGAAAATACCTCATTTGAAAAATGACAAAAATGATTCCATTCAAACCATTTAGTAAATAATAATATTTGGATGAAATAATTTCATATATTCATTGGATAATATCACAATTATATTTTATTTTTTTAGAAAACATGGATGTCGAAGATAAATATTCCCAAATAGAGATTTAAAATGAAACAATCATGAATATTGATGATATTTTGAAATAAATACTTATAAAATCATAAACCATAGAATCATTTACCCCGTTAAAGAAATAAATTTATAAAAATATTAAAATATCCTAAAATTTTGAATAAGTAACATAAAATACATTAATGGTATGTATATACACAACATATAAGAAATAAGTTTTTTATATGGCATGTGTCGAAAAAAAATAAAGGTGAGACAAAAATCCATTAACATAAGTCTTGAATAACTTTATATACATTAAATATTAATGTATAAGAAATATAAGTTTATTATAAATCAACAATAAAACCATATTCATATATATAATACCATATATGATTTACTTATGACATTATATTATCCGATTATTTACAATTCCATGAAAAGGATATGATCTAGGTAATAATTGTTTTTTCATACATGTGCTGACATGTTATACTTATTCCTATAAATTATGTCATTATTTCATCAAATCCAGACTGATAAAAATGATATATATATAATTATATGTATATATTCATGGTGGTTATTAAAAGTAAGAGATATAAAATAAAATTCAAAATTCATGGAAACGATAGGTCGTACCTACAGATGACTATTGTTTTCAATTTACATATCATATTAAAAGAAAGTGTAGTACATAATTGAAAAATAATATTTATGTTATATATTTCATATAAATTCATCAAATTTACCATTATTAATACCCACGTGAAATATATTTGAAAAAATAATCACATCACATCATGGAGATGGTACGTCATATCTACTCATGAGCGAGGTTATCATTTCCAAAATAGATTAGGCAGTAAAAAGGTAGATATGATTATATCATTAAAATGTATAATAATATCATAAGTATAATATATAAAAATTAAAACCATAATAATTCCAACTTAAATAAGATAGTGATATACAATTAATTGTATCTCCATTTGTAGATGGCAAGACGTATGTATGCAGGAGTGATACTTTCACTTCTTGTTCAATGGGAAAGGGGATGGATAATGGAATGTTCATAATCAAAATAGAATTTAAGAATATGGGGGATAATAATTTTATTATTTTATGATATATATTTGTATATTATCTATATTTTGTATAGGATAATAGAAAATGAGAGTGATCTGTTAGAGTAATTACCTATTCTTCAAAACAGATCCTTTAGATCTACTTTAATGGAAAATAGAGTTGGTCAATTGGGAAGACCAAAACCTCAATAATGTGTCTAGTGAAGTGAAAAAGAAATTTTTTTAGATTGGTTGTTCTATAAGGCTTATTGAGGTGAAATGGGATGAGGGAGGAGGTGTCCTTCTATACTATAGGTGAGGGGCACATTAGGAATTTCTCAGAGGATTTACATAAAATAATTTATTATGAATTCCAATACCTCTGAATGGGAATGAATTTATAGATAATGTTTGATAGTGTGTGATACCAAAAAATAATAGATTTTAAAAATGATTTTTTTTTAAATTTTAAACTTTATCTTTTTCCTTAACAATTTGATTAAATATTTAAAGTTTAACTAAAGTATCATCATTTTCAACATTAAAATTGGGTTTTTACATATAAGGTGTCAATTAAACTATAAATGGGTAATATATGATATTTTAGAACAAAATTTATCCCCTTTAACCTAATTTTGTATTTTTATAATTTTTAACTAATATAATAGAATATTATTTTCATAAAATATAATTAGTGTCAATTTAGACACTATTCATTACATTGACCACTATAAAATCAATACAGAAATATAACTTCAATAAAATTAATTTAATAAACTCAAAATATCTCCTATTCTCCTATAAAATTCTTATCAATAAGAAAATAATTTTAATTATAATTATTTTAATATTTATAATTTCAATTAATTGATTTTTTCATTAATTTAATGATTATTGTATCATCATTGTGTATTTAATTATTATAATTCATCATTCACTAAAAAATAAAATAAAAATTACTTGATTTATTTAATCCTACTATATTTATAAATAATATACATATTCAATTATATATTATATTTAACAAAATAATAAATATATATTATACTTACTAAATGTAAGAATGTGACATTTTGTCACTCTCTTTGATCTTAAAATTATTCAACTCATATTTATGGACATGTATCCAAAAAATTATTTTCATTTCAACCATTATTTTCCAAGGGTAAAAATAAATTAATCCAACAATATTTTGGAATTTTTTAGGTAATTTTCATAATATTTATAATATTAGTTTTACCCAAAACATATTTGATTTACTCATAACCGTATTAATAAATTTTAAAAAAAATAATGATTCAAATTGTCTCAAATTAAAAGTGACCTTTTAAAAAATTTACCTTTTTATTTTATATATAAAACACATTTTTCAAATAAAAATATATAGTTTTGATAAATTAATCATAAATTAATCCCATTGATGGATCAATAAAATTGTTTTATATATAAAAACCATCAAAAGGATTGATATGTTTTTATATCCAAATTAAATGTAAAATTGATTCTAATTGCATTCACTAGATTAAAAAACAATCAAAAAAATAATTTCAATATAGATATAAATTTTACAAAAAAACAATTTTCAATTAAAATTTTCTATTTTCATAACTATTTGTCAAAAAATTAAACTTCTCAGAAAAATAACAAAATTACCCCCAAAGTAAATTTTAATATAAAATTTCAAAATAAGAAGATTATTTACACAAATATAATTTATTAATGTTTCAAAAAATATTCTTAAAATAATATTTCCATCAAAATGAGGAAAATACCAATATAGAAATTTTTTTTAATAGAAAAATTAGGATTGTTCATATATAATGTCTAGAGAACTCATAAGTTGAATGTTAACAATTATAATTATGTAAAATATTTATATATTTCATTAATATAGTAAAATAAGAGAGGTTAGTTTATTAATTTGGATAAAACACACATATTCATATTTAAATAGTTTTTAGAAAAACATTTCCCACTTTTTGTTAGGGTTTTACTTCTGTAAACAAATAATTAATAATTTAGTTAATCTTGTAAATATCAATAATTCTATCTTCTTGGTTATAATTATCTTATTTAAATAATTAAAATAATAAAATTATGTTTTTTTTGAATATTAGTGTTATCTGTAATAGAAGATAATCCAATGTCATGTTTTGTGGAAGATTATCTTTTTGTATAATAGAAAAAAACAAATCATGGAAATTTAATTTATTCTAAAAAAGGTTAATAAAAACGTGTGTATTTTACTTATACCCCCATTAAAATGAATTTATCCCTTGAAATTATTTGGGGTCATCAAATGTTCAGTACTACAAAGCTCATTTCCTAGAAACCCAAATCATAAAATTATATACTAAAACACCATTTAAATACAAATTTGGAAACATAATAGTTACCCAAATTAACTCTTAATTAGGTTTCCACATATGAAAATATAGGTGTCATGTGAAAACATGAAATTGGAAGTTAAATCTAACTATCATTTTCTAATGGAGATTGATAGAGAACATGTCCAAGAGAATGTTAACTAACAATTACAAACCCATAAATCACTGATGATTTATGGGAACATTTAATTCATAAGAATGGAATTTACTAGATTAATATATTTGGTCTGAATATCCTTTACCTAGAGTTGTAGTTTTTTTATAATATTACTCACTTGATTTCATTTCATAAAAAAATTGTCATACATGCATTGTTACTTGATCAATTTCCCTTTCTTCTCTTACTCAAGGAGATGATGCAGAACATTTCATTCCTAAAGCATTATCAAATAATTAGATCCATAAGATGATAGGTTATTCCATCTATCATAGCATCAAAATAAAATGTTTTACAATGGTTGTCCAGTATTCATAAGTTCTCATATGGTGAGATAATAATTTTACCTCTAAAACCTCATTCAATTATTATCATAAACAATTTCATAAATGGTTACCCTTATAACTCTTATAAAATATGAAATTACAATAATTTATAAAAAAGGACACTGAATTCTCAAAAAACATCTATGCATTTATCCCACATATATAAAAATGTATCTAATGTTTGTCAC
Organism: Viscum album; assembly: GCA_963277665.1. Classification (NCBI taxonomy): domain Eukaryota; kingdom Viridiplantae; phylum Streptophyta; class Magnoliopsida; order Santalales; family Viscaceae; genus Viscum; species Viscum album. The sequence goes on from OY728144.1 coordinate 188,657,430, forward strand.
ATATGATACATATGAATAACTTCATCACTTACTCTCCTAAAAAAGGTAATTACAATAAATCCATATTGAAAAAATACTTGCTACCGTATTCATCATATTCTTGGATATATTACTTAAATATAGAAAAACCATACATTACATCCATGAGATCATAAAACACATTAAAAAAACATAATCAGCTCCAAAGTAATCAGTACCATTTGGTTTTCTTATTCATATGCACCATATCTTTATCCAAAAATCATTATATAAGCATTAGGAACAGAGTAATGTTTATATTTGTAATAACACAAAATTTTATCCATGGAATTTCACCATCCTTATAATAATTTCATTTATTATAAATCACAATAAATCAAATAGATACCACAATAAAAACATTGTAAATGATGATTGAATGAGTGAAACAAGTTGCATTTTTAGAAATTAAGGAACCAATACTGATGGAAAAGTATCTGGACCATTGGAATAGTAACATGACCAATAGTAATAGTAATCCATCCAATAGAAGTGTAACATAACCATTGAAATTATAAATGATAGGTATCTAATGATTACATATTTGATATATTTATTTCTTGACATAAGAAAAAAAATGCTTTAGAAATGATAAATTAAGTTTTGTTATTTTTGTAAGTTGTAAATATTTAATTAAAATATCAAAATTAACTGAATATTTTATAAGAAAATAAATTTTCATAATATTTATTCTAAAATTTGTATTTTGTTGCCATATGATTATAACATAATTTTATGAGACCTCAATTAATTTTTCACAGTGTAAGAAAATCATTTTTAATTTTAAAATATTTCATTTTTAATTAAATGATGATTTTAATTTAAAATGAAATTTATCATATTTAGTAAATGTTTTTTCAAAAATGATTTTTTTTAATTCTACATGTCAATTAAATTTATGGTGATGTTTTAGGATTTTTTTGAAAAAGATAATTTTTTTTGATGAATAGTAAAATACAATAATTTTCAATAAAAGACAAATACATGAATTAATGGTGCATGGATTATTTTTGGCTGATGTAACCCCAAAATATCGAAACAAAATTCAATATTTTTATATATATAGTGATAATTCTAAATATATTCAATGTATTGTGCCAAAATGATAAATTAATGAATAAAATAATGTGAAAACACCCCTCTCCTCTAATATAAATACTACCCCTTACAACCTCATCTCCTCACACCTCTCAAGCTTTGAGAAATTTCAAAATTATTCTCATGTATCTTATCAACCCTGCCCCCCCATTTCTAAGATCCCTTGGTATCATCATAGGGCCGAAACATTTTCCATAAGGAGGTTCTCATGGAGGAGAGACTTAAGAGGTAAAATCTGCATCCTTTTTTATTTAATTTCTTATCAATAAGTACTATTTTCCTATTTTATCATCATATCCTCTATCAAAATGTTCATAGTAACTCCGTTATCTTTTTTTTACTATAATTTTATTATGTTAATGGATGATCAATCATCAAAAATATTTTTTCTCTCTTTTTTCCTAAAAATGAAATCATCGAAAGTGATGTTTCAATTTACAAATATCATGGATGTGGGATTTTTATCTTTATTTTACACCATCAATTCTGTTCATAAACCCACTATAAAGGTAAGTCATGCATTAAAATAAATATTATTGTCCTTTTTTACATTCTATAAAACAAATTCACATATTTATAATTAATAAAATAGATTGATTTTGTTGTGAAAAAAACCACCAAAATTATCCCAAAAAATTATAATTTAATATTTATCAAACGATTAATCCTAAAAAAATTTAACCAAATGAAATATACAATCATTTAACCCTCTAGATGTCAATTATAAACATATATTTTCATTTCTAGAGAATTTTACCCATTCTGCATAAACATCCATACTCATATTCAAGTAAACTGATCATGAAAACCAAGAAGATGAACACCCTCAAATGATGAAATTAAACTATATAACTCTTCTAAATTCCCATAATAGAACATGATAAAATATAAATCATTAAAATTCAAGTATAAAAGGTTAATTATTTTTTAATTAATTAATTTAATTTGATTGTCTAGGGTGTTAAATAGAAGAGCGCATTCCGCTATATGGTAAGGGGATTCTCGAACACAACTCTCTTTCTTTGGAATTCTTATTTCACTCTATTTTCAATATAAAGGTTATATTAATGTTAAATAAATATCATTTATTTGTCATTACCATTTTTATTTTTGATATACATGATTCCATTATGATTTTATGACAAAATTAAATATTTTTACAAATGATATATTCATTATAAAAATGCATATTTTACTTCCCTTGATTATGTTTCTTCTTCAATAGAGATGGTTGATTCTTATACCAATTATGTTATTCCATTTTTATTTTGGGAACCCAATTTTCTTTTGTGAAATCAATATTTATAAAAAAAATTATTTCCATCGTTTATTTTATGTCAAATATTGATATACGATCTATGTGGCATGCATGACAATGTAAATGATATTATGTGATTGGTGCGACTAAAATTTTACAGCGCAATGTAAATGTGATGCTTTGATGGTTGCAAGAAAAATTATATATCACTCCAATTAATAGGTTAATGTTATGAGTATCATGAGATATATTGAAATATGCATGATCATGATGATATTTTTGTTCACAATATTGTGTGGTAGTTGACCACTAAGACATGATGTTTAATTTTTACAAATTTTTAAATTCCATACCTTTATATAATGATTCCTATAAGGATTATAATGATTATATTATGATGATTATTCCCACTCCATGTTATATTGAATCATGTTCTTTTCTATCCACTTAATTGGATTTTATATAACCCCATTCTTTGATGTATATCCTTATGTGGTTACTTTTACTAAGGATAACATGAGGGACAATAAGATGCAATAGAAGAAGGCAATAAGTTAATGTGTATGTTTTATTGTGACAACTTTATGTATGGTCCTAATGTTTTTAGGACACTAAAACATTGGATCTTATTTGTGTAATTATTTTCTCTTGTTTTTAATTTAAATTGATTTAATATATTATTTATGAAAATTAGGGTTTCTATAGTTGGTATCAGAGAATAGTTTAGTTTATTATGGAATTAAGATTAGGGAACCTTTTTGAAAATCCTTAGTATGAGACTAGGTGTAAGTAAGCACCCTAGAATGTTTTTAGAAGAAAAATTGTAACCATAGGGGCCATATAAGGCATTCCATAAGAGTTAATCTCACCATGGAATGTATTATTAATTCATGAATTACAGACTTATGTTTTTATATAACATCATATATTTTTGAAAATGGTGGGAACCAGGTGAAACTAAGCCAACAACCCATGTGGGGGACAAACTAGTGATTACCCAAAAAACAACCCCAAATCCTTGGGTTGTGGATGTCAAAATTTTATATTTATGCTTACACATATATCTTAGTCTATGAATACTAATTTTTACAATGTGGAATGTCCTCCTTTAACTAAGATGAGGGAAGATGCTATCATGACCTTTATATGGCATTGACCACCGACATTTAGTGTATGTTATGATCCAATAATCATATAATGGATGGTCAACTTAATGGGTAAGATCTTTTTTGTGCTTCACTATTAGAAGATGCAGGATGTGACTTTGGTCATATGTCATCTAGATGGAGAGGCCGACCAATGGTGGGCGTTCATTAAAAACACCAAACAAAAAAAATGAAATTGAAGAGATGGTGTGGGAATATTTTATGAAATTTATTATTAATAAGTATATCCCTCGAACTATTTTTTCAAATATGGAGAGAGAATTCATAAAGATGAATAAATAGGATGGTGAAGTTTTCATGGACAACGATGAAAATTTCAAAATTATTTCAAGGTATTTATTTTAGTTATATTATCAATGGTGATATGAAAATTGAATGAATTTGTAGTGGTTTAAAACTACATATTTTAAAGTCTCTATAAAGTAGAGGCTTTGGGATTTATGAAGATTTTTTTTGATGTTCTCTTAAAGTGGACATGATGTTTGGAGAATGGTCCCATTTATATCGTGATAAGAAATGAAAGATGTATTTTCAAGTTATAGGATCTCATGATAATGGTGGGAATAAATATTTACCAATCACATGTCGAAAATTTCAGAAGAAGAATTCTGGGAACTACCTCATTGGGTTGTTGAAATTCTATAATTGTGGGTGAGAAAGACACCAAGCTCATGAATGTTGAAGAGGCATAATGAAGTTGGTCGATATATTAGAGGAAAAGATAGAACCACTCATGGTACAATTCTAGAACTATAGGGAGAAATATTAATATGAAAGCCAATCCACTAACCTTATATTGCTTGATGGTAATCACTGTCATGACCATGAAAATCCAAAGAAAAAATGGATGGCTTATTCCATCACTACTACTGAAGTGGAGAAAAAACGATGTGGTACAAGGTAAAATTCCTCTTAATTAAAAAATAGAAAGACTATTATTTGATTCTAGTTATACACATCACTTTATATATTTCAAATTTTCTAGAACTAATGAATCAAATCCCCAAAACCATGATGTTGATATATCCAAAAAAACTCTTACCGGTGTGATCATTACAACTCAAGTACTAGACTATTCACCTGTGGGCATATGTGGGAATATTATTCTAGAAACTCATGAGATACTAACATTGGTGGAATTTCCTTTTATTTTGGGTATGTTTTAACTCTCATTATTGATAGGAGACATGAATTATTTTAAAAATTAAATATCTTTTCATATTCTGAACCGTCCCATGAAACTCTATAACAGCAGGGTAAATCATGACTCTCAATTGAAACTCTTTCAACGGTGTTTGTGTTTATTCCACAGGGAGAATCATACCACTCTCAAATGGATGAGTTAATGTAAGTTATCAACATAGGGAAAATTCCCATTTTCAGGTAATATAGTGATGTATTTCCCAAAGAGTTACATGGAATCCACCCAGATTATAAGGTGGAGTTCTCAACAGAACTCATACCCAGAGCTACTCCTATATCAGAATTACCTTAAAATATGAACTCAACTGAATTTGATGAGTTAAATATGTAGGTAAAAAATCATTTTTACAAGAGTTCATATTCCCTAGTGTATCTCCTTGGGGGTGCTCCAGTTCTCTTTATAAAGAAAAATGGTGGATCAATGCGGTTGTGTTCCCACTACTGGGATCTCAAAAAGATAGCCATAAAGAGAATGTATCCTCTTCCATGGATTGATGACTTGTTAGACCATCTATGAGGATCTCATTACTTCTCCTAGATGGATCTTAATTCTAGATATAACCAGCTAAATGAGAAGAATTAATATATTCATAAGACTATATTCACTATAGGGTATGGTCTCTATGAGTTTCTAGGGATGACCTAAGGGAATACTAATTACCATACAATCATTATGTATTTGATGAATAGAGTCTTTAGAAATTTCTTCGAAATTTTTTAGTAGTGTTTATCGATGATATTATCATCTAATCCAAGAGCAATGAGGATCATGATGATGATCTTGGTCTTGTGTTGTCCAATATTAAGGAAGGAGAAGTTATATTCCATGTTCAACTTGTGTGAATTTTTGATGAATTAAGACACATTATTAGGACACGTGATAACATGTGATGTAATTTCATTAGACCATTCAAAAAAATGACAAATGGGGATTGACCTAGACCTTCTAGTTTCATGTCAATCATTAGTTATATTCTCATTAACGGTTATAATAATTGTTTTGTAAGAATTTTATCATGATTTTATATCCTTCCAACTGAGTTAACAAATAAAGGTTTAAAGTATGTCTGGATGGAAGAATGTGAGGAATGATTTAAGGAGCTAAATAGAAGGTTGATCACTATACCTGTACTCACATTACAAAAACAAATTATAATATTCTGTGATAAATAGTGATGAAATAAATAAATACCCAGGTTTTGTACTTAAGAAAATTGATAAAGTGATAGCCTCTGCCTCACGATAGTTGACGATCCATGAGAAAACTACTAGACTCATGATCTGGAGCTAAAGTCTTTGATTTTTTAGTTTTTTTGTTGATTTTGGATGCTAGGAATAAATCTAGGGAGATTAAATTGTTTTATACCTCTTATTCTAGGTTTTCATGAAGCCACAGGGTACGGAGATGGGATCTTTTATTCCCGGTGGGCCATCCTTGACCTTCCTTTGTTGTATGATTCCATGGATCCTCCCCTCTATTGAGTGCAACTGAACCCGCCATGGACAATGGATCAAAAGGAGGACTATTGTTTTAGGGCTTAAATTAAATGTGGAAGGATCATGTTTAGTAGGGGTTATGAGTGGAGGTTTCCTGGTATATGACAAAAATATATCAGTGTTGCTTGGTTTTATTTCTTTATATGGGGAAGGAAACTCCATCGAAGCAGAGTTCAAAGATCTGATTTCTAGTCTGATACAATGCAGGTAGTTTGGTTCCTTGATCACATATATGGAAACAGACTCAGCTATGTAAGTTGGTTTTCTTGATGGAAATGCCAATTGGCTATGAGTGACTTTCTATATCATAAGTATATGTAAAAGGGTTACCATTAAGGATACTCATCTCATACGTACTATGAGGGAAGGTAAAAGTGAAGTAGATTATATTTCTAATAAGGGGTGGCTTGATGATTGTCTCATTTTAAAAACTTAGCCGAGTTCTCTCTTGGATGATTGTAAAATTATTTTATGGGGTGATTCTTTCATAATGATTTATTTCAGACCTCGGTGAGCAGATTGTGCTATTTTTTAAGTAATAAAAAGATACCTCTTAGCCAATCCAAATAGACATTTTCATTTTTCTCCAAAGATATCCAAAAAAATCAATGTGTTATGGGTATTGGTGGACATAATCACCAACACTACCTACTTTAACACAATTTGAGAAGATATATTTCTTGAAAAACATGTTAGAATATATTTTATTGAAGTGGTGATACTGCAGGGGGTTACACTATCAATTTATATGATCACGATCAATGGTTCACATATAAATTATAGAGGATTATTCAATAAAATTTGAATAATGATTTCAATTTTTTCATGATATATCACCCCAAAAAGGATGCCTAATGTGAAAGAAGTATTCAGAAAATGGAATGCTATGAGTCTACTCAACAGAATTTAATGGAGTGTAGAATCAACATCTCCCATTGGTTGAGTTATCATACAACAACAACTTCCACCCGAGTATTCAAATGGATCCTTAAGAATATCTCTATGGAAATCCATGTAGAAATACATCCTTTTTGTATGAAGATGGAAAATGAAAGAGACTTGGACCTGATCTTTTGTATGATATGACATAGATGTTTCAAGCTATCTGACAATATATCAATGTTTTTTAGAGTTGGAAAAAGGTATATGATGACATCATTCGAAGGGACTTGGAGTTTGACATTGGAGAAAAAACTTCATTCAAATTTAACCAATAAAGAGAGTCATGGAGTTTGGAATGAAAGGTAATCTTACACTAAAGTACCTCAACCCCTTTAAGATCCTTGATCGCATATGAGTAGTGGACTATCGGCTATCACTTCCACCTAGTATGACTGAAATTCATGATGTGTTCCCTGTATCTCTCATGGGTATTTACATAACATAAACCTCACAAGTTCAAAACTCAAAATTTTTATAACTAGAAGATGATATCTCCTATGTGGAACATCAGTAATGATTTCATATAAGATATATAAGGTTTTATATAGTAAGACAACCCACCAGACCAAAGGGTTTTTCATGAACCATAAGTATGAAGAATAAACTTAGGAACCATAGGAGGAAATGAAAGAGAAGTACCCTCATATGTTTATGTAAAACAAAACTCTAAGGGTGAAATTTCAAAAGGGGGGAAGAATGTAATGACCCAAATCTATATCATTGGAATTTCACCATTATTATAATACTTTCATATATTATAAATCACATAAAATCACATATAGACCACAATAAAATTTTTATAAATGAAAAATTAATGATGGAGGTATACGATGTAGTCTAGTCCCTCGACCTAAAAAATGATCTACGGCCTGACAGTTTCCCTATTTTTTTCTACATATCATCATGGGATGTGGTGAAAAGTTATCCAGTTCATGTTGTAAAGGAATACTTTATTGGATGGTGTCTACCACACATTTCATGTTCCACGAAGATCATCACGGTGACAAAGGTTAATGATACACAATCCCTGAAACAATACACACCCCTCAATTTTTTTAATGTTCCCTATATGTTTTTAGCATGATTCCTCAATAAGAGAGTGGTGTCGTTGCTCCTAGACTGGATTGTAGTGTCGTATCACATTTTTATTAGGTTCTGTAATATTCAAGTGGAAATTTGTCTAGCTCAATATGTAATTAGTGTATTTAATAATAGATTCTATGGGAGAAACCTAGTAATCAAGATGAACATGAAAAAAAATTACAGGGTTTAATTGATCATCTTGTTATGATTCCATACTTGTATGGGGTTCTCACACTGTGTTATTAGCCTCATGTATTGATGTTTCATGTCTACATGGTAATCTATTTTCTTCATGTGAAAAAATTTTAATTTCTTCAATGATGTCTGAGGTCTGAAATAATGGGACCCCCTCTCCCCATCCTTATTTATTATATCTCACGATGTGTTGTTCTAGTATATAAATTTGTAAATAAACTATAATAGGATCCTATTAAATAGAAGTCAACTCATAGATTGTGGCATATCTCACATGATGTTTGCTGATGATAATAGTATATTTATCAATGGCAGTTGACGTTATATTCAGGAGATAAATGAGCTCATTGAGGAGTAATCATCCTGGAGTGGGTAGGTTGTTAACTAGGATAATTTTTTTTTGTTCATAGCTAAAAAACTCTCGGATATGAGGGTTAGTTCTATAGGAATCAAGTATGGTATAAAAGATTAGTTTTTCTATTAGAGTATCGAGGTTATTCGGTGTCCCCTACGAAGATACATATTCCTCACTTTGAAAAGGTTATTTAAAAGCTCATGGGGTGCTTTCTGATCTGGAAGATAATTCACCTTTATTATGGATGGAGTATAACCCTTTTCGATAGTTTACTTTCATCTATATCGATGCATGTATTATCTACACTAAATGTGCCAAAATAATGTGGCTTCCAAAATATATTAATTTTTTACTCCTTGTCGAACAACCAAATCGATGGAAGACATCATTTGGAATCATGGAATTGGTTTGATAAAATCCTATAAGAATGAGGTATTATCATCCATAATCTGTCTGGGATGCTGAGAGGGAATCATTTTAAACAATCATGTGATATAATTGAGGAAAATATGTTGTGGGTTAAACACATGTAGCTCAAATATGGAAGTTCTTCCATAGAGAAATCATGACCCTCTTATATCCATCGAATAGTGTATCCCTATATTATTACTCTGCATCAAATATGCTTGTTGGATCATTGGTAAGGGAGTTATAAGGTAATATAATAAGAAGTAGGTAGGAATGACGCTCAGTATTCTAGGTTGTCCCACTCTAGATATCTCTTTTATTGGGGAAAGTGAACACCTTGGATTCATTAATGAAACCCTAGATGAGAACTATGTGTCTATTCATGATAATATTCATCTTAATAATGATCCCAAAAAGTATGTATTTAAGGTTTCCTCTATAGGTGTTTTCTTAGTTAGAAAATTATTTAAAATTCAGGTGAACGTGAATGACCAGGATGTGTGGGAGGAGAAAATGTGTTGCAAGTAAACACCATCAAAATTCAATTTCGTATTATGGAATATCAGGAAAATGAATCTTCCAATAGTGGAAAAAATAAAGTGCATTGGATTATACATGGATTCCAAATGCCACTACTACAGTGAGACAAATAGAGAGTCAATCAGTCACCTATTTTTGGAGTGTGATTGGGTCAAGATGGTGTGGAGTTCATTTTGGAGATTCATATGGTAGATCGTGTGGGAGGTTTTGCATGTTTACTTCCTCCAATTCTAGTTTCAAGGTATATATAGTTTAGTATTGAAAGGAAGGATAATTCCATTATTCATGCAGTAGGCTGCTAGTGTATTTGGTCATATAGAAATGAAGCTCATCACAAGGAAGATATAAGCACTAGTACTGGTATTATTTTTAGAACAAACAACCTATTTCTAGAACTTGCTATGATTTTTAACAATAGGGAGTATTATCCCTCTTTCCGAGGTCACTTGATTATTATTCCAAATCTATTTAGTTGTGTGACTCAAGGGCAGTGAGTTCGGAGGCTCCCCCCAATAGGGTCTGATGTTCAACACTATTGGTTACTGACTTTCGTGTAGTATGTGTGGAGTGGTAGGTTCTCATGGACAAGTGGGGCTTGGTGGTTTTGGTATTTTTAGGTGTTCTTAGAGATGGTGATTCACTGCAAGCTGAAGTGAAGGGCATGGTTATAGGACTTTGGTTATGAAAGAAGTGGGATTTTAGTCATTATGTAGTGGATATAGACATTCTGGTTCTCTACCTTGAACTGCATGTAAAAGGTAGCATTCTTTGGTTCATTGAGTAATCTATTTGAAATGGAAAGGTATTAGTGGATAGTCTTGTATAAATTATTAACATGTGGCATGAAGGGAATATAGTTGATGAATTTGTATAATCTAAGGTAACTCATGATTAATGGATATAATGTTTCACTAGACTAATCTCCTTTCTTCTTGATGGGATTAAATTTGTTAATGCAGACACTCTGGGCTTACACAATTACAGTCCCCCCTGATGCTCAACCCTAGGTAGTTTCTTTATAATTTTTATTGGTAATACAATAAATGGTTTTTGATAATAATATCGAATGAAATTAGTGTCTTTTTTAAAAACTACGAACCTATACCAATGGAATAATAACTTGACCATTAGACTAGTAACATGACTATTAGGAAAAGTATTCCATCCAATATAATAAAAATTTCATATATCAAATTATATATAAAACTTAGGTATCCTATGAATGTAAATATTATATATTTATTTGACAACATAAGTTAAAAAATGTTTTAAAAATGGTAATTTAATTGTTGGTATTTTGTAGGTCATAAATATTTAATTAAAATTTTATAATTACTATTATAATTTAAAATAAAATATATTTTCATAAAATGTATTCAAAAATTATAATTTTGTTTTATTATGTGTAGAATATAATTTTATTTATTTTTTATTACATTTTCAAGGTGATAGAAAATCCATTTTAATTTTAAAATATGTATTTTTCATGTAAATTATGAATTTTATTAAAAATTAAATTTCTTATATTATGAAAATTATCTTCATAAAATGGATTTTAATTAAACACATATAATAATATTTAGCATTAATCATTGTTATTTTTCTGATAATGTTGAATTTTTTGTGAATGGTAAAATAAGAAATTTTATTATAAAAACAAAATACATGAATTAGTATGACATAGATAATATATGTATTATGTAAGCTTAATGTCTAGAATCCTACTTCAATATATTAATATATTTAGTGATAATTATTAAAATATTCATAGTCTAGATCCAAAAAACAAAACTAATGAATAGAATAATAATAAAACACCCATATCCTCCACTATAAATATCATCGATCCCCACCTATTCTCCTCACCCCTATCAAGCTTTAATACTTGTACATATTCTACTCAAGTACCTTCCCAAGACCTGTCTCCATGTAAAGACCTGGAATTTCTATGTAATATTATTTTAAAATAAATGGGAATTTTTTGAGTCTGTGAAATTGACGGTGCGTGATTTCGAGGCCTGATGTGCCCGGAATCAATTTCTCATGTTTTGTTCGAGTACGTTCATTAAACGTATGAGCTGGTTTTTATAAATTTTGAACTGGTTCTCAGAATTGAAATCCTAGGGTGCTGTTGAACTCACATCGCTAGAATTAACATAAAGAGACTTTCACCTAAATGACAGTAGGATGATGGTGAAAGTTAGTTTTTTGGGTTTTTTTGAAAGAATAAAATAAAAATAAAAGTGTGTGACATTTTTATTTTTATTTTCAACACCCATGTGGGTGTTGGGAGGTGGGGTCCACTAGAACTAAAACTCCATGTGGATGTTGGACTTGGGGACCACCAGACCTTAACCTCCCATGAGGAGTTATGGTGGTGGGGACCACCACACCTTAAAATCCCATGAGAGGTTATGGTGGTGGGGCCACTTAAGGACTAAACCTCTTGAACCCCCCTCTCAATGGGGGAGGAAACCTCTCAACCCCTCGTTAATGTGGACGAGCCTCTTGAATTCTACCACATTAATTAAACAACCCCACCACTTTAATTATACAAACCTAGTTAATTGGATTGACCACTTTTTAAATAAGTAACAACATCATAGGAATTTTGGAAGGTTCCTAATAAATGAACTGTCATAAATTCCATGATCATTATGTAACTTCTCACCACTCATATATATATAGATCTTGGGAGGAGGATTTGGGACAGATTCTCTAAGTGATGATGTGGTGGTAAAGTGATGCGCCACCCAACACTTGGAGGTTTACACTCTCCAAAAAAGAACGCTCCACCAATGAATAACGTCAACTACCTTTGGGATTCTTCATTAGGACATCTTCTGATGTGGGATGTCATCACCTACGACGAATCAACGTCCATCTTTTCCCATCGACGTCGTCTTCTCCCTCGCAGACTTCATTGAAGAAAAACCCAAGGCAGGGGTTTAATTTTATTTTTATCTTTTCCCATGTTCTCCCCTAATTTTCCTTGTGCGTGTTGGGAACAAAAATTGAATAAGATTATGTTTTGATGTTCATCGATTATGCTTCATTATATGTGAACCATTATTTACCACTCTAAACGTGGAGGGTGAAGGCCAAACTAACATGGCCCAAACCCTTCGTCGTTCTTATTTGTGTTGTTCTTTGGAATGATGGGAGATGACGAAGGTGATGAGGGAAACAATGTTGCCACCCACAATCACTATGACCCATGCCGCCCCCGCGGCATTCAGACCCCCCGGCCTAATTGGTTGTGTGCACTACGCCGCCCCATGCCGAGCCAGCTCCACGCCCCGACTCGTGCCACCCAATGGCCATACAGCATCAGCCACCTGTGCCCCTCGCAGTGTGCCATTCTCCCATTCCCCTCGTGGCACCCCAGTGGCCCGCACCGCTCGGGGTGCCCTGGCCGCCCGTGCCCCTCGAAGAACCCTGGCCGAATCGGCCCCACCACGACCCTTAGAGCCGCCCAGATAGTGTCAGCCTCATGGTGCCCTCCTGGCCGAACCATCCTCGTGGTTCCCTCATGCCCAAGCCGCTCTGAACTGAGCCCCATGCAGCCCTCCAGGATGAACTGGCATGGAGCGTCTGAGTCAAGCCATCCTCACGGCGCCCTCTAGGCCGATCCGCCCACAAGGTGTCCTTCGGGTCGAACCACCCTCAGGGCCAACTTGGACGGGCCCAGTGGGCTGGTTTGAACCCAACTGGACGAACCACCCAATGTGTTGGTCTAGACCCAACGGGTCAGGCCTGGTCGACCCAAAAAGGGTCGGCCAATGCGGGTCAGTCCTACTGGGTTGGATCGGACCCAGTCCCACCACAACCTTTTTTTCTTCATTTGTCAATAACTTTTTCACCAGATGTCTGTTTGACGAACTGTCAGCGACGCTTGAAATTTGTTAGCTAGACGGTCCCATTGAGTATACACTTAGTAGGTTTTTGGGTATAGTTGAGGTATGGTCAGGTTGGATCGAGCATGAATCCAACCAGGCCCCCAGGACTAAAAGGCTAATAACTCACAGACCGAGCATCTGTTTGACGTTTCGTCTATTGAATTGAGATCCCTATGAATTGGAAGTACCTTTGAGATAATTCTTAGTCGTACTTCTTGACAGTTGGTGTATCGAACAGTAGCTCATGGGGCAGATCCTCCCAGAGATGAGCAAGCATAGTGTAGGGACGTAGTAGCTGGTTGAGACTTTATGACTGTGGACCTTTTCGACTCAGAGTGAATTGCAAGAGCCTAGTGGTGAGTGCCTCTATGTGACACGGTAGACCCACAACGGGGAGATGAATCTATGTGACAAGACAGACCAACGATAATCGATAAGAGATGTACCCCAACAGGCAACGAGGGGGGGAACCTTGTATGTGATGTGGCAGACCCACGATACTCAAAAGGAAGAGTAACTCAGCGATTCATGACTAGACGAGCCCATTGGGGAGCTCCTTATATGTGACGTGTAAGACCCATCATGGGGAGAACCACTATGTGATGTGGAAGACCCACGGTACTCGGAAGTAGGATTACCTCAACATGCTCAGTTGGGAGCGCCATGGTGACATAGCAGACCCACAGTACTCGATTGGAGGAGTACCTTAGTAGTCGAGGTGTTCTATGATGTGACTAGGGATGTTAATTGATACTACCCATAGAATATATCGTGGTGTGAGATGAGTCAGTAGCTTTTTGTTTTCCTTATGATTGAGATTGATTACTTGATAACCTAGGTATATGAATGGTCATATACCTAAGTAGGGTTATATATTGAATTCATACTTGTGGTTTATCCTTGATTGTTTTTTAGAGACCTTTAGGGTCTCAGGGTCCCTAATTAGTATCTTTATACTCACCACTGCACGGGCATTTCCCACACCTCCTTGTTTTGGATGCAGATGGCGTATATTGCTGATCGAGGCATAGACTACCAAGACTGGACGATACCCTGAGGTGGACCATACGATGAGTCAGTACATGGTGGAGGCGGACGGACGCGGAGTGCTGAGGAGGCAAGATGTCCATACCCATCAGGTAGGATCTATGGGGGAAAACCTAAAAGCTTCTTTTCAGCTTTTAGTTGATTTTTCTTTTTCAGTCTTACATGTACTTTCAAGTTGATCTTGTATTCTAGCCCCTTTTTTACTTTCAACACTCTTTGTTATAAAGTTTACATGGTGATTTTTACAGCTGTGTGATTTCTTGTGTGTGTGTTCACATGTTATATAGGAAATTCTTTCCCAATTTTAGGGAATTACACCTTTTGAGCTAGTCTCCATCCCCTGGCCTATAGAAGGCGAGCTTGAGGTAGTCACGACATGGGCCCCGTGGTATGGGTCATGAAAAATTGGTATCAGAAGAGTGGGTTCTACCACAAAACTTAGGACTCTGATCTTTTATGTGAATAAATAGTGTTATGTGAAGTGATTGTAGTTTTCGGTTCATGTAGTCCAGTGTTAGTGCAGTGGCTGATGTATCCATACACCAGGACCCTGACTTCTGATTTCTGACTCAGTGCAAAAAACACTTATTGCATGTTTGTTTTAAAGAGTTTTTTGTGATTTCTTATGTCAGCTCACCAGGTCACCTCACCATGTATAACTTTGGACTATGTTGCATCTGTTTCTTTTAGGATGAGTCCACATAGACAGATGGCTACAGTTTCAAGAGTTGTATGCACAGATATCCCACCGATCAATGAGGCTTCACTTTGGGGCCCTCTTCCAATAGAGGCACTAGAGGAGGAACCAGTGGTACCATTATCCGTTGAGTCACCGATGCCTCCAGCCCCTACAGTTGACGGTGCATGTAGATTGATCACATTTCATGTGTTCCTAGGAAAGAGGCCCCCTAGGTTCATGGGAGAGATAGACACACAGGTGGTTGAGGATTTTCTTGAGGCTGTGGTGAGAGTTTTCCAACTTGTAGGGACACTAGTAGACCTCATGGTTATTCGTGCTTCTAGCCTTCTACAAGCAGTAGAGGGAAGATTGTAATGCTTGATGCTCTAAGTTTATGATGAGATGACGCTTCTCTGGATAGGCTTCATGATCCTGTTTCAGGTAGAGTTTTTCCCAGCGACTCATTATGTAGTGCACATATAAGAGTTGCTTTGTTTACTGCAGGGCATCATGACTGTAGCCCAGTACTCTGCGAGGTTTACTGACCTCTCATGATACTCCACAGATATGGTGCAACACCCTTTCATTAGGGCCTAAACCTTCGAGTAGGGTCTTAAGAGGTAATTCAGGGATATTATGATCTCACTCAACATCCCGATGCTGGCGGGGGTGTTAGAGAGAGCCCTATTTGTGGAGAGTTTCCTTGTTGAGCAAGAACCAGAAGCAAGAACTAATACCAGTCATCACACAGTGGAGTCTTCTATAGCTGGATGTAGACATTCATCATAGTGTTCCAAGAGGACCAGAACTATGGGTGGACGACCTCATGATTCAGGTGCCTGTTAATCTTTTATTTCCACTACCCTTGTTTGGAGCTCGGAGATTCCAATGGAGCTGTTGGCTCGATCCATATGTCTAGAGACTCCTACAGGAGCACATTCGATGATTATGAACTCGTGCCAGCAGTGAAAGATTACTCAAGAAGGCGAGAGCTTCGGCTGGGATCTCTTAGTAGTGGCATTGAGGCCTTACAACGTCATCATGGGTATGGACTGGTTATCAACATTCCATGATTAGATAGACTATTTTAGGCGAAAAGTGTGGCGTGTCCACACATATGGGACCAGGTTTATATTCTCCAGTGAGAAGGGAGCCTTTACAGTGCATGATAGATTTACCTGGGGGAGGGTGTAGAAGATCACTCATCAGTTGGCTAGCCTCACCCTCATAGAGGTTGATGTGGAAAGTCCTAGTTATCATGTTGTGGTGGACCATTAAGAGAATGTCTTCCATGATGATGTATCTGGTCTACCTCCTCACAGAGAGGAGGAAATTTACATTGATCTATAACCCAGGACGACACTGATATCTATACCAGCATATCGGGTGGCACCTATGGAGCTTCGTGAGCTTCGGGTACAACTAGGGGATATGTAGGGGAAGGGATTCATCCGGCCCAGTGTTTCTCCCTGGGGAGCCCCGATTCTATTCTCCAAGAAGGCAGATGGGTGCTTGAGACTTTTTGTTGAATATTAGTTCCTGAACCAGGTGACCGTGAAGAACGAGTACCCACTCCCGTGGATTGACGACCTCTTTGATAAGCTGAAGGGAGCACAGTGTTCATGGGACTCAGGAATATGATCATTCAGAGATACCTTTATTGCTTCATAGTAGTCTTCATCGACGACATTCTAATATATTGGACTACTGAGGAGGAGCGTGCCTACCATTTGTGGGTAGTACTGGACACACTCCAAGAGAACCAGCATTAGGGTAATCTCTCGATGTGCATGTTCTGGATCTGAGAGGTTCACATTATTGTTCATGCCATCTCGTAGGCTAGAGTTGTAGTAGATCCAGTGAATATTGTAGCAGTACTTTCTTGGGATCCACCACTAGGTGTGGCGGAATTACGTTGTTTCTTGGGGTTGGTTGGATACTACCATAGGTTTTTACAATATTTCTCTAGAGTTGAAGCACCACTATCATCCTTGACGATGAAGGGGCAACCCTTGGTGTCGGTGGAGAGATTCCAACATATATTTCAAGAGATGAGGATGTAGATGACTAGTTCCCCCATCTTGATGCTTCTAAAGGAGGGAATATGGTACATAGTCTACTATGACACATAAGGGACCAGAATCATATGTGTCTTGATGAAGGAGAGAGAAATGATCACATATGGATCTCGACATCTGAGACAGAATGAACAGAACTTCGCTACCCATGACCTGGAGTTAGTAGCAGTGGTCTTCACCTTAAAGATGTGGTTGCACTATCTTATGGGTGAACGTTTTATAGTGTACTCTAATCAGAAGAGTCTCAGTTATACCATCTCTCAGAAGGACCTGAACCTGAAATAGTGACATTTTCTTGAGTTACTCCAGTACTATGACTTCAACATAATCTATACTCTTGGTAGGGGGAACGTTGTTGCAGATGAACTTAGTAAGATATCTGGTATAAAACTTTTTAGTGAGGCGACAGAGAAGCTTGCCTCTTTTTATATATCGTTTGTGGATACTGATGTGGAAACCATTCTTTAGTCTCTTACAATCACCCCTACTTCTTCATCGAGTCAGGGAGGCGTAACATGGGGATGCTGACTTCAAGACATGACGTGCTCAGATATAAATTGGAAAAGAACCTGATGGATTTTTTGAAGGGTGGGAGCACGTCATCCTCTTCATAGGACGTACAATGGTACCCGTGACACTTTAGGAGGAAGTGTTGTTTGATTTCTACATATCCCCTCTAGCTGTACATCCATGAGTGGGGAAGATGTACAAAGATCTCCGAAGTCAAAACTGGTGGCTGGGAATGAAGAAAATAGTCAAAGAGTTTGTCTCTCAATGCCTCACTTGTTAGCAAGTGAAGGCGGAGGATCAGGTACCGACATGCTTGGTTCATCCTTTAGAGGTCACAAAGTGGAAGTGGGATGGGATATAGATGGAAATCATGATGGTTCATCCACGTACATCTAGGGGAAATGACTCGATTTGGGTGATCGTAGACCGACTCACCAAGTCAGCCCACTTCCTACCGATTGGAGAGTAGGGTTCAGTAGAGATCATGGGACATCTATATGTGAAAGAGATTGTGCGGATACATGGAGTACCCTCAATGATTGTCTTTGATAATGACGTAAAATTTACTACCCAACTATGGAAGGGGTTGCAGGAGACTTTCGGGATGCATCTTCCTTTGAGCATCGCCTTCCATCATCAGACAGACAGTCAGAATGAGCAGACCATTTAAACCCTTGAGGACATACTGTGTTCTTGTGTCCTGGACTTCAGTCATAGCTGGGAGGATCAAATACATTTGGTGGAGTTTGTATACAAAAAAGGTTATCACTCCACCATAGGAATGGAACCTTTTTATGAGTTATACGGGCCACCATGTAGATCACCTTTATACTGGACTGACCTAGGGGAGTAAACACTAGTGGGACCAGGGATGGTACATGCTATCACAGAGAAGGTTTAGGTCATCTAGGAGTGGATGAAGACTACACAGAGCAGGAATAAGTCATATGGCAACAAGTGACAGAAACCACTACAGTTTGAGGATAGCGATCATGTCTTTCTAGGGGTATCACCCCGACGAGGTCTACATAGATTTGGATGAGAGGACAAGTTAACTCCGAGGTTCATCAGACCTTCTCAGGTCCTCAGCACGGTTGGAGAGGTGGAATAACACTCATCTCATCCAGCTCAGTTGCACCGGGTGCACGACATCTTCCACGTATCCCAGCGAAGGAGATACGTGCATGATCCTTCCCACATCATTGACCACATCGAGTATGACCTCGACGATGGGGTGACTTTTTCAGAGGTTCTAGTTGATATTGAGGATCAATAGGAGTAGGTCTTTCGTGGATGGTCGATACCTCTGATGCGCGTTCACTGGCAGTATAAGAACCTAAAGGAGAGCACATTGGAGTAGGAGGCTCAGAAGCATGATCAATACCCCCACTTGTTTACCTAGTTTGAGTTGTGTCTTACGTGGATGTAGATCCCTGAGGTGGGTAGAATGTAAAGACCTAGAATTTCCATATATATTTTTTAAATAAAAAGACAATTTAAGAGTCTGTGAAAATTGACAGTGGGTGATTCTGAGGCCTAGTGTGCCCGGAATCAATTTCTGAATTTTTTTCGGGTACGTTCAGTAAACATACATGCGGGGTTTTAAAACTTTTGAACTGGTGTTTAGAATTGAAATCTGAGGGCACCATTGAACTCGAAACGCTGGTATTCTCTTAAAGAGACTTTCACCTCGATGGTAGTTGGTCTCGGGTGAAAGTTAGTTTTTTGGATTTTTCATGAATGAATACAATAAAAATAAAAGTGTCTGACATTTTTTTTATTTGCAACACCCATGTGGGTTTTGGGAGGTGGGGTCTAGTAGAATAAAACCTCAACATGGATGTTGGAAGTGGGGACCATCAGACCTTAACCTCCCATGAGAGGTTATGGTGGTGGGTACCACCACACCTTAACTTCCCATGAGAGGTTATGGTGGTGGGGACCACCCGATGCCTAAACCTCTTGACCCCCCTCTTAATGGGGGAGGAAACCACTTAACCCCTCTTTAATGTGGATGAGCCTCTTGACATCCTCTATATTAATTTAGCATACTCAACACTTTAAATTTTCCAAACTATTTAATTGGATTTAACCCTTTTTAAATTAATTAAAAGAATCGTAGGAATTTAGGAAGGTTCCCAATAAATGAACTATCATGAATTCCATGATCGTTACATACCTTATCCCCTCTCCTATATATATAGAGCTTGGGATGTGGATTTGGGACAAATTCTCCAGGAGACGAAGCACTGGTAAAGTAAAATGACACCCAACACTTAGAGGTTTACGCTCTCCAATGAAGAATGCTCCACCAACGAAGAATGCCGACCTCCTTCGAGCTTCTTCCTCAGGATATCTTCCGATGTGGGATGTCATCACCTGTGACGAATCGACGTCCGTCTTTTCCCAATGACTTCGTCGTCTCCCTCAATGACTCCATCAAAAAATTACCCGAAGAAGGGGTTTAATGCTATTTGTTTATCTTTTCCCATGTTATCTCCTTATTTTACTTGTGTGGGTTGGGAATAAACATTTCAAAAGATTAGGGTTTAATGTTCATCATTTATGCTTCTTTCTTTGTGAACCTTTTTCTACAACTCTAAATGTGGAGGGCATGGGAAAAACTAACATGGCCCAACCCCTCTGTCGTTCTTCATTATGTTATTCTTTGGAATAAAGGAAGACAACAAAGTCGACGAATGCAACGACGCCACCACCCACGATTGTATATTCCTTGTAGAAACAATCAGTCAATCTGAATGAACTGTTTGCTGAAACATAATGTGCAGATATAGGGGAGGAATGCACAGAACAACCAATGAAATTGAACATGAGATGGATCATGTCAGTTATCTTGATAAACATGTTCACTTGTATCATGATTGAAGGGAACTCGGTTATGGTGCCTTAGTATGTCTATTAATTACGTAAAAACCCTATACGAGTCATCCCAATCACCATAGACCTTCAAAATTGCCTTCTGATTCACCATCCATGCCTTATTATAGGAAATATTATAACTGAATTTTTATTGTATCATCTCTTGTAAAAGCGTTGTAGGGACATCTTGTAAGGTCCTAATCATCTCAATGACAATGAATGAAACAAATTCTACATCTAATGAGTCATGATCTTCTGTCAGGCTTGGCTAAATGCAAGTATGAGCTGTCTCAATCCTCCCGAATCTCTGACCTCCAATTGCAATGTTTAGAATCACCCTCTAGAAGAATCTACAATCATCCCCATAATTATCACACCATATGATATATTTACTATGGACTAATTCCTAAACTACAGACTCTTAGTTTTTCACAATGTGAAATGTCTTTAGCATGATTTTTAATGCATCTTTTTAAAGGAAATTCCTTCCACTATATAGGGTTTTTCCCAGTACACTAAACATATATGGTACATATCTTGGAAGCATAGATGTCACTGTCAGAACATTATAGTCAAATTCAGGAACATGTGTCATTGCATCTGACCAAGATTAAAGGAGTGGTGGATGGTTTATTATTGGTCGAGGTTTCTGTACAACTAAGGAATTTCTAGAAACTTATTCCTAACTTTTGTTTCTACCTCATCAATAGAAATATTGTCGCCATCTATTCCATCATTAGAATACTCCTCCTTTAAAATCAGTGTGACAATTATATTCGGTAGATCATATAGTTTTTCCTCTTCTGTATCATTTGGAATAGGATCAATTTCATGGGGTGGACCATCTTAAATTTCACTTTTATGTATGGTACTTCATACTATTGGACGTTGTTATTTTACAGTAGAAACATCTATATATATCTCTATCAAGGTAACATCTGACCACTAAGAAAATAAAGTTATTTGATGGACCCACTGGGCTTCAGGAACCATTGGAAAAGATGTATGCCACATTACTACTGGGAATAAAAAATATCTATATCTCATAGAGTTAATCTCTTGATCATGTCCCAGATTTAAGAAATAAAAAATTCTATAATTATCATCACTTAATATTACACAATCATCTGTACTAACCACTATTATTGGTTGTGTACTGTAAGAATCTCTTTGCTTAGTTTGTATGAATCCTCATTATAGTACACATAGGAAAACATGACTCTATATGTTGAAAATGATTGTTGATCAAGATTATGATACTAAAACTACAATTTAAAATGATGGTTGACCATATAATATTTATTAGAATTTAATTTCAGGACCTATTTTTATACCCTAAAATATGATAGTAAATTTTCATTATATTATTGTTTATTAGAATATATGTCACCGAATGTTTTTTTAACTGAGGTAAAAAAAAGGGAAACATAAAATTAGTTTATTATTTGATGATAAAATGAAAATTATGATCATATAATTTTATATGGAGAAGAAAAAAGTCCTTAAATAACAAATGAATGCTTTACATCATACAAAAATGCCTCGATGATCTTTAATAAAACATGGTTTGGATGTGATGAGCCTCACATCGAAAGTGTGGTAAAATAGAGCTTATTTTCACATAGTGGCTTAATAACATCATCAAAAGATATGTATTTAACTTTAGACATCTGAAAATCATTCATCCTTCTATCTGCATATTATAGAGGTTAACTTAGATATTATTTTAAAACTGAAATATTTACAAAAATATATAGTAAAATAAATATCCATTGAAGATGAAATTAAGATATCAATTGAAAATAGGATGGATTTTACCTCATGTTTGAAGTGAGGCTCGTCACATCTAAACTAAATTATATTGAAAAGTGATAGTATATTTCATGTATGTTGTAAAGCATTCATGTGTTGTTTAATGTTAATGTTCTTCACCATTTAACTTTATATAATCATAAGTATCATTTTATAATAATTATATGTATTTATTTTGTAATCATATGTTATTCATTAATTAAGATATATTTAATAATTACTAATAATAACTATTCATTAGAAACTATATAGTCTTTATTACACTAAAATATGGTAACATTTTATTATATCCTAATGTATGATACTAATGTTTCTTAGTACAGTTTTTACTAAGTTATTAATTCTCTAATCACTAGTAAATCATACTAAGGTATTCATTAGTTAATCATTCTCCAATAACTATATAATCATTACTTATTAATTCATTATTCAGATGATATTAATTAGTTAATTATTAGTATCTTATCATTATAAGGATTGATTTTTTAATCATCAGTTATTCATTAATTATTCTATACATAAGCCTTACTAATAATAATTATTATTTATAAAATATATATAACAAATTAACCTACTTAGTAAATGAAATATTTAAAACAAAATAAAATGATTTCAATTACTCATAATAATATTCATTATTTTAGGGATTTGTCCATGTCCATTTCATTTTATATTCTCATATTTTTTATTTTATCATTGATAAATATAGTATTTTGGTTTTTATTTTCATAGTTATATTAGTATTTTTTAAGAAAATATGATTCATATAAACAGTATCCTCAAGGAGTGTCAAACCAGGAGTCCATAATAACCCATTTACGTGGACCAATTCCCATTCGAGTCTACCACTAGGTACATCTGTGATAGATACACATCCACTTGTTTGTATTCAGACATGGATTTGATTGCATAGATAACCACATTATCTTTATGCTAAAAGTTTATTATAATATTTAATCCTAAGGAATTATCTACATAATCTATTCATAATCATTACTAAAAATAATTATTATTTAAAACAATATATAACTAGTTAAACTACTTAATAAATAAAATAATTAGAACTAACTAAACTATGTAAAAATTAATTATTTAAAAGTAAAAATATATTAAATAAATATCAAAAATTAATAAAAAATACCTCCAAATGTTGATTCACAAAAAACTGGGCTTTTTATTGGACCACTGACTCCACTGAACATGGAAAGGTGTTATTTTAAAGAGAGAACTAGTGTAATGATTAGAGATCAAGGTAAATGAAAGTTCGGAGAGGGGGACGTGTGCCCTTTTATAGGGTGTTGAGGGAAAGTCATCATTGGCGGTGTCGTCGTTCGCCATTACGTAATGAGAAATACAGAACCTCAAGGACACCTTTTCCATGTCATCAATCTAGCCAAAACATGGATGGGAGGGAAATCAGTAGCAATTATGCCACATTTTCTGTACATTTTAAACAAAAAAAATTAAACCTACTCATTCTTTAATAAAATTTGAAAACACATTAAAAAAACATGATGCAAGTATGATGGGATATGAACGTTTCTTCGGTCCCCAAGTTGGTGTACATTTGGGATCTCATTGGGTATCCCAACGGAGTAGTAGCAGGTGAAGTGGAGGATTGGAAACAACCCGTCATGAAAAAGAGTTGTGTGATACATCATTCACTAAAGAAGCCACTTTTGACGAGAATAGCTGACCACGTTGAATGGGACAGCTAAAATCAAGTATATGGCTAGTTTCCAAGAACACTCCCACATCAATGTTAGGAATAACAGGGTGCTTCAATGCTAAAGTTGGGGTACATTCAGGATCTCCATGCTTGGATACCCAATGTGAGTGTTCCAAAAAGTAGTAGACTGCTGGAAACTACCTATCATGAAAAGAGTTGTGCGATACTCCCTTCACTATAGAAGCCTCTATTGAAGAGAATCATTGACCACATATAATGTCAGGTGTCATTGTATTCTCTGATATCGGGGTTGGGGTCTATTTATTTAAGTCCTTCTTTAATTGGACTACAATCATCTATCTCCTTAACATCTTCATTATAATCTATCTGCATGGAGGGGTACAATAATCCCAATGGAATAGTGGCACATTGAAAACTTTTCCACCACCGTTAAATACTTACATCCTCCAAATTTTCCTATTATTTATGATTTTCCCTCACCAAACATTACACACATCCTTTAATAGCTATAAATGCTGCATATTAAAGTATTTTATTTACTACAAGAATTAATATTGATGTACACAACCCTATTTATTTAATTATTATTAATTCATTGTCTGAATATCAAAAAATTATTAAAACTATTGATTTTTATAAGGATTATGAATATTGTTCATGTTACATTTCTAGATGAAATCAAAATTCTAATTGGATTAAATTAAGCATTATTCATTAAATGAGGATTTATTTTTAAATGGTATTAAAATTATGAAATATATTTGTTTTGGTTGATATCATTTCTTTCAGAGAGATAAATTTATTTTCAAATTAAAAATATTAGACACCTCCATAATTAAACTTGTTTGGGTTGTTAAAATAATGTTTCAAAATATAATATAGTTTGTTTAAAATAATGAGTTAAAAATTAAATGGGTAATACATGTTGATTTTAAATCAATAATCTAAAATTTAACTCATATTAACATTTATACACCTATTAATTTATCTCTCTATATATTTGTAATCTTTTCGTTTTTTATTTAACCACTCGTAATGGAAAAGTTTTTTTGTCGATCTTACCACCAATATAGAACACTACATAGGTGGACGATTTTCCCTTTAAGGTTTTCTAATATTTTTATATAATAAAATGTCTTTAGGTTTCATTTAATTTCGTAACTAGGTTTAACAATCTCCAAATAAAGCAGCACATTATAAAGGATGCCAAAAATGCCACATCATGTGTCATTTCCCCTCGTACCCCCAATTCCAATGCCCCCCAATTCCTCCACCCCATTTCCAATATATATAAATATTTATTTAAAAATATAAATAAATACATGTGTATATATATATTATTACATATTAGTAATGATTAATTAAATTTTCATATATTAATAAATGTTATTAATGAAATTAATTACAATCAATAAGAATAAAAAATGAAAATAATAATACTAATAAAGTAGTTATAAATATAATTAAGAATTAATATTAATTATATTATTTCATATTAATAAAGGGTCTAATAGTAAATATGATATAATTTTTTTAGTAAATAATAATTATATATTTAAATATTTATAGTAATTGCTTAATAAATATGAATAAAAATATTAATTATAGCACTAATTAAATTGATTCATATTAATTATACCAAGAATGTTTGGGGCAAAGCCTCATTTTATTACTAATTTTATTATTACATATTAATTATAGCAAAATCCATGCCCACATCCAAAAGGAAAAAACAGCAACTAGAGCATCATCATAATCATGATCTGTGTTATGACTCGAATCATCACATATTGACAATATTGTTACATATTGAGTATATTATTAAATACTAATTATATTATTAAATATTAATTATTTTATTATATATTAATTATATTATTACTTAGTAATATAGAAGTTAATATAAATTATCTTTTTACATTTTTAATAAATATTAATTATAGTATTACATATTTAAAATAATTATATTAATAAATATGTATAAAAATATTAATTATAATATTACATGTTAACTATATAACTACATATTAATTATATTATTACAGATTAATTACATTATTAAATATTAATTATATTATTACATTTTAATTATTTCATATATGTACATATATGTTCATATATATATATATTTGTGTGTATATTCATACATTTATTTTTTATAAGTATAATAATATATTTTTATAAATATAATTTAAATATGAATATAAATATATTAGATTTATATTTAATATAATTATAAATATTTGTAACAAAATATATTAATATTTTTTAAATATTATGTAATTAAAAAATATATTTATATTTATATAATAATAAATATTTACTTATAGAGATAGATTTATAAATATATAATTATAAATATATTTATAAATATATTTATATTTATATTAATTTATTATATAAATAATTATAAATATATATTCCTAAATTTGAATTTATTTATTATTTTTTATGATATTATTTATAATATTATTTATAATTTTTTTAATGATAAAGAATATATCTTAAGTCCGCTAATAAATAAAATTATCCAAAAATAAGTTAAAATTTATATGCTTTCAGGTGGTTCAGTGTAAATATATACACAATTATCATTATATATAATAATAAATGTATATTTATAAATATGAATTTATTTATATATATATACATATAATAAATATAATTATAAATCAATTTCAATTAATAAATATTTATAATTATATAAATATATATCAAAATGGTTCTATAAGGCATCCGAGCCAGCTCCTACCAAATTTTATTAAAAAAGTAAAAGAGAAAGAAAAATAGAAAGAAAATGGAAGGGCTTAACAGCCGGAAAGCCCACATCCATCAATAGATGTAATATATCAGGGATAACTATAATTGTGATCAGAATTTGTATCATTATCTCCAGCATCATTGGTCGATATCTATTGCGACGACATATTCTGTTTCTTGAAAAGAACAATGTACTTATCCTTTATAATTTCTTTCTCTTGGGTTAGTTGAGCACTTGATCGACCTTCCCCTCACACTACATCCCCAACCTCCTGACCACATCCATGACCATGGTTTCTTGGGTGTCTACCTCATCTCCAAGATCACTCATGTAAAAGCTCATCATTAAGTTGATCAAAGCTATTAACAGGTTCTATATCCATTGGCTGGTCATGCTTTGGTTTATATGGGGTAGATTTCCTTGGAATCAGAATTCCCTCATTGTCCACACATTTCCCTTTATCATTTCATGATTTCATTAGCACATAATTATCCTTGCTTCACTCCTTGATATTTTTATTCTCAATGAACTCCAAACATTCAACAAAAATATAGATCAAAACAACAACATGAGAATTCCCATACTAAGATCATCATGCACTGCCCCCACCCGCAGTTAGTGTTATATCACCAAAAATAATAGAACAAGTCATCCTCTTATCATAGACATGCGTAAGAGGTGTAGAAACCTTTTTAACCTGCATATTCAGTTCAATAACAAATTGTCCCATAGATGGGTCCTCAACAACCCCTTCAGTATGCAGGACTTGATCTTTCCATGCACTTGTTCCAGCATCATAAATCTTCAACTTCCCAAAAAATGACACATAGTCACTAATCTAGAACAAATTGTCATTAAAATCATTTCCCACAATATCATGTGCCTCCTTTCGAGTAGCATCATCCACTAGAAGATCCTTCCCAATATCAGGGACTATATTGACCAGTCTAGATCCCAAACCAGTAGTCTGCTTACCGTTTGCTGATTTTTTCCTCGTTTCAAATGAGAATTTTTTCATGATGACGCAGAGATCAGTACCTACACACCATCATCCTTTTATAAGTGCTACTTGTGTCTAAACCACCAATCTTAGATGTTTGCATGCTACTTAGGGCTGGAAAACCTCACATACGCTGGCGGTATCCCATCCTTGTCAGCTCCTAATATATTGCCACCAACCCATGATTCCCTTGTGACTCTAAGTCACTCACATCCACCAGCATGGGTAGCTGGTCATCCCAAACTAGTTATAATAAAAAACTTTCCATACTCAGACCACCAGAGATGCCTTTGTGGATAAGAATATTTTATATGGTAGGATGGATCAGCCTGCTTGCATCTCTGATGTTCATAATGGAGCCTGATCAAATGGGAGTTATATGCTGGTATTGTCCTTGTGTTGGGGGTATGTTCAGGATCTCCTTGGGTAACCCAAGGTAGTGTTCCCAGGCGAAGTGGGAACCTAAATATTTCTCATCACGATAATATTTGTGTGATATATCCATCATTGAAGAATCCAATTTTGAAAAGAATCACCCACCACGTTGAATGGATTATATAAAACCCAATATATGACCAGTTTCCATGAATTGTATTGCGTCAATGCGAGGCACATCATGGTGCTCCATTGCTTGAGTTGAGGTAAGTTTGAGATCTCCATTCTAGGGTACCCAAGAAGAGTATTACCTAGTAATGGGGATTGTTAGAATCTTCCAGTCATGATTAGAGTTGTATGATACTCCCTTCACTGGAGAAGCCTCTTTTGACAAGAATTGTCTACCATGTAAGATGGAAAACATCACATGGTTCTTGGTTTTTGGGGTTGGGTTATGTTTTCTGACGTTTTTTTCATCTAACTACAATCATCCATATATTTATCATCTTCATGATCATTGGCATGAAAGTTGGGGTACAATAAACCCAGTGGAAGGGTGACAGTTTGCAAACATGTACACCACACTTATATACTTGAATCCTCAAATTGTTCCATATTTTTTATATCTTCCCCTCTAAAAAAATTCCACACATCCTATTAAATTTATCAATTATACATATTCAAATACCTTATTCATAATAACTAATAAAAACGTACCAAAAAATATTTTTTAATTGTTACTAATTTATAAACTGATATTAAAAATTATTAACACAATATAATATCTTTATGTATTTTGAATGTTATTCATACTAAATTTATAAATGAAATCTAAGTTCAAATAATATTAAATTAATTACTATTAATTGAATGATAACTTATGTTAAATCGTTTATAAAATTATTTAATTTATTTTTTTGATTGATATTAATTGATTTTAGTATTATAAATAAATTTCCAATTTAAAAATAATAAGCATATCCACAGTTAAACATGTTTTGGTAGTTAAATAATATTTAAAAATATAATATAATGGGATTAAAATAATGAGTTAAAAATTAAATGGGATATAAATGTTTTTATGTCAGTAATCTATCATTTGATTCATATTAACAATTATACAACATATAATTTATCCGAAAATATATTTTTAGTATTTTGGTTTTTTATTTAACCACTCTTAAATGTAAATGTTTTTTTGTCGATCTTACACCAAATCTTGAACACTATCTTCGAGATGATTTTTCTGTGAAGGTTTTTTTAAATTTTTATACAGTAAAATGGATTTAGGATTCATTTAATTGGGGAAATGGGTTTAAAAATCATCAAATGAAGTGGAACATTGTAATGGAATCCAAAAATGCCACCTCATGTGGCGTTTTCCCCTACACCACAAATTCCAATTCCCCAACCCCCATTCCCCCACCCCATTTCCAATATATATTACTAGTATGAAACCAGTGTATTTTAAAAACCTGATCATTAAATTTTATATTTTCATACACATGATCATAATTTAGAGTCATTGAAACATTTATAATGATGAAATATAAATCAAGATAGATACCTAAGGGTAACATATATTTGATACAGAAAACAAAATCAAATCACAAAAAAATATTTGAACATAGTAATTGACTTTTGGAAAATCTATTCAATTTTTCCTATCTTCTATTGATGTTCAGGAAAATACTTTTTAATATCCTTTATGGTGATGATCTATGGAATCTGTGTCACTATTTTATAGAGTAGGAGTAAAATGATAGAAGAAATGAATTGAGTGGATTGATTCTGACCAGTGGAAATGGAGTGAAGGCCGGTGATGACACATGTCCCTCAAAGAATTATATATAACTATAGATATTAATTTATTTTCAAAGATGTATATAACTTAAATAAATGTGTTCATCAATTATGAATAGATTTAATACAATGTATTCATACTATATTTCACTTCCTAATGCAGAAGATGCATATAATGAATAGTAAACTACAAGTAGAAGGAATGAGTACAATAATTGCATACAATATATAATGTTTGAATATATTATTGAAAAGAAGGTGAATGTAGTATTGGAATGATATAAAAGTAATTATTTATAATTAAATATAATCACTGACAAACATAAAGATGTATATTGAAATTTTTGAGATGTTTTATAATTACGAATGAATTATATATTTTTTGACTATGCACATAAAACTAAAAAATTTAAACTAATGGTACAGAAAATATACAAATCATCCTCAGTGTATAATTCATATTCATAATGAAAATGTATAATTTCACTATGTGGATCCTGTTTATGAACCATAAAAAAAACAAACTAATTATAATCTTTATTTTGACATATATCTCTATATTCCAACATTCCAAGAAATATTACCATATGTAATGCATAATGTACCAATGAAACACTTGATTAAATTCCCCAATATAATAAATTATAAATAAACTAATAAAAAATTTATAAAATCCAACAAAAAGTATTCATAATTTTACACACGTAACCATGAAGTCATACACTGACTGAATATACAAATACTGAAAATGTATTTTTTTGGATATTAGAATAACTTTTATATTAAATTATATTTATTAGTTACACATGTTAATCAAAAGGAGTAATTTCATTATATATTATAAGGCCTAATTTTCGTCATGACCTTGTAGTTTAATATGAATCATTAAACTGAGATGCCCAGTTTTTCTATGACACACTCAACAGAAGAATCAATAAAATGGCCAAAAATTATTGTTTGAAACCAATAATAGATATGATGCATAGGTTTCAATCCACTCACCTTTTCACTTAATTCAATGCATAACTAAGGTATACCATTGTAAAAACTCATTTTCATGATGTAAAAATACATATGAATCAATTTAGTACATATACTTGTGAATTAATATTTCTCATAACCCATATAGATAATATTTAGTGATTGTTTCCTTATCATCATCCATCAAATAAAATCAGGTAATCTGCACCCATATTTACTCATACTAATAATATCATAGAAATATATATTTAAATCATAAAAAAAATTCTATAAAAATGTTCTACAGAATCCATGAAATTGTGTATATAAACAAACTGAAAACCAATGATTAATTCAAATGTTGAAAAATTGAGTGAAAATTTAAAATACTTATAGAAGAATGGTATTATATAAGTTTCCTATATTTTATGTTATCCATTCACTAACAATTTTCAAATACTTATAGAATATTGGTATTATATAAGTTTCCTATGTTTTATGTTATACATTCACTAACAATTTTCAATAAAATAAAATCATAATACATTTGATAGATAACATCATAAAAATTCGAATAGAATTAAAATTTAAAATTAGACACATGCTGATGTTACGAAATTTCAATATAAATTATTTAATTTCAAGTAATCGTGTCCATACTCACCTTAAAACAATATACCCATATTATAGAAGCATCAAATACAATGGATTCATAAAACAGATAAAGAGAATCAGTAAAACTTATCATTACACATAATGGTCCACCACAACATGAGAAAATGTATAGTAGATCAATGAAATGAAATAGTGAAAAAACCTTCAAGACAATAGAGGTGGACTTATTTAGGAGACCTATCTACAAGTTCCCCACAAATACTGGAGTCTTGGATAAACTAAAAGGTGGGATTCGTGAGGTACGCAATGAGTTCCACATGCTTCTGAAGAATCATAAACCCCAGAAAAACAATCTTAATCACTAGAATGTATTCTTGGGGTTGTAAATATAATAATTCAATGCATTATATATCCACTCAAAAGCACTATGTTTTATAGTTCTTGAGTATGTGTACCTAGGGGTGGTTTAACTTGATTTCATTCCAAAACAATCACTCAAATTAGGTCCATGTTTATTTACAGATTCTCTGATCGACAATGTGACATTGAGTGTACTACATTCAGAAGGAAATTTTTCCTTTTTTGGACTCCAAGGTGTGATTAATCAAACATTTAAATTAATCATTCCTCCCTCCATAAAAGAAAAACAAAAACCAAACAATGATCCTTCGTATTGATGGACTAGGGTTACCGTGATTACGAGAAGGGAAATGAACAGTCCCAATTATTCATAGGTTGCATATATGTTATATATCCAATAAAACATTTATGACTTCATCTTATATATATATAGAATTAATATAGAACAAACTGAATTAAAATAATATTTTTTGTAAAATTGATATATGACACTAAATGTTTCCCTTTATGTAATATAATACTTCAATAGGAAAAGATCGAAATTACCAGAATAGTTATCGTATATCAAGTGATAAGAAGATATTTTTAGAGAAGGTAACTATAGTTCAAGGATCGGTGAATTTGTGAATAACAATATCATCCTAAAATTCAACTAACTAAAAAATATAAGAAAAGAAATTAGACAATTAAATCATAAGAACATGGTTGAACTGAATATTGCACTTTGAATAAACTATTGGGCAACCTGGTGTTCTATAATAGAGTTGAATGGTTCTTGTATGGACTTGAAAATTGAAATTAAATTTCACATTTAAATAATTATAAAATTAATTGGACATTAACTAATTATCTCCGTCAGTATATATTGGGAATAAATGTCTAATTTTCTATGAAATTTGTAAACAAATAAAATATGATCTTGAACAAAAGATACTATAACTATGATTGCTTTAAAACCTATGACTGATTATGTTTTAAAGTTCTATCTATTATCTAGAATGAGAAAAATTCATTTCAATCTAACGATCATAATTTATTTAGCATATAACAAATGATAGATCACAATATACTAATCCCAGTATAGAGAATCGTAGTTCACAAATCATTCAACAAAATTTGGAAGCACGAAAACATAGTATTGAACATAACATCAAACTACTAAAATAACAAATTATCTGTTAAAAAAGACTTATAAGGGGATACTAAAGTAAAGTTATAGAGGTCATTACAAACTCCATGCTTAGTGTGATGAATTTCAATTTTCTCGGTGGTATAACAGAATCCATTCCCAATTGGCTGGTCAGCATAGAGAATGTGAGAAGCTGACCACACCAATATAACAATATCAATTCTTAAAAGGATCCAATGAAACAAAAAAACCAAAAAAACCAAATAAATATATTAAATAAAAATACTCATTACCCTAAAACCATAATCTAATATCATAAACACCAGTATTTCCATCATGTTCCATAGTTTAATCATGCATGTTCATTATGAGACAATTTGTAAAACTTCGTTAGCATTTTTTCAAATTAATACAAGCTATTAGATGGTTGCCTAAATTTTAATTTTATATAAATTATAATCCATCCACAATTTTTAATAAAAAACATAAATTAATGTTAACAATATCAGTAGATTAAAATGACTATGATTAAAAGGGAGAAACATACACACAAACATGTATTTTTGGTACTTCTAATTGCTTCAATTACCAAATATTATAATAGAGTAGTCTCTAATCTAGTCTGGATGCTCTTCATGTTTCCAATGTTCGATTTCTTCAATCAAAACTATGAATTTATCAGTAATAATAATGGTACCTTTTTCCAACCATACTCATTCCATACAAGTGAAAAAAATTGAAATGGAAAAAGTCCCACTTTCATAGAGGAGGTCCAATTCACTACTAGAATGAGGACCTCATGTTAACCACAAGACATTTTAAAACTGTTAAATGTTGATTATAGACTGTAAACAGTTTAATAAAGTAATATTGTTAGAGGACACTATAACACCTTTCCATATTTTATTAACTTGAATATATGGATGTTTAGTTTGTTTTATAGAATTGTACAATTACTTTATGGTGGGAAATTAGAATGATTCAAAATCTCATGTTTCAAACCACCACTGGTGACATTGAACAATACAAATATACCCATACATCCAATATAAATCTTCTTTCTAAATGTTGGTGTTCGTAAAACCTTCCACGCTCCTGTATAGGTAAAAATTAAATAATGATTTCAGCGAGTCTGGTCAATGTTCAACTAAATTATCATTGTTCAGTATAATGTTAAAATAAAATGTAAATCCACAAAATTTTTAGCCTCATGTGTGGTGAATGATTTATGATCAGAATCCAAATCCCCCATAATAAATGTTACATAAGATAATCAATTTGATATAGAAACAATGGTTTCAAAATATAATATTTAACTCATGTGATAAAGCACAAGCTGTGGAAATTATGCAAGAATATATAATACTTACAGAATGATGATATTTATTTGGATGATAGTTCAACAATTCATTTTTATTATTTTAGTTTAATGCTTATTTTTCGCAAAAAAATCAATGACGGTTTTATCCATCACAAACTAAAGAAGAAATATTTAGAGCATAAACCAATACATTTTAAATATAATTATGTACTCATGTTATTCATTTCAAATACCTAATCATATAATTGATAAAAAATAAGGTATAGGTCATTATATAAATAGACAATACAATACATGGACCTTTTAAGATAAATCAATACAGACCTAAAACGTATAACAGGGTTCAAAAACCCATTAATATAGAAAAAACACCTATGAATCAGTGGAGTACAAACACATGTTAATAAATTTTTTCATCACCCATTAAAACTAACTAAATAAATATAAAAATTTCATAAAAAATGGAACATGAGATAAAAATATTCATAAGGATATTATTGTATTAATCAATCATCGTGATTAATCAATTTTCATGATGAAATAGGATGTAGTAAAATTAAGATAAGGAATGTGGAATCGATAGTAAATTAGCTTGATATGATTTTACTCCTCACTAACTCATCCTATTAATATGATTAAAAAAGGATATTTTGTTTCATATATATGGTAAATAGGTTCTTCATGGGAGGCCTGTGCAATTTTCATTAGAAAAAATGAAAAAAATGAAACTTTAAAAAAATTAAATGTTAGAATGAAAATATCCTTAAAATAGATGATGGAATAATCAATGAGAACCACATTAGAAAGAGATGATTGAATACATATATATGGAATACACTATTGGTAGGGGTCATAAAAATGAAACTTTTAAGGAAAACATTACAGAAACAAATAATTAAAAAAATGGTAATCATAGTTTATGAATAAATGATAAAAAGAGATGATGGAATATGCACTAATCACCCTGAAATATAAATTTGAAACTGGGTTGATTCCAGGACATGTCACATCCAAAATTTTTACATTCATCAATGGAAATACAGATTATCTCATATAGTTTCAATTATCACAAACTAAAGAATATACATTTAGAGAATGAAATAATAAATTTAATAAATATTTCAATACAACTCTAATTCCATAAATTCATTTTCATATATTTGAATCAACAAAATATTAAGATATAAGGAATCATACAAATATATGATACAATAAATTCACCTTTTAAGATAAGTCAATACAGAATTATGACATATTATAGATTTAAAACACCATTTAACTCATAATAAATACATGTGAATCAGTTCAATACAAACACATTTCAATCAATAATTTTCTTAACCCATCAAATGTCCCCAAAAAATCCAAAACATCAATAAAAATGGAACTAGAGATAAATAATTCATAGAGATAGAACTGTATTAATCAATCATGAGGATTAATTAATTTTTAGAGTGATGTAATATGTGGTGAAATGGATATAAGGAATGTATCACCAATAGTACAGAATCCAGATACTATTTTATTCCTCACTAACTCTCCCTATTAATAAAAATAAAATAATGGATATTTTGTTTCATATTTATGGTAAATAGGTTCTTATATGGAGGCATGTGAAATATGTATTTAGAAAAGTGACACATAAATGAATCTTTTAATGAAATTCATTAGACTTTCAAAAGAAAACATCATAGATAGAGATTATGTAATACTCAATGAGTAGAACAATAGAAAGAGATTATGGAATACTCACTGTAACGCCCCGACCCTAATTATCTAGAGTCGGTGCATTATTACATAACATTGGCATGATCATGAGAAAGATCAAGTCTCGAAAGACCAATTAGTTTAGTAGCCTTGGAATAACTAGATACATCCATAAATTTTTACATTACATCATAAAAAAAACATCTTGTCTTCATATCCCCTCATACTATCCCTGCAGGTCATTCATAAATTACTTCTTCATAATCCTGGGAAAAATAAAACATTGAAAGGGGTGAGCTCGGATGCTCAGTAAGGATAACATTATAGCAGAAGCTTTCATAAATAAGCATAAACACTTAAGGCAACTAAAACAAAAGCCTTTTAAAATTGAACTTCAACATAGTATGGCAAAAGTAAAATGAAATAATGCCATTTACTTACTCACATGGATATTCTACTAGTCGAATGATCACATGCAATATCAATAACCACTTTCATAATGATGGAATGCATAATGCCAGACTATCATAACCACATAGCCAAGGCCTCGTGCCAAGACTACAAATAAGATTTTGCCAAGGCCTTGTGCCAAGACACTAGTTTGTCTCATGAGACCTACCGATGCATCGAGGAGCTATAGCGGGCTCCACCCGTCACTTATTAAGTCCAATGCATTCCTCATACGAATAGGTTTAAGCATAAAATAAACATTCGTATTGAAACTAGCATACGAAATGTCAATACTTTTACCACAAACCTTGAGTGGTATAAAAATAGCACATCCACAGTCAAACATAACTCATTCGATACAATATGGAAGATTGTATTGTATCACATTAACCTCAATCAAGAATAATGAAGGATGTTGACATAGATGAAAATAATCATCAAAACTATTTGAGAGAAATATCCCCCTTTTCTTGAAATCATTTAAAAGTCACACTATTTGTCAAAAAGCCATTTAAAATTAGATTTTTGAATCAAAGTGTCCCATACCACTTTGAAACTTTTTAAAAGGATTTTTAATTTTAAAACTTTAATGTCCATATAAATAAATCCTTAAAACCATTTTTAAAATATGGACATTAATGAGCATGATTTAGAAGAATAATTCTTTAAAACATTTAAAAATGGTATTTTAGTTAGAGTTTCTAACCAAAAGAGAGACACTTGAATACAAATAATTGAGGTAATCAAAACATTGTAATATCATGAGAATAAAGGAATTCATTATATACTATGTCAAAGTACATTATATACACCACATAAAAGTGATTTGGTGTATATCATCAAAGAAGTCTCAATGGAATGTAAATTGAGATGAAATCTCTCATAAAGGTTGTATCCTTTTGTTAAGGATAAATCAACGACATAATTATGTGTGAAAAATATAAATACACTAAATATGATTGGATATTCAGTGTAAATCAATCAAAGTATATTCACACATATTCTTGTAAAAACAATACCAACGAATCAGATGTTTAACTCAATAAATGGAGAATGAGTTAAAATTACTCTTAACAAATTCATATCAATGACTTGAGAATTATCAATGGAGTGATTATGTGTATCAAACTTATATCCACAGGAATGGGAGTGGAAATTATGACATAATCAAATGAATAGTGATTCCACACATAATCTTGGGGTAATATAATCAATGAAATATGCGTAAAGCCAAATGAGTGGAAATTGAAATCTCAAATTCCCTTATCGATTAGGTAACTTACGAAACATACACCCATGAAAGAAGTATCATACCATGATGATGTAAATACCCATAAATTAAAGTATATTACACAATGAATACGATCATGGGCAGTACACATACACCAAATGCAATAATTAAGTGGTGATCAATAGAATTCTCACGGAATTAAAAGTGAGATAAGAAAACCCTTACTTTGTACTTTTTCCTTGGTCGATGGTAGGTTTACCTCCTGTATAATGGTGAAATAATTGTTATTGAATAATAAAATAATCATTTACTTTAATATGATATCATATATGATCTTTTAACATTGCTTTGTTAATAATATCTTAGTATTAACGCCGTTTCGGGTGTTAACTTACTCATTTTCTTTTATATGTTTTGTTACATAAGTCATGTTTGTTGTATCTTATTAATATCCAGAATGATATCAAGTCCTTAAACATCATTTTTAAATCATTAAAGGATAATTATACTTTAATGGATACGATGGATAATGAATCTCATCGCGTTCGTGGAGACGGTAGTCCGTACGTACGCACGAACGCTACTTCCATTTAATTTTTTAATTTTTTATTTTAAAAGAATCAAATCCAAATGATACATAGGTATATTACTATTCCAGTATAATATAATATTTTATATATGTTACTTAAGTTCATTAACACCATCCTTTATACGTTCCATGTGTGGTATGAACGAGTCATATCATTTTAAGGGGGCGGTAGTCCGCACTTCCTCAAATGAAATTATCGTATGTATATACGACATGAAACGAATAATGGTATGAAATAAAATGGAATTACAGAAGCTTATATATAAAATATATATCATTAATATCATATTTAATTACAGTGCCATCATAATGGCCACCATGAGAGGCGGTAAGATGTTTTTGAACAATCATCGTTTCGTGAGGCGTTAGTTTGCCATCCACAGAAACATTATGTTCATCATCCATTAGATGGAGTTGTGTGTATGTGTAGTTTGAATACTTCTTATAACAACATCCTAGTATATTGAGGATACTGGTGTTGTTACAAAATAAGGGAAATAAAAAGAGTTTGGGGGTTGAAGAAGCAAAATAAATGAAAATAATTTAAGAGAAATCGTTACCTTTAATTTAGGTAACTCACTTTGGTTGGAACCAAAGGACTTGTTGAAATGCTTTCTGCCTAAGGGGAAGCTTCAAGGAGGAGGAGAGGGATGTGGGGAGCTTAGTTGGGCAGAGTTTGGACGAGCCAAGTGGCTTTAGAGGTGTGAGGAAATGAGAAGGAGGAGTGCCCTTTTATAAGAGGGGTGAGGGGCACCTTTGGAAAAGCTAGAAATATTAATTTATAATAAATTCATATTCGGTTTCCAATGGCTCCAAAGTTTACTATTAAAAGTTTGAGGTGGGGATAGGTCGAAAACAACTCATCCAATAGAATTTAGACAGGTTTGGGTACTTATATTAACCTTATCTTTAAGTATTAACTCTAAGTTAATTAGTTTCACTTTTACAATGTCTCTTTGTATTTTTATATAATATGGTTAATAAACTTACTATATACATCCAAAAGACCCCCAAGTGGTCCATTAATGATTAACCTATCATAATATAAGTCTCTTGGCCGAACCTTAGATTTTTAGGAATTTAATATCAATTAATAATATAATATTTGTTTTAAGAACTCTTTTATGTCAATTTTGACACTATTCACTAGTTGATTTTTGTGAAACTCATAACAGATTGATTACTTCGAAAAAAGTCAAATAAATCAATCCTAATATATCATATTATCCTAGAAAATTTGTTTAATTCATTAAAAGTTTCATATTATAATTATTTGGGTATTTATAATATCAATTATGTTAATTTTTTACTATTTTAGTAATTACTGCATCATCATTGTGTCATAAATAAAATAACTTATTTAATGTCAAAAAATTATAAATAAAATATAATTATGTAGGAAATCTTTTTAGCTTTCTAATGAATATTTATAATCTAAAATCCAGAATATATAACCCTATGTAACAATTGTTTTGCTAAAAGATATATGCTTGTGTCATTTTGTATTCATTTTAACTTAATTAATATAAAGTGTCATTATCACTTACAAGTGGATCCATGGGGTCCCAAAATTGACCCAAAGATGCCCATGGTCGACCATGTATCAAACAATAGGGTTAAGACACATTTTAGGGTAATTTAGTATTATTATAATATTATTTTGTTTAACCCTTATTTACCGGATTTACCCTTAACCATGGTAAATAAAATATTTATCGCAGTAATTATTCAAAATGTCTAAAAATAAAAGTTACCTATTTACACAATTTGGACATCCTGATTCCAAATATGGAATCCATTTTTCTAAATTCAAAACACAGAAGTGGCAGAAATTAATTTAAAATTAATTCCCGCTGTCAAAACAAAAAGCGTGTTTTTAAGAGATAATAACTATCAAAAGATTGACACTTGTTTATGTTCGGTTTAATTGTAAAATTATGTCCAATGACCAACATTATATTAAATGGTAAAAATATATTCTAAATATACTTTAAAACCACTCAAATTCACAATTTATCACTATTAATTATTTTGATTAAAAAAGTTGTTTTTAATTAAAATTTAGTAATTTTCACTATTCATCAAAATATGAAAGTTACCCGAAAAGTACCAAAATTTCACCTTAGGCTAAATTCGATATTCCGAATCCAAAAATGAAGTCCATTTTGAAATATAAAATATATATAATTTCAAAAAGTAGGTATTACTATTCATGACGGCTAGTTTGATTGGTTGTGGTGTGTTAAAATCTCAAAGTTGCGTACAATGCACGTCATTGCATTATTCGAAAGGAAACATACCGAGGAAGCTTGGGGTGTTACATTCTCCCCTCCTTCAATAAATTGCGTCCTCGCAATTTTTAAAATTTTTCTTGGGAATATAATGGAAAGTCCCACATCGGAAAAAGAGTCAATAAAACTGTCACTTTAAAAGAAAGAAAGAGAGGTATAAGGGTCATCCAAGATAACCCATACTAGGATTCCATGTAAGAAAACATGGATATGGATGATAAACTAAGTGTCAAGTTCTGATGGAGAGGGATAGAAATCATGATCAGGAGAAAGTTAACAATGAGAAAACCACAAACTTGTGTTGGGACAAACGACCATTAGTCTCCTAGTAGGAAAGTAAACGGACAACATTTTTTTTTAAGTTACATTACATAAGGAAGAGGAATTCATTTATGATATTGACTAAGAACATTATGAGATATACTTACATTTTAAGTAGATTTTCATTCTTTAATAAATTTCCACCACTAACTCATTTTTTTTAAACGATGAGTATTCAAGAAGACTTGGTCACACTGGAAGAGATAGAATAAACTTCTATAGAATCACATGATCCATGAAGGATAAACCATATATTTACATTGTCTTTGAAGATTAATCAAAACCAAAATGGTCAGTGAATGATCTAATGATCCCCCAAAAGGATATTCATTGAGATAAATATGCACTAATCTTAATTTCTAAAATTAAACCAACAATACCCCAAAGTTAAATAGAAACCATTCAATAACCACTTGTCCTTAAAATCCTTTAATATAATCCAAACTAATATTGAAACCCAAAACATAGAAGAATTTGATTATGTAGTCTCCCATGTTAAATTGTATCTCCAAATGACATCAGATACTCTTAAAGTCACATACTCAAAAGTAATTAACCTAATCACATATTCTCTATTATAGGTTAATCATTTCCATAAATAACCCAAATCACTATAAATCCACAATAAAAACGTAGATAAAAATCTATCATTACTCCACAAATGAAACCCCATAGTATTCTATTTTCCTTGGACATATAGTGTTTCCAACAAAGCGAACATCTTCCAAAATAACATTTATCACTTAATCACCAAATCATTTTCCTATACCAAGGGTATTCTTTTGATATGAAATAAGAACCCAAATCAACTTATTATTGATCAATAAAATCATTTAACTAAAAAAAATAGTCACACTAACCAGGGACTTCACGTAGTCCAGTGGTAGGCGATAAATCCCAATCACACTTTGGTTGTGGGTTCGATTCCCATAGCTTTGTCCGACGCGACGGGTTGTCACACGGTCTACGTGTTGTCCTTTTTCAAAAACTATATTTTATAATATTGCCAAAATGAGATAAAATTCCTCAAAATACTATATCATAAATTTAACCACAAATGTTATATCATACCTTGAATCTTCATCCCAAATTAGAATAACTTATAATTCTCTCAAACCCCAATGATCATATAAATCCAAATGGTTATTTATACCCAAATCCACAAGAGAAGAGACAATTCTTCCTCAAATATCATTCTCACATGGTAAAATACGGGGTTACAAATACAAGAGAAAATTATTCCATAGTAAACCCATCAACAAGGAGTGCTAATACTTTTTAAACATTTCTCCAACCATTTATTCCCACATAGCTTCTTCTTTGACCAAGAAAATATCCTATAGAATAGGACATTCATTCGGGTAATGGCCAGGTCCCCTACATTTACGGCAAATGACTGTAAATGGACTCTTGGGACCATTTTTATCTTCTTCCATAGTACTCTTCATTTTTCTTCGGCAATTCTTTACTTTATGTCCTTCCTTCCCGCACGTAAAACATTTCGTTGTCCCATTGAGACATTTTCCTGGGTGTCTCTTTCCACATTTCCTGCATGATGAAAATTGAGGGTTCTTTTCTCCATGGCCTCCATTGTTGGAGCTCTTATCATTTATCACCTTTCTCTTCCTTGTTGAGTCTGGGAGTTGGTTAATATATATGTTGTTGATCATATTTTTGGAAAACTGATTTGGCATAAAGACGATATCTTTTACGCCTATCAACATTCCATTTTGTTGCTCATTGCCACCACCGTTCCCATCTTGTACATCATTCTCAAAGT
The DNA here is from genome assembly GCA_963277665.1 of Viscum album. Classification (NCBI taxonomy): domain Eukaryota; kingdom Viridiplantae; phylum Streptophyta; class Magnoliopsida; order Santalales; family Viscaceae; genus Viscum; species Viscum album. The sequence continues at coordinate 188,700,481 of OY728144.1, forward strand.
CACTATGACTTCCTTGGAATCCAGCCATTGACTAAAACCATAAAGCATTGTGTGAGTAATAGTAGTCGTAAAATCATTTAGAGATTAAAATGTCACCATATTCTCAATTTGAAACATATTAGGATTAACCAAGGTCATTTACTCTCATCTTATATATATATTACTTAAATTGGTTTGTAAAGAAAATGTAAATTATCCTAAGCATATCCCCCGGGAGTGTCGTAACCAAGAGTGCAACAAGGCCCGTTGTCGTGCACCAGTTCCCGTTCGAGTCTATCTCAAAGCGGTGTTTTCGAGTTTTACCCCTAGGTACATCTGTGCCAGAGCCGCCTCTACCTGCTCGTATCCAGACAGGGATGTATTGCTCGGAAAACTCACAAAATCTCTACAATACCAAAATTCTAGGAAGTTCTTTTATACTAATCCTCAAAGTTCATCTTAGGTCTACGTGCTCTAATCAGAGTTTATCTAAATCTAGCTACCAAGGTTTGTACTAAACTTCCTCTGATACCAACTGTAACGCCCCGACCCTAATTATCTAGAGTCGGTGCATTATTACATAACATTGGCATGATCATGAGAAAGATCAAGTCTCGAAAGACCGATTAGTTTAGTAGCCTTGGAATAACTAGATACATCCATAAATTTTTACATTACATAATAAAAAAAACATCTTGTCTTCATATCCCCTCATACTATCCCTGCAGGTCATTCATAAATTACTTCTTCATAATCCTGGGAAAAATAAAACATTGAAAGGGGTGAGCTCGGATGCTCAGTAAGGATAACTTTATAGCAGAAGCTTTCATAAATAAGCATAAACACTTAAGGCAACTAAAACAAAAGCCTTTTAAAATTGAACTTCAACATAGTATGGCAAAAGTAAAATGAAATAATGCCATTTACTTACTCACATGGATATTCTACTAGTCGAATGATCACATGCAATATCAATAACCACTTTCATAATGATGGAATGCATAATGCCAGACTATCATAACCACATAGCCAAGGCCTCGTGCCAAGACTACAAATAAGATTTTGCCAAGGCCTTGTGCCAAGACACTAGTTTGTCTCATGAGACCTACCGATGCATCGAGGAGCTATAGCGGGCTCCACCCGTCACTTATTAAGTCCAATGCATTCCTCATATGAATAGGTTTAAGCATAAAATAAACATTCGTATTGAAACTAGCATACGAAATGTCAATACTTTTACCACAAACCTTGAGTGGTATAAAAATAGCACATCCACAGTCAAACATAACTCATTCGATACAATATGGAAGATTGTATTGTATCACATTAACCTCAATCAAGAATAATGAAGGATGTTGATATAGATGAAAATAATCATCAAAACTATTTGAGAGAAATATCCCCCTTTTCTTGAAATCATTTAAAAGTCACACTATTTGTCAAAAAGCCATTTAAAATTAGATTTTTGAATCAAAGTGTCCCATACCACTTTGAAACTTTTTAAAAGGATTTTTAATTTTAAAACTTTAATGTCCATATAAATAAATCCTTAAAACCATTTTTAAAATATGGACATTAATGAGCATGATTTAGAAGAATAATTCTTTAAAACATTTAAAAATGGTATTTTAGTTAGAGTTTCTAACCAAAAGAGAGACACTTGAATACAAATAATTGAGGTAATAAAAACATTATAATATCATGAGAATAAAGGAATTCATTATATACTATGTCAAAGTACATTATATACACCACATAAAAGTGATTTGGTGTATATCATCAAAGAAGTCTCAATGGAATGTAAATTGAGATGAAATCTCTCATAAAGGTTGTATCCTTTTGTTAAGGATAAATCAACGACATAATTATGTGTGACAAATATAAATACACTAAATATGATTGTATATTCAGTGTAAATCAATCAAAGTATATTCACACATATTCTTGTAAAAACAATACCAACGAATCGGATGTTTAACTCAATAAATGGAGAATGAGTTAAAATTACTCTTATCAAATTCATATCAATGACTTGAGAATTATCAATGGAGTGATTATGTGTATCAAACTTATATCCACAGGAATGGGAGTGGAAATTATGACATAATCAAATGAATAGTGATTCCACACATAATCTTGGGGTAATATAATCAATGAAATATGCGTAAAGCCAAATGAGTGGAAATTGAAATCTCAAATTCCCTTATCGATTAGGTAACTTACGAAACATACACCCATGAAAGAAGTATCATACCATGATGATGTAAATACCCATAAATTAAAGTATATTACACAATGAATACGATCATGGGCAGTACCCATACACCACATGCAATAATTAAGTGGTGATCAATAGAATTCTCACGGAATTAAAAGTGAGATAAGAAAACCCTTACTTTGTACTTTTTCCTTGGTCGATGGTAGGTTTACCTCCTGTATAATGGTGAAATAATTGTTATTGAATAATACAAGAATCATTTACTTTAATATGATATCATATATGATCTTTTAACATTGATTTGTTAATAATATCTTAGTATTAACGCCGTTTCGGGTGTTAACTTACTCATTTTATTTTATATGTTTTGTTACATAAGTCATGTTTGTTGAATCTTATTAATATCCAGAATGATATCAAGTCCTTAAACATCATTTTTAAATCATTAAATGATAATTATACTTTAATGGATACGATGGATAATGAATCTCATCGCGTTCGTGGAGACGGTAGTCCGTACGTACGCACGAACGCTACTTCCATTTAATTTTTTAATTTTTTATTTTAAAAGAATCGAATCCAAATGATACATAGGTATATTACTATTCCAGTATAATATAATATTTTATATATGTTACTTAAGTTCATTAACACCATCCTTTATACGTTCCATGTGTGGTATGAACGAGTCATATCATTTTAAGGGGGCGGTAGTCCGCACTTCCTCAAATGAAATTATCGTATGTATATACGACATGAAACGAATAATGGTATGAAATAAAATGGAATTACAGAATCTTATATATAAAATATATATCATTAATATCATATTTAATTACATTTCCATCATAATGGCCACCATGAGAGGCGGTAAGATGTTTTTGAACAATCATCGTTTCGTGAGGCGTTAGTTTGCCATCCACAGAAACATTATGTTCATCATCCATTAGATGGAGTTGTGTGTATGTGTAGTTTGAATACTTCTTATAACAATATCCTAGTATATTGAGGATACTGGTGTTGTTACAAAAGAAGGGAAATAAAAAGAGTTTGGGGGTTGAAGAAGCAAAATAAATGAAAATAATTTAAGAGAAATCGTTACCTTTAATTTAGGTAACTCACTTTGGTTGGAACCAAAGGACTTGTTGAAATGCTTTCTGCCTAAGGGGAAGCTTCAAGGAGGAGGAGAGGGATGTGGGGAGCTTAGTTGGGCAGAGTTTGGACGAGCCAAGTGGCTTGAGAGGTGTGAGGAAATGAGAAGGAGGAGTGCCCTTTTATAAGAGGGGTGAGGGGCACCTTTGGAAAAGCTAGAAATATTAATTTATAATAAATTCATATTCGGTTTCCAATGGCTCCAAAGTTGACTATTAAAAGTTTGAGGTGGGGATAGGTCTAAAACAACTCATCCAATAGAATTTAGACAGGTTTTGGTACTTATATTAACCTTATCTTTAAGTATTAACTCTAAGTTAATTAGTTTCACTTTTACAATGTCTCTTTGTATTTTTATATAATATGGTTAATAAACTTACTATATACATCCAAAAGACCCCCAAGTGGTCCATTAATGATTAACCTATCATAATATAAGTCTCTTGGCCGAACCTTAGATTTTTAGGAATTTAATATCAATTAATAATATAATATTTGTTTTAAGAAATCTTTTATGTCAATTTTGACACTATTCACTAGTTGATTTTTGTGAAACTCATAACAGATTGATTACTTCGAAAAAAGTCAAATAAATCAATCCTAATATATCATATTATCCTATAAAATTTGTTTAATTCATTAAAAGTTTCATATTATAATTATTTGGGTATTTATAATATCAATTATGTTAATTTTTTACTATTTTAGTAATTACTGCATCATCATTGTGTCATAAATAAAATAACTTATTTAATGTCAAAAAATTATAAATAAAATATAATTATGTATGAAATCTTTTTAGCTTTATAATTAATATTTATAATCTAAAATCCAGCATATATAACCCTATGTAACAATTTTTTTGCTAAAAGATATATGCTTGTGTCATTTTGTATTCATTTTAACTTAATTAATATAAAGTGTCATTATCACTTACAAGTGGATCCATGGGGTCCCAAAATTGACCCAAAGATGCCCATGGTCGACCATGTATCAACCAATAGGGTTAAGACACATTTTAGGGTAATTTAGTATTATTATAATATTATTTGTTTTAACCCTTATTTACCGGATTTACCCTTAACCATGGTAAATAAAATATTTACCGCAGTAATTATTCAAAATGTCTAAAAATAAAAGTTACCTATTTACACAATTTGGACATCCTGATTCCAAATATGGAATCCATTTTTCTAAATTCAAAACACAGAAGTGGCAGAAATTAATTTAAAATTAATTCCCGCTGTCAAAACAAAAAGCGTGTTTTTAAGAGATAATAACTATCAAAAGATTGACACTTGTTTATGTTCGGTTTAATTGTAAAATTATGTCCAATGACCAACATTATATTAAATGGTAAAAATATATTCTAAATATACTTTAAAACCACTCAAATTCACAATTTATCACTATTAATTATTTTGATTAAAAAAGTTGTTTTTAATTAAAATTTATTAATTTTCACTATTTATCAAAATATGAAAGTTATCCGAAAAGTACCAAAATTTCACCTTAGGCTAAATTCGATATTCCGAATCCAAAAATGAAGTCCTTTTTGAAATATAAAATATATATAATTTCAAAAAGTAGGTATTACTATTCATAACGGCTAGTTTGATTGGTTGTGGTGTGTTAAAATCTCGAAGTTGCGTACAATGCACGTCATTGCATTATTCGAAAGGAAACATACCGAGGAAGCTTGGGGTGTTACACTCACTGATGGCATACTCGCTTGGCTGAGGGTCGAAAAATTAAACTTTTAAAGAAAACATCATAGAAACAGATCATTAAACAAAATTGATAAACATTATTGATAAATGAAATTTATAAAGAGACGATGGAATACTCATTGAGAAAAAAAATATAAATTTGAAATTGGGTTGAGGCTGACTCATGTCACATCCAAAATTTTCATGGTCATCAATAAAAATCCTAATTGTCTCTTATAGGTTTAATTATCACAAAATAAAAAAAGTAAAATTTACGGGATGAAACAATAAATTTACAATAAAATTTTGTAAACTTGTTATTCATTACAAATACGTTTACATATAATTGAAACAACAAAACAGTTAGATATAAGGCATCATATAAAGAGATGATACAATACACATCCCTTTTATGATAAATCCATACGGAACTACAACAATAACAAAGTTCAAACACCCTTTAATGTAGTAAAAAACCTATAAATCCGCACAGTGCAAAGAAATTTAAGTAAATTTTTGTCATCACCCATCAAAATAACCTTCAAAAATAAAAACAAATCCCTAAAAAAGGATCTTGATATAATTAATTTCATAGGGATAGAATTGGATTATTCATTTATTGTGATAATGTTGGATGAGGTCAAATAGAGCAGTGGAAGGTAGAACCAATAGTATATTATTCTAAGATGATATAGTCCTCACCAACACTCCGTATTAATAAAAAAAGATATTTTGTTTTATATTTATGGTACATCGGTGTTTATTGGGAGGCATGTGGAATATACATTTTAAAAAATGACATGTAAATGATCTTTTAAATGAAAACCATTAAACGTTAAAAATGAAACATCATAGAAAGGGATGTTGGTATACTCACTGATGGAAAACAGGATTGGATGGTGGTCTAAATAAATAAATTTAGAAAAATCATCATAAAAAAAATCATTAATCAAAAAGGATAATAAAAAATGATGAATAAATAATAGAAAAAGATGATGGAATACTCATTGGGAACCAAAAAAAAAAATTTGAAACAGGTTTGATGTCATCTCATGCCACATCCAAAATTTTCATGTTCTTCACCAGAAATCATAATTGTTAGAATCAATTCCCTGATCTAATAAAAAAAATTTGCTACTAGCTGCTCAGTCCCAGTCAAATTATTGAAAATTATTAACCAAATCAAAGGAATGCATGAAGAAATTAAAAATGAAACCACTACTAGGTAACTTAATAATTTAAATAGATGGATAAGATATGGGTTTTAGAATCACCCTCTATTCAGATTGAATCCCCGAAATCCTCTGTCGTTCATACTAAGGACACCTGTAAATATTTTTTGAATGGGAACTCGAATATTGTTCATATATTAATCATTTGCCTTCAGAAAAACCTTTTTCTCCCCTCCTACATTGTATTTGTTAGGATATAATCATTTAAATTGATGAGTTAAAAACTGAGTTAGTAGAGTGTCGGACCAATCCACTATAGTTTCCAGCCAATCCCTTCCATATTTAAACTCATCTTCGGAATGAATTCCCAAAATCATTTGTCATTGTTGTTGAGTTGGAACAAGAATTTTTTTTGAAGATATTCGTTTTTCGATAAAATTTCTTGAACTATCTCCCATCCACTACATATGTTCTTTGGATCTAATAATCCAATAGTCAGGTAAAGAGTGTGGTGGGGAAATCCGCGGTCGTTGATGATAGAGTGAGTTTTTGAAGGAATCAAGTTATTAGAGCATGTTTGATGATGAACTGGGATCAATGTATCCAATATCAGAGTGAAGATGTTATTAGGTATTGTTCATAGGGATTCCTAAAGTGAAAATGGTAGGGATGAGAACTTTTGAGTAATGGGGATGAGGGTTGTAAAGGGATGTCGACAAGGCCTTGAAAGTGTGAGACAACGAATAAGAGCGTGAGATAATAATGGAGGGAGAAGAGGGATCCTGAATGGAAGTTGACTATATAAGGAATGGGAGGAGTCGAAAAATGACCATAATGAGTCAATTAGAGGGATATGAGATTCCATTGTTATGGGTATCAAATTTTATTGAGTGGGGGACATAAATGAATATTATGCTGACAATGAATGAGAGAAATACACATAGAGGGGTGGGGAAAGTTATACTATAGATAATGAATATTTCCCTGATGATCATAACACAAACTAGTTTTATGTTTTTAGTGATTCTTAGTCAGAAATCCAACAATATCATTTCTGTATCAGTGAATACTAACAAAATTCATACAGATAAAAAACTATATGGTAACCTTCCATACAATTTCATAACACCTTGATGTTGAAAAACCAAGACTATTTTGTTCTGAGAAATGTGAATTGTTTTCACTTGGAAAATATATCATATTATTAAATTGGAAATTTTTTTAAGAAAAATAAAATGAAAATGGGAGAGTTTGAGAAGGGAAGAAATTTATTTTTTCCATGTTTCCTGAAAAATGAGAATGCATGTAATGGTAAATCGCACGCTGTCTAGTTTTTTCCTCCTATTAAAAGTACTCTTTAAAATATTTCCTAATACTTTTTCTAAAATAAAAAACATAAAAAATATCAAACACAAACACAACCTAATTACTTAAGTAATTTGTTATCAACGGTGTCATAACTTCATTGTGTAATCCATGCAAGTGCTGGGAAATATTTATCAGTTCAGCCTTTTTGTGGGATATTTATGATGTATGGATTTTTATAGGTGACTATATCACCAAAAAAATCATAACTTGTTCTCTATCCCATTCCCAAGAAAACACAAAACTATAGTAGAGACCAATTGTCACTAAAAATGGTCCTGAATAAATTTTTTATTTTTACTCTATATATTATATTGATAATTTTCTTCCATTTAATGTTTATTGCCTAATTGATTATCGCTGCAATAATTGTATCATTCCATTTAATGATTTAGCACATGAAAAGCATTGTTTCTTGGTAAAAATTATTTCAACAACACTGACTCCAAGATTAAATCAAATGTGAATGAAGGGAGAAAAAAATTATTTTCCAGTAGTTATCAAACCCAAAGGTTCATGTTAAATTAAACCAAAAGGAACTGTTCATGCATACCTCCTTTTCATTAGAAGTGTTGTAAACTACAACATGGATGCCTCTATCCAAATCCCGGTCAATAAAACTATAAAAACAGACCATGTTGTTGATCATATGTTATTAAGATGAAAAAAATAACTTCAATAAAAATATATAATCATATTATTACTAAAAACATGACAATCTCATTTACATGTAATATCAATCTAATTTTTTTACAATTCAGTTTTTTCCAAAATCTAGTCTTATGAAATAGCCATGGACGGAGTCATACAATTGACCATAAAAAACCATTTTATGCTCTTAGAAATGAATCTAACCAACATAAAACTATTCATGTCATATGCCTTAGTTATTATAATATTGGCTGGTGGAGAATCCAAGGAAAACCAACTTGGAATTTCTAGGCTGAGGAGGCAATGATTTTTTCTCAATTGGATGCATAAATAGCTCTGTCATCCTCTTACGAAGTGTGGAAATAAATTCCATCCGTTTTCAGTTTTTTTAGATTTATATGGCCAACATTTCAAGTTAATGTTTATTTTCATTTTAAAAATTTCAGAATCTAAACAAATAAATACAATTTGTTTCCTATATTAAATGAGAAATAAAATGATATTCCAGAAAAACAAACATGTTAAATCATCAAAATACAAAGAGGCTTGTGACTAGATCATGAAGAAAATGAAATAAATTTACCTATCTTTTGCACCACTGATTTTGATAGACTCTCTATATAAATTCACATCCCATGTAACACCCAGTCCCCTTTGTGGAACCAGTGTAATTTTTCCAGTAATGTCAGTGGAAATTATACTAGTAATCAAAAATAAAATGCATTGGAATAAAATTATATGAATTTTAGAAAGAAACCCATCATGAACCCTTACATAATTTTGTACTAAAATCTAATAAAATCTTGGATTTAGAAATAAATAATCAGATCCAAATAAGGTCATACGATGCATTCATATTTCAATAGCATTCTCTATGAATCTGAAGGAATCATGATATGTAAAAGAAAATTAAAATATATACTTTACTAAATATACTATAAGAATGGAAGCCGTTGAAATAAAAAAATATTGAATAAGTGTGAAAATAGTCACCTGATTGGCAAGGATACGGTTTTCAGTGGAGCCCATTGAAGGCATTATGGAGATGGGGTGTAGAAAGTATTACAAATCAGATATTGTTGCATAAATTGTTCAAATGGATAACCATTCCATAAAAAACAATGAAACAGAAGAACCAAACTTATTATTCATCTCAACATTGGAATATTTCAACCACAGGGTGTGATTGCGATGGTTTTCCTTAAGGGGACACTTCCAAAAAGAACATACATGATTAATTTCCTTCTAAGATGAAACCCATAGTGCATACTTAAAATAGAAAAATGTGTTCCAAAATTCATGCCAGAAGAGGTCTTAGATCACCTTCTATATTTGTGAATATGGTAATCAGTGATAAAGGAGCAGGTAGAGGTGACGATGAAAAAGAGATAGAGACGGCAAGGCAGAAGCGGTGTCAGAAAGGAGGATGTGGTGATAGGAAGGCAACAATAGATTTGAAGGATAAGGGTTTCAGTGATAATAGTTTTGAAGAGGCGGAGAGGTGTAGGTGGATATGAAGATGGAGGACATGCAAGTGGAGCAGAGTCAGTCGAGGAGGTGGAATCTGCAGAGATGGAGCAGATGAGGAACACGTTATTGGGGGAATAGGGAACTGTGGAGATGAGGGAACATCACAAAAATTGATATGGACATGACACAAGGATGAAATTTCCCACCATATAGTATACATAATGGATTGTGTGTTTATAATTACAAAAAAAATACATGAGTTTATATATTATTACATATTAATTAATATTATATTTATTATTACATATTAATACTATTATTACTTATTAATGCATATTAATAATGTCATTAATGCCATTCAATAATTATAAATATGTAAAAAATAACAATAGTAAAGTAGTTAAAATTATAATTAATAATAAATTAGACTTTTCAGATGACGTAGCTTCTTATAATCATGAGTCTGATACTGATTCCAGGGATTCTCAAGTTGATTTTTTTTTATTTTTGAGTGTGTGTATTACTTTCTTCTTTAAGGTACTATTTATTATTCATTATTTTTATAATAAGGGGGTTGACCCCAATCTTTCTTGGTATTATTTCACATTTACTATAAAAACAAGGCTCATGGCCAATCCCCTTATTAATACTAATTATATTATTACATATTAATTATAAAAAAAATGCAAGCCTGCATCCAAAAGGAAAAAATACAAACTCAAGCATCACCATAATCATGATCAAAGTTATGACCAGAATCATCACATTGTAATTATTTTGTTACATATTTATTATATTATTAAACAGTAACTATATTATTACGTATGAATTATATTATTATATTATTAATTATATTGTTTTATATTTATTATATTGTTATATATTAATTATATTAATACATATTAATAAATATTGATTATTTTTTTACATATTAATTACATTATTATATATGTACATTAATATTATTAATAAATATGTATAAAAATATTGATTATATTATTAAAAATTAATTATATTATTAAATATAGATTATATTGTTACATATTAATTATTTTATATATATATATGTTCATATATATATATATATGTTCATATATATATATATATGTTCATATATATATATATATGTTCATATATATATATATATGTTCATAAATTTATTTATTTCTCATTGTAAAAATATATTCGTATAAACATATATTAAATGTGTATATAAATATATTAGATTTTAAATTATATGATAATATATATTTTTAATTGAATAAATAAATATATTTTATTAATTATATAATTATATGTAAAAATATAATTATATAATAATAAATATATATTTATATAGATAGATTGATAATTATATATTTATTAATATATTATTTAATATAAATATAAATATATTTATTATTTATATAAATATTTTTCATTAATATTTTATTTATATAAATATATATATAAATAATAAATATATATTTATAATTTTATTTATTTATAGAGGTTCTCTCATAGCTGAGTTTAAAAAGGAGATTCTCCATAAATAAGTAAAAATCTATAATCTTTCATGTTGTTATGAGTATGTATGTTGATAAATATAATTATATATACATATATTAAATATAAATATAAATATATTTTAATCAATAAATATTTATAATTTTTTAAATATTAATATATTTATTATTATATATTTATTAAAATATATTTATAAATATTTATTATATTACTACAAATTTACAATATTTATATTCATAAATATGAATAAAAATATAAATTATATTATTACATAATAATATATTATTACTTATTAATTATATTATTCAATATTAATTATATTATTACTGATTATATATTTTATATGTACTTAGGGGTACAATTGCACTGAAATATAGAAATGCAGCATATATAACCCGATTGGGATGGTCTTCACCCCCTAATGGATAACCCATCCATGTTTTATGGCTTGAAGGACCTATGGATATGGAGTCCATTAAAAAGTATATTGCCTAGAATTCTAGAACCTCTAGCTATTTTTTTCTTCAAAAAAGTGTTGGTCCACCATTTGCGTCATGGCTAATCATCACACATCCTGTGTCACTTGGCATGCATCAGACCTGGGTTCAAATTCAGGTGGGAGAGAATTTTGGAAGAATGGAGGTGACGTAGGAATGACCCAATGAAATACATAATGACATTAAATAATAATAATAATTCATATAATATAACTAATAATGGTACTTCATGTCCACAAGGTCTTTGGGCCATCAAAAAATAAGTGAATTATCCCTTGGGGGTTTATGAACTGCCATATCGGGTATTGTATATTTCAATTCTATGTTTCGTTGTAACTATATTGTAACATTTTAATTACATTATTACATACTAATTATATTATTACATGCTAATTATATTATTACATACTAATTATATTATTACATATTAATTATATTATTATATTATTAATTACATTATTAGATATTTATTATATTATTATATATTCATTAATATTAATGATATTATTAGATATTTACAATAATAATAATAATAAATATGACTAAAAATGTAAATAATACTAATAAAGTAATTAATAATATAATTAAATATAAATATTAATTAAATTATTACATTGTTCTTCTGGCTGTTCGATGTATATAAACAATAAATAAAATGATAAATATATATTTATAAATATTAATTTATATATATATATAATAAATATAATTATAAATCTATTTCTATAAATAAATATTTATAATTATATAAATATAAATATATTTAAACGCAAAATTCTAGTAAATCATCCAGTGAAAATTCCAGTAGAAATTCTGTTAGAAATAAACAATCAAGCTTAAAAAAATTTATAATGCCATGCACAAAAAATAGTTCTTGTTTAAATAAATATAAACTATTATATTTTCTCATAGAAATAATATATATATATATATATATATTAAAAACATGTATTTCTCATTTTCCTATTTAATAATAAAAATGTTTTCATTAAAATAAAATATCAATTTGTAATTTTTAAAAATAAAATAGAATAATTTAATTTGTCTCAAAATGAAGTATTTATTATATGATTAAAAATATTCCATGCATTTAAAAATATTACAGAAAAATTCAGAATATTATTCAAATGACTACAAATCATTTTATTTTTGTAAAAAAAATAAATTATTTTGGGTTTTATTAAATTTATTAAAATAATTTGTTACATAAAAAATTCATTATATTTAGAAAAATCAATGGGTTTTTTATATATTAAACTCAATTTATTATATGATAATTGGGTATTCATTTATCATGTGAGGGGATGTGTTTCTTTTTTATTGAAGGAAACAATGAAAACATCGTATTCTTAAAACCATTACAAGGTAGTAGTAATCCCAATTACCAACTGAACCTAACCCACAGTTATTAAACGGGTCACCCTGCTGCATAGAATCACACTAGATGTTTCATCTTCCCGATAGACCCATCGTCTACCTGCTTCACTTCTGTGCATAACTCATTCTTCAAAGTCATCGATGATCCTCATCATGCCTGTATACCCCACCGCTCAAGGCCCTGTCGACCCTTCTCGGCCTCAGTACATCGCCTGAAGATGGCCGCTGCTGCCTGTGCAGCCACCACAGTAACAATTACATCTCCATTAGTTTCCAAAACCGCCAATCCTCGCCGTCCACATGCTACTTTGGTATAGAACAGATTTTTGGCAACAGTATCACAACCTCGTCACCTCCGGGTATCTCACCACCAACCCACGATACCCCTATGACATGGAGTCACTAACATCCACCAATCTTAGTCGCAGGTCATCACAACCTAGTCATAAAAAACATTCATCCGTACATGTGCCACCGAAGAAGCCTATGTGGATGAAAATAATTTACATAGTAGGATGAGTAGGCTTTCTTGCGTCTCCAATGTTCTTAATAGAACCTGAACTAATGGGAGGTGTACGCTGCTCCGATCCCTGAGTTGGGGTATTTTTGGGTTCTCCTTGGGTAACCTGGGGAAGTGTTCGGAGTTTAAGGGGACAATTAGAAACAAACTGTCATGAAAAGAGTTGTTCAATACATCCATCACCAGAGAATCCGATTTTGATGAGAATCAATGACCATGTGGAATGAGTCAGCTAATATCATGTATATTACCAGTTTTTGTGAACATTGTCATGTCAATGTGAGGAACAACATGGTGCTCTGGCATCGAAGTTAGGTTACGTTTAGGATATCCTTACATGGGTACCCGGGGGAGTGTCCCCAGAAAAATGGTATAGTTGGAAACATCCTGTCATGATAAGAGTTGTGCGGTCCTCCATTCACGAGAGAAACCACTTTTGATGAGAATCATCGAGCACATAGACTGTGTCTTATAAATTTTAGTATATTTCTAGTTTCTAAGAACCTTGCCACATCAATGTGAGGTAGAGCCGGGAGGTCTCGTACTGGATTAGCGGTATGTTCAGGATCTCCATGCTTTGGTACCCCGAGGGTCTATTCCCAGGTGAAGGGGACTGTCAGAAACAACCCATCATGATAAATTATTTGTGGTCCACTCTTCACTAGATAAACCACTTTTTATGAGAATCGCCGACCACATATAATGTTGGGCATCACATTGTTAGCTGATGCTTGAGTTGAGGTATGTTTGGTGACATTCTAATTTCTTCAGATTATAATCAACTATCTTTTAAACATCTTCATCACCATCGTTGTGTAAGGAGGGGTAAAATAATCAGAGAAGATGGATTTCCTATTGAAAACATGGACACCACCCTTATATACTATCATCCTCATATTATTTCTTATTTTTATACCTTTCCCTCACAAAACATTCCACACATCCTTTCATAGCTATGAATTCTAGTTATTCAATTACATTATTTATAACAAGAATTAATAAATAAGTACCCAACCCTATTTTTTAATTATTATTAATCTATTAACATACAATTAAAAAATAGTGAAACTATTTAATTTATTTATGTAATTTGATTATTATTCATTTTAAATTTATAAATGCAACATAAAATCTAATCAGATTAAATTAATTATTATTAATTGAATGATAGTTTATTTTCAAATTTTAATAGATTTTTGAAATATTTTTGTTTGGTTTGATATCAATTTTTTTATTTATAAATAAATTTTCAAATTAAAAATAATAAACATCTCTATAATTAAACAAGTTTGGGTAATTAATAGATTATTTCAAAATATAAAATAATTGATTTACAATAATGAGTTAAAAAGAAAATGGGTTATAAATATTGATTTTAAATCAATAATCTAACATTTGAATCATATTATCATTTACACAACATTTAATTTCTCTCCCTTTATATTTGTAATCTTTTGGATTTTTCTTTAAACACTAGTAAATGAAAATGTCTTGTTGTTTATCTTAACCCCAATCTAGAACACTTCCTATAGTAATATTTTTCTAGGCATGTTTTTTTATTAATTTTATATTTTAAAATTGGATTAGGTTTCGTATTATTGGGGGAATGGGTATAAAAATCACCAAGGTAAGTGACACTTTGTAAAGGATGCGAAAAAAGCCACATCATGTGGCATTTTCCCATGCACCTCAAAATCCAATGCCCCACCCCCCCATTCCTCCTACCCATTTTGAATATATATATATATATATATATAAAATTATCTATTTAAAATTATAAATACATACATGTATTTATATATTTTATATACTAATCAATATTAAATATATTATTACATATTAATAATAATATTACATATTAATTTTTTTAATAATGTTATTAATGACATAAAATGAAAATGAAAATAATAATAAAAATAATTATATAGTAGTTAAAAATATAAATGAGAATAAATAATAATTACATTATTGAATATTATTAAATGAGTTAAAATTAATTATATTATAAAATTAATAATAAATATTAATTATATTATTATAGAATTTTTCAAAAATCCTAATAATGAATATGAATAAAAATATTAATTATATTACTAATTATATTATTTAATATTAATTATACCTAGAATGTTTGGGCTAATCTACATATTATCAATAAATATATTATTATATATTAATTATAAGAGAAATTCAATCCCACATTCAAAAGAAAAAAAGAGCCACTCAAGCATTACCATAATCATGATTAGAGTTATGACAAGAATCATCACCGAGTAATGATATTGTTAGATATTAATTATATTATTACATTCTATTTATAATATTACATATTAATTATATTGTTATATATTTAATTATATTATTATATATTTATTATATTATTTAATATGTACAATAATTACATAAATTAATATGAATAAAAAAGTAAAGAATACTAATAAAGTAGTCAATGATTTAATTAAAAAAGGATATTAATTATATTATTACATATCAATATAAAGTTTATATTAATCATATTATTACATTATAATAAATATTAATTATATAAAAGCGGGTTTAGCCAGGATCTGGCGATCTCAACCATTTATTAAAATTGAATAAAAGATAACTAGTACATGAGGAAGAGAATGAGAGAAAACAAGGGAACACCCCCTAATATTAAACAAACAAGACATCAAACGTTGCCATAATCAGGATCTGAGTCATGTTCAGAGTCATAGGCACTAGGCGATTCCAAATCTTACTATATGCTTTGCTGGTTGAAAAGTGAATTGTAATTTTCATTATGCGCCAACTGTTCCAGCGTGATCCTGGAAGATCTAGAATAACCACCACATCCACTGCCTCGAGTAACATCGTCTCAACCATGTCCATAGCCACGACCCTTTGGGTGCCTACCCCTTCTCCAAGTCTACTATTGAATAGTACCATAATGGTCACCCTTTTAAGAAGTGTCCATATCCTTTGTTACATGACTTGAATCATCATTTAGAGAATCAATAACATTAAAACTGTTCACCTTAGTGAAAATTTCTCGATTATGTTTAAATTTATAACCTTTAGGTGATTCAGGTTCGAAACATAATTTCCTAGAAATCATTTGAAACCATTAATTATCCACAATCCACTTCTTTTTTTGTGGACCCCATTCCCTCTCAATAAGATCCAACCTTTCCGACAGAGAAGATGCATTTACGACCCTCATTTTTTGAATCATTTAGATTGGTCTCAGAGACTCATCACAAGCACTGAGATCTTTATCAACAACAACTCATGACCCTAATTTATTCCTATTTGAGCGTTGCAAAAGTTCTAAACCGGTATCAAGAGGGGATACCTCTATGGCTTAATAAATAAGAGTATTTTGATTCTTTCATGTAATCTATCAGTGTCCAGAAAAAATCATCAACATTGTGCTCCTATGCGGTAAGCTGCTCAGTCGAATAGTCTTTATTTTTTCCCCTATAATGACAAGGTCATGAAAAACATAATCAATAATTTTCACTACTACATATAGATTTTTCTAGTCAGCCACTTTTCCTTCATTTACCACAACAGATTCACAAGAAACACCTTTTACAAGTTTCTCTTCACCCAGACCAATCTGAGATGACTTCAATCTATTATTCACCAAAATATTATTATTATGTACATGTGCAGAATGAAAATCACAGACTATAAGTCTCATGTAACCATTACTTTCTTGGCCAATTACCCCACATTCCAGATAGAATTTTGGAAAACATTTATAGATAATCCATAACTCATACTCCCCATCATTAGTAGATAAGAAATTTCTATCTACCTTTGTTGAACATAAATCAATTTGAAAAAAAAATCTATCAAATTTCACTTACCTTGAATATTCTATTTCATTATCCATCAGTATGGGTAAAACTAGTGACATTATCACATCTTGGATAATTCTTGGATGCAAAAACGTCCAATCAAATTCATAAACTAACACATAAACCAGCAAAGGGGAATTACCTACATTCAAAGTATCAAAACAACATACCAAATCATTTAGGTGATGAAATCATGGTTCAAGGAGGTGGATCAGAACCCCCATGATCATGATTATAAATATTTTATGGGAATGAGTATGTGGAATAATCTCTAACCCTATGACACAAAATGACTGTTGGAAAAGCCCCAAACATATGGATACTACCTATACAACCCCTCAGACAAGAACATGATTATTTCTAGAGAAACCATCTTTATTAAGAGGGTGAACATCCTCAAAAAGTGTAGTGGGGGAAAAACATAATTTGACGAATTTCCTTCTCAAGATAAACAAGAGTTAGTTAGAACCTACATTCATAGGCCCCCATGGAGGAATTGGATCCTGAAACAAAAGTACTGTGTATGAGTGTAAGAGAGGTAAGTAAACCAGAGAGATATGGCTTCCTTGTCACAGAGGATGGTGACTCAATATTGTTGGAAAATGATAAACTTATCTCCTATAAAGAAGTTGTAAAATGATCAAAAGTTGGAATTTGCCTAAAAGATATGAATTCTGAGATGAATTCCATTTATCATAGCCATTTTTGGGATCTGGTCGATGTTCTAGTTGATGTAATGCATATTGGATGCAAATGGGTATTCAAAAGAAAACTAGGCATGGAAGGTAATTTATGTACATATAAAGAAAGGATAGTGTCTAAAGGGTTTAATCAACATCAATGAATTGACTATAATGAAATCGTCTCTCCATTTTCCATTTTTAAATCCATAATAATCATACTTGTGGTATCAGGTTACCATGTATATGAGATTTTGTAGATTCAGGTTAAAACTAAATTCCTTAATTGGAACCTTCAAGAAGATATCTATATGACATAACTAGAAGGGTTTATGACTCCAGGAGATTCCAAATCAAATTTTCAAGTTGTATAGAACCATTTATGGATTTAAGAAAGCATACAGGTCATGGAAAATTTGATTTGATGAATCCATAAAAGAATTTAGTTTCATTAAGAATAAATGTGATACAAGTGTTTATAAGATGTTTAATGGGAATTTGAATGTTTTCATAGTAGTGTATGTTGCTGAAATATTGCTAATTTGGAAATGCATACCATTATTACAATTAGTTAAAGATTAGTTGAAAAGTGCATATGAATGAAGGAATTCTGTGAAAAAAACTACATTATAGGGGTCAAGAACATTTGTGAAATATCAAAGAAGATTCTTGGACTAAGTCAATGTAAAAACATTTACTAGATACTAAAAGGATTTAGTATCGAACAATCAAAGAGTGGATTGGTTCCATTGCCACATGACTTGTATATTTCTTAGGATATGTGTCCCTAGTCACAATAAGAGAAAGATATACTGACTAAGACCCATATGATTCAGTAGTAGGATCTGTCATGTATGACATGTTTTGTATTAGATATGATGGTCCATATTCATAGAGCATGGTTGGAAGATATCACGTTGATCTTGGAGAACAACATTGGACTGCCATTAAGACTATCCTGATGTATCTGAGAAGAACCAAGGATATGTTCCTGGTGTATGGAGGAGACAAAGATCTTTTCATCAAAGGGTATGCTGATTCTTATTTTATGACAGATCAAAATGATTTGATGTTGAAAAAATGATTTTTTTTATGTCTCAATGAAGGAGCTATGAGATGGAAGAGTTCAAATCATCCATTTGTCACCGATTCTATAGTGGAGTCTGAGTATATAGAATCTCTAGATGTATTCATTGATGCCATCTATAATTGGAACTTTTTCTTGGATCTTGAGGTGGTGTCAATCAGTAAAGTCATTATGAAATTATATTTTGATAATACTGGAGTGGTGGATCTTTCAAAAGGGCCATGTTCACATCAGTAGACAACAACCATACTTTGGATGTATCATCTCTTGAGGTATTTATATCAAAGGGGTGATGTTGGATGGATTAGTGATGGAATGGAAGAGAACATGGAAGACCCCATGACCAAAAGACTATATCCATAAGAGAATGAATATCATTTGATATCTAGTGGACTGATGGTTGTTTGTAGTTGGCTCTAGTTAAAGTGGGAATATGTTAGAGTTGGTTCATTTAAACCAACATCCTTAGTACTTTATAAAAAAATTGTAGTCTTGGATTTAAATATTAATAAACTACTTATCAAATTATTATTTTTCTTCTTCGTGAAATTTCATGTGACAATGTCTTAAGAGTAGCTAACTCACATAGAGGTCATAGCATATCCCTACTATGATGAAAACCTGGAAATGCTATAGCACTATTCATGAATATATGTTCTATATCCAAATGATATTATTTGCGGGACACAAATAATACCGGTGATCAGGGGTGAAGACATATAGGACTTTGAGATGCCTTCTTTTGGTGTATGACTATGGTAATATCCTGGAGGATTTTATGAGAACGAGACCCGAGAGTAGGAATACACATTTATAAGTTTAATTAGATGTTCCTATGTGTTGATATATGTAATGGTATTTAGAATTTATGATTTTTATTTATGATTATTATGAATCACACACTTATATGTATTCATGAAAACTATGACGATACACTGTTTACGATGATGTCAGATTTGTATGTTCTGTCATCTGCAATACTGCATTAATGAATAATGTTTGAAATGACATGTACCTTTTGTGGAATTTAATATCTTAGTCACTTTGATGGAAATTATATATCCTAGTTAAATCTATGGACTAAGTGTTCAATAGGCGAGTTAAATTCAATGAAGTCAAAGAAAAGGAAATCCAGTGCATGGGTTGATGACCCTAGAATGCAACCCACTTGATTAGGCATATCAAGACAATGGGATTATATTACATGATATGACTTCGTAGGAGGTCAATGTCTTTACTGCGTTATATTATTTATCTATGGGAGCCTTGTAATGTCGGTAGATTCTACCCTTGGTCTATAGGCATATTTTCCTAAAGCCATTGAGAAAGAAACCAATAGTGCCACACAGTAAGAGTATCTAGTATCTCAGTTAAATAATTTATTTATTTAAAATGTTTAATACATATTATTCCCATTTTTGGGTTAATAATTATTCATGTATGCCTAATATCATTTATTTCGACACTAGTTATTTGAGAGAATATATTGTGAGTGGAATAATTAATAAATATTATTTTCCTTTTATTAAATATAATATTTATATATATTTATCAGAAACTAATGATGTGACATTAATTTATCAAAAAAGTAAACATTATTCAAGGCCTGATAAATATAACAAAGTATTGGTGGACCGAGTTTAATGGTCTAGTGGGAATAAAAATATTTGATATTATTTAAATAATATTTAATAAATAATTTTCAAGTAATGTGCATGATAATAATAATAATATTATTATTATTTTTCATAGGAGTTCTCTGTAATTTAAAACATAAATATGGGAACATGTTAAATTATTTTATTATGACCCTAGTGATATAAATATCCATTTATGTTATTTCTCTCTTATCCTAGCCAAACATTTCATTGATCACCACAGATTGGAGAAAAATATCTCAAGCCTAGATATTTCATCCTTCTCCAAGAATGCTCTTTATAATGAGAGCGATCATCATCCTCCAGATCAAGGAGAATGCATTGAAAGTAATTCTCAAGACGATCGAAGGTGGTAATTTCTATTGAAAGGGCCATCTATGATAGTTCCCGGAGACTCCTTTGGTGATGTTTGGAGATATATGGAGCACCTATGGATCACAACTATAGGAATCATACATTAGGATTCTACGAAGAAACAACAGAACACTGAAAATCTATGGCCAAACGTTTTATGGAATAAAGAATTCCTTCAAGGTAATTATTATTATAATTAAATTAGTTATACAAAACATGTGGCTATCTTTTCTTTCCTGGTTTCATCTTCTTCTTTTACATATATATTATTTAATTCAATTATGTTGGTCACATTTTTCTTCATCAGAATAGAATTGATATTGATTCTCAACAATGGAAAAATAAAATTTGTGAATTGTCCCTCCCATGCTTCCACTATGCTCAGAACCTGCAATGAATATATTTTCCTCACTGAAGGGGGAGAACCAGAAATTTTTGATAAGGTGACAAAAAGGAAATTAGAAGAAAAAAGGGGATACGATAACGAGTAATGGGATGATATCATTGCATTAAAACCACAATTTTGTGATGATAAAGTTTCATAAAATTAAGATAGATTGAAAAAATTGGTGGATTTATCATAATAAGAATTAAAGTTTCAGTTTTTTTCCCTAATATAAGTGAAGGTTAGTTTTTAAAGTATTCTATTAGAATAAGGGTATTGATTTTGATGAAAATTTATTTACTATTTTTAAGATATATTTCATTTGAACAATTCTATGTTTGTTGAGTATTTTATATCTATAGGTTGAGACAATGTATGTGAATGAGAATTTCTTCTATGGTGATTTAAAAGATGTGATTTATATGGATTAGTTGGAAGGTGTTTTTGAAATAGGTAAAGAGGACTATGTATACAGGGTGAATATGAGTTTTTATGGTCTAAAGTAATCTTCGAGGTAGTGGTATAAAAATATTTTCTCATCCAATTTTCATCATGGATTTAGGTTGACCTATTCTAATCATTTTTTAAAAGATTTGGTGATGATTATTTTATTGTATTTTTATCTTTATATTAATTATATTCTTATTTTTTTATTATGATTCTTTTAAAAAATACCAATTAAAGAAGAATATTGGTTACTTTTGGGAATGATAAACTAGGGTTCAATGTCTTAGATTCCTAGTATTAATATATTTGATGACATAAATTCCATGAAATCATGGTTATCTAAAGAGATATAATTGAGAAGGTACACCAAGTATATTTTGAGATAGAGTCAATGTGGCTAGTAATCCTATTGCTTTACATTTTTATCTGAGAAATAGTAAGTATCATTTTAGTTATGAGTTGATAGGGGATATAGAGCACATATATTTTTCATCAATTTATTGTTATTTTATGTATGTGATGGTATATATTAGTCCAAATATTCATCATGTGTCTTTGTCTGGTCAGTTTTTTTCTATAAATTATAGGTAGAAAACATTGGAGATCTATGATGTGTATGTTATAATATCATTATGGTCCTTTACTTTTGATATTTTTTGGCAAGGGGAAACAAATGATTTAAGGATTAATATATTCAAATATTATGGGATATATGAATTTATGGATGCCAAATTTATGTTATTTGAACAAATTTATTAGTGTAGTTCTATCTCAGTAGTATAACTTGTAACAGGTTGTTACATTATCTACCACTATGTTAGAGTTTATAAATGTTACAATGAATACAAGAAATGATTTCAGATGAATATTTTTATCGATGACCTCAATTATAATTAGGAAATGTATATTTTAATTTTAAATATTTAAAATACCATCTTGGGAAAGAACTTCATTTTTAATGGTATATAAACACATATTAATGTGAACTATAACTTGATATGAAACTTCAGTAATTATAGACACTTGGTGGTTTATAAGATTCACATTAATGATAATAGAGAATAAATATTTACAAATTTTTTATCGAATGGTAAATTTGAGACTTACTAAATTATTAATTAGTTGGAGATGATCCCTAGTTAAGCCAAAGGGGGATTTTTTCTAGGGACTTCCTCATGTTGGGGCCTGATATTTATTTTTTAATAATTTCAAAAAAATATATATATGGAATACTTCCTTTTTTGTGAAGATAACTTTAGGGGATGCAACATTTCTCTCTTTCTCTCGTGATTTCCTAGAACAATGGATTAAAACTGTCATTTGGAATAATAACTAATAATAAATTCTTTTCGTTGGACTATATTGAAGTGATTATTTTGATTATCCTAATTATAGTGATCTTTTTACACTTTTTATTGATATGTTTAACCATAAACAGACACAATTGGATAATTTATTTGGATCTCTTTCTATAATTGTGTTCAAAATTGTCAGACTACTTTTAGACTTGATCTGTTTTCTATCATAGATATTGTTTTATCAGAGTACTAATTTATAGATCACTCTCAAATATAAGGAATCTCTACAATGTAATCATTTATTTATATTAGATCTATATTTTCCAATAAGTCTCATACCACCATTAGGTTTTTCTAACTATAAAATATCTATGATTACTATTTAGTTCTATATATATATATATTAGTCTATTTTAAATCTAATGATTATTTTTTCATTATCATAAGGGAACTATATATTATATATTTATGTGTCCTCATTTTCATTTTTTCTCAATTTTCTCTCACTTCCATTACATACAACCACTCCAAATAATAAAATAAATAGATATAATATGTAATGTAGGCAAATAAACTTTTCATTGTTTCTTATGTTTAATAATCCTTTACTATTCCATTTAAAAAATTGTGTGTTATTTAAATATAGTATTAAACTTTCAGTTATATATTTTAAAATTCCTAGATAAGTTGAAACAATGTATAAAATATATTGAAAAAAATTATAATTTTATTAATATCATATTACTCATACTAAAACCATATATCATGAGAATGTTTGATTGATATGTGATGTTAAAATTCACCTACCATGGGTTGTAATGTTGAATAAAAAATTGTACTACGAATAACCCTCCTTCATTCAATATATTGATATATAAAATTAAAGAATTCAGGGTCCATCCTCAGTAGAAAACATATACGTCTTTCCAACATGGCCTTACATAATACTAGTTATGCTTATGGTAACTCTAAGGTTGATATAATAGTGTTTTTAAATAGATATTAATGAAA
This sequence comes from Viscum album, assembly GCA_963277665.1. Lineage (NCBI taxonomy): Eukaryota > Viridiplantae > Streptophyta > Magnoliopsida > Santalales > Viscaceae > Viscum > Viscum album. The sequence continues at coordinate 188,724,865 of OY728144.1, forward strand.
GGATAATGATATGGGTGTCTGATGAGGATTTTCGTCCACTAAGAATCCTGGTGCTTGAATTCCATGTGGTCTTAAATGATGAATCTTATTTATACACAAAATAATTTTCATATTTCAGATGATTTATTGTAAGGAGTAGAACTATATATTCTCTATGATCATTGAGGCTTTATTATGGGATTTAAGGACACATAAGATAACGTTTTAGGTAATTTAAATATATTGGATTTGAAGTATTTAATCCCCAAAAATATAATATTTATTCGATAAAAATATTAGACACATGTTAATAGATGAATAACATACGGAATAATTTATCCAAGAAGAGGTTCTAGATCATTTTGGTTCCCCTTTACTATCCACCCTTTATGATATTTGAGATGATATATCAACTTTGGCCTATTTTATTTGAAGGGGAAGTTGTCGTATAACAACTAAAACAACAATTAGTTGTTCTTATGGATATAATAGTAGATAATTTATCTATGGTGGATAGTGAAGTGAGGGAATAATTAATTTTATAATCATAATCAACTAACTTTTAGCCATAGGTAGATGTTGATAATTTGAAAATAAATTAACTATGATAGGTAGTTGATTTATGTCACTAACGAATGGCTAGCTCAGAATGGGACATAATATAAATGACATCACAATATTTTATTTAATGTTTATTTTTCCTCCCCTATGCAGTTGAAATTTTGGTAAAGGGATTTTAGATCTGGATATCATTTACATTTCTCATTTAAATTAATGAAAATGACCCCTTTTAGAAAAATATCCTATTATCAAACCTCACACACTCCTGAATTTTTACACAATGAGATGGGGTGTGAAACATTTTATATTCTAGTATGGTATATAAAATCATCAATTTA